>OX371225.1:5985754-8815801 GCA_947310385.1 Nephrotoma appendiculata | reverse complement strand
ATCTGGGTCTGGTCTGTATATTAGTTAAAGTAAAAGCATCGATGCCAACATTGCCCTTGACACGTGCTTTATATGAATAATCTCGAACTTAAAAAAACCGGTCACCGTATATAAATATTAATGTTTGGTGCTACGCTGCCTCCATCCAAACAAATTCACTGAACTCGATAACGAAATTCCGAAACAAAATCCAAATACATGTAAAGATTAGAATCACCCAACTCATATAATGTCGGTTTATATTAGAATGGCAATTCCACTACGACACGAAGATAACAATTGAAATAACGAAACAAAAACAAATGATTCAAATGTTTTCCAAAAAGAGACCAAACCAAACACCACGACCACTACGATAAATTTTAGTCGGTTTCCAACATTCGTTGTGGAACATTGTGTAGTTAACATTTAGAACCAAGAAATAATAATATTGGTTTGTGTCTGAATCTATATAGTTTTGGCATAAATTAGTGCATTGCGTCGTGTGAAACCCCTAGATATAAATATAAAAAATAGTTTTGTGTATACGTGGATTATAAAAAGTACCTATTAAATTAAATAACTAATTTAATTTAACCGTAAGTAAATTTTTGTTATAAATGTATTAGTGTACTAGTATAGATTTCACAACTATTGTTATATGCTCAAGATAAGAAATAATATAATGAGCTAAGATGTGTTCTGTGGAATTTTTTTGGTATATAGGCGAGTACTCGACACATCTTGCTAGCTAAAAATAAAAATGGTGTGCGTGCGTTTTTTTTCTTATTTTTAGAATTTTGTATTCTTATTGCCTCAACTCCTCAGCTAAATACAATTAATAGGAAAAAGGCGGATGGGAATACCAGTTTTACTATCCTAACCTTGTGCAATAAAAGTTCTCCAAATTTGCAAGTTGCTTAGTCAAGCATATTATGCAATTTCGGGTTTAGTAATGACAAATCCTAATCTGTCCGTCTATAATGAACGGGATAGTGGTTTTCTGTAATCTTATCAGTTGTTTATCAAAATTTGTATATAACATATGGCAATAATTTTTTAGCCCAAAACCTCTCATATATTTGTATTTAGTATATAACCTTGGGATTAAAACGTTCAGTCAATTTGATATGCATCTTGGATCTTATCCAATAAACCACAATTGGTCAATAATTCAAAGTCAAGATAACTATAAAATTATTAAAGTCTCAATTCTAGCCGCACGTCAATGTATTAATAACAACCGACACACTATACTGATTCATTAAATTAGATTTTCACAATACTTTGCTAATGACAACTACAATAATCGTTTGTTTATATGTTGAAAACATGTGATTTCACCATTGACAATTTATATACATATACAACAGGTAGGCTACATACCATATTATTTCTACGTAAATCGATTATTCACAAAGGTTAGTCCAACGCTTTTTAATAATATGGTTTGAACCTATGTTGTGTCGTAATTGGGGTTAATTAATTAACCCCATCCCAAAATATTATCATACGCAGACACAAACAAAAGAATCAGCAAATCCATTTTAGGCTCGCAACGATAGCACCCTCTAACCATAACAAAATTGGGGTGAGGCTTTACAGCCATTAAAAATTCGACAAAAATTTAATTAACTAAAGTGAAATTACTTTCTCGTTTAGTTAAGCTATCTGTGTTGTCTGTATGCGGAGAGAAAATTGAAACGAAAATGTGTATAAAAAAAACTAAAAGAAAATCGATACAGCCGATTTTACAGAGGCACCATACTAGAGCTATGTATGTTTGTGTGTAATATCTAATCTATATACGTATACGCAACTACAAAAATCACGAGGGGAATTATTTAGCATACATAATATCGAAAAAATTGATCATCGAATTATTTACATCTTAATTCTGGGGGGATGTGCTGGAATGGTGTAGAGGAAAACAAGACTTTATGGCGTCAATAAAATTTCGGTCGTCATTATATCAAGATTAGTGTGTTTGTCATTTTGGCCGGGACCTTTTCTCCATCAGCTTATTTTACTTCTGACCTCATATATTTTTGGGTAAAATTATAATTCTACTAGTTTCGCACATCGATTTGTATGAAATATTGGGTTATTCCGAATTATAATAGCTGGGAATTTCATTCGATTAGGGAAGATTAAAAATTGGGAACGAATCTGGTTGTACATTTTAATCTAGCGAATTATTATTATCACCAGCTAAACATTTTCTAGTCTTGAGTTTTGTAAATAAATTACTAAACTTATGATTAGTTCGAAACCATCTACGCCCCAACTTTTGGTACTCTTGTTTTGTCAGATACGAGATATACAATGTTAAAAGGCCCCATTTCTTGCAAGAACTCCTAATCATTGAACACAAACTGTTTCCCTCAATATTTTCGAAAGGCGGATAAACCGAGAAAATTTGTGATTATCAAAAAAGTCAATTTCGCAAATTCTGGATTAGCACAAATTCAACCTCTATGTATCTCGGATAGCAATGAATTTACCTGGCAGGGACATTAAATCAGAAGTACATACGAGTACCTCACAGGATTGTGTAATTAGCGCCAGTTTGTTGGTTTGTACAACACATTGTCAGAAATTGTTTAATTAATTTGTCGGTCGATTTAAATATTATTGAATGGTAGATGTATTTAGTTTTCAAAAGAGTATCTGGAAGGGGTATGATTTTCCTCATTTTATGGCTAAACAATTTACTAAAATCAATTGTAAATAATAGAAACAAATTCCCTCGGTTAGTCACATTCCAAAAATATTACAGTTTAGGTTCAATGATTATGATTCTCGCTAAAAATCTGATTTTCAGTGATTTTTAGGCGAAAACAACCAGGTTTGATGCGATATCTAACTATCAGTCTTAAGTGCCAAAATCATCAACTTGCCTGAATTAACAAACAATAAAACCAATTGGGCTTTATTCAAGAAATTAGTGGGAGAACGAACAAATCTCCGTGTACCAAATAGAATAGAGATGTAGCTGGAAGATGAAATAGAAGCATTCAATAATACTATCCAACAAGCAGCATAGGAAAGCCGAAAAATCTAGAAGCACAATTGTGATCCGCAGCATAAAAATACCCTCAATTTTCTGTGCAACAGATTAAGGAAAATAAAGGAAATAAAGAACGAACGGACGACTCCGAGGTCTTTCTGAACTAAAAGGTGAAAATTACACATTTTGGAAAGCAACAAAAGTCTTAAAAAACGAAATGCATGTGCCACCTATCAAAAACAATGGCCCATTCTAGGTTAAAAGTGGCAACCAGGTAGTTCCCAGTTCCTGCTAAGAAGCAAGAGAACTGCCGTAAACAAACTAAATGATCTTAACATAAAACAAGCGACTTTTTTGTAACTAAAATATGGAATCAATATTAAGTTATGTACCAGACAAGTTCCAGACTACGACTGCATTACTGTACCAATTGTGAAAGCGATTCCCGAGAAAGGTAAAATTAGTTGCCTAAATTAGTACAAATAATTAATGAAGTCATCAGACTTATACATGTTCCACCACAATGGAAGGTGGCTGAAGTAATTATGATTCCTAAACCAGGTAAACCAGCAAACGATAAAAAATCGTATAGACCGATACACTACTCCAAGTCAACGGATGTCATTGAGGATGCACTTGAGAATAACAAGACATGCTCCAGTTTTTCTTAGATGTAGTTCAAGCTTTCGACAAAATTGTGCAATTTAAACTGCATCGAGACCTGCCTAAGCAATTTTATCAAATTCTGAAATCTTACATTACAGATCAACACTTTCGAGTCAACCTTGAAAACGAGCACTCTTAACTTAAACGTATATCAGCCTATTATGTTCATCCTTTATACGAGACATTAACCTAATATTCAAAGTACTAGAGTATAAAAACAAGCAAATAGCTAATCAGTAATTCCCACTTGGGCTAGTTAGCTATTACTTCCGTATTGTATATGAGACTACTAGATTTTGTTGGATTTTTTTCCTCACGTGTTTTCAAGTCAATCATTAAATAAATTACCTGCTGCATCGTAGGAAACGGATCTTTCCTGCTGAATGAACAATATTTGTTTTCTTTGGTAACACCGGGTTCTATTCGATGTTTTAACTTGTCCTTTAATTCTAGGTCATTGCTCGGAAAATTTCTTTCGAATTGTCTTTTGATTATCAAAGAAGAGATTTTTTATCTTTTCGGGTGTTTTAACAATTTTTAGAGTAATTAGGGGGCCACTAAAAAATTTCAGTGGCCACGTTTTAAATCAAGTGCCCATCATTTACAAACTAGGGTTTTGAAGGAGCTGAGTGCCCTAACCCTAATACATTTGAACTTGACTCAACCGCATACGAACGATTCATTTGTAATTCCGATTAACAAGAAGTGCTGTAATTCGGATATTACCAGCGATGCTATCCTGTAGCATCAAAGCATATCGTTGATGATTCGCTGTGATTTCATTGCTAATCGTATTTACCTAGTTTTCTATATGTTTGATTTAGGATGACCAACGATATTGTGAAAACCATGGATAGACGAAAAAATGTTGTGGCAATAACAGGCTTGATGCCCTAGGCTTCCTCCCACATTTACTTCTCGAAATGAATTCTTATTTTTTTGTTATAAAATACTCATCTTTCCGTTATTGGTTTACATACTTCTCCATTTTTCCTCATGATATGTGAGGAATAACTATTAAGGAACGGGGTGAAAAATAAATAGTCCTTACTTGTATTAGTCTTGTTTTATTCATATTAAATCTTTTAACTTCTTTTTCATTGTAGTCAAATAAAACTGAGCTGGGTTTTTTTCTATATATGTGCGTAAATTGCTAACCCGTATCAGAGGTCAGATTTATTGCTATCATATTTCTAGGAAGGACGCTTTGATCAGATCTCATTGATGACTATCTTATTGGAAGATTTCTAGAACATTTTGCATTTTGTGATGTGCACCGTGAGCAAACCGTGTGTGTTTAAATTAACGCTCACTATTGTCAGTGGAGCATGTTTCTGCAATTGTACCATGAATGTTTACAAGGATTTCAGCTTGAGAAATATACAAGACACACTTCAATTTTCTAATATTTTTAAAAAAAGAGAGATAAATCCGACCTAAGACTGTTTACCGGAATTTCCGGAACGTGGCAACAAATGTATTTAAGGATTCCACACCCCAGGACTAACCCGTTCTTCCAAGAATTCCTTAGTAATCTAACTCCAACTAAGGATACGGACCACTCACTCTGGAAAGCAACAAAAGGATTAAAACGGTCAAAATTGAAAATCCTGAAGATAGCCTATTCCAAAGCTTAGCTCCAAATCTATCTTCAGCATTATGCCATGCGTGTAGTTTTCTGTAGCCTTAACGACGGGTTCTTATAGAGAGAAGGTGCAGAATTTTGGGAATGTTTTCTTAATTTTCACGTCACCTCCACTAGTACTTCCATGAAACATCATAAGTATCTCAGGAACTCAGATATGAAGGGTCTCTCACTAATATCAAAAACTATTCACAATGGACGTTCTATTTCAGACCCCACTCCATGTTGGCAGTACTTGTACACGTTGGATTTTAATGGTGTTCCCTTCTATTCCAGTTCTCCCTTTTCACGTTTTCCGAATACTGTTGCTATTTTAAATGAATCGTTGTGCTTGCCTCTAAAGACCACCAGCCGTCTCGAGATTTGAGTGCTGACCAGTTATTGTTTATTTTGTTATCCACTCGACATACTAAAATTGACGGTTTTACGATCTCATTTATTACCCCAAGCGAAGGTCCCAACGAAAGTAACTTTATCGGTGATACCGACGCCGTACTTTTGATAGGCCTTTTCGCCATTCAAACAGCGTCCCTTAGGTCTCCCTTGTTCACTTCTCCACTTCCGATCAAAGAGCCTTCGTTATTTCATTATAACTTCTCCCAATTCCGGAAATTTTTGGTCACCGTTCTAAATTGGAATTTAAAAATTTCGAAAATACGTTGTCTGAATGTTTCGACGTTCTTTGCCAGGCCAAGTTATGGAAATCCTTACAAATACGAGATGAAATAACGTACAAAGAGCAAATACCACTACCGACGATGTCTCAAGAATGGCTTATGACATTTAAAATTTTGTTTTTGTTTTGTTATTGCTTGGCAGTCTTTTATATTATTCCCCCCATATAAGCGGAAGTCTTTAATACGCAGATTTTATGGTTCATTCACATTCAATACTGATTCTCTGCAACTGAGTGAATTATCCAGTGGAAGCGACACAAGAGTGCTTTCGCTTAAAAAAGGTGATACTGGCCGTCAGATGGGAATAGACACACAAGTTGTGTTTTCGGATAGTGGTATTCTGTTAATTTTTATATTTTGAAATAGTTGTTTTTTTTATTTTCAGACTCGATTGAATTTAACTCATTGACAACCTCTCTACACACTTCAAAATGTATCCATACGTAAGTATCTATTAAACATGTTATTAAAACCACACCAACAAAAAACCCAATCAAAACAAAAGAATACCGATTAAATTTTTTGTTGCGACACATACAAGACCCGCATATATAAAAGAAAATTATTTTGTTTGTAGGGCTCGGGCTATCCACCAAATAATAATGCACCTTACCCTCCAAATCCCGCATACCCGCCAAATCCTGGATACCCAACTCAACAAGCCCCCTACCCGAATGCATCACCATTCCCAGGTGGTGCACCATTCGGTGCTGGTTACCCGCAAAATCCTAATACTCCTGCTTATGGTATGAATCCACCGCAAAGCGGTTCGCCATATCCACCTGGTGGGAATTCGGCCTATCCACCTGGTGGGAATTCGGCCTATCCACCCACCGGAAATTCAGCTTATCCACCAACTGGTGGTTCTGCATATCCTTCAAGCTCGCCGTATCCCGGAGCAAATCCACCATACCACGAAACCCCATCACAATATCCAACACAAAATCAATCAGTACCACAATATGGTGCGGGCTATCCACCATCCCAATCTCAACAACCTCCATATCCGGGTGCCGGTGGAGCTTACGGAGCCCCCCAGTATCCGCCCAGCTCTACAAATACTACTGCACCATATCCCGGGCAACAACAAAATCCTAGCCCGTATCCCCAACTAGGCGGGGGACAAGGTGGTGCACAACCATATGGATATCATGGCGAACAACAACAATCGGCAACAAATATGGCACAATGCTTTACGGAAATGAAGGGACACGTTCAAACTATTCGAACTGAACATACCAAGGTTTGCTATAAAAATGGAATCAGTATACGTGCGAGCTTATTACAAACATGTTTTTATTAATTTTCCAAAATATTATTTAATATTCAATCATATTGAACACCAGGCCCCAGTGCACCAAAGTGTAGATTGTACTCGTCATGTTTCGGCAAAACACATCGCATTTGTATTTAGAGTTTTATTTTTATTTTTTGTTACACTTTGGTTCACTGCCCTGTGACTAAACACATTATATTTAAATCACTAGCACAGTTTGCCCAGTATTTAACAAATTTATACCTATAAGCAACATGTATTTCGTTTAATTTACTTACCTCTAATTATAATTTTATTATTTATTGTATAATTCACGTAACTGTATCAAAATCAAATTTCTCTTAGGCCAATCCAACTATCAGACCAATGCATCCATTTGATCCGGTAGGTGATGCTAATATATTGCGTAAAGCAATGAAAGGTTTTGGCACCGACGAGGACGCCTTAATCAATGTAATTTGCCGTCGTTCAAATGATCAGCGACAACAAATTATACGCGATTACAAAACAAGTTTTGGCAAAGATTTAATTTCTGACATCAAATCGGAGGTTAGCGGTAATTTTGAACAGTTACTTGTTTGGCTATTGCAACCGACCGTTGAATTTTATGTGACACAATTACGTGGCGCATTGGACGGAGTTGGCACAGATGAGGATGTCCTAATTGAAATGCTTTGTTCATTATCGAATAATGAAATTCATACGATTCGTCGAGCATATGAGTATAGTATGTGTAGTTTTTTTTGTATATATTAGTGGTGTTCGCATTTTTTTTTTTTTTTTTTTTGTAATTGAAATTGAAATTTTTAAAGATAAATGCGGACACTACTGATTAATGCTTAGTTCACTCACCGCATTAGTGTAGATCCGAATCTTACAAATCAAAACTAATTTTCTAGGATATCGTATGTCACTTGAGTCTGGTATTAAATCTGATACTTCTGGTCATTTTGAAAGATTACTTGTCTCCCTAAGCGTCGGAAATCGTGATGAAAGTGGTGTTACAGATTTGGCACAAGCCCAAAGTGATGCCCAACAGTTACAGGCAGCTGGTGTAGGTCGCGTTGGAACCGATGAAGCCACATTTAATATGGTGCTATGTCGTCGCAGCTTCCAGCAATTAAAACTTGTGTGCCAAGAATACGAGAAACTTACAGGCCAATCGTTAGAGAAGGCAATTAAAAGTGAATTTTCCGGTGACATTGAAGACGGACTTGTGGCAATTGTACAATGTTGTATTAATCGTCCAGAATTTTTTGCCAAGCGAATACACAAAGCAATGTCCGGATTTGGTACGAAGGACAATCAGTTACAACGTTTGCTAATTACGCGCAGCGAAATTGATTTGGGAGATATTAAGGTGGCGTTTGAACGAAAATATGGCAAAAGTCTAAAGAGTTGGATTAAGGGAGAAGCATCAGGCGACTATAAAAATGCCTTATTGGCACTTATTGGAGAAGATAAAAACTAATTTAGATTTTTATATGTTATAGTTTTACAATTATTTCATATATTTTGTTGTTTCTTTAATGTTTTACGCAAAATAATAACTTCGAGCTACTTTACAATTTTTCACACAAAAACTATTTTAATATACTTAAAAATTAAATCATGTCGTCGATCTCAGGGAGCTCGGCCACTATATATTTACAAATTTATATATACATTCATCTCAGTTTATACACTTAGATGTAAAATTAATTTTTTAAAATTATATATATTTGAATATTTTTAATAAATAAAATGTAAGAACAAATATTTAATAACTTTAGAATCGACCTTTTCACTTTCTAAATATAAGTATGTGTGCTTAAAAGGACTTAACGTTTTCCTATTTATAGGTAAGTGCCGATGTAAGTATTAGACTAGAGTCGTGTAGCCTATTTGTGCCAATTCAATCCAATACAATGCCAATCCTTTAGTACTCTGTCTAATTCTGGTCCCAAAACATTGCTAAATTAATAGAATTCTACGGGAATTGATTTTAGTTACGTGGACTATAAATATTAAGCTTAAATTAGTAGTAGTAAATCATTAATAAATAGAATTTTTTTTTGCATGTTTACTAACAAAACCTAGCTTAAATTTTTTTTACAGTAGTGTTTTTAGATATGTAAATGCATGTAAGTAAATAACATTTAACATAGTTGTGTAATTAGATTGTAATTTGAAGTGTACTGTCGAGACTAAATTTTTGTTCGTTGGTTCAAACGATAAATACAAATTGCCGTGTTTCATAACACCCATTGATCCGAATCAGTTCAAATTTTATATGGAAACCTAATCCACATTTTAATTTAGAGCACAAATTTTGGTTTGAAATCTCTTTGTTTCATAAAACATGAACTAAACCGGATCAGATCAAGCATCAAGAAACACAGCTAATGCTTATTGATTTTCTAGCATTTCAAAGAACCATATGATATGATACTGAAAAAACAGTCTGGCCAGTAAAAATCAACGATTTACTGAGGAGTCACCACGGGGTCACCATATCTATGACGTACAAATTAAAGCCCTAAAACTACTACTAGATTTGCATGTTGTTTATAATATATTAACAAATATATTTTGGCGTTTAGTGTTGCACGTAATTATGAATTTGATTTTTATTTATAATTTGAAGTGTATACTGTCGGCCCAATCAAAATGAGGAATAATAAAAATTGGAGTCCTCTTCGATGTTGAATTTTAAGATTATTGTAAAATTTATATTTCAAGTCAGTAAAATATCAAAATTTTAGGCCAATCAATTCAAAATCGATTCGGATTAGAATATAAAAAATCGCGCTTTATAAAATCATCCGCAAATACATAATTTTCTTTGTAGGGTTCGAATTATAACGGGACACCATATTCAAATGCACCACTAGCTAGTGCACCATTTGGTGCCGGATATATAGAAATTTCGAATAAAACTCCGTCGCATGGGGGCGGTGGTGGAAATCCACCAGCATTACCATCAAGAAATTCACTATATTCGGCCACACGATCTTTTAATGCCGATAATGTGTACGAAACTATTCCGTTTGCAGATGAAGACTATTCGCCGACTAAAAATAGTAATCGTAATTCGAAAATTGGTTTCGATATGCCACAGTCATATTCTGCAAAACCAGACCAATCATATCAACAATACGGCAGGCAAAATGAAGCACAACGATATCGATTCGAAGAAGAGCAGGCAGCTAAAAATATGCCATTATCATTTTCGAATATGAGAGGATACGTTCGGAACGAACATAAGGTTTGATTAGGATATTGCTGTTTGTATTTGTGTGCGCTTTATTTGGAAAATTTCTTCTAAATTCTCGTTGTATATAACAATCTGTGTTTTCAAATGCTAGTATTAAAAAAATATCATCGTACCACCTCCTGTAGCAGCAAATTATTGGGATGTTAAGACAATTTCAGGTTTCAAAATTTCTTAATTCGATGAAAATGCAAATTCGGTTAAATAAAAATAGTGTGCCTTTAAATGATCTTCCTAGCGAATCTGCGAGCGATATGACAGTGTACTCGAACTTTCTTGTTATAATTTTTTTTTATTTTATGCATTTTGTAGTATATTTTGTGATATAAAGTGACATATTGTGATTTTTAAAAAGTGTTATTTTTTATTAAACATTTGCTATATAATTTAATAAATTTTGTTGTTTAATTGGCATGGCCATATAAAAAATCCATTGAATGTATAGCTAGCACTTACAATTACAATACAAATGTTCATAATACAAAACTAAAGATCATCGCGATCTCAACCAACAAACAAACAAAAATCTATCCGGCTTCTATACCGAAAACCTTTTGTATTTTTACTTTTTTGTAGAAAAAACAAGCCGAGCCTAGTCGGCACCTTACAAAACCTGTACCAGCACTAAAGCCAACATTTCATTTTGATCCTGAGGCTGACGCAGGAAATCTACGCCGTGCAATGGAAGGTCTCGGAACTGAAGATAAAATATTAATCAACATACTATGCCATCGATCGAATGAGCAGCGACAGCTTATCCAACAAGTATATAAATCGCCGTATGGTCGGGGCCTAATCGAAGATGTTAAAGCTAAAACAGGTGGAAATTTTGAAAAAGTATTAGTAGCACTATTATTACCTCCCTGGGAGTATCGAGTAAAAGTACTCCACGACGCATTCACAGGCATTGGAATTGATGAAGAGGCTCTTATAGAATTTCTGTGTACGTACACAAATCGGGAAATTCAAACATTAAGCCAATTATACCAAAAAAATTATAAAAAAACATTAGAGCACGATATCACGGCTCATGCACCCGAACATATGAAACACCTCATGCTGGCAGCGGTACACGGTAAACGAGAAGAAGACCATACAGTAGACCCCGAATTAGCACGCAGCGAGGCCGATATGTTAGTGCAAGCGTTTAAATTAGGCACCGATGAAAGTGCATTCAATATCGTATTCAGCCGCCGTAATCACGATCAAATACGATGCACTGATGATGAATATAAAAAAATAACAGGCCACACACTCGAAGAAGCAATAGAAAATGAATTTACAGGATGTATAAAAGATGCGCTGCTGGCCATTCTACAGTACTCGCACAATCGTTACGAATATTTCGCCAGCCGATTGCATAAATCGATGGTCGGCTTTGGCACAAACGATAAACATTTAATGCGGGTCATTGTAAGCCGCAGCGAAATCGATTTAATTAATATTAAAAATGCGTTTGAACAAAAATATGGCAAATCGCTAAAAAGTTGGATTAAAGGTGACACATCCGGCGACTATAAGCAATGCCTTTTGGCACTGATTCAAGAGGCCTAAAATAGACAAGAAAAATATTCGGGCGCGAACCTTCATATCTTAATCGTGTTTCTGTTAATTAGATTTTTAAACAAATCAAAAGTTTTGTATTTTAAACATTTAATCAGTGCAGTCCCTCGGCGAGAGGGTATTTCGCTAACCGAGTTTGCTTTAATCGGTCTTCCATTATAAAATAGACTAAATTGTATAGAGAGAGATTTTAGTCACAACACACTCAGATATATACATACATATGTTGCTCGCTACTCTAAACTAAATCAATCAGCTAAACCTATAAATACATAAATTTTACTAACGTGATATATAAAATTGTACAGTACTCAATAAAAGTTGTTTTAATTAATTTAGAAACTTGCAATTGTCTATAACATTATTGTGTTTAATAATTTTATAATTTGTTTTAATGTCTTCCCATAATTTGCTTTCTTCAGATCAAAAATATGTATAAGAAAATATGGTATAATCTTTGTTTCATCACAACACTCCCAAGCTCATCAAAAAGTGAGCTCGAAAATTAGCTTACTAGACTTCACATAGTTAATGCGCATCACATAGTTCATATCAGTCGTTCATAGATGGCACAAAACCCGATTTGATAAATCACAATTAATTTTGCAATTTTCAAATTTATTTTGACACCTACAAATAGTGGATGCAAACAAAACATTAATTTAGTTTAAACAATAATTTAGTCAAATAAAAATCAGGTTGTAAAATTTCAACTAAGTGTCACTTCTTTATACTAAAAAGACGCAAACACAATTTGCGCTAAATATTCAGAGTTTTCTAATAGATGGCAACGTAACATTCATTAGTTACGTTTAACAACGAAGTAAAGCATGCATGTGAGTTTATCGTAATTTTCCAGTAGATTAAAAAAGTGTGTGTAATACTGCTTTAAAAAGCGTCAGACGCGTATATAGAAATTTGAAGTTTTTTTTTTTTTTTTAAAGAAAGTATTAATTTCCAGTGGATTTAATGTCCCTTGAAGGTTATCAGTATTGACATGAAAAGTGGGTCGGCGCTGAATTCTGCACTCCAACAGAGGGTCTTAGGTTTGTTTATTAACAACACCGATCGTAATCGATGACGAAAATTCGCTTTTTGCATCCAGCCTCTGGTAGGAAACCAACCCAGTACCTCCCGGTCCTAGTAAAGAGAGTTAGAGTTCTAAGTCTTATTCTATTACGCGCAAAATTTTAGAAAGAATGTAAACAAAGTTTTAATTGTTTCTCTAAATTTATCAAAAGAACAACGCAGTTTCATGAAGTTCTATTGAATCCGATACACCCTCAAATTTGGCCCGTATTAGATATGCCTCTCTTTCACGAATCACTCGAAAAATTGTTTTGGACCAAAATCATTTTTATCATTCTCTCAAGAATGGCTTCTTCTAAGGGGTGGGATGCCTGGCAAAAGAAAGGGGTGGGATGCCTGGCAAAAGAAATTACCCCAAAAAATAGCACAATACCACGATATTGCATTACATTATTTCCATATACTCGAGTAGTCTATTCTTTGAAAGATCTTGAACCATATAACAATTTTAACAATACAGCTTTAGTTCATAAATCCGCCGTTTTTACCCTACCGGTAAATTATGCTAAAGTCAAATTTTGTGAATACATATTCATAAAATGTGTTTGAAGTTTGTATATGGTTTGTGAAAAAAATTAAAAGCTTTGAGAAAATGTTAAATGGTTTGCAAGCAAGAAGTTAAAACAAATTTATTTTCCAGAAGAAAATCCTATCTAAGGTTCTTGCTTTTCATTACTCTAATAAAAAAATTATAAATATTTTTTATATACTTAGTTTTCCTATACTTAAGATCCGACTCTTCTTCTTCGGAGTTTGAATCTGGATCAACATTTGGTACATTGCCATCATTTAATCCTCTGTAGAAGTTCTGATCCTGCTTTTTCTCTTGGCTGATCAACTAAGGTCCATCGTAACAATTGTTAACATCTGAAATTTGAACAGAAATGATCCTACGTCAACGAATATTTAGCTGTCTGAAAGGCTTATTTTCCCTCAAGGAATTCTTGTTTTGGACAATATCAACATTTGTTGGTCATTTGTTGGCCATCGCAACCACTTGAAATCACTCCATTTAAATATATTTCCATCCCGATAGCTCCCGAAAGCTTGCCCGCCACATAAATTTGGTTTTCGCGATTTTTCCAAAATCAAGAATGTCGTTTGATCAATAATCACTTCAAATTGTGTGAAGCCCCAGCTGTTCGTACAAATGTATACCACTCTATCTAAAGGTCGAATTTATTACAAGAAGAATTTATTACACCAGATATTGCGTTAAATGTTACTTCGTTAATCTAGTGAAGGGAAAATCAACCTTGTCCTAGATGTACCAACTTATTTTTCATGGAAAAAATCTCATTGGTATTCGACTTTTACCGATGCTGTTCTGAACTCTACTCCTCATAAAATTCATGCTTTATTTGCAATTAAATGGACAACATGCTTTCCAAATAACCTAAACGAATTATAGGTGAGGTGATGAGTGAGGTAATTTTACATACACAACCTACAATTCATGGAAATCCTTTTTTAGATTATATACCAGCATCTGGCTTTCCTATAGGAAAAAATAATTGGGGGGGTAAACATTTGGTGTAAATTTTTTCAAAACCAAAATTAAATTGGGAATATTTTTCGTATCCAATTTCGATACGGAAAAAATATTTCCTAAATTATGAAAATTTAGATCAAACATCATTTCTCAGTAGGCCAGAAAATGATATTTTTGACAAAAACACTATGTAAATATTTTTCCTAATTCCTTTTCCTTTTCATATAGTAAAACCAGTATCGACTTACAGCAATGTATAATGAAGCATTAATAAAATTGGAAGACTTCCTGATTATTTCAAAAGAATCACTAATTACATTGGGATTATCATCACCCAATCGTACGGCAAGTGAATTATTTAAACAAGAACACTCATACATTATTGATGATTTGAATGAGTATATTCAAACACATGAACCACAATTATTGGCAAAACCAAAATTAATTTTTGATTCGATAATGCTTGCAGTCACTGCAAAAGAAGGCGGATTCTTCATTTTGGATGTTCTACGTGGCACTGGCAAAACAGTTTTGATTTCCCTCATCTGGGATGAAATACGTTCTCAGGATGAGATTGCTTTGGCCATCGCTTCATCAGGTATCGCCGCTAAGAACTGCACATTCTGCACTTAAATTGCCATTTTAGAAAGGGCAATTTTAGCAGCAACAAATATTGATGTCGATACCATAAATATCTACATTCGAAACATGTTGAAATCTTCGTCATTTACATTCGAGTCAATTGATAATGTGGTAGAAGAAGATGAAGATGAAGGAGTGAATTTCCAACTAAATTTTTAAATTCACTTGATTCACCGGATCTTCCACCACATAATTTAATTTTGAAAGTTGGATCACCAATCATACTGCTACGAAACTTTAATGCACAAAAAATTATGAACGGAACGCAGTTGGTTGTCAAGAAGAGCATGTTTTATTGCCAAGAATCCTGATGATTCCAACAGATTCTCCAATTTCATTTAAACGCTTACAATTGCCAATTCGTCTGGCATATCCAATAACAATCAACAAATCTCAAGGCCAGCTGATGCAAGTCTACGGCTTGGATTTGGAAAACACATGCTTTGCTCATGGTCAATTAAAACAACCTGCTCCAAAGTAGGTAAGCCAACGATTTGTTTGTATACGCCGAAAATGGAGAAACAAAAATAGTATGCAAACTTTGTATGTGAAACATCTCATTGTATGAGAACAACGTTTGCCGGGTCACTTAGTATTATATAAAATGCAAAATCGTTTAAGCTAACTTAAGCACCTTAGTACTCAAAACTGCCTTTGTGGCGCAGGAAGCCGTAACAATTTTGGTCATATAATTTTTCCCACATATCATTTGAAAGGTCTTGGCAGTAGTTACAATTTTAATATCAGCACTTTAGTTCACAAATGCACCGTTTTGAGGCTAGTAGCTCATTCAATATTCTACAATACAAAAATTCAACTAAAGCACATTAGTATCAAAAAATACTGTGTTAACGCTGGCACCATTTACATATCGTTTGAAGTCTTGAAAAAACCTCAATTTTGTTATCAACTCTTTCTAAGAATATTTTCCTTTTATAGCAATTCGGCCAAACCTCGTGGAATGCGTAATAGCGTGGATGCTAAAAAGAAACTTTTACCAAATCAATGAACGATAAGCATATTTCGATGAGCCGATTTGTGATGAATCAAAATCCTCGATTTTCCCGCATTTTTCATGAATTTTTCAGGTTGATGTAAAGGAATATATTTAGAAAAGTTTTTCTCCATAAACATATCTGTGGTAAAGATGTAAAAGGTGCTAACTTGTTTCCTAAAAAGTGGTAAATTATAGAGACCTATATTTTTGAATATAGGTGAGCGTTATGATCAAGTTCCTTAGGCATAAAGAACAAACCAGATCCAATCTTTATATCTTAGCTATTTTGGGGAAAATATAAATTGTGACTTTTTATATCTTTTGTTATATTATTCGGTTAAAGAAATGAGTTGTTCCTTTTTAAATCTGAAGTTAAGGTTTAAACAAAAAAATTTAGTAAAGTTATTGTTACTTTATTAAGGTCTTCATATGTTAGTTGAGTACAAAATAAAATTCCAGTATAATGCTACTGTAATTTCCAATCATTTGTGACTCCTTTAATTTGACATAATTCTTTAAATGGCATCATCACCTTCTTCTACTAAATCAGGGTGACTGTCAGGAACATCATAGGTTTTTAAATTTTTGTAGAATTCATTCTAAAGATCCTTCTTTTTGTGAGAATTTATAGAAATTGGTCCATCATAGCAGGGTAAGATATTCTCGGCTTTCAGTTGTAGAATTCCTCGGCGTCTTACTTTTAAGGCTTTGAATCATCATCACTGAATTCGTAAAATGAAGCAACTCCTTTTGTAAATCACAAGTGTAAATGCCCGTTGATTTATCCGAATTACCTGCTAAAAATCCGCCTATAGATCCAGATAGAGACTGCTTTTGTTTTATTTTCTACGTACGATTTGTACATTTGTTGTAAATTGAGGTTTGCATGCAGTTAGGGTGGACCATATTTTCGAAAGTTCCAATATCTAATGGGACACTCCCTAGAAATGTGAGATTATGCTAAAAACTTAAACAGAAAAAATATTGAGTCGATCGAAAGTCGCTTAGAGGTTGCGACTTGGAACGCGAACTTCGATAAAAACGGTATTTTTTCAATTTCTCACTTTCAAACGAACAGAAAAATTATTTAAAAAAAAAATTCAGCCTAAATGAAAATTGTGGTAAATAGAAGAGATAATTATATTTCCAAAACATCAAAGATCAGTGAATAAATAGCGAAATAATTCTCAAATTTCTAAAATACAAAAACAAGACAAATTATGACTATTTTTATATTATAAATGCATAATGTTTCTTCTATACAATGATATTATGAATTAATTTTTATGGTGAAAATAATCAATTTAAGACGATCTTCTACCCATGAAGGCTGTTTCGGTATATGTTGAAAACTTCTGTGCTCAGATCTTTACGACTTGTAGTAAATATTGCATGTCATCTTCATTTCTTGTTAATTTCTTATCAAAATCTTTTATTAACTTAACACTACGTTCTGTGATATCATTTACGACTTTTATTTGACGGATAATATTCATTCAGTTGTTGAAATTATCATTCTGACGCCAGATATCTTCCTAGTATTTGAATATGTTGTATCGAAGCAAGCCACCACGACATCGTCAGCTACTCTCCAATCGATTAAGCTTTGGAAAACAGCCTCCACTATTTCCAAACCAGTTGATCTTGATATTTTGGGAATGCCGTCTAATTGTTCTCCATCTTCCGAGAAATAATCACTGGAAAATCATCCACGGTCTCCGTTCCAGATAACTCCAGAAGTAATTTTTCATCCCAATGTACTACGCCTGTTGTAAACTTGAAAATCGATTTAACTGATGCTGCTATTTCAACTATATTTACTTCACAAAGTCGCCTCAGTGTTGTTCGATTCAAAACGAGTTCATCAATAGAATGTCCAAGAATTTCGGCAACGGCACTGATCAAATGCATCAATATTCGAGGAGTAATGAAACATTTGCTTCCTCTAGAGGCTCCTTCTGCGCATAGCATGGGTAAATCAATATTTTCGAGGCTCATGTCGTTATCATATATCCATTCGCTGTCACTCTCCAATGACGATAATAAAGCTTCTGAGTCTATTGGAATTGATTTACGTTTTTCTTCATGATATATTCGTTTAAGATTTTTTTCTGATTCCGTAAGTTCCGATTACACTTTTCTTTTTCAATTTCATATTGTATGATTCCAGCCAAACATCCGGGACGCTGTATCTCCGCTGTGACAAGATGAACCGCTTTCGTCTTCACTGGTCATCAACGACTATGTTGGTATTGGTATGTGCGATATCGAAAATATCATCCAGCTTACTATTAAATGCAATTTCTATTTCACGGTAAACTTTGAAGTTAATCATGCAATTGTTCCAATTTTTCCAATTTTTGCCTTTTTCATTCGTGCTTTTGACAAAAGAATAGACACTTCCTGGATTGTCACAGCTGAACTTTCATGATTAATTATCGAATTTTACAGTACGGTGATTGTAACAAAAGACTTGCTTTTTTGAGGGTAACTTAGCACCAATAATTTGACAGTATTCATGGCCAAGAAGATAAAATTTTGTAGGACCGTAAATTAGCTGCCATTTTATCAACTGTAGTAGCACATTCTTAAAAATATTAATAAAACCGTTAAACGGACTATATTAAATTATTACAAATGTGTTCTTTCAGGACTGTGTGTGTTCAGGACTGAACATAGTTGGGTTTTATGATAATGGCATCATAAAACACAACTATGTTAAGTCCTTATGACTCATACGGTTTGTTATGACACCATAAAATATTCCACTGTTTATTGTTATACCTAATTTTTTTTATTTTTTTTGGCAATAATCTCGCTATTTGTTAACCGATTTTCGATATCTTCTATATTTTGGAAAGATCTTCTCTATTGACCACAATTTTTATTTAGTCTGAGAAAATATTTTAAATAATTTTTCTGTTCGTTTGAAAATGAAAAATCGAAAAAAATACCGCTTTTATCGAAGTTCGCGCTCAAGTCGCGACCTCTAAACGACCTTCGATCGACCCAATATTGTTTCTAATTAAGTTTTTAGCATAACCTCACATTTCTAGGGGGTGTCCTGTTAGATATCTCAACACTTTTTTTGTCCCATACAAACATGGGCCACCCTACTGCAGGTACTTCTTCTCTGTATTATGTCTGGAGTAAGGACTGATATGCTGAGAAAGGGTTTACTGGTGCTGGTACTGGAATGTTTCCCTCTCTGGTCCTTACACAACTCCAGCTGAATGAAGTTGTTGGTACAAATTGTTGATATAATTTTTACTGTTCTCCTAAAGTTTTTTTGAAACATTGTTTACATGTTTCGATTTTAATACTGTTCAATACCAAAATATATTTGCATGAGAATGGTCGATTTTTTTTAAGCGGCATGAGAAATAGTTTCACTTTTCCTCTCTAGAACTTCCACGCCTTTTGATGAGATATAAGCATTCCCAGTATTTCGTTTAGTTTGTCTAGACTTTTGATTTTCCAATTGATATGTCCATCTCACTATCATCTGAGGAGCATCATTGGCCTACCAGGGGCTCATAAATAAGATCTGCGTCACTATCATCAAATATCGAACCAAAGGATGGCAAATTATTCGCAGTAACTGTTGAAATTTGAGTGAGCATTGAACGAGTTTCAACATTTAATAGAGACAACTCACATATTATTGATTTTGAAAGTCCAAATAGATTTGTAATCCCCTGCAGTTCAGCTTTGTCGATGCATTCATGTGTCGATACAACTGTCAAATTTTAATTAAAGGTCTCTAAAAATATAAATTAAAATTGTCAGCAATAAATAATTGCCTAATTTAATTTGTAAACAGTACTAAAAAATACTTACTGAGCTTGGTGGATACTGGAATTGTCCCGCATTATGCTTAGTGTAGAACGGGTCTGTTGTTTCCTTTATTTGAGTGCTATTCATTTTAGTAATTGTAGCGGTGCTGTTAGTATTAACAACAGACTTTATGGGAGTTGCTACTTTAGATGCTTGAACCATTTGCACTTTTATCACCTTTTATTCAAATCCAAGAATAAGCAATTCAGATAGCATATTCCTGTCAGGCATGTTCATTGCCATCCGAAAAATACAGTGGCTGAGTTTGTGCTAATCCAGAATTGGCCCAATTCTATTGAACAACAAACACCGTTGAATGAACAATTTTCTGATAAAAAGTGTGTTCAATGGAATTGGGCCAATTCTCAATTAGCACAAATTCAGCCACTATATTTTTCGGATGGTATTGAACATACCTGACGAAAAACAAAATTTTACCATATCAATGATGATCTAATATTGAAGCTTGTTGATGATCTAATATTGAAGCGTTTTGTGGCAAATCTTCATGCCAGAAATTCCGAAAATTTCTAGTGATTTTACCGGGTTTATCAATTTTTGGACCAAAGTTTTGATTATCTCGTGAAATTTCAGCCTCTAACGCTTATATTTTGTAAATTTGTTTTTTAGTTTAGCCAATTTTTCTTGTCCCAAAATTAAAATGCTTAAACTGAAATTCAAATGTTCACATTGGTTCGATATCTTTATAACAATTTCTTAGTTTGAAAATTTCGATAACAAGATCTGGATTTGTGTATGAAACAAAGTGTAAACATTATGAAATCATTTTCGTTATTTGAACTAACGACTGCAACTGATCGACTCATGCTACCATTCCTGATATATTTGCGTACGTTTTTCTAGTTAAATATATCAAAATAGAATATTATTATGAGATAATCTCGGAAAATTCTAATCACGTCGCAGTATACCATATGACGTCGATCATTTATATTCAATTATTAAATGAAGCAATGTCCAAATAACAAAACAATGACTCAATCTATGCATCTCACCCGTATTTCACCACGTAATCATGAGTCATGACGTGGATAGTTTAACCAAATTGTAAACAGAGTTCTGTGTAGTTCTCATTGTTTTGTTCAAAGCACGATTTTCAAAGAAAAACTTTTACCGTTGTATTAGTATACAAATAAAATAATATAAACAAGTCTGCCGAGAAAAACAAGATTATAAAACCGTTAGTACATTCTACATACATTTTCATAATCAACATATAATTCACACTTAACATATAGTTTCCGTGACTAACGTACTAAAATATTTGACGTCATCAGTCGTTATTTATTTACATTCTGCATATGCTTACGATACACATACTTTGAAATATCGCGGTCAATTCGCGATAATTTCTATATGTAATAGTATGTAGTATTGTCAGTTATTTGTTGTAATGTTAAATCCCCACCACTATCGTGAACATTATTTATATAAACGAGCACCACTTATGAGTCAGTGTCAATACTAATTTTTCTACATTTTGTGTTAGAACCTCGTTGCGGTAACAAGTGATAAAAAGCCTATGAATATTTTGTCCAGTTTAATTGGAAACAACACGTAAGTGATAATTGTGATAGTTTTAATTTATTTACTATTTATAAATAATAATTTTGTTTATTTTTTTGTTTAACTATTTATAGAATGAATTATGTACAAAATAATCAAAACATATCAAATGTACCAGCTGTAACGCCGGCATCAAATTTTGATCCGAGCAATGATGCGAAAGTGCTTCGTAAAGCTATGAAAGGTTTTGGAACCGATGAGAAAACAATAATTAACATATTCTGCAATCGCTCGAACGATCAACGTCAGCAAATTCAAAAAGTGTATAAAACCCAATTTGGCCGCGATCTAACCGAAGATATAAAATCAGAAACGAGTGGAAATTTTCAAAACTTACTGGTTGCGCTCCTGGTACCAACATGGGATTACCGTTTAAAAATAATTTATGAAGCCATTAAAGGTTTAGGAACGGATGAAAATGCCCTCATTGAATTTTTATTAGGGTACACGAATCGCGAAATACTTACCATAAATCAACTATACTATGATAAGTATAAGAGAACACTTGAAGAGGATGTCGTCGGTGATACGTCGGGACATTTCAAACGACTTTTGATATCAACTCTAGTCGGAGGCCGAGAAGAAGATAAACCAATCGATTACGACTTAGCCCGTCGCGAAGCCGGTATGCTACTCCAAGCTGGTGAACTCAAAGTTGGAACAGACGAAAGTGTATTCAACATGGTATTTAGCCGCCGTAGCTACGATCAAATACGTATTACAGACGAGGCGTACAATAAAATGACGGGTCATTCACTCGAGAAAGCGATCGAATCTGAATTTTCTGGTTTCATTAAAGATGGTCTACTCGCAATACTGCATACAGCACACAATCGTGCTGAATATTTTGCAACACGCCTACACAAATCAATGGTCGGATTGGGTACAACAGATAAGCAACTGATTCGTATTATAGTGAGCCGCAGTGAAATCGATTTGATTAATATAAAGCAGGCCTTCCAACAGAAATATGGTAAATCGTTAAAAAGCTGGATAAAAGGTGACACATCGGGAGATTACAAAACATGTCTGTTGACATTAATTCGGGAGGCGTAGTTTACATGAATCTTTATACTTAGATAGGAATTTATATCTAAATTTTATTGTCTTTGTCTTATTTATTTTAACTTTCTGTTTATTTTAAGCTAATTTTAGTTTTAGGTTTAAGCAATTTTATACCAAAAATCGAAATACTATTTTCAAAATATATAAAATAGTTAAATCTGAGTACATTGAGTTTGTATTTGATGACACACCGAATTGAAGCTGCGCGATTATTTATATGAGCGAAATTCTAACTAACTCAACTCAAATCTATTCGGTGAATTAATATTTTTGATGGCTATTTCTAAAATTCTAGAAACGCTTTAGATAATTAAATATACAACTCGAATAAATTTGATGAAATAAGTAATAGTTGATGGCATATTACAACTGCATGCATCACTAGTACATCTACGTGCAATTATAAATTCGATTTGTAATGAGTGAAATCGTTAAATCATTTAAAACTTATTCCATAACCAAACACATGCACGAGTAAATTTTTGTAACTGATAGCCAACAATTTTATGAACAACTCAACAAAACTAATTACTTAACAAGCAGGTTGAGGAATTTTATCAATATTTACCAAAATGCACGTGACATTTAATTATTAACTGTTTGCGTGATAATTTCATCGATTTACAGAAACCTGTTGAGGGCCACGCCTCTCCTTAAAATCGTTTTGAGTGAAATGTATGGCCTGGTTCTACAAACAAGTTTTGAATTTTCGATCAAACAATTAAATTTTTTAGTTTCACTCAATTTTTATGTAATAAATTATACTCATTTTGAGGGAAATTTATAAAGTCGTCTGTATGGTCACGCCCCTCAAATTACTTTTGAGCGATTTGTAAAATTATGACACTCACTTTTACTTTTACTCTTCACAAAGTAAATTTTTGAGTTAATCTCACTTTTTAATTAGCTACATTCAATTTCGACTACCTGATTGAGGTTTTCTCGTCTAGTTCGACAATTTTTTAATAAACCATAGGTAATCCTAAGGTGGCATTTACGAGTGGGTAGTTTATAAACTATTGGAAAAAATGAGGTGAAGTAAGAATAAATAATTGAAGCGCAAAATTGATGAACTAGTATTCAATGATAAGGCATGCCTATCAAATTGCTTTAGGAACATTTTGCAATTTAACTCAAACCGGTCGACAAGAATATGATCAACATTTGAACAATTATAAAGCACAATTTATTTATTTACATTATGCATTTGGACTCGTTTTACAGACAAATTTGCAATTCAACAAAAAAAAATATGATAAGCTTTACATTTCAAGTTAGTGTTTGTATAACTAATAAATTGGTGAACAAAATTTATTAACATGTGGACAAAAATCATTTTTGTCCTGCACAGCTCCATATCAGCATATAGGACTGACATTAAAGATGCAAAACTGATGGTGGTCAAAATCGATCAACTTGTGAAATATTATAACTAGTTTAGTTTTTTTTCGCTTGGTGGTGCTTTTTTATAATTTAATTGAATAATTATTAGGTACCTATTTTAAACCTATCCGTAGATTTAGGGATGTTGATATCAAATTTTATCAACCTGTATACAACCAATAGAACATGATCATTAAAATATGCTCGCATATACATTTAGGAATGATTTACAGACATTTTTATAATTTGACTCAAAACATGTCACCACCTAGGAATTATTATTATTTGTCTCATCAAATTAATTTAGTTTTATTCAATTTGCAATAAACGAATAATTCATAACAGATCTGCTAATTTACATATTGATTCAGATAACTCCTGCAGTAAAATTAAAAATATTTTGAGTGGAATTCGTCTTGTCTAAAGTTAATTACAGTTTTTTTTTATTATTCCTGCCCCAGTAACTTCCAAAATAATATTAAATTGTTATGAGTTACGACTTATCTACCTAATCGCATTTCGTAATTTACCTGTATCTATCTATCTGTATTGAACAATTATTTGAGGCAACGAAATGTGTACAAATTTCACTCAAAATAATAATATTTTTGTGGCCCTCGCAAAATTTTTGAATGAAGAGAAACTTAAAATTTATTTGTGTGTTAAAACAATGAATAATTAATAAAATATTATTATTTTAGTAATTAATTGAGTGAAATTTAAAAAAATAAAAATAACTCAAAATTAGTTTGTTCAATTTTAAACACAACGCGCTCAGAGATTTGTGTTTAAAAATAATTTTGAATTGTTTTTAATTTCACTCAATTAATTAATTACTAAAACAATAATATTTTGAGTAAAATATGTTTATGAATTATTCATCGTTGTAGCACAGTAATAAATTTTAAGTTTCTTTCTTCATTCGAGTGTAATTTGTACAGTTTTGTCTTCTCAAATAATTGTTCGATTTACCTATCTACCTAATCGCATTTCGTAATCTACCTGTATCTATCTACATATCTGTGTTGAACAATTATTTGAGCAAACGATTGTGTACAAATTTCACTCAAAATAATACTATTTTTGTGGCCTCAAAATTTTTGAATGAAGAAAGAAACTTAAAATTTATTTCTGTGCTTAAACGAAGATTTTTCACTCAAAATATTACTATTTTAGTAATTAATTGAGTGAAATCACAAAAAATTAAAAACAACTCAAAATTGGTTTGTTCAATTTTAAAAACAAAGCACTCAGTGTTTAAAATTGAACAAAATAATTTTGACTTGGTTTTAATTTCTTTTTAATTTCACTCAATTAATTACTAAAATAATAATATTTTGAGTAAAACATGTTTATGAATTAATCATCGTTTTAGCACAGAAACAAATTTTAACCAAAATTTTGAGGCCACAAAAATATTATTATTTTGAGTGAAATTTGTACAGTTTTGTCGACTGAAATAATTGTTCGGACTACCTAACTATCTAATCGCATTTCGTAATTTACCTGTATCTATCTATCTGTATTGAACAATTATTTGAGCCAAACGAATATGTACAAATTTCACTCAAAATAATAATATTTTTGTGGCCTCCTCAAAATTTTTGGAATGAAGAGAGAAACTTATAATTTATTTGTGTGCTAACACGTTGAATAATTAATAAAGATATTTACTCAAATTATTATTATTTTAGTAATTAATTGAGTGAAATTAAAAAAAATTAAAAACAACTCAAAATTAGTTTGATCAATTTTAAACACAAAGCGCTCAGAGATTTGTATTTAAAAATAAACAAACTAATTTTGAGTTGTTTTTAATTTCTTTTTAATTTCACTCAATTAATTACTAACATAATAATATTTTGAGTAAATATCTTAATTAATTATCCAACGTGTTAGCACACAAATACATTTTAAGTTTCTCTCTTCATTCCAAAAATTTTGAGGAGGCCACAAAAATATTATTATTTTGAGTGAAATTTGAACAGTTTCGTCGGCTCAAATAATTGTTCAATACAGATCATTGTAATAATTTATATTTTTTTATTTCTAGACATGAATAAAATTTTATTTAATAAATTACTTGCTAGTTCCTTTAGTTCAAACCAAAAGTTCTAGATACAAATTTAAAATTTAACTCAATTTTGACTTGGAAATCGAATGAATTTTTATTACCTTGGTAATAATAGAATACATGAAACGTATTCGTGCTTCTCCTCCCATGATTACCGCTTTATTGTTCATTAACATTAAAATCCAGCTCTCTAGAGGAGGAGGACTGGTGGTTTTTTACATTTTTTAAAATTAGTGTCAGTTTGAACTGGAACATAAATTATTCTCAAACCGAATACAAAGAAGCAAGTGAAATTTATAACAAACAACAAAAATAAAAAGTGGTTCAACTTCTATGTCTTTGTTATTATAACGTATGCTGTTAGAAGTTCCAAGTATACCAAAACATCTCCATTCTTCTATAGCGAATACCATTGACGGTAACAGAGTTACTAGTTCCATTTTCGAAATAATGGGGACCTCTAGTTGAGAATGATGATGGGGCTTTAATTCTTGGACCTTATAAGGGTGTAAAGATAAATTCTTTTGTAAGTTGACTTGAAATTCGAATGGTGCGTAGGCAGTATAATGACGAGTCGTTACTAGTAGCTTTAATTCCGACAACTCTTTGTTTGTAAGAGTTATTAAAGCAAATCCCTGTCAAATGTATTGGGCCATTCAAATATAAGGATGTACCATCAATCAAAACGGTAATATTATCTAGAAATTTTTATGATCAGTTGCAAACATAATGATAAGTGGTTACTATCAGGTTTACTTTCCGGAATTAGAGGTTCCTAGGAACCCAATGAGCCTAAAATTATTTGTACATATGTCAATAGATCAAGTTTTTCGTAGGACATTTAATTAACCTTTAGTTCTCCAATTGTTTTTAAATCATTTCTTGATATGGGTTCTGCTAACTTTTTCTAAAGGTAGCAGAACCCATCGTTTTAGTTGAAAAGGATGGAGCCAAAAATTAATAGAGCATTTAATTTACTTATTGTTAGCCTTATCGATAGCTTTAGGGATGTTTACATGGTATGGTTTTGGCTGGAATTATAAGGTTTCTACAGAAAAATCATATAGTGCTGGTTTATAAGGTTCCGGCAGAAAAATTATATAGTGCACAACGATCCTCCACAGAAAAACGTTCAGTTGGAAACTTTCGGAAGCGTTTTACTGTAACAAACGCCCATTCCATTCATATCGAAAACTAATTTGAACTCTGACCGCATGTAAATTTTTCCTACACATTTTTTATTAATGATTTGTCCACGTGCGTATAACGTTCCCACACTTATGAACACATTTCTCTAGTCAAAAGATTCTCATTAAAAAGTGTTAATTTTTTATTAAATGCACAAGCGAGTTTTTTGTCACGATGTCTTGTGTATATAAATATTTTGTGAATCAAGTTTGAATTTCGTTAGTGCAGACCACAATGAAGAAAGACTATATACATATTTAAATAACGGAATTATGAAAATTTTTAATTTCCTGATTTTACATTTATGCGATTTCCGTTAGGTGGCACGCATACATTTGTGGTGTGCCCGATGTTTGATGTCAAAAATACGCAATGACAGGTATATTTCCCTCTTTATCAACTCATTGGTATATGTGCAGTAGATTTCTTTCGCAGTGCAGAAATAATATTACCATTCAATTAAGATTTTAACGTTTCTCTATATCGTCCAACGTTGCTCCGTATTGTGACTAGGTATAGGAGCAGAGGGTATAGATATGAGGAACTAAATTAAATAAAATTGACCTCGCACACCATATATCTGGTTATATATAGAATTTCAATGAAATATTAAACGAGTGTATAAAATTAGTTTTTATTGTATTTAGGTATATGGAATAACATACAAGTACAGCGTGTGTGAGGAAAGAGCGAAAGAGTTCTTCTTTTAATTCGCTGTGTTGTTATTATGTTGAACTGAGCTTGTGATTATTGTTATCGATTATTCATCTGAAGAGAGGCAAATTCTATAAATATATAAGTAAGATATTCCAAGTGGTCTAATTGTTCCAAAAAATCCGATTAACATACAAAGAGTTACATTATGCATTAAGGAGGCAAGGTACTAACACCCAAATATAAATTACGTCACACACTAATCAATATTTTCGTATGTATACGAGAGTCTTTTATAAAACACAAAAGTTAGAACAATTTTTGGTATGAACGAAATATGTTGTGCTTTGTGAAGTTTCGTGCGACCGTAGAATACTAACTAGCATTTTACAATTCGAACAGTATTTAGTGGTAGATTATCGGTGTGACAGCACAAACATTTTATTTTATCCGCGGTTAAAAATTGTTTTTACTAAACGTAAGTGAATTTTGTGTGTATAATTTTTTCAGTGTTTAATGAACTGAATATTAAAAAAAAATTGTTTTGTGTATCGCCAATATAGAATTATGAGTGTTGAACCAAATACGCCCGGTGTTATCGCCGCAGAGGATTTTGATGCGGCGGCCGATGCAGGTGCGCTACGTAAAGCCATGAAAGGATTAGGTACAGATGAAAAAACAATTATCGATATTTTATGCCACCGCAGCAATGAGCAACGTTTACATATCCAAAAAGAGTATAATACCCAATTTAGCCGTGTCCTGATCGATGACATTAAGTCCGAGACCAGTGGAAATTTTCAAAAGTTACTAGTTGCACTATTAATACCAGCACGCGATTATCGTGTTCGAATTGTGCGCGATGCTATCGATCGGGTCGGCATCGATGAGGATGCCTTAATTGAATTCATATGTGGTTATACAAATCGTGATATTCAAAATTTAACTCATATGTATTTGGAGCGATACGGTACCCATTTAATCGAAGACATATCTGAGTCTACAACCGGGTATTTTAAACGGTTTCTAGTATCGATACTGGCCGGCGAACGTGACGAGGAAAATAAAGTGGATTATTTACAGGCACATCATGATGCTGCCCTCTTACTACACGCCGGTGAATTAAAAATTGGTACCGACGCAAGTGCTTTTAATGTGGTATTCAGTAAACGAAACTATGCCCAAATACGATTAACCGATGATGAATATAGAAAAATTACGGGACACTCGCTCGAGGAGGCGGTCGAAGCGGAATTTTCTGATTCGATGAAAGAGGCGCTACTCGCAATTCTACACTCGATACGAAATCGGCCGGAATATTTTGCGACCCGACTCTATAATTCAATGGTTGGTATAGGAACTAGTGACGAGCAGCTTATACGGATTATGGTTAGTCGCAGTGAAATTGATTTGATGAATATAAAGTATGCGTTCGGTGAACGATACGGCAAATCGTTAAAGGATTGGATTAAGGGGGACACATCGGGCGACTACAAAACATGTTTGTTTAAATTGATTCAGGAGGAGTAGCGTACCAGATCGAATTGGCTCGTTCGAAAATTATTTTCGTTTAATATTTTTTAACACTTACAGTAATTATATAGAATATATAGAATTTTGGCTTGATATTTCCCACTAAATTTGTTTCTAAATATTTATTTTAAATTCTATAAAGGATATAGCTTTTGATCAAAACCTACAATTATTATGATTATAATTATATATTATTACCAAAAGGAACACTATTTAAATTTCGAACACTTGGATTCAAGCACACACATTATTTTTGATAATTACATTGTACAAAATAAAACTAAAACCAAACTTAATATTTAATAAAATTTGCATTTTAACGATAATACAATACAGATGTCTTAATTTACATAACTTTTCAGGAGTAATAATCTAAAATTTGCGTGTAAGGTTTTTTATTATAGCGTATTGGGGACGACCTTCCTTAATTTTCAAAATATTGTTGTTCTAGTTAAAAGGAAATGAAAAATTGTGTCCCCAAACCTGGCAGGCAGCCAATAATGCGAATTTATACAGAACACAATAATTTTGTTTACTTCCTCGTTATATACATAAATTGCAACAGTGTCTGTGAATTGTTTTCGTGTGTCTGCCTTTATAGCAAAAAAAAAATCGTGCAAAGCTCGAATTTTTCAAATAACTTTTTGACATTGATTGATTTTGGCAAAGTACCTGTTTGTAACTCTGTATACTTTCAATTAGAATTCAACCATTTTTCCTCTGTTTAGTAGTACATTATACAAATATTGATTATGAGACAGTAGTAGGGAACATTGTTCTAATTGTACCTTGCTTAAAATAAACAAAATAGAATTTTAACTCAATATTTAGAAAGCGAGTGAAAGTTAGTATTCCAATAATTATTTTTTGTTTCTATTTTGTATTTACATAGAATTACGTTATGCTCTACATAATATCATTGAGTGTCATCTCAATCTTTAAGTGCTTTAATCTACCGCATCGCAAAAAGATGTACGAAGCGACTATTTTATAGAAAACATCTAAGAACACAATTAGACGAAAATATTATTGTAAAGATGGTTTGATCACAACACAACTCAAGACATCTACCTAATATTATCATAACGGAACGGTATATCGTGAAAGTTATGCGGATAATGGTTTTTTATTGGCCCAGATTGAAAGTTACCCATTTCTGGAGTGGAAAATTGCGAATAAAAAACTTTCAAATCTGCCGTTTAGAAGAATCTTTTTCTACAATATGTTCCTCATTGACAGCCTCACCCTGCTTATACTGTTTGAGTTAATTCTTGCCAAAATCTCTGATAATGGTTTGGTATTGGCCCAGATTGAAAAACTACTCATTAAGTATGAGTTAAAATTTGTTCTTAACAAATCTTTAAATCCACCGTTCTGTGGATTTACCATATAAAATGTTTTGACAGGCCAACCCTGCCTACTTATTTCTGTAGTGAATAATTTCTAACAGCAATCTTTCAAATACGCATTTTAAGAAAATCTAATTCGATTGGCAAATCCCTGACAATGGCTTGCTATTGGCCGAGATTGAAAATGTCCTCACATTTCGAGTGAAAAATTCATCAGACCCCGTCCTCTCTTTAGAAAAGGCCAACTTATTGGGTAGACATAGGATCATCATTTCCATTCAAAGGTATTTCAAAACAATCCCTTTGATTATTATCACAACTGGATACTAAAACTACTCAAACAAGTATAGTCATCATTACGAAATCATCGTAATTTTCAAAAACAACTTCCGTCCCTTACCCTCTCCCTCTCAATTGCCCCTCCGTTAAATTTCCCCCGGCAACTACCAAAATACTCTATGGTCAGAACTCCCACTTTCCCCATTAGTTTTAACCGGCAATTACCACATTATCCACCGATCAAAACCCAGTCATTACCGGTAATAACCCCATGCCATCACACCATCGAGAATAACTCTATTTTTCCCTATTACCCCTCCCCTCTCCTCTCCTTCTTAACCAACTGAATGGGGGGGACCAACTGAGTCTGATGCAAAATATATATGTGACATGGAATTGTAACGCAATTTCTTTATGAAGCTCTGAAAAGTTACCAGCTGGAAAATAACTATCTCCGTTCGGTTTTAAATTTAGGATTTTACCCCTGGTGAAACCTCTCCCGTTGGTCATATTCAGATGAAGATTGCAGAATTACCATTCGCTATATAACTCCGAAAAAGTCATTTTCAAAAGGTTTGCCATGTGGCTGTGCGTGTGTTTTCACGTGCTGTATCTCATTACTTTGCTTTACTTTACACTTAGTATAGTGGGGAACCAAAGTACACCATCGTACATTGCACTCTAGATCGCAGTCCTAACCCCGAATGATCGCTAAGGAGCTTGATTTGCAAAAGATGTAGGTCCTGGAAATCATCATCATCAATCTGTTCAAAAAATATCCATTGATAATATACAACTAAATCCTTCATTCATGCAGCTGAACCTCCAAAAAAGCGTCTTGAAAGAAGTTATTCATCTTAGAGCAATCCTGTACAACTCCCAGAATGACAAAGTTTAGCCTGCTACGATTTTAGATATCACTGATGGCAAAAAACACTTTTCAAGACACGGTCATGGTCAAAAATCGGAGAACCGGCGTCTTCCGCGTAAAAGAATGGCGCAGTTCGAGCTAAATATCATTTATACGTTTAGACCTTACTTTTCGTGCAAATTTTCTTATCTCTTGCTGAAACCACATGCTAGTAGGTGGACAAATTAGATAAATTAGGTGGGCAAAACTAATTTGTTCTGTTGGTAAAAATTATTTTTAATTAAATAGTTTGATGAAAAATTTACAAGTTTCACTCAAAAGTTTAAGATTACATGCAAATCAAATGTATGACCAATTATTATTTTACTCACTACCTAAAGCTAAATTTTTAATTTACCTGAAAATTTCACTGCTTTAGGAGTTGGGTGAATTGATTTTAAGTGGAATTTACCTAAAATTTTTGAATTTCACTCAAAATATTGTAAATGCCTAATTTTAATATTGCATACATAGATAGCTCCAGTAGGTTAAATATTTTTTGAAAATGTTAATAATTTCACTCAAAAATTTACTCACAATTGTTAAAATATTGCATTCGTAGCAAAATATATGAACAATTAATATTTTAGTCGCCTGAATATTTCACGGACCAAATAAATAAGTTGGTAAAATTTATCTAAATTTAATTTACTAAATTTCACTCAAAAGTTTAGTTGCAAATTTTAGCAGATATTACATTTTCATAGATAAAATGGCGGTCAAAATGTTTGGTCAATTCCGGTGCAAAAGCAAGAGCTAAATTTCAAATTTGTCTCTAATTTTTACTAACCTTGTTCCATATAACTTCAGAATGTGTGCAAATTAACTAAATTAGAATTGTGGGTGTTTGATTTACGCGAAAATTTACATACATATCTTTATTATCCTTCTAAAATTAAATTTCAAATTTACCTTAAATTTCCAAGAACCTTTTAGTGTTCCAATGGTGTACACACACAAAATGTTAGGAAAATTATTATTAACTAAATGATGCACTAGTAAAATGGGGGAGTTATTTAAATTTGAAATTTTTAATGATTGAAGCAAATTTTGATTTCACTCGAAAGTTCACTCAAAAATTTAAAATTGCTCACAAAGCTATAACAACCTTCTAAAACTAAATTACAATTTGCCTAAATATTATTCCACTAATCTAGTAGTAAGTGGGCAAATTTACTAATTTAGGTGGACAAAACTAATTTTGGAGCGCTTGGCGTAAATTTGGAGTGAAATTAAACCACTCAATAAATAATTTTAAAATTTTAAAATGTTATTTGTAAAAAAAAATTTGCTATTAAGCCAACAAGTGACTTGAGGTGAAAAGAACAAGTAACTTCAACAGATTACTCGAACTATAGGTGGACAAAATGTTAAATTATTATGGCGTACCTTTCAAATTTAAATTTCTAATTTACCTGAAAATTTCAAAATTTAAGAGATGCATAGTTTGACAAAATTAGATGGATTAAACTAATTTTGAAAAATGCGAAAATCTTAAAATTGCATTCAAAGCTTCATTAGGTGGAACATTTTTATTTTGGTTCACCTTCAAAAATTCAATTTTGAATTAACCTTAAATCAAAGACGTTTTACTTTTAATTCAGTTTTATAATATTTCAATTTTGTACATAATCTTTCTTCTGAGGTGTACAAATTGACTAATATTAGTGAACAAACCTTATTAATTAGTTGGTAAAATTAATATAAATTTGAGTTTTATAATTTCGCTCAAAAATTAATTACAAAATTTAAAAGGACAACACAAAGCAATGGGGAGGTGGACTACCTATTTTAAATTTGTAAAAAAAAAATCACTGTCCTTTCAGTTATAACTGGGCGAATTATTTAAATTTAAATTTTTGAGTGCGATTGACGTGTAAAACTAAATTACAATTTCTCTGAATTTTTCAATAATTTAGTAATATTCCAGTTACGTAAATAACTTTTGGAGGTGGGCAAATTTACTAATTTAGATGGACAAAAGCAATTGATGGAAATTTTATTAATTTCACTCAACAAATTATTCAAAAATTTTATTACCAAGTGACTCGTTGCAAGTGGCTATCGAAATTTGTTATTTGTACAACAAAAAAAATTGCGAATTAAGCCAACAAGTGGCTTCAGGCGACAGCAACAACTAGAAACTGTCATTTTGAGTAGTATACAGTTTTGAGGAGTTTCAGCTACGACACGACTAGTATAATCGGTGAGTTACGTCGTAACTGCTTGTTTACCACTTTATAAAGCTGTTGATACACATTATTAGACACCCTGTACATAATTCAATTTTAAAATCAAATAAACAATAAAAGATTCGTCATAAATTTACCATCACATTAAACCCAGTTTATTTACTTCGCGGAATAAAAAGCGCGACATGTATAATAAAATTATAAATACGAGGCATCGCGCTTTTCTCCCCCCACTCATATCCGAAAAGTCGGATTTTTATTTTGTATTATTTTTTTAATTTCATTCAAACCGAAGCAACAATATAATTACCATATAGTATTGACATTGTTAGTCAACTCAAATCGAGCGTGCGATTCCACATACTTACTCGTACACTTACACAAGTTTCGCTTTAGAAATTAATAAGCTAATACTCAATATTTAATCATAACACAGTAGCAAAAATAATGGCTCCTAGTTATCGAAGTACACTTCATATATGGATTGGTCCATATGTAAGTTTTAGTGATAAGTGCGCGCGATTAATTTGATTATTACTAATTTGGATATTTATATTTTATTATTTAGAAAACGCCAACCGTGGTACCGGCCGAGAATTTCAATGCAAGCCTCGATGGCCAAAATTTACGAAAAGCGATGAAAGGATTTGGATGCAATGATGATCAGCTGATTGAAATTTTAACGAAACGTTCTAATCAACAAAGACAAGTAAGTCGACTCGGAATTACTCACTCAAAACTTATTTTTATTTGTAATCTGAGTGTTAATATAAATAATATCAAGGCGTGGTGGGTGTTGCTTACTAACTTGTATTTTGCCTTATTTTGCGATTATTGTGAAAGTTTGTTTTGTTGCATCACGTGAAATTCCCCACCGCTCATGAAAATCACAAAATTGATATGATTTCAAATTTTATTTTTCTAGGAGATAGTAAACACGTATAAATCACAATTTGGACGCGATTTGATATCTGACATAAAATCCGAGACAAGTGGAAATTTTAAACAGCTGCTCGTCTCGCTATTAACACCAACTATTGATTTCTATTGTGAACAAATACGCAGTGCCATCGAAGGTGTCGGAACCGATGAAGAATTACTAATTGAATTTTTATGCGGTTTGCAAAACGTTGCCATACACCGGATAAATGAACACTATCGCTACAAGTATGGTGTATCGCTAGAGAACGATATAAAATCGGATACGTCAGGACATTTTAAACGTCTTTTTGTATCGCTTTTGGTTGGTGGTCGTGACGAAAATACCGGCGCTGACACCCAAAAAGCGATACAAGATGCTGAGGCATTATTACGCGCCGGAGAACTCAAAGTTGGTACTGATGAGAGTGCATTCAATATGATTATGTGCCGCCGAAGCTATGAACATTTACGTGAGGTCGATAAGCAATATCGTCTTCTAGTTGGACATCCACTGGAGACGGCGCTCGAAAAAGAATTCTCTGGCGATGTTAAAAATGGACTTAAAGCGATCATTAGATGTGCAATTGATCGCCAAGATTTCTTTGCGCGTCGATTGCACAAATCAATGGCTGGTATTGGAACCAATGACGACCAATTGATTCGTGTCATTGTGGTACGTAGTGAACTCGACATGGAAGATATTAAGGTCGCATTCCAAAAACGATTTGGTAAATCGCTTAAAGAATGGATTAAAGGTGATACGTCTGGAAGTTACCGTAAATGTCTTTTATCTCTCATTCGCGAAGAAAAATAATTATAGCCATAATATAAACATAAATATATTTTTACCACACATAATTAATAAACATAAATACATATTTTTCATAAACAATTACATATCGCATTTTTATTTCGTCCCGTGGGGAATTTCGCAATCCCACCGCAACCCAACCCAACCTATATACCACAATAAAATTAATATTTTTTTTACGACATATGTGTTTACCGTTAACACACAACAAAACTCGACTATAACAATATTTTTATTTCAGAGAATCAAACTAGATTACAATTCGATGCTATGTCGATGCCCAGTTCGAGACATCAAAAAAATTACGAGAGGAGAATTACGAAAACTCTATTTAGCATTATTACTCCCGATACTCGATTACTATTGTGATGAAATTCATGAAGCACTCGTCGGTATAAGAACACACGACGATATACTAATCGAATATTTTTGCAGTTTTGATAGCGGGATGGTTAAAAAGATTGCCGAAAATTACAAGTTTAAATTCAAAAGAGCCCTTGAACGCGATATCGCGTTGAATGTACCGGATAAACTCAAAAAGCTTTATATTGCGTTGGCGAGCGGTGAACGCGACAATAACGATGCTGAGATTGATGTAGAGGCAGCCAAAAAGGACGCGGACGATTTATTACCGTCGGAAGAATTTGATGTTGATTCAAGCCGTCGAGCATTATTTCGTATACTGACCCGTCGTAATTATGCTCAAATACGCGAAATTAATCGGCAATATAAAGATTTTGGGGGCCTGTCGATCAAGGCTACAATTGATCGGAAATTTAGTGGCACGGTACGTGACCGGCTTCTATCCATATTTCAGTGTATCATAGATCCGGCAAAATTTTTTGCTACCATGCTTCATAAATCGTTGACGGGCATAAAAGTTAATGACGCGATGTTAATTCGAGTTATAGTGTCACGCTGTGAAATTGATATGGTTGAGATAAAATATGCATTTCATGAACTGTGTAACCGGGACCTCGTAGATTTTATTAAAAACCATACAGCTGGAAGTTATTGTAAATCGCTTTTAGCTCTGATCAACGAGTAGACACTTATAAAGACTTTATCGTATTTGTATATTTGTACAATTTTATAATAAAATTTCTGAATTCGAAATTTGGTCTGTTTACTTTACTTGAGCCATCGGACGAAAGGTTTGTAATTTATTTGAAGATTATGGGTTTTAGATGAATTCGATCCAATGAAAAATGGTGCTGTGTACTTGTGTTCATATTTAAAATTTAATCTGACACACCTACTTGCCGATGTTGTTTCCGAAGAACTCCTCCTCTTTCCCAGGATTTTATACTCAGGTTGGAGCATGTGATTTTATTTCTCATAGTATTAGTACAACCATCATCTTACATTAGGGCTGTGCTCCATATCACTTCATTTATATTTATAACAAATCATATCAATTCATATCAAATCATTTCAAATCATATCACAAAATATTAGATCATATCAAATTATATCTAGTCATATCAAATCATATCAAATCATACCAGATCATATCAAATCATATCACAACATATCCAATCATATCAAATCATATTAAATCGTCAAATCATGTCAATTCATACCATATCATATCAAATCATATCAAATCATAGCAAATCTAATCAAATCATATCAAATCATATCAAGTCATATCAAATCATATCAAATCACATCAAATTATACCAAATCACATCAAATAATATCAAATCATATCAAATCATTTTTAATCATATTAAATCATGTCAAATCGTATCAAATCATCAAATCATATCAAATCATACCAAATCATGTCAAACCATATCAAATCATACCAAATCATATCACAACATATCCAATCATATCAAATCATCAAATCATATCAAATCATATCATATCAAATCATATCAAATCATATCAAATCATTTCAAATCATTTTAAATCATATTTAATCATATCAAATCTTATCATATCATATCAAATTATATCACAGCATATCCAATCATATTGAATTATATGAGAGCGATCATCAATATCAAATCATATCACAACATATCCAATCATATCAAATCATATCACAAAATATTAGATCATACCAAATCATATCAAATCATATCAAATCATATCTAATCATATCAAATCATGTCAAACCATATCAAATCATATAAATCATATCAAGTCATATCAAATCATATCAAATCACATCAAATCGCATATCAAATCATATCACAACATATGAAATCATATCAAATCATCAAATCTTATCATATCAGATCAAATTATATCACAACATATCCAATCATATTGAATTATATGAGAACGATCATCAATTAGGACTTACAATCATATCAATGCTTATTTCAAATAAGAAAAATGTAAAGAGAATTTATGAGATTACCCGTGATTTCTCTTAGAAGTTCCGTAATTTTCCTTGCTTGTTGCCTTTGTTTGGTTATTTGGCATCGCTAGATAATAGACCTTTGGATAAAAATGGTTGCTTGCCGAATTTTCAATGGCAGATTGACCTGTTTCGGTAGAAAAGTTGGTCACTCCTTTCTGTTCGTTTTCCTTGACGCGATACGACTTCCGAGCCTCGAACTCTACTGTTCTACTTTAACCAATCAGATTTTGGCTGACCCAAAGTCACTCTGGATCTATTTCGTCCACCGTATAAGATATTTGGCTCTAACTATGTTTTCTTGCTGAACTATAGCACTGGCTTCGTGTTATTCTGTCTCACTTACCCAACCTCTTTTGGGAAGTTTCCTTTGCTTTTGGGAATATTCCACAATCCTGAGGGGTTTACTTGGCAGTTTCTTGTTCAATTTTGAATTGTATGATGCGACAGTTTAGGATTTTAAAATTAATGATTAACGAAGTTCTGAAATTTGATTTTGCTAAGGTTATTTCTTATGACTATGACCAAATTCTGATTGTAACATGACCTTTTATAGGAGTTCAAATATATACGTGCCGATCGAATTAAGCCATTTCCTAGCTACTTTTAATAAAATTTGATTACACACAAATTAAGGTCAAATTCTAGTTTTAGATCGAATGAACGAAATTCTAAAATTACCGATCCCGCTTGAAACTTGATTATTTTCGAATTTACTATGGTCGAATTCAATTTTTAGGATAGGAATGGTGTTCTAACATAAATATGGGATGGGTAAAGTATGGCTCTGGAACTAGGCCATAACGAATGAACATTTAAAAAAAATTGAAATTGTACGAATAACTTGCTTCGAGGTGTTTCTGACCTTACTCATTGACACTGGGCAGTTTCTTAATCGATTATTGGTAATTCGATATATGGAATTTGATCAGCATTTCAACACATATTGTTAACTAAGATCTGAAACCTGAAGACCGTTTTACTTTTCACCGCCTCCTTCACTGCTTTCTCATCCGATTCGCGCCATCATTTCACAAATTAGTAGCATTGTTTGTAGGTACTGAGTACTGTTCGGCTTCAACTTTCTGCTGTACCGACTATTGAATCTTGAATCTTGCAATCTGTTGATCTCCATAACCGTTATGTGAGGAAAGAATTTCTACAAAGGCCTCAGCTTCTTCAATTTTACCTGCAAGCTTCTAAAATCTGCTGTCAACTTGTTGAAACTCTTTCATTTGAATCTATTGGAATCTTGCTCAATTGATCGAGTGTTTCATTCTGTCCATTTTGTTGTTTTCAAAGATCGATAACCCCCTTGCTCATTTAGTTTAGCATCTAATATCGTCAACTGAAGCCCCAATGTCTTCATCATGTCACTTGTATTCAAAGCTGCTATCTGCTGCTCAGGCGTAATTGATTGCACTAAAATAGTACCTTTTGTTTGACTCATGGGTTCCGATTCGCTCATTTCTTACCTTCTTTTCAATCATCTGAACTATTTTTCCTTCTGATGGAGCTCCTAGGGTTTTTCCTCATTTATAATGAAACAATCAAAAGACTAACACCGGGCGGAGATTAATGCGCTCGACAGTGTGAGATTTTTTGTGACCAAATAAAACTCGCCTGGTAACCACGGAGACACCTCACACCAGACTGGAACCGCCCTTGCATTACTTCAGTGCGGCACGTACTGCTTTACTTTTAGGTTTCTTCGGGCTATCCAGGGGCGTAACATTTTATTAATCTGATGTCTTGCTTGAGCTTTATCACAAACTTTACGGATATGCGCAAAATTTGTGAGGTGGCTCTCAAATGTTACCTCAAGTATCTGACTATCTTTCTAGTTGTCAGTACCTTGCATTGTCATCGGAATTATAAGTATTTTTCCCCGTTTTGTCAGCTAAACATTGTACGAGAGATTAATAGCTGAAAGCCATGTTTTTCCATCCATCTATAGTGATTCAAAGCTACGTCACCCGCGTATCCGCAACCAACAAAAAATCCACCTAGTATCTCATCTCGTTGCAGGTTGTCATAGTTTTTTCCACGGATCTAGATCAAACGCCGAATGTTGCCGCTCCTTTTGTGATGCTTGTGATCTTGGTTTTACTTGTAGTTTCGTAGATTAGCGTCCTGTCTTTGAGGAAATCCTATTGTTAGCAAGTAGTTCGGTATCCCGAAAGTTCGGTGCAGCATGGTGCGGTCTGATGGTAGATCATATCTGCCTGGATTTCTTGCGTAGCTTTAAAAATTTCTCCAACATCTTCCCCGTAGAATCGAGCATCTACATGCCAGGAAATCATCATTGCCACTCATATTTTTCCTTATTAGCTAGCCTAGCTACATTACAGCGCGTGGGCAATACTCCTGCTGATAGACATAGCTCTATTAGAGGCCTTCACACCAATAGAAGTGATCAAATCAACCTCTGCTATCATATTTTCCCTTCACTTTTTACCCCGTGCCTAATGATAGCGGCAATTCTATTTTCCATTATCGCATCGTCCAGCATCATACGTGTGTCCTACTCCACAATAAAAATTCATCTCAATTCATTTTTTTTACATTTCTTAAATTGGATATTTTACTATTATTATTATAATTTACACACGCACCCTTACATAGTTTATAATTCAAAATGTTTTACAAAATGTAAAATTAAAAAAAAAAAAAAACAAATTAAATAATGTAATGATCCTCAAGGTGTCGTAACAGACATTATATAGACTCATATATGAGTAAATTAATTATAGGAAATACATTATAGCAATTGGAAGCTAAATTTTAAAAACACTCAAACTTCGATTATGGCAAAACCGATTGATGTGTTGATCCAATTCAATCGCAATTTCATTCGAAATGAGCTAAACATTCGAAATTGAGCAATAATTTTCGGCTCACTTTTTTTAATACAATAAGTCTGGCCAAACTCTTGGATAATAAATAATGTTCGGGCAGATATAAAAGGCCGCATCCGGATATCGAATTTTCTTTCCTTTTTGTAAGGCCGCATTTATAGTCCAGTTAAGAAGGTTGCCAACAACGAATATCGGATTTATTTCGAAATCAAATGTCTGCTTGAAACCGCGCAGGTGACAAAATCCGTTCATGGGGTGTGACAGCTAAAGCGAGAGAGAGAGAGAGAGAGAGAGATAAAAAAATTCCAATTTATCTGGCAATAAATGATGATTCACTGTAAAATTTCACACCGTCTTAACAGAATTTCCCGTAACCGCATACATCGGATTACGCACGTATCACTGTTTCTAGTGAACCTACACAAAATATGCAACTGTATAGGTAGTAACTTGGACTAAGCGTATAACGAAATATTGTGAATCACCAGGCAAGGTTGTTTTACTACTGTAAAGAAATTACTTTTGCATTGTCGTGTAATTTGCACGACGATTTGTGTATTTCCGATCATCGAGCGTTTAATCATCGCATCGTCATCACTTCTGTCTTTTAGTTGGCTTATAGACAACGATCAATTTGTACTTACTGTTTAGTGTACAAATAATGAAATCGTGATAAGATAATTAGATTTACGTTGTCGAATTAAGTAGGTAATTAGTCTGATAACGAATCTTTAGCATATCTAAGATTGCTGCAATAGTGCGCGAGTACAGATCGTGTTTTCGACGTTGGCAAAAAATCGAAATTCAATCAGTTTTATTAAATTCGCAGTGGTAGAGGTTAATGTGCGACGACAAGTGATATTTATAGTATAAAACTACTTTTGTCATACCTTTCACTAATTCAATTAAATAGTTTTAGTGTATGCAGTGTTGTTATCATTTACCGCACATAGTTTATATCAGTAATCTACCGCATATATAAATAACCACACAATATTCAAAACAGTGCACAACAGTTGTCAGTGTTTCAGAAATTTTCGTCGATAACGTTACACGGTTTACATTCAGCGGGTGTTTAATAATTGCGTTGGGTGTGCAAAATGTCGAATGTTCAGTGTGTCGTAAGTAAAATTATCCATAAAATGTATTTTAAGCGTATAGTTATGTATATGAAAATATATTTTAGCCCACCGTGGTCCCGGCCGCGCATTATAATGCCGATCAAGATGCTGATGCACTCCGCCAGGCGATGAAAGGATTTGGATGCCGTGAAGACGTGCTTATTGAAATTTTGGCTAAACGATCGAACAAGCAACGCTTAGAGATTGCAGATAGGTATAAAACAAAGTTCGGAAAAGATTTGATCGCCGACATAAAATCGGAGACGAGCGGTAATTTTGAAAGTCTCCTGGTTGCATTGCTTACACCACTTTGTGAATATTATGTGCAACAGATTCATGACGCTATGGCCGGTTTAGGAACCGATGAGGAGGCACTAATCGAATTTTTATGCGGCCTACAAAATCAAGCGATTCACGTCATTAACGAAGTGTATAAAGCGAAGTACAATAAAACACTGGAATCGGACATAAAATCAGATACATCGGGACATTTTCGTCGCCTATTGATTTCACTGTCGGTCGGGTGCCGGGATGAACGGGCCCAAGTTGATAAAGTACAAGCCGTCCAGGATGCTGAGGCATTATTAAACGCAGGTGAACTAAAACTTGGAACGGATGAAAGTGTTTTTAATCAGATTTTGTGCCGCCGTAGCTATGCCCAGGTGCGCGAGATTAACGAGCAGTATAAATTTTTAAAGGGCCATGATTTGGTGACAGCAATTGAAAACGAATTTTCGGGTGATATACGAAAAGGATTAAAATCGATTGTACGATGTGCCGTCGATCGGCAAGCATTTTTTGCATCGCGACTACATAAATCGATGGCCGGGATTGGAACTAATGACAAGCAATTGATCCGGATCATAGTGGTGCGGAGCGAGATCGATTTGGCCACGATAAAAGATAAATTTTTCGAGCGGTATGGTAAAACGTTAAAGGAATGGATTAAGGGGGATACCTCGGGAAAATATCGAAAATGTTTATACGCCCTTATCGGGGAGGAGGACGAGAAATCTAAATAGTTTTTGTTTTAATAATTTTATAATACAATTTAATGTTAAGTTAAATATATTTTTTATATAATAAATCATATTTGTTCCTAATCAATTTTGTTTTATTTATGGCCGCCTAATCAGCGTTTTCACCAATCAGCGCACACAAACATTTCCTGTAATTCCCAGATGTGTCATCTCTAATCCACGCTTTTAGTGAATTTCCGTATATAAATTCGAACTTTTCTTTAACATTTTCTAGATCGATTTCACTGCGCCAAATGACCAACCGGATAAGAGCAGCATCGTTTGTACCGAGGCCCACCATAGATTTATATAATCGGTTCGCAAAAAATGCATCCGAATCGACTGCAAATTGTATAATCGATTGCAAACCAGTTTTGAAATCCCCTGTAAATTCTTCTTCGATCGCCTGGATCAGCGTGTGACCAATTAAACTGTTATACTCGAAATTGATTTTTTGAATTTGTCGGAAATTTCGGGTGCACAAAATTTCATTAAAAACTTCATCATCGGTGCCGATAATAAGCTCAGCTGCGTTTAATAATTGTACAACATCTTTTATGGCCTCATCTTTATCCACCTTTAGGCTCTCGTCACGACCTCCGTTTAGTAGCGAGATTAACAGGCGGCGAAAAGAACCTGATGTATCGCACGTAATATCCTCCTCGAGCTCGTCACAATATGTTTCAAAATATTTTTGATTGATCACCATCATTTCGGCATTCGTTAGGCCGCATAAACATTCAATGAGAGCATCTTCATCCGTGCTCAAACCAGTTAGTGCTTCGCGTATCTGTTTGGCTAGGAACTCTTCCATGGGCATTAACATTGCTATGAGAAGGCTGGAAAAATTTCCTTTAATCAAACTTTTAATATCGTCGACCAGGTTACGCCCAAACGCTGATTTATAGAAATTTTTTATCTCTTGGCGCTGCGCATTCGACCGAAATGCTAAAATATTGATAAGCACTTTGTCATCCGCCAGAAATCCTTTTAGTGCATTTTTCAGTGCGTTTGCATCATTTTCCGGATTAAAATCTTTTATTGGGTATACAGTCGGTCGTTTCTGTATATATGGAAAGCATTTATTATACATTGTGCACGTGACGTAATTTTAGAACTCACCTTTTTTAAATATTCACCCATGTTGATCACAATAGTCAATATACAGAACTACCTATGTAGTTACAATTTTCAAAAACTGCAAATTTTTCCAAATAGCAAATCTCGATTTAGATGAGTCAGAGATAAAATGAATAGGCGGAATTTGTTCGGATGAGTCAAGGGACAGTAATAAAACTATTTATCTTTAAAGCGAGATTAAGCGATTTATTGTGAAATTTACATGACAAATGAAATTAATTTTCCTCATCTGGTTCACCGATTAGGGCGTACAAACATTTTCGATAACTTCCCGATGTATCGCCCTTAATCCAGTCTTTAAGGGTTTTACCGTACTTAGTGAAGAACGCATCTTTTATATCGGCCAAATCTAATTCGCTGCGAACCACTATAACCCGAATCAATTGCTTATCGTTCGTTCCAATTCCAGCCATTGATTTATGTAGCCGGCTCGCAAAAAATTCTTGCCGATGGATTGCACACCGAATAATAGATTTAAGCCCTTTACGAATATCACCTGTAAATTCATTTTCGATCGCTTTCTCCAATGAATGCCCTTTGAGCTGTTCATACTGGTGATTTATTTCGCAGATCTGCTTAAAACTGCGACGGCACAAAATCTCATTAAATTTACTCTCGTCTGTGCCCAATTTTAGCTCGCCAGCTTCGAGCAGTGCTTGAGCATCGTCTAATGCTTGTCGTTTGTCTGCAGTTTGTGTTTCATCACGTCCCCCAACAGATAATGATACCAACAGCCGTTTAAAACTACCTGATGTATCCGCGACGATATCCTGTTCTAGGGTACGATTAAAGCGATCCTTATATATTGTGTTGATCGCCTGAATTGCAAAATTCGATAGGCCACATAAGAATTCAATAAGGGCATCTGCATCCGTACCCAAACCGGCCATTGCATCATGAATTTGCTCGACATAGAATTCGGCGGTTGGTTTACACATCGCTACAAGTAAACTTTGGAAATTACCACTCGTCTCCGATTTAATTGAATCGATTAAATCCTTTCCGTATTTCGTTTTAAATACGTTAGCAATCTCAAGGCGCTGTTTGTTGCTTCGATTCGCGAGCACTTTGATTAATACTTCGTCGCGACATCCCGCTCCTTTCATCGCTTCCCGTAAAATTTCAGCGTCATTATCGGCGTTGAAATTTTTTGCTGGTACCACGGTTGGGCGTGCCTTTATATTAAATTACACTGTTAGCAATTACAATGCGAAATATACAAACGGAAAATACTTACAAGGTGTTTTGGAACTGACATTTTGTTGAATGTTTTTTAGTTTGACACACAAATGTATACTGAGCTGAAACTTATATCGGGTTCATGTGTAATACTCGGTTGTTGCTTATCTCAGTTCGTTGGAATTCTAGCAACGCATGATAATATTTTTTTTTTTTTTGTTGTTGAGTCCGATAATGAATTGATGGTTGTGAATAAATGTTTCAACGAGGCCACTAATCTACACAGTCCAAATTTGCTTGAAAGTATTTCGCGATTCGAATTACGCGTGTCATAGAGAAAATTCCTAATGATCAATGGTTGATATCAAGTACTGGAATTTCGGTATTTTTCGGGTAACTCACTCGACAGAGCACTGCGATAGGTTTCCACTTTAATAATTGAATGTGACAGTTGGTAATTGCTTTTTTGATTGTTAGGAATACCAAATGTCCATTGTCGTACATCCCATAGAATATAGAAAGTATATATTCACTGTAGATTGTAGTGACTATAAAATGAGTAAGGTTCCTCTAGTAGAAATCGAAATATTTTAAAATCTCACAGTGAATCGAAATACCAAACAGTTTTTCAATTTGCAAAAATCTTAGGATACGACTTGTTGGTCTCTTTTACCATAATCCTGTATCAATAGCTCTGTTGCGTTTGTAATCAACATGTACTTCAAAAATTTGTTAATAGGTTCCTCCGTTGGGATCGTCATGTTGCTTATTGATGAATTATGTGGCGCTGTTTTGGATTATGTTTCGTGTTGCATAATTTGCACCATGTTGCGTGATGTTGCAATGAGTTGTACCATGCGCCATCATGTTGTGTCATGTTTAGTATAGCACTTCAATTTCGTATGGTGATGGACATTGGTTTCTAATTTTTTTTGGAGGAATTTCCGGAATATGGCCAACTGGGGCAGGGAATTATAATTTTATTATTTTATTTTTAGTTCTGAATTGTTTAGGTAGCCAAAGATTCTTTTGATTGTTTTCCCAAATTTTGTTGTTGCTTCGTGGTATCTATAGTTATTTTCTTGAATGCTAATTTTCCAATTTCATAAAACTATGCCATTTATAACTTATACTGTGTTATATTGGATTCTAGTATGATTTCCTACTGTGATTCCGGAAAGTGGTCACTTTTAATAGAACTTCTCCATTTCTCAACAAATTGAAATGAAGATCAGTTCGTATACGATAAAAATTATGTCCCTATATGAGGTTTCAGTGAGGTTCTAGAAAATGGCCCATTAAGAAATTTTTTGCCAGAAATCAATACTCGATTCATAGACAGGGATCAAATTCACTACACTACGATATCCAGCACTGGAGAGGTATAATGGCGAGCAAGCGGGCCTCATCGTCGCATTTCTACGACCGCAATTCTTTGGAAGTTGACGATTTCACCTCCAGTGCAGATCATATTACAAGTGAAGAGGTATATTTCGCGATTGTACACGATAGTGCAGATCCATTGTATGATATGGTATTGGGCGATCGATGCAGTCAAGGCTTTGGAAGAGGCCGAGATTTGTTGATATAGCGGTGATAAAAAGATGATGGATGCTGCCCATAAGGTGCTCACACTACGTTTGTAGGTGCAGATACTGTATCTAGATCGTTTCGCAACTAAAGGTGAAGCAAACGATGAGGCAGTCGAACAAGTTTTTACGACTCCGATTCGACTTAACAAGATTTAGTTTCGAATTGTTTCCGTATTATGTATAGCACATTTGTGTTAGAATCCCACTCTTCCATAGCAAATAACTACTTGTACTCTTTTCTTTCTATATTGTTCTCTTTTACTAGTATTGTTAACCGTTATTAATGAACCATTCCACACAGATTGTCAAGAAGCGGCTTCATTTTCGTTTCTTTCCTCGTTTACCTATGATACCGGTTTTTATTGCGACTCATTTTAAACAAAAAAAATTTCTGTGAAGCAGCTTCAACAAAAATAGAAATGAAAATAAAAAAATTTAAGGACATTTTTGAGAAGTAGATTTTAGTTTCAATTTTATTTTCGAGAGAGCAGAATAAAACAGTACAAAAAAAATCGGTTTATATACAAAATAAGGTGATTACCGAGCATTCTACGCTAACAAAATTAATTTTCTACAAAACGGTGATAAGACCTTAGACCAGTAGTCACTTTCCCAAAATCGTACCATAAAACAGGCCCTTTAGTCGATGGACGATGTAGAATAAGACATTCAAACACTTAGTTATCGTTTCAGGCGCCCTCTTGTTGTCGATCGAGCTACCTTGTTGTCGGAAGAGCATTGTTGAGGCGACCAAATCCCTCCATGGTAAGCACCACCAGTGAAGATTAAGGAGAGAAGGCTTCAATAACCTAAGCGATAGCCAAATAAACACATGTTTAGCAAAAACAAGGGCAGCGAATTGTTAGCGAGCAATGAGCTGAGTAGTCGAGAATTAAACAAGAGAGTCAAACAGATTAAGGTTCTAAACACATTAATCACTTTAATTAACGAGAAGGTTACGATACCATGAAAAACCTCTACCAAAAACCGGCCGCGTCAAGGAAATTACAATAAAATGAAATTTTTATTGTAATTTCTAATGATGATGAGAAATCAGACTTGAGATCATCCCTAAGACTGAACGATCCAAAAGATTGTTACGGACCATGAACAACCGACAGCTCGCGACCATTATCATTTCAATTTTTAAGAGATTAGCTGTAAAGTTACCTATAAGTTCAGGTTGTTACTCACCACATCAAACAGGTTAACCATATACATCATAATATCGATTACGGGAAGACAAATAATGCGACACATTTAAAAATCACCAGGAGCAGACCGGGAGGGACACATTGAAATAGATGAACTTTTTAAAGAAGCTCGGTACCACGGAAATCATAAATAATACTTCAAGATAGCCCACTTACAGTCAAACCAAAATGTAGAATTGATCTACTGTCTATTGGGTGGCCGAAGGTCGTGTGACTCGGCTCGGTTTCATTTTTATGTATGAAAGATAAAGGAACTGCCTAAGGATGAAGGAAGTAGTCACCAATTTCATTCATACATCAACACCGAAAAATTGCAACCAGTACTTGACATTAAACAAGAGCTGCTGCACAACAGACGACATGAACCATTCAAACTGTATACTTCTTAACGACGTATCAAAAATCAAATTAACACTCAATTTTAGAAGTATAACCAATAAACGGTTATATAACGGTTATTATAGTTCTCTGTCCATTAAACTATTTATATAAATAGATAAATTTGATCAAAAGATTCCTGCAGCTACCTCAATATTTTCATTACTAAATTTGCACACCCTGTCATAAACTCATAAATAACATAAACCCATATCAAATTATATGCTGCTCCCATTACTACATAAAAACCATAAAATGAATTCGTTGTAAAATCAACATACAAAACATAATACCAAACTATAAAGAGCGTTCCACTATTTAGGTTACCACCATCACCACCACCCTTAATCGAAAATAGTATTAATCTACATTTCCTACCACTCCCTGATATCCGCCAAAATCATCTTAAATGAAATAAAAATCTGCCGCCACAATGCCGGGCCCAAAAACTTGGCAAAAACAAAAATCTCATTGCGACAAGAAATAAAAACATTACGATGTATCTTTTCTTCTGAACGATAAGATTTCTTAGTACCCCACCGATAATGGATTCGTGTATAAATTTTCCGAAGGCGTTGGCATTTCTTTTCAGATTTGTTTATCTTTTCGCTGTGGAATGTCAGCAAAAATGTATATTTTCTCTCCATCACTCTCTTGTTCTCGTATACATACATATACACGAGAAAATGAAAGTGAAAATATTTAAGAAAATTCTATGTTGAGGTCATTAGGTGGGGGAACCGGTATAGCCAATACCAACCAAACCCGTATTATATGTGACATTAACGAGTTTAAAATTAATGGATTACTAATGATTGACAATTTTTGCGAATTGTTGGCACAGACGTCTAACACATAATGACCGTCTCCCTATTATTAGGACTGTAGACGTCACGATAATACGTATTTACATATGATTCAGAAAAAAAATTTTGTTTATATTTTTTTAAGATGAATATTCTAAGAAAAACACCAACAATGACGTGGTGCTGTGCAGCCATTCTTGTTATCTTACGCAGAACTGAAAAATAGCTATGTTTAAGGAGAAAATAGATAGAGATAGAGTTTATATACTGAGTACAAAAATAATCGCTATATCGAAAAAAAACTATGACGTCATTGTCGTAACGCTCTAATCAATGTTTATTTACATTCCGCGATATAACATTGCTAGTGTTGTGCTACACTATTATAAATCGTTGTATGTTTATATATATAGAAACTTGTTTATCCCCACTCTAAAATATATAAAATAACACACATATAACATTCATGAATCAAATATTCTGCATTTTGTGATAGAAATTCGGTGCGACAACAATCTTTCTATTTACACAAAACGTAGCCCGTTTTTCGACACCTCGCGCATTACATAATTAGAAGGTAAGCATTTTATAAACAAATAGTTTCGTATATTTTGGTAAACTAAATACATTGTATATTGTCGATATATAGGTAGAATGAACGGTGTGCCAAATATACCAGCTGTGATTCCTTCACGTAATTTTGATCCGGTTATGGATGCAAAATTACTACGTAAGGCAATGAAAGGTTTTGGAACCGATGAAAAAACCATAATTGACGTGCTGTGCCATCGCTCGAATGAGCAGCGCCAACAAATACAAAAAGTGTATAAAACCCAATTTGGACGAGATTTAACCGAGGATATTAGATCGGAAACGAGTGGTAATTTTCAAAAATTAATGGTTGCCCTGGTAATACCGACATGGGACTATCGCGTAAAAGTAATTCATGACGCAATTGCCGGGGTCGGAACGGACGAGGATGCCCTAATAGAATTTCTATGCGGATACACAAACCGGGAAATGCACATAATAAATCAGATGTACCACGACAAGTATAGAAGAAAACTGGAGGATGATATAATTTCGGATACATCGGGCCACCTAAAACGTCTACTGGTTGCAACGATTGTTGGTGGCCGAGAAGAAGATACCATAATTGATTATGATTTGGCACGCCGAGAGGCGGGTATGCTGTTACAGGCGGGCGAATTAAAAGTAGGCACGGACGAAAGTATTTTTAATATGGTGTTCTGCCGCCGTAGCTACGACCAAATTTGCGTCACAGACGAGGAGTACAGACAAATGACGGGGCACACGCTGGAGACGGCGATCGAGAATGAATTCTCAGGATGTATAAAAGATGCATTACTCGCGATTTTATATACATCGCGAAATAGGCACGAGTATTTTGCGACGGCCCTATATAATTCAATGGTGGGTCTGGGAACAAATGACAATCAACTGATTCGTACGATCGTGGCTCGAAGTGAAATCGATTTGATTAACATAAAAAATGCATTTGAAAAGAAATTTGGTAAATCGCTTAAGAGTTGGATCAAAGGTGATACATCGGGTGATTATAAAGCAGGCCTCTTGACCTTGATCCAAGAGGCATAGACTCTTTCGGTTTTCATAAACTATTATTCTAAGCATTTTTTATATATATTTACCAGATAATGATGTAATTAATTTATAATTAGAAACATTTTCAGATTACAGAATTTAAATTTTGATATAATTTTATGTGTATGTTGAAAATGAATATTGTTATTGCGGGACTAGAATTCGTAGAAAATTTTTGTGTACCTAAATAAATGTTGCTTACTCTCGATTCATAATTATAATCTATTGTGTTGTTTTTAATTTTATTTTGTTTGTTCCCACCAAAACGTGCCGGTCTTGATCAAACAGCAAACTATAACAAATGATAATTAATTTTATCTGCCACTGTATCGCAGAAACACAAGGTTATAGCAAATTAATTTGTAATACGTGGTTTTTAGATGATGGCTTGTCGTTTTTATTATTTTGCAGTGCTGCAAAACCTAGTGTCCGGGAAACGTCTACCGTTTGAACAAATCCCATTGATTGTAAATAATATTTACAGCAGCCAAGATCACAACAACAAATTTGATCATTTATTCCTATGTGTCGTTGTTCTGGTCAATGTCTCTGTGCTATATTCTGGACTGTATCTCAATCGGGAGCAACAAAATCAGAGTTTATAATATCACAACCCAGAAAATGTATAACAGGCCAAAGCTCCACAATTTTCGGAATAGCTGAAAACACCCCACTATTTAGAAATATCCGAACATCAAGAATGCAGGAATTATTTTTAACAATAGTTCGATAATTCGGCAGTTCTTGAGTGCGTTTCTCGAATCAAGACCAAATTGTACACAGCTTAAAGATTCGACCTTTGTATCACATTCATATCGCTCGTAAGCTGTGAATTTGGTTTATTGCTTCTTCATGATAACGATTTAAAAGTTTCACGGGCTCATTCACAGTGTTTTATATGTTAGCATGATGATGATAAGTTTTCATTTATTATTATGTTCTTTTCTGCTATTTTCGTTTGATTGTTTCAAATCTTTGTAATTTTAAAACTGTATAAACTGACAAGAAACAAGTTTATTTAACAGAAGAATCAAAAAAATTTAGAATAATCTCCATGAGCATCAATATATATCACGATATATATATATAAATCAAGGTACATCCTTTACTTCCTTGATAATTGATTAATTTGAGCCAAAGCTTCATGATTAGTAAATCTAGTCCAAAATAGCATTATTTAAATGTAAATAGTTTGTCATCACTCATCGGTGCAAAACGCGTCAGCATCACTTGAAGTAAGGCTAGGAGCTTGTATTAGCTGTTATTTTCATGCCAACCTACCTCAGTACTAAACTAACTTACAACCTAATGTTTATAACACAATTTTGGGTCTATATATCAACGTATTTTTTAAACCCCTGGAATTCAGCATCAGGAAAAGTTAAACCTGGTGAACCTTGAAGCACAAAATATATATAATTTTCCTATTTTTCCAATTTGTCATTGCTCGAGCGTCATCTGCAACTAACCTGTTTTGCAAATTCTATAAATTATATTAGTGGGGCTGTTTAGTTCGGGAAATAGGGAATAGTTGGTTCACAAAGTTCGGTAATATAGTAGTTATATACGGCAGACCTTTCCAAATTTAATTTTTCCCGACTTTTGGTACGCAGCCCAAGAACACCGTGTCATTAAATTCGCCAACAATAATGTGATATCGGGGATTATGAGGTCGCTGATGATACTCTCCAGCTCAAGAAATAAACAATGTTTGCTTAAATTGCCAACTTTTTGAAATCTAAACGAGCATAGCCCTAGCAACAATAGATAGAGAAGAAGTAACGCTAATCTAGAGAATAGATTTCGATATAATAGTGATTAGCATCGCCATTATACTGCCCTGAATAATTTCGCTAAAATAAAAACGACAATGGGCGCTCTCAGGTCCCCTATCATGATTAATAAAATCATCGCCAATATGATTTGAAAAACTCATAGTGCTAAACATTTTCATAGCGTTGGCCGCGATTTTACTCAACATGTTCCCAACTGTTGGGTGCCCTGAAAGCGCCCAATGCTTTCATAACAGTTCATAGCTCTCAGTCAATTAATCAAAGGAACTGTTCTAAGCAGGCAGCATTGGTGAAACAAGAATTTTATGGCCCGCTTACTTAGCTGGTATAATACTACTCCCCTGCTAATAAAACTATAATATCTACAATGCAAACAAAATTTGAAAAAAACTATTTTGAAAGCAGCAACTTCCAAGTTTCAAAACTTAGAACAACGACCATATGACAAACCTATACGTTCAGAATATGCTTAACAGCAGCCTACCAATATTAGAACTGTTACCCATCATTTTTTTTTTTTAATAAATTTATTTACGCCGTATTCGTTTGGAAGTATCTCTAACTCCAACGTCGGCTATATCGAGTGGTGTGGTATTTCTGTACATTCCGATATACGCCCTGACAAAATGTGTTCTTGTGCAACTCGAGTGTTGTGCCTGGTTGAATGAAGTTGCCGCCCTACAAATTGAAAACTTATGTAGCAAATCGTATGGCAATGATTCAAAAATTGACGGGGCATATGCATTGGAGATGTGTTGTCAGTGGATCTTGAAAAGTGGCAGTCCTGGTTGCACCCGACCACTAGGTTTTTACGAAGAGTCAAGTAGAAACATTATGTTTCAACAAATTTTTGGATAATATTTTAAATTTGTTGGAGTTGAAGCCTAACTTGATCACATACGTCACGCTATTCGGAAAACAATACTCGGAGTTAGTGAAAATCTGAGAATCAGCCTTCAGAAGCTAAATGCTTCTGGAAAAACAGATTCTACCGTAACTGCAGTTTTGTGCTTGCATTTTTGGGACTATGTTCTCAACCTCCATTATTTTCTTAAAGCAAGTGGCATCGACTTCAATGATTGTATCGACTCTCTGTGTATTTCTTCTTCGACAGGTTGTTACAACTTTTATGTCGTTAGCAGCTAAAAACGAATTTTGTTGTTTTAACGTTGATTTAATTTCACCGCTTTCTAGTTGTTCTGACATTCCTAAAATTTACACTCTAGACCTTAGCTCTGAAGGCAATTTAATGTCATATTGAGTTCCTAATTTAACTGTGGCGATTTTTTGTCCCCATTCGCAACCTAGCGGTATCCCATTAAGGGAATGCTTTTCGGATCAATCTGGCTTACGATGTCTCCTTTGGTTTTCTTATTCTCTTGTGGTTTCTTTGGCTGTAACAGAACTTTTTTGGTTGGATTGGTTTTAAATCGACGAGTAAAGGGGTAGAGGATTACAACAGATTTCAGAAGTGGGATAAAAAAAACATCGTAATACAAATTTTTGTGAAACCGCGTGTTAATCCGATTGATATAAAGAAGGGTTCCGTGCTGACCAGAACTATGGTGTGCATGCCCTATGACGAAATTAGAGGCGCTTCGAATTACAATAAGAATGGACGCCAAATTGAAAGCCAGCAAATAGTTACAGACGACGACAATTCCGAAGTATTGAAAATTATAAACGAATACAAGGACGTTGTTTCGACAAATATGAGTCAGTTGGGTCTAACTGACAAAGTTCAAATGGAGATTCAACTAAAGGAGTTAAGCAAACCAGTCTATTATCGACCTTACCGTCTTAGTCACTCTGAACGAGGGAAAGTACAAGAGATGACCGAGGAATTAAAATCAAATGACGTCATCGAAGATTGTTCATCAGAATATGCCAGCCCTATAATATTGGTCAAAAAGAAAACCGGTGAGTATCGTTTATGTATAGATTACAGAAAATTGAATAGTAATACCGTCAAAGATCACTATCCCATTCCTCGAATAGACGACCAGTTAGATAGGTTAGGAAGAAAGAGCTATTTTACGAGTTCAGATTTATACTCAGGTTATTATCAGGTCGCAGTTTCTGAAAAAAGTAGAGATAAAACAGCTTTTATAACGCCGGATGTGCATTACCAGTTCAAGCGTATGCCCTTTGGGCTTTGTAACGCTCCAGCGGTATTTCAGCCATTAATTAATACGATTTTGGGTAGATTACGATTTAGTGTAGCAATGGCATATCTGTATAGGTTTTTGATGAGAAAAATAAATTATCTGGGGTTCAAAATAAGTGGGGATGGAATTCAGCCGGGTCAGGTTAAAATCGACGTGTAAACGGTTAGAGGATTACAACAATATAACTTGTTAATTTTGTTGAATTCCTCATATGTAGTATCCTCCTCATGATTTTGGCATTCTGCACATTCAAATCTAAAATAGGGACATTCTTTAAATAATGTCTTATATTTGTCGAAATTCCAATCAATACATGCATAGTGACACAATTTTTTATCTAGAATCGGCCCCATGCTTACATTTTTCACACTGAGACATTATAACTTGTAACTCAATTCATTCATAATGTTTAACTTAAATGTTTAACTTCACTGATAATTCAATTTAAAAATAAATAAGTTGCAAGAGTTGCAAAAAATTGTGGATTAAACTGTACGTGTTGTATTTGAATTTGACACTTATATATAATTACGAGTGTTTATGTTTATATTACAAACGTTTCTAGATTTTGACTATTTATGTAACTTTTTATCATTTTTCCACAAAATCTATATTTTGTTGCTGTTCCTAAGCATCTCACACTTGACACTATAGATTTTCAGTTATTTTAAACACTATTTATTATTTTTATTTATTAATTCATTTATACATCAAAAATTTAAGTACTAAACATGGTAACCAGGGCTGCGTATTGGCACTAAAAATTTTGAAGCAATCACTTATGTATATCTGTAATGAAAAATACCGACTTTCATTAATCCTTTTCATAAATATGACCACAATACCACTGGAGTAGGAAGCTAGTAGTTGATCCCTCCATTTGTATCGCAAAAGCTAAATGTCTCTCAAATTAACGTCTCAAATGAAAAGATTCGAAATATTATCCCTCACCACCAACATGCGTTTTAGTTTCTTGTTATTAAAAATTCAATTTAAACTTTAGCCATTTATAGGAAGTTGTCCTTTGGCCATTTATAAAACGACAATTTACTTCTCCATATATACGATTCGCTAACAGTCTCTGTAATCAGATGCAATCAGAATTTGACGTTTCATTTGCTTAATAACTGCGGAAACCATTCCCACTTCAACCATTCACCACATCATTCTGACATTTGTGTGACTATTGGTGCGTTTTGACTGGTTGGGATGGTGGCGTTCTCATCAGATCAACCTGAAGACGTCCGGTTTTGTGTGTTAAAATCAGAATAATTATACATCAAAATACTTGTTCACAATTCAGGCTATATATTCTTATGCAGATAATGGGCGCCATACTCGATTGTACGTCACTAGCTAATTTGAAGTTAAATAAAATTCAACGGACTAGTAGCTTCAAATTAAGTGTCCATAGCAAATTTTATAATCTGCTTGCAAAATAGTCGGTAATATATGGTCCAATGTTGTTCTGTATTCTACATCTCAGGGTAAAAGACTATATATAATTGGGAAAGGAAGGACATGATCGAAATACGGTCCAATCCAAGTTGCTGCGGATCAGTACCAAATCGAAAGATTTAGTATGCATTAATTTTAACTGTGCGAAGTAAGACAGTGGAGCGACAATATCACTATATCCGAGAATGTACGACCGGTCATTCCATACATTATTTTACATAGATCTCGAATATACCACACTTCATTTCTAAAGCGAAAAATTAAACTTACCGGACTTTGGGTAAAACTGTCTTGTATAATCAAAAATCTCAGAAAACCAACATCGTTTTTTGTAAATGCTAAACTTTCAACATCATTGCGAAAATTGATAAAAGCTCGCATGGAAGCTGCAACTTCCGGTGCACAGATTTCCTCCAAATTTTACAAGGATCTCCCAATAAATGAAAAAGGTTAAGAAGTTTGATTCCGAATAGTCGATCCGATCCGCCTGGACTGTAATGATAACGAATTTTGGTAAAATAAAGTTTTTTTTTTATCAAAACTCGTCATATCCGGTGAAAATGGTAAAAAACTTAATTAACAATCTGTTTGTTTTTAATTTTTCTTTCGTAAATGTTATACACTTTCCAAAATATTTGCCAAAAACGAAAAAGCTTCTATTGAACTTAGATGGACCGATTTTGGCCATAAATCACTGAGATCTCCCAATTTATGGTAGAAGCTTAAGCATGAAGTTTCATTCCGATAAGTCAATCTATCTGGGCTTTTGTTATTGCTTTTTTCAGGGTCACAGATATTAGAGCATGCATTATAAATGTACTAAGTGGATCAAAAACTATATTGGGAATCAAAATTAACCAAGTTTGAACATGCCTGCGTATTGTAAGTTGTCAATAAATATACGATAACAAACCAACTTTGATTCGTCAAATACAACGGCTTATAATGATTAATTTATTTGACCTTGATCCCGCATTCGGCACCACAGTATCGTCGTAGTGACTCAATCACATCAATACACATAATTAAAGATTTTTAATGACGTCGCAATAATTTCCCCTTATATATTGGATGTAGCACATCACGAGCACGACTTGTACTTCTTGCTCTTACTAAATTTATCTCACTCAAAAAAGCTCCCCTCTTTATAAACAAATTAAAGAAATTCATGGCCAGCGTGGCAAGAATGTGGTAGTGTGCAAGCTGAGAAATATTTTATGAGAATAAAATGTACTGAATGTATGTGTAGTCATTTGTTATTCGAATGGAAACAATTTTCTTCGTGCATTCATTCAATTTGGTGCCTTCATCGTTTGTAGAAGCGTTTTAAGTATATAATAAAAAGTGTAGTTGAAAGTTAAACAAAAGAATATTTAATATATTTTATAAACATACTTTGATCTATTACCAAAATCTATTTGTGCCAAATCAAATTATTAGTAAAAATCGTAAGTGAATAAAATTTAGTGAACATCTGCTTAAGATTTATTTGTGTTTCTAAAATTAGACATCAATATTAGCCGGAAAAAACTTGTAGCGGATTAATTCGTTGTGTATTGGTGAAATTTTATATTATATGACTTATTTAATTTACGAAGAAATAAGAGCGTAGCGTCTTGGTTTTATATTACGTACATGTATCGCGTTCAATAATATCAGCCATAATAAAATAACAAAAGCAACATTTTTTATATTTTATATTTTATATAAAATATTATTGTGGGTGGATTTATTGTTTACCAATACAGATCGTTTAGAAAAGATCGCGATGTTCACCAAACTTATATAATTCAGTTCAATCACTACAGACGGCTTGCGCTGCCGATAATGAAATTTTTAAATATTAAAAATAGTTATACCATTTTCACGTTAAAATTTAAATATATACATTTTATTTTCGTTTTAGATAATTAACTTCCGAGTTAACAACAAGTGACCAAATTTTATTGGAGCGTAGCAATTTATTATTGCCGGAATCATTATGCCACCATACGTAAGTTAAATAGTTATTTTATGGATTGGTGCCTTTTTCACTTTCATTCATGTTTTAAATATATTAATTTATTCTGAATGAAATAACGGGTGATCAAATTCATAATTTTTTATTTATTTTAGACATTGGTTCATGACATTTGTATTTCAAAATGGTTTCATCTAAGCGATCGCCTGTGGATTTTTTTAAAAATTCGATGTTAATGTTGGTTTCACGATCATAGAGTATTTGTTGTTTATTGTAGTAAACCAATGATTTAACATAACCCCAAAGAAAACAGGGAAATGGAGTTACATTGCATGATTCAGAATTTTTAGTGATTACATTAAACTTTCCTCTCACTAAATTTATTGTGCGTCGTAGATATATGGCATGTTGCATAATCTTGTGGAAACCACATAACGTCCAAGTCGAAATCATTTAATTCATGCCACAAAAAATCATGTGTCTGTAGCGTTCTCCATTGACGATAACAGCAGTACCATTTTCATTTTCACAAAAATATGGCCCAGTTACCTATCCAGAGAATAAACCACACCAAACTGTTAATTTGTGTGGATATAAACGTTTTGGTTGGTTGGTTGGTTTTTTTCACTCCAAATGCGACAATTGTGCTTATTTACGAAGCCATTTAACCATAAATGAACTTCATCGCTGAAGATGATTTTTCCTAGAAATAATGGATCTATTTCAAGATGCTTTAAAGCCCAATCTGCGTAATTTCTACACAATAAATGATCATTTGGTTTAAGTTCTTGGGTCAACTGAATTGTACAATAAAATTCGTCTCGAATTCGAAAGACGTCTAATTAATTGTTCTCGATTTTCATCCACACTTTGGTTCATAGCATCGATATTTTCAGCAGTACGTTTACATGTTTGCCGAGCTGGATTCGTAACATCACAAACACTACTATTTGTCTCCAATGTTTCAATTACATTTCGAATAGTCGAATAGTAAGATCTGAATCGATTCATTATTTTTGTAATAAATTTTCACAATTTCTAGACGCTGTGCAACTATGCTTCTTTCCATGCTGATTTGCCAACCAATACTGAAAAACAAAAAATTAAAAGTCATACTAAACTAGTCCCTAGTGAAAGGGTTGCCAAAATCAAGCTATTTGTCAATAACTGAACACTAATGTCAATTTTGAAGGGAATCTGAAAAAATGGCCGCCTAATGTTTATAAAATATATTAATTTGGTTAGGCTTAGGCTTTCTTCTAGAAGAATAATAGGAAAATCGATTAAATATTACAAATAGGGGCGTTGAATAGAAATCGTTGTTTTTTCATATAGTCGAGGGATAATTCAGCTTTTGACAATCAGCAAATTCCAGTTGCCTTTATTCATCTGAATTATTTGTATTCGTCTAAAACTAGTCAGGTGACATAAGAGTCAACATCCTTACAGAGCTACTTGTTAGTATCGATGACCGTTTTCCTGGCTATTGAAAGAGCTATAAAACTTTAGGCCATTTCCCTCGATTCTTGGAGATAATTGCTAATGCATACTCGTGTTACTTTACATGGCAAACCTCGGAAGCATCATCTTGAAGATAAGCTTAGAAAGTATATTATGCCTCTATTTATTAGAGACTTTTCTTAGAGACTACAATTCTCTGTTTATCAACCAATAATTCCAAATTCGTGTTTTGCATCAATCATTGGAAGTTTAGAAACTTCTTCTGCACTTTTCAGATCCATTATAGGCACCGAACACAAAAGATTCAGTCCAATCCATAAATAATTCACTCACTCCACCAAAAAGCATTAATAAGTTCGAATCCCGATAGGGGCAGGATGCAAAGGGAATTTTCATCAACAGATTATGATGTGTGGTGAAATGGTACACATCCATGACCCCCTGTCGGAGTGTAAAATTCATGGGCCGGCCCATCTTCCATGCCAGAATAGGCTGGCATGGAATTATGCAATGTGCAGATAGTGATAAAATCGGACCTATAACCGTACGTCCTCGGTTTGGCAAGCAATGCGTAAAATAGAACGTGAAAAGCGAACCGCGAAAGAGTTGGGAGTGCTTCGGCCCCAGAACAGATAGCATAGATTAAAACATTAAAAAAAAAATGATATCGTGGATCTATTCAGTCTTTACAAACCATTTTGACCAACTTTAGCAGTTCTTCATTCTAAGCACATATTGCTCAGTTTATCCACGTTCAAATTTATGCCGCAGACACCGTTGGAAATTTGCCCAACCAAAAATCCAGTGTACACAAATCCAATAAAAAAAATTTAATACAGAACATGTATTAGTAGTTACACTGTTAAACCAAAATTTTGGCGAAATAACTATATTACAACAGTAAGAGACCAAAAACAGTAGCAATAGAAGCAATAGAAAGAGTAAGAAATAATCTTGAGAAAACGAAATACATTAAGTATTGGTTTAGTAGTTTTAGTTTAGTTAAGTTCTAGAAATCGGAAGTTTTCATTAAAAATAATATTTGCCTTAGGCTTACACAAACAATTGACTTCTTTCTCCTTTGTGTAATGGGGGGGGGGTTTTGTGGGTTTAGATTTGTTTGTTTGTCTACTAGTCAAACCAATAAAATGGATTATATTTCAGAGAACGAAAAATGGTACCTATGTCCTAGATATGGAAATGGCCTTTCATTGTGTCAACCTAAAGCTAATATTCGCACATACTGGAATTTTTGGACAAACTGCGCGATTTTAATATTTCGCTCACAATTTTTGACTTTGATAGGTTCTTCACATACTTCACATTAGTTGATCTCTAAGCTTTAAGCAATATTCTAATCAACGTCGAATGAATGGTTTGAATATTTGGAGAACTTGATAAGAAATGCCTTAATGCCTTCTACATCGATTGAGTCCGGAGCTTTTTGGAAACTTCACTTCTTTTAAATTGCATCTATTTTGAACATCAAGAAGACGATCTATTTCTTTTGCGCGGGAATGTTGAAATGTGTATCTTTTCTCTTTAGAAACAAATAGGGAACTAGGTTTACAACTAACTTACGCTCGATTACGATAGCACCGGCATTTGCTAAGTTTTTGGTAGGATTAATTCCCATTATGATGTCAGTATCGCTAAAAAAATTAAACCGTCTAGGTAACCCCGGTTAAACCAACCCCCGATTAGCAACCACACACGTGTTTCAGAACTGTGACATGGAATATTCATTCATTCAGAGGCGCTAGGGCGTTTGCTGGCACACAAACGTAGGTATTAATGTCTTAGAGCTAATCTAGCTTTATACTATAAATGACCTCAGAAATCTTGTGATTGTCATCACGAAACTTCCTGTAGAAATTGCTGCCAGAATTATGTACATTACGTATGCCTAAAACATCTAAAAAGTGCCGAAAGAAAATCGTCAGCCAAAATGAGCTGCTAAAATCAGAAGCTTGTGAGATTCGGAGGTATCGTTTGAAGTATTACGTTTTGACGTATGGAAATTGACACGATTCGCAATAAGTTAAAGAAAGAGAAAACCGATCTAAAAGTGTGGGTTTGGCGCAACTCAGTTCTTCTTTTCGGAGAGGTCATAATCTAACTCAAAGGAATATTTCTACTCACTCTACGAGTGCTTTTTGGATATTCCGCTATCTAGGCCACAACTGAACGATTTAATTAAAATATTGTTTTAAGAGTTGGAATTGAATTTTTGGAATGTGAAGGTAATTTGGCCATGACGAACGGAACTCCGTTTCTTAAAAACCATTGTCAAATATGATTTGTAGAGCCCGACTGCGAATTTATATAAATTTTGGATGAAGATTCAGAATTTTACAATACCAATGGAACTAGGCCAATTCTTGAGAACTGGATTGGGATTCCAAAATCAATGTTTGATTAAAATCAGAAATTTTTTTATGCTAAATGCAACAGAAATCATCGGTTAAGAAATGGCCTTATTCCATTCATTATAGCTGAATACCTTACATACCAAATTTGATTATATTTTTTACGAGATGGTCTAGTTTCAGTTTGCTCGGTGAAATTGAAAAATTCCTCTCAGTTTGATTCGGCTCAAATAACAGCATTGTTCTGTATTATTAAAACCCTGTGCCATTGAATTTTGTTTTAAGTTCACCAATCATTTTAAATTTGGCTATATATGTAATTCCCTGTGTGTCCAGTCGTATAAATTTTTGTCCAAAAATATGAAGTACCAACCAGTGTGAAGTTCTTGGAAATGTACAAATTCTTCGGACAGAAATGTATGTGAGTGTCAGTCTTTGTGAACAACATTTCAGCGGAAAACACCCTAAACTATTTTTCCTGAAATCAGCAGCCATTGAAAGACTATGTATTTGCGAACCACATTAAAACACCTAAACAAATCTCATGAAATACCATGTCAGACTCATTATAAAATCATATAGCTTAAGCCTCAATTACAATGCATCCACTCCGCTCCATTCCGCTCCGTTCCGTTCCGCTTTTCCGTAAAAATTTAAATTTGACATGTTATATATAATTTATAATGAAAACGGAAGGTTAGTTACAATGGAACGGAGAAGACGGACCGTTTTTTTTTTAAATTAAAATTTTACGGAAGAACGGAAAGCATAACTTCAACAACTAATTCCTTCATTCGTAAAAATGTTGTGTTGTAATATCCAGTGCTCTTTCTGTCTAAATTTAAAGGGCGTACCCACCATCGCCTCGTTTTAAATGTTTTTCGATATTTCATGTATACAATATTCAAATGATCTAGCTAATTTAAAATTTCATAATCCTCCATAACGTTTTGTTTTCTTTGATTTAAATGTGATTTTGACAAGCGGAATGGATACATTGTAACTAGCGAACGAAAAAGACGGAACTGAAAATATTTTAGGAAAACGGAGCGGAACGGGCGGATGCATTGTAGCTGAGGCTTAAAGCTAGACTAGGGACACTCCTGTGGGTCTAAGCAGTCCACCAAAATTATAATTCTGCGTCACGAGACAATCATGTTTTTGCTTGAGGAGCTTTTCTAAATATTGGAAACTTATTTTCAAAGTCAGTGTTGTGCACCCGAAACCGTGCGAATTTTGATAAGAAATATGGGTCGTGAAAAAGCACCAAGCGAAATTGCTGTAGTGATGAAAGGTGGAGAAAGTTCGTGAGAAAGGCTTGCTATTGGATTACAGAAGTGGTCTCCGAGCTCAGAACGTGTACACCCGAGTATATTGCTCATGCTAAATGCTTAGAAAATACCTTGAATGACTTTGGATTGTACCTAAGTCCCATTAAAAAATTACCTTTTTGAATCTCATGGAACACCATTGGACACTCTGTTAGATCTAGGCTGCTATTTAGCATTTAGATCTATGGGGGTGAACTTTTAGACTGTCCTAGCTCTTTGTAACTGTCAGAGCTCTTGCACCCAACGTGCAATCCTGAAGTAAAGGTTGATAGCTGCCTCTAATTTGAGTATTTTATAGTCCAACGGAAATTCGAAACCGTTTAGCAAATTCTACGTCTTAGATATTAGTAAACCATTGTGCATTGACCGTTCCATTGGCGAATGGTGGTATATTCTTCTTTAGTTCTGCAGAAAAAAATTACTAGGGTTGCGTATTATTCGGATGGCATGCAGATGAATCCTACCCAGTAATGGAGCACATAATTCTGTACATGGTGTAATGAAGGTTTTGTATATAAGTTTTCGTGAAGCTGACTTGGCCAATGCAACGATGTGCTCATTCTATTTTAAATTGTTCCTAATTTGAACGCCAAGCAGTCGAATTGAGACACAACCCAGGGTAGGGCTATTTATTGGGACTTCTTTTACGCAAGAAATTGCATATTTGTATATTCTTTTCTTGTTAAAACTTGACCACATTTCTTTCTCCCCTACTCAAATCGGATATAAGCGAAGTGTCAACTGTGGTGTCATCAGCTATGGACAAAGCTAACAGTACTATTCAGAGACTCCTTTGAATCTAAGTAGACCACCAATATCACAGAAGTTCATGGATTGTACCTAAGGCCCGTCCTAAATTCACACTTTTTAGTGTTAGGGAGCTTCTTATTAATTCTTAGAAACCTTAAATATTTCACCTCATAGACAATTTCCAATATAAATTCGTTTTGAATGTCTGCTATCACCAATACTATTACAATATAAATACGACCTAAACATTTAAAAAATAAATTGAAACAAAGAAGTTTACGAGATCGTATTGTAAATCTAAATTAACTATTTTATTTCATTACCGCAGGGAAATCCATCAGTCGTAGCAGCTGAAAATTTTGACGCAGTTGCCGATGCGAATGCCCTCCGCAAAGCCATGAAAGGATTTGGCGCAGATGAAGATGCACTAATTGAAATAATCACGAAACGCTCGAATGCCCAACGCCAAGAAATTCACAAACAATACAAAACACATTTCGGACGCGACTTAATCGAAGACATCAAATCGGAAACAAAAAGCAACTTCGAAAATCTGCTCGTCGCCCTACTAGTACCAAGCATGGATTTTTACATCAATCAAATATATTCCGCAATCGCGGGTGTCGGAACCGATGAAGAAGTCCTAATAGAATTCTTGTGCGGTTTAACAAATGCCGAATTTGAAATTCTAAAACAATTTTACGAACGTAAATACGGTAAAAGCTTAGAAAGTGATATCAAATCGGATACATCGGGAAATTTTAAGCGACTACTCGTCTCATTGTGCTCCGCCGGACGAGAAGAAAACCAGGAACCAAACCTTGAAGATGCCCGTAAAGATGTAACCGAATTACTAAAAGCGGGCGAATTAAAAATTGGTACCGATGAGGCTGTATTCAATATGATACTATGTCGTCGTAGTTTCCCGCAAATAAAACTCATCGATCAAGAATACACAATAATCGCAGGCCATTCGCTCGAGGAGGCGATCAAAAAAGAATTTTCGGGACCTGTACGCGACGCGCTATGTGCCATTATAAATTTTGCGGTCGACAAACATGAATACTATGCGTCACGGCTTTACAAAGCGATGGCCGGCATTGGAACGAATGACGATCAATTGATACGGATCATTGTTAGTCGGAGTGAAATCGATTTGCTCGATATTAAAGCGGCATTTGAACGTAAATACGGTAAATCGCTAAAGAGTTGGATTAAAGGCGACACTTCAGGCGATTACAAGCATTGTTTGTACGCGTTGATCAAAGAAGAACGATCATCTTAAATGCGTTGCACTGTATAAGTTATATATAAAACTACCTAATACTACATGACTCTGTTTTTTTAAATGTAATGTATGTTTAATTTTTCTATTTAGCGATAAAAAATAACTTAAATGTTTATATATTTTTGGAATAAACAATTACTTTTTAATTGTAATTTATTTGTTGATATTAAAATTTTTCGAACGCAGCACAGGGTTAACAAAGGTAAATATATAATTGAAACTATCACAAAACTAAACTATATAGAGCGAGTTAAATACCAAGAGTAAATCTTATGTACGTTTATCTCACGTTGAAACTGCCTATAATTGAGCAACCTGTTGGACCGGTTTGTTTATTATTTTATAAATGATATTTACTTAGCAGGGTGATTCGATAACATTTTTTTTTTAATTAGCGCACTTGATCGTATGTATGTACATATATAACAGTATAAGTGTAGCGTACTCGCACATGATAGTCATACAAAAATATCAGACTAATTAGGTGTAATGAAATATTTCCTGTTATGAATCGCCCTGTTGTAGGCGTTTTAAAAATAAACTGAAGATCTTAGTATAAAATTTTTTCGTTAGTTTTTCTCTTTTCTTAAGATGAAAAATACAAAAAAATGAGATTTCTTTGGATAATTATAAAGTAAATAAAGACAATACAAAAAATTAATAATAAATTTAAATGAGAATTAAAACACTTTGGAGGGGGAAATGTTAGTATCACTACTCGAGTACTTCGCGATAGTTGCGATAAATTTAAGGAATAAATACATTATACCAGAAACAAATTTAACTGTAAATTCAATTAACATGTCTTATACCTACCTGCTGTGTATAGTCAGCAGGTAGGATACCAGGACATAACAAAGTGGTGGCGCCAGTCCTTTTCCTTAAATAAATAAACCATGGGATACTATAAAATAATTACTTAGACAATATTATTGCAACGAGAAAGATTTTCGTCTTAGATTGGTTATCTAATTATTTAAGCAAGCAATTATAAGTGTATAGAATACTTAAAGATATGGATTTACAATTTAACATAGGAATCGATACATTTTTTTATTTTTGTCTGATAACGTCAACAACCGACCACCAGTCGAGTGTGTTCTCAAAATAGGTTACCTGTGTGCGTAACGTTGCAGTGTACTAACGATTGTTTGTTTTACAAAGAAACAGTTTTTTAAAAATCGTATATATTGGTGAAAGACAAGAACAAGATGTTTTCAGCAATTTATATCTCTTAATATATTGATACCTCGATTATACCTTCGAAAAGTCTACCGGTTGCGGAAATATACCGATCGTAACCGAAACGGCGCTAATATTTGTTTTCTTTTGTATATATTTTGTATTCCGCGCGCGCGATCTACTATCCAAATGATTGACACACGATCGATCGCATGCGTATGGAGGGGGTATCTAATATTATGTCAGACGAGCGTAACTTTGATAATAACATAACATATCTTATATTTAAAATTTGTATACATATTGCCCCACCCTCCATATACTTCTCTTGACTTGCCTTGTCTTGTGTCTTAGGTATAGATCGTGATCGGTAAGAAAAAACGTAAAACAAAAAACAATAAATAGAAAAAGATAAATAAATTCAGTGAATTCTGGAATCTCACAAAGTGCATGCGTTGTTCAAGAGAATAAATATTTATTTATATATTACATATTTTATTAATTAAGGTAAAATTTTTGATCGTGATTCGTGATACAGTGATAGTGATCAAAACAAAAAAATATTTTAAATAATGATAATTTAAAAAAAAAAAATTATTTAAAATGGACAACAAATTACTAAGCCTAATAAAATTATTAGCAATTATATATTTTAATATAAAAATTATAAATTGTTCGCTATCGGGATTATACGTTGATAATGGTTACGAGCAAAGTGTTCTCGATCGTTCCCTCACGATCGACGATCAAGAAATTGTTGAAAAAGAAATTTTAGAATTGCTAGGATTACCAGAACGTCCTAGAAATTCAAAATCACACATGTCGTTAAGGTAACCAACTATAAAATAATTTATTATATGTGACATTGGAGAAAATTTATTTATAATTTTCTACTGTAAAGTGTACACTTAAATGTTGTGTATGTGCGCGGAATGTGATGATGAAGATCAAGAAACAGATCGCGCGCCCGATATTCATATTGTGAAAAATTTACATACATATGTGTAGATATATTTATAGATATATAAAGTTAATAATTTATTGGAATGCGGTTTCGATACGGTGTGTGATGTGTGGTGGATAACGTTATAATTATAAAAATATGAACGATCCTAGTTTTTTTGCGATCGAAGACTTTTTAAATTCAAAAATTTTGCGTAAATTAGAAATAAAGTGTTAATTTCGCTTTATAGAAATAAATGTCATCTCCAAAGCCACAACATTTCGGTGCACGCTTTAAATTTCAGTAACATTTTTGAATAATTTTGTGTATAAAATACTGGTTTTAAAAAATTTAATATCTCGCTTTATCACACCAAAATGCAGAAAATCAGCACCAAAATTTCTACTCGACGTATACCGCCATTTACTGCAAGAAGAAGATGACGATGAGGCTGAGACGTCAAAAAGTAACCGTACAAAGCGTGACATATCACATTTAAATAGTATACTTTCGGAAGCTGACGAAAAAGCCATAGATCAAAGTGATATTATTATGACATATTTAAATAAAAGTAAGTTAAATATACGCGACAATTTGCGCGGTTTTAAGTAAACATTATACGAAGATACAAAAAGTTTTTTTTTTAAGTTAAGGCGACATGCTGTCTATATTTTTGCTCACCTTGAATTTTACAAATATTTTATTTAATAATCTCTTCTAATTTGCATCACATTCAAACAGAATTCTCTTTCAACTCGAATTGTTTGTAAATTCTGAATTGGCAGACATTTCAGGTTTTATAGAATTAAAGATTTTTAATCGGTATTCAAATTTTCTGTGATATATACGTTTAAATAGCTAAGGCTAACTAATTTTACCGACCCTATAATCCTTGATAGCTTTTTTAGGCGAAAGCTAGCGATTTTCAGAAATTTAGCAGCATCTGTCAGAAATTTATTGTTAGTTCAAAAGAAATCATGACTAATGATCGAAATACTCAGACATGTTACCAAGCATGGAAATACGCATTTAATAGACCGATAACCGTTTGGAGCTACACCAATCTCTATTAGAAAACATATACCCAAACTTGGTTACACCTCTGAGATTCTTGGAAATGGTCGTATTGTATAGTAACCCAAGTATCGCTACTTCCAACTTATTTCGATTTTTATGGAACAATGGTTGGAACTATGAACTGTGGAACAAAAACCCGTAACTCAAAGAACTGGATATTATGTGAGTTCCATGTCTTCCATGAAATATCTCAAAAATGTAACGAAAGTTGGAACTGTCAAAATGAGTTCCATTTTGTTATACTTGGGAAGTCGTTATAAGATTTTTTTATTATTTGATAGCTCAAACTTCTTGACGATGAATCCCAAACATGCTAATATCACTGTGAATTTGGTGGATCCGAGAATGGCAGATCTTGTTTTGGTCAGACCTTTCTATATGCATACTGGGTGAGTTTTTAAGCTGAAACTTTCAAATACTTCAGAAAATAAGCATAGACATCATTCCAGACATACATTAGTGATAAAATTAGTACCCCTCCTCCCCCTCTTGGAGGTGGGGCGAGGGTAACTTTGAAATTAAAATAAGAACCCCTATTTTTGAGGGGCTTTGAGTACGTACGATTTCTTTGAAACATTTGTAAATACTTGAAACTAGTGTTAAACAAATTTTATTTCTTAAATTAGGAAAAAAATTAAAAAACAAAATTTAAATAAAATGTTTACGAACCTTAGGCCGTAGAATCCGAAACTGCCATCAAAAATAGGGGTTCTTATTTTAATTTCAAAATTACCCCGCCCCACCTACAAGAAGCGGAGGAGGGGTACTAATTTTAACATTAATGTATGCCCCCCCCCCCCCCCCCCCCCCGGAATCATTAAATTTTGATAATGGACATTTTTTTCGTAGAGTGCTTATTTTTCGAGATATTTGAAAGTTTCAACTTAAAAAAATCACCCAGTATACGCATGAGGCGCTACAGATTTACTAGTCATTCATTTGTTTTATAGTTTCCTTCTGAAGCATTGCCTTGCACGTAGCCTGCGGCATTTTAACTTCTGACCTACCAGGTGTGCTGAGGTAGGTTGTGCCAAGACGATCGAGCTAATCTGCCTTTAAATTCAATAGGATATTAAACTGCTGAACACAATTTTGTTTTAAGTTCAATGCCCCACAAAACATCCCACCTTAGCCTTACTATCCAACTTTGAACCATTCATTAAGTGGTTAATTTCTTCAGAGCTAAGAACAGCTTCTCTCATCCAATTTCCTACTGTTAAGAAAATCAGTTCTAAGCCTAACAATGAATGGTGAAACAGCTTAGTCAGAGGATTTAGGGTCGTCTCTGATAGTTAAAATAAATGAGTGTATTGTGTTCTTACTAGTCCATATGGAGATAGAGTAGGCCTAGAAAGAAAACCTAGAGAATTCGAAGCTGTAGGATGAAAAAATCTTTGCAATGCTTCAGTGAGACTACTTATGACTTGATGCACAAGGGCAACGGACTTCAGTAGCTTTCTATTCTTTTTCTAATAAATTATATTTCTACTTTAAGTTGCTATGAAACCCAAATACTTTATCTGTGAAAGTGACATCATTTAAAGTAGAAAGACGTCCGCCTAAGGAAGTTTATAATTCTTAGACGAAAGGTCAACTCAGTCTGGTATCGATAACCGCTCACACCACATTGTCAGCCCGATTTAAAAGTATGATAAGCTCCTTTTACTCCCTAGCACCATCATCCGTACATGAAATATCTTGGAAATCGTACCCCGTACCGTTTCAGCTCCTAGACTCCTACAACAAATTATTAATACCCAAGTTTCAAAGAAATCACGTTCTTGTCTTTAAGCATCTAATCTATCCAGCTTAAGAGTAGCCTAATGATTACTCGTGCTCTGATGTTTCCTAAACACCCCTTCTATATTTTGAAATATCATGAACATTTCCTTATGCCAAATGAAGTTCACAGTATCGCAAATAATGGAGTACTGAGCAGTGTCCACAGATTTCTTATCCGTATTTCATATTTTTTTTTTGTTTTAAATTTTATTTTTTTTGCTTCCACGTAAATTTTCCAGTTTTCCTTTTTCTTTTTTTTAAGAATTAGAATATTATCTAACCAAAAACTATAAATTAAATTTTTATAAATTATATAAACACGGGGCGGTCGACCCAAGCGCACACAATGCCCAAAACACTATTATTTAACATGCACTAACTCTGATTATTCGTTAATCCAACCCGACTTCGAATTTCCGTATTAATTGGGGAATATTACGTCCTTTAAGCTAGCAGAACACATATAGCAGAACATTACAAGATAGTATGGATAATTATACTCTAATTATAGGCTAATTAAATGCCGCATCACAAAATTTTGGGTTCCATCCCTTCCAACTAAAACGCGGGTTCTGCTAGCTCTAGAAAAAGTTAGTACAACCCATATAAAAAACTGATTTAAAAACAATTGGAAAATTAAAGGTTATTTTAGGCTAATTAAATGCCCTATTTAATTTTTTTTATTCCACTCGATCTAGAAAATGCAAAAGGCTTTATCATTTCAAAGCTAGCAGAACCCAAATCGAATATCGGACCAAAAACAGAATTAGAACGCGAAACAAGATCTATTGATAAACAAACAATTTTAGGCTCACTATGGGCTGATCAAATGCCTCATTTAATAATTTTGGGCTCCACTCGTTTTTGACCAGACTTGAGGTCATTTAATCTAAAGCCAGCAGAACTCAAATCGAAAATCGAACCAAAACCGAAATTAGAACGCAAAACAAAATCAATTTACAATCAAATAATTTTAGACTCTATGGGCTAGTCAAATGCCTCATTGAAAAATTTTGGGCTCCACCCGTTTTTGACCAGACTTTAGGTCATTTAATCTAAAGCCAGCAGAACCCAAATCGAAAATCGGACCAAAACCGAAACTAGAACGAAAATCAAAATATATTGATAAACAAATAATTTTAGGCTCACTATGGGCTATTCAAATTACAGAGATTTAAGGTGGATTTACATATCCGACGATTTTTCTGCGCCGAACATCACGTGGCACATTCAACCAATCAGAAAGGACTTCTTCGCCGAATTTTCGGCACGGCGAAGATATGAACAAAATTTATCTTTTCGGCGCAACGACACAGCATACATAGAATATTTTTTTTTAACTTCATCTGTTTTTTTTATATTATGTGTCATTCTATTGTTTATGTATGGATGTGTGAAAAAACTGTGCCGAAAAATCGTTGAATATGTAAATCATCGATAATACGCGTTCGCCGAATTTCCTGCGGCAAGCAGTCGCGCCGAAAAATCGTCAGATATGTAAATCCACCTTTAAGATTACAAACCAATGTCAATGTTTATGTGGTTCAGAAGTAGAAGATGTCAATCACCTACTTTTTGAATGTAACGAGGTGACAGTCTTGTCACTAAAACAAAAGCGGCTGGGTAACATAAATCTACACGAGCTACCACTGCCAGCACTACTAAGCAAGGAAGTTCTACGACAGTTTCGGCCATATTGTTCAGAACTGGCCAATATCTTAAAAGAAAGGAATAGTGCGTAATAGTGGACGGTACCTGCCTCCACGCGGCTAGGGACGGAAACGATACAATTTTTGAATTGTAACGGCTAAAACTACTAGCACTATATCGGTTGTCATTGCTTTATGCTATGAAAACTGAGATAAATTTTTAAATAATTCTTAGTTAAAGGTATAAGAAATGGCGAAAAATTTACCCGGAATGTTGACTACGATTAATAATGGATGTCCACTGTAGTTGTTTTTAAAAGGTTTTTCAATGAGGTATTAACAATATCCTTTTTTGGTTGCCCAATTTTCAACGAATCTGTAGCACAGATCCGGCGGAATTTGAACGATGGTATTGTTTATGTTGGCTTTAAAGGCATCGGTCAATTGCGGCTTATTAGCATAGACCTTGAGGAAACTGCCCAAGAAAAAGTCTAGTGGGAGCAAATCGCAGGATCTTAGTGGAAAATTCAAGTCACCCCTGCGAGAGATAACCCTGCCCTCAAATCGTTCATGCGGAATGTCCATGGTTGGTTCAATTTGGACCAAAAGAAATCGGTTAGCATCATTCTGTAGCGCTCGCCGTTGATGGTGATGGCCTCACCAATTTCAATTTCAAAAAACTACGGACCAATAACGCCACCGGCCCTAAATCCGCACCAAACGTATTGTAAGCTAATTTCATTTTCATTCAATTCAGACGCTATCTTGGAAATGTAATGCAAATATCTGATATATATATATATATATATATATATATATATATATATATATATATATATATATATATATATATATATATTGAGAATGAATGATTCGCGTTACTCGCCATCATATAACAGTTTCATATCGAAACAGAAAAAAGCCACCGATAGTCACGATCCGACTTCAAATTAAAATATATTTTTTCGTAACGAGCACAAGACGAGAAATGGCGTCAGTTGACTCATCTCTAATTCCACAGTCTGATGAAATTCGATGTACACCGATTTGTGGTGTAAATACATTCAAATGGCATGTTAAGAAAGAACTTTTTAGCAGCGGGCCATAATCGTGATCGGGGGCATTCGCATCGATGGATTCAAATACTCGTTTTCGCGTGAGGTCAACAATAACGGCTAATTTACTTAGAAAGTAAAGAGCTTCAGATGGTCTGATTGCTTTCCATTCTTTAGATAAAGTAAGCTCGTGAATCGAGATCCATTTCACTATATTTATGAATGTCAATGGTTGATCTAGCATGACGTGTGTGAATAACGGTATACGTCTCTAAAGTAATCGTTGCCTATATGTTTAAGAACGCGGTCTTACCCAAATACTTTGCTATTTGGGAAAAGTATTTTTTAAATTTCAAAATAACATTCCATAATTAGAAAAATGTTTAGACAAACTGACCACTAAACTAAACCACGTTGCTAATAAAATAATTTCGTAATTACGCATCATAACAAATCCCTGGAGGCCTGGACCACCCATAATTTCCCTTTAGAATTCCAACCAATTAATTAAAAACCAATAAGATAAGACTTCTAAGGTATGTAGAAATAAAACCGGAAATTCAACAGAAACACGAAAAAAAATATTTCTCCAGGTAGTCTACAAAGAAGTTCTACCTCTGGTCTTGAGGTATTCTTTTGTTTTAAACAAACAAAAAAAAATCTCTTTGAATACCCGAATAAAAGAAAATTAAGATAATTTGTAAATTATAACGTGAATAAGAAGAATTTCTTAGAATAGGTTTTGAACATAACAATTTATATTATTCTTAATGTGTGTTTTACTTTTTTTTTATTTTTATTTTTTTTTTAAGATCATCATGTATCAGAGGTGCGTCACGAACGAGGACGCCGATTATGGTTTGACGTTGCAAACGTGACGAGTGACGCAACACTAATGATGGCCGAATTACGAATCTATCAAAATCCAACGCTTGGTAAGTGGCAAGATGCGCAAAAAGATTTTACGATCACCGTGTACTCGATCATAAATTTGGAGGGCCAAAAGGAATTAGAAATATTAGCGTCGAAGAATACGTCGTCCGATTATCACGGTTGGATAGAACTTAATGTGACGGGCGCGCTCGAAAAATGGGTACACGATAAAAATTCAAATAAAGGTTTATATTTGAGTGCACATGCTGTCGATAAACCAGACCATGAGGTAAAACTCGAAAGTATTGGTTTAGTAAATACAAAAGGGGATGATGAATATCAACCGTTTATGGTGGGATTTTTTCACGGCCAGCAAATAATTCAGTCACATCATTTAACGCGAACGAAGCGAAGTGCCCAAGTAATTAAAAAAAAGAAAAAAACGGAACGTCATCATCATGTGCCGGACGCTTTTCGTCCCGAAACACGAAAAAGTTGCCAAATTCAAACTTTGTACGTTAGCTTTCAAGATCTTAAATGGCATGTAAGTATTTTAAATAATTTTTTGAATTATCGCATTAAGGCATATCTCATCCCTATATAATATCAATAATAATAAAATAATGCTGACTGCTGAGGGTGACGGTTGTCTGATTCTCAGACACAAAACAAAAAAGCACAAACATTTATTTATTTTTTGACAGGAATGGATTATAGCGCCGAGCGGATTTCATGCGTACTACTGTAGTGGCGATTGCAATTTTCCACTGAACGGCGTTACAAACCCAACGAATCATGCCATCGTGCAAACTTTGGTGCATCTAATGAGCCCAAACAAAGTTAGTACAGCGGTCGAATGTGCGCAGCTGTAATAATATATTCACTCTGCTATGTATATCATTTCTAGGTACCAAAACCATGTTGCGCCCCGACAAAATTAGGCGCCATCTCAGTATTATACTATATCGACGAGACAATCGTTAATTTACAAAAATATCGGAATATGGTTGTTAAAAGTTGTGGCTGCCATTAATTAAATTAATTTAATCATAATTCATATAATTTTTATAATAAATTGAATGTTGTGTACATATAAAAAAAATATATTTTAATTGCAAATCGAAGAAGGGTTCTCTAACATTATTCTACTGCGGAGCTTAAGAATACTCTAAATATTAACACCAAAATGGTCATTTTTCATTGTAAATATTTTTATCCATCTGCTTGCTAAATAAATATAAAATACACTTGGTTATGGGTTTTCAATAATGACCTAGTTTTTTATACATAAGAGTCACTGAAATATTTCACAGGAATGGATTATCGCGCCGAGCGGATTTCATGCCTCCTACTGTAGTGGCGAATGTAATTTTCCATTGAATGGGGTAACAAATCCGACCAATCATGCCATTGTACAAACTCTAGTCCATTTAATGAGTCCAAATAAAGTGAGTACCTGGTAAAATATAAATTGTAATTTTGACATTTATTTTGTATAATTCTAGGTACCTAAACCATGTTGTGCCCCAACAAAACTTGGTGCAATTTCCGTTTTATATTTTTTGGATGAAGCAAATATTAATTTAAAAAAATATAAAAATATGGTTGTGAAAAGTTGTGGTTGTCATTAAATATTTATATAAAGATAAATAAAATTTGTTATATAAAAAATATTAATAATATTGTGATCCCAAAGCCAGATTATGATATTCCAAATAATGAAACCTCTCTCCACATTTTATTCTTTCCTAAATAAGACAAGTCAAGCCATAACTTTAGCTATGTCCAGAATTTATAGTGTAGAATCCAATTTGTTGAGAAATAATTTTGATTGACGCCCGGCCCGTGGAGAACCTAAACAAATTTCAGGAAATTATGATCCATTGAAGCCGATTCCTGACACTCGAAACCCGTATCTCCCTAAAGTCTTAACGAAGGGAAACATGTGCCATCGAATTCCACCAAAAAAACATTTCATTTTTTTGCAAATTTACCCAGGGGTACGTACCTCTTGCCGTTTTTTGAGTGAAAAACACCAAAAAACTTATAAGACACTTATTGAAATATTTGGTCAATTTTGAAAGATAGATAATCTTGAATGAAACGCAACGATGTAACGAATGATACAAATCAATACACACATTCAAAATGTCACCGCGGTCAAGCAACATGATGCAACTCGGCACAACACAACGAAAATTGATACAACATAACGGCCGACACATAATAATCGCATGCAACATGATGAAACATACCTCAATATGTTGCAACATCCCACAACATTGTGTCACGTAAAATGCAATATCCCGCGACATGATGTAGCATGGTTCAATAATCCGCAACTTCACGCAGGCAGTATGGTGCAACATCTCAGCCCCACCGGAGGACTACTAAATTAATTTTCAGTAATCAGTGATCTATTTAATCTCTTCCCCGGGCTTGGTTCAATTAAGAGAGAATTAAAGAATCAGGTACTACAAGTCGCCTTGGGCATGATTTTAACACACAACTTTCTGTCAATTTACTTTAACAAAAACTTCACAGAAAAGTTATCTCAACGAAACTATTAGTGTGGCACCTATAGGCGTTGTGACCTACTTTTCGATACACCATCAAAAATATTTCTAGTTGAGGAACGGCAGCTTTGCATTCTACGAATAAGTCTATGTAGTCGCTTCAAAGTAACCGTTGAGTATACGTTGAGAATGTGAAACTTAAAGTCAGAGTGGACTGTGAAAAACCAGGCCTGTGCTTTGGTTTTGTTGTATGAATATTTGGATTACCACTGGTGAGGTCTTCTTAATCTTTATCTAAATCGTCTTATTTATTCATAAAGTTTCTGTTGTATAAACAGGATTTGAAATAGACATGGTATTCCCAAGATGTGCTGTTGACCCTGTTGAGCTTATCTCAACATATTCTCGGGCTCTACCCTTAATAAAAACTTTTTACTACTAAACGATGCTTTCTTCTGGTCGTGTTAGTGGTGAAGGTGGTGTGTGATTCGAAGCAGCTTTTCCTCTTAATTTGTTTATAACCCGGATGACTCATATAACTACAGCACTCCAAAATAAGATGTGTCTTTCAATGTTTCATCTTGTCTCTATCTGTTTACCAAATTTTGTTGTTTCTGGTGTGGTTAGTAAGGTTGAATCAGACCAATGTTGTGGCTTGCATTGGAGCATCAAAATTCAACACTAATTCAATATGAAAAAAATCTGGCCCTTCCACGTCGAAGAAATATAATTTAGCATTAGCACCGCTGGTGTAGATTATCCAACGATGATTTTAATCTTGTCTAACTATAGGAGTTCTTATTTGTAGCTTTGGCACTATTTGCCGGTTGTTGTTTGGCGTGACTCTACTTTTTCGATTATTATTTGGCTGTAAACTGCTTTCTTCCACTTTTGATCTGTTTGCATGTTGTTATTTGGCTGATAGGACTTAACAAATTAAACGGCCTATCATAGGACCTATCATAGCCCACCAACAGAGATCCAAAATAACCGATCAATGTCAATACAGAGGCCGATCTGAAGTAGAAGTGTGAATCAAAAAAATAGTCGCATAAGTGATCAAGTGAAATACTATTTTTGTTTTTTTTTTTAATCCATGCCATCTGTTTTGGGGCCGAAGCACTCTCTGCTCTTTCGCGGTTTATTTTTCCGTCTTACTTTATGCATCATGGATAGGGGTCGTAGTTGTATTCCTTTTAATCACAGATCGTAATCTGTTGATGAAAATTTCCTTTTGCATCCAACCCCTAACGGGATTCGAACCCGGTACCTCCCGATCCAAACGCCAAAGCTTTAACCAACCATTTGGTCGGTGAAATACTACATATTTACTTTTTTTGCAGAATTCCATACTAAAGCAAATAGGTTTGGTGTGTTGAAAATTCCTCCTTTCTCGAGTAATTTCTGAACACCGCTCCCTTTTCAAATTTATTCTTGTATGTGTTTTGAACCAACTTACACATTTGTGTATTCCTTTCTAACTTATTTTCGTCAAAAAAAAACACTATAACTATACACACAATTGTGTTGGTTGTACTTCAATTCAAGCGAAATTTTTTATCAAACACGCCGTTACATACTATGTCTTCTACTCACACATTTGTGTGGTTTGGACTTAAATTGAGCCAATTTTTTTTGGTAGAAAAAGAGATTTGCATTCAATTTAATTAAAAAAAAATCTTTTTTGCTTTCGGGAAATGTTTGAGGCCTTCCTAGACTTCCTTTGATTCAAACATCTTAATTGTTCAATTAAATCTAAACGGTTCGAAAGCATAGAAGGGTTTAATTAATTGGGTTAGGTTATCCCTGCTTTCCTCACAACCATATACAATGTTTCCATTGTTTCCATGACAGAGGGAACCTAGGTTAACTCGGGTTTACGTGCATGGAAACGCAGATTAAGGTTGAGTTTCGTTAAATCTGTTTTAACTCAACGAAACTAGTACGTACCATGTTTCCATGAACCGAGTTAAAACAGGTTTAGGTTTCATTGAGTTGAAAATGTGTTAGTGTTAACTTGTACCGTTTCCATGAAACCGAGTTAAGTTGACAGCTATGTTAATATTTATTTCCATAGTTTACTCATTTTCAAAGTTAATTTTAAAATATTTTTATTCAATATCTTTATTTTAATAGTTTACAATGAGCGTCATTTTAAAATACACGTGAAAAACGTTGACAGATAGAACCTAACCCAACCGTACTAATTTCGCTGAGTTAAATAACAGATTTAACGAAACTCAACCTTAATCTGCGTTTCCATGCACGTAAACCCGAGTTAACCTAGGTTAACTCTATTATGAAAACATATATGGTAACGGTTGGGTTAGGTTCTATCTGTCAACGTTTTTCACGTGTATTTTAAAATGACGCTCATTGTAAACTATTAAAATAAAGATATTGAATTAAAATATTTTAAAATTAACTTTGAAAATGAGTAAACTATGGAAATAAATATTAACATAGCTGTCAACTTTACTCGGTTTCATATAAACGGTACGAGTTAACACCATCAAATTTTCAACTCAACGAAGCCTAAACCTGTTTTAACTCGGTTCATGGAAACATGGTAATATATACGGTGTTTCCATGACAGAGTTAACCGGGATTATCTCAGATTGTCTCTCTCTTATCCAACCCAATCGTGTTTTACTGACTATTGTTTGATGAACTCTTCGCACATTCAACGCGTGTAGTAATTATCTAACCTAATTGGAACTTGAGGGGCTCGTTTGTGGAGTACTCGTCAGTTAATATGCCGTTGTGTTTCCCGCACACATCTTAACTTCTGAAACAGGTTTAGTTCGTTGATTTGATTTTGTCGATGTTATAATTGAATGGTTGCCGTTGATGTAAAGTCTCTTGATCCATTGCACTCGCTTTCCAATATTCATGTTTTATCCTACACAAAACATTTATTGGTTCAACAGTCGCACAAGAAAACTGGTTTATAAATATTACCAGTAATTTAATAAGGCTTACTCGTCATTCCCAAAAATACCAAATAAATATTTTCAGAACGATAATAGCAGTGTCACCGCCCTATCACAGAGTATCCAATTCCCTTTTATTATTATTACTTTTATTATTTACGTCAATAAAACAATGATTCATACGGTGTAAACACCTTTAATTTCAGGTACGTAAAACATAAACGTGACATACAATGGGTACGTGCATCATAAAATAACGAATAATTTTTAAAATACACAATCTAGTACATTTTTGCGCTACAAAAGCAAAACAAAATTTAAATCGGACAATACCATACAACCACAAAAATAGCTACTATAAAAATGTACCATAATTATAAAATCAAATAAAATTTTCTTTTTTTTTTGGCTCAAAGCTGCCATGTTTTTTTTTGTGTCGCGATTTTATTTTTTAAAATAAAAAATAAAATAGAAAAAAAACTTAAAAAAAGGTTCAGTACAACTTGAAACTGTAAAATAAATATCGCGGGATCTTTATTTTAGTTTTTAATTTAAAAACAACACCGTTTATCAAATTAAATTATCTGAAAAAAGAAAAAGTTTGAAACATCAAAATCATAACTTAAAACTACTCAAAGGTAAAAAAAAAAAAAAATTCATTCAGTGTGTTATGTATAGTGCGAGTGAGTGAATTATATATGTATTTTATGGTGACGATGATGGCGCAATCGATGCACATCAAATTTTATTTCTAAGTAATTACCTAGTTAATTTGTGTTCCGATATATTTTCAAATCATTTTTAAGTATAAAAAAATGGTAAATATTAGAAAAATATTATGTTCGATGTGTTTTTAATATGTTTCGTGCAGTATTTTCTTTGATGTGATTGTTTTTTTTTCGTAGATTTGAGTAGTGAGGTAGTAAAGTGTAAAGAGACGGCAAGGTTATTGTACGAGACAAATATTTTATTGTGCGCGCTCTTTATTTTGTATTTAAATGAAAATTAACGTACATTTTTGTTTATCCAAATATTATTTGGAAAACAAAGATTTACGTTTTTATTTCAGATTTTTTCTTGTTATGAATTTATTTTCTTCGGAAGGAAAATTTAAAACGTAATGTCTGGGGTTTTGTTAGATTGTTTAAGTGTATTGACTTCTTAATTATTTGTTTAATTTTTTTTTTTTATTTTGGTGTTGTGTTTCTTTTTTTCTTGTTCGCGCATTTATATGCGTGAGCGAGGCGATACGATTTCGAACGCCATTAAAAATGTAAATTTTCAGGGGTTATAGATTTTGTAGACGCTTCTGATAAAACGATTGAAATAACAAGTACAAATAAATGTTTTCGTAATAATTACATATTTAGAAGAATCGTTTAAAATTGTGGTTTAATTTAAAAACATTCCCGATATTTATCTCAAATCGTAAAAGGTTTCAAACACCTGATTTAAATGGATGATGAAATATTTTTTTATAGGAATGAAAAATATACGCTGCCGATTTAAATAGAATTAACCATGTGCTAGAATGAAACAGCCCTCTATTTATAGTTAATTTGTTGTTGTATACCATAATTTTGTTTTGCTTTTTTGCTCTACTTTCTCCGTTATGTGATTTTTGTTTTTAATTTTTTTTTTTTGACAAAAATATTTCATATTTTCTCATTTCGTGTAAACACGATGACAGTAGTGATAGTGCGCTTAGTTTTTTAAATTACAATTTTATTATTTTTTTTCAAACGATTGATTTTTATGAATTAACCGTGGTGAATGTGTGGAAATCATGTGATAATAGTGTAAAAATGGTTAAACAATGCAATTTTCGCGAAAACTCCTTTGTGTGTATGATTCATGAGATATAAAATAAAAAGTTGGTGTTGTTACGACGGTAATTGTATTTTGCAATGTATTAGTACGTGTATAAATGTATGTATTCGTGTATAAATGTATGTATATACAAATTTTTTCTTTGTGCACACACAAATATTCATCCTTGACGATGCTGTGCTGTTTTTTTACTGGTATTGATTATCGTTTTTTGTATATACATAATATTATTTTTATTATTGTTAGAAGAAACACCAAAGATGACATGTGTCACTTTAGTGTGTTGTGATTTATATTACCTATAAAAAAACATTTTTAAAATAGTTTTGTGATAAACCTATTCAATATTTGCTTTTATACAGTTTTGAATTTCAATTAGTTATTAAATAGTTTTGTTTGTGATTACGGTTTATGTTTTCACTTTTTGATTTTATTTTTATAAATAAAGAAATGCGCGAAGAAAGAAAACAATAGTTTTGAGGAAGTTATTTTATGCTTTTAATTGTTAAAACTTTTTTATGTACATTTATGTTTATCTCTGCCTGTTTAAAAATACTAAAAAAAAAACTATAATAATAAAAGGCAAGTTGGTTGTTTTATAAAAAAAACTATTCCATAAAGGTATTCAACAGCGAAAATTATCGCGTTTAAAATATACATAAAGTGCAGTGCAACCAATAGTTTTTCTTATGTGTGACGATGTATCGCTGAAAAATTGCGATGTTTCATTATTCAATGCACTTATATAATACTATTTTGTTGTTGTGTACGTTTATTTATATTTTATAGTAATTATAACATAAAAGCGATTTGAATCACTAAATAAATAGTTTTATCTGTGTAACGCTAGTGACGATGGTTTAGTTTTAGATTTTTATGTCAAGTTCAAAGTGCATTTTATATATAATTTTAATTTTAAATGTATGTTGATTGAAATCTCATTCGAATTCGAAATCAACGTGATGTTGACAGATAAATATAGTATGACGTCATCCGCATGCTTATTTTATTCTTTTCATCAGCTGATCTGATCTATTTTATTCTGTAATATTTAAACTTGTTCGTTTTTGTTTAGTTTTTCATCACATTTTATTATCGTTTTTGTAAAATATAGGATTTGTGTGTCGTTTGAATTTAGCTCAGATTAAAATACGCCATTTGAGTTGATATTTGTTGTTTTGATTATTTTAATGTTTACGTAAAAGCCTAACTATTCCAAGCTATTGTTTCATTTTAAAATTATCAATTTTACATCAAAGATGTGTGTTGATTAATCAGTGTAGCATTCAATTCACTCAAGTGGTTGAATTCTGGATTGTATCCCGAATTTATTGTTAATACAATTTTCTATTCTACAATACTCGAATATACAAGTGTTTTTTTTAGTTTTTCTTCTTTGCAATAATCTGTTCCGGGACCGAAGGCACTCGTCGCACGTCTTTCGCAATTTGCTTTTCACGAACTACATTACGCAGTTTGCCTACGAAATCGAGAACGTACGGCTGTAGCGGCTGTAGGTTCGATTTACGTAGAATCTTTGACTTATAGATGGAATCACAACAATCAATTTCGAACGGATGAGATTACTGATTTGAAAAGTCCTCCTCATCAGGTCCTGACGACTGACATTGTATAATTATATTGCATTGGAATATTGTCTATATATACAACAATACCATGTAGTTGTACTATTAGCGAATTACTGCATAGCGTACGAAATTCGATTCTCACATTTCTCATCTATTCGCTTCGAGCGTTAGTGTGGAAGAGAGAACAAAAATACAGGTAGTGCTCGCCGTGTCGAAATTTGAAAATAAATAGGACATTTTATAAATTTCATTTGACGTCTATATACGAAATAGTTATGTTGTTAATTGTAACCTTTGGCTGATTCAAGCACAATTGATCGTAAAGGAGATGCATCAAGTAATTCTGAATTATCACACACGATGGGAGCGGGTTTCCGTTTCTTAATTGGAGGATACAACTCATAGAAGTATTTTCCCTTAGAATAGCTCTTCTTTGCAAGCTGCCGCACACTTGGCTTACTCCAAATTTATTCAAGTTTTATTACGTTTTATAATAATCATTAAATTATTCGAGAAAGCCGTGTTATGCACGATTTACATGTTCCAATTTTTTTTCCCAACAAATTGTTTACTGAATAATAGAGCTGCACGCATATAAAAAAACAGTTACTAGATAAAAAGAGTCAGCAATATAAACAAATAAGGCAATGCTATAATTTTTTTTTGTATGTCCCATAAATTTTGACAGTTCGAACAGCTTGCGTTTAAATTATATAACGAACAACATCGAATTGCAAGTAAAAATAAAAAATTTAGTTACCGCTCATGTTTGCTCGTTTTGTTTGAATGATGTTTATGGCTGCTTGATGTTTATTTGAAACTTTTTTGAATTTTTTTTATTTTACTGCCATAAAAATACTCGTAGAAACTATATTTTATGGCAACATTCCCAGTTTTATGCCAACATTTGCTCAAATTAAAAACAAAAAAAATCCAATTTTATTTTACTGGAATTTGTTTCGTGCTCCTCTCGCAAACGAAAATCGTAATATACTTAACCTTTCATATTTTACTGGAAAAAAAAATTGGAACATGTAAATCGTGCATAACAAGATGTTTTTTACTATTTAAAAGTTTGTAGTTGTCAAATATAAAAACGGCCTACTTTATGTAGGCGCAAGATGGCAGTTAAAAAAAAAGTAAAATACGTAGAACCATCTGCATCTATAGTACTGGCATGATGAAAGAACGGTTGGCCCATGAATTGTGCACTCCGACAAGAGATTGTAGTTGTGTTCATTTTTATCACCGATCGTAATCAGATGATGAAAAATCACTTTTGCATCCTGGTCTTACCGAGATTCGACCTTATCGGGATTCGAACCGGCGTAAGTGTAGATGACGTATACATCGCCGAAATCGGGTAAAATGAAAATTTTTAGAAAAAAATTCTTTATAAGATTGTATATCTATCATTTTTAGAAGGTGCAGCCAAAAATTTCGGAAAAATCAACATTTTCCGGGAAAATTTTCAGTTTTTCCAAAAATATTTGTTTTTTTTTTTTCATTCAAAAATCCAAAATCTGCGGTTTTTATTTATCAAATCTTAAGTTTAATTATCAAAAATTGTATTACACTATCTTGAAACAGGTAAAAATTACATTTGCGGTATTTTAATTCGTCTTATACATTAAAGGATGGGGCCCCAAACCCTCGCTTCTCTAAAAAATTAAAACAACTGCTTTCATATTAAAACAGCAAATAATAAGATTGCAAAATATTTTCAAAAATATATGTTTTTATGTACTAAAATTGGGAACTCCCCAAAGCCGCTTAGCATTCATAAATTAACAATTCCAACATCAAAATCTATTAAAAAACTTGTCATTATTTATTAGGTATTTATTTCTTAACTTGTCACCAAAAACAAAACGAAAAATTTTCCCGGAAAAGTATTAATTGTTCCGAAATTTTTGGCTTGCACCTTCTAAAAACGATAGATACACAATCCCACAAAGAAATTTTTTTTAAAAATTTTCATCTTACCTGATTTCCACGATGTATACGTCATCTACACTTTAGCCTTCGCACCTTCCCATCCAAAAGCCAAAGCTGCAACCACTGTGCAGTTTGTTCGGTAATACAGTGATATGAAAAGACGTCATATACCTTATGGCAAATTACATAAATCTCAGAGATTGGCCTCCCATAAAACTGAGATCACCTAATGCTAGTTTTAGATGAGTAGAAGAGCGCTGGTTCAGATTTTTTGATCATTCACGCTATCCGTGATTCTTATATGATATTATTGAAATTATCTTTCATATAAGAATCACGGATAGCTTTTTGATGATTGAAATGATTAACCCTTTGCAATAGATTTGTTGGGTGTCAACTTGTATTATTTTTAGTTAAATGAATTAAAATAATTTAAGTGGTAGAATTGAACGTACTATATTTATTTTATTTATTACTATTATAAAATGTTTTAATTTTTGTAATCTTTTACAGAGTGGTACTTTTTTTTTGGTCTACAGACTGATATGCGAGTTTTAGAGTAAATTAGTATTGTCACCTCCAAAGTGACATATGAGTTTTAGGATAAATTTGTATTTTCACCTCCAGTCCGAAATACGAGTGCAAAGGTCTAAAATTATTTCAAAACCTAGCAAATATGTAAAACTTATCTATAATTCAGTTGATCATCCTTCTCATCATGAGAGTAAGCATCCTTATAAGCCAGAAATTTATTAATCGATTTTTAAAATTGAATATGAACCTTCTGCATAGTGGCTCGTAGTACCTCGAAGGTAAATTGAAATATTTTACATTCTTTCTAATTTTTTAATGTAAAACAATATGTACTTGGGTTTTATTTCATATAACCTGTCTTCCAATAATGGTTTTAGCCAAATAGCTATCGTCATTACATTGATAATGATAACAACGGCAGGTCAGCTTCGATAGTCGATGATAAAACAACTATCACATTTTGTGTCTTAAAAGAAATCTAAGACAGGATGTCACCAAACAGGAAATCACAAAACAGTACCAGCACATACAGTAAATTACATGGTACGGAACATGTCCGAGTAAGACAGTACGTCAGAAAATAGTACATAGTTCTTTTTAAAGGACGAGATTTATATTGAAATATTATCTGCAACTGTTAAATGTAGAAAAATATTGAAGGCAAATCTGTACTTGATAATATGCTAAAAATCCATCAGTGTACAATTCTGTGGCAATAATACATAAGGGCATAACTCGAGTTATGCCATTATGCAATATTATTTTATATAGGGAAAAACTGCGAAAATCGTATGGTACATCTGACTATTCGATGTGGTAGAGTAAATAATTAGGCGTCACGTAACATTTAAATACTTTTCCAAGATGCTGAAACCTTTTTTACATAATCATTTTCAACTTCAAAACGATCTCCTAAAAATTTTGGAAAATGAGTTATGCCCTTATGTATTATTGCCACAGAATTGTTTGTATTGTTTTGTGATATCTTCTTTAGTTCTTTATACATAGAATTGGCAGGACGTGAACTGGTGTTAAGCTGTAAATTGTGAAGGATTTATATGGGAGGTTTTAAGAGGATATGTAAGCTGCATAGTAAATTTGTCTTTGGAATATGCAGTAATTCCTACAAGTTTGACAGTATCAAGAAAACATCTATCTGTGGCCCTATTCTGTCTTTCCCTGGGAATAGGGAATTGGGAAAAATATTTTCATAGCATTTTTGTCTAAATTGTATTTTTCTGGCATACTGGATAACAAGCTATGCAGTACTATACTTTTCATTGTAAATAGTCTGATATAGATCAAATGCAAGTTATCCTGAATAGAGCATTTGAGGATTATGTTAACCCTTTCGAGTTCAAGAAAAAAAATTTTTTTGGTTCAATTTCAGTTCAATATACACAATTCTGTATGTAAATAATGATAGGTTGTAATGTCTTCCGTATTTTAACGGATCTTAGTTAAATCGGAATTCTTTTTGGAAACAGCATAATAATTTGTTAACAAATTAATTATATAACATATAATTTATTTGTTCTTGTTAACATATTAATTATTTTATCATTATTATAGTTACTATTATTTTTCGGACGAAAACAGAATTAAGTGGTTTACACAAATGTGTACACGGGTCTTCAATTACCACCTAATTCTATGTTTGACAGCTTCGTTTGTTGTAATCGAAATTTACATACACAATTGTGTATGCGGGTCAGGAAAGGGTTAAATAGAGATAGATATGCAAGAATCTGTGATATGTTGCTGAAGTTAGAGTTGTTAACAGTGGAAAATAAGTTGTATATGAACGTGTTGACTTTTGAACGTGTTGACTTTTTATTTTTAGGCTTGATAAAAATGTGTTACCACAATATTTATGTCAGTAGTTGTGTACGAGACAGGACGTTTTATTTAGAGCTTAAAAGACAATCTAGAAGTAAAAAATCGATATTTGACAAAAGTATATCGATGTATAATGAGTTACCGGAAAGTATAAGAAATAGTAGAAGCATAAAAGATTTTAGAGCAGAACTGCCTATAATAGTCTGCCTACAACTGCCTAAATTCGATAAGTATTAAGTAGATGATGTATATTTTACTGTAAACTAAAAAATTAGCTTAAGAGCTATTTGAAAAATAAAATAAATATGTACAATATTATTGGTGACTATGCCAAATTTTCCAAAATAAACACGACGTAGTTACAAAACTGGAAAAGTGTTTGTAGCGGCTCATAAACCTTTTCATTTCGTAGCATTCCTCGAAGCAAAAATATTTATACACCGCGCCGCTTAATTAAGAGGGATAGCTCGTTTTGCTGAATAGAGCTATTTCGCCACCTAGTCGTGTTTTGGAAGTGCACAAAACACAGTCTCGCAACAAAAAGTAAAGTTTCGCGAACAATCTTTCACACCCAAGAAATGTTTTTGACTTAAAACTAATATTTTATAGTAATTAAAATTATATTTAATGATAAATAATCGCTATCCTCACTATAACTGGTGACCCCTACGTGATAACTGGTGACCCTGACGCGCGAGTGTAACGGTTAATAAAACGGTTCGGCCGTTATTTTTAATAAAAGTGCAATTAATTAATTAACTATTATAATATAATTATAAATAAAAATCGGTGCAAATTTCTCGATCTAAACTGGTCAATGAGAATAATACAAATGAAAAGCTACCATTTGGTTCTCATTTTAATATTTAATATTATGACGATATATACATATTTTGAAAACTGACATCTTCGCAAGAATAGTAAGACTAACATTTATTTAGTTTAATCAATACTATTTTTTTAAACACCCGCGTCAGGCACACAGTAATAGACCTTACTTAACTAACATATTTATATTCTAAACTAGAACATTTTGGTTAACACTTTAATATTAGGTCCTACTTAACTATTTAGCCCATATCCCTGAAATACGTCCAAAAAATTGAATGGAGCTTCCTAGAAATTTCTCATGACAGTTCCATTGTCATAATTCGTATAAATTACTAAAATCCGTATTCCCTATATAAAAAGCAATTAAAAAATAGGGTTGCCCCTGGCTAAACTGAGTTCATTATAAATCAAATCGATGAAGTCACCTAATATTACATCGTCTAATGGCCATGTACTTGTGGCTTCCTTGAATAATAAGCAAACAAAATCGATTAGGTTCTCTTTTGTGTGCATTCTCCACAACCTATTAAATTATCTATATATGCCATCATTTTCATATTGTAAGTGTGTGATGTAATTTTCTATGTGTTGTGTTTACTACTATATCGAATAGTCTGTGACATTGGCAATCGTAGTTTCTGTTAAAAAAAACAGCAACACAACAGCACTTTTGTATGTCTTATTTCTATATACGATAAGGAAGTGAGGGAGGTGGGACGGTCGACGTATTTATGTAACATACGAACAAAAAATATTCTTCTAAAGCGTCTGGAATTATATAGTATATTCGTATATTTCACAACAAGCAAAACCTATTACAGTATGAATCTAAAATTAAACGCAAATAAACGTAAATGACCTTCCCCACTATAATTATTTCCCCGCACGAGTACAATAAGCTTTTGTTGTGTGATGCCTCTGTCTGTGTCGCGCGCGTCTAGTTCATTATTTATACCCCCGATATGAACTTCTTAATTCTCAAAATAGATTAGTCGGGCGAAAATCCGACGAATGATTTATCGATTGTTTCAAAATCATATCGAAAATTTCCAGAATTGTTAATCATCCCTAATACAAATGCACAAATTGTAATTTTTTTTTTTGAATTGGAACAAAGAATTGCTGCATGCTACGCCAAAGTTCAAAAAAACATTTATTATTAGTGTTGTGCATACGTATGTATACACAGAAAGGCGACTGACTTCTTCAACAACAAAAACAACTAGGCAAAAGTTTGAGTCACAGTTATTACTTTACAATCAGACAAGTAATTAAGACGTAAAATATTTTTTGCTGCGGAGTGTGAGACTTACGAAATATAGGTCAATACTATAATCAGTAGTTCTAATATAGCTCCTTAATAGTAAATAGAAATTGTTGTGTATTTAAAGTAGAAAAATGTAATTTGAAAATGGCGTCTCATAACAAATATTAGCAATTTTTTTTATCTCATATATAGTAGTGCACCATAAACAAAAACTACTTATTTTTGACCTTCTGTAATTATTTAAACGGCCTTGCTAAATACTATATAATCGTATTGTGTACGTATTGTATACAGTATATACACACGCATAACTAATATTTACATATAATATGGAAAATACGTGTACTTTCTTTTTAATCTCACTTGTTTATGACCTCAACGTAATTTTTCACGGAATATTCTAATTATATGCATTTTATGTATGTTTCAATATCAATTGTATTTACGGGAGAAACGCGAATAACAAAACCATAGATAGTGTAAAATACTAAGCAAATTAGCTATACTATACATCTACGTAATAGCAAAAATAAAAAATGCATAATCGATATTTCGTGCCTAATTTAGTTAATAACCAACCGCAACGATTGCTGCACGATAAAAACGATTCGATAAAATGTGGTTGATACACTATTTTGTAGGCGCGTTATCTGATTTATTGTTGGTCGACAATTCTCATGTAATTAGATAAAAAAACTATTTTCGTAGTGTGTGTTGTCCATATAATTTCGGGGTGCGCATTTTTAACCCCGACCGTTTTGCGGTTTCTGCGGTTACAATGATAATTTCGTACGTTTTGAGATGTGTGTATGTTTGCAACTTGATAAAATTAATTTCCGTGTACGTAAACATACGAAAAATGAAAAAATTAACGATAAATTAGAAATTCAATGGCCTTGCAATTCGAAACACAAGTGCAAATAGTTACGCGATTAGGTTATGCGAGTGTTATCAAATGTGTATTTTGCGTGAAAGTGTAGCAACCGGTTGGTGATAGCGGATAATGACCCGATAGTATCTTTTTTTCGACATTTTGGATTTTCGATGTGTTGGTTTTGAAAAAAGTTACAATGTGTACCTTCTGTGTAATCATTAATTAATAGTTGAAAATGTTTCGGATTAAACTTTTTCGATATTATAACCATTTGCCGAATTTTACTTATCTATTAGGTGTGCAAGTAGAAACTCTGTTTTCTTTTTGGTCAAATTCAACTTTATTGAAAATATAATTGTTACAAAGATTAACTATCGAAATCTTCGCCATTACTATTTCTGGTGTTTTGCCATTTATCAGGTAGAAGCTTGGTGGTTTCTAAGCAAAATAATCATCGAGCTACTTTTGCACATCTTCAACTTTCGTGAGTGGACGAAGTGGACGAGTGTTGTTATGCAGTCATATCATCTTCCGCCTTCCTTGGCCCGTAAATAGTCGTTTCCTCCAGAGTATCACTTAATTTGATCAATTGAGCCTAGAACGTTCAGCTGTTTGACCTGGTTCCAGAAACTCGTAGTGAATGACTCCTTTCCAAACCCAGCAGATAGATACAGCTGAGGACAATTAGTAATTTGTAATTTAATAATAGTAATATTTTTATTATTGGAAAACAGTTTTCGATATTGCTATCAACTAATTTTTTTAATTTATTTTGACTTTATTATACGCTTTGTTCTTATATGTATCCGATATTTGGATTTCTTGACACTGATTGATCCGGATCGGTATATATTTTGTTGTTATCGTCTTCTAAAAATAAAGCTATTAATAATAATTAGTTAACCATTGTTGGTTTAGTCTTTACTGGATAACATTTTCAGCGAAACGTCTCAATACGCGTATTTTCTGGCTGATTTGAAAAAAGAAAGCCAGTCGGTTATTGATACGTTTTCTTCATAACTATAAATAATGCTACCTTAAATAAAGCAAGGGTCGAATGGATATTGACTTTGAATTTTCGGTATTTTATTTATTGAAATTTATTTTCGACATTTCAAATTCACACGCATTCTTTTTTTCAAATTCACGCGCCTTTTCCGACAATTGGAAAAAATTATTCGGTTGCTGATAATTCTTGCTTTCAAAAAAATTATCGCTCTAAGATCCAAATTCATTGTTACGGATCATTTAATTTTCGACATTCTGACAACGTTGGATTTTCGACATTTTGACTGCTAAACTTGATTTTTGACATTTGGTCCTTTCTTCGAATTTACGCGCATTTTCACGCAGAATTTAAAAAAACATTATCGCCCTGTGATCCAAACTCACTTTTATGATTATTTTAATTTTCAACATTCTAGCCACGATCATAACATACAGTGGTGGACAAAATTATTTGTGCCATGCAAAAATTGTCTTTTTTTTCTGCAAAAGTTAAAATTTGGGCTAAACTCTTAATTAAACAATCAATTTGTTTGTATATTTATTGTTAATTATTGATATTTCATTTAGTATAACAAAACAAATTAAAAATCATAACAATTCATATAAATAAAATCAAAAAACAAATGGACAGAATTTTTTATTTATTATTTTTTTGGGACAAAATTATTTGTATCTACCACTAATATCATTTTCTGTGACAGCAAAATATTGATCCCCAATCAATAATATGACGTCATTTTTGATCCAACATGGCTTCTTTGTTTACATTTTGTGTCTTTTATTTTTCGATCCCGGATTAATTAAAAAATCCAAAAAATTTGTTGGATTTGTTTGACGTTTACTCACACAATATCACAATATGTGTGAGTAAACGTCAAAAAAAAATCCAACAAATTTATTGGTTTTTGTAATTGATCCGGGATCAAAAAATAAAAAGACAAAAAAAGTAAACAAAGAAGCCATGTTGGATCAAAAATGACGTCATATTATTGATCCGGGATCAATATTTTGCTATCACAGAAAATGATATAAAAAATGTTTAGTAACGGGAACATTTTTTTTTTCATTTAGTCCTAATTTTCATCTCCACAAAAACTGTATTGTTTTAAAGAATGGGAAAAATTAAGGAACTATCCTTAGAAGTTCGAGCCGCGATCGTTGCGGGCTAGGAAGCTGTGTCTCACTTAAAAAATTAGCCCAAAAGTACAACTGCCACAAAAATACGGTGATGTACCAAATTCGAAAAGCAAAAACCCAAAAGTGCCTAAGAAATGTTAAAGGAAGAGAGCGTAAAAGAACGACAACGCATATGGAAGACAGAAGAATGACTACGCTTGTGCAGAGGAACCCTCTGAATACAGTAAAATCGGTTCAAAGTGACATAAATAGTGTAAAAAAAAACAAAATTAGCATTAGCAAAAAAAAAAAAAATCGGCTAAACCTTGCTCGTACCTATTTAGCGAAACCTGTCGAGTTCTGACGTAAGGTATTATGGACCGACGAATCGTGCTTCTCTTTAGATGGCAGCTACGGTAAGAGATATTTTTATTTGACACCTCAACATAGAAAATTTCGGAACATTACAATGCCAACTCGGCAGAGTGGAGGAGGCAAAGTAATGGTTTGGGGGTATGGCGTGGGAGATCTCACAATGCTGCCGCGAAAAGTTACCTCAAGCACATATTTAGAGGTCCTTAATGAATACGCAATGGTTTCCGGGTGTAAATTGATAGGAATAGACTTCGTATTGCAGCAAGATAATGCTCCAATCCATAAAAGTAAATTTAAAACTAAATTTCTTAATGATTTGGATCAAGAAACTATAGACTGGCCACCACAAAGCCCAGATCTTAATCCCATAGAGAATCTATGGCATTACATTAAACAAAAAATAACAACTATTGGAAGAACGCCCAATGAAACGCATATGGGATGAAATCCCTAAGCAAATTCTAGAAAACCTGGTCCAATCCATACCCCATCGCCTTCAAGAAGTGGTTAATAACAATGGTGGCTGTACATCCTACTGAGTTTACGGAGAAAATTGATAAATTAAGGTTAATTTTCTTACTTTTAGTCAACTTTGTGATGAGGTACAAATAATTTTGTCCATTTGTTTTTTGATTTTATTTACATATATGAATTGTTATGATTTTTAACTTTTTTTTTTTTATTAAATGAAATATCAATAATTAACAATAAATATACAAAAAAAAAATTGTTTAATTAAGTGTTTAGCCTAAATTTTAATTGTACAATTTTTGCGAGGCACAAATAATTTTGACCACCACTGTATGTATGTATATTTTGATTATATTCTACAATAAATACATTGGGCTACTACAATTTCTTTCTCTTTGATATTCGATATTATGGCTCGAATTTATTTAAATTTTTCTATATTACTTTTGCCTTTTTATTTATAGTTGTCAGGAGTCCTTTCCTAATTAAATTTTACTCGTATACTGTTTAATTGAAAACTAATGAAGGTGTTGACATCTGGGGCTATGGCAATTTTATTATATTTAATATTATTGATGCTCTTGTTCTGTAGCTCTCTTCTAGCTTGTCAGGAAAAAATGAAATTGGAAAAATTATTTGCTAATCATAAACTTGATTATGCTCCCGTATCATAAATTAATTTAAAAACTAATAAATTCTGAATGAGAGTATTACTTTTCTTCTTCTATGATTTTCACAAAATTCTATTAATTCATTTTTTGGTTTGGGGAAATTTACGGAATAGATAAAAATTAGTACAAATTTAATTTTCGTAGCCATCGTTCGTATTACAACTTCTACAAACTGTATAAATATTGATTCGGCGCGATGCTCTCCAACATAAAACACATTTTGGCAACAAAATCAATAAACGATGTTCTATTTTACAAATCTCTATTTATTATTCTATCTGTAAACAAAAATCAATAATGGAAAATAATATCGCATCGCTCCGCCATTTACCACAACGGTGCTGCACATTCTCGTTGTCCATTGGAGGTTTTTCATTGTGAGGATGCTAAATAAATTTTACGATTTTACAACTTTCGATGTAGGGTTTGGAGTTTGTTTGCTACACATGCGCCGAAAAAATCATATAGCAATTTATGTCATTCCCACCTCCCCATTGTTGTCTGGTTTTAACCTAAATAAAATTTTCTTATTACATGTCCATCACAATATTTTTCCAAACTCATCACCATATCATCACCATATGTTGCACATATCAATATTTGAAATATATATAGTAAATTCCGTAAAAAATAATGAGCGTGCTAGGGCATACAACCTGATTACGTTTGGAATTCTAAGAATTCTGATTTTTATTTTTAGGTATTTTGAGAGATAACAATTATTATGACTAAATATTTTATGCGTTGTCCAAATCAGTTGTATATTGGAACGTGTCGTGTTGTGTTGTGTATTTGGTATCATCTCGTGTAAGGTGTATTTTAGAATTTCTATTTTATATTACATGAATAATATGCTGAAATGTAACATTTGGCTTTTCGCTTAACCCGGAATGGAATGTTAGTCAACAAAACTAAAAATGATAATTGGTTTATTTATTGAAGCAAACAAATTTCACTTTTCACTTTTTTCTAATTTTATTTTATTTTCCTCTTATCTTTTCAGATTTATAATAATGGAAACATAAATAGTTTTTGATAAGTTATTTCATCAGATAATTTTTAAATACAAGAAACCAAGCAAGACACCTATTTCCAAAAGCAACTCACTAAAAACACAAACCAATCATTAAATATGTTGGAACAAGAATAGAAATTCCAATACCTCTCAATCACACAAATCAACCTTACACGGAACTCTAAAAGGCCCAATTCTATATTTATTATCATTACTGTTATTATTTTTTAAACGATACGATTTTTTTTGTTAAATTTTTTAAAAACTTAAAAAGTTTTATAAGTTTGCGGCAAAATTTTTAATAAGCTCCGCAAAATTTTTCTCGAGACTTGTTATTTCTGAAAGTGTTTGTACGTAAAATACAAAAATGTTACAAATAATAAACCAACACGTTTCAAGAGTCTACGTTTTGGTGAAAAATGAATAAATGCGAAAATTTATTAAAACACCGCCCAGGTGGTTGTTACCGCCGTTTTATTAGGCGCGTTACTTCATATAATATTCTAACACCGGCAACAAGAATAACAACTACATCATTAACATCATCATTATTCGAATGACATTTTTATTAATCAAAAAGGTAAATAAATAAATATAACTTTGAAACCCGGGTCAAGAGGGAAAACTAATTGTCCATTAAATATTTGTGTCAAATAGGCATGAAGTATCCCCAGCTTGTATCTGCTCGAGCCGTGAACGCTATATCTGATTGGTTAGTGTCACGTTTAGAAAGGCTTGGTGTTGATGCACCACTCGTTTATTCAAGACTTTTGTTATCATTACTTCATAAACCATTACAAATAAATGCATTAGATTTGGCTGATATACCAGCCCAATTAAAATTAAAAGGATCGGGTCGCAATAAAAATGCGTCGGGCGTTGGTCATCGACATTTAACACAAAACGAAGCAGAAACTTTAAAACGTTTTGCGGCTGTTGAAAGTTTAATGGATGTGACTGCTTCTGATCAACTTGTAAGTTTTGCCTTTATTATTTTTTTGTTTACAATGTAATATGATATTGTTTTATCTCTTTTTAATTTAGAAAACGGAAGTTGAAAATTTAGTTGATGAATTGTGTGAAAAATTACGTGAAATTGAAAAGCAGCAAAACAGCTTGGAGACGGAACAAGATAATTATCGAGCCCCCGAAGAGTCCCATATGCCAAAACCGGAAGATCCGCGTAAAAAATATTATCGTGCATTTCCATCCCTATCCAAGGAAGATAACAATCGAGATTCAAGCAAAATGCCTCTTACATGGCCCTCCGGATCTATAAAATCTGGTAATAAAAATGTATCTGGCATTGGCGGGACTAGTAAATCTATGAGTGCCAGTACCAATAACATGAATGCCGGAAGCAATACAGTAGCTGGGGTTAAACGAAAGCAAAAACGCCGTCGAAATAATCATCACAATACAACAACTGCATTACTTCATCATCCGTCTCATGGAGGAAACAAAACTTTTGGGCGCAAAATAATCACTTCGGGCAAGGATGATTCATCATCAATGGAAAAATCCTCATCACTGTGGGATACAAATTTCGAGGGAACTTGGGAGATGGGACATGACCTTATACGCGATTTTATCTTAAAACAAAATAAAAGGAACCGATGCTTCTCTGAAAATAACGCATGTAGCCAGTATAGTAGCCACGATGATGAATTTGATCGACCATCCGAAGAAGTTGAACTGCTTTCATCAACCGATCATAATACTGCAACACCTGATACGTACGCATCATTCTGCGAACTCGGAGACAACAACAACTTACAAGAACCGCGTCGTCTATATGAGCGTGAAATATCTAACGAATCGATTGATAATTCAGATAGTGAGAATTTCGCACTATTTGAAGCCAAATTTAACAGCAGCGTTGAAGCTTTATGGGATGATAAGGAACCGCGGACAACCGCTACTAAAGAAATCCAATCAATGTATGCAAATCGCAATAATCTAAATCTATTCTGGTCGAATTACTACAAACATCAATATAAACCATCCGCCTTCTCTTCAACAAATGATTGTCCGATTGATTTATTGGCCAAGAAGCACGATTTTATTGAATCTGGAACTAATTTACAAAGTTCCATCTGGTCTAATAATCCGGACACAAATGAGGGAGGTGGCGAGCCTGCCACGGCAAGTAGTGGAATTTTTGCGATCGATTTGTGGGGTAAAATAACCGCGAGTAATAAAAATGAGAATTTGACCCAGCATTTGGTGGGCGGTCAAAATTTTGCAATAGAAAATTTTAGTAAATGGTCCGATTGTTCGTATGAGGATTCATTTATTTCGAATGCAAATCAAACCAATTCGTTAAATCCGATTGATTCTCATCACCATTCGTTTGATTATAAATCGCTTCCAATCCCGGATAAAATTGCGGATGATTCGATTAAAAATAAAAAATCTTTCAATAAGGTAACCCTTGCCAATCACTCAGAAACTGGCGGCTTTCAAAAAGTGTATCCAAAAACGACCAACTTTTATAATTATTATGACCGCCAATATCGCAATAGTTTGGATACAAATAAAAAGCGATATGTTCAGGAAAATGCAATCGCCGACGATGAAAATCTACTAATATCGGACCGAACCCATTTTCGTCCGATAAAGCAAACCTATGTCGATGGTTTTACATTTGATATACCGTGTACCGTCGACGAGGTGAAATACACACGATCCGAATCGGGCGGGCTCTATTTCGAATCGGAAAAATATGTCGAGTATAAATTTCAGGCGGAGAATGTAAATTTTTTGGATACAAAGCGGAATTTAAAGCGGGGCCCCGGGCACGATAATTTCTCGCTTAAATATTGTGTCCGGCAGATCGAAAAGTGTTGCCAAACGGATGAAACGCCATTATACCAGGCGGATACATTTTTGGAACCAATAAATCGGGTGATTGGTGGTGAACAAAGTTATCGTCGCTCTCGTATCGCAAATAAAGCAATTTTCGATGATATCGAAATGGAACTCCAGAGGGAACAAACGCGTATTTTAAATTATTGCATATGCTACGAGCAAAAGTATGATTTGGATGATGAGGTAAATGCGCACGACAATATCCGAGACGATGATAACAACAATAATAATCCGATTTGTGCGGTGCATCCCTTGGCCAATGATGAGATCATAAATTGGTCACTGAATAAAATTAAGAATAGCTGCGCGAACAACAATCATTCAAATCATACACTCTGGGGGCATTGTGCCAGTTGCAATAATGATACAAAATCAATGCCCGCTAATCGTTTGCTCAAGGATGAACTCTCCGCAGATGGGGATGAGATCATGTCCGATTTGAAGTATATGCAAAATTTATTTATTGGAACCGATTGGAATGATGATGCAGTTGCTGACGATGATGTTGATGAGGATATTGATGATGATAATGTTATAATTGGTGTTCATAATCATGATGTTGATAATTGCAATAGTAGAATCTTAATTGAACATTGTGATGATGATGTGATTGATGACCCAAATGATGAAGTCGACGAAATTCATCATCTTCATCACAATAGTAACAACAATAATAATAATGACTTATCAATTGATAATAAAAATTATGATGATGATGAAGACGAAGAGATGTACTGTAATATAAATAAATTGATATCTGATCTATTGAAACCGGAAACAGCGAAATCCATAACGCAAATACTGGGCCCAAGTCAAGGTAAGCGATATATTTTTGATATAGAGCGGATTTGATATTTTTAAATGTTTGTTCAAGATTGTTGGTTAGAATTGTGGAAATTTCAAAAAATAGATATATTTCGATTTTTAACATGTTTGACCGAAAAATACTAAAAAGAAGTATGTAGACTCCTGTTGGATTAAGTTTATCAATAATATTAGTAGTATCCAAATAAACTTATATTACGTTGCTATACTCCCTAACCGCGGATGAAATAATTGCACTCTTCTAGTGTTCGTTGAATATTGCTAATTTGCTTTGTCGTTATTTAATGGGCCAGCATAATCAAATGCAACGATTAATTCATAATTTTATTCAAATTGTCTATCAACAGTTTGTTCTTTTGTTAACGATTCTGGTAATCATCACTCACATTTGTATATCACGTCTAATCCACATTTTTTCACCTAAAATACAAATAGAGTGCTATATTTTTTATAATAGTGTTGTGAGTTATGTGAGTAATGTTTATAAACTGATACCCATTTGGGGATCATGGTTGGTAAGAAATATAATTATTATTTATACGCTGGTACCGTGGTTAAAAATATATTATTTTTTTTAGAGAGAAGTACGAAACAATTTTATAAACTTGGAGAATTGGAGGATGCCGTAACTGATCCTGATTTTTTTAAAGGATTTGAATCAGATGATGATAATATTCCTTTATATATAGTCGAGCTTCCACCGGACAATGTCGTTATTCAATCGGATGAAGAAGACATTGATGACGATGTTTTGAAGGATATTCATCTAAAGGACGTACCTTGCAGGTTAGAACTTCATTCTGCCGCAATGTCAGCGCCGTCTACATTTGAGCAACCTGAATCCGACAATTTACCACCTTCAAAACGTCAGAAAATAACAAAGAAAAAACGCAAAAAAGCTCAAAATGAAAAAAAACAAGGCCCGATTTCCAGAACCTACTTAGTCAAAATGACGAAATATTGGAATCTCGAGAACATTAATTTTTTTATGTGGGACCGTTACAAATGTCATCTGCATGTAGGTGACCGTTTTCTAGAATCACACATCGGCCCAAAAATCATTAAAAGTTGTGATTTTTTACCCACCAGCTACAATAGCAATGAATCAAAAAGCATTCTTTCTGGAGTTTGCAAAGGACTACTCACGTGTATTGAAAATAGTGAAGGACTATCATGTGACCACTCACCTGTGATCATGACTCTGAGTACAATGATAATAAAAAAAGATAATTTACCTAAGTTAACAAACAATAAAACCAATTGGGATCTATTCAAGAAATTAGTGGAAGATCGCACATATCTCGGCGAACCAATTAGAACGAAGGTGCAGCTGGAAGATGAACTAGAAATATTTAATAACAATATCTAACAAGCGGCTTGGGAAAGTTCACCGATTTCTCATACCAACACTACAATGAAACATAACTATCCTCTTGAAGTCAGAGAGCTACTAAAAGAGAAACCTAAAGTACGCAAAATCTGGCAGCACTCGTGCACCGCAACACAAAACGTTTCTTAATTTTTTGTGCAATAAATTAAAACAACTAATAAAGGAAATAAAGAATGAAAGCATAACTAAGCGGCATCGAGATCTTTCTGAACTAAAGGATGACGATTACGCGCTTTGGAAAGCAACGAAGGGACTAAAAAGATCCAAAATACATGTACCGCCTATAAAAAACGACGACGGATCCTGGGCTAAAAGTGACAGGCTTTTCAACCGTTACCTAGACAATAAGCAAATGAAAATACAACAGTCGAAAACAAAGTAGATGATCTTAACATAAGGCATGTGACCTTATTAGAACTTAAAACTGAAATCAATAATAATCAATAAAAGCTCCAGGTTATGACTTAATTACTGGGCAAATTGTGAAAGCCATTCCCGAGAAAGGTTTGCGTAAATTAAATCAAATAATTAATGTAGCTTTCAGAAATATGTTCAACGACAATAGAAGGTGGCGGAAGTAATAATTATTTCTAAACTAGGAAACGATAAGAAATCATATAGTCCGATATCACTACTTCATAGTCATAGTCATATCAAAAATATTTGAAAAACGGTTGCTGAAGAGACTCGGTAGTGGTAGGTGTGTAGGTTTACTTGGGTGCAAAAAAAATCGCACAAACTAGTTCGTGAAGTCGAAGTCATTCGATGGACAGTTACAAGTCGACTTCGAGAAGTTAATTTGACTACACATAGACCAGCAAACGGGCCGAAATTGACTGCAGCCTACCGACGAGCCCGTCGTGAGTTCGCTTGAGAGCATTTGAATTGGACAGTAGAAAAATGGAGAACGAGGAACGCGGAAGAGTATACAGAAGACAAGGATATGCGATATGCACAATGTCGTATTGAATAACGTGTCTCGTATGGCGGTGGATCGTGCATGTTCTGGGCAGGCATATCATAAGAGACGAAGACAGATCTTGTATTCATCAAACGAGCCAATACTGGCTGTCGATCAAGAGAAACGAATTCTCAACGGTACATTGAGGAAGTACTCGAGGAGTACGTCGTACCTTTTGCCGGGTTTATCGGTGAAAATTTTCTGTTTATGCAGGATAATGCGAGACCGCAAACGGCTGGTGTAGTATACCAGTAGCTATAAGAGGTGGATGTGCCTGTTATGGAGTGGCCAGCTCGAAGCCCGGACCTCAATTCTATTGAACATTTATGGGACGAGTTGAAAATAAGGGTTCGAGCCAGAGATGTTGCTCCAACGATTCTCCAGGAGCTGCAACAGCCGATCGTAGTGGAACGGGAGGCGATACCTCAAGATTTTGTGAAAACTTTGATGAATGCAAAACTTTGGTGAATCAATGCAGCATCAAGTGGAAGCTGTCATTCGGGCCAGGGGAGGCAATACTTCTTATTAATAAAACTTTTATTTTTGTTTATTTTCATGTTTTAATTCGATTTTACCCCTAATTTTCATGTGGGCAAATGCACAAAAACGTGTACCTCAGATATTGCCCCGCAAAAGTCAGTTTGATGGCACGTATAAATACAAAAAAGGTACCACTGAGAAGGTATTGAAATAGATTTTGAATATGCATTTAAAAAAATTAAATTTTTCATTTTTTTGATATTTTTGAACTTTTGTGGAAAATTGAGCAATGTACGATTTTTTTTGCACCCAAGTGTATAATAGAAGAGAGATGCTTAAATTAACTACACCAATTTGGGTTTAGAGAAAATCACTCTACAGTTGAACAAGTTCACAGAATAACGGATGTCATTGATGATGCACTTGAGAATAAGAAAATATGCTCCAGTATTTTCTTGGATGTAGCTCAAGTTTTTGACAAAGTTTGGCACCGAGGGCTTGAATTTAAACTGCATCGAGACTTGCCTAAGCAATTTTATCAAATTCTTAAATCCTACATAGCTGATCGACACTTTAGAGTCAAATTTGAAAATGAGTACTCTGAAATAAAAAGAATATCAGCAAGTATACCACAAGGTAGCGTACTTGGACCTAATCTGTTTATTCTTTATACGAGAGACTTATCGAATATTGAAGGTACTACAGTAGCAACATTTGTAGACGATACAGTTGAAAAGATATTTGGGAAGCAACAAGCAAACTTCAAAATGCAGTTAACACGGTGAGCTACTGGACTTAAAAATGGCATATCCTTATTAAATGAAGCTAAATCAGTACACGTCAACATTACAAATTAAAATGGAAACTGTATTCCCGTGGTTCTTAAGTCAAATCAAATTCCATATGCAAATACATCTAAATACCTTGGCATGACCCTCGATACTAAGCTAAGATGGAAAGCACATGAAGAAGAAAAAAGAAGAGTTTAAGATCAAATATAGAAAAATGTACTGGCTCATAGGTAGAAATTCTGAGCTCTCAATACACAACAAATTGCTTCTATACAGACAAATCAGTATGGACCTATGGTATCCAACTTTGGGGTTGTGCCAAGAAGACAATGTACAAATGATACAATGCTTCCAAAATAAAGTGATACGGTGATTGTGAATGCCCCATGGTACATTAGGAACGACAACCTTCATAGAGACTTTAAGATGGAATACGTCACCGATGAAATAAAGAACCAAGCAAGGAAACACGTCCAGCGTTTATCTCTACACGAAAATGCAGATATCCGTCGTATGTTGGACACCACTAACGCAGTGAGGAGACTCCAAAGGCAGAAACTGCTGGAGCTGGGCAGTTTGAATTAGAATTAGAAAGTATTATAAAATGAGTAACCAATAGGTTACGCATCTTAATCCGAGAAACTAATTTTAGATAGATAAATTACTAGATGATCCCTGAATCAGTTGTAATATAGTATAAATAAATAAATAAATTTATTAAATAAAAAAAAATCTTTCTAATGTGTTTCACACGGTGCTGGAATGTCTTGTCAAATATTTTCTTTATATCGTATAATTTGAGAGATTCTCAAAAATAAATTAATAAAATATGCCTTTGCTTAAGCTTACTTACCAATTTTATTTTTGCATTGCAGGTAAAACCATTCTAGAGGAAATTGCGTTAAACGAGCGCCAACAAAAACAAAGTGAATGGTATAATTACAAGAATATATTTTCAAATAATAATAACGATAATGATATTCCTAATAACAACAACAATAATAATAATAATTATATCACGGGCGATGAAATATTTGGCGGACTCTGGAAAAAATACGATAATAACAATATCGGAGATTGGGGTAATTGTAAAAATTTAAAATCAATTATCGAAAATCAAAATGAAACCGAAGATGATTATGATTCGGATATATATCATAATTTGAATCGGTGCAATAAAACAGCAGGTTTTGAAATAATTACCGAACAATCATGTTTCGATGGTATATTCGATAGTGATGATAATTTTTATCCGGATCATCTTGAAACAACAGCATATTGTCATAATAACGATATAATAAATAATGTTAATAATATAAAAAATAATAATAATGGACTCTTGGCTATGGTAATGGACAATTCTATACAACATAATGATAATAATATAAATAATTTAGTGAAACGTGGCGATCGGAAACGGAGACACTCAGCATCGCAAAATTTAGGCGATGATATGCTCGTGCATGGGAAATTTTCGATTAACACAAGTGAACAGTATGATGTAACGGCGACTGTTATTACGTGTAAGTATTGGACGAATGATGCGAAAATTTTGCCTAAATATGATGCGGGCGATATTGGTATAAATCCGTCATCCATATTAAAACATGTTACCATGGTGTCACGCCCGTTAACCCGTTAATTTTTTTTTATTATTTTTTGGATTACGTAATTTTATTATTTATTATATGTGTGTATGCGATGCTTGTACGCTTTCATATCCCGCGTCCTCTACGCATCATTTTAATAATTTTTTGTTACTCTTACTCGGAAAGCGTCGTTGGCGGCATACACCGATTTGTTGTTTTCTCCTTTATATATAGATTTCTTTAATAAATTTGAAAGCATATAAATATAAAAAAAAAAATAATAATTAATTAAATTAAAAATCAAGTATAATGTAAATATATTATATGGCCTATTTATCTCATTAATTATGATTAATGTTTTTCCTTTAATTAAGAAAACTCTAGTTCCGTGTTTTTGATTTTTGAAAGCGGGACAATATTGGTGCAATATAATAGTCTAGAGTTTTCTTAATTAAAATTTATTAAATTTAAAAATTTGTAGTCTTTGGTGCGCGATCCTTAAATTTTTTTCCTTTCTAATTATTTTCACTTTATTCTCTTCTTTTTTTTTTTTGTTTATTTGGACATCTAAATAGTTTTTATGGAGCGTACCAAAGAAATATTAAAAATACAAAATAGTTAATTTTTGTTGTCTTATTAATTTTAATTTAATTAGCAAAAACGTAATTAGATGAGATCGCCATCAAAGACTACATAAAATTGCGAAATTTTTATCTAAAAATTATCATCTAATTACGTTTTTGTTGTTTTAATCTATATAAAACAAAAAAATCCAAGATTTTTATTTAATTTTTGTTCACACGCAGAATTGGTAATTGATCAATTAAATCCCGAAATTTTATGTATAATATAAGAAAATATTCAGCACACACACACAAACATACAACTTAAAATATCTTGGATATATTTTTAACAAAAAAAAGGTAAATGTATCTAATAAAATATAATTTTTCGGTTTTTTTAAATCCACGATCCCCATAAAATATAGTCCTGTATTTGTTTTGTAAATATAAAATAATAATTTTCTGTCCCCTCTTACAAAAAATTTAAAACTCTTAAAACATAATTTTTAGTTTCAACTTTTAAGTTTTGTGCGGTAATTAAAGCAGCAAAATAAAATTCGTAATGTAAACAAAAAAATAAAAATGAATAAAAAAATACAAAAAAAATAAAAATAAATAAAAATTTAATCCAAAAATTGTATTACGATATTGTTTCTCATTTAATAATTAATAAATTTAATTTCTTCAAAATTTAGCATTATTGTATTTTGGATTTATTTTTTTACATTTCACCACTTTATAAAATCAAATTTTTAAAGATTTTTGGATTATCTTAAAAAAAAATTAAATAAATAATTATAATATTTAAATTATAGTTTAAAGTAAACAAAAAAATGTAATTTAAACAAAACACATAAAAACTATTAATATTTTTAATTAATTAAAAATAAATAAAAATATTAATATTTATTTATATTTATGATTATTTTGGTTTAATTATTTTTATAAAATAAATTTTTATCGAAATTCATTTTATAAAAATAATTAAATTAAATATATATTTTTATTATTATGTATAACAAAAAAAAAACAATTTTCTTGTGTAAAACACAATCATAATTTTTTTTTTTAACGGTCGAGTTTTCAAAACCTTAAAAATATTTTTTGTTTGTTTATTTCACATTAAACACAAAATAATAAATAAAAAAATATAAATATTGAAGGTGTATTTGTGCCTTTTCCTAAAAAATATATAAATTAATAATTATATTAAAAGCTCAATAAATATTAATTTATCATAAATCGCAAGAAAATTCATTATGAAGTTTAAAATGAGAATTTATATTTAAAAAGAATTATGTAGATTATTTGTTCTTCATAAACTATTATTTGTCTTATATCTTTCTTAAAAAAAAATTTTAATCTGTCTACCTGTTTATTTTAGTTTTTTATTATATCAAAATTTATGTAAATTTCTTGTACTTTATAAAATCCGGGAAAAATTGTTAAGATAAATTAAGAACTTATTAATTAACAACAAACACACACACTCACACATAACACAACACACACACACACACACACACTGTATAATTGAAGAAAAATAGTTAAGAAGATATGAAAATGTTATAAATGAAGAAAAATTGGAAGAAAGAACAATATAAAATGAAGAAAAATTTTATTAAACCGGAAATATGGACCGAGTGTGCATATTTCTGTGAAAAAAGAACTAATTTTGTTTTATTGATAAACGAAAGATGTAGGTGAGTTGGGTCCCCTATCCTTAAATTATTACCTACGTTTTAATCATTTGCGTTTTTTGTCACCTCTAGATCGTTACATATCGCGCGATGAAAATAAACTAAGAAAAATAAAGTAAAGGTATGTCCGTTTTCAGAACTTAAGAATTTATTAAGTCGTAGTTTTAGTTGAAAAATACATTACTGTACTTGAAAAAATCATACTTATCATAACACGATAGTTAATTACTTGAAAAATTTCGATAGCAATTGTCTATAACGGTGGCTTAAAATCAAGTGGTATTTGCTGTAATAACGAGTTGCTCGTTGCGGTAAAATCAACAGTTTTATTTATATTTCAATTATATGTCGTCGTCCGCTTAATACATTTCCGTTCGAATTGTATTTTACCCATAGGAAAGGTATCTAATGTTATAAAGAGTAACGAAACAAAAAGAAAAATCTTCATCAAAATATCCATGGGTTATGCAATTTAAATGGGTAGTACAATACACATACATCTTTATTTACCGTAATTTTTATCGTTTTCTATTAACAGTCACGAGTATGACGATATCGAATATTGTAATTAAAAAGAAATTGTGTAAGTGTACAACCCATTTAAATTGCATAACCCACCGCATTTTTGATAAAAAAAAAATCCTTTGTTTCGTTACTTTTTATAACATTATATACTCGTATTCATATAGAATTAATATTTGGAAATCGGCCACCGAAGTATGACTTTGGTGTGAACCCTTTGTTAAAGTAAATTACCTTAATATTTTTCGTGGGTTGATGATTGGATTGATTAAGAGTCTCGTTCTTCTTCCTTCAATCAGAACAAAAATTATAAAATACAAAATAAAAAGAAGCTTAACATATCCTACCCGAAAACGACGGGCACGTAAAACCTGGCAAATAACTAGAACACCGGAGAACAAACCAATTAAGGTAACAGTCTCAAATCTCTTGTTAAAGAAGTTAAAAATGCATCAATCAACAGATATATAGTTAGCCTAATCGATGAAAAAAAATCTGATTATTCACTGTGGAAGGCGACGAAGGGAGTCAAAATGTATGACTTGATTACTTAACAAATAATCAAGGCTCTACCAGATAAAGGATTTCGTAAGTTAGTACACATAATCAATGCAACCTTTCGGTTAAAAAATGTTCCGTGGGAATGGAAAGTAGCAGAAGTAATCATGATAGTAAAGCCTGATTAACCACCTAGCGGTACAAAATCATACAGGTAGGAATTTCAATGCTATCAATTATGTCAAAACTCAGAAAAATCATTACTAAAAAGACTTAAACCAATAGGACCGACAACTAATTCCTACACATCAATTTAAATGCAGAGAATTCCACAATTGAACAAGTGCATAGAATCATCGACATTATTGAAAGAACGTAAAAAAGTATGCTCCGGCATATTTCTGGACGTCGCCCAAGCATTCGATAAAGCCTGATATAGTGGGCTGGAATTCAAGCTGCATAGAGATCTGCCGAGGCAATTCTATGCCATAAATCTTATTTTTGTTAAGGTGCCTGCCTTCAACAAATTAATGTACAGAATAAATAATTTTTTATACCGAAGGGGCAATAAGTTTTACAAAATGAAATGTAGGGGAAATTTGTTTACAAAAATACAACCAATTTAATTTTGCTACAGAGTCAAATAAATTCACCTTTAGGACCAATCCTGTATTTATTGGGGTAGATACTCGATCGGCTAGCAAGCAAGCAATTTGCTAGCCAAAATCCTGGCTACTCAATAAATTTTACCAAGCAAATTTGATTTTCAAATTATGTTTTTGAAAAAAATTTTGTTTTTTTACGATTGCACAATAAATTTTGCGGCTTCAAAAATGAACAGCAAATTTTTCTGTTATTTTACTATGCAATTGCAGACATAAACCAAAATTTTATAAAAAATATAATTTGAAATTCAAATTTTCTTGGTAATATTGATTCAGTAGCCAGGATTCTGGCTAGCAAATTAATTGCTTGCTAGCCAATCGAGTATCTACCCCATTATATACAAGGGATATTCCAACAACAATTGAAGGGACCATGGCCATCTTTGTAGATGACACAGCAATCATGGCTATTTGAAGTAATGTCGCTGATGCAACGAGCAAACTCCAGAAGATTACCAATGCGGTTTGTAGCTGGACTAAGCCCTGAAGAATCAAGTTTAATGAGACGAAATCCACGCATATTAACTTTACATATTAAAAGTCTTCCCATGTACCGATAGAAATTAACTCACGACGGGTGACATATGCAAAGAAAGCTAAATATCTTGGCATGAAAATAAAAAAGAAGAACTTAACATTAAGTTCAGAAAAATGTATTGGCCCATAGGTAGAGGCTCTGAGCTTTCAATTCACAACAAGCTGCTGCTATATCGGGAGATACTGAATCCGATATGGACCTACGGTATTCAACTCTGAGGATGTACTAAACAAACAAACGCCAAAATGATCAGACGTTTCAAAACATGATTCTTCGTAGCATCGTAAATGCTCCATCGTACACAAGAAATGAAGACCTTCACAGGGACTTACAGATAGAATATATCAAAGATGAAATAAAAACGCGTGCCGCCAAACACGAAAGAATGCTCAAGGAACACGGAAACCCCTATATTCGGACCAATTGTGTTTCACCCCAACAAATCAGATTTATGAGGACAGTCTCAGTTGTAATTAATAAAGGAAAATTCGTTGGACGAGAGTGGTTGAGTCGAATTTCTTTTGCTGTATGTAAATAGAAAGTTGGATGGCCGCAACATATGCACTTCTAATTTTTTGTATTTTCATAACGTTGAAGTTAACTTTGCGTGTAACATTGCCGATCTAAAACTTCTATAGTGTATTTATAAGTTTCGTAATAATTATTTTTTATTGCTTTGATAATTTATTAACTCGTTTGCTTATCGACCTCTTCGAAACAAAGTGTGCACTCGACAGTAGTTGACCAATCTGTAATGTTACGAATAATTCTGAACCTAACATTTTTATGGTTTTTAAGTGGCTTTTGATAGCTTTATTGATATTGTTTATTTCAAGAGCTTTATTGATGTGAGTAAGTAAATAAGTCCACGTGATGTTCTAATCTCTAATTTCACGTAACTTTTTGGCGCTTTATAAATTACATCACAAAACTGATTTTGGGAATTTTCCAATTCAAATTGAAGAGCTTTTATGGCTTGTTTGTAAAATAAATATTAAGCATAAAAGTGATTACGCAAAAGATATAAGTTTACGTCAGTAGTATTAATGTTCGAGTACGGCAATAAAAAGGAGTAACCGTAATTTATTATCATTTGAATTTGGAAAATACAGAAAAGTAAATAATCCACAATATAATAAAAAACGTGTTAAAATATAAAATTCGTCGCATTTTTTCGTTATCATTTTTTGGCCAGCACATCTGCACCCAAACCATGCTAAATAATTTTTTCATATTGTTTATCGGATTTTAATATTTATTGCACTTTAGCAAGGATGAACAACCCCAATGCACTCTGCACCATAAAATGAAAAATAAAATAATATTATGGTGAGAATTCGATAAATAATAGTAAATGATATGCGTCAAAGAAAAAGGGGAGACTAAAATAGTAAAATGATAAAGTAGTTAATAGTTCCTTAGTTAAGAAGTTCCTAGTTCATAATCTCTTAGTTTAATTCATAATCGTAATTGCTAAATCCGAATTAGCTATAATTTTCTACAATCTAATAAATTTCAACAGAAATAAAATTGTATTAACGTTTTATAGGTTAAGTAAGTATGAAATTTGATTAGCTCCGCTTGAGCTATAGAAATGCCAAATATTTTAATCAAAAATCGCGTCATATCCGGTAAAATTAAGAAAAAATCTGAACATATTTTGTATGAAATTTAATTTACAATTTTTTCGTTTTTAATCGTTTCTTCGTAAACAAAACGAACAACCTCCTATGAAAGCTTCCAATTCCCTTGAACTGATTTCGTCCATCATTGCGATATCGTGAATTATGAAAAAAAGTATGGAATTTCACGCCTAGCAGTCAATGCAGCATGTGCTGTTACAGATGTGAATTTTTGTTAAAGAACAGTTTTCATCCAAATCGTCATTTTCGATTAAATTTTGGAAAAATGATTTGGGCCAATATTAATTTAGAATGTTTCAATTCAAAAAAGTACTATATTTTCATCTCCTCATTATGATGAAAAAACACACTTGAAAATTTCAAAACGAATGCCAAATTTGAATTCGAACTTGCTGGGTTTTCTGCACAATTATTTCAAGAAAGGCTATAATTAAGTGCATGTTGCCTGTGCTCTCCAAACATATTTTCAAGATTAGTACCGTAGGGAAATGGAAAAAGTATATACTTTGAACACACATTTTTTTTGAAAACGGTATAAAATTGTAATTAAAAAATTTTACTAGGTAATTTGTATTTACTCGACCCATTGTTTTTATTTTTTTAATAAGGTTTAGATTCTTCCTGCTGCTTGCAAATTCAATAATCAACGTAGTGTTTGCCGGAAACCAAATAATGTAATTGTTTTATCGTGTTCTTATCACAGTTTTATTTTATTGGTCACTTTTATGTTGCTATCGTTTAGGCGTATATTAGACTTTTAACCTTTAAAAGTATATATTAAAATACATAATAGCCGTAAAAATAGTTTTGGTTTCTATGGAAATTTCCAGTAATTAAAAGAGAAATATAGAATATATTAATTTTTTCAGGGTGCAAATGTTGTAACTATAAAGAAAGTGATATTTTGCGGCAACGCATTTACTTGTGTTATTATTATTACTTTGTTTATGAACTACATATTTACCTTTTCTTTACCGATAGTATATCAGTTACTCCTTTTATTGCATACTCATTAATATCACTAACGTATTCTTATATCTTTTACATTCACGAAATAATTATTGCACAAACAAATCATAAAAGATCTTCTATTAAAGTACGAAAATTCCCAAAATCAGTTATTAAAATTTAATCTTAAGAATAGACCTGCCCCACAAAATTCTTTATTGAATATTTGGCAAGTGAGATTATCGTGTTATAAAGTGTATTAACTACATTAATATAAATATTTGAAAAAATAAACTAATAAAGATTTATCAGACTAGCTTCGGCCAAGCTCTATTGAAGAAGGCCATTTTGATTATGTTTAAATTTATATTAGAAAATCGAGTTTCATCCCAAGTCATACTTCCTTCACTTAGCAAGACGGTGGCTTTAGTGATCCTGGTTTTATGTTTGAATCGATTCGGATATCAAAGGTCTTATGCTGAAGACTTGTTCGTTAAGCTGGCTTTTGTAGTCATCAATATTGGCCATACACTAAATCATTCCACCCACAAGAGGTAGTTTTTGCCTTTTGTGGCCTCTATCCTTACCTTGTAGGCGGTGATCCGATATGCGCGTTTAACCTTTTCCTCATCAGACATGCTAGATCACATGCTTGTTTAAACATTTCCAAGAGGTGTTTTTTGTGTTCCGTAAACCGAGTCAAGGTTATTACAGATAACATTGCCATTATCCAGGTTGGTGAACAAAATGACGTTATGAAATCGGTTATGATAAAACATGGTGCAACTTGGCGAAATATTACGCAGCATGATGCAACACGCCAAAATTTCGTGCAACGTATAATGCAATATAAACAATATAATAGAGTAATCATGCTGCGTTACAAGCCTTGCTCTGTTGATTTTGATGAAGCCTATTAGCGTCGCAATGCGAATATTATTTTTCGGTTTGTTATTCGATCCTGCCTTGCCCGTACTATTCATTGTTATGGTCTTATATCGCGATCGGTCTTGTCTGTACTATGACACAGGAAAGTTTTCGTTCGTTGACTGCCAATCTGGTCGGTTAGTCATTTGCTGGAGAAGCTGCCTCTAAGTCACCTAAATCTAATTCATGTTTACTCTTTGGTGTTTAAGTGGCTCTCAATCGAGTATAGAGATGGGTTTTTATACACAGCTCGAGACGTTTGACCGGTTTATTTTAGTATGTGTTTTCATATTTTTTCTTGGTTTTTAATTGGGCACTGCGCCGTGGCGTTATCTGGAGAAAAACTCCCGAGGCCCCGTTTAGGTGTGACCTTCCGTCTCTGAGGAAGAATGTGGCAGATGTGGACATGTGAGCCACAACTATACTTATGCTGGAACGGATTTCACATTAATTATGTGTTAAGGATGAAACACACCAAGAGTAGCGCAACATATTCCAAACAATCCACACTACCAGCTGCATATAAGCGTGCACACCAAGCAGCACAGCAGTTTTTTTATTTTTGTTTGGACAAAAAATTTGTTTGTGTTCAAGTCCGTTTTTTCACCAACTAAACAATAATGGTAACCAAGCGCCGTAAATTAATATTCTTGACATTTTTATGTTTGTATAAATACAAAAAGGAAATACTGGATTCATCCGTTTAATATAGAACGAATATAGGATATTTTGATATTATTTGTAAAGAAATCGAAAAATTTCGAAAAATTACCTATCAAGGTAATTATTCACCCCTATTGTGATTGTCGTGTCGATGTCGATTTTGCGACGACTGCTAAAATTGTTATTATGAATGTCGCTATCAATCGACGTTTGTCGTAAAAACGCCATTTTTTTGTCGATGACATTTTTGTTCGCGACTCACAAATTTGTGAGCCGTGATCAATAAAAAAATTATAGAAAAACGTTAGGAAAATTAATTTTTTATAAAATCATTTATTAAAATCAACAAGTAATTAATAAACACATACTAATTTTATTTAAATTAACTGTAATTCAACAATAAATTTGGATGCGTTTCTACAACCAGAATATCAATTCTAAATTTATTGTAAATTTTAAGATTTGTAAATAAATTCTTACACACACGTGTTACATAAGTTTTTTCTTTTCCTATTTATAAAACCTTTAGTTTCAAATTATAAATCCATCCTAATAGTAGCAAAATCTCCATCCTAATAGTAAATAAAATTCAATTTAGTTTATTTGACATACAAACTGACAGCTTCTTGACAAAACATAACAACAAACCTAAGTTACGATTGCTAAGTTAACCGAAAAATTCACAATCACCCTTATTGTGGTTGTAAGATAAAATAAAAATCGACACAAGGGAAAGTCGTGTCGTTTGTCGATCGACATGACTTTCCCTTGTGTCGATTTTTATTTTGTATTGCGCAACTATCACGAATCGACTAAAGAGTGTTGCCACGTTCCAATTGAAAAAATCTGAGTTATTGTGAATCACGAAAATATCATTACTCGTAAACTAAATATGTATTATACATTTCAGATTTCATAAACTATTTCGTATGACTCCTCAGATATTTAATTTAATTTTCAATTCGGTGACAACTAATCTTCAGGGTGTCGGGACAAATTATCGCCAAAGTATTTCGCTAAAAGAAAAATTATGTGTAACTTTAATATAAGACTTTGTAACTTGACCATTAATAATATATACGTATACTTTCAGATTTTTGGCACATGGAGGTTCATTTAGAAAATTATTAATTTTCCCTGGGTACCACCACAGTTCCTAAAATTATCAAAGAAACTTGCGAGGTAATTAATGAAAAATTAGAGCCATTTTTTTGCCACCAAAAACAACTGAGGAATGGATCAAAATTAGAACGGACTTCCATCGATTGTGGCAAATACCAAATTGTGCTGGTGCGCTTGACGGCAAACACATGTATGTTTTTATATCACGAAACACCGGTTCAAAGTTTCATAATTATAAAAAGTCGTTCAGTGTAGTTTTAATGGCGGTTTGCGATGCTCAGTACAAATTTATTATGGTTGCTTAATAGCGCAAACGCTTTTGGTATTTTAGCACAAACTTTTAGATTGTTGCTATCGAGAATGATTCTCCAGCCAGAACTAGCCACTACCGTTGTAAAAACTTGTATCATCATTCTACACAACATTATACGAGATCAACAGAAAGTGTAATGTAATATCGTCACCACATGAAGGATCTTCTCATAACCCAAAACAGGCTATAGCTATTAGAGTAGCAGCGTGGTTCGTAAATGAAGGGAAATTAGATTATCAAGATGACTATATATAATAAATTAAAACTAATATAACGAATTACTAAAATTATATATTTATATTTATTCATTTAACATAAAATAAACTGTTACATCAGTAGAAGTTATTGGAAGTTCCTTATTTTGAAATTAATTCGGCCATATCGTGTTTCGAACCTGGATTGCAGGTGAACGAGGCGACATATTGCAGCAAATTAAGCGTTGATCTACTCATACTTACATTAATAATCCAAAATAAACGAAACGATCCGAATCTGTGACAATAAATTTAATGCGTTCAAAATAAGTAAGGCTGACCATCAGGGATTTTCGCAAAAAATTGACAACTTTTTTTTTTGTTGAAATTCCGGTTCAAAATGATTATAGGTAATGTATATGACATGATGAGCTCGAAATTACCGGTTAGAGGTATAAGGAAAGCTTTTATAGTTATTGAAAGTTCCGTATTTTGAAATTGGGCCACATCGTGATTCGAACCTGGATTGCAGGTGAACGAGGCGACATATTGCAGCAAATTAAACGTTGATCTAGTCATACTTACATTAATAATCCAAAATAAACGAAACGATCCGAATCTGTGACAATAATTTTAATGCGTTCAAAATAAGTAAGGCTAATCAGGAATCATCAGGAATTTTCGCAAAAAATTGACAACTTTTTTTTTTGTTGAAATTCCGGTTCAAAATAATTATAGGTAATGTATATGACATGATGAGCTCGAAATTACCGGTTAGAGGTATAAGGAAAGCTTTTATAGTTATTGGAAGTTCCGTATTTTGAAATTGGGTCACATCGTGATTCGAACCTGGATTGCAGGTGAACGAGGTGACATATTGCAGCAAATTAAACGTTGATCTACTCATACTTACATTAATAATCCAAAATAAACGAAACGATCCGAATATGTGACAATAAATTTAATGCGTTCAAAATAAGTAAGGCTAACCATCAGGGATTTTCGCAAAAAATTGACAACTTTTTTTTTTGAAATTCCGGTTCAAAATGATTATAGGTAATGTATATGACATGTTGAGCTCGAAATTACCGGTTGGAGGTATAAGGAAAGCTTTTATAGTTATTGGATGTTCCGTATTTTGAAATTGGGCCACATCGTGATTCGAACCTAGATTGCAGGTGAACGAGGCGACATATTGCAGCAAATTAAACGTTGATCTACTCATACTTACATTAATAATCCAAAATAAACGAAACGATCCGAATCTGTGACAATAAATTTAATGCGTTCAAAATAAGTAACCATCAGGGATTTTCGCAAAAAATTGACAACTTTTTTTTTTGTTGAAATTCCGGTTCAAAATGATTATAGGTAATGTATATGACATGATGAGCTCGAAATTACCGGTTGGAGGTATAAGGAAAGCTTTTATAGTTATTGGAAGTTCCGTATTTTGAAATTGGGCCACATCGTGATTTGAACCTGGATTGCAGGTGAACGAGGTGACATATTGCAGCAAATTAAACGTTGATCTACTCATACTTACATTAATAATCCAAAATAAACGAAACGATCCGAATCTGTGACAATAAATTCATCAGGGATTTTCGCAAAAAATTGACAACTTTTTTTTTTGTTGAAATTCCGGTTCAAAATGATTATAGGTAATGTATATGACATGATGAGCTCGAAATTACCGGTTGGAGGTATAAGGAAAGCTTTTATAGTTATTGGAAGTTCCGTATTTTGAAATTGGGCCACATCGTGATTCGAACCTGGATTGCAGGTGAACGAGGCGACATATTGCAACAAATTAAACGTTGACCTACTCATACTTACATTAATAATCCAAAATAAACGAAACGATCCGAATCTGTGACAATAAATTTAATGCGTTCAAAATAAGTAAGGCTAATCAGGAATCATCAGGAATTTTCGCAAAAAATTGACAACTTTTTTTTTGTTGAAATTCCGGTTCAAAATGATTATAGGTAATGTATATGACATGATGAGCTCGAAATTACCGGTTAGAGGTATAAGGAAAGCTTTTATAGTTATTGGAAGTTCCGTATTTTGAAATTGGGCCACATCGTGATTCGAACCTGGATTGCAGGTGAACGAGGTGACATATTGCAGCAAATTAAGCGTTGATCTACCCATACTTACATTAATAATCCAAAATAAACGAAACGATCCGAATCTGTGACAATAAATTTAATGCGTTCAAAATAAGTAAGGCTAGCCATCAGGAATTTTCGCAAAAAATTGACAACTTTTTTTTTTGTTGAAATTCCGGTTCAAAATGATTATAGGTAATGTATATGACATGATGAGCTCGAAATTACCGGTTAGAGGTATAAGGAAAGCTTTTATAGTTATTGGAAGTTCCGTATTTTGAAATTGGGCCACATCGTGATTCGAACCTGGATTGCAGGTGAACGAGGCGACATATTGCAGCAAATTAAACGTTGATCTACTCATACTTACATTAATAATCCAAAATAAACGAAACGATCCGAATCTGTGACAATAAATTTAATGCGTTCAAAATAAGTAAGGCTAACCATCAGGAATTTTCGCAAAAAATTGACAACTTTTTTTTGTTGAAATTCCGGTTCAAAATGATTATAGGTAATGTATATGACATGATGAACTCGAAATTACCGGTTAGAGGTATAAGGAAAGCTTTTATAGTTATTGGAAGTTCCGTATTTTGAAATTGGGCCACATCGTGATTCGAACCTGGATTGCAGGTGAACGAGGCGACATGTTGCAGCAAATTAAACGGTGATCTACTCATACTTACATTAATAATCCAAAATAAACGAAACGATCCGAATCTGTGACAATAAATTTAATGCGTTCAAAATAAGTAAGGCTAATCAGGAATCATCAGGAGTTTTCGCAAAAAATTGACAACTTTTTTTTTGTTGAAATTCCGGTTCAAAATGATTATAGGTAATGTATATGACATGATGAGCTCGAAATTACCGGTTGGAGGTATAAGGAAAGCTTTTATAGTTATTGGAAGTTCCGTATTTTGAAATTGGGCCACATCGTGATTTGAACCTGGATTGCAGGTGAACGAGGTGACATATTGCAGCAAATTAAACGTTGATCTACTCATACTTACATTAATAATCCAAAATAAACGAAACGATCCGAATCTGTGACAATAAATTCATCAGGGATTTTCGCAAAAAATTGACAACTTTTTTTTTTGTTGAAATTCCGGTTCAAAATGATTATAGGTAATGTATATGACATGATGAGCTCGAAATTACCGGTTGGAGGTATAAGGAAAGCTTTTATAGTTATTGGAAGTTCCGTATTTTGAAATTGGGCCACATCGTGATTCGCACCTGGATTGCAGGTGAACGAGGCGACATATTGCAACAAATTAAACGTTGACCTACTCATACTTACATTAATAATCCAAAATAAACGAAACGATCCGAATCTGTGACAATAAATTTAATGCGTTCAAAATAAGTAAGGCTAATCAGGAATCATCAGGAATTTTCGCAAAAAATTGACAACTTTTTTTTTGTTGAAATTCCGGTTCAAAATGATTATAGGTAATGTATATGACATGATGAGCTCGAAATTACCGGTTAGAGGTATAAGGAAAGCTTTTATAGTTATTGGAAGTTCCGTATTTTGAAATTGGGCCACATCGTGATTCGAACCTGGATTGCAGGTGAACGAGGTGACATATTGCAGCAAATTAAGCGTTGATCTACTCATACTTACATTAATAATCCAAAATAAACGAAACGATCCGAATCTGTGACAATAAATTTAATGCGTTCAAAATAAGTTAGGCTAGCCATCAGGAATTTTCGCAAAAAATTGACAACTTTTTTTTTTGTTGAAATTCCGGTTCAAAATGATTATAGGTAATGTATATGACATGATGAGCTCGAAATTACCGGTTAGAGGTATAAGGAAAGCTTTTATAGTTATTGGAAGTTCCGTATTTTGAAATTGGGCCACATCGTGATTCGAACCTGGATTGCAGGTGAACGAGGCGACATATTGCAGCAAATTAAACGTTGATCTACTCATACTTACATTAATAATCCAAAATAAACGAAACGATCCGAATCTGTGACAATAAATTTAATGCGTTCAAAATAAGTAAGGCTAGCCATCAGGAATTTTCGCAAAAAATTGACAACTTTTTTTTTTGTTGAAATTCCGGTTCAAAATGATTATAGGTAATGTATATGACATGATGAGCTCGAAATTACCGGTTGGAGGTATAAGGAAAGCTTTTATAGTTATTGGAAGTTCCGTATTTTGAAATTGGGCCACATCGTGATTTGAACCTGGATTGCAGGTGAACGAGATGACATATTGCAGCAAATTAAACGTTGACCTACTCATACTTACATTAATAATCCAAAATAAACGAAACGATCCGAATCTGTGACAATAAATTTAAGGCGTTCAAAATAAGTAAGGCTAATCAGGAATCATCAGGAATTTTCGCAAAAAATTGACAACTTTTTTTTTGTTGAAATTCCGGTTCAAAATGATTATAGGTAATGTATATGACATGATGAGCTCGAAATTACCGGTTAGAGGTATAAGGAAAGCTTTTATAGTTATTGGAAGTTCCGTATTTTGAAATTGGGCCACATCGTGATTCGAACCTGGATTGCAGGTGAACGAGGTGACATATTGCAGCAAATTAAGCGATGATCTACTCATACTTACATTAATAATCCAAAATAAACGAAACGATCCGAATCTGTGACAATAAATTTAATGCGTTCAAAATAAGTAAGGCTAGCCATCAGGAATTTTCGCAAAAAATTGACAACTTTTTTTTTTGTTGAAATTCCGGTTCAAAATGATTATAGGTAATGTATATGACATGATGAGCTCGAAATTACCGGTTAGAGGTATAAGGAAAGCTTTTATAGTTATTGGAAGTTCCGTATTTTGAAATTGGGCCACATCGTGATTCGAACCTGGATTGCAGGTGAACGAGGCGACATATTGCAGCAAATTAAACGTTGATCTACTCATACTTACATTAATAATCCAAAATAAACGAAACGATCCGAATCTGTGACAATAAATTTAATGCGTTCAAAATAAGTAAGGCTAGCCATCAGGAATTTTCGCAAAAAATTGACAACTTTTTTTTTTGTTGAAATTCCGGTTCAAAATGATTATAGGTAATGTATATGACATGATGAGCTCGAAATTACCGGTTGGAGGTATAAGGAAAGCTTTTATAGTTATTGGAAGTTCCGTATTTTGAAATTGGGCCACATCGTGATTTGAACCTGGATTGCAGGTGAACGAGGTGACATATTGCAGCAAATTAAACGTTGATCTACTCATACTTACATTAATAATCCAAAATAAACGAAACGATCCGAATCTGTGACAATAAATTTAATGCGTTCAAAATAAGTAAGGCTAGCCATCAGGAATTTTCGCAAAAAATTGACAACTTTTTTTTTTGTTGAAATTCCGGTTCAAAATGATTATAGGTAATGTATATGACATGATGAGCTCGAAATTACCGGTTAGAGGTATAAGGAAAGCTTTTATAGTTATTGGAAGTTCCGTATTTTGAAATTGGGCCACATCGTGATTCGAACCTGGATTGCAGGTGAACGAGGCGACATATTGCAGCAAATTAAACGTTGATCTACTCATACTTACATTAATAATCCAAAATAAACGAAACGATCCGAATCTGTGACAATAAATTTAATGCGTTCAAAATAAGTAAGGCTAGCCATCAGGAATTTTCGCAAAAAATTGACAACTTTTTTTTTTGTTGAAATTCCGGTTCAAAATGATTATAGGTAATGTATATGACATGATGAGCTCGAAATTACCGGTTGGAGGTATAAGGAAAGCTTTTATAGTTATTGGAAGTTCCGTATTTTGAAATTGGGCCACATCGTGATTTGAACCTGGATTGCAGGTGAACGAGGTGACATATTGCAGCAAATTAAACGTTGACCTACTCATACTTACATTAATAATCCAAAATAAACGAAACGATCCGAATCTGTGACAATAAATTTAAGGCGTTCAAAATAAGTAAGGCTAATCAGGAATCATCAGGAATTTTCGCAAAAAATTGACAACTTTTTTTTTGTTGAAATTCCGGTTCAAAATGATTATAGGTAATGTATATGACATGATGAGCTCGAAATTACCGGTTAGAGGTATAAGGAAAGCTTTTATAGTTATTGGAAGTTCCGTATTTTGAAATTGGGCCACATCGTGATTCGAACCTGGATTGCAGGTGAACGAGGTGACATATTGCAGCAAATTAAGCGTTGATCTACTCATACTTACATTAATAATCCAAAATAAACGAAACGATCCGAATCTGTGACAATAAATTTAATGCGTTCAAAATAAGTAAGGCTAGCCATCAGGAATTTTCGCAAAAAATTGACAACTTTTTTTTTTGTTGAAATTCCGGTTCAAAATGATTATAGGTAATGTATATGACATGATGAGCTCGAAATTACCGGTTAGAGGTATAAGGAAAGCTTTTATAGTTATTGGAAGTTCCGTATTTTGAAATTGGGCCACATCGTGATTCGAACCTGGATTGCAGGTGAACGAGGCGACATGTTGCAGCAAATTAAACGGTGATCTACTCATACTTACATTAATAATCCAAAATAAACGAAACGATCCGAATCTGTGACAATAAATTTAATGCGTTCAAAATAAGTAAGGCTAATCAGGAATCATCAGGAGTTTTCGCAAAAAATTGACAACTTTTTTTTTGTTGAAATTCCGGTTCAAAATGATTATAGGTAATGTATATGACATGATGAGCTCGAAATTACCGGTTGGAGGTATAAGGAAAGCTTTTATAGTTATTGGAAGTTCCGTATTTTGAAATTGGGCCACATCGTGATTTGAACCTGGATTGCAGGTGAACGAGGTGACATATTGCAGCAAATTAAACGTTGATCTACTCATACTTACATTAATAATCCAAAATAAACGAAACGATCCGAATCTGTGACAATAAATTCATCAGGGATTTTCGCAAAAAATTGACAACTTTTTTTTTTGTTGAAATTCCGGTTCAAAATGATTATAGGTAATGTATATGACATGATGAGCTCGAAATTACCGGTTGGAGGTATAAGGAAAGCTTTTATAGTTATTGGAAGTTCCGTATTTTGAAATTGGGCCACATCGTGATTCGCACCTGGATTGCAGGTGAACGAGGCGACATATTGCAACAAATTAAACGTTGACCTACTCATACTTACATTAATAATCCAAAATAAACGAAACGATCCGAATCTGTGACAATAAATTTAATGCGTTCAAAATAAGTAAGGCTAATCAGGAATCATCAGGAATTTTCGCAAAAAATTGACAACTTTTTTTTTGTTGAAATTCCGGTTCAAAATGATTATAGGTAATGTATATGACATGATGAGCTCGAAATTACCGGTTAGAGGTATAAGGAAAGCTTTTATAGTTATTGGAAGTTCCGTATTTTGAAATTGGGCCACATCGTGATTCGAACCTGGATTGCAGGTGAACGAGGTGACATATTGCAGCAAATTAAGCGATGATCTACTCATACTTACATTAATAATCCAAAATAAACGAAACGATCCGAATCTGTGACAATAAATTTAATGCGTTCAAAATAAGTAAGGCTAGCCATCAGGAATTTTCGCAAAAAATTGACAACTTTTTTTTTTGTTGAAATTCCGGTTCAAAATGATTATAGGTAATGTATATGACATGATGAGCTCGAAATTACCGGTTAGAGGTATAAGGAAAGCTTTTATAGTTATTGGAAGTTCCGTATTTTGAAATTGGGCCACATCGTGATTCGAACCTGGATTGCAGGTGAACGAGGCGACATATTGCAGCAAATTAAACGTTGATCTACTCATACTTACATTAATAATCCAAAATAAACGAAACGATCCGAATCTGTGACAATAAATTTAATGCGTTCAAAATAAGTAAGGCTAGCCATCAGGAATTTTCGCAAAAAATTGACAACTTTTTTTTTTGTTGAAATTCCGGTTCAAAATGATTATAGGTAATGTATATGACATGATGAGCTCGAAATTACCGGTTGGAGGTATAAGGAAAGCTTTTATAGTTATTGGAAGTTCCGTATTTTGAAATTGGGCCACATCGTGATTCGAACCTGGATTGCAGGTGAACGAGGCGACATATTGCAACAAATTAAACGTTGACCTACTCATACTTACATTAATAATCCAAAATAAACGAAACGATCCGAATCTGTGACAATAAATTTAATGCGTTCAAAATAAGTAAGGCTAATCAGGAATCATCAGGAATTTTCGCAAAAAATTGACAACTTTTTTTTTGTTGAAATTCCGGTTCAAAATGATTATAGGTAATGTATATGACATGATGAGCTCGAAATTACCGGTTAGAGGTATAAGGAAAGCTTTTATAGTTATTGGAAGTTCCGTATTTTGAAATTGGGCCACATCGTGATTCGAACCTGGATTGCAGGTGAACGAGGTGACATATTGCAGCAAATTAAGCGTTGATCTACTCATACTTACATTAATAATCCAAAATAAACGAAACGATCCGAATCTGTGACAATAAATTTAATGCGTTCAAAATAAGTAAGGCTAGCCATCAGGAATTTTCGCAAAAAATTGACAACTTTTTTTTTTGTTGAAATTCCGGTTCAAAATGATTATAGGTAATGTATATGACATGATGAGCTCGAAATTACCGGTTAGAGGTATAAGGAAAGCTTTTATAGTTATTGGAAGTTCCGTATTTTGAAATTGGGCCACATCGTGATTCGAACCTGGATTGCAGGTGAACGAGGCGACATATTGCAGCAAATTAAACGTTGATCTACTCACACTTACATTAATAATCCAAAATAAACGAAACGATCCGAATCTGTGACAATAAATTTAATGCGTTCAAAATAAGTAAGGCTAACCATCAGGAATTTTCGCAAAAAATTGACAACTTTTTTTTGTTGAAATTCCGGTTCAAAATGATTATAGGTAATGTATATGACATGATGAACTCGAAATTACCGGTTAGAGGTATAAGGAAAGCTTTTATAGTTATTGGAAGTTCCGTATTTTGAAATTGGGCCACATCGTGATTTGAACCTGGATTGCAGGTGAACGAGGTGACATATTGCAGCAAATTAAACGTTGATCTACTCATACTTACATTAATAATCCAAAATAAACGAAACGATCCGAATCTGTGACAATAAATTCATCAGGGATTTTCGCAAAAAATTGACAACTTTTTTTTTTGTTGAAATTCCGGTTCAAAATGATTATAGGTAATGTATATGACATGATGAGCTCGAAATTACCGGTTAGAGGTATAAGGAAAGCTTTTATAGTTATTGGAAGTTCCGTATTTTGAAATTGGGCCACATCGTGATTCGAACCTGGATTGCAGGTGAACGAGGCGACATATTGCAGCAAATTAAACGTTGATCTACTCATACTTACATTAATAATCCAAAATAAACGAAACGATCCGAATCTGTGACAATAAATTTAATGCGTTCAAAATAAGTAAGGCTAGCCATCAGGAATTTTCGCAAAAAATTGACAACTTTTTTTTTTGTTGAAATTCCGGTTCAAAATGATTATAGGTAATGTATATGACATGATGAGCTCGAAATTACCGGTTGGAGGTATAAGGAAAGCTTTTATAGTTATTGGAAGTTCCGTATTTTGAAATTGGGCCACATCGTGATTTGAACCTGGATTGCAGGTGAACGAGGTGACATATTGCAGCAAATTAAACGTTGATCTACTCATACTTACATTAATAATCCAAAATAAACGAAACGATCCGAATCTGTGACAATAAATTTAATGCGTTCAAAATAAGTAAGGCTAGCCATCAGGAATTTTCGCAAAAAATTGACAACTTTTTTTTTTGTTGAAATTCCGGTTCAAAATGATTATAGGTAATGTATATGACATGATGAGCTCGAAATTACCGGTTAGAGGTATAAGGAAAGCTTTTATAGTTATTGGAAGTTCCGTATTTTGAAATTGGGCCACATCGTGATTCGAACCTGGATTGCAGGTGAACGAGGCGACATATTGCAGCAAATTAAACGTTGATCTACTCATACTTACATTAATAATCCAAAATAAACGAAACGATCCGAATCTGTGACAATAAATTTAATGCGTTCAAAATAAGTAAGGCTAGCCATCAGGAATTTTCGCAAAAAATTGACAACTTTTTTTTTTGTTGAAATTCCGGTTCAAAATGATTATAGGTAATGTATATGACATGATGAGCTCGAAATTACCGGTTGGAGGTATAAGGAAAGCTTTTATAGTTATTGGAAGTTCCGTATTTTGAAATTGGGCCACATCGTGATTTGAACCTGGATTGCAGGTGAACGAGGTGACATATTGCAGCAAATTAAACGTTGACCTACTCATACTTACATTAATAATCCAAAATAAACGAAACGATCCGAATCTGTGACAATAAATTTAAGGCGTTCAAAATAAGTAAGGCTAATCAGGAATCATCAGGAATTTTCGCAAAAAATTGACAACTTTTTTTTTGTTGAAATTCCGGTTCAAAATGATTATAGGTAATGTATATGACATGATGAGCTCGAAATTACCGGTTAGAGGTATAAGGAAAGCTTTTATAGTTATTGGAAGTTCCGTATTTTGAAATTGGGCCACATCGTGATTCGAACCTGGATTGCAGGTGAACGAGGTGACATATTGCAGCAAATTAAGCGTTGATCTACTCATACTTACATTAATAATCCAAAATAAACGAAACGATCCGAATCTGTGACAATAAATTTAATGCGTTCAAAATAAGTAAGGCTAGCCATCAGGAATTTTCGCAAAAAATTGACAACTTTTTTTTTGTTGAAATTCCGGTTCAAAATGATTATAGGTAATGTATATGACATGATGAGCTCGAAATTACCGGTTAGAGGTATAAGGAAAGCTTTTATAGTTATTGGAAGTTCCGTATTTTGAAATTGGGCCACATCGTGATTCGAACCTGGATTGCAGGTGAACGAGGTGACATATTGCAGCAAATTAAGCGTTGATCTACTCATACTTACATTAATAATCCAAAATAAACGAAACGATCCGAATCTGTGACAATAAATTTAATGCGTTCAAAATAAGTAAGGCTAGCCATCAGGAATTTTCGCAAAAAATTGACAACTTTTTTTTTTGTTGAAATTCCGGTTCAAAATGATTATAGGTAATGTATATGACATGATGAGCTCGAAATTACCGGTTAGAGGTATAAGGAAAGCTTTTATAGTTATTGGAAGTTCCGTATTTTGAAATTGGGCCACATCGTGATTCGAACCTGGATTGCAGGTGAACGAGGCGACATATTGCAGCAAATTAAACGTTGATCTACTCATACTTACATTAATAATCCAAAATAAACGAAACGATCCGAATCTGTGACAATAAATTTAATGCGTTCAAAATAAGTAAGGCTAGCCATCAGGAATTTTCGCAAAAAATTGACAACTTTTTTTTTTGTTGAAATTCCGGTTCAAAATGATTATAGGTAATGTATATGACATGATGAGCTCGAAATTACCGGTTGGAGGTATAAGGAAAGCTTTTATAGTTATTGGAAGTTCCGTATTTTGAAATTGGGCCACATCGTGATTCGAACCTGGATTGCAGGTGAACGAGGCGACATATTGCAACAAATTAAACGTTGACCTACTCATACTTACATTAATAATCCAAAATAAACGAAACGATCCGAATCTGTGACAATAAATTTAATGCGTTCAAAATAAGTAAGGCTAATCAGGAATCATCAGGAATTTTCGCAAAAAATTGACAACTTTTTTTTTGTTGAAATTCCGGTTCAAAATGATTATAGGTAATGTATATGACATGATGAGCTCGAAATTACCGGTTAGAGGTATAAGGAAAGCTTTTATAGTTATTGGAAGTTCCGTATTTTGAAATTGGGCCACATCGTGATTCGAACCTGGATTGCAGGTGAACGAGGTGACATATTGCAGCAAATTAAGCGTTGATCTACTCATACTTACATTAATAATCCAAAATAAACGAAACGATCCGAATCTGTGACAATAAATTTAATGCGTTCAAAATAAGTAAGGCTAGCCATCAGGAATTTTCGCAAAAAATTGACAACTTTTTTTTTTGTTGAAATTCCGGTTCAAAATGATTATAGGTAATGTATATGACATGATGAGCTCGAAATTACCGGTTAGAGGTATAAGGAAAGCTTTTATAGTTATTGGAAGTTCCGTATTTTGAAATTGGGCCACATCGTGATTCGAACCTGGATTGCAGGTGAACGAGGCGACATATTGCAGCAAATTAAACGTTGATCTACTCACACTTACATTAATAATCCAAAATAAACGAAACGATCCGAATCTGTGACAATAAATTTAATGCGTTCAAAATAAGTAAGGCTAACCATCAGGAATTTTCGCAAAAAATTGACAACTTTTTTTTGTTGAAATTCCGGTTCAAAATGATTATAGGTAATGTATATGACATGATGAACTCGAAATTACCGGTTAGAGGTATAAGGAAAGCTTTTATAGTTATTGGAAGTTCCGTATTTTGAAATTGGGCCACATCGTGATTTGAACCTGGATTGCAGGTGAACGAGGTGACATATTGCAGCAAATTAAACGTTGATCTACTCATACTTACATTAATAATCCAAAATAAACGAAACGATCCGAATCTGTGACAATAAATTCATCAGGGATTTTCGCAAAAAATTGACAACTTTTTTTTTTGTTGAAATTCCGGTTCAAAATGATTATAGGTAATGTATATGACATGATGAGCTCGAAATTACCGGTTAGAGGTATAAGGAAAGCTTTTATAGTTATTGGAAGTTCCGTATTTTGAAATTGGGCCACATCGTGATTCGAACCTGGATTGCAGGTGAACGAGGCGACATATTGCAGCAAATTAAACGTTGATCTACTCATACTTACATTAATAATCCAAAATAAACGAAACGATCCGAATCTGTGACAATAAATTTAATGCGTTCAAAATAAGTAAGGCTAGCCATCAGGAATTTTCGCAAAAAATTGACAACTTTTTTTTTTGTTGAAATTCCGGTTCAAAATGATTATAGGTAATGTATATGACATGATGAGCTCGAAATTACCGGTTGGAGGTATAAGGAAAGCTTTTATAGTTATTGGAAGTTCCGTATTTTGAAATTGGGCCACATCGTGATTTGAACCTGGATTGCAGGTGAACGAGGTGACATATTGCAGCAAATTAAACGTTGATCTACTCATACTTACATTAATAATCCAAAATAAACGAAACGATCCGAATCTGTGACAATAAATTTAATGCGTTCAAAATAAGTAAGGCTAGCCATCAGGAATTTTCGCAAAAAATTGACAACTTTTTTTTTTGTTGAAATTCCGGTTCAAAATGATTATAGGTAATGTATATGACATGATGAGCTCGAAATTACCGGTTAGAGGTATAAGGAAAGCTTTTATAGTTATTGGAAGTTCCGTATTTTGAAATTGGGCCACATCGTGATTCGAACCTGGATTGCAGGTGAACGAGGCGACATATTGCAGCAAATTAAACGTTGATCTACTCATACTTACATTAATAATCCAAAATAAACGAAACGATCCGAATCTGTGACAATAAATTTAATGCGTTCAAAATAAGTAAGGCTAGCCATCAGGAATTTTCGCAAAAAATTGACAACTTTTTTTTTTGTTGAAATTCCGGTTCAAAATGATTATAGGTAATGTATATGACATGATGAGCTCGAAATTACCGGTTGGAGGTATAAGGAAAGCTTTTATAGTTATTGGAAGTTCCGTATTTTGAAATTGGGCCACATCGTGATTTGAACCTGGATTGCAGGTGAACGAGGTGACATATTGCAGCAAATTAAACGTTGACCTACTCATACTTACATTAATAATCCAAAATAAACGAAACGATCCGAATCTGTGACAATAAATTTAAGGCGTTCAAAATAAGTAAGGCTAATCAGGAATCATCAGGAATTTTCGCAAAAAATTGACAACTTTTTTTTTGTTGAAATTCCGGTTCAAAATGATTATAGGTAATGTATATGACATGATGAGCTCGAAATTACCGGTTAGAGGTATAAGGAAAGCTTTTATAGTTATTGGAAGTTCCGTATTTTGAAATTGGGCCACATCGTGATTCGAACCTGGATTGCAGGTGAACGAGGTGACATATTGCAGCAAATTAAGCGTTGATCTACTCATACTTACATTAATAATCCAAAATAAACGAAACGATCCGAATCTGTGACAATAAATTTAATGCGTTCAAAATAAGTAAGGCTAACCATCAGGAATTTTCGCAAAAAATTGACAACTTTTTTTTGTTGAAATTCCGGTTCAAAATGATTATAGGTAATGTATATGACATGATGAACTCGAAATTACCGGTTAGAGGTATAAGGAAAGCTTTTATAGTTATTGGAAGTTCCGTATTTTGAAATTGGGCCACATCGTGATTTGAACCTGGATTGCAGGTGAACGAGGTGACATATTGCAGCAAATTAAACGTTGATCTACTCATACTTACATTAATAATCCAAAATAAACGAAACGATCCGAATCTGTGACAATAAATTCATCAGGGATTTTCGCAAAAAATTGACAACTTTTTTTTTTGTTGAAATTCCGGTTCAAAATGATTATAGGTAATGTATATGACATGATGAGCTCGAAATTACCGGTTAGAGGTATAAGGAAAGCTTTTATAGTTATTGGAAGTTCCGTATTTTGAAATTGGGCCACATCGTGATTCGAACCTGGATTGCAGGTGAACGAGGCGACATATTGCAGCAAATTAAACGTTGATCTACTCATACTTACATTAATAATCCAAAATAAACGAAACGATCCGAATCTGTGACAATAAATTTAATGCGTTCAAAATAAGTAAGGCTAGCCATCAGGAATTTTCGCAAAAAATTGACAACTTTTTTTTTTGTTGAAATTCCGGTTCAAAATGATTATAGGTAATGTATATGACATGATGAGCTCGAAATTACCGGTTAGAGGTATAAGGAAAGCTTTTATAGTTATTGGAAGTTCCGTATTTTGAAATTGGGCCACATCGTGATTCGAACCTGGATTGCAGGTGAACGAGGCGACATATTGCAGCAAATTAAACGTTGATCTACTCATACTTACATTAATAATCCAAAATAAACGAAACGATCCGAATCTGTGACAATAAATTTAATGCGTTCAAAATAAGTAAGGCTAGCCATCAGGAATTTTCGCAAAAAATTGACAACTTTTTTTTTTGTTGAAATTCCGGTTCAAAATGATTATAGGTAATGTATATGACATGATGAGCTCGAAATTACCGGTTGGAGGTATAAGGAAAGCTTTTATAGTTATTGGAAGTTCCGTATTTTGAAATTGGGCCACATCGTGATTTGAACCTGGATTGCAGGTGAACGAGGTGACATATTGCAGCAAATTAAACGTTGACCTACTCATACTTACATTAATAATCCAAAATAAACGAAACGATCCGAATCTGTGACAATAAATTTAAGGCGTTCAAAATAAGTAAGGCTAATCAGGAATCATCAGGAATTTTCGCAAAAAATTGACAACTTTTTTTTTGTTGAAATTCCGGTTCAAAATGATTATAGGTAATGTATATGACATGATGAGCTCGAAATTACCGGTTAGAGGTATAAGGAAAGCTTTTATAGTTATTGGAAGTTCCGTATTTTGAAATTGGGCCACATCGTGATTCGAACCTGGATTGCAGGTGAACGAGGTGACATATTGCAGCAAATTAAGCGTTGATCTACTCATACTTACATTAATAATCCAAAATAAACGAAACGATCCGAATCTGTGACAATAAATTCATCAGGGATTTTCGCAAAAAATTGACAACTTTTTTTTTTGTTGAAATTCCGGTTCAAAATGATTATAGGTAATGTATATGACATGATGAGCTCGAAATTACCGGTTGGAGGTATAAGGAAAGCTTTTATAGTTATTGGAAGTTCCGTATTTTGAAATTGGGCCACATCGTGATTCGAACCTGGATTGCAGGTGAACGAGGCGACATATTGCAACAAATTAAACGTTGACCTACTCATACTTACATTAATAATCCAAAATAAACGAAACGATCCGAATCTGTGACAATAAATTTAATGCGTTCAAAATAAGTAAGGCTAATCAGGAATCATCAGGAATTTTCGCAAAAAATTGACAACTTTTTTTTTGTTGAAATTCCGGTTCAAAATGATTATAGGTAATGTATATGACATGATGAGCTCGAAATTACCGGTTAGAGGTATAAGGAAAGCTTTTATAGTTATTGGAAGTTCCGTATTTTGAAATTGGGCCACATCGTGATTCGAACCTGGATTGCAGGTGAACGAGGTGACATATTGCAGCAAATTAAGCGTTGATCTACTCATGCTTACATTAATAATCCAAAATAAACGAAACGATCCGAATCTGTGACAATAAATTTAATGCGTTCAAAATAAGTAAGGCTAGCCATCAGGAATTTTCGCAAAAAATTGACAACTTTTTTTTTTGTTGAAATTCCGGTTCAAAATGATTATAGGTAATGTATATGACATGATGAGCTCGAAATTACCGGTTAGAGGTATAAGGAAAGCTTTTATAGTTATTGGAAGTTCCGTATTTTGAAATTGGGCCACATCGTGATTCGAACCTGGATTGCAGGTGAACGAGGCGACATATTGCAGCAAATTAAACGTTGATCTACTCACACTTACATTAATAATCCAAAATAAACGAAACGATCCGAATCTGTGACAATAAATTTAATGCGTTCAAAATAAGTAAGGCTAACCATCAGGAATTTTCGCAAAAAATTGACAACTTTTTTTTGTTGAAATTCCGGTTCAAAATGATTATAGGTAATGTATATGACATGATGAACTCGAAATTACCGGTTAGAGGTATAAGGAAAGCTTTTATAGTTATTGGAAGTTCCGTATTTTGAAATTGGGCCACATCGTGATTTGAACCTGGATTGCAGGTGAACGAGGTGACATATTGCAGCAAATTAAACGTTGATCTACTCATACTTACATTAATAATCCAAAATAAACGAAACGATCCGAATCTGTGACAATAAATTCATCAGGGATTTTCGCAAAAAATTGACAACTTTTTTTTTTGTTGAAATTCCGGTTCAAAATGATTATAGGTAATGTATATGACATGATGAGCTCGAAATTACCGGTTAGAGGTATAAGGAAAGCTTTTATAGTTATTGGAAGTTCCGTATTTTGAAATTGGGCCACATCGTGATTCGAACCTGGATTGCAGGTGAACGAGGCGACATATTGCAGCAAATTAAACGTTGATCTACTCATACTTACATTAATAATCCAAAATAAACGAAACGATCCGAATCTGTGACAATAAATTTAATGCGTTCAAAATAAGTAAGGCTAGCCATCAGGAATTTTCGCAAAAAATTGACAACTTTTTTTTTTGTTGAAATTCCGGTTCAAAATGATTATAGGTAATGTATATGACATGATGAGCTCGAAATTACCGGTTGGAGGTATAAGGAAAGCTTTTATAGTTATTGGAAGTTCCGTATTTTGAAATTGGGCCACATCGTGATTTGAACCTGGATTGCAGGTGAACGAGGTGACATATTGCAGCAAATTAAACGTTGATCTACTCATACTTACATTAATAATCCAAAATAAACGAAACGATCCGAATCTGTGACAATAAATTTAATGCGTTCAAAATAAGTAAGGCTAGCCATCAGGAATTTTCGCAAAAAATTGACAACTTTTTTTTTTGTTGAAATTCCGGTTCAAAATGATTATAGGTAATGTATATGACATGATGAGCTCGAAATTACCGGTTAGAGGTATAAGGAAAGCTTTTATAGTTATTGGAAGTTCCGTATTTTGAAATTGGGCCACATCGTGATTCGAACCTGGATTGCAGGTGAACGAGGCGACATATTGCAGCAAATTAAACGTTGATCTACTCATACTTACATTAATAATCCAAAATAAACGAAACGATCCGAATCTGTGACAATAAATTTAATGCGTTCAAAATAAGTAAGGCTAGCCATCAGGAATTTTCGCAAAAAATTGACAACTTTTTTTTTTGTTGAAATTCCGGTTCAAAATGATTATAGGTAATGTATATGACATGATGAGCTCGAAATTACCGGTTGGAGGTATAAGGAAAGCTTTTATAGTTATTGGAAGTTCCGTATTTTGAAATTGGGCCACATCGTGATTTGAACCTGGATTGCAGGTGAACGAGGTGACATATTGCAGCAAATTAAACGTTGACCTACTCATACTTACATTAATAATCCAAAATAAACGAAACGATCCGAATCTGTGACAATAAATTTAAGGCGTTCAAAATAAGTAAGGCTAATCAGGAATCATCAGGAATTTTCGCAAAAAATTGACAACTTTTTTTTTGTTGAAATTCCGGTTCAAAATGATTATAGGTAATGTATATGACATGATGAGCTCGAAATTACCGGTTAGAGGTATAAGGAAAGCTTTTATAGTTATTGGAAGTTCCGTATTTTGAAATTGGGCCACATCGTGATTCGAACCTGGATTGCAGGTGAACGAGGTGACATATTGCAGCAAATTAAGCGTTGATCTACTCATACTTACATTAATAATCCAAAATAAACGAAACGATCCGAATCTGTGACAATAAATTTAATGCGTTCAAAATAAGTAAGGCTAGCCATCAGGAATTTTCGCAAAAAATTGACAACTTTTTTTTTTGTTGAAATTCCGGTTCAAAATGATTATAGGTAATGTATATGACATGATGAGCTCGAAATTACCGGTTAGAGGTATAAGGAAAGCTTTTATAGTTATTGGAAGTTCCGTATTTTGAAATTGGGCCACATCGTGATTCGAACCTGGATTGCAGGTGAACGAGGCGACATGTTGCAGCAAATTAAACGGTGATCTACTCATACTTACATTAATAATCCAAAATAAACGAAACGATCCGAATCTGTGACAATAAATTTAATGCGTTCAAAATAAGTAAGGCTAATCAGGAATCATCAGGAGTTTTCGCAAAAAATTGACAACTTTTTTTTTGTTGAAATTCCGGTTCAAAATGATTATAGGTAATGTATATGACATGATGAGCTCGAAATTACCGGTTGGAGGTATAAGGAAAGCTTTTATAGTTATTGGAAGTTCCGTATTTTGAAATTGGGCCACATCGTGATTTGAACCTGGATTGCAGGTGAACGAGGTGACATATTGCAGCAAATTAAACGTTGATCTACTCATACTTACATTAATAATCCAAAATAAACGAAACGATCCGAATCTGTGACAATAAATTCATCAGGGATTTTCGCAAAAAATTGACAACTTTTTTTTTTGTTGAAATTCCGGTTCAAAATGATTATAGGTAATGTATATGACATGATGAGCTCGAAATTACCGGTTGGAGGTATAAGGAAAGCTTTTATAGTTATTGGAAGTTCCGTATTTTGAAATTGGGCCACATCGTGATTCGCACCTGGATTGCAGGTGAACGAGGCGACATATTGCAACAAATTAAACGTTGACCTACTCATACTTACATTAATAATCCAAAATAAACGAAACGATCCGAATCTGTGACAATAAATTTAATGCGTTCAAAATAAGTAAGGCTAATCAGGAATCATCAGGAATTTTCGCAAAAAATTGACAACTTTTTTTTTGTTGAAATTCCGGTTCAAAATGATTATAGGTAATGTATATGACATGATGAGCTCGAAATTACCGGTTAGAGGTATAAGGAAAGCTTTTATAGTTATTGGAAGTTCCGTATTTTGAAATTGGGCCACATCGTGATTCGAACCTGGATTGCAGGTGAACGAGGTGACATATTGCAGCAAATTAAGCGATGATCTACTCATACTTACATTAATAATCCAAAATAAACGAAACGATCCGAATCTGTGACAATAAATTTAATGCGTTCAAAATAAGTAAGGCTAGCCATCAGGAATTTTCGCAAAAAATTGACAACTTTTTTTTTTGTTGAAATTCCGGTTCAAAATGATTATAGGTAATGTATATGACATGATGAGCTCGAAATTACCGGTTAGAGGTATAAGGAAAGCTTTTATAGTTATTGGAAGTTCCGTATTTTGAAATTGGGCCACATCGTGATTCGAACCTGGATTGCAGGTGAACGAGGCGACATATTGCAGCAAATTAAACGTTGATCTACTCATACTTACATTAATAATCCAAAATAAACGAAACGATCCGAATCTGTGACAATAAATTTAATGCGTTCAAAATAAGTAAGGCTAGCCATCAGGAATTTTCGCAAAAAATTGACAACTTTTTTTTTTGTTGAAATTCCGGTTCAAAATGATTATAGGTAATGTATATGACATGATGAGCTCGAAATTACCGGTTGGAGGTATAAGGAAAGCTTTTATAGTTATTGGAAGTTCCGTATTTTGAAATTGGGCCACATCGTGATTTGAACCTGGATTGCAGGTGAACGAGGTGACATATTGCAGCAAATTAAACGTTGATCTACTCATACTTACATTAATAATCCAAAATAAACGAAACGATCCGAATCTGTGACAATAAATTCATCAGGGATTTTCGCAAAAAATTGACAACTTTTTTTTTTGTTGAAATTCCGGTTCAAAATGATTATAGGTAATGTATATGACATGATGAGCTCGAAATTACCGGTTGGAGGTATAAGGAAAGCTTTTATAGTTATTGGAAGTTCCGTATTTTGAAATTGGGCCACATCGTGATTCGAACCTGGATTGCAGGTGAACGAGGCGACATATTGCAACAAATTAAACGTTGACCTACTCATACTTACATTAATAATCCAAAATAAACGAAACGATCCGAATCTGTGACAATAAATTTAATGCGTTCAAAATAAGTAAGGCTAATCAGGAATCATCAGGAATTTTCGCAAAAAATTGACAACTTTTTTTTTGTTGAAATTCCGGTTCAAAATGATTATAGGTAATGTATATGACATGATGAGCTCGAAATTACCGGTTAGAGGTATAAGGAAAGCTTTTATAGTTATTGGAAGTTCCGTATTTTGAAATTGGGCCACATCGTGATTCGAACCTGGATTGCAGGTGAACGAGGTGACATATTGCAGCAAATTAAGCGTTGATCTACTCATACTTACATTAATAATCCAAAATAAACGAAACGATCCGAATCTGTGACAATAAATTTAATGCGTTCAAAATAAGTAAGGCTAGCCATCAGGAATTTTCGCAAAAAATTGACAACTTTTTTTTTTGTTGAAATTCCGGTTCAAAATGATTATAGGTAATGTATATGACATGATGAGCTCGAAATTACCGGTTAGAGGTATAAGGAAAGCTTTTATAGTTATTGGAAGTTCCGTATTTTGAAATTGGGCCACATCGTGATTCGAACCTGGATTGCAGGTGAACGAGGCGACATATTGCAGCAAATTAAACGTTGATCTACTCACACTTACATTAATAATCCAAAATAAACGAAACGATCCGAATCTGTGACAATAAATTTAATGCGTTCAAAATAAGTAAGGCTAACTAACCATCAGGAATTTTCGCAAAAAATTGACAACTTTTTTTTGTTGAAATTCCGGTTCAAAATGATTATAGGTAATGTATATGACATGATGAACTCGAAATTACCGGTTAGAGGTATAAGGAAAGCTTTTATAGTTATTGGAAGTTCCGTATTTTGAAATTGGGCCACATCGTGATTTGAACCTGGATTGCAGGTGAACGAGGTGACATATTGCAGCAAATTAAACGTTGATCTACTCATACTTACATTAATAATCCAAAATAAACGAAACGATCCGAATCTGTGACAATAAATTCATCAGGGATTTTCGCAAAAAATTGACAACTTTTTTTTTTGTTGAAATTCCGGTTCAAAATGATTATAGGTAATGTATATAACATGATGAGCTCGAAATTACCGGTTGGAGGTATAAGGAAAGCTTTTATAGTTATTGGAAGTTCCGTATTTTGAAATTGGGCCACATCGTGATTCGCACCTGGATTGCAGGTGAACGAGGCGACATATTGCAACAAATTAAACGTTGACCTACTCATACTTACATTAATAATCCAAAATAAACGAAACGATCCGAATCTGTGACAATAAATTTAATGCGTTCAAAATAAGTTAGGCTAGCCATCAGGAATTTTCGCAAAAAATTGACAACTTTTTTTTTTGTTGAAATTCCGGTTCAAAATGATTATAGGTAATGTATATGACATGATGAGCTCGAAATTACCGGTTAGAGGTATAAGGAAAGCTTTTATAGTTATTGGAAGTTCCGTATTTTGAAATTGGGCCACATCGTGATTCGAACCTGGATTGCAGGTGAACGAGGCGACATATTGCAGCAAATTAAACGTTGATCTACTCATACTTACATTAATAACCCAAAATAAACGAAACGATCCGAATCTGTGACAATAAATTTAATGCGTTCAAAATAAGTAAGGCTAGCCATCAGGAATTTTCGCAAAAAATTGACAACTTTTTTTTTTGTTGAAATTCCGGTTCAAAATGATTATAGGTAATGTATATGACATGATGAGCTCGAAATTACCGGTTAGAGGTATAAGGAAAGCTTTTATAGTTATTGGAAGTTCCGTATTTTGAAATTGGGCCACATCGTGATTCGAATCTGGATTGCAGGTGAACGAGGCGACATATTGCAGCAAATTAAACGTTGATCTACTCATACTTACATTAATAATCCAAAATAAGCGAAACGATCCGAATCTGTGACAATAAATTTAATGCGTTCAAAATAAGTCAGGGATTTTCGCAAAAAATATTGACAACTTTTTTTTTTGTTGAAATTCCGGTTCAAAATGATTATAGGTAATGTATATGACATGATGAGCTCGAAATTACCGGTTGGAGGTATAAGGAAAGCTTTTATAGTTATTGGAAGTTCCGTATTTTGAAATTGGGCCATATCGTGTTTCGAACCTGGATTGCAGGTGAACGAGGCGACATATTGCAGCAAATTAAAAGTTGATCTACTTATACTTACATTAATAATCCAAAATAAACGAAATATACGGAATCTGTGAGAAAAAATTTAATTCAATTGAATCATTTAGTTACTTTTGTCTCATTCTTGGTAGTAGAACATCAACGATACGGGAAAAAAGAGAAGAAAAATTAATTTATATAGGTACGACTTGAAAGTTTAAATTTTCCACTTGCAATAAATTTTGTTGGGGATTTATGTAATTATTGTGAGTGTAACATGAGTCAATGAAATAAAATCTGATTATCTAATAAAATGCAGTTATTGCCTATCAAAAATTTTAATTGAAGTCACCTAGGTGAGAAACGTAAAGGTTCTGAAAGTTCCTGTAATTTTCCGATTGCGAAACCATTTTCGTTATCTTAGTCACCAATAAAATGAATCGTAATTACAATTGAGACTCCTATCGGTCAAGTTCAATTGGACATGAATAGCACATATTCATGATTAGGTGCCAATAAAACTATTAAGGTTGTAATAATCTGACTTTATGACAAACAGAGACCGCACGACGAAAGCACTTATCAAAAAAAAAAATACTCGTAGCTACATATTATATTGACGCGTGATCTTTATAAAGAATTGATTGATTTGGGCAATATAAAATGCCAAAGATATCATGTAATCTTTTTTCAACTCCTTCTGGTTGCGATAGATTAGGGTTAATTATTGAGTTATTTTATCAATTACATGTTTACTATCGGCCCAATACGGTATACTATATAAACTCGAATTTGGCTAGCTGGCGTCATAATTCGTTTAGTGTCTGCTGATCAGTCGTTTTTTACATAACGCGCGATGAAAAATTTTATTTTTGGTTTACATTTATTGAGTGCGGTGTGGATTTGCTGTGCGGGTCCGGTCGGATATTACATTAAGGCTGATGGGGTGAGTTAATAAATGATTAAATTTTTAAAATTGGCGTGGTTTTAATTGGTTCGATTTTAACAGAGATCAAATAGTTTTTCGTATGACCGCGAAAAACCAAATGCACCAGAATATTGGCATACATTTGCGCCAGTGTGTAGCAGTAATTCGCAAAGTCCAATCAACATAAAAACAACCACTGTAATAAAAAGTGTAAAATTACCAGACATAACAGGCACCAAATGGGAAGAAACAGCCACATTAATTAAGGTTGAAAATAATGGGCATTCAGTAAAGTTTGAATTTGAGTATGCCGATGGAAATATGCCGATCATTATAGTGAACGGTGCCGAATACGAATTTGCCCAGTTGCACTACCATTTTGGTTATAATAGTAAAACCGGATCGGAACATACAATAAATAATGTGGCATATGCTATGGAAGGTCATGCAGTATTCTTTCGGCGTGAATATGGTACATTTACTGAAGCAGTATCACATGCAGATGGTTTAACTGTGATAGGCCGATTGTACAACGAAAATCATTATTATTCGGATATAGATATTGATTTTAATTTTCTCAGCTATGTTCGGGCGCCCGAAGTGGTTCACGTTTTAAGTTCGAAATCAGAATTATTTTCACTGGAAAATATTATGGGCCCATTGAGCTGGCCATATTATACATACCAAGGTAGTTTAACAACACCAGAATGTAATGAGGTTGTAACATGGGTGGTTGGAACTAAACCACTAGAAATTTGGAGTAAAAGCTTATTTGAATTTCGTGAAATGTATGGGTACGAAGGCCTAATGGCTGGCAATTACCGGCCAGTTCAACATCTTAATGCGCGTCAAATTTTGTATCAGAAATGATTTATTTGTAACGTTATCAATAAAATTAAATTATATTTTTATTAAATGGCTGATCGCTAAGATTTTATTATAGAATACATTACAATCGTGTCAGGGCTGTCTATTTATAGTATATAAAGTAGCCCCCCCATTTTCCTCTCACGACCGTTAAGCGCATATATAATTATCCAAAATTATTTGTGCGATATCGCCACAATTTTAATCCGACATATTTACTGGAATAAATCTTACAATGAAAATGGGTTCGTGGTTTACTGATGGTATATTTCTGATCTAGTTGTTGGACACCCACACCCGTCAGGCCAAGCATTTTTCAATTTTACACGTAACATGTCTCAGATGCTTTCTAGTCCAGTAATTCAACTCTGGGGCTCAATTATGATTTCCGTGGAGAACCGTAAAATATTTCGATATGTTCTTTTCAACCAGCTTCAACTTTCATATCATGAATTCCGCTATCGAAAAGACTAACCGCACTCATTTAATGTCATAAACGCACTCATTTTATTAGGTGAACAAATAAATTTCCGACCTTTTTAGATAGGTGTCGTTAGTATCACTGCTTGCATATTATTCAATCGGGCAATACATGTTTTTTGGAGGTTAGATGTCAAGCTTGAATAATTACTAGTGACATTTTTTCAAAGCGTAAACAACAATTATTTTCATGTAATTGAAGATGTCGGATTTTGTGCCAAACAAACAACATTTGCGGGAGGTTTTACTTCATTAATTTTTGTTGCAGCGGAAACAAATCGTTTGCTTGTGGAAGTTTACGGTGAACATGCGCCATCGAAGACAACATTCAAAGAGTGATTTCAACGATTCAAAATTCGTTGATTTTGACGTAAGAGACAAAAAACGTGAAGGCAGACCAAGAAAATTTGAAGATACAGAATTGGAAGAATTGCTTGATGTGGACCCTTGTCAGACTGAAAAACAATTGGCAGAAGAGTTGAATATTACCCAACAATGTGTTTCGCAACGTATACATGCAATGGGATTGGTTCAGAAGCTGAGAAATTGGGTGCCACACAAATTGAAAGAAAGGGACATGGAACGTCGGAAAACCAAGTGCGAATTGTTGCTTCCACGACAACAAAGGAAGGGGTTTTTGCATCGGATCATCACTGGGGATGAAAAATGGATTCATTATGACAATCCAAAGCGCAAACCAGCGAGAGTCAAGTCAGGTGAACCAGGCCCGTCGACGCCAAAAGCAAATATCGATGGTTCGAAGGCGATGCTTTGTATTTTTTACGATATCAAGGGTGTCGGCTATTATGAGCTGCTGAAAGAGCGTGAAACCATTACGGGACAAGTTTATCGACAACAATTGATGTCTTTAAAGCATGCTCTAGCTGAAAAACGACCGGAATGGGACAAAGGCACAAAAAGATTATTTTGCAACATGACAACGCTAGGCCACATGTTGCTATATCTGTCAAAAATTACTTAGACAGACAGAACTGGGAAATTCTACCCCACCCGCTGTATTCACCAGACATTGTTCCCTCTGATTACCACTTGTTTCGGTCGATGCAATCAGCCCTGGCACAGCAGCACTTCACTTCTTATGGAAACTTTAAAAAATGGGTCGCTTCTCACTTCACTTCTTATGGAAACTTTAAAAAATGGATCGCCTCGAAACCACCAGACTTCTTCCTTCGGGGAATCCGTTTATTGCCTGAACGATGGGCTAAGGTTATAGCTTCCAAAGGAGCATACTTTGAATAAAACATTCTTTCATTCTCTACAAAATCTAATCTCTTTTATTTCAGTAAAAAAAGGTCGGAAATTTATTTGTAGACCCAATATATCAGCTGGCTTGACATTTATCAGTGCAAACAACATTACTTTGACAATAATTTTGACTCTTATACCATAGACACATATCTAGTTTCGTAACTAGGATTGTGAAACTATGGTTTGCAAGATGAGAACTCAAGACACACTACAACTTCTTTTGTCTTCTCGTTTGGTTTTAAATAGTAATAGAGTAGGCATTGACAAAAATGTCACAATTGACATTTAATTGACCTATAAATTATCAGAAATGACTTTTATATTGACAGAACAGAAAAAAAATGTTCCCGCCAACTAAATATCTCAATGATATACAGAAAATTTGGAGGAAACTAAATTTTTTTGGTAAGCTATTAGTGTTCGGAATTTCCATTTTTGATGTATTCGGCGTGGTGAGCACTAAAATGCCTCGGGATGAGAAAAATATCTCATTCCGAAACTATGTTAAAACCGAGTTGCAAACCATGGTTAGGGATGACACATTACAACGAAATCATGGTTAACTCCAAACCATAGTTATGAAACCAGTAATGTGTCTATAGCATTAGATTTGTGATTTGTGGTTTTAGTGTTGAATTAAATATTTTTGGGTTATTTTTAATATTTCTTCAATACAAAACACAATAAAGAATTGTCAATCGAAACAATATCCGCCACCGTTTTAATGGCGGAATTTTTGTCGCTATCGGATAGATGGCGAAAAGGTATCGTGTTCACGAAATGGTATCGTGATACCAAATTCACGATATCGTGTAAAAATTATTTCGCGGCGGAATTCATGATAGGGCCCCTGAACCTTTCGAATCACCGACTTTCATATAAGGATATCGTGCTATTTATTTATTACAACTGAATTACAAATCATCTAGTAATTTATCTTTGATAATTTATATTCTTGTTTGGAGGGTTGTAGCTCTTTGTTGTGTTATATATGTATGCGTATTAAAAAAAAATATGATCGAAATTCGGAATGAAAAATTCGGTGTTAAACGTCAGTTGTAAGCGCGGTTAAAACCATCGATATCCGCGAACTTAATCCCGGCTTCATTTTGATGTTTTAACCTGGTCTAAAAATAATAAAAGTGGTTTTAGTAGCAATTGCGATTTTAGCTTCGTCTGTCGATACGACCCTTAGAGTGTAGTGCGTAAAACTGATATGATAAATGTAATAGTGCGCATGCGCACATAATCCAAGTATGAACCAAATTTTAAATAATTTTTTTTGGATTAACTCCAATTGCCTAGAAGTGATTATACTCTTGAAAGACGATTACCGAATTGAGTTTAGCTAACCTGTTTAGCTAATCTTGCACTAATCTACATTGGTTGACACAATAGACACAAAAAAAATAGACACAATTAAAATTGCTGTCAATTTGTATAGCATACAAAAATTAAGCAAAGCATTAAAATATATACCTAATGCAACAAAAGTAAAATTTGGTGTCTGGAAATTTCCCCTAATTTAAAGCCAAATTTAAAAAATAATAACTTGACCAGGGTGTAGATGGTGTTACTATGAGGAAAGTGATATTATCTCCTTTACTTTTATTATTATTACTTTGTTTGTGCACAAGTTACCTTTTCTATACTGATAAATATATCGGTTCCGCTTTTTATTTCATACTCATTAAAACCACTGTCGTATAAAATTTATATCTTTTAATAATTATTGCACAAACAAGTCATAAAAGCTCTGCAAATAAAATTGCAAATTTGCTAAAATCAGTTGTTAAAATTTAATCTAGACCTGCCCCACAAAATTCTTTATTGAATATATTTTTATGTTATGAGATTAGAATAGTAAGGCAAAAGAAATTATTGATGTTCTTATTATTGATTATTTGTGTAAACAACTACATCAATAAAGAAATTTAATAAATAAAACAATAAATAATTCAAAAGTTCATTAAATCCGTATTGAAATGTGTATGTTTCAGGAATGCGATAACTTATTTTATTTTTATTGAACTATCCTACATTTATCTAAAACTTAAAAAGTTAAATAAAACAATAAATCATAAATACTGCAAAAAACTATTACATATATTATTCAAAATACTTTAAATTTTTTAATTTTTTCATCAATTCAAATCTTTCTCCACTTCACTTGATAAGTTTACGTAATCTTCCAAAAAATCGTTTACACGCGGGACGAACGACATTCAGTGGTATTTAATCCTGTATTTTAATCAATAGATTTTTAGATGACCATATCCATTTTTGGATCGCGAATTTTGCCAGCATATATCCTCATATGCAGAAATCCATAGGATTTAGGTCCCGAGGTACAGCAGGTCGTTATTCCGATGATATAAAATACAGCGGTGACTTTCTTTTTTCTGAAACTACTCCCAAACCATCATAGCTAAACTTTACACGGCTAATTTGTTTATCGAAATGCTTCTCAAAGACACTGACCAGACAGGATAATTCTGTTTGTTATGAATGACTTGTAGGAAGAACATCTTGGCATCCGAAAATTAAATTTCGTCACCATCGTGCCAAGAGAGTAACGTTTTAAATTTTATAAGCCTCGTTTTTTCTGAGCCTAAGTTAATCCACTAAATTCATGTTTTTGCGGGGTTTTACGTGCAGATCCTTAATGAGTATGTGATACAATGAATGATTTAAAAAAAATGAGTTCTTTCATGACCCCAATTGCTGATGGCTTCTCAATTTTTTAGTAAAAATTCTTCGGTTTTTTGTTACTCCCTAGCCCTAGTTTTTGCCGTGGGATTTTATCATATCTTACAATTTTATAAATTTCGTTTTGCCACCATGGTTATATAGATTCCGCAACCGTCTAGGAAATATAAGCTTATACTACTGATGATGTGGTCTTGAACCGCTAACATCTATGTCGCGTCTAATATGACATCGAAAAAATATGCAGTAGGTGATTGTCAATGGCGGTTTTTATCATATGAGTGTGACGTGGCTGTAAGTGGTTACTCGTATTTATCCCTCATGGTTTATTGATTATTTTGACAGTCTTGCCCTTGGTTTTAATATGCGTCGATGTGAGAAAAGTTCGATTATTTTACACAGCTAGGTCTTTTCTTGGGGCTTCAGCAGAATATATATATATATATATATATATATATATATATATATATATATATATATATATATATATATATATATATATATATATATATATATATATATATATATATATATATATATATATATATTCTCAGACTATTGATTAACAATAAGATTATTCGAATTGGAATATATTAATGTTCGTCATCCAGTAAATGCTTAATTCATTAAACGACATTTACTCGTATCATGTCTCATTAGCAGAACGGAAATTTCGAAAAAATGAATTTCAAATTCTTGGCCTATGACCATAGGGAACTACTATACCAGGCTCATAAATACCATGCATTATTGGTGCCATCGATGATCGGGCCAATCCAAATTTATTACTGGTTACTCAAGGTTGGTTCAGTACCAGGGGTGTTTCAAGATTGACATTTTAATTTCTAATAGGAATTACGGGTGACCATTTCCGAAAGATGGAAAAGTGAGTGAAATTAATATAGAAATAATTATCGATCATCGCATAAAATTTGTTCTAAATTTAGATTAGAAAATTATCTCATCATAACGATCAAATAACAAAGGGCAACACAAAGGGTTTAATTTTTTCGGCTTAACAACTTTTATTGGGGATTTATATAAATGAAAAGCAGTCAATGTTTTCGAATGGGTCCGAGAATGGGTTTCCGATGGTCTTTTGTCGAATAAAAAACAATTTTCGCTATCATAATCACCAATCAAATTAATTGTAGGTAATTATTACTAATGACCATTCCTATCGGTCAACTGCATTTAGTAGCTCGCATATTGATATTTAGTTGGCAAAAAAAAACTGTTTAGGATGTAATAAACTGACTTTGTGATAAGCAAAGACCGCACTCTATCAAATATATTTATTATCTGACCAATACTCTGCACTATATAAACCCGAATTTGTCCTGCTGGGATCATAATTCGTTTAGTGTCAGTTGATCAGTTACAATGAAAACTTTTATTTTTGCTTTAAATTTATTGAGTGTGGTGTGGATTGTGTGCGGTACGGGCCCAATCGGATATTATACTAAGGATGACGGGGTGAGTTAATAACGAATACATTTTTAAATATAAAGTTTAATGTGTGTTGCGATTTCAATAGATTTCAAGCACTTTTTCGTATGACCCGGAAGCACCAAATGGGCCGGAATATTGGTATATGTTGGCGCCAATGTGTGGCGGTGACTCACAAAGTCCAATCAACATAGATACATCAACAGTAATAAGTAGTGTAGAATTACCAGACATAACAAGTTCTAAATGGGATGAAACACCCGATTTAATTACGGTTGAGAATAATGGACATTCGGTGAAAATTGAGTTTGAATACGCCAATGGGAGTATGCCGGTGATTATAGTGAACGGTGCCGAATACGAATTTTCCCAATTGCACTACCATTTTGGGTATGATAGTAATTGTGGATCAGAACACACAATCAATGATGTGGCATATGCTATGGAGGGTCACGCAGTATTCTTCCGGCGTCAATATGGTACATTTACCGAAGCAGTATCACATACAGATGGTTTAACTGTGATAGGCCGATTGTACAATGAAAATCATTATTATTCCGACATCAACATTAATTTTGATTTTCTCAGCAATATCCGATCACCGGAGGAGGTTTACGTTTTAAGTTCGTATTCAGAATTATTTTCACTCGAAAATATTATGGGACCATTGAACTGCGGATATTATACATACCAAGGCAGTTTAACAACACCAGAATGCAATGAGGTTGTGACCTGGGTGGTTTTATCTGAACCAGTAAAAATTTCGAGTGAAAGCTTATTTGAATTTCGTGAAGTGTATGGGTATGAAGGGCTAATGGCTAACAATTTCCGCCCCGTCCAAGATCTTAATGGACGACCAGTTTTGTGTTCACAATGAATTATTTGAAATGTTATTAATAAAATACTATTATATGTAATAATACTAAATAATTTACTTACTTATTTACTCCCACCACAACGAACTTATAAGTATTACAGTTGTCGATTAATCGCTTAGATTTTCGCTTAGAAAACGATTCGATGAATTTTCCTAAACGGGCAAGACTATCCAAATAATGAAGTACACGTCCCAATGTTCAAATAGTGATTAGAAAATAGTGCGCATGCTCTTCCATTGCTTATCTCCTATTATAGTTATTAATGAGCCAACATCCAGAAGATTTTTATTTTTTCCTAAATGGAAGTCAAACTGAACGAATACAGTTCCGATTATTTATTCTGACTTTTTTACCGTCTCCTTTTTAAATTCGACTTTAGCGGTGTGAGCCCTCGATGGGGTTCTGTTCTTTATCTGACGCTTCTCTTCGCTGGAAGTATTGCTTTTTCCCATTGCTCTTGTTTCTGGATTAATGGGATTTTGCAATTATCCAGCGTATCACAGTGTGCAAATTTATGCCGGATCTAGTAAATATTCCGTTTAGTTAAGGTAATCAAATCCTGGTTTATTGCAAATTTTATTTAGAATTAATTTGTGCTAATCGATTTTTTCGTAAATGCCATACTTTTAAAACTATTGACAAAAAAAAAAAGTTTCTATTTTTTGCGTTATCAACTAACAGTTCGACTTTTATTGGATTTAAATTCGAATATAAAATCGGGTTTTAGTTCAGAAGTGGGATTATGTACTTAAATACGTGTTAATAAAGGGCATTTGAATAAAATTGAATGTGGAAAACGTGGGTTAAGCAATACCGAGAAGCGTAAAACGTTAGCGGAACGGTTAGAAGTGTATGAAAGTGAAATGTCGCAATTACAAGTGAACAATGAAAATGGTTATGAGTTGGAGCAAAATGGAGGCAATTCTACGAAATTGAAGATTGGAAACGTTAGTAGTAATCCGTGCGAAGTAATTGAACAAAATACTTGTGGTGCAAACGAGCTGAATGATGTAATATTGCATTCGGTAAATGTTAGTTACGAGCGAAATTTAACAAAACTTGAACGGCGAATAAAATTTTTAGAGCGAGAGAAATTGCTTATTGAGCGTGAGCGTATGCTTAATGAGGAGTTATTGGTATTGTCGCATTACCAAACAAACAGCGATAAACGTACTACATTCCCGGAGGAAGATACCAATTATCGTAATTCTCAAAATCGATTTAACCTTACACCCCGTGATGTGATCGATATACTTCCAGAATTTGATCCTGCAAGGGCAGTATTATTAACGTCGGAACAATTCGTTTAAAAAGTTGAATCGTTGATAAATATTTATGAAATAAATGAACGCGAATTATTATGTTAACAATCGGGAATAAACTAAAAGGATCGGCCAAATTATGGTTTGGAGTTGCTTATTGTTCCTGACCAATATTTAAATACACAACCTCTAATTGGAGAAAATTTTATTGATAAACCAACTTTAAGAATGATGTGAGAACAGAATACAATAAAACTTCAAAATATCAACATAAGCGATACTTTGTTGATTGATCGAACTTTGGATATGGCAGAAAGACGTGATGTTTCAAGTGCATTTCTTCAAATGGACAAAACAAAGGTGTAGTTGAAATTCTATTGGCTGAAATAAATATGGATCAAATTTTAAATTTTGCGTTATTCTGAATTGATAGCCAAATAGTATTTTTACATCAAGGTGAGGTTATCAAGAAGATGGAAGTTTGGTTTCGCATGTATGCGTTAAATACAATCAAATTCGAGGTTACCAAGTGGTTGGCAATTGCGTAGCGAATCATTATAATTCGCTAAGGCATTGTGTTGTGATTATACTTTGATTAATTCAAAGTATTTTCAATATTTTTGTAGTTTGGTCACTGCAGTCTGATGAGACGACCGAATTTTTTAATACAAAAAATTCAATGTTTCATTATTTCGAAACCAAACTTCCATCTTCTTGATAACCTCACCTTGATGTAAAAATATGGATCAGTGTATGACTCCGAGTGAACGATAATGTTTATTTAAGCTGATAACAAAATTCGGTAGTTGCTTTGCTCGAAATTTAAAAGAACTCAGGAAAACGGATTTTGAAAGGAAAATTAAATTAAATAATGACAAACCAGTTGTCTATCGGCCTTATAGACTATCTTACCATCAACGCGAAAAAGTAAATACAATGATCAATGAATGACACAATAAAACTGTCACCTCAAAGGCTAATCCTAACATATGAACCACGAAGTATATTAAAAAATAAATTGATGCTGGTAATGGAAACCGATAAGTTTACCGATGATGACGTGGAAACTATAACAAGGTTAGCTTATGAGAGAACAAAAGCAGCTGGGATATGCCAGAAACAACGTTTCGATAAAGCACATTGTGCCCCTCATAAATACAACGAGGGAGAAATGGTATTTGTAAAGTGGGAAGGCAGTTGAAGCACTGGTGGTACATCAAGAAAACTAATCCCAAAATATTGGGGACCATATTTAATTGATAAAGCGCTTGGACACGATAGATATCACATTGTCGACGTTCTAGGAGCCGAACAAACTCAGCGAAATTTCGATGGTGTATGCAGTTCAGATCGATTAAAACCTTGGTGTACGTTAGAAAATCTGGAGGAATTAGGAAATATCGATGACAGCGATGAGGACATATCTGGTTGCAGGATGGACGACTGAAAGAAAATAGAGAAGGGGGTTTTTCTTTGGAAAGAGTATGTCATGGAGAACGACGTATTTTCGGAATTAGTATTTTGTTTTTAATAAAAAATGTATTTTTGCGTTATCAACTAACAGTTCGACTTTTATTGGATTTAAATTCGAATATAAAATTGGGTTTTATATTGAAGCTGCCATTTACGGAATACCGATTTCAGTCAAATTTCACTGTGATCTGTCTATCAAAAAATCGTAAGTATGAAGTTTTATCCCGATTCGTCAACTTGTTTGTGGTGTAAGTGGCTACTTTTTTTTAAATAACAGTTAATTGTCAAAAATTTGCATTTCGAAATTTGTTTTGAAAAAATGACTTGAACCAATTAATTTTGTTCGTAATTTTAAAATATTTTCAAAAATAAATTTCACAAATACTTAAAACGTTACATTCCTTTATCGAACAACGCGATTTCGATCATATTTTGTACGTTCATATTCACGCTCGCTCACATTGAACCAAAAACAAAGGATCGGGTTATATCAGGCGGGTGAAGGGGAAATTTAATTTCAGTTTATAGGAATTTAAAAATCGATAGGAGCGAGAGTATATAGGATCGGTATCAAGCGGGTCGCTACGCTCCCGTCACTCCGCAATGCATATTCTGTACCATAACGCGTTTCGAAATAACACGTTTTGAAATATAGCGTTTCGAGCGGATCCGCCAGAGAACGTGTCTTTCGGAAACCATAAAATATATTACAGATTACAATACATTTTTCGCGAAAACAAGTTGTATAATATTAATCGTGTTCTTGCCATAATTCTATTTTATTGATCACTTTATGGAGCAATCGTTCAGGCCAACCTTGGCATAGCATGTAATAATTAAGTTCCAATAAAAAGTATTAAAGTTCGTAAAGCAATAAAAACAATTTTTGGTTTCTGATGAAATTTTCAGGGTGCAAAGAAAAAATTTAAGAAATATAAATATGGTCAGTGTGTTGTGATCTAAAGAAAGTGATATTACACGTTTACTTTTATTATTATTACTTTGTTTGTGCACTATTTACCCTTTATATACTGATAAGTGATAAAATATCGGTTACTCCTTTTTATTGCTTAATCATTAACACCACTGACGTGTAATACTTATATCTTTTAATAATTATTGCACAAACAAGTCATAAAAGCTCTGCAATCAAAATTGCAAAATTTCCAAAATTAGCTGTTAAAATTGTATCTAGACCTGCCTCACAAAGTTCTTTATTGTTTATGTTACTATGGGGTTAAATAAAAAGTCAAGTGGAATTAGCGATATTCTATACGATGTAATTATCTACATTCATAAACACATTTTAAGACATAAACCAATTTAAAGCACCGTAAAATCAATAAAAATGTGCGCTTCAGTAACATGATTACTTATTAATTTATGAGGATAATAATTAACATAGAAATTTTCTTATTCTTCCTTTCAGATATTACTCGATACTTATAGTATTTCATCAGAATTGTATCGTATATAGCCTCAGCCTTCTTAACATCATTCAGCTTTAATCTCGATTTTAATTATCTTGCGGTATTTATCTTTTTCTGGTTCATTAATGCGCGAGCTTTTTCGATGTCCATCAACACATTGTTCCACTTTGACTTCCTCGCAAGTGAATAAATTTCCCTCTATATTTCTTGATTTTTCGGCAAGTACTATTTCTTCATTCGAAAAATGTTTCGTGTCATCGGACACCAAAAGATGCCTCCATTTACCATCTCGCCTGCCAAACTAAATCACACTCCTTACTTTTGAGTCTCCGGTTAGTTTTTGATTTCGTAAATTCGTTCCATGTTTTAGCTCAGTAAATTGAAAGGGATTACTCCAGTGATTACTAGGCTAGCTGTAACACCGTTCTATAGGAGCTATAGTAATTCTAAGCACATCATAACTCCGCAAGGCTGCCATTTGTGTTCTATATAGTTTTCTGCAGTGAGTATTTCGGTCCAAATTTTGCACCCATTTAACCAGAAGCTTATTATCCGTATCACTTGGTCTGGCTTACGGTAGGTTTCCGCTATGTCTCTTACAATTATTATAAAGGCATGTTTGTTTAACCGGTTTTTGTAATCGTCAATCTTGTCTATACTATACCTAATTCTTCAACCCAGAAACGGAAATTTTCACCTTTTATTTCCGTATTTAGCTAAAACTTGTTCAATTGCTGCCTCGTCAGAATATAAGTTTGTTTGGCTTTTTGGATAAAATTATCAGTCAAATCTCGATGAAATATCTCTCAAAAGCGTTGTTGAGTGAAAAAATAAGTATCTGTTTGGGTAACTTTCCCATTACTCACCGTAATTTGATACGATAATTCCTTGCAGAACTTCTATCTACTATTTAACTACAGTTAACCACTGAAAGATCATGGAAACTCGAAACCGCAAGTGATAGAATTTTGGTTGGATGTCGGAAATACGATATGAACTCGGTCAATGATGCAACACAACGAAATGTGCCGGCTTCTAACATATAAAAATTCCTACCCCGAAATTCGAGCCGATAAAAAATTTTGCAAATAACCCAGGAGAATTCAACAAACTTTCTAGAAATTGGACTCATCGCAACCACATTGATACTCCAACCCCTTACCTTCTTCTCAGTCGTCACCAGACTTAAACCTACTGCAATCCTCTTAAGGAATTTCCCCCTTACCCATTTTTATCATAATCATTTGCCCCGTGCTTGAAGTATAAAATGAGAATAACTGATCTCCCGGAAGATCCCTTAAACGAGTTTTATCGCCCGTTTCTTTTTTAATCAAAGTCATTCGAGTTGAAACACTTGAAAAGGGGATCACAACTCCTTAACCAGTTTTTTTTAAAAACGCTCAAGTAGAAAAAGTCTAATAAGGAAAAAAATTAAAAATGAATCTGGAACCCATCCCTGACTCAGTAATCGCAATTGATTTCCAGCACTCGAAAACCCCTCCCAATTTTTTTTTGTCATCTAAATTTTTTCATCGCGGAGCCTCCGTAAACCAAAATGCCGGAAATTCGGACTCAAAATAATCCACTCCTGCCTCTTGTAAACCGCTCTCAAAATCAGTTTTCATCAAAATCATTTGAGATAATACAAATGTAAAAAACGAACCCAATGAACCCCTAAATGCATGTTGCATGCTGTCATGTACTTTTGAATTTGCCCCCAACCATATAGGCAATCAGTATAAAGAGATCTTGATGTGGGTACTTTTCAATTTGGTGAGTAATTAGTCTACCACCAGCCACAAAAGAGATCGCCAGATGCGAAATAATGATGGTTTCGTCGCAGAAGCTTCTAATTGTCAGGAAGAAGTAGTCAAGGTCACTTGGTCAAGCTTGAATAATTTTCTATATTGTGATTGTTAAAAGCTCCTTGTCGAAAAGTTGCCATTTTATACAGAGCTGTCTCTGTTGATTACAAAATCTTACAGAATGTTGTCCGGGTTTCAAGGAATGTAATTTGAATGTATTGAGTCCGATATAGTGAAGCAGTATTTTCTGACGCCTTCGGGAGATTTATTTCCCTCCTTTGGTATCAAGATTACCCGTTATTGTTTTTGTTATGGTTTTTCTATGCTATCAAAATAGTTTATTTGAATGAGAAGCTTTGGCGCAGCCCGGCTTCTTCTTGTCGCAAGGCTACTTAAAACCGGAGAACGCCAGATATTTGGAGTTCCCGATTCTTTCCTTGGCTCACGTCTCTTACCTTGCATTGATGATTGTTTTGTCAAGGTTAGCTTCTCTAGACCCGCTAAATTCTGCTAGAAAGGGTCGTCTCGAGTAGATTGTGGTTTATGCAAATAGTGAAAGTATGTATGTAAGAATATCACAGAACTTCCTACAGTTACGCTTTATAAAGCGCAACAACACGTATGCCCCTGCGACAATCAAAATAATGTGTCTCACAAAAGTCAGATCGAAAATAAAAACTATTTCAAGATTAGAAATATAATCCGGCCTTACATAAAATAGGCTCATGAAGACTGGAGAGCGAAATGATTCGGAGCTGAGAGTAGTGCAATCTCTCGGTGATTACTAATTTCACATCTTATTCCTGTTTTAAAACTAGAATGAATAAATGAAATTTTTCAAGGCTCTGGGAAAATACCATTGCGAAGACACATTAAAAATGAACACCATGTAGAAACCAGATGCACGTTACTGTTAGTGACAAGGATTATTCACATGTAGTTGATTCGCCTGGAATTAAAATAAGAAACACAATTAGTGAAATTGATATCGCACTTTTCATTCACCCTACCACCAGTAGAACACGCAATTGGATCGCCATTAATGTTGAACCGTTGTCGAAAGGAAAATTTACTCAGAATTAAAACAGTTAGACAGATTTTGCCGCTAGTTATGATGTCGTAATTTTTATCCAGAAACGAAATTTATCAGTTTATTAGAAGGTGTCTCAATACTAAAATTTGAAAAGTGACATACAATCCTCATCGTTAAGATGTCTCGTTAAATCGAATGTGTAAGGGAATTTTAAATGCTTCGTGACTGACCACATGGAACTACTACACCAGACTCGTGAATTTGAATCAACTAACTTTAATTTGTCTGTCATTCTTAATATGCGTTTTGTAATGACTTAAATGCCGATATCGATGATTGATTAATTCAGAAGCAAGAGTGTTTCAAGATCCTCATTTTAATTTCGAATAAGAATTCGGATAATAAAACCGGTTAGGATGTAATAAACTGATTTTGTGATAAGCAGAGACCGCAGGTAAACTTTATAAAGAATTGATTGATTCAGCCAATATAAAATGAAAAAATTAATTTTGAGCTACTTTGAGCTACTATATGAACCCAAGTTGGCCTGGCTAGCATCATATTTCGTTTAGTATCTGTTAGCCCAATTGGATTATACTAAGGATGACGGGATGAGATAAATATTTCAATTGGACATTGAAAGTTTCCCGAAGCACCAAATTTACTAGAATATTGGTATACTTAGGAAAACACGCCCGTTAAAATTGCGGGTGAAAATAATGAACATTCAGAGAACTTTTAATTTGTTTACACCAATGGAAGTATGCCGGTCATTATACTAAATGATGCCGAACACGAATTTTCTCAGGTACAATACCATTCTGGTCATGATAGTAATGATAGTAATTGTGACCAAGGTAACAACGCCAGAATGTAATGAGGTATTGACCTGAGTGGTTTTAGCTATTCATCTAGAAATTTGGAGTAAGAGCAATTTTAATTTCATGACGGGTACCATATGAGTATTGACGGACTAATGGCTAACAATTGGCGATCAATTTTTATCAGCCATAATTTATTTGTAATGTTATCAATAAAATAGAATTATAAAAAATGCTAATTAATTTAATTACTCATATACTATAAAATTCACACGATCACACTTTATTCATTATATAAATTAATATTAAATAGAACATAAATTAGAATATGGTATACCACAAAACACTTATAAATATTACAGTTGTCGACTAATCACTTAGATTTTATTGTAGAATACAGTTCGACCGTTTCGGGGTTGTATCGGTCGGAAATTAGCCCCCATTTTACCCTCAATCCCGTTTAGCGCGTAGAATTGCGCTAATGCTTTCTGCGATATTCCCAACAATTTTTCTCCTACGTACCACGAAACAACTTCATTGCACGTAGGTGTTGTTAAACTGCCCTTATACGAGTAGTGAGGAAAGTTTATATTCCCGAATAAATCTTGCAACGAAAATAGGGCCGCTTCGTTGCTGATGATATATTTCGTACCTGGTTCTCGAACGTTTGCGAGGAAATCAAATTTTAGTTTTGTTGATAATTTTCCAACTGGTTCGTAGAACTTTCCTAAAACGGCAAGACCATCCGGATACTGAAGTGCATTTTCGAATGTTTCATAGTCGCGATTAAAAAGAACTGCATGCCCTTCCATTGCAAATCCCCGATTATTTATTAAATGCTCGGTTCCAGATGTTTTTTTATTTTTCCCGAAATGGAAGTGAATCTGGGCGAATATATAATAACGATTGTTTAATTTGACAACTGGACTTTCACCGTCCTCGTACTTAAATTGGAATTTAACGGTGTGGCCATTATTTTCGATTTCGATGCTCGATGGGGTTTCTCTCCATTTTGTAGCACTCATCTTTGCTGGAAGCGTCGACTTTTTCATCGCATTTGTTTTTATATTTATCGGACTTTGCGATTTTCCGGCGCATTCTGGTGCAATTTCAGACCATTTATCAGGTGAATTGGGACTTGCGGGATCGTACGAGTAATCCGATGTACCCTAAACAAGATTTAAAAAAACAGATTAGCACATTTCACACATGGCAAATTATTATCCGTAATCCTCACCCCATCTTTCTTGTATCGAATCGTAAAATAATCATTACTTCGGATGTCGTATTGTCCCGCATATCGAGTTATATCACTTAAATCACTATTATATGGCATAGGTGCCCCATAATTTCCACAATCACATAACACTTTAAATATTACAAATATTTTAAGAACTATTTTAAAACTATCCATTGTAGCGTTTATTTGTAAAAAGCACCTTTTACAAGACGTAACCGTAGACTAACTGACTGTGTAACTGATAAATGTTGATAGTTTTGTCTGTTTTATAAAATATTTTTCACATCAAAAAAAAAATTATATTAGTAATGAGTCGAATAAAAGAAGTGGTAAAATAAAACTATCGTACATAGTAGTTTATACAACAATTATACAATTATCAATCTGTAATATACAGTAGACAAGGTAAATGGTCCGGTATCATGTGTACACGATATACATTATACAGAGAAAGTGTTATCTGGTATTGATTGCGATACAATACCGCACTCAAAACTATTTCCTATATCTATTTACTATTTTGCACGATATACATGAAAATTGTTCGAGATCATAACCATCCGCGTATACCCCACACTCAAAACAGAAGATGAAAGAAAGCAAAGAATAATTTGCATAATAATTTATGAATTAAGCTCGTGATCAAAATTTTATGTTTTGAGCTTATAGTTTTCATGGTCAATTAAAAAAACTGTTCATTATAGACAAAAATCACTCGCCCCTATATATAAATCACTTTAATGACGAATTTAAATGTAATAAGGAGAAGCATTCTATTGAAATGCATTTTAGGCTGTATCGCGTAAAAATCGATAAGATCTGATATTTTATTCGTAATATCGCAATTCAGATGTTAATAACGAACAATCGATGAATAGAATTGATCTGATCATAATTGTTATCAAATTGCTGATTTTAAAAATTTAGAAGGGCGATTATAAAATTTCTTGGTACTGGCACTTTTTGTGATCTGGAAAGTTAAAGTGACCAATCACTTAAAACCTTTGACATTTTCACGATACGGATACCCTATTGTAACGATCTTAATGCAGTTCAAAAGTTCAATCACTATAATTGCCTTCAAATCTTGATCCTCTAGTTCATGCCTAGATGATAGCAGTCGATCGTCTTTAAATTGATCGTCATTTCTTTTCAACGCGATTGCTTGATATTTTTGATTAGGAGGTTCTAAAGATAAAAGTTGAGCACACTTGCTTCAGTATATAAGAAATTTCTAGATTTCTATGTAACGATGTTTTTCCATTAGGATGGTAATGGAGTTTAGATATTTAATATTTGTCACGCCTTTGAGCAAATATTGTATATTTTAAAGCATTGAAAACCGGCAAGAGCCTTGAAACGTACAACGTTGGCCAACTGCACACCAAAATAAGACATAATAGTCGGAAAGGATTAGGAAAGTATTGCTGTATGAACAAACGATTCAGCTCAATTCAGACGAAAAGTTCATGCTGAACAACTAATTGCTCATTTCTATCTTAATATAACATAAATGTGATTCCAATTTTACATATCGCCGTTAAATTATAAAATTAACATGAAAAACGTTGAATCGACGGCATGTTAGTTTTACCATCTATATTACAATAGCGGAAGCTATACTAAATTGATCAGTTGTTCACAATAAATATTCATAGGTGGCAGTAACATCAACAAAACAAGCGCCTGGCTAATCGTTTTACTAAATTGTCGACTTTTCGTGGATAAAGGAAATATTAAATTAAATTAAAATAATGGAAGTTGATATGGAATTTGCATTAGTAGTAAATGTTATTATAAACTACGAAATGTTTAAAAATAAAAAAAGTTATGAAATGAAATAAAGAAATGTTTTAAAATGACATATGACAACTAAATTGAAAAGTTACCTCGCGAGGAGACTTTTCGTTTGTAACCTGGCGGCGAATAGCGGTTCGTTCCTTTTAAAAATTAACTAAAAAAAATTACTAGTGGTGAGTAAAATGAAATTAATTGTGTAATTAAAAGTTATTACAAATTGTGTAAAATGAAATATTAAATAATTGTGTAACTTATTGTAACATTATTTTCAGGAATATTCCGGAAGTGATGTAAATTACAAGAATTGTGTTGTGAACCGTCAAAATTATAAAGGTATCCATAATCCAGTGATACGAACCGACTTTAATAAAACAAGTTTATAATATTTTTTGACAGCGGTAGGATTCTGAATATAATTGAATGTAGGAAATGAAGGATACACGGGAAGTTGTCGAAATAATCCTTGAAATATCTGAGAAAAGGTTTGATCAACAAAATCGCATCCAACCAAAAATGAAACTCGATTTGTGACAATGAACTAAAGAAATGAACTGGGTTTTGTGGAATCGAGTGATGACGAGGGTACAGCAGATATTTAAAATCAACTGAACCAGCGCGATGTTGATGAACAATTTTACCGGGATACTACTTTAGTTTAGAGGCTGAGAATACGAACTACTCGGAATTTTGGATGCCAAACCGTATACAGAATCGATGTTTTCTTAATTAGCCAGAAAGAACCAAAAAATTTGGTTTCATCTGAAAATCAGGCAGGGATTTTTAAGCACGGATGAAGTCGGTGAGTTGTAACGAATTGTCTTTAGACAAATCGAAATCTCGTTACCACTTTCAACCTATCTATAAACTACCTGATACAATTGTATACATATTTGCAGTGTTAATCATGACCTGCACAACATTTCTTAAATTCTAATGTAATTTTTCTAAATGTATACAAATTGTTTATGTTACTCAAATAACATAATAAATGTATTTACATTTTTACCTGAATAAACCATTTTTAGATGAGTTTACCCAGTGTGTGTATTACAACAACGTTCAAGGTTGTTGTTCGTAAATATTGCTTATAAGTAAGTACACTGCACTCAATTTCCCAAGTTTGCAGTAAATATAATTGTAATGTCGTTCAACTAATAATCGCATGGAAATTTCTGATTTTTGGCACATGTTGCTTATTCAACAAAATATATGCATGCGATTATTGGTGATATGGATTATTAACGGAAATGGGGGGGGCTATTTAGAGGTGATTTCAATCATTTAAATAGTCTGATTTTTGTTTGAGAAGGGGATTATGTTTTGGAAAGCAGACGGTGGCAGTCTTCATAAAATCGTTTGAGATCATTGTTGGACTAAGTCGTATTGTATTTGAACATAAAAAAAGTTTAATTTGGGAGGACAATAAAGGCGCAAAATTTTAAGAAAAATCCGTTTATTTTTATTTTTGGGAGTTGTATTAACGTGGTGAGTATGTACTAAACAATATTTTTATTCACAGGTATAAGTAAAAAAAAAAGGAACTAACATATAACTGGTCCAGGCTGTACTAGTGAACAAGGAATTTCGTGTGACGTTTTTCGTCGGAAATTCCCGCTGTTAACTAGTATAGTAACAAGGTGCATGGCCAAGCACCTTTCTTATTACTAACCCGCGGCCACGCGCCGTTACTTAAATATAGATATTTTTTTTTTTTTTTTGTTTTGATTAATCGGACACCTTGCCAATAATAATGTGGTAAGGGCCGAATAATCAGCGGATCTTGTGTGGCTCATGCAGAATGGGTAAGCCAACTGCTAGTGATGGTACTCACGGTTCCCCCTCCTTAACTCCCTCGCGATTGGGCGAGACGTCTTTCTTTCAACATCAAAAATGTTAGCGGTATACTAGGCTCGGTTCACACCTCCATCCCCCACGACCATACATACCTCTACCCTTTGAGCTACGGGCTAATGCCGCTTGGAGGGAATGTGAACAGGGATATTATTTTTGAAACTGTTTGCCGACAGCAAACTGTTTCATTATGGCGCCCAATCTAGAAGCCCGAAAATAATCGTATTTGTTAAATACAGGCTGTGCTTGGTTAGAAATATCAGACGCTATCATCTTGCTTTTAGTCTATATAGTTTTTCTGAATGATCCGTGTTTTGATTAACTTAATCTAGCTATTAAAGCTAGGTAGTTGAAACCAGTGGATGCACACTCAATTATTTGTGCCAACCAGAAGAGGTTCATAGTGATTAGTAGAATTCTTTCGAACCCATTTGGGTTGTTTAGTTCCCCATCAGCGCAAAATGATATTTCTTACTCTAAGTACAGTTGTTCCATATATATGGGAGAATAAAATTTTCCCAAACAAAATCATCCATTAAGATTGTTGTCTTCATACAGCTTTCTCAACTTGAGTTGTTTATGACCCAGTGAGGGAGAGTGTTATGCGCTCACGGTTGTAATGTCAATCATTCCTTTCTTGCCTGCAAATGCAGGGGGTATAAAGGACTTGACATTCTATCGGCTTAGCCGTAACACTACATTAAACTGGTACAAACACCCAAGTTTCACATTTCCCCAAAAATAATTGTAATTTGTTTTGAGTTCTTCAAAACAGATTCTCCAAAGAAATTCGACTAAAAATATGAATTTCCTGGTGGTCAAACCACACAGTGCATAGTTAGGTTTCGCGGTCAAATCCGCTTTGTATATTTAAAATTTTAATCATCACCCTTTGGGGTGTAGGTCGTATATCGTCTACATTTAGTTAATCACGTCTAGATTTAAACCTATTCAGTTGTTCAGATATCTTTGCTCTGCTATTAGGCGAGTATGACTGCAGGCCTGGACATAAACTGAGTAAAGTTACGATACGCATTGTGGAAATTCTTAACGATAGCCGGCGAGTTACCGTTCCTTCTGGTAGTCCATTGTGGTATATACAGTTATAGAACTCAAAAACCACAGGTGATTTACAAGCATATCTTCGGTTAGCTACTCGCACAGTCGTGATCCTTTGCTCGCGAAGCTTGACTATCAACTGTGAGGATGAGGGCAATTGGAATATGCTTGGCCAGTAGGTACAATTTGTGGGATTGCTAATCCAATCCGAAAATAGCAATGAGAATCACTCAGGTGTACATACCGAGTTAGGACTCTCACTGCATGATTTAAATTGGATGTGCACTTTCGCCAAAAAAATTTTCATTCATATTTTAACCTATCCCATTCCTTTTTCAACCATCACCAGAGCACCTGGACCTCGCTCGGCGGGGGCTGCACAGGATCCGCCACACCAAAGTTATTAGAAAGTTTATAAACAAAAATTGAATATAGTGTACCAACCCATCAGAAGATTAGAAGAAGTGAATTAAGACATAAGGCGTATTTATTTTGAATTACCAGCTTAAAAGCGATAGTAAAAAGTAGAGGGTGTAGGAGTTTGATAGCGATATAAGTTGGGTTAATGAGAGGACGAAAATTAAATAGGTTATAAGTATTACGGAAGATAAGTGAATTTACAATTTAGGAATAAGCAGTTATTAGGTAGTTAGTAGATTTTCAGGGTTTGCTAAATAATAGAATGTCGGAGAAGAAATTGTTTAAGGTAGACCATCTGGATGAGGATGAGTTGCGCATCGAGTTTGAAGTGCGTAACCTGGTGGACAAAATCACTCCAGGGAACGTAACCGAGACTCTAAAATTGGAGTTAACGCGCAAAATAGAGAATGAGTCCAATAATTCGTTTTTGGTCCCTAAAATAGCACATGAAGCGGCGCGTAAACAACCCGCAAGGGAGATTACGTTGTGCTTAAAGAAATTGAGCCATCTACGTCAGTGCATGCTGGATGGAGTTATTAGTTTAAAACCAACAGCTGAATGGTTACCAAAACTGGCCACCAAGTTCGTGCACCTTCAAGGAAGAGTTGCACGAATTGGTAGGACGCCTAAGTTTGCAGCATTAGTAGGACCCCTTAGAGATGCTGTCGAGTTTGGTGGGGAATTAGTGTCCCGACTGTTGGCAGGTGAGTTAACTATTGAAGATGCCCGTACGCAGTTGGGCAGTTTAAAGGTCCCAGAAGAAGCACCAAAGCAAACAGAAATCAATGATGACGGCCAAGGTAAAGGTGCAGTATCTAAACTCAAGAATCCAGTACAAATGGCGGCTCGAAAGGATACTGAGCTATTTCACCAAAAATTAGACCAAATACGACTCGATGATGATATCCAAAGGGAGGAATCCTTCGAGTATGATAGTGATGAATACCAACTTATGCCGAATTCTACGCATCGGACAAGTAAAATTAATGAGGCAAAACTACGACAGGAGGTAAAAACATGGAAAATCAGTTTCTCTGGGTATAGTAGCGAATTGACAGTGCAACGTTTTCTAACCAGGATTGAATGGCATGCTAAACGATCCCAGATACCACTTGATAGTGTGGTGGGAGCTCTTGACTTGTGCTTAGTTGAGGAAGCTCTAGAGTGGTTCTGGAATTCAGTTGACCGCAACCCAGAGATAGACTGGAGCAGCGTGAAACAAGAAATGGCGTTACGCTTTGCTCCTAATATCACAGAGGATGATATACACCGAATGCTAAGTGATAGAAAGCAAAAATACCCCCGCGAAACTGTCCAGGAGTACTATCAGGCAATGCAAAAAATCGCATTACAATCCACAAGAACCATTTCTGAAGGCGTTATGTACACTTTTATAAGAAGAAACATGCGTCCAGGATTGCAAATGGCGATGCACAACGAACCAAGATTTGCAACCCTGGCCGACTTCATTCGTAGGTGTAGCACGCTGGAGCAAGTGTGGCGAAGATTTGGACATGTTCCGGAAGCCACCTTCGCACCACCCAATGACTTGACACCTAGCAATTACGGCAACCAACCTTTTAGGCGAAGAGTTGCGTTCAACACACAAACTCCTAAGGTACATGAGTTTATGTTGGAGCAAGGGGAAGTGGACGAACCCTTATCCATGCTTAAAGCAACTTCTGGTTTTCAAGGCTACAATATCGATCCCGGAGAATACCCCACAAGGACTCTGAAGTCAAGTGGTCACCCAAGTCCAATAATCAGACCACGTCTGATGGATGAGCAAGAAGGGGATATGGGACAGTATGAAATGCCCGATACGACCCCATACTACTTAGCCAATTCCCAGCCACAAATATGTGCCATCAATCAACAGAATAGAGCCCAGTCCATCAGGGGAAACCCCATCTTTGACCCTGTGGGTCAGCAAAACTTCCAACAAGCCACAGCAGTTCAGAGAATTCACTCTCAGCCCCTGATGAGTGGTGCAAGGTTTAAGTGTTGGAACTGTGGGGATCCTAACCACACATTCATGGGTTGTCGCAAACTTGTCTCTCATGTTTTCTGTTTTGGTTGTGGAACAAGAGATGTATTCAAGCCAGATTGTACTCGCTGTACCCCATCAACGGAAAACTGGAGATCGGAGATGAGGGAGCCTCGCCAAACTCGTCTCCAGAACACACCTCCGAGGCCAAAGAATGCCACAGAAGAGGCAGCCAGCAATACGGACCCCGAATTGTACCGGCTGCACCGAGCTTAAATATTAAAAATAATAATACACACCGTTCGATATCTTGTCAAACAGACAACAGACAAAGGATTCGAGCGTTAAGATATTTTCGTTTGCGACGATGGTGGCGCAAGCAAATATTATCATCAATAATTCACCAAGGGCTAGATCATCGACCATATGTCAATATAACTTTAGACGGAGAAAATATTCGTGGTCTTCTCGATTCCGGAGCCAACATAAGTGTTTTGGGTAAAGGAAGCGAACAATTTCTACAAGACCATGGTTTAAAATACTTCCCCCGAAAAACTCAGGTGCTTACTGCCAGTGGTGCACCTGAATCAATACTCGGATACGTCACTATACCGATTACTTTTGGAGGACAAACTAAAAGTATGCGTCTCTACATCGCGCCCTCACTAGAGCAAAGGTTATACCTTGGTACTGATTTCTGGACCACATTCAATCTTCAGATAACAGTATCCGAGCTCAGTTTACCAGGTGATATCAGTGATGTAGCCTCCAAAGTAAATGCAGACAATAGCCAGCATGTGTTAACATCAGCACAGCTAGAAGAATTAGATAGAATTAAATCGGAATTTCCATCGTCTGAAAAGCTAGGTTTGGGAAAAACACACTTAGTGCAGCATGAGATAGACACTGGTGATGCCAAACCAATCAAGCAACGTTATTATGCCATTTCTCCTGCTAAGCAACGTGAAATGGATAAAGAATTGGAACGAATGCTGTCCTTGGGAGTGATTGAGGAGTCTTCAAGCTCGTGGAGTTCACCAGTTACTGTGGTTCCCAAGAGCAATGGTAAGGTTAGGTTGTGTTTAGATGCACGAAAACTGAACTCGGTCACGGTGCCAGAGGCATATCCACTGCCAATAATTGACGGTTTGCTCAGTCGCCTGGAAAACACTAAATATATTTCCAGTTTAGATTTGAAGGATGCATTTTGGCAAATCCCATTAGAACAATCTTCAAGATGCAAAACCGCCTTTACAGTGCCTGGCAGACCCCTCTATCAGTTTACCGTGATGCCGTTCGGTTTATGCAATGCGGCTCAGACGATGTGTAGACTAATGCACAAGGTAATACCACACGAACTGCATGATAGAGTATTCGTCTACCTAGATGATCTCCTCATTACTTCACCTACCTTCGAAGGTCACATGCAGTTACTCAGGGTTGTAGCAAAACATCTGACATTGGCCAATCTAACTATCAATATTGAGAAATCTAAGTTCGTCCTGACCCATTTAAAATATTTGGGCCATATAATCGGTGAAGGGTGTATTAGGGTAGACCCAGATAAGGTTAAGGCGATACAAGATTTCCCCGTTCCTAAAACTGTCAAGCATATTCGGCAATTTCTGGGAATGAGTGGGTGGTACCGCAAGTTTATGCCAAGATTCTCGGAAGTAGCGACCCCACTCACCGAGCTCCTAAAATGCAAAGGCATTATCCAGTGGAATGAGCAGGCACAAGAGGCATTCATTAAATTAAAGGAATGTCTTACAACTGCACCAGTGTTAACGCATCCAGACTACACTCGTACCTTCTTTATTCAGGTAGATGCGTCAAAGACAGGTGTAGGGGGCGTCCTCTTCCAGAAAGATAGTAAAAATGAGGAACATCCCATCGCTTTCTATTCTCATAAGCTGAACGGAGCGCAAAAGAATTATAGCATCACAGAGTTGGAATGCCTGGCCGCAGTTCTTAGCGTAAAGAAATTCCGAGCCTATGTTGAGGGATATGAATTTGTCATTATTACGGACCATGCCAGTCTGCAATGGCTGATGAACCAGACTGATCTGTCTGGGCGGTTAGCTCGTTGGAGTCTAAAGCTACAAGGTTACAACTTTAAAATCGAGTATCGTAAGGGGTCACAAAATGTAGTGCCGGACGCTCTTTCTCGAATACCCGAGGAGGAAGTAGCTGCTCTTACCATGCATGGAACGAATTTACAATTAGACCTACAGTCTGCTGAATTTACACGACCAGTATACTTGGACCTACTGAAAAATTTTCAAGGCCACAAACCAGAAAATATTAAAATCTCAGATGGGAAAATTTTGATTCACCTACCGAGTAGGAACCCTGATCATCAGACAGACATTCCAGATTGGAAACTATGGCTCCCAGTCAGCCTAGTCCCAACAATTCTCAGTCAAGCGCATGAACCACCTAATGCAGCCCACATGGGTATGGCTAAGATGATTGAGGTCATACGCAGAAGTTTCTACTGGCCAACGCTAGTAAAAGACGTGCAAAGATAGGTACAACAATGTCAGGTTTGTAAGCAAACCAAAGCCCCAAACACCACTTTGAGACCCCAAATGGGCAAATACAAAGAATTCGAACGTCCTTTCCAGAAGTTGTATCTTGACTTCCTGGGGCCATATCCCAGGTCTAAGAGTGGTAACACCCACCTGCTAATAGTACTGGATCACTACTCGCGATTCGTGCTATTAAAACCTCTGCGAAATGCAGTGGCCAGTTGGGTCGTACAATACCTGGAGGAAGAAATATTCCCGGTATTCTCCGTGCCAGAGACCATCTTGACGGACAATGGACAACAATTCAAGTCCAAACTATTTCAGAGCCTCTTGGATAGACACGGAGTAAAACATGTTTTTACTCCAGTTTACTCACCCCAGGCTAATGCTTCAGAGCGCGTCAATCGCTCAATCTTAGCTGCCATTAGGGCATACCTAGAGGAAGATCACCGGAATTGGGATCTCCATATCCCGCAGATTGCTAGTGCACTGCGCAACACCGTGCATTCCTCTACATCTTATTCGCCGGCATATCTGGTCTTCGGACAACATTCCGTTCAACATGGCTCTCAGTACCCCCTATTGCGGTTATTGGGAGGAGGAGCTTTGATGAACCATTCAGTTCAAGGAAAAGATGACCGTTTAGCGTTAGCTCGAGAACTTGTATTATTCCACCTTGATCTAGCGTACAAGCGGAATGCATCCCAGTACAACTTGAGATCAGCAAGGAGGGAATTAGCAGTCGGACAAGAGGTCTGGGTGCGAAATTTTACCCAGAGCAACGCTAGTTCCAAATATACAGCTAAGTTAGCAAACAAATTTGTACCCGCCACAGTACAACGCCGAGTTGGGACAGTAGCCTATGAGCTAGTCACGAGGAATGGCAACCCACTCGGAATTTTCCACGCTAAAGATATTCGAGTGTAGTAACCCCACTGATTCTGTAAAATACTCCATCTTATGGTGGAACACTTGGATGCACTTAAGCGTAAGAGGAAGGTGTTGGAGAAGGAACGAAAAAGTAGGAGACGGGAGGAGAGAAAAATAAAGAAGAAGGAGGTGACGGCTGATGGTAGCGCGGGTAATACAGAGCTCGTTGTCGCGGACCATTCTGTCGTTACACCATCTACGTAGAACTAGATATCTGAATAGATGATGTAAAGACAGAATGAAGAATGGTATATCGAATACCATTGCAAGTAGAGTTAAGAGAATAGGATAGGCTATATAGGATAGGTTAAAGAATAGTATAGGAATATGGTAATAATTAGCAATTAATATTATTAATTAAGTAATAAGAACCGCATATAAGACACAAAGTTAACATTATTTTCCATATTATGTGGCCAACAAACAACAAGGGAAAAAAATCATAATGAGGACATACACAAAAGGTTATCCATGGATGGTAGTAATAGGAGTAGTGTTGGTTTTCGTGAAATCGCTGGGTGGTAGTGTGTACAACGAGTTTCCAAACAACCCAGGCATATTCATGGAGGAAATAGGAGGAGCATATTAATACCAAACTAGTTACCCCGACATAACTGAGTGAACAACTCCAAAAACTACAAGCGATGATGCCAAAAGATGTCAGTTGCGGAGTTAGCCGAGTGCACGCAGTGGGAGTCCGGGGTTCAACTATGTAGACAGCAACGCACGTTGTTTAATGCTCAGGTGGATAATAGGTCATGCAAGGTCCATATATTACAAAGAGAAGAACAAGCATGGGGGGAACACAACTAAGCCAGGAAAATCAGTGGCTGATATTCAATGCATAACCCGAAAGAATTACAGTCATATGCAACAATACCACGGAGTACCAGAAAATCCAAGGCAGTGGTATACTTCAGTTAAATGCAGGGTGCCAAGTAAGAGGACAGGAGTACCTGTTAAGAGGCAGACAAACCTACGAGACGAGGGCCACAATTAACCTCTTGCCTAGTTTCAATGTAAGCCAAGTTTGGTTGGACAAAAAAATAATTCGGACCCCGGAGGTACTAGGAAATTTAGACCCGGAGCTGGAAGATTTGGCCGTTGCAGTAAACTCAATTCATGAAAAACAACATTGGCGACGAGTTAATGTACATGACCTCCACCACTATGCAAGTTCAGGGATAGTACTCGTCATAGGGGGAATACTAGTTATTAGTTGGAGGCGGCGCCGTAACATCAGGAGAGTCTGGAAAGCCACTACTACGCAACGACGTAGCGAGAACCAACTACCAACCTTCACACGACCCCGCAGGCGTTACAGTCACTGATCAGATACCTCAACGATGCATGGAGATACGTTAATGTTTATAACTTTATAAAATATTAAGTAAAAAAAAAAAAAAAAAAATATAAATAAAAAAAAAATAAAAAAATAAAAAAATAAAGTTAATCTTAGTTAAGCGATAAAGACATAATAAGCTGTAATAAGTTTTAATATATAGTTAAAATATAAGAAATAGTTAAAGTTACTTAATAATATTAAAAAGAAATCTGTATTTAGGTTATAAAAATTAGATTAGTTTGCCCGGCTGAGACTTACTCAGGGTGTGGGGCGTCCGCCACGTTGGTCGCCTTTCAATCAGTTCTAGACTCTACTTACTTTCCATAAGAGCATGAGATCTCTTTTAATCTCAGGATGGGTTTCCCCACGGTGTAACGAATTGTCTTTAGACAAATCGAAATCTCGTTACCACTTTCAACCTATCTATAAACTACCTGATACAATTGTATACATATTTGCAGTGTTAATCATGACCTGCACAACATTTCTTAAATTCTAATGTAATTTTTCTAAATGTATACAAATTGTTTATGTTACTCAAATAACATAATAAATGTATTTACATTTTTACCTGAATAAACCATTTTTAGATGAGTTTACCCAGTGTGTGTATTACAACAACGTTCAAGGTTGTTGTTCGTAAATATTGCTTATAAGTAAGTACACTGCACTCAATTTCCCAAGTTTGCAGTAAATATAATTGTAATGTCGTTCAACTAATAATCGCATGGAAATTTCTGATTTTTGGCACATGTTGCTTATTCAACAAAATATATGCATGCGATTATTGGTGATATGGATTATTAACGGAAATGGGGGGGGCTATTTAGAGGTGATTTCAATCATTTAAATAGTCTGATTTTTGTTTGAGAAGGGGATTATGTTTTGGAAAGCAGACGGTGGCAGTCTTCATAAAATCGTTTGAGATCATTGTTGGACTAAGTCGTATTGTATTTGAACATAAAAAAAGTTTAATTTGGGAGGACAATAAAGGCGCAAAATTTTAAGAAAAATCCGTTTATTTTTATTTTTGGGAGTTGTATTAACGTGGTGAGTATGTACTAAACAATATTTTTATTCACAGGTATAAGTAAAAAAAAAAGGAACTAACATATAACTGGTCCAGGCTGTACTAGTGAACAAGGAATTTCGTGTGACGTTTTTCGTCGGAAATTCCCGCTGTTAACTAGTATAGTAACAAGGTGCATGGCCAAGCACCTTTCTTATTACTAACCCGCGGCCACGCGCCGTTACTTAAATATAGATATTTTTTTTTTTTTTTTTTTTGATTAATCGGACACCTTGCCAATAATAATGTGGTAAGGGCCGAATAATCAGCGGATCTTGTGTGGCTCATGCCGAATGGGTAAGCCAACTGCTAGTGATGGTACTCACGGTTCCCCCTCCTTAACTCCCTCGCGATTGGGCGAGACGTCTTTCTTTCAACATCAAAAATGTTAGCGGTATACTAGGCTCGGTTCACACCTCCATCCCCCACGACCATACATACCTCTACCCTTTGAGCTACGGGCTAATGCCGCTTGGAGGGAATGTGAACAGGGATATTATTTTTGAAACTGTTTGCCGACAGCAAACTGTTTCAGAGTATGGCTTAAAGAATAATAAGAAACTTATTATGAGAAAGTTGGGCAGAGCAAATCGTGGTTCATGTAGTATCGGAAGCAAATTCGTTGGCTAATGGTCCATCAGTTATAGAAAGCATGCGTTAACTTTTAGGGCAGCAAGAGTAATCGGAATGGCGATTGGTCATTCACTTATTCACAGGACTGTCCAGCAGGGGAGAGCTTCGGTGTGGTTACAACCCGAAAAAAGAAGGGAGCCTTGTGCAGATTTTGAGATGACCAACTCGGTTTATGTTCCAAAAACGGGCCAACGATTTATGTTCCAGAAAATGAATACGTGTGGCATATCCGACAAGGTTGTTCGGCGGTAATGGATCATAGAGAGAAAATGCGAGGTGGTTGTTTGTTACGGTTTTGTGTATTGCGTTAAGCATCATTTCAGCGTAAATTGATCATTTGGGCTAAACGTCAATTAAGCGTAACTTGATCACTTGGAGGTTATGAAGTTGATGACATTTAGGTTTAACGTCTGGTTACATGCTATCGCGATGAGCACAATAGGAGTCGTTGTGAACAAGCGCCCCAACGTAAATAGTGAGAAAACTTGAAAAAGTGGAAGTAGTTGAGTGATTTAAAATTATTGAAAAATGCGTTAAGTGAAATAATAAATAATGGTGTAAATTATTGTAAGATTATTTTCAGTATATTCAGGACACTACATATGATCTAAACTGGTGATCGATCCGTGTTCTTCTTCATTAATTCAATCCACTAGATATATCACCCAATTTAACTAAATGGAATACGACCACTAATGGCTTATGATCCGTTACCAGCTCAAACTACTTTCTATACCAATTTTGTCGAAGCTTATCGCTTCCACTTTCTGTTAAACATCTAAAGCTTTAGATGGTCATTTAACGTTCTCCAAAAAGGAGATAAATTTCAATAAATCTTATGGCTGCGTCCTGCACCTAGGAAATTTCGAATTGTCTTTTTGTTTAAATATTCGAAGTGAATGAAAACTGCCTACACGTTTTTTATATTACCACGAAGATTCAGCTGTGCCAAATTTTTATTATTTGCTCCAAACTTTTAAGGAATGCCTGATGTTGGTGCAATCCAAATAGGAGATCACCCTGTCCATATATGCTTGCTGTTGATTCTTACACTCAGTTCACGTATTAACCGCTCTTGTACAATTCTAGTAGATAAAGCAATCAGCATCCTAACAATGGGTGCCGATGAGCCTAATTAGTGAAAGTTAAAGCTTATTGAAGCAAATCGTTTGTATATGAGTTCATTATTTATAGATTTTAAATCTTTGGAAAATTTCCCAACCGATTTATTTATTGTTGCAACAAATTTATTGTGCAAGATCTGTTTTCATACTGACATCCAAAAAAATTGACAGAGATCTGTCGATAGTAAGAAACATAAGTTAGCAATTTAAGCTTTGAAACATTAAAGTAATTAGTTTCTATTATAATGTTGTTTAATAAACCACGATGCATTTAATTATACACAGAATAAATTGCATTACTCAAATTAAAACTATAACTCTAAAGTCAGCTGACGTTAAATGAGTGCGGGTTTGGTGTTTAATTAGTTCGCTTTCTAGATATTCGATATAGAAAATCACATTTTTCTATATTTTCGAAAATTGGAGCGAGTCGAAAAAAGTAAATTATTTTAGTTCTCAATTTTGTATTTTAGTGAATAGAAAATGGATCTCAAAATGATTATGAAACCCGAGCCTTAAGTTATACCTTCGTAGTACATAAGATCCAACCGACCATATAACTGAAAAAATATTAAAAACTCATATTGTTTCCGATAGCCCACAACCGCATCTTTTAATCTTTAATTGATAATCTGAGGCATATATTTACGACGCTGGTTTGAAGCATTACTAAGTAATTTTGTTTAACAAGCTGTGTTATATTATAACCATTACAAGATCGTCAAGAAGTTGGTGCTATTATTCAATACAGAGTTGCTAAAGACACGAGAGGTATACCGCATATATAAAAGCAATATTGATTTATCATCGCAAATTTACTATACGCGGCATTGACTTAATTAAATTTGTTACATATAAAAAAATTTATTTTTAATAGATTTATGTAATAATTATCTAAGACTTTCTTTCTTTGTTTAGATCATATATGCAGCCAGCATGTGATTGATTATTGTTTTGTAAAAAATTTGCGATCGCCCCAAAATATTATCCGTCAAATGATGAAAATCGTAAACACCAACAACAAAAATTCTTCTCTCATTTAGAATTATGTAAAACCGGCATTATAATTTATGCGCATGTCTTATAGAAAATGGCAACTTATTTTGTTCAACATTCGAAAGTAATCAAAAAATAATCTTACTCAAACTTATGTAATCACAAATGTGTACATATATAATGTATGTATGTTTTGTAGATATGAGACGTGCGAATAATAAAATTGGATTATTTATCTTATTTATGATGTTGTATTGGGCGGTAAAACGGGCGGTAAAAATGTTTACCGCGCAGAATACTATTACGTTTTTATAAAGTTCGCATTGCGCGGTTCACCACTCCAGTTGCACTCACGTATACTCTGGATGATTAGTCAGATTTTCATCTTCCGGTATTTCTCAGTATAATTTATTAATGTATACATCACACTAGATTGATTATAGTAATTGCCAATTAATAATTGGATTGTAATACATTTATGGTAGATTCTGTGCAAAATGTTTATTTAATATTCAATAGCAATTAAAATTAAGTTCCTGGAGCACCGAGAATCGTTCGGGGAAAGTTGGCTGAATTGGAAGTTTTTTATGCAATTGAGTGTTATATATTGATAAATATAACCTACATTATACCAAGTCGAAACGGAAATTTGTTACTTCCTTAATTCGAATTCATTCGCGAAAATGTTTTTTATCCAAATTTGATTTATAATATTTTTGTTCTTACTAGGTTTTTTCGTAAATGCTATACTTTTCAAAATATTTACTAAAAACGATAAATTGTTTATAAGATATATTTTATCAAAATTTGCTATTTCTGAATAAAGTTTTGGAAAGTGATCTGGACCAGCTTTGTTGCAAATTTAATTTAGAATCCTTTCTTTTTCAGACAAACGAAAAGAAACGAAAAAGCTCTTGTGTAAACTGTCATTTACGGTAGGTCGTTATCCGTCAAATTTCACTGGGACCTCTCAGTTTATGAAACAAGTTTAAGTATGAAGTTTTATCCAAATCAGACAGAAACCACCTCGAAAATCACGTTTTCGGACTTCGTTAGTATAGCGAATATGGTTAATCTACTTAAATTTCTAGATTGAAATTTTCATGATTTCTTTTATTCAGAGTTTCATCTCCTTCGATTGAGAAATGATATAACTATATTTATAACAAACCGGAGTACCAAACAAATTTTCCAAAATCCATGATCCATTGTAGTCGTTTCCTTATCACCCATTTTTATAAAAATATATATCCTAAGACCCGACGGCCGACATGGTACAAAATCGAGCAACATGGTGCAACATCACACAACATACTGCTACATAACGCAAAATTATGCAATATTACGCAACATGGTGCAATATCATATAACATGTTGCAACATGACTCCATCCCGAGTCCCCCTTGAATAAGAACCTATCGGATTCAATTCCTTCAATTGCTGCCATTAGAAAACTTTCCCATCCCTATGCAACATGGTACAACATGACAACCTAACTGGAGAACTTCTTAGTGAATTATCCAGAAAATAAAACTTGTAATCGTTTCCTGGCATTCGAAAACCCTGTTCCGCCAAATTTAATCAAAACCTATCAAACCAAATAAGTGGAACATCACACAACATCTCTCAACAAGTTGTAATATCCAGCACCACCATGCAACATGGTGCAATTTGAAGCAACATGAAGCCACAGGCCACAACATGGTGCAACATCATACAATAAGGTGCAACTTGGTGCAATATCATGCAACATTGTGCAAGACGGAAATCTATCCAAGGAGAGCCCCCATTACTAAATGATTTATAAAGAAATCATAACCCGGTTTAATCGTTTGCTCGCATTCGAAACCGCTGTTCAGGCCAAATTAAATGGTAAAAGAAGGCTCTCTATAAATAAAGGCCCATCAGAATTGATTCCTGGCACTCGTAAATCCCCTCACCAATATTTGTCAAAATCATTTGAGCTAATTATTTTATTTTAAAATGGGACCCGGCCGCTACCAAACACACTTCTAAACTAATTTTCACTAAATTAAATTTCATCACAATCCAGTCCTGCCATTAGAAAACCCGTATTGCCGCAATTTTTATCAAAATCGATCGAAAGGAAAAAATTTAATAAAAGGTTCCGGTCTCCACCGAAGGAGCCCCTAAACAAATTTTCCCAAAATTAGAACATATCGAAATCGATTCGTGGCATTTGAAATCTCCTGAAGCCCAATTATTTTTCTCTGTTTAGAAAAATAAGAGAGAAAAAAATAATATCTACACATTGGATGAAGGTAATCGGTCCACCGAAGCCTTTAGTATCGTTAACGGAGAGAATGAGCGATCATCTTTGCGATTTTAGTCATCAATCTCTGTTCGATATGTAGGGCGGTGTTACTCCTAATATATATATTGGATCGCGGTTGGACTAGATATTACAAGAGTTATAGTCTTGGCCAAAACTATTGAGCACCCATGATATCTTACAATTTTTTTGGGAGTATCAATTTGAAATAAATTGAAACAATTTTTATAGGTTCACATTACTATTTTTTTATACAGAATTAATAATTTATGGGTCCACCCTTTGTCTTAATTACGGCAGAAATTCTTTTGGGTAGAGAGCTTACAAGTTTTTTGCATTCTGCAGGACGTATTCTTGGTGCAGACAGCGTTTTAGGCCTTCTTCGTTATTTATTATATAGCGCCTGGGACTGGGCAGGCCACTCCAGAACCTCAATGCCATTTTCTCAAAACCATGCCTTGGAAGGGCAGATTTATGACATGGTGCGTTATCCTGCTGAAATTTAACGCTATCCATGTTTGTATCACCAAAAAGTGTAAAAGTGTTAAAAATGATGGCAGCAACGCAGATTTTAGGACGTTTATGTATTTTGAAGAGTTTATGTGGTCCTCAAACACGAACATTTCGTCAACTCCAGAATTCGGAAAACTAAAATATTTGTATCGATGAATTTTATTTTAAAATCATATTATTTAATACTTGTATTATTAGGGCATAGAATAGTCAAATTACTTCAAAGTTTGATTCGTCTGACCACACGATGTTTGACTAATCTTCTAAGGTGAAACTTTGGTATTTTATGGCCCATTTATACTGAGCCTTCTTTTTCAGAGAGCTAGAGTTTCACCCTGGCTTTACAGCCTTTCAAACCAGCTTTCTGAAGCGTTCTAAGGTGTGGTGCGAGCAGAGATTTGTTTATTAATTTCTACTGACAACTCAGCAGCGAGGTTTGAAGAAGTTTTTTTCCCTATTTTTTAAAGCTTCTCTCAGTAACGTTCGGTTGTCAGGGTATGTGGTGATTCGTTTGCACCCGGTAAGTTTAGAACAACGTGTGCAGACACGTTGTTCTAAACTTAACTCCTTTTGTTTCGGCATATTGCAATAATATCACTAAATTTAACAAATCAAAACACCAAAAGCTAGATCACTGGATGTGCACACAATGAGCGAAAGTATCGAACTGATGAATAAATACAAAATAGTATTCTTCTGAAAACGAATAAGTTTAGTATCTGGGGTCAGTTTCAACATATGTATCTTGCAATGGATTTCAATATAGCTTTACAATTCTTAGAATGCACGAATGCGAGATCGTAAGACTCGCAAGAAACATTTCTTGATATATTGAGCGCATTTAATAATTTGAAGAATCAAAAGGAGGGGATTGGCTATTTTGGAGGTATACTATCTTATGAGCAGATTAATCAATTGTTTACTACTTATATATAAAATTGTTTGTCGAAGGAAGGCGTTCCATAGCTGTTTGATGAAAATAATTACTCCCGATTAGAGTAGCAATTCAGGACGTCCTTCAATTTGTTCCAGAATACCTGACCCACTCTCATACAGAGCTGATTCTCTTCTAAAAAACCTTGACTGTGGCCCTCCTTGTTACTGGTAAAGTTGTTAGTTTTGGCACTATCTTGGACTGTAGGTCAGGCTACTTTAGCTGTATTCTCGTGCAAAAATGCTTTTGTAACAAATTAGGGTTTGAAATAAGATCCGATATATTGATTCTATACTCTCGTAGTTAGTTCTGGCCATATGTAATAAGAAGTTTAGTGACCAGCTAACCCTTGGCAAAATCACATTCTAAATGAATGACACCTACACGTGCCTTACTAATTATTTTGCGTGTTCTATTCTTTCATCTCGGTAATGAGTGACTTGGTAAAAGAAGAGCTAGCAAATTTCGATAAGATTAATGTTTGCAAAACCAAATATGGTTCAATAATTGACATGCTTCATGATACCCATTGATCCGAATCAGTTCAACTTTTATATGGAAATTTATAAATATTGTTTTAGATCACAAATTTTGATTTGAAATCTAGCAAGTATTTTTGTGTTGTTCCATGAAATGTGTACTCAACCAAGAAACACAGTTATTATCATTCATGAATTAAATTGACATCGACAATCATAGAAATGGCGGTAATTTCATAAACTAGCATAATATAATCGATATCGACACGAACGTAGTGAACATCTGCAAAGTAAAAGAACTTGCTAAGGCATGACTCCCCAAATGAGTAAGTATAGGTATGAGGAGGTATATCAACGCAAGTTTAACTGCCGAAAATCAACTTCACTTGCAGTTTACCAATATAATCATTATCAAAACTAGAATTGAAGCTGGCGGAAGAGGCTATAGCTTACTTTTTTTGCTCCTGCCTAGTCTGAAGGCACAACTCATCGTATTCATTGGATTCCTTTCAAAATTGTGTGCGACATTTCCAATGTTAAGAATTCTAAGATCATCATATGTTCAATGTACCAACCACAATAGTCTTTCACATTATCTTTTACGTAAAATGTTTTCAACAAACCCGGTTATTTGAGGCAAATAAAATGCATATGGACACCTATATGCATTCTGCTTGGAATTTGAATAGCTACCAGACCGAAAAATCCCGCATGCCTTTCATTATATTTCATTAATAAATCATTGTGTCAAAAATTTCAACGACAATTAGAAGGTGTTGAGGCAAATGTACGATAATTTAATCGTTTCATTCGGCATATCATAGAAAATTTATTTCATAAGCACATAAGAACATATTTATGTTAAAACAAGTAGTGCCTCATAAAATTACTCATAAATTTTAAAGCCATTGATATTTTATCGCCTGGAAATGGAGATTTTGTAACTTGTAGGTCACGTAAAACAAAAATTATCTATAATTAAATTTAAATTTCATTAGAAGAATTTGAATAGTAAAATTATTTCAAAATGTCGGGGGTTGATAATTGTTTTACTCGTAAACGACCCGAGTTATATTGTAGAACAAAATCAGTTCCGGAGTTTTTTTTTGTATAGGAAGTGTCTACACACGTAATTTTTAGATAATGGATGTTCTCTTGAATCGATATACGTTGTGATAAAATCTTTTTGTTTTTTTTTATGTTTTGAATTACGGTTAATTATAAATTAACCGTATAACAATGGATTTACGCGACTGCAAAATAGAATCAAGTTTTACTGATTCATATACAAAAATTTAAGTACGTTAAAAGTTTAAGTCATTGTATTATTTTTATTTAATGGCTTTGCGGGATCTAAAGTGTCGCCATCTTTATTTTCTGATTTCGATATTATATAATATTTTTAATAAGTTTTTCGATTTAAATGTATGGCCGTAGGAACCGCGATTGTTATGATTAATTTCGACTGTCTTAGACACAACGAGACGCTTACAAACTTGTTCTCCAATAGAAATCAAACTTGCAATACAGAACCGATGAATGATTCATCGGCTGCCACAGAAAACCGTCCTTCCTGTACATCATTGCAAGCCTATTTTTCGCTCAATTTGATGCTTTAAGTACCGTAATGCATATCTTGTCATATTACACTAACAAAACTCCTTCGAGTGTTGTTGCAAATTTGCCTGATGTTAAAAATAGAAAATTTGGAATAGAACAGCGTTGCCAGTTTTCCTTAATTGTGTATCGAATACATCTATAATTGGCATGTGAATAACGAATATTTATCTATACTTCACATCGAATGTTTCATCGGCTACTATAGACCGTTATGCCTGTACATCATTTCCCGCCTATCATTTACTCAATGTGATAGTAGAAGTACGGTAAGGTATATCCTGTCAAATTTCGCCATCAAAGTTTTCAATAGTTTTTACAAATTTGCCTTCTTGATTTAGGTTTCAATGGTTGACACTTATTCCATTTTTGGCCACATCATTAACTTATTCACCTATTCACTTACTGACAAGCTTCATTTCAACCTGTACATTGACATGGACGGTGGGTCGGCGCTGAATTCTGCACTCAATCAGAGGGTCTTAGTTGTGTTTATTAACTTCACCGATTGTAATAGATGATGAAAATTCGATTTGCATCTAGCCTCTGATGGGATTTGAACCCAGTACCTACCGGTCCAAGTGCCGAAGCTTTCTTGATTTTTTCCAATATAAATTTTTCTATACAACATTTTGAACTTTTTTGGCCAACCGCTAAATTATTTATCAAACATTTAAGATGTGGAATTCGCTAAACGGGGTCGAATTTCCGGTGGACTCTGTAAAATTCACAAATTTAATCCAGCTATATCAACCTTTACTTGCGCGTTGAGTGTCTATGACAATTTCAAAGAGCTAGAACAGTTTAAAAATTCGCCCTGCACCCAATTAAAAACAGACGTAAAAAAAGTGATGGTATAAGTACCGTATAAGGCATATCATGTCACATTCCGACAACAAATCGCGTGTTTATCGCGTGCTGCTAACTGACATTTTGATAACGAATATTTGTCTACCTCCACACCGAATGATTCTTCGGCTGCCATAGGAACACCGTCCTTCCTCTACTCGTACAACATTTCCCGCCTTTTTTGCTCAATGTGAGTTATAAGTATCGTGGTTTGCAACAACAAAAAAATGTTGCAACAATTTAAAATATTTGACCATTTCTTGGAAAATAGATAATTTTGAAGCGATTAACTGTGCCAGCTTTCCATTAATTATGTTTCGTTTATCTATGATTGACATGTGCATGATGAATATTTGTCTTGCTTAAAATTAAATTCGTTAGCCAAACTATATGGGCACAGTAACTTTATAGATATTTTTTTCATAAACATATCAAAGGTATAGGATCAAACAGGAAGTTAATATTGCCATAACGAAAACTACCAGTTTTCCGAACTAAGTAAGAGGTAAGAGTAATTCATCGAGCCAAGGTTCCAAAACTTAAATCTGTCACCGTTTTTACATAAAAAGAAAACTAATAATTTCCGCGTCTTAAGCAATTAGAAAAGTCGACTTCCCGATAAATGTTCTGCATATTTTCCAAAGCAATTTCCCTCCTACAGCTCTTGAAACTATATATGTCCTACAATTGTACTACACACATTGCCATTGAATATTTGAAGTATATTTTGTAGATCGCATGTCAACCGCAACTAAATGATAATGATTTATAGCAAATTTAAGCGCGCGACAAACTTAAACACTATATGATTAATAGTTTCGCATGTCTATTTAATTCCATTGTCTTAATCTTACACCATTTTCAAGTTCAATGGTGTACACTATAAACGACTTTGTTATGATTTGTGCACGCAGAGAAAAAAAAAACACTTTTGTTCTACTTTGGTTCCGATTTGAGTTGTGCATATGGAGGAAATGCAAATTGCATATCAAATCTGTGTTATTATCAACTGCGAGATTAAATTAGTTGTTCATTTATTATAATTTATTATTGGCATTGAAATGATTACTGGTACTTTACATATAGTTTAGTGAAGTGCGAATTAAATAAATCCAGCATCCAGCATGAAATTATCATCAGTTTTAAATAGCAAAACATTCCCGGTTAATCCGCACGATAGCTCACCCAAATTTTTATAGTAGACGCCATACCGTGGAATAGGAATTTTCTCCAACTTCTACGAATATATATAGTAGGTTAAGTAATTAAATTTGTTGGTATTTTAAAATGCGGACAACATTTTAACTTACCACTATCGATTTCGTAATCTCCTCATAGTCGCGATGAATTAACGAGGCATTGGCGTATATAACATTTGACGCGATCGGTTCCTGAAGTACCAATACCGCATAATTATATTTATCCTCCGATAGGTTTACAATAAATTTTGCCACCTCTTTTGATTTCTCAAGCTTACTACAGCATATAACTTCGGGACCGGCCATCGTTACCAACTCTTTTAAATGTAAATTCAATGGTAACGTTATTGGGGTTACATACATTTCCGGATATAAATCAAGCAAAAATTGTGCCCCCTCCAAGTTTGTGTACATATTTATACCAATGTAAAATTCATTTCCCGTAAATAGAATATCTTGTCCGTCGAGTTTTATACGTTTATCGGGGATCGAAACTATTTTTAGTTTCAATGCTTGCTCGAGTAAATTTAGAACGAATCCACTGTAAGCGGCACGATCTTTAAGTAGAATTGCCGTACCATAAAAAATGTATATTGAACTCTCGAGGCTCGATGTGATATCATCCATTTCGAATTCAGGAATTTCATAAACATTTTCCACGATGTTTTTGATGGCACTGGAAATAAAAAAAAATTGATAATGTTTAATACAACATGTTAAAAATCTATCTAATTATATACCTGACTAATGTCGCCTGTTCTTCCAACGCTTGACTATAGTAGGAACATGTCTTTTCTAAATAATTCGGCACCCCGCTTATAATGGCGTGCGTATAATTTTCGGTCTTATATTCGACCTCCGGAAGAACGAATTCTCTCTGCATTATGCTTCTGTATTGACAAACTATACGCAACTATACGAGGTTTGTGCATTTGCTTTCAGTGTTTAATCTCGGCGGACTGAATCACTCTTCGATAATTCGAGCCGATAAGGGAATTTCAGTAGTATTTCCCATATATATTCGTATTTAAATTAAATTAATTTATTTATGGGTGCAGGACAGTATTTTTAGATATATTGCGATAGTGATATTAGATAAATCTTTATGTGGATTTTACTTGTGATCATAAAATTTTACACGTGAAGAATGGGACTATACTCGAATCAGATTACTATTAGTAACAAAAGTGTATGAAGTTAGCAGCCTCAAACCTAAATCTAATGAAATGAGTTACGTTATAGTGTTGCCCACCGATAAATAGATTCAGCCTATACCTCTAAAGAAATACCAATCATTCATTGAGTCAGTCCATCAAAAAGTCAATTTAACGTAATGAGTTATGTTATAATTTGAATGGACACTACAATTGTCGTGATCTCAGGCCAAGTGTAGAATATGAAATTTCAAAAGCTACTCGTTTAGATCAAGGTCCTGCTTAGTTTGCAATAGGAAATACCACACTTTACTGCACGTTTTGAAGTTGTACCATCATTCATAGAAGGTGCCCGCATGTAGCTTTCAATTATTGAATTTGCCATTGAATCATAAATCGATCCAAGACTTTATATCGGTTACAGCCGTTATCAATAAAATTATGGACATGCTATCAACCAAACCTAACGACCGACATTCATCAATAGCCAGGCTGGAAACATTCGAAACCTCACCATTCTTATTATTACTCGTATGTACTAGCAAACTTTATATGAATCCTCCTAAAACATGGTTACATGGTAAAGTGGAGCGCCATCGATACCTCACTCATTTTCGATAGTCGAGAACCAACAATTCGCACCACAAAATTCTTTTCACAAGAACCCAAAGCCACTTCCTAGTAGCAACCAAAGTCGCATTGAGAAATTTTACGTCGATGACTTGCACCAACTGTACGAAAACATAATATTAGTCGAAGTCCAAAGGCAAATAGTGGCCTGTACAAGAGTTACATTCCGACATCATCGGAAAACCATTTTATCAGGAAGAGTTGTGAGTAATCAGTTCAACTTAGTTAGAAGCTGCTCTAAAATCAATTGCCCAACTCAAACGCCACCGTCTTTGAATCCAAGCTCCACCGAAGACCAACAGCTTGCCACGTTACGAGCTTGTGCCAGCTTAGGTCCTATTGTACGCGTTCACTGAGATTTTGGGCATTGTACATAAATGCGATGTGCACTTTGGTGATCGCTCACCCACGAAGTAACAGCTCATTTCAAGCCTTCAATTTCCACAGGGGAATTGCTCAGTCCTCTACTGAAACGGAAACAAAATACCTAAGGCGGACGAAAACCAGACAAGTCCTGTCAGGTAAATCATGTCTTAGAATACCGTAGTAACTCGTTTCTGTCTGTAAACTAACAATGTCTGGGTCTATATGTAGAGTCGTATTCAAGGGAGCTATTCGACTTTCGCCAAAGCCAACAGACAAATTTCAAAGTATGATTTTTTCCTGCACGAGACAGCAAAAATGCCAATGTGTGATTTTGTCAATGCATACTACACAATACAAACAAAAAACTGGAGGCAGCCAATTAAATTATTGAAAAATAAAAGAAATCATAATTTTTCTAGAGGGGATTTAATTAATTTTTGTTTATTTTGAGTCAAATTTTGATCCAGGAATGCCAATTCACAAAAAATTGTAAATGCTATGTGATTGTTAGGATACATAAGCTAACTTAATTTCAACTCCTACTTTGAGATTAGCCGGACCACACACACTGCCTCTTCAAACAAAATAAAGCAGCAGAGGGGAGATAAAGGGAGATTGGGTTACAGAAATCTGTAAATTCATTGGTTCGTTTTTCTTAAAAGTAAAGTGTTTTCTTGGGTTGAACATACGTGTAAAAGAAATATTTTAGTTGGCACATCCTGCCTACATTACATTTTGATAATACCCCTAAATTAATGCTTTATGCTTTTATCCAAGACACACACCAACTCACTTAAAAATGCAGAACCGCAACATATGTTGTCTTTAATAAGAAATTGAATATATTAAGGCGCAATTTCAAATATATTATGAACGAGTTCGAAAATTACAGTAAAATGTTTTAAAGTCTTCTTATCGCTAAAAATTATTCACACAACTTATCAAGCTAACTTTCAAATAAGATAACAAAAATGATAGCTGATTAATGTTGCTTTTTTATGATTGTTATGGTTAAGATATTTTCAATGCCATAAGCTTTACCGGCTTGACACCCGGAAAATCCATTCCAATCAATTTAAAATCTTCGGCCGAGCATGAATATTCTTCTTCGAATCCAGCACGGGCGGCTGGTATTTGTGAAGCGGGCGATGTAAAAACAGTTGATGTACATGTAATTCCAACACCTCTACCAAGTGGAGCTCTATGAAAAAAAAAAACATTATAGAAATATAATTTTGAATTTGATTTGCGCATATTCGTATTTATGTACCTTGCCACTAGTATATGCTGTGCAATGCCTCTTCCACGATATTTAGGTGTCACGGACAATCCAAAACCTGACATATAAACATCGGTTTTATATTTTTCATATATGTTCACTGCTTTTGCGACATGAAAAACGGCTTTATGCACTGAAAGTAATATTTTTGCTGCTGGTGCCAAAGGATCATCGTGTACATGGTTGGCTACAAGAATATTTACTCCCACCAATTCATCGGAACCGTCTTTGAAACATGCAAGCGACAGTTTTTGTTTAAAAGCATCTTCCCATATTGCACGAATTTCGGCCAGAGATTCAGGACATTTTCTTATACCTATATAGGTACGGCATAAAATAAACGAAAATGTAATAAATTACTCTTAATTTGAATGCCAACTACAAACATCCTAGGCAGACACATTACAAAAAACAGATAGGCTCATTACTGGTAAATCGTTAAGGGTTTTACTGATTGATCCATGAATTGGATTTTAATTAACCAATATTTTTATAATTTGATCTAAATAAAATTAGTAAATCTGTCGATATGTTAGTAGGTTACAAGTTAATCTAGAGTCCAAAAAAATTATTTCCAATTAATTTAGCTGTTAATCACTTTGCACACTACACACAGAAAAGAATTAGTAGCACATGTCGTTATTTATATCCACCTTTCAATGAGCTCAGCACTTCATCGACTAAAAAGTAATTAGCCATATGATTTACTGCCTCCGTATAACGGTCCTCTGGTAAATCTTGTACACGATAATTTACAAATTGATCACTATCACAATCTTTAGCTTGAAAAGTATGCCATACACTAGGGAATGGTACATTGTCGGGCCGTTTCCAATTCGACATATTCACAACTTGTTTCTTCGAATATAAATTTGCACTAATAGATGATAACGTTTGCATAGTTTGGAAATATTTTTTGTGGTTTGATTAGAGTTTCATGTGTGTATTGTATAGATAACTTCTGAACCCAAAATGACTTTAATAAGTGTATTATTAGTATTTGATTATATTTTATAGATAAACAAAATAATTAATGATAAAACTCATTAATCACGCAAGCTTAATTTAATACTTGCTATATAAACTAATCTTAACAGTGTTCCTCTAGAAATGCTTTCAATGCCTATGTAAAATCAACCTCTTGGTTATAAAACATGCAGACACACATAGTAAATTAGAAAAGACTTCCAGGTATTTGTGAATAGATTCCAAAAAATAATCAAATCACAATCAAATGCTAGCAATACGGGAATCGGATCGACGATTTTCCACGTCTGTCCAAATGGAATGCACAAAATGATTTCGCATGCGTCGCGAACTCTAACAATAGCTGAGAAAAATTGCAATCAAGTGGAGATAGATGATTTTGCTCTTTTGTATGCAGTCAATAAGTTCCATCGGAACATTTTTGGGCGAACATATTCACTACGTCTTCTTCACACGAATTGCACATCACGGTATTGTGCTAACAAATTAGGACTTCGTTACACCGAGAATTATAATAACGAGTTCGATCAATTACTATTGGATCTGATTATGGCACCGAATCCGATATCAGTATCCAAATTTTGTTCGAAAACCGCTACCTGAGAGTTGAGAGTTTTGCTGTTGTTCCATCAGCACACTAGATGTAAATAAAAAATTTAGTTATTATTTACATCAATCAACAATAATATTAGTTTTGTGCATCTAGTAAGTTCGAAACAGCAGCAGAACTACCAACTTTCAAGTCTCAGTTTTCGAACAAAATCTGTACTCAATAGTTGAGATATCATTCAATACAACGAACGTCATACGATTTCACAAAATTTTAGGATTCCTTACAAGGCCAATCACGCCAATCAATAGAGCTCTTCTCTATTATACCTAAATGAATGCTTAATAATCGACTATTAATCTGAGACATAAACATAACCGCTAAAATAGAACCGCAAAATTAGTGTTTGTGAGAATAAATTGTATAAATTAGGGCGCAACTTCAAATATAATATGAACGAGTTGGAAAATTACAATACATATGCTTTAATGTTTTCTTATCGCCAAAAAAATTATTCACACTATAGTTATCTTATCCAACGATAACTTTCAATTAAGATAACAAAAATAGTTACTGATTATTTTTGCTTTATTTCTGTTCATGATTATGAAATTTTCAATGTCATGAGTTTTACCGGCCTGATACCCGGAAAATCCATTCCAATCAATTTAAAATCTTCGGCTGAGCATGAATATTCTTCTTCGAATCCAGCACGGGCGGCTGGTATTTGTGATGCGGGTGATGTGAAAACGGTTGATGTGCATGTTAATCCAACACTTCTACCAAGTGGCACTCTATATAAAAATAGATGGAAATGTAATTTTGAATTTGGTTTGTTTATATTGTGCTGTATTTATGTACCTTGCGGCTAGTATATGCTGTGCAATGCCTCTACCACGATATTTAGGTGTCACGGACAATCCAAAAGCCGACATATAAACATCTGTATTAAATTTTTCGTAGATGTCTACAGCCGTTGCGACATGGTCGATAGCTTCATACACAGAACGCCATACTTTTGCTTTTGGTGATTTAGATTTATCGTTTATATGTGCCGCTACAATAATATTTACGCCCACTAATTCGTTAGACCCCTCCTTAAAACATGCAAGCGATAGTTTTTGTTTAACACATTCTTCCCATATTCCACGAACTTCGGCCAAGGAATCAGGACATTCCCTTATACCTATATATGGATTTCACAAACAGACGGAAATGTAATAAATTATTCGAGGTCTTTAAGTTATCTTATCAAATGTCTTATCAAATTCATAAAAAATGAAGTAACTTATAAGTGGTAATATTGATAACTACTTGTGTGGCACACAAACAAGTGAAATGCAATATGTCCGATTCTAAAACCAACTGTAAAAACCTAAGACAGACGCCACAACAAAATAAACAGATACGCACATTAAACTCGACCTTAGAAGTATAAAATTAGATTGGTAATCCAAAATATTACACCAAATTGGCACCCGGCCATCAGTATAACATATTTTATTAATTTGCCGCATGTATTGCGTTTACTACGCCGATCAGCTGTGAGGTGGTTGTCGCATTGATCATGAAAATTTTAAATACTTATCGTCTAAATGTTAGTTTATGTGCTATTTGAGAAACAACCGATATGGCGTTATAATATGACTGCTTCATGCATAGAATATTAATTAATTAATAATTTTATTGATTATGTACTCCAAATAAAGAAATCAAATTAGTCGAGCTATCGATCTACAGAGTAAAAACCTATAGAGAATTCTGATATTCCAGCCAACTTAGCGATTAGTTAGTTACACGCATACACACAGATAAGAATTGATAACACATGCGGTTTATTTTATGCACAAATTGGATAATTTTAAATAAGACCACCTTTTAATGAGCTCAGCACTTCGTCGACCAAAAAATAATTAACCATGTGATTCACTCCCTCTGTAAAGCGATCCTCTGGTAAATCTTGTACACGATAATTTACAATTTCATCACTATCACAATCTTTGGCTTGAAATGTATGCCATACACTAGGGAATGGCACATTGTCGGATCGTTCCCAATTCGACATGTTCACAATTTTGTTTAAGAAAAATAATTTTTTTTTATGTTAGATTTTCTATTTCTACCCAACAACTTGGAAATCTAAATTTAAACTAATAAACGATAACGTTTGTAAAATATAAAAATCGCGAATTTATTTTATATTTTTGGTGGTTTGATTAGAGTGTTATATATATATGTATTTGTGTATAGATGCTTTCGGAGCCTAAACTGTCTAAATCGTTTCGGACTATCTTGAAATTATTATTTGGAAATAGTTGTATACAAATATTGGTATTAGCTATAAAGTGTTATACGACCAGAGAAGCACTATCGTAAAGTGTGGTCGATCTCACCACAAAGAACTCGGCCGTTTGTTTTATGTTCTCTTTATCCAATGTAATTTTAATTGATTTTATTGTTGCTTATAACAAGATTTAATTAGCTTTTTACTTACAGCTGCCCATTGAGATGCCCTTAATTTGTAGAGAATCAGGCTCGGTAGAGTCGCGCTAGTCTGGTAACAAATTCGGCATCATATAGTGTGCCAGGAAACTACGAGTAACTCTGTCTATTCTGTGCAAACAGAACAACAGTAGCAGGAACAATTGCAGAAATCTATGGAGAAAACGGCTTACTCCAACGACAATACAACAAAGACCAGTACTCTAATTCTCTAAGCAGTAAGATAATTTGTAAACGTGTAAACGATAATTTATCTTGCCTGTTTACAAGATTTGCCGCATTATCTAATTGCACTCCAAGATAAACTCTAAAACGGTTACGATAAATAAATCCCAAAACTTAACACACTCTTATGATTTATGTAGATTCATATTTAGGCTTTGGAGGCCCTAATTACCATTCTCATTTAGTTTTTAACAGTAACTATTCACAAACAATAGTTGAAGTTGTTATGGGTTGTGATATAGCTAATATAACAGGCGAAAATTTTATACAATAAACTAGCTGACCCGGCTAACGTTGTTCTGCCATATAATTTATTTCTAGTGAATATTTTGGTTGTTAAATAAAAAATAACGAATGTATTGTAAATGTGTGGGAATGGGATCTATGACAGAAAAAGGAATGGAGCGGTGTAGACGATGACCGCTGATAAAACCAAAAACACACCAACGGTTCATTTTCTCAATTCAGTGTAACTATTTCATTAACGTAACGGACATATTCATTGTTTGATCTGTTAAAAGTTAAACGTAAAGTGAAAAGAAAGTCCCTGTGAAAAACATTGTGTGCCCAAATCTAAGCCGCAAACAGACATCGTTTGGCCTTGGTCATTGCGAATGCCTCGTTGTTTAATGTTTATTCAATATCCGTCTTGTCCCTTCCAGAAAATAAGCGGATATTGGAGAGCGTTGTATGAACGGTGTGTGTCGGCGAAGAACTCCAGATTATTGTTTCTTTTTCGAATCACGAATTCTCGCGTCGATGTGCGGTCGTCAACCATGATTCCAGCAACATCGTTAACAACAAGCGCATTGAATCTACACACTCTCACGCTCTGGAGATGGTGTTTTTAGATCTTCTCCTGATGCGCAACACATCCCGGTTGACTAATGTTTGAATTGAAGCGCATTTCAGATGAGCGGAATAATCAATATCCGGCTCGTACTCGAATGGGAGACGAAGGAACGAAGCGGATGTAAATGCTCGATGTAGTGGTCTGCGTTGTCAGTCATCTTCTCTGCGTGTGTTATGAGCCGACGCGCTTGTCTCCGTTCCAATTGTCGTTGTTAAATTCGTTCAGCTCGTGCCTCTTGTGATTGAGATGCACGCAATTGCGACATGCTCAGCTCGATGGCCCAAATGGACCTCTTTACGTGTGGCTGGTACTTTTCACTGTAATACATACACAAATAGACAAAATTGTTGCACTTACTGATGAAAAACGGTATATCGATAATATATTTGTTCTTTTAGTATTTTACCAACCTTTTTACAGACATAAAACACGTACATATATATTTTTTATAAATTAAAATAAATCGTACAAAATTTTGCACGCATTGAGTTGTGATACATAACAAATGCAGAATGAAATGTCAAAATGACGAAACGCTTCTCGTGAATGGCTTGCGTGTATATCGATGTGGATGAAAGTTCGATGAGACGAACGTAGCGCCATCTGTCATTCAACAACATAAATAAATTCGTTCTGTTTGAATGAAACACAATTTTGTTGTATGGCTTTTTTGGGTTGTATTGCTGCTAGACGAGATACATTATATTAAAAAATGTCATTTAGTAGGTCAACTTGGCTTCTACATTTTATGTTCGCCTATTACTAAAATAAATTTAATAACTTAAAAATATTCCGTCTGGAAGAATCAAAGGGAAGCATGAAATATGTGATCTAAAGTATCTTCTACATAGAAGAATTACTGTCGGAGAACCCATAAAAGGAACTGGACCAGTACAGTGTGTTAAGTGCCACGAATACGACCACACTAAAGCTTATTGAACTTTGAGCGATGTTTGTATAATCTGTGGTGATCTCCATAATTCAACGAAACGCGATAAAAATAAAACTCAAGCTTCTGTCAGAAATTGCAGTAATTGCGATGGAAACCACACAGCGAATTATAGAGGTTGCCCACTTTATATTAAATTGAAAAGGAGAATTAATCCTAGAAAGCGAGATGAGTAACGATTGCTTAAATTACATCAAGAAGCTAAAGTTCAAAATGGAAACCAGAATATAAATATAAGCAGTAGTGTACATCACGGGGTTTCGTACGGAAGTGTACTTATAAGGGTGCCATTCCAAAAGTGGAGACAAGTGAGGAACGAAACATCACTTCAGCTTTAAACAAGTTATTTGGTATGATGCAAAGCTTCATGCCGATGATGGAGAGAACTATGGATCTAGTGATGCAGAATATGCAAACACTGATGCAGATAGTTGTTAAAAAGTAAAAATGACTCTCCTCAAAATAGCAATATGGGATGCAAACGGCCTAGCGCGGCATAGAGCGAAGGTTCAAGCATTTCTCATAATATCTGAAACACGCTTCACCAACAAGAAGTACTTCAAAATTAATGGGTACTCTATTTATGACACTAAGCATAAGTGGTGGCACTGTTGTATTAATTAAGAGAAGACTAAAATATTATGAACTTATGAAATACGAGAAAGATCATATCCAATCAATGAGCATCTGTCTGCAGGAATGGTTTGGAAACTGTGTGAAATTAACAGTGTACTGCTCTCCAAAGCACGCTTTAAAAAAATTGCAGTTTATTGATTATTTTAGTCAGCTAGGTAATAAATTTCTCGCGGGAGGTGTTTACAACGCCAAACATACTCAATGGGGTTCAAGATTAACAACGCCTAAAGGCAAACAACTTTATGAAACTATAGAGGATCAGTCCCTGCATTTTTTATCTACCGGTCATCCTACTTACTGGCCGATGGATAAAAAGTAAATACCTGATCTAATTGATTTCTGCGTAACCATAAGCATTGCGCGTACGTATGTTAAGAATGAATGATGTTAAGCGTAAACGAACTGATTGGAATCAATATAGGACACTACTTAGTCGAATAAAATTTTTATCTTGATATCCCGCTAAAACACCAGCAGATATTGATGTGGCTGCAGAAAAGCTAAAAGAGGCACTGGATAAATATCAGCTGAAAAGGCTTCACCAATCATCAACAATTCTGGAAAAATTAATAAATTATCATATAATGTCACTAATCCTACGGAAAAGCGGAAAATCCGACAGCAATGGCAGCAAACCAAATCACCATTAATTGTTGAAATGCAAATTAAACCGAGCTATCAAAACTCTGAAATCTGCACAAAAACCTAAAAAGGTCTACAAAGTCGAATCCGCCGATTAGACTACAAACTGGATATTGAGCGGGAATCGATGAAGAAAAAGCCAATGCTTTCGTTGCACATCTGAGAGAGGAACTAATAATATCGTGATGCCTCACCAGATGGATGATGATTCATCGTTTATACCGTATTACAAAAAAGGCGCAAGAATTTAATCTTATTACTGGAAAACTGATAAAGGAATTACCAGACAAATGCATAAAACTATAATAACCTACATTTTTAATGCGTTCATGCGAACTAGTCATATCCCTAAAACGTGAAAGATATCTTTGATCACAATGACACATAGGCCTGGGAGAAACGAAACTCAAATCTCGTCTTATTATCCAATAAGTATGCTTCCAAGAGAAGTGCAAAGTCATCTGAGCAAAATTGAGGATTAGCTCAAGATTTGGCGAATAAAAGTAAACGAAAAAAATCAACTCAAGTCACATTCACGCTGAACAAACGCTCCTGCCTCAACAAACCAAGGTGAAATACCTAGGCTTACACCTGGATAGACGGCTAACGTGGAGAGAACATATTGAAGCAAAGCGCAACCAAATTAAAATAACATTTTCGAAAATGAATTGGCTGATAGGAAGAAAATCCAAGTTATCATTAGACAATAAGGTCTTACAATACGTTAATCAAGCCAATATGAACATATGGTATTCAGTTATGGGGATTCACCAGTGCATCAAAAAGCGCGGTTATTGGATGTGTTGTATTTTGAAATCCGGTCACATTTTGTAATCGAACCTTGACTGCATTCGAACGAGGCAACATATGGCAATTATTTAAACGAAGTTCTACTCAAAATTCCTGCAAAGAAGATATAACGGCAAATGCCTTACGCACTACCGTAAGGCATTTACCGTTCAATGAGTGTCCTCAACACGTAATTTTGACAAAAAAAAAATTCCATATTTGCCTGATGGCGTTAACGGTTTTTTGAAATTGGGCTGAATTTGTCTCTAATTCCAGTGCTCTCACAACAAAACACGTACGTTAAGAGAGAGTTGATAAGGTTTAAAGTGTTTGTTGTCAACGTAAGCTCTTAGCGACTAACTGGTTGGGCCTTTATACTGACAGAACTAAAAAACATTATTCCCGCTAACTAAATGAAACAGAAAGCTAAAAGTAAGCTAGACTTTTTTTGTAAATCGCAATAGTGTTTGGCATTCTCCATTGTAGATTTATTCGGCTTTGCACTAAAATGCTTTGTGATACGTAAAAACATCTCATTCCGGAATTCATAATTTCGAGAAAGATAAAACTAAACTAAATCAATTAGACTTAGTTATAACAATGTGTCCAAAATAGTAGGTACCTGACATTTTGCGATAATGACGAATGCGTTTGTTCTCTAATAGGAAATTCTCGTATATTCTTTCATGTAACTTTCGAATCAATTTAATAAATAAATTAGCGAACTTTACACGGTCAGTAATAATATTATTACATAATAAAACATCATTACCTAAAAAAAGCCCTATATCCATTGTATTTTTATAATTTTTTACCCAACTTACCTTATTTAATTAAGATTAACGTGTATAAGGTTGGCTCGCAACACGAGAAGCAGTCAGGCAGAATATCTACGCGCAAGGAAAGCCACGATTAAATTCCTTCGACAAAAGAAACGCGATCATATGAGGTCATGCATCGAAAACATCAGCTTCCAAGCGGAAGTAGGAAATTCAAGGGACTGTTTTGCTAATGCCAGGAATCTCACTAAAGACTTCCACCCAAGAAGTACAGCCATAAAAGACGGGAATGGAGAATTGAGAACAAACGTGGCTGATGTTCTCTCAGTATGGCAAACCTACTTTCAAAGTCTGCTAAACCGGAATGACGAAGTGACCCCCATTAGAGCAATAGCTCCTCCAGGTGATGAGGTCTTCGTCGAATATCCCACAGCAGAGGAAGTAGACGCAGCTATTAGTCGATTGAAAAACGGTAAGGCACCCGGTCTCGATGGAATCCCCGCAGAATTAATCAAACTCGGAGGCGCTACTCTTGCAACAAGTTTATACGATCTCGTCGTTTGTATTTGGGACCAAGAAGAGTTGCCGGAGAATTGGAAGACCGCACTCATATGTCCGTTGCATAAAAAAGGCGACCGTCTTAAATGTGAAAACTTTCGTGGCATAGCTCTATTGAACACTGCTTACAAAGTGTTGGCTAATGTTGTACTTGCCAGACTCATCCCTTTCGCCGAAAACATCATTGGCGACTATCAGTGTGGTTTTCGTCCCAACCGATCGACCACTGACCAGTGTTTCACCATGAGGATGATCTTGGAAAAATGTTGGGAGTACAACATAACCATACATCAATTATATATAGACTTTCGGCAGGCATATGACAGTATAAACCGCGACAACCTTTGGGCCGCGCTCATATGCCTAGGTATTCCAGAGAAACTTGTTTCTCTGTGTAAATTGACAACGTCTGGATCTGCATGTAGAATTGTAATTGAAGGATCTGTGTCAGACTCCTTTCAAATAACATCTGGTGTTCGACAGGGAGATGCACTCGCGCCTGTGCTGTTCAATTTGGCGCTTGAGTACGTAGTGAGGAAAAGCAACATTGAAACTTCGCGCTGTATATTCAATAAATCAGGCCAAATTCTTGGATATGCAAATGATATCGTGCTTCTTGGCCGAAGACCTAGCGACATCAAGGACAGTTTCATACCGCTCAAACGCTGCGCAAGAAGACTTGGTTTGGAGGTGAACAGTACCAAAACGAAATTTTTAACAACACCCAGGAACATCTCTATGGCAAATCTCGAAATTGGCGACCATAATTTTGATAGCGTCGAAAATTTTAAATACCTCGGGTCACTTATAACATCATCAAACGACATGCAGGCAGAAATAAAAGCCCGAATCGCTGCCGGACAACGAGTTTTCTACTCGCAATCAAAATTATTGCGATCTAAACACCTATCGCAGTCGTGCAAGCTCGCACTTTATAAAGCACTGATAAGACCTGTGCTGAATTTCGGAAGCGAGAGCTGGACCATGACCTCTAACGACTGTAGATTATTATCTACCTTCGAAAGGAAGGTCATCCGTTCAATTTTTGGTCCTATTAAAGTTGCGAACAATGAATACCGGATTCGCATGAACCACGAAATAAAGCAACTTCTCGGAGGTAGCGATATTATCGGCTTCATCAAATCTAATCGAGTGAGATGGCTCGGCCACGTTGCAAGATCGCCACAACAACGAATGGTTTACAAAGTGTTCCATCAACAACCAGCCGGAGTACGTCGTAGAGGAAGACCCCGACTGCGCTGGCGTGACGACGTCGAACAAGACCTACTCGTATTAGGATGTCGAAATTGGAGGACGAGAGCGATGGACCGAGAAGGATGGAGGACCATAGTGCGGGCGGCAAAATCCCTTCATGGGATGTAAATGCTAGAGAGAGAGAGAGAGAGAAGTGTATAAGGTTTAAGAAAATAGATTTTTTTAGGTTTGATGATGTTTTAAATATTGACTTTATTACTGACCGTGTAAAATCCGCTTTCTTTCCTGGCGTACATTTTTATTTACAATAAATTCATGATAGTTTCAAAGTCATTAACTTAATTGGTTCAATGCCCAAAAAATCCATTCCATTCAATTTAAGCTCGTCAGGTGTGCATTCATATATCTCTTCAAATCCTGCTCGAGCAGCCGCTTTTTGTGCCGCAATCGATGTAAATCCAGTTGAAGTGCATGTTAGGCCAACAGCTCTACCTAGCGGTACTCTAAATAAAAATGTATATATATAAATTTGCAATAAACATTTTGGAAAAACGGATCTACCTTGCAGCTAACATTTGTTGGGCAATACCTCTTCTATGGTATTTGGGGGCTACAGACAATCCAAATCCTGCCATATACACATCCGTATTAAATTTCTCAAATATATTTACCCTTGTCGATATATACGCAAGGACGTCAAATACTTGTCGAAATATCGTTGATTTTGGCGGTGGTGCCTTTTCACAAACGTGTTCTGTGACAATAATATTTACGGCGACGAGCTCATCAGAATCATCTTTAAAACAGGCCAACGTAAGTTTTAGTTTCATGCAATCTATCCATATTTTACGTGCCTCGGCTACTGATTCAGTGCAATGTTGAAAACCTGTAAATTCAAAAAATAAATGTTTGATTACTAAAAATTATTTCAAACCCTAATGGCATAAAAGTTATAATAGCGCCACTAGAGGATCAGGTTGGAACTAACTTAACTAATTAACAAAATCACTAATCATATAAAACTTTTATCTTTTTTTAATTTATAATTTTAATCATAATCTTATGCATGAGGCATAAATGTCAAAAATTGTAATTATCAAAATTTTATTGAAAATCTGTTAGACGGAATCCGTGACGCTCCAATCGGCAACATATACAATTGAGTTTAATCGAGTCTATAAAAATATTAAGTACCCAGACATGGAGTACATAATTTATTTTCACTGCTTCTAGCGTATACCAACCAGTTTGTAATTCAAACACTGTGTCAAGGTTAAGTGGCGCTCAATAAACAAGATAAATAAAAAATAAAAATATTCTATGTTGATTTTATTCTTGTTTGATGTAAAGGTCCATGCGCATCGTAATTTAAAAAAACAGAATAATATTTTAATTCACACACTCAGACACTCTACATAAACTTTATTGTAATTAGTGAATGTACAATACCTTTTAATACACAAAGCGCTTCGTCGGCCAAAAAAAATGTAGTCATATGCTTCACTACCTCATCAAACCGATCCTCAGGCAAATCTTGAACGCGATATTTTACAATTTTATCACTATCACAATCCTTAGCGTGAAATGTAAGCCATACACTAGGATATGGCACATTTTCGGGGCGTTGCCAATTCACCATCATTCTCGTTATTAAGTTATATCACCTTAGCTAAGTAAGAAGATGTATACACGTTAGACGGACGTTAGAACCAAATTACTAATGCATTATTACAAAATCAAATCTCGCTCGACAATAAAATAAAATATTGCGCGTTTAATCCAGAGACGGAGTAAAAGAGGGATAACATCTTACTAATAACTAAAACTAAAGAGGTTTTGTAAAATTTTAGTGTTCGACGTTCATGGTGAATAACATTTGCATAAGCTATTTATAAAAATGTTTCGTTTTGTGATTGTGAATAATGAGCGAAGGCACGTTTTAATTGCGAACTGAATGTTAGGTGAAAATTTCATTGCTATTCGAGGATGTTATACTCGAATGTACGGTACAGTGCGATTCTAGTATGTACTACTAAACCGAATCCAGAATGAAGCAAATGTATAACGTACGTTTCACAAAAGTTTATTCATGTAGCGTGTTTATGGGGATAGTTAGAGAGAAAAAGGATTCTAACTAAGTAACTACATCTAGAGTGCCGTCACAACCAGATAACGCAACAGAATACTATTAAAGAAAATCCACTAGAAAGGATATTTCGAAGTATAGGAACGAAAAATGCACGCCTACCAAAACCAGAACGTGGTCTAGAAGCTATATATAAGCGGCTGAATAGTCAAGAAGCTACGAATGAGCTTACATCAATGCTATACTAATCTAATGAATAGATCATTTAGAATTGTGAGTTGGAACGCGAATGGATTACCACAGTATATTTCAGAGCTAGAAATGTTTCTAAACTTAGAAAAAATAGATATATGTCTTGTCTCGGAAACTCATTTAACAGAAACTTTATTTATTAAAGTACGTGACTATTAATGCTACCATGCTAGTCATCCAGGAGGAAATGCTAGAGACGGATCTACCGTCACCAAGAAAAACACCGTTTTTAATTCAATAACTTTGACTTATTGACACTTATTATAATGACAAAGTCTAAATTTATTGATCGGATAATGTACGTTGTTAAAATAAACATTGGGCATTGATTAAACTACTAATTCAATAACTAAAGTTATTACATTTACAACGTGACTAGTCTCGTGATTCCCTCAAAAACTTTTATTTATTGAATTGTCATAAAACTTGTTGCAATTACAATTTGTCAGAAAACTAATTATGGAATTTTTATTTGAAGACGTATTGAGGTAAATATTTATAGTCGCAATTGTTAACCCCTTAACCCTTACTTATTGCGTAACGAATCATTAAAATTCGCGTGCTTATACTTTATATGTAAGTTCAAAGTTGTTTCAATGTAAAGAATTCAATGTTTCTATTAGTGCGAAACCAAGCTTCCATTATATTTAGTCTTAGATGGAGTTTACCACCAAGTTAGTGCTGCACTATCAGCAACACGACCCTCTAGAGATATCTTCTTAAACAAGATTTTAGTCTCTACGGGCCTTGCGCCCTCTATGGGTAAATGCCGCCATTCAAGATGGGCTTGATCATATATTCAAAATGCGTTCCAACGTCTTCGTAACCTCACCTTACCCTATCAAAGTCAACCATATTATCCATAATATCCTTTATTAGGATTATTACGCTCTTTCTACAAACTAAAAATTTAATTTTTTGGTCATAATAACTAAAGAACTTCCAAAAACGTCAAGTTATTGAACAGAACCAAATATGTACTTAGTAATACAACAACTTTTTTTCTAAGTCTAATTATTAAAAATAATATTAAACATTATGAAGTGCCCGGCATTGAAGAAGAAATTATGCAAGTTAAAACCATAAAAAATGAATCAATCAATAATAGGGAACTCAGTATCTCCTCTATTTACTGTTCCCCACGCCATCAATTAAAAAAAGAAGACTACAATCGACTTTTTAGATCATTAGGACCAAATTTTATCATAGGCGGTGATTTTAATGCAAAGGATACCTATTGGGGATATAGATTTACAATCTCTAAAGGGAAAGAGTTATTTAATGCAGCTCGCGAGAACAACTGTGTATTTCTCTCTAGCGATAAACCAACATATTGGCCTGCTGACGACATACATAAAATTCCAGATCTTCTTGACTTCTTTGTAACAAAAGAAGTTTTAGAGGACTACACGTGTATTGAAAATAGTGAAGGACTATCATCTAACCACTCACCTGTGTTCATGACTCTGAGAATTCACCTAACTTAACAAACAATAAAACCAATTGGGATATATTCAAGAAATTAGTGGAAGATCGAACAAATCTCGGCGAACCAATTAGAACGAAGGTGCAGCTGGAGGATGAAGTAGAAATATTTAATAACAATATCCAACAAGCGGCTTGGGAAGGTTCACCGATTTCTCATGTCAACATTACAATGAAGCATAACTATCTTTTTGAAGTCAGAGAGCTACTTAAAGAGAAACGGAAAGCTCGCGAATCTGGCTGCGCTCTAGTGCACCGCAACACAAAACTATTCTTAATTTTTTGTGCAATAAATTAAAACAACGGGCAACGTTATTACGTGTTGTGGCCAAGTTTAAGGACAAAGCAGATCACACATATGTAACGACATTATTTGACGGTAATAGAACGGAGTAGAAAGCAAAGAGAAACGATAATCTTCCCAATCAGCGGTTTCTAAATTATCTCTAAGGCTTGAGTGAAATAATTGAGGGTTATGTTTAATGCGGGACTCTATTTCAACAAAACATTGAATTTACGTTAGTGATAAAATGGTTGCAGTAAATCCTATAACGTCGGCTTATTATTGGCCAAAGTTTCATCACGTCCATCTTATTGTGTAATTTAGCGTATCGACTATGTGTACTACGAGTCATCTGGGGGAATCACACGCCATGCGTATCTCATGGTGCCTTTTAAGCAAAGAAATGGTACAAATAAACCATAAAACAGCCCATGGAACACCGACAGAGAAGAAAATCGTAACAGATAATGAGATCCAAGCCTAGAGCGAATGGAACTATTGTTAGATATTCCGTTTATCATACCTTCGATGGATGTATGGTTTAATCGACAACATTTTTAAATCAAATTTCACTTGACGCATATGCTGATGAGGCACACGAGGGTGCAGAAATGTGTTTTTGGAATATCCGCGATTTGTAGCAAAATACAAGAAGTTGGATAACATAGTTGCATTAATAAAAACTCAGTTTCCTCGTAGAACAAAACTAAGCTCATTAACCTGCCCCCTTCGAACTGAACTTTAAAATGTTCAAATGAGGTTCCACAATCAATTGTCGAAGGCTTTAAAAATTCTCTTCCAGCAAATGGTTGCTATTCTTACCATAATAGTTTACGAAAGCCCCTTACCACGGACACCATAACGACATTGCCTATAATAAATCTTTACAAAACATCCAATAGGAATTTTTATTAGATCTTAAATACAACAACTATTAGTCAAATTTTAATGTCATTAATTTGATAGGTTTTATTCCTGGAAACTCCATTCCATTCGCCACAAGTTCCTCCGATGTACATTCATAATCCAATTTAAATCCGGCTCTGCTAGCTGGTATCTGAGACGCAATATTCGTGAACACTGTTGAAGTTACCGAAAGTCCTACTGCACGGCCCAGAGGCGCACGCGCTAGTAACATATGTTGAGCAATGCCGCGACCCGTATATTTTGGCTGAATCGTTAAACCAAAGGCCGACATATAGTAATCGACTTTGTATGTATCGTATATATTGACAACAGATGCAACGTGTATAACCGCTGCTACAACTTTTCGCCATTTTTCTGCTGTTGGGGTTTCAATTTTATCATTTCGACCCAATACAGCTAATACATTAACGCCAATTAACTCTTCGGATCCGTCCTTAAAACATGCCAGAGACATTTTCTGTTCTATCAATTTACGCCAGGTTTTTCGACTATCGGCAACCGACTCAGGACATTTTATGGTACCTAAATATAGTTATAAAATAAAATCACAAAACGTTAGTCACAATTCGGAATTTTAACGATCACCAATTTTGATTACCTACTTAGCTTAATACATAACGGTTCATAATCCAAAAAATATTTAACCATATGCTCGACAGCATCATCATATCGATCTTCAGGCAAATCTTGTACCCGATAATTCACTAAATGATCACTAGCACAATCTTTCGCTTGAAATGTATGCCAAACACTTGGGAATGGTACAGAATCCGGTCGTTTCCATTTACTATCACTCATTCTATGAAAAATATAATTTTCGCTATAAGTGCAACTAATCTCTCGATGTCGGCTGCAAATTTACTACTAAATATATGTGATAATGGAACACAAATCATTTTAATTTATGTAAAGAGTACAACAATATTTACACCACTTAAAATTATCTTATCACTTTGCATATATATAGAAATAAATTTGTTCTAGTGAATTCATTCATCAAATTGTGTATTCTGTAACAAATATAAAGTGATAGTTTTGTTTTAGGATAACTAACTGTTTCCGTTCTAATTCGATTTATAACAACAAGAGATATGCCGCCATCTATTTACTAAATTTACTATATAGTGACGCACAAACTATGCATTCAAACTATATATTTAGATAACTGAATGCTATAAGGGCGATTTAATAACGACCCTGTGTATAAACACTAAAAGCACTTCAATCTATTTAAAAAAATATAATAGAATACAGTTATGTCAATGTTTGTCGTGTAATTTAGTGGAGTGCACTTATATAGTATCTCCTCCTTGACACATTTTGATTTGCTTCCGTCCCCCGATTGATTATGTAGCTCACTCTATCTCCGCGTACATTATCTATAAAAACGTTATCAAAACTAAATATGAATACATAAATAAAACAATACCAAAATGAGTTCGTCGGCCGACCGACGCTTTAAAGATAACGCGAGTCATTAATTACACAAGATTATATTGTATCTTACGACACAGATGCATGCCCAAGATGTTTTTGGTTGTGGGAGGTTGTGTTTATTTACAATTCAATTATATTTTTAATGACATAAACTGTTAAGGAAGTATAGATCGCGATTAGATATTTAGATCAAATTTATATATTTCTACTGATCCGTGTAGATATATAAGATACAGTTCGATTCAGAAAACAGGATACAAGCATGAACAAGGCTAGTTCTTCGAATGTTATATTAATATCGTCGATATTTATCGTCCAGCAATTGAACGAAGGTGGAGAATGCCTATGTCACCACTTTCCTAAAAATTATGAGGGTAACCCCTGGACTCGCACCGGCTTTCCGGGACGGAGGGTGGCACTGGAATCATGTCAAGGACACCTTTTGAAGACCAACAGTAGTTGACCATGTACAAAAAGGCTGTATCGCTAGAGAGGATATCCCCTGTAGACCTAGAACGAGAGATTGTATCCCAGCGGAACCCAGCTACCTAAAAGAAATTCTGGAAAAGCTATAAATTAGCAATTCTGAACTGCTGACCGCCGACTGGAGATTGGCCAACAAAGGTTGATTAAAGGTCAGCTAATATCATATTAAATAACGGTTTCAGCGAAGTCACAATCAATTTTTATAAGAAACATGAGGGTGACATCTTGATACAGATAGACTTTTTGGATTGCTGGAGCAAATCGACTGCGCTCTTGCTCAAACTAAGATCAAAGGAGATATGCATTGTCCTGGTCTACGAACCTTTGATCAATGGTGACCGGGTACTTGGATTTAGGACTACTAAATATAAACTGCGAAGACGGTTGGTAAAATTCTTTTCTGCATTCTTACTAAAAATATTCTGAATATCTTTCTGTTATCAAATTACAGTATTTTTTTCCACATGATGAGGAAGATATCACACCTGTTGTTTTAGAAAGCTCATTAAAGGGGGCTCAAAAACAAAAAATTGGAATCATCCTGAGTAGTGATGCAAATTCACATCACACAATTTGGGGAAGCTCTGATACGAATGAACGAGATGAGTTACAGAGCATTCCTAATAGAATTTCTTATGACTTTTTACTTACAGAAAAGTATGAAAAAAAAAACTTGACAAAAAAAATATTTTTTTGTCAAGTTTTTTTTCATACTTTTCTGTAAGTAAAAAGTCATAAGGAATTCTATTGGGGATGCAGTGTTACTCATTCATTTTATTCTTCGTACTGACCTATGTTTATGCAATACTGGCTGTAAACCAACCTTTATTACTAGAAATGACAAGAAGTGCAAGACATTAAACGATAAAGTTGTCGAAGGATCATTCCTGTTCTGATCATTGTAATCTCCAATTTGAATCGGAGATATTACATTGTTATTATACATGAATTTGAATTGCGGAGACAAAACCCATCAAAAAACTTTGCTATAGAAACATGAAGAAAACGGACTGGGATATTTTGAGAGCTATTCTGTCATTCACTACCTCGGTACTGGTTCCAAACCCCCCTTAGAGGCTTTATTGTAGTAAAATACAGTAGTCCTCTGAGACATCTAGGCTGCGTAAATTACTATCTTTAAGTCCCACCGCTCTGAGTTTGCACTTTCACTTTCCAGGTAGCCCCAAATATAGGCCACAAAGGCCTACGAACAACAGAGTCGTAGGCATTGGAAGCCAGCTGGTTCCTAGGTTATAAGCAGGAGAAAAAACCTGTGAGCTATAAATAGCTTTAAGTCTTATAAATCGGCAAGACTCAATGGCATTATATCGGCGAACGTCCATTCCTAGAAAAAAGCTCTCATTATAGTCCCAACGACATTATACCTATAAGTTTAGCCTCTTCCCACTAAAAACTTTGAAAAGACCGATATAAGCCATCATTATGCATACGGCAACGGGAAATCTGTGGAAACTGCTCTCCACTCCCTTATTACTGCTGTTGAGAAATTCATTGAACATACGGAATACTCCTTCATATCTTTTCTTGATACAGAGGGGGGGGGGGGGGGTTTAAAGACGTCAGACCAGCGGCGATCACGCAGACACTCTCCTCTCTGTGCGTGGACGAGTCAGAGTGCAAAAACAAGGACATGACGGCAATCCTAGGAAAGTTTTCCAATAGAATATTTATGAGTAGAAGCACACCGCCTGGGGTAACAAAACTGAGTTGGTCCTTTTCTCTGGTTGAGAGAAGCTTTTCTGAATACTGTAGTGGTTATTTTCTTCATTGATGGTTTAAAGATGAATGGGAAGGTTGGCGATGGGATTTTCTGTGAAGAATTAAATGTAAGCCTCTCTTTTCGTCTTCCGGACTACTGCAGTGTTTTTCAAGCTGATGCAATCAAGATAAACGAAGCACTTGACTAGTTGAGGTATAATGTAATATCTGCAAAGGATATTTACATTTCTACGGAAGTTAGGTTTCTATCAAGACGCTTAAATCAATTTCCTTACTATACTTTCCTCATACTTTATTGAAGTGTTTCAACAACAGCCGATGTACGTCATAGAGGAGGTCCCCGAATGAGATTGAACAAGATCGTCGCATAATAGGATGTCAAAACTGGAGGGCGAAGGGGATGGATCGAGGCGGATGGAGGGCCGCTTTGCTATTCGGCAAAATCCCTTCACGGGATGTGAATGCTAGAAAGAGATAACAAGGTAACACAAGGTGTGCCGAAATTTCCTATTAAGGACTTTACCACAATTCTAATAAAGAAGGCTGCGTCAAACTTAATAAATCGGTTTATGAAGAAAATATGCAGAAATCAGTATAAATTATTCTTCTTGGCCTCTCACTTTCTTTATTATAGATTACATTACCTACCTTGTTTGTAATTCCAATTTTTTTTTGTCTAAGGTGCCAATCTCTTATATAAATGCTGGTAAGAATTATTCCGCGACTTTTAAAGAAGCATTCATGTATCCTTTGTATATTATGACGAGTGGACTAGGTTATAAATCACTCATAAGACTGGTACTGACTTTCGGAAGCTGGAACTGGACCATGATCTCTAACAATTGTAGATGTTATCTGCCTTCGAAAGGAAGGTCATCCGTTCAATTTTTGGTCCTATTCAAGTTGCGAACAATGAATATCGGATTCGTATGAACTAAATAAAGCAACTTCTCGGAGGTAACGATATTATCGGATTTATCAAATCCAATCGAGTTAGATGGCTCGGCCACGTTGCTAGAACTCCACCGAACGAATGATAAACAAAGTGTTCCATCAACAACCAGCCGGAGTGCGTCGTAGAGGAAAACCCCGATTGCGCTGGCGCCACGACGTCGAACAAGACCTACTCGTATTAGGATGTCGAAACTGGAGGACGAGAGCGATGGACCGAGACGGGTGGAGGACCATAGTGGGGGCGGCAAAATCCCTTCATGGGATATTTAAAACTAGAGAGAGAGAAAGAGAGAGGACTAGGTTCATTTTTCAGTTTTTCTGGCATTCTAACTTTCGCTTGCGTCATACACACTGGTGTGTCACGGTTTGGTTTCCTTTGATGATTCAGACTCACTTTCGAATATGGATTAGTAGTAACCGCATTATTGTCGTGCAATATCTCGCGATGACCACAGTCCATGAACAATTCCATTTTTTAAAGGGTGTATCCAAAATGAATTTTGCGTTCTTTACATGGAAAACGGGTCGGCGGTGAATTCTGCATTTCAACAGAGGTTCATGCTCGAGTAGTTTAACCACGCTCCTACTCGGATAATATGACACGTATCTATTTTTAAAGGTCTCGCCTCATGCTCTTGCGAAAGAATAATTCAAACGTGATGTTTTCGCGTGATCTCCGATGTTACATTCCTAGACTTCTTCTAATTCCTAGAATCGGTCCATATTCTTAGTTTTTATCATTCTTACTTTGACCATTTCACAACTAGAACATGGCTCCCATTTAGGTTGGGACGTAAATAACCCAAGTGAAATATTTTTTAATGGCGTTTACCTTACCTATTTTTTTATTACTGATGAAATCATCGTAATCATCGGTTCCCAGTACTTACCTGAAAGAGGTTCACTCTGAACGAAATTAACACAAAATTTTAAAATTCGTTTATCTTGCGATTGCAGAAATTATAGCATCAGCAGATTAGACAGTTTGCTATTGCACTTAGGGTATGTTAAATGTTGGACGCCCAATTATTTTCAAACCGCGTAAATAATTCCCCTGTAGTATTTTATTACTTACCTTTGCAGTGAGATCAGTATTATGAAAATGCCTTTAAGTTATCTTATTACACTTAATTTACTTTTCAATTATATACAAAAAAAAAAAATCAATTGCAAAATTCCTTAATGTCAATAAATTAATTTAAAAAAATTGTTTACTTTTAGCCGATTACAGCCCAACACAATACCGAAATATACTAAAATTTAATTTATTCTAAGTTTGACTGATTTAAAGAACTGATCGTTTTTAGCTCTGAAATTGCCTTCTCAATTATTGAATTATCCTGTCGTCGCGGCCGATGATATCGTGAATTATGAGTTGCCAGTGACCATTTTGTTTTGAAGGACGTTAGACATAAACCGCATGAGTAAATCTCCTGTATACTCGTATGCTTCGAATTTATATGCCTTCGCAGTGATGCAATCGAAGTAAACCTTTTCTTACATTTGTCACAAATATTTTCTTCCTCTGGAATGATAGATAGATCAGATGATAGAACGAGATAGATAGTAGATAAAATTAATTGAAACTACATGTTTTGTTCAGTTCGTAAGATTTCACTTTTTTTCAAACCAATCAATTTTATTTACATAATTTTTTTTACAAAAGTTTGATTCGATCAATCGATTGGAATAATAATTTTTTTCTGTTCGTGTGCCAATCGCACATGTTCCCTAAGACTGTACTTGTTTTTAAATGATTTTTTGCAATAATCACATCGCCCCGGAGGCTGTGGTCTATGCTGGGTATTTACATGGCGCCATAAATTATTTTTTGTTAATACTAATTTACAATATTGACATTGGGACCATCGATCAGATGCAGCTAATTTGTCTATAACAAAAAAAAAACGGAAAACGTATATAAATTGATTGGTTTGAAGAAAATAAAACGCTGAACAAAATGGCGGCCCACACACCCAATTCATTAACACCTCGTGGCATACAAAACAAAATGGCAGACAAGTCACAAAATGGCGATTGTAATTTTTTTTTTTTACGATAAAGAATAAAACAAACTGTTAGATGACTTTTTGTTGTTTATTTTCAAAAATGTTTATATAAAAAAATAATTTATTGTTCCATTTTTACTTGTTTAAAATTTCATTACACATTTCTTATATAATTTAAAACAGAACCAAAATATGTTTAACAAATTATAATAAACATAATAGTTTTAAATAATGACTTATCTTAGTAAAAAGTTCATTTAAAAAAAAATATTAATAATATACAATCGAAACAAAAATAAAAAAATGTAAAATTCGTACATTCTACAAAACAAAACGGCCGCCGATGCGTGTGCATAATGTTTTATTATATTTAAAATAATTTGACTGTTCACTAATCTACTTGAAATCAGATAAATTTAATTTTGTTTCGACTTTAAACGTTATTTTATGAATTTTTGTCATATGAGTTTTCATATCATAGCTACGGGAAAAGGCCCGATAACATACCGGACATTTTGTTTTGCCACTATGTAAATCTTTGTGCAGTGTTAATGAATTTGGATGCTTGAAACCTTTCCAACAAATACTGCAACGGAATTTTAATTCGCCATCTTGGATATTTATAAAACAAAAAATTTAAAAATCAAAATTAATATACATATTTTTAATTATTCGATGGAGTGAATACAAATTAGTAAATGCTTTTACTTAAAGTTTTAATTACCAAAACGTTAATAAGCAAATCCTTATTTGTATTCACTTCTTGTTTTTGTTTATTTGGTGCAAATGATATTTTGAAAGAACGTTCCACTTTGGAGAATTAAGTCCGAGATTCATACCGCGGCTCTCTGGGTAACTCCAAAAAAATCAGGGGAGGGATGTTACCATTACAATTTTCGATTTATTTTACTGTTTCATCTTTCCAATTATTATTATTCTATTGTGGTCTCAGAATGCTCGAATAAAACATAATTCTATTTCTATTTTTTATGCCGTCTATAAATCACTTAAAATTTTTGGTTGTAATACGTTTGTCGAAGTGTGTAAAAAGAACAGAAATCATATTTATACTGAAAGGTTAAAATCGCGCTACTTTTTGTGTATTTGTTTGGGTGAAAGCGCATATGATTTTGCTTGAGAAAAATAAGACATAAACAAAGCCAAAAATCGAAAATTGTGTTGGTACAACATACCGCCCCAGGCGGTGTATTATAGACGAGCAGATGAAATTCTAAATATAGTCAGTCATATTATGTCACAGCGTATTATTAGCGCACTCGTCAAATCAGCGCGTTTTCCACATTAGAGGCGGCTGACACCCGCTAACTCGTATCTATCAGCTCATTATTTAAACATGTTCAAGGTATGACTTGATGTGCGGCAGGCTAACGAAGTTCTCTCACACAAACAACTAAGTGGTGACCCTACACGAAGGTCTCGGATTCGCATATCGGATTCATCACAAACACGATCTCTAATGGAAGAGATAAATTGTGTTTACCCGTTTAAGACCTAAAGATCTCCAAAACCGTTCGAACCAGGAAAAGATGTAATGTATAGGTGCATGCACTACAAGATCTTAGATACTCTGAGAATAGGATCCATGACTATGATTACACTCACAGTCGCGTGAAGCAACATATCATCGATTTCCACCCTTCAATATGCAGATATGCACGGTTACTCTGCACTAAAAAATCTATTATCACGATTGTTAATGCACATGCACTCATTTAAGATAAATTAGATCAAATGAAAGATCTAGTTTTCTTCCAGTTGGAAGATGTCGCTAAATCAGCGAAAACAAACAAAAGCTTCATAATAAATGATTGGCTCGTAATATCTCCGACAAAAGAAGCGCGAACATATGAAATGCAACAAAAGCATCAGTTTCCAACGGGACATGGAAACTCAAGAGACCGTTTTTCTAACGCAATCCCTCTTAAAGACTTTAGCCCAAGACGTACAAGCATCAAAGACGGGAGTGGAAAACTGACGTGGCTGACCCTTGTTAGAGCAACTGCTTCACCCGGTAAAGAATTTGTCGAATATTCCAAAGCAGAGATTGAAAACTGGTTCAAAGGAATCCTCGAAGAATTGATTTAGCACAGAGGCACTACTCATGCAATAGTTGCCGGCGAAATTGAAATATTCTATTGAAATATTATAATAATATAAGCCTAATATAATTAATTTAATTAATAAGTAATAAGTAATTAATAAGATAATTTTGGAAAAAAGTTAGAAAAAAGATGACAGTATCAACCACAACAAACTCTGGGCTGCTTTCGTCTGACTATAGGAATCTCAGAGAAATTCGGTTCTGTATCAAACTCTTTTGAAATAATATCTGGTGTTCAATAGGGCAATGCTATCGCTATAGCACAGGTTCAATCGAACAGTTGAGTCCGCAGTAAGAAAAAATAACATTGACGTTGCATATTTAATCAGTCAGGCGAAACTCTTGGATATTCAGTCAGATGATATCGTGCTTCTTGGCCAAAGATCTAACGATATTACGAGCAGTTTCATTCCATTCGATCGCTACCCAAGAAGACTACCTAGTAACATCTTCAAATGATAAGCAAACAGAATAAAGGCCAGAATTGCTGCCGCACATAGAATTTTCAACCTTCAATCAAGATAACTGCGATCTAACCTTCTTCCGCCTGTATTAACTTTCAACGACTGTAGATTGGTATCTATATTTGAGATCTGATATTCGTTTTTCACAACTATAATTAGACCAAAACAGGAATAAATGACAATCCTCAATCGTTCCAAATTTTGTCTAATTAGAGTTGCGTAAACAACGAATAAACACGAATAACGAAGTGAATGAAAGAATAATAATTGTCAGCGAGATGAAGGACACTAGACTTAAATCACAGCAATGGAAAGTTCAACAGTTGTCCTTCAAATAATGAGAAACTTCGTAAATCGAATACATAATTAAAATTTATAAGCATTCCGGGTAAGAATATAGAACTCGAGGTTTAACTTTTTGTAATTCAACTGTTTTATTTTCAGTAAATGTTTAATGAAATCAAATTATATAATGACAACTAACTAACTTTAAGGTGGTCCCATAAATGTTGATACATTTTAAAACATAATGTAATTATTAACTAATATTATTTGGTACAATAACCAAAAAAAAAAACACAACTGAATCGATGCAGAAGCCAATTGCGGTATGATATGTAGCATTATTTGTCAATTATTTAGTGAAGCGCCGCGGTCTTGCACGGTCATCCAATGCGCGCTTCTTGTCGCTACAATCATATTTACCCGAACGGAACCTCGCAAACCATCGCTTACAAGTGATTTCACTGGTCGCTTTTTGGCCCAAGGCATTGCAAATATTCCTTTTCGCTGCCGCTGCAGTGCGTCCTTTTTTGAATTCAGAAAACAGTAATTCATGAATTATTCTACGGTTTGGAGTAATCCCTTTGTTTGAACCTTTATAACAGCCTAACAAAACAAAACAATTACTAAACGTTAAATACAAAAATATTTCAAAATTTTCTCAAAAAATAAGACCTACATAAAACCCGCAATGATGAAAATCAATGAACGCTTTATTTAAGCATAAACATAAATGTATCAAATCATTTACGGAACAACCAGAAGGTGTAAGAATAAAGGAGAAGCAACAATCACACCTGACATTTGCATAATTTTTTGCGGTATGTTGTGGCTTTATTTTGTAGTAAATATTGACCTTGTCTAACCACAGAATAATATGCAAGAGTAATAACTGTGGACGGTAATAATTACAGACGTCCTGATAGAAAGTAACCCCTAATACGTTAATACTATTATCCGCTGATCAAAGTATAGCCCGTAAAAATCTTAAAGTCAATTTGACAGATAACGTAGTCCTGTGGGTTGTCCTAATTGCAGCTTTCTGTTGTTAGAGTTAAGTTTTCTATTTTCATACAAAACTTCTCAAAATTAGTTGTCTCGAAACTAATAATCTTTACATAATCGACTGCCAAGCTATGAAAAACCAAAATGCAGTACAATATTTTAACATGGTGTTAATCTCTAGTGTAGTAAAATACAGTTTAATTGCTCCCCAGAAATATTTCGGATTCCTCGATAATTCACAGATCACGCTAGTTAATAAACGTTAATTCTCAATTTTTTGAATTTTAATTTATATTTTTGTGATAAAAGTATTACTGAAATCTAAGGTGTTTATTATTTTAATACTGTGGGCCTCGACTTTATTTAAGACTAATGCCTAACTCTTTGATCCTCTCGCATAGGACTAAAAAACTAAAATTTTAGTGCTCGTAGTAAAAGAATTTAATTATTTTTAAACTAGGTGGGCTATTGGTAGCTTGTTGAAACTGTTGTAACTGATCAATATTGTTGTTTCTGCGAATTTATTTTCTGTGAATTGTTGTTCTACGGATTATTTTTTGGTTGGAATCCATTATTCTGTTTTTTCTCTGTGATATTAAGTAAACCCACCCTCACAACAATTAAATTCAATTCACTCTCACTCTACCAGTGGCGCGGAGAGTGAATTCGATTCACTCTCACTCCTAAACATTTGGCTCCTAATCTACTCATGATGCGCTGAGTATTAAATCCACTAACTTTAAAAAGGATAGAGAACGACCTTCTATTGACGTCTGTCGATTCTGAATAAGAGCAAATGTTTATTCGTTCGGAGAACTTATTGAGCTGACACGACTACAGTAAATCCTCATGAAAACATTACCCAACAAGAAGTCTACACTGCTTGGAGTTCACTGCTTAACAGATGACAAGGGTGCAGGCAAAAAATCACCGCAACAAGATGACATTAAAGTATCAGTGACGATAAAAATATGGAAAACTTAAAGTAATTAGCTTACAAGCATAACACTCTCCAGAACAAGAAGAATAATAACAATGGAATGAGACTAGATAGCGAAATTAGTCGGTCAACGGCCTGCATTTGTGAATGAAAACACTTTTCGAGGATAGCGATCTGAATGCTAAAAATGACGGACCAAACTAAACAAAATGACCGACCAAATGGCACAGTGGTTAAAGCTTTGGCATTTGGATCGGGAGATCCCGGGTTCGAATCCCGATAGAGGGGCACGATGCAAAAGTGGAATTTCATAACAGATTACGATCTAGGATGAAATGTAACACATCTATGACCCCCTCGGAGTGCAAAACTCATGGGCCGACCCATCTTCCATGTGCTGGCCATGGAGCTTGCAATGGGCAGATGGTCTTAAAATTGGTCATATCGCCGTACGTCCTCGAACTGGCTAACTGGCGTAAAAGTAAGAACGGAAATAAGCAAACCGCGAAAGAGCAGGGAGAGCTGAACAGGCCCAGAACAGATTGCAGGGATAAACACAAAAAAAAAACTAAACAAAATTTTGTAACACTGAAAATATCAAAAGGTTTGAAGGCTAAATCCGTACTGTGCAGCCCTGTCGACCACATGCCTACCGAATCAGTGTGACACTAATTAGTAAACTTCAAAAACAGGTAAGCTAAGCAGGACAAATATTGCTAGACAAAACGTGATTGGTAAACTTTAAGCTTTCCACCAATTTAGCAAAGTACTATCAGTATAATTTATCTCGTTAACTCTTAACGGCTACGTAACATATAACAGACTGTGCCAATGAAAGAATTGTTTGTTAATCATCGTTAAACAATCACAATTTATTTTACTACAGACCGGATCTGTTGGCCTAGCTCTGTTATTAGTTAACAAGCGGTGGAAAGTACGATTGATAACCGATAGTGTACCTCATTGGCCCCTATCGTTTTACACACCTATAGTTCTTCCCATAAGATAGATGTTTAAGTGTGGCGTTATAATAGGGTTTCAGATGGGGACCTTTCAACTTTTTTTTAAACTGGAATTTAATTCGGTTCTGTAAATTATCTATACGATCATCGTTTGATTTGTATATGGAATTCCGGCTTGTGGACCTTCAGTGTAAACTTATTGCACAACGTCTAAATTTCTTAGTATAAGACGAAGATGTTTGGCTTGATGGAACTGATTATCATTCTCGTTTAAAGCCTAATCAAATTCCGGTAAACTTAGGCAGGTTAACCGGACAAGTGGTGCAGTGGTTAAAGCTTCGGCACTTGGACCGGAAAGTACTGGGTTCGAATCCCATCAGAGGCTATAGATGCAAATCGAATTTTCATCATCGATTACAATCGGTGATGTTTAAACACAACTAAAACCCTCTGATGAAGTGTAGAATTAGAGCTTGCCATGTGCAGGTGGGGCATAGTTGTGTGAATAGGTGAATGGGTTAATGATATGGTGTGAATGCGTGGTATCTATCACACAATGGGCCAAAAATAGCCTAAATGTCAACCACTGAAAACCTAACCTCAGCTTCGTAAAAGAATGACAACCACTTTCACCCAATGTATAACAACTTGCCATTTTCATGTAGTTTGCAATAAACGGGGGCGATCTCGCCCATCGATAGTGCAAACGCATACTCATATGTCCAAATTTAAGGGGCAATTACACGAATAAAACATACATTAAAACTATGCTAATTACGATCCGGATCACTAAATTTTTAATAAATTATATAAGCAAAATAAAATTACCTTGTACTTTCGAGCTCTCGCCAGATGTCTGTGTAAATATTCGACCTGAAATGAACCAAAAAAAAACAAAGCACGTTAAATTATGCTAGATCGCTTCGCTTAGTACAACCCATACTCATTTCAACAGTTCCAATTTCGTGGGTTTCCATACCATCATCCTTGTTTGATTTCTGATCCATTTCACCCTCCTCTTTACACGACTCGCCCACATTCTCGTCTTCTTCCTGAATTATTTCGAAATTATCCTGCATGTAATGCTTTTCATCATCTTCGTCGTCATCATTCACATCGTCGCCATGACTCTGATGTATGAGCGCATCCTCTTCATCCGTTTGAATTTGTACATCCGTACTTGAATTCGGATTATTATTACTCGATTTTGCCGTTGTTGTTTCCATACTGATATATTCAGGAATTTCCATTTTCATTTCCTGTTGCATGTATTCCATATCGTCACTTTCGAGGTGCTCAGCCAAATTTGTATCCTGTTGTTGGTGTGTGATAGTTTTTTGTTTTTTAATCACTGGCTGTTGTATTTCTATATATTCGGGTGTTTGATTTGTACCTGTTGTCGCAGTGGTCGTAAAGCTTAATCGTTGTGTACCTATTGAGGCGATAGGTATCTGTGCTGTAGCGGATGCTGTAGTCGTGGCTGTGAAAGTAGGTACGATTTTAGCTAATTTCGGTATTGGTATCGTTTCACACACCGTAGGCGTGCTATATTCCTTATTATCTGTTAGTCCCTGTACCGATAAGAGCTCCGCTGTATGTAAAAATGATGGTAGAGATTCTTGTACCACATTCACCTCGCCCTGATACATGAACTCAATGATTGCCTGTAGATCTTCATATTTAACATTTTTAAATATAATTACTGGATGCTGACATGGATTTTCTTTAAATATGTCACGGAAGTAGGAGCTACATGCCGATAGTAAAACTTTATGTGCCCGTATTTTGCGTCCCTCACAACTCAACGTCACATCGACTAAATCCTCTTGGGACCGTAGAGAATCGAATGCAAGAGTGATATGTCGTAAATAATTATTCCATCGTAATGAAAATTGATGTGGAACCGTCATTTTAATTATTTTTGTTTATAATATTAGCGTGAAAACCTGTAAAAATGTAAAAGATATGGTTTATTATCGTTCCCCCCTATGATATGGTCACCCATCAATGCATACACAAACACAACATTTACCATTCAATGGAGATACAAAAGCGTTTTATTTCAACGAAACGAAATATAGTAATTTGCACATTGGTATTTAGAACTATTCAAACGATATACACAATTTGTTTTAAAAATTTTTTCAATTACTTGAATTAAATATTATTAGCGTGAACACCACAAAAAATCTCAACAAAACATCAAAAAATAATAATTCCAAGATGACGGACTGTAATTTACAACAAGATGGTGATAAATATTTTAGGTTGTATTTCGTATCGTTTTGTTAAATGGTATAAATATTTATACCAAGTAGAAGCCTGAATGTATGTTATGGAATTACATTTTGTTGCGATGCACTCCACTCCATAAATCCGTCAGAATAAAAATACAAACGCGTCATTTATTTTATACCAATAGCGTTTGCAGCAAAACTTAACACGTTGATTGCCACGACAATTTTCAGAAATCTGGCCTAAAATGAGTTTGATTTAATCACATTATATTATTAAAAACTCTAATTCTAGTGCATAGTTATCATCAAAAAACATAAAAAATGTGTTTTTCTTTAAAAAAATAAAGGTCTTACGAATTATCTCGTAGTTGGCTTTTGTAACAGAAATCTCTGAAAGTAAACACAGGACGAGATAACTCGTAGTTGGCGTCCTAGAAAAGAACGCAATCTACGAGCTATCTCGTAGTTGGCAGTCAACGTGGTAACCGACAAAGTGAAATACCACAAAAATACTTTGAATGATATTCACTATGACATTTTTCTACGACACACTCCAATACAAAGCTCTACTTATACAAAACAAACCACAATCAACTAAACAATTAGAATCCATCGATTAAAGCAAAAAGCACCCGTCAAAATGATTTGTTTCACAAAGCATGAACCAGCCCAAATCCAAAAATCGTCCGTATGCTGATAGACAACTCGAGTTCCATATGACATTCACCTTGTGTTTTGTCTAGCTCCAGTCCTTGCACGTCATTGGCTAGCATACTATCATTAAATAGTTCCACCCTGTAATTTTTGCTCATTTCAAATTTCAATATTACCCTTTAAAATCGACTGAGTCCATTTGTCCCAAACCCAAAGGACATAGTGGCACACTTGAAGAGTGGACACTTTAAAATTTGTCAAGAAACCGGAGAACAGGGGCGAGATTATGAAAGACAACCGAAAATTGTAAACTCTAGAATAAATTTATAATTAGCAATAGTGGATGTCAGGTTTTGCCGAAATGTAATTTCTATACCTTTGATAATCTGATAGATTTTTTAAAATCAATTTCAACCGGAACTACTACATTTCCGTTCATAATTGAACGTACGTATGTTACTAAAAACCTGTTAATATTACAAATTTTATTTTACCCAAAACATTAAATAATTTACAGAGCTCTCACAATAGAAAAAAAATTTGCCTTTACCTTTTGTCTTAAACTTTTACCATAAGAGTATCTCTCACAATGAGAAAAAAAATTAATTGAAACCAACTTCGTTTTATTTATCTTCATACTAATAATATTTTTAAAATTGTATTTTATATTATTAATTATAATGTTAAGAAACCGATAAATTAGAACTTATTTGCATTTTAACATGTTTTGGTTGGAAAATGACAACAAAAACCCCGATTTTGAAATTTAGCTAACTTCATTAGTCTTTTCTTAAGGCAAAAGTTTAGAGTTTGCTAACTTTTTCCTTAAGTAAAAACGAAAAAATTTTTTTTTGTCAAGTTTTATTTTCAAACAAACTTGTAAGGCAAAAGTAAAAGTTTTTCTATTGTGAGAGCTCTGTTAAATAAACTAATTTATCTTACAGGTTCGTTTTTTTCGATAACCGTCATCTACGTAGGCGTAAATAGAAGGCGGATTTTCATTTTACATTTTCGTAAAATGCGATTTCGTTTCATAGTAGTGCGAATTTTACGATTTCGTATTTTACGAAAACAAGTCCATAATAGGAAAATCGTATTTTACGAAATCGAAAAATGTTGGCCGATGAAAATTATTTTAATGTTAAACTTACGGTGATTTCTGTTTTCATATAAAATATTTAGGTAGGCCTATTTTTACCATATCCTGCGGATTTATGATCTCGTCCCAGACCTCTTTAAAATGTAAAAATATTTAAATGTAATTTACATGTAAATGCTCTACAATTGCGTCAAACACGTTCTGATATAAATTCCTTTTCTTTTTTATTTATTTTATTATTAAAACACATATTATGTTTATGTATTAATTAAATACAATATGATTAAAGTGAAACATATATAATATATATAAAAAAAACAAAAAACCAAAATCCTACACATTACAAATGGCATATTATTACTAAATAAACTGTGTTAGGTGTACAAGTTCAAATATATTTTTTTTTTCCTTCAAATTTTTGTTCAACAATTTTTAATTTTTTTTGAAATAAAAATCTCAATAAATCATAATTCATAATAATAATAAAAAAAATATATATTTTTATTTAAAATGTAATTTCAATTGTTTATTTATTTATATTTGTTTTATAATTAATTTTTCTTTCACTTGAGTTTTATTGTATGTATTTTTTATTTATTATAAATTGGCGATTTTAAATTTCTCAATATTTAATTTAATATTTTTTTTTTATATAATTTAATTTGTATAATAATTAATTAAATGTTTTTTTGCTAAATTAAATTTCTGTTGTATTTATTAGTTTTCCCGGATGTGTGTAATATGTATATAGAATGGATAGGTAGAAATGAGGGAAGGGGTCAGCTTCAGCTATACGCGAATAGAGTTTATAAAATTTCATCTAGTGATAGAGGCAAGGCTGCATTACTTTGATCTCCTATGTCAATTTGCATATTCGACGAATTCTCATCTGAATCTCCGTCTGTAATAAATTTTGTCGTGGTGGGTGTTGTCGCGGTTGAATTATTGGATTCATTGCTTGTATCTGTATTTTGTTGCGACGGCAATTGCTGTGGATTTGTGATGCTTAGCGAACTTGATGTACTTGCACTAAATGGAGTGTCTAAATCTTCCAGACCCGGTGGAACTGGTAATTTTGCAAATTCTTCCCGGAGTTGTTTGTACTGCCGGCGAAGCACCATTGAATTATAGGATATGGTTCGACCACTTCGTTCACTATATTGAGGTTTACTTAGTTCCATTATCCAGTTTTCGATTTGATTGCATATTTCGTGTCGTTTCATCCAGAAATGAGTATGGATCACCTAATCAGAAAATAATTGCAAAGGTTAAATTTAAAATATTTTTTCGATAAAAAGTACATACCTCTTTGAAGCATGGATTAGGATTTTTAATCTGTTCCAACATCGCCCATCGTACACATGCCTGATATATATTGCTATTATATTCCCTTGAACTGTGCGTTCCACTAGGTGTTCCACGACTCCTCTCAAATCCAGGCTCATTAAAATATGGTTCTGGCACTAAGATTAAACTTTGTATCGAAACTAAAACTTGCAAAAAACTTGACGTTTGAGCATTCCATTTTTCTTCGGGTCGACCATGCCACGTATTTAAAACGGATAAACAAACTTTACCATCGTTATATAAATTTGGATTAAATCTAACTGTATGCCGACCGGTTGTCTCTAAATTTATCATCATTGGTGAATTTGGATAGTCGGCTGGAAAATATACATCAAATTCGAAACAACCATTTGCATAGGGAGTGTCGGCTGGGCCCGTTATTAAAACTTTCATTATATCTAATCTATCATTATCACAGCGAACAAAAACTGAACTACTATAGGATAACGGTAAACTTGTTGATAGCGTAACAGTTTCTTGAGCTAAACGTTTAACACGAGCCGGATGACCACGATCCCCAGCCATTCGAACATTATTTTCAAAATGATGGGATATTACAAATCGATATCCGTTTTCGACCTCGGTAATCATTTCAAATGTTTCGAATTGTAGCCGTTTCATAACTTCTAAATATCGTTGCTCAATTGAACTCGTTAGTGGCTGTTCAATTTGCATTTTATCTTCGTCATCTGATTGCACATTTGGATCGACATAAGTCGCAGTCTGTACGATTGACGCAGTCTCTTGAATATCTGGAATTAAGAGTGCTAGACCTTCGTCATCTCCGTCATCCAAACTTATTGTTACTTTTTGAGTTTGACCTTTTATGTTTGATTTTTTGTTCACTTTTAAACGACTCGCATACGTATCAACGCACGTCTTCATATTCTGAAGTAATGCGGCTATACAACTATTTGAATCTTCTTTCCGTTCACTACTCAATAACGCAGCCAATTGACCTGATAGCGCAATAGCACGAAGTAATTTCAAAATGGCACGATACAAGGGAATGTGTCTTGTTATATCGAGAACCGAATCGTTCCGTAGATACGAACTGAGCGCCGATATCAGACATGACTGCTGTAGTAAATCCAAGAAGATGGGCGGCAACTCAAGCGATTCATCATTAATTTCCCTATAAATAATTTCTTCGGTATTCATATTAGATGGAATTTTATCACCCGGATTTATATAGCTTGATAGTACTTCGAGAAGAACCGTAACATGTTCCTCTTCACTTTTTTGTCGCAGCAGTGCCTGTTCAACATTCCATGATTGTTGAGTGGACCCTGTTCCAAAACCAGTACCTTTCGCCCAATATACATGACTTTTATCGTCCGAGATTACTTGTTCCCCGGTGCCGTTTGTTGTAGTTTTTAAAGTCGCTGGAAGCTCGCTCTGTAATCCGCTCAATTGTGTAGTTTGAGAATGATGTGTGAACACGCTCAAACAATTCAGAACTAGATGTATTGCGCCGACTTCGATCACCATTCTTCTTAATAGGACACCATCATCCGTCGTCAGCGGTGAACAATCCAATAATTGTCGAAAAACTTCAAATGGCAGCGTTGGGAGCGACGAGGCTAGCGATAAACTATAAATTTCGTTACCTTCTCCATCTCCAGTAACTCCCAGTACTAAGCGTAACAAACATTGTGCCTTAATCTTATCCCGTAGCAGTACATCTGAATACGCAGGCAGTCTCAAAAATAATCCAAATGCGGCTAACGAATGTGGCGGCACCGATGAAATATTAGATATTTTACCAGATGTTTCGGTCAAGGTGTCATCAACGTCCTCGTAGATATCATCATTCGGTTCTACTTTAACCCATTCCCCAACTGTCGGACTTTTCTCCTTTTCAGAGTTTGCGTTATTTATCTTAGCGCTCTCTGTATATACGATCGGTAGATAGTGTGCTAACAGAGATAATCCACCACGGCTCGAGAATATTTGCAATGGCGACGATAACGGTTCAAAATCTGATGCTTGGAACGTCATCTCATCGGTTAAATCATCCGTTGATTTTCGTCCCGGAATAATATTTAGAGTTATACACGGTGTCGATAATGAAATGCCGGAAGACTGGTGTATGGCAAGAATTTGGGCAATGGTTGTATCACTAGTTAAAATCGCCCCAGGACAAGCAGGGACAGTTAATTGGAAACAATCCGAAATTTGGGACATTGTATGTGTCTCGTCGAGTTTCATACGGAATTTCGAAATTATATCTTTTGCCTTCACTTGATTTTTCACCTCTTTGAAGCGCTTATCTTTAGCTGTTACTCCAGCAGCAACACTTAAGAACTCCATTCCAAAACCCATTCCGGCTCCCATGTCAAGAAGTTCTGAACGCGTATCACGATTTGTTTGCCCATTAGATAGTAAATCACGTGCTATATTATCAGTTTGAGCGGCGGGCGGTAAAATATTCATATAAGCTGAAATTAATTCTCGTTAGTACGTACAACCAAACTTAAACGTATCAAGATAAACTTACAAGACACACAATTTTCAAGTATATCCTGACATTTTGTATGCGTTCTCAGATAAAAGAGAAGATGATGCGCATTCGGGCGTTTCGATGGATGGTTACTAATATAACCAACAGTTTGATCTTTTCGCTGCAAGAGAAAATCACTTCGTACTGAAATTAAAATTTTTTCACTTTCCAGCAATAACTGTAACACTAATCGTCGTGTAAATCCCGAAATAGTTGTCTTCGTTAAGGATATAACCGGCTTTCGAATAACTGATATCAAATTTATTGTTAAAACTTCTTGATTCTTTGGGTGGCATGAAGATACTTTTGATAAGAATTTTATCATTGATTCCTCCAATTGAGCAAATTCTGTAACAAATAGATGTAAAGTTTATTAAAATATGTAATATTTTTTTTAATTAATTGTAAAATTATTTTGAAAACTCACTTAAGTAATTATTATTCTCGCTAAACGGATTATTATTGCACAGGATATCTAGTAGCGGCTTCCAAAATACTGATCCTTCATACGATCCCAACCAATCACGCATGTGTCCCTCGGAACATATTTCCGAAAAGAATTCTAAAATTTCGGCGATCATCTTAACATTAACTAATGGATAATATATGTTCTTGTGCTCTTCGGAAGCTTTATCCGAATCGGTTAAGCAAGTGCCCTGTTCAGGTTTTGCTGAATTGCCTTCAGCGTTGGAATTTGCCTCGTTTTGTTCGCGCGAAATTCTATAGCAAAAATCTAAAATCGCCGAGATTAGTAATCGTGGTAATCCAGAATCGAGCAATTGTTGAACTGCTAATGGAGATTGGCACGCCATTGCTATAGTACGCAGCTCTGACGAATTAAGGGTTAATTTCGATAAGTCTTGTATCACTAAATGACTATACCATTCTGCGGTGTCGGATTCCTCTTGCTTTACATCATCCGTCATACTGTCCGGATCTTTACGATCGTCTGATATGCACGCATCAACATCGGTTGATAAATTAGGAACTAGCACACCAATTTTCTGCAATAAAAATGGGAACATTTCCGGCCGGATACAACAAATCGAGCACAACATTGCATCCATCGCGACTTTCAAAGGTTCGTCATTTTCCAGCACCAAGGTCCATTGGTATACCGCATCGAATAGATCTTTAGTGATCATATTCGATAAATCGGTTACCAAATTAGTTGAGTACGCAGTCCAAAGTATCGAAGCTAAACATTTAACAAATCCGTTATAAGGATTTGTTGTGTAATGCAAATTTTCAAGGCGCTTGTTGTATAAATTCTTGACCCATTCGATCATAGCCTGGATACGATCTCGAGTATAATTATCATTGGTAATACACAAATCATACAATAAATCGGATACCGGTTCGTTGCATAGTTTAAAAGTTTGTGGAATGCTATTTTTGAGTAGATTCTCGATTAGTTCCAAACCAAGTTCGCGATTATGGAGTCCCAATTTTAACAGTACCGTCTCTAAATTTTCTAAAGTTGTATTAGGATAAGAATGTGTAACGTTTAATAAAGAACAGCATGCTTCCAAAAATCCCGGTACATCTGCTGCCGATTGTATCACTTTATTGGAAAGCTCATCCTTCTTCGATTTATAGGTTGCGACACTAAAGCATTGTGCCAAAATACGTAACCATCCTAGACTTGATTTCGCTATAGATTCGTCTTCATTCGAAAATTCACCAACCGTCGTACTTTTAGACGGAATTATATTATAATTATTGTCTCCGAATGTGGTTGTGCCCAGGATCGAGATTTGAGTTAGTCCAATGTTAGAGCTATCGCGAGGACGATATAATCGAATCACTATACTAGTCGCAATTTCAGGTTGGGCGAATTTTAATTTGATACAAGTCATACCAACGGTTGATAGCGGTTGACAGATTGGTACGGGTCCCAAATTTATATCCTTAGTGATTTCTATAGCAACCGCAGAGGGACATGTTGCTAGTGTCGATAAATGAGGTTGGAGATGTATCTCGCGTAATAAAACTGCCGATGGTAGGGTTATTGTGAGATCGACATGCGATTCATTAGGATAGAATAAATATGACCAGGCTGGGCTTCGGGCACGGCGATGTGATGCGATTGGTGCTTGTATTAATACATCTGCTGGCTGTGCAGTTGGATTTGCGGACGTAATTGTACAGAATGGAGCAAAATTTATTAAATCTTCTCCACTTCCCGATGAATTTGAAGCCTTCTTCATTGTTGCATTATTTGATGCGGACAGCGCATTTGAATTGCTGCTACTGCTGCTACCTGCATTTTGAGATTTTGGCGATTTGGTCATGTGCTGCATAATCATGCTGACTAAATTTGGTTGCATATTAATAATTGTGCGGTTGCTACGAACAAGGCTGGTGCAGAGTACACCAATTCCACCCATATCAGTAAATATTGATACAGTCGACGTTGATTCTAACACTTTAAGAATGTAACGTAAAAACGGTTCGGAAAGTTGTAGTTTTGGCAAAGCAAGACCGACGCTCGAAGCATTGGCTAGGAAAAAATATAGCGGCTTAACAATTAGCATAGGCCGTGTAGCTTTTTTACTTAGCAAGAGTAAAAGTTGAAATACAGCATCGGCTACAGTTTGCGGTTCACTTATACTGTTATACGTCTCGACATTATTGATCGAATACATCGAGGAAGCAACCATCATAACAAATGACGAACTTGAACAATGCGATAACGATCCCAAAAGCCGTGTCATTGTTGGCGAGTGGAGTAATACTGTATCTGCAACACACGGAATTTTAACCCGATTTTCGGTATTATTTTGTTGTTCTGCTTTTATTTCGTCAGTTTGACTTTCAGGTGAAAGAGTTTCAACAGTTGGGACATCACTTGTTGACATCGGTTCATCACTACGACGCGGGAGTGCAGTCTGAACGAGCACCGAAGATAGTTTCAAAAGTCCAACAAGTAGTGTGCTATCGGAAACAGTTTTTGATTGCCTTGAATTTTCTGAGCCTAGCACTGTGGCAAAGAGACTTCCAAACACATTATTTGAATTGTTCGTCTCGGATGAAGTTTGGCAATAAACTTTTTCTACATTTGAAATATTGTTATAAATTAGATAAGCTGAAATAGAAGATAATAATATATTAGCACAAGAACTATGATGTGACTCCAGAATGTTTACTTACAAACACTTTCAATAATACTCATAGCTAGTCCTAAATCAGTCTTTTCATATTGAAACGTTATCAGCTCTTTAATTAATTGACTCTGGGCATCAATTGGCCCCTGTTGATTCGATATCGAACCACCCGGCTGCACCAAATGCAGTACAACTCGAAGCAAAATTTCATTTAACTTTTTCTTTACGTAACACATATCAGTCACATCGGATTTAATTTCCAACCATATAAATAATTCATGTACTAATTTACAAATCGTTGGGCCCGCATATCGATTTACATCCGCATAGGCTGCATTCATATCCGTGCCGGAAAAGAATCGAAGAAGCATTTTCTCAAAATTTGGATTATTTACCATAAATACTCCCATGCGGCCCATTCGGCGACTGTAATTTTCGTTATAATCGTCCATCGAATCTAAAAGTTATAACACAACATTAGAATTTAAAATCTTACTGCTAATCGTAGCTAAGCAACTTACCTCCAGAATACAAGCTAAAATGAGGATTACAAGCCAATGTTAAACATTGAAAACTTAAGCACCAGGCGCGTAATTTAATACCGGGATGCCAAGATAATGCAGATAATAAACCATGTACAGCGTGAGAACCGAATGGAATTTTAGGTGTTTCACCCGGATTAAAACCGGATAATGAAGATGATTTTTCTGACAGTTCCCCATTCAAGGTTAACCAAAGTTGCAACACTTGTTCTAAATTTAGCCATGAGTCTTGCAAATGCAACTCCGAGAAAATTTTATCAAATACGAACATTAACATTAAATTTGTACTCATCCCTTGATTGTATTCTGGATTTGACCATGCTTGGATGATATTTTCGGGCCACGGAGCTAATTCAACCGATGAGTTCATGGTCTGATGTAGAGGAATTTGTGGAAGGCTGGCAAACAGATTTAATGACGACAACATAGTCAATCGTCGAAGTGACACCTCTATATTCGACTCTAAACCGTACTCTAATCGACTGTCTTTAGCACTCGATACACTTCGATAAGATAAAGTTAATCCGTTACGATTAGTTAAATTGTTTGCTTTCTTGATTAAATTTTTTCCGCGCTCCACAATGTCGTCTAATATATCTTCCATTTCAGTGTCATCGCATTCCATTAAAGATGGCAATTGGTTATATTTTACAGCTGTAAAAAAAACTCATATTGAGACATCAGAAAATGATTAGAATTTTAGAAAACTTACCATCTGCATAACTTAAATCTTTGGTTACGTGTGAAGTACCATTAGATCCAATACTATCGAGCAACAGCTGTTGAACACTGAATACGTTGCTCGCACCAGTCGGACTGAACTCTTCCTGTTCATTCGTTGGAATGATGTCCATTAAGTTAGAATTTGGTTCAGTCGCGTAGCTTCCATTGCTCGATTGCTTATAATTTTTATCCGCCTCCAGAATGTCTTGTAATAAGCATGTAATCGCGTGCACAGCCCATGGATGTTGCTGGTCTTTCCAAACGGCTATCCTGATTAATTGTTGTAGTTGCGAAGTCGTCATAATTTTAGATAGTTGAATCGATGGTTGACACGCAGACACCAATCGAGCTATTACTTTGCAAGTCAACAGGAATAAATCCATGTTGCAAGTAAAATCCATGCCTAGTAGTAGCCCAACCAGACCACGTACCACAACGAGCGCATTTAAACCGTTCAATGATCGCAGCCCTTTATCAAACGGATTTTCATTGTCATTTGGAATATCAGGAGCCGGTGATTGGGTTGATTTCCCACCTGCTGCACCAATATTTGCTGATGAAGTTGAACTGGCTGCGGTCCCCGAATTTGCCACTGCTGCTGCTGCTGCCACCGCTGCTGCTGCTACCGCTGCTGCTGAGCCTGCCTGTGATGATGGAATATTTGATGAAAATGCAGATTTTTTTTGCTGTTTTGTTGCCGAATACGAATTTAATAGATCATAAGTCGAGGGCAAAACTTTAACGGCCAATTTTTTCTGTAATTCATTTTGGTGTTGGGCATGCTTTAAAACCATCTCAATTTGTGATGTAAAATGTGCAACATGTTGAGGTCAACAGTAAAATAGACAAAAAGGGGGAAAGAGAAAAATTCTATAAGTAATTTTTTTTAACACCACAAATTTGAGATACAATCGTAATAGCTAATCTATATTTTAAATACATATCCTAAATTCTAATGTAATACAAGGACTTACTTCTGCATGTATCAAATACAATTTCTCGGTTAAATTGTTATTATTGTTGTTGTTATTGTACTGCTTGGTCTGAAATAGCCGTTTCTTAAATGATCGGGCAAAGCTTCTCCCATTATTACTGTTGAGCTGTGTTTTAGCCTTTGACATATCCGCCTCGCCTGACATAAAATCCCATCGCGAAAAATTTTGTGTTTTCTTTCCAATTCCATCATCGATACACACCGATAAAAACAGTAACAACCAACTGATAAGTTGTAAATCGGTTCCAGATGACACATTTGACGTATTTGAATCGTTATCTGATCGATAACGCGGCGATAGCGGTGCTAGTAATTTCGCTAATGTTTTCAAAATCGCATCAATCACAATATTGCGACAAGTACCCATCGCAATACTTTTTCGACCCAGATACGTGAGCAGGAAGAACACTCGATCTTGTGGAAATATTTTACTGTTCTGTGATGAATAGTACGTGGTAAAAATATTGGTAAGGAAATCGCCCCACCACGGTTGGAAGCAACACATCCGGACCAATAATGAGCTGGTAGCTAGTTGTATATGAGCATCACCAAACACTACAAGTGTATTAAATAGGGTGTTGCACGTCTCCGGGTCAAAGAAGGAATGCAGAGAAACAACATTCTAGAATATAAAAATAAATTTTATTCTACCTAAAAACTAAAACTAATGGGTTTAAACTTACCTTAATTCCGTAATCAATAATAAAATGCAAAAGTGCTTCAATAAGGCACTCGCTTAAAACTTTAAGTTTGTCCAAAGCAAGAGACGGTAGTAACTCAGCCGTCTCATCTGGTTTCCTGTCTTTTTCCCTGTATGTTTTATTTACACTACTCTCTAATCGCTCGATCACATTACGAATAATATTCAACTGTAGTTGGAATGTGGTACATTCCTCGTACGTATTCATCAATTTAGTATAATCTAAATTATTGTCTTCCGTTTCTTTATTACGATTTAGGTACGCTTGCATATGTGATATATTAGACATTTCACTTTTTAACATTGGTTCAAGCATTTCGCTTAGTTTACTGCTACTTAAACTGTAGCGACAATTTACGTCTTCGAATAGTGAATGTAACACTTTTAGTTGAACAGGAATATTTGATGGTTTAGCCTTAACGTATTTAGATACTGAAACAAACAAAAATATATCAGATCCAATTGTCTTGGTTCTAAATATAACATCTCACTTACTTGGATCGGCGTAGCTTTCCTCTTCCAAAATTAGTGGATGTCCGAAGAATGATCCGATTGGGATTTTACATCGAGTTGCCGACATACCGTATCGTCCAGTTACTGTAATTTTCATGTATCGACAAATCGGCGGTGGTTGTAGGTCGCTTAAAACTAATGTCTTGATACCAATATCTGGTGCAACAACCAATCTAATAATATCCTCCTCTTCCTCGAAACTCCAGATATCGATAAATAAGGTCATTAAATCTTCACATGCCGGAATTATCTAGAGCGAATACGATATACATAGTCAAGTTTGATCGAAACGGGAACTGCATCGCATACTTACCAAATCTGTTAATAAAATTTGATGACCAAAATCTAAAGTAACGTATCGCCTTGCTCCAGAATGCATCCGCTCTATCACAATCATCTGCTTTTGGGGTAAACTCAATAACTTGTGCCAAGGTAATACAAAATTATCATCCTCGATCTCATTTTTGTTAGGATTTGCTTCATAACTTTTATTAGACCCAGATTTCGACGTGCTTGTTGTTGTTCCGCCACCTCCACCATTAGCACTGTCATCCGTAGATGTTTCATTTTCTAAAATTGTTTCAAATTGAGATAACGAATATTTATTGTCATCTATATTCTTGTCGTTTATATTATTGTCGTCTGATGTGTATATCACATCATTATCGGCACCTCCATATGGAGAAGCAATAACTATATAATTTGAAAGACCTTCAGATTTGGAAACATCTTTAATCCCTTTAATACCTTTAAGCTGTTTCTTAATAGCTGAGTAAAATATTTTATCGACCAGAATATTTTTAGCATTATTCATCATATCGTCTTGAACATTAGTCTTTTCGTCTAATTTTTTATTAACTGTTTGGGTTAATGTATTTGATACCGCCGAACTACTATTCGTCGTCATATTAGTTCCCGATTCGATATTTTCGAATGGAGCCTCGAAAATTATGTCCTCAATAATATTTCCCGATGAATTGGCTGATTGGGCATCCATATTTTCGATCCGAGTCGCCTCTGAAGCACTTAGACAGGTAAAATGGAGCGGTTCAACTTCCAAAAGTCCTTTCATATGATTACCAATACCACGTTGCCGAAATTGAAACGGCAGGATACGAAGTTCGGTGCCCTCAGATACACAAAAATGTTTCAAATCAATTGTCTGATTTTGCGGTTGAGTTGTTGAATTGGATTTTACCGATGCAATGGTAATCGGAAGTGAATTTAATTTAGATGGAAGTGGTAGCTCGACATCAAACAGTTCCGATTCGAAAGGTGTCCCGTAAAGTCCGAAACGAGTTTTCAATAACGAACTATAAGGATTAAATCGATTTTCCATTTCGCTTACTATCCGCATCAGTAGATTAAAGCAGGTCTCGCCAATAGTTCCTTGTGAGTCAAGTGTTGATACACCAGAAATGAGAAGCATAAACCAACGTACTGCTCCCGAATGTCTCGATATTAGTATACTTGGCAAAGATTTTTGTATTGCAAGTTCTAAATTTTTATCGAAATTGATCATTTTTTTCTTATCACTTGGTAAATTTTGTGCCCCCTCCGATGTCGTCATAATAAGTTTAACACACTTATGGGCCGTGGTGCGATTCCCGAACACAATACAACTCAATATTAAATTAGTTAAATTCTCTTCGATCGCCTTAATACAGTCTACTTGTTGTGCATTGTAGTTTAGTGAATTTTTTAATTTCCGTGTCAACTCCAACTTAGGATATCGAAACCGTGCTAATCGCACTGAAACAATCCAGAACAGTATATCTAACGTCAAGTTTTGCTTCATGCTGTTGCTTGTTGTGCTGGCGATTTTTAGCAAATTTATTAGTAGTAAGTTCGATTCCAACATTACGCATCGTTGTAGTCGTTCATTTGAAAACATGTACGATAGATTTTTAGTGCCTCGCAAAGTGATAGAAATCTCATGCAACCAATCACAACCTGGAATTGTATAAGAAAATAGTTTGATCAGCGCATTTTGGGAAGAAGGCAGCCGACGAGACACAATCTTATGTGTTTGTGTAAATGCATACATGAAAAATTAATTTGATTAAAGTCGAATAAGCATATTAATAGATATTCGCGCGTTTCGCGAAATTTATCGCGCAATTTACATAAAACTAAAACAGACAGAATATTCGACATTTCTAATCAAAAAAACGTTTACGACTTAGTTCATTTACCTACGTAAAATTCATTTTTTGGTTTATTTACAGTCGAATCTAGAAAAAATACGACACTTTCATTTCCTATATTTGATTGTGCTGACGACGACGACGGCGAATTAGCAAATGAGAACAGATTGCGCGATAAACCTTTTTTTCTAAGCGGAACTATAAATAATAGTAATATATAGTTTATATAATCACGTAATTAAGTGTCTCGCATGCATGTTTCAAAAAATTTTGAATTTTGTGATTTGTAGGACATACCTCTGGTTTTTGATGATCCATCTTTAGCGGGATCAGCCATCGTTTTTATGTGTAGTAGAAAATTACGCCCTTTAGCCTTGAATAGTTTTGGGCTAGTTAAAACAACCAAACCACCTTGATCACATAGGTCCATACTAGAGGATAATTCAAATGGACCCGCAATAATTTCAGCGTTATGAGCTTGCAAATATTCTTCATTCAGTACTGGATTTTCGATTAAACCTTTGGTTTCGGTAGATCCAATATTAAAGTCAACATTCTCATCGACCGATATCGACGAAGCTTGCGCATTCTTATTTAAATTGGGTGGTTTCATTCGATATCCGAGTCCATTCGAATTTTGTTTCAAAAGCGTTACCTGAATTGTTGGTGGGTTTGGACATTGCTGATATAGTGAAAATTTGAAATCAACGTGGCCCAAATTTGATGGTTTGGGTAATGTAATTTCAATTACGTGTTCGTCCCAGCTAGTTCTATATAAAGGATATAACGGTAAAAAAGTAATATTAAGCAAAATGCTTTGTTTAAAATAAATTTTACTCACGCATCATTATGCAGTCTCCAAGTTTTTGTTAAATGTGTGTCATCACCAGGTCGTAAATGCTGTGGATGTCGTCGTTGTTTTTGAGCCGGCACCAATTCGCTCCAGCAACCGGGCACCTCAGCGGTGTACGGCGTCAGCATCTCATCAAACAACGTCAACGAGTACAACACTTTTAAATCTAAGATTGTTAAATCACTCTTTAGAGCGATAATCTGTGGCCCACCACTTTGATTATTGTTAAGATTGTGATCCCCATTAGTTTTCGATTTTGCAGAACTCGACGTCGAAGGTAAATTAACATTTTTAGAATCACAGTCTACACCACCATCGGTATTTTCCAAAGGGTCCATTCCAATCATTGATAAATTTTCTTCTTCTCGATCATCGCCCGAATCCGCATCCAAATCATAAAATGAATAAAAATGTAACGAACCATTTTCAGTACATCCACATAAACGTTCCAAACTTTTACAATATGTGGCAGAAACAAATTTTTCACCATCAATGCGCGCCGTCGAAATAATTGTTAATGTCGTCAGGGTCATCATTTTTAACGAACCATCGGCACACGTAATCACGAATACACCATTTTGGGTATCCTGCCCTGCTAATTTTCGACCATTATTATCATAAGTCGGTAGCATACAAATTTCGACAGGTGTGTCACTCTGGCTAAGTGCACGAGCACAGATTGGGGTAGGATTTAATAAACCATTTTCTTGAATACCGTACAAAATTAAATTAACATTTTCAGGATCATCACCAGATTGATCGATTTCCATCGAATTAGTTTCGATCAATTTAGTTTTTTTAAGCACAGCCAAAATAAACTTTTTATCCGCCGACGGAATAATATCCGATATTTCATATGCGTTAGACGTCACAATATGAATGTACTGGATCGGGTGACACGATAAATTATTTGTATTACTGTTAGCATTACTATTCGAATTATTCTGCTGGAGTAGCTGTTTTGAACTCGTATTGCTCTGATTATTAGGACTTGCATCAATTTCGTCTAGCTTATAATTTTGCAACATTTTAGACGACGCATTGATCGCGTTAGTTTTTTTTATTTGATACTCATCCTTAACAACTGTTATTTGTTTGTTCAGATTTAGAATTTCATCGCATAATTCGGATTTTATAAGTTCCGCATCATCTTCCGATTTGATCAGTTCATCAAAATCCGTAAACGGAATGTTATTCGACATAGTGTTCTCGAACATAGGCAAATCTATAAATGTGTCAAAATCGCATAGATTTCCATTTATATAGTTGTCACTGAATCGGTGCTGGCTCGCTAATCTTTTTAATGGCGAAAATGGCGATTTTTTGTTATTTTCACTATCGCTAGACTGATCCGAAGATGAATCGGTTAAATTTTTTAGTAAATTTTTATTAATTGTTGTCGATCCTTCTGGACTTTTATCCGTTAACTCGTACACAATTAAGAGGAGCTCACGTTCATTCCGGTCCGATGACATGGTCACACCATGTTGAATGCTAAATGCCTCGTTTTGATTATTCATCTCGTTTACCAGTACGTTAGATGAATCAATATTGAAATTACTACTACTCACAGTTTTATTTTGTACGGTTACGCCGCATACAATTTTTGTTCCAATCATTTTTGATTTAAGCGGAGATTTATTAATTTTTTGTATTTGGCCACCTTTGGTGGATGACGAAGTAGCCGAATTACGATACGTACAAAGAGCTGTCAATTTTGTATCATGATTTACCCATGAGACATCATCGGTTAATAAAATTTGAAATGTAAAAATTGATTTTAGCAAACGTTCCACATTCCAAACGGTTATCTCTCCGCCTGATTTACCCGTGACAATTATATTCCCTTGATGTCCGTTCGAAATCACATCAAAGCCATCCGTCTTAATTGCAGGACAGGTTGCATACGTTATAGCGAGTGGAACATTTTGCGTGTATTCGCCTTTAACAAACGGACAATTAGGCGAGTGGCGTTCATGTTCGCTCCAGGGCTCATCTGTCTTTTCCCAGCTTACTAAACATACGCTACATGTAAAACACATTGCACGATCATCACCCGTGGCACTCGGCTGATGATAAAACCCGGCCTGTGCCATTTGGTCCGGAAGAGCCCATTTATAATCCATATGTGGCCATTGTTCAAAGGTTTGGCGACGAACCGCTTCCGAAAACATATGAAAACGTTGTGTATTCCCCGAAGTGATTGTGTCTATAATTCTAGCACCCATTTGTAATTCGGTTAATCGTTCGTTTATAGCGGAAGCTATAGCCAATGCTGGTATATGTCGATCAAGTCGTTTCAACTGAATTACCATACTATTCGCAACCATTTTTAAGCTAGAATGAGGTAATTCTATACAAATTGTATTCCATTTTTGTGCCTTAATTCCTTTTTTTGTATTCTTTTGGGCTTCTGCAATTTTAGCGCACAGCTCATTTGTTACATCTGCTGTATTCTCAATCCCATGCTCCTCTAAACTGTTAATACTTTGCAAAAATAGGATAGCTTCGGATAGGAGGAGTTCTATTTTAACAATATCCTCAGTTTGTATAATCGGCGTCTGTAGTATTGTATCCAATAATAAAACGCCATTGTAATCAGCTCGTAGTCCTAAACTTTTACCATTCCAAAAAAGTATTCGATCTTGTTCGGGGAGATATTGTCCATGTGCCATGTGTTCCATTCCTAGAAATAATTAATTAAATATGACTATCTAAATCCGAACTGTTTTATGTAATTAAGAAATTAAATTAATTGTCCTAATGCCGTAGTTACATAGTTATACAAATTAGACATTTTTTTTCTGGGGGGCTATTTGGGAATTCGATTCGATAACGAGAGTACAGCTGCCCTATTCCTGAATACGATACGAAAACGAAAATACAAGATTCATATTTGAATTGAATCAGATTCGTACGATTCTTATTTAAAATTGAATAAGAATCTTGTACTTTCGTTTTCGTATCGTATTCAGGGAGCTATTTGGGAATTCGATTCGATATCGAGAGTACAAGATTCATATTGGATTTTAAATAAGAATCGTTCGAATCACATTCAAATCAAATATGAATCTTATACTCTCGTTATCGAATCGAATTCCCAAATACCCCTCCAGGAATAGGGCTGCAGGATTCATATTTGATTTGAATGTGATTCCAACGATTCTTATTTAAAATCAAATATGAATCTTGTACTCTCGTTATCGAATCGAATTCCCAAATAGCCCCTCTGGTCCGTCATTTTCCGATTTTCGACAAAACAGTCAAAATTGATCAACTAAACTCATAACCACATAAATTGCAATTCCGTAAAGTTATCTTTGTTTCTAAAACGCGATTATTACAATTGGTAATCGGAGGATGGGCAAGTGGGTTTAATATGAATGTCAGTCATTTTTAATGCATGTACCGCAACATGATAAGAAATAATTGAAAAGAAATTTTGTTCCAATAAGAATTATTTGTATCAGAATCTTATTTGAGCATATCACCAGAAAGTTTGTTGCTATTTTATTTATTTTGTGTGCAATCGCGATACATTTTTTTAACTATCCACGGTACTGTATCTTAATTCTTTGTCCATCGGAATTTATAAATCATGATAAACTTAGAATCTGCAAATGTAGGCCTACCCGGACCTAATGTTTTCTCATGTTGCTGTATGAAAAATAAGTATGCAAACTCAATTCGAACAATTTTTTTTTTATATTTATTTACAATGCAATCTGTTTTGGGGGCTCAACTCAAAAGCTCAAGGCTCAACCTGCTCTCTTTCGTAATTGTGCTTTTGACGTCCTTACACAGCTACTCAGCCAACTCGAAGACGTACGGCTATAGGACCAATTTAAGACCATCTTGCACATTGCAAGCGCCATGCCAGCCTATACTAAGATGACCCATGGGTTTTGCACACCGACAGAGAGTTACATGTGTTACATTTCACCACAAAATCTGTTGCTGACATTTCACTTTGTAACCTGCCCTTATCGGGATTTTAACCCGGTATCTCCCGATCCAAACGCCAAAGCTTTAACCACTGTGCCATTTGGTCGGTCAAATTTCCTTACTTAATTATGTTCTCATCTATTTACTTTTTGAAATCAATGTTTGTACTGGAGATACATAGATATTATACAGGATTTTATTATGTCTGTTTGAAGTTTACAAATAACATGACATACGACAACAATTCTGAACGAAATACTGCGTACATTTTTACGAACCAATAATCGTCATTTATTTTATTAATGAACAATTAAAGTAGATGTCACTTAAATTTGAAACACATCCTTTGTATTTATTATTTAATACATCAATTGACGTTTCTACAAACAATGACGTTTCTTTTCGTATTGATATTAGTAACATCAAAAAAAAAAATACGGAAGGTACATTTTTTAAAATTGATATATGTACATCAAAAAAATTGATTTTTTCTGCCGAATAGGACAAATTGTTTGATGCAAATCAATTTTTTGACGTTTTTTTTGCAAATAGAAAATCACATTAAAATAGTGCCACCAAATTTTACGTCACAATATTTAATTTGATAAGAACTTTGTTGATTGATGATGCTGGTCTTCGGCAATAAAGGTTAGTAACGAATTTCTTATGAAAGTTGAAATAAAAAACACAAGCGGGTTTGTAAATGTTATTATTAGGAGTTGCCTCGGTGATATTACTAATAAAATATTAAAAATACCATGTAATTATCTTCCCGTTTGAGTTGAAAAAGGCCACGGCAGGTGATGGAAGTAACCAAAACATATTACATATATCTTAAAACCCCTATTATTATCAAATGCAATTAAAACTCACATATTTATAAATTATATTTTACCACAAATAATCAATATATTTTAAATTGACTTAGAAGGAAGGAGATCCCTCTGTCATGCAGGTTTGCAAATTAATACTTGATATTTCAAGGAATTTATTTGAAAAGATCATGTTGAGACTAAACACTCAAAACTAGAAAAACCGAAAAGTTTAAACGTGTCAAGGAATCTGTACACTTCGGGCACCTCGTAAGAACAAAATAAAATGAAAATGAATGCTGCTGGATGACCGGATATTTGATCATAAAATTCAGAAATTAAACAAGTTATCTCAACTACATTATCATGTGTTATGTTAATGACCCTTCGAAGCTACAAGGTAGCAATAGAACAAAAAAGACGTAAAATGCGCATCGGTGTTAAGGTTCCGGTATGACCCAAAGTATATGACAAATGCAACATACTGATGCAAGTTTTCTCAATTTACGCAATTTGGATTTGATGTTCATCCAGAAATTGGACGACCAGAAATTGTTAAATGTGCAAATCCAATTTCATTTTATGTAATGCATGATATGAGGCCTGCAGTTAAATTGATAAGACCATTGGCAATTTATATATACGTAGTTATTTTTAGTATTATATCACCGCTTCAATGCAACACCTTGATTACTAAATACGTAAATTGGACATTCAATTACGGGTTCATTTTTAAACCGCAACCACCATCGTTATGAGGTATGAGTGAAAAATAATTCAAAACATCAATCGCACACTCTGCCACATTTTTTTTTGGTGAAATAGATAATCAATATTCTAGATAAATATAACTATTACAAAATACAGCGAAATAAAATGCGGTAAACCACGACATTTTTACTGGATTACTTAAAACAATATGGTCTTACCTGGAAATGCACATGATTGCAATATGACACCCGAATTAACATCCAATACTTTGACTTCATTCGATTTTGAAAATACAAGGATTACATTTAAATTTGGATGATATATGATTCGTCTTGATTCGGTATCGACATTTAAATAACCATCTTCTTTTAACAACCATTGTTCATCTGCCATTGTTTGGTGTAGCACGAAACTGCCACTGAATTTTTATGATTTTTCTTATTAATTTTTGTAGCTGGTTTACTGTAAATTTTACTTTATATTTTATGTGTAATTCACACTGATTCCGCCATTGTTGAGTGTATATTGTGTGCAAGATAAAAATCAAAAATTTATTATAAACGTAAATAAAACCATTCAAACAAGTCAATTATTTTCTAAAATATAAAGAAAAACAGAAATAAACAATTTTTCTCAAAATTTTGCTCTATTTCTTGTACACACATAAACAATTATATTTTTCCCGTATGATTATTAATCAGCTGTGTAGCGCATTTACACCAAAAATTATATATGTTGTTGTTGTAATGATGTAAATTTTCCTTTCCCCCGAATAAATTTTTTTTAATTCAATGATGAAGGGGGATACGAAAAAAATTGAAAAAATTTGCTTTCACATGAAGTACAATATTATTAGTAGGTAAAAAAAAATAATTACGCAACAAAGGAAATTAACTTCGGTAAATTCTAAATTTTCACATCAAATAGAGATAACTAAAAAATTTATGGTCGCCGAAATTTTCTTTCTTTTATGTACTACACAACACTACACTCGCTCGATGTTACAACAAAAAAAACACTTCACCACACTTTTATTTTTTGCAGGCAAAGTGGAGGAATACACTACTTTTCGTTCGTCGTTTTCTTGATATTCTTTTTACAAAATTTTTGAAGTCGGATTTTGGTATTTATTTCGCGGAATTTCACATTTTATTTAGCGTTTTTTTATACTGTAAAGATTAAAGTTGAATTTTTTGATATTTTTGTTAAGAATAGAGTTGAATTTTTGTGGTTTATTCCCGAATTTTAAAAATGACGATATATTGCAAGCACACAAAATTGAAAATATGGCGATCGGGAAAATTTTTTTTATTAATATTTTTTGACAACTCAATTCTAGTTTACGTATTCGCCACTACGTGGTGCATTGTATTTGTGGAAACTGTTTGTGTCAATTTTTAAAGTACGAGACGCACTTAAAAGCCCTACACGCCGTTTTTTTGGACCGACAAAATCTAGATGCTTCGAAATGGACTAGACACACCAAGCGCGGGGGTGAAATTCCAAATGTTCCATATCCCTGTTCCTGCCGGTAACACAATTGTGTGGGTACGGCAAATAAGTCATGTCAAAAATTTATTTTTGTATGTGTTTTCAGCCAACTTACACATTTGGGCATTCCTTTCACACCTATTTTCGTACGAAACTATAACTATACACACAATTGTGTTGGTTGTACATACTTCAAATCAAGCAAAAAATTTTATCAAAAACGCCATTAAATACTATGATTTTTTACTCACACATTTGTGTGAGCCAATGAGCCAATTTGTGTGGACTTAAATTGAGCCAATTTTTTTTGGTTGAAAAAGGGATATAACTTGACGCATATATCCATTCACATCAACAGCAGAATGGCGATCTTTGTTTTTGTGAGTATTTTGGACTTTTATTAATCATTAATATACGTAAATAATGAGTACAACCGGAGAATTTTTTTTTTTGCTTCAAAACCCACACAAATGTGTTAGTACAAAATGACAGTTTCCAATGTTTTCCGGATTTTAACGGCTCTTAGTCAAATTGGAATTATTTTTGAAAATAACATTATAATTTGATAACATATAAATTATACAACATATTAATTATTTGTTTTTGATAACATTAATTATTTTACTATTGTTATAGTTATAGTGTTACTTTTCGGACGAAAAATAACACTATACCGTCAGGAAAACAGTTATGTGAATGACGAATGAGAAATGCGATGGCCGAATTTTGGAACATAATTTTGTAGCGGCGGAAGCAACTTCATTCGATACAATTTCTTCAAATTATAATTTTATAATTATTTCAATTATTTATAAATAAAAAAAGAAAAAACATTACAAATTATGGGGTTTTAACCATAATTTGTAATGTATATTTATAATAATTAGTATGTAATTGTTTATTCTATGGTTTCTATACAATACATGAATAAATTAATGCATATTTAAATTCACCGCTCGCCGTCGACACATGGTTTGCTTAATCGTTTAATTTAAACTTTTAAGTCAGGTTCCTAACTATGGATAAACACCTCACAACCAAGATTTTTTCCAATTTTTTCAATTCTTTTGCTTGAAAAGAGGCGTGCCTTTTGTAATTTATTTTCTATTCTACCCCTTTTAAACCGGATTTATACTTGTTTATTACTTTGTTCATTCATTCGAACAATTTTCTTGGCCAACAATCTCTTGTGAAAAATGCAGAACGTCATTTTGGAGCAATATGATTAAATGATTAAAATAAAAAGTGGTCAAAAAAATTGTTTGAATAAATGAACGAAGAAGTATGAGTTAAAACGTATCAAATACTTTAGCCATGGGTCTATATCTCTTTTCCGGCCTGCCATCACAACTGTGTGAGTGAAAATCGTGTACGAAAGAGAATCATGTCAAAAATTTATTTTTGTATGTATTTGGGACCAACATAAACATTTATGCATACCACTAAAATCGCTTTCGCCCGAAAAATATGACTATAGTTACAATAATAGTGATATAATTAATATTTTATCAAAAACAAATAATTAATATGTTATATTATTTGTATGTTATCAAATTATTATGCTTTCTTGAAAAATAATTCCAATTTAACTAATAGCAATTTCTTTCCAAAAAAAGATTGATTTATAAATCAAAAAAATTGATTTGAGATCAAAAATTTTTGATCGAAATACCGTTGCAATTTCTTTCCAAGTAAAAAAATTGATTTTTTTTTGGCGCAATCAATTTTGAAAAATCTCAACATTTCGTTAGATTTTTTATTGACATTTACAAACACATAAATATGTTTACGTCAAAAATATAAACATAAACACTTCAACAAATATAAACATAAACATTATAATTTTTTTGACTAGTTGACCGTGATATTTTGACATACAAAATTTATTTTTCACTATAAAAATTGTCTTGCATTGTATCAAATTATTATTTGTATTATATTATTTGTAATCTGTCAATCAAAATTTTTGGACAGTAAACTCAAGTCAAACTGGAATCTCATTTTTTCACAGCTACACTACCAAAAAAAATCAATCGTGTATCGTGTTCTTTGACATACAAAAAAATCAATTTATTTTTTATTTTTGGAAAGAAATTGCTATAAGATTCGTTAAAATCTGGAAGACATTACAATCTGTCATTATTTACGGACATTCGCATTTGTGTATGATGAACTTAAATTGTAGCAAAACACATTTTTCTGGTCGGAAAAGGGATATCCGCTTATAATGCCTAACAACTATATTAACCAGATATTGGGAGACGCCATATCCTCGTTTCAGAAGTATTTCTAATTTTAATACCCCTATTATGGTTTTCGCATTTTACATTCCCGGCGAATCCAACTCGTCAAATGTACAATTTGGTATTATGGTTTTCGCATTTGACATTCCCGGCGAATCCAACTCACATTTTTGGATTATGATATTCACCTAAACGAGCTGAACTGTCAAAATGATTCGCCATCTTTTTGTAGGCGAATCTTATAAAATTGGTTTTCTGTTTTCATTTCTCAGTCAAAATCAAACAATGGAGGTTCACGTGTAAGTAATTATATTTTTATAACATGTAGAAAACAACAAATCCCAGCCAATTTTCGAAATTAACGGGAGATGGACAAAAATACCGATATTGCAATGAGAATTCCCAGCTTTAAAAAAATAGACAATTCATAATCCTGTTTTGGAAGGATTTGACCGTAATGTTGAATAACTTGGGCCTCTTATAAAATAATGTACCAGGCAGAGTAAACGGATGACATTGGTCCCTTAACGATTTTCGCATCTGTGCCATGTTAATATTTTCATCTGGTTTATTAGAAAAAGATAGAACGACAGATAACATAATTTTAAACTGATTTTAGATTAATTGAAAAAAAAAACGTAATTTATAAACACAAAATCTGAATCATATATGATTACAACAACACAATTATTGACAAAAAACCACAAACGTCAAAAAAAATTGTTATAAAAATTATTATTCGGCTAGTGTTACTAGATGTGCACTCGCCAAAATAAAAGCGAAAACCATAATACGAAAACCCAACTCACACGGATTTAAGATTCACCGTGAATCGTTCGGCGAGGCGAAAACCATAATAGGGGTATACATTTTTCATGTGTCAATCGATTTCATTAAATTGTTGAATATTTCAGTAAAAAAAACATTTAAAATGACGAAAATCGCTTTAGTTTTACAAATTTTAATTATACGAAAAAAGTTATATTTTACCAGGGTTAAATACCGCCCTACCATGAATGAATTCAATAGGAAAACTCATTCGTTGCTAAGTTAATGGTAATAAAGTCTTTACCAAGGAAATAGCTCGTATCTTCACCAGAAATGTGGATCGTATGTTACCACGGGGTGCTCCAATAAATTTTAAATTGGTTCCAACCCCTGAATAGAAATGTCAAATTTGTAGTTTTTAATTGTAAACACAAAATTTACCAAAATAGTTTAAAAAACGAGGAAAAACTCATACTCTAGTTATGCCGTGAAAATGTCGAAACGGTGCTGTGCCCATTCATGCTATAATTCGCAACTTAAAAACCGTATGGTCCATTATTTCGCTTTTCCAAAGAATGAGGATTAGTAAGTTTCATTGAATTATTTTCATCCTGTAGAAGTGTAGAGGATTCTCTAATCCAATGTACTATTATTTTCTAGCGCTCGGAAATGGGCAGTCGCTGCTGGGCGGGAAGATCTACTCGAGAAGCCAATACAAAATATCATAAAATATTTTTTATGTTCCTCGCATTTCAGTGACGACTGTTTTCAAGATCCACCACTTAATTCGAGACTAAAAAAAACACTGCGGCCCGTAACTGTACCAATCCCAACAATATTTGTTTCAAATATTGAACAATTTATGCCCGGAGAAGAAGAATCGCTCAGTTACGAAAAATCACAGACGGATGATATCACCTTCAACAAAATGCCTCCAATAAGTCTGCTTAAGAGGCAGCACAATGAAGAACCAATGACAACAAATCTATGTGACAGTCCATCTCCTGAAATGGAACCTATTTATCTAGAAGAATATGATTTACCACAGACTAAACAGTCGCGGGATGTTGAATCTCCACTTTTAAAGTCTGAACCGGATGACGAACTAGAAGAGCGCCTTGAAGAAGATGACGATCCACCAAATGAAAAACTCACCTACTCCGATAAATACTTTATAAAAGACGAAGAAGGTTCCCAAACTTCGACCCAACCCGAATATTTTCTGGATGAACAAAACGAAATTGATCAGTTTCCATGTCGCCTATGTGCCAATGAATTTTTCGAAGACCAATTACTATTTTTCCACGAAGATGCTCACCTGATCGAACTAATAAATAGTGTGTTACCACGATCAGCAATCCAGTCCGACGATTACTTACCACAACAAACATGTATACCATGCCTAAAAAGAGTTCAGCAATGCTGCGAAATAATGAACGATTTCGAGGTGGTTCAAGAAAAACTAATGAACAGTTGAAATCGTGTTTTTTAATTTATTAAATTTTCTTAACAATTTTACAAAATATTTTTGATTTATAAACATAATTTATTAAATAGTTTTTTCTTAATTTTCACGTTTTAATTATGTATTATTTAAATCGTAAGTTCCATTTTATGAAATTGAACGACTGGCGGCCAACACACGAACTAAACAAAAATTAAAAATTGTTACATAATCTAAATAATTAGGTATACATATTGTAAATTTGTTTTACAATGATATAAAATTAGGTATTTAAAATTGATTGTTTATAGGGAAAATTATTTATTCTTTTTCTTCCACCGGAAAATTTTCTGTGAAGGTTTTTACTCTAACTAAGACCCAAACTCTTCTTTAGCTCCACTGATTGGCCCAAATTCATAATCGCCACGTCCATCGAACTGTAAAAAGTAATCATGGTGTTTCCATAGAGATTTACGATGGGATACGGTGAATAATGTGATTCCTGATTTTCGGCAGTATTGGTACATGCACCCTTCGACATCGACCGAAACGGCGCTCGTACATTCGTCCAAAATTGCAAATTGTGGATTGTGATAGAAGAGACGAGCCATTGCAATTCGTTGTTTCTCTCCACCCGATAGCACATCGATCCAATCTTCTATAGCGTTTAGACCACGTTCCCGATTTTGAAGATATGATAATTGTACAATTTCCAAAAATGTGAATAAATCGTTATCGGTCCGGCCTCGTCGCAACATTTCATCGTACGTATGCGGATAAATAATTTGATCACGTAGCGTACCTAACGTCATGTAAGGACGTTGTGGAATATAAAAAAGTTTACCGCGCGGTGGTTTTGTCACCTTCCCTCCCCAGATTGGCCATAATTCACCTAATATTCTAAATAAGCTAGACTTTCCGCAACCATTCGGCCCACAAACTAACACATTCATTCCAGATCTGTAAATAAAAAATAGTAATTACCAAAAAATGAGGAACAATTATCAGCATAAATACTCACTGCACTTCGAAAGATAACTCCTTTACAAGTATATCCCCATTCGGTGTGACCAGCGGCACCATTTCAAATTTAATAATATTATCCTGGAATGAAGTTTTACCTTTGCCTGGTGCCAACTCACTATCTGCACTACTCGAATTACTGACCATCGTGCGTTCATAAGTACCGCTATTCAAATCATTCAGTACTTTAATTAATTCGGTCATACGAGTCGTAAAACCAGCCAAACGGGATAATTCACGTCCGGCCAATATAACACGACCTATTGCCTCGGCCAATTTTACTAACATACGACCTGATGTATAGTATACAGTAAGTCGTTCATTTGAATCGACATTCGATAGGACGGGATGTGTTTTCGAGAAGAAAGGCATTGACACTGCATAGAATCCAACAACAGTGGCACAATCTATAATCAAAAGAAGTACATCAATATAAGTATTCATCACAAGATAAAATACGGATAAACTTACATTTGCCAACAAAATTATCGATAATTCCCATTCCAACACGGAACTGTAAAAATTTCCTTAGATGTTCGGTCAACTTTGAGAAACTGGCAAGAAGGGTTAATTTCTCCCGATTATTTCCTTGATAGAAGGCCACCTCTTCAGAATTTGTAATCAGCCTGCTATTGACATACCGGAATTCACCTTCCAATTTTTGTTCGGTCACCGTGAGCGCACCAGTTGGTTTACGTAGATGCGTTAAAAATACACCAGCAAATAGGAGATATAACATTAATAGGGACGGTGTTTGTCCTCCCAGATTTGTCGTTAAACGATACACGTAGATTATAATGTCTAGTAACGGTTTGCTTATATTAGAATACAAATCTGTAACACTTTCACAAAATTTATCAATATCTGTTGTGAGCAACTGGTCCGCATTCGCTATCCGATTATCTAAATTAGACATTTTATAGTATGTGAAACCCTTCAGGTACTGATTATATAAATGATGCGATAAATTTGTTCTAAATCTTAATTTTAATTCGCCCAAGCTCCACTTTAGTACATTATTCACTACGGATATTAGCGGCAGTCCGCATAAATATTGTAGCAGTGAACTTTTGAATCTTGACCGATCCATTGTTATGATCGTGCTCTCGATCTCGGTTGCCGTTTGTATCATCCATATATCGCTAATCGATCGTGCAACAAGTGCTAGTGCGATTGCTATTAGGAGACCAGTTTCAGCGCTCCATGTCTTTGGTATTAATATTCCTGCAATTATAAATTGAAAATTGTTTCATGTTAGCAACAAAACTACGTAAAATTTATACACAAAAATTGATAATAGCTTTTCCCTGGGTATCTTATCTATATTTTGTACGCAATAGCTAGATTACATACCGGCGTGAGAATCAACAGTCACAATTGAGATAACCTAATCGAAAAAACAAAAATGAAATTTCAATTGTTCAAAGGTTAATGCTTAAGGTAAATTATAGCTTTGTAGTTTACTTTAATTATTTATATTCAGTTAGCCTTAGCTTGCCCTAACGAAAGAATAATAACCACGTATTAATTAATATTAAATATTTATCAATGGCATTCAATTCGTATCAATTAACAAGTGCATGCATCGTGACAGCGAAAAAGTTTTGCTACGAAGCGCGCACATAGCTATCCTATGATATCTACAACGATGATGATATTGAATGGCGGGATACAAATTTTTCCCCGTCATCACACTAAAAAGACCAAACTATAAAAGCAGTAGGCTCCATATTTCTCATAAAATATCAAGTGAGAGGAGTAAACTAGCAATTCAGATTCATACCTGTCAAACTCTAGTGTTATCAATAAACATAATTTCTGAATGTCATCCGGTGAGTATACCAGCGAAAAACAGGTATCCTTTAAGTGTTTCTCTTGGAACTATTTAAATCAACAATGATAGACCAAAGCATTGATTAGGCCTCTGGAATATTGGTATAATCAAGGACATTGCATTGACTCCCACTCGGGTAAATTAATTGAATAACACTCGTCATATTTGATTTGTTGGTCAAGCTATAATTAAAATCAATCGAGCGCATCGTTCGAGGGCTTCATGACGTGTGGGTAACTGCAGCAGAGAAACTTTCGAATTTCAAAATGAAACTTTGCATAAAAACCAAAAAATTATTTAAGCCTAATTTTAAAACTTTCCAAAGGCGGCGACACTGTAGATACTATATTAAACATACAAAATACAGGGGTCCCGTTCAATAATATTTTTGTTGAACAACAAATATAAAAAACAGAAATAAAATATTATAAAATCCAAGAATAAGCAATTCAGATAGCATATTCCTGTCAGGCATGTTCATTACCATCCGAAATATATAGTAGTAGCTGAATTTGTGCTAATCCAGAATTGGCCCAATTCCATTGATCAACAAAATGCGGAAAAATCTTGAAAGAAATCTTTATATGGAAAGGGCCTTTGTCATCATTTGGAATTTGAATGGTTTTCTTTCGGGCTTTTATTCTATGTTTGCATGGACGCTGTCACATTTCATGTGTGTCGCCTTTAATCAAGTATTTTTGAATGATAGTTGTATTATGTTCCATGGCTAGGGTTGATAGATCATTTGAGATTATTGCATTCCTGTTCTGGTAGGTAAATCCATCAGAGTAAATAATAACAGGTAGCTTAGCTTATATCCGTGTTCGCTGCAGTAAAAAATTGTTTTTAAATATTTTACTAAAAATGAGACAAAAATCGATGCTTGTAGCTGTTGTCTCGTCAAACCAGTTGCAGACTACTTCTCTTGTCACCTTATTATAAATAGTAAAATTGTGACAAGCAAGTTTAGTTTTAAAGTACACACTACTGGCATTTACTACTGAGCATATTTTTACAGCCTGCAAATCTATACGTAGATAAGATGGCATAGTCCATTAATTGCATTCTCGTTGTCTTTTTCATTTTCCGCTTGGCACGATTTTTTTCCGCGATATGAATTTGAATGGGTTTTCTTCCAAAAGATTACCGATTTCGTGCTACACACAAGTCTCGCATCTGTCCTTTAGAGGTTTATATTTCGTAATTGAGAAAGATTTTTCTTCTGCTGAAACACAGTGGTTTGTGTATGCTGCATAAAGATCCGAATTATTCTTGAACTTTTGCTCAAGATACAATTTATTAGTGTCCTTGTGATAGTAGTGATTGGGAAGCTTGGTAAGGCAATCTAAAAACTGACACATAAATTCATGTCTTCCACCTGAAGTTCTAGCTGACCTCTTTCTCTTATTTTGTGGTGCAAGGCCATACTGTCATTCACGTACACATTTGCTACAAAACTTTGTTTTACGCCAAAGGTGGACAGGTTTTTTTGTAAATTTGTACATAAGAACCATTTATATTTAGTTTGTATCTAAGCGAAAAGCAGCGTCGTGAATTAGTTTAGACGACCATTGTTGCTCTTTCTTGGTAGTTTTTTGGACTAAGCTGCCATTGTAAATGTTTTTTTTATTCCTGCTTAACTTTTCGCCTACGGCTCTACAATGATCGGAGAATTTTGCAAATTTTGCATGCTCCAACTGTAATTTTGGACCTATCTAGCATTTTCTGAGAATTCGACGTTTTTGTTGAACTAGTTTTTTTCATTTTCTTTGGTTTCGTATTCGATTCACCCTCACTTCCATCAACTGACTCTATTGGACTATAGCTAGCTGCAATTGCACTTATTGATGAACTATTCATTGAGGTTAAGACGTTACTGTCTGTGGTACACATTCCGTCCCTTGTGATTCCATAGTAGGTATTTGTGGTACTGGCATTCTGAGATTTAATGGCACTTCACATTCGTAAATAAACTCTGCATCATCTAGGTTGATTAATCCCTGGTCATTTATTAGTAAATCGTTTAAAGATGAAAAAATTCTGAGAATCGACGGTTGTAATGGTTATAATATTCATTCAAGTTGATTTATTGGTGGGTGAATCTGTTGATTGACATACATTTTCAGATACTGACTAAACTTTTGGCGAGGTAGGTACTATATCGGATTGTCGGGCCTGTAACTTTTCCTGCGCCAATTTAACGTTCAATTTTCCTCGGTCTCCAATTATTAACAGTTTTGATTTTGAAAAAAAATCCTAACTGTTAAAATTAACACATTTTAACGATAAACGATTAACGTCTCTACAAAGAATAAAATACTATTGAGATTTCATTTTAGTGAATCTACTTCACATAGTAAACATTTCCATGTATGAAGTTCTCATGACCGTTTCTGATCAATTTCCGGAATTAAAGCTTGAGCAGAGCGGAAACATTCAATTACCACTTATCCTCGCCTATGCAGATGACCTCATACTTGTCACCCGCGACATCAGTTCGTTAGAACCAATACTACGGGAGCTAATTGAAGTACTAAGTTATGCAGGTCTAGAGATCAACCCTCAAACATGTACCGCTCTTATCCGAGATCCCAACTTAGCCACTGCTCTCCCAACAAACATGATTTTAGCTGGAATAAATTTCAAAATTATAAAAACTATGCGCTATCTAGTAACACAATTAACCACAAATTTGAGTCGCCCCCTAACTATACGACAAAGATGTCACCAGGCCCTAGGAATTACAAAAATGATGCAAAGTTATATTAAGAAGTTTCAAATTCCTAGTCAGTGCGTATTAACAATGTATAATACTACAATTGTGCAAATTATCACCTATGGTTTGAAAATCGCAGCACTCACTAGTGCAAATCAACGACGATTGCACCAATATGAGCAATTTATTCTGAAGCAGCTTTTGGAATTCAGCACCAACAAACCCATGACGCGCAAAGTTAAGGAGATTTTGGGGGGAAAAACCATAACAAAGAAAATTAAAGTGCAACGTCTGAAATTTTGGGGGCACATATTCCGACGGGGATCTACTCATCTTTTGAGTGCTGCAACCAATTATACAACCGGACCAAAAAAACGAGGACGGCCCTGTTATACTTGGAATAACTCATTATATCAAGATTTACAGTACTATGATCGCGGTGAATTAAAAAAAAACGGCTGAAGAGCTGTATCAATTCAGTGAATCCGATTCCAGTGAGGTGCTTGATGACGAAGAGGGGATAAATATTCGCTTCGGAAATTAGAAAAAATTAAAAATTGTTCAATTGAAATCAAAATGTAATTATTTGTACTTTTTTCAAGAAAAAAAAACATTTAAATTACGTAAAACTAAACAATTTATTGCAAATCACAACTTGATTATAAAGTTATTTCAGGAATAACTAACCCCACATCCGATAACCACCACAAATCGTAGATACACGATCATGCACACACAAAATCGCATAAATATGAATAAAAGGTCATTCTGTTTCTCTTTTGTTTATAAAAACCCAATAACCCTTTCCTGACCCGCATACACAATTGTGTATGTAAATTTCGATTACAACAAACGAAGCTGTCAAACATAGAATTCGGTGGTAATTGAAGACCAGTGTACACATTTGTGTAAACCACTTAATTTTGTTTTCGTCCGAAAAATAACAGTAACTATAATAATGATAAAATAATTAATATGTTATCAAGAACAAATAAATTATATGTTATATAATTAATTTGTTTACAAATTATTATGCTTTTTTCAAAAAGAATTCCGATTTAATTAAGATCCGTTAAAATACGGAAGACATTACAACGTGTGATTATTTACATACACATTTGTGTATGGTGAACTTAAATTGAACCAAAAAAAAATTGTTTTTTGAACTCGAAAGGGATAAACAAGTCATTTCCTATCCAGAATCGTTGTAAACTCATTTAGACCATTTTTGTAGTTACACGGTTATGCACTTTTGCCATCGATATTCGTTACACCGATCTACTCGACAACATAATAAATCAAATTGATTTTAAAAATTGCAATTCTATCAAATTCTATTCAAAGGACAAAAGTAACAGATAAAACAAAATTGATCAGAAATCGCCATCTGTGTGTTTCAGGAATTCATAAAGCAAGTATTGCATTACACATTTGCGCGATAAGAATTTCAGATAAGCGCGAACCCTATACATTCCACGAAGCGATTTGTGAAACATATTTCGTATTTATTATTAAATTGGAGGGAACATATTTTCTGGGTAATGAAGTTGGCAAATCGTTACTATATGCACTCATATAAGTGTTTTTAAGTAGGTCAGTTACACATTATTCCATAATCAAACGCTGAATTATGTACGGGCTATGTGCCGTAAAGTTAGTTACGAATATTCGTATATTAGACCATACATTAATAATTGTGATTAATTGACATTCAGCTAATGTCCCTTGTACTTTATTATAATGTATTGTTTTATGCTTTGGGTTATATAATGATGTACACTAGAATTTTGGACTTAAAGTACGCCTCAGAGTGAACGAACTACAAAGAGTTTGCCTATAAGACAGCCGAACTAGTTCGTTCACTCTGATGCGAACTTTAAGTCCGAAATTCTAGTGTACATCATTATATAACCTAAAGCACAAACAATTAAGAAATTATTAACAGACCTCGAAATTTGACTTGAGAATCTAGTAGAGACGGAGAATATTAAAACGCAAACATCTACCTAATATACTGAAAGAGAGAACATGTACTTCACACTAAGATGTATTCAGAGATGAGATATAATACACTTAAGTGTGATATGACATATGAACATATGATAGAAATCTTAATTAGCATTTAAACTAAATTGTATGTGCACGCATACTAAAACACAAATTTCATTGAATGAGAATTGAAATCACACATTACTGAACGAGCATTCTGTACATCCATAGCCATACAATTTCATTATATTGAACTTTGCACAATGAGTTTGCAAATAAATAATGTCGTTTGGTGTAAATAGAATAATTCGGTAAGAAAAAAAAAATTGAGGATTGTAGTTTTGTATTTACGTAGTTCAAGTTTTAACTCTTCAGTTTGGGGGAACTGGATTTTATCGAAAATTTTCTAATTCCAGGTAAATTTTGATTGATAACAAACAACAAATTTTTGGGGAATTTCAAATTTCTAAATAATTGATGTAGACGTAGAGCACGTGATAAAAGCATGAATTTTGATTATTCTTCATTATTATTTTCATTTATTATAATTAAAAATTTGCATAGACAAAACTTGTGTTCATATAATCTTCGTTCGCCTACTACCAAGATTACTTAAAGCATGATAATTATATCTAATATACTCTCGCCTATTTCTTTAGTTTCCCATTGTACTATTATTTAACTAATCGTCTTCTTATTGAACATTTAAAAGTCAATGTAAAGATCATATATGTACTTAAATAATAATGATGACATGATTACCACACTTTAATTATCGGCCGAAGTAGGAAATAGTTCTTAATTAACATTTAAAGTAAAATTAATTAACTGTAGAAACAAGATTTTCTAGACACGTGTTTAGTTACATAAAACTAGTAGACAAAACAGTAAAGTTTACGTCGATTTTAATACATGAAGGGAAATTAGACCGACCAAATTTATGCTGAATTTCCTTTTGGTACAGCAGAGTCGTATTATTTTTAACTACCTATTTATTGTACATTTTTTAATGTGTTTCGATTGGAACTCCATGGCTTGGCGTTGCACTCTGCAGGATAATGTCTTTGTCTGTAAATCCGTTAACGGGCCCTCCGGAGAATCCTAGTTTTGACTAGCCAGCAATATAAGTCGATTCATCATCAATGTGTCAATCAAAGGATGGAAGGTTATCCGCTACGCCAATCAATCTGTTGGTCAAAAGGCTTTTAAGACCATTATTTGCTTTTCTTAGTGAAGGCTGGAATAATGATGATGTTCATGCATAACATAAAACAGATTAGCTTACATCACAGTAAAGCAGCTTTTTTTGAGTTGAAGAAGTTGCTTTGAGTATGGCATATAGATTTTTGCCAATCAAACACGAGCACGAATCGTTGCACTGAGTTGATTTCGGCATTTGCATATCTGCCATTTGTCTTACCCGCGCCTTCCCTCTAACATTAACTACAGAGGTGCATCTTTTCTTAATTTTTGAAGCTCCTTGGAACTTTTCGCTTTCTAGGTAAGAACACCTGTAAGTGATCCGACTATAAAATTTTGTAATTTATAACTCAAATATTTGGGTTGCCAGCAATAACCTTCACTTGTATTTCCTCGATTTCAAAATGCTTTAAAAAAGACTTAAACAAAAGAAATTAAAATCACTTTATCATCTACGTTGAATAAGAAAATTAATCGAGTTAATGTTTCTCTGCAAAATATACTTGTCGGATTAGACAACACGAAATATAAAAATGCTCATGAAATTTAACCCTTGTACCGGGTTTATATGTCTAGTGTCACCTCACCACAAGTGGTATCTTGGAATCTTAAGCAATATCAATTATCTGCTAAGTGCGATAAAGAAGACTCGTCATTTTGGGCTTACGTAACTTTTCAAATAATATTTAGTATTTCAACAAATAATTTTGTGACTTTTCTTATCTCTCTCCGACTTATAAAATTCGACTTACGAGATATATGTATTTATGAGTTGGTTTATTAAAGTCTTTCCATGTATGTGTTTTAAAATATCATCGTCAGTATATTATGCTAATTTGGGAGTTAAATATTTTATTTTTGTGTTCACGAATTATCTAATATACATACATAAGTAATTTACATAGTAAACACGATTAAAATACATTTTAGCCGGTTAAATATTTAAAAACGCATTGCATTTTTATCGCGCCCGCTCTGACGACATTCAACCATTTTTGCGTACCGCACGTGACTTGTAATTTTATAAAAAAAAAAATCGTTCGATACTATCGTTATTTCATACAAAGCTCATTCCTTATCAATATTATGTATAGACGAAGGAACGTTAGTAATTGGCTTCGTAATCTATTGACTTTGAACACATCTAGTATATCGCTATATATGTTGTTGTATGGCAGAATTTGCAAACCCGCTTAGAATTATGGACAGAACACACAGCGTCTGTATTGTGAAATTGAAGTGAAGGTAAAAGAAATCTGACAAAACTTGAAGGCTGCTGCAACTTTAACAATATAGCCGTAGTGCTTTAGTAGGGTGTGGCCGGGTACGAGAAGAAAAAAAAATCCAAGCGTGATCAACAAAAAATTTAGTTTGTACAGCATGATACAAAGTTCATGACACAAAAAAATTAAATTCGACTTTTATAGAACACCAGATTATACATTAGCAAAGCATATCAACATGATTCAAGACCTAACTTTTATTTCGGATGCATATGCACCATCGTCTTACCAGAACGAATTAAAATAATTAATATTGAAAAATAAATTGAATTACCATCAACTACCCAATGAAAAAATTTGTGGTTCGGAATCAATTTTGTAAAAATAAAATTAAATTTATGTCAAGAAAGTGAAAGAAGTTGAGTAGCTAATCAACTAAACGGTAATTTCTTACTTGAAGAAGGTAATTTCAGTCTATTAAGATTTTATAATCTGCAATAGCCTTACTGTATGAAAGTCTCCAATATTCTGTATTCACCTCAACCTTCGTTGAAACATACATTCTGTCAAAAAATTATCGGGAATTGGTCATTTAAAAAGCCCGGTTAACGGAATTGTAAAAAAAATTTGTCGCTAATTTGCCACAATTGTCCTCTGTGAAGTGTGAGCGCGACCTATTATTTAGTTTGCTTATACAGTGCTCTGACCTGACAAAATTGTCAGGTCATCTCAAGAAAAGAGAAAGAGAAAAAAGTCAGCCGGAGCCATATCAGGTGAATACGGTGGTTGTTCGATGATATTTGTTGAGTTTTTGGCTAGAACCTCGTTCACAATGATAGCCTTGTGAGATGGTGCGTTGTCGTGATGCAAAATCCATGAGTTTTATTTCCACAAACCTAGCCTTTTTCGACCAAGTTGCTCTCTCAAACGCCGCATAACGCCCAGGTAATATTCTTTATTTACCGTCTGACCTTATGCCAAGAAATCCGAATGTACAATACCGCGATAATCAAAGAAAACAGCCCGAAGGCGCCATTCCGAAGCTTGTTAACTGGTTTGCATGTCAAACTCGTAAATCCACGTCTCATCATCAGTTATAATGCGTTTTATGAATGTGGGGTCGGAATTGACTCCGATTGTTCTAGCATGTGTTAAGCGACCTTTACGCGATTGATTTTTTGAAAAAAAAACTGAGGTCTTTCGGAACTAATCGAGCGGCACGGCACAATGGTACGAATTTTATTCGTGAGACACAGAAAGTTTAGCGGCTATACGCTTTTGAATGCACTGTACCAGTCATGCACGTGTTTTTGATATAGTTGATTCACCGTAAGCCTTTTGTAACATTTTCAGCGATTCGGCACATGAAATTCTATTTGCAATACAAAATCTGAGACAAATTATTGGTTCGATATTTTTATTTATTATAAAAATCGGGAAACACTTAGCGACAAAAAAAAATTGACAATCCCGTTAAGCGGGCTTGATTATATCATTCCATTTACTTGACCCAGGAAAGCTGTTTTGCGAGCTTGTTACATATCATAACATCAATAGGTACATAAAAGTTTCCCAAAAATTATTGTGTCAGTTTGACGTTGGGAGTGTATTTCCTAGGCTAGTCATTAAACGTATCCCCGTAATAATAACGCAAGTTTTTCTAATTCTTCCATTCAATAATTCAGCAGTTGTTGAATAGCCAGTACTAAGAGTTGTTGGTTGGCCAGAAGAGTTTGGCGTGTAACCACGCTTGAAGACACAATGCAGACAATACATGATCTCGATCTGCACCTTATGCTGTGCGAGATAACGTACCAAAATGTCAGAAACTTTTTCCTTAATCGCATTATTCTAACCAGTGAAATTCTTTCTGAGACTTAACCCAACATTAGAGGCGGACCGTGATAGAGCCCAAAGGTATACTTGTTAATGGCGACTTTATTGTTGCCAGAATCATAATTAATAAAGCCTAGCGGATTCTTGATCCAGTTTTTAACTACTGTGTTTAACTAGTTGCCTGTCTCAAGGTATGATATTTTTACTGTATGGATGGATCATAATCGGCAACGTACTAAGATTAAACATTAACAGTTATAAAGGCAATTGAAAAACAATTAAAATTATTCGTTGAGGATGATAATATTCCAGAAAAAAAGAAGTCTCACCGAGGAAAAGATCATAAATGAAAAACATTTTCACAAAACCATACCAATTGCAAGATACATGATGAGGACACCTTTAAAGAAAAAAAATATCGTAAGTAATTTATAATTCTGTGGTAATTCGGGAACATTTTGCAAGCGAGTTACATTACACGGACAATTTCAAAACAAATTATATGATTGGCTAAATCTCTATAGGTATCATATACTACCTTCCCGCGGACGTATTAGCCTGGACAATTTTCGAAAACTACGCTATAGAGTCAAGCGCCAAGTGAAATGATATTCGCGGGAATATAGCCTCACAATTATCGTGGAAGTTTATAGATTTTCTGAAATTTTCTTTTCAATAGTCTTACACAAAGATTTAAAATGGTTTATCAAAATTTCAAGACCGAAATATGTATCTATTGGAAACACGTGATAACTTAATGGTTAATGGAGAGCTTAATGGTTTTATCTGTTAATTTAATCTAAAAATTTACTATCTATGATATATTATTTAACAAAACCATCAATAAAGCCAAAAGTACAAATATAATTAAGGCTGTTCGAACTTGGGTTGATGATTTATTCCAACTTCAAGCATGATATTTGGCAAGAAATAACAATAAAGAGTATCATTGAGTACTGTGTCCCAAAATAACTATACATGGCAAGAGCAGCAAGTTCCCTCCCGCACAAGAATATATACAAATATACTTGGTACGTCGTCTGAAGGAAAAATCAAATCATCAGCTACTTCTGGATGATTTTGCAACATGGAGACATACGCAGAAGATTACAAAAACACTCAAGATTTTCGTAAATAAATGCCTTAGACGAATAAAAAGGTTCGGAACAAAACAAAAACACAAATAAAGAACATCCAAAAGGAAAATAAAATAAATCTATACTACAATTAAATATAATTCTCCTCCCCATTATCACAAAGCGAGGTTATGCTTTAAAAATATTGTTATGCAATGTAATTAAACCTTATCCTTAAAAATATGAAAATAAACCAAGTTATAAAGTTCGTTTTTCATAAGGGCGACACAGTTGTACAACAAATTTGGCCAACAGATTTTGCAACTGATTTAAATTATCAAAAATTTTGGTCAACCCTCATCCTACTAACAGAAAACTCTGAAATAAAAGCATACCAATTTCATTCCTTCCAAAGCCTTCTTTTCCGGATTTCATGTTCATTATCAAAATATAAACAAAGAAAAATCTAGTAAGCATTCTAAATTTCACGAGATCATGATAAGTAAAAGTAACCACATTAAAATTGACGAATCTGGTAGTTTGTGACCACAAAAACCGCATAAGTAAAAATTTTTATATACATATTTGTATTTTTTGAGTTTTTAAAATAACTCTTATGTGGTCAAACTATACAGGTATTTTCCTAATTGATTTTTAAAATATAAATACTGATTTAAATCAAAATTTATAGAATCAACAAAAATGAAAAATTATTTCCAATTGGCAACACTAAAACACCTTCATAGCCGAAGCGCTAATATAACATAGTGGTCGGTTTCTGTAAACATTTCCGTTTTCAACATTTTATTTGTGTTGTTGACATTTGATTTAATTTTGCACAACCGTTCGACAGGATTAAAGTTTGTGCTGTGTTTTCTATTCACCGAAAAGATAAACGATTATAGTAATTTGTTATAATTTTAATAGTAATTAATTAACACCGTATATATTCTTTTTAGTAAATTGGTAAAAAAGATGTGATTTGGAATGAATTTACTGAACGGAGAAAGTTCCAGGTAAACATAGATGTAGAATGAAGGAACATTCTCAGATATGTCGAAACTCAAATGTAACTATAAAATCTCCAGCACATTAAATTTATAGCCTGATCCCGTAATAATAGATAAAAATGTTTTAAGTTCATTCATTAGCGAATGAAGAGTTGGAAATAAAAATAATTGTGAGAAATTCGTAGTGAAAGCGACGAAGAAAGAAAAGGAAATTTTAGATGAGCAAGTCACTCGTTTAGCGTTTCACAAAACGGGATATGGAGAATTTAAAAAATTGTGTAATCTTTTACATCGATATGCTCCAGCTGGTGAAAAACATTTAGCAAACGAACTGTTAAGCTCATAAAAATATGTGGCGAAGCTGAAACGAGATACGAATGTAAAATACGAAGCTTCGTAACTGAGAACGCAAGCAATATGAAGAAAATGAGAGGTTATAACGAAGAAGGCTTGAGTGAAGATACTTTTATTTGCTATGGTTGTTCTGCTCACATTCTAAATCTATTGGCACAAGATTTAGGAAAAAATTAGAATATATACAAAAGCATATTGTCAGTGTGGCTAAATATTTTCGAGATCATCATATGCCGAAAGCCTGGTACGAAGATGCAGGTGGTAATACGCTTGTTTTACGTATAGCGGTTCGCAAGAATTCTATCTGCGGAACGAAAATTGGCCTGCGTTAATGAAATTATGTGATGAACACCGTAGTGAAATTTGCAAGAATATTATAAAACTGGTCCAAAACTTAGAATTAAAAAGAAATTGATAAGACTTATTACTTCTATCAGCCTATTGCTTCAGCATGGGATAAAATACGATGTGACACTTGTAAAATTTCTGATAGTGTGGTTGCATGGATATGGAATAGCGTCCAGTTTTAAAAATTGCAGAACAGAAAAAACAATTTGCTCTTAGTTATAAAATGGCACTAACAGCTTGCCATTATGCAACATTTCTTATTTCACCCACAAAAATATACGGAATGGAAAAGCTAACTGAAGACGAACTATAAATTGGTATACAATACATTGAATACATTGAATTTCCTATTGCATTTTTACCAATTTGACCGATTTTGATTGGTGGAAATCATTTATATCATTGAACCCTACATTTATATCGAAGTCGAGTGAAGAAAAGATTTACCAACTTTTAACTGCGGTTTCAACATCCGCTGGTGTAGAAAGGATGTTTTCTACTTTTGGGCAAGTACACTTCAAGCTGCGTAACAAATCGATTTTTATGATTTAAATTTGAATCCCAAACGCTGTCTAAGACACTGTAGCAAGGAATTGGAAACGAAAATATTGTAAAGTAAACTTTTACCTTTACGTAAATATTTCTTAAATAAGAAACGAGAAGTATTTTCCACATATTCTGAATTATGAATCATTAACGAACGTATAAATATTAAACAATGGGTGTGCATATTGAAAACCCGAACGGAAAACATACCAATTAAATTTTTAAACATATCGATTTATTAAGCAACGTAAAAATATTTATGTCTTTACCCGATTTTCAGCCCTATACCTTTACAATGTGGCACTTGGCATAGCGTTTTTTTAAGCTAAAAAGTAAACGTTTTGTTGCCGGCTTTTTATGTTTCGATGTACCAAAGAGATTGAAAACCGCAATTATATATGGCATGAAATAAATCAAACTCGTGTTATTAAAATGAAATCAAATAAAATTAAAAAGAATTAATTTTTAAATCGAATTTAATTAAAAACAGTCAATTTATATATATAGCATTCAAATTTGCATTTAAATTCATTTCAATCGAATCCAAAATAGAGAAGTTTACATTTCATATATATATAGGGCTGTATGAATAATCAATATTCTATTAAAGTATACAATCGCCTTTGACATTCGACTCTTTTTAGATAGTGCTAAAAGAATATCATTAACGCTTACGGATATCGTATAAACCTACTTGACCTTTAGCATAAACTAACTTAGAAAATAAAATGTAAAAAAATTTCTTCCAACTATCACGTACGGAGAACCCCCAGATTAAATTCGGATAACACCACTCATCAACCAGTATATTTTTCGTAACCCACCACTTACCTAAAAGTTCTCTTAACTGTCTAAAGAAAACCGCATTTACATGCGCTTTAACTTTACGATTATCTTTCTTCTCTGTTATAAAGTACTGTATCTGGTCTTCCGGTCGTAATTTCCTGTAAATAGATAGCAGAAAAAATTTTGGTTAGTGATACGTGGTTTTTTATTTACCCCATGCACAATGCCGATGTACGTTATCGTAAAATACAATAGTAAAATATTTGATGAATTACGAAGAATCGGTCAAAAAAAGCTTGATAAAAATGTATGCTAAAAATTACCAACTGTGCTTAGGAATTTACAGACCTACTAGTGAAAACTGAATCGGTAATTATAGAGCAATGCGCCAATTAGATACATACTAAGTCAGGCAAAACAATTTGCATATAAGGGCATAGCCTTGATGAGGTAAAACTATAAAATAATATGAGCTATTCAAATCGATTTTTTCCGTACGGAAAGTTTTGAATTACTCGACAGCCACAACACACCTTGTAAAATTGAAATATTATGGGGAGTAATGTTAGATTGTGTTGATAGTATAGTAAAAGGATGCAAGTAAGAATGGACGGTAAATATTCTCATTTGACAACAAACATAAAACCAAAATTTAGGCACACCAACCAAAGTGTCAACAAAAGGTTAAACCCGAAAATTCAACGATAGCCACCTCTCATAAGTTTTCGGAGGAAATTTAAAAAAAGCTGGTTTTTCAAAATATGCATTTTTACCTTTTTTAGGGTGAATTGTGACTTATTATTTAACTACCTTATTATTGGCTCTGAGTTTGATAAACTAATTCATTTGCGATAAGGAAACGTTTTCTTGAGAAATTTGTAATAGTTTTTAAGTTATAAGTTAAATTTAAAGTGACTAATTTTACAGTAGAACCTTGATTATCTCTATAACGATTACAGATGGGATATGTTCAGTCATATAATTTTTTGTTCGGTATAGTGCCCTCTCTGCTCCATCACCTCCCGAATTCATTGTACTTAGTTAAAAATCGCTCTGTATATATAGAAAAAATTTACAATATCGACAAAGACTGTATATGAAATTAAATGCATATTTTTTGTGGTTCGAGCCATATTAAAAACAGCGCAACGCGATAGAATGAGAAACATCGCAGAGTTGTCATACATGTTTCGCTTAGGACATGCTTCCGACAAAATATATTTGACATGTACTACTTGTCAAGTCATACATCCATCAACTTACATAACAAAGGAGAGAGAATAAAAACGCATTCAAAATAGTTTATTTTGTTCGAAGGGATGGGGTTTTCCTCCTCGGTGTCACACTGTGTTAAGGCAACTCAGAGATAATTCTAAGGGATACTGATGTAACTGTACTTCGTCTACTAGATTACATATGCGACATTGACCAAAACTTTTTAAATGTGGGAACTTGCATAACAAGCACGCAAGAACATCTATTTGATTTCTACCCTATAAACCAGAGGTGTCCATAAGGAAGATCGCGAACGTCGGCGATTTTTTAAATTTCGAGTAATTTAATTGACCGAGAATACCATTCAAAATCGAGAATAAAATGATCAGTATACTTGAGTGCATCTTTGTAATACTTTGTAAATCAAAAAGTACGAGGGCAGTTTGATAAATCAGTGTCTTTCTGAATAATATAGATTTTTTCGGCAAAAAAGCTAGTCTCCTTTAAGCTCGATACATTTAGTCCAGCGTTTTTCCATTTTTTTAATCCTTCTAAATAATAGGTTGTCTCAAAACCATCAAACTAGGCGTTTGTTTCAGTGATGACCTCTTCGTTAGAACCAAATCTCTTACCATTTAGCAATTCTTGATGGAATAACATTTTTTTCTTCGCCAAATGTGGCGCTAAATATTCATGTAAAATGTGATGTATACCTACTGTTGAGATGCCCACAGCCTCAGCCACCTCACGCACTTTCATTCACCGATCGTCCAATACATATATCGTGACGCAATCTTTTGAGCGACTTGAACATTCGGCGTCATTTGTAGGAACTCAGTAAACCACTTCTTTATACCATTGGAATTGATGGTGAAGAGTCCTATAGCATTTATCAAACCTTTCCTTTGGTTTTCGTTTTTTACGCAAAAAATTTATGCTTAATCAGCACACGAAATTCACATTTTCCATTTTCATTAAAATTCACGAGGTTGTCTGCTTTCAATGGCTTTCTCAATTCTTTCTCAGCATTTTACACGTCGAGCGACTTATGAATATATTTCAATAATGGCTCCTATGCGGAATTTGGTGTGGGTTTTAGAATGTACGATCAAACGGATGTTTAGGTTTATCTCAAGTCTTCTCTGCGCAGGTTCCATTTCAATGTTACGAAACCTTTTTTAGGTTTCGGCCCTCTTTTATTGGAGAATATGAATTAATGGGAATAAAAAAGTATTATTTCTAAAAATATTAAATTTAGTAATTTTGTAGAATGTAATTTTCACTTTTGATGCAATTTACACCAACAAGCAAGCCCCTACAATGCCAGGACAGTATGGCGTCTATATAGGGTCGAGGTATTAGAGAGCATCATTCTACCTAGAGTTCCATGACTCCCGGACACGGGTAGTGAACTGGATTCAATGGTGGATACTCTTACTAGGGCTTGCAATACCTCGAAAAGATCGAGAGAAAGTCAAGACTAGGACTTCCATACGGAATGCTTCAGAGTATACAAAAGGGAAACAAGGATTGCGCAAAGGAATTCGTAGAGGCGCTTCTGGAATGGAAAAGGTCTCAAAAACCTCACACTTAAGAAAGATTCTCTCTACCCGTCCAGCTGCTCCAGGTTATTTCATAAAACCAGATGGCGAATAGACGGTTTCTAGGAAAGTCACTTGCCCGAAAGTGAGGATGTGTCGATTACGCAGCCCTTAAATTACTGCGGGTCTAGGGATGACTCCGGGGTCCAACTATTGCGTACAGAGGATATTCTGAACAAACGGAAGATAAAATGGCCTCTTACAGGGTTTAAGCCTTTAAGTCAGCGGATGGGATTGCACCAGCAGAAATTCGGAAGAGCTCGGAGGTCTTGCTTTCCTGGCTGGAAGTTATCTTCAAAGGGTGTCTCAAGCTGGGGTACATCCCGAAGAAATGGAGGGAGGCTATGGTGATCTTCAGCCCGAAGGCGAGTAGAAGCTCGATTTAGGACTAATATCTCTGTCATCTTTTCTACTTAAAATCATGGAAAGGCTGCTGGATGTCTATATTCGTTCGAGAATTGCACCCAGAAACTGGGCACAGCTTTAGCATCGTACCATAAAGATAAGTCCGTGGATACTGCATTACACACCCTGGTTCGGGGAATTGAGAAGTCACTGGATTTTCATAATTCTCGTTGGTGGCGTTTCTCGATACCGTTTCTCGGAAACAATGTGGGTTGGAGATTAACCCATCTAAAACAGAGCTGGCCCTTTTTACTAGGAGATATAAAATTCCGGTAATAGTTCCACCAAGTCTTTCGTACTGACAAGGCGAGATTCCTAGGGATTCTTCTGGACAGTAAGCTTAGTTGGAAAGAATTAAGAAGGCCTCTGTACCACTCTGCTATTGTAAAAATGCCATCGGAAAGAAATTGGGCTTGAAACCGGAGCTGGTGCACTGGCTTTACATGCAGTTGTAAGACCCGAACTGCTGCATAGTGTGAGTGTATGGTGGCCAGCTCTGGAGAAATTATCATACAGGAACATGATGGCGAAGGTGCAGAGAGCAGTCATTAGTGGGGCGCTGAAAACGACCCCTACTAGTACTTAAGTGGTCATGCTGTACTTTCTCCAGTTGGATATTAGCGGAAAGCATAAGGCGGTCAGCGACTTCGAGATGGGCTTGCCTCCAAAAAGGACAATAGTCAATTCTGTGAGGCATGATCTGGTGAATTTGGACTATATAACACCCCTGTTGACATTCATTGTGTCGTCGATTAGCACCGCCATCTACTGGTGGGCACTCATCAACCAACCTCATCACATCGGGCAACTCGACACCATCGCATCGGACAACTCTGAGAATGTCAATTCAATTCGACGACGGAAAATAGAAATTTCTTCCTTCTTCTTGTCAAAATCATCAAACAGCACGCACGCACGAGCATCACAAAACAAAATAGTAAAATAAATAATAAAATAAATAATAAATAATAAAATAAATAATAAATAATAAAATAAATAATAAACAGTTCGTTTCCAATCGCTGTAATAGTTTTATTAATTCCGCTCCAACATTTTCTGGTCCTTCGAGCCGGATGCTCGTGCCGTGCTACAATCACAATCAAAATTCGCTGGTAGGAAGTTCTAATTTTCGGTGAAGTGCGCGTGGCTACATAATATCAGTGTACTGCGACATTCTGGTGACAAACCAACGTTCCGTGCAACAATGTCCGCCCGCATCAAACAGGCATCGCTACAACGGGCGCTTGAGCGAGCTGTACAAAAGAGCAAAGAGCTCTCAATCAACACACCCGGAATATCAAAGGAAGCAGTGCAGACGCAGATCGATCACGTGGCGTCCCGGTATAAAGATTTTTGCGGAGTACAGGATGAAATCAAGGCCGTGTGCGGTGATGGGGAGCTCGAGGGAGAGTACGGGAATCGCGACCAAGCGGACGACTACTACTTCGCAGCAACATCGAACCTCAAAACACTGCAGAGACAGTTAGCAGCCACGGGCGACAACTCGCAAGGCGACGCCAAGGGAGCTCCCGGACAGGCCCTATTCTGGCATTCCCTGGGAATAGGGAATTGGGAAAAATATTTTCATAGTATTTTTGTCTAAATTGTATTTTTCTGCCCTACTGAGGGAACATGATTGGTGTTAATATTTTAGAAACAAAGTTAAATGGGAAAATATATTTCCCTACAAAAATTTTGTGGAACAAAAGTTTCCAAAATCACTTTGTTTTGAAATTTTTTGCACTAAACTTATTCTTTCAGTAGGCCAGAAAAGTATAATTTTAGCAAAAATGCTATGAAAATAATTTTCCCAATTCCCTATTCCCAGGGAAAGCTAGGATAGGGCCATTGATGTGCTTTGACTAGCGTTTTAAGGTGATTCTTTCCTCTGGGGAGGATTGGAAGAGTGGCCTCATCATGGAGACCGCGACAGTTAAGTTCGTCACCGACGGCTCCAAGCTCGAGGGCAGAGTGGAAACTGGTGTGTAGTGGGAAATTAAACGTAAATTTATCTTTTCGTCTACCTGATTACTGCAGCGTGTACCAGGCTGAAGTTTTAGCGTTTGCAGAGGTCATGAACTGGTTGCAGCATAGTGTAGTACCGTTGACTAATATTACTATCTATGTGGACAGTCGGGCGGCCATTCTTTCATTGGATTCCGTTTCTCTGGAGTCAAGAGTGGCATTGGATTATTACACATCTCTTAACGAGATGAGTGAATTATTCAACATCCAGTTGGTCTGGGTTCTGGATCTTTCTGACGTTGCGGGAAATTGCAGCGCAGACAAATTAGCAAGGTACGGTACGATTCTCCAACTGGAACCAGGAAGAGATAGTGTAGGGAGGCCTATGTCTGTGCTAAAGCAGCAAGCTATCGGAAAGCACTTGTCCTGGCAAATGCTAGGTGGCTCGCCAGCACGACTGGTATGGTTGCGAAGCAAGTATGGCCTGAGCTGAACTTGAAGCGCTTCAAGATCTTAATCACACTAGGGAAGCGTGATTTTTTTTCTGCCTTTCCGGAGATCATGCGCGAGAACGCTGGGTTTGGATGCGAATGACTTCTGCTGAAGCTGCGATAGCTGGCAGAAGACATAATCACTTGGACAAATACACTATGGACAGCCTCTCTGATCTCGAAATCTGTAATGTGCGAGATCTTTTACGCTATATTAATAGCACTAAATGGGTTTAAAGGGAGTTTAATGATGTTGGATCCTGTGGTATCACAATGGGCCATAATTGGCCTAAGTGTGCGATAGAAACCACTGAAACCTAACCTAACCTAACCTACACCAACTAGCAGCCAGTAAAGTCGGTCTCTTTTTTTAGGCTGAATTTCGAAAGGAATCGGGCTAAAATAAATAAAAACCGAAGCAAATGGACCATCGAAAAAAAATTCTTTCCTTAGGTTCAATTTGTTATATTAACTCTCGCGAGCAATGCTAATACATTGATTGGGCTTACTACTATCATATAAGCCGTTACGTATTAAAGGTTCTGAGTAATCAATCACGCCTCACCAAAACAAAATAATATTCGTTTCCGCAACGATTTTAACTAACATATTTCGTGATGAGTCATTGACCGCTAATGTGCGCATGTTTGTCTTATCAATAAACGATGAAAAAATGTATCGTCTACCCAACTTTAACGTTACTATACACAATCTAGGAAATTAGGTTGACCCAATCAAATGTAACTACGTTATGTCGTATGTTCAACCTTGATCACAAATAAAATGTTATCATCGTGTTAATATCAATAAGCAAAACCTTACTAACCTTCATATCAAAGAAAATATTTCTTAACCCTGTGACAGCACCGGTGTTAAAATCAGTTTTTTCGTAATTTATAAACAAATTGAAAGATTTTTCATTATCTGTTGAAAATGAAAAAAAAACTAAACAGAAAAAAAAATCATTTCGATAAGTATTCATACAAAAATATATTTCGCTTATTCCTTTCAAGTGGAATTTTATTATTTTTCTTTAATTTAATTTTATTTATATAAGCGGCTAGCATGTACATGTGTACAAGTGCAAAAAGTGTCGAAGAAACATAGAATTCTGGTATAACTCAGTTCGATTGACACGCAATTCAATTTGCAAAATAAACTTTGCACCTGCTGTTTGCCCACACAACCTTTCCTATTTTTTTCGGTATTTTTTGCACTAATCAGCAACCTATCTGTACTTGTATTTTCTATTTACAATTTATGTGTAGCAATTTTGCTCTTTGTGTGCGGCCATTGTACGAGATAAGAAATAATCTACAATTATAAATACATAATATGTATAGGAATATTAATTTCCTTTGTTGTAATCCGCATCTGCTTAAATTACATAAAAGCCATATAGTGTTTTCCAATTTCCAAAATAGTAGCACAAGTAGTAAGTGAACTATTATCGGATAACGCGATATCATACAACCAATAATGTAGTAATTGACGCATGCTATAACAGCATGCAATATTAATGACTACAACCTTCAGATTTTGATTGTGTATCTTGACATTTTTGTAAGTGACTAAGACAATGTATATATACACATTGTATATAATATACCTTAATACCTACAGTCGCATATAGGAAATTCAACATTATTTTAATTGGTGCACGGATCAATGTCTTCAAGGCCAAGTAAATTTTTCGCTTCACAAATTTTACTGCAGCTTTAAACACAACAACAATAAATTTAATTTTTTGGTCGAATTTTATGGGTCACCTTGAATGTTGTGCAAAGCAGAACTTGTTAAGGGATATTATTAGTAAGCCCCACATTGGGCTCCAAAAGTTGATTAAATCATCAAATTATATAAGTAAACTGTTTAATTAAGTCATAAGCAGCTGTTGCGTGACTTGAGAGAAACTTCAAACCGCTCATGATTTCCTAAAACGAAAGTTTTGAGGTTATTGATGTACAAATACCATATTTACTTACTTGTGTAATTATTTCAGATACTATTTTTTATGACAGTACATAACGTTATTATATTGAAATGAAAGTAAAAATTATTACGAACATAAACTTGACGAATTGTACAATGCGTTAGCATTTACTTATAATACCAAATATCATTGAACTTGAAACAATTCAAACAAATTTTCCAAGCCTAAGGGTAAATAACCAAAACAATTCCAGACAACATTTTAAATCAATTATTTGACTAAATTCATGTTCGTTAACCTTTACACTTTCAATAACAATATAATGTCTATTGTAGCAATCGCTTTTTTTTGGTTGTTATTCGAGCAAAAAATTATTTAAGATATCGAAACATTTTTGCGCAAACAGAAGACGAACAAACAGCAACTAATAGATCTAACCCAAATAATTTTGCTAGTCGTTTACATTTAAGTAATTACAAATGTTATAAAATGAGTTAAAATTTATTAAGTAAATCTGGTACTCGCATCCCCGGTTTGTTAGGTTTGTGGCTTTTTTCATAACTGAAAATTTGATGACAATTGCATAAGAATCGAATCTTTGCAAGAATTATGCTATTTTAGAAAGTATAAAATATATTGGTTTTGTCATAGGGAAATTAATCATGATTTACGACACCACGAAACCGTGATAGTGCACACTGATTAGCTAAGGCTCTGTTACCTATTATACGAATTAAAAATCAAACTGGAATGACTTACATTTCGGTAAATATTTTACATTCAATTATAAATTTTTAATTTGAAATAGACGATACACGCTCACGCACGTTGCTCATATTTGAATATATTTTTCATTTACACATTCTTCGTATTTTAAATTTGTAATATGTACAATCAATCTAATAACGTCTAAATTCTAGCACGTTGTTGTGCAGAGCGGTTTCGAGATAGGATTCATTTCAAACTTCATTTCACATAGTGAAGTATATAGTATTACATTTTACACATAAAATAATTTTTGATGATTACTGCTTATTGCTATTTACAATTTCTGCTTACTTATGACTATTTAATTTATAACTACTTATACCTTAAAACTAAAATGCGCCTCTTCACTTACTAAAATTGCGAGGAAATGAAAATGTTATACAAGCACTACGGGAAACAAGATTGCAAGATTGCATTTTCATTTCGTGTACACAATTGTGTTTATTTTGTTAAAATTGAACGACCTTACTAACAATGCGGAAAACAAATAAATAAATCGACTTTTCCGGTATATTACACACCAGTAAACCGCACAGGATTAGCACCAAATCTACTTTTGTTCTTATGTTCACATAGCAAATTTTGGCTTTATGTAAGATTTATCTATTTTATCCTTTAAAACGATATACTAGACAGAACAACATAGATATTAGTAGTTTTGTAAGAGAGCATCTGAGGAGACTGTCTTTATTCGCCCTATTGAGAAATGGCTAGAATATATATAATTAATTCTGTACCAAATCATTTCTGGACATAGTCCTCTCTTGAATCCTTAACAACATCAGACCAAGGACGAACATTCTCGGACACTCATTTTTTTGGGTATGTGCAAGACACTATAATAAGCTGAAGAGAGCAGATGCATAAACCGTGGTGACTGGTCTAGTAGGATCCTATACACGAACAGATTTGTGAGTAGAGGCACATTGCAAGTTGCATATGCGGATGATGTAGCAAAGCGCATTTGGGATACTCTATAGTTGCAACAGCTGAGGTTTGGGCACCAAACCACACAAGGCTGAGTTTGTAATTATTTTTAGGAAGTAAAAACTTTAGATTCCCATTGATCTCACTCCCTATATTCTAAGTAAGCAATGGTCGCGAGCTCACTATAAGGCTCAACTCCATCTTAAAACGCTTAAAACAATTTTCTTTGCATCAAAAGTAGCCCAGATTAACGAACAAGGTCACTTCAATATATGACGAAATTTAAGAGCAAACGGGCTGGTTTCCGTCTGTCTTATCTTACCTAGTAGAACAAAAGTTGAAAAGCCAATCGCTATATGTCATGTAGACTAACAAACGACAGATGAATGCAATAACTAGGCAGTTCTGGCTAAGACCTGCAGATATCCAAACAATATTAACAAAATATTAAGACTTTTTACACTTATTGACGTAAGCACTTGGCGAAACACACTTACACTTAATAAACACATTTTATTAAACACTTGTTTTTTATTTCGCAAAAATTAGATTTTTGAATATTTTAATTAAAAAATTTGTTCAAAAACTTTAAAAAATCACTCGATCAATTTCAACTTGTTAGGTCATCATCAGGAGTATCTACTGATTTCTAAAAGTAAAAATTTTGTTATAAAGTAGAAAAAAGCAAAAAATAAATAAAAGAAGGAAGGACAATAGGCAATATAAATTGATCTATTGATAATCCCAACCAACTGTCAGCCATACGGAGAAATTAAGAAAAAACGGAGAAAAAAAAGGGGGAGGAGGATAGCAGGTAGGCGATTAGTCATCGGCTGAGTAACAAAATTCAAGGTATATTGAAGTATATTTAATTACCCGACGTATTAGTCAAATTATTACGAACGTGAGAATAGAAAAGGGCGGGGTCTGTAATTGGTGAGAAATGAATTTCTCTCTGTTCGTTAAGGTTATTTTGGATTTTCGAATTACGTAAGACTCTAAGGTATCTAAACGTCTGCCTTTGGGTTGTCTATGTAATATGTCTAAATTGTTCAAGCTAGCTGTATGATGGTTATGAAAAGTTGATTGATTGCAACCAGATAAATGTTCTTCAGCTCTATCTCCAAAATTGCGCCCAGTCTGTACAATATAGGAGAAAACCTATAAACACCAGACTTGAAAAGGCGATCAACTCTTCGTTTATTGTTAAAAACCATTTTCTTTATTGTGTTATTATTATAAAAAACAAAACTAATATTGGTATAATCAGACACGATGTTGCTAATCCGTTGGCTGGTTTTTCCTCTATACTCTAAGCGACGCCAATTTTCCCGCGTTGGGCTATCCGGTGGATAAATACCCGCTAGAGTTTTACGCTATAGCTTTTTATTCAATAACTTTAATATAGTCCTAGTAGTCCAATAAATGAAGGAGGAAAACAAAGGCCAACCTGTAAGTTATTAGTTGCAATTTTCATTTTCTGGTGATAAGTGGCATTTGGTACCTCATTAAAAATGAGACCGAGTTTTCAAGAAAAGATTCTGTTGTAGGGGGAGAAAATGGCCCCAAAAGACCCGGAAAATCGGTTTTCGGCGAATATCTCCCAAAATATGGCAGTTAGAGATTTGTTCAAATAAGAATTGAAGATCAGTTAATTTTCTACAAAAATGGTCCTAATGATTTTTTTCGCAACATTAATATTTTTTGAAAAAAGTCGGGTTGAAAAATCCAAAATTTTGAGATTCATGAAATATGCAAGTTTTTTACAAAATTTGAGATGGAGGTGTTGCAAATATACTATTTTCAATGTTTTGGACTGTGGAAACCTCACTCCATCTACTAATTGTGGATGATCCCACTACAATCCATCCACTGGCAAAATCCTCGAGGTCATAAATGGGAAACGCCGTAAACCATGTAATTTTCAAGAATTTTTATGTTCCCGAGCGTCTTGTTTTTCTCGGAGATGAGAGCTCAAGTTATACCTATTAGGAAAGCAGACTATAAGATTAATAACAGCAGAATGGACCCCAACAATTGGCGAAAAACTAGCGAAAATCAGTTCTGCCCATATGACAAACTATTGTCCAATGAGGTTTATCCTAACGAAAACTATAATCTCTAAAGAGTGAAGAATATTTACCCATAATATTCAACAACAATTCCGGATCGAGGTTTTTGGAATATAGAGTTATAAAGTTTCTTTAAATTTCATTTATTAAAAATATATAAAAATACATTGAAATTATGACATAAATCTGTTAATCACCAGTCCCCGTCACAAGACTCCAATAATAATTCTTGGTCATCAACGTCGCTCTTGCCACCAACTCCTTCTGGTTCTAGAGTTTCTTCTAGTTCTACCTCTTCAGATAACGTACCTTGGCTGTCTTTATAATTCGAACACTGGCGGGACTCATATGAACCACAAATAGATGAGCATGGTAGCCCTGCTTTCTTGCATGAACATGTTCCCTTACATTCTTTCTTACATTGACTGAATGCTTACATTGGTTTGTGTATCATCATCACTGTATATCGACGCAATGACAGTTTGCCCATCCTGAAATACGGTCTCGTAGGGAATATTATGGTTTTTAAAACTTTCAATGACCGCTTCCAGTCCCGTGTCTCTGTGCTTCGTAACCTTTCACTTTAATTTGGCGACTATTGACGGTTTTCCTTTCCCGAAAAAAGCGGAAGTTGTATCGCTTCCCGAAATCGCATGGAGAAATAAAATATTATCTCTAACGAAGGGCCGCGCATCCAAGTTCTTGGAGGAAAACATTTGCTGGAGGTTTGTTCCCTTTCCAGGCTTCAAGAAACAAATTGTTTGATCTTTTGGATAAAAACGTTTCCTTTGGAAATGGTAAAACCATGTTAGGCTCGAACCTTATATCAGGGAATAACATGTTGTTTGCACGTCGCAAACGTTCTGACCCTTTTATAATATCGCGATTTAATTCATAGCCATCGAAAACTACTGTGACTTCCGGGGAATAATTATCTCTTAAATGTTTTACATATCTGCTGAAAATTTCAACAAATAATTCCTTTCCCATCCACGGTACCCGATGTATCAACATTCCCCCGTCGACAACGTGAATACATTTATTCTTGTCAATATTCGCGGTTTCTGCCGACATGGCATGCTTGTATGTATATGTATAATAGTACGAAATTATAGCATAAAAAAACTGATAAGTATAAAAAAACTGATGGAAAGTTGACTAAATTAGATTGTAATTATCACTTCGTTGTTTAGCAATCGAACTAAATAATTTACGGTTTTTGGACAATTTTCACACAAAACTAATTGTAACCGGCGCCCAAGGTAGAGCCAACATCTTACATGAAGACGGGATGTAATTTTACTTTACGTATACATCGAAATAATCAGGTAAGTAGTATACATTTTGAAAAATTTTAAATGCAGGATTGTTTACTATCAGTTTTTAGGTGGGGAAAGCTAAATTGTTCCAGAAAATCTTTTGATTTTCCGGAAAAGTGTTCACTTTTTTCAATATTTTTATTTTTATTAATAATAATTATGCTTCGTCAACCGTGCAGACACATATCAAAGAGTTTTTATTGCTCTTATCGCTCCTGCTGATAGTGCCACAAATGTTAAACATAAACTTTTGTAAATATAAAACTGTTTTTAATATAATTTTAATTCGTTACGATGAAACCCTGAATAAAAATTGGAAAAACCGTTTTTTTGCTCTAAAATCTAAGAAATGGGAAATGATTCCACCCTCCCTTCCCGAAATGATTCACCCTTTATTCCACAGACTACTTTTTATAGTGTTATTACAGTCATTTGGAATAGTAGGGGCTAAGTTTTTACTAACCCTCACAGGCTCGCAGAAATTAAATTCGCCCCTCATTTCGCTTAGCCTTCTAATGGAGAATAAATGAAACCGCGGGGATGTAAGGTCAGCAAACATTTCGTTAACATCGGACCTCAGTACAACCGGTATTGAAACGTGTATAAATGAATTTAAAAAATAAAAATTTCGGCTAAAGTTTACTTTACGTATACATCAATAAAATCAGGTAAGGAGTATAAATTTTTAAATGCAGGATTGTTTATCAACAGCTACATTTTTCCGAAAAATTACTCCATTTTCCGGAAAAATTTTCACTTAAAAAAAAAATTGCATATTATTTTATTCAAAATACGTACAAATGTGCAATTTTTATAAAAATGTTGATTATTAGGATTGTATCTTAACAGGTTTTCGACAATACAAATAATTTTTCCGGGAAAATTCTGCCATTTTTCCAGGAAAATTTTGAAATTTAATTCAATTTTTTTTTTACTTAGTTTGACACTTGAAAAATTGTATAAATTGTAAAAAAGCAGGGGTTGGGGCGGCAGCCCTCATCCTCTAAGGTTTACAATTACGAATTAAAATTACATTAACAAAAAATTTATATTTACGAAAGTTGATATTTTAACATTTGTGGCACTATCAGAAGAAGCGATAAGAGCGATAGAAACTCTTTGATCTGTAACTGCAAGGTTGCCCAAGCAAGGAATTATTAAAATTTCCGAAAAAATTTAGCTTCCCTCCTCCTAAAAACTGACCTGCATTTAAAAATTTCCAAAATTTATACTTCTTACCTGATTTTCTCGATGTATACGTAAAGTAAAATTACGCCAAAATATCGAAAATTTACCAATTTCATAAACCATTTGTTCATTTATTTACCAATTTCAATTACCACATTTGACAGTTTAATATAATAATTTAGCGAATTGCGAAATAAAAATAAATCTTTAATTCACAAGTACTCCCCACAACGAATTAACACAACACAGACCGTGATGCTCCATTGCGCAACGCTAATACAAATCGTACTCGCGAACATCATGTCATTTTCCCAACAAAAAAAAATGTTCTAAATATTTTTGAACACGCGAGTTTTTCTATTTATATAATTTAATATGATTTTTTTTTTTTTTTTTTTGTAAATTAGATTAAATATTTACTAACCTTGATTTTCGGTTCCGTTTGCCATAGGCGATTATCCATATTGCGGCTGATATACCACACAGTCCGACTACACTGTTACGATGTTCGGCCAACTTACTAAAAGATGGTGCCATTATAAATCACAACACTATATTTATTCTTTAATTTTAAGTCAGAATTCTCAACTTCTTTGTTAATATAGATAAAATACTTAAACAAAAAAAAATCACTAAACTCAAATGAAAGAACTTAATAGCCCCATTATTTCTTCAGCCACTCACACATATATTATATTACACTCATTTTTTGCATGATACTTTTATATAACTGATTCACAATTCACTATAATATTAATATGTTAGATAAATAATTTTCCATATAGTTAGTTATATAAATGAAATTATAATATAAATTGCAAGCACTAATCCAGCGATTTTACTTTAACACAAAAAAATTATACTAAAACACGTCCATCACCAACAAAAATCTAAAACGAAATGGGATTTTCGTTCTTGTTTCTTTTGTTTTTATTTGACATACCAACACCACTAGAATACTGTGGTGGTATTGGAATTGGAAATACATATACAACACACTTGCACAATTTTCGAACAAACTGACATACAAATTTTGGACAAGTATTGATTTTCGAAATTAGTACATTTATCGACTCTCCCTGAATAGTTTATTACAGACGAAAACCACAGATCGTTAAAAAGTAAATTAAATTAAAAAGTATGATAAATGCGGCCTCACTTGCTATAATTTAAACATATTTAAACCATTTTTTTATTAAATTAGAAACTATTTATGTTTGCATCCTGCGTGCGGCCGCCTTAAACTCCAAAACATAATTTAATCAGGCAATACATTTTCGAAATTATATGTCACAATCACATTCGCATATGCATGTAAATATATAACCCCAAATTTGAGTTTTATATTCGTTGTACAAATCTTGAATTAAGTTTCTTCAGTTCTTTATTTTTAAAGAGCGAATAAAACTCGCAGATTAACCACTATACATATTTCGCATAATCAAGCAAGGACAAAATTAATCCGTCCGAGATCATGAAACCAAAAGCGATTGTGTGCGATATTGAAGGAACCACTACTCCAATCCACTTTGTAAAGGAGGTTTTATTCCCATATGCTGTGGCGAATTTGGATAAATATATTCGTGAAAACTGGACCTGCGCTAAAGTTCAACAAATTGTAACCGAACTAATATTACTGGCAAAGGCTGAAGCAAATCTAGAAGGTGCAATCTCAATAGACGATTCCAGTGAGGAAAACTTGATTAACAGCCTAATCGAATTTACAAAATGGCTTATACAAAATGATCGGAAAGTTACCGGACTCAAAAATCTCCAAGGCCTGATATGGGAGAATGGCTACAAAGAAGGTATTCTTAAAGGAGATGTCTACGGGGACGTGCCTTTACTATTCAACCAATGGACAAGTCAAGGGATACCACTTTATATTTATTCAAGTGGAAGTATACATGCACAGAAACTGCTATTCGCTAATACAAATCATGGAGATCTTTTAAATTTAATTTCCGGCCATTTCGACACCACGACTGGCCCAAAACAAGATAGAAATAGTTACATCAAAATCGCTGAATCGTTACAACTTGCACCGAATGAAATTCTCTTTTTAACGGATGTTATAAAAGAAGCAGAAGCGGCCCGAGATGCGCAAATGCAAGTTATAGTGCTCGATCGACCAGGCAACCCTCCATTAACCGACGATGATAGATCCGCTTTCGTAGTTGTTACAACATTCCAAGAAATACAGTTTAATTTAGCCTAATCATAGACTTTTATTTCTTGTTAAATTCATACTCGACGACTTGAAACTAAAACTCCAGATATTAAGGCATATCCCAATTTAATTAACATAAATAAATAAGTTCTATATTCCTAGATATCGATTATCCTCGTTCACAAATGATATCGACTGCATTCGGTTCCATGAGATTTGGTTCAAGGCATCGATGAACCGCCGAACTCAATATTTCATCGAGCAGAGAATGAATTAAGCTGAAATATATAAAATTAGTTTATCGAATCCTTGATACTGGACCAACTTACTTTTCATCCGAAACAAATCGCCACAAGCTCACTTGCAAAAAATGTGCATCAACTTGTATCTGCTGCAATCCATATTTACTGAACGTTTTCAGTCGAATACATTCGAGTAACGTTTTTAAACAAATTTTAATGATTCCGGTCGAGATTGAGATTTTCGAGAATTCAACTGGGGTGAATATTTCGATTTTTTCCGAAAATAGTCTATGGATACTTGACGGTATCGATTCGAGTTGCGATGGTGTATACGAAGACCAATTGGCTCGGAATTGTTTTGATGTTGTTAAACTTAAATGAGTCTTACGACTCGAGTCACTGCTGGCCGTGGTTTGCGTACCAGACTCATAAAGACCGTTCAGGACGTAATCTATAGACGACATCTCTTCGACGAATCGTTTCATTACGGCCCGCACAGACCTTGGTTCTAAACAGTTTAACCATTCCCGTGTCTCGACACTTTTCCGTAACATCTGCGAAATATTATTTCCCTGTAGTCGTACATACGAATCGAGTAGAGTTTGTGCGGTCTCACGCATTTCATTGCACAGCTCAGTCTCGTGCGTAAGGGCCTGATTATTTTTCGAATCCAAATCGCAGAGATCATCGGTCACGCTGATCAAATGTTGAACTCCTTTTTGATCCATTTCCAAACATGTTCTCGATAAAATCAGAAGTAAATTCGGTGGACTCGATGATGTCGCATCACTAAACGATAAAATTGTTGATGAAATGTATTTCAAAAATCCGACCAGCAGATATTCACGAATGCCATTCGCGCAAAATGATCCATTTTGAACGGATTTTAAATTAAACGACCATTTCGACTGGAAAAATACTTGGAAATTTTGTAGCACACCTTTATACTTCTCGATGATTGAGGTGTAAAAATTCGTGATGATCTCGTTCAAATTCATAATGTTCGATAGATTGTTGTCGCCTTTAACACTTACGAGGGTTAAACGAACCGAATTTAAATTATCCAGAACATGCTCCTTAAGTTTATTCAAATGGATTTTGAGCAGCTGGTATGCGGCATTAATTATGATGTCGATTGCAATTTTGGTCATGTCCATGCAGCTGCAAATGTTCTTCATGGCCAAGAAGCGGCGGTTTAATCGATCAAGAGCATGAAGCATGATTTCCGGATCGTTATAGACACTCTCGGCCTCCATACGATTTTGAATTAATAGTAGATACTTATCCATGTTTGTGGTAATGAAATTATTTAGTTGGAGCTGGAATGTCTCGTTTTTTGGGTCACTTGACTTGATGAACATGTCGTTGTAGGCGGTAATCACAAGAGTTAAGTCATTTAAGAATCCGGAAATTCCCAAATCAATAAATTCGATCATATCACGTTCAGTCTGGTCTTGTAGCATGACTATGTGCTCGTACATACGATGAGTGGCACATTCCAGCATGTCGTGGGCCAAATCACTCGGTTTCTCGTTTAACTGGAGCAGGAGCTCGCCCGTTTCGGTTAAAGATTGAGCCGACTTTCCTGATATGGCGAAATTTTCCTTTAACGTTGTTTTCATACCATTCACTAGTTTTAAACAATCTTCTTGAATGCCATAAAATGAAGGTTGATTCCCATACTGCTGTAAAACCTTTTGTGCGTGGTTGTAATCCTGAACGGCTTGTTGATAATCACCCTCATCGATTAGTGCTTTCAACTTAGCTGGAAGCGTTGACAAAAATTGTAATTTCTGTAAAAATGCATGCTTCTCAGATAATTTGGACAGTTTCTGTCTAGTATTCTGAAGCGTATCTGTAATCTGCTCGCTGAACGATGTAATCGACTGCATATTTGTGGTCAACAGTTTCATCTCGGTTTCCATTTTATTAAAATCAGTTTTCATTTTGCGTATTGTATCCGTCGCCGAGATAAACTTATTGTAATTCTCATACACCAGAGTCTGCATATCGGAATGAAGCGTCTGGATATCTTTGACCACCACCGCCTCCACATCCATAATTTGCTTGAGCGAGCACTCCTTCAGCAAAGTTTGAAAATATTTATCACTATTGAAATTTATATCGTTCATTGTAGCTACTGTACTATTATTATTTGAATTATCCATGATTGTTTAATATAATTGCACATTACTACTCCCGAACACAAAAAAAAACATGAACAGCTGTCACTTTTGATATTATGTTGACGTCAAAGTGACAATTACGCACTGAGCAATAATTTGCTCAAAATACTTGTAGAAAATTATTTGTGACATAACCTAGTTGTCAAATTAGAAATGTCATTATGTCAAACACAGATAAAAAACCACCATCAGCTCCAAGCTCTGCTCCCGGAGATGGCATTCGGTCTATGCGATCAACTACATTATTTCGTGCCGTGAATTTTGAACTGTACGCAAAACCGGTATGTATTTATTGAAGGTTCTTGTTATAACCAAAGCTAACTTGATCGTGTTTCAGAACAAAATAATCATGGGAATAGGATTAGTGGCCATTACTGGTGTGTTCGGGTACATAGCGTATATGAAGGCAAAATACGAAGATCTAGGATTTTATACAGCCGTGCAGTCAGACGGGACCGAAATATTCAAGAAGAAACAGTCAAAATGGGAGTAACGGTATAATGGGCCATGGGGCTTTGTAAATACTTTCTAGGATCTAGGCTTTAATGTATTTTTTAATAAATTCTATTACAGTTTGTAAACAATAAATGCACATGTGTCCAATAATTTCATCCCCATCTTCTGGTAACATAATTTTATGAGGTTCAACGCGATAATCTATTCCCCTTTATAAACTGGTTTTCGTTTCTCGGCAAAGGCTTTCAAACCTTCGAGTCGATCTTTAGTCGGAATAACCTGGGCATAACAAGCTTCCTCGATTGCATAACCGGTATTTAAATCCACTTGGATTCCCTTATCAATAGCTTTTTTCGCCATCTGGACCCCAATTGGGCCGTTCGGGAGAATTTCCATAGCAATTTCGAGCGCCTTGAGGTAAGCAGCATCGCTTGAATTATTTTGTTCGACCGCATGATTACAAATTCCCATTTGAACAGCTTCTTCGCCATTGAAAATGCGACCTGTGAATATAAGCTCCTTTGCCTTCGCCGGGTTTAAAATTCGAGGAAGTCGTTGAGTTCCACCAGCGCCTGGCATAATCGCTAGTTTAGTTTCGACTAAACCTAATTTTGCCGATTTAGAACATGTACGCATATCACAAGCGAGTGCCATTTCGAGTCCCCCACCCAGAGCCACACCATCGATTGCGCCAATCACTGGAGTGGGTAGTTGTTCAATTTTAGCCAAGAGTTGACGCAGTGACGTTACAAATTTTGAGACTTCAATTGGTGTTAATTTAGCACGTTCTTTTAAATCGGCACCAGCACAAAATACTCCAGGCACCAAACTTCTTAATATCACAACTCGAACACTTTTATCAAACTGTATCGTGTTCAAGACATTCTGTAAATTAGCCACCAGCGACAAGCTGAATGCATTTTTAGCAGCAGGTCTATTAAGTCCAATGACTGCAATACCTCTTCCTTCTCCTAGCAAGTAATCTAACTAAAATTAGAAGTGAAATAAGTCGCAACACTTAAGCCGCTGGCTTAACGTCAAATATACTTACATGGATCTCATCCAAACTATTCGTTATATAGGTCCGTCGAATTAAATTTACTGTTAAATTCGACTTATTGAAGAAATTCCGTAACATTTTTCTTGCACTAGATAATGAACTGCAGTAGTGTACCGTTTCGCGATCGCGAATTTCTCTTATTCGCGATTGTCAAATTTTTATTAAAATACAACCATAAATTGACGTAATTCTTTTCAAACTTGTATTTAATTTATCATACCAAAATTTTGATAACATGAATTAGTATAAAGAATAGTAAATAATGTGCGTATGTATTTATGTATATGGAATGTGTATACATATGTAAAGTAAGGAAATATAAGACATAATAAAATTGTTGACTATTTCCGCGATTTTGTGCGTTAAGGCAGATTCTGTTGTTCATTTTCGATCAAGAATAGATTTTTGTTTGGGCAAGGTTAGTGTACAAATTTTGAGTTGAAGGGCGTGCTGTTGAAAATAATTGCGCGCCATTTTATCGTTATGTCGAGGTTATTTCATGTATGAGTTTAAGGCGGGCAGTAATTCAAATAAACTTTCAAGTAAAATTTAAATTGTATCGGTTTAGACTATTTCACGGAATCACTTTAATTCAGACGAATTGCTAAAAAACGAGATTATTGCCTGAAATGTTAGATTGTGGTTTTATGCAAAATGAGCTCAGCAAAATATTTCTATGAATATGTTGAAATTGCACCAATTTCGAAGAAATTCTGTTCTTCTGTTCAATGGAGTAATGAGCGGAAATTGAAATGTTTACGGAAAATACCTAATATATTTAACATGTTTTCAAACAATCATTCCGTTTTATATCGTTCTGTTTACTCAGATCTCTGGTGACCGTGAAGTGGCGTTCCCAGTGCTTTCCGTAAAATTGTACAACTACTGTAGATGAAATTATGAGTTTGGTTTGGCAATGTGGTATGTGGTCATCCGATTATGAAGAGAAATAAATGTTCCTTCTATCATCGAGGAATATATATATACAGCTGCGAGCAAAAGTATTAGGCACCCTACAGTACTGCCAGTTTTAGGGTGATTTAGCATAGGAAATGTAATTAAAACTGAAATTGTGATTATTATCAGCCACTCTTTTCGGCATTGACTCTACCAACTTAAAACATTTTTCTTGCGGGATATCTGTTTCCTCTCATGCTTTAACGCGGCCAATAGCGATTGCTTATTACTTATATTGTATTTTCGGATATTTTTCTTTAAAATGGACCAAATGTGTTCAATCGGATTGAGGTCTGGTGATTGTGACGGCCAATCCCAAAGATCGATTCCGTTTTGAGCCATCCATGTCATGGTGTGCGCTGATTTGTAACAAGTGGCGTTGTCTTGTTGGAATTTTACGCCATCGGTGTTTGTATCGCCGAAAATTAGCTTTATCGATGGCGCTAGAGCTGTTTTAAGAACTTCAGTGTATTTCACACTGTTCATTCGCTCCTCACATAACACCATTTCGCCCACTCTTCGCCCGACATAACTCATACCAGGTGTTTCATACATTTGTTCAAAAAGAAAAAAAGATTTAGTTTGAGATTTAATTATTTTCCTTGCGGAACGTGATTTCAAAGACGTTGACATGTTTTAATGTCACAGTACGTTGAACCAATCTTCCATTGTCCAATCTCTGTAATTGAGGGTCCACCCCAACTGATTTTTCTTATTGCGCACTGACAGCCACGGCTTCTTCCTTGCCTTGCAACCTTTCAATCCAATTTTAACAAGCCTTCTTCTCACACACAGTATGTACGCTCATTGATTTGCGTTTTGCTTCAGATAAAGCTGCAGCGAGGTCTAAAGCAGTTTTCTTGTGGTCCTGTAGGGACTGCCTAATCAACAATCGGTCTTCACGATCTGAAGTTATTTTTCTTCTGCCTGTTCTTGACCTATTTGTCATGGACACCGGTCTCTTTGAAGCGATTTTGTGCATATTGCACTGCACAACGCGAGCACTTCACTTCTCGGTCTATTTTCACGTGAGACATGCCTTGTTCATGCAAAATCTGAATTTTTAGGAACTGTTCTGTACTAAGATCAATTTTTTAGGCATAATTAACGCGATAAATGTTAGTCTTTATGGTAGCAATAATTGATTACAACACGTATATGTTCACTGCAAGCACTGATAACAAACTAAAACCATATGTGCTAAAACTCTAAACGTAAAATAGCAAATTCGAATAAATACCATCTTAAATACAGCTGGGTGTCGTACATATTTGTTATTTTTTTTCTGTTTTTTATTTCAATAGTAAAACCATTAAACGCATATCTAACCACTAAATGTTGAGACAATGACAAACAATCCCGCCTAATACATTTGCTCGCAGCTGTATATATTCATATACATATGTATATACAATACTTATATGACTATAGCGTTTTTGGGACCCGAAACTCTCTCGAAACGGGTTTAATCTCCCTCCTGTGGCGGTCGGTTTAAGTTTTAGTCTACATTCGGGTCTACAAGCTATGTTTGTTAATAGGGCAACAGGATCAACCCTGAACCCAGGCGCGCAATAAGAGGGTGCGAAGAACAATTGTTCCGTGATTTTGGAGTATTCGTTGCCAGGCCAATTGTACATTTCTTCACATGTTAAAGGCAGACTATATTGCGAAACTGAATAAATTAGGATGGGGGAGATACTCTTTTCCTAACATATACTCTCTAATGAGTGCAAAAAGATTATTTCCCGGGTTTGGTAAATTTGCGTTTTTGGTGAAACATTCGTTTATTCCTTGCGATCATTTCTTCTGCCGAAATTGACGCCGATTTTAATAGTTTTTAAACCTGCAGCCCTATTCCTGAATACGATACGAAAACGAAAGTACAAGATTCTTATTCAATTTTAAATAAAAATCGTACGAATCTGATTCAATTCAAATATGAATCTTGTATTTTCGTTTTCGTATCGTATTCAGGAATAGGGCAGCTGTTCTCTATCAAGACTTTGAAGGCGATTTTCCGTATAATAAATTAAAACACCAAATCATTTTAAATAAACCATAATTGTATTTAGTTTTTTAAAGATGTTCAACATTAATATATAGATTTTTAAATTTTTTTTGTTTTTATTTATTTTTTTTATATAATATATTTACTAAAAATTTTATTTATTTAAAGTAATTCTACTAATTTTTAATAAACAATAATTAAAAATTTTAAAAAACATTATCTTGGTTTCTGTAATAAAACTGAAAAAAATAATATTATGTAAATTGATTTTTTTTATAAAAAATCCTAACCAATTTTATTTTGTGTTGCGGTTTTAATATTTTTTATTAATCAATTATTAAACTAAATTTATATTTAAAAAAACTAAATTAAACTAGAAAAAATGACCAAAATTTTGTAAAAATATTAGTTTTTAAATATATAATAAAAATAATGAATATCTATTTTTTATATAATTAATAATTATATATTAGAATATATTTGGAAACATATAAAATAAAACGTTATTCAATTTTTTGAGTTATATTTAAATTTATATTTTGAGAGAAATATCAAAAATGGGGTGATTTTGGTCCAATTGACGCGAACGCGATACGATCGCAGAATATTAATAAATTTTTTCATAAAAATATATTTTTTATTACTATTCTATAATATTTTTATATCAAATTTAGTAAGATTCATGTATTTTGTTGTTTCATAAAAAAAAATAAATTAATAAAATTAATTGGACTTTTATCTAGTGAACAGCATCAATATCACGTTGCGCACGCGAAATTTTCACTTTATCTTTTGGTGTTTGATCTTCGCCCGACTCCAATGCAAACATTTTCATTTTTTCCTTGAACGAAAGTTTCTCGGGTACTTGACCATCGGTTTTTTGTTGTTGTGCCTGTTGCTTTTCTGCTAGCCGTCTTGTTCGTGGGTCACTATAATAATTATAAATGTAATGCATTTTTATTATTTAGTCAACTGTGTACTTGTAATTATGCATGTTAATAGAGTTGGGTCCTCTTTAAAATTTAAGTACAATATTTTTTATGGATCATCATATTGTCAACCAAACATTTTAGAGAGATGAGATCTCTATATCACGAATGAATAATAATTATGAATTATATGTTAGCCTGTAAAGCCTTCTTGTGTCGGATCTGCTGCAACTATAACAAGTGTTCACACTGTCTCGGAAAATGAATAGGTTAAACGTGTGAGGGCTCATTTAAAGGTTTACGTCGGGCTAACGACCCAACCCGTGATAAAAAATTGTTACGTAACCTCACATAAGCCTCCTCACATGCAGAACACCCATCATCTCTTCTAACAGGTATCTCAATATAGGCCTGATCTTCTAGCGCTAACGGAAAACCCGACCCCTGTAACGTCGTTGATTATAATCGCCTTCGATTAACGCTTTGTGCAAACAAGAATACTAGCAAACACGAATTTTATACCTGGCAATAATCGGATTTCATTGCTTAGGTTTCACGAGGGTCATTTTAACATTTCGTATGTAACATTTACGGGTGTACTCCCGAACAACCAAAATGTGCTTTCTACGAGCATCTTGAACGGGTACTAAGCAAACTATCTCAGCATGATATCAGGGACATTTAGGGTGACTTTAATGCCCAAATTGATTGCTAACAAAATACATCGAGGTACCTTTGGTCCAGATTCGTTACATCCTATTTCAAACAACAACGGAACGCACACCACCGAATTAGCTTTTCCAGCATATACATCCACATGAGAAAGTGGAAGGAGTTTAAGTATTTGGGATCGGTAATAACGGACCAAATTCTGTTTCAGGAGCAAACATTAAAATCTTAAAGTCTCGCAAGATTTCGCGCCAAACAAAAGTTGACATCAGTTGTAATGAGTTGGTTGTGAGTCATGGACGCCGATAGAAAAAGAAACGTACATTGCGAATGTATAATGAGAAACCAAAGTATCTCGTGAAAATATATATATAGGCTTTGGATAGGCTAGGACATGTCCTACAAGCACAAAACCGGATCACTGAGCAAATCCTCGAACCGACACCTACGAAGGTGAGTCGTCGTGAGAAACTACCTACTCGGTGGATATACGGCAGAAGTAAGTTGAGCAAAACTGCAATCGTGTGTCATGCCTCGAATCTGTGACAATATCTACCAGTAGTTCTCCGAACGATGCTTAACACTTCTGGTGGTCTTGATTTAGCGGCAGAAAATTTACTTAAGGAGGTACATAACATACGAGTATGTACATGACATTCTATTTTCATTAGGTGTTTAAATTTTTTGTTTTTAGCGTGTCCCGATCTCAGTCTATTTATTTGTTTTATATTGTATGCGCTTAGACTTGAGTTATGATACCATGGTTTAGTTAGAGGTGATATACTGATAGTTTTGTTGTATTTTCCAACTGTTGTTGTCCATTCGTTATATTTTATTTGCCATTCTTTGTTTATTGTTTCTTTTATTATTTGATACGAGTCCTTTATGGTTATTGGGTTGTTTATTATATCGTTGGGATCTTCTATTGCTTTTTTAGCTAAATTATCTGCTCTCTTTTTTTTTATTCCTAACTGTTCCGGTATCCACCGCCCCGGTGGCAAAGTGGTCAGCATGCTTGCTCCAGCGAGCGGAGGTCCCGCGTTCGATTCCCGGTGGTGACATGGAAAACATTTTCACGACTGGTTTAGTATCAATGAATTAATCACTCATTATCCGAAATGAAAATATGATTAGGAAACCTCATTTGAGGTGGCCTTGATGGGATATAGTGCCAGAGAGAGAGAGAGAGAAAGTCCCGGTATCCATTGTATAATTATTTTGAATTTTTTTCCCCTTATCATGTTAAATAGTTGTTATTTGCTTTTCTCTCTTCGTTAGCTCGTTTTATTGGGGTGCAGCTGCTCTTTGAGTCTGTGAATATTATCATCTTTTCTATACCCAATACTATAGCTTTCTCGATTGCGGTTTTTATTGCTAAAGTTTCTATCGTTTTGATTGATGCTTGGTTTTTTAGTTGTACTTTTTTTATTTCTGAATTTTTGAAAGAAATTCGAATTCCTCCGTGTTCACTTATTAGTGACTCATCTGTATATATTTCTACAAATTCCTTGTATTTCGTTGCGGTGTGATCTTGCAATAATTTGGTTTAGGTTATATTTTCTTATTTTCTTTTGTTAATACTTCCGGAACTAAGATGTTGTCGGTTTTTTCAATAACCCTGCTTTGTGGTTGTTCTATTTCACGTAGAAAATCATACTACATAAATAGGTTTGACAGTTTTTTTTATAGAGGAGTTGCTTTGTTTTCTTTTTCCGTTATCACTATTCTTTTGTAGATGTTTGACTATATACTTTAGTATTGTGGCCTTATTGTCGAGTTCTGTCGGTAATGTTGCTGTTTCCGCCAGTAAGGCGGGGATTGGTGTAGTTTTTAGCATACCTGTGCAGATACGCAAGGTTTGGATTATTATTGTTTGTTTTATTTTTATGCTGTTTTTTTATATTTGTCGGTGTTACTGTATACTTTGTTCTAGTTTTTTTTATAGCTTTATATACCAACTAGATGTGTGTGTGTGTGCTCCACCATTTTTGTATGTTATTGTTTTTAATAAAGTTGTTGCGTTATGTGTTTTTAAATTATTCTATAATGTGGCAGTAGTGATATTTTATTGCTTATTGTTATACCCAGTAGTTTTATAGTTCTTTCCTCTTTAATGGTTATGTTGTTGACGATCGGTTGAAAATTCGTAGGTTTGTTCTTGAATAATCTCATGAAAGAGCATTTGTTTGGGTTTAATTTTAGATCTATTTTGTTTAGACCTTCCTTTAGATCTCTTAGCGATTTGTTAGCTGTTGTTTGTGCTTCTATTTCAGTTTTCCCTGTTATTAACATCACTATATCGTCTGCGAATTGTCAGATGTTGTTGTTATTGTTTTCTATATTATGGATTCCCTGGGCATAACCTGCTACCTTGTGGTAATCCTTTGTTGGTGATTTGTTTTATTGTTGAAGTTTCATTATTGTAGATCGAAAGCTTTTGATATATCGGCCGTTATTATTATTGTTTTTCTGATGCTATTTTACTGAAGAGGTCTACGAAGTAATCCATAATATTTATATTTTTTCCAAAACCATATGATTTTTTTGTAGGATATTATTGTTTTCTAAGTGTTGGTTTAGTTCCTCAAGAATCATTTTGTTATATATTTTCGAAAATGTGTTGAGTAGGCGTATTGGTCTATAATTTTTCGTTTCATATTCATCTTTATTAGGTTTTTTAATGGCTATTATTTTCGTAACTTTCCAGTTTTCTGGATATATTTGGTTTTTATAGATGTTATTTAGATGACTTATTATAATGTTTGTTAACTTCGGGTTTATTTCTATTATGTTTTGAACGATTTATATGGTTTTTATTGCTCTTATTTTCAGTTTTAAAATGTTCGTAGTTTTTAGTGTTTTGTTTACTCGGTCCCATGTTTTGATTATTTCTTCATTTGTGGTCGGAAAGTGGTGTCCTAGGCACCATTGAATATTGTTAAATCAATATTGAAGTTCTCATTGAATGAAAAAGTCATTATGCGTTCCTGGATGTTGATATGAATACCTCTTACAAATTATCACTACGATAACGTTCGAATTTCAATTTAACGAAATTAAGAGACTTTATTAAAGTTAAAAAAAATATATAGTCCTCACTCGTTTGAAGTATCTAAACTGGAAAGTCTAATTATCACAAGGTTCGATTCTAACATATATTAATATTTAATCTTTAGAGGTTACTCTATTAAGAAACATGACTGCATAAGATCGATCACTCTCATTATAATTAATGTAATACATACCGATAAACTTCCTGTGCCCCAATCACACCAGGCGTCATTTGTATTGGTGAATTCCATGATTCGGAAGTATCCGGAGTCATTGGACTATCTAAAAGTGCCTGGGTTTCATTTATAAACCGCTGTAAATATCAAAAACATATAATGAAAATCATGTTATATATAATCAAAACACCATGCAAATCTTACATTTGGGTCTTCTCGAATAATCTCCAACTGCTGCTGGTCAGTCATTCCACTCATAACCATTTGCTGCTGTATTGGACTCATCACCAAATTATTTTCTTCATCGTGGAATGATACACGTTTATTATCGCGATTAAATTGTGAGGGGGGCGTTAATGGCTGCTGCATACTGTATTGATTCTGGGATGTAGGAATTTGTATTTGGGGTGGTAGTGCATGAGGCCCCACATTATTATTAATTAAATTACTATTATTACTATGATTATTATTAGTATTATTAGTTAGGTTATTATTAATTGTCGGAATTTTTTTTGTATTACTCATTTGATAGTTGTTGTTTTGTGAATCAGTCGACTGGGCCGCGGATGGAATAATGGCAGACTGTTTATTTAAATTGGGCAGGGTAGAGGTTCGATTTTTCTGTTGCTGCTGCGACATAATAACATAGGATGAGTTACGCTCGGGAGGCGGAGGTGGCACACTATTATTATTCTGGGCATCATACATCATATTCGCACGAGCATTTGAGAAATTCTCGTCGATTGACTGCATTGCGGGTGGCATGCTTGCCAATTCCAACTCTTTACTAATATTGCTGTTAGTCACATTATTGCTATTATTTAAATTCATATTGTAGATATCTTTCATCATTTGGTTCATGATACTTGTGGAAGGTGGTGGCAGATCCGGTAAATTTTTATCGTCTGCAAATGTGGCGCTTTTCGCGTGTTTTGAAGGTGACGCCTGAGGATTACTACTAGCTGGATTGTCCATTCTATTGCTGTTATGTTTTAGAATACTTTTTGGTTGTATAGTGGGCAGTGTACTAGATTGCTGTGGTGGAATGTAATTTTCAGATGGTCCATCTTTTACGTCGACTTGTTTCATACTGGTCATCGGAGATGGTAACTGATTCGCGGGTTGCAATCGAATTAGCTCATGTACACTGTCTTTGGAAAATGCAATGTCTGAGTCATCTTCTTGTTCTTCAGTTTCTTGGGCGCGACGTTCAAAATCACGTTCCAAGACCAATGTTTTGAGTTGTTCTTCTTGTTGCGGAGTGCGATGCTGCAGAGATGAAAGCTCAAATATTTGCTGATCTCGCCATTGCCGTATATGTTCTCGGCGTATCTCTTGCTCTTTTTCGCGTTCCTCACGCTCCCATGGATTTGTCGTTCCGACGTAATTTTTCGATGATGCTATGTTAGAAGACGAAATTGGATAGTATGCCACTTTTGGTGGATCAGCGGCACTAGCAACGTAATTTAAATTTGGGTTTTGTTGCTGCTGATTGCTATTCTTGAATAATGGATGTGTCTGAGTTGGCGGAAGGGGAGGTTGGTGGTGTTGTTGCTGTAACGGCATTTGTTGGTGTGCTTCAGAGTTATCTTGCATAAAACGATTTGGTTTTGGTGCAGTTGGGGGTAATTGCTTGATTGAACTCATTGGCCCGTTGGTGTTCGGTTGGTTAGGATAATTTTGTTGGCCAGGTAACATCATTTGCTGCTTCGGTTGGTTACCAGTGGGCGATAACAACTGCGGGCTCATACCACTTCCAGACGGCGCTATAATTTGTGATAAATCATTCGATAACGTATCAGCCGGTTGTCGTTGATGCCGCCTCTTTAATTCCTCTCCCATTTCTGCTAATTTCGCCTGTCCGCGTAGCAACCTCTGCTGCTGTTGTTGTTGGTGCTGTTGTTGTGTTTGCTGATGCTGCTGTTGCTGTTGTAACTCATTCGGCGTCGTTGTATACATATGTTGATTCGACGGTCCGGGATGATAATTCGAAATCATATTCACATTCTGCATACTTTGGCTGGCCGAAATATTAGCTGCATATCCACTCGAGTGTGCAATATTCGGCATCGATGGCGCCATCATTTGGTTCATCCGCATATTTTGGGAACCCGAGAAATTGTTATTTTTCTGGCGAGCAAGCATTTGATTTCCAGGCACAGGATTTCCACCAGATTGTGGCATATTTGGATTTTGACTACTGTTCACATTATTATTCGGCTGCATCAGGTAGGACATGGTCGATTGTGAAGGCAAGGTGTTAGAATTAGTGTTATTATAATAGGCTGAGGCTGGACGGTTATTGTTTTGCATTAGATTGGCGTTTGAAGCGGTGGCCGCATTTATGTTTATATTCGACTGCATCGACATCTGGTTACGATCACCTAGATTTGGTTGGCTTTGATTTTGCGCGCGATAAATACTCAAGTTTTGGTAAAAACCTTGATCGATACTGTTCGTGTTACTACTCATCGTATTGTTGCCAGCTAAATTATGGATGCTGCGCGACTTATTTCCAGACATTGCGATGTTTCCGACGTGGTGAAGGGCTGGAGTAGATTTAGCGTTAAGCAAATTTTGCGATGGCATCGGTATTGGTGGTTTATTAGAATCGGCGTTCGACTGTCGTGACAAGTCTCGTTCGGACATACGACGCGTACCTAAAAGTAATAATATTAATACGTTAATTAAAAATATTTAAAATGAATTTGTCTGTAACACACCAACTAAAGAACTTAACTAAAAATAAACATTTCCTAAACAATTTTACTTAGCTTTAAAAGAACGATAAGATAAAAAAACCGATAAACAAATTAATTTACATAAGAGTGCATTGGCCAAATTAAAAGTATACAAATTCATGCCAATAATGATATATTTTCATACTCTGTCATCCTTTAAACTCGTTGAAATAATTCCTAGTTCCACCAAATTTGTCTGCCTGTTGCTGTTGATTCCGCTGCTGTTGTTGAAACATTCGGTTAAATTTCTTATTAAAATTATTTTTTATTTGCTTAAGGGTTAAATTATTGGTGTTCGAGTGTAGTGGCGTGTGCGGCAATTCACCATTTGAATTATTTCGACCACCGTCATCATTATCATCATCAATGGTTTGTAGCACAATTTTAGATGTAGCCACGGTTTGTGTTAATTCCGGGCAACTATTATTAATCGACAGACTCTTATCGATAGTGAGTGAGGTACTTGAAAATTTTATGTTTAAATTACTATCGATTTTATTGTTGCTGCCCGAGGCGCTTTTCTTGACAATATACGCATCGGGAAATTTTTTCCGTCCATCGCTGTAGCAGTGATTATTTAACTCCGGTGTGCTTTTGTAATGTTGTGGCACTTCATGCTGATGATAATTATAGTGATGCAAATGACAGTGTTGATGGTTGTGCAGCTGGTTACAAATATTTTCTAAGTATTTACAATTATTATCCTCTAAATGACATAAATTTGGTGTTTGATGCTGTTGAGGCGGTGATTTACGTGAAAAATATAACTTATTATCTACTAGGTCATTGCATGAACTGCTGGTGACTGCTGAAGGAACATTAGTGGTGAAAATAGTTTTAGGATCAATATCGTTTTGGCTGTATGTGCCGAATGTGCTCCATTCGGTTAACTGTTTCAGGATTAAACTTTTTTCCGTTTCGGTTAATTGTGGCTGTGTGGCGGCTGCATTACGTGATATTTCGGTAACTGAAGCTGAATACTTTTTCGACATGCTCGGATGATTGTATTGAAACGAATTAAAATAGGTGGTCAACGCTTTTACTTTACCTGAATTGATGGAATAATTTAAACAAAAAATGTTTTTTCAACGAAATCGATTATTAAATTTGTAGCAAAATTATTACAATTGATGGAGATTATTCTTAATGTCTTAATTAATTTGATTTGATTGTGATTTTTCCATGTTTTAAATGGTCAGATACGAATCTTTTCCGTAATATATACTGTTGTAAATTGCTCTCACCAATTTTAAGAATTTGCCGTGAAAACCCGTTGAGTTTCAATCCTAAGGCAATATTGTGCTCTTGCTAAATTCCAGTAATTCTCGTTTATTACTTCGCTACGAAAAACCAAACAGCATCAATTCTTTTCAACCAATAGATTTTATTCATCCAGTTACTGACCAGTCTTGAATATCAGTCTTTCATTACGGCCGTGTGAAATTTAAAATAGATCTGAGTATGAAGAGAGAGTAGGAAAGCAAGCAGTAAAAAATAGATCGTCAATGCGAGTAGATTAAATAACTATATGTAAGCACCTTTTATTTACTGCGTATTTCAAACAATAAAATGTTGTAAAATTTAAAGAACCTGAACGCCACAATTTTTTGGGGCAAAAATGGGGGTTTTGAAGAAAAAATGGTGATTGTAGGCACATGTTAGGATTGCCGAATTCGAAGAAACGAGAAAAATTATGAAATGGAACTAGTTACAAAAATTTAATTATTGTGAACGATTGTTGGTCAAGACGATAAAATAATTTTTTTTTGGGATCTATTCTTTTCAGACATTGAAATCAGAATAATTCGTGAATTCGTCAATTTAATTCGTGAATTCTGTGCAATCACGAGTAGTGACGAATTTCAGGATTTATTAAGATGTGCAGGAAAAGGAAGGACGAAACATATAAACAATAATTTTATAAAACGTTAGAATTTGCTGCCTAATACAAACGATTCTAAGTTTTTTTTTGTCCATGCCATCTGTTTAGAGGCCGAGTACTCCCTGCTCTTTTGCGGTTTATTTTTTCGTCTTACTTTACGCATCATCTGCCAAATCGAAGACGTACGGCTTAGGGCCGATTTAAGATACCATTTGCGCATTGCATAGTTCCAATCCAGCCTATACTGGACATAGAAGATGGGTCGGCCCATGAGTTTTACACGCAGATAGGGGGTCGTAGTTGTGTTCTTTTAATCACAGATCGTAATCTGATGATGAAAATTTCGTTTTGCCTCCAACCCCTATCGGGATTCGAATCCGATACCTCTCGATCCAAACGCCAAAGCTTTAACCACTCATTTGGTCGGACTCTAAGTTGATAACTAATACTAGTGGTGGGGCACCAACGTTGCTACAAAAACAAATGTCACTTTTCCTATTATTTTTAATTTATTTTATTACATTTTTTTCAGAATAAAAGGCGGTATATAAATTAATTAAAATAAACTAAGCTTTACTGGTTGTTCCGTATCAAAAGTTTGCCCATCGAGGAAACGCTACAAGATAGTAGGTTCGTACTGTAGTTAGTTAAAGTCTATCATGACTGACACTGAAGGCATTATATGATTTCTACTAGTCAATCACGTCGTAATGAACAAGCTGAAATTATCATTCGAATTATTTTATTAACACTCTCACGAAATTATCGTTAGGAAATCCATCTAAGTGGTACACTCATGTAGGTAAGGCTTCTTGAACGGTACACGTCAACGAATTATTGGTATTCGAAGGAATGATTGGATCAAAGATGAGATTGAAAGAAAATGTCCAGACCAAATGTCTGAAATAATCGACAAAGTGTTACTTTATCGTACAATACATGAACGTGTTTTAAAATGAAAATATGCAAGAAGAAATATCGTAAAAATTCAAGATGAGAATAGCTCTGATTCAAGTTAAGATGGTATTACATGGTGTAATTTGCTTGGCTTATGAAATACATTAAATTTGTCTTTCTTAGGGATCTCTAAAAATCTCCCAATTATTCCATAATTTTGCCACAAATCTTTCTTCCGTCGCTATCCTTTTAATTTACCTGAATTAAAGTTCCTCGCCGACAATTCAGCCAACAAATCATCGTATGACTTTTGCTTCTCATAAATTAATCTAATTGGAGTTTCATTGTGCTTTATATCACCTTTGGTATTATTACTATTTATATTATTATGATTATTACTATTGTTACTATTACTATTATTAAATTGGTCCTTAGTAGTTTTCATATCAGGAAAATCGTTTTCATTATTATTATTACTATGGTTTATATTATTTTTGTTACTACTACTAACATTGACACTAATACTATTATTGCTGTAGAATTTTTCACCGAATGACGATGAACATGTTGTTGAATCGGAACTGAGTCCCGTCAAATCGAGGGTTATATCATTTATATCAATCTTATTACTAGTATTCTGATTATTGTGGTTATTATTGCTATTACGGTAATCGATATCGTCGTTATTGTTGAAGTATACGCTGATCCGGTCTTGCGGGTTTGCTAATTTGTGTATGGTGCTAGATGAGTCTGGTTTATTAAATTCCAGATCAACCATATAATCGTACGTTTTCGATTTCGGAATCGTTCCAACTTCCGATGTGAATGATTCTTTCGATTGATAATCTTTTGATGTATCAAAACTAACCGTTTTCCGATATCCCAAATTGTTTTTTTTATTTTTATCAATCATTATGCCACACCGAGTGATTTCCTTCATTTTTGGCGGAATATAAATTTCACACTGAGGCTGACTTGAAATTTCATCGTCGATGAATGGAATATCATCTGAATCGTCACCACAGTATCCAATATTTTCTTCCTCGTCATCACTTTTTTCCTCTTCCTCCTCCTTTTCGTCATCCTCATCGGGTTCGTCTTGCTCGACTGACGTTGCAATACGTTCCGGTTCTGGTTTATCCTTGTACTCTTCGACCAAAATGGTTGGATTCATATCCCAATTTATTTCAAAGCTACTCGAACTTGTATGCACAATAGGCCGACTATCACGATAGCGTGGATCGATAACCGGAATTTTCTGATACTGGGTGTTTAGAATACTTTCGTGTGAAAGCGAATTTTTTCGACCGTACATAATTTCTGCACTATTTCGACGTTCAGGCACACTGCTATACGCACCAATTAGCGGCTCGTTAAACCGATTCAAATAGTTCGAGGAATTAGATAAATAATCATTACGAAATAATCCCGAACGTGTTAAACTTTCATCGGATCGACATTTATATAGAGCTTTTATATCATCTCGGATGCCTTTACCGATGCAGCAGCATTCCGGATTAGATTATTGTAATTTAGCGATACAACTAACTAGCCTACGTAAAAAGAAAACTTTATGACTTACCTCTTTGTATTACTGGACTCGGCTGCTGCAGCAACGTTGCTAAACCATGATAAATTGCACCTTGTTTGGCAACTTCTAGGGTAACAACGGGTCCGGTACGCACTAGATAATCTGCCGCCCGTTCTTGTGTTATTCCAATTAAACTTTGTCCATCAACTCGTAATAGTTGATCACCTGCTTGCAGTCTACCATCTAAATCGGCTGCACCACCGGGTACAACTGATTTAATGTAGATACCTAGGCGTTCCTGTTAAATATCAATATATTATAGATTTAAATTTATTATAAATGTTTATAATGTTATTACTTGTCCAGCACCCTTAGCTGCTACGATTGATAATCCCATTCCATTCGAATGTTTATGTAATTTGATTACTTGGACCTCGGGTTGCGCCGCCTTTGAAGACATTGCACTAGGTGATCGACCCTGTTAGATAATTATTCACGTAATTTAGATAGGGTTCTATAAGATTACAAAACGGTTCTTACATTGTAATGATGCATATATACCGTCCAAAGACCGATACTTGTTGGTTGAGCTGCTAAGCGGCACATGCCGGATCCTTGTAGCGGAGTTAAAAAATCTACTAAACCTGCAGGAATACCGCGGACTACATCACAACTAAACCCGTCATCTGGTAAAATTAAAGCCAAAGGTAATTCTGGGGATTCCTCCAGTCTTATTTCCCGACCATCGGCCCGAGCTAATTCATCCGCCACTGATTCAGCCATCCGTACAGCGGTATCTACTAAATTTCGTGGTATTGTTTCTTGTGACAACAGGGCTGCCATCTGAAGCGAATTAAGTTTAAAACAGGAACAGGCCAATTGTTGTACATCGGCAACAGTTGATTTAGGCGCCTGCAAAAACTGAGCACATTGATTTATTTTGGCCAGATGACAATCAGCTGCTAATTCCAATCCTTGTCGTTCGGCCCAAAGTTCTAGTAATTGTAATCGTTCGCTAAGCACTTTCCCCCATTCAGACGTACACATATACGTTGTGGTTACGATTTTATTAAAACATAGCACATTAATGTAATGAAACAGCTGTGAGAACAATTGTATCGTTAAAGCTGCGTTCACCCGACATCTTCGAAATAAAGCCATGGCCGAACCAAGTACTTGTAGTACTAAACCAGCTGCAGCTTCGTGTTCAATATTCTCAGACATAAATTGTGACAAGGTTTGCGAAAGTTCGGCATGGAAACACGTTACTAAATTTCGAAATGCTGTTTGAACACTTTCTGCTAGTACCTCTTGTGCTTGAACACTGAATGCTGATATGTGCCGATCTGATTTTAAAAAATACAAAAATTCTGAACTATTTGCCATCCAAAATGATAAGACTTTTGGATCGGTATACTGATCCTGTACAACATTGTGTATTAGATTGGCCACATGATGTAAAAATACGGTTAATTTATGTGCTCGCTCGGTTGGTTGCAAATCTGGACGGTAATGTGTAGAAGCTCGATACCTGTATAAAAAATAAAACAAAAAATATTTACAAATCACCCTGCTACCATTAAAACAACAACACACATTTATAAATTGATCCATTAAACTAATTAAATATTTATCGTACACTCAAGAGGATTAATACAAATATATGAAAATGAAATAATAGAGTTTTATTTTTTTGTTGGTCTGGAACCAACAGTCGACTGAATTTGCGGTGCAGAACAACAGAAGCATGAAATTTATTTGAATTTTTGCTTAACTGAACTTTATGTTGTTTAAATAAATTGTAAAAAAAAAATTAGAAGATGTTCCACAGTGGGATACAAACGGGGATGGGCGAGTAGTTCAACTACGTGTAAACACCTGTAATAACTACCGTCATCAGTTCCACAGAAAACCTCTCCCATTTACAAGAAAAATGTTTTTCCATTAAATTAAATTATTCAAAAATTGTTTGTGTGCCGTATAAAAGTCTAATCTACACCTATTACATATTATACAGAATATGAACGATTAGAGAATTATAAGAAAACTCCTTTTAATTAAACCAAAAATTAGGGTTGTAAACTAATTAGTCTAACATATTTAGGAGTAGATTAGAGTAAAATATACAAATGCAAAAAATTTCGACACCACCCAAAGATTAAAAAATAGATTTTGTGGTCCTTAAATATACGTACGTCACAACTCTTTTGTAAAGAATTTTTGGGTGACGATTCGGTTGAGATACGAAAATCATTCGTCGAATAAATATAAATACACATCATAAAAGGATTTTATTGCGTTATTAATGCCTCAGTTATTATTAAGAACATTCTGCTGTATTATTAATGTTAGTTATGCGGCATGGCAAGCAAAAAGGATAAAGAGGCTTAAGGAAACATTTGTTCCCACACACATTAAACAATTGTAATCTCATAACAAGAAAAAGAGCAAGTGTTTTACGATTAGATCCTAAACATAGCAATACATCGTGTGTCCCTTACCTAGACTTTGCATACATAATAAAGATTATTAAAGATCAAATATAATCCTATCAAATGTATGTTAGTGCGCCGTAAAACAAATAAAATATAAAAATAAAAATTTCGTTTGAAAAGATTTCCTTTTGCATCTTTAAAAAAATTCCCGTTTCTTCTCTTCTTGTACTTATCTTTTGGGCATAACAAACGACGGGTGATGGGTGGTGTATACAAACAGAATAAATATATTTTTTCACCAAACCGAAAATGTAAACAATGAAAACCTAATATGTTTAGACATATTAGATTGCTTGTCGCACACGTTAAAAAAATGTAATTTACATCTTTTGAGGAATGATTTCTGTAGCCATAAACTACAAGAAACATATAAATTCCAAACCGACACAAAAAAGGATTACCATAATATTTAGGGTTTACGGACAACCTTGTGTGAGTTAGCACCAAATTTTTTTGTTGTCACAAATTAATTGAAAAAAATCGATTTAATTTTGTTATTTTATGATATTATTCCCACCACGCCCACCCAAAAATTCACGAAAATTTTTTGTTTGTTGTTTTATTGGTTGTTATCTAGGGGAACCAAAAAGTAGGCCAGATAATTAAAAATAAACTTTCAAAAAGTTTATTTTTAACAACATAGAGATGATCAAAATCAATTATTTCACGAAAAAATACATTAGAGACTGAGACAGGACGACATACAATGGCACGAACAGCTCTAAACAACGCAATATATTGACGGAAATATTTTTTTCGAAAGGCAATGAAAAATTCAAACAACAGAATATGAACCATATATTGTAGTAACGAAATATTTTTCAGGTATTTATTGGTGATTATTACTGTTAATCGTGGCTGAGGTCATCCACAGTTGAGAGAGAGAAAGCCATCTCGAAACACCAGTTTATTTATAGAAGTAAGTTCACCGTTTCGCAAAGTTCACGCTCTGTTCGTGAATCAGGATCAATCAAGTTATGTATTGAGATCAAGATATATCAGTAGGTTTTTTTTTGACATGAACGGTGGGTCGGCGCTGAATTCTGCACTTCAACAGAGAGTCTTAGTTGTGTTTATTAACATGACCGATCGTAATCGATGACGAAATTCGCTTTTTTGCATCCAACCTCTGGTGGGATTCGAATCCAGTACCTCCCCCCGGTCCAAGTGCCGGAGCTTTTGACAATGCACCACTTGTCCGGTAAATTCCAATTTCTCCATGGTGATAGTACATAGTACTAACATTTTTGAGAAGGAGAAGAATTCCATTGGACAGCAAAAAAATCGACACCAAATAAAAACGTGTCTCATTCACCAACAAAGTTTGTCCGGTAATTAAAATGACTAACATTTGACTAAACCTAGATTCGTAGAAATTTTTATACATTATTCAAATATAATTAATGTTCCCCAAAGATTAGGCACAACAACAAATAAATCATATTCACCTCAAATATTTAAACATCACACAAAAAGTCTACCCAATTAAATAGTAAAATAATACGTGTTTTAATCTCACTTAACTTGCGTGACGATGGGCAGTTTTTTGAATGTACGGTAACAATCAAAATTACCTACTGAATATTTAACTAAAAATAAAATTGTACCACCCACTAAAATGTACAGATCATAAAACCATAGAAAGAATGAGGTAACTTACCTAGCACATAAATATAATGTGTACACCGGTGCTAATTTAAAATTAGGCGTATTTACATCTAGTTCGCTAATTATATTCCTTAAAAATGTATCCTGATGTGTCTCAGGAAATTCTAACACAGCTGGGAGAATTGGTTCTTGTCCTTGTTCGGATGATTGTTGCATTTTGTTACTCCTATGGAAGAAATTTAAATTATATACAAAAAAAATGTTTAGTTTTAGGCGATTTAATATATATTTTAAAAAACAAGTTGGACAAAAAAGCGTAACATTTATAGCAGGTGAATAATATATAAATTTATAAACTACTACCTTATATCCTGATTCGATCCCGTTGATTTTATACTAGATATGGATTTTGTCTCATTTTCGGTATTCCCATCAATATCGTACGGCACATCTAAATGATTACTATCCGGTCCACGTCTTTTATCTTCTTGCCCCTGTACACTCTTACCATCCTCATTATGCTGCGAAGATTGATCAACATCTTGTTGCATGCCAGCATTCGGATGATGATGATGACTATTATTATGATTACTACTGCTATTGGTATGAATATTAAATGATTGCTTTGAGGTCGTATTCAAATTACGACTATTGCTACTACTTATCTCATTGAAATCTACATACTTTTGTTTAATATTTTGTGTTTGTGCTTGGGCTACAGAATGCACAGGACTTAGAGGACGATCATCTTCGGGCCAGGTAGTTGATATGGGTGATCGGCTGATTATTTATAGTTTTTTAATGCATTTGCAATAAGTTACAGGCGTGATATAAATTATACATAAATAAATAAAAAAAATAAACAAAAACAATACATAAAATTTGTTAAATCATAAATAAATAGTATTAAAATATCTGTGCGACTAAATTTGTGCTCAACATAAAATTTTGATATAGGTATGTATATATAAATAAAAGCAAAAATCATAAATTTAAATTAATTTTAGCTAGTACAACGGTTCGTGTATTAATTGCTGCTAACTAAATGTTGCCTGTATACCATTCAACATATTTGTTGCACGACATTTCTATGTATCACGATAGCATAACAAACTTATTTGGAACGGTTAATGACTGTTATGCACGTTTGTCTATAAACTGACAATTAAATAAATAAAGAACGAATTTTGAAGTTCATGGGTGCGACCAAATAGCGTTCAGGTAGGTTTCATCATAACAAAATACCATCTTTTGAGCTCGACTTGTCGCTTGCTGCATCGCATACAGATTTATGTCTAAATCAGAAATTTTAATTTCTTGTACTGTTTCTAGATTAAACCCAAACGTTGGCCGAGTCTGTACAAGGGTTCTGACGTTGAGATTAGGGGTCAACTGAACCATGTTGCGTGGATCAGAAACAAACACAAACTCGTCATGGGGTAGCTCGAACCTCCACAATAGTTATTCGCGTCTGTTTAACTATCGTGCTTCTGAGTTTCACATTATAAATATTGGTTGTGAGCCAACCTTTGTAAATTCTTCAAGAGGATGGTGATTAATATTAGTTTGTGTTCTATGGAGTTTTCTTCGCTAAATTTCAGCAAGGGTTTCCTTCGTCTCACTATCTTGGAACAGCAGCAGAGTTGCTTTCATTACTAAAGCAGGTAGGTTACACTAACCGTAAAGCTTCTTCGCAGATGAGTCTCTCTTCAACCTTCCTAACAGCTTTAGAGCTTTCTCGATAGATTTTTTTCAAGCTTGCAATTTGAGTTGCAGACTCTACTAGAAAAATGCGATTCCGCCTTTTATATTACAAAACGAAATTTTCGTATAAATACGAAATTTAAATTTCAAATGCAAGTGCTCATTAGTAGGCGCATATCGCTTCGTTCGTACAAAATTTTTTGTTGTAATTTAAATCATATACAAATACATATACTACCATCATCTTCATTGACACAAACTCAAAGTTAAATCGGTTTTCGAGATGAAAAATGTTTTAAATTTTTGTACTTTGGCATATTGGTTGGATTGTATGAACAAAACAGCCAGGATCTTGCCAGGATTTCGTTCAAAGATTTGTGATAGACAAGGGATATTTAAATTCTTGCACAAATCGAAATGTTCGCCTTAATTCAAAAAATTTGATCTAAAGATGTTTCTGGATGAACCATGTTGTTCCGCATATTTTGTGACCCCCTTTGTTGATATTTAAAGAAAGTCGAGCTAGTGCTTCGGCCTGCCAGCAAAAAAACTTCAAATGCAATTATGATAAGAACACATATACTGAAGACTTTCAGAGCCAATCTTTATACTTTACAATTCATGCAGTGCAGCGACCCCAAATATTTATAGGCTATTTTCGAGAATGTAACATTCTGGAACCTTAAATTCTCAGACTAACTTACGTTCAAGTACAAAGTATTCGAAACATTTTAAGAGATTTAGTTTATGTGTGCGAAGGATGGCCCCACACTATATTCAATTAGGCATTTATAAAACAATATGAAATCCTGAAACACGTTCGCTCAAATATCTTATTAACAAAAATCAACACGTGCAAATTACATCCAATTTTGCGAAAGACTTAAAATGTAATCAAAAATGTGTGAAAGCATTTTGAATTCAATCCACGATGAAACATACAAAGCCAACTAACTCGATAGCATAGTAAATATGTATATGGTCATCATGATGAAGAAAATTGTTCAACAATAAAATGTCATCATCGTATTAGAGATGACGAAAATTTATCACATCAATAATATGATACACGTAACGTATAGTTAATTTGCGGCAATCCAATTACCCTAATTTCCTGCGTATAACCCGCGGGTTATATGAAAAAAAAGTGTTTTTTTTCGGAAATTTAGTGGTGCGGGCTATACAATAAGTGCGGGTTATACATTAAAAAAAAATTATTTTCAAAATCATTTCAAATAAATTTAGAAATATGTGTTTAGAATATTTTTTTGGCGTTTATCTCAACCAATTGATTTCAATCTAAAATTAATTCTAAGTTGATTCGATCTGGATTGAATCTGTAATATATACATACTACGTATATATCGATAGGAAAAGGTCAAAACTCGCTCTAACGTAGCGGCTTAGAAATAATTGCGGGTTATACAAGGATGCGGGTTATACAAAGGGTGCGGGTTATACGTGAACATTTTTTTTTTTTTTTTTGCAAAAAGTTGATATTTTTAAGGTGCGGGTTATACACTAGGTGCGGGTTATACGCAGGAAATTAGGGTATATGAAACCGTGTTTGTCTATAAGAGTGAAATACAAATGGTATCAAATACATAATTATAGTTGACATTATAAAGGAAAAACATGCATTTTGCCGATGTTATTATCATATTTATACTACATACGAGTATTACGAGACACAAAATTATTTATTTTGAAAAATTATTGATTTTCGCTTTTTCTACGTTACTACCTGGCAATACGACAAATATGTCATTATCAATATGCTTTTTGAGTAATTTATTATTATTAGTATTGATATTTGCGATAAAATAAATTTTTATCACATATTCCCGATTCGACTTTAAAAAAACATTATTGACCCAGTTTCTCTAGGTACTTTCTGCCAATATACAAAATAATTTATAAAGAATTTAGATTTACGCGTTGTCCGTCGACGTGACCGTGACGGTCTGGTTGTACACAAAATGAATATTATCGAAATTTATTAGTATCATTAAAAGAAACTTAATGATGAGCTTAAGGTCGAATAATAAATTTTCATAATGATAATCATCATCATAAGACGATAATTTTTTTCTTATCAGAATTTTATACATAAATTTTGTTTATTTGTGTGAACATATTAAAATTCGGTCGAATATAACATTTTTCTGGGATAATTTAACAAATGTATTTTTCTTTTGTAAGATTTAACGATGAGCGAGATGAGGGTTGAGTTCAATTGTCCATTATTTTGATCGCAGTTTAATGATGAACTTCGAGTTTATCTTAATAAAATTTAAGCGAAGAGGGTCCACATTCAAAATGAAAAATATTAAAACGTATTTAGTCGATTTTGATGAAGAAAAACGTCAAATTCGAAACAAAAGATTCGAAGTATCGAAGATTGTTGAGAGTAAGTAAGCGGAAATATGTCACCAATTTTGAAAAAAACTTTGAAATGTAGAAAACTCTGTTCTTTGATTTCTCTTTTATCAACAAAACAAAATTTGGAATGACTTTAGAAAACATCTTATCTAATTTAGAAATATGTGTTTAGAATATTTTTTTGGCGTTTATCTCAACCAATTGATTTCAATCTAAAATTAATTCTAAGTTGATTCGATCTGGATTGAATCTGTAATATATACATACTACGTATATATCGATAGGAAAAGGTCAAAACTCGCTCTAACGTAGCGGCTTAGAAATAATTGCGGGTTATACAAGGATGCGGGTTATACAAAGGGTGCGGGTTATACGTGAACATTTTTTTTTTTTTTTTTGCAAAAAGTTGATATTTTTAAGGTGCGGGTTATACACTAGGTGCGGGTTATACGCAGGAAATTAGGGTATATGAAACCGTGTTTGTCTATAAGAGTGAAATACAAATGGTATCAAATACATAATTATAGTTGACATTATAAAGGAAAAACATGCATTTTGCCGATGTTATTATCATATTTATACTACATACGAGTATTACGAGACACAAAATTATTTATTTTGAAAAATTATTGATTTTCGCTTTTTCTACGTTACTACCTGGCAATACGACAAATATGTCATTATCAATATGCTTTTTGAGTAATTTATTATTATTAGTATTGATATTTGCGATAAAATAAATTTTTATCACATATTCCCGATTCGACTTTAAAAAAACATTATTGACCCAGTTTCTCTAGGTACTTTCTGCCAATATACAAAATAATTTATAAAGAATTTAGATTTACGCGTTGTCCGTCGACGTGACCGTGACGGTCTGGTTGTACACAAAATGAATATTATCGAAATTTATTAGTATCATTAAAAGAAACTTAATGATGAGCTTAAGGTCGAATAATAAATTTTCATAATGATAATCATCATCATAAGACGATAATTTTTTTCTTATCAGAATTTTATACATAAATTTTGTTTATTTGTGTGAACATATTAAAATTCGGTCGAATATAACATTTTTCTGGGATAATTTAACAAATGTATTTTTCTTTTGTAAGATTTAACGATGAGCGAGATGAGGGTTGAGTTCAATTGTCCATTATTTTGATCGCAGTTTAATGATGAACTTCGAGTTTATCTTAATAAAATTTAAGCGAAGAGGGTCCACATTCAAAATGAAAAATATCCAATGTACGTCATATTTTAGTAAAAGCCAGCATTTAGTTCGATTAAGACAAATTCAATTAATAATATTTAAAAGTTCTGGCCTAACTATTCGCCCATACTCGGCAGTAAATTTACAAGACACGCATCTGATTTAAGAGTATTTACACGTACCCAGTACTAACTGAAGCATGACAGAGTCGAACGGCATACGACGCCTAAGGGGAGCCTGAAGTAAAAAGAGCAGGCCATTAATGGAATAATCATAGATCTAGAATATTATTATCAGCAGACCTACATTTTAAAGGTAATTCTTTTATCATTTGAGAATTATCAACTATCATAATCTTAAGTAATCGGGTTAGTGTATTTCGTTATGTACTAATCTGTACCTATTTGCTTCCACCAAAACAACCTAGACAGTAAAATATATTTGAAATTTATGAACAACGAATTGTGTCTACTACTCCGCCATTATGGCCGAATTGTAATTGAGTTCTCAAATGAAAAACTCAAAATTTGAAATGGCCGTGTTCCAAACGTTTGAGCGCATTAAGATGTAATAGTGTCGAATTCTACAAGATGATGAAAGATAATGAATGTTTTCGTGTTGCTCACAGGAAATTTTTGAAGAAACCTTCGAAGAAAGTTAGAAGTTAGATTAGATTTTTCCATTAGCTGCTTTCTAAATTTTAACACAACAAATGAAATATGTGTGTTAATAGTGAAGTTCATACGAAATATGTGTTGTAACATGAAATACCGACTACTTAAAACCAAATTCTACTTCATTTAAATTCCCCTCAGGGCGTACCGCTCGTTGGGTGGAGAGTGTAGGGGAGTTGTGTAAGGTGTACAAGATATTTCAAAAATTCTCAACTAAGGTCTATTCGAAGATTACGAGTGCGAAATGTGTTTTATTCCAAATTCTTGAGGCCTAGGCGTTACATAATTTTAGAGCTTCTGCAAGAATTTGGTAATGAGGAAACCATACCAAATGTTTGACCAAAGATCAAAATATTGGCATTTTTAAAATTTTGGAATAGTTATTCTGCTAAAACTAGAATTTCAAGACAGTTGGACGGATATTCCTCATACAAAGTTCTAAAATATACAGATAAATCTAAATCATGAACATCTATCAAAAATACATTTTCAATACACGTTTATCAAGTAAAGAACATTTGCCACTCGTCCATATTACTGTTAAGGAAACTTTTGTATTATTTTTAGTGCATAACAACACAAATGTTGCCAACCTTAATTGGAAGCATTGACTTCACAAACACATTCGATTAAAAGTTGAAATTGCGCAATTCCTTCTCGCATACAATTTATTTGAAATTCTGACTTTCATCTCCTAGTCTCCTGGGTCTGTAAAATTGAGAGAATTTTTTCTGCGAAAATTTGCGGTTGGAGTCAAAAATTCTCTCAACACTTAAACAAGTGGTAAATAATTTCAAACCAACGTATATTCGGAAGAATGTAAAAAATAAACTTAATAAGGTTTATAAGGAATCGAGAAATTTTCAAAAGGCAGAAGCACCCCCGTATAACAAATGCCGATAGATAGTAAAAAATTCAATACTTACCCATAAAACAGTCATATGAGAAAGTAGTTAAGGTGATCATGGGAATATCTAATATCGGGACTCACAACGCCATTTTTTGTTGACCATTGTGCTAAATTTGATTAAGAAATAGCATATTAAGAGATAATCTACTGTTAAATTTTTCACGCTAAATTATAAAGTTCTAGCAGTATCGAGCATCCAATTATTTTCATCTACGATAAAATGCTATGCGATTAATTGTTAGGAAATAACTTAGCCTATATGCATTTAAAAAACACGCACAGTTGAGACAAATTTAGAGTAATTTTGGCATTTTTTTTAGATCGAAGGGGCAACTAGAATTTTACACTTACTTCGTTGCTAGAGACACTTTATTTGACAGACAGTTTCTTTGAGTAACTGATTTGCACCTCAAAATATGAATTCGAATTCAGGTAGTTTAAATCCAAAAAAAGATGAAGTATAGTTTAACAAGCGTAGAATATTTATGATGCTGAGCTTCTCGCTAAAACTCTAAGAGAAATAAATGTGTTGGAAGCTAAAATGTTTAGCTAACAACAAAACTAATCCAAAAAAAGAAAAATCTAAAGAAATCATGAAATTGATTAAAACATGTACAAAATATTTAATGCACATAAAGACGATAATTGAATTACTCTTTATTAAAATATAAACGAGTCAAAAGCATATACACGTAATATGTATAAGAATAACTGCCCCTTTTTAGTTAAATAACTAAACCAATTATTTTATTCTGTTATCAGTTTATTACAAAAACAGATCCCATTTTTATAACGAGTCTTTTATGCAAATGACTAACATTTTTTTACGTTTTGCATATACGTACGGTACTAGGTAGAACGGAACAGAGAATCATTTAATTATGTTAAAGGTAAGTACCACACAGAGTACAGACAACTAATTCGTGTACTTCATAATTATTCAAAAACCTTGAATTATTTAAGCGCACATCTATCCACTGGCAACACACGCATATCAATAATTTTTCAAAATAAAATACAACACTTTTAATTAGCGCAACATAAACATTAACTTTTAAGTAAATTATCTAAAATAAATATAATTTACCTTTCGTACAGACACGCCGAATCCAATTGCGATTGTGATAGCGCCAAATTGTATCGACCATCGGATGGTGAATCGATAAAACGATACGAAGCCACTCGTCCAAACATAACAACTGATCCATTCTGTAAATTATTATAAAAAATAAAATAAATTAATTAATTTCTTATCAAGAATATAAAACAACACTTGATAAATTGTTACAGTGCAAGACAAAAGTACTAATCTATATTGAGTCTCATCCCCCAATTCCGGACAATAAAATTGTATAAAATCATTAAATTTCATCGCAATATTAAAAGGAAATACGCTAAGGGGCATAACCCTTTTTAACTGTCGAAACAGTTTAATATTTAAGGTTATTATTAAAACATCCCCAAATAAATATCGTTATGATGATGATAGATCGATTATCCAAAGGTCAAGCAGAATTTACAAGTTAATCTAAATTAAAATATGTTAATGATATACATAATATGCGAAAAATTGCACAATTTGCACAATCTGTTAATGTTCGCTTTGATTGTTTGGGACGGATATTTGGCGGCGGTCAATTTTCATACGATATCTTTTAAACGAGAAGAATTAGCTTACATGCAAAATAGTTGGTTGCTGTATATGATGCCCATTCACGAATGTTAATGCGTCAGCATGCAGCGGTGTTACAGTACACACTCCTTCCAGTAGTGATATTAAACAGTGTCTAGGTTGTATTGATGGTCCAAATAATTGTAAAGTGTTTGTGTTGGCAGATCCAACCTGGAAGAATAAAAAAGAAAAATATTATAACTCGAGTTAATTAAAATAAATTATCCGCCGCAGCACGCAAATACGAAATTATATAAATCTCGGTGGTCAAGTGGTTAACAAAAAAGTATATACTGGTTCGATTCTACCTAGTCGGCGAATATAATTTTATATGGGAAGGACAAAAGCAGCGTTTCTGTTATTACAATAAAATCGTCATTTTGACATTTAAAAAAAATTGGTTAAAATCGTCTCTGGAAGATAAGCGAATGTTTTAGTTAAACAAGGTTTGCGAATTTTCTCAAATATATTTTTAAAGCCTAAATGAGTCTGAGCCGAGTCAAATTACAAGAATTAACAATAAAGTTTCTGCAAAGTTCTTGTGTGCGATTTTAAAGATGTAATTTGTAATATAATATGCTCTTGGCGATTTGTAAAATTTTCATGTTTAGCACTCAAATTCTGATGCAAAGTCGCTGCTCAATACATTTTTTGCGTTATGAACATTGTCTTGCAATAAAAGAATTCTTTCTAAATTAAAGTTTTTAAATTTGTCCACACCGTATAGATTCATTTTTCGATTCTCCGTGCAGGATTCTTGGAACGCATATGGCACTGTTTTTTGATATTTCAAGATGGATACGAATATTGAATGATATTGTTTCTTGATATATCTTAAACATTTGTGCCAGTACTTTTAGGTTTATGCGACGATTTTTCTAATATGGCATCCTCAATTTCTATAACCATTTTCATTTTTGTTTTATTTCTGACAAAGCAGCTATTTCAGCACTCAAGATTTGTTAAGTGCATTTTAATAAACATTACATACTTTGTAAAAAATTGATAGCATTAGTGTCGCATATTTTGCTGATAGTTGGTCAACCTTCTATTTTTCAATGTTTTTTCGTCAGCGTCACTTCACAAAATCAAGTTAAATTTTTGGGAAACGTCCTTATTATATAAAATATAACAATCGCCTGTATTTGACTTGACTCCGTTAATTTAATTTAGCTAAAAGCGTACTACCGTATTTTGCTCAACTAACATAAACAACTCCAAATATATCGAAATCCATTTAATCCGAAATCCACCGACCTTGCTGTTCTCTATTTCCCCAATGTTTGCAATTATTGAATTATTTAGAGGTACTATGACGAGCGACCGATTATTTCAGCTTCGAAATAATTTCCATATAACTAATAATTTATGCCAAAAAATTGTGCAGACAGGTTTTATAAAGTTCGTGTTTTCATTGAATCTATTCGAACGTATTTATTATCGTTATACATAAATCAACCATCAGTATGCGTAGATGAGCAAATTATTCCTATTAAAGGTAGGCTTTCTATCAAACAATATATACATAAAAGGAAAGTCAAATCCTTGGGGCATTAAGATTACGTACTTTGTGGCAAATCAGGAATGCCATACGATTTTTTCCTGTACCAAGGAACTGAGTCAGGCATACCAAAAAGTTATATTTGGATTCGGAGCTGCAACTGTATAGCATTTGACCAATCGTCTTAAGAAACCAGGCCACTGCCTTTATTTAGATAATTTCTTCACTTCATACCAATTATTGGAAGCTCTAAGAAATAAAGAAATTAACGCTGCAGGCATCATTAGAGTTAATAGATTTGCTAACCCACCTTTAATTCCAGATACCGATTTTAAGAAAAAAAAAAAAAAAAAAAAACGAGGATTCTCGGACAGTGTAACGAGTGCTGATAGCAAAATAACGATTGTAAAATGATTGGATACGAAACCAATTCATGTTGCTTCGACCTTTGTATAATACGGGAATGTGTGGAGTTGATTTGTTAGATCAACTAATTAGTTACTACATTATTTCCAAAGGTACCTTCGTTTGTTTACGCACTTTAGAGACTTCGCAGTTACTTCGTGTTGGCTATAGTACAAGCAGCACTGCTTTAAAAACAAAATATATCAAAAATATATTTTAGATTTGTTACATTTTCGAATTTATTTAGCTCAATCCCTTGTACAAGCTAAAGCGGATGCTAAAGAGCACGGTCGCCCTTCAAACCCAGAGAACATGGAAACTTTGAGAATTAGCCTCTTAAAGAAATTCAGCTGGATAGGTTTGACCACATCCCAAAACACGACTAAAAAAAAGGCAGTCGATGCAAAAATACGAATTGTAAAGGCCGTGCCCACTTTATATATGATAAATGTATGGTAAATTTATGCCTCTTTGCCTTGAAAATGCAAAAAAAATAAATACATTGGGATAGTAGCAAAAGCCAGTTCAGAATGTTTTACTTCCGCGTAATGTAAAATATGAATGTAAAGTGAAAAGTGCTGCAAAACTGAATAATTTATTATAAAAGTGTAAAAATAAAAACTACAATAAAATAAACATAAAATAGACGAAATTAAATTAAACTAATCTTACCTCGATTGGTTCCGAGCCTAATTTTATCCTACGTCCACCATCCCCACTGTGTGTTATTTCTACTAACGTTGGTCCCTCCCGATCATTTGATACATTTGTACTACCATTTGAAACGCCTAAAGGTTTTTTCTTTCGCCGACGAGGTTGTGAATCAGCTGGTCGTCGCCGCACGTGAAACATTATTGAACCTGTAACATAGAAAGAAAAAAAAATACATTGGCATGTAATCTATTTAAAACATTAAATATTAAAGAGTCAAACATAAAAGGCATTAACAATTAATTTCGGTTCTTTTCCACGAGTCGATTTGTGGGCCGTTAAATAAATTCTCATTTGAGGATTTCGGTCAATAAATAAATTATCATGCATAATTTAATAAAGGTGAATCTAAACTACTCTTTAGATTTTATACATAAAATAGTGTTCTGTATAGTGATGTGGAACGTTATGCAAATATTACACGAGAGAGACATAATACAATTAAGTTTAAGGGATGAGGTATGGTACTTTAGTAAATATACATCTGCCACAATGAAACCACCAACATTTTATAATGATTCTCGTTTAGTGCGGTTATCTATTTATTTCACTTTTCATAACGAATTTATAAATTTTTCATTTAATCGCTATGTTTAACCGCATTAAAAAAAATCATTTTCAGGACAAATAATAAAAAAGTATTACCATGGCATATAATAAATAAAAAGAAATAGATTTTTTATTATTTCTACTTCATGCACTGTACATTCGTTTTATTGTATTTTATATTTTATTTTACATATTCACATAATTCCATTTTTATTAAACTTCTGTGCAAATTTGTAAAATTTAATCAAAATGGGAAAATGTTTTGTTCAAGTTGTTGTGCTTCTGTTTAAAAAGTATCAAAACAACAACAGCATGTTTATGTTATAATAAAAACGAAAAGTGTTTTTCAAGTCTTTGTTCTGCTCCCTCGTCGAACATAAACATAAGATTAGAGCTTAGATATATAATTTTTAAAGCATTACTATTTGGTATTATGTATTACATATTTCAATGCTGTACCAAATCTGAACTAAATGGCTCCAAATTTCTGAACGAAATATGGCAGTATATAGTTATTGGCAGTATAGAAACGAACTGGTGTGAAAATACAACAAGCGTTTTTTCCATCGACAAAAAGGCAGAGGTAGTCGTGGGAGTAAGGGGTTGGTTTGAAAATAAAAGAGAAATCGAAATTGACTTTTAAAAAATATCAACGCGCTTAGTGATTAATGATGATTTTAAAATCCCTTATATGACAGTCGAAAATTTTTATAGAGACGTTAGTTTAAGCTTTTTTCTTCTATACATTCTATACATCATCACGTAGTGTTTTTAAAATTTTTGTCTGTCTGTCCCCATCAGTTTCGTTGTCCAGCTTTTATGTATAAGGTAAAATAATTACATTTATCACTAATCGGTTAGAACTTAGTTAATTATCCAAAAGAATGCAGGATACGAATGAATTTTGACGAAGAAGGTATTTTTTCTTTTTTTTTAATTGTTGAGAACCAAAATGAGAAACACCAACTAGATAATATTAATAATTTACATTTATTTATTCCACTTTTAAAATATTCAAATAAGTACTTAGATTTTTATTAATTTTACAATACGCAATTTTTTGACAGAAATATAACATCAGTGGCAGTTAGGGTCCCTATACATTTCACTAAAAGATGTGCTAAAACAGGACATCACAAAACAGTAAAGGATAAGATTTATATTGAAATATTTTCTACAACTGTTAAGTGAAGGAAAATTGTACTTAACTTAAAGTCAATCTTCAATCAAAATTATTTTATAACCACTTTAAGTGAAGGCACATTCTACTTGATAAATTACTAATAATCCATTATTGTACTATTTTTTTATGTACTGAAGAACTGTTTTGTGAAGTACTGTTTTAATCTATCCTGTTCCATACAGGACAGATTAAAACAGTACTTCACAAACGTGTGTTATTTAAACTTCATTACATTTTATACTCCCGACATCTATTGGCATCATGTTAAATTAACTGTTAGACATTTTTTAATGTCCGATCAGCTGGAATCCTCGAAACTTTTCCTCATGAGAGTACGGTACAAAATTGTAACATACTACTGAAAATTTGTAGATCGGGTTTGACATAATTAGTATTTGTGGCTTACCACTGGTGAGGGCACACAAATATATTACGAGGTTCTTATTTTACAACTTGTTTTTTATTATAATTTCTACGGTTTTTATACATAAATTTAGTTTACTAAGCATATTATTATGTATGAATATAGTACAAAGCATATTATTATGAATGAATATAATACAGCACATGCGATGAGCGTATATTAGTTGACCAAGCAAGTTATTATACTTGAAACTAAGGTACATACGATATTATGCACCTTGTTGAGTATCAACATTCTCCCGGGCCTGACTTCCTAACCTGTAGGCTTCGTTTGGTGGACCTTTTGTGACTTCGGTATTTGTCGACCGTGAAGACGATTATGCCAAAGGCAATAATCGCATAGAGAACAGAATATTGATGAATGTCATGATGTGATACTGCGATTTTTTCTCCTTTCAAGTGTTGTATGCGCTTGTGCAGCTCAGTTATCTCATTCCCTAAGGTTGAGTTTTCCAAATCGATTGAGATATTTGTAGGCTTTTTAATCCACTGCATCGATAAGTTGACTTTTGGGAGATATAACGAATCAATTACAGTTTCTTTGAAGATTTTATGTGCTGTTAAAAGAATTGACCCTTCTTTTATCGTACATCCGTTTTCAAGTGAAATTATTCCATTGCGCGGCAATTGTACTGCCACGAAGTCCCCATCGCAAACTATGGTAGCTTGCCGTTCTTGTCGGATTGAGAAAATCCACTTATTGCCTTTCAACTTTATCCATGTATCTTGTTTATTTTGCGATACACCTTTTACAATATGACAGTTGGATGGTTGTTGTGACGCTAATAAATTTAATTCGCATATAGAATTGTTGGCGTATACGGAATAAATAGGATGGATCAACATACAAATATACTCATAGTTGCTATGTTTGCAGTGACTAAACTCGTCTTTTGACATCATGTAGTATTCATCACGATGTATCGAGGAAACTAAATAGTCCATTGATGATTGAATGATGATGTCCTCGATTGTAGGATTGGTATTGGTTTAAATATTTGATACCTCGCTGTGTTCATCAATGGAATCTTCAACTCAAAGATCATATATTGACCACTTATTTTTCCTCTGCATGACATTATTTGATACAGCTCAATAGTTCATAGTTTTCATTTTGCGAGGGCTGCAGTACGTCAGGAGGCATATGATGTTTTATATCTTCCAGAGCCTTGCTGAGTTGATTTGGAGGTAATATTGAAGTGCTCACTGCCTATTGTGTGTGTTTAAAAGGACATCAATTAGTTTTGGTTGAGTGTCTTTGAAGTCGAGCATTAGAAGAAGTGTATGCAGGGTTAAAGATGTTAACCTTTCGGTATTGTTAATGTCATTTAACGTAGCGCCTATTTGTTTTTTAATAGCTTGCCAATAACGTCTATTGTCTTCATCAGCACGTTTTAAAATGTTTAGGGTTGCATCAGCAATCGAAGTTTGGTTTTTGGCTATCATTAAAAGGTGTTGTTGATTTAGTTTAATTTTTTGCATTTCCTCTTCATCGTCACTTGCCAAGTTGCCCACAATATTTAGGATTCCTCGTTTTCTTCTCCTTTCTCTGTAGTGAAATATTGCGTTCTTGTCCTCGATTTCAGTTAGAATGTGCATAAGCTGATTGTTAATTGCAGAGCATATCTGATGATTATCTTCAGCTGTTTCCGTACACAGTTGATCCATTTCCTTGCCAGACTTCTGTATGACGCCAAATCTGAATAATAGGATGTGAGGTTAAAATAAACTACTATTTTCCACTGTTGGTTGGTGAATCGGAGGTTTCCTAGGTTTTCTAGATACAGTCCAGGTTGATGACTAAAGGTGGTGATGTTGTACTTCGGCAGTTCGGCTGAGATTACTTGATTAGGCAATGCAGTGAATGCTATTAAGCTTAGTAGAATCAATGGTATAGCCAACTTGGTGAACCTAGCAACCCTTTTGGTGCGGGACCCGCTCACTAACTCACTCGCTGACTCATTTTGCGTCTTCTCGGTGTCGAGAGATAAGACACCAATTTTGGTGATGGGTCTTTTGAACACAGGACCGTTACCAGCTTTTACTGTGACTACCCTTGTCAAACCATCGCTGCCGGGATGTAGGTCGACGATCCTTCCCAAGGGCCAGTTTGTTGGCGGTAAGTTGTTGTCCTTTATTAAAAAAATGTCGTCTACTTTGACCATTGGTTGTTTTCCCGTCCACTTAGTTCTTTGTTGTAATTCGGTGATGTAACCATTTGACCAACGCTTCCACAAATCTTGAACCAGTTTTTGTGGTAATCTCCAACGATTACTGACGGAAATGTTTTCATCCAACAGGTTCGATTCTGGGATAGTAATTAACGAATCACCAACTAAAAAATGTGCCGGCGTTAATATCAATGCAGTTGGGTCGGATGATACTGTTGTAAGCGGCCTTGAATTTAGACATGCTTCTATCTGCGATGTGACAGTTGCTAATTCTTCATATGTGAGCGTTGTATCTCCAATTACCCGTTTTAGGTGGCATTTTAAGGACTTCACCGCCGCTTCCCAAAGTCCCCCAAAGTGCGGAGCAGATGGTGGTATGAATTGCCATTGAATTCCAATTTTCAGCTAGCATTCGTTGGATCTCATGATTTGCTTGTTGTAGAGCTTGCTGTTTATCTGTTTCTAGCAATGACCGGGCTCCAACAAAATTGGTTCCATTATCACTGTAAATCCGTTGGCAAAGGCCTTTTCGAAAGATGAACCTCTTAAGGGCCGCGATGAAGGCTGGGGTAGTCATATCACTGACAACCTCTATGTGTACAGCTTTAGTAGCAAGGCATACGAATAATGCGATGTATCCTTTATATGACTTAGGTCCAGCGTAGTCAATTCCTGTGTTGGTAAACGGACGTGATGGCGTAACTCGTTCTTGCGTGCAAGCTTACCGGCTATTATTTGGTGTTTTGTTGAAGCGTTGAATCGAAAACACGTGATGCATTTTGCTATTTCAGAACGTATGTTGCTTCTGCCGTTGGTAATCCAATATTTGTTTCTAAGATGTGACAAAGTTAGCTGGATTCCCCATGCAAAGTTTTCGTATGATCATCTTTGATTAACAGCTTAGTGAATCTATGTTTTGGTGGCAATATTTTTGGATGTCGGGTATCATAGCTCAGGTTGCAATTAGTTATTCTTCCTCCTACTCTCAACATGTTATGTTCATCGATAAATGGATTGAGGGCAAGGAGGTTGCTTTTTGTTGATACTGAGCCAGCTTTGATAATCTGCATGATTTCTTTCTGGAACTCCGCGTGTTGAATCATTCTAATCAGCTCATTACCGGCATCATTAAGTTCTTCGGCAGATAATAAAATTGAAGACCCAATATCCTGTTTTTTAAATATTTGTTTATAAATCGTCGACGGAAGCCAACAACATGGATTATTTTGTTCACGTTTGAAAATTGATCTATAATCTACATAAACGGATTAACTATTGCTGATGTTGTCACTGTTACTATCTTGTTTTCTTTAGTTTCCACGTTAGGTTCACTTAGAGTAGCAGTTTGTTGTGGCCAATGTTCGGCTACAAATACCAACCAATTTGGACATGTCCACCATAAGTGGTTATTTTTTAATTCCCTTATCCTTTAATTGGACACATTAATTATCATATCCGTTTATGTGATGGGTGCGTTTCCTACGTATCTTCTCGATATATATGTACGATATGGCGCTTATCGAAATCCCGAAATTTAAAAATGCGCATATTTATTAGAAACTCGACCACTTCAAAACTGATCATGGTAAATTTGGATTATGACACGAGATGTTATTAGTACTCTTATTTTCAAATATAGTTTCAAGACACCCACCGGTGCTTGAATTCATAAAAAGAATGAATAAAGCGGAAATTTGGCAATTACGATTTCGATGTTTGATTTTGAAAAACGGAATTTTGAAAAACGGAATTTTGAAAAGCCGGCAAGCGTCCTCAAACGTGGATTCACAACAAGTATTCTAATTCAATCGAATAACATTTTTAGATGTTATTAAAAGACTAATCAAGAATAATTAAAAAATATTGGAAATACATATCCAAATATTACAATAAAATTTCCTTAAGACATATAACCTTTTAATTTCTAAGTTTTAAATGCTAAACTTTTATTTTAAAAGCTTCTAAATTAATAATGAAAAATGATAAATTTATTGAGAAGCTTTTCTAATAAATCTCGATTAATTTTTAAAAGCTTTTTTTCACATTTTTTATGAAAAATGTTAAATTCAATTTATAAGCAACAGGTTGAGTGATTAAATTTTATCTATAGCAAACTGTCCCACATGTAAATCCAATTTGAGTAACATCACAAAACGTGATAAATTTAATTTTAAGCTATTTGAGAAAGCTATTGGAATCTATTACAAATTGAATTAGTACAAAACAAAAAGTTTTACGCTTCAACAATCCTAGAAATTATCCCTTTAAAATGGTATTTTGAAAGACACGTCTGTCTCATAAATTGTTCACAAACTAAAAGAAAAATCGTAAAATTGATGTTTATCTCGCATTTATACCGGATTTCGACATTACCAAACGCAATTTTAACCAATTTGTCTCAGGTGCTATTTATCTGAAATGATATACAAACAAACATTCAAATGACATCGTCTAGACTAGACTAATAATATTCGGTGAGTTACTTTAGAAGTTGGATCGTTTGAAAATAATTTCTTAGCCGCCTCCTCATTCAAAATTCACGTAACACAACATCTTATCATATTATATCGATTAAATAATCACCATCTTCCGGGACTTTTTAACTTCTCTATATATTATAATAAAACGAAAGAAATCCATTACTTATAATATGTAACACAAATAAAAGAAACACAAAAAGCACTAAGTTAATACCGGTATATAGAAGAATTCATTTTAAGTTAATCATAAATTATCTAAAGATTTTTTACGGTGTTGTGAAAACGATTTATCTTCCTCCTTGAAGAATGCTACACAAAACGAAGGAAAGCATAAAGTTGGGAAAATTCTCTCGATAGAAGAAGTAGATATAAGTATATATATATTGCTTACATTGTATACCTTTACCTTATAATTGTATTTATGTTTATGTACATTTTTATTTATTTACGAGTTTTATTTTCATTCTTGACGTCATTATAAGTATTTCTTATTTCTAAATTAATTAAGGAAACAAAACAGAAAATATTGTATACACAATAACACGAAGATTGGAAAATGGAGATGTTCGCCTGTGCTTTTAACATGTTTTTTTATCTTTTTGTATAAATGGATATTTTTTGTATGGCACCGATCTGACCGTAATTTACAATAAAACACTAAAATTAAATTAAAGATTTCTTAATTGTTTGATGAACAGAATCTTTTTTGTGGTGTCCTTTTTTTGCTAAAATTGAGACACCCAAATTAGCTTCTAGCATTCTGTTATAAATCATTTAATTCCCATGTGCTTTTTAGACAGTACCCTTGTACACAGTACACACACACCAAACACACACACAGAGTGCCAAGAACAGCAAATTTTTATTTTCAATATTTTACATGTATTCCCAAGCTAAACTATTAAGCACGAAATGAATGAATATAACTTTTTGTATAAATAAGAAAATAATTTAATCAACCACCCCAACACCCCATTATTATATACAATTTTCAACAGTTTCTTTTTATTTGTGTTTCCCACCATTTTGTATTGTTGTCTATCTATGAAAGCTATATGTATACGGAAAATACGTCATTCTGATAACAAAAAGAGTTTATTATAGAAATGACGTAAATATTAAATTCATGACGTCACTGTATTTTTCAACAAATTGATAAAATCTATAATGGGATAGGGGAGAAAAATGTATTTTGGTATTTTATCTTTTCTAGTTCAATACACTAGAATATTGATTTGCACATATATTTCTTGAGATTTTGTTAACATAAGAAAAATATTTAATAATTAATTTATGAGTTACGTAAACATAAATAATTCAAAAGCTGATGGAATTCTAATTAAATCATAAATAAGACATGTTATTGGTTTTAGGAATACATATTTAAATACTCTTCGCCCACACCACATTTCATCTCCCAATCAAAAACAAATAAAACATTAATAATAAATTAGTTCAAAGTTCTTTATTAGTTTTTATACGTTAGTTGGCGTAAAACTTAATTTAATATTCCTAAAAAACTCTTGGAGCTACTTATGATATGAAACAATACTCTATGCTCAGCATCGAGAGGGTACATAAGAATTACAAGTCGTATATACGACAATAAAATTAAATTTTAATAAAAAAAATAAACAAATTTTCTTTGGAAAACCTTTCAACACACCATATACATATACCCATGCACACACACACACACAGACACAGTATATAACATGGGAAAATTTTATAACTTAAAATGAAATAAAAATTGAATTTTCATTTTTAGTGCACGTATTAAGTATACGAGCGTTCGACTGCTATGTACTCTGCTCGTTGTAGCGTAATAAAATAAAAATTCATAAATTTATTTCAAGACATAACCATTTTTTTTTTGCACAACCAACCGAAAATTAAAGGAACACTTATTTATTTATTATTCGAGATGAACGAAATTTTTGTGTATCTTCTGCTCTATTTGGATTTAAGTTATTTATATAACCAATGCTATTTGAGAATAATTTTCTTATACGTTTTCCTGACATTTGCTCGTATAGTGTGTTTAATGAATGCGTCTATAAATTGGTGTTTTTATTATTAATTATTTATAGATTGAAAAGGTCGGTAAACCTCAAAGGATGCAATGTAAATACTTTATTTTATAGTTAAAAAGCTTTTTAAAATTTCGTCACTATAAAATAAAATTTACATAAATGAGATGCTTTTATAAAGAAATAAAAATAAATACATAAAATAATTTTTTGTACATATTTTAAAGGGACGGTATTAAAAGCTTTTCATTTCGGTAAAAAAAATTAAAAATTTTAAATAAATTCACATGTTAAAGTGAAAATAGTAAAAATAAATTTTTATTAGTTAACGAACAGTTTCAGTTAGCTATAGAAATTTTGAGGAGGCGACAAGTATCAAAAAGCATAACTCGTCCATACCACCAATATTCTCGCTATTTTAATGAATTCATGTTTTGTTTAAATGTTTATTAATGTGTTATTCTGCTTTGGTAAGTGAGAATGGCCATATTAATTCCTTTGTTTTGAAAAACTTCTGAACAACTATTTTACAATTTGAAGGTTTATTTTTATTTATTTATTAATATTAATATATGTATAAACTATAAAATTTTTGTACAAACAACAAAGAAAAAACAACAATTAAGGTATTCACACACACACTTTCTAATATTGGAAGAACGATCAGTGAAAAATTATGAGCTTTTTAATTGAAGAGCTCATAAATCGAAACATTATACATATGTATATCCGATATTGAAATATTTAATTTATGTCATTTTAAAAGAATTGGTTGTTTTTACTTGAGAAATTGGAATGGTAGTTTTGCTGGGGGTCACCAGCTATCAAACTATATGCATTTCGTGAGCCCATAAATTACCAAATTATATTTGACATCGTAGTCAATTTTTGCAAGTTTAATTTGTCTTATGGTCTTTTATACATACATTTAAATAATATGCGATTGGTTGAGCTTAAAATTCGAAATTTTTCTTAATTAAAAGCTCATAAATAACTTACAATTCTACAATCAAAATTTATTAAACATTTTTTATTTGACGTGGCGAGGGCAAAGTCAACGTTGACTTTGGTAATAGTGGCCTTGTATCATTTAAATCCTGCCCAACTAAACAAGCACAAAATATTGTGTGGTCGTTAAAGATGTTGATAGAAGGAAATTAATATCTTTAAGATTTTAAATTTTCTGTACATTTTGTTTAAATTTTGTTGAAATAGATATTCGAAGGCAAACATCATGATATTTATAATCTTTTGTTTTATAAGACTAGGGTATTTCAACCGTAGAACGGCCGACTGAAATTGTGACTGAACGAAATTTTCAATCGGAGATTAAAAAAAATTAGAAAGCGCATAAAAATGAATAAAGCACAAATACGTTTGAACATCCACGAACCGCCATCTCATTTTCTATTGCCTAACTTTAAATTCACCAATGAGTTATTCCTACTCAGATCCGACTACACACGTATGTCCTTTTAGTCAGTTAGAGTTTATATGTTATACTGAAAAGTAAAACCGACTCACCCAATCTAATGTTTAACATTTCAATCACAATCATTTGGGCCGCAGTTTACATGTCGGACTTTTCGTTAAGTTTTCAGTCAGTCAACATTTCGGTTTAACATGTAACCTCAGCAGTTCGGCTTGTGAAATTATCCAGTTAGGAATTTGTCAACATACATGTGAATATTATTTTACGAAAGACCATCGTTTCTATTTCTTACCTTTATTCTCTAATTGTGTAAGGGAAATGACTAATTAAAGACACGTTACAATAATTTCTCAAATGACTTGTCCATTGATTATCGACGTTCGACGACAAATGTGAGATATGTCATATATATTTGCTCTTTCATGACCATGTCTTAAACGAAACATGAGTGACAAGTCTTGTTTAATGTGAGATGTTTCTCACATTAAATCACTTGATGGCGTAAGTAAACAATCAGGAGATATGAAAAATTTTGCATTTCATTATTTTCATGTACACTCTTTATCACACCACTATCGTAACTAATAGTATTTTATTATTTTTTTGTGCGGTTAGAATTTTGTTTGTCGAATTGGTAAGTAAACATTTCGTATTCGTTCTATTAGGAAAATTTTAACAAAATAGATTTTCTATTTTTTTTTAACCAACAAAAATGCAAACGCATCAGGTTAACACATTGTTTATTATTTTGTGATAAATAAATTTGGAATTTCAGTTCGCAATTAAATGAAATGTTTTTATTGTAGGTGTCCATACATATACACGCATATTTCAGACTTATCACATACGATTCAAAATTCATATATCACATACAATTCATCTCAAACATGTCACTTGAGATTCGTCTATGACTTTTATTATACGATTCTTCTCAGTCATGTCATAAACGATTCATCCCAGATATGTCACAAACGAAAATTAGTCCCATTTGCTGATAAATGTCTATATACGTGTCTTGCTTGACTCTCACTGATGAGTCACTTATAGTGTGACGTTAATGACTTTCCTGCTGGGTAGTAGCAACTGAAAATTATTGGGTTAACCTACAGGTGTAGGTCATCTTGTGTAGGTCAAGACGGATGAGAACTGATTTTCAAAGTAAAGAATTCTGATAATAAATGTCAAACAGTGAGCGTAGTATAACAACTCGTTTGATAGTTAACGCTACAGTATAAATTCTATCTAAACAAAAAAACATCCTTTATTAGTACAATTAACTGACTAACCAACGTAATTTATGTGATACCTGTATAATCATGTTTCTTTTGTTTTAATCCAACCCAGCGGACATTACCAGGTGCGTACGTTTATATTTTAATTTAAAATTATAATACCACCCAATACTGTCTACAATTTGGCTAGATATAATTTAAAGCCAGACACAAACCGACTTCAATTTCATTACTCATCGTAATATAAATTCGAAAATATACTAAAGTGAATGCTTTAATTCACCCACACAGTTACGTAAACTAGTCAAATAAAAATAAAAACAAACCATATAATAATATCTATATTTCTCAGAATCCATTATGGCATAATAATTATTAAACCGAATAGAAATGAAAATGAAGAAAAATTAATTTAATTTTCCAAATTATTTATTTATCTAGTATTTTAAATTTTTTCACAGAATATTTGGATAGTCTTGAAATTTTGAAAGCCCCCTTTTTTGAAACAAGCAAACACATAATTAAATTACATTTAGCTGTGTAAATCAATCTGGAAAAATTTATTATACTATATTAACATTTTTTTTAAAAAACGCCCGTAATAGTGTAAAATAATTTTTTCCGACCTAGCACTACTATACTATAGTGTATACAATATTTTATATCTCTAACCTTTGTGTTACAAATTTATGCAAATTAAAACGTTATGGTTTTGTACGTACTGTGAGCGCTATATTGTGCTAATGCTAATTTATGAATAATTAATTAAGTTATAGTACAACATTTTTCCTAATTACTATATTTGTTTAGCTGAAAAAATGAAAGGGGCACTGTGGAAATGCCAAAACAGGAAAATATCAAAATTTTCGTGCAACCCATATTGTCATCATCTCACAAAATAAATAATTGAATTTCAAGTCACGTTTTAAGTTTTATTCACAAAACGACTAAAGCTTTTGAGAAATTTCACAGTACATACATAAAAAAATATTCAAAATATTTTGTTATCCCGTTTTTATTATGGGTTAAAACGATTTTTCAAATATTTGCGTACATAAAAGGATTTGAATTTTATGAGACATGTAGAAATTATAATAACTAGTTAATTTGTTGAACATCTTATCGATCTCACTATACATAGGAAATTTAAATTGTTTTCCCAACATAAATCACACATCATTCAAAATTGTAAATTAAAATCAACTATTAATTCAATTTATACACAACAAATTCATCTGTATGACGTACACTCACACTCAACGAGTAGATGCGAGAAAAACACTTTAAATTTCCCACTCCATTTGAGGTAGATATACTTTTAGGAATTAATCATCGCAAACACTTTTATGTAGGTGGAAAATTTTTCGCGAAAAAAATTTCTTAAATATAAATCAATTTTATACAAATTAAACAGTTTTTGTGTTATTTACCTAAATCATTTGAATGAAAACTTTTTATTTATTTATTTTTTTTTTTTTGAAAAGCTAAAAACGATATAAATTAATTTATCAAACTCGTTGAATTGAAAAACTTGAATCACTCCATTAAATAAAATTATATCGCGCGATAATAATGATAACACAAAATAACAACAACAATTGTACGAATTATTACCAAAAACAATTTTTTTTTTGTTACACCACTTGATTTACTATAGACATCCCGATTTTATTTTTCGTGCGTTACGTACAATTTTTTTTTGTATGATTTTCAACCGGAGAATTTTCACGTATGAATTATGAGAAATACAATTTAGAATTTGGTTGGTATATAAGAAAGGAAAATTTATAAAATATGTCTGTTCAATAATAAAGAAACGCGATTGTGTAGACGAAAACCGATACAAAAGGAAAAATATTTAATTATCCTACGACTAGAAAATTGGACTATAGTGGGGCACGATAGAAGCACATACACACATTCAAATGATTACATTGGTGTAATTATGGATATACCGATGGATATAATAAGTTTTTTTATGTAAATAGGATGAGGGAAATGAATAATAGAAAGCCAATCGAATCGAAATTAAATACCACCGCACACCAACTTTTTAAAGGTCAAGGCTATCGATGGTAAACATTTAAAATTCCATTAAAAATTGATTACAAGTAAGTACATACAATAGTGTGTGGTGCGGTACAATTTCTCCTTATGGTAAAGGAAATGTATTTATTCTGGGAATCCAAGCGGTTTGGGTGTAACCAGGTGGTATAAACTTCAGATATTGGATTAATAATTTTCCTTAATTACCGTTTAATTGTCAAATAATTAGCGAAATCTGGTTCCTGTTTTATTTAATACCGCACAAGAAAAAGGGTTGGATACATTTTCTCATAAAATTTGTGTATCAAACAGTGGAGATTTTATAGATTGCTCTAAATTTAGAACAATAACAAATTTAAATCGAACGTCATCAAATCCCACATCAATAATTACATACTCGTATTTTATTTTTCTTTTGAACATTTTAAATGTAGAATATGTATTGTAAGGACGTATGTACCTCAAGGGAGCTAGATTTATTATTTTTGTGGAAATAAATTTGATTTGTATTGGGATTAGGTATGGCTTTATTGTTTGATGTTGGGGAATTTACCTATAAGTAAATCCTACTAAAGCTATACATATTTTAAAGACTTAAATTTTTTAATTTTGTTACAGTATCAGATATCTTTAAAAATGAATTGAATACTCGGTTATTTGAATAAATTTTAATTTTAATTCGAATTTTTCATTTATGCTAGAATGGAATGCAAGATTTTATTTTCTACCATTCAAAAATTGCAAATGAAAACATTAAATACGAATTTAGAGCAGTGAAATAAAAATTGTTCTTGTAGTTTCCTAAAATAATGATACAATCGTGTTTTGTATAATTCTTATATTAATATCGTCATCGTCGTTGGATCAAGCTTAACCCTTACGAAAAATACCACCTTTGCTCCGTAATTTTAATATATTTCTTGTAATTATAAACCTTTGAAAATTACAGCTTAAGGAAACGTGTGAATCAGAATTTTTCTCTCTTCTGAAAGATATTATTCCTTTCCATATTTTCACAGAACGTAAATTTACCACCAAAACGATATTCTATTCAAATTAATGGCAAGTAATTTTTCTAAAACAGAATATTCAATGCAAACCGTAAAAAATGTTCTTTGTTTCGACTTACTTCTTATAGTGGAAACCATATCTCCGCTGTGTGTCAAAATATGTATGATACCCTTCAAACCAAACAAGTTAAATAGGCAATGTTTTTCTGTCCAGCCTTGTCAATTTAACCAGTTCATTTCAATGGCTGTTTATTAAGAACTTATGTCTACAAATGACAGTATATTACAGTCTTCCAGGATTTCAACTTGAATTTTAATGTTATTTGACCTTTATAAATGGAGACGTCTTAAATTCGAGATTTCCGAGTTTTATCGGATATTGGTCTCACCTTTTTCTTGATCCTTCCCCACCGACACACAGTGAGAGGTTTAAGTGTGTTTTACATACGCATTCAAGCTACGTATTTTTGTGAACTTTATGATATTAGATGACTGACCTGCTAAGATATAAAATAATTATCAGGTTCACAGTACTTCGATGAGTCTAGACAGTGACTGATTACCATGATATTTACTTTTTGCATGCAAACAAACCATCACAGCAGCTGCAGCGCGTTATTAATGTTTCGTACATCCGAAACGTAGACTATGAAATGCACAAAAAAGTGCGCCAACTTGAACTGCGCTACGAGATTTACACTAACTAAAGTGCGGTAAAAAAATTTCTTGTTTTGAGACTTTCATGATAGAATTCCAAAATTAAATCATATGTTGGTCGGAGGATCTGGAAACGGCAAATTTGATTGAATTTAGACCGTTCGACGACCGGTTTGATAAAATTATGATATTTTTCAACAGATTTGAATCTGACTATGTGCGCATTCAAATTTTCTAAAAATGTCCCAGTCATGAAAATTCACCTGTATATTCTTCATGCAATGCTAGGTCCTAGTAGTTAGTCCTAAATACGAAAATGTATGAACACACGGCAACATTATTTAATAAAACTATTTCCATGATAACATGAATTTTGAAGTTAATTCCCACCAGAAACACGATGATTGTTAAAAAAAATCGGATTTCTTTTATTACTTGGTCCTTTATTCAAATTTAATACCAATTTTTTCTCTTTTTAATTCTTCTTTATCGGTATTCATCATTTATGTGATAATCGATTGCACGTTTTGGTATCCTAGGTGCTGCATGTGTTTTAACTTTAAACTGCTTTTGTGAGTTCTTCATTTCATTTCTTTAAAATTGTGAACTTTTCTATTTTAGTTTGTGGAGTTCATCATTTTAGATTAAATATTATAAATACCTAATACCGACTAAATGGCACAATGGCCACAAAAGCTTTGGCATTTAAATCGGGAGGTATCGGGTTCGAATCCCGATAGGAGCAGGATCCAAGGTGAAATTTCATAAACAGATTTCGATCTGTGGTGAAATGTACCACACCCATGGGCGAACCCATCTTCCATACCAGTAGGCTGGCATGGAGCTTGCAAAGTGCAGATGGTCTTAAATCTGTTCTATAGCCGTACGTCCTCGAGTTGGCTGAGTAGGCGTAAAGTAAGGACGTTAAAAGCACAACCACGAAAGAGCAGGGTGAGAGTTGAGCCCCAAAACAGATTGCATTGTAAATAAAAAAAAATAAAAAATAAATAAATAAATGTCTAATGGAACAAACCCGTATCAGACGAAACAACAGTATCTAAAATTAATGCAACCGAAAACGATAAAAACGGTATGATGGTACCATTCATGAAGACTGCAATCAACGTTTATTAGGCGAGGGATATTTATTTTATAAGGACACGAAATGAAAATTATATGAAAATTCAAATAGTCAGCCATTAGTAGCACCAAAACGTCCATGAAATACTTCTAGAAACATACAATAAAAAGGGCGCGATTAAAAAATGGTTTACTATTTCTGCTATTTGCAGCTATCGCAAGCTTGTCGGCAACCCATCGAAGTTGATCACTTTCCTAACCATAGGAGCAGAGTTATAATGAAGACATAGACCATTTTCCTCAAAGATCAAAATAACATTATGACAGTTGAACACGTATGACAAATCATTAAAATAAAATTGTATTTTTTTTATTTTATTCATAAATTCTCATAATGCTATTAAAATTTAACAGTGCAATTGTTTGTGGTTATGTTTTAAACAATAAACTTTAATGGTTGTGTCATAAACTTTAAAAATAACCAATAAATTTTAGTTTGTTCTTGTTTGCCATACAGTTTCAGCTATCAAATTTTTTGGAGGCAAATTGTCTGTAGGACATGAAAAATATTATAGACGCACCAAAAACTTTCTCCTAGTACATTAAAAAGACTTTTGTCTTTATCTTGTTCTAATAGACTTTATCGAAACCAATAATCATTTTTTAAAATTGGTATATTTCTTTTAAATGTGAATTGATATACACCCCCACTGGGAATTACTTTTAAATTTAGGTTTCAATAAATCTTAATAAAGATGAAATTTTTTCACCTTTATTAAGATTTATATACTACGTTTTTTCAAGAGTGGGCTGTAATGAATTACATGTATTCAAGAATTACGACTTGTGTTGTACAAATTACAAATTGAAACTTATTTTTAAATATTAATAATCCAATAATTATAATTTATATTTTAATTACATATTTTGATTTCAAGAAATTGTAATTTTTAATTACTGGAAAAACTTTTAACTTTAAAATAAAAAATATTAGCCGAATATAGAAAAATCATTCACGATATAATATGGGTATTTGTTCATCTGCACCAGTGCTGGCTTTATAAATTTGACTTTAATAAATCAACACATAAATTTTTACATTAACTTGTATTTCAATTACTGAATTGCTGTAATTGACCAAATGTATTTTAATTACACAAGCAATGTAATTTGCACAATTCTTGCAAGTTTTCATGAACGCACAAACAAATCTTGCCCACAACCGGCACTCGAGGAATATTTTTTGCACGATAATAATTGCTTAGGCAAGAATAAAGCGGGAAAAATGTTTACAAATCTGTGCCAAGCTAATGTTGGTGCCCGCTCGTTATTATTTCCTTTTTCAAAAACGATTGTTTTCTAATGACGCTTAAATGTAAAAGAAAATCGCTATTTTCAAATCTTCCCTTACGATATATTCATCTTTTGGAATATAAAGCAAAAAACATGAATTGCTAACTCCCCGATGGCCAGTTTGGATAATAAATTGTGGATATGAACAGTTTTATTATCTTGAATATAATATAGACACCAATTGAAAATAAAGCAATGAAACTTTTCAAGGAGTGACATCCGATACATATACTTAGTTGAAGAATAATATACAGGATCGAGTTTTCTGGGGATTATTGGAGTAAAGTTATAAATATTAGGCATTGCATAATAAACGAATATTTTCCTCTGTTGATCTGAAAAATGGTTTCAATCTTATTCCTATAACGGACGAATCGATTAAATACACAGGTTTTGTGACCTCGGGTGGTCATATGAATACCTCAAGGTACTGAGGTCTGTGCTATGGGCCAGTCGTTTCTAATTGATTAATCTATCTCGCTATTAGTTTTATAGCGTTCATTAAAAATGAAATTGTGGCCTACATTGTGCCAGAACAAACTTATGGAAACACTTGCGATCGTGTTTCGCTTAATTCATGAAAACTTTTTACAGATTCAATTCCCCAAAAGTAAATTTTTGAAATAGTTACTTGAGCATCTCGGACATCAAAATGTTAGTGGTGCACGTAATAGTGTGGGAAACATATAGTGGCAATCACACAGTACATAATTTCACGAATATCAATTAGTTACATAACTTCGTATGCCTAATCAGTTTCCTCTGTAAATTCATACAGCATTTTCCGATTATTGCAGAGCAACTGTACACCTGGTTGAGGAATAGTGGTTGTATATGCGTTTGTAATTTTAAAGTCGAACCTGGTCTGTACCTATTTTATTTTTCTATCGAGTTACAGCAAAACCGGACAAGTGGTGCAGTGGTTAAAGCTTCGGCACTTGGACCGGGAGGTACTGGGTTCGAATCCCATCAGAGGCTGGATGCAAAGCGAATTTTCGTCATCGATTACGATCGGTGATGTTAATAAACACAACTAAGACCCTCTGATGGAGTGCAGAATTCAGCGCCGACCCACCGTCCATGTCAATGTACAGGTTGACATGGAGCTTGCAATGTGCAGGTGGTATTACTGTAGTTGTGTGAGTAGGTGAATAGGTGAATGGGTTAATGATGTAGCGTGAATGCGTGGTATCACAATGGGCCAAAAAATGGCCTAAGTGTCAAACCACTGAAACCTGAACCTACAGTAAAAACCATTCTTACGGTTAGGAAGTTATGCGACTGTGTGCTCAACCCGAAGATATCATATATATCTACATAACATTAGGTTTAAAATCAGACAGTAATTCTTGAAACAGATTCGCATTGAATCGTTTCAATGTTTTCGAACGTGAGGTAACGCAACACATGATCGCGTTTCATCCTAACCAAAAAAAAACTGTGCAACTAAGACTTTTATTTTCTTTAAAATCATGTGCCTCACAGAGCTAATCAAAAAAATTAACATTTCTATAAAAGATGATTCTTAGGATAAAATTTATGAGATAAGTGATACCATTCAATATCATGATTTTGTATGTTATGTAGGTCTTAGGAAAACGGCCGAGATGATCAAACGCTACATTTCCTTTAACGATATGACGGAGAAAGTCCCAAACCAAATAATTGTCGTAGAGCTCGTGTAATATAATGTGTTTGTACACATGGACGATTTGGGTTGACGGATGAACCATTTGGTTCCGTTGAGAATCGTATCCGACCACGGTACTTCTTTCATATCACACAAGTTTTCGGAAATTGTAGAATCAAAAATATTTTACACGTGTTGCGTTTAATAAGGAACCCTAAATTTTTTAATTTGACTTCTGTTTTATCTACATTACGAAAGATGTCGCTAGTGCATAATAGTATAATTGTTTATTCATTATTTGAATATCGCTACGTATATTCAGTTGGGAGCATCAGGTCGGTCGCTCACATTTTGTTAAAGCTGATGCTAAATTAGATAGGTTTTTCTAAAAGGTTGTAAATTTCGCCATTAACTCGATATTTATCATTTTAGGATTTAAATACAGAAATGTTTTACATTATAATATGTTTAAAAATGTACAACCAATAACTGACTGAAAACAATTACTTTCTCATCGAAAATTAGCATTCTAAATTCTAAAAATATAAAATTTAAGAAAAATATCATAAAATTTGCAAATCTTATAATTGGAACAGTTTATTAAAAATACACAATCAGAGTAAACATCAAATTGCAAATTAAATAATTTGGCCTAATATCAAAATTTTACGAGAACTGAATATATGTATATAGATAATATAGAAAATTCAGGCCAACAATTGTCTTAAGAAAGGTGTTATAAGTTGGTATCCAATTTCTCACTCAAATATGTGAATATTAGTGTACCATAAAAAATTCAAAAATATATTTTTTGTGGTATAAAATATTTAATTAAAAACTTCAAAAAATGTGTTTTACAAATATTTTTGGAAAATCCTAATTTTAACCGCACACCAAAAATATGTTTTCAATATCATTCGCCTGGATTATCACCATCATACCAAAAAACATTCCATTAGAGAATTTATTATTTTCACATCTGTGCCTAAATTATAATTAAATTCGATAATAGCCGCTTGTATAATAAAGAAAGATACATTATACTTATAAGAAAATATTCTTCTATTTTCCAAAATGCGATACAAAATAAAAAAATAAAGCAATTATGTACACAGTTCTGTTTGCCCTGCTTCCAAAGAAAACAAAACTATTTTTTCGTAAATAGATAGACGCCAAAATAACAAATAAAAATAAATTAAACACAAGACAGTACATAAACAACATTATAAATATATAAATAAGGTAGATAGATAGGTATATATAAATACAAAACACACACATAGGATTTTGATTTTTCACAATTTTCTTGTGTTATAAAATTTTACTCACGGCGAATCCCCCAATCCATCATATTTTTTTTATTTATATTTGCGTTTTCTTATTATATTTATTTCAAACCACCACGTCGTATAAAAAACAGGAATTTATATAAAAAAAAAATACTCTAAACAGAGAAAAATAAAAAAAATTCCACTCAAATTATATTATATTTTCCACATACACACCACTTTCGGGCGGAACAACCACTTATTTTATTTCTCTTACAATTCTAAGTCATATACAAAAAACTATCATTATTCACATTACAATTAGCTATTATAAAATACACAAAAACATTCCTCGTATCAAATTTTATCAAATTTTTCATTTTCATTTCGTAATTATTAGAAAAAAGAAAAATTTTATCACAAAACATTGTTTTATTATCATCGATATTAAAATTGAAAAATTAAAAAAAAAGTTAAAATTATATATCAAAATTATTTTTTTTTATTATCACAAAAACTATAGATAAAAAAGTAAATTTTAGTTCAGATAAAAATTAGAAAAATTATTAGAGTCGCCAAAAACTTGACTTCATTCTTTGGTGTTTATCTTTTATCTATTCTCAAAAAATTTTTGTCAGTTCGATGTTGTGTTACTCTTACATGTAGTATGTACATATATACATTTCATTGCATCAACACAATATAAATTGTAAAGAAAAACGTTGTTATTTTTCCGGAAAATGTTTCGTATATACAACATTTTTTTTTGTATGGGTGTATATGTCGAAGTTATTTTCCCAACCAGGGTTGAAAATGTGACATACACAAACAAAGCTGAATATTATATACATTTGTCTCGTAAAACAATAGAGACGAAAAAGGGAAAACATTTTCCGTCTCGTCCATATGTATTGATGTCTTTTATGTTTGTATGTATGTACTCGTAATATGAATCAACAAGTGGATTGAACTTATTTATTTTCTAATGTAATTGCGGAAAATTCATAATAGATGGTACCATTCATTAGGGTGAGGAATCAAGAAAATTTTCTGTTTGGTTTGATTGTTTCCATGGTACAGTAACTGGGTGATGCATAAAATTATTTGGATTTTTTGTTTTGTATAATCAATAAATGAAATTAAAAGTTGTAAAACAAACGTTTGATGTATATTATACTTTTAGCACTAAAAAACAAAACGCTCGAATTCCAGAAGTAGACTCAACATTTAAATCACAGGTTTAATCACAAACTCATCAGTCTTATAAATGAAGTTTTTCCATCTGTTGAATCAAAATCAGGATGTTTTTTCTCAATAGCGTAACTATTACAACGGTATAAGGAAAGTTAGTCATCTTAAAATTATAAAAAAATTAATATCTCAAGCATTTCGTTATAATTACAAACATAGAGAAACTTGGTTTCGAATATCCATGATGTATTTGTTGGTAGAACTCGAAACTTGTCAAACCACAAAACGAAGATCATATGCGTCTGGTAATTTGGTCAAAATTACGGTAATTTTTTAAAGTGAACAGTGGTCCGCATTCCGACTCTTCGGGAACGTTACAGTACTCTTAGACAGTTTATGGAATTTGATTACTCTCAATTGACCAATTTTAAAAAGCCAATTGTAGTCCGCCAATACTCCAAAAGTGAAGTACTACTTTTATACCAAAGGAAGGAACATTTGAAGAAAGTCAATGTGGTGGATGTCCAATTTGTCTCTTCCTCAATACACTCTAAATAATCTACCATAAAGTAACAGCGATAAGCATTTAATCGGGTGGTATCATCAGATTCGGCCATAAATTATATCGAAAACCAATTTAAAGAAAATATACTATTCCGTCAACTAAACAGTTGGCGATCGATCATCTTTGTTCTTTGTTTGCCACTTTAATTTTGAAGCGCTTTCGCTACGATTTCCTACCGGTTTTGATGAAGATCCCAAAGTCTGTACCATAAAGAAGCCCTAAATATAATGATACGTTAAATTAATATAAAATAGTTAAAACTATTGATATGTTTCTATGTGTGGCACTATTCTGGTTTTCCTTGGGAATAGGGAATTGGGAAAAATATTTCCATAGCATTTTTTGTCTAAATTATATTTTTTGTATAAATTATCTAAAGTTGGTTGGGAGACTTTTGTTCCACAAAAAAGTAGCCATGTGTAGTTCTTCTACAGTAATTTGCGGAGTCACTTCCAAAATAGGTTTCAGTTCGCCGTTCTTCTGTTGTGGACATAAAGTTGTGACAATTCTTTCCTTGCTTCACAGAGGGTTTAAGCGCTCTCCCAGTTTCACGCTTTCACCTTTAGCTGTGTTGCCAGCAATAAGAAAAAGTTTCTTAGCCAAGAGATGTAGGAGATTTTTAAGTCACCTGTTGAATCCGTTCGTCTGTATCTATTCATATATCGAACAGATAAGATGTATCCAACGAAAAGAACAGCTTAAAAAATAACATAATTTATTGGTACCGATACGTGGATGATAGCAAAATTATTTTCTTGTTCAATGCGCAACTTAAAAATCTCTGGTATTGATGTATTAATAACATACACCCTCATATAAAACTGTGGTGTGAATCCCATTTCCATCCAACATCCCAATCCCATCATAATCGATTAGGAAAAGACCGAGTTCCGCTATAGATGTCCTTACTCCAGAACTTCTTCCAAAAATCATTTAAAAATCCCATTTCCATCCAACATACCCAATTCCATCATAATCGGTTAAGAAATTGCCAAGTTCCGTCCCAGGTGCCCTTATTCCATAACTTCTTCAAAAATCATTTAAGAATCACATTTCCATCCAACATACCCAATCTCATCAAAACCGGTTAAGAAATTATCGAGTACCGTCCTCAGATAGCCATTTTCCAGAACTTCTTCCAAAAATCATTTAAGAATCCCATTTCCATCCAACATCCCAATCCCATCATAATCGATTAGGAAATGACCGAGTTCCGCCCCAGATGGCCATATTCCAGAACTTCCTCCAAAAATAATTTAAGAATCCGATTTCCACCCAACATGCAAAATCCCATCATAATCGGTTAAGAAATTACCGGGTTCTGCCCCAGATGGCCATATTCCAGAACTTCTTACAAAAATCATTTAAGAATCCCATTTCCATCAAACATCCCAATCCCATCATAATCGATTAGGAAATAACCGAGTTCCGCTATAAATGGCCTTACTCCAGAACTTTTCCAAAAATCATTTAAGAATCCCATTTCCATCCAACATCCCAATCCAACCATAATCAGTTAAGAAATTGCAGAGTTCCGCCCCCCCAGATAACCATATACCAGAACTTGTTCCAAAAATAATTTAAAAATCCCATTTCCATCCAACATTCCAATCCCATCATAATCGATTAGGAAATGACTGAGTTCCACTATAGATGGCCTTACTCCAGAACTTCTTCCAAAAATCATTTATGAATATCATTTCCGAACAACTTATCCAATGCCAATCCCATCATAATCGGTTAAGAAATTATCGAGTACCGCCCTCTGATAGCCATATCCCAGAACTTATTCCAAAAATCATGTAAGAATCCCATTTCCATCCAACATCCCAATCCCATCATAATCGATTAGGTAATGGCCGAATTCCGCTATAGATGGCCTTACTCCAGAACTTCTTCGAAAATCATTTAAAAATCCAATTTCCATCCAACATACCCAATCCCATCATAATCGGTTAAGAAATGGCAGAGTTCCGTCCCAGGTGCCCTTATTTCAAAACCTCTTCCAAAAATCATTTAAGAATCCCATTTTCATCCTACATCCCAATCTCATCAAAATCGGTTAAGAAATTGCCGAGTTCCGCCCCAGATAACCATATTCCAGAACTTGTTCAAAAATCATTTAAGAATCCCATTTCCAGCCAACATCCCAATCCCATCATAGTCTATTAGGTAATGGCCTAATTCCGCTATAGATGGCCTTACTCCAGAACTTCTTCCAAAAATCATTTAAAAAATCCATTTCCATCCAACATACCCAATCCCATCATAATCGGTTAAGAAATTGCCGAGTTCCGCCCCAGATAACCATATTCCAGAACTTGTTCAAAATTAATTTAAGAATCCCATTTCCATTCAACATATCGCATCCCATCATAATCAGTTAAGAAATGGCCAAGTTCCATCCCATGTGCCCTTATTCCAGAACTCCTTCCAAAAATCATTTATGAATCTCATTTCCGACCAACTTATCCAATGCCAATCTCATCATAATCGGTTAAGAAATTACCGAACAACAGTTTGTACGTGAAGGGGAACGAAACGGGGAAGAAACACGACGAAAAAAATCAAAATGTGGAACGGCGAAGGGTTTTTTCCATGAAATTTTAGCACGGCATACTTTATGAAAATAAAAATTAACAAACAAAAATATACCCTACAAGTTTAATTTTTTTGGCGTCAGATCCACTTAAGGACTAGACACATCAAGCGTCGACGGTGAATTTAAATATGCATTAATTTATTATCACATTCCTTATAGATATATATATATATATATATATATATATATATATATATATATATATATATATATATATATATATATATATATATATATATATATATATATATATAATAAAATAACTTTACAAAAAGACTCACCAAGTAGGTAAATGCATCCTTGTAAATAATAACTCACAATCACAACTAAAACTTTCACTTCACTTATGTATTTTTATCAATAATTAATTACACGACTACAAAATTACAATAAATTAAATTAAATTTAAAAATAATAAATAATAAAAATAAAAATTTTATTTAATTTAATTTGATAGTCGACTGTTCTCGTCGACGGTCAAACACCAACTGCAAAAATATGACAGCGTGAAGTTAAAGTTTATGACAAAATAATATGCCCTACACGCTACACACGATCTGATTTGGTTAAGTCAGGCTGATTAAATCAGATCAGATAGTAAATCAGGTCGTGTGTAGGTTTGTCGTACGACAATTTTTCTGTCATGTGATGTCAGGTGGAAAATCCATCCAACAGTCATCCAAACATCAAATCGCCCGACCAAATCAGGTCGTGTGTAGCGTGTAGGACGTATTATTTTGTCATAAACTTTAACTTCACGCTGTCCTGTCATATTTTTGTAGTTGGTGTTTGACCGTCGACGAGAATAGTCGACTATCAAATTAAATTAAATAAATTGTTTTTTATTATTTATTATTTTTTAATTTAATTTAATTTATTGGAATTTTGTAGTCGTGTAATTAATTATTGATAAAAATACATAAGTGAAGTGAAAGTTTTAATTGTGATTGTGAGTTATTATTTACGAGGATGCACATACCTACTTGGTAAGTCTTTTTGTTTTAAAGTTATTTTATTATATATGTACCTACATTTTTCTATTATATTATGAATAAACATTAGAAATTTTTGTATAAGGAATGTGAATATTTGAATATGGTCGAACGAGACAATATTTTTTAATATTCGTACTAAAGTACACATGGCGTCATTTTTAATTTTCTGAATTGTAATATTTTTTAATATGTAATTGGAATATATTTTTATACTATCGTTTCTATATAATACATAAATAAATTAATGCATATTTAAATTCGCAAAACAAACTGTTGTTCGGTAATTTCTTAACCGATTATGATGGGATTGGATATGTTGGTCGGAAATGAGATTCTTAAATGATTTTTAGAAGAAGTTCTGGAATATGGCTATCTAGGGGCGGAACTCGGTAATTTCTTAACCGATTATGATGGGATTTTGCATGTTGGATGGACATCGGATTCTTAAATTATTTTTGGAGGAAGTTCTGCAACATGGCCATCTGGGGGCAGTACTCGGTAACTTCTTAACCGATTATGGTTATTATGGAAATGGGATTCTTAAATTGTTTTGGAAGAAACCTGGAATATGGTTATCTGGGGCGGAACTCTGCAATTTCTTAACCGATTATGATGGGATTGGGTATGGTGGATGGAAATGGGATTTTTAAATGATTTTTGGAAGAAGTTCTGGAGTAAGGCCATCTATAACGGAACTCGGTCATTTCCTAATCGATTATGATGGGATTGGGATGTTGGATGGAAATGGGATTCTTAAATGATTTTTGGAAGAAGTTCTGGAATATGGCTATCTAGGGGCGGAACTCGGTAATTTCTTAACCGATTATGATGAATGGGATTTTGCATGTTGGGTGGAAATCAGATTCTTAAATTATTTTTGGAGGAAGTTCTGGAATATGGCCATCTGGAGCGGAACTCGGTAACTTCTGAACCGATTATGATGGGATTGGATATGTTGATCGGAAATGAGATTCATAAATGGTTTTTGAAGAAGTTCTGAAATAAGGGCACCTGGGATAGAACTCGGCTATTTTTTAACCGATTATGATGGATGGAATTAGATATGTTGGATGGAAATCGGATTCTTAAATTATTTTTGGAACAAGTTCTGGAATATGATTATCTGGGGCGGAACTCTGCAATTTCTTAACTGATTATGGTGGGATTGGGTATGTTGGATGGAAATGGGATTTATAAATGATTTTTCGAAGAAGTTCTGGAGTAAGGCCATCTATAGCGGAACTCGGTCATTTTCTAATAGATTATGATGGGATTGGGATATTGGATGGAAGTGGGATTCTTAAATTATTTTTAGAAGAAGTTCTGGAATATGGCTACCTGGGGGCGGAACTCGGTAATTTCTTAACCGATTATGGTGGGATTGGATATGTTGGATGGAAATCGGATTCTTAAATTATTTTTGAAGGAAGTTCTGCAACATGGCCATCTGGGGCAGTACTCGGTAACTTCTTAACCGATTATGCTGGGATTGGATATGTTGGATGGAAATGGGATTCTTAAATTGTTTTTGGAAGATGTTCTGGAATATGGTTATCTGGGGCGGAACTCTGCAATTTCTTAACTGACTCTGCAATTTCTTAACTGATTATGGTGGGATTGGGTATGTTGGATGGAAATGGGATTTTTAAATGATTTTTGGAAGAAGTTCTGGAATAAAGCCATCTATAGCGGAACTCGGTCATTTTCTAATAGATTATGATGGGATTGGGATGTTGGATGGAAATGGGATTCTTAAATTATTTTTAGAAGAAGTTCTGGAATATAGCCATCTGGGGCGGAACTCGGTAATTTCTTAACCGATTATGATGGGATTTTGCGTGTTGGATGGAAATCGGATTCCTAAATTATTTTTGGAGGAAGTTCTGCAACATGGCCATCTGGGGCGGTATTCGGCAACTTCTTAACCGATTATGATGGGATTGGATATGTTGATCGGAAATGAGATTCATAAATGATTTTTGAAGAAGTTCTGAAATAAGGGCACCTGGGATAGAACTCGGTTATTTCTTAACCGATTATAATGGGATTGGATATGTTGGATTGAAATGGGATTCTTAAATTATTTTTAGAAGAAGTTTTGGAAAATGGCCATCTGGGGCGGAACTCTGCAATTTCTTAACCGATTATGGTGAGATTGGGTATGTTGGATGGAAATGATGGGATTTTTAATGATTTTTGGAAGAAGTTCTGGAGTAAGGCCATCTATAGCAGAACTCAGTCATTTTCTAATAGAATATGATGGGATGGGATGAGATGGGATGTTGGATGGAAATGGGATTCTTAAATTATTTTTAGAAGAAGTTCTGGAATATGGCTATCTGGGGCGGAACTCGGTAATTTCTTAACCGATTATGATGGGATTTTGCATGTTGGATGGAAATCGGATTCTTAAATTATTTTTGAAGAAGTTTTGAAATAAGGGCACCTGGGACAGAACTCGGCCATTTCCTAATCGATTATGACGGGATTGGTTTTGGTGGATGTAAGTCGGATTCTTAAATGATTTTTGAAAGAAGTTCTGGAATATGGCTATCTGGGGCGGAACTTGGTAATTTCTTAACCAATTATGATGAGATTCGACGAGAACAGTCGTGCGAGAGATGCAATTTTTCAGGGAGCGGTTGCTACACAAGCGCAGCTTAAATTAGTAGTCAATTGATTTTTGGAATAAGTCATTGTACTCGGATACTTTATATAACCAACATTTATAGAACAATTAAAAATGATTGGTTTTTTAATTTAGGTGGCGATAATGCTTCGCTCTAAATCTTATGTTATTTATTCGATAAAGCACTTATATTTTGAACTTGATAAATAAATGCAATTTTATTATTAATTGAAATATAAAATTACATCGATAATAAAATATTGAGGTCAACTTTTATACGAGAAACTATAAAACTAATAAATAGGGTTTTTATTATACATAGCCTCAATGAGAATAGCCAAGTTGCGTTAACCAATACGAATATAATATGAGGAACCATCAACACAATATGTAAGTTTATGTTCCAAATTTCAATTAGAACACCAAAATAACACTTTTGAATACACATTTGAATACAAAATAAAATTAAATTGCTTCTTCCTAGAATCCAGATTTGGTAATATGTATATAATTTTTAAGTAATGAAAATAAAATTCGGAATCAATTTAAAAATTTTTGATACGCCCTGGAAACAATCTTTAAATCTTATCAAAAAATTATTTCTTTTTATTATTCGTGAAAGTATTTTAGCGATATTTTCTAGTGCAAGCAATACTTTTAACAAATTAAACCGGCGCTAAAAATATTAACCAGCCGTGAATTCTGGTATTATAATTATAATTTGAAAGGAATGGTATTGTAGAAAACCATTGTTAATTTGTGAACTGAAGGCTGAACTAATCTTTTGCCATGAATAATATACATATAAAACATTATATAGAAAACAGCTTACCTCTAGAAGTTGGATGATTCATTAATATCGATAGTGGACATTCGTCATCATCTAAAATATATTCCGTTGCATCGGCATTCACCTAAAATAAAACGTATATTTTATTACGTGACTCTTAGTGTTCAAATAAATAACTTACCTGTACTAAACAATAATGCAACGGATCAGCCTTTTCCATACCATATTTCGCCAACATTTCCCTAACTACAGCTTGCGCACAATCCCGTATCGACAATAATAATGTTTTATAAGGTACATCACGACATAAACTTTCACCATAAATTTTTAAAGTTCCACCTGAAACATAACCGTCTGATATATAAATCAAATATTTTTATTGTGGTGTAATTAACAAAAAAAAATCTTTGCGATATACCTGTATCAGGCCCACCATCTCTAGATCGAAATTGCTGTAATTTTTTCTCTAATTTTTGTTGTCTACGTCGTCTCATAACCGCTTCTGGATTCGATATCGATCTCGTAAATGATGTTTCAGGAAGTTCTGTGTTTAACAAAAAAATTACAAAATTATAAACAAAAAAATTAATTAAAAGTGAATATATTAAATTTTCTTACCTGTATATAATCTTTCCGCCACATGGTTTTCCGAATCGTTTGAATTTGAATTCAATTTCGCTAATTTATCTTTCTTTTTTTGTTCCTTCTTTTCACGTTTCGAAAGTTTTCGTTTAAATATTGTATCATTACTATCTAAGGTATTTGTCTTTTGGTCGATATTCTTTAGCAAAAATCTTCCTTCCCGATCGTCTATGTGCCAATTCAGTTGCACCAGTAGCGGCTTCTCGTCTGGATTTAATTTTCGTTCCTCATGGTTCGAATGCACCTCGTACAGTGCATAATTTGGCAGGGTTAACATACGCATATCGGGACGAAATTTTTCCACCAATGTTTCAATAACATCGGCAACCGTTGCATCCGATGCTACTCGTATACATTTTGTGGCTACCTTTTGTCCCGCATCTTGAAAATAAAATCGCATCACACCATGAAATTGTAAATTTTCATCGGGTTCTGACAATTCAAATAAATCTAAACGATTTGCATTCCATTGCTGTATCACGGAACGCAATGCTTCACGTTCTAACATTTTTTTGTCATTTGTTGTCATCGTCATCAAGTCAAAAGCTTTCTGTAAAACACACAAAAAATTATTGTTAATTTAATTAGCTATTAAGTTATAAAGTAATTTTGATTCGGTGGAGTAGTTTTATAACCGTTACATGTAAATAGATAGTTTACGTGCAGACGGTAATATTTTTGTACAGATGCCTAATATTTTGTGATCGACAACAGTCAAATAAATTTTTTGCTCAAATTATATAAATGTAACGGATTTTTATCATAAACTGCATGGTTGATGTCAAGCAAGAATTTCAGTCAAGCATGACTATGAATTCTTTTACGGTTCGATGGGTAAACTACTGTATATAGGTACTTGACAATTAGAATCTCATAATATTTACAATTCATTTTTCATGCTATGCTGAATTCTATCGATTGAATATTAATGCAAGGCTCTTTCATGTATAAAACGTAGTAAGTACCTAAACATTTTGTCCACCTGTCCTACAGAGTAGGCGCGCGAATTTGGATAAAATAATGTAACAGGTGTTATGTATAAGACAATTTCACACGAAATGTTTAAGTGAACAACCCCTAACAAAGAAAGTGTTTATATATAGTTTTGTAGTGTCGCACCATAATGAAAACGTCATCGAAATTTTATCACAAATCAAAAAACAATGAATTAGTTTCAATATCAGAAATTTTAATACATTTGAATGAAATTTCGCGGTCGAGTAAATCGACTTCCTTTTTCGTACGAACAAAATACAATTTTTTCATGTTTCTCGTTGATTAGGGCGCGAGTTTTAGTTTTTGTAGCAAAACTTCCTGTTCAGTTTTAGTTGGTTTGTAAATTGTCTTATTTTTGTCTCAACTCAATAATTTTTTAAAAATCGCACCACTGTAACGTTTTGTATTTTTGTTTTAAAGAATACAACATGATGCAATTTATTTAGAAATGATTTTAATAGATTTTTTTATAAGTAAACAAATCAGGGTTGAGTAACATTTTTTAAATCTCGAACGCCATCAAATAGCTGGATAGGTCGTGGCTACTACTATTGAAATTCGAAGGATATAATCCTAATAGACTATTTGGAGAAAGGAAGGATGATCAGGGGCAGTACTGGTGTATGTTATTGAACCGATTTAATAAAAAATTAAGAGACACTCCCTCATTTGGTAAAATAAAACTTCACCGCATCCAACGTACTCGCCCGACATAGCCCCAGGAATAAAAATTCGGCCCAAACGAGAAAGTCATAATCGAGATAGAAACCTATTTTAAACTGTTTGATAAATCGTATTTTGTAGGGGGTTTAAAAAAGCAGAAGGCTCGTTGGGAAAAGTGTATTCCTAAAAGGGAACTTCACCGTTGAAAACAGATTAATAGTTCCCAGGAGCCACGAGTGTCATGACAAAGCTCATTTCGTCGACAACGTTTTAGGTTCCTAGGAAAAATCCAATTACTCATCCAATTAGTCCAAATCCTAATTGAATTTATAAAAATAATTCGATCGTTTGCAAATATGAGTGTATAGCACTAAGATACGATTGGTCTTGGAATTTTCGAACGGTCCGCCGGAAAGTTCTTAGCCTCCGTATTTTGGGGGATGTGTATATTATATTCATCGACTAGTGCAGTGCTATTGAAACGATTAAAACAAAATTCTCAAGTCATGATAATGCACCGTGTTAGAAGTGCCACAGTCAGTCTTATAATAGTGAACTATTATAAGAATGAGGAAACCAGAAATAACACGAGTGATAAGTCGAAGATACTGCCGCCTATCCGAGAGCTTTGATTGTAGTCATTTATTTGGAATGTACTCACAATTCAAATTTTCAAGCTTGTTAATGAGGATTGAGCGGCCAACCCTATTGAACACATTTGATAAGTTTGTATACACCACATAAAGTGTTGCCTTGATATAATTCTCCTATGATTCTAAGGCTAAGGAGAAGGAGGAACCAGACTCACGGCACAGTTTTTAATAAAGATGGATGGGATACCATCATGCTCACTAAAAGTCAAACAAATTGAATAAGACCCAATGGAAGCTACTATAGTAGTGGTAAGAGGGGCAAGAGCTATGAAACATAGGCGAAGGAAATTAAAGTTCAAAGACACCTATAAAGGAAAAACGATTACTTAATCAAAATTAACCTTAATTATAAATAGTTCAAATATCCAATCTATTTATTCGAAACCAGTTGAAATCGTTCAGTCACGAATAGCGATTAAGTCGTTACGCTTAATAAAAATATTTTGTCAAACTTTCTCTTTCTACATAAAAATCAATAGTAAATCCTATAAAGCTAAGCACTGAACTATGTGGCGCACCAGAACAAGGTTGGCTCAAAAAACAGACCCAATATAATTGTCTGAATTTTCCGAACGCCATAGGTTAAAAATCTCTGTACATGCGATACACTCTAAAATATAATGATGTCATGTTTTAGTAGTATAATTTTACAATATACACGAGTCTGTAAACACAACAAACTGTTGAATCTTTGTTGAACCAACGGAAACATGAACTATAAATAAATAAATAACTTAACAAAACTATATAATACAAACTATATACTTATACACATTAACATTATTGTTTAAAATTAAAATACGACAAAATCTTACGCGTGAATTTTTTACCAAATTAGTTATCATCGTAACCAATTTGATTTAAAACGAGTGATAACAAAAATGATTCGACAATAAGCACATATCATCACGTCGCGCACTTTGTAATTTTGATTATTGGTTACGAGAACAAACAAACAAATAAAATAAAAGTTCGTTGGAATTCACAGGCCTTACTGATGTATCAGATTGTTAATTTCTAATTATAAAACATTGGTTGCGCTGCTCCAATTCAATTAGAACACAAAAAAAAAAATATTCATTTTGGTAAATATTTATGGAACAGACACGAACCACTTATAAAAAATATTTATTTAACAAACCACGTGACCACTTAGCCAACCGAATATTTTGTACGCCTATAGCGACGAGATCAATAAACATTTTGTCACACAATTGGCTATTTGCTACTCATAATTTCGATTGTGAACAGAATTCCGATATTTAACGTGCGCTTTGAATAGAAATCGTCTTTTAACTGAAAAAATGTTTATACATAATTGTTTGATCAATAGAATTTTTTTCTTTTTACATATAAAATTTCTTAAAAATCATAAATTTAAATTATATTATTTATACGAAAAAGAAAACGAAGAAAACTTTGAATATGTTTTTCCTGATTATGACTTCCTATCTCTACACACTCACAATATACCCGTAACTTGTAAATTGGTGCCAAAAATAATCGATCAAACAAAATCCGATTTATGATACCAGGATACGACCTAAATAGGAGACATAATCCTTTTGTATTAGCATAAACTAGGATATCTTTTAGCATAAACATACGTGACATTCTTGATTATAAAATCCATAACCATAATTTTATGCTAAATCATACAGCTCATTAGAATATGCTTTACCACTATTAAGTAACTCAACCTTTATTGATTTTATGAATTAACGATAACTATCTGCTAAATCAAACGTTTTTGGTGGAATAAGCAAAACATTGTAAAGTGGTTACAATATTCGCTATATTCGCGCATCGTCGTTTAATAAATAAATTCTTGAATGACTTTAAATATGTATACGAAACCGTACAAAAATAAGTTTTCTTGGTATTTTGAAATATTTGTTTAGTTGCATTTGTGCTGCGTGGGTTTGTATTGATTAAAAATTAAATCATTGCTTGGGAATTTTCAATTTCTAAATATTTTAGTAGGAACCTAATCTTAGATGTGCCAGATACAGTTCAGAATCGCGATATTATTGATTAAACTGAATTAGCTATTCACGTAGGGAAAAGTTAGAATGATTGAAATCATAACTAAACTCATCTGACTAAAGTTCATCAAAAAATTATAGTTGTATCCGGTGTTTATTGACGATTTGAGACCACAGATTTTATCGAATCGAATTTTTTGTGGTAGGGGCGTTAGACCAACGTGCTAAAAATTTATTTTTATCATACAAATACAGTCTCCTCTATTTGATACTCAATTGGCTATGATATTAGACTGTACCGTTTAGCACTTCTCGCGTAGGCGTGAAATGTCTATTTTTCTATGAATTGATGATAAACGAGTAAATAATTGTAACCCTATCTCTCCATCTACGGTATCTCCTAATTGTTTCAACATTAGACAGTCATCTCCATGGCTTCTCTGACGATATCCAAACAATAAGAAATGTGGGGAATTTTCTAGTTTCATGAACGCCATTTTGTAGAGCAGAAGCAATTTGCTTTACTCACAATAAATTGCCGTTTCAGAATCTCTCACACTAAAATCCATCAAAAGTTTTCGATATTCAACACTTTTATATTGAGAATCGTTTTTCGAGTGTATTGTTTAGTGGTTCACCATAAACAAAAAACACGTCGTTTTTGAGGAACTCTTATATTTTTACACCACCACCCTTTAGATAGTGGTTTGAGTAACACAAATTTAGTTAAATGATCTACCACAATTAGAACCATCGTTTCACCTTGAGAATACCATGGATATGACCCAAGCAGATCTACGTAGACTCTACGATAAAACTTTTGTGGATTTTTATCTAATAAAATGACATTTACATGGAAATAAATAACATTAAAATACTATCGGTAAGCTCATCAATTCTATCGCAATAGACTCTCGACAAAATATTTTCTCATTATCGTCTAACCAATTTAGTTCCATCTTCCCGTATAATTTTGAGTGGAAGTCAAGTTTTGTGACTTGAACGCAATTGGTCACTCATTCCTCTCCTCATGTTTTTGGCAGAGAACAGCTCCTATTCCAGAGGTACTTGCATCGCACCTAATGAAGAATGGTTTTGAATAATTCGGGGTAATAAAAATGGAAGCGGATGTTAAAAGATGTTTCAGTTTATGAAATGCTTCCTCGTTTTGTGCCGACCATTGAAATACCATTTCTGGATAGATCTGTGCAAAATAATGGTAAAAGAACGGGTGTCTAACGAAATCCCGGTTTTCAAAATGCTGGTTTTGTATAAAAAACTTCCGATTTTTAGGAAATCCTGGATTGAATTTTTAAAATTTCACATGTGGGAAAATGGGACTGTTAAATGATTTTTTGACAAAATTCAAAAATGAGTTTGCGATAAAGTTCTAGAAAATGGCTAATACATATTCCATCCGTAAATCATTTAACAGTCCCATTTTTCGCCTTTTCCTAACAGATTTTGTTGAAACTCGGATACGTGTGATGGAAATGGGATTCTAAAATGATGTTTCGATAAAATTCTGAAATATGACCATCGCTATAGAACTGGACTCATTTTTAATTGATTTAGTTAAAATTCGACATGTGGGTACTAAATGGGATTCAAAAAATGCGTTTTTGATAAAGTTCTGAAATATGGGGGATAGGGATGAAACCTGGCCATTTCTTAATCGATTATGTTGAAATTCGTCACGTGCGATGGAAATGGGGTTCTTAAATGAATTTTTGATAAAGCTGTGGAATATGGTCAGTAGAGATGGAATTTGATCATTTGTTAACCGATTATGTTTAAAGTTGACACGGTATTAAATGATTTTTTGATAAAGCTCTGCATATCTGAACAAAAAAGGCGATATATTTCAGAACTTAGCCAAAAAATCATTTTAGAATCTTATTTCCATCACACATGTCGAGTTTTACCATAATCTTTGTCAAGAAATAGCCAAGTTTTGTCGCTAATGGCCATATTCTAGAGCTTTAGCAAAAAATCATTTTAGAATTTCATTTAGACTTTACAAGTAAGGTAAGGAGTTTAAATATAATCAGTAAAGAAATAGTCAAGTTCCATCCCGTATTCTAGAACTGTATCAAAAAATCAGTTTTGAATTCGAATCATTTACTTAGAATAAAACTAGTAAAACTGCTCCTTTATTCCCGACATGTTTTTGAACCCCGCTCTCCTGGAATTTTTTTCTAGAGGCCCTCAGAGGGTGAGTAGCGATATGACTTCCCGCGTGCTTACGAGAGTTATTGTAGCCTCTACAATTCAGTGTGAAATTAAAGGGCTGAATGTCGGAGGACCGAATGTCAAAGGGCAAAATTACGAAGGGCCGAATGTGTCGAAGGAGATCGTTTTAGAGATATTTCGTATTTTTTTTTATCAAATATTAATGAATTTACTTGATAAAATTTTCCTTCACCAAAACGTATCACTTGACATTCGGCTTCCGCTCCTATAATCAATTATATTTGAAAAGAAATAGCAGAGTTACAAAAGTCAAAAAGAAATACAATATTATTAAATGTTAAACAATATTTCAAAAATCACTTATTATTTTATTTACTTTTCATTTTATAAGGACTTTGTTCTCCATTTAAATATAATACGCATTTATAAATGATTAATATAGGCATACCAGTTCGATCTTTAGGGCTCGCACGAACAGTCTAATAGTCAGCCCATATTTTCTGCAATCTGTTTTTCCAAAATCTGTACAAATTGATCGTCAAAATCGATATCAAAGCAATTTTCTTTTTCAAATAATTTATAAATCATCAAACCTTAGTTTACTGCTTATTAAAACCTTAACGGTTGATTTATATTATCCGTTCCTTTCAGTTCCTACACATATCGTGTCGGACATGTAATTTGACTAAAAAAAATTGAGGGTTTAGTTTTTCCCGACTGCACGAAACCGACTCCTGCCTCTGACTGCACAGCCTTGGTTTTTTCTAGTAACTTTTTGAGCAAGATATCTTATTTTTATGTTAAAATATTATTAGTCCGACCGGCCCGAATTAATAAAAAGTATTTTTTTCAAAATCAAGACTTTAGATTTTGAAAACTGGGATTTCGAAAACCGAGACTTTAACAACCTCAATTTTGAAATCTGAGATTTTGCAACCGGGATTTTGAAAACCGGGATTTCGTAGTACACCCAAAAGAACGATAGACATTTCTATGATCAGCCATGAAACGGTGATGATCTGAACACATCCCTATAAGGGCTGCTACACCCGCCTGGATTTTTTGACTATACAAATCTGTTTTGGAAGAATTTCGTATAGTTAGGATATTTAAACAGCATGGTGGAAGAAAATTATTATAATGACTTTGGCGATACCAACTCAGGTGAGTCGTTTTAAAAACAATTTATTTTTACTAATCAAACCATCAAATAAAGCAAAACTACGTGCATTGTATCTTTTATTTAGTGCTATACACTTTTCTCCTTCTGGGTATTGGATATCCGTTATCATTAATGACTTTTTTTATCATATACGTTGCTATATAACTAAAATTATTTTTACCTGTCTGTCTTATATATGGATGGATATATAAAACTATCGTTAGTATCCTTATGCCAAAAGTTTTATGATGATGTATGAAAATCATTCATATTGATGTTCATCCTTGTCTTGAGCATTTAAAGCTCATTCGTGTCAAATTCTGAAAATAAATAAATAAAAATAATTTGGCATTAGAAACAAAACAAAATAAATTGGAATTGCGTAAGGTTTTCAAATTAATTTGAATTGGTTTGAAGTGATTTTAGTTTGTCGGTAGTGTGTCTATATATTGATTCTTCAGTATTTACGCCATGCACCCAAAATATTTACAATTATATATATACAAGTATGATTAAAACAGTAATTTAAACGCTTTTTTACGATTTTATTTTACTACTAAAATTAATATGTTTCTATTAAATTCCGTATCCCGGCTAATGTTACCTAAGCAAGATTTGAATTGAATTTCAAACTAAATAAGAAATACATTTTTTGGTTTTGTGTCTTAATTAATTTGCAAGAAGTGTATTCGAAATATAACACATATACATGAACATACACACAGGATGTGATTGTAAACTGCGGTGTAATATGAGACATTTTTTTTGATACCGGATTTCAAAATTATCAACAGCCCGATTTAATAAAAATAAATAAGTTTGCGGTTACAGAGCGCGCGGTGTGTGGGTGGAGAAGATAATGAATGCAGTTCATTGCTTCTGTATATAGTCGTTGTTTTTCTTTTGGACTTGATGACTAAGCAGAAGGGAATTTTAAAGGAATAATTTCTCGTACAATATTATATTCGATATATATAATTGTAATAAATCATTGAACCATTTAATTATCTATTGTCTTTTAATTCAGCTATATACATACATATATAAAATTAAACTTTCGAATAAGCAGCGTTACATAACCTTTTTCTGAATATCGGCCGTTAAAGATTAAGGCAAGATGTGCGAACAAATCGTGAAAAAGTTCATCATCACAAGTCAATATATACATTTTATCGTTTATTAATACAACATAAACCTATGCATGAAGTCATTACTATATTTTCAGCAATCGATCATATTTAAAGCCCCATAAAAACGACATTAATTTATTTTTCACAGATGTACGAGTAACTAGAAAATGGAGACATACTTTCTTTCTTACAAAAAACAAACAAACAACAATATATTGTATATTGCCTATATATGTCGTAAAAACACTCGGTCGTATGTAACATATGATTTGTGCGGCACACACACACACACGAGATAAAAACAAAATTTTTCACACACTATACACTTACTAGTTAATTGACCTTGTCACTGAAAAAATAAAAAACTATCTGTGTTAATTTCTTTCTTATAACTTTCATTCATATAAACTCTCGGCAGCAGCATCTTACTATAATAATACGAGTATATAGACTTTATTGTCACTTGTGTAAATAATTAAATCTTAAATCTCGTAGATTGTGTGCGCGGTATTTACTTACTCTAGAAAACTCTCATCATTGTTTTATTAAAATGACTTTCTAAATAGCTGCGTGCACGAAAAATATAAAAGTGAAAAACTTATGACATATTTTGGGATGTAAGCCGTTTATGTTATATGATTGACGGAGCATCGAGCAACTGAAATTGCTCATTTATATAGGTTCATCGATTTTTAAAGTGGATTCATGTCCGAACTCTTTCGCGGTTCGAAATCAAGGAGATTCAGGTATATATCCAATTTACGTAAAACTATCTGCGCATTACATAGGTCTGTGTTAATCTAAGAGTCTTGCACTCTGACGCGGGGTCATAATTGAATTCATTTACATCCCCGAGCGTAATCGGATGATTAATATTTTTTTTTGCATTCTGTACCATTTGGTAAATCGGTAAATTCACATTTATTCTTGATGGTTTATCTTGAGTTTTATTTAATTGGAACATTTTGCTCAAAATTATAATAATAAAGAAATTGTTCTTGAGGCAATACGATACAGAACGAGTAAATGTTACCTCGTTGTGTATTAACATAATAAACAGACTTAGCTTAATAATCACAATGAAAATGCTCTGGCTTGTGTATGAAACAGTGCAAAGCAAATCAAAATTAAACTTGTCGAATCTTCATTCTTGAATCATCCAGATCATAATGATTGGATCATTTGGTCAATTGGCCTTACTACAAGATTGCTTACGTTTACTTAATCTCCAAAAAGGACACAAGTTTAATTGAAAACCAATCATCAACATTAGCAACCATTGGCCAGGTCCATTTAAACGTTTCGAATAATTTGGAACTCCGGTTATAAAGCGGTGCATGCATATCATATCACTATTTAAGAAAATAAGCGGCATTCTAGTCATTAAGTACGACACTTACATTATTGCTATACGATTTTAACATCAAAATTTCAGGGTAGGTTATTGGGGCTTATTCTCATCATCTTATCTATAGTGTTTGTGACAGGGTTGCAATGTTTTAAACAAAACGTTTAAAACGAATGTTTTAAACATGTTTTAAACAAAGCGGTATATTTTAAACATTTTGTTTTAAACAAGTGTTTAAAACATGATTTTATTTAGACAAAAAAAATCAAAAGTTTTTTTTATTTAAATTAACTTTAGTAAATCTTAAAAATATAATACCTGTTACTTCAAATACATATACAATAAAATTAAATAAATATGATTGGCCACAAAACCCAAACTCATCAGTTAGATTCACTTTAGTATCATTTATATAAATGGCTTCAGTTTTCGATTTGGTTTTGTAATTCAATGATTTAAATATTGTAACTAACTTGGCAACCTTTTATGATTAATTAAATTTGAAATGTTGGTTAACTAATATTTAAACAATGTTTGGCAATCTGAAGATTACATTCAAGCCTCGCTTGCCGTAGTATAAGCCATTTCTGAATTTCAATTAATTCGTTTATTTATTTAGATTCTAATATGGTGTTTTATGAGTTTCTACAGAGAAACAATAATTTCGCTTAGCAATTTCGCTGCATAAATCATACTTACAAAATAATTTGTTTCATTTACAATACATATTTGTAATATTCTTACGTGATTCTTCATGGTCGGTATCTAGATCTTCAACTCATCCACAAGTGTGGTTAATTGCGTGCATTTTTTCAGGTGCTCTTTCATTCTAACGACTAAACCAGAAGCCCCACCCTTCGGTGGACATTTCTCAATTGGAACACAATTTACCTTAGAATTCTCTGCATTATTTGAATACTTCGCGCCGCAGTGGGAATTTTATCCTTATTAGTGGCAAAAGTTTAGAAATATACAGAGAAATTTTAAAAAATAATCAAAGCACCCGGTGAAAAAATCAAATAATATAGAGAATTCCGAAGCAAACCATATTCCGATTGGCGAAACTTCCACCGTTTCAAGAACAAGACACCAGATAGTTCCTTTTTATAATTTTTGCATTTCGTTTATACTGTATGCCTGACACCGATTTTCTTGTCCTAATTTGCGGTCAACGAAATTGATTATTACTTCAAATCACTCGTTCGGAGGCACTAAACAAATCTAGTCTGGTGTTTTTTAATTAAAATTTGCTAAATAAATTAAGATTTAATAATTTCTAAAGTATTTCTAATCTAGAATTGACAAATCCTAACTAAGTTTTCAGTTAAGAACTAAATTTCAGGCATATTTGGTTATGAACCTTATATAGACATCTATCAATAACTTGTATGAATAAACCATCAATTTAGTTAATCGGAAATTCAGACAAAAAAAAAATCGGCATCAAGCACACAAGTATTAGAACTAAATGTTTCGATTTTATCATCAAATTCAGTGAACTAATGCCAAATACTGTTTTTGTGTAACGAGTTATTATTTTTAAATGGTAATCAACACCGCTCAGGATCAAGATAACCAATAAACTAAAATTCTGATTACAAAAAAAAATAAAGCCGATTGGTAGAAAGGACTTCCCCAAAATTGTATTAAGCGAACACGGCTCGATTTAAGAACAGTTATGTAAAATACCAAGTTTCAACGAATTCTGTAAAACAAACGAAAATAGAGAAAACGATTTAATTCAAAATTGGTTTATGCAGATCCTAATACTATATAAATAACTATATACATAAATAAAATACAAATTACAGGGAATCCTCCAAGAACACGGCATTCGAAGAACATGGATACCCCTTTTCTCAAATTACACGGTTTAACGGTTTCAAACAACACGATTTTCTTTATTCTATTTTATTTTTTGTATGTCATAACAAAACATAAAACGTAACGTCTTTTTTATTTTATTTTTTGTAGTCTCGAACAACAAGGTTTTAAAGAACACGGCACGAATTAATCGTCTCCTTGGAGGGTTTCCTGTATATTGTATTAGTATTTTATTATTTTGTATAATTATATAACCAGAGCCATCTTCCAATATGGGACAGTGAACATTGGTCTTTTGCTAATGACGTCACTTTATGTCGGCAAGTTCTCTTTTATTATTTTTTTTAATACAGCAACACAAATAAATGATCGAGTTTATTTGTTGAAAATTGGGCATATTAAAATAGAAGAGAAAAATAAAATCCACGTCTAAGGCAACTTACGAAAAAAATGAGCGTGCTGCTACTTCAATCGATTAAGAGAGACCGTTTTTTTAAACCGTCGACATAGCGTTACGTCATCGTTTTAGCTAATAGGCCCGTAGTAAAGATGGCTTTGGGTAAACATGCTTCATGCTAAGACCTGTGCTTGTATTTTGAACGTTCATTTAGTTCTTTTATTTTGTATCGAGAAATTACAAAAAAATCGACAAATCGAAAAATTAACTTAATTCGTAATGAAAATATGTTTAAAACAACGTTTAAAACATGTTTTAAACATATTTTATTTGGTTTGTTTTAAACATGTTTTAAACAAAAAAAACATGTTTTAAACAAATAAAACGTGTTTTTTGTTTTAAATTAAAAAAAAGAGTTTTTTTTTGCAACCCTGGTTTGTGATAATGAATAATAACCTCAGACTTCCTTTCTGTGCTACCTGGATAATCTTATTGAGGCTGGCGTTGTGGTTGAAGTCTCCCGCCGTAAAATACAGTTATTCAATAAACAGAAACTTTAGACTAAGAAATAGTCACAACAATAATTTTGCCTTTTGGATTTCGTACAAGGACAAATGAACAGCTGTAATCTACAAATAATGAATGGGCCTATTCGAAATAAGGAAAAGACGATTTTCGGACTGGGCATTAATTTTACAACGGGAACCAAGAAATCAGAATTTTAGTAAGCTGGAGAACACGAGAGTTCAAACCTATTTCAGATCAGATCCTATCTGCCCGATTCCAGATCCGTAAGAAGAAAATCACGATCATTTAATGTTTCGCCCCGACAACGATGAAAACAATGGCAAGTTGGCGTAACACCTATTTAACTTGATTAACAAGAAATATTTATGTTTATTACTAAACAACAGAACCCGCGGATATTTACTGCGAGCATAATCTATTGGTTGCATGGGATAGCCTTGTGACGTTATCAAACTGCAAGATCCAGCCATACATAATGAATTTAGGATGGAAATATACGCTCAACGCACGAAACCAATGCGAAGAGTTGCATGGGATAGCCTTGTGTCCACCTGCGAGAGATCAGCAGAAAAAGAATCGGAGTTCGTGCAATATCGTACAAAGCCATGGTTACTTGAGGAAGGCTGGAAGTTACGCAAAATAAAGTTTTTAAAACCTTTACCGCAAACCTCCTGTTAAAAAACTAAATTGAAGTTGCAATTGCAAAGTTAAAAAACAACAAAACATCCGGCCAGACAATTTTCCAGCGAGCTCTTTAAATTCAGCCGCATGGAACATTGTTGTGCATCCACCCGTCCTAATATACGCGATTAGTACTACCACAAAATTAGCCCTTTGGAAGGCGTTGGTATCCGAATGGAAATGAACGGAGTATATTTCAGAAGCCTTACGATCTAGCTACACTGACATCTGCCTATAGTTACCCGAACTTTTATTGCCATAGAATTGAAACTGGAATCACTAATCTGTAATGCATGGAAATTCTAACTAAAGCGAAATTCTGCTGTGAATCGCAACTCACGTATCTCGATAAATGAACGATAAATTATCGTATAGTTAACAACTCTGCCTTTAACGCCCAAAAATACGAATTAACACGAAAAAATTTGTATTTCTCACATTTTGGGGAAATGGTGATAATACGAAATTTTCACGTCTGATTCGGATATTGATATCATTTGATAATTACTATAGTGCACCTAATTCATACAAAATTTTCAGTTGTGTATACTTCTTGGTGCAACCTTAGTCGTGCACTGCAATTATCAACAAACTACATGCCAGAAAAACGAAACCCAATTCGATTGATATATGCTTGGGTATTCATGACCTGGAGTATAGCTTCGAAATAGAAATGTAATAATTAAAAGTAATGGCTTTGCGCTACTTAGGCAATTACCTATATAAATACTCTGGATAAAAAAATATTCGGCTTTAAAAATTACGGACCTATTAGGTAAATAATTCGTTTACCTTTACGGAAGGTTAAACAAGACTTCATTCAACTGTACAAAACTTTTACTAAATTGTAAAAGTTGAAATCGGCTTCAGAGTACTGGGAATAATAAGATGTCATAAACCCTTTATAAGATGCAAACCATAAGAATCAATTATAATTGTTAGAGAGGCTTTCTTAACAACTTGACTCGTAAAGACATACGGAGATTTCTTGGATTCTATTAGCTTCTTCTATACATTTACAATGTAAAAGAAGCTTATATGTCGGCCTATGATGTCCGTTCGCTGTAAGATATTTTTAAAAAGTAGTTGGAGGCCAGGTTATAGTCCTGCATAGTTATTCGACTAACTACTAAGCACAATTTTATCTAGTATGATGCCCTCAACGCGCCATCAACGATGAGTAACGATTTGTTTGGGTCACACTCTATTTTAAAACTTTTAACGGATGTACGGCCACTTGTAGGGGAATACGTTAAGAAAAGTTATGTTTTAGCTCGGTATACCACCAAATTTATAGAAATGTATCAATTATTGTAACCTTCAAAGTAACACAGATTCAACCCTTCATTAGTTCAGTAGTTCAATGCAACTACTCATAACTTAAGTGTCCAGCTCTTGTGCCGATGAATGCTCCATTGGAATTTTCATCTTAACAAACTGGATACTGAAAGAAGGAAAATACACGGAGACTTTATTTCGGGAAACAAACAATTCAGGAAGTTGGAAAAGTTTAAATATCTGGGATCGCAGGCGAACATCAAAAATTCGTAAATGATAACATTTAATCTCGCTACACTATATGTCATATTTTTCAACATAGAAACTTCTCCACTGAAATTTGGACCGCGTGAGAAACCGATACCCGATTTAATTCGTCTTGTCCAACATCCTCCTATCACGAACCGTATTTAGAAACTGTGGAAAAATTTTGAGAAATAAGAAATTACCAATTTCTCAGTAATCTAAACAACATTTAAATAACGTTAGAGTAATCAAGAATAATCCTTATTATTTGATTATTGATGTTAGATAACCAGTTGTTGACATTTTGGTAGTCAAGGGATAACATACTGATACCTAAAACAGTCGATCGGAGAATTATAAATTACAGCTTAATTAGGCCCAATGAGTATTTGGGGTAGTATATAGAAAACCATAAATACCATCAACATAAACCACTTTCAATTCCCAACCGTCAAATTATACTAAGTAATTATTTTCTAAATGGTGTATAATATTCTTGTTTTACTCATCGATATAGTGTCGCCGCTCGTCATGTTTTAATTAAATTACAAAGACGTTATAAATATTCTCATAACATAAGACAAGACAGAATGTGGTGGTATACAAATAAAAAATAATTTGATTTTTATTTCAAGTCGTAAATTATGCCAACTACATTTTTTATCAATGGAGTGGAGCTAAAAATTGTTGTATAATTTCCGTTATCGAGTCGATTATGATGATTAAAAAACTATTTAACTTTATACCTCTCTGTGAGACACATATACTTCATTCGATATTGACGTAATTTTAATTTATATGTATCGTAATAAATAATTTTGTAATCATCTCTTTAAGATCTCGATATAAATGTGATGAGATGTTTAGAAACGTGTGAAAATAGAGGTGATTGGTGTACGATTTGTGCAATTTGCGTTTGATGGATGCTTAACCTTTGTCGTGTTGAGTAAAATGTGTATATGTATACCACAGTAACGTCACGGTTAGAACTGTTTAGTTCTAATTTGTATTTATCAAAATTTTAACGGAACAAATTCTGTTTCTGTTCTAATGAGATTTAAAAGACAATAGCGCTTTTATGTTATTTACACGGTACGGTATAAAATATATTCCGACTATAAATAAATCCAGCATCATACGAATATATATACACGCACAGTACAAATGCATTCTATTTTCAAAATAATTATCTGTAATTCTTAAATTTTATTATTTATAGCATACAGATCAAAAATTTGACCAGAAATCCATTAAATCGAGTTAAAATTAGAATGTGTTATGGTACTGTGCATGGAATACGCTTCAATTGAGTTTAGTTGTTGTAATCACAATCATAAAAAATGTATGTATGTATGGGGTTAAATGAACACTGTTTGTTCAAGATGTGGTTCTATTTTTGGTTTTGTTATAATGTTAAATTGATTGGGAGGGGAAAGCTACACATAAAGTGTAGTTCACTACAGAACTGTTTCTTTGTCACGGAAATTCCCACATTAATCAAAGACAAAAGCATCAGAAAATTTTCTAAAATAGAAAAATATTTTATAATGCTTAAATGTTATTGATTGAGTCAACTACTTTAAATGTTATACTTAGACTTATATCCAGTCACATATTCAGGAAAACAGTAGTTTACATCTTCGGCCAATAAGTCCACGCGATTTTGCATTTGAGCGCCAATGGTGTGGAAAGGAAGCTTAGCCGAGTGGTAACTATGACCGAGCGACAAATAAAGTGAATCCAATGGAATTATCGAGGAGAATATCGCACATGATATAAAAAATGGCACAACTTAAAAAATAAACTTTTTGACTTAATTCACTAGAAAGATGCGCATGTTAGATTTCATATCCCGTAATAAAAACATTTTTGTTGTTCTTTCACCGAAAATGATGGTGCGCGAAATAAATAGCGGTATTTGGTATTAAATAACGTAATTTGTATTTTCTTCTTGTTCTCCTGAACAATTTAAATTTTTCCATTTTTTGTGTCACTTTTCCATATCATGTGCGATTTTTCGAGTTTACATTTTGCAGGAATAAGATACGCATTCGAGAGAACATATGACTCTTGAGAAAAGTTTATTTATTTATTTGTTTTTCGAGAAGGTCGAATTAAGTCATTGGGTATGTTGCATGGTAAACAGATTCTAAAATGATTTTTTGAAGAAGTTTTGAAATACGGATACCTGAGATGGAACTAGGCCATTTATGAACAGATTATGATGCAATTAGTTTTGTTGAATTGAGTTGGGATACCAATTGTAATAAGATCGGTTAAGAAATAGTCTAGTTTTATTCCAGTTGGCTATATCCCAAAACTTCTACTAAAGCTCATTTTATCATTCCATTTCCCAATTCAATTCTCAATCCTGTTTCTATTCTTCGTAACAAATTTGATCACGATCGGTTGAATTTTGGTCTTCTTGATCCATCGAATAATGGAAATACTATCCCCGCAAGGTCCTGTCTTCACTAGTGCTCACTCTAAGACCAGTTTTATGTCCGAATTTTGATGATCTCCAGATATTTTTTAATCTCGAGATTCAGGTACTAATTTACACTCAAAACGGTAAGCTTTTCGCTGTCCCGTGTTGGTAGCACTCAAGCTACAGTATGCGGTGATAGTATCATTTCTACATTGATATCATACTAATGCATTTTAATGTTGGTTACTCGCTACAGGATAACGTCTGCATTTTTAAGAGTGACGAAAACGCCACAATAATAGGACTATGTTTGTGCCCTTATGTAACTCTCATTGCAAAAGCGTTATTACATGTGAATGGAAGTCGGTATCAATCTTCAAAGCACTTGTTGTTTATGTCATTCACGTCTCGTCCTTCTACATGTGTAGTCGATGGGTCGACTGCCTCGTTGGTTCAGAGAGGTTTTGATTTCAAATTCTAATTTTGATCTAGTTCCATGAAATTTTTCTCCTAAAATCCTGAAGGATGAACTCCTTACATCTAGTTTTTTAAAATGATAAATTTTTTATAATTAACTAGAATCGGATTGGTTCAAGAAAATGGCATCAAAACGTAACATCTTTTAAAATTTCCCTGAGCTTATTTTTCAGTCGGTTCGCCTCGCACTAAAAATTGTGTCACAATTTTTTTAAATACTTTTATTTAATTTGGTATGATAAGTACCAGCTTAGTAGCTGGCCAAACTAAGGTGCTTTCTAACGTTAGATCACAATTGAATAGGATTAGATATTTGTGAGTTAATTCTACGAACGATTGATTCAGTACATTTAGGCTAATTTAAGTATATGTGCTGATTTATAAAGATGATTTATTGGATTGGTCAGAATGTGAACGCCGTCTTAGCAATCATCTTGAATTTCCTAATTTTATAACTTGCCTAATAGCCAGGACAGACAAGCCACCTTTGAATGCTGGTGGTGACAGTTCTTCCTAAACACTTTACCGAGTTTACTACCACTATTCTCCGGCCATGAACAATGGCATGTTTTCAAGGATTATTATTCCAATCTTGCAAGCTAAAATTGAGTCATAAGATTAACAAAAAACAAAAATTTTATGTAGTGAGATGAATATGATATCGTTAGAGTAGGACAGTCTCACATCCAGGGATAAGTCTCATCCGACCGGGCAATATTAACATGTCTTAATTATCTCTCGTATGATAGTTCCTAGCAATTGACTATCTAATTTTTTGTTTCGATTGCCACGTTCTCAATACGATTTTTAACTCGACCCGTACAAGAAATTTAGGAGTACGCTTGGCAGAGAAATGTTTAATAGGTTGAAAATCGCGAATATGCAGGATCTAAGATTGTATCGTCTCTGATCGTACCAGGCCAGGTGACAAATAACCAGCTGATTGAATACTAATTAAACAGCTGTAAAACTTTACAGAAATATTCTGCAATTTTTCTAGGGTTTCCTCAATTCCAAAGTGGGAACATTTGGTAGATCGTTCTGATGAATTAAATCAACTATTCAAAATATTGAGTCAACTGGATTACCATGCTATTATGGCATCAACAGTTGGAAATTAAAAGTAAAAGGTTGTAAAAGAGCAAGTCTGCTGTGAAGATCTGAGCAATCACAAAGCGTATTCAGTAATAATAGTAAAATGAACTCGTAACACCTGAATTTCTTAAATACAACGGCGAAACACTCCAGCCCTCTCACCTTGGATACTCGGGTGAAATAAAACTACCGCGATACCACTGGAACAGACGTTGAGGTGAGATAATATTGGAACGATTGACAACGCTTCTTTTAAACTTATCAAGAGATCGGTCAACGGAGCGGAAATATTTAAAAAAAAATATAAATATAAATCGTCGGTACCAACTGGCTACCAAATTAAATCTCTTCCCAATATTAATTGTTAAATTGGCGGAGGTTAATAATGCTGCCCCTGTGCAAAAAGATCAAAATACTGCTCACCCGCAAAGAGGTCGGAGTATGGTTAGCAAATATCGGACAAGTGATGCAGTGGTTAAAGCTTCAGGACTTAAACCGGGAGGTCCTGGGTTGGAATGCCACCCGAGGCTGGATGCAAAGCGAATTTTCGTCATCCATTACGATTGGTGATGTTAATAAACAATACTAAACCACAACCACTTCAAATGGCCACAATTCTGTGATGATTTCTGGTGGAAAGATTTAAAGATCGAAGGAGATATGTTGAACTTTACCGATCAGTTGGATCCTTGCCGTTGGTATGGAAAAAATAACATGAGAAAAAAAAGCTTTGTTAAGCTTTTGTAAAAACCTTTGGAGTCTTACTTTGTCATGTAAAAAATCACATTCCGAAGATCTATCTAGAAGATTTAACTCTTTCCTAAAAAGAAATATTTAAATCAAATTAATTTGTCGTATTTAACCAATGTAATATATCGGATAATTATAAACGTAAATTACCAATCTCTGGAGCAGAACAAAATAACAATATTCATCTGTTTTAACTGTAATGATATAGGACCACCTTTCAGAACTGTACCTTACCTCGGAAAAGGTTTTGTTTCCTAAATGCTCGAGAAACGCACCGCGTGATTAGATATATTCTGATTATTTGAGTACTTATCCCGAAAATATTTCATAAATTGAATATGGAATCGTGTTAATGTTTGAATATCTTTTATTCTTGGCGTGATGCCAGGTAGCATAAGGATCACAAGTCGTTTGCCATAAATCGTCCATTTCATCATCAGGCCCATTTTTTACAACAAACAACAAGTCTGTGCTCAAATTAAGCCGGGCGATTTCACTGGAGATTGAAGGGAGATTTTACTTGGTAAAAATTCAAAAGTACTACATGTTTGTGAGAGAGCTTGTTGAAACCCACACTTTCGGTGATTAATTTCATCTGTATATAGGGCTGGATTATTCTTAACAATTTTGCGAGGGACAGTATATTTAATGCATTACGTTCACTCGAAATTTTGAGTTAAACGACATTAATATATATCGCTGTCCCGATTAAGTTTGCAATACCACTAACTAGAATTTTGAGTTGTTTTTCTTTTTTGGAAAACATTAGAGACGAAACTCAGGGCCGTGGATAGTGTTTTATCATTTATTTTAGAAAGTAAAAAGTCTGGTATTGACCACAAAAAACACTCATTGTGTTAAGCACCATGTTAAGCACCCATCAATAAAACGAACTAGAAATATAAACGAACAAATTTTTATTACAACGCAATTAGATATCGGATGCAATTTCGACAAAAAATACCTTTCATTCATATACACTCGTGTATAACAAGATGTTGTGATGAACGATTATGGTTATTACAAAAAATAAGATGAATTTTTCTAATTCTATTTCATCACTTTCTATACATCACTTGAAACATGAAAAATAGTAAAAAAAAAAATTTAAATTTGTTAAAATAGATTAAAAATAATTAGAACTAATTATGGTAATTGAATTTGGCTTGAGTCACTTTTTGGTAGTAACAAAGACGAGAATATTCATCTAGCTTTTAATGTTCAAGTGGTTTAAAATAAAAATAATAATAATTCAAATATGGTTCGTTAGAATACATATAGCTAATTAGGTTATTAAACCTCTCTCTCTCTCTCTCTCTCTCTCTCTGTCTGGCTTTCTACAAAAACTAAAACCTTTCGAGTTGATTAATTCACACCCATTAGCGACAAAAATGTTTAATCGTTCCATCATCATCACCATCATCTCGCGGGCTAGAATTAAATAATTAAATTGATATAAAAATCAATTGTGTATACATCTTCATATTGCTCGTTTAATCTTCTAATTGGGTTAAGTGATAAGTTCAAGTAATTTTTACAAAAAAGTTGATTGTTGTCTTTCTATACAGACGTATGTACATAGTAGTGTTACATTAAGATAACGAAATGAAAATAATAATTTAATAAAATTTATCTTTACTTAAAAGAGAAAATGTATTGACCAAAAAAGGGGGTTTCTTCTGCGTATATAAAATATAAGTTTCTGTTTATTATCATATTTATCTCAGTAATGTACGAGTAAGTACATACATTAGAAAAAATGTAAATAAACAAACGACATAATCTACGTTTTCTATTATTATTTGATTATAGCATTTTTCCGGTTAAGTACCATGCTTTACCATAAAATATACAAAATAACAAACAATAAGTATCTATTGTAATAAAAAAATAAAATTCATTGTTTAGTCAGGCATCTAATTCTAGTACGAATATGATTAATAGCTAAATAATTGATTATCGTTTTAAAAAACCTAACCCAAAATTATCTACATAATTTTATCATTTTAGGGATAGAAGTTACATAGGTAGGGATTAAACATCTATTACCATCCGTCCGCTTAACGTGTGTATAGTCGTGGGAATTTGCTAGCTCTGAATTCAAACCAAACCACCACATACGTCCATTTAATATGACAGCACATTCGAATGGAATTTTAAACCGGGTACATAGCAAATTGGTTGACTAAAAAAATTAAATAAAAATTGCACGCAATCTCTACTAAACAAAAGTATAATAATATAGTTAACCTGGTTTCATGGTACTTTGCATAACATAAGACTTTACAAAAAATATGCAAATTAAAAATTAATCAAAAAACCTAAACTCATTTTGTCACAACTTTCACGATTCCGGAATACAAACCATACTACAAAAAAAGTAAAATGCTATCAAGTTCAAAATCATAAAACTAGTGTGATAGTTTGATTATCATGATATAGTGTTTAACATTGCTTATTTATACTTTTAAATATAGTTTAAAAAATTTACACGGTTCGAAATCACAAGTCGTGACGATTACTAAACTTAACGACCAAACGTAATATATGTGTGTATTGCTTTTTAATCTTATGTCTCATTATGTTTAACTTAATGACGTTTACGTTTTTTTTTTTGATACGTTTACCTAATACCTACACACAGTATTATGTCTACAGACCAAATATAGATTTTCTACCTACGTGATTGATTTGGTGCATTGACTGACTGACACTGAATTTGAAAATAAAGTATTTTGTTATTGGTTTATGATCGGTTTTTGCCCAACATGGATTTACAGATAAAGGTAAGATTTAAATTTGCTGTTTTGTGTTGTGATGATAAAATATCGATGATTTGATGCAATTTGGAGACAGACGGTCATTAGACGATACACTTTTATTACTATGGTACGTTTTCGTCGCAATTTTATTCCAACATTTAATTTATTCATCAATGTTCGAATCACTTCATGGAGATATTTTACATCGGAAAATTAAATAATATGAACTGGCGTAGTGCCTTAATAAATTAACGCGTTATCAGTTTCTCCCTATAAACTCGCACACAGAACCCAGCTACTGGATTTCGTGTCTTACCGATCGAATTGTGGTATTCGTGTTTTTATTCTAGATTTGCCTGGGTTACCTTTGATGTCTACAAGCACCCGCTTCAGGCCAAATGTTTTTAACATATATTCCTGTTTTAATTGCCACTATTTATTATTAAATAATAAATAAATCGAGTACAAATTTTGTTTTGTAGTGGTTTTTGCGTAGTTCATTAGATTAAGGCATATAATAAGTAACGTTATATAAAGAGTAGCGAAATACTTAGAGGACATTTTTTCGTTCGAATGGGTTATGCATGTTAAATGGGTTATATACAATACACATATACAATTTTCTATTTTATTTTTACCGAATACATATACGAAAACGATACAATTACAGTAAATAAAGATGTGTAAGTGTATTGTTTAACCCATTTAAATTGCACGACCCACGCATTTTTTGTTGAAAATTTTTCCTTTGTTTCGTTCCTCTTTATACCATTAGATATCTTTTCTTACGGTCAGCTGAAATAATACGTTGAATTAACAATATTAAAATATTTATTTTTATCTTTCTGTTGAAATAAATGTGCAATATTTTAAAGTCATTTTATAAAAACAAAGATAAAAATAGCCAAACTTAAGGCACAAAGCGGAGGTAAAGGCAGCATTTCAACCATGCGAAGGGTTTATAGCGGGCCTGTCTTTCTTCTTTAAAATCATGATCTATCGAACCACCTTTTAAAAGACCAATCAAAATCTGCAAATTGAACCCAACAATTGGTGACCCCGAATGATTTAATTGAAAAGGCGGAGCGACTGTATGAAGCTTCACAAATGTATAAAACTGTGCGAATCTTCATCTCATAATAAAATATTCACAAAGTGAAATCCTTTAAATGAATAAGTATGATTTCCTTTACGGCACATAGTCGAATGCATACGAATCGCTGTCTTTTTCTTAGAGATAATAATTTCCTTTTCCTTGTAGATACTGGGGCCGACCTTTCGGTTGTTCCAAAGAAATTTTTCCAAAGAAATCGATCTTTCGATCCAGTGTTGTGTCTTTCACCAGTGAATGGGCATACCTATTAATACTTTTGGGACTAAATTGCTTTCGGTCGATATTGGGCTTCGGCGCACCTTTACCCATCCCTTTGTGCTATCATCAGTTAACCGACCAATTATCGGAGTTGACTTTTTAACTAAATTCGGTCTTCTTGTTGACTTGCGTGGAAAACGCACTCTAGATCCTACCACCAAATTAACTGTGTCGGCAATGACAGTTACTGTTAATACTCCAACAGCGAAACACTTTGGGATTGATAATATTTTTGGAGTATTATTAAAGGAATTTCCGACTCTTACCAAACCCCAAATTTTAATGTCCCAGTCAAATACACTGTGGATGTCATACTTATATACTAACGGTCAACTTCCGTATCCTAAACCATGACGACTGGATCCTACGAAACATAAGGCGGGGTATAAAGTGTTCGGAAGAACTCGAACTTTACGATACCGGTTTGTTATCCGATACCGGATTTCCATAATTTTTCCATAATAAATATTGATGACATATTGATCGCGAGTAAAACTGAGGAGGCACATTTATTCCACTTGAGGCAAGTTTTCGAAAGATTTTCGAAACTAAGATAGCAAAATTAAAACATCAAAATGTGTTTTCGGTGTTCCAACACTTGAATTCCTCAGCCACTTTATAACTCTAGATGACATTAAACTTTCACCGATGCGCGTAGAAGCCATAGCAAAGTTTCTCAAACCAAAATCATATAAATCGATTCAGAAATTCGTCGGAATGGTGAATTTTTACCATCGGTTTATTCCACGATTAGCCAAATTTCTTCAACCGATTCATGCGCAGTTAATACTTTTATCAAAAAAGCCCAAGCCAAGAATTCCGATTCGCCTGATGAATGCATAAACACATTTATTAATGTTAAACGAGTGCTTGCTGAAGCAACATTATTGGCACATCAAATATTGCCGTAGCTTCAATATTACAACAATACAATAAAATAATTGGGAACCATTAGTGTTTTTTTTCTAAGAAACTCTCGCAAACTGAAGCCAAGTATTCTGCATTCGACCGAGAATTGTTATCTATTTACTTAGCGCTTAAATATGTTCGTTTTATTTCGTAGAAGGTCGTAAGTTTTCAATGTTCACGGACCGTAAGCCGTTGATAAATGCAATTTACTGGAAGACTGAACGCAGTCCATGTCAAAGCCGACATTTAGACTACATATCCCAATTTACAACTGATATTCGCCACATTTCAGGCAAACATAATGTGGTCGCAGACACTTTGTCACTGATAAATAAAACTATTTCGAATAATACAAAATAAAAACTGGAACTTGATCAATTTGCTGCCAATGAGCTCTATTGTGAAATTTCCACAGGTCATCAACGAGTTTACATTCCTCAATCATTACGACGTGTAGTTTTTGATTCATTGCACTGTCTTTCACATCCAGGAATCGGTGCTTCACGTAAACTTTTTCTACTATTTTTGGTCGATATTTTTGGTTCAAGTTACAAGATGTTGTCAAAAATCAAAGGTTGTGCAACATACTAAGTCACCGCATGGCAACTTCAAAATTTCGGAAATACGGTTCCAGCACATACACATGATACACATGAATATAGTTAGTCCGTTACCACCATCGAATGACAACCCTTATTTGCTAACTATCGTGGACAGATTTACCGGTTGGACGGAGGCATATCCAATTCCAGACATGACCGCTGCAACAATTGCGAAGACGTTTGTCGAGCAATACGTATCCAGATTCGGGGTATCAAGAGATTACAACTGACCAAGGCAGCCAATTTGAATCGAAACTTTTCTCAGAACTTATAAAAGGAATTTCACAGGTTTCATACAGAATCTGCACCACAGCATACCATCTTCAGGCGAATGATATGGTGGGGCGTTTTCACAAGACATCAAAAACTTCACTTAAAACCCGAGGAAACACTAAATATTGGAGTTTTGAGTTACTATTTATTTTGCTGGGCATCGGAGCATGTGTAAAAGAAGATTTTAGATGTAGTCCGGCAGACTTTGTGTATGGCCAAAGCCTCAGAGCAGACTTCTAGGTGATATATTTTTACGTACCGGTTCAGAACCTCTTCCATCCACTGACGATTTCATAAACTAACTTCGAACAAATATGCAACATTTAAATCCAGTCGATACTCGTAAATCGACACAGCCTGATATATTTCGGCCCAAAAACTTAAATAACTATGAGTTTGTTTTTGTTCGTGTGGATAAAACACGAATAGGCCTCACTTCACTTTACGAGGGTCTTTTTAAGGTAATTCAAAGGCTACGAAAAATATTTATAGTTGACGTTAATCGAAAACCACAGTACATCTCAATCGATCCCTGAAACCAGCGTATGGAATATTGTCGACTCTGGATTTGAATAAAAAGATACAAAGGAACGTCACTTTCGCGTGAGGATTTTACTGCGAGGGGAGTACTGTAGTGGTCCAAGTGTATAAAATTCATAAATCTTTGGCACATAATAAAATTAATTAAAAATTAATATCAAAAATTAAATATTCAGTTTCAATTTAGTTTCACATTAATTGAACCCAATAGGTTCTCATGAATAGCAAAATTATCTTAACGCAATGGAAGAATAAGTGGAAAAGGACGTGTTTTCAGGCAAGAAGAAATTTAACATATAGATGTGGCCAAATTATTATCACCTCATACGAAATTCATGGTAATGTGATTTTCAAAGGCCGAACTACAACCTATTCTATACATAGTTGACACGTCATTATGGTAGATATCGACCAATCTAAGGAATTCGTGCAATAAAAATTTAATATACCCAGAAAATACGCCTTTTATGAGTCATTAATACCTGTGAACCGTTTTCGTCAAAATATGAATTCCGAGTATTTATTGTCCTGTTAATTAGTTTGACCGACCTCCGAACTGTTTTGATTTTATGACAACTAGGTAGTATTTAAGAATTAGTATTTTACTGAAGAATTTCAGTCTCGTTTGTGACTTTGAAAAGTGAAAGTGAAAGTGGTTTTTGTAATATTAGTGAAACTCATTATGAGTAAAGCAAAGGACATCAGTGCTGTAACCAGAGCCAAAATTTCGACGTATTTGGAAGTAGGCCAGTATACGCATGTGCAAATAGCCCAGAAAACAGGAGTGAGCCGATCATTCGTGGTGGCAATCCAAAATGTGGTGGCAATCCTAAAACAACAGTCAGGCAGAACAGATTTTTAATGCAGAAAGACATGGGCAAATGGACATTTTACATGGTTTCGAGAGGGCTGGGAAAAGGTACAAACAATAAAAGTCCTTCTTTTAATAATATTTTAAAGTTACACTTTTCAATAAATGTTTCTTTCAACTTTATCTTTTTCTATTTCTTGATTAGGTTGTATTCAGTGACGAGACTATGATGAATTTGACACTAGCAATGTCCTGGACCGTTCGAAGATCAAAAGGAGATGAATATTTACGTTCTTCTGTTCAACAGCAGATCAAATAACCAATTACAGTCATGGTTTGGCCAGCAATATCATCAAAAGAGTCTTCCCACTTTATGTACTAAACGGGATAATGAACGCAAATCAATATTTAACTGTTATGCAATCACAACTGGTACCGACTATGAACGAAAAATTTAATGGAGGCGGAGTTTTTATGCATGACAAGGCTCCATGCCATACGGCAAAAAAGTCGCCGAATATTTCAGGACTAACGGCATCCAAATCGTTGATTGGCCAGTGAATAGGCCAGATATGAATCCCATCGAAAATATCTGGGATATTCTTAAAGAAAAAATAGCAGGAAAGTGCCCGCGCACCCAATCAGAATTGATCGAAGCGATGAAAGAAGTCTGTGCAGTGCAATTGATCTGGAGTTCAAAAAGGTGAAACTTACATGGACTCTCCACCTGCTATTACTATCTAGTTATGCTAGAAAATGTCGATCAAATGGCAAGTGGAGACACGCAATAATATTTATATGCTATCTGTATGCTATGAATACATGCTATGTCGGCAGAACTCGATAGCATGTATATAGCATGCATATTTTGACGTTTCAATAGGGCGATATATCAATATTCAATTTCAATATTGCGTCTATTAAATTTTTTCGCTTTCATACTGGTGATGCATACATATTTCAATAAATAAAAAATAAATAACCAAATAAATTTTAAAAAATTATATTAATAAAATTATATAAATATTTTATAAATATTTTTTAAGAATGATTTCTAAACGTCAAATTATAGCAAGTTTACCACGCCAGACTCCATCTTGGCAAATTTTGATAGAAAGAGAAAGTGGATTGCAATAGCATTCAGATAGCAGGTGGAGAAGCCGTGTTAATGGTGAAGGATATCTCTACACACAGTCAAAGTTGGTGCGATCAAAATATCTTTCGCAGCCGTGTAAGTTACCCTTTTTAAGACACTTATAGATATAATCTACCTTTAAAATGAATTTCGAAATCAACCGTCACCTTGGAGATTGTAACATTATCGGATTCATTAAAGCCGACCGAGTTAGATGGCTGGGCCCTTTTAGTGATTCCCATCACAACGAATGATAATAAGTGTTCCATCAACGACCAGTCGGCGTACTTAGAGGACCATGGTGCAAGCGGCAAAATCCGTTACTTCTAGAATATGAAAGCTAGAGAGGGAGAATGCGCTAAATGAAATTTCGATAGTTTGAGAACAAATTTGTGACATACATTTTTACATTTTCAATTAAATATAACTTTACAGTAGATTCGTTCACGATTATTTATTAATTCTTCAGAATTTGAAGTTCTGACCCACATTCAATTATTTCAGCTACCTAGATTAAACTTTATTTCACAAAAATAATTAAAAAGTTAGTTACTGGAGTTACAGGACCAGCATTTGCTTAGGTAATAGGATATCTCAATTGAAGAGCATTTCCATTCTTAACATTTATTTTGTGAGTAAATTTAACAAAATAGCAATCACGTACACTTATTTACAACTTTCTAAAATTGTTTACTCGCAAACTATAACCATCACTCATTACAGGGTTCTCGCTCTTCTTCAATAGAAAAATATCTAAAATAATGATTGACACATTGCATACCAGTTTCTTTTCAATAATAAGCAATAAATAATACAACAAAAAAAATTGAATTTTATTCAGCACAACTTGAACATAAACATATAGTAAATTAACTCTTTTTTTGATGAAGGTGAAATATGGTTTAAACAAGTGTATTTTTCTAATTGATCTTAGATATTTCTTATATATTTTATTGTACGTATACATACTTTGTAATGCACAGTAAAGTATGGAAAATATATACCTTATAAACGGCTATACCGTTGATTTAATACTAAAGTTTTGCTTTTGATCGAATTCCAATCGCCACATAAATTTCGATAGAAAAATTTGATACATTTAATTAAATTATTGGATTTAATTAATCAATAAAATATATAACAAATAATATCAAGTGATAAACTAATACCACACCACCACTAAATTAAATCTACATTGTGTTTAGTGTCAAGTACTGAAATGAAAAAAAAAATGAGCTCATCAAATTTTATACGCGGTTCGAGTGTCGGAAATCATTACAATACAATGTACAATTGAAAATTACAATGAATTAGTTTAATAAATATATAGGGTGATGACACGATGATTGCGTGTTCTGATCGACTTCAAAACTTGGTCCAGTACATACATACGATATACATGCAAGTAAGCACATAAAATAATAACGTCATTGTTTCGCTGTAAAAATAATTATAAAATGAATGAATCATCGTAAAAAGCAGCAAATTCTTTACGTTGATTTCGCAATTTTAATTCTTTCATATATATATACGTTGCGGTTGAATTTGCGAGTGGTTTCTTAATGTTGGCTGTATAGTAAGGAATTTCAAAAATGTAAGTTTGCAAACTACGACAACATAAACAAAACTTAAGGCATCCGATGTACTTGCAATATATATATATACGCAAAAATTGATTGATTATTCAGAATTGGAATCAATGAAACGATACAAATTGCAAATTTTTATTTTATAATTGAATATGAGATATTATTGTTTGAAGGAGAGATAAGAAAATTGTTTTGGGTGTGTCGCCCAGTTACTTACGTATCTATATATACGCGCATACTTATTGTGTAAGTTGTTTGTTGTCGCCAATAAATCAATGAATGAAACAGAAAACTGAATCAATACTGTTTTCAATTGATCAATAATTATAATGTGTATAAGCATTCGAGTGCTGTGACCTGGATCAAAAAGAACATCAGGCTATCAACGTGTTACGGTGTGTTGATGTATTTGAGCTTATGTGGGTGGTATACGAAATCAATTTCGCAAAAAATTCTGCCAACCTTGGAATATGAATTCAAAAATGTTGCTCAATTCGAAATAATATAAAATTTATGGCGTATGGCGTAACGATTACAATGGTGAATCGGCCATTGCTTTCGTGCAGATCATTCCGTGCCATGATTCAAATTGTTCCTTTCAAATAAAAGACACGCATTTTATCACACTGAAAGACTTATATTGCAGATAAAGATATTTTGATTTTGACAGCATTTTTGATAACAAAAACGTTTACAAATAACAAAGAGAAGAAAATGGATAAAATAAGCACCTTTTACTGAAACAATTCAAAACGATTTGCAAATTGGCAAATATACTTTCCAGATTTAATGGAAAATATCATATAGATGCTACTTTCGGAATGCCTGCGAGTTATTAAGTTTACTTAAATCGTGATCTCAAATTGATAAAAAAACTCCTGCTCCTAAAATAAATTTTGGAATTTTAATTACAACAAATCGAATTTTAGCCGACTTGAAAGAAAATTCGATTTGTGAAAAAGTGGTATTTTGCAATACTTCGAAATTTATAGGTGAATTACCAGTACCTGTTCGGACTAGGGAGAAATACCTACAACACCTCAGCCTAACATCGATGGTATCAAGACCGTCGCAAAGTGGAACTTGCTGACCAAGCTTTTAGAAAAAATGGCGCACAGATTATCTCTCACGGTTATAACGTAGGCCAAAATGGTTACTAGAACAACCTAACCTCCAGACAAGAGAACTAGTAACCCCCAAAGATGAACAACTACCCCCTATACTCATTGGGCACTAGCCAGAATCATCGAACTACATCGAGAACAAGCTGGACAAGTCAGGGTAGTTATACTCAAATATATAAATCAACACGTTGAAGAGGAATCTTACGAAAGTATGCCACCTTCTCGTAACTAACGAGTCTGAAGACGATGTGAACATGCACTCTGAGAATAGTAATCCTACTCAGTCGGCAATAGACAAAAAAAAGGAAATCGATATCAACCAACAACACAAAATACAACAACAACCATGCAAGATGACAATACACAATCCACAAAGAGCAACCAAAACTTGACAAAGCAGCCCCAAAAACGAGCGAAAGAAAATCATCTAGTGTCAGCAATGGTCTCAACTTGTTGTCTGCTAGGGTTCGCGCCAGCCCAGATCAAAGTCACTCCATTTAACCATTCAACAGGAATATATCTTACTTCGAAGATGACAAAAATTTAAAATTCAATGCTTCATTAACCCTCATGTGAGTGAAGAGAAAATATCTTAATTTGAGTGATTTGTACCTAAATGCATTTTGTATGGAAACCTATTTTTTCCATGTTCGTCCAAGTTGTAACATTTCTCATTTTTAAATATGATCGTAATCTACCAATTGACCTAGAAGTTCTCATAAAAATTAGTTTTTATTGGGAGTAAAGTATACAAAAATAAACGTCTAAAAATGCAAAAGATACCCGGGTACCCACCCAAAATGAAAAAAAAATCAATTTTTTAAACCAAATTTTCATCACTCTGAATTACCCATAAGTCCTGTTGGACTTGCTCAGACTGCATAATAACTCAGATGTTTTTTAAACAAACTTTTCAAAGATATTTGTGACTAAATATCAAATTTCAAAGTGCAGGATTAGGTGCAAAGCATAAGAATGTTAACTTAAATGGAACTCACTCGCATAATGTGATACCGCAATTTTGTGTACAAGGTTGTGTACACAATTTTACTTCACATCTAATGCATTTTATGTTACCACCATGAATAATTTGCTGAGAACTGTTGATTTAAAAATCGAAGATTTAGAAACGGCAAGTTTAAGAACGATTTATTAATATTCGGTTAAATTAAAATTATTTTATAATTTAGGAAAGAGTTGTGAACACGAACATTCATATGTACTCCAATATATATCAATAATGAACCCTCAAAGTTGTTGCCCAGTTCGCATAGCTTGCTTGTTATGTAGCAAACACATGCGCAACAGAAGAAGATATACGAATCTGTGCCGATTTACTACGAGATACCGATATAAACAGTTTTGAATTTTTAAAACAACTCTTCATTCGGTGCATAAAACTCAGCAGTATATAAAACAATACTAGTGATGTTTATAGCGCAAGAAATTATCTAATGCTAGATTTTCGCATTGCATTCCACTTTGACAGAAATAAAGCGCCCAGAATTGGCATGTCATTTGACCGCCTAATGGGATGAACTTAATTTACTCATGATATTTCGAGAAACCTTTTTTCGATTTGTTATTAATGCAAAAACATATACGTTGTAATTGTAATGGCAACCCCAGTTCATTTTATTTTCTAGAGGGAACTCTTGCTTTACATCATAAATCGTGCTAGAATGAGTGATCGTTGATTAACAAGAGAAATTTATATCGATTGGTGGTGTATTTAAGCATTATGTCCCACTGTTTTTCCACTTAGTTTATGTTTCATTTTCTACGAGTAAAATGGCAGCCTCTTTCACTTTCAAAATTATGCATTTTCTAATGTGTTCTCAGCTTTGCTCGAGTAAAACATCACTCATTCTCTTTTCTACGATCCCTAAGACTATATAGTCTATACTAGATTAGTCTATTTATCACCAAATAAGTTTTTCGTGATACGTTTATCGAAATGTATAAAAGAGACATAATTATATCACGAGGTTGAAATCGCGATATAAGACACATAATTGTTTACGCGAAATAGAATGTTAATTGATTCCGGAAAATTGAGACAAACTATTTCAGTATTTCTGATATGCCAGCTTCGAAATTGGCCCGCATAACTTAATTGTTCGATGCTTCTGTATTCCATCGATTATTAAAAGTGGTCGATAGACGGACGGCATATTTCGTGAGTACTAGAAAATCACATAATCTTTTGGACACGAGAATGGGGCATGAACTTTCACAAATGAGATGTTGACACGTATGTGCAATCTGGGTACGCAAATCCGATTTTTTCTGAGTCTGAAATCGGTTACGATTTGGCAAAAACGATCGCTGATCATAAAACCAAATTCGAACTCTTGCTTATTGAAGTGATTACTTTGACAGAGAGTAAATCCGTGGTGACTGTGATCGACGATGTTGTTGCCGATAGTCTTGTTTCCTCCAACTAGATCGAGCTGGTACTGAGAAGCCTGATCGAAGTGTTGATGACAAATCTCCAGAAGATTTAAGATGTAATAGGTTGAGGTTGTTTTTGGAAATAGGAGTTAAATATTGAAGGCTTTTGTTGAAGTTTTATAACAATTGCTTTTTCCTTGGTAGGGTAGTAAGCTCTTCGCAAATCCTTGTCGAAGGATCACAGCTCTCGGTCACTTAGCCTACTGCCTTGATACGGTGTAGTTTTCGGTTGCCACTATACAGTGCTGGCTCAGCAGGTGGGTCCTGCTGTAATCCGTCTGTCTGCACTTCATGTCTTGTGCATTATGGATTTTTTTTATCAATTACATGAGGCATGTAATCGCCTTGTACATCATCCGCAATGGTGGAATTTTGCTTAGTGGTGACCATAGAATACTTGATTTGTTTGAGGTCTTATTAATAGTATTTCATGTACATTTTAATCCTCTCTAATACCTCGCCATACCCCTTGGGTTTCGATATTAAACTTAGTTAAATTGTGTTTTATTAGTAGTCTTTGAGTAAAATTAGTATAAAAATACAACGCATTAAATTAAAATCTTGGAGTAAAGTAAGAAATTAAATTTAATTGTTTGCAATTTTCTAATTAAATGAGGAAAATTTGGTGCAAAAGATACTAACTATGTATATAGGAATTAAGGCGCCAAGATATTTTTACATTAAAATATTAAAATGAAACATTTACACTTACTTACGAGAATCTATAAAGTATTTCATGTTACGGGGTGAGATTACTTAGCGGTAGCCTGATTTACAGCTAATACGGTTTTTATTTAAATGTTCGGTCTCAGTATTGCAAAACTAGAGTAATACTCGTTGAAACGCACACCGTCTAATAGAATCAGCTGCAACTACAAAACTTTTAACAATGTGTGCGGTTTTACAGCAAGGCAAATTCAGATAGCCTATGTCCCATTGCTTTTTGTACTTCTATCAGGAGTATCTTGCACAAATTTCACAAAATCCAACCTCGAAAACCATGTAACTTCCTAATTGATGCCGAAAATTTTATTCATGGAAATACTCTTAATGTATATTGAACCATAAATTCCAAATATGCGTCTAAAAATATTTCCAAATTTATTTCAACGTTAAAAAATTCTAACCGTTAAAAATATTTAGATGATACCACGTATTGCGTACCTATAATTTCCCAACCTTTAATGATAAGATCGAAATTGTCTCTATGCGTAAAGTAAATAAGTCTAAGAAATACACAACGCAAGATAACAAAACGGTTGAAAATCCATTGAAAGAACAAAAACCATATGAACTTTTAACCGAGCAAGAAGCAACATTTACAATGTATATATGAATAATATTTCTCCACATAAACAAATATTTTAAAATGTTAAATAATTTCTATTTCTTTAAGTCGTCGCGCGTCTTTATATTTTGTTCAACAGGTAAAACGGCTTATCAAAAAATAAACAAAAACTATAAACTAAAAAATTATTTAAATTTTCTACATAATGTTATCACAAATACACCACCATAGTGTATAGATAACACAAGTTGACAAAAAAAAAACTAAATCGGTATTTCTTCACCTGTACACTTGTCCTAGTTATACGTTTGTTGTGAATATTTTCGAGCAGAGGTTCATAAGCGGTGTGAGATGAAAATTTAAAACTTTCTTAGAGCTATAAAAGTCCACTAATAGCAAAAGCCTTCGAATCTTTGGTGTCACATCAAAATTATTACTATTCTCATGTGGTAAACTACACATACAATCGTTTGACCTAGAATGCAAGTGCCTTGACTACTAACAAGCTTGCTCATTATAAATCATTATATTCTTTACAATGTCGATCACATGATGAATCACATTATAAGTGTTTACTACTTTCAAGTACATATGCACACGGATTGCAGTGTTTTAGTACATTTAGCTTTTTAAATACGAGTATATTTGTTTATATATTATAGAATCTAAATACGAAATCTACAAATTTTATATCTTGAGCATATAATATAATTTTTGGAAAAAATTTCTCAAGTGATTATTAAATATTTTATGATTTCCTAGAAAACTATATAAGAAATGTGTGCAGAAGAATTTCTTAATAGCGCACGCGCACACACAATCACATTTTAGTTTTTAACTGATTTAATTCCAAACCTTGCTTTTATGAATCGTATCGTACTACGAATAAAAAGTTTTGAAAGTATCATTCGCGCTCACACACGAGAAAGGCAATTAGCTTTTGAAGTCATTACATGCCTTTTGTTTATTTATGTCGTGTATTTTTACATAAAATTATAAATAAATAAACGAGAGACCATACTTAAAACCGTTTTGAGCTGGTCATTGAACTTTGATGCGCATATATTTTACATAATTAGTGAAATGATAGCAAAAAAAAAGCAACAACAGCGTCTGTTGTATGAAATGGAATCGAAGAAATTCATTTTATTGTTTGCTGCCACTATTAATGAAATTCTGCAATGAAGGTCAGTTTATTTTATTGTGTAGGAGAATGTCGTTCAATATGAGTTTTGAATTAATCGTGTCGAGTTATAAATTCAGGGGATTAAAACTTGAACCAAATCCTTTTACTTGTGATCGTTTCTTTGTCAGTACTTAATTAAAGGCTTGTATTGACTTTCAAACAGTTTGGTATTACTATATCCCACGACAGCAGAAACTAATCGCCACGGTTTGTTTTTATGAGAATCACAGATGCATCAGTTAAAATTTGAACCAAGGCGGGAAAGACAGCTGATCTCCGCTCAAAAATCTAGAGTTAAACACTTCAATTCCAAAACCTAGGGGTTGTACCATCATGATGTCCAAAATAAATTGAGTTCATGTTGTTATTAACAGGAAGACTTTTTAAATTAATGATCATTAAGTCCTTTTAGTGAAATTATTTATGGTAACGATTTATTTTCGATGTTGATTTCAACATAATATCAGCCGTACTTTGTTATTCTTGCTGGAATAGAGTTAGATGTATAACTTGATCAAGTTCTCAGTATACTTGCCCGATATTACATATCGAAGATATTTGCTTCGTTCCGTCCCGTTTTTATACAAAATTCCATTTTGACAGTTTGCATATAATTTTCGTCAATAAACGAAAGTCTTACACAGAATGAACGGACTCAGACGGAAAGAGCCGAATGTTTTTTAATAAATTAAAAAGATACGGAAAGACGGATAGGAAAACGAAACGGACGTATTCGATCTCTAGCTTAATACTACCATAAAGCAAAATATACATAAGAGGACTCATGTAGACTTTCCGAGGTCAATCTATTTTACAATTAGTAATCTATATAAGACTAACAAGAACAATGAACTATAAAATAACTATGCCGATATGTTTATAAGATTCGTATATATGGATTAAATATACAAAAAAATTTAATTTGTGTATATAAATAAATTAAAACTGTAAAATAAGATTAACCTCGGAAAAACCTGCTTATAAAATTTGCACTACTTGATTTCTCTTATATATTTATTGCCCGATGATACTACAGACACAGTATTAGTTTCGTACCCATTATTTCGGGAACATGGTTTGCTAAATGTTGGTTAGTCGAGAAACATTTTTTTATCTTAATCATGGTTCAGCCACATTATTTTGTCATGAAATCACTCCGACTTATTTGCGTCAAACTTAAGTTTCAAAAAATTTCACATACTGGTCAAAACTCACGTTAGGTATCGTCAATTCAAGGCATACTTCAAACTCTTTTATCTGCTCATTTGGTTCTAAAAACAAACGGTTCACGGCGTTCACAAAAATACCAAATGTTTGGCATTGAATTGACGTTTAAAAGTCAGAAATGATTTTTATAAATTTAGTGAATTTAGTTGTTGTTGTGAATAAATTTGTCCCCACTAACTAAATGTCTCAATGACAAGCATAAATTTAAAAAGAAGATTTTTTTGGAATAATTTTAGTGTCTATTTTCCAGGGTTATCAATTTGTACGTTCTCCATCCAGTGAGGTATGGCGGTAGTTTTTGCAGATTAACATGATACAACAACTGTTTGTTATATTTCCAGCCATCCTTCTAAGTTAAGTAACGTTCAAACTTCTTTTGAACACTTCTCCGTGTTATGAATATGTTCGTTGTAAAAAGATTGCCAGATATTAAAAGCACATTCAAGTGTGGGGATCTGTCGCAGGCGAAATACTGTATCTTTATCATCTCTATATCATCAATATAACCAGAACACCGCGTGCTCTTATATGAACTACTCAATTACTACGTATATATTAAGAATTCAATCCGGATTGAACCCGGATCGAAATTTCAATATATATGGAATCGAGTCAACTTCACGTTAACTCGATTCGATCCACCAAATTTGTAGAATCGAGTTAACTCAATCCTTAAAAACACCAATATATACGGAATCGAGTCGAAAAACAACAACAACAAATTATTTATAAAAATATTAATAATAAAACAACGCCATTTTTATTTCATTTACGATTATTTGCGAATGTATAATTTGTTTTTAAGTATTTTAATTTTTATTTGAATTTAAATAAATTTAGAAATATGTATTTAGAATAATGTTTTTGACGTTTATCTCAACTCAGTTTCAATTCGATCCAAACATAAGTCGCCAATATATACGCTAAAAAAATAACTCGGTTTCAATCCAAAGTTAACTCTAAGTTGATTCGATCCGGATTGAATCTCTAATATATACGTAGTAAATGTGATTAAAGTTACTCATGTTTCCAACCAAAGTAACCCGTAGGTTTTTAAATTCACATACTTTTTGTAGAATGGTGTCATAAGGGTGGTGGCGGAAATTAATAGTTTTGTGTCTCATTTCGATATATTGAGAGCGGCTGCCCAAGTATGATTTAACCCAGATCACAAATGAACTGCAGAAACCAAATTTGTACAAGTGTTCTGAGGTTTTATAATGATTAATGGAGCCAAAGGCCTTACCAAAATCAGTGTATATTACATATCAAACTGATCGTGCTGCTGGTGAACTAGGTAAGGTTGGCTGCGGTCGATCTTTTTGGTATGAAACCATGGGGACTTAGTGATATACACTAGGGAGCAATTGAAAGTTGACGATAGCAATCTGTAAATCTAATCTCATTCAGAGATGATCGGCAATCCAGTGCCACCCGTGACTTCAGACAAACTGCCTCTAGTGACCTGACCGCCGCCTGACTGTCCACATAAATTGCGATATCCCTCACGGATACCACGTTATGCTTCAACCATGTCACGACTTTGCCTGTCGCCACCATTTCAGCCTGGTACACGCTGCAGTAGTCAGGGAGACGAACGGAAATATTAACATTAAGATTCTCACAGAAGACTCCGGCTCCTACCTTGCCGTCTTGCTTAGAACCGTCCGTGAAAAAATGCAGTGCCTCGTTTTCCAGTATTGATCCGTTCCTCCAGGATTCTCTCGAAGAACAGATAATCTAGATTCGCCAGTTCTTCCCTTAGCGATCCAACTAACGTCGAGTGTCCCGCCTGAAAACACTTTCACTGAGTCGAGTCTCGTAGCCACATTGGCTGCGCTTCGCTTATAAGCATGCAGGCCGTTCTTTGCAACTTCTCCATCCTCTTTATATATGTTACCGTCTCCAGAGCTGGCCACCACACGCCCACCCCGTACGTCAGCACAGGTCTTACCACTGCCGTATAGAGCCAGTGTACCAGCTCTGGTTTCAGACCTCATTTCTTACCTATGGCGTCCTACACGAGTAAATAGCTACATTAGCCTTATTCACTCTTTCCACAATGTAAGGCTTCCTGGTGAGCTTAGTGTCCAAGATTTTACCCAGAAATCTCGCTCTATCAGCAAAAACCAGTCTAATGCCGTTCACGGTAGGAGGGCTAACTACCGGAATTTTATATTTCTTAGTAAATAGTACCAGCTCTGTCTTGGAACCGTTGATCCTTAATCCACATTTGCTGGCTCATTTCGTAACGATCAGGAGTGCATTCTGTATAACATCCCTAATCGTGTCCAGATATTTACCTGAGACAGCAATCGCTACATCATCTGCATCTTCTACAACCCCTATCCCCTCTCTCTCTCTCCAGTTCCAAGAGCAATCCATTCATCACAACACTAAAAAAGAAAGGGGCACGTTACACCTCCTTGCGGGATTCCTCTAACGACCCGTCTTCTAATGGTTGCCTCCCCCAGTTCCGAGGTAATAATCCTGCTTACCAGTATCTGATTTATCACATTTATCCTACTATGGAGTAGTTCACGTTCAAAAATAACAATCTTTCCATGATCACCTCCGTTTTTACATTATTAAAGGCACCATCAATGCCGAGAAATGCTACCATACAAAACTCTTGCGAGTAAATTGACTTCTCAATCATGCGTACCACATCGTGCAGACCTGTGCCCACCGATTTGCCCTTACAGTACGCACGCTGCGACATTCCCCAATTCCTGGGTTCAAATTTTGATCGAATACCTACATCTATCAACCTTTCTAAGGTTTTCAACACAAAGGATGATAGAGTTAAAGGTCTCAGGTCTTTTGGATAAGCAAGTGAGCTCTTTGTCGATTTCGGGATAAAGACCACTCTGACCTCCGTCCATTTCCTAGGAATATAGACCAGTTTCAGACATCCTCTGAAGATACCCTCCAGCTAGGGGAGGATGACTGCCGATTTCTTTTGGATCTCTGCTGATATAATCCAATCCGGGCCCGCTGATTTATAAGGCTTAAAACCGTTCAGCGCCCACCGGATTGCGGTACGAACATAAGTTTATATTGTTGCTTCACAGGTGTTCTATCGGATTTAAATCTGGTGACTGGGGTGGCCAATCCAGCGTTTCAATACAACTTCCAGTAAAATAATTTTTAGCAATCTGAGATGTATGCTCAGGGGTCATTATCTTGCTGAAAGATAAATTGACCTAACTTCATGTTGGCAGTCGATTCTGTTAAGTTGTCCTGTAGTACGTTTACCTATAAACTGCCAGTCATCTTCGCATCAATTGTGACCAGCTTCTGATCACACCAATTCTGATTTAGAGAAACATCCCCAAACCATGATAGAACCACCTACATGTTTCACAGTTTTTTGAATATAGTCATATTTAAGGCTATCATCTTTCCAGCACCAGACTCGTTTTCTCTTCTTTGGGTTTTTCAATCCGAACTTGGATTCGTCACTCGAAATTATTTGGTTCCAATACTCGGGTGGACTGTTTTCATGAGCCTTTGCAAAATTCAGTTTCTTTGTTTTATTAACAGCGCTAATTAGAGAACGTTTCTTGGCAATATAATTATTTAGACCAGACTCTTTTAATCTTCGTCGCATGTCCATACCGAATCATCTAGCTCTGTATCTTCTTTTAGCATTCTCGCAGATTTACCAGGATTCCTTCTTGCTTCAAGGAATAATCGACGATCGTCTTGGTTGGTTGTCTTCTTATTTTACGCCCACCTCCATTGTAATGTTTCAACATTTCCTTCTCTATAATATTTATCTACAATTTTTTTTCACCTTGTAAATGTTGAAATTTAATAATAGTCTAATTCACTGCAATTAGATTAATTTTTACGATCTTTAACAATTAATTTGCGAATGTTAGTAAGCGCGAGCGATCACATCTACACACCACGTATTGGGATGGAAAGAATTTGGGGCTGCGGATGTTTGTTCTAGCATGTCTCACACAGTATATAAACCGGAAACAAAGTTTATAGTAAAACACCGTTAAATTAGATTGTCAGATTATTATCGTTATTATAACTCGGCCGATGATTGGCAATAACTGGTTGATCGTGACTGGCTTTAGTCACTCTGGATTTCACAACGATATGTTGAAGGTTCTGAAAGGGAGCTTTACGGGTCGTTCTTAAATTGAGTATAGTTAGTCATCTACCACTGGGCGTATTATCTAAAAGCATGAGGTATTAAAAGTATTACACACACAGATTATTTTAGCCGATGTTGACCTAGTGCCTCATATATAGTCAATAATTTATTTGAAGCCAGTAACTTCACTTTGTATGCCGTTGAAATTGAATTAAATTTCTTCAATGAAAAACACTTGTAATATTTCCTTATAGTGACAATATTTATTTGTTTTTGGAATATCGATTTCATTCGTTTGTATTTTATGTCACTCATGCCATGTTTGGCAGAAAGTAGGTCTAGATCTTTTCCAATACGTTATGAATTAGAATTTACATCTGTGTGGCTCTTCCACAGTTGCTTTTCTCAGTTCAGAGAAATAATTTCTTTCTACCTTCTGCAATATCCTATTGTGTATATATATTGTCGTTTTAAAGATTTCCGGTTTGAAATCATTTGTTTTTTAAGTAAGCAAAGGCTATTGCAGTGAAAGAGACAGTTTTAGCAAAAGCCTCATGATACCACTTAGTACCGAAAACGGTTTATTCTTCTGATGAATTCCAATATTTCCGGTACCTTACATCTTATTAACTGAACCGCAAAGAGGAAGCATGAGCCAAAACAATTTGATCTGTGAAGGGAGTAGGAAGGGTAGGAAGATAAGGTGTGTTAACCGTCTCCTCCTCTACTCCACCACCCTGTTCGCAATTTTTATTCTCACGAACCCGAATTATAGACAAATGCGTACGTAACAAATTCACGGCAAAATCATATACATGCAGAAGTCCTCCAATCCCCCCAAAAAAACTGACTAGTCTTTAGATTGTAGCAGCAATTTATTGTTTCAGATCAAAAATCATTTGAAAATTTTTCCAACTTCGATAAACTGTCAAAATGTTGTTCCCAAGTCATTTGGCATGCTCTGCTACACAAATCGTGACGTTACATGATGCAAAAAACACACACAACACAGGACGATACACACCTATAACTTTATTCTCACCAAACAACAAATCGTCGAACTGTTGCACAAACGACAAAAAACAACTTTTGTGTATTTTGATATGACAACACACACACACACAGCTACAAATCTAGAACGGAATATGCCAATTATCTAATCTACGTACACAAAAAGTTTTAATAAAAGTGAAATGTAAAAATTACTAATTAATAATTACTTACGAGAGCAAAAAGTATAAATTAAAAATCAAAAAAAATATTTCCACATTTTGCAACACAACAAATTAAAAAACATAAACCAAGTAACGCATGCGTAATTTTATGTAATTCCAACACATATGAAACAAAATCCGATCACTCATACCAATGCACAAACAAACAAGAAAAATGTTTGTACCAAAAAAAATAACAAAACAAAAGAACTACAACAACAACTAATAAAATGCCGATGGACTAGACTTTATTTTAAAACAAAGTTCCAGACACAAACACGGATACCTGGATGGCACTTGAAACACATTTTTTGTTTATAAAACAGGATGCTTCCTTTTCGAATAATTTGGCGTACATACTTTTGTTGTGTTATGTACGTATAATACAGAAAATGAAATTAAAATAACGTTACCTTATTTATTTTGTTTTTTTTGTCTATTTTACAATAAAACCAAGTAAAATAAAAACGACGACCAAGAGAAAAAGAAGACGTAAATCCAGTTATAGTGAAGACAACAACGTATTTTAAAAACGAATAAAATGAGTATTATATTGTTGTCTTTATTTCACAAACACTTCTTTACGTAAAATTATGTATTATTCACATATGCTTATCTCACTCACACAAAAAAAAAAAAAACTTTTTATTTTATCTTTTATTTTATGTATTTATTTTGCTTTTGTTGTAAACTTAAAATATTTTAATCACATTTATTCAAATATAAAAAATAATAATCACATTTACTTATTTAATTTAATTAATATTTTTAATTCACATTAATTTTTCTCGTAACAAAATATAAACACAACACTACAACACGATTTAAGCAACTTAACTGATCACCACCTTGAAATTCTTAAGTGAACTAAATATCTCAACACGAACGGCGCAACGATCAGTAAAGGGGGCGACCATGACTTAATATGCTGAGCTACTGAATATAAAATCGATCGTTTCCACTGCACCGCCGAATACCAATAAACGAGTACAATTTTATATAATAAATGCATTTTTCGGGGTGATTGTATCGCGTGACTACACTCAAATATAACTATTATTGATTTAGTTTTGGTTCAGCTGTACGGCGAGGTAAACAAAACTAAATTAATTATGTACATAAAAAAACTAAAAGTAAATTATGGTTATGGATTACGAACGCACGTTTAATGTTGATTATAAGCTAAGACACCAACATAGTTTTTTAGTACATGACAAATAAATAAAAGACATTTAGGGGATTAATATATTTGAATTTTTGATACAGTCGGAGATAGATAAATAGTGTAACGGCTTGTATATATAACTGATTTGTGCAACAAAAAATTGAGTATCAGGTGAATCGTTGGCGTGATCAGATCATCATGATATTAATTTATATTTGGAATTATTCGATTTTATTTTGTGTAGTACCATGTGCGCTAGGATTCAGTGTCCAGCATACAACAGTGAAGCCACAAAACAGTGATTGTAAGTCATTCGAGGAGAAATGTGAATCGTGTCCGGTTGATACAAAATGTGTTCCCCATGTGCAGTGTACCGCATATATGTACACACCGAAAAATGCTCATGCACCGTTATGTGCGTTAAAAACAGGTGGCTATGGTCTTTGTTGTAAAGAACCGGAGAAAAATATCTCAACGTCATTTCGATCGTTTCAAAATGGTGCCACGCACATGAAAAAACTTCGTGCCGCTGTGCTGGATGCCAGAAAAAAATTTAGCGACCTGATAAAAGTTGAACACGAGATTCCGTATGAACTACATCACGGCGCACCGGAATTCACGCACAATATGGTTTTTCGATCGCCTCATAATTTTGACGACATGAAAATGATTGGCATCTCGTATTTAGCGATCGAGGAGGCATTAGCAACACAGTTGTATAAGGAACGGGAAAATATACCGAATGATGAGTTTCTATTGGGACACTTCGAAGCAACATTTGATGGCACCGTGCTTGGATATACTTGTGATCAGCATGTAGTTTGTTACTATCCACAGTCGAAATATAGAAGCGAGGATGGAACGTGTAATAATTTAGTACCCGAAAATACATTATGGGGATCGTCTGGATATCCAATGCAACGATTACTTCCGCCCGTGTACGAGGATGGAATTTGGGCACCACGAGTGACATCGGTTACGGGAGTTCCGCTCCAAAGTTCTCGTTACGTGTCCCGAAAAATATTCAGCAGTATCGCAATTTCGCACAACTTTTTAAATTTGCTGTTCATGCAATTCGGACAGTTTATATCCCACGATGTGGTCCAGTCGTCGAGCATAAAACAATCAAATGGCCAAGGAATAACATGCTGTACGGAGGATGGTTCCAGCATGCTGCCACCAAATATGCTACATTTTGCCTGTCTGCCGATTTTAATCGATGACGCCGATGAATTTTACAGTCGGTACAATCAGCGCTGCATGAATTTCATTCGATCATCGATCGCTCCCCAAGATCACTGTCGAATGAGCTACGCAAAACAAATCTCGAAAGTAACACACTTTATCGATGGATCGATGATATACGGATCGGATGCCAAAACGTACTCCGATATACGGCTATTTCGGTTCGGTCGGCTCCAAATGTTTTTCGATGTTGACCGATATTTACTGCCGATTACCAAGGAGGATAACGCCTGTGAACAAATTGATCGATCCGGATCGTGTTACTTTGCTGGAGATGGTCGAGTGAATCAAATTGTTTCGTTAACAGCGATGCATACGATTTTTGCACGGGAGCACAATCGAATTGCACATGTGCTTGGACAACTGAATCCACATTGGTCGGATGAAATTTTATTCCAGGAAACGAGGCGGATTATTATCGCAATACTTCAGATCATAACGTATAAAGAATTTTTACCGTTACTGATCGGAAATGAGGCCATGGATAGATTTGGCCTTCGCCTTCAAGGTTACGGATATTCCTCCGATTATGATCCGCACGTAAATCCAGCGGTCACAAATGAATTTTCCGTAGCCGCATTTCGTATGGGACACTCACTCGTGGATGGAAAATTCCAGTAAGTTTAACCGAAACTATGCGTAGCCTTTAAACTGATTTAATATTTTATTTCTAGCATCAATCATAATCCGAATGTTAATGAGGTAATAATGCTTCCAGAAACATTTTTCAAGCCGTCCCGACTGCGCCAACATGACTTTCTCGACAAATTAATTCAAACTCTACTCGATCAACCGATGCAACAGGCTGATGTTTCCATTACGCCGGGCCTAATGGGATACTTGTTTCGAAATAATTTACCGTTTGGGTTAGATTTGGCCGCTATAAATATACAGCGTGGCCGCGATCATGCAATTCGGACGTATAATGATTATCTCGAACTAAGAGGGCTGAGCCGAGTACAATCGTTTACGGAGTTTGGAGCGTACGGTTTACCGTTGTCCGAGGTTTACGATCACGTCGATGATATAGATTTATGGGTTGGTGGATTACTCGAGGAACCATACGAGGATGCACTACTCGGTCCAACCTTCATCGATATAATTGGAGAACAATTTTCTCGATTACGTCGGGGTGATCGTTATTTCCATGAGCACGAGCCAGCCATAAATCCTGGGCATTTTACTACATCGCAGCTGTTCGAACTTCGTCAAATCACATTGGCACGCATAATCTGTGACAATACTGATCAATATTTTAAGGATGAGATATCGATAAACGCGTTTAAGCTGTGGGAACCAAAAGTCTTCTGTGCCAGTAATGAAATTCCACAAATCAATCTCGCGGCTTGGCAGGAATAAAATCAACGGATGAATTTATTTTACATTAAGCTAATTTTATTTTATTGTTTTAATATTTATAAATAAATTGTTCCACTAGAACTGAATAAACGCAATAAATTGGTGAAAAAATGTTAGTACCTTTTTTATTGATCATATTTTAAGGTAATTTCAAGCCACCAGGCGACTCGTGGCTATTATCGCTTACTGTAAAATTTTATTGAGTTTTTTGCGAGTTTATTAAAATTATTCAGTTTCCCACACGGAAAGGAGCAATAAACAATACTTTGATTCCGTTGCAAATAAAACAGATACACCAAGTTGCTGCACATTTAACAAAATTTATTTATAGGTCTAACATTGATAAACAAATTTTTCTAATACGAATTGAATAGACGCAATAAAAAGACCAAACCCCAAGGCCATAAATGCTCCCTGAAGATGATAAATCGTTAACACTTTTGTATTCGTGAGATTTTTAGATGATTCCAATTTAACTTTAGATTGGATCGTTTGTTGCAAAGAGACATTCTGTTTGATTTGTTCTGCCCATGCGTTGATAAGACCCGCCTGCCCGATTCGGAGTAGCAACCCATCGATACCAGATAACAGCGGATGTCCTTTAACCAGTAACATTTCAACCGGGGAAGTCACAATATCATCACGGAAAGCTTTTATAAGCGGATTTCCAAATTCATCTTTGTATTGTCGCTCGATGAATTCAAAATATTCGCGGCTTATCGCCATGGCAAAATCTCGTTTCGTCGCGATACGCTCAAGACAATTAGCGGCCGATTTGCACAATTGATAATTTTTTATCGAGACGTCATCGATCTGATTAATTATGAATTCACTGTTTACGAAATACCTAGTGGTCGCTTCTTGCATCCCGTACTCCATCTTAGCGTCCAAGATATCGGTAAACCTAGTCATTTGTTGGTGATACACCGGTGTTGTAAGCGTGCTAACCAAGTACGTAGTATAAGCCGCCGACCAATGCATGCAGTACAGTAACCATAAATACATGAAACATTTAATTTTTGTTGTTCTGGGAAATGTAGGTGTTCCACTGCCACATACCATGCGCCAAATTACGAGAAATGTTCCATACGGGTGGCGAAATTTCTGGTGCTCTGAATTTGGGCTGGACGATGCTCCAAGAAGATATGTCACGATTGAGACGATTACATATACAAATCCACTGGCAATCCAGGCGCGTGGTTGAAAAATTGCGACTAAACTTTGCCACGGCGGTATTAGATCTGGAGATGGTGCCAGCCACGTAGTTTTATCTTGGGTATATTGCACCGTAAAATCAAAGAAATCGTGATGCGCCGCATTAGGAGTAAATGTTGCAATCGCAATATCAATTTCTTGGCGCATCAGCATTCCAACTAGGCCAGTGCCATTATCTTCGATTGTACCCCAATTTTCCGGTTCAGCGAAACTTTTGAATTCGATTGTGAAATTAAAATGTTTTGCGATCGTCTTTATGATTTCAATCTCGATTCCGTTTTCAAAATCGTAAATGATTTCTGTACGGTTAGAATTGGCATATTTCGTAGGTTCCAAAATGAACGGAGGCCAAACGAAAGTACCAACTCTGACCACGCATTTATTTAAATTTGTCGGTACTTTTTCCGGAAAATAGTTTGTGTTGTTTGGTATTAATTTGTTTTTCTCACAGACACCAAGAAGATGCAACTCGATTTCCTGTTTTCCACAATTTCCTTCGTCGAACGGAAACCATGTAATGATCTGCTGGTTAGCTGTTCGGTTACCTGTTCCACTAATCACTGCCACGATAATTAAATTGACGACAAAATATTTCCAGGCCAAATTAATAAACCCCATCAGCAATGGATCTCGTTGCGACATAGAAATTCCGATTTCCATATAAAGGATAACATTGGCGTGTGGGTTCCAAGATGTCGTGGTCGTTAGGAACGACAGAATTAGGCTCAGATCTTCATTTGTACGTACCATCATAATATAGGCGTGCACTTTTTCCGCGAACATTAGTTGATTATCGGGTCGATGTTTATTAGAATTTGTATAAACTCGGCCGTGCCTTCCCAAGGCCGTTTTCGTCATAACCGTCCAACCGTTTTCCAGCATTAGTTTTTGCAAGACGAGCTGCTCGCTTGACATCGCAACACGAGGACTGGTTGACTTCTTCAAACCTGACGATAAAATCGATATTATTGATGTGGGTGGAAAATATCGATGAGCCAATTTTAGTACACATTCTGATCCCGATTCTTGTAGTTTAAGGATATTAGTATTAAACGACATTTGCAGAACTCCTTCGATTTGTGCCACCATTATCGCGATAGTGACAGCAAGAAATAGTTTTACAGTGAAATTCAACATTTTACTATTGAAGAGTACGCTGGTGATTTGAGCTTTTATACTTTAACAAATGAATATCTTTGTTGTTGATTTTGATTGACATGTACATCGTAACGCTATTACCCATTATCGTTTAACTAATCAAACTATCAATATTCCGATAATCATGTTTTGTGACTAAAAGGAATTGCTGTTCGATTAGGAACGGAAGGTTTTTGTGTATTATCTTGATACCTAAATTAAAACTCCGAAAATCAAAGATTTTCAAGACGATTGATTCAAGACGGTGAGGCTCAGTTTTTACAATGATTGGATTTTTGTGAATTTTGATTATTGCTCTGGAAAATGGGTAAATTGAATGGAACAAGGACAGCTTCCATAAAACATCCAAATTTAATAAAACCAACCCATTTCTCAACTGAAAATCACTGACTGCCATTCTAATTTCCACGGTAAAGGGAATAATCAGGAGTGTAAAGCCCTGGCAGTTGTCCCCATTACATAAGCATTTTGGATGACTCTAGCGCCTTCCGTATTTTTCCATATGCCGTATTTTCCCATATATCCGAGAAGTTATAAACCTATGAATAGAGCTCGTGTACAGGTTCGTTCTCATTCATAAACTCATATAGCAATTTTTTAGTTTTCCAAGGAAACCACAAGCCCATAAGAATCTGATAAAGTTTCCCTGGAACCACGTATTCCTTTCCGACAACAAATTATTCGCTTTCAAAAATTTGTCTAAAATTTATTCCCCTGCAATTTGTTGCCAGATTTCTATCCCGATCCCTTTTTGGAACAGCTACCTGCATTAGTCGATCTTCGTCAATGTTTTAAAGTGACTGTGCTAATAAAATTTCTAATTTCTTATCAACCACTTCAGCGCTTATGGTAAATGGCGGTCAGAAGCACAAAATCCCTTCTCTAAAGAGTCCTGACGAACGAATACTTACCATTGCGGAAATGTGAGCACAATGTGAGAACGACACAACATTTCGGAGAGCGATGGAACCACAAATGAAGTTGCCAGCTGGCTTCAATAATTAGGAGCAGTACTTCATGTTTATCTTCCGTTAATTTTTTTTTAGAAGAATAATATTCATCCCGTGCTCACTAATCCCGAACTATTATACAAACCGGAAGCTTCTTCAAGTTAAAAATTACACATTTACAGTTTACATTGAAATATATTTCACTGATCTAACACTTATAAACCAATTTTTCCAATAAGAATTGAATAAACGCAATAAAAAGGCCAAACCCTAAAGCCATAAACGCGCCCTGGAGGTGATAAAATGTTAGTACTTTTTTATTGGTCCGATTTTTTGTAGTTTCCAATTTGACTTTCAAAGCAATTGTATGTTGTAATGAGATATCCTGTTTAATATGTTTTGCCCAAGCGTCAATAAGACCCGCTTGGCCAATTCGGAGCAGCAACCCATCCATACGAGATAATAGCGGATGTCCTTTAACAAGCAACATTTCAACCGGGGAAGTCACAATATCATCACGAAACGCTTTTATTAGCGGATTTCCAAATTCATCTTTATATTGTCGCTCAATGAACTCGAAATATCCGCGGCTTATCGCCATGGCAAAATCTCGTTTCGTTGCGATGCGGTCGAGGCATTGCGCGGCCGATTTACACAATTTAAATTTTTTTACCACGACGTCATCGAGATTCTTCATTTTGAAATTACTATTTTGGTAATATCTGGTGGTCGCTTCTTGCATTCCATACTCCATATTAGTTTTCATGATGTCATTGAAGCTGGTCATTGGCTGATCATATACCGGTGTTGTTAACATACTGATCAGGGAAGTGGTGTAGGCGGCGGACCAATGCATACAGTACAGTAACCATAAAAATAGGAAACATTTAATTTTTGTAGTTTTCGGGAATGTGGGTGATCCGCCGCCACACACCATGCGCCAAATTACGAGAAATGTTCCGTACAGATGTCGAAATTTTCGATGCTCCAAGTTTTCACTGGACGATACTCCAAGAAGATAAGTAACGACGGATACAATTACATATACCAATCCACTGGCTATCCAGGCTCGTGGTTGGAAAATTGCGACCAAGCTTTGCCACGGCGGTATTAGATCCGGAGCTGGTACCAACCACGTAGTTTTGTCCTGGGCATATTGCACCGTAAAGTCAAACAAGTCGTGATACGCTAGAGTAGGCGTAAATGTTGCAATGGCAATATCAATTTCTTGTCGCATCAGCATTCCAATTAGGCCTGTGCCGTTATTTTTGGTTGTACCCCAATTTTCCGGTTCATCGAAACTTTTGAATTCGATTGTGAAATTAAAGTGGGTCGCGATCGTCTTTATGATTTGGATCTCAATCCCGTTTTCAAAACTATAGACGATTTCTGCGCATTGCTCGTTCACGTATTTCGTGGGTTTCAAAATATATGGTGGCCAAGCGAAGGTTCCGACTTTGATCCCGCACTTATTTAAATTTGATGGAACTTTCTCCGGAAAATAGTTGGTATCATTTGGAATTAATTCATTTTTCTCGCAAACCCCAAGAAGGTGTAGTCGGATTTCCTGTTTTCCACAGTTTCCTTTATCGAATGGGAACCAAGTAATAATCTGCTGGTTATTTGTCTCCCGAATCAGTACCACTATGATTAAATTGACGACAAAATATTTCCAGGCCAAATTCACAAATCCTGTTAACAGCGGGTCGCGCTGAGCCATTGCAATTGAAGTATCCATATAAAGAATTACATTGGCGTGAGGGTTCCACGATGATGTGTTCTTCAAGAACGATAGAATTAAGCTTAGATCTTGATTTGTTCGTGCAACCATTATGTAGGCGTGCACTTTTTCAGCAAACTTTAGATTATCGTCCAAGCGATTTTTTATATGAGTATTCATTCGGTCCGGATTACCCAAGGCGGTTTTCGTCATTAGCGTCCAACCATTTTCCAACATTACTTTTTGCAAGACGAGCTGATCGCTTGAAATTGCAACACGAAGATTGGCTGACCTTTTAACGCCTGACGATACTATCGATATTATTGAAGCGGATGGAAAATATCGATGAGCCAATTTTAGTATACATTCCGAACCGGATTCCTGCACTCTATGGATGTTGACGTCGAACGATAATTTTAGAGTTCCTTCGATTCGAGGTACCAGAATTGCGATATTAATAGCAAAAAGTAGCTTTACGGTGAAATTCAACATTTTAATGATGGAGATAAAGTCCCGATTTCTAGTTTTATGTTATATTCCAAGTTAATTAAAATGTTTTGTTGTTGTTTTGATTGACATGTACATCGGAATGCAATTACCTATAATGTAACTGTAATTTGTGTTCTAATTGTTGGTATCTAATTGACTAGCGTGACATTTTATATTAACTATCGTGATAGTTTATTTATATATTTACATAGATCAGAAAACGAATGGATTTTGTTGACATTTAATTTTATTTTTCAAACTAACATTTATAAACCAATTTTTCCAACAAGAATTGAATAAAAGCAATGAAGAGACCAAATCCCAAAGCCATAAATGCGCCCTGAAGATGATAAATGGTTAGTACTTTATTATGGTTGTGATTTTGAGATGAGTCCAATTTTACTGTCGACTCGACGTTCATCTGTAATGCAATATCTTGCTTGATTTGTTTTGCCCAGGTGTCGATAAGGCCGGCTTGAATAATTTGAAGCAATATGCCATTAATTCGAGGTAATATTGGATGCCCTTTAACCAGTAACATTTCAACCGGACAAGTCACAATATCATCACGAAATGCTGTTATAAGCGGATTTCCAAATTGATCTTTGTATTGGCGATCAATAAATTCGAAATATTCGCGGCTTATCGCCATGGCAAAATCGCGTTTCGTTGCGATGCGGTCGAGACATTTCGCGGCCGAGTGACACATTTTATAATTTTTTAGCAGGATCTCATCGAGGTGATTGATTATGTACTCGTTGTTTTGGAAATATCGGGTGGTCGCTTCTTGCATTCCATACTCCATTTTGGCGTCCATTATATGATAAAAGCTTGTCATTTGCGGCTGGTATATCGGTGTTGTTAGCATGCTGACCAAGTACGTGGTATACGCAGCCGACCAATGCATACAGTACAATAACCATAGAAACAGGAAACATTTGATTTTTGTTGTTTTTGGAAATGTCGGTGTCCCACTGCCCCACATCATGCGCCAAATTACGAGAAATGTTCCGTAAGGGTGGCGAAATTTTTGGTGTTCAAAAAATTGGTTTGACGACGCTCCAAGTAGATACGTAATAATTGAAACAATTACGTACACAAATCCACTAGCTAGCCAGGCCTGTGGTTGAAAAATTCCGACCAAGCTCTGCCACGGCGGTACTAAATCCGGTGACGGTACCAACCAAGTAATTTTATCCTGAGTATATTGAAATGTAAAATCAAACAAGTCGTGATTCGCTTCGGTAGGTGTAAGTGTTGCGATGGCAATATCAATTTCTTGGCGCAACAGCATTCCCATCAATCCCGTACCATTTTTTTCGATTGTACCCCAATTCTCCGGCTCCTCAAAACTTTTGAATTCGATTGTAAAATTGGCGCGCTTCGCTATCGTCTTTATAATTTCGATCTCGATACCATTTTCAAACTGATACGTGATATCTGATTGGTTTCCGGTAATATTAACGTATTTAGTGGGTATCAGAATAAAAGGCGGCCAAACGAATGTCCCAACTCGTATTACGCATTTATTTAAATTTGATGGAACTTTCTCCGGAAAGTAGTTTGTATTGTTCGGAATTAGCTCATTTTTCTCGCATATACCGAGAATTTGCAATCGGAATTCCTGTTTTCCACAATTTCCCTCATCGAATGGGAACCACGTAATAATCTGCTGATTCTTTGATTCTCTAATTAGCACTATGATGATTAAATTAATAATGTAGTATTTCCAGGCTAAATTTATAAAGCCTGTTAAAAGAGGATCTCGTTGTACCAGGTCGATTCCAGTATCCATGTAGAAAATAAAATTTGCATGCGGGTTCCACGATGACGTAATCTTCAAAAATGACAGGACTGCTGCAAGTTCTTCGTGCGAGCGGCCAATTAAAATATACGCATGTACCTTTTCAGCAAACTTTAAATCATCCTCCATTCGATCATATGTATACATCCGGTTGTGATTACCACTGGCCGTTTTCGTCATTAGTGTCCAGCCTTTTTCCATCATTATTTTTTTCAAGATCAATTGCTCATTTGACATTGCAACGCGAGGATTGGGTGACCTCTTAAATCCTGATGATGTGATCGAGATTATTGATGCGGGTGGAAAAAATCGACGTGCCAAGCTTAGTACACATTCTGAACCGGATTCTTGTATACGAAGGATAGTAGCGTCGAACGACAAGTTAATTGTTCCTTCAACCCGAGCGGTAAACACTGCGATAGTGATAAGGATGACAAATAATGGTCTTGTAACTGATTGCAACATTCTACTAAATGAAACACGTAACTGGATAACAGCTTTATATATGTTCGAAAATTAATGGAAATCCTTTGTTTGGTGGTTGGCTTTGATTGACATGTATACACCGTAATGTAATTAAACATTTCCTTTCGTTTACTAATTTATTTTCACTGTGGTGTGTATAACAAATCTTGGTGTTTAAATTAATCAATAAGTGAGTTCCCATTCTTAAAATATATTTATAATTAAAACTGTACTCTGTATAGCGAAGCGATCTGATACGAATTTTCCGCCTTAAGGATAAATTAATTCCACCTTTATTTACGAAGTTTGACAAAAAGAAAACCGGAAATCCCACCAAACTTTTAGGTTAAATTTCCTTAGGTTAACCTTTCAAAGTAGAAGAGAAGTCTAAAGAGCTTTATTTTATAGCGTTGGTGGATTGTAGTATCGGCGGACTCGTTTCTTCTAACGAGAACCCCTTACAAATTTGTGATGTTAAATCTGTGAGGCGGAATACCATCTCCGTAGATCCAATTTCTAAAATAGCTTTGGGAACTGTTTAAGCTGGGTAATGGTTGCCGACCAATGAATACACATGTGAACGATCATGTAGAAATCACCCTTTCCTGCCCATTGTGTTAAAACAGCTCTATCTGACTCATATTGGCTGTTACCATATTGGCTATGGATTTTGTACGCTTTTTCCATTCCACTGGAAATTTACCTTAACGTCGTAGTAGTTGTGTACATATTGGGTACGTGTTTTGTTTTGTGTATTTGACGTCATTTAAGGCGGATTTAGTGTTGCGTTCTTTCGTTCCTTCGTTCTGAAAATTTTTTAAATCAATCCAAGTTGCTGAAAAAAATTCACGAGAGAAAAACCCGTCATCCAATGAAATTGGTTTAAAAAAAAAATTCCGAAGGTAGAAAGGAACGAAAGAACGCAACACTGAATCCGCCTTTAAGAACACAAAATAATGTGTTAAAAAAAATTGCAATCGCAACTATTTATTTATCATTTGTCATTTATTCCACCGCTCGCGAGTAGTGGAAAAATTCACATGATGCATGATGCACATACAGTCTTTGCCAAAAGTATTGAGAACCCACACCCATGATATCTTACAATTTTTTTGCGAGTATCAATTTGAAATAAATTGAAACAATTTTTAAAGGTTCACATTACTATTTATTTATATAAAATTAATATTTTGTGGGTCCAACCTTTGCCTTAATTACGGCAGAAATTCTTTTGGGTATAGAGAGCTTACAAGTTTTTTACATTATGCAGGACGTATGGCGCTCCATTCTTGGTGCAAACACCTCCGTTTTAATAAACTCGATAAATGTTGTATGGGGTTCAGGTCTGGGGACTAGGCAGTCCACTCCAGAACCTTAATGCCATTTTCTCGAAACCATGCCATTGTGCGAGCAGCTTTATGACATGGCGCGTTAATCTGCTGGAATTTAACGCTATCTGTGTTTGTATCACCAAAAAGTTGGTTCTAAGTTTGATTCGTCTGACCACACGATATTTGACTAATCTTCTTCGGTGAAACTTTGGTATTCTAAGGCCCATTTATACCGAGCCTTCTTGGTTTTTTTTTCGGAAAGCAAGGGATTTTTCCTGGCTTTACAGCCTTTCAAACCAGCTTCCTCAAGTCTTCTGCGAGTGGTGCGAGCATAGATTGGTTTCTTAATTTCTACTGACAACTCAGCAGCGAGGTTTGAAGAAACTCTTTTTCCTATTTTTTAAAGCTTCTCTCACTAACTTTCGGTCGTCACGGTATGACCTTGTTAAAGTTAGCCGAAAGTCCCGGAAAAAAAAATGATAATGCAGATTGTGTCTTTGGTTTGATAGCCGAACATAAAAGTTCAACAACGTTGATCAATATAAGAAAAATTATTTTTTCCTTCATTTTATTTACTTCTTTAAGTTGATATTATTAAAATAAAAGTTTTAGTTTATGATATGTTATGTCTACTCCAGACCAATTGTAAAAAATTTTTGATGGCGATACAGGGGTGCAATTTGACAAGATTTCCGTAGTTCAATTTCTGAAAAATTCGTTGAATGGCCCGGCGTTCTTGTTTAACCTAAATTCGCATTGATGCAACTATGGCCATTTGATAGGCCCTACTGCTTGTTAACAACAGTCTAATTTTGAAGAATTTCTGATGGCGATACAGGGGTGTAATTTGAAATTTTGATAGTGTTGTTCAATTTCTGCAAAATTCATTGAATGGAATGGAGCTCTTATTTAACACGTTGCCGCACACTTTCAAATGTGTGTTTTGATAACTTTTGTAATTGCAATGATATTTCGTTGCGGAAAGGAATGCGTTGTTGAGAATTGAAAAATATGTCGGTATTCCTTAAAAAACGAAAAAATTGTATGACTGCTATAGCCGTTATTTGCGCTAATGAGTTAAAAAACGAAAAAGTTGTATGACGGCTACACCCGTCATTTGCGCGAATGCGTTAACCTAAATTCGCATTGATGTCACTATGGCCATTTGATAGGCCCTAATGCCTGTTAACAATAGTCCAATTTTGAAAAAATTCTGATGGGGAAACAGGGGTGTAATTTGAAAAAATGTCCATAGTTCAATTTCTATACCCATCAGAGTTTCTTCAAAATTTGACTGTTGTTAACAGACTTTAGGGCCTATCAAATGACCATAGTGGCATCAATGCGAATTTAGGTTAAACAAATTTCGGTTAAACAAGAATTTCGTTAACCGGTTTCATTAACCGATTAATTTCGTTTCGAAAACGGGGATGTAATTTCGCTAGTTCAATATGTTTCCACAGTTGGGATGAATTTGACCAACATGATGGCCTATCTATAGTGGCATCAATGACAAAGTATGCTAACATGGACTCTCCACCTGCTATTGCTTTCTAGTTATGCTAGAAAATTTCGATCAAATGGCAAGTGGAGACACGCAATAATATTTATATGCTAGCTGTATGCTATGAATACATGCTATGTCGGCAGAACTCGATAGCATGTATATAGCATGCATATTTTGACGTTTCAATATGGCGATACATCAATATTCAATTTCAATATTGCGTCTACTAAATTTTTTCGCTTTCATACTGGTGATACATACATATTTCAATAAATAAAAAATAAATAACCAAATAAATTTAAAAAAATTATATTAATAAAATTATATAAATATTTTATAAATATTTTTTAAGAATGATTTCTAAACGTCAAATTATAGCAAGTTTACCACACCAGACTCCATCTTGGCAAATTTTGATAGAAAGAGAAAGTAGATTGCAATAGCATTCAGATAGCAGGTGAAGAAGCCGTGTTATCTAGAACGACAGGCCATTCATTGCATTTTCGACATATTGAACTAGCGAAATTTTGATAAACTACATCCCTGTTTCTCCTTCAGAATTTCTTCATAATTAGGCCGAAGTTGACCAACATTATGACACATCAAATGGTCATAGTGGCATCCCCATCATACTTTATGTTCATTTGAAGCAAGGTTAACAATTGCTTTTCAAATTATAGTTGATTGATTTAAACATTTGTATTTCTCAAGTTTAAATAGAATTAGGTTTTACAACAACCTTCGCATACTAAAACATTAAAATTGGTTTCTGTTGATGTGTTGTTGAAATAATTTTTCGGCTGATAACTTTCGGCTGAAGAATATTGATCAACGGTGACGTATTTATTTATTCGGTGACGTATTTATTTCGGCTGAGAAAGCGAAGACACTATCTGCATTATCTATTTTTTGATTTTTTGACTGGAAACTTTCGGCTAACTTTAATAGTATCACGGTATGTGGTGATGCGTTTGCGCCCGGTTCTATACCTATTACTGTGTGATCGCTATCACTAATATCACTAAATTTAACAAATTAAAACACCAAAAGCGGACTAGATCACTGGATGTGTACACAATGAGCGAAAGTAGCGAACGGACGAATAAATACAAAATGGAAAAATGACAAATTTTATTGGACCAGATGGTTTATCGCCACATCTGCGGTGTGAGTCACTGTTTTTAGTCCTTTTTAGATGTCGAAAAAATAATAAACAAACAAAAAGGGTTGTTTTCTGTTATACTTATTGTGTACGCCCGAAATTTATAGGGTGCTCAATACTTTTGACCAAGGCTGTATATTTTTTCAACCGATAATGCACATTTATAAAATCAAGCCAACATTTTGGCGAAACATCATTAGAGTTTGACACACGCATAAAGTTCTGAATTTCGTGAGAAAAGCGTACAAAATCCCTAGCCAGGAATGATATGTTGATCATAGTTCTTTTCCCCAACGGCGGAAATGTGTATTGTTTCAGCCTTAACGATACACCTCGCTGATGGAGATCATTCCAAGGCCTTGAATTTTAAATTTCTTAAACTGAAGTCGATGATTTTGATTTAGTAATATAAATCCATTGCTCGGAGTTAGACCTCGAACGATGCAATTGGAATACATGCTACTGGTGTTACCAGTTAAAAAATGTCCAGCAATAAGAAAATCAATATGATCTGCATCGTTGGATATATGGACACAGAGGGAGTGAATTGAGAGATGCTTAACCGCATTCTCCCATAATCCTTCGAAATGTGAAACGTTCGGACGTATAAAGTACCATGTATTGTTCTGTGTTGTAAATGATCCTCGATAATATGCTTCTCCCGCAGTGTCATTGGTTTTGGATTAGTAGACTGTTTGCCTTATTGAAGTTCGTACGGTTATCATCATGTAAAACTTTTGAATGCGGTCAAGGAGGTGTTTCCTGTTAAATCAAAAACCACTTCGAGATGAACTGCCTTTGTTAAAAGAAATCTAAAATAGCAATGTAATCCTTGTGGACCTTATTTCGTTTGCCTTTATTGAGATCCGTATGTCCAATGAACCGGCATAATCGACACCGGTTGGTGTCATTCATTCGCTATGCCTTTCTCCGAATGGGGGATCCGAAGTTTTGAGTTTTCCTCCTACCCATATAAGACCGTCGTTTTGTGGTACGGATTCAGCGAGGCGATGGTGCCCCTAGATATGGATCAAATGAGATGAACAGTTACTCCTAGCAGTTTTAAATAAACTGATTTGTGGTCGATGAGCTTGATTATGACGTTGTTAGATGCAGCGTCCTTGAGAAAGTGAAGAGCAATTGTGATCCTTTTCAGATCAATGCTCGTGTCAAACATCTCCGTGGTCTCAATTATTATGAGTTTCTTCATTATTTTACCATTGTCTAGAGTACTAAATTCTGATAGAGAAATTCCACGAGATGCATGGTCCGTTTCTATGTGTTTCCATCCCTCCATTTTAGTGGTGTTTTGAATTTCTGATACCAGAAATGAATGTTTTCCATTTTGTTGCTGTTTTTTTGTAGCCAAGCCAAAACAATGGTAGATTCTTTCCATATGGCGTAAATATCACCTGTATACGGTTCCTATCCAACGTGGAACTGATAGGGTTTCGTACTGTACCAGTATCGCAACTGCACCCATTTTCACTTCATTGAGGCGTCAAATAGAACGCAAAATTTTGATTCCTTTGAGCTTTCTTTCAAAAATCCATGACGTGGAATGTATATTTGTCATTGTCGTCCATTATTTCGGAATGTTTTTTCAATTTGCAAGAGCGGTGGGTTTTTGTTAAAAACCCCCCGTTTAACCGTTTGTCGGTAAGTGATCTCACACTGTTCATAGGATATTGTTAGTAGAGATGCTAAAGGTACCTCTTCTAACTCCCAAAACTTGGGAAGCTCTAGAGCTTGTGCTAATTCTTCCTTTACACTGATATAAATCATTACAGTCCTAGGTTCAGCGGTTGTTGCCACTATCAGCTAACCCAAACTTGTTTTCATTGCATTTGAATTTTCTCAAATGATCTGTATTTCTGACATATCCGCGTAGGCGTCTGTTCCTAACCAAAACATAAGTGTTCTGTCAGGTGGTTTTTGTATTGTCTCCCATTCCAACCAAGCTGGTACGTAATTTTTTGTGATGTAAACATAAACCTTACTGTTGACATGTATTTTCAGTAATCGAGGATGCTTGGGGTCCTTAATCAGTTAATCTGTTGAGAGCAGCGTCGCGGTGTTTCCGGGTCGTGTTGCTTGTTATTGAATATTATACATGTTTCTGTTTTGAGACATGCTTCTGTTGGATGTTTTGATAGACAGCTGGTACACGAGTTTTTTCTATTGATGAAATCTTATCTCCGGCTGGGGTGATTTGTTTAAAATTAACACAAGTTAGAACTATGTGTCCCGTTCTTTGCAGTAATCACAAAATTCACCACTTGTCCAAAATTCTTCTATGTGTATCAACCCATGAAGTGTTTACTTGATTGGCGTTTGTACGTTAGAGTGCTTCAAGAACATTTATTCGCTACATTAACAGATGTAAAAATTGTTTCATGTTTGGAGGGTCACCATTTACGAGTTCTCGTAGTGCTTTAGGCTATAGTAATCCAACTTTTTGACTGTCTTCTGCTTGCAGTGCAAGGTGTCCAATTAAGGTAGATGATTCTCCTTTTAAGCTTTCCTTAAAATAGGTTTTTCGACTTCTGATAATCTCTGAATTTTATGAACGGAAAATGATTCCATTTTCGTGTAATGACCGAGATGTCTTGTTATCGACCACAATGAGGTTCACTCCAAAATAAATATGAACCGATGACAGTTTTATTAAAAGAATCACATTAAGCAATAATTCACATTCAAATTATTTACACAACGTTTGATAGGTTAGGCCGTTACGAATAACTTCCACATGAATGTTATTTGGTGCAATCTCTGTGGAATTTAATTCTATTTTAAATTTCACACAAAATTCTTATAAGAAGTATTTCAACCATTATACAGTAATCCAAAGTTTCATCCATTACAACTTCTTCATAATGGGCTAAAATTATCAAAATCTTAAACCAGCGATGATTCATTCAACCATTTTGAAGTAAGGACAACAACACGCATATGGATTCAAGTTTTAAAAACGCATCTATTTCATTTCCCTAGCATTTATAAACAAATATTTCCAACAAAAATTGTATAAAAGCAATAAGCAAACCAAACCCCAAAGCCATAAAAGCGCCCTGGAGATGATAGAAAGTTAACACTTTGTTAGTACTCAAATTCTGAGATGATTCTAATTTAATTCTCGATTCGATCGTATGCTGCAGTGATGCATCCTGTTTGATTTGCTTCTCCCAAGTGTCAACAAGGCCGGCCTGAATAATTTGTAGCAGTAATCCGTCGATTCGAGATAATAGCGGATGTCCTTTCACCAGTAACATTTCAACCGGAGAGGTCACAATGTTGTTGGTAAAAGCTTTTATTAGTGAATTTCCAAATTGATCTCGGTATTGCCGCTCAACGAACTCAAAATATTTCCGGCTTATCGCCATCGCAAAGTCGCGTTTCGTTGCGATACGTTCGAGACATTTCGCGGCCGAGTGACACAATTTATAATTTTGCATCATGAAGTCATCCATTTGATTGATTATGAATTCGTTCTTTTGAAAATATCTGGTTGTCGATAGTTGCATTCCATACTCCATCTTGGCATCCATGATATCATTAAAACTGGACATTTGCTCATGATATACCTGTGTTGTTAGCATGCTGATTAAGTAGGTGGTGTACGCGGCCGACCAGTGCATACAATATAGTAACCATAAATATAGAAAACATTTAATTTTCACAGTTTTTGGGAAAGTGGGTGTTCCGCTGCCACACAGCATACGCCATATTACGAGGAAGGTTCCGTAAGGATGACGAAATTTTTGATGCTCCAAACATTGGTTGTTGGATGAAGCTCCAAGGAGATACGTTACAATGGAAACCATTACGTATATAAAACCACTGGCGACCCATGCCTGTGGTTGAAAAATTGCGACCAAGCTTTGCCAAGGCGGTACTAAATCTGGCGATGGTACCAACCAAGTGGTTTTATCCTGGGTATATTGAAAAGTGAAGTCAAAATGTTCATGATGATTTATAGTAGGTGTGAATGTAGCAATTGCAATATCAATTTCTTGCCGCATCAGCAATCCTATCAGACCGGTGCCATTATTTTCGATTGTGCCCCAATTTTCCGGTTCCTCAAAACTTTTAAATTCGATTGTGAAATTTGTGTGTTTTGCGATCGTCTTTATGATTTCGATCTCTATGCCGCGTTCAAAATTGTAGGTGATCTCCTTTTGATTTTCAATATTGGACTTCGTAGGCTTCAAAATAAATGGTGGCCATACCAAAGTTCCGACTTTTATTACGCATTTATTTAAGTTCGGCGGAACTTTCTCCGGAAAGTAATTAGTATTGTTTGGAACTAGTTTACCTGCTTCACATATCCCAAGGACGTGCATCTTGGTTTCTTGTTTTCCACAATTTCCTTCATCGAATGGGAACCAAGTAATAATATGCTGATAAGTTTTTTCGTTGTTAGCTACAATGACAACCAAATTAATGACTAGATACTTCCAGACCAAATTTAAAAAACTCATTAACATAGGATCTTCTGGTGTCCTTGGGATTCCAGCATCCATGTAGAGAATAAAATTTGCGTGTGGGTTCCAAGACGGTGTGTTCTTCAGGAAAGATAGTATTACAGTAAGATCTTTGTACGTGCGGACGAACAATATATATGCGTGCTCCTTTTCCGGAAACATTAAATCTGCATCTAATTGATTATTAAAATGTATATACATCTCGTTGTGCCTTCCTAAGGCAGTTTTCGTCATTATCGTCCAGCGTTGCTCATTCATTATTTTTTCCAAGATAAGATGCTCGGTATAAATTGCAAGCATAGAACTCGTTTCCTTTCTCAATCCTGACGACATGATCGAGATTATTGAGGCTGGTGGGAAAAAGCGACGTGCCAATTTCAATACGCATCCGGCACCCGATTCCTGTAATTGATGAATCTTAACGTTAAACGACATTTTGTAGTTTCCTGCGCCCCAGGCTGCTAATACCGCAACAATGAAAACGAGGAATAGTTTGATAACCAAATTCGACATTTTACTGATTGAATAGTGGCTTCGATTTAGGCTTTTATACGTTTAGAAATAAATGGAAATCCTTTGTCTGCGAGTTTTGATTGACACGTACATTGTAATGTAATTAAAAATATTTCTTTTGTCTATCTACTGTGTTTAAATGGATTTATACTCGTATAATATTGAACACCAATGATGGTGTTCAGATTACTCGTTCTTGTTAAAATATTTATTTGTAGGCATAATGACCCAGAACAAGCGAGTTGAAACCCAAATTAAAATGAATGCACTTTTACGCTAATCAACACCTTTAAAGTGCTGCTTGGAGCACCACATATAACATGAGCCAAAGGTGGTTAAAACTTGTTTCTAATTGAAGTCGTCGGCTTAAATTATGTGCGAGTGTATGAAGTTGCCTTTGGCATAGTGTAAGTAAATTCACTAGATGTCTGAACTTTATGTTAACGATTAGAAATGTAGGGAAAAAACTACCAGTCAAATCAAGTAAGCAACTATCTTAAGTAACTATCTAGATAAAAGAAAAGGAAAACCCCCCTTACATGTTGCGCACGCAAACCTGCAGTTTTGTCCCTTTTTGCTAGAATGAAATTGAAGACTGTTTCGTTTATGAATTATATTTTTACCATCACAATCTACTAGAATACATTTGAACGAGATCTTTTCCAATATTTTCGGCGCCAAATCAAAACTACGTACCCTTCTTTGCAATCGTTATAAGGAAAGAATCAGCTATAAAACTCGAAATTTTGCATTGTCATGCAGTTGGAACCGATTCCATATTATCGCCATTCTCAATAACGCAGGGTTACCTTAAAATACGATAACAAGTCATGAGATTCTTGCTGATAGAAAATTTGGCTTTGGAGAGCCAGAGCCAAATAAGAATTTAAAACTTGACCACTCTTAATGGGTTTCCAAATACAAGTTCGGGTGGAGTTGTTGTAAGTTTTTCACTATAGGCTGCTCTCAATCCAAGGATTACCATCGGTAATATATTCAGCCAGTACGGTCGTTGATGACACATAATGACTTTGAGTTGTATAGGAAGACGTTTGACATCGGGTTGTAGGACGTTGCCTTGACAGGACCCGCATTCACCCATCTCGAGTATCGCATAATTAATTTTACACAATATCGATGATCTATCAGAAACAGGTTAAGGACAAATGATGTCTAAGTATATTTCAGCGAAGCGTTGTGCGGTCATTTTATAATAACTGAGAGGAGAAATGGTAGACTTTCCTATTTTAGACTTTTGCCATCCTATGCAACGTTGAGTCATAGTTTTTAGTTTTTGAATCGTTAGAGACGCGGGGCGCGTACCAGAGAGTACAATACAATGTAACACCAACTTCACCAACAACGTCAAGCAGTCGTTGCTTAGGTTAGTACAAATTTGGATGTATGAAGGGTTGGCGATAATATATTGTTTGGCGAGAAAGGAAATTTCCTGAGACAATCTTTAAAGAACATAAGATAATGTTCATCGTACTTTGCATCATCGATTGTGATGTTCACAAGGAAGTACCAATATTTGAATTGGGTACATGAAAAAAATCGAACAGGAAATTATAAAAAATGTTAAGCAAATAACTTCAATCATCAATTGGATACTTGCATAAGGTTGTGTTTTGCTGACCACGCATATTGATGGCAAAAAAATTAAAAGCTCAACGCTTTGTTTGTGTAATAATTAACCTTTCACCGTTCACTTTTGGCCTATGACCTTTGACCTTTGACATGTGACCTTTTACCTTTGGCATGTGACGTCTCAAAATTTAGTTCCCACGCTGCAGAGCCAAACTAACTACTACCAATTTTTCACGGTTTCGAGATAATCCGATGGCCCACGACCATAGGCTCGTTTTGATTTTAACTTTTTATAAAAATTTCACCCCTATATCTTCATGAGATCCACCCAAACCTATAACCAAAATCTACCTATGGTCTTTGGCTTATGAATCGGAGTAGTCAGATTGGTGTCTATCTGGCAAATGTCGAATGACGTTAGATTTTATCGATAAAACATGGGGAAAATAATTGGCGCTCGATTTTATCATCGAACGAATCGACGATCGAATTGGCAAAGCCAGACCATTGTCTGTGTGGCAAATCCTCGACTAACGAACTATTTTATCGACAAACATGGGGAAAATCTACCCCTAAATTCTACCCCTATAGCCTCATTAAACCCACCCTGAACTTAGAATTAAAAACTTACTAAAGGGTCATAGGCTATAGAATTGGTTTAGTCAGACAGAAAGTGATTAACCGGCAAAATCTCGAGGTGGACTATTTCATCGATGAAACAACGAAAAAATGAACGTTTTTCCCCTAAAATAATCAAATCCACTCCAAACATGTAATCAAATTCTAATTAGGGTCATGGTTCATCGGATTGGTACAATCATCTGATATTGAAATTTCACGACCGCCATTTTTCGGTTAAGTATTGAATTCTTGTTTTTAGCTGCAATCTGCATTGTCGACATTCTTTGGTTTATGTGTTAATTTTGATCATTCAAATCTACACTATCGACATTGTATGTTACAGCCGAAACTTCATTACTGATATTTTTCGACTGAAGATTTTCGGTTAAATTTAAAAATAGTCGTTTTGAGTTAGATTTTTACTGATTTGCGTTTCGGTGAATTGTATGTGCTATATGCGTGTGAATATTTTGCATTTTTTCGTTTAGTCAGTGTGCCTTGGGGCGATATTTTGTCTATAGGTTTCCGCCTAACTAAATCTTAGTTGATTCATACTTGTCATTCATAGATGGCACAAAATAGTATCTGATGTTTATTTAAAGTTTGAACTTAAATTGAGATTTATCAATCTATATTTCTATTCTACGATTAATCCACTGAACTAAGTTTGCAATTGTAAACTAAATACCAAGTACATTTTGGTTTATAGAGACATCTATTGCTAGCTTGTATGAACTAATATTAAGCATACTCTGGTTTCGAAAGTGAAACAATTCGATCTACTATTTATATGGAAACATTCATTCTCTTTAGTAAATTAGATTTTTACTATCTTAAGATTATTGTTATAAACAATTAAGAATTCTTTTATGTTTTTAATTAAATCAATTGATTTAGTTGTTACAATGGGTAACGACAAACAGTTTAATTGATCAGCATGGATACCAAAAATTGGGCCACACAAGTCACAGACAACTAAAATATGTGCATTAGAATTATTAGTTTCTTATCTCTATTATATCTCGGTTAAAGATAAATAAAGCAATTTGGAAATATTTAATTACATTACGACCCACAAAGAAGAGATAATGGATATGTCAATCAAATCCTACAAAGAAAGGATTTCTATTAATTTACAAACCTATAAAAGTTAAAATCGAAACCAACCCTTCATTAGTAAAATGACGAATTTAATTACAAAACTGCTCATTCTAATTATTGCCGGACATGCTGCTCAGAGTGAAGCAACGTATAAAATGTCGTTTAACGTTAATATTCATAAATTACAAGAATCGGGTGCGGAATGTGTACTAAATTTGGCTCGTCGATTTTTTCCACCGGCTTCAATAATCTCGATTATGGCATCTGGTCTGAAACGAGATTTAAATGGTCTCACAGGAATTTCAACGGATCAAATTATGTTGGGAAAAATAATGAAGGAACAGACCTGGACGATAATGACTAAAACGGCCATGGGAAGACCAGATGGAATTACACAATATAATCGAGGACTAAACGATGATTTAATGTTTTCGGAAAAAGTACACGCCTATATATTATTTGTCCGCACGTACAAAGATCTTGCTGCGATATTACCGTTCCTAAGGAACACCTCATCTTGGAATCCGCACGCCAATTTTATTCTGTATATAGATGCTGGGATTGAAAGGACACCAGAAGATCCCATTTTAGTAAGTTTTTTAAATTTGGCCTGGAAATATCTAATTATCAATTTAATTATCATTGTGGCTAACAAAGAAAAAACTTATCAGCATATTATTACTTGGTTCCCATTCGATGAAGGAAATTGTGGAAAACAAGAAACCAAGATGCACGTCCTTGGGATATGCGAAGCAAGCGCCCTTATTCCAAACGACACCAATTACTTTCCGGAGAAAGTACCTACGAATTTAAATAAATGTGTAATAAAAGTTGGTACTCTCGTTTGGCCACCATATATTTTGGAACCCTCGAAATATATTAACGAGAATTTTTCAAAAATCACTTATAATTTTAATAACGGAATCGAGATTGAAATCATAAAGGCGATTGCAAAACAAACCAATTTCACAATAGAATTTAAAAGTTTTGAGGAACCTGAAAATTGGGGAACACTCGAAGGTAACGGGACTGGGCTTATCGGGATGTTGATGCGGCAGGAAATTGATATTGCTATTGCTACATTCACACCTACTATAAATCATCATGAACATTTTGACTTCACTTTTCAATATACCCAGGATAAAACAACTTGGTTGGTACCGTCCCCGGATTTAATACCGCCTTGGAAAAGTCTAGTTGCAATTTTCCAACCAAATGCCTGGATCGTCAGTGGATTTATATACGTAATGGTGTCCATTGTTACATACCTGCTTGGAGTATCGACCAACCACTATTTGGAATACCAAAAATTTTGCAATCCGAATGGAACCTTTCTCGTAATTTGGCGTATGATGTGTGGCAGCGGAACACCCACGTTCCCAAAAAACACGAAAATCAAATGTTTTCTATTTTTATGGTTACTTTATTGTATGCATTGGTCGGCCGCATACACAACCTACTTAATCAGCATGCTAACAACACCAATATACCACGAGCAAATGACAAGTTTTAATGATATCATGGATGCTAAGATGGAGTATGGAATGCAACTATCGACAACCAGATATTTTCAAAAGAACGAATTCGTAATCAATCAAATCGACGATTTCATGATGCAAAATTATAAATTGTGTCACTCGGCCGCGCAATGTCTCGAACGTATCGCAACGAAACGAGATTTTGCGATGGCGATTAGCCGAGCCTATTTTGAGTTCGTGGAGCGGAAATACAAAGATCAGTTTGGTAATCCGCTTATAAAAGCTTTTCGTGATGATATTGTAACGTCCCCAGTTGAAATGTTACTGCTGAAAGGACATCCGCTATTATCTCGAATCGATGGAATGCTACTCCAAATCATCCAGGCTGGCCTTATTGACAATTGGACGAAACAAATCAAACAAGATATCTCACTACAGCTGAATATTGAGACAACAATTAAATTGGAATCTTCTAAGAATCTGAGTACTAATAAAGCATTGACCTTTTATCATCTCCAGGGCGCATTTATGGCTTTAGGGTTCGGCCTTTTTATCGCGTGTATTCAATTTTTATTGGAAAAATTAGTTTACAAATGTAATGCTAAGTGAAAATTACAATTGAAAAATGTTTGTTTTAAATAATAATAAATATGAAATGATATAATAGTTTCATTAGATTTCAATTATGTATAATAAAATAGACGTGGAACCAGGCGCACACTCTCACAACTGATTGGTGAGTAGTGTTTCTGCAAAAACTGAACTAATTACTGACGATATTCTCAATTCTTCAAAAACTCTCCACGAAATATGAGGATGGAACGGTCTAATGAGCAGAATCAACATCTACGGGAATCTTAAAGAAATCAATATCAATATCAATAACAATATCGTCTCTTTACATTTTCGTTATATCCTGAAACTGAAACTCATAGTCATCATTGCAATAAATAGAGTTAGGAGTTAGTCTAGCTATCGCAAATTGTTCTGTAGGTGTTTTTGGAGAACATAATTGGAATTTCATATTCATCTATTACTCCTCAGATACCAAAGTGTATGTAGAAATAAATGCGGAAACTTTTCGCTGATGACAGATTTATACTAACGATGGTTGGTATATTTATCAATTTTAACGGACATTTAGTAAACCAAATTAAACACAACTAAATTATGATTTATGTACTAGTATGTACCTTCTGTTTAAATATAATTTATTTAAAATATTTTTGTCAATAATTTTTACTAACCAGGTTCAATTATTTTGAACATTATTCTTGTTTCATTTTAACAATAAAATAATCTTTTAACAATATAATCGAGAAATTTACAAATTTTTTTCTAATAGGAATAATGAGAGTTTTAAACAAAACTTAAAAGAATCCAAATTAGGTTATAATGATGGCAAAATTGAGGGATATACTATTTTAGTACTAAGTACTAAAATGCATTATCCGTAAATTAATCCTAAAAACTAAATTTATTTTTCTACAAGTTTATCAATTTCAACGTCGGCAGATAACGATTTTGTAGCTGATGAATCCAAACTATCCAATTTAATAAACGTTGCTAAAATACTGTCACAACTACGAAAATGCTGTTGGTTGTCATCTTTTTTATCGCTACAATCAATTTTATTGCTATCGTTACATATTGGCAGATTATCACAATTTGATGCACTACTGGTACTAGTACTAAGCGCCTTATTAGTAGGCGTCAATTTAAATGGATCGGTAATAAGCGCGGTAAATTTATGTCGGGATGGTGAACTCTCTGCAGATTTAATTATACGATCGGTGGTCAGTTTAAGAAAATCGTACGATGGTGATTTGTATGGTATGTCGGTGGCTGAACTAGTAGGTTTGGGTGAAGATGGAGATGACACGGTTGCATTTTTCTCCTCGCTAAAATAACGTTGAAACAATAAACCATCCTGCTGATCCGCATCGCTCGAATCACACACCGATTTACTAAGATATTCATATTTACGTAAATCAAAACGGGTTTCACTTGCGCCCGAAATCGTATCCGATTTACCAGTATTTCTATACTGCTCTAGTATGCTATTATTCATTTTATAGAGATCGCTACTTTGATCTGAAATGCGGCTGAAATTCGATGGGGATTTTGATTTTTGTTTTAAATCATCTTCCGCTTCATCGTACGTATATAAGTCAGATGTGATCAATAGTTCGGCTATATCTGGACTAATTATTTCGACTTGTCCGTTGTGACCTTCGATCAGTGGGCTGATTTCACAGTCGTCTAATTGAATCTTAGGCTGTTTCGTGAATTCAAATTTTCGCTCAATCTCTTCCGATTTGCCACACAGTTTATTAATCGATTTGATCGTATTTTCGATCGATGAGATCGTTTCTGATAAATTAATACTATTTCCGAAATTTTTCAGATTATCCTTGAATAAATCATTTTTAGTGGGCGGTTCCACGGCCGGTTCTGTGATTGATTCAACAACTAACTCGTTGGGTTCGCGGCCATTTTTTTCGTCGTAATATTTAATCATAGAGTCGGCATATTTTGATGTATTTCGCTTTAGGATTCGGTGCAGTATGATCGAATTTTCCTGGATTATTTTCAGCACTTTATCACTATTTTTACCGATGATACTGTTATCACTGTTGCTTTTGGTAGCCTGTGCACCCATCCGTGCGGGCATTTCATATTTAGCCGGTTCATCTAGTGAGACGGATTTCAATTTTGAAAATCGTATTCGATCAAGAAATATCGAACTTTCGCGTGTTTTTATTTTAGGAGTATCATTAATTGGTATATCGGATAGTATCGGAATTTTTACCATCTCATTCACGGGGCTTTCAACTACTGGAACGGTGGAGACATCGGTATCCGCTATCAATATTGGCACATTTTCTTCTTCGTATGATTTGATCGGAATATCTAATACTAGTGGGGTTGGATTAAAGGAACTGCTCGGCACATTATTATAGTTTAAAGGATTCGGAGTAAAGACATCAATTATGTCTAATTTTTGCGGACGATCGACCAAATTAATTCGTTCGAAAAATTCGTTTGTAACGCCTTCTTCATCCACTTTAAACTCGGGTGATGATTCCGCTTTAGGCAGGTCGAATATACCGGTCGTAAGTATTTCATCGACTGGTGAATATTCAGGTGATTTTTCTGCAAAATCGATCACTGGTAGTGGAGATTTAAGCGGGCTTATGTTACTTGTACTTATGTAAGTCGATATATCCGGGATTGGAGACAGCTGACTTACGCTGCTTATATATTGTGGCGGGCTATACGATTTATCTTTTAATAGTTCGATTGAAGGCTCATCCAATTCTGGTAAGTTTAGTTGTAATTCAGTCTTTGCGTCGCGATCAATGTGATTATCTAAATTATAGGTGAATGAGAGTTGTTCGACCAGAGCCACGGGTTCAGGTATTTCTAATTTAATTGAGTTATCTACGACTACACTAGTACTAGGTTGAATTGGAGGGCATTCAGTTTCGAAATCCATTAAATTATCACTTTTTGGTTTGAGTTCTTCGATTCGTTTTCGTAAATCGTCTGCGGACGTATCACTCGATTTTAATTTCATTTTAATCGGACTCTGTTCATATGATGAGGCATCACTACGTTTTTGATTTTCATCGTCACATAAACTTGTACTTGTGCTGGAACAGGAATCATCATCACTGTCTTCACTGTACGATGATGATTCGCTGCGTTTTCGATTTGGTCCAATTTTTGGTTCTGCTCGTTTTGATGTATCGGGCTGAGTTTGATTTTTTACTTCCGGTTTTGGGCTTACAGATGCATCGGTTTCGCTTGTGTCGGATTTTAAATCACGCCACTTTATACTGTTTCGACGTTTTTTCTCCGCGTCCGTATCCTTCCAATGTAGGGTTTCACCAGCTTTTGGTTGATTTAGCGCCGCTATTACTGGTTTGCTATTTGTACTAGGAACACTTTTACGAACTGGTGGTATGGCACCTTGAGGTGGGCCCACACGCCGCCCTTTACGACTCAATATTGCATTCCGTCCGCTTAATAGTTGATTTATCGGAATGGACGATGATGTTGCGTTGGAACTTTGTCGGGCACATGCTGACGTTAGAATTATGTGAGCTTGTCGTTGCCGTTCTCGAATTTTCGCATATTGCTGTTTTAGTATCGATATATCTAAGGCGATTCGATCTTTATTGTTATCGATCGAATTTATTTTGGTATGTTGAGTACTTCCGATCGATGGTCGTCGACCATTTGAATCGTTATCCGATTCACCGTCATCGTCCGAATAGAAAAGCATTATTCCTTTCTTGTCACGTAGCGGTGATATGCTGTGTAAATGCTTTTCACGAAGCTGCTTTAAATCCTCGATTGCGCCCAAATCAACAATTTTTTGTACCAGCCCATTAGTGTCAATTAGACTTCCATTTAATATTTCCCCCGATATTAATCCCATTTTACAATAAAAATCATCAGCCGTCTTAATGCTCATAATTCGTCTGAAAAATCATAGAAAAAGGAAAATGAGATTTTTTCACATTTCGTACAATGAAAATCGTTAGCAACGTACGGCTCTAATAAATTCCATAGTGTTAATGCTGTACGTAACAATATATCACTACCTTCGATTAGAATCAAATCCCAAACACGTAGAACACAATTTAAAGGCAAACATGTACAGAAGAGGGTAAGAAACCACTGCATTGTGAATACGTTGATTAGTGGCGGTTCAAAATTATCTGTGAAATTAGATAAAACTAGTAAAAGGGGAATACAAATATTGCGTTTCTAATACACACTCACCTAATGCTGAAGGTCCCTGCAATTTTTGTAAATGTTTTGATAGTTTAGGTAGCTTGGTGGCGAGAAGTTCTCGAAACACGGCCATATCAGCTTGTAACCCGCTTAATGAACCGCTAAAATATCCTTGTGGTAATAAGCCCTCGATTAAAAGTATCATGATCTGTGTGAGAGATAGATAGAAAAAAAAAATAAATTTTCTGCCATGTAATCTGATTATAAATTTTTTATGCTCTCCACCGCAAACGCTTTTAATATTCAGACTGTTGTTTAACCAACGCAACAAAATCAACGACAGGAAGGAATAGCAATTAATTTTCTTTTATTTTTCATTTAAAATTTTCCCCGACAACACAACAACAAAAATGAAATTCTTAAAATAAAATTACTAGTGTATACACTTAAAAAAATTATGTAAACGTATCTCTCGGTGTGTTGACTCGTGTGTATGAAATTGAAATTCATGTCGACACGCGTCTTTTATACTCACTTTAATGGAGTCACCTTCATTTTTATCCATCACCTGGAGTATGAGCGCCCCTAGCATATTGAATCCTTGGCAATACCCGATTTCTGGATTCCATCGTGCATATCCGACCAAAACTTTTTTTAGTTTGGCTTGGTTGGATGAACCCATCGGTCCCGAACACAAACTCGAACCAGTCCGATGTAAATCCTGCAATTGTAAAATATTTATTATAAAATTGGGTCGCGAAATATCTCGTGTTTATTAGGAATTGTTTTAGGTAACATTTTTGGTCCTTGGATTCACAAACCACACATAACTTTTTATTAAAGTATTGTGTATTTGTAATACACAGTGTATTGGCGGTGGTGGGATAGAGGGTGTACAAATATAATCTTGATAAAAGTTTTTTGTTCTTTAATTTAAATAACAATCTGGTGTTAAATCCCCTTGAGGCTGAGATCAGCCATCAACGATAAAGGAAACTGAATTTTATTTGTTTGTTGTTTGTCTTTTAGTGCTGACTCAATTTTTATTTGTTTTACTATGTAGGCGAAAATTTTCTTGGTTAAATTGGAAAATATGTGAGGTGGGTATTCCACCCTTTCATCATTCTTTTCTACACACCACTCTATGAATATTTTACGTTTCATGAGATGTACCAGGCTCCATCAAATTAAAACAAAACAAATTTTAATACAACAAATTTACTAATTCTAAATTTTCATCCTAAGATTGTTTGCAAGAAAATACAACCAGTAACTTCCTAAAGTAAATTCAAGTGCGTACACTTCTGGTATCATGAGGTTTTAGCTATCAATATCTTATCGCTTAAGATTTTCCACTTCTTAAAAATTGTCGCACAATTTAGAGCACATAGCACTAAAACAGAATTCGTTGTGGTTCATGGTGTATGACAGCAAATGTGCCGGATCGACCCAAAGCTCAGTCGACTAGCATGAAGTAGAAGCTGAGTGAATTCCAAGGGTAAGATCCTTGTTCGACGCAGATTCATTTCTCCGAAACTCATTGGACTAGACCGTTAAACTCTTTTCTCTAAGCCAGACGATCCAAAGGTAGTGATTGCTCGAATATGTAAGTTGTACGGGTCAGTGAAACTGTTGGTAACAACACTAACACAGATAGGGTTTTGTGTCGAAAAAATAGAGGTAAAACAGAATTAATGCCGGGGACCCTTACAGCGCACAAACAGCAACTTAAGCAATAGCCATCATGAACAGATGTCAGAAGCCGAAAACTCCAATCGTGCGGTGTTGTTGGATCATGCCATCAATGGCGGGACACGTAAACTGCGTATTCCAACCAAATCTGGAACTTTATAAGGTGGACACATAGCTGACAAGTCTAGACGAAATCCTTAGGATTATAAAGGGTTTTCCATCTGGTGGTTTTTTTTAATTTTTTACTTTGGTTTTTATCAATTGTAATGGTGTATTGTGATTGTTCCGTATATTGGTCTATTTCAGCACTCTCGAATTAATTACACAACCGTAGGAAATTCTTCCATTTGCGTCAATCTGTATGACAACGACCATGATAATCGACACCTACTTATACACAATCAACTTCCCAACCACCCCATACATTTTTCTTTCCTTTAACGCTGGATCGCGGATAAATTTGAATTTTTTGACTTATAGATGGCTAATGTGTAAGAATCACAACAATCAGTTTCGAACAGACGAGATTAATGATTTGAAAAAATCAGTCTTCTCATCAGGTCGCGACGACTGATGTTGTTTATTACATTGAAATATTTTCTATATATATAGAGCAATACCATGTAGTTGTACTACTAGCGAATTACTCTCTATATATATAGAAAATATTTCAATGTAATAAACAACATCAGTCGTCGCGACCTGATGAGAAGACTGATTTTTTCAAATCATTAATCTCGTCTGTTCGAAACTGATTGTTGTGATTCTTACACATTAGCCATCTATAAGTCAAAAAATTCAAATTTATCCGCGATCCAGCGTTAAAGGAAAGAAAAATGTATGGGGTGGTTGGGAAGTTGATTGTGTATAAGTAGGTGTCGATTATCATGGTCGTTGTCATACAGATTGACGCAAATGGAAGAATTTCCTACGGTTGTGTAATTAATTCGAGAGTGCTGAAATAGACCAATATACGGAACAATCACAATACACCATTACAATTGATAAAAACCAAAGTAAAATATAAAAAAATTCGTGAATTCGAAAAGTTAATTGTTAAAATAGAATATAGATGGAAATGTGAAAGAATCAAAATTTCGTACGCTACGCAGTAATTCGCTAGTAGTACAACTACATGGTATTGCTCTATATATATAGAAAATATTTCAATGTAATGAGAAGACTGATTTTTTCAAATCATTAATCTCGTCTGTTCGAAACTGATTGTTGTGATTCTTACACATTAGCCATCTATAAGTCAAAAAATTCAAATTTATCCGCGATCCAGCGTTAAAGGAAAGAAAAATGTATGGGGTGGTTGGGAAGTTGATTGTGTATAAGTAGGTGTCGATTATCATGGTCGTTGTCATACAGATTGACGCAAATGGAAGAATTTCCTACGGTTGTGTAATTAATTCGAGAGTGCTGAAATAGACCAATATACGGGAACAATCACAATACACCATTACAATTGATAAAAACCAAAGTAAAATATAAAAAAATTCGTGAATTCGAAAAGTTAATTGTTAAAATAGAATATAGATGGAAATGTGAAAGAATCAAAATTTCGTACGCTACGCAGTAATTCGCTAGTAGTACAACTACATGGTATTGCTCTATATATATAGAAAATATTTCAATGTAATAAACAACATCAGTCGTCGCGACCTGATGAGAAGACTGATTTTTTCAAATCATTAATCTCGTCTGTTCGAAACTGATTGTTGTGATTCTTACACATTAGCCATCTATAAGTCAAAAAATTCAAAGTTTTTTTTAAGCTAAAAAACTATTTATTGTGCGGTGGCAACCCGAAAATTGTTTGACAAATGAAAAGTCAAAACAGTCAAAAAAGAAAAAAAAAATCGGTAAAATTTGGGTGAAATTCCCCAAGAAATATCAAAATCTCTACGCCATTGTAGTCGCTTTTTGAAATTTATATTCAAGAACGGATATCTAGGATAATTTAGGATCGAAAAAAACACCCAGGAGAATAATGCTATCTGGACCCAAAACCGGAACTATTGAAGTTCTAAAGTTCATCGATAACCAAGAGCTACAGCAACAGCGAAAGCCCTTTATCGCTTTTTGAACAAAGTTTGAGTTTTGTACATTTTATACTCCCTCAGAGAGGATCTTTAGGAGTGTGAATATGACTCGGCTCATTTTTATTAAAATAAAACCCATTTGTTTGTTCAGAAAATAAAAGAATTATTTATTGAAAGTATGTGACAATTTCCCCCACATTTTAGGCAATTTATGGATTCCCTTTCCGAAGAAATCCTGGCCTTTGGAGGCGATCCAATCAATAAGCAAATTTTCAATCTCTGCGTGAGAACTGAACCGCTGTTCAGAAAGGCACGACTGCGTCGACCGGAATAAATATTAACCTGAAGGAGCGGAGCTATGTCTGGTGAATACAGCTGTGAAGTATAACTTTCCAGTCCTGTCTTTTTAAAGCATTGTCGTGCTGAAAAATTAATTTGCGTCTATTCACCCATCCTGGTAGTTTTTCCTCTGTACCACGCTTCAAACGTATTAGTTGTCCTCGGTGCTCGGTAGACATCGTCATTGATAGTTTCACCTGATTCCAGCAGTTCATAATATTTCACACTTTTCTGATCTCGCCAGATACAGAGCATAACCTTGTTGGAATGAATATCTCGCTTTGGTTGCGATGGACCAGCTTCACCAGGCTTCACCCAAGATTTTTTGCGTTTGATATTCTCATAATAAATCAATTTTTCATTTCCAGTAACTATTCGATGCAAAAAACCTTTTCTTTGTTGTCTTTGAAGCAGTCTATCACAAATGGTTTTCGACGTTCGAGGTCTCTTTCTTTTAACTCTTGTGGAAGAAACCCAGTTGCTAGCTTTTTGAACCATTCTGTGATTATTTTTATATGATCTGCTACTTTGATCGATCAACATTTAATGCTACAGACAATTCTGATTAACTTTGAGAAGAATCCTCAGCCAATAACGTTCCCAAACCAGCATCATCAACTTTTTGGGGTGGTTTCCATGCTCTTTACCTTCAATACCAAAATCATCATTTTTAAATCATCGAAACCATTCGTCACTGTAAATTTCCACAAGCCAATGACAAGTTTCCGCTGCACTTTTCTTGTTACATACTGCGTTTGATAACTGACATCAAGTACTATAGAATACCAGTATTTCCCATTTATAGTATACGTAAGCAAGTACTAGTAACGACACCTATTGGGAAAGTGCCGAGTCACATTTACACACCCAACATACAACTCCCAGAACTTTGTTTTACTCATAGTTTTATTGAGAACCTTTATTGTCCGTTTCCTCAGTCTACCCAACAACTCACTAGTCTACCATGGTATTGCAGTTCGTTTGGTATACCTCAGCTCGATTTTTTCGACTAAATTAAGAACTAATCTAAATTGCTCAGTAGTTCACAATAAACATTCATAGGTGGCAGTAACATCAAAAAACTAGCTGTGCTTGACTATTCGAAATACTAAATTGTCGACTTTTTGTAGATAAAGGAAATTTTCAAATTAAATTAAAATAATGGAAGATGATAAGAAAGTTGAAGTAAATAATGACCAAATAATGACATTTAACAACTAAACTGATAAGTTACCTCGCGAAGAGACTTTCCGTTTGTAACCTGGAATGGCGTTAGGTCATCTTAAAAAGGTTGAGTTCATATTTTAGCCTAAAAAATAGACCTGAGGCATACAGCATACGAGTGCAGCTGATTATAGATTTTTTACACAATTCAACTTTATTGCTTCAGGTTGAAGTGACTGATGTAGTTTGGATCTATAAAGCATCCAGTTTGTATTTCTGAGATTTCTAGGATAAACCTGAGATCAAGGAAAAGAATATTTAATGGTGGTCGGAGAGTGTTGTCCCATTTAAGGCCATCCAGTGCAGAAACTTCTCTCTCACTGTGAGGTATAACTATAATAAGCGACATGACGGTAGAGTTTGCTGGATTATGTCCCTTGATTTTACTCCCATGAACTCATGGTTTTTGAATGAAGATTATTTTGGAAGTACTGTATGGCTGAATTTCATCCACCATTCTAAGTATGTTGAAGATGCTTTTGGGAGCTGCAAGTTTATGTATATAGAATGAACATCGGCCATATTATAAACAAGATGGTATGGTGGTGTGTTTCTCCATAAGCTCTATTTCGCTATTTTTGAGACACAGCCTTACATTTTTTATTGACGACTGGGAATGTTGAATTTATTTGACTCTGTAGCAAAATTTTCTGCAAAACAATTTGCTGCAGTTTGAAGTGAAGTTAGGAATTTATTTTTGTTAAGGTGCCTGCCTTCAACAAATTTCACTACAGAATAAATTATTTTTATTCCGAAGGGGCAATAAGTTTTACAAAATGAAACGTAGGGGAAATTTGTTTACAAAAATATAACCAATTTAGTTAATTTGATTGGTTGTTTTTTGCTATGTCTCTCTCTTCGATTTTTATTCTCCAGCAAATTTTTCTGCAGAAAATTTTGCTACAGGGTCAATTAAATTCGGCTTGAAGCCGTATACATACGTCGGATGGAAATCTGGGATTTTTACATCTCAATAGGATTTTTTCCTCAGAGTTGAGTTTTTGTCAACTTTTTGGGATGAAAGGGGGCGTGTAAGTTGTACTATTTCTTTCGTTTGATTGGATAAAACGGCGAGATGTGAAAATCCCGGATTTCCATCCGACGTATGTATACGGCTTGAAGTCGTATTCATACGACGGATAAAAATCCGGGATTTTTCTATCCCATCGTTTTCACCAATTACATCACGTAAATTATACAACAAACACGCCTCTTTTCATACAAAAAAGTTGAAATTTTTTTTAAAAAAATCTTAGAGAGATTTTTATCCGTCGTATAAATACGACTTGAGGGTTTTTTCCATGAAATTTTAGCACGGCATACTGTGTATATGAAAATAAATATTAACATACAAAAAATACCCAACAAGTTTTATTTTTTTGCCGTCCGACCCACTCATAGTTGTCTATAGAGGAAAAATAAATTTAACACAAAGAGCTTTGGAACAGATCGATTGTCTAGCGTAGAATATTTATGAAATATGATTATCACAAATCAGAAACTATTTCCAGATACTAAAGGATCCCATTTCAGACGACCGTTGGCACCGTAGGTACTTAGAAATAAATGTACGTGTATTATACCGGCTGAGTTTTTTAAGCTGAAACTTTCAAATATCTCGGAAAATAAGCCCTCTAACAAAGAGGGCTTTCGTTAACAAACGAAACTGCTCAGGTCATCGTCAAACCAGCAATGGAAATTCGCCGAGTGGAGATTGATTCCAGAATAGACACCGAGCGGGCTACGCCAAGGTTCAGATATGGAAGTAGCAGGATTAAATGCTGGGTATGTAACAGAATGGGTCACATCTCACGGGACTGTTGGGAGATTAAGAAGAAACGAGGAAGATCGCCATCTCCTATGAAGCGTATGAGGATTATAAGCTACTGCAGCCAATACAACAATTTCGTTATTTTCCTCAGTGACTGTTGCTCGACGGTTCCTTTTCTTCGGTCGAACACTTCCATCAGCAGTGAATTGTTTGATAGTCCGGTAAAATGAAGCACGTGACCGAATCCTATCTGGAAAACGCAAAGCGTAGAGATTGACCGCATTATCAAGACTACGGCCAACTTCTCCATAAACTAGGACCATTTCAATTTTTTCTTGTATAGTTAAATACTCCATTTTGAATTGTAATAGCCTTACGCAAATAGGTCTTCTTGTTTTCGAAATAATCTTTGAACTGAATCGATATTTTTAAAAGAAAAAATATCATTTATTTGAAAACAAATTTAGTCGCATGTTCCTATGCAAAATCATCGCCGTCGTTGTTCCTGGGTTACGCTAAAAGTATGTAGTTTTTTTTTTTTTTAATTTAAGAAATACAATTTGCTTAAAACTAATTTCAAGTATTTACGTTGAAAACGTGTTAATTTTAATGCCAACATATTGCAGAATCGTATGCATAATGTTCTCAGTAGGAGAAATCGAAAAAATTTAATATCGCCTATTACCGCGCCATCTATCATGAATCGAAAAAAATGTTTCAAGGAAATCTTACGTAGTTTTAGCCGTAGAATCCGAATCTGCAATAAAAAATAGAGGTTCCTGTCTTAGTTTCCAAGTTGCAACCACCCCTTTACAAACAGGGGCGGGGGTCCTAATTTTAGCACTAATGTATTTCCCGTCCAGAATGATTTATTTTTGATAATAGCCATTTTTATCGTAGAGGGCTTATTTTCCGAGATATTTGAAAGCTTCAGCTTAAAAAACTCACCCGGTACCTATATAAACTGAGAACTCAACAGATAATTCACAATTAGGGAAAACTGAAGTTTTGTTCTTCCCAGCACATAAAATCATTACAATAAATGCATTCTATTTATCTAATGGATTCATATTCCACCACGTATATACATGTGAAACGTGATAAACCCCATAGTACATTCTGTACAAGACAATACACTTTAAAAATTATTACTTCAACCGTACATCTTTCAATACTTTATTCTACATGATAAACAGTCTTGAGACACAATTCAGTTACTCGTACATTACAACATTTTTGGATTTAACCCACATAAATATAGTAATATTTGGTCCTTTTTGGCGTCAAACATCAGCACCATATAAATACGTTTGTGTGTATGTTCACATACGGATTTTTTCTGTATCCCTTATTTTTCTCGTGCAATGAAATCCATAAATTAAAACGAAAAACAAAGTGGTTTTCCACATACTTAATGTTTTTTATGGTGTCTATGTATGTACAACATAAAACGTACCCAGAAAATTTTGTTTATGCGATGTATGTAGGTAGAGTCGAGGATACTGGGATCGGTACAATTTATATAAATAAAAGCTTTTCTTGTGTCAACGTAACAGCCCGCGAACATAATCTTGCCCAACACAGTTTGTATGGCACATTATTTAATAATGAAAATAAAAAATATGATGTATTCGCGTAGGTGGTATCCCGAACCGTATTTCAAAAAAGTGATAAAAACTTTTTGTATTTCACGTCACCTTTTAAAATACAGAATGATTCTCCAAAACTTTTACTCAATAAAAATTATGGGGCATGACTGCCAACGTAAATATTTAAGTAAATTAAAAGAGTTGTCACACAATTTAACTTATTACTCGCGGTTTCTTTAGTATTCCGCTACGTCATGAACGTAAATTAAATGATTAATATAAAATGTTCTCTATTGAGATATGAAAGTGGGTCCTATATACCTGAAAGCAGAATATATAAGGAAACGATTCTGATCACGTTTTCAATCTATATTTGGTGTATTACGTTTTTACCTTGTAAAATTTAATTTTTACAGCAGCAGTAGCAACCGTTCTTGTATACCAATATACATACCTTGACAATTTGTATACCTAATTCCTCATCGTCGGATCGCCATTGGTCGCTAAGACATTTTATTTGTTCTTTTCCCCAATTTATTTTTCGTGTTTGCAAATATTTGTCAGCCAATGCAAGCCATAACTGTGGGTGAAACAAAAGGAAAATTTCATTATACATTAAAATTCTGGGCACAATACACAGGTCAGGTATTTCATATGAAAAAGATCAACTTATACAGAATTGTTTGATTTGTTGTGTCTCCCACACACACACACACAACAGTTCAATTCTACATCTTCTATACGTTTTCTATTCATTTTCAACTTGATTGGAAAAATTCTCAATATATTTGTAGTTAACCGATAGGTTCTTTTCGTTTATGTACAAAAGACATTATAATGTCTAACAAGAGAAAGTCAAGGAAAATTGTTGTGTGATAGAAATCTAATCAAAATCGTATTCGTATTGATTTCAATTTATTTGATTATACAGCTTAACATCAATTCGGTCCATGTATCATCATCATTACAGAATCTTAGGCAATTAAATACGTATTATGTGTGAATTCCATCGAGACATGGAACATTTACGGCGAATATAAATCTTAAATATTATAACGGATTTGGGATGGTCTTTATTGCTCGTCAACACCTTATATTATAAATATTTTATACGTAATTTGGTATTTATAGATTCAACATATATACAACAGAAAAACGTACCTTTTTACGAAATTCTGATGGCATACCACCTGGCAGCACAGCCACCATTTTCATTGCGTGCAACCATTGATTAAAATCAGATGTCGGTTTTGTAACGCCCATTGATGATAATTCAATAGAAGCTTTTTCTATTTTAAAATACGATTTTGATCCAAATTTCATTTCCTATATTTTGTGGTTACTATCATCATCTGAAAATGGAAGGAAAATAAAGAAAATTTTAATCGAATTTCAAGAATGGTAATAACATAATATGAAAATGGTTTGTGTAATAATTGAATTGAATTCAATTTCCTAAAAATAATATTGAACGACTCGTTTATTAAATTTTATAACTGATGTTTTATTGAATGAAGACACAACGTCGAATTGAATCGAAATGAAGGGGATGCTCGAATCAAGAGAGTGCAAAATCTAAATTTGGAGTACAGTCAGAATCCGTCGGTTTGGTTTTCGATTTTGGAATCGCAGTTCGCTGTCGCGAATATCAGATCGGAAACCTAAAGGTTCTCTCACGCAGTGGGAGCGTTAGACGCGAGATTCGGTGTTCAAAGAGGAAGTGATTTGCTTGTTGGGCGAGTCAAAGATGTCATGTTTAAAAAATGTCCTGACAAATCTGACTTTGGACGATAAGAAACAGTCGCAATTACTTAGTCAGATAAGATTGAACGCTGGCAGTAATTTTAATGATAAGTTACTCAGAAAACTTTGGCTGAAGAGGTTGCCTTCGCAGGTTCAGATTACAATTACGACGTTTCAAAATAATGTAACGTTAGATGTTTTGGCAGCACGGGCAGACAACATGATGGAGGTGATGCCACCATTAGGGTTAAATGCCGTAAAATCTTTTCGGTCCATCAACGTCTGCAGCATCAAGCGGGTACTCTAATCCAACCAGCATTTCTGAAGCATCCAATTTGGACGCTAAATTAGAAGACTTTATCTCGATCTCGGTCAAATAATCAAAATCGCACAAACTCATAGTTCAAGATCTAGAGGTCGGATTAACCCAAAATTCGACGTGTGCTACTACTATTTTAGATTCGGTGATAAAGCTCAGAAATGTCAGGTTGGATGTAAATTTAACAATAAAACTTGCGGAGGTCAGTCGGCCAAAAAAGATTTTTAAATGTTCATCAGGACGTGACGACCGTTACTAATGAACCTACTACTAATTTTAGAGTTGAATTTTTAATAGACGCCTGCTGACGTTTCGGTTGTTCTACTTACAAATTGTCACATTCCACAGGCCTTAACTACTTCTAAATTATTCGCTACGAATGGAACGCTAATTAAAGCATAACGGATACAAATTGTAAATTTAGATTTTGGGTTACAGATGGCAGATGTGTTGCCCATTGGAGCTGACTTTCTTAAAAGTACTGAATTGATAGTTGATCTAGGCAAACATCGTCTTTTGGATCCAACGACATCTTTGTTTACGATTATAGTTCTATCGCTCTTACAGCCGAGTCAACAATGTCTTAACTAGACAAACCTCAGGTTAATAATCACATTCAGCAACTTCTTTCTAAATTCTCAGAAATTATGATAAACTCTCTTAACGTCAAACCAATTAAACATATGATCACTTATCGGCTGGAAAGTTTTGGACCACCGGTTTCCTGCAAAACAGGAGTTCGAGAATCTGATGGCACAAGGAATTTGTTGTCCAAGTAATAGTGCATGGTCTAGTCCTTTGCATCTTGTTTTGAAGAAAAATGAAGATGTGGAGATTACCGAAGTCTAAATCGTGTTACTGTTCCAGATCGTTATCCCATTACACATCTTCAAGAGTTTTCGTATAGCAACTTGAAGAATGTACTGTCTTCTCTACCCTTGCTCTTGTCCAAGCTTATCATCAGATCAATATTGAACCGTCTGATATTCTAAATACCGCTATTGCGATTGCTTCCGTATTGTTTAATTTCGCATTCATATACCTAAATGACATTCTGATAGCGTTCAAAACTTTCGAGGAACATCACACACATCTCGAAATAGTTTTTCAAAAATTATCAGGTTAACGGTTAATCAACTCAAAAAATTTTTAGGGATGATTAATTTCTACAGACGTTTCATGCCGCGGCTGATCAACTTTTACTTAACGATTTTCTTAAAGGTTATAAGAAAAATAGTAAAATCACAATTAATTGGTCAGCAGAGTCCATTGCGAGTGATTCCTTCAACAATTGTAAGGAGAATTTGTGTAAAGCTACTCTTCTTGCACGCTTCGGACACAGCTATCGGTGCAGCAGATATTTGGCAACCACTTAGCTTCTTCTTGGCACGTCTTAATGAGACGCAACAAAGATATAGTGCTTATAACAGAGAGTTGTTAGCAGCGTACTCTGGGATCAAGCATTTCAGATATTTTTTGGAAGGACGACAGTTTATGTTATTCACGGACTATAAACCACTTGTCTTCACTTTTTGTCAGAATCCGGAAAAGGCATCAACGTGTCAATTTCGACATTTGTATTTCATCGGACAGTATTTCAGGCATGAATAATGTCCTCGCAGATACACTTCCCCTCCCGCATTATACTAATTTCTATTCCTGAAAGTATAGATTATGCGCAAATTACGGATGCTGAAGCCAATGATGTCCAGCTAAAAGATCTGATACGCGAAAATTTGATTTTAAAGTTTGTCCAAGCTCCGTTGAGTTTCAACTCTAGCAAAACAATATATTGCGATATTTTGACACCTAACCAAAGACCTTTTATTCCAATTGAATTTCGGAAAAAAGTTTTTAAAGCCTTTCACAATCTTTCGCATCCGGGAAACCTTCATGTTTACAACCAGCATACCCGGGTATGTCCATAATTTCATACATTTAGTATTGAAATGATAATTTGTAATTTCATTTTAAATTGATAAATACATTTTGTCAAAATCTAATCTATAACAAATAATTGTTATTAACAAATAATAATTACTAAAGATTTCAAGCTGATAAGTCACCTAAATCCATAAAATTTTGGGTAATAAAACACGAAAACTTACCCGGATAAGCGGTTGTAAACATAAGGGTTAAATTATTAACGAAAAACGTCATCTAAAAACGTCTCGCTCCATTACGAAAGATTCAAAAACTATGGCACAATCTTGTTTAGCTTGTCAGAAATACAAAATTTCAAGATACACCGTTTCATTTCTCGGATCTTATCAAATAACTTTGCAACGCTTCGCAGAAATTCACCTAGACATCATTGGTCCTTTGCCTATTTCTGACGGGCTTTTGATGGGCTGAGGTAGTTCCAGTTCCTGATGTTACTGCAGCTACTGTCGCTTCTGTGGTATACTCCACATGGATTTTAACGCTGAATTGTCAGCGTTAGTTGAATTCAGACGGATAAGAACGACATCTTATAACCCAAAGTCAAACGGTATGATTGAGAGATGACATAGAACGTTAAAGACTGCAATTTTGTGCTACGAACGAACTGATTGGGTAATGTTCTTGCCAATCGGACTGTTAAGGGCCAACCATAAAAAAATTATAAAATTAAAAAAAATTAAAAATTTTGACAACACTAATTTTTAATGACATTCCAGCCATACTAGACGTAACGAGTATGCCGTAAATATTGTAGAATATTGAATGACAACTATTTATTTATTTATAAACTATTTGTTATAGTGACAGCTGTTTATTGTTTGTTGTTTTTTTTAGGTAGCACGATACAAATTTTAATTTTTTTTACGTTTGAACGCAAAATTTCGCTCCAATAATTTTTATTAAGTGACAATTCATATTTAACGAAGCTTCGTTAAATTTTTTAATTTAAACTAATTTTTCCATGGGCGAAAGCACACAAACGGCATTTAAAGGGGCAACCATAGAAAAATTAAAAAAAATTATAAACGTAACTTTAAAAAAATTATGTTTGCGTTAAATGCCGTTTCTGTGCTTTTGCCCATGGAAAAATTAATTTAAATTAAAAAATTTAACGAAACTTCGTTAAATATGAATTGTCACTTAATAAAAATTATTGGAGCAAAATTTTGCGTTCAAACGTAAAAAAAATTAAAATTTGTATCGTGCTACCTAAAAAAAACAACAAACAATAAACAACTGTCACTATAACAAATAGTTGTCATTCAATATTCTACAATAATTACGGCTTCCTCATTACGTCTAGTATGGCTGGAGTGTCATTAAAAATTAGTGTCGTCAAAATTTTTAATTTTTTTTAATTTTATAATTTTTTTATGGTTGGCCCTTAACGCAACCATAATTTTTTTAAAGTTACGTTTATAATTTTTTTTAATTTTTCTATGGTTGCCCCTTTAGGTTTACGCACGTTATATAGTGAACTTAAAATTTGTCCTGCTGAGTTTGTTTATGGAAGTACGTTGAGAGTGCCTGGTAAATTTCTAAATTCTTTTTCGGCAGACAAAATTTGCCAGACAGATTTTGTCAATAACCTTAAAAAACATTTCGATGAGATAAGACCCTCTCCGGCTACTCTAATGTAAAACCTTTCATAAGCAAGGAACTTTAATCGTGTTCACATGTGTTTTTAAGGACGGATTTTGTAAGAAAATCTTTCCAGCCACCTTATTCAGGACTGTTTCAAGTTTTTAAGAGAGGGGATAAGTTCGTCACTATTGACGTAAACCCACTGGGTGAGAGAACTTCGGATCATGAGTTGGGTTCTGATTGTGCTAATGAGTTAAAAAAGGTTCGATTCAATCTTCCACCAAAGGAACCAGTTCAAACCAGGACTGGAAGAAAAATTAACCTTATCAGAAATAAGGGCTATCGGCCCTTCAATTCAACAACATAAGAAATGACTAGACACATCAACAAACGTCGGTTGCTGTTATGTGGATTATGGTCAGAAGAATAAAGTATAAATTCCAGCGCACAAGGTCGTTCTCATTAATAAACAACCCAATCGAGGTAATCTATTACAACGCAAAATAATTAAAACGCAAGCTGTCTAATCGTAGAGGATTATTTTATTATGACTAATTGTGGCTCCGTTATGATTTAACACCGATCAAAGTGGTTAAAGCTTTAGCGTTTAGATCGGGAGGTACCAGGTTCGAATCCCGATAGAGGCACGATGCAAAGAGAAATTTTTTTCATCAGATTACGTACGATCTGTGGTGAAATGTAACACATCTATGAACCCCTGTCGGTGTGTAAAACCCATAACCGTTGAGCCTTGAGCCCCAAAACAGATCGCATAGTACTTAACAATAAAAAAAAAATAAATAAAAATGTTAGTGGGAAGCAATATAAATTCAAAAAGCCTATATACATATTTTGTATACCCTAAAAGCAAAAAGCAAAAATTAAAAAATAAACAAAGGAGGGAATTAACATCTCAAATACAAAATCTTTCTTAAAATTTTAATTAGGTATGTACTTCGATAATATCAAAACCGCTATATTTTAATAATCGTGGGCGTATATAAGGCAACACAAAGAACAATTCTTCTAAAAAGATGTTTCGACCGCACATTAGAGTCTCGTACAAAATTCTCGGCTCGATTCGCTTTTTTGTGTAGAGCTTTATAGAGTTATTTATAATTCACTAGAACTAGATTGGCAATTACCTAGTTTCCACTTTTTATGTAAGCGAGAGAATATAGATCATGGCAATTTGAGTGAATAATCAACTTCTTGCAGTATTTCGTTACAATAACAAATTGTTTGTGGCAGGTGCTCTTGCTTAGTAGAAATTTGATAGCAGTCTGTGCACAACATGAAACGAAATAAAACGAAAATACGCTACATCAAAAACCATTAACGTAATGAATGATAAAAAGAAAATCTGTGTCTGTGCGTATACCAAGAAAGAAAATATTCGAGATTTTCTTGGAAATGTATTTTCCCGCACTGATTCGCACTACACGAATTTTATATCACTAAGCATTTTTCGCTTATTATTTTAATCGTAATAATATTTTTGTTTTGGTTGATTAAGTATTTAATATAGAAATTTTTTAATTAATTATTTTGGTTGCGCGATAAGACATCTTCCCCCCCCGTTTCGTCTACTACACGAAAATGGGTGATAATATTAATAAATTTATGTGTCATAATAATTTCTGGTGGAATACTTCAGACATAGTTAATTAGTATAGGATGTGCTGGATAATGCGAAATTAAATATTTATGGTCGTAATAAGCCATTAAAAGGTTTATTTTAAAAGGATTATCGAAATAAAAGCTATTTATGTCGGTCTACAGTGCTGAAATTGTATATCTTGCATAGATAATTTGTTGATCATAATTCTTACGACCTATAAATAATTTATACGACAGTTTAGGAGTTACTATCACAATAATGTGCTACTTAAGAGCTACACATAACTATTTATGCTGGCTGGGCAGCACTTTGTTAAAGTTAGCCGAAAGTTACCAGTCAAAACCTCAACATGATCCGATCCGTTAGATTTTTTCAGGTTAGGTCGTCATAAATATTGCGCTATGCATAGGCTAGAAAAATCGGAAAAATTTCACCGAGGAAGTACCCGAAACGGGTACCTCAGGTGGTTTCAGAAAATTTCCATGATTTGACGCTATGTGAGTTTGCCATGAGTTGGCTTTATTAAAACCCTGAATTTGTTATTGGCGATTTCCATCGAATGTAGATAGCTTTGGTTTCTACGTCTACAAGGGGGACGAGAATTGTCAAATTCATTGTTATGACAGTTTTAAACCCTCTTGCTTCATAGCAAACTAATAGTAATTTCTTTCCAAAAAAAATTGATTTATAAATCAAAAAAATTGATTTGAAATCAAAAAATTTTGATCGAAATACCGTTGCACGTTCTTTCCAACTATAAAAATTGATTTTTTTTTTGATCGCAATCAATTTTGAAAAATCTGAATATTTCGTTAGATTTATTTTTGACGTTTACAAACACATAAATATGTTCACGTCAAAAATATAAACATAAACACTTCAAAAAATATAAACGTAAACATTATAACTTTTTACTAGTTGGCCGTGAGAATTTGACATACGAAATAATTTTATTTTTCGAAATAATTTTATTGTTTCGTTTTCACTGTGTTAAAATAATTATGTTGACAAAAAATTGTATTAATAATTTGTTGACAATAAACTGTCAATATAAAATATTTGAAAATTGAATGTCAATTTATCACAGATACACTACCAAAAACAAATCAATCGTGTATCGTGTTCTTTGACATAAAAAAAATCAATTTATTTTTTATTTTTGGAAAGAACTTGCTATATGATTTATATTTTGTACACCAGATGTCAGCTACTTTGTCGAAAATCTAATTATTTTTAATATCTTATGCCGTGATAGATCTTATGCGTCTTTCTGCCCACCTACCGAATCAACAAATAATTACATTCGAAGCAGGCAATGAAGATGAAGCGTTGCTTGCGCCACAAACTGATCGAACGAAGCTTGAGTTGAAGGACTTTCGCTTATATTTGTTGCTTTTGTCACCCTTCAAAATCTCTTGATTTCTGGATGATGTATACAGATGACATGACACTTGATTAGAGCCGACACCATATTGAAAATGTAGCAAAAAATTTGGTTCTCCATACGATATCAACATAATTCTTATACAGCACGGACTTTCTTGCGTTATGATCGGCTTACCAACTCCATCGAAAAGTACCGTAGAAGTGCAAGTCTTCGATACAGTTCGAGAAGCCAAAGAAGCCGAAGAAGCTGAATTACGATTTCAACTGCTAAACGAAAAGCAGTTGATTTCAACTGCTAAACGAAAAGCAGTTGGATGCATTTCGTAAAACAACTGATGCAGTGGATAATAAAAATGTCTCCAGCCGAAGTTGAGTCGCGTATATGAATTTACTTTATTTTTGATAAAAGTGCATCAAATTTATATCTTAAAAAATCTTCTTAATCATTTCTTAACCAAAAATTCAATAAAATGTATTCACGTGACTGGTTATTCAGTCACAGGTCAGCTAGTTCATATTTAAGTTATTAAAACTTAATGTTAAAAGTGTTATGTTTGGAAAAGGTCTCATTTGAAGAGGTTTGGAAGAGATTTGTAAGCGGTACTATCTGTTTCATACGGCCGAAAATTGCCGATAAAGAAGTTTAAAAAATTTCAAGCTTTAAACGGTTTGTAATTGTCGTTAAAGTGATTTGAAATTCAAGACTATGCCAGACATACACCGATCTGCCTACATCAATTCGATGGGCCATGATCATAGACAAATTTTAAATATAGGTTTTGGAAGGGTTTGATGAGGTTATATGGGTGAAATTTTGATTTTCTCTTCTTCTGACGAAAAAATAAATCGTCTATCATTCGAGATTTTGGCATATAGACATTAATCTGACTATGCTGATTCGATAGCCTATGATTATAGATAGATCCTGAGTATAGGTTATGGGTGAGTCTGATGGGGTTAAAGGTGTGAAATTTTGATTTTCCCCATTTTTCATCGATAAAATCATTCGTCGTTCATGATCTTGGCATAGACACCAATCTGACTATGCTGATTCGATAGCCCATGACCATAGGTCGATTCTGAGTATAAGTTAGAGGTGGATCTGATGGGGTTATATGGGTGAAATTTTGAATCTCCCCATTTTTCATCGATAAAATCGTTCGTTATTCGTGATTTTGACGCATATAGACACCATTTTGACTATGCCGATTCGATAGCCTATGATTATAGGTAGATCCTGAGTATAGGGTAGGGGTGAGTCTGATGGGGTTAAAAGGGTGAAATTTTGATTTAGACACAAATTCAATAGCCCATGTCCATAGTTCGATTCTGAGTATAGGCTAGGGGCAGGTCTGATGGGATTATATGGGTAAAATTTTGATTTTCCCTATTTTTCATAGATAAATTCTGCCTATGGTCATGGCGTATCGAATCGGCATAGTCAGATTGGTGTCCATCTGGCAAAATCTCAAATGATGGACAATTTTATCGTCGGAACAACGTTATTGACATGTTCTTTTAGAAAATTGTTGATTCATTTGTGACTTTTAAATCTGTATTGCTGGCATTTTTCGGTTGGATAATGAAGTTAATCTTCTTTATCGATGCAACCAGGTGACACAATCTACATTGTCGACATTTTAAAATCGTTGATAGCAACGTTAATATCTGCATTACCATCTTTTGGCTGGACATTTTCGGCTAACTTTAACAGTAACGAATCAAGTCGACAATCGTTAATCAACACAATTTTCCCCACGACGGTCTGTGAGTAGACCTTGGAGCTTTCTTCTAAACCTTTCATGCCTTAAGGAATTTGTCCCAATCAGTTTGGTTTTCTTGCTACGTTTTTAAACCTCCTAGTACTTTTCAACAAACTTTTTTTTTAAGATCAGAACACAAAAATTGCTTTATTCTGGACCTTTTGGTTAATGATTATTGGTCAAGAGTTTACAAAACAAGTCAAAATAGCACTCGACAGTGATGATGCCTGAACACCATCAAGAACACAGCAATTAGGCAAAAACATGTGCAATGCAGAATTTCTTAGATAAACCTAGGGGTCTGGGACAAGTTTAAAGTGGATAGTAGTACCTAGGACCATGAACTTAAAAATTACAGAACATTTTATTAATTTAACTTCGAAAATCTAGTAATTTGTTGTAATTTATAGCAAAGACACTATCTTCATTACCATTTTTCAGCTGAAAACTTTCGGCTAATTTTAATAAGGTTGTGTAAATAAATAAATTTAATTTTTGTTATCGAATCGGGTATCGGTTGCTATTTCTTGTGAATGTAAATCTATTTTCGGCTGATATCATTCGATTGACGAGCTTAATCATGAATCGTCTGGGAAATCTAAGACTTTGTGTTAAATATATGCTACCGAAGCAGAAAAATTCAGCAGAAAAAACTGCATTACCGACCTCCTTTTATGCTTTGGTAGTAAAAGACAGTAGGCATTTTTTGTTGTTTTTGACCGTGTTCTGTAGAAAAGCTGAATTATTGACGTATTTAAAAAAGTCGTAGAAAAATTGACTTAATTTTCTTTATGTAAGAATGTTTCGGACGAAATTCGAGAAAATTTTAATTGTTTGCAAATTTCAAAAAATTGCGGACCTTTTAAACCCTAAGGCTTGTAATATTTTCTATTTTTCAACGGAACCGATGCATTTCCCGTGTCACGTATATTCGAATAGTGGGAATTCCCAAGAGCGGCGGAGCTTTATGTTTCTTCATAAATTGGCCAACAGGGTACAGAAACTATTAGCAATGACAAATAGAAGTACCCATCCTAGACTAATTTCCATTGCTCAAATTCGTAAAATATCATTACGTGCACTTAAACTTAATAGCGGGAATTCAAAATGTATGACAATTGTCTCATCAAAATCAAAATTTATGGCAATTATTAAAATTAAAATTTTGGCAAATAAATCAAATTTCGGTTATTTATTCTGTTTCTGATGAGCAAATAAAAAATGATCTAAATTTTATAGGGTTTTAAGTGGGCTCGAATATGAGTTCCATATTTTCATTCCTGCCGTGTTAATTAAATTTGCATAAAACAGTCAAATTATTATTTAATTGTACAACTAACATAACATAACTAACGTAACTCTTGTAATATTGATAAATTAGACATTCATGCCTGTCTTACATAATTTAATTAAATATTTATTTGGAATTTATCTCATTTATCCAATGCCTTTATATATCTTGGTAAATAAGTTTCGAAAGAAATCAATTTGAATTTAAATCAGACGAAAACAAGATAATGCTTTCTTATTGTTATTCCACAATCCCCATTTCTTTGTAAGCTGCTTATTTAATTTTAGATTTATGGATGTGCCTTTTTCTCATCTTATTAATCACTCGGCTTGTTAGTTGAAATGTAACATTGTATACCGTATGTCTTAGTAATTATATTTAAGATTTTGCTTGGGCTTAGGCTAAATCTGTAACTTTTTTGACATGAAAATTGTACGATTGATTATTCGTTATGAATCGGCGACAAAACACATAAAATTTGATTGACACAAAATTTATCAGCTCAAACAGTCAGCGAAAATATTTTGGTTTATTTATTACTGGAAAAATTTAAAGATTTTCTCTTGAATCCCTGAAGAGTGATTTCAATTGAAAATCAATTTAATATTTTGGATATCGTGATGTGCATAATTTTTTTTTGTCTAAGATATCATTTGCACGTCGTGCATTGCAAATATCAAGGATTTATGTATTAGCATGAAAAAAAGCTGTACAGAAGCTTATACATATATGCTTATTTACAAATGGGTTTCCACACGAAAAAATATTTGGTCGCTTTTTATGGTAATTCGCAAAAATGGTAAAATAACATTTTGTTAGCTGAGAATTTTGAAAATGAATTTTTTGTGTGGGAATATCATAGACCAACAAACATAAAAGTTGTAATTTGCCCTTAAGGTATCTGAGTACGCCCAATCATATTTTGTGCGGAAAAAAACTTTTATTTGATGTTATGTACACTCATGTATACATATATTTTTATGGAGAACGTTCAAACGCGATTTCATATCAGAAAAATTTTGCCAGCTTTCCGTTCATACAAATTTGTTCACATATAATTTTAAAGTATGCTATAAAAATTTCATTGTTTTACAGATAAAATTGGTTTCGAGATAGATATTTATGAAATATAAAAATGCCTTGTTATAGTGCGAACAAAAAGTGATCATAAATATCATACGAGTTTAATTTTGATTAAAATGAAGCAACAGCGATTGTCACTGGTATTTTAAATTACAAAGGTTACCATTTTTGTTTTAGCAATAACATTTAACAAGAAGCACTCATCGAACCTGGAACATAAGGGTGTTCCATCTGTTGGTTTTTTTAAGCTTAAAAAAAATATTTATGGTGTGGGGAAAACCCGCGAAAACTTTTTGACTAATGAAAATCAAAACTATGCCAATTATGACAAGTTATTACAAAAATGGTCGCTCTGTAAAGAAATCGTTTCGTAAATTACGTGACGCCATTTTGGCCAACATGGACGTCCTACAGAGCCTGGTATTCAATACTAACAATGGAAACAATAACGACTGTAAATCAAAATGTTGGTGAAGAGTCAATCATCTCTTTGAAGCGTCGTTCACAACAATTAAACGTGTCATCGCTAACCAATTTTTTGTGGCCAAAATTGAATGAAATTGATTTACGCTGATTTTTGGTTTCAACAAGACGGTACCACATGTCACACAGATCGTGAAACACTCGACTTATTGGCAACCAAGTTCGATGGAGTTTTTTGAAAAGTAAACTATATAACAATGATCCAAAAACCATTCAAGATCCTAAGAACAACATTCCGGCTGAAACTGAGGCCATTGCACGGCTTGTATTGGAAAAGGCATTAACAATTTTGATGTTCGGATGCAGGGCTAACACGAGCCGTGGTGGTCACATTTTCCCTAAAAGTTTTTGTATTTCCAACATGCATTATGTGTGTTTTTCAATATTAAAAAAGTTACAGATGGAACATCCTTTATACCTCAGACCTTGTTTCGTATGCTATGGGTACCCGATGGCTATTATATGTGAGTATCTATAAGTTTAAACCCGGCTGCTTCGCAACCAAGCCCTGTGCCTATCTTGCTAAAAAATAATTAAAATTTCTTTGGGGGCATTCTTCTCAGTCCACTTCCCACAGCTCCTGAATAGTTCTGTGTAAAGTTAATGGCGTATTTTAAAAGGTTTCTGTTTGAATTAAGTTAATAAAGTGCTATTTGATAAAACCTCATGAGGTAATCAGAACTTGGGTCCGATACATTCTGCTCGGAAAATACACGTAAAATGCAGGAAAATGGTAAATTTGACTGAAAAAAATATGCTGACCATAGTTTTATAATACATTGATTTTAACAAAGTTTAATAGGCATTATTCAGAGATGATTAAAAAGGACCCCTTTTTTCATTAATTTTTCCGTATAAATAACAGTTGGTTGGGACGATCAATAGATTAATTTTTATTACCTATTTTTGTCCCTCCTTTTTAATTTATTTTTTGCTTTCTTCTACTATATATAACAAAATTTTTACTTTTACAAATCAGTAGATACTCCTGATGATGACATAACAATTCGAAATCGATCGAGTGATTTTTTAAACATTTTGAACCAATTTTTTAATTAAAATATTCAAAAATAATTTTTGAAATAGAAAAACAAGTGTTTAGTGAAATGTGTTTATTAAGGATTAAAACTATCCTGCTTCACCTAAATTTTTGATATTCTTAAGAAATTTTCAATGCTATGCAACAAGTATATAATGGGTTGAGGAAAAAGAAATCCATTATTTTATCGCTAGATGGCTTTAGTGGCATACATCTCATGATGTATTTGTGGCAGTGGGTCATACTTATACTCGTTGGAAAGACGGATGCATGTACTAAAAATATTACTTTGTCATTGTTTTGACCGGCAGGAGCTGAAGATCAAACACAAAACAGTTATAAATCATTTGCATAAGGCTGGCTTCAAAAAGAACCCCGATGTTTTGTTGCCGCGTGAGTTGACGCAAAACATCTTGATGGGCCATGATTCCATCTGCGAATCCTTGGCCAAATGGAACGAAATCACACCATTTTTCAAGCGGGCAGTGACTGGCGATAAGAAATGGGTCACATACAACAATGTCAAGCAGAAACGATCATGGTCGAAGGCCGGTGAATCGGCCCAAACGGTGGTCAAACCAGGTTTGACAGCAAGGAAGGTTTAGCTGTGTGTGGGATTGGGAGGGAATCATCTACTACTCAAGGTGCTACTGTCCAATGATCAATTGCTCAATTTGGATCTCTCCTGCCAGCAAATGGGACCGACTGAAGGTAGCAATCGACTAGAAGCGGCCATAATTAGCCAATAGGAGAGGCGTCGTGTTCCAAACGCTCTTAGAGTGTAACAATCGCCGCAAGAGATGTTTGTGAAAGGTATCTATAGCTATCTCAGGTTTTTGCTAATAGGAACAAAGCAGCATACTGAAATTGCCTTCTACATGGAAACGAGTAATCGAGAAAAACGGCACTTATTTGAGCCAAAACGGATGGTAACCATGTTAAATGAAGCCAAACAAAATAAACGCAAAAATAATGGCTTTCTTTTTCTCCAACCTTATATTTTGCGGATTTGTGAACTAAACTGTTGATAAACAAATTGTTGTTATTCCAAGACCATTGAGGTGGGTTGGAATATTGGTTGGAATTGAAGAAAATGTATGCGCCACAGCGATGGTTTCGAGCATTCAGGTCCTTGAGTTAAATTTGTGACATTCTTCAAGACTTCTTTAATGATATGTGTAACATAAATAATCTAAAATGAACGAGTATTTTGCACCCATTGCCAAAACGGTGGATTTATGAACTAAAGTGTCGCAAATAACCTTTTAAACGTTATACATGTTTTATATGATATAAATATTCGGTTGTCAAATTTAAATTTGACTATATTTAAATAAAATATAACTTCTCTCAGCAATTGCTGAAGTGATTGCCATATCGGTAGTTTTGAGTAGTAAGATGCTGTATGCCCCCTTGTGATTTGGGTAAAAAATTTAACCATTTTGAGTATAAAATTTAATCTTTTGGAGTATAAAAAATAAACTTTCGCAGTATAAAATTTAAACATTTTTGGTTTAAACCAGAAATAGATTGATAGGAGCACATAACAGAAAATAAGAATTTATCACGTGGCATTATAAAAATTCGAAATAAAATCGAAACCTTTTGGGTATAAAATTTAACTGTTTATGTTCCAGCTCAATTTTGTTTGGCCGCCATTTTGTTTTGGATCACATTTGTCATTTGCATTTGACAGTCGTAGAGTGCGCTCGATAACAATTTATTATGGCACATCTAACCCACAACGTATTGAAATTATTAAAACATTCTATTTTTGGCAAAAAATCATTACGATATATATTTCGCTGGCTTTGTTAAAAAACAGATTTGCCGCTATTGGAGCACTGAAAATGCTCAATTGATACATCAAAGACCACTACACCCTCGTACAGTAACTAGTACCACTTTGGTAATTTAGCCCTTATTTCGCAAAACCCTCCTTAATGGCTTTTAATATTTTTTGTATTATAAATGTAAATACATAATATTCCAACCTCCCTCACTCACTGTAATTCTAGGAAGTTTTGCAAAGATACAATGAATGGATCAAAAATTATTTTTCATCTTCCTACATTAATGTATAAATAAATCGTATACATACTTATAAAACATGCAGATATTTCAATCATCTTCTCACAAGACGTTGAATGAGCTTGTACTTTTTCACATAAACCCTGCACAATTAATAAGCACAAAATCGCGTTTAATTTTAAAAATAAATGAGCACGTACGATGGCATTATATACAAATACTAAATATACACACCAAAATTTAAATAGGTATATGTATATATAAAGGTAATCAGCCTGAGATCCATTAGGATTTAGGATTAAATATGATGGTGAACCTGCCACTGGTAAAGTATGAGAGTAAACACATCTGTGTGCTTCGTCTATACATAGCAACTTTTGCCCTTTTGAGAAAAGCGAATCGTTTTCCTGGTATACAAATTTTTATTTCGTATTAATCCTCTTACATAACGACCTCAATACCAAACAAAATGTTGTAGAGGAGGATAATTGAGAATGTAAATTTATGTGTTGTGTAACATACTCCTTGTTGCTCCACCATCCATAAAACAAAAGCATAATTTAATTGCCTTCGTAAACTCTCAAGAAATCTTTTATCTCACCGTCATGCTCGTCGCTATATTAAGACGATAAATTATCCCTTAAAAATTTTATAAAGCATATAAAAAACTATTTAAACTATTTGATGTTTAACAATTATGAATGAATCGTATAAATTGTCTTCGTATATGATACGAGTAACAACTAAGTTTGATTAAAAATAAATGTCACGATCTCATATTTTTCATGTTATACGACAGCGATACAGTCGAGAATAAATTTAAATTATATTTAATGATTTATATAGTGCAAATATGTATTATGTTCACGATACATATTTATGTACCGTTTTTATATCGCATCTGGAAAATTTACATATACGGGAAAGCAAATGAATTAAATTTCTCAGAACAACAATGTAAAGCTTTGGGTAAAAGAAAAATTTCTTCCACTGTTCTTTAAGTTGATGAGATTTACCATAATTTATGTTTTTCATTTCAGATCTCGTCAATGCGAAATTATAATGGAATAGTCTGAGGAAACACAGGTTTTTTTTGTCGGAAGTCAAAAAACATTATGTTCCGCTGATTTGTTTCAATCAAATTGGATATTTTATAATACCAACCGAGCTTCATCCCAATCGCATCAATTAATCTTGAATCAATTTTCTTAAAATTAGGGCTTGTCGTGAAGTTAAAATTTATTAAGCCAGCCAAGCCTACAACACGGCATCGTCTGAGTACTTGAAGTCTAATTAGATTAGTAGGATGGCAAGCTGATTGATTAATCTGCGTTTCACTGCCTTAATTCGGTTGATGTTGGTTTCTTGGTTTGGGGACCACACTTACGGCTGGCACAGTCAAGCAGAGGCTCATCTAAGATTGAGTGAAGTCCCTTAGTGATATGCTATCCGAATTGCTAATTTTTTAGTTGAGCAAACAACAAATTCATGGAGGGAAGGTGAAGGAACAATATATTAGATTTCCATACGGATAAAGAAGTATATGTCAGACTCGGAAACGCTGTCAGAAGAAAACCCAGACTGAAACTTCATTTTTATGAGTAGCCATCAGATTTCCAAAGTGTCAAAATTTTAGTTTTGTTATGTAAAATGGTAGTAAAATCAATATTTGTTGACAGTTTATGAAGTTTCGTAAAATCGCGTTCACAAAAATTTAAATGTTGCGAAATATCACCACACTCGTAGCAAAATGTTATTAGATGAACTGTTGAGAATCGAAAAAAATAAGTTTGTTTCCCCAGAATTCAATATTTATAAGGCAGCGCAATGAATAACGGAACGAAAAGATTAATGTCACGACTACCTAAAAGTCATATTAGTAGCATTGATAAAATGTTAAAAGGTTTCAATTAAACTGTTGGGACACCTTCCATTCGAATCTGACACGGTGAATTTCTTTCCAGTATTAAATATTGTATTCTCATTAATTTAAGAAAAAATTTGTTGATCCCACAATTACGACTACCTAGTTTGGAATTTTTTTAGTCAGAGCTTTTTGACAGTGCTATTTTAATTATTTGAATAACAGAGCCCGATAAGATTATTGATCTGAAATTTTTACCTGTAATCGAATAATGGGAGTTTCTAGTAAAGCTTTTTTATAAAATTCATTAAGTCTCGTAATTTAAGATAAAAATTTGCCACAAATAATCTAATTCCTACATTGTAAGCATTAGGTGATTTTAGTTAGGCGACTCAATATCTTCCTTTATGAACTAGTCCGATATGGATCATGACCTCCAAATGGCCATCCAAATTTGAATAAAAATAAAATCGGTATTCGGAGAAGATCTAAATTCGTAGCAAAAAACGTGAAGTCCTGCACTGTTGGCACCGTGTAGTTTAGGTGGCTATAGTTACTGGTCAGATTTAAATCATGATCTTATGGCCATCCAAATTTCAGATAAAACAATATCAGTACAAATTTCACAACAAAAACCAGCGATAGGTCCCTGGCAATTCAAGTTTAGCTAGTACATAAACGAGGTTATTGAGCCACCCAACTAAAACCACCACCTTCCGCTATATCGCCGAAGTAAATAGTGATTTTTAAAAATCGCAGTATGCCTGTGTGCGGACTAAATGTTTGTGTCGCCTTTACCGGTGAGATAGTTTGTCTGACTGCGGTGAAACTCCGTGCTTAGAGCAGTTTTCTAAAATTTCGTTTTTGACAAACATTTGTTTTAACAAAAATTCGAACCCTATACAACCCATTGATCGAGATAACTTCATAATTATGCTTTTACCATAAATTGGGAGAACCCAGTGGTTTTTGGTTGACATCGGTCCACCGTAGGTGGCAGCTTCGTAGGAGCTTTCTCGTATTTTTGCAAATATTTTGAAAAACGATTAAAAACAAAAAGATTGTAAATCAAATTTCAAACAAAATTTGTTCAGATCATTTTTTTAATTTTACCGAAAATGATGAGTTTTGATAAAAGAAAAACTTTATTTCACCTAAATTCGGATCTCTATAGTCCAGGCGGATTATTAGGAATAACATTTCTTATTTGCATTTTTTCTTTTAATTGGGAGATCCTTGCAAAATTTGGTGGAAATCTGTGTACCGAAAGTGACAGTTTCAATGAGAGTTTCCTAAATGTTTTGCAATAATATTCAAAAATTTAACATTTACAAAAAGCGACAAAGAATTAAAAGATTTATTTGGTGTGCAAGTAGAAACTCGGCTCAGAGGTTATTTGCATTAAAATATACTTGAACGCATCCAAATCGCCTGCTATTTTGTATATATGTAGCTTAAGATGCATGGATTTCGCAAAACCAAAAAGATTACAACAACAATTACATTGTATAAAGCCCAATTAGCTTTAATGTAAGCCAAACAAATTTTAGGTTTAGGGGAGATAAAATTATTTTATGGTTATGGTGTTCTATTTTTTTCGAAAGGTTGCCATCTTGTTGTAAAAAAAGACATTTGGCATTTGTTATTTGACAGCAAAATACCGAATTTAATTTGCTCTATTTCATAAAATGAAAAATTAAAATATGTGCATTAAAAAAATTAAAAGCAATAGCTTTCAGATTCAAAAGTTACGAAAGCAACGCAGGTTTATTCATTGCTGTTTTTATAACATAAGTTTTAATCATTTACGATGCCGTTCCGTTCATGTACATAAATTTTAAGAGATGGATGTCGACAAGCAACATTTACGTCATTGCATTCTATTCTGTTTTCAAATGAAAAAGTGCCGCTCACGCCAAGGAATTGATTAATTTGCCTTTGAGTGAACATTCTGTGAGTCATTCAACAGTAAGAAAGTGGTTTGCAAGATTTCGTGATGGCAATTTTAGTTTTGAGGACGGTCCACGTCCAGGTGCAGTAAAACAATTCGAAGACGACAAACTTAAAGTTTTCCGTGTCAAATTCAAAAGCAGCTTGCGAATTATTAGGAGTTACTCAGTACTCACCAAGCAATATCACATCGATTGCATGCGATGAATGGGAAAAATACAAAAGAAAGGGAAACGGGTTCGTCATAAACTGACCGAAGAAAATAAAAACCGAAGAGTTGACATCTGCACGAATTTGCTTTCTCGGTCGGTACAAAATAAAGAATTTTTTGCACAAAATCATTACGGGTAATAAAAATTGGATTTTATACGATAATCCTAATTGCAGAAAACTATGGGTTGATCCAGGCCAGTGAAGAAAGTGTTAGAGTGTGTCTGAAGTGGTTGGAAAGGATTGATTTACTACGAGCTTCTGAAACCTGGTCAAACTGTTACAGCTGAACGTTATCAGGCTCAATTGATCAAACTAAGTGATGCTCTGAAGGAAAAAAGACCATTTAAGGGCCAAGGAAGGAGGAACGTGATATTGCTGCATGACAACACTTGACCAGATACGTCATCATATTTGAAAGACGATCGGTTCGTGAAAGTTGAAGATGTGCAAAAATCGCTCGATGACTATTTTGCTTCGAAAACACCAAGTTTCAATCGCGAAGGCATCATCTACCTGGCAAAAGACCATAGATAGTGATGGCGAATATTTCGATAATTAATTGTTGTAACAATAATCTTCAATGAAGTTGAATTTGACCAAAAAAGCAGAGTTTCTACTTGCACACCTAATAAATAAATTTAAAGATAAAATTTTCAACCACCAAGGGTTGACCTTGATGCTTTTCTGGAATTTAATCAGGGATAATGTTTTTCGATTAGACAAGACAATTTTATCAATAGTTCATTCGTGGTAAAAGAAAATCGGGTGTTGGCCACAACATATACGTTATCCGTTTTTTTATTGATACATCATGCATTCATACAGGTTTCCAATCAATACGATTTATTTAGTAGTTTACATGAAGTTTTCTTTTATTTATGGTACTATATTATTATGGTCACAACCCGCACATTATGATAAAATGAATATCATGAATTTGCCATGCCAACAATCTGCAATAAATCATGTGTATGAATACTGCTTACTTCTTTTTCAAATTGTTTGTGTTTGAGCAAGATCAAATTTTAGATATTATTATAGAATTGTATACCAAGTACACAGCAAAATCACAAAAGGACTATATACGGTACACAAAAGACAAGAACATATAATTTCTGATGTGGAAGGTAAAATATCAAGAATTGTATTTCATTCTTATGCTGGCATTATATTTATTTACCATATACTTGGTATTTAAATCCTCTTATTAGATTCTATATATAGATGATATCACAGGACATTTTATTTGCCTTTTTTGCCTACCGACACCAACAAAATTCTTGTATATGGATTGATAAATTGAATCACATAAATAGTATAACATTTAATTCAGTTTGATCTATACGTATTTAAATTAACCTACTTTCAGCTCATTAAATCCTTGGATTTGTATATAAAAAATAATCAGGGTAGACAAAACTTTTCATTTTGAGTGACACTTCCAGAATATTCGTATAAGCATTAATCTTATTTTGGGTGAAATAAATTCAAATATATTTCCTTTTTCGGTTTTATATAAATTTGTATTATGTATTTGTTGTAAATTATAAGTAGTTTTATGTATGTTATAATAAATATTCAACAAGTTAGTTTATCAAACAAATCGTGTTTCGTTCAACAAACTATATACGTTACGTATTTATGGTATGAACATAATTTACTATGATTTACTGCATGAATACAGGTAGAATCCAGCTTTATTTTATAAATATGTCAAGTGCTCGATCTATTATGATAGTAAACATTAATTGGTACTAATTAAACATTTAATCTTGATTTCATAAATTAATATTTTTATATTTCGTTGCAGTATATTTATCGTGATAGTATTTTCTATCATGATACTAAGATACACTATCGCGGTTATTTCTCTTTGTGCAGTAATTTATTTGGTATATTAGGTAATCGCTTGTTGGCCCTCGAGAATATACTAAGATGTTTTTTATCAATTTACAATAAATTTATCGAAAGCAAAGAAAACCAATAAAAATTTAACATTTTGAAGTCAATTCTCTATTCGTTTTACCCAGCCTTTACGTATCAAGGTGACAAGGTGACAGAATCTTGCTAATTAGGCAGTTTTCGCAATTGGCATTGGTGCATGCACACACTTTACCAAGACTAAACATGTACGAAAACTTCAAAGATGACAATTACAAAGATGACAATTAATAATATATTTTAGCGAAATGTAAAGAATATCTTCCTGTGAAATTTTAAGTTATTCTGAGTGATAGCCAAGGGGGCTATTATGAAAATTTTCGATTTCGATTTTTTCGGTATCGAGAAAATTCACCCTATTATGAACCTTTTTCGAAAAATTCGCCGTATTATGAAACTAAAGCTCAAAATAGAACAAAAGCAAAGGCGATTAGCGAAATCGCCTGTCATATTACAAGACACCGAAAACCTGCATTACAAACACCAACCATCGACGCAGGCGACGACGATTTTCTCGTTGAAATAAATTTAGAGTCTATTTCTATTTTGATCGCCGATGAAACAATGTTGCCAACTGTTTTTTATGTACAGGGTGATTTTTTAAGATGAAATTTTGAAATATCTCGGAAAATAAGCACTCTACAAAAACAGTGTCTAATATCAAAATTTAATCATTCCGGGAGGGACATACATTAGTGCTAAAATTAGTGGGGAGGAAGGCCTTTTTTTATAGGTGGGGCGAGGGGTAATTTGGAAATTAAAATAAGAACCCCTATTTTTTATTGCAGATTCGGATTCTACGGCTTAAAGTACGCACTGTAATAACGATATTAAGTTTTCGATTTCTCCTACTGAGAACCTATACATACGATACTGCAATACGTTTGAATTACAATTAAGACGTTTTCAATGTAAATACACGAAATTAGTCTTAAACAAATTTTATTTCTTAAATTTTTAATTACAAATTAAAAATTAACAATTAAAAAAAACAAAAAATTAAAAAAATGTTTCAAAGAAATCCTACGTACTGGGATACTAATTTTAGCACCAATTAATATATGTCTTCCTGAATGATTAAATTTTGATTATGAACATTTTTTTCGTAGAGTGCTTATTTTCCGCGATATTTGAAAGTTTCAGCTTAAAAAAATCACCCCGTATATAAGTTGGTAACGCCCCAACGTCATGTACCAAAAACATAAAAAATAAACAATTTTTATAATTTTAAAATTTTAATTATCCGAGTAGGCTAACTTTTAGAATCCATTTTGACATAAATAAAATATGTCGTGGTTATGTCGTTTTGGTTGTTTTTTATCGCCAAACGCCGCTGACGCTCTTGTTTTGTTAGCTACAGCGATATCACGAGATTGTTTCCGGACGCACCACGATGGCCGTTGACATTGACGAATTTTGTATTCGATATATAAAGTAAATTATAAGGTTAACTAAATATAAAGAGTAAAATTTAAAGAAATTATATATCAAAAGAGTTTGAATCTGTGCGTAAACGTTGTCTTTGTCTGTATATCGGCGTCATATCATCTTCAGTTCAGCGTCTTCATCAATTGAATGGGCAGAAATCAGATACTGTCCATATTCCATCTTTAATGAATTGTTGAAATGAAACATGAAACATAAAATGCAAGAATTTTAATTAATATTAATCACACACTATAACGTAAAAATGAAATAACAAAATTAATGTCAAAACTATTTTCCCCGACTTATCGAATTTTCTCGATATCGAAATAATTCGAAATCGAAAAATTTCATAATAGGTCATATTCGCGTCGAATCGCACTTTTTCGATAGATAAGATATAAGATATTAAGATATTCAGTCGTCTTATCAGACTGCAGTGCTCGAACTACGAACATATTTTGAACTTATATTCAAAACATAACTTCCTCTACATAATCTAAGAAAAAACTTCTTCTTAATCGAAAAGATAAAGTGGTTGTTTTAAAATAACGTTTTTGGCTGTCCGTGTTAAGGCGGGTTCGTTTCCAAATTTTGATTGAAAGTGTTGTACATTTTTGAAAACAAATTTCAATATCTTTATAACTAAAAGATGTTTGTATGTTTGTTCGTCGTGAAATTTTTGCCACGTATGATTTGCATGCCGAGGACAAATCTAAAAGATCATTTTTTTCAAAATTTTATTTCATGCGGGTGTCAATCGAAAACAATTTCAATCGAAAGCCTTCGGGTACCAGCCGAAAAAAAGATCGTTAAATTTTCGGTTTTTTGATAATATATAACTTGGACAAATTTTGGCGATTTAAATTATTAGGTGTGCAAGTAGAAAGTCGGCTCTGAAGTTGGTTGCATTAAAATATACTTGAAAGCATCTAAATCACCCGCCATTTTGGATATATGTATGTAGGTTAGTCATTGCTGTTTTATGACATTAGTTTCAGTCGTTTACAAGCTGCCGTTCAACATGTACGTCATTGCATTCTATTCTGTTTTCAAATGAAAAAATGCTGCTCAAGCTATGGAATTGATTAATTTGATTTTGAGTGAACATTCTGTGAGTCATTCAACAGTAAAAAAGTGATTTACATGATTTCGTGATGTGCAATTTTAGTCTTAAGACGGAGAACTTAAAGATTTGGACGAACATCCATGTCAAACTCAAAAAGAGTTTGCAGTGTAGAACAGTTAGGAGTTACTCACCAAGCAATATTACTTTGATTGCATGCAATTGGAAACCACAGAAGAAAGGAAAACGGGTTCGTCGTAAATTGACCGAAGAAAACAAAAACCGAATAGTTCGCATCTGCATGAATTTGCTTTCTCGGTCGTGTTGCAAAAATGAATATTCACAAAATACTATTTTGCACCCGAAACACACAAATTACTATTGTATGTTGACTTTATCAACGAAATATGTGCTTTTCCAAATTGATCTAGATAGAAAGATCAATTTGGAAAATAATGTGTATTCCATGTCAAAATGATGATTGATGGAGCTTCTGTTCGAAGTCAATTGAGTCACTTGATATATTTATTAAGTTAAGAGTCATTAAAACATTACAACATACCAGTTTTGTCAATCGCTTTTTCAGGCCATTGTCATTAAAGGCAAAACCAGGGTCTTGTGAATTACTGGGTAATCTGGAAGCTACTTCAGAACTTGTATTTTAAGTCTTCAAAAATGTTAGTATTAGGTGCGTTATTCACTTAAATCTGTGTCGTTTTAGTTTTGGAAAAGTTATTTAGTGCAAATGCTTTAGTCTTACGAGAAGAGGTGATATAATGCAGATTTGATCACAGCAAATTCAAGTTACTGAATTCAGGGTACGAGAGTTCTAAGCTCTTGCAAGGTGTATTCTTAACTTTAATACATATTTAAATAATTAAAAATTCTTAAGGCGTGCCGACTTTTTTAAACATCTAACAAGCAGAGGAGCAAGTGTGTGTATTAGCAAAAAAAAGTACGTTTTTTACATTTCATAGCTTTAAATGAGCAATCGTTCAATCAACCTTTCAACTAAACAACTCATCTACCTATTTATAAATACTCTACGTATATTATTATGGCCATACATAATATTTTACCTCATAAGTATAATGGGAATAGATAATTACTAAGTAGCATATTTTTGATAATATAGCTTTTAAATTAGCTAATCGATTCTTTTGTAATTACACCGCACCTTCGCCCATACATAATAATGATATGTGTATAACTTTATGATTCCTGGATTTTTAACATGCTTTTGAATATAACTGATAAACATTTTTTTTTAGGTCAGTGAGGAATTAAAATCCTTGCTCTATGGCGTACTACTCTAGCAACTGTATTTGTAGGATTATTTTTATTCCTCGGGTAAAATACGTGAACACCGGCAGCAAATCGATATTGCATCAACCGACATAAAATTTCCATTAAAAACAACTTGAGTGGTGGTGGTGATTTAAATGAATGATTGGAATGGGTAACAGGTGCCAGGTATTTAATTATTCATCACCGAAGTGATTTCCCGAGATAATTTCAACAAAAAATTGTTCAAGGAATTTTTTTGTGACTATAGATTGTATATACATAAATACACTCACATAAATTTATATGTGTTCGATACATAACGGGAAACTGTAAAACACTGGAGCCGCCATAAATAATTGATGGTGTAAGATACACAAGTACAATTTATGCTTTTGTTTGCTGTGTGTGTGTATATCACAGGAAAATGAAAATGAAATATGTATTATGGATGCTCTTGGGGATTAATAAAATATTAATATTGGATTTTAATTTATTATTAGGCGCAGTTTGCAAAAAAAAAAAATATCTCATATTCATACCACGTAAATCGAAGGTACCCTACATACCCATCTATTTGGTAACGTCGCTCCCGCACAAGTTTTATTCAATTTAAACGAATGTTTAGCAATTAGGATTTAATTTGATTTATAAATAATATTTTTTTTTGCGAAAGCTCTGATTCAATTTTCCCATTTTCCCGACAAAAAGATTATAAGGCGAAGAACATGAAAATCTAATCTCAAATTTTAAGAACTGAAATAATAAAAATTTGCATTTGCCTTTGACTTGCGTTTGTCGTCTTGTATTTGTATATTCCATAAGAAATATAAAATTATATTTTACGTATAGAAAATTATGAAAAATTATATTTAATTTTATGAAAGTGGCATGGAAACCTTAAAATCATTTGTATTAAATTTCTTGAAATGTTATTTATGCCTTTATTAAACGCCCACATAACAAGTTCCTATGGGAAATTCAATTTCTATTGTGAAACGTGTAAGACCGAAGAAAGAGTTGGGAAACACAAAATTATTCGTATTACACGATAATGTTTTGTTAACATTGGATATCAAACCAAAGTATGTTTGATGATTTTTTGAAAATGAAACTTGTTCTCAACTAAATTGGCAAAACATAAGTGTTCTAGTTGTAGGTGGAATACTAATTTAATTTTCTTGGAATACCGAATAAGAAAACCCCGTAGTTAGGTTAGTGAATACATTCGACAAAGCAAAAACTGTTTACATACATTCCAATATCACATACATCCCAGAAATCTCGTTGAATCGTTTTTAAATTTAAACTTGTTAAGTTTTTTATGAGAGGTTGATCACCACGAAAGAATTTTTTCTTATCAAAACTTGAGATTCTAGAGATTATGGTAGAGTAAAAGGTTTTGCTCAAGTCAGTTAGTAAGGTCACAAGAAAATTCTTGTTCATGATCGTGTTTATTCCGTTCGAACTAAAATTCTAAAAGTGTTTGGATTCCTCGGAGATTCTGTTTATAAATGCTGCGCTAAACTAAATACCCAATCAGGGTATATTTTCGAGATTAAGGGGTATTTACGGTAGAACTGGCTGCTTTAAGATCGTTTCCCAGTACGTAATCCACACACGTACGTCAAATTGGGTTGAGCGGCAGCCTAACAACCTTTTCTCACACCAACAACTATGTTATGAACCCTAAACAAATGCCTCGGATTAACATATCGGATTCATCACAATCACAACCTCGGAAACTTTACAGCAACAACGCTTTAAAAATGGGTTCTAAGACCTGGAGATATCAAGAACCTTTCGAGCCAATGGAAAGATTTACACATTAGATGTACTCACACTAGAAGAATTTCGATTATCTGGTCAACGAAGATAAATCAGATAAACTCAAAGACATATTTTTTGTCAAGGTGGAGGAAGTCATCAATAAAATCCCGCACCATCACATTAAACTTATCGTGGGCGACAACAATGCAACAATCAGTAGCAGTGCAGAAAATACATCGCATATTGGACCTGACAGCTTGCACCACACCAGTAACAACAATGGCCAGTTTGTCACTGAATTTAGTTGTATCAAGTGCGTGTTCCTTCATGAAATAACTCCAAACGGAAAATCAAATTGATTCATTCTACCAGATTTTAGATCTTATAGAGCTGCCGACATGTACAGCAGCCACATGTTTGTCGTTTTTAAATATAAGTGCAAATTGTCATTTATACATTCAATAGATAACCACAAAAGACCGTCCGTTGGAATGTCGATACTTTAAAACATACCTATCGAGACAAAAAAACCGACAAAACTACCGAGATGCAGGTTGGCTACCGATGGATATCTCCGACAAAAGAAGTACGAACTTATGAGAAAATACATCGAAAACATCAGCCTCGAAACGGAACAAAGAAACTCAAGACACTTTAAGCACTGTGCTCTTTGGTCGGTCGTTTTTGGGTTGTCGGTATTTTGTTTTGTGAAGTACTTTCTACGATTGTTAAACTCTAAGAAGACTAATCAAACTTACACATTTAAATATTAGAAATTTCTAAATAGTGAACAGTTAGAAAAATCATAACACTTTTCCCAAATTTTTAATGAAGTGATCCGTATTTTCAATAAAATCAGATAAAAAGACATGTAAAGTTTTGCATTTTCTCTATAAATGACTTACAGACAAAAACCAACTCCAAAGAAAAATAATTGTTTGAGTGGAGAGGAAACCAGAGTATCTTGAATTATAAAACATTGAACTATAATTGTATCGGAGATAATTCGGTGCCCCATCACCACCGAATAAACGGAGGATGTTGTAGTAAACGGTATGTCATTTCCATTTGGGAATACGTATATGCAACGAAATAGTAGAAATTCCATATTGTAAAGCATCAGTTATTACTTTGACTTGTAAATATTGATCAAAATTCACTAACCTGATCTGAAACCATGATTTTTTTAATTTCCTAAAATGTTGCTTTACATTCATAGCTCCTATAATTTAAAACCCGCTTCTTTTAATTTGAGAAAACATCTTCTAAATTACTGATGTGCTCTTGATCGTTTTGTCCGGTGGCTAAAATATCGCCCAACAATACGACAGTTCCGTTTTTCTACATTTTGAAAAATAGTCGAATCTATAGTTTTGTCCCAAATTGCAAACGATTAATTTCGATTCGATCCAACTTTGTATAATGCAACTAATGTAAATTGTCATTTAATTTCTTCTTTTTTTTAATTTCTTCTAATTAAAATTCATTCACGAATTTTAAAAAATTAAATTTTGTTGAATATTTCAATCAATAAAACTTGATTTTGTAAGACTAAACTCACAACTAAGGCAAATAGTGTTCCCTAATCCTAATTTTTAGATAGTAGCTGTGCATTAGAATCGGAGTGTAACTTTCCTTGCACTTATTTGAATAAGTCAGTGGATATAAATAATTTGATATTTGGGAAGGGCCATAGATTACCATTTGCCACTCGACATTATCTTCGTGAAAAACATTTATTCTCACCAAACAATCTTTAGATATATTTGAAAATCGTGTGTCACATTAATCAAATTCCTAAGAATTGAGCTAATAATTCATCCACAAAAATGGGTGGGTGGTATGTTTTATTTATTTACATGACCATCAGGATCTTACGTCCAAAAAACTCTTGAAACTGAATTGGAAGTTTGTATACATCTCCCAAAAAGCAAACAGGCAAAGTTATTGATGTGTTTTGAACATTCGAAAACTGAACTGAGATTCTCATTGAAAAATTATTAGTATGTAACCCAGGTAACGACGTTATTATCAAAAATGTCACAATCAGAAAATATTTAATTTAGTTTGAATTTTTTTTGTAAAACTAAAACAGATTTAGTGAAGTAGAACTCACAAGGTAAAGGAATCAATCATTATTAATACTTTATATGAAACAAAGTAGAATAAAACCATAGCGACAAAGAATCCGATTTTGTTCTGTTGTGATAATATAAAAAACATGATCCTCCTCCGCATATCATATGAACTTCTAAATTTTACAGAGAAAAAAATACTTATTTTATTTATATTTGGCCTAAAAAAATAAACAACATTTTTAACGAGATGAATTCAACCTATACTTAAATCCTTATACAAACGTACCAAAAACATTGTTATCACACCGAATACAAAATAAGAAATCAGACATCCCATAAAAATGTATATCGAGCAAGGGTTATATACCGACCGTATATCAGTCGCGAGGAAACGCCATCCTTTATTATATGTATATGAAAAGAGTAATTTTGCAACGACTAATCATAATTGTTGTTATAGGCTCAAAGCCTCTTTTTTCGGTACATCATCTCTTGTTATTATTTGCGTATACTTTGCAAAACAAAAATATTCGGCTTTGTTTTCAAGTAAAAAAAAGGTTAAAGGTTATTTTGTTACATGTATATATGATTAAACTGATAAGGGATTCGGTCTAAATTTATATTGCATTATCCTTTTTTCATTATACAGCAGCTCCCCTCAAAATTAACTGAAGCTCGAGTTTATTTAATTGACTTTTCTAGCATGCCTTAGCAAAAGGTTAGCTATATTGATTTATATTTGTTAATGTCGATTGCGATAAATCATCGTGTTAAGAAAGGACTTCGCTGCCTCCGTGTAAATCGCAGAATGAATCACATTATAATAAACGAAAGCGATATAATACTTAAAATACGAAAAAAAAATTTCTTGTCTTTTGGAAGAACATGAGATGTATAAGGAAAGATTGATACATTTATCAAATAATAAATCTAAGGAGGAAGTCTATCGCAAGAAAGGGTTATCCGGCTAAAACCAATTTTTTTTTCAATTGGCGATTAAATTTTGATTTTTTTTTATATGTTCTACTTTTTAATTTAGTACAAAAGTTCTCTCGTGTTCTTTGCTGTGATATTAAGTATGTACAGTCCGCGAAATTCAATTAAAGCCAGTTAGTATATCTCAGGATTTAGTAGTTTATTATTAGAGTATTTTTAAAGAATTTTCGAAATAGTGACATTATATAAAACTGGAGCCTGTAAAGATTGCAAGTTTCCCTTTAAGTATTATGGAAAACCTCGAAAAAATAAAAATAATCAAAAGCTTTCACCGCGCCGCGCCAGACAATACAAATCCTTCCACTGAATTTATACTCATGCTGACAACGTATATTTCACAAATTTTTCTTTATTTGTCTTCTTAAAATAATTCCACATGCGTGACATTCTATGTATATGAAGCTAGCCCGATACTCAGCCCGAAAAACGCGATGGCAATACTAAACTATCACTATCGTGAGAGTTTACTATCCCAGCTCGAAAAAATGTCACTATCGCGATATTAAAGAGTGTCATGATACAATGTCATGACATTTATAACATTCTACCCGAAATTTTAAAATTATTTTTATGTATTTTTAAGTTATATTAATATTGCTTGGTATCCAAGATCCAACAACAGACCTAAACTCTTTATTCATATGAACCTAGACCGATATTCAATTCAAAAAGCCCGTTAACAATACTCGAGAAAGTTATATATCCAAGCCGAAAAAATACCACTGTCGTGATAGTAAAATGTATCGTGGTAATCTGTTATGACATTTAGAGCATTCTGCACGGAATTATGAATATACTTTTACGTATTTTTAAATTATCCCTTCAATTGTTGGACAGACCAAACCTAACCTGAAAACGACAATGCGGAAACTTAATTAGCATTACGTGATTGAACACTATCTACACTGACTACAAACTGAGAGATTTAAAAAAAATCGATCTGAAATTATCTGAATATAGTCGTTGGAATCGCATCTCACAGACGATTCACTAACACTTGGAATATACCACCGGATTCGTTGAAGTGTTGACTACAAACTAATAGCAAATTCTTTCGAAACAAAATTTTGATCTTAGATCAAAAAAATTACTGGCAATACAATAAATTTGACCGAAATGTCATTGCATTGCCAGAGAAATTCTCCTGTGAATCGAGGTTCAAACGAATATATCCAGATGATTCCAGATAGAATTTTTCCGAAATTCTGTCGGTTTCTAGTCAAAATTTTAGCAATTCCGGTGATATAGGTCAAGTGCTCGTGATATTATTATCCGATAAACTTTTTTTCAAGCTGAATTTAGTTCCCTTAGGTAATTTAGTTCTACTAAAAACATTTTTAGATTTTTTTTTTGAAAACTTGACCTATGATTTTTTTGATGTTTCAGCAGTAATAAATTTGTTTTATTATTTTTATCAAATATTAGAGCCCACGATTAGTTCGATATTTATTTAATACACAAATTTGCTTTATAGTTATAATTTGGTTATATTTTGTGTCATGACAGAAGTTGTATTGCCATAAGTAAAAAATTAAAATTTCCGCCTGCAAATTCGGGCCACCTTCACGGAGATAGACTTACTCATATTTTTTGTTTAAAGAAACGTAACAAAACAAAATTTTAACATTCGACTACGTAGCACTAGTTGATACGAACACGAAGACGAACCACACAAAAATGAAATGAATGAACTAATAATAAAATATCCACATGACAGAATTTTCTATTTCCGTGGTTCCCCGGTTAATAAAATATAGTAGAGTAAACAATCGATAGTTATCGATAGTCATTTACAATCGATATACAATCGAAGTTCAATGTCCAGGTCCACTAGTTTATACAGTCAAACTAAATTTCAGTGGATAGAAAAAATATTCCCAATTTAATTTTGTTTTTGAAAAAATTTACACCAACCTTTTACCATAGTATGCCAGAAAAAAAAATTTGTAACAAAAATACTTTGAAAATATCTTTCCTAATTCCTTTTTCCTAAAGAAAAGCCAGAATCGACCTGCAGTTCCCTATTCGTAATATATTAAAATATTTTATTTTCGCCTTAGAGATAACCCACATCGCTCTGAGTGATGCTAGCGCCTTGCAGTTATTTTTATTCATTGTCTGGAGCAGCCTATAAGGAGCTGACTTTTCTACATGCCAAGTTAATATTTCAATTTGTCGACAAGACTTGTTTCTCAATGACAGATGTATTATATGTGAAGTTAAAACACATAGGAAAACAATCCTATCCTCCCTTAGCATCGAAGAAGTAAAAATGCTAAGTTAGTGGATACTGTACGTGTTGAGATAGTTGTGGAGACTATATTTTTATCTCCAAGATTCAATAACTGCGCTCTCCTGGCTAAGATCAGACTAATTAATATATCGGAAGTTTGTACCTTTTAGATTTAGTTAGAAGATGTGGTTTTGAGGATAATATTTTTAATCTCCCTATCAAGTTAGTAGTTCATTGAAAAAGCCATGTACCCGTAACAAGGATTAGTGAGATATTTACTCATATCTATATACTAATCCTTCTTGTTCGAGTTCGAAGTAACAATTGTTAGTATTTATTAAGATTGTTTGGTCGGTGGCGACTCAATAATGTGTGTATCGGTATGTCAAGAAAACTGTCTTAAGTTGCAAAAAGACTCTTCAGTGAAAATAAGCATAGATTTGAATTTATAAATGCTTTCTATTTGATGTTGATGGTAGATATACCTCATTCAATCCTTTCTAGGTCTGAAGCATTTTCTCGATATGGAACTTTTTCTAATTTAATTCCGAACACGAGAAGTATAAACATTTTGTTAAGTTGCTAAGCAAATAAAAACAAATATAGTCTGCTGTACATTTAATAATATCTTGTAATAAACTACAGTGAAAATGTATATTGGAAAGACAATTTTGCAAACAATAAAATATTTTTTGTGCTGTTTGTGGATTATTCTACTACATCACGACAATATACAACCATATTGATTGGATTTTTTTGTAAAACTGGAAACAATGCAAAAGTTGATTTGTCTTTCACTTAGGGCCATATTAGCTTTTGCTGGTAATAAACAATATACATTTTCGTATGTCGCCTAAATACATCAAATGAAAATATTTTTATAAACGAAGCAATTTAAATAATAAATGAAAATGCTTAAAGCCTAATAAAAATTTCATGTTTAAATTACAAAGATATCTCCAGTTCCACTTTATAGTTTTTTTTCTCTTCTCTATCTGGATTCACCCTACTAACCGCATCTCAAAATATATTATAACAAAGGATCCACCTCCGTAATATATTAAAATATACACGTTTTTGTCCTAAAACCAAATAAAATTCCAATAAATTTATTAAAACGATGACCCTTGATAATTATAAAATAATGTCCCTATATATAAAAATGTTCGCATAAGAATTTATGTATAAGCGACATGGAATGAAAATCTTTAATAATTGACGAGACAACAACAATAAAAAAAAATTCAATGTCGTGCTCTCATAAATTCTATATGTACAACATGATCAATGCTGTTCTGCCGTTACACCGCCCAAAAATATTATTCTTAGTCAGCTGATTTAAAATTCTAGGGAAAATACTTTTACATTCGTGAAATCGATAACGAACCGAATTTTCCGTTCTAGTAAATTAAATATACCCTAAATAGGATAACCTAGACCAAAGTGTATTAAAAAACCTCCAAAATTACATCTATTGTGTATTATTCGGTGTACAAATAAGGATACAAATTGTGTATTGATCCTATTAGGATTACCGAATCCTTATATAGATAAATTTAATCAAATATGCTTGAGTCGAGTGTCGACAAGATGTGGCTGGGGTGGCTGATTTTAATAATTTAAACATAACAATGTATAGTATATACTCGAGTATATAGTTACACTTTGTATGTACATAATATAATAAGACGTAACATAAAGTGTTTATATATAAAAACAGCAGGGCCAAAAGGAGAACGCATGGCAAGCATACAAAAACATAATATCATCATAATAAACATTCACAAATTCATTGGTAACGCATGTGCAAATAAAACTAAAAGGATAACATGAATGTGGCGTACAGTGCAGGAGATAGGTGAAATAGAGCAACAAATTGAGGGTGGTGATTCAAGATTATTACGGAATTACCAGATTTGTATGGCACCAGTTTATTCTCAATTTGAAATGTACATTCTTGTTACGCAGCAATGAAGCTGGCGACAATCCAAATATTTTCTACTGTAATCCTAAAATCAATTTCCTAATTTAACATTTCTAATGAATTTGCCAGAAAATCTTAGGTTTGATATAGTCGAGTGATAAAAACAAGTAAATGTTTCACTACTATAGCCGCTTTCTAAGGGGCCCAATAAGTTGTAGATGTGCTGTTTTCTTAATCCAAAGCCTAAACCAAATTTAGAGCTTTCTCGCGTAAACTATAAATGAACTTGAAAAAAATTCATGTCAAATCAATAACAGTCACTTCGCGCACTGTATTTGACATATATTTTCCACCAGAAACCAGATACATTCACAACTAAACTGAAAAATAACAAACCATGTACTCAGAAAGCTATAATTTATACATGTAGTTGAACTATAAGTATATAGAGAAATTTTATTGTCAATTTGGAATTTTTGCGGATTCCAAAGTCAATGAAGATTACAAAAATTGATATGCAAAGCCTTTTTTAGACTAACCTGACACTTAATCAAATATTCCATATTGATATTTATCCATGATTGATGGATGAATGAGTTGAGTGTGTAAGCTATTTCTGTTGATATACTCACTTTAATAAAACTATCTAAAAACTATATATTATATTTTATCTAGATAATATATTGCACTATAATATATATTTTAAACACACGGAGCATTTTAATAAATAAATAAAAAAAAAATATTTTCAACTAAACATAAATTTTTTTTATATTCGCAACTAAACTTTATTATTTAAATATACTTAATATTTAATAATTAATAATTTAAATTAATTTATTTGTAAATAGATATTTGATGATTATTTAGAGACTAATTATTTTGTTATTAATTTACTAAAATAGAATTTATGCTTAACACAAAAATATTATTATTTCTCACAATATAAATTTTTATAAAGCGCACGAACAAAACTTTTACTTGTTAAACTTATGAAAACACTCGGAAAAATGAATTGAAGAAATGGAAAAATATATTTAGAATGAAAATTGTAACAGTATATAAGGGTGATAAATTTTCTCGTGAGTATTATGAAAGAGCGAAAGTAATCATAACGAACAAATACAGGCTGCAATACAATTTTGTTCATAAAGAACGTTGACTCTCTACTACTCTAAATCGTTATGAGTGATCTTAATATTGATCTGAACAGAGATCAGGCTGTATTTCAGAAAATCCGAAACTCTTTACTTTAATTTTTTGAACGGCATCCACGTTGTAGCGCGACATAAACGCAAGACGATATGCCATTATTGCCCTAAACGTCGTAACTAATTTGTACATTTAAAAAACTCCTGACAAAATTCCAACATTTTCCTTCAGCCACGCTTCATGCGCGCCCAATTTATCATCGACCTAGATTATTCCTACCTGAAGCGCCAGTCCAAATACGGCGTTAGATCGAGTTACGGGCAGCAGTAATTTTGTAAGGTTCTTCTCGACAACGAAACATAAACCTCATTCATTCTGAACCATGTGTGCAATGTTAAGGAACTCGAGCAAATAAGTACCGGACATACTAAAGATATTGTTAATCTGCAAGTTATGCTCAATTTTAACTCTAATTTCAAGCTTACATTGGATATGTTCGTTTTGCCCAGAGGCCCTATTCCTGAATACGATACGAGAACGAAAATACAAGATTCATATTTGAATTGAATCAGATTCGTACGATTCTTATTTAAAATCGAATAAGAATCTTGTACTTTTGTTTTCGTATCGTATTCAGGAATAGGGCAGCAGGATTACAACCATTTCCACAAAATTGGTAGCTATACCTCCAATTCAACACGTATCGTGGTAAAACTGTTTTTACCAAAAATTCGGCCGCTATACAGCCTAGACGGATTGATTGACCGGGTTTAAACTTCATACTTAAGCTTTTTCCATAAATTGGGAGATCCCAGTGAGTTTTGGCGGAAATCAATCCAACTAAAGTAGCAGTTTCGACAGTAGCTTTTCCTTTGTTTTGCACATATTTTAAAGGTATATCATTTATGAGAAGAATGAGATTAAATTTGCAACAATATCGGTCCAAATCAGTTTTCTAAAATTCACGCGGAAATGATGAATTTGGACAAAAAAAAATTGTTTCACCAAAATTATTTCACCGGCATCCCTATCGTCCAGGCGGATCGACTATTTTGAGTGAAACTTCATACTTTAACTTTTTCCATTAATTGGGAGGTCCTTGTGAAATTTGGTGGACATCTATGTACCGGAAGTGGCAGATTCTAAGGAGCTTTTTTAATTTTTTCAATGAAGGTGTAAAGTTTAACATTTACAAAAAAGACAAAGAATTAGAAGAATCAAATAAGTTAAAAAATTAAATTTTCAGCGATTGTTGACCTTGTTAGTTTTCTGAAATTTAAACATGAATAATTATTTTTTATCACAAGACAGATTTACCAAAAGTCCAATAAGACAATCGACTGGCCGTCCATTGAAAATATTAACACATTTATTAATTGACCAATCTACTATTACCATTCCGAAACCAGTAGTTTAAGCAAAGCGGCATAGGTCCATGGCATCAACAGCTTGGTACTCCTTAAGGAAGCCAAACCTATATTACCAATCAATATTCTAGGCAACGAACCATCAAGGATTACTCTGAGCCTGACGGATTAATTTGAGTGGTTATGCTTAAAACTGTGAAGAATTCGTCCCACCAATACATAAATTGGCGTTGCTTGTGGAAATCTTCGATGTTTCGAGCGGCCGGTATGTTCAGACAGCTTATATACAAGTAAGCTGTAATTCGTTACACATTAGTGTTAACAAATTTTATCGATTCGAATTCATTTACGTGTTCGATTAGAATAACCTCGAGTATAACCCTAGTGGTTCACGCTCACCTTAGCGACATTTTTCATTTCCACTTAAATTTTGAAAACATCTAATTTTGTTGTAAATTCAATTTAAAATCTCATTCAACTTAATCGCGACACATCGGGCATATATTCTATATTCTGTGCATCGGGACTAAGTCGTACTGTTGTCCCGATTAACCGGGTGTCTCTATTAAGCGGAAGTGAATTCCGCTTAATCGGGACACACATTTGTGTTCCTATTAAGCGGGTGTCCCGATTAAGCGTGTGTCCCGATTTAAGCGGAATCGAATGTAGTTGTTTCTTAAATCCTAATGATGATTATAAAAGCAGGATAAGCGTCTCTCCCGGAGAGAATATCAAATAAATGCCTTAACGCATTTCCGGCGTCTACAATGAAACTTTTCATTATTACTGCTGATATCAGGTGCTAAACGGTGCTTTCTTTTATTCTTGTTAGTGGAAAGAGATGATGAAAATGATTTACTTTTATATGGTATACACCAGTTTCGACTCTCTGAACGTAACAAATGTCAAGAACACAAAAAAACGAATCAGGAGACGAATTTTATGAATTTTGAATACGAAAAAAAAGCAACGCGCTTATTTTCGAATAAAATCGTTATCTTATTAAAATTGTATGCACTTACCGCGTTATAACTATATGTTAAAAATTAAATAATAGTGTACTAATAACACTATTAACAAAATCAATGACTACCACATGAAATAAACGGTAACGGACAACACGACCAATTTTAAATTTAAAAACGTCAAGTTTAACAATTTTATCGAAGGTGTGTTGATTCAGTATCATAATATTGTAGGTTTAATAATATGAATGAATTATTAGTTGTGGTCTTACTTTGGTACAGGCTAAATCCATTCTGGAATAGAATTAATATTGAGCTCAAAGTAACAACTAAAGATATTTTTAATTTATTTTTACGAGTTGGTACATAATAATTACATTTTGAATTTGAAAACAACGTAAAAATGCAACCAAATAGATTCAATTAAATAGTAATGTGCTAGAACATTATTGAATATTATTACAAATCGTAACTAATTTCTCGTCTTGTTTAGAAAAATGTGATCCTAATTAAAATAACAAAATCACTTATATTGCTAACATTTAAGAGTAAAATTATTCAATAAAGCTGTCCTGGTGGTGAAGATTGAAACTACAGGTAGAACACCAGCAAAAATGTTGGTTTAAAATAATTCCAATTTGGAATTACATATACGTTGTAAATTCCTCAAAGTAAGACCGCAAGTATTAAACATTTTATTTAATTAATACTTAAATTTTGTATTATTTTATTATTATATAATAAAGCACACGTTATTTATTATTTTAGTACAATAAAATTAATAAAAAGGTACATATATCTGTGTTATAAATGTTTTGTATGTACGTTTACGTTTCTAACAAAAAGCAAAATCTTAAGTATGTAGTTTATAGTTTTGTGTTACATCTGACGAGTACACAGTGCAATCTATAATATATTAAAGAAAAGTATAAGAAAATAAATTAGAGCTCTTTTAAAAAAATTTAGAAGGTACATAATAAAATCGAAAATAATTGTATAGAAATTTAGGAACGTAAAGCTTGTAAACGACTTTGCATTTCCTCCATATCTTCTTCTTCCTCCTCCGGTTCATCTTGTGGTTCGGCCCGTGTTTTTGATGTTGATGGTAATTCTTCGGTTGATGGGACGGGTGCCTCTCCGAGTTTTCCCTCCGTAATTTCCCATAACACTTTGTCTACTTCAGCTTGGGCTTCTTCTTCCATATCTTCGGTATCTTCAATCGATTCGAACGATTCTTCCATCATTTCTTCGAGTATTCCAGCCTTCATCATTTCACGGGACATGTCGCGCATCGTTGCAGCCACTTCTGGGAGACGGACAAGAGCTTGCATAGCCTGCATAACTTCGGTTGATTTCGACAATGATCCAGCTATTCGTAACGTGGCCAATTGATTTTTCATCTGGAGCTGGACTGAATTCAAATGCGCCTTACTTGTGTAAATTCGATTTATGGCTTTACGTGATCGAATTAACTCTTTCGCTAGGATAGTACACGTATCACGATCACTTTTTTTGGCGGCTTCCTTTAAGGTACGTTTAACTTTTTCCTCTTCTCGTTGTATGCTGCGAACCTGCCGATCCAATTGGTAGCCCTCCTTTCTTAGCTTAGCAGTCCATTCGTTCACCTTAAAATACAAACAAATCAAGGTTTATATTCCAATTCAAAATCGATATACAATATACCATTTCTTTAGGATTTCGCTCGGGAGATTTTCCAAATAGGCCCATTTTATAATTATCAATTAAATCCGATTAAATCAAGAAAAATTTGTTGGGATTATGACTCAGAATTTTGACGTTTTCATTGTTTTGACATATAAAATAGTATCCTCATTACCCTTTAGAGGCAGTACTGTAAATGAAAATGGTTTATTTATATTTACACTGTTAAAGTTATTTATTTATATAAAATTTATAGGTTATGTTAACTGTCATCTAACAAGTATTGTGGCAGCGTTTATGTAAAATGAGAATTTTATTTTTTAATTTCAATTACAAAAATGTTACAAAATTCAATTAGTTTAAAATATTTAAGTTTAGCTTTAAATAATGTAGTGATATCGAAATTGTATAGAAATTCATTTTTATTAAATCCTTTACGAAAGGGGAATTTGTTGCGGAATGTTGCTTTCATTCGAGGCAAAAAAGATGATTGTCCAAATTCGGCGCTCTTTCGACCGGTTCCAGTGAAATTAAGTCCGGATGATATAAATATAGGTGCCGAGCTAACCGGTGCTAGTCTCGATAAAGGAGAATTACTCAAAATATTAAATAAATTTACACAGAAGCGAGAAATTAAGAATTTATGTGTTCAGAATGGGCTCGACCGTAAGTTTGTGGTGACCATATAAAAATAATTGCATAATTCTATTAATAATTTTCTTTCGCAGATTTTTTACAACAACAGGCATTCGCCAGTTTTAGACGATACTGTATAGAAGTTGAAAATCTCCCGGTGGATCTGCATATTACGATAAGCGATATACTCCAAGGGGCCGGACACATCGACGATATATTTCCGTATTTCATACGACACGCGCGACAAGTTTTCCCACATTTGGAATGTATGGACGATTTAAAGAAAATCTCTGATCTCCGTGAACCGGCAAACTGGTATCCAGGTGCTCGGGCCATAACAAGAAAAATCGTGTTTCATTCGGGGCCGACTAATTCAGGTAAAACCTACCATGCAATGGAACGATTTCTCAGTGCTAAATCTGGAGTGTACTGTGGGCCATTAAAACTTCTGGCCACTGAAGTGTTCCATAAGAGTAATGAAAAGGGGACTCCTTGCGACTTGGTCACAGGAGAAGAACGCAAATATGCATTAGGTGAGGGAATCGCCGCGTCCCATGTGGCATGCACGGTTGAAATGACCTCTATTAATACGCCTTATGAAGTCGCGGTCATCGATGAAATTCAACTACTTCGTGATCCAGGAAGAGGATGGGCATGGACTCGGGCATTTTTAGGCCTAATCGCAGAAGAAATTCATGTTTGTGGGGAACCCGGTACATTACCATTACTTGAGCGCATATTAGAAACTACGGGCGAGGATATAGAAGTACGAACCTACAAAAGACTGACAGAACTAACCGTCGAGACCTCAGCTCTTTGTAGTCTCGAAAACATTCAAGCAGGTGATTGCATTGTTTGCTTTAGTAAAAACGATATATATGCAGTATCGCGCGAAATCGAATCAAGGGGTAAAGAGGTCGCCGTAATTTATGGTGGCTTGCCACCTGGTACGAAATTAGCCCAAGCCGCCAAATTTAATGATGTCATGAATAGCTGTAAAGTGATGGTTGCGACCGATGCCATTGGAATGGGCTTAAATTTAAGCATTCGTCGAATTATATTTTATTCACTCATCAAGCCCACCGTCAACGAGAAAGGTGAGAAGGAGGTCGATGTGATCTCTGTGTCTCAAGCATTGCAAATCGCGGGTCGAGCCGGCCGCTTTGGTACACAATTTGAAAATGGCTATGTCACGACATTCAGAAGCGAAGATCTACCAACACTTCAAAAACTGTTAGCTCAAACTCCAGAACCACTCACCCAAGCCGGGTTACATCCAACTGCCGATCAAATCGAGTTGTACGCATATCACCTCCCAAACTCAACACTCAGTAATTTAATGGATATATTCGTATCGCTAAGCACAGTAGATGACTCACTATACTTTATGTGTAATATAGAAGATTTTAAATTCTTAGCTGAAATGATCCAGCACGTTTCACTTCCTTTACGCGCTCGATACGTCTTCTGCTGTGCGCCACTAAATCGTAAAATGCCCTTTGTGTGCGCAATGTTTCTAAAATTTGCACGCCAATATAGTCGGAATGAAACCATCACATTCGAATGGGTAATGGGCCATTGCGGCTATCCGTTCACGCTTCCAAAAACCATTCTTGATCTAGTGCACTTGGAATCCGTATTCGATGTGCTCGATTTGTATTTATGGTTCAGTTATCGATTCATGGACTTATTTCCAGAAGCTCAAATGGTGCGGAGTGCCCAAAAGGATTTAGACGAATTAATACAGCAAGGCGTATTCCAAATAACAAAGTTGCTCAAGAATACGGAAAGCTTTACAAATTCGTCAAGTGCAGAAGAAGAAATTCTACCGATCCGGAAAGGATATTCTAGCTATAAAGGTATATAAATCAAACCCAATTTCTTAACATTTCTAATTAAATTTTATTTTCAGATCCACGGTCTATCCAATCGCGTGGTCGTCTAACAGAACGACTACTAGCTCAAGGATTGCTCACCCCTGGCATGCTAAACGAGCTGCAGAAAGAATGGAACCAAAATAGTACCAATGATAGTCCGAATTCCCCTGATAATTCTAAAAAACCTAGACGGAAACGGAAAACTAAGTAATTCGATATGAATTATAAAAATAAAATTAGAATTTAAAATTAAACCAAATTTATTTTTACTGACCAGCACGAACCTAGTGTTCGGTGTCAGAAACACAAATTATTCAATATACATGAAATCGCCTTACAACGATATTATTTGACATGTTGAACCGAACTGCATAGGCAGTTTCATAAAAACTTTTAAATTATTGAGATGTGTTTTATAATTAATTCTTAAAAATGTTATTTATTGATTATTTAATATTATTTACAATTTACTCGTGCTATAATCTATATTTAGTGTATCAAAAATGTTGCAATGATATTAGTAAATGGGTGAAATCGGTGACTTGGTCGAAAACGGTAAGTGGTCCTATTATTTTTATTATTTCTGCTATTCACATGTAATATGTATATAAAAGATTCTTAAACCTGCTTAATTTTATTCTTATCGCCGTTTGTGGTTTCCATCGGTTGATTTTAAGATGTGATAAGACGATAAAATTCATGATTTCTACTTTGCATATTGGTACTCCGAAATTGATCAACACAAATTATGGTTCAACATGAAACTTATTTAACCCGTTTTCTACCAGGGAAAAATGTTTTTTGCTATTATTTAAGTCCAACCCACACAAATGTGTACGTATAAAAGGACAGATTGTAATGTCTTCCGGATTTTAACGGATCTTAGTTAAATCGGAATTATTCTTCAAAATGGTTCAAAATACATATAAAAATAATTTTTTTGACATGATTATTTTGCCTTACCCACACAATTGTGTGGGCAGGTAAAGGACTTGAAATAAACTTACTTCTGTTAGTGCCAATGGCATCGTGGGGTGAGCAGACTAGGCATTAAATGAAGTGAATAAAATAACCTCCAAAGTTGAGGAGTTTGACGTTGGGCTTTCCTGTTTTCTATTTATCTTTTTATTTTTTTACTTTACCTAACTTCTCTATCAAAAGACATCGGGAAATTTAACATGACTACAATCATTCGTTTTGGCTCAAATGTGCGCCGTTTTTCGACAACTCGTTGTCATTTAAAAGGTCATTTCACTATGCCGCTTTCCCAAAACGCCTTGCCCGTATTAGTAAAAAAACTGGAATAGCCAGTTTTCACAAGCCTGTCTTGAGGCCATTTTTACACCACCAAGAGCGTTTGTCATGGACAAAAAAGATGTGAATCTCTTGGTGCCAGGTCCGGATTATAAGATGGCGCTGTCTTGGTCGAACATGACACTTCTCCTATTGGCTAATCCTGGGCGCTTCTGTTCGATTGCTGCCTTCAGTCGGTCCAATTGCTGGCAGTAGAGGTCCAAATTGAGCGTTTGGCCATTAGGAAGCAGCTCATAATAGATGATTCCAATCCCACCAAACACAGCAAAACCTTTTTGGTCGTCAATCTTGGTTTGGCCACCGTTTGGGCTGCTTCGCAGGCCTTCGACCATGATCATTTTCGCTTGACATTGTCGTATGTGAGCCGTTTCTCGTCACCATCAGCTTCAGAAATGACTCAATTTCGTTTCGTTTGGCCAAATATTCGTAGATGGAAACATGACCCATCTAGTTTTTTGCGTCACCTCGTGCGGCACCAAAACATAGAGGTTCTTTTTGAAGTCAGCCTTATGCAAATGGTTTACAACTGTTTTGTGGTCGATCTTCAGCTCCTGCGCGATTTACGACAGCTCGCATGCCGGTCTACTTCGATGATTTCCAGGGTTTTATCGTCATTTTCGACGGTAGGCTCGAACTCTACTCTACTTGAGACCTCTTATAGATTGTACAATATACTTGCGTTAAACCATTTCAGAACGTCATACATACAGCTTAATCAGTCGAATTAGTATACTGGTTCCCCATTTTTGGGCCACTATCGAACGATGTTACTGCAAACGACTAATTTTCCATCACCAGTAACAACTCGTTTAAAAAAAAAATCATTTCAACTCTTGTGCGCGATATATTTAACCTTTCCCTTACGGAAATAAAAATTGCGGATTGAGCAACAATGCACATTTACGAGCTTATAACGAAATAGTGGAATGGAAAATTAAGGGCGTGATAGTGATATAAGTGCCTGAATTTTCGTGTTGGTTGTTTAAAACGTTTGAGAGTGCGCTAAATGAGCAAGGTTTGCTAATCAGCATCGATTATGTGTCAGCGTAATTGCCATTCATTCTGTTGAAATGGCAGAATGGCTTTTCTCTTTTCTTGTGGATTATGTAAATACTTTTGACATTTAATTTTTTTTAGTTTCAAATAATTTGTAAAACCGACACACATGTTATCAAAGTCATTCAAAGATATAAGTCCAAATAGAATTATGATTTCATTTTTTATTTCCGTTTATGGACTTGCCTAGGGTAATATAATATTCTTGAAGTATTATAAAATGTAAATAAGATAACTATTTATAACTGATATAATTTGATAACGTAATAATATTTTTATCAGATTTTTTGTGAATTGGCTCTGAATGTGTTTCTTGAAATCTATATACCTTATTCAAATCATGTATAATAAGCGACACGTATGCCAAACGATTTTTTATTTTCAATTTCCTTTAGTAGTCTGCAATTTTATTTGTTATTAATCGATAACTCATATGATTTATTGTTTGTTTGCGGCTGGCTTACTCATTAATTACTAGCACTTTGCTAGTTAGATATTATGTTTATACATAATTCTAATTGTTATGTACATATTTATAAACAAAACCAGGAACGATTGAAGTAATAAAAAATAGGAAGTTGTTTAATAACATCAAAGAAACTTGTTAATTACTTTATTTGTGTACTAAAATTTCTTTATTTGATTTATAGTTTGTCTGCTTTTTATGATAGTTTTGTGTAAATTTTTGTCGATTAAAGTAACCAGAAAATGTCTTGCGAATTATTTTTATGGGCCTTTTTGACTCTGGACCACGCGGAACCAACAACAACCAGCAATCATCTACATCTATAAAAATAAGTTAAAAACTAAAAAGTTATAAATTTTTAAAACCGTCAGTCCATTTGGTCTATTCTGTACATAAAAAAAAACACTTGTCTGTTCCCATTTCGTAAATTGTTCTCGACTAAAAATTATGATTGATGAAATATTTTCAAACACTGAATTATGCCCGATTTAAATGAATACTTAACTTTAAAGTAATTTTTAATTATTTGTTCATTATTAGTTGTAATTAGTTCACATAAGAGTCAACGAAGCAGACAACCTTCGACTTTGACTACATCTGAGAACGTCCTCAAATCCGCAGCGGAATCCGTTTAAGGCTAGAACCTTATGCTAAAGTTGGCGAAAACCTCGAGATAAGTGAGTTTTGCTTCCACATATCGTAAAGGGGAAGCTTGGCAGTATAAATTTGACAGCTGCCACTTTGGAGAGTGATCACATGCTTTTTCTATATGCGAGTGCCAAAAAAGTATTATTTTCAAAACATAAAGAAAATTTCAAATATAATACGCCTAAAAATTTAGATCCATGCGCAGATCCATTCCGCATCCGCACTCGTAAAATAATAAAAATTTCCGCATCAGTTGTATGATTAATGTTTGCGGTTTGCTTATAAATCCGCTTTAAGAGTGTTCCTTACTAGTAATGGGAATAACGGTAAGTTGTGAAGGTTCGATAAGCATCTGTGGGAACATTTTCTTCTAGATGTTTTTGATATTCAATAGCTATATTGGAAACCTTGTGCTTATAGTTTTCTCATTTTCGTTTAATATTTTGATATTTGCTCTTAAACTTGGAGAAGTTGTGCAAGCTCGATTGAAATATACAACAACAATAAAGTCAAATTGTTTTCGCAGTAATCAAGTTAGATCCATAGTCTTGTGCCTAGTTTTGTTTGTTTTTAAATATTTGAATTCTATATTATAGAAAAAAAATTAATATTAAAAGATTACCTATAATTTCCAAAAAAAATTATCAAAAATAACTCGGAAAATGGTCGATAGAAGGCCAGGCATTGTTTAGTATGCAAATACGGAGTTTTGATATTAGGTAGGTTCGAACGGTAAAGAAGAAGAATTGTTCATGTTTGCAGGAGACCGGGAGTTGATTTTTTTCGAATGAAAAAGGACAATCGAAGAAAGGGTAATTTAAAAATTGTTCACGTTACCCGGAGTTAAAGCTCATACACAACAGCTTAATTTTGGAGAGGATCAATTTTGGTTGGGTAAGTTTGCCTTTCAGCTCCAGAGATGCAGGGCTAATGTTTTTCAAATAGCACTGGTGGTCGTGAGATTTATCATTTTAAAGGTATTTCAATTCTGCGTACAACGTATTATGTGTTTTTCGACCACATAAATAGGAAAAACGGTTACAAAAAATTCAAATTAAAATAAGGAGGTGATAAAATTTTGATACAACAACGTTGAAAATTACTTTATGTTCGAATTGTTGGCCTCTAAGTAAAACAAACGCTGTTCGAAGTCTCGAGCCACTTTAGTGTATCATCTCTTCTAATTAATTGTTGATGGAAACTTTAGTTCAGGAATGCACGAACTCACTTAACAAAATGCGGAGGGTTCGTTCTTTTTAAAATCGTAGTTCATTCTCGTTCAAATGTTCATCATCCTCCAGTATCACAGTATCAAAGGCTTTGGTTAGTAGATTCAAGTATATTTCAACATTGTTTCGTACACTCAAAACTTGGAAAAAACTTTTTTGTTGCTTCAAAATCTATGAAATGAGAGTTCTGTGTTCTCGAAATCGTTCACCCTTCACCCCACGGAGTGTTTTTTATGATATTAGTGCAAATTGGAATTTAAAATTGTAGGGACTAACGGCTTTACTAACTCTCACAAGCTCACGGGAGCTAATTGTGCCCCGCATGACGCTAAGCCCTCTGATGGGGAACAAATAAATCTACGGGTATGTAGAAGGGGGGGGGGGGGAGGGGGGTATTATTAAATATTTCGTAACCATTGGACCAGAATTTAAAAAATTAGAATTTCGGGCATTTATCGATTTTGGACTTTAACCGTAACATATATTATATCACACAACCTCCAGTGCCATTTGAGAAATATTAACCCCTACAGTTAAAGGGGACAAATATACGATCTTATTGACTTATTTAGCCCCACCTGGAATAAGTCAATCAAGTCATTCCAATTCCAATTCAATTTACCGACTTATTTGTGCCGTAGGCTGTGTGCTAAACGTAAGGTAAAAGTCAATTTTAAGTAAATTTTTCGGTAAATTCAATTATTTTTCAAAAACTCTATGGCAAACTGATCTGTTCTAAACCGGTTTTACCGTAGTAAACGATTTACCTTAAGTTTGGCACACAGCCGTAATAACAAATAACAAAACGTAATTTCTATTATGAAAGACAAAAAAACGTTTTGACATAGGTTATGGGGTTCATTGAATATTTGAGGTACTGGTTGTTGTCACTAGATTTAAAAATAAGAATTGCATGTTTTACATTTAGCCAAGTTACAATTTTGGAGACATTTCTTTGTAGACGTACTTATTTAAAAAGTACCCTTGCGTGGAGGTGCCTTATTTAAATAAGTCGGTGTTTGGAAAACAGGCTAAGATTTTAATGTCAAAAATTGTTCTCCAACTTAAATTTGGGTGGGTGATTTTTTCGCAATATTAAATAGTTTGGAAAATATTAAGGACGTTTCATTTTAAAAGGAAGCATTTCAAACATAAAGCGAAAAAAATTTCAAAATGTGTTGAATATTATTATTTTACTAAACGTTTTTTTAAACCGTGACCGTTTTGGGTGGCCAAAAGAACTTATCATCAATATTCAATCATCAGTTGTTTTTTTATTTGGCAAATATGCAAATTATTTTATCTCATATAGCTTATTGAAAATTCATCGTTACTATATATCTTATTATTTATGATTGTTTACTAGTAATTATGTAGGTTAAGTACAAATATCATGTTTATGCTGCTCTACCACATACTTTTCAATTTCTTCAAGTCTTTTTTAAAATTTATGTCCAAAAATGGTTTTCCTTGCCAATCATGAATTACATTTTTTTTATGCCGATTTCAAGTTACTCGATTACTTTCCATTATAATAATGAATAATGAGTGAGTATATGCTTTGAACTTATTCAAGTCCATGAATTTACTATATACGAGTACACATACGTAAAGAAGCAAGAAATTAAAAAGAAAAGAAAATATTAGCGAATAACCAACAAAAATATATATAAAATTTATTTATAATTATACTTTTTATGTTTCATCTATTTCATACCTAACAAAAATTCGTTTCAGTATAAAACTGTGCGTTCTTATATTAACACCGAAAGTTAAGAAGTCTTGTGAAATTTTCTTATAATTTTTTTTTATTTTTGTTTTTTATTAGATAATTTAGTTCTTATAAGTGATAAAATTATTAAATATTGTGCAAAATTTTTTTACAAAAATCAATGTGATAATTTTTTTACAAAGTTTTTAAAATATAATATTGTTTAGTGATGTCCAAATAATTTTAAAAAAATACGAATTTTCTTATGATTCAAAAACAATTTTCTTTATTTTGCGCTATACAAAAAAAAATATATTTGGATGAAATAATCTAAAAATAAAATTAAAATAAAAAAAAAATAATATTGTATGTATGGATTTTAAGAAATAACGTGTAGTTCAGTGTTTGTGTGAAAAATCCCAGCAAAAAAAATTAAAGAAAATAAATACAAAAATAACGATTTTCATCGACTTAAAACTCTGTATATACACGCTACAGCCGATCTACACAATTTATAATAAGGCAGAGGAAAATTCTGTATAATATCTCTATTATATGATTAATACAATTAGTTTTATTATCTATAATTTAAGGTAATATCGATAATTTCGATTCGAAAAATTTGTATTACATCGAGTTATGTTTACACGGATCAATTTTTATTGGTTTTGGATCGTATCGTGGTATGTGCGCGCGCGATTGATGACGCGTTTTTTTAGTTGGAAAATTCGTTAATTTTCACTATACGTATACACACAAAAATAAAATTTTCTTTTCTAATATTATTCTTTATCTCTTCTGTGTATTTAAATATATAAACAAATCACACAATTTAAATGTTTATATATATTAAGAAAAATCGGGTAGATCTTATGTATCAGAAGTTCGCCTGATGATTCAGAATTGCAGTGTATTAATAGAATCTGCACGTGCGTTGTATATGTTACGTGCGGTACACTGTCGTCTCTAAAAGATGTACGTACTTTATTTTCAATTTTGTGTACGTTATTTTAGTTTTAGGTTAAAGATCTGAGATGATGTTGGTTTAGTGGTAATATATTCGAGCGGATATTGGTCTTTGCCTACTTCAAGGCGGCATTTCGACAAGTTTGTTAATTTAACGTGCGGAAAATAACATTTATTTACGATTTGTCGAAACAGTTATTTATGTCACAAGGACGGAATTTGGTGGTTTCTCGATGAAATTGTCCGGAAAAATTTTACACATATTTTTAGCTATAATCGTTATTTGTAGTTTAATCTTCACTTCTAAAATGATATATTTGCTGAACTATCGTAACTATAAAAAAAAATTATGGATTATGTGAAAGCTGGTGTAACTTTCACCCTTGTTTTGCATTAATTCATCCGCTATATGTGCTGGTCAGTTTTTATCAGGTATATTTTGTAAATTCTGAATTTTCCTTATGCTTTCTGGAATAATAAAGAACGATTGAAACGTTGATCGCTGTGGACAGTCTTCATTACAAACCATATTAATTAATTATATTTTCCAGTTAATTTGCAGGTATAATTGAACGTATTATGGACCATTGAAATCGATGTTACTTCCTGTATCAGGCCAATTGTTAAAGAAGATATTTTGTTATACAAAGAAAACCAATATCCAAAATTATTGATGCCTGGTTTAATTAAAATTTACGACAAGCGATTAATGCTATCTGGGACACTAACTCAATCAATTGAAAATAAAAATAGAATGGCTTTTTACTTCACGGATTCAAGCGGTTTCTCAGAACAGTTTTTCGATTGTATTTCATTAAATTTTGGTCAACATACGAGTGTGATCACTATTAATCAAAATCGAGCTAATAAAATTTGTTAGGTGACTTAACGGCAGAACTGAACCACGTCATAAACCTTTGCTTGTGTCCGCCCTAATAAAAAAAATCAATCAATTTTGTTCCAATATTAACAGATTTACACGGTTAGATCACCACATATATGGGATTAAGCTATAGGAACTGTTGTGTGATATCATACATAACTTATATTATTGTTGACCTCATGAATATATTAAAACATGATGAGTAGACACATTATATCAACGTAACGATATAACGAAATCACAAATCATTTTAAAATAATTCTTTGTTCGAACAACATCCAAACGTTACTCAAGAGTCAAAGGCACTGCAAATGATTCATTTTAAATTGGTTCGGGGTAATTAAAGCCATATGGGTTACTTCTCAAAAATTGTGCAATTCCTTATAGAACTCACTACCAAACCTCAATCATCATATTATGATGCATTTATTTATGTTGGAACGAAAATAATATACGCGCGACATGCTAAGCATCATAAACAACACTCGTTCTTATATAAATTTAGAATATAGATCGTAAATTTATCGTAACATATGCGATTTTTTTTTTTTTTGCAAAAAGTGGTTATATCGTGAATCACCAACTGTCGGTTACGATTATACGTACATTAGCAAGTGACTAATGTTTGTGATTTTTCCTGATTTTCAACCAAATATTTTAATGAGTCTATTAAGTGAACGATATAATTGCGGAAAAATAACTGCATTGTGTACCTGTTATTTTAACGTGTATAAATATGGTAACGTTCATGTTAATTTAATAAATTAATAGAACTATGATACATTTAGTGCAATGTAATTCTATTGTTCAAGCTTGTAAACAAGTACATAGAAGTTTTATGATTAACTTAAATTCTATGTATGCGATTTCGTGTGAATAAACCTATTTCATGCAATTTATAAGCGCGATAAGGAAAAGTGTGCGGTTTTATTAAAAGTATTTACATACTTTGAGTAAACGATAAGAAATTTCTTAACGCGACGAGTGATCTCATAACCACAATTTGTTTAAAGCATTCATTGATTGTGTTGAAGTGTTACGCTTTTCACTGTAGTAATAACCATTGAAATAGCATTTTCAAATATCCGTTCACAGATAATGAAATTTATAAATTAATTTTCATTAAATACAATTCATGAAAACGTCTGCTTAATTGTAAACCATAAAAATGTTAAAAGACGCGTACGAATTTCGTCTGAGTTGCTTATTCAGTATTCACCCAATTTTTTTTTTTGTAAATATCAATCATGTAGCACACATATCATAATTCTATATTTAGGCCGTGTTGCATTTCATTATTTATTTTAATAATTTGTTCTTTAAAAATTAAATTTAAAGAATGAATGTTTAAACTGTGTATGCGTTAAATTAAAGTCTGGCTTGATGTTTACGCGGAAAATTCGATAGGCAAAACGATCTTCAAATTGTTTTGTAGAACATGAAGCTTGTCTAAACGCATTCCAATGATATTGGATTGATATTATGTTACAATTACGCAAAGGTTCTAAATGTTGTGAAAAATTTCTTAGAGTTAGTAACTCAAGTTTCCATTGTGATCTATTTATATGGCTTTAGTGGCCAAAAGAGGTGTCCCAAGCATAACCATTTGAAAATTGCATCTCTTTTGGCTTTTCAATAAAGTATCATTTTGTTTTTCCGCGACTAAATATTTTCGCAAAACCCCAAGTTGCTCAAGAAATTACATAACGGAGTACTCTATAACTTTGATTTTGGGCTCGTTGTATGCTTAAGATTAAATTATATAATTATAAAAACTTAGAATGCTTAAAACAACATCTTGAAATTTCTCTTATATAACTTTAATATTGTTGGCCTCACGCAGGACCTGGGTCTAAATTTTTGATAAATTAATTAAACTTCTCTATAAAAATTAAGATTTATCAACCTTCACAATATTTCTAATCGACGATTGATAAATCTGAACTACGTTTGTAGTTTAGAAGGACATTTTGGTATGACCAAATCATCCCAGGAAATTATCAGAGCAGTACTATGACACCCGATTATTTATGCTGGTTGTTTCACTCCGATATTTTTGGTCTAAATTTATGATTAGTTCATACTAGTTGTTGATAGATGACTCTATCTATCAACAACTGGTATGAACTAATCATAAATTTAGACCAAAAATATCGGCGTGAAACAAGCAGCATAAATAATCGGGTGTCGTAGTACTGCTCTGATAATTTCCTGGGATGACTCAGTATAGTTCATGGAATATTTAAAAAGATGTTACTAGCGTAAAAATATTCAGTTGTGCCTGGAGTGGCCATTATGAGTTTCGAGACAACGTATGTTTGACAAATTTTCAAAGGGCTTTTTATCATTTTGACCCCGTTTATACAATCAAATCTTTCGGTCTCTGTTAGAATTTATATTAAAAAACGAAAATAACATACCATATAATTTTAGATCCCGAAATCGGCCCCATTACCTTTTATTTTCCAAAAAAAATTTTAGTGGAAGCTATTGTTTTTAACTACACGTTTTTTAAATTAAAAATTTAGGTAAAAGGACCATACCTCTTTAATCTAAAAGTAACCTCGTAAATTTCATCTAGCGTCTATGAGGTAATAGTGAAAGCTTCAAAATCTGAAAATTTTGAAATGTCTTTTGAGACACACATGAGCATGAATCAGTTTTTATCTGGCCAGCTGAGAAAAAATGTACTTTTTTATAAATTGGAAATAATTTTTCCTTATCGAACCTGTGGGACTATTATTGTTTTACCAGGGAAAGCCCGAATAGGGCCATGGCAGGGAAATTACTCCCAATTAAATTTTGCTCTGAAAAAAATTAAGACTAATTTTTACCTCAAAATATAATTTAAACCGAAATTATATGTAGTTTTTTCCCTAAATCACAGTTCCCAGGGAACTGCTAGAATAATTCCATAAGACAAACTTTCAGATATAGCCGAATTTGAAATTTTTTGCAAAATTTTTATTTCTTACCGATCGAATTAAAGGTAGAGTTTGGGTTATTCTAACAACACAGTTTAGAATGTAGTATTTTTTTAGAAGGATGAGCAAACGGGAACATTCTGCCACTCTAAACATCCAGCAAACCTTTAGTTCCGAGAATGGTTTGTTCTTCTGATGAATTCTAAAATTTTCGGCTTCTTAATTATCGTTAATGTATCCTCGAATAGAAAAACATGAACGAATGTGATCTAAAATTAAGAGGGGTAAGCACATAAAAAATATTCAACCATCTCTTTTTCCACTATACCAAACTGCTCGCAATTTATTTTCTCACGAGCATTGTAAGAAACGTCTTAAATATACACAACAGGTAAGACTGCTCGGCAATAAAAAAATTTACAGGTTACAATTCCACAACCAGTGCTAACATGGTCTACCGTCACAATTTTCGATATTTTATCGAAGTTTATTTCTCGTATTTCTAAACTAAAATGGACAACTGTTTGAATTATGAATTATTTCTTTTATATTGCTATCACAACCTATGTACAAATGCAAACAAATTGTCTTTCTCTAATTTCGTTCAAGTTTCGAAAACAAATTATTTCGTGATAGAAATGGAGTAAAATATCACAATTTTTCAATCTAGCAACCTGGTCAATGATATAAAATGTGAAATAGTGTCACATTTTATTCTAAAGAAGCGAGACATAATCTTCGATAAAATATCGAAAATGTGATAGTAGAACATGTCAGCACAGCTTTAGGATTGCGACAATGAGTCAAGGAGAAGGCAAACAATGACACTTTACAAAGGAATATGACCAATTCACCTAAGATCAGATACGCATAATACGGCACCAGTATTGAATAATCTTTTTATCTTTGACTGGCGAATAGTAGTGTGGAGCTCATGTCTGTTGAATCATTCATTTTCATTTTTATTTTCTATTATTTCTGTTGATGAGTTAAGTGTATCTGCTTGTAAGGTTAAATTGGGATCCGCTATCTCGAAACTATCAGTTTGAAACTCCTGAAACCAGTTTTTTCTTTCGTTTCTAAATATTTGTTCTATACGTAAATTTAATTATATTTTTTTACATCTTCCTACCCTGACCAATGGAAGCTTAGTAAAGTAGTTCCTATCCCTAAGATTAGATAACCTTCTGATATTTTTCAATTTCGTCTAATAAGCCTTTAAAATTCAACTTCAAAAGCTTATGAGAAAGTGGTTGATATTCAAATTCAGGCCCTTTGACTTCACAGCACGCCTTCTGCCTTATTAAATGTCTGTGACGCCATTGACGTAAGATAATAATTGGAAATTTAGTTCTCGCACTTTGTTAGAATTGTTTTTAATAAATCAGCCTCTAAGTTTAAATTTTTGATTTCTGTTTAGTTAATTCTCAACTTTCCAAAATTTTTTCTTAGTTCTGTCCTGTTATTTACGGCGTGGCTAAAGGTTCAATGCTGGCTCTCATTTTTTTCAATGTATATTAATGACATAGAATCCTCTATTCTTAATTGTTCATTTCTTCTGGGAATTCCTAACAGGGAGGTTTCTAATGGGTTAGTTTTTAATGCTAGTAAAACGCAGTCTATTATTATAAAAAACAAATAAATAAAGAAATGGCCTAGGACCAAAAGAGTTACAGGTGATGATTTCACCATGAATATCTGTAATTTGATGGAGTAAACTCGTTTGACCTACAAATCTCTTGAACTAGAAAACAGTTGAATCTGGTCTGCGATGTCTATATTTAATATTTTTGAGTATGTTTCTCCTTCAACTGGGTTTTTCTTCTACAAATCTGCTGACAATCTAATTTTGATCTTCTTGAGTAGTAGAATTGCTTGCCGTTCTCATGGTATTCGCTATTTCGTTAATGGTTCTACAAGCCAATAATGTGCAACTTCCATAAAGTCCTCGCAAGCAAGAGTTATGCAATGTGCAGATGGGTGTATGTAAATCGAACCCATAGTCGTCCTCCATTTGTCTACAGCGTAAAGTGTAAGACGTGAGAACTTAGACGCAACCCGCGAAAGAGCTGGGAGTGCTTAGGGACAAAATATATTACAAAGATTAGAAACAAATAAAAAAACAAACAGACAATATCGTCATACTAAAGGTAGAGCGAATTTATTTTTTAACCGATTTTGGAGAAATTTGGTTGAGATACAAGGGAATTTCTATAATGGTTGTTGGATAAAGTTCTGAAACATAACTAACTTTGGCGATACTAGTTCATGCCTACCGAACCGACTTTAATGAAATTCCGTAAGCTTAAGATCAAATTTGGTTTCTTAAATGATTTAAAGGTGCTCTGCAATATTTCTAGTGCCGTCAAAATGAGAGCCTTTAATGCTTTTTAGATGATGTTCTGAACATGTTCAATTGCTTCGTTCGAGATACATAAATAACTACTCGTATTAAACTGTAATGATTTGGACGATGATTTTTTTGGCGCTTATGGCTCGCCCTCTTTTAGAACAAATCATTTGAGCAGACTTTTTGCTAAATCGATTCAGAAAAAAAAAAAATCATTACCAGTGTTGGATGATTTGAAACTCTAAACTAATTGTTATTCCCAAAGAAAGTCAGGAATTTCGATTGTTTTTACAGAATAACCCAACCTGATTATCCTTTGTCACCAAAGGAGTTTGCAGGTTAAATTAACTTGAACGATCTGCAATGCAAAGGAAAATAATAGTAAAACAATTCATAAAAAAGCTTCTTATAAAAACGATATTAGCACGTTTATTCTATCTCGCTACTTTTTCTTACTGTCATGACAGTAGAATTTCTATCAACATCAATTCGTTATAAACTAATATAACCGACCTAAATTTTCAGAATTTCTTCACCTATATTTCCGCAAGGCATTAAAAATACAACCAATCTACATTTTGAAAAATAAAAAAATTTAAAAAAAAAAATTCGGAAGTTAATTATATTTTCTATCACGAGAAAACTATTTATAGAATTTCGTTCTATATGTTTTTCTTATTTTTATTTAATGTTTATGTTGTTTATTTATCATCTGTTTACTTTTAATTATTTTAGTGTATACTATTGTTATGATAATTTTACTATTATGTATAGACATTAGAAATATTTTTGGCTGTCACCAGACATAAGAATGTATCAAAAAATAAATAATTAATCATTTTATTTAAATTTAATTAAAATGATGCGCCCGTAAATTTAAATTGATAAATCTTAGAAATTACAATTAGATGCATCATTTAATCTATTTTTATTTATATAAATTAGACAGAATAAAATTGAAATAAATTTATTTATAAATAACCGTAATTATTTAGTACTTAATTAATTGTTAAACGCGAGAGACAATCTTAAATAAAACAAAATATATAATATTGATTTAAAATTTATTTTAAATATTTAAAAAAAAGTAAGAATTAAATAAAAAATCTGTGGTTTTGTGTTTTATAACATAAATATTATTGATGTGTCTTTAATAAAGTTTAAACAAGCGTCTTATGTCTTGTCTATAGTGTTTTTACTTGTTATATAAACGTTTTATTTTTGTGTTAACATGTTTTGTTAATTTTATTTTTTCTAAATGTTTAAAAATTTAATTTTATATTGTGTTAATTTTATTTTGAGACATTTTTAAGAAATTAGTCAACTTATATGAAGGAAATTAGGTTCCTAAAACTAATTTTCTTTTTTTTAATAAATAAATATGTTTTGTTTATTCGCTCAACACATTGTTAATTTTGCGATGATGAGCAATGTTAAAATTTGAAAACTAAATAATTAGTCATAGTAATTATTTGCGAGAATTAACCCAAAAGTTTGTTTTAGGATATTTTGATTTCCCAATATTGGAATCATCAAATCGATTAGTCGCGTTTTTTTTTATTGATCGTCTAAAAATGTTTTGTCGATTTTTTCGTTCAATATTTATTGTTAGGGTTAATTAGTTGTGGTTTACTTATTTATGGAACTCACAGTATTCTTACTAAAAAAATCAAATTCACATTTTTCCTGCCATGCTGTCTGCCAAGATACTTAAAGTACTTTTCGGATGTGCTGGCTCAAAATTCAACTCAACAAAACGCGAGACATATAGCCAGGTTTAGGGCGTATTTTTTCAATTCACAATTCATAAATTTAAAAGTGAACACTATGGTGAATTCGCAGTAATTGAATGTGCTACCTCCTTCCTTGCTAATGGAGGTATCTGCTACCTCTTGCCTTAGAATGCCATAGTGACTGAAACACCTCTTAGGGTATTTTGTTTTCCTTACACGATTTCTTTAAAATGTAGCAACTGAATAAAATACCACATAAAAAGTTTTCTTATCCAAATGTTTCTCGAATACAAATTTTAGCAGGGGGCGGCATGTTGTATACTATCACTATTTTCGACTTTCGACTTAGTTTATGTCTCAACTTTCAGGAATTAATTAACATTCTATTTCGCGTAAACAATTATGGTTTCAATTGAGGTTTCTCTCTTTTCTATATTTCGATAAACGTATCACGAAAAAATTATTTGATGATAAATAGAGCCGATTAATCTAATAGTCTTAGAAAAGAAATAGAGTGACGTTTTATTCGAGCAAGCTGAGAACACATTAGAAAATGCGTGATTTTCGAAGTGAAATAGACTGCCATTTTGCTCGTAAAAATTGAGGCATAATCTAAGTCGACAATAGTGATGGTAGAACATGCCGCCCCAGGTTTTAAAGCAAATAAAAAGTTTGACATTTTTGTTGACACACCTCCACCATTTTTTTAGAATTAAAAATCTTGCATTCTAGGATGCTTCACTCTCATGCATTATAAAGATTGCAGTTCCTCTATTTGTTTTTGATCCGTCAATGTACCTTACAAATTCATAACGGGGAAGGAAGGATATGATATTCTCATTTTGGCCTCGTACGGTTATTTAACAAGCGTATACCCCTATTATGATTTCTGCCTTACTTGTCACCGAGTGATGTTATATATACATCTCCATAATTCAATTTTGGCATTATGATTCTCACTGTGAGTGTAATGAATTCTTTTAAACTTAATTTGTCAAAAGTTCTTAAATTTTCACTTGGTGATGCCAAGAGATTGTATAGATGAGGATATGTGAGATTCTCGCTCATTTGCCTAAATATTACATTTCAGGTTTTGTCACTGATTCAATTGTCCATATTAGCGATTAAATGGCAGCTCAATTCCTTTTGCTCACCCTTAAAAAAGCTCAGATTATGAATAAACTCTTGCTCAAAATTTGGATACCAGTGTGATGTGTGATCAATTAATAAATAAATATTAATAAATAAATTCACCTTAACCAAAGTTTATCTTTCAAGCATTGTAATCGAACTCGTAAGACTTATATAATTATATGCACCTCAAAACACTTCTATTTATGGATGTCTATTTTTATTTTTTTGACGCGGTTGTTCATTTCGGTTCGAATTTTAATTGTAAACAACACTTTTACTTGTACACAGCATTTACATATGTATTTATGTCTGATATTCTAAAAGATTTGTGACCTACTTAATTCGGTTAAAAATAATCGACTAAACATTTGTAGTGTATAATGCAAGATATTTATTTATTTTGGAAATTTAGCGTGATTTCCATATATGATTTATTTACTTCGATATTTTATGCTTTTATCATGTTGATAATTCCCGATGCATTAACCAGGCATTTTAATTAATTGTTAATGAGATTCTTGATCAATCAAAACTCCATCCTTGTTCCAAACTACCCTATATGTAAATCTCAATGCTAACATATACTCATCAGTATTATATTATATAACGTAATATGTATACACGAGTATGTTAAATTTATCGTTATTAATAAATTTACTTAGATTACGTACATACACACAAACCAAGTGTGGCTATAAATTCTTGTAATTTCCAAATTCAATCACAATATTATTAACTCTATATATAGCATTGAGTTTTGATTTAAACATAAACGAGAGTGAATAATATTTCAAATAAAAATAAAATTTTAATTTATTTTAATAATAATTATTGCCATTAAAATGAATTTGATACCATTTTGAGCGGGTTCTTGTAAATTTATTAACTGTTTTTGATTGATAAATAGGAGTGGCGAAGATCACAAAATACATAGTTTTCGAAGGTGTTTTGGGTGACACTAAGTTTCATGGCAGGGATACTTTTCTTACGTTTTTCCTTAATTATTGAAAAACTATAAGGTTCATTCAGAATAGAATAATTATGTAGACTATTACATTTGGCATAAATGATAAACAGACTTGTACATTGCCAAAAAGCACTTAACGAATAAACGGAAAAATTAAATGTTGCCATCAGTGATAAATAGTTTCCAAAAGTGTACGAAATTTTAAAATTTTAATTCATCAATCTGTATCACAAACCCTGGTCGCTAATTTTAGTTTGTTGGTGATATTTTTAACGTTTATCATCTCCATTGGTCGGAATACAAGAAAATACATTTTTTTTGTCTAGTTGGTAGTTCTTTTGTCTCGTACCTTATGTATTCAGTCTGGCGTTCGACGACTTAATGAGGTAAATTGGTATAGAGACACTTGCATATTCAATAAATTATGCCCAATCCTAGAATAGGCAGATAATATAATGCTGTAAAGGGAACGGCGATCTAATCGAAAAGCTAATGATATCAAGGATAGTTTTCTACCGCTGGACTAAACATTGAGGTGACTTGTTTGAAAGTAAACAAAAGTAAAACGAGAGTTTGTAGTCGATACTAAAGCCCGAATATGTTTTTGCTCGCTAAAAATTATTTTTTTTACCCAAATTTGAAACGTCTACAATAGCAGTCCCTCTAAAATCCCTCTATGACTTGTAATTGCCGTAGAGAGAACGTGTAAAGTTGCGTTCACAAGAATTAGGAATCGCCAATCTAACATACTTAATTTCATATTTACCTTATAGTAGTTCCATATACAAAAATGCTTGTAATTCGTTGCCCCTTTCTGTTGAATCCACGGGACTGGGGTTAGGACATGTTTTCACGAAATATACTTTTAGATTTAACATTGGGTTTTTGTTGAGTATGTTAGTGTATTTCTATCCGAAATTTTGAGTGTTCTTCCTAGGCTGGAATACAATTATAGTAAGTTTGGATAAAATAGCGTCTTCAAATGCGGGGAGTGTGGCTTCAAAACCTTCAATTAATTCGAGTATCTCTTTATCGATACCGGAAAGTGCAATCTTAAATCCGGTCTTCGAAGGAACATTTAAGGGTCTGTCAGGACTGATATAATTGCAATTCAACGCGTATTGCAGATAACGCGAGAATTTAAAATGAAAAATTAAAATATTATTATAAAAAGTTGGGAACAAATTGAAATTTGATATAGCCAGTCAATTTTTGGTCAATAAAAATAACATTTATCCAAGCGCCAGGGGACCTAATATGAAATTTTTCCGATTTCGTAAAATACAAAATCGTAAAATATGATATACGCAACAATTTGAACACCCAAAAAATTCATTAAGTTTGCCAAGAAACATATCCAAACAACGAACATCATATCAATAAATTGCCCTCTGAAACACAAAATTAAAACTCAGCATTTCTTGGATTAGTTTAATCAACTGGGCCATAATTTTGTTGGAGAACAGAGAATTGGCCTACAGATAAAAATAGAAGTTCTCACTTTTGTGTTACTAAGGCTATTTATATTTTAAAACGTGAGATTGTTGGTCATTCGCCATTCTTTGCGGCCGCAGGAAAACTCAAAATTACTTTGGAAATTGCAGTAGAAATACCTACGCCTCACATTATCACGACGTTAACAAACTTTCAATTATATCCAGGAACTAGGTAAAAAGAGCCGAAAATCAACGACAGTGGCAACATCAAACATTACATCATCAGCAAATCGAGCTATTCAAATTTAAGGGTAGTACTGAAGAATGAAAATGTTCAAAATTATTTATTTGGTCTATCAACAGCAACCATTAAACCAACCATAAAACTTAAACAACCGGCAAACTGGTGCTCACCCCTTAAACCGGAGGAAATTGAGCGCGAGGGGGGGGGGGGGGGGGAGGTTAAATGATGGATAAAACTGCTAATGGTAGATATCTGAAGCATGTGTTTTCATCGTATGAAGCAATTAATCATTAAGTTCTAACTGAACTAGCGTCAGAAGATTTAAACTTAACACCGCATAAGTTTAAGTGGAAATTAGTGAGAAATACGAAAATTGAAAAACCAAAAACTCCAACACCTGTGATCCAAATAAATACAATGTCTACTGTCTATAAATAATGAACTTAAGGCTTTATCTGCATCTATATTTTGGTAAAATTTGTTTGTCGGAATCCTGGAGATATCCTGGTGCAAAGGCGATGTAAATTATCAAAACAATAGATTTCATAATTCTGTCCGCCCCCTTTTAAACGTAGAAACCAACACTATCTCATTCAATGAAATTCGCCAATCGTGTTCGAAAAAACTAGGGGAAGATTTAATATACGTCTTTAAGAATACCTTGCTGAGAAGTGCAATATTTGCGCCCAGAAACTTATCACGTTCTTTTAAATTTACATGTTTTTAAAGAATTAACTTGGATAACATTTTTCTATTAAATTTAAATAGAAATAACGAAATTCGTTATTTTGAGTCATCATATTCTACATTCAAACAAAAATTATATCGTTTATATTGTGTGAATTTAATAATAATAATTTATTTCAACTTAGGTTTGCATTATTTAACCATTAAGCTGGTAAAGCATTTCATTTTTCATCTAATTAAAATTTTATAATACTCGTGAGCTACCTTAATGGTAATGAATTCTCGACCAATGTCAAGTATGTACATGAACTCGACTTTAGTTTTTTAATGGCTGGCAATTATTACATTTCTGAATTTTAATTATCCTTAAGAATCGCTTTCTTGTATTAGGTCTGATTTATTTTAGTGGTATGCAGCATAAACAGCATCCTTTTAGTTAGCAACCTCGGACGTTTGAGGACAATTATTTTAGTAACTAAAGTAGTTCGGATTAGACTCAATATCGTCAAAACGAAAGATTTTCGTACCCCAAACTAAATAGATAACAATCGAGTTTTTTTCTTAAAATTGACAAATTATCACGTTGGATATTATATAGGCGTAAAAAATCTCTGGTGTAAAGGGTTATGATTTTTTAGAATATCGGTCGCAATGGCATGTTTAAAGTCAATTGGAAAAGTCTAATCGCGATATATTTACATTTACTTAATTAGCATGGATGGCACAAATTACTGCAGGTTTTTTTGTTATCTCTCAATTGCGTATTTTCCTCCATAACTCCAGTTACGTATGAAACATTTTCAAATGATTAATTAATAGACTAATTGCATATCAATCGGACTGTCCAGCCCATTTTATCCGTTTTTTATATCCGCTATCTATCCGGTTTTTCTGTTTATTGATTTCAGTCTATTGTAAAATTCAGCTGATCGAAATTTTAATTGCATTTAAGCGTAACACAGTGGTTAGTACACACTTGATATTTGAAACGTGTATATCTGTAAAAAATAATCTGTTGTATTTTGTTGGGTTGTAAAGCAAAAATGAGATCTGTAAGTAAAATATAATAAGCAGACGCTTTTTCGCTGCCATAGAAAGTTTAGATGTTCAAGAAAATAAAAATCGATCGATTAAACATAACTCGCCTAAATGACGACGCCAAAGTTTTATTTTCTAATACAAGCGTATGGAAACCAAAACGAAACTTTTATTATTATTATTTTATAGAATTCTGTAGTTTATCAATTGAATCCAGTGTTTCCATAACTTTCTTGCTTGCTTACGACAGTCTACCAATACAATAATAAAAATAAACAATACATTTAAAAGAAATCACTATCGCAGTACAATGTACAGTCAAGGTAATAATCATCACAATAATAATATGCATCATGGTGGGGAGAAAGCCGGCTATTATGTCGGTAATACTCCAGTTGAAAGTGGACCGCGCACGCGTGTGGGTAACATTAATAATAATAGCAATAATAATAATACAAGAGGTGAATTTATCGAAGGAAATAATAATTATAATCAAAATAATTATAACAATAATAGTGATCAAGGATATATTAATAACCAATATCAACAGGTGAGAGAAATTTCCTAATAAAAAATATTTTAGAAGAATTAAAAATATTAATTTAAGTAAAAAAAATATTTTTAACATATTTTGCATGAGAAAATCTTTTTTCGTTGTTTTAACAAAAATTTGGGTCTGTGTGTGCTTTTTTGGTTAAATAAAAAAAAACATTTACGTTAATTTATATATTGACGAAAAACTTGTTTTTTGTAAGAAGTTATCGTGAATTATTTAGCGACAGTTTATAAAAACAACCCAAAAAAAAATATTAAACTTTTGTGATATAATATTCTTGTGTGTTGGAATTAATAAAAAAAATCTTGTTTTGATTTTATATATAGAATAAACAAAAAAGTGATTTATTCAACAAGTGTTTTATTATTAGGTAGTTGATGAGCTTTTATGTAGCGAATTATTTAAAATGTTAAAAACATTATAATAATACGCATGATTTCGGTGCTTAAAATTATCAATTCTTTTTTACACAGCTTGGCCTAATTTCCGTGTGCCACTATGCAATTATAAATTGTTCCTAGGCGCGTAAAAAATCAGGCGCAAAGATTTATAACTGGGTGTGGCATTCTCTTAAAAAATTATTTGCAAAATAAAAGATGAATGCAATATTGCATGCTGCCAAAATCAACACATCCTAATATTAATAGTTTACAGCGAATTAGACAAATTTGTTGACAAATATTTTATATACCGACAAAAAGCAAATTTATTTCAATATCATTATGTGCAGAAACCCGGAAAATAGGTTACCAAATAATTAACCATGCATTACTTACCCAAAAATATAGCGTGAGACATTAAACAATTATTAGGTTTTATATAGTTGAGTTGTAACAAGAATTTAGAATTGACTCATGTAATTCTAATATTTTTGTGCATTTAATCATTCCGGTGTCAATTTGTCAATTACAATTTTAAATAATGTACTTAATAGATAATAAAAAAATTGAATTTCACGTTAAATTTGCATAGTGTGATATCATGAGGGCTGAGTAATTTACATTGTTGTTTTTTACGTTAACTTTGTAATGAGATCATTGGGTGCCCCAAAATGGGGTTAAGCTATTGCACATTTTTAATTCTAATTAATAAATTAATTATAGAGAAAGTTTAGATCGATTTGCTAAAAGTTCGCTTTAATACGTAATCGCTTAATTATAATAATTAATTGCGAGTTTAATTTATTAAAATTGTTTATAAATAATTTTCGTTTTTAATTTTACTATATAGGCCGATTATTACGATCAAGACGAACAAGAAGAAATGGAAGCAGAACGGGATTTAGCCGAAGATGCAAAATGGAAGAGAATACAACAAAACACATTCACACGTTGGGCAAACGAACATTTAAAAGTGATTAATAAAAATATTGCTAGTTTAGAAACAGATTTATCGGATGGTCTTCAATTAATTTCATTGATTGAAGTGCTATCACAAAAGCGTATGCCAAAGCATAATAAACGACCAACATTTCGAAGTCAAAAATTAGAAAATGTATCGGTTGCCCTACAATTTTTAGACGATGAAGGAATTAAAATTGTTAATATTGGTGAGTACGATTATAATAATGTATTTATTTAATGACTCAACAATTAATTAATAAAATGTACAAACACAACAACATACTTAACCACAATAATTCATTCTTTTGCTGTTGTTTTTACACAAAAAGTCGTCTTGCAAAATGTATATTTTTGTATTTTTTGTATTATTCAAGCTTCTTTTCGTAGAATTTACAATAAATATTTAACTTACCAAAACTACAACAGAATATCTATATGCGCGCGATCTGTATGCGATAAGACGTTAAAAACATAAGAAAAAAAAATATAAATAAGAATATAAGGTTGATGACGTAACTTTGTATATTTTCTGTTACACTCAGCAGCAGCGTATACCTATAGAAGAAGTAACGAAAGAATTGTGTACGTATAAAGGTGACGTTTTATGAATGGAATTTATACTTCTTGGAGACATCTAAAATGTTTGGTGTGAGCGCGCTGCTGCGGATAAAAATTCGTTAAAAAATATATCTATTTTTGGTTTCCATCACATATGATATTATTTTAACGCTTATGCCCATAAATGTTGAAGGTCAATTACATATCTTCTTACTCAATAACGAAGTTTTTACTATTTTTTTTTTGCATCGTATGCATATACGTAAATTAGCGCATAATCAATAATTTAATTTGTACTGGTTTGACGGTTAGGTTAGGTTTCAGTGGTTGACACTTAGGCCATTTTCGGCCCACTGTGATCTACCACGCATTCACGCCACATCATTAACCCATTCACCTACTCACACAACTACAGTAAGTATACCACCTGCACATTGCAACCTCCATGTCCACGTGTACATTGACATGGACGGTGAATCGGCGCTGAATTCTGCACTCCATCAGAGGGTCTTAGGCTGTGACGGTGAATCGATTGTAATCGATGATGAAAATACAATTTGCCTCTGGGATTCGAACCCAGTACCTCCCGGTCCAAGTGCCGAAGCTTTAACCACTGCACCACTTGTCCGGTCTGGTTTTACGTTAATTTCTGTTACATTCGATAAACGCAACCATGCAGTTTTAGCACTAGCTTGCGGGTTTCATTACAAACAAATTTTTTTTAGTGTCATTGCCATTTCGTTAAACAATAATTTAGGACAATATTTTCGGTTTTTTAACTAATCTAATTTTTATCAACTATTAGATTGTCCCAAATAAACGTAATATTAAGTTTGAATGACAACTGCAAACCACTTAAATTCTCTGATTGATAATTTATCGCCGAGTTGATTAATAATTAGTATGTTTTCATAAATTTAGGTTCGTGTTCTATTGATAAATTGCCTGTTATTCAACAGACATATAGAATTACATCATAACACATTTGTTTATATAGGTTCTCCTCTGTGACACAATAGCATAGAAATTCCACTTTTATTTTTAACGATACTTATGTAAAGAATTAAATAAATTTTAAGATTTTGGCGTGAACGTAAATTGGCTAGCCCACTCAATAGCATTACACTCATTAATTATTCATATTGTATTAGATTAATTGATAAAAAGACAAGTTTACGCGCGATTTACGTTAGTTTCCGTTGGAATAAAAGGTCGCATCATTGTTTAAATTTTGGTTTTTATTCTATTGCAAATTTTAAGAATTTATATGACTGACCAAATAGCACAGTGGTTAAACTTTGGCGTTTGGATCGGGAGGTACCGGGTTCGAATCCCGATAAGGGCAGGGATGCAAAATGAAATTTCATTAGCCGATTACGATTTGTGATGAAATGTAACACATCTATGACCCCCTGGCGGTGTGCAAAACCCATGGGCCGACCCATCTTCCATGCCAGATAGGCTGGATGATCCTCGAGTTGGCTGAGTAGGCGTTAAAGTAAGGACGTAAAAAGCATAATCACGGAAGAGCAGGATGAGAGAACCTTGAGCTGAGCCCCAAAACAGATTGCATCGTAAATAAATAAAAATAAAAAAAATAATAATTTATATGAATTTATGGTATCATTATCGCTTCTGCGTTCTATTGAAACCAACTAACTAAATGAGAAAAATTATTTTTTAGTTCCGAAGGTCAGCGTGTATTCTGAAGAGAAGTTTAAAGTTATATTTCCACGACCGAGTTTTCTTGGACGCTAACGTTTTATATTACTGAAATTTATAATCTCATGAATTTTGTTCTATCTATAAATTTTGTACCGTATAACCTTGATAAATGACGTTTATAAAAAACGTTTCATCTTTGGACTTTTAATTGAAAATTAATTTATTAATCAGCTTGAAATTTTTTCAATAATACTCGCATTTATATTACCGACCAAATAGCTCAGTGGTTAAAGCTTTGGCGTTTGGATCGGGAGGTACCGGATTCGAATCCAAATAGGGGCAGGATGCAAAGTGAAAATTCATCAACAGATTTCGATCTGTGGTCAAACGTAACACATCTTTGACCCCTTGTTGGTGTGCAAAACCCATGGGCCGATCCATCTTCCAAGCCAGTATAGGCTGGCATGGAGCTTGCAATCTGCAGATGATCTTAAATCGGTTCTAGAGCCATACGTCCTTGAGTTGTCTACACTCGTGGACAAAATTAACGCATATTTTTTTTTGATCGCGAAGAATGTTGCGAACATACCAGTCCGCATTGATCCTCAAACCAATCTCCACCAGTTCTGTACGGACCTCCCCACTGATTCTACCCCAAAACATTATTTAACCTCCTCCAAAGCTTACATTTTGCACTATGTTACATGGTGTGTAGCGTTCTTTAACTCTTCTGTATACAAAATTACGTCCATCTGGTTTCTATAATTGGATTATGGTCTCATCTGAAAAGAGAACAGTATCCCATTTATCAGTTCCTCAATTTGCATGATTATGAGTAAATTCTAAACGGCTGGATTTGTAACCGTGAAGAAGCCGTGGAACTTTTACGTCCCGTTTTGGAGTTAGGTTCACTTCTTTTAATCTTCGTCTAGTTGTTTTGACACTAATATTCACTTGACGGGCAGTAAGCAACTCATTTTTCAGGTGATTAACAGTACGCTTTCGATCTCGTAACGCAATGTTACAAAAGCCGATCGTTGCGTTAAATTTCAAACAACATGCACTCTTTATTAAGCATTTTTGAAAAATTTAATTGATTGGCAGCAGACTTTATTCTAGGTCGTTTCTGATAAAAATATAAATGTGTTATCATTTGACACTTTTAGTATTAAAATTGACCAGCGGGATTTTTTTTATTACAAAAAAAAATATGCGTTAATTTTGTCCACGAGTGTATGTCCAAACCGCATAATCCATACAATAACATTGTTGCAATTCCAGACACAATCCCAACAACTTACATAATGCTTATATATACATTTATAAATTAAACTAGGTGCAGCATATGATTTTCATGACTCAAAATTGCACATAATAATTTTAAATTCGCGAAATATTATTAACCCAGTGTACACTTTATATAATATCACAACGGCCACTAAATCCATTAACACGTAAACATGAAGACCACTTACCGGTCTCGAGTAGTCTAATTCTTAGTTTTTGCATTACATCATAAATAATGTAGTATGTTGTGTGTACCTTATTGACACGATGACATATAGAAATTCTACGTTATTCTCTAACGATAAAAATTCGCGCGAAAAATAAATATCTTATAAGCCCCCACGCTCATTAATTATTCAAAATTATAATTTTAGATTGAAATGACAATCCATAATAATAGATAAATCTTTCGGCATAAATTATTATTAAATGCGGTGATTACACAATCAAATTTAAACGTTTAATATTTTTTTTTAGTTGGGGTATTTTATCTCCAACCAATCAATGTGCTAATAAAAATTAATTAAAATGTACGTTTAAAAGATTTGGTGTATGTGTAAGTCTTGCGTCTTTCCGTTTTCTGGTTTTTCGACTTTTTTTATATTATTGTTGTATGTTATTTAAAAAGATGTAATTGTTTGTTCTAAGGCTAAGCTTTTTTTTATTTTGAACAGCACATTTCTGTTGTATGATATAAAGTTGGTTACGTGCAACGGTTTAACTTCATCATACACATGATTTACATACACGACAATAATTCCTATATATTTGTGGTTTTCTAAATTTAAGCGTAATTTTTGTATGATGTGCAATAAATTTTATACGTTTTTCTTTCGTACAAGTACGAAATATATAAGAACGTATAAAGTAATTTTTGCGCAAACGATTTTTTATGGCCGGTCACACCCATGGTTTAAGACTGAGATTTTCAATATAAATCAGATTATTGAGTCCATTCGAGGTCATTCAACCGTGCGCGTCTACCAGTAATGTGTGAAAATATTCGAATACTAAAAGAAATCCATACAAAATATTTACTCAAAAAATTGATAAGAAAAGATGATGTTCAAGACATTTCAATGCCAATGCCAAATATAGAAATTACATTAACACAAGTAATATTCAAGACACAAATTTATCTTTTATTTATCTTATGTACAGTGTTTAAGATTATTTTGTATAATTCGTCTTGTAATGTTTTGTGTAATAATGGGTAGCCGGCCGCGGTTACTTCAGAAAATCATAAATATTATTGACCACTTTGTGTATTAACATAGTATACGTCTTATCTAAATATTTCTTTATTTTGCTTATCAAAGCAATACACATAAACATTACAAACAAATCAATTGGTCTCATTGTTGAAATACAAATATTGTGTTTAAAATTATCGCATAATATTATGGTATGGTTTTAAGTGCTTAAGTATTTTATAACGCCTTCAGCATTAACTTTGATTTATTATTTATATTTAAGTCCAGAGGTCACCACTAACGGTTTACTTAATCACAGGATTTTTCCTTTACGCTCTGATTTATTATTTAAATTTCCAATGATCTTAAATTAAAACGATAATAATTGCCCTCAAATATAATTAATATTATTAATATTTAAGGATTATTTTATATTACTGAATGGGCCTCTAAACGATCAACGAAACAGATGCTGGAACATAACAGCAGGGTTCGTGCCTAAATAAGATTAAATTTTATATTGATTTCGTTTTTATAATTTGAATGATGTTCGAAATCTGTTTAATTTTTATAATTAACTCTATATTCGACCACATAATTGACCCTAAATTCTCCATTGTCACTACATGAATAACGAGCGATACTAGATGGTAGAAATTTTATTTTGTTGTTGTAGACATTTAAACCATGGAAAAAAATGCAAGCCAGATTATTGTTCCCTTATCATTTCCCTTATTTATTCCTTCCATCAAATAGTGATGGTTGAGTTGAATCATAAGGTTAGCTCAACTGCGCTTTAGTTTATTATACTGCAGAGCAAACTCAATGTAAATCCTTCAAAATGAGAGTGATTTAAAAGATTTTGAGTGAAAGACAAACGAATTCCCAGATTTCAGTAGTTATTTCTGCCCGTTGGATTGCCTTATATGCTTCGCTTTACCTTACCTTGCCTCTAATTTGGAATTCATAATGTTATTAAACATCTTATGATTTGTTTATATTTTAAAACCAAAGCGTTTGTTTTTTGTCCAAGGTTTCCAAAAAATTAAACATCCTTGATCTCCTAGAAGTTTCATATAATGAATATTTTCTCTCATTTATCAGAGTTTGTCCATTATAACTTGACCTATCAGAAGTGGTGAATGAGTGAAGTTAGAGTCGCTCTAATAATATAATAATAAAATCTGCTTTCAGTTTCGGACTTAGGTTGTGTTAATACAACAGACATTTTCAATAGTATATAGACTACGCTAGATCCTACTGTGAATTTTTATGCAGTTCTTAATACTAATTTTAAAACTACATATATATCGAACAAAAAAATGAAAACGAACTGTTCAACAAATATAAGATTTTAAGTTTGATGACCTCTTGGAATCGACCCAAAATATTTAAATGAATTTTTTATTTTATTTTGTAGAATATTTTATGGAGCACAGGAGGTATTTTACCAAGAACGGCAAAATGTTTTTCTTTATGAGTCCGTCTGTTCAGTTAGAATACGACTGTAACCAATTTCATATCTCAAGGTTTCGCGGCTAATTAAATTGGCGCGGTAAATTCACAGCGCCGCTATTTTATATTCATGATATCATCATATTGGTTTGTTATGTCTCATTCATAGACTCACCTAATTTGTAATTTACATGCAATCTACGTATACAGCATAATATAATAAATATACACTTGATATGCCATGTGATAGTGTATTTGTATTTTTATTAAGATTTATCGGTATCGGTACGATACACTACATTTGAGTATACATTCAAAAACAAAAATCTTTATAAAAAGCTGATGACATCACGATTAAAAGTAAATTAATAACAATTTAATAACGAATAAAATATAAATTGTTTTTATTGAATTACAACCTCGCAACTGTTTGAGCACATACATGAGTCGCGTTTCATTCAAGAAACTATGTATGATTGTGTCTTATGATGACATGCACGATGATTGAATATTAATGACGAATGTATTTCTAGATATTTTTGATTTCTAATCGAACAAGAAAAAATAAATGTTTTATTGAAAAGTATGCTAATTCATTTATAGGACTTAATATACAAGAATGCAATTTACCTAAATTTTGTATAGAATTTTTTTTGTGTACATACACAATCGTTTGTTGGAATGTTAAACTAGCGCGGAGAAACGAAAATAACGTCACATTGTGTTGTGATTAAAAGAAAACAGTAGATCTATGTAAATACGATCTACGATGAGATAACATGAAATTAATTAATGTTTTATAACTGCTGCGACCGACCACTAATGCCTCTATAAGTTCTGTTATATTCATTTTGAATGATGAACAAGATTTTTATGTGCAGCAAAATACCGGTCACTAAATTATGATAATCGTTCAAAATGAAGCGATAAAAAGTACAACATTGTATAAAAACTCATTAAACATTGTAGGCCATTTATTTGCGGACTTGAATTTATGTACAAAACATCTTTGTAATTAAATGAGTCAATATTATGATTATATAAAGAGACTAAAACAGACGATCAATTATTTAAATTTATGACAATATTATTTCTTATTTTGGATAAAAATAATAATTTTATTAATCATTTATTTAGAGCTAAACTTCGTTATAAACACAGACTATATTAAGTGTGATGATATTTGTTCGTTAATCATTTATGAAATACAAATATAAATTTTAATCAAATCATATTGAATTGAACACACAAATTTTAATTTGTAGTATGCCCACACAATTTAATAAATTTTTACAGAGAAAATGCGTCTCGTAAGCTATTTATGTATAAACGGATATTTCAAGATAATGATGATTATGAATAAACGAGTAAATTTAGGAAATATGTTCGTTTAGTCGTTACTTTGTCGTATCAGGTGCTGAGGCCTGCGAGTTCGTCAACAATATCATCCAGATTGTTTACATCTATCGTGAACGTCATTGAATCATTGTGGCAAAAAAAACGGTAGATCAAAAATTTTGATCTGGACTGAATTTTTTAATGATTTCTGTGGTATTCTTTTTGAACTCAGTGTTTTTGTCACATGGACCATTTGCTGTTACCAGTCATTTTCGGAGGACGCCATTGTCCGTCGTTCTACTCCTTCGCAACTGTTACTTCTTGATCGAATCATTTGACTAACCAAACACACTATCTAGATTTTAGATTGCAAATAAATTATGAAGGGCCTCACATTTCTTATCAATAAAGTATTGTTAGTCTGGAAACGAGGATAGAATCACGACAAAAGAATCAAAGTGTGGAGCGGCGGAATGAGTTATAAGTTTTGCTGGAAGCCCCTCACAAAAATCAAATAGGTCTGCAATAAGTCTATTCGACGGGCGACTTATTGTAGACTTTGAAATAAGTCACTCTCCACAAAATAAGCCATAACGGTGCATACATCAATTTACGTAGAATACCAAATAATTTTTATTGTTTTGGCGAATGATAGCAAATAAGATAGTAAACAAATTCGGTAGGTTTAACTGACTTATTTAAGATAGCAGCAAGTAAATTAATTAGCTTCAAATAAGTCGCCATTTCGGAAGGAGCCTTTGAGCACAACCAAATTTCGATGCATTTTGGTGGGTTCCTCAAAAGAGTTTTCAAACTCTACCTATTTCCTCATTGGTTAGCTATTGGTTGAAAAGTGAGTTTACGAACACTAGCAAAAAACAGTAATTTTAAATAAAGAGTTTGGTAATATCATTAATATCATTATTTATAAATTTATATCCGTATTATTTATTAAATTCGTATGAAAAGTTTAGTTGGATACAACACACTAGTTGGTATAATATTTACCCAAGTAGGTAGCTATTTAAATATTGCATCAAGCACTTACGAATGTTTAGTATGCAGTTTTCGGGGTGCTCAACGAAATACTATTTGCGATTTTCATCGATTGTAGCTAGTGACGGTTTCTACATTTTCAAGGAGGACGGGAAATGTTTGTTAGTTTTGATTCTGCTTGTTTCATAGTAATGAAAGTCACATTTTATAGGCTAATTAAATGCTCTGTTTAAAAGAATTTCAAAGGAAGATTAAAACCGGAATAAAAATATTAAAGACTTATTGTTGGCTAATCAAATGCTCCATAAAAATTGTTTTGCTCCATTCGTTTTAGTAATACTTAAGGCTTTTCCATTTTAGAGCCATGAGAACCGAAATTGAGGAATGGGGAAGATCCCCTAAGAACGCAATAAACGATCTATAGTCACACAATTAATTAAAGGTTCGTAATTAAATGCCCCATTTAAAAACTGTTTTTCACTTTAACTCAGAAGAATTGACTATGGCAGATTGCTTATGGTTACAATAAGACCTTGTTTAAGCTTAAAATTTATGTTATTTAAGGAATTAATTTTATTGCTTTTGTTATTTATAGAGAGAACATAAATTGTTGTTTTATTCTTAGCATTCAAATCATTAGGTATTAAATGGTTTCGAGAATCGGCAATATTTTGATAAAGAGGAAAACAAATAGTCGAAAAAAACAAAAATCTGCAAAAATAAACTTTTCCATCATTGTTCTAAATTTCAGTTAAAGTTTCTTGTGTATTCTGTACTATTACATTCAAATTAGTCAAGATCTCTATATTACCATGTCCACTTCCAGGGATCCCGGAATGAAATAACTTAGCAGATGTTGGTAATTTTCTATTATACCGAAATGCAATACTTTAACATATACATACTCTCATTTCTGACTAAAATAAAATGAAACTGGACAAAAAATTACATAATATTACCTCTAAAACAATTAAACTGACTACATAATACACAAGATCGACGATCAATTACAAAATAAATATATAAATAAAATATTTCATGCTTGTTGAAATCTTTTGAATTAAATCTGACAATTCAGTGTGATATCTTATTTCACCGGATGAATTTTTTTTACATTATATTAACACGTATAACAAACAACATCAAAAAACATTTTGCTTGTGTGGTAACTTAGAATACTAATTAGCAGAAATACTTAAAATTTTAATATAAATGTTTTGACAAAATTGTTACATTAAACCTGCTATCAGTGCATGTCAAACTGGATTTATAAAATTGCCATACCATCATTCTGTTCGCTAAAAGTTCTTCCTTTTTAACTTTCCATTTTTATAGTTTTGTTTAGTTTATGGTACGTTAATTTTGTTATGAATGTATTATTATACCGAAGAACAGAGAATCTGCTTTAATTAAATTATCAAGTATACATTTAATTATACTCGTATTGTGACGTATTCCGCAAATAATTACGTCATTTTAAGATGTTTTTGTTAACAGATATACCCCAATAAAATACGTTAGCTTTATGTTCTTCATTATTTCGCATCCGATTAGGGTTAAAGATCTTTCGGAAATGTTGGAGCAGCACAGAAGACAGAATAATCGATTTATAAATTTAAAGTCTTTTGGGAATTTTATTTTATTTTATAAATAATATTTCTTTATGCTGTGTTATTTTAATATAAATTGAATTAGAATGGCCTTCATCATCATTTTGATGGTTGTGTTCCATATAACAAAAACAACGAAAAATTTAATAAAATTTATTCCAAACATGACTTTAGAAAACAGAAAACAATGTAATATTTTTATATGCGCGATCTTATAAGACTGCGCGCTATAAACTAAAATATAGAAAATGAAACCAAAGATATATAATTTTCAAATGGAATTGGAGACTGACTGTTTCAAGGTTATAGACCAGACACACATACCCTCACACATTATTGAGAATCCAATTTTGTATGTGATTGCATATTACTACTCTTTGTATGTACAGTGAGCGACATAGATTTTTGATGAATTTTGGTGGTCTGTAGTTTAATTTGCGGTGTCACGAATTAGATATGGTTCGTTACCGTAAAAAAATATGTTTGTCTACAATTAAGATATGAATCTTAATGACTCAACATAATGGAGCAAATGTGAAATTTATATCGAATTTTATGTGTATATAGGGAATTGGTTATGGTCCAAAACAATTTGGTTCAATTTCAATTTAGAGAACTTTCTTATAGTGCCTTGTGATGTTTTTACGTATAAACGGAATGTTGATAGTTTTATATAGAAACAAGTAAGAGACTAGTAAATCTTACTAATAGAACATGATAATATGTAGCTAAAGCTGCCTAAACTCAGAATTCAGATAAACGTTTATCCCAAAAAACTGTAAACAAAACGATTATCTGATATTGTTTTTCTTTTAGATAGAAATCTGTTTAGATATGTTTTCACCTCTAACACTTGATTAAGACCTATTTTGCAAATGTTATGAATTTTCTTGACGGCGATCTCATCGAAACTAATCGTAAAATGAATGAATATCGCTTGCAGTTGGAGCCAGAAATATAACTTTCCTGGATTTTACCAGGAATGAACGAATCCTAGATTTACGACATGTGGCCTTAGTTCAAATGTAACTGGAAAATGGGACCAGAATAAATTTAAAGTATAAATTCGTCTTTTTTTGAACAATTGGTTGAAGTTGTGTTGTTCACTGTTATATTTATAGCATTTAGGCCATCCTTAAGAATATTGCAATTGTTTATATTCATTGTCACAGAACGAACATCGAATTTTAAGTAGTATGGTTGCAACGTGAGATTGTAACCAAAGATTATCTTATTCTAAAGTCCATTTAAAATAGGCCATTCAGTGTGAAGTTAGTTGCCATTGTCATTTTCTGGAAGTTGGTCGTTGAAGAGTTCTACGCGCATACAAATTAATTAGACCGGGACCAGTTAATTTAATTCAACATTTGGTTGCAGTAATATTTGAATTGGTCAACATTCGCTTGACTGAATGAAATCGTGTTGCCGGGTATTTTATAATTTAAAGGGCTACGGCGTTGATTCAATGCACATCGTCTTCCTTCTTTATTTCTATTCTGCTTTTCTAGCCTTACAGCAAACCGATACATCAATTTTCTGTTGATTCAAAATTAGAAATTATGTCGTAGCAGATCTAACAAATTCTTAGATTAGACATAACATGTTTTCAAATATTGTTGTGTAATAAATTTCAATAGAAAGTTAGGTTACTATAATAAGCCTGTGCTTGATCGTGCTTTCAACAAAATTTTACTAGACCTTTTCTGCTTTATAAAGTCAGAAAATATTCAGGTTACGAGAACATAAGGTTAGGAAATTCCTATCTTTAATTACCTAGATCTTCTTTTCTGTTACTGCACAATTCTAAACCTAAGCGTCCCTTCAAAATAAACTATTCGTTGAAAATAATAATTAAGAATGCTGGGGTGTGAAGCAAGAATACATAAAAAAATTAGAAACGGTTCCGTGTAGTTCATTTTTTTAAATAACTGAGAATAGAATTAGCCCCTATCCAAAATGTTGATTTGTAATTTATAAAAATTATAAAAAATAGTTTTGATTCAAAAACATAGCTTTCGGGTCAAATCTAGAGTGCGGATATTTTAAACCGAGCCTAGGTATCGGACTTAATTTATCTAACATTCACACAGCAACCAGCCGAAATGCGCACCTGATATTTACTGTCTCTCAAAATGATTTACAATTTGATAAGGAATACATTATTAATCGTTGAGGCTAATTTTATTCACGGTCATTTTATTTGATTTTATTTAATTTGTGATTTTTTTTTTGTATATTTTCAAAATTGATCAATTTAGAAAATGAAAATGAGAAAGTTTCCTGCAAATTAAACAATTTATGTTGACTAAACGGTAGGCGTTTCACCCTTAAAAGTATGGTCTTTTATTATGAAATATTAATTTATGCTTTAGAGATTTAATTTTTATAGAATTTCAATAATTATTAAAGTGAGTAGGATTGAAAATAAAAATAAATCTGTCGTTAACATTATTTTGATATAAATGGGTATGATTTCCAAGTATTTTTAAAAGATGTAACGGATACTTAAAGTTTCTTTGGTAATCAACATTTAATGATCAGGAATAGGTATTTTTGTTTTCTGTAATAAGGTAGAGCAAACAAGTCAGCAGAGGAAACAAGTTTATGAGAGCTTTTATTTAAAATCTGTCATGTTGGTAGTTAATAGTTTTCTAGACAATGTTCGCCTGATTTGTTAATCTAAATAACACGGCTGCGAATAGATTCCTATGTAGGGGCGTTTTGTATACTAATCTAATATAAATACGAATTTTGGCGCTCAAGTAACTGTTTCCCAAAATTAATTAATCGCGGATTTGACTCATATATTTAGATGGTGTGTTAGCGCCCAATCTATTATGCTAATTTCAACTAAGTTCCGGTCAAAAATTATATACAATCTAACAATACAAATAATATAATACGATTATAATGAATGATTCACCATCAAAAGATTATGATACAATTTTCCAAAAACTAATTATAAAGCTGCTAAATTTATCTCCCATTTCTTATGACACTATAAAACATCATATGGCGTGTAGATAAATTTATTGCAACGTACACCAGTAAATTATTTGATTATCTCGTAATTATCATTTATGATGTGATTACATCATACACCAGATTCATAGCTGAGATTACACTTATCATGTTTCTGATTTAAACAGTTTTTTGGTACAGTACACACATTGAAATCAAGTATCGAGCGCGCTACGTTAATGTATAATTTATGACATCACACATGAAGAACGTTAATCTATAAAAATGATGATTAATTAATGTTGTTATGTGCAACGCGAGTAGTGAAGGTCGATGTAGTTTAATAAGAAGAAAAAGTCAATGCCGCGTGGTTTTAAGATTTACCGGTCTTGAACTATTTATTAGATGTATATTATAATAGTTTTTGTTGGGTGCATTCATTGACAGATATAAATAGTGAAAGCCCCAATAGAATTTTTTTAAATACATAAATAATTTATATTTTTAACACATTTAACAAGATCTATAAATAAATAGTTTTATATATTGCAATATATTTTGTAAACTTTCTATTTAAATACGCTATTTATTGCATTATTTATTTATATGATGTCATACCGGCTTGAAACATAGCCGATGATGAGTATTTCCGGTTAATTATTATACATTATGTTATTGTCTGCATTGTTTAAAAATATTGTTAGACATAACCTTACTCAACAATCAAAAACTATTGATATATAATACGTGTATGATAATAAATTCAATATCCTAATAATGATATTATTTATTTACCAATGAATGGGTGGTATTTATTACCATAAGTATATCTTGGCCTAATTAAACTCAGCCGATATCCCAATATGTACATCATATTATCCATCAAATACTATAAATCTCTCAAATTAAAATATCAATTACTTATTATTCACCTCAATTCCAACTTAAACTCGAAATTAATTTAAATTTTAATGATCTTTGTTGTACTTTACGAACAAACAATAATTCGTCAACGTCTCGCGCTTTTCCAGTTATATACATAAACAATCTACATATAAATACGTTAAAATACTTAACAATGGTAAAATTTCTATTATCGCGCGAGAAAATAACTAAAATTGAAAAGCAACAAAATAACGTCAATTTCATGAATAAATTAACATTTTTATCTTAAGAAAAAAAAAGATACAATAGTTTTCTGTTTAAAAACAATTCAATTTAATCGCAAGCATAATAATTATTAGCCGTTATGAAATTTTTGCGATAAATAATTTAAGATGATGTCATTCTAAAATAACAAGATGTTGTCGTCGTTGTTTACCATGAGAATTTACAATGTAAAATGGTTTGGTGCAATATTATGTGTATGTACTGTATAAGTAATCTATCAAAATTCGAATCAGACACTTTGTTATGAGAATTTTCAATGTTATGATTTTCTGTACACAAAATTCTTGGCAAATTATTTAAAATATCTTTCTAATTAATTGTCATCTATTTATAAAATAAATTTAATTCGCCTAAATGTTTGCAATATATGTGATGTATAGTGAGCGAAGTATTTATAAATTTTGTTTTTTTTTATTTTACTTTTAGATTCATCCGATATTGTCGATTGTAAATTAAAATTAATTATGGGCTTAATATGGACACTAATTTTACACTATTCAATTTCGATGCCCATGTGGGATGGTGAAGATGAAATGACCAATGGCACGGGTTCAACACCAAAACAACGACTTATGCACTGGATACAAAGTCGTTTGCCAGAATTACCAATAGGTAATTTCACTAGTGATTGGACGAGTGGTAAAGCGGTCGGTGCTCTTGTTGATGCATGTGCTCCTGGTTTGTGTCCAGATTGGGAGATTTGGGATCCAAAAGATGCGGTACAAAATGCTTCCGAAGCTATGGGCTTGGCCGATGATTGGTTAAATATACGACAACTTGTGCGTCCCGAGGAATTAGTTAATCCAAATGTTGATGAACAGTCAATGATGACATACTTGTCGCAATATCCAAACGCTAAACTAAAGCCTGGTGCACCATTGCGGGCGAAAACAAAACCAAATAGGTGAGTGGTGTGTAATGAGCTGTTGTTTGTAGTAATTAGGTGGAACACATTTTTTTATACTTTCTTATCAACGCGAAATTGTTTATGATGTGAATTCATGCGTAGAATTGTACGTGGCTGGCAAGTTCTGTAGGTAGACGGCCTGTGCCAATTAATTTTTCTTTTCCAACTTACCAACTTACCAAAGATCATCATCTTCGTTTAATGGTTTAAGGATGAAGGATTACATATTATGCTGATTACAGTTTTAATGCAAGAGTCGAACGTCAATTTTGTAAATTGGGATTATGTAGAGTCATAGGCCAATTTTGTAAAGTTATTTAATGTCGTTTAGAGAAGCAGGTGTAATTTAATTAATGATAGGGAAAATGATAAATTATAATTTTTCACCGACCAAATGGCACAGTGGTTAAAGCTTTGGCGTTTGGATCGGGAGGTACCGGGTTCGAATCCCGATAGGGGCAGGATGCCAAGTGAATTTTCATCTTCAGATTACGATCTGTGATGAAATGTAACTCATATATGACCCCCTGTCGGTGTGCAAATCCATAGGCCGACCCATCTTCCATGCCAGTATAGGCTGGCATGGAGCTTGCAATGTGCAGATGATCTTAAATCGGTCTAGTGATCTTAAATAGGCTGAACGTCCTCTAAAGATGTAAGAAGCATATCCGTGGAAAAGCTGGATGAGTCTTGAGCCCGAAAACAAATCAATATTAACAATAAAAAGTTAATAAAAAAAAAAAGTTAACAATAAAAAGAAAAAAAAAATGCAATCTATAACGCCGCATTGGCTCGTTAAAATTTGGATTGTTCGAAAATTTCACGAGGAGAACTACCTCGAAAGTATTAAAAATTATTTGTACATTAAAAAATATATATTCTCGGGGATTAGGTATATAAAATAAAATTATCAAGATAAAATTTTATTCAATGAAGGCAGAAATTATACCGTAATCATCAAGAGTTTAGATAACCTGAAAGTAGTCCAAAAAGTCAGCGTTTCTAATTGTAGATATAAGATATTCACGTTGGTCACAAATTAATTAGTAAGTCTTATTCAGTAACTCAGAACTCGTTTAGCTGTATGCGAATCCTTCCACATTAGCATGCAAATACTGGCAAAGCTTTCATGTTTCAAATAGATGCATCCCAAACTTTATTTTCCCGCAGCATAAATAATTTTGAATGCGATCGTAAAATTGTAATTTGAGTGTTTTAGTTAATGTAATGCGATGCAGTTTTCTCCAAATTCATTCTTGCCCATTCGTTGATATCGTTGATAAATTTATATTTAGTCGAATATTCGGATCGATTAATTGTTTTATGATTCTCAAACTCTACACAATTAGTTAAATAATTCTAAGGTGAATTATTTTATGAGACTTAAGTGAGTTGAGTTGCGTTCCTTAAGTATTTTTATTTCTTCAGTAGTCTTTTAATTCATTAAAGCTGTTAACCATTTATATCAAATCATTCTTTTCATTTATAGACATTTCATTTTCCTTTTTTTAATATCACAAATTTTTGCTCTGGAGCTTAAATTTATCACATTTAGTCGTTTGGGCGGCTATAAGATGAACGAGATTAACTGAAAATTGAAATCAAATCAATTCAAGTTCTAAAATTTCATTTTTCTATTTCATTTTTTTTTTTTTTATTTTTTGTTAAACAATTACAACAGTATTCCACCTCCTCGGTAAGTTTCGAATCAGCTGTTCGAATCAAAAAACGTTTGTAGTGTGAATTTTAAGAGTTAAAATATTGATCGCTTATTGTTTTATGATTTTCTAAATATTGTTTTGTTATAATTTTTTAAAATTATGTTAAGTGTTTTATCGACGAGAATAAGTGTTTATCCAGTATAAGTTAGATAACGTGATTGTAACGTCGTTAGTCGTAGAACTATATTATAAATGGCTTTGCATGATCGGCTTGAAAATTGCTGATATAATTTAACTCATTTTAGAGAAATCAAAACACAACACACTTCGTAGTTGCCACACTATACAGACACAATTATACAAATAGGAGTTATACTATAAACTGCTAATTAGTTACACGTTCGTAACACGTTATCATTCGCTTATGCTGTTTTTTTGTTGCCGTCTTGACTAGGATGTATATTTTTAGTCCACTAAATACTAATCCCTATATTTTCTTCCAAATAACAGAGTTCGCGCATATGGTCCAGGAATCGAACCAATTGGCCCAGTAGTCGGTGCACCAGCCAATTTCACCGTAGAAACGTTTTCTGCTGGAAATGGTAGCGTCGACGTAATGATCTTAAATCCCGATGGTAGCACCGAAAAGGCTGACGTTAGATTTAATAAAGATAAAAATCTAACATACTCTGTGTCATATATTCCAAAAGCTGAGGGTGTCCATAAGGTTTACGTCAAATTTTCCGGACGTGATATACCAAAAAGTCCCTATGAAGTAACCGTCGAAGGACATGCTGGCGATGCTTCTAAAGTTACAGTATCCGGTCCCGGACTTCTACCAGATGGTGTTTCAATAAATAAAGGAACTTTCTTTGATATATCAACGAAAGATGCAGGGCGTGGTGTTCCCGAAGTTATTATTTTAGATCCAGCAGGCCATAAAACTACAGTTCCGGCTAAAATTCGACAAATTTCGCCCGATTTATGGCGTTGTGAATACGCATCACATTTGGTTGGACTGCATTCGATTAACATTTTTTATGCGGGAAACCCAATTCCAAATTCACCGTTCGGTGTCCGTGTTGCACCCGTATCTGATCCGCGTAAAGTACGTGCAAGTGGACGTGGTGTACAACCAACTGGTGTTCGTGTCGGTGATATGGGAGATTTTAAAATCTCAACTGAAGGTGCGGGAGAAGGTACTCCTGAGGTCACGGTTATTGGCCCAGGGGGTGTTAATCAAAACGTACAGTTAAAAAAAGTAAACGGAACGACTTATGAGGCACAATACATTCCAATTAAAGAAGGCCGATACGTTATTATGGTATTATTTGCTGGATCTGAAATACCAAAATCACCATTCGAGGTGACGGTCGGACCGAAAAAAGAATCTTCGATTGTTGCATTCGGGCCTGGTCTTACTGGCGGTGTGGTGGGATACCCAGCTGCTTTTGTTGTTGAAACGAACGGAGAAACAGGTGCCCTAGGATTTAGTGTAGCTGGACCATCCCAAGCCGAAATTGAGTGTAACGATAATGGGGATGGTTCGGCTCTAGTTAAATACCATCCAAAAGCGCCAGGTGAATATGCAGTACATATTTTATGCGACAACGAAGATATACCGAAAAGTCCTCATATGGCACAAATTCTACCACGAGCTGATTTCCATCCGGAATTAGTGAAAGTATTTGGGGCCGGTATTCAGTCGAATGGTACAGTTATAAATCAAAAAACTGAATTTACCGTGGATACACGTAGCGCGGGTAATGCACCACTTGAAGTTAAAATCGAAGATGTGTTCGGAACACCTGTGCCCGTTAAGATCCGAGATAATCCCGACGGTACGAAACTTGTTAGTTATGCAGCCGGAAACGCACTTCCACACACAGTCGAAGTTAATTTTGGATGTGTGGCGACGTCAAGCTCACCCTATCGCGTGTATGTAACAGCACCTGTCGATCCAAATAAAGTTCAAGTTTCGGGACCATGGTTTGAATCGAGTATCAAATCAAATATGGCAACACACTTTTCTGTAGACACAAGGTTAGTGTAAAAATATTTGCTCTATTCATTATTTAATAACAATTTATAATTTTGGTTTCTAGTAATGCTGGAGAATCGGAACTTGAGGTTCATGTAATTCATGATGAAACTAAACGTGAACTGCCGGTTCGCGTAATTGATAACCAAGATAACACCTATAATGTCGAGGTTATTCCATCGCTACCTGGATCATACACCACAAATCTATTGTATGGCGGTCTTAAAGTACCACTCCCACCAAAGTCTTATGTAGGCGAACCGATTGATGTGTCGAAGATTAAAGTCGATGGATTGGAACCTAGTAAGTATCTTAAGCTTTTTAAACTTTTTTAAATCATATAAACCATGGTACATGAATTAACTCTTTCAAATAAACTGCAAATTTGAAATCATAAATGTAAGTCACATTACCATATACAATTATTAGCCGCGCCCGTAAATAGCCTGCAACAATTTCGCGTTATTACTGAGGGGGTTGGTAAAGCCGATTTAGCCGTAACAATAACAAGTCCGTCCGGTACCCGTATTAAAGCACACGTTATACCAACCGCTGAAGGGTTTCTAGTTAATTTTACCCCAACTCAACTCGGCGAGTATCTTTTGAGTGTAAGTTTTGGTGGCACGCCTATAACCACACATCCGTTCAGACTACAATGTCTAACGGGAAGTGATTCAAAAAAAGTGCGTGCCCATGGGCCTGGTTTAATACGCGGTATAGTTGGTGAACCAGCTGAATTTATGATCGATACGCGTGGTGCCGGTCAAGGAGGCCTAGGTGTTACTGTTGAAGGGCCTTGTGAAGCAGCTATAAATTGCCGTGATAACGGTGATGGGACATGTAATGTCGCCTATTTACCGACCGAAATTGGTGATTACACTGTAAACATAACGTTTAATGAGCATCACATAATTGGTTCACCGTTTCAAGCGGTTATTGTGCCACAACCCAATTTAAATAAAATAAAAGTGTCCGGATTAGGAATCCAACCACATGGTAATAACAAAATTTGAACAGCGTGCAGTGTATTTTTGATGTTGTTCTCTGCATGATTCGTCAGCCCCTAATTGAAATAATTTGCGTTTGCGGTTTTATAAGTGTGATTTATCTAACATTAAATCTAAAACCCGAAGTCTGGCTTATTTTATATATAAAAATGGCGTTCGCTTTATACTAATCTCGAGTCATTATTTTCTGGTTTCATTTTGCTTCGAGCTAAACCAATGTCTATAATATTTTGTACAATTTATCCTGAATAGGTGTAATTATGAACGCGAATACCGAATTCATGGTTGATATGAGTAAAGTTGGAAGCGGTATTGATTCTGGAAAATTGTCTTGTTCAATAATTGATCCTCGTGGTAATTTGGTCCCTAGTAAGATCGTAACCGGAAATGTAAATGAAGTATATCGGATAATGTACACACCATTCGAAGCTGGCCGACATACTATTGAGCTTTTATATGACAATATACCGGTACCAGGATCACCATTTGTGGTGCATGTTAAAAGTGGATGTGATCCGACCAGAGTACGTGCTTATGGACCAGGACTTGAAAAAGCGCATACCAATCAATCAGCTAAATTTACAGTGGAAACAAAAGGAGCTGGATTTGGAGGATTATCGCTAGCAATTGAGGGGCCATCTGAAACGAAGATGAGTTGTATCGATAATAAAGATGGATCTTGTAGTGTTGAATACGTACCAACGGAGGCCGGGGATTATGATATAAGTATAAAATTTGCAGAGACCCCAATCCCTGGATCACCTTTCACCGTGTCAGTTGAAGATCCTGTCGACCCGACCAAAGTTAAGGTGTACGGAGCCGGTATTGAACATGGAGAAGTACGAGAATCGATCGCAACTAAATTCTTTGTCGACGTCACTCAAGCTGGTGCTGGTAAAGTTTCGGTCGAATTAGCGAACAACGGAAAACCTGTTGATAATGTTGTGGTCGAAAAAGTTGATGAAACTGGTTTATATGCCGTAAATTATACCCCGCCAAAAGAGGGAGATGTACTAACTGGGAAAATTTATTTTGCTGATCAAGAAGTTCCATGCAGTCCATTCGTAATGACCGTATTTCCCAAATTCGATACTAAGAACGTCAAAGTTGTTGGTGATACATCGAAAAAACAATTACCCGCCTCGCTACCAGCAAAATTCCAAATTGATACCAAAAAGGCTGGCCAAGCTGATATTAATATTGCAATCAAGAATCCTCAAGGTAAACCGTTATTGCCTAAAGTTGACGAAATCGAAGATGGCACGTATGCTGTGACATTCGTCCCAGATGAATGTGGCCCATATAATGTTAGTATTAAATATGGTGGCAAAGACGTTGTTGGCTCACCATTTATACTACAAGCACATCCTACAGGCGAAGTAAGTGGCTCGAATACTCGACCGTAATAATGTCATGAGATTAATTATGTTTTATTTTGTATTAGGCTGCAAAATGCAAAATTGTTGACTCAGCGCCCAAGGTACAAACATTCGGCACCAAAAATCATATTTCGGTTGATGCACGAGAGGCTGGCACCGGAGCCGTAACATGTAAAATAGTTTCAAATACAGAAAGGTATGTACATACACGCCAAATTGGATTCAAAACGTTTTTTAAATTCTCTTTTCAAATTCAGTGATGTAGATATCGATGTGATCGAGAAAGATGGGTTCTTCGACATATACTACATTCTTAGTAATCCAGGGGAATATGATCTCGATATTAAATTTGGCGGGAAAAATATTCCAAATGGCCTATATTCAATTAAGGTAGATAACAATGATCAAATTATTATGCATACTAGTACTAGTACAACTACTACCCACACGACACAAAAAAACATTTTTCTTAAGTAATTAAATTGCAAGAGCGAGAAGTTTTATCAATTGTTCAGCGTTCATATAATGAGATTTATTGTTAACTTAATAAATTTTATTTACTTCAGCGTTGAAAATAATTTTTAAAGCCGCTCTAAATTAAAAATTAAATATTTGCGATATAAATTAAATGATAGAATTTGTAAATTATATTAGTCTTAAAACAAAAAAAAATTGTTTGTAACCACATGATAAATAAAAAATAAATCAAAAAAATTAAAAACTGAGAGAGAGTTGGAAAATTCATTCTGGTGTAAAGAAATTTTACTTCATCATGCATGAATTTATTTTGTTAAAATTTTATTTAGAAAACAGCTTTTTGTTTAAAGTTTTTTTGATTTTTATATAATGCAAATACACTTTTAGTTACTGTGAAAACCCTCAAAAAACACAATAACTTTATTGAGTTATCTAAAAGCGCGGGTTTCCAGTAAAATTTAATAATTTTTTATAATAAACACTAATAATTTATAATGTGTGTTGTTTTTGTCTAATTTAATTTTTAATTTATCTGTTTTTCAACATTTTTTTATTTAATTTATAATTTTAAAATTGAAAAATAGATGAAGTAAAATTAATTTTAGTTTTTGAAACAAATTTATAATTTACAAATTTTTTTTATTTAATTTATATAAAACTAAATATTTTATTTTATTACTAGCGAGAAAATTGTGAAAAACACTGACTACTAACACATATAAACAATATTTTACAACTTTTATAGTTTTATGCTTATTTATTTAATAGCGCGCTATCTTTAATTAATATTATTTTATTTCGTTTAATGTTTTATGATTGATTGATTGAATTGATTTTTTTTTGTCTGAAACGTTATTTGAATGCTAAAAAGATATGCGGCGGCATAGGTAAGTGATTGAAATATCGGATAAATATATTCGGCTTCATTCCAAAAATAATAAAAACTTTTGTCCGAGCGATAAAAACCAAAATAATTAACATTAAGTTGAGAGACACATAAAAATAGAATTTTTAAAGCAAAATATCATAAGACACAAAATTTTGAGGCCCCCGCTTTTTTAACATACCACCACAAATACTCATAATTTATGGTTGCAAATGATTAATTAAAATGTCCAAAGATTAATGATGTTCGCTGGTTTATATATAAAGCGTGGATATTATTTAAATATTCATCAGTCAATTATTCTGATGGGGTTTCCAGTGTATCGCAGACGAATAACTTTATGTAGATTCTGACAAAATTTAGTATAGAACACCAACCTTGTGAGATAATTAAAATTGGAAAATATCAAAAATTCTAATTATCGAATTTTGGCTTGGAATCAATTAAAATTGTAATTTTTGATTTCGGTGTTGTATTATAAACTCAAACAGTGAACACCTGATGGGTGAACAACAGATTTTATTTTTATTTCATTGATAATAAAAAAAATTGCACCGTTGTAAATAGCTGGATTAGAAATAGAAATTTGATTTGATACGCGATTTATGAGTAAAATTATTTTTAAATTCCAAGAAGATAAGGAAATACCTCCACGGTACGGTACCCAAGTTCATATCATATTTTTAGTCTTTGAACTTGATTTTCGGTAAAAAAACTTTTTTGATTTTCTGCCAGGGTTGTGATGTGATATGTAATGAATATATAACATCTAAATATCATCACCTCTTCGAAATTAGAATAAACTAATTAAAATTAGTGTATTTTTAAATAGAATATTTATCGTGTAATACTTTGTTTTGAATTAAATAAAAGTGACACTGAAGTTCATAAAGCTGCGGGTGGGTACACGAACAATACCGCAGCTACATTTTGGATCACCGTTTTTTGGCATTTGCACAAAGAATTTAATTTTTGTTAAGTCACTGCTGGTTACAAAACAATATTTAGCTACTTGATGATTGAGAATCAATTTCAGTGAAGTTTGGTACATGAGCCATATGTTTTTAAGGTCAAATCTGTATACGAGATGAAGCGCGAGATTATACATTGTCTTTGGTATACAAAAAATGCGATAAATCAAATTTTTTTTTTTTTTTAAAATCTAATTGACATAATTTTATGTACGTACAGTACTTTATTTTTGTTTTTTATTAAAATTAAATTAAATGTATAATTAAATATATTTTATGCCAAAAAATATATTTTCCGTGGCACTGCCGCTGCAAAAAATAATTCAATTTTTAATACACATTTTAAACGATTCTATTTTAATGAAATACGTATGCATCAAAAACAATATTTCCTAAATTTTTAATTAATATACATTTTTTAATTATTTAATTAATATGAAAATATTTCTATGTAGTACGCGAAAACACGAAAATATATAATTTTTTGCTGAATACGTGTTACTTATAAAAAATATGAATGTAATTTATTTTTTCTATATACTCCAGGCGTAAGATCATGATAGTAAATATTGTCAAAAATGTATGCGTGCTACTTTTCAGGTAGCCAAATGTCACACATGACTCAGAATCATATTTGAAATTTTCTGGAATGAGGCCAAAGATTTTTTTTTTTATTATAAAACACATTTTATAATTTCTATTGCTCGCTTCTTGTGGTGGATACATTTTGTATTATATGTATATGACATTGCGATTGACAACAAAATCTTTAGACTATGTTATACTTACAAAAATTATATATTGTTCATAGCTGTAGAAAAGGAAGGTAGTATAAATTTCGTTTTCGAGCTCGAGTTGTCAAAGTTTATTCAAAAACCAGTATAGTGAGTACTATGTTTGTCGGATTAAAAAAATATATTGTTCATTTAATGCAACAGTGACACAACTTAAAGTTTACTCATTTCAAGATATGCGATTCAACCGCTTATTTGCTGAAAATTATTAGCTTTTCAGTAAAGCGATTTGAAAGTACGGGAGGTGTACAATAAGTTGGGTAAACCTATATAATTTTGTTTTTTTCTCTCTGATTAGTCCAACAACGAAAAACCTGGTACTCGTACTCCCTGACAGTAAACGCGCATCCCCAATTCCTTTACTTTTTCCTTACAGAAAAGTATGAAAAAAAAAAATTGAGAAAAATCTCGTCAAATTTTTTTTTCATACTTTTCTGTAAGGACAAAAGTAAAAAGAATTCTATTGGGAATGCGCTGTAATTTCGAACCGCAATATCTGGTTTAAATTTCAAATTCACCACTCACGGAAATGAAATGAAACAATTGTGTTGCATACATTTTTCTTGTCGACAGATTAAATAGAGGAATAAAAAATAAAATAAAAAATTTCTATTACAGCTATTTCATATAGATTTATCGGTCTTATTGACTGCTCCTCGGGCACTCATAATTGCTTTTAAAAAAAGTCGTTTTTCAAAAGTAAAGAAAAGGCTTTCTATTTGGTGGAATTTGCTACAATTTTCCTATTCCTACATATCGCTGGACGCTGATACAAGAAAAAAATAATTATTGAGATTCGTTTCATTCGAATTTCTCCCAAATGAATGAATTGGTTGCATTAAATGCGCAAAATGAAACCCAGTAATTGATATCCTATTTATTGCTTTTAGCGCTCGCTCTTGCGAGCAAGCTTATACAAACACTTAGGCCGTCTGTCTGTTGGCACTATCACAGCAAAAACTATACATACCAGAGAGCTCAAAATTTGCATACAGATAGATACTACTCTAAAAATGTCGCATTTAAAATATCGGGTAGATACTCGATCGTCTAGCAAGCAAGCAATTTGCTAGCCGAAATCCTGGCTACTGAATCAATTTTACCAAGGAAATTTGAATTTCCTATTATATTTTTGATACAATTCTTGTTTATTTTTGCGATTGCACAGTAACATTTGCGGCTTCAAAAATGAACAGCTAATTTTTGTGTTGTTTTACTGTGCAATTGCAAAAATAAACAAAAATTTTATGAAAAATATATTTGAAATTCAAAATTCCTTGGTAAAATTGATTGAGTAGCCAGGATTTCGGCTGGCAAATTGCTTGCTTGCTAGCCGATCGAGTATCTACCCCTATAAGAACTCTAGGTCAAGTAGTTTTCGAGTTATTCAACTTTTTCTAAAAATAGAGGTCACACAGCATGCGGCTGTCTACTTGTTTTTAAATTTTCAATTATTATTCTAGGCATACTTTTATCTATAATAAAAAGAGTGTTATTTCAAAACTAGTTTCTGTAATTTTTTTTGATTTGCTTAATAGCCTGGACAGACTGCGGATTAGTTAAACTGGATTAGCAAAATTCAGTCAAGTACTCTCGGAAATAAAATGCAATTCAGATCGACATACTAAGAACAATTCAAAAATTTACTTGCAAATTCAAGTTTTTCCATAGGGTGCTCGATTGAATTTTGCTAAACCAGTTTAACTAATCCGCAGTCTGTCCAGGCTATAAGATTCTATTGGGCTAATTTGTTGTATTAGCACCTTAGTTGTTTCAGAAATTTTACATCTCTGTCCGTCCGTCTGTTGCATTTTTTCTATTTTATCGAGCGCTTGTCGGACAATTTCAATTGTCCGCTTCTACTAGTTTTTTATCAATAGTATGCTGTTTTGGGTATTGCTAGAAATCAAATTAAGTAAAATTCCATATTGCAGTTCTAAATTCGCGATAGAGGTGAACATTTTGGACGTTTCAAGTTGCTTTAAAAAATTTTGAAAAATATTAAAAAATTATATAAGTAAAGAACCCTAATGCACGATTTACATGTTCCAATTTTTTCTCCCAACAAATTTTTTACTGAAAAAAAGAGCTGCACGCAAATAACAAAAAGTTACTAGTTAAAAAGAGTCAGCCATATGTAACCAACATTTGCTCAAATTAAAAAGAAAAAAAAACGAATTTTATTTTATTGGATTTGAAATTCAAAATTCCTTGGTAAAATTGATTGAGTAGCCAGGATTTCGGCTGGCAAATTGCTTGCTTGCTAGCCGATCGAGTATCTACCCCTATAAGAACTCTAGGTCAAGTAGTTTTCGAGTTATTCAACTTTTTCTAAAAATAGAGGTCACACAGCATGCGGCTGTCTACTTGTTTTTAAATTTTCAATTATTATTCTAGGCATACTTTTATCTATAATAAAAAGAGTGTTATTTCAAAACTAGTTTCTGTAATTTTTTTTGATTTGCTTAATAGCCTGGACAGACTGCGGATTAGTTAAACTGGATTAGCAAAATTCAGTCAAGTACTCTCGGAAATAAAATGCAATTCAGATCGACATACTAAGAACAATTCAAAAATTTACTTGCAAATTCAAGTTTTTCCATAGGGTGCTCGATTGAATTTTGCTAAACCAGTTTAACTAATCCGCAGTCTGTCCAGGCTATAAGATTCTATTGGGCTAATTTGTTGTATTAGCACCTTAGTTGTTTCAGAAATTTTACATCTCTGTCCGTCCGTCTGTTGCATTTTTTCTATTTTATCGAGCGCTTGTCGGACAATTTCAATTGTCCGCTTCTACTAGTTTTTTATCAATAGTATGCTGTTTTGGGTATTGCTAGAAATCAAATTAAGTAAAATTCCATATTGCAGTTCTAAATTCGCGATAGAGGTGAACATTTTGGACGTTTCAAGTTGCTTTAAAAAATTTTGAAAAATATTAAAAAATTATATAAGTAAAGAACCCTAATGCACGATTTACATGTTCCAATTTTTTCTCCCAACAAATTTTTTACTGAAAAAAAGAGCTGCACGCAAATAACAAAAAGTTACTAGTTAAAAAGAGTCAGCCATATGTAACCAACATTTGCTCAAATTAAAAAGAAAAAAAAACGAATTTTATTTTATTGGAATTTGTTTCGTGCTCCTCTCGCAAACGAAAATCGTAATATACTTAACCCTTCATTTTTTACTGGAAAAAAAAAATTGGAACATGTAAATCGTACATAAGACGTAGAAATTTGAAAATTATCGTTCTAGTGTTTAGAATGTCCTTTTATTACTTTTGTAATATGGTGCCGTTTTTACAAACAATTATTAGGGTTATCTTGAAATCGCTTTACTGTGAAATTAAATTTTTTGAATTGTATCAGTCGCTCTATGAAGACAAAAAATAAAATTATATAAACGTAAATAAATTAGAGAAATTTCGAAGAAAATTTTGTAAAAAATGTATGAGTGACAATTTGTTTTTTTAGCGCAATTTTTAGTATTAAACTAAATTGAATTAATTTAAGAGACAAATTTATGTTAAAAAATTAGAGGACTGATAAACAAGTTTGAGTGCAAATCTTAAGCGAAAATTACATTGCAAAATTAAATGAAAATTTCAAGTGAAAATCAAACGGTTATTTTGATGAAAAATTTGGTTGAAAAAGCGGTATGGAAATGAAAATGTCCATCGTCTGATCATCTCATCGAATATGATGAGATTCATATTTTACACCTCTGTCGAAATGCAAAACCCATAGGGTATGATTCCTTCTGTGTAAGCTCTAAAAGCAATTGAATTACTTAAAACAAATCCAAACCTTTACTTTCTCAAAAACAACATAAGGTATTGTTCTTGTGCAAACCAAATAATCTGAATATTGTGTTTTGACTAGGTCCGACACAACGAGGGAACCTATTGATTTGGGAGTTTTCCTTGGGCGTTCGCAAAAAAATTAATTTAAACAACATTTTTGGCCTTAAAGGAGATAATTAAATTCCCGCCTAATATTGTACTTACTTTATACTCGCACAAGATAATTTTAACAAAACAACCTTTAATTCGGGTAGGTTAAAACTTGATTTGATTATCTGGACAATGCAGAACATTCATAAAATATCTGTTCTAAACGAATCATTGGAACATGAATGTTTGATAAAATTATGGTCAAATTTAGTATTTAAAGCATTCAGCTAAAGAGAGTGAAACTAGACCATTTCTTAATTATTATTTTTAAATTTATTTTGAAAAATTGGATTTTGTCTTGAACGTGAATTTAGAAAAAGAAAGAATGTACATTTACACGAATTAAACCAAAACCAATCCTGCGATCAAAATTTCTGAGCTGCATATAATCAAACTACTTAAAACTAAATGCTGCGGTATTTAGTAACGGATTTTTCTGGTAGCGGTCCTTTTCTTAATTTTTTAAAATCAACTATATCTTTAATATGCAGTGCCTACCTAAGCCAAATTAATGTAATTTATGGACATTAGGATGCCATCCTACAAAATAATTTATCAGAATACCCTTTTTATTATTAAATAAAATCTGTCTACGCTACTGTTCTATAACAACAAATAGATATAAAGGTACGAGAGTATTTATATAAAATGAGAAAAACTAATATCGTCCGATTATTTTAGGAAGGTGGATATTCACACACATAGCTGTTTTTAACTGGCATACAATTGATGCATGACGGGGCCATATAAAATGCAATTGTGCGTGATATTTATGGCCTAGAGACTTGTTTTATGTATATTTTCACAAACGAATTCAATTATACTGTCACATTTTTTTCATTTTATAGACTGTATTATAACACAATTTTCATATTTGAGATGTATTTGTGGTTTCTGGTTGAAATAACACACAATACAGACACAAACGGGGGAAAATCTTTCAAACAAAAAATTTTCTTATTTTTTTATTTTGTGTGTTAAGTAGTTTTGGTAAAACGATCTTTTATATAAAGAAATTGGTGAGCGATATTGTTTATTATTTTTTAGCTTTCGTTTTTTTTATAAATCCTAATTTTATATATTTAAAAAAAAATATTCGTTCAAAATTAATATATAAGCGGTTGGTGACTTGAAAACAGTTTCCAGTTTTTCGTAAAACTCGTATTTTTCACACGTGAGTCGTTTTTTAATTGTTATATTTTTTTGGTAAATTAATTAATATTTATATATTAAATCAGTGTGGAAATTACAGTGATTTTATAAAAATTTATATTTATGTATTTATAAAAGTGAATATAATAATAATAATAATGTGATAAATTTATCCAAAATATCTCAGTTTCATCAAAATTTGTTTAAGCAATAAAATAAAAAATTCTAGAAATAAGATAAAAATAAATTTAAAAGCGATGAGTTTTTTATTTTATTTTTTTAACGAATTAAACAATATATATTGTTGAATTTTAATATATACGAAAATCTAGTACGAAACCATTTTTGGAAAATTAATTAAAAAATTTATATATTATATTTTTCTGTGTTATTATTGTTGGTTTTAATCTATTTTAAATTTTCTTAAGAAAATTGTTTTTATATCCGCTCCAATTTTCTTTTAAACGTATGCGACAAAATTTTCTAAATATATAAATTTTGTGTATAAAAATGCAATGCAAGGTATGTGTTAAGTAATAATAATGTAGCGAAGGAGAAAAGCTGTTGAACTGTTTGTCACGTCGCCCGATTTTTGAGGGATTTCTATTTAGTGAAACGTGTGGATACTTACTTTAATAAATAAAAATATACAGATTTTTAATAATTCCTTGGCATAAGGAGAGTATTTTTAGAATTTAGTTGTTCAACAAAAACACGTCAACCTTACGAAAAAAAAATCCTCTTTGTACAAATTTGTTTATCAATATTATGCGGCTTAGATTACGTACAATAATATTTGCACGAACTCGCTATTGTAGATCAATTTTGATCATCGCTCTCAATTTAACGCGCCTTGATTAGCACATTTTTCAGTCAGAACAATTCGGAATGTGTGTCAGATTAAATTAGCTTAAAGGTAATTGACCGCCATTGAAAGTTGACTGTACCCTGTTGACATGACAGCTGGTAAACCATATTCTGAAATGACTAATTTTATTTTCAGTAGTAACATGGAAAACAATTTTTTGAATTGTTGAAATAATTCAGGTTTCGTTAAGCGAACTATTTATGTCAATCAAAATTTTAAATCGATGGATTTATGTCTCGAAGCATACAGTTCGTATATCAGTAATACTATTTCGAATTTGTATTGATATATGTTGCTTAATTGGCCTACTTTCAATAGGAGAAATGAATATCAACACAGAAAATCTAATCACATATCGAAATTTTCTTCTGAAATCTTTATACAATTGGTTATATTTTTCTGACAGGAATGGTCTAAATAAAGCAGCTCTAAATAAATATGTAAGATATAAGGGCTAAATTACGTAAAGTGCAAATTCGTGGTATAAAAATGCTTTGATTCGAGTTCTTCTTGCTATAGTTTTGGGGTCTCCGCAATAACTATAGATTTTTGTAAATTCCTAAAAATTTAAGCCCGAAACAAATCAGGCTAACTTATTGTGATTTGATATTGTACAGGCAAAAGACTAAAAAATTAATATAAAATAGGACATTTTATATTAATTTTTTTAGTCTTTTGCCTGTACAATATCAAATCACAATAAGTTAGCCTGATTTGTTTCGGGCTTAAATTTTTAGGAATTTACAAAAATCTATAGTTATTGCGGAGACCCCAAAACTATAGCAAGAATAACTCGAATCAAAGCATTTTTATACCACAAATTTGCACTTTACGTAATTTAGCGTAATTTTATTTCTTTGGAGTTTCTTATGCATAAGGTTAAGCCTATTAGATACCTATTAGATTAGATAGGCAGCATCAATGTTGAATTAACCATAGACCACACCAAAATATTTAAACGAGGTCGATTTTATTAAATCTTGCTATATTAAATTTTTATGCCATCTAGAAAATGAGATATTCTTGTGGTAAGCAGAACTTACTAAATTCGTTGCACTTTTATAAATAGAAAATTATTTTTAGTCGTAGTTTTGAAAGCTCTTTTTTCCTTAATTAGAACTTAAACCTTGTGCCAAATGGAAAAATTGCAATTAAACAGTTAATAAAATCATAACATGCCCAATGAGACTTGATATACAAATGTTCCCCCGTTAATAAAATGCATCAAGTTGATTCTTTCCTTTAGTCTATTCTGTTCATTCAGTCTAACTAGTTTATGCAAGGCCATTCATACATTTCGGTAAATCCGGCTATCTTAGAAAATAGATAATTTAAAACGAAAATAAGGAAAAACTGTTTCTCGCTTTACGTGTACAAGCAGTGCTTAAATGAGGGGTTCTCTATGAAAAAACCAATATTTAATAATAAATCAACATTTAATTATTTTAAAGCCCTTACATCTACGACAAATCTACGAGCAATTATAAAAGTTTTCTATTCTAAAGTATCGTTCGCGTCATATTTTTAATTTTCTAATAATCCGGTTGTTTGCAAATAAAATTAGAAGAGTTTTGGTTATTCGATGTTCAAAGTCGAGTAGTATTTATTCTCAATATCCAAATTCAAATATTAATTTCTCCTGCATCTGTACATCCACAAATACCGTAGTCCTTGGTGTAAAAATTGATTCAATTCTAGATTGATTAAATCAAGCAAGTGTTACAGAAACCACTTATCTTCATCTATACGACAACCAACCAACATATAGTCACTTAAGAATATTCAAACATCTTCTCTCGTAAATTGGTTTTCTCTAAACCCGAATTAGTGTGGTGGAATCGTTTTTCTATAGTTAGTTTGAGCGTCGTGATTCGTACTAGTTCTCGAACCTCAAGAAGATAATTTTGCTTCATTAAGAAATTGGTAGTAAGATAATAGGTGTACTTGTTAAGCTCCCCGTAGATAGTACCGATATTTCTAATTACTTTGCATTCAATTCTTGGATACTTCTCAATTAGTTTTATTATTTGTTAATTTCATCATGTTTTGTCTTGTATGTCAGTCAAATGGGACTTGTAAATTAATTTCAAAAACTCATCGAACTATTTACTGTGTTGTAAAAATGCCAGCTTGTGTATTTCCAAAGTTGATTTCGTATTTGATATGTCGTATGTGTTCTGATTCTTGTTCTGATTGTCTCTCTCGGAATAGAGTAAGGTGGTGTTAAGTATGATATCCAAAGATTTGTTGTTGTTATCATTCACGATAAATAAATTAAGCAATTTAATAATAATAAACACATCTTGTTCAGCGGTGAAAACAAGATCTTAAAATATCTCCAGATTATTTGCAGTGCTTATAATTCAACATGGTATCAACGAATAATGATTCGACATTCAAAATTATACATGAGAGTTCGCAATTAAATTTAGGATCAAAATTCCAGATGATATTGGGAAAATAATCACCAAGTTGATGTATTAATAACCCCTCATTGCACATCGCATAAACATAATCGTTTGAATTGGGCGGGATTCCGCCCTGTACGCTGCTGTGTAAATGAATAAATACCGCTAGTTGTAATAAATTTTGTTACAACATACAACGGTTTCCTTATAACGTCCCCTTTTGAAGTTAGTCCGGTTTTATTCAAATATGGGACAGTATACGGATCCCTCGATAATTTTTGCTGAATAAGCGCAAGATTCTAGTTCCTCCATTAGTAGAATTAGTTGATAACATTAGATTGGAGCCTATATATTTGCCAGATTAGACAAAACATAACATTGTTTGCTAAACAGCCTGAAAATGTTCATGTTTTAGCAGAAAAATGTGTTCTCGTTAAAAACGCATTCAACCAAAAAATTGTGCAATTTGTAATTTCAATTGATTTCTAATTCATTTTACTTCTCTTACTCAATCTAGAATTTTTTATTTTCAAAATACAAAATGTATTATTTATTTTATAAAGAATCTTCATAATCTCAGACTCAAGTGCCATGAGAAGTGAAGAATTATCTATGTAGACGGTTTCTATATCTCGGTACTTTATTATCAGTTGCATTTTTTACTCTATACTCAGTTCGATTTGAAGTGAAGTCTTCATACGTTTTTACCAAAGTAAAATTTAAAATAACACCAGCGAAAAAGTTTAGTGTGTTCCATACAACAAAAATGGAGCGCATGAACTCTCCAAATTATTTTCATGTGACAAAAATACCATAAATCTATAAATTTTAAATAAAATCAATTTAATTTAATTTAATTTATTCACGCCAAATAATCAAATTCATCCATGTATGTCTATAAATTTATACGTTAACAATAAAAACTGTTCAAATAAAATTTTATTTCTATTTCACGCAAAAATAAATGGATTTTGGAGACCGCGTTGAAATTTCATTTCATTTTGAACTGAGTTCGAAGCTTTAAAGAAAAACTTGAAAATAGTCATAAACTATTTATTTTATTACGATAATTCACACAACGACAGTATACATTGTAGAAAACAATAAATTGGCTGCTTCCCATACGAGTACTTGATGTAGTTTTTCAAATTTATTGCTCATATGATGTAAACATATACCTCTTAATTAACAATAAAACATCTTCGTTAGAACATCAAATACAAAAGCCAAATTGTTTTTGCAAAGTAAAAATATCACCTAAGTAATTAATCCGTACGAAATAATTAAACTAAAATAATTAATTATTAAATATTTGTGTACTCTCAACTAGTAGACACTTTATTTATTTACTTGCTTTGAAATAATAATAAATAAAACAAAAAGAGGAAGAAAGTGTTTGCAGGTATGTATATGCAAATCACTCAACGAGAACAATTAATTCGATAATTAAAATTTTTAATTTTTCTTATTTGCGATATTCTTACTCTCGGTATTCTTATATGTCTACGCATAGTTTGTAAAGAATTTGGTTAAATATGTCAGAATATGTCATACAGTCTTATTACACGCACATAACTTAACATAAAAGACAGGCATGTTGCAATTGTCTAGAAAACCGTTGATTATAAAACAAGACATTTGACCTATTTGATTTCGTGATTAGGTGTGTAATTTATCCTAGTATTTGACAGGTCGAAGTGGTTTTGTAAATATTTATAAATAGATTATGAAAGATGTTTATATAAATCTAAATCCGCAGACCGATATTTAGTTGTACAACACCATGCGATGTTTATTTATTTAATTATGTTAATATCAAATTTTATTAAATGGCTTGCGTTAATCCACGCGGTATTTTTTAAATCGCGTAACAATATGCACATACCACATAATATATATAACAACACCAGACCATTATTTAGAATTAATTTTTGAAATAATTTATATACAGTTTTCATATAAACATTTTAAAAATATAACTTTTTCGCGTATTTTTCAACAATATTTATTGATACTATTTATGTGTGCTTGCAGTAAATTGTACTGCATTTGTTGCACATATAAATTAGATGTGCTCACGTACTCATAAATTACATAAAAAATCTAGATATACACGCTTGTTTATTTATTTATTCTTTAAAGAAACATATGAGCATTTTCATCACAGTGATTAGATCAGAAAATTTCCAAAAATAAAAATTTTATGACCATTAAAATAAATAGTTGCGTCGCAGCATAATGAAAATGGAAAAAACGGCGCGCGCTATGCTACACCCGTATATAATATAAAATCGCCCGCATATGAGATTACTTATTACAACAATATGTTGTAAATACTTTGTACACATATGAGCACTTAAAAGCGGATCTAACTTATAAATTATATTCGTTTTATGTATATTATATTTGAACAAGTGGTATTTTCCGAATAAAATTGAATACTCTCGGCAGCCTCTTTAAAACGTAAACAACGTATAAATTATTAACTGAAAATTTAATGCATAATGGTTGCTGTGATAATAAATAATGTTAGTGTTATAGCTTTGACGTCTGATATATGATTTATGTTAATGTAAAATTAAATTCAGTGATCGCACAATAAACATATATTTAATGGTCCAATCAAACATTTCATAGTTTTCATATTTACGTTTTATCGAGCGTAGCAAATAAACATTTTCGCGTTATTTTAATGGTTATTTAATATTGCAAATTTTATGGTCCGCATTATTCGCAGTACATCACAATTTGTGTGAGGTTCGTTAAGATTTAGTTAACCAGCAATATACATTAGTAGCTAGGGGTGGTACCTGCATTACTTTAATATTATTCGCAGTCCATAAATCTCATATGTGAAATACCAGACTGACAAAAAACCAAATAACGGTTCAGCCTATTTAATAAAGTAGATGATACAAATAGAGTATAAACATAATGTTTTATTCAATTATTCGAGTTGGCAATTTCGATAGTATCGAAAAAGTGATGTTACAAAATTCCAGAATACGTCAAGTGGTTCAAGTCGTCTTTGCCATACAAAATCAATGATCTGTTAGTTGAAAGTGTTAGTTATCGATACCTGTATTGATAAAACGAACTTTATGTTTGATTTAGTTGAGCCATAAACAGTTAAAAGATAACTGTTAAGTGTGCACTATATTTCACTTATTTGAGGTCTCACATAGAGCACATTGTGGTTGAGAATCCTTCCTGTTAAAAATTGGGTAGGATTATATGTCTCGCTTATCACCGAATTCAACAAGGCGCCAAGAAAATAATGTTTACTCTCTTGAAATCAGATGTTGCTTTATTGGAAAAGCCATACTGGGTCTCATTCAGCCTACTTGTTAGACAATATCTCTATTAATCTTCCAAGCAAGACTTTACGTAATCACTGATTACTACATAGCTCTAGAACATGCTGTATAAAATGGTGGCGTTTTAACAGCGGAAAGTAACAAAAAAGTACACCATTCGTCAAGAAAGACAGTCTATTTCAATAAAGAATTTTTATTGCTATTTTATAACCAGCGAAAATTATTCTTTATTGTTTGTACCTCATTTTTTCGTCCTTGAATTGTCAAATTGGTTGATCTCCGAATTCAATGAGTTCGGTATAGGGAATTTTGAAATAATAGATGTTGTAGGAAAGAGAGAGTATGTATTGGAAATTGAGTTTGAAACTTCACCATTTCATAACCAATAGTGATGAAATTTGGTTTCTAGAAGAAGAATCCGTGCTGGACGATTAAAATGGATTTTAGATGTATTTTGATGAAATTTGGCACTTTAAGTAGCACTCTGTGAAATTTGGTTAGATGGTTTATTTTGTTATTTTAATTTGTGACTTGCAATGCATTGCAGGATTAGTCTATTCTAGGCTTTCTCGTCTGCGTTTATACAGTTAAATATGAAATTCGATTTGTACGGTTGCATCTAGAATTTGAATTGGGAAATCATGCTTCTGAATGTATCGGTTAGAGTTCTGGGAATTTGGAGGAAATTTATCGGTTAGAATTCATTAAATAATTTTTTGAATTTTGCGGCCATATAAGTTCTTTTCAGCGTCTCGAAAATATCAAAAAATATAAGACCGCATAAACCCAAAAAATTAGAGAAAGATTCTAAATGACAAATCTAATGCCTAATGAATTTTGGAAATTGCTTCAAAATGTATCTTAGAACTTTAGAATTTACTGTAATCCTGCAGCAATTTTTATGTTTGAATCCAAATTCCTAATGCTAGAGACCAAATTTGATCATTATTGGTTACGGAATGGCAGAGTTTGATCCAGAATTGGCAGATTTTAACGTCATCTAAAATGCTTGTTAGAATGCCAATAAAGCCTTACAAACAAAATTTGATCATAATTGTTTACGAAAATTTCAAAATATTGTCCGAATACGCTTTCCATTTTTTTATCTCCCTTTCCTACAACATTCCTATCCAATACTATCTGCAAACCAAATTTTGTCATATTTCGTAAGAAATGGCCGTGTTCCGTCTAGCATTTTAAGATTGCGAAATTCCCTGTATAAAAAAATGTATAAAACCTATACATTACAATTACTTTTATGACTGTTTCACTTTGAAAAACTATTTTAATTTTTAATCTTAAAACTCCAAATAGGATTTGACTTTAGTCTTTCATAAAATAATTAAAATTTTGAAATTCGCATATTTTTCAACCTGGTGTAAGATCGCGACCGTCATATTTATCGTACGAATTTCAATGTTTTATTTTACCACTATCTCGGATAGAGCTTTCTGCCGTATATAGAAGGGACTACCGTTTGAAGTGCAAAAGACACATGTTTTCCAGATTTTTCTATCCTTTTAAAGGTGTTACCGACCCTTAGAGATTTGAGATCTAATTTCGCAATCAAAACCCATAAAACGTAAAGGAGAGTTAGTTAAAAACGAAAACTACTTTTGTTTAACCTTTTAACTGTTTATGTCGAGTATACTCGTCAAAGCAAAACGAAAATTTTTCGAATAATGTCGAGTATACTCGTCATGAAGATAAAAAAAGTTTAAAGATAAAAAATATTACATTCGTATTATTATTCAACGAATCAATTTTATTTTTTTTCCTGAAGAAGGTCAAATATAGATCATTTAAAAAATATATTGTACATTTTAGAATTTTCGTTACTCTGGTAACTTCATTTATTTTAATTCACAATAGATTGTATTGTCTTCGCTGAAAAATAATTAAGCAGGGAGAAAACGTTTTTCGAAACAAAATTAAACAGTTAAAGGGTTAAGTATATTTAATGATGTTGTTAAGTTGATTATATGAAATAGTATATTTCGCAACCTCTAAGGATTGCCTCTTAAAATCGGAAAATTCCTCGAAATTGTGGTTTTTGAAGATTTAGGGACAGGATAAATGTTTTCGTAAACAGTTTCCCAAAAGACATGAAATACAATTACATAGCTTATGTAACATGAAAAAGGCCTGGATTAGACTATACGGGCCAACTAAAATCAAGAAGCGACACGAAGCGTGAAAATACACGAAACGTTTATAATTTCCTTGGAAACTAGATTAATTCAATGCGTATAAAGAATATATTCCTACACCTACCATAGAAAGTAACCTTTTATACACGAATTTTAAATCGCAAAACGGCTGAGAAAGCAATTAATCTCTTACACGGCGAGACGAATTGACAAAACAATTTTGAATGCATAGGTATTGTTAACCTGATAGCTGCTAGCCCGCGTCTAAAATGCCAGCCATAAAACAATTATAATTAAAAAAAATAAAAATTTTTACGACACTAATTTTTAATGACATTCGAGCCATACTAGTAACGAGTATGCATGTAAATATTGTTGAATATTGAATGATAGCTATTTGTTTTGTAGATAGCACGACACATATTTTAATTTTTTTTAAGTTTGGACGTAAAATTTCGCTCCAATAATTTTTATTAAGTGACAATTCATATTTAACGAAGCTTCGTTAAATTTTTTAATTTAAATTAATTTTTCCATGGGCGAAAGCACAGAAACAGCATTTATCGCAAACATAATTTTTTTAAAGCTACGTTTATAATTTTGTTTAATTTTTCTATGGTTACCCCTTAAGCCAACAAATGCTTTGCTCGAGCAACAAAATGCTATTTGCGCTCGAGATACACAAATAACTATCGTCTATAGTAAACTGTGTATTTTTATAAACGTCTCCCTTCCTATCACTTTGCAAGTTTACTCTGTCGATAGCCACAGACTTTGAAAAAAATAGACAAATGACTAAAAGCTAGCCTTTCTATATCATGTAGAAATCAGCAAATCTGATCCAGCCAGGAGCTCTCCCCTATCTGCTAATTAAACTTATTGTTTATTGTACATCAATCTACTTTTTTCCAAAACCATTTCGAACGCATGTGGTTCGCGTTTTAATAAGGTCTGATTTTCTTGATGCTTGGCTGATTTGGATGAGTTCTATAGTTCTATAAAATGAATAAAATTTCAGATCCGAAGTGAAATTTGGTTTACTTCGTTTTTGTTCTGCATTTTTATTTTTTATGAAACATCGGTAGCATTTTTGTTGTTTTCCATGTAAAATTTCACTCGGTCTACAATTTCCCCACGGCGTTATAATTATGTTAGACAAATGATTGCAAAAGGACACATTTCAATTTTCGTTGATGAAATTTCTGCAAAATGTAACTTTCTCTCAAATTGAATTAAATAGAATTATTCTTGATTCGAAATCACAGCCAATTTTATAGCTTTTTGGAAACTATGAAATTTTGGAATCTAATTAGCGATAATTTCACTAATCGAGATGCTAACACAATGTAATGGTCGTTTTTAGTAGAACTGCGGGTTTCGAATAGAATTCTTTAACTATTTTCTCTTGCTAAGTGCTCGTGTTCTTATAGAATTATTTTCTCTAATTTAATTTTCTATGCCTGTCCAACGCACTGAACTAAATCTTAAAGTTCCTTAATACCGTCGGTTAGAATTTTGTTTTTTTAGTGGTACTAACACCAATGGTTCAAATTGTACGACAAAGTAAGCTAGATGGAGTACTATCTAGCCTAGTTTACCTCTATTCTACCAACTTCTACTGATAATAATTTTGTATTCCGCTGTGATAAGCAATTTTCGGAAATATCTTTATTTTCATAAAATATCACATCAATCAAAATATTGTCAACGGTTATATTATGCACATCAGTATGTTACTTAACATCGACAACAAATATTTAAGATACTATAAACAAACAAATAAGTTATTGCGCTAAATGAAATTTAATTACGTTTTCTTTTTAAACAAAAAAAAAAAAAAATAAGAAAGAAAATCTTGTGAAAATATGAAGAAAAATTATTTTCGTTTCCATGCACCTGTTTCTCGCCTGTAATAGTAATGTAAAATATAAATTTTTTGAATTTCTTTTTTTTTTTTACTTACTACTCTTATTTTAAAATGTTGTAAATTATATTATTGTTTAGGTCAATTAGAGCATGTAAGATATGAATCTAGCGTGTAACGTCCTTGATTTAATAAATTCTTGTGACCTGTCTTATATGCTTGTTTACGTAAAAGAAAACGTAAAAGAAAATCAATCAATCATCTTTTATCTTCAAACAAAATCAACAAAATATCTAATGTCTTTCAATTTTTTGCTTAACTATAGGCCGTTGAGAGCATAGAACAAATTTCAACAACAAAGAAAGTGCACGAAGAATCATCCCAGGTGAAATCATCATCAATAAAACAGTATACACAAAAGACAACTAATATAAGCGAAGATATAGAGGTAAGCACGCGTAATTTTCCAAAATGAAAATCTACGTAATTTTTCATTAATTTTATTTATTTTTTATCTGTCTAGATAATAGATCATCATTCACACATTACAAATAGTACTGAACAACTAGAAACAAAATTCCGAAGTATAACATTAGATAAATTACCATTACCTAGTACCGGTGGAAACGTTGTTGGTAAGTCACGACCTAATTTATATTACCAAAGACCTTGACCTCAATTTAACTTTAGGTGCCTATTTAAAATCATCTGTTTGTTATAAACTTATAAACAATCCCACATTTATAATTGTTCGCGCGTTTTAATGATAACAATAAATATCTAAATTAAACCAGTTATGCAATCTTCAAGTCGTGTGTACTCAAATTTTGCTAGTAGTATTAAAATGTTTTTAAATCATTAAGATGAAATTTTTATAATGATTTAGATAAATCCGTTTGTATATAATTCGGCTACCTCGGTAGTGTTCGAAAAATGTCTCTATATTTAACACTAGATTCACCATACCGGTCAAAATGACTGGTTTTACAAATTTATTTTCAAATTACTACTTCACCTTATTTTCTTTTTTATATTATTCTGTTTCAATTAACTAATGAATGAAGTTATAATTAATATAATATATTGCAAATAACCTAATTGAAATAATATATAATTTTTTAAAAATATATAAAGACCGGAAATCCCACTAACCATTTTTTCTAAGACCAGTCATTTTGATTGGTGTCGGTAGAAATAGGTATGGTCAAATTGTCGGTATATCTAGTGTTAAAAAAAACGTATCTACTGCATAATAGATGTCGCTACACTAAACCAACATTTAGGCGGTTCGTAGATATATTTTAAAAATTTGTAGAAAATGTTTTTTGTTACTACATTAGATTTGGAATTTTTATTTTGAGTTGGGAAAAATTATCGTAGGCGATTAAAACACCAAGATAGCCAGCATGTATCTATTTTTACACAAAAATGTTTTTTTTATAAGATGATAAAAGTCATAAATGTCATCACTTCTGATATCATAAACATTTGCGGTAACAAATTATAAGAAAAATGTTAACATTTTGGTTTTAAAAATCTGAATTTTCACGATTTTATAATACGGTACTGGAATCTGGTGTTTTATATGGATAGTGGTGGCACATGACGAAATGGTTTTCTTTACGGTGTCATAAAAATTACTTTTCCGTATGTATGTAATATACAATTTGTTTAATTCGCGAAGGTCATGGAATATGGCGAAAATATTTATTTTATTTTCTATTTTTGATTAAATATTTTGTACAACGTATAGAGTGGTATGTTCTAAAAATTGTTGGCAACATGTTAGACGAATATTTTATTAAGTTGTAGTGATCGAGGGGACCTCCTTTTATTAATAGTCTTACTCCTATATTGAATAGGTATTTAATTTATTTTAAATAATTGTTGATCAAATCAGAAAGGTAAAAATAATTCATGTGTGGAATGCGTAGAGTCTGTCTATAACCGAAGATTCTAAAAATCCCTATATTATTAGAAAATCAATATTATTTATAAATTTACTTCATATTTCAAAATTGCAATCAATGAGATGATGCGGTTATCGATAGAAACCCGCTATTTTCTGTATTTTGAAAATTATTTTGCAAGAAATATTAAATTGGTCGGTCCATTTTGAAAAATACAAATTTTAAGGTAGCACCAAATTTTTTGAACTGAAAAAAAGTCGAGACCAACATAAAACTTCAGTGAGGTCAACCGATCGACATCGACTGTTTGGTTGGACTGTTATAGAATTATATGAGAGGCGACAATTTAATTTTCAAATTATGATTTATATTAAATGTGCATAAAAATGGTCAATAAAAATGTATAATTTTGTAAAATGTGACAAGAATAATTTAAACAATCGAGTTATAAATACAAATCATTATTTGTGTATATCTCCATAATTTGTAGATTGGGTTTTTGATGTGCATTCGCGATTGGAGATAACCACGTTCGCGGTTTTAGTTTAAATAAAATAAAATTTTCGTCTGCATGTGACTCACAATAAATCCATCTCCAGTCCACGTGGTCCAATAATTTATAAAATATTTCTTTGATCAATCAACTACATTTAGAAAAATGATTGTGATCCATAACGTACCAGTAATTTTTTAAAGATTTTCTTCTTCAAAATTTATATTTTCAAAATTTTTCTGATTTTCTGTTCAGATTTCTTTGAAATACTTTAATATAGTGTTATTGGTTTAATTTTTAAGTGGGCGACGTCCGTGCTTTTTCTAAGTAAGTAGGTGTATTTATTGTACTCGTGTCTTAATTTAAACTATCTATTTAGCCGGAAATTCTTAAGGAATGTATCTCATATGACATGCGACAAATTTTAAAATATATATCATCATGGCACAACAATATAATGCTCGAATTTATCGGGGTAATTTCTTTCACAAAATTATTTTGACGTCTTATGAAAATACATTTTTCCTATTTGTGTCAATTTATTTGCTTGAATGAAAATTCTACCTTCACAGTAGCTATATAAATAATATTCGTCCAAGTTTCCATATATTTGCACCTGTCGCTTAAAATATTTCTGTGCTATGCGCTTCAATATTATATACTATAGTAGTGTTAGACGCTACTTACACACAAAATTTGTATGTTAATTAACATTAAAATTTATCAAATGATTCATATAAAGATGGAAAATTGGATGAAAATTTTCATTTGATTATTACAAATGATTTATTTTGTCTTGTGTCATAAATCTTTAAATTGTATATAAATATATTATTGTGTGTGTGTATGATGTGAACGTGCGATGATGATTATTGAAAATAGTTTAAGAAAAGAATGTTTGGCACCAAGCAATAAAAATATGTTTGTTTTTTGTTGGAAATTGCGGAAGGAAGATTAAACAGATTTTTAACCAGCATATTTTCCTCGAAAAGAAAGAAAACTTGTTATTTATTTATCTTGTTCGGTTTTATTATGTAAATTGTTTATAAATTATTTGAAGTTAATTATGTCTTGTTTTTAGTTTTGGGGTTAGCCAAGCGGCTATTTAAATTTTAATTAATTTTCGGTGAAATTATAAAATGTTCAATAAGAAAAACACAAACGCGCGGACAATAAAGGTCAGGGTAACCGATTGCATATGTTTAGTTGGTTTGTTGTTATTCGTAATTAACATAATTAACTAGTAAATCATAATTTTAGATCATTTCTATTTGATCTAGATTTTTCTTAAAATAATTGAAAAATAATTCATTTATGAATTTTCTATTTAAAGAATTTAAATATTAGCAGTTGTTGTATTCTGCGTGGCATGTTAACATCCAATAATTGCTGAAGTACATCTGAACAACTTTAACGCACTTTGTTAATGTGTGAGAGTTTTCGGTTTTTTACTAATTCTGAAACGTTCTTTCATGTTTGCGAAATATTATAAAAGCTGATTATAGAGAATTAGAAAATTTTTGGCAACTTATGCAAATATTTCAATAAATCAGAAAATTATGGCTTTCATCGCAGCCTTGTCAGTTGGCACGTGTATATAAGAGTTTTTTAAATATACCTATTTGAGTAATTTTTTTAATTAAAATAAAACTCGATTTTTTGAAAATTGGTTCGCAGATTTTAGATTTAGCGATATGTAAAGATTATATATAGAGAATATCAATAATATTGAACATACAAAGACTCATATGATCACGCCGACTGGACCGAACGAATTTTAACATTGGTGTAATTGGGTATGGAAATTGGCGGCCGATCCAAAAAATAGGTTAAGAGTCTTTGGAGCTTAAATTGGAGAGTCGATGCAAAATATGAAAATAGTCTTCACTACGGCGATAGTGAAATTGAAAATGAAAAAATGAAAACCAAATTTACGTATTTTATTTGCTTCATCATCCCGACTTTCGAATGATGAGAGCAATGCAGGATCAGGCGGTCCTCTAACTAAAGTGGGCCAAATTTCAATAAGCTAGAATGTTCGGTATCCGAACATCAACAGGATCCTCAAACTTTCTGAAATCTGTTAAAATGTTTATTGTTGATCACTTTTACATATAATATCACTCAGCTATATGCAAAATGTTGATAGTCTTTCGGGTCGTTGCAGGTATTTTTGATACCACTGCTTTTGCTAGGATCTCAAATGCCAGTATAGTAGTATTGACAACACGTTCAAGTTGCCAACGGTTGCCAAGACGGTGGTGTATTTTCATCGTTATTGTGGGTTTTGTCAGAGTTATGCTGATCCATCCTGCTTTCCACATTGTGAATAAGAACTGAAAATGCACTATTATAAAGCACAGCTTGTTCTGCGGCTTATAGATAGCATCGATTAATACTCAAAAAATACAATTCCTTAATAGCAGAAATTATTTTGGTAAAAACGATAGAATACTTCCGGAATTTCATTTCTCGGTTAACCATCGTTTGTAAATTTCAGTAGCACTCAGTGCTGGGTACGGAATCTGTTGTTCCACTATTAACCTCAGGTTGTGATGTAATCTGGGTTTGCACTGCACGATGTTCTAATTTGATATCACATCACTGATTTTCAGAGTTATCGACACTTTAGTATTTAACGTTAAAGATTTCAATTTTTGTCGTGCACTGACATAAAGACCGTGCTGATTCGATGGCAGAACCCATGATGGAATCAAAACTTGTGTTATGTGTTCATTTTATCAATATTCTCTGTTAATGGAACAGTGTCAGGGGTTTTTGAGGACCGGCTTATTGTGACATTAAAGGTAACGAAATTGCCGTCAGCCTGGCCAAAGTGGCTCACAAATAAAATTTACTGGGCCTGAACATTTTACATCTAAGGCTTAAATGCTTTTCATTTGTTTTTTTATAAAATTGTTTACATTTTAGAGATGTTATTCTTGATCTCCATTGCGTGTTTTTTATAGATGGTAAAAATAATGCAAACCTTGTAACTATTGTAAGAAAACGAGCTTTATATTGTTTCAATTACTTCTCGGCTCTCAAGAGTTTTAAATACCCGTTTTATCCATTTCATGACACATTAAAATTGCAAATTGCCGAAAAATATCAAAAGGCCATAACACAAAAATGTCAGTTATGAACTATAAAATCTACTAAAATAATTTGCAGAACCGTATCAACCCACATCGATGGTAATAAATAAACCACCCGATAATACATTTTACTGAGTTTCTGTTTTATACGTTTTTATGCATTTGAACATTTTTAAATAGACCACAGATTTGGTGCTTCGTGCGATAACCCGAGCACCCACTCGCAAACAAATTAACGCAAATCGAATCCAAAAACAAAAATTCATTCATAAATAAATTTTCTTGCTAGATGTCGTGTCACATGTCACGACGAACATGTTTACCAAAATGTGTTCTCCCAAAACAATCGGTGAGCTATAAATCTATAATTTTAGTACGAGATATCCTTAATTAATATTAAAACCGTACGCCGGATTTGAATTTCACGAAGCCAAAAATAAAATGTATTGTCTTCTAATAATATTAACATAACAATAAACAAATCGCTTAATTTATCTAAATAGGTAGGTACAACACAGAAAAATTATGTTGAGAAAAAAGCAACACGCGACGGTTGTCAATTAACAAAATTGTAAATTTTCTCGAGAATTTTTCTTTTAGTGTTTTGTTTGTTTTGTTCTGATAATACATTTTAATGATTCAGATATAATTTTTACGAATTATATGCGAGTATACAAAGATGTCAACATATTTTAGATTTTACGATGAAATTAAACCGAATGTAATTAGAAGTAATTAAATGAGTTGTGTAGCAATAAATTTTAATTGTTTTGTGTTCTCTGGCGTTTGGTATGTAAAGTATGTCTATGCCGAGCGACACGTGCAAAGTGTGGGTGAGACGTCCGCGGAAATTGGTTTTTGATATTGACAGCACAATAGAATAAAGTTTCCACAATATACTGGTTTGTATTACAAATTTGCGGACACAAATCAAAAAATGAGTAGAAGAATTTTTTTTTTGTATAAATGAAACGAAATAAAATAAAATGTTTTGGTTTTGAGAGTTTATTGCCGTAAAAAACTTCTATAAATAATCATCTGTATATAGACCACAAAATATAAAAATTAATTTTTGGACAGCAAAAAATTTTAAGAATTTCCATTAAGTAAAACAAATATTGGACAAGCGCGCGCATCAAATTCTATAAAAAATATTTATAACATCACGATCATCAGAAGGCGGCTGCACAAGTCCGCCCCTTTATATAGATGGATAGAGAGACAATTATCAGCTCGCATATAATAAATTTATTTTTCTAATCTTAAGGATTTATAATTTTCTCGAATATTATGTTGTTTGGTGACAATAATATTCTTGTAATTTTTTCATCAGTTATATATCATTAACTACTAGCAGATGTGTGAAAAAGAAAAAAAATGCTTTAGCGCACATTAAGATACGAAATAAACTTTTAGTTCCTCGTATATTTTATATGTACATACGTATGTAGATTTTATATATAATAAAATTTGGGGGGTGTGTAGGTAGGCTATTTCACCTATAAATTTTAATGCGTTATTTTATCGTGATCGCGAATCCACTGTGCTTATCAACAAACAATATTACGATTTAATTTGATGAAAATGACGCGCGTACATCAATGTTAAAGTTAAATCAATTTGTAATTTCTAAAAATACATAATTAGCTTTATAAATTATAAATTTATACAAATGTTTTTTTATAAAATTTTGAGAGCAATTTATAATATTTTGTCTTAAGAAACAGGTGCGCACTCTTTTCCAAGATTTTGCGCGCATACAATTTTTTTTTATGATTGTAATTCTTGGGGAGAGCTTAACCTTTGTTGGCAGAATCGGTATCCTCATCTATATACAAAACCTACATACATACAATTTGTTTTTGTTGTGTTCGGGATAATTAAATTTTAAATTTATGTAAAATATGATGTGTCAACGCGGGAAATTTCTTTTGAACGTAAACATTTTTCAAATCGATTATAAATTCTATTTTATAAATTTTTTAATTTTATTATTTTTTATTTATTAATCTTACCACTACTTTGAAGGTTTACCATGTGAGCTATATTTCCCAAGTTTTCGTCCAGTGTTCATTCTTTATGTCATATTTAATGTAGAGAGATTTTTTCATGAGTGCAAGATTATCATTTTCTATTTTCTATTTTAATTTTTAATTGCATAAATAACTTCTATGAAAATAATTACTAAAATTCACAATTTCTCAGTTTATTCGATGAAAATGGATTCCGATATTAGTTTCGGGAGTGGTTTTAAAAATCGACAGTTTGAATGTATTTAACTAAGCTAATTCCTAATCAATATACAGTTGAAACACAGTTTGTGTTTGGTAATAGCAAATGAACGGGAGGAAGCAGGGATTCTTGGAATGAAACTAAGCTCAATCGATTGGGACGCCAAATGTGTCGGTTTACCTTTGCATTCTTAACAACTCGTTTTATATCTAATGGTACGTGCCAGCAAAAAATGAAAAACCTAGAGAAATCTAAAGACTGCTCATAATTTTAAGTTTATGTTTAAATAAATTCTGTGTCAATTCAGAAAAACCACTTATCTGTTTTTAAGCAAATTTTCAGAAGATCAGGAGCAATATCGTACAATAAGATCGAAAAATATTATTTTTGAATTCATTTAAATTTTTCGATCTTATATTGTACGATCTTGTTCCTGATCTCCTGAAAATTTGCTTAAAAAAAGATAAGTGGTTTTTCTGAATTGCCTCAGAGTTAGTAATTGATATGAAGTAATTTTCGGTTTTAATTTTCATTTATGGTGAAAATTAAAATGTCCCAGGTATAATATGAGTTCAGTATTTATCGTTGTTTTCGCACAATTGGGATAATAAATTATAAAATTAAAAAAAAAACATGGACAGCACAGAATCCTGAATCATTTTATCTAAAACTTACCCCGCTAACTCAGCAAACAGGCAATACCTCAACCAGCGTACACTTAAGAGCTTAAGTTGCACACTGTTTGTACCATTTCGGTTAGTGCTACAATCACCAAAATTGTATAGGCTTCTCGTCACAAATAAACAACTGACCTCTAAAGTTTTGGTGATCGTACCGCTCTCCTAAAAGGTCCAAACGGAGCACAACTTGAGCTGTTAAGTGTGCGTTGGTTGTGGCAATACTCTGGTAATCAAAATAAGGAATAATTTCCTTGCCAGTTTCGACATGGAAAAAAAAAATCGCAATTTTTAAACATTTACAGCGTACAGTAATAAAAAATCAGATTTAGACAGAATATTCCCAGGAAAAAGAAATTGTTTCGGCGCGCGATTAAATTCTTACTGAAAATTTTATATATTGCATAACTAATTGTTCGTTGACAATATATTGACTGGCATTGTGACAATCATTTTGTGATTTAATGTTTAAATATAATTTTAAATAAATAAAATAGGACTATAAAAAATTGTTTATTCTGATTTATCGTTGATCGTTAATTCCAGTAGCCGATCGTGCTACTTTTAGCCAGATATACGAGTATAGTTTACTCAAATCGATTGCACATAATTAAAATTAAAAACATCAAGCGATGATGTAGGTACCGTCAGAGCAAATCAGTCGAAATTTAAATAAAAATAAAAATTTAATTGTCTGATATATTAAATGATCATCAAAAGGCAATCACGCGGGTAAATTAATAATTCAACGTTTAGCAATTAATCTTTACTAGTAAAAGTTTTGCGCGATCGGTATAGTTAGCGATCACGTCTTATTCTGAGCAATTTTAATGAATAACTTTAATCGTCCATGACACTAGACTTAGATTGATTGCGTTGAAAATCGATGCCGCTAGACAGGTGTAAATAAATATAGTATGCCACTTCACGACACGATCAAACTTCATAAAGATTTCAGGATAAGACCAGTAGTTTCTGATAAGCAATATTTAATTTGCACTTTGTCTTCAATATTGTTCATGGCTGAAATTCGCATTGAAAGTTGTGTATATTGCAGAACTAGGTAGAGCTGCACCTGTTTGTGGACAATATGTACCGGCATATTTTTTATTACACCGCGATTTCTATAATTTCTAAAATTAATAGATAAATTCTAAATAAAACTATCAAAAACTTGTTTATTCCGATTTATTGTTGATCATTAATTTATCAATCGGCCTACATTTGGCCAGACATATATAGTTTGTCTAAATTGATTGCAATTAAAATTAAAAATATCAAGTGATCGTACCAGAAGATCACATCAGTCGTAATTTCAAAAAACATAAAATTTATAGGTCTGCTGTATTAAACGATCATCAAATGGCAATCACGCTGGTAGGTACACCAATAATTCTTTCTAGCGATTATGTCTTTGGCAAATAAATATACAGTTCCCTTCCATCATGTCATATATTTATAGCGATCACATTTTTTTCGGAGCATTACTCTTAATTAATAGATTATCATAAATGTATCATCGCGCCCCTTATTCAGGGTCATTAACAAAATCAGTATTATGTACCGATATAATTTTGATCGCGTAGATTTAGAAAAATATATGTCTCACTTGTGATCAATTTATATGTAAATTGCAATAATATTTCGTTTTCAATCAATAATTAGTATTTTAAAAAATTTATAAAAATATCATGGCGATCATCTGTTATGCCATTAATTTTGTCGAAAATTGATTTGGCGTTAAAAAACATAAATTGCACGCAATTTAAATACTGGCTAGCTGCGCCAGAAATGTTATAATTGGCGCAAAAGATGATTAGTTTTAACATTATTAGCAAATTACATTTTTATGATTTTGCTGATCAAAACTCACCTTTACTTATATACGAAACTAGAATATATCTATGCGCAGACTATACGCTCGATAAATATCCAAAATAATTTTCTTTTTGGTTTTATTATTAGAATCAATCATAAGACAGGTGTCGTATTTGAATAAATTAAAGTTTTAAAAATAATATTTTGTTTTTGATTTCAAATCAATTAAATTTTAATTAAATTTTGAATAAATTTTGTCCAAATATTTATTAAACGCTCGTAAATACAATCGAAATTTACGATAATCTGTGTTCACAAATACAGTGATTGGCATATTTTATAAATTTGAACGTATATTGGTGACAAAATTTTCACTTCACCTATTTTCGCGCATTTAATATATTCAGTGTCAATTATTCATAATTTAATTTTTTTTTACAAATTTTTTTTTAATAACCAGCCGATTTTTTTTTTTATATAAATTTTGAAAAATTAAAAACTCAGAATACCACATTTTCTCGTTCGCATTTATAAAACGTCTGTGTAAAAGTAAAGACGTTGTTAGATTTTCCTCCAGATCGATACAGTGTAGTGGTCGGGCATTGAATTAAGTTTATATTTAATATTAATTCGGTGCGAAAATATTTATTTAATTTAAGATTTTTTTTTTTATTATAACAAAAAAATTAATAATTTGTTTTGATGGTTTAAAACCAGTAAAGTGGTGCTAGATGCAAATTATTTATAGTGAAAATCAATAAAATTTTTCGGTGTTTAACGTGTTTTTAAAAATTATTTATAGTGAAATAAAAAAAATTAAAACATTATAATTTTTCGATCTTAATTTTCTTGTTATAATAAAAAATTTATATATTTTTAATTAATTTCTGTATTTTAATATAATTTAAAAATGGCGTCTTGATTTTCATCGTTATATAACAGTTTATTAATTTTTCATCAATAGGGAAAATCATAATAATTATTTAATATATAATTTATGTTAGTTAAATGTTACAAGTATTATATACAAGAAAATTAAGAATAAAAATTAATTAATTATATCGTAAATAGTTAGCGGCGTGGCAATTTTATAAAATTGTTATAAAATTATTTATATAAAAATGTGGAATGCATATCATCATCTTGATGAAGTACCAAAAGAAGCAACCTGGGAAGAATATAATGATTTTTACCGAGATTTTAGTCGAAAAATAACCGTTTCGGAATTTGATAATCCAGAACGGATAAATGTATATTTCTGTGAACAGGTGAAAGGTGAAGACGGCGACGAATTGCCTGAAGGTGTCAATTTTTTTCCAACAAATTTTATTTCCAATTTTTATATAAATACACACAAAGGTACTTATAATAAATATAATATTCAACATAAAAATTATTAACCTGTAATTTTTTATATATATGTATAATATATATATATATATTATATATCTGTATATATTAACACCGAAATCCGTACCTGCATTTTTCTGTTAAAAATATATCTTTCAAAATTTCGACGAAATAAAAAATTTATAAAAATTTATAATTATTATGATTTTCCAACAAAATAAAATACCTCGCTTGATTCATGATAGAAAATTGTCAAAATTTCAAATTTAAAAATAAATTTAGATTTCTTTAAATTATTTATAAATTTCGTAATAAAAAAAATTATTTGATGCTCCTCCATAGAATTTTCAATTTTTTTTTAATAAACTTAATGTTCCTGTATAAATTATCTAGAAATGTATTTAATTATATAATTTTTTGGAATTTTTATTTTGGTTTTATCTATAAATACATTTAGGAAAATTAATTGATAGGATGAGCGACAAACAAATCACTTAGTCGAGCGGCGGTGTTAAATGTTTTGTGCGAGGCTGTAATATAATTTATTATTATTGTCTTAAACAAAAATTCTAGACATTTGACAAAAAAAATTATTTACAAGCTAAATATTGCCTACATTTATATATCATATATTTATTTATATGTAAAGTCGAGGTTTGTCATAAAATCACGTTTACGCCATTTTCAACAGAACATATACCGCATAATGTTCCAAATTGGAAAATGCAAACTAGGCAATGTAAATATACAATTTTTAAACAGAAATTATATCACGTCTGTGCTAAAATATTGACAACAACAACTATCGATTATATTGACAACAACAACAATCTCGTTACTGCTAATTACCCCTCGAAATTTTATTTCGTTGCAGTTTTATGTAAAATGGGATAAAATAATGTCCATTTAATTAAATCAAATAATTTAAGTTAGCACGTGTGAGGTGAATAAAAATCTCCAAGAGTTAGCCACGGCACATTATGCAGTTTAATAATTTTAGTACAACATTTCTCCTCATTTAAAATGCATGTTCGATACGGTTTGTCGTCTATTGTTAAAAAATTAAAATAAAATCTTTTGTGCAATTATTAAATCACAAATGAACATTGCGCCGCACTTGGCCCTTAGAATTTATATTTGCACAAATATGTATATTTGAAAAAATGGGAACGATGCCAATAAATATTGTTGCATTTATAATTTTTATATTAAAATTTTATTTTGATTTCAATAATAATTTAATGTGTTATTTGTTTTAAATTTTATTTTTAGCTGAAGTCAAAATGCCGAGTGGACAAATAGATAAACCCGTAATAGCTGATAATCGCGATGGCACTGTTTCTATTAAATATGATCCACGCGAGGAAGGTATTCATGAATTGGCTGTTAAATATAATGGTGAACATGTACAAGGTGCGAAATAATATAATTTTAATTATTCGGTTAATTTATATATACTAATTGACATTTAAAAATTGTTTTCTAGGATCACCATTCAAGTTCCATGTTGATTCAATTGCATCGGGCTACGTAACCGCATACGGACCTGGTTTAACACACGGTGTTAGTGGTGAACCATGTCTATTCACAATTTCAACAAAAGGTGCTGGCGCTGGTGGATTATCATTAGCGGTTGAAGGGCCAAGCAAAGCCGAAATTTCGTATCAAGACAATAAGGATGGTACAGTTTCGGTATCATATTTGCCAACAGCCCCCGGCGAATATAAAATCTCAGTCCGATTCGGTGACAAAAATATCAAGGGATCACCATTCTTTGCCAAAGTCACTGGTGAAGGTCGTAAACGTAACCAAATTTCAGTTGGTTCATGTTCTGAAGTAACACTTCCAGGCGCAATCACCGATGCCGATTTACGTTCATTGAATGCCTCAATTCAAACGCCAAGTGGTTTGGAAGAACCATGCTTCTTAAAACGTATGCCAAGCGGAAATATTGGTGTTTCATTCACACCCCGTGAAACTGGTGAACACTACGTATCCGTTAAGCGTATGGGCAAACATATTAACAACTCACCATTCAAAGTTAATGTATGTGAACGTGAAGTGGGTGACGCCAAGAAAGTCGTTGTAAAAGGTACAGCTTTAAAGGAAGGTGTAACACATGTTGAGAATGCGTTCACCGTTGATACACGTAACGCAGGTTACGGTGGTCTCTCACTTTCCATTGAAGGCCCAAGCAAAGCTGAAATCCAATGTAACGATAAAGATGATGGAACACTTAATATTTCATACAAACCAACCGAACCCGGTTACTATATTGTTAATTTGAAATTCGCCGATCATCATGTGCCCGGATCACCGTACACTGTTAAAGTCACTGGTGAAGGTTCAAATCGTCAACGTGAAAAGATTCAAAGACAAAGAGATGCAGTGCCATTAACCGAAGTCGGTAGCCAATGTAAATTGACATTTAAAATGCCTGGTATTACATCATTCGATTTGGGCGCAACAGTCACTTCGCCTGGAAATGTTACCGACGATGCCGAAATAAATGAGGTCGAGGATGGTCTCTATGCCGTGCACTTTGTACCAAAAGAATTAGGCGTTCACACTGTATCAGTTCGTTATAAGGATATGCATATTCCTGGATCACCTTTCCAATTCACCGTTGGCCCTCTAAGAGATTTCGGTGCCCATTTAGTTAAAGCCGGTGGATCCGGTTTGGAACGCGGTGAAGTTGGTGTGCCATCCGATTTTAATGTATGGACACGTGAAGCTGGTGGTGGTAGCTTAGCTATTTCGGTTGAAGGTCCAAGTAAGGCCGATATTGAATTTAAAGATCGTAAAGACGGTTCATGCGATGTAACGTATAATGTGGCCGAACCAGGTGAATACCGTATTGGTTTGAAATTCAATGATCGTCACATCCCAGATTCACCATACAAAGTATATATTTCACCCTCCATGGGCGAAGCACATAAATTAGAGGTTGCCCAATTCCCAGAGGGTGGCATTCAAGCCGATACCCCATCGCAATTTATTGTTCGCAAAAATGATGCCATAGGCGAATTAGACGCTAAAATTGTATCACCCGGTAACAATTCCGATGATTGTTTCATTCAGCTAATCGATTCGGAAACTTATTCCGTACGATTCTATCCACGTGAAAATGGTATCCATAGTATACACGTGAAGTTCAATCAAGTGCACATCCCTGGATCACCGTTCAAGATAAAAGTTGGAAAAGATGTTGCAGATCCGGCCGCTGTTCATGCCTACGGTAATGGGCTAAAAGAGGTTAAAACTGGTGTTAAAACCGATTGTATTATTGACACATGCAATGCTGGTTGTGGTACACTTGCGGTTAATATTGATGGCCCATCAAAAGTATCAATGGATTGTACTGAAGTCGAGGAAGGTTATAAAGTTAGATACACGCCGCTATTACCCGGAGATTATTACATGTCGATTAAATATAATAATATGCATATCGTAGGATCACCATTTAAAATTAGTTGTACAGGTGAGTTCGCATTCAAATACTTTTTAAAGTGCTCTATCTCTACCAATTTATATAAATTTTATATTATGTAGCAAGTGATGATTTTCGTCAGGGTATGTAGAATATATAAGTCCGTGTCACCCCACGTTTTTTCTTAATCCCGAAAACTTTAAATGCTACATAAAGTTCCATAAACGATATTCATTAGACGTGTTTTCAATTCCTTTATTACTTTTAATTGTTTTGATACGTAAGCAAACATTTAGGGGCAACCAAATTTCTAGTACTTTTTTCGATCAAAATTCACTTTAAAGAAATACACAAATTTCTTACGATAAATAATAAACATTTTAAGCATGTTTCGTTTATTTACACATTCATTTAACCGTTTATTTATATTGTGTCGATTTTGTTCTAAATTTTTGTTTACAGGAGAAAAATTAGCCGAAGAAGGTGCCCAAGAAACATCATCTGTCATTGTCGAAACTGTTCCAAAAATAGCAAAAGCAAATAAACATCAAGGAGTCGTTTTACCTGTATTCAAATCCGATGCGTCACAAGTTCAATCGAAAGGCATGGGGTTGAAGAAGGCCTATATTGGAAAACAAAATCAATTTACACTTAATGCAACCGATGCCGGTGAGTGCCGATTGTTTTTTTTTCGTTTAAATGCATCATGAACATTTCTAACATAAATATTTTCTTCTCTATCTATTTAGGCAATAATATTTTATACGTTGGTATGTATGGACCCAAGGGCCCGTGCGAGGAATGTTTCATTAGGCATACTGGTCGCAATACCTATCAAATTAATTACTTGGTTCGTGAACGTGGTGAATATATTTTAATTGTTAAATGGGGCGAAGATCATATTCCTGGATCACCATACAAAGTAGAAGCATAAAAGATGAAAGAAGAAGAAAAACCTAAAAAAGAATATATTATTGTTTTATTTTATTTTTATTTTTATTTCTCACAAGCAGCAACATAAAAAACATAAATTTATATTTACAACATTTTTTAATTTAATTATTTTTTAGTTTACTATTTTTTTTATTTCCTATTTTTTTACAAAATTTTGTTGTTGATTTTTATATTTTTTTAATTTTATTATTATTTTTTGTTTATTATATATAATTAAGTTATATCATTATATTATATTATTATGTAAAACAATATCTCTATAAATATCTACTCGAATAAACAAGAAAAACATTAAATAGGAGATAATCTTCTTATATTGTTTCGAAAGTTCTTCTTAACGGAAATATATAAAACAACAAATTTATTTCAAGACATGTAAATAAATTATTAAATTAATAAAAAAAGCATAAAATTTAAATTTTAATTGTTTTGGATATTTCGGATTCAACAGAAACACCAGAAAATACAATAAAGTTTATAAATTGTATCAAACAATTCAGTTGTACCAATCAGAATATTTACATTAATTAATCATATTATTTATAGTTTTTACTTCAATTGCATTTTCAAATGCAAATGATTTTTTTTGTTGTATATCTGTTCTGGGGCCTGTTCAGCTCTCCCTGCTCTTTCGCGGTTTTGCTTATTTCCGTCTTTACTTTTACGCCACTCAGCCAATTCGAGGACTATAGGGATCGATTTTAAGACCATCTTGCCAGCCTATATTGACATAGAAGATGGTTCGGCCCATGAGTTTTACACTTCGACATCGGGTCATAGATATGTTACATTTAATCCCAGATTACCTGTTATGAAATTTCACTTTTGCATCCCTGCACCTATCGGGATTCGAACCCGGTACCTCCCGATCCAAATGCCAAAGCTTTAACCACTGTGCCATTTGGTCGGTATGAAAATGAAGTCATTAAAATAAAATGGTTGAAAAAGCTACGTTTAGTGATGACAAATAGTAATAGCAACGAGTTATTTATTTGAACTGTTAAATCTTGATCATCCCGTTACTAAAGCTGCGAAATTTTCAAACATTATGTTTCTTTTACCGTCACGCTTCAGGGAAACTCTTTCCTTCTTATCAAAAAATCAATTTGGTAAGCAAGCGTTTAACAAGTTATTATACTTTTTTTTAGTAACAGGCGAACATAAAATGGTGTAGCTAAGTCGACGTACTAAATGACATTTTTTAATATAATGTATCTTGTGTAGCAGCAAAACAACACAAAAAAGCCATATAACAATACAAATGATACCATTTTTATCACGTTTGCGGCCACACGACGCATATGTGCGTCATACGGTTTATGCAACGAAATTTTGTTCTAAAAAACCGGTGACGACGACTCGTTTCGGCTCATTTCGTGCAAATTTATCATCCGATTTGTGACCACCACAAGCAGCAGCTCACATTATTATAATTTTTTAAGTAATAGGCGAACATAAAATGTAGTAACTAAGTCGATTTTCAAGTAAAATGACACAAAAATCGCGCCATGTGTATTTATTTTACTGTTTGATGGTTAGTTAGCCTTACTGTTTTTTTCCGGATAAAATTTATTGCCTCAGATTCTGTAAGTTTCGGTCATTTCGAATAAATTGTGGAAATTTTTAATGGGGCTGCGTTTAAATTGCAATATGTTGCCTCATTCGAATGCAATCCAATTTCAATTACAGAATGAGACCATTTTTCAAAATGTTTTGTTCCCGGAATTCGCTTAAATACGGTTTACAGTACTTTGGCTATCATATATCAATTCAGGAAAAGAGGATGAATGATCCTTGGAAAATGTAGTATTTCGTGGAAGGTGATAATTCGAATCATCTTAATTGCTACCTAATCAATCACCTTCTCACATTCGAAATATTATAACTTTCGTTTAAGAGTTTGTGAGTTTAAAAAAAATCGAAAATTTTGATTCAAATAACGCAAAGAATGTTAAGGTACGGTTGAGTGAGGGCAGTCGAGAGGAATTAGAGGAATCGGAAATGCAGGACTTAGAGCGTCATTTTTCATAGTCGCTGACAGGGCAGAGTAAGCGTTATTATTATTATTACTTTTTTTTATTATTTAATCTTTGCAATCTGTTGTGGCTGAAGCACTCCCAACTTTTTGGCAGTTAGCTTTTCACGTCCAACTAGAGTATAATACTTTACCTTACGTAGTCGCACTCCGACAGGGGGTCATAGTTTTGTTCCATTTTATCACAGATCGTAATCTGTTTGATGAAAATTCCCTTTTGCATCCTCATCCTGCCCCTATCTAATCCAAACGCAAATACTTTAACCACTGTGCCGTTTGGTCGGTTAAGATAAGCGTTCTTACATTTTAATTATAAAAATTTCAATTATCCCATCTCTAATAAATTTAATTTAAATACAAAATAATTCAACAAGTAGTTTAAAATGGTATTTCTATTGATTTATTTATCCCAGGCTAAAAAATACTCATTTATTTTACGCCTAAAATTACGCCTTAAAATCTAATGAAAACAATTATATTAAATTAAATTAAATTTATAAAATTTAAATTACGTAATTAAAATAATAAAATATTTATGTGAAAAATATACTCGACACTAGCTTATACAGGAGATATAGAACGACGGTATAAATTGTATATATCGTGATGTAATGCAAATATTTCATACGCTCATTGCGTTTTATAGCAGCCGGTATAGTACTTGGATCCTCCTTAAGCAAATACTTCCGAAGTCCAGCCATACTCGAGTTAATAAATTCATCCCAATTTATTGTGCTCATATCCGAGTAGAATAATTCTTTATCACGCTGCTCCAATTTCGCGTAAAGATTTCTCGTATTATTATCGTGGAATACCCAGCGCCGGTGTGTAAAATATGAAATGACGTCACAGAAACGATGAATTTTCCTATAAATTTGTAACATTTTTGGTTTCTTTCCTATAACTAATAGACCGGCGTCCATAATTAGGGCTGGCAATATATGGTATAAGAATTGTAATGTGTACGCTAGCCATTTATTTGATGTCATGTGGAAACGATAGTACCATACACTTTTCGACATTGGCACTTTAGTCCCGTGCTTTGATGATAATTCACAATATTCGCGCCATGTAATTCGTTGAGATTCGGATGTTACGTAATTATATATTGGCGGTTCTTCAAAATTATTTGATGCAATTTCCCAGGCGCTTGTAATTAAAGAGTTGACACACATATCAACGGGCACGATTTCAGCATTATTATCTTGTTTTATAAGAAGAATTCGGAGAAGTCCTGCCCCACAGCCGACCACAATTCCTGTTGGTCCAAACATGTTATCACACCACCCACCTACCGGTTCCTTATACGTCGGAATTACAATCGCCGGTCGAAATACACCAATTGGTAATCCTTTGCTGGTTGATCTTACCAAATCTTCGGCTAAGCATTTCGTAAATGTGTAGGTATTTGGCCATCCATTTGCCAACGTTGGGGTGATTTCATCGAGCGTTTTTTCATCCATACAATCCAATAATCGGATAGCACTCTCCCCCGATAAACTTGTTTTATAGAATTTCTCTTCGATTACTTCGCGGTAACAATTTGCATAGGCCGTTGATACATGAACCACAGCTTTTAGATGGTCCATTTCACGACACAGCGATAGCACTTCCTTGGTACTGTTCACATTAATTTCGAGGGCCAATTTTAATTTTTCATCGAATCGTGTTGTGGCCGCAACATGAAATACCAGATCGACAGTACGTTGTAATTTAGTGCGTTCATCTGAATTTAAACCGAGGGCGGGCAGGGCACAATCGCCGGCGATTGGGAATACTTTGTGTCGGAATTTTGGTTGTTCTTTTTTGAGGCGTTCGAAAATCTATATACAAAACAAAAAAATGTATTATTAGGTAACCGATTTTGATTAGCATGATATGAGGTAACTTACCGGGTCATCAAATAAATCATCTATTCTAGTATGAATATCTTTTCCCTTTTTATTTCGCACCAGTATGTAGACGTTATCAAGGTCACAGGTTCGCAATAATTTTTCAATCAATACTGTAAATATGTATTTGTAAATATTATAGCCATTAAGGGCAAATATATAGAGTATTAAGAGCAACACACCACTTGCACCTGATTCAATTTCTCTTGCATGTGTTAGATGCAAATCATATGTTGTTCCTCTATACACATGTAAACTAGTATAATACTTACTTTTCCCTAGAAAACCTGTTCCACCGGTCACAAATATAGATTTATTTTTGTAAAACTGTTGGATTGGTGTTAATTCTGTAAAGAAAAAAAATTATTAATAATCGTGAAATCACGTGTTCGCCTCGTCTTCCTCTATTAAATTATAAATTTATGGTAATGTGATCATCCAGCAAAAATTCATGATCGTGATCGTGATTGTTCAACATTCTTCATTGAACATTTTTTCATTCATAGCATCAGATTAAGTCCGTTAGATCATTTATATTAAAACCACAAAAATATGCTAATTGGCGGATTTAATTAAATTCAGAATTTTAGAATTCCAGTCACATTTTAATGTGCGAAACTAGTTTCAGTTCAAAAACATTATGTAATATTTATGTAACATACTTAGAGATATTCAATATTCGTACGATGACGAACTGTCTGTCTGGTTAAAGTGAGCCACCAATATACAATGAACTTCTACGTCAATTTGTAATTATATTAGCCATTAACCACGTTTCAACCAACATTTTGTTTTACGGGATCTTTGGATCTAGCGATAGTCTAAAAATAACTTTTACAAAAAATATTTCTTATACTTTTCAACATAGGCGTACCATGTTAGATTGCAAAAATTGCAAATTTTAAAAGCGCTGCAAGTATGTATTTCTCAAAAACTGCTATTTACACTTTCAACAACACTTCCCCATTCTTTATTTTTTCAAGTTTGGTGTTCCTTAAACAAATGAAATATAAAAAAGTATGCATCACTTAACTATTTTGAGATATGACTTTTTGAAGATTCTGTTTTTTGCATAATTTATGGCACAAAACAACATCCAGTCATAAAAATAGTCCTATATATAATGAAAGAAAACACGAGTAACCGAAAATTGGCAAGCTCTACAAAACATGGGTTAACCGATGATTTGATTCCGTAGAATTACAAATAGTACATCCAAGAATTGGGAAGGAACTATTTCTTTTCTGTTTTAAATCATAGGGCACTAAAACAACCCCACCTTTGCAACCGTTCAACTCAATCATCCAAGAAATATTAAAAAATAGCATAGGTTATAATATCCTCTGGCTGTTAGAACTCATATTTAACAATTTGGAATACAAAGACATCCCAGAAGAGTTAAAAGATAGTTTAACAGTCCGATTTTAAAAATACCAATATGGTTCCCACTCAACTAAACATAGCAGAGCGCAAGTGCTTCTATTTTAAATCAAGGCAGTTATAAGCTTACTCTGATGAGTGCAGGATCAAATCAATATCACATTTGAGCATTAATAACGGGTTAACCCATGATTTGTAGAGCTTAAAAAGTTTCAGTTATTCGTAATTTGTTGTTATCGAAAGTACTGAAAATCACATATTTTTTACACAACCAAGTAATAAACAATTCAAATAATAACGATTTCTCAGACCACCGTTAAAACCCTTTCACTTGAGTCATTATTTCTGTTACCTACGTATGTTAAGGTGGTAAAACTGGAGAGCGAGAGCAATGTATAGATGAAGGACTACCACACCCATTTTGTTAAGTTGAATGACGGAAGCCAATTCAATTTTTTTTTTGCTCTTCCAGATAACTCAATCCGCAACAAGAGGACACTAGACATTATAACCAAGGTCCTGTTCGTGAATAGGAAGAATTAACATTCTACGTACAGAAATAAGTTACATTTTAATTTAAATACATTTGATTTTGGAATCTTGGGTATCGGTCGTCCCTTTAGTGTATCACCTTGTTTATGTAGCGTGTTGGAGAAAGATAAGATACAAATATCAAATCATGTTTCAAGGTTCACCTTATTAGGTCAGCTGTTTTCGCGAAACCTTCGCTTTCAGTCTGTGACGTACCCCAGGGTTTAGTTTTTGGAGCTGTATTATTCTCATTAATGTTCAATAATTAAGATTCTTTATCAATGATTTTTCGATGAAATTTATGATGATCTAATGATGATCTGAAAATCTGATTTAGGATGACCACATACATTTTGTTTGTTCCAAATTTTATACTTCATTCTCAAATATGTGGATTAATGAAAGTTACAGAACCCAGTCAGACCAAATTGAAATTGGTTAAGGCACGTAAATCTAAATTAACGTAAGTTTAGTTAAAAAATTATTAAAATTTCGATTCTGATCGATTACGTCAACATTTTGTCTCATTTACTTTACATATATTGTTCTTACATCTGATGTGAATCTAAAAATATTTATTTGACTCCACTCTTACTGAATATAAAGAAATTCAGTGAACAAATTCTTCCACTACTGTTTTCTATCCTTTCCAATACAAATCAAGGAAACCACCATAAGGGGTAAGGGGTTCGTAAGAGTAAAATTAATAATTAAATTTCTAAATTTTCATTATTTTGAAACAGTAATTGATTCGCCATCTAGGGACAGTAAACACATCAAATTAAGTTGTCATTGCGGCGTAAAACCAAAAACTCTTGTGTTTCTTAAAACTCGGATGAAATATTTTTCCGACTATACCGCCGATATGTCGGTGTCATACCTGGCAGTCTCAAATGGAGCTTGCAAGTAATTTTAGAATGAAGTTAAATGTGTAATAAAAACACAAATTGATTTCCTAATATTTTTCACCTGGCCTTGAAATAACGTAAAAATTTTAAAATCAGTTTAAAAATAATTAAAATTTCGATTCTGATCGATTCAAAAATTACGCTCAACGATGTTTCTTTCACGCCTCAATGACGATTTAAAATTAGTTTTTTTTATTGTCCCTAGATGGCAAATCAATATCAACGATTAGTGGTGATTAATTTCTAATAATATGCAATATTTACGGAAACTTGTGAAATTATTTAAGTTTACGCGTCCGAGTAGTAACAGTAAAGCAAAGAAAGCGAATTGTCTGGACACATTATTTGAGGTTCAAGCGCATTGCAGCTACCAGATTTAAATTGGACATAATTATAGAAAACACGTGATATAAAAATATATAACACAACTTATTTTCTGACGTGGTCGCACAAGCATACCTCGGCTAATTATCTATAATCAGTCGCATCTAATCGATTAAGCCTATCGTCGATCCAAGGTCATATAAATATATATCTATATAAATAAACTGCTTTATGTCGATGTAAAATATATCAAACTTAATATAACTATGTAGTTCACAATTTTACTGATCGAACTAAGTTTCAAAACTGAAGAATGTAACCAAGGAATTAATTCATCTCCATTCTCCAAAATTTAAAGAGCTGGTTGATGATGATGGTAAAACTTTTTAAGTTAGATACACAGAGCCTAAAGGCACTCACACGAAGCTATACCTCTGTTACATTGTTATATTTTCTAACAAGATACGACCGCCTTGGTTCGAATCCCAAAAAGAATAATAACTATAATAACTATAGTTCTGACTAGTAACTGATTTTATTTGGATTTTAATGAAAACGACCAACCTACAACATCAGAAATGATTCCATTAAGTACACCACTAAAACGGCAGAAAACCATCTCATAATATAGCAACTAACGCGAATCCAGTAATCCACATAGAAAAACTCCCATGGATTAGAGAATATAAAATATTAAAAAAGAAGAAAAATGTCAGTCAGCATTGGCACAAGTCTTCAGGAACTTACGATATTATGTAGTATGGGAGGATTATGAACAGCCTTCGCTTAAAATTAAATGTGAATTACATACAATTTGCATCATTTGTGAAAAATACTATCACTGTCTGCCCCTATAGCAGTTTAGTTTCTCATTCTCCATGGGGATTGGTATTGTATGATTTGAGAGCAAGTTGCAGAGCAGAGACACAAATTTAGTTAAGACGCCACAGTGATGAGTAACAGCACGGGTATTACTGATATACATAATAAAAAAGTGAAATGAGAAGAATGGGAACAATGACTTTCAACAAGGTGATTTAGTGTGACTGTACCGTGCCGCGAGGCGAAACAGAAGACATCCCTCCCAAGACATAACTATTCGGTTCGGATATCAGAAATCTGGAGGTGAACGGAATATCGTTCAGTTAGGTAGTTTAGTCTACTGTAACTACATGCAAATGCATAACTCGATGATAAAACATCTTAGTCGAACGATAAGGTGCACAGCAGAATAAAAAGAACAATTCAGATAACAAGACAACGAAACGTGTTTTAGATAATGCAATTCTGTGTCATGGCTCTACATCAAATGGAGACAAAAATATTTGGGTGTTGGACTCGGAGGCTAGTGACTGTAGGTGTCATCGACGTGAATAGTTCGAGAACTGTGGAGACATCGTTACGTTCGACGGTGTGTCATAGATTCGTAGACTCGCATACTGTAGAATGAAAACATTTATGCTGTCAGGGTTGGAAGGGGCAGGTTGTTTGAATTGCTGTTGAACATTGAGGAATGATCGAAGGTCGATGACCATCGTAGATGTAGCGATCAAGAAAATTTCACTTCACACATGGCAGAAACGTCTCGGACATCAGAACGCACACGTGAAGAAATTTTTACGAAATAATGAAATTGATTTTATGCGTTCATCTACGGTTCGAGGTATTTCATGCTTTTAATGGACGACTTTTCACATTTTCGTTAGTATTAGGTGTAAGATTTAATTTTTACAGATTTTTCTTTGAGCTTAAATTTTTATTTAAAATAGAAATATTTTCAAGGTATATTTTGTGGTTTTTACAGGATCGGTCGCAAGATTTCAGACCATCGAACGACAGGTCTATGTGAGTTACATAACCTCTCAGAATAGCAGAGTTTATGATGGCAACTGATAAACAACACATTTAGTACTACATTCTATACGAATTCCAACAAGGAAAAAATGCTTTACCTGAGCGATGGTGCAAGGTCATAAAAAACGATGGACAATATTTCCAAGATTAATTTCGAAAGAACTAAATTTCGAAGATTAAAAGTCGGAGGTTGCAGCAAAGCTCATATGCGCGGTAATGCAGTTTTCGATCAGACAACAGGCATTGAGCAACAGTGAACTGTACCGTATACGCCGGGCAGAATGCTTGTGTGCAAGGGTGTGTATCAAGTGTGGAGTTTGAAGACGAGCAAAATTGAGATAGATTCTGACGTGATTTTTCTTTTGAAAAATTAATGGCTTCACTGGACGTTCATACTTGTGACTAAGTATACATCGATTCGAACAATTCTGACGTTGGCAGCATCACAACGAATAAGATTGTCGCAGTCCACTATAAAAACAGATTTCTGAAGGGTGATTTACGTCAAAATGTCTACCGGATGTGGCATCAAATTGGGTCTGTGTGCCTACAATGATGCAGACTATCCAGGAAACATCGAAACCAAGTAGTCAACGTCCGGGTATATTTTCATGTTTGGCAATAGAATATTAAGTTAGGGCTCAGAACACGTGATTGCATCGATTATTGTCCGAAATTTCGGGGTCATCATAAATCCAGAATTCCATAAGAGGACCAAGCAGATAGACGTGCGATATCTTTCGGACAATTTGGATAATGTGGCAACCGATGGAGATACATGACATAATGGTCAAAGCGTTACTAAAAGCTAAACATCAATGTTTACCTTTTAGTAACGCTTTGGTTATTATGTCATTTTTCAAATTGATGGGCCTTATGCCAAAGAAAAGTAAAGTGCTTTTAAATTTAGTATATTGTACTAGTCTTGTTGTATTTTTGACAGTGAACAAGAAACACTTTGAAATGGTTTTCCTCGTTAGAAGGTTGTGGTTAATTCAACATTACTGCAGTAACATCTCAACATTGCTCTTGTAAATCAGCAAGTAATTCAGCTGTGATGTATCCGTCAATGCCTTTGAAGCAACTTTTTTTGGTATTAGACTCTTGGTGCATACACAAAGTACTCTATGTACGCTATACTCTCTGTTCAGTAATTTTAGTTTTCAACTCTGTAATTAGGTTTCGGAAAGGTTTTACTAAAGCCTCAAGCACAATCTACTGTACCAAATTTGGAATTGAACCGACGAACAATGGCAAGCCTGATACTTTAATCATTCTTGTGGGTCATCATATTATGAGGTGAGGCTGCATGGAATTTTATAAAAAAAAAATTCCAAATGCCGCCCATCCTAACTGCATTCACAATTGCATCTTAAATTCTCGGCATTGAAATTCCATTCTATTATTTCATAACCGAAATACTGGTCCGCCACTTAGTAAACAATTAAAAAACGACGTCTTAAGGCAAGTAAATGCATTTTGAACATATCGATATACGATCACCCATATGCACATAAAATATAATTACATTTTTTTTTTATTATTGTGAGTGAAAGTGAAACACTAACTACTATTTATCAATAATAAATAAATTGATGAGGTAAAACTCGTAATATTTGTTGTCGTCTTTTCCGTTCGAATCACTTATATAATCGTGCCGATCGTGCGACATATTTGTAATTTTAATTTTAAAAAATGTAACGTAGAATGAAATTTTTGCTTTGTCGAAACATTTAATGAATTTTAAATTTATATTTTTTTTTCGTACCGCGGCTTATTCGGTCGGTTAAGTTTTATGGATGTAAGGTAACATACACAAAAATTGTGTGTAAATATGACCCAAATTAAAGAGGTAGAGTTTGGCGGACAATACTTACGTTCAGGTAAATTTATATATAGCCGAAGACTATAATAATATGTAAGTTTGGTTTTTAAGTATTTCGCGCCACTATAAACTGCACGTAACCTTGAGCTATCTCATATCGCGGTTTTACTTTTAGTTTTCGGTTGCCAAAATAGTATTTGTCATACGGTACTCAGTGTAATATAATATTGATATCTAATTATAATAACGTTAAATAAAAATGCATTCGACATTTTGTGATTGAAATAAAGTGCTAATTAATTCTTATAATGACGTTAATTGCATACGGGAAGTGATATTGATCTTGACGTTTTGTATGCACAACTTTCTAGCCTAATTCCGCGTGCTTATTTATCATTCACGCCACATTCCGGAAATCAGCATACGGTATACAAGTTTTGTAATTATATTGGGTAAGGTAAGGCAAACAACTTCAAACTATCAAAAATAAAAAGAAGATTAGCGTATTTTTCTTTGTTAATTAGATACGCGGGTATCGCAAAATTAGCAAAACTTCGCAATGTTTCTTTCTTTTTATACTTTGTTTCGTTTTTGTATGTTTTCTTAACCGCAATCACCTCCAAACTTAAGATTGTTTAATAATCTTCCAAAAATTACCAATTTTCAAAATTCAAGGTGAAATATTTCATCATATTGAAAATCATGCTAATTAAATTTAAATTTGCCTGATTCTTCCGGTTCTTTAACATATCATCGCATATCCAAAAGTTATTAAATCACTTACCACTTGTAGCTTCTGACATGACGTCGGTTTGAGGCAATAATGGTGCCATTTCTAGATCAATAATTTGTATACTTCTTTTATATTCCCAATTTCTCAAATATCTGCAAATAAATAAAAAAAAAAGAATTTTTGAAAATTAGGTAAGATCGTAAAATACATAAATAAATAAATAAAAAGAAAATTTATCTCGTCCGCGGTGTTTAAAGAAAAAGTGAAAGCAAAAGTTTTTATTTTATGTTTGCAGGCGTGCAGGTATGAAATCAAGAAAATGTCATCGGGAATGTATCGATAGTGAAATTACGTAATTTATATTTTTATTTGTAATTTGCGCGAGATAAATACGTAACACGATTTATTGAGGTGTGATTCCGTGCAAACTGCAATTGCATTTATATAATCAGCAGAATATGTTTATGCAGAAAATCGGCTGACTCACTCATTCAATTTTGAAATGTATTTGAATAATCAGTTTGAAAGGAACCTTCTCAAGTAAATAAAAAAATCTACAATACCTCTAGTCCAGGGAAGATTTACTAGAGAATTTCAAATAAGTCAGTGTTCGCATAACTCATTGCCATTGTCATTGCACAGAATACAAAAATTGTTTGTATTGTTTTGGCGAGTGACGGCAAACAAATCTGTGAAACTAAGGCTGCGGTCCAGAGGCTTAAACCCAAACTTATAGCTCATTAAAATAAGTCAAAAAACCTTCAACAAGCCTACTCTATAGATCTAAAGATAAGGCTAATTCTAGTCTTTGAATTGGGCCGCAGTCTAATTCGGTTTTACTGACTTATTTAACATGGCCGCCAGCAAATAAGCTTCTAATCCCGGTAAACCAAAAGCCATTTATTCGCCGAGATATTCGAAAACTAAAAATATTAACTGTCGACGAACTAGGTCGTAAAATGAAACAGGCACACCATATATAATGATATATTAAAAATAGGCCAGTCCCATTCGTATAACAGACTTTCGCCAGTACAAGATGCCACTTTGATGTCAATTAACTGCTTAACCAAATTAAAACATTTAAAACGTCTGATTGTAAACAAAGTGAATAGTATACTAAGGCCCTTTCCCAAACACCGACTTATTACAGACTTATTGACTTATTCGACGCCATCTTGAATAAATCGGTCAAATTGTTCCAATTCATTGTACCGACTTATTTGTAACGTAATAACAAAAAACAAAACTCAATTTCTATTATATGGAAGAAAATAAATTTCTTGACATGTTGGTCTTGACATGTTGGTATTATTTTATAGTTTTAATATATTAATATACACAAATTTTTTTTTCTATATCTAATCCATATATACGTATCTTAAAAACATATCGGCATAGTTATTTTATAGTTTCTTGTTCTTGTTAGTCGTATGCAGATTGCCAATAGTAAAATAGATTAACCTCGGAATCTCTACATGAGTCGTCTTATGTATATTTTGCTTTGCTTTATGATTACATTTAGTCAAGACACAATTTTGGAGACATTTAGGTTACTGATTTGAATAACTACGTCTACACAAATTAGCAAGTAATTGGAAAAGAGCCTTATAGTGACTAACATGAAAATAATAAAATTTCCTTTCCAAAAATTGTGTTTTTTTATAACTTGAAGAACTTATTTGGTTGAACATATGACCATTTAATTTGTATTCCTACTATTCCTAGTTACGGCACATTCTTACCGTGAACCTAATTTCTAGCAGAGTAATAGTATTCAAGACAAATATCGTTGGATTTCGAAACATGTTCCAGATATCTCAGAATGTCCGTTAGTGTAATTAATTACCCAAGACTTGTAGCAAAAGATGATAACTGAAAGTCTTGAAGTTCAGGCACACAAAATTCTTACATTACAAGTTCTACCATGAAGAAGAAATGCAGTAAACCGCCATTTTTTAAAATTTAACAGCAAATTTCCATTTGCAGTTGCCTGAATCATTCTGAAGCCTGAGTACGTTGATGAAGTACTGTATAGATACATATTTCCTTTCTGTTGTGATATTTATTTTTTCGTTTGGAGATTACCCACGCGGTGTCACAATTACGAGATGGATTGCAGTTTGTTCAGATAAATGGATAAGAGGATTAGATATTGCAACGCGCGGTTGCCGAAAATACTGATTGTATGTAAGGAATGAAAGGAATCTTAGCTACTTTTAGAAGGATTTTTAATAGCGTCAAAGATAATAAAAACAAATGCGGCACCAATATTGCCATTCAGACCTTGGTATTTGAGAAATATGCAATCAATCTATCCTCCACGTATTTTAACTGATTCTAACGAATTTCACGTTGTAATACTGAAAAATTGACCCACCAAGATCCGGGATAACTACTAAGTTAGCATATCGGAAACGCTGGGTAGCTTACCACTGCCCCATTCTGTGGAATAGTAAAACACAATAAAATCGGCAATAACAAATGCTTCGACGAAAAATCTAGGTAAAAATACATCTAAACCTATGGCTGAATAAAATTTGCCTAACTTCAATCCAACAAAAGGATCGCGAAAGAAAACGATACCTCCATCAACCAATAAGGCAGTCGCACACCGACTACATGGTTGCAAGGAAACTCTCCACCGACTTCTTAAAATCGAAGCTACAAGTTGAAGAGACATATACCGTCGTTATATACAAGAAATCGCCAAACTAACTTTGCCATCCTTGGCAAAATTATTTCTCGCCACACTTAAAAAGGCATGAGTGATCAGCCAACATTACTGCAACGGCGGCGATTACCTCTTCCACCGTATGTTTGAGTTGGTTTCATCGGTTTAGACCGAAGTGTAAATCCCAGACGTGTGGAAAATATGGTACATAGCATAAAAATAAGATATCTTGCCCAAAATTTGCTAGGAAAAATCAAGGCTGCGAAGTCAGAGGCGGGAGTCGGTTTCACGTAGAGTCGATGCTATTTTGTCGGAGTAGGAGTTGGAAAAAACTGAACTCCATCTTGTTTTTTTTTGTCAAATTACAACTACAGTGCCATATATTGACAACCCGCTCTAGAATTAGACGAATTCCTAGTTTTTGATGGTTTTCGAAAATTGAACTTGCAACATTTTGTAATTGCAACATTTTGTATTTGCAAGATTAATAAAAAAAGCAATATTTTGTTAATGCAACATTTTGAAATGCAAACATTTTAGATGCTGACGGCTTCGATAACTCTCACGACAATATTCAAGAACTTTATCAAACATCATTTTAAAATCCCATATAGATCCCACATGTCGATTTTCGACATAATCGGTTAAGGAATGACCAGGTTTTATCTTTATCCGCCTTTTTCCATAACTTTATCAAAAACGCATTTTTTGAATCCTATTTAATCCAGGACCCACATGACTTCAACTAAATCGGCTAAAAAACTGCCTAGTTTCATAGCGATGGCCATATTTCAGAAATTTATCGAAAAATCATTTTAGAATCCCATTTCCATCGCACGTATCGAATTTCAACAAAATCTGTTAAGAAATGGAAAAATCCTTCCCTATTAGCCATTTTCTAGAACTTTATCGCAAATTCATTTTTGAATATTGTCAAAAAATCATTAAAAAGTCCCATTTTTCCACAAGTCAAATTTTAAAAATTCAAACTGTGATTTTTCAAAAATCGGATTTTGAAAACCAGGATTTTTAAAATCGGGATTTTGTTACACACCCGGCTCGATCAAATTCTACGTTTCCAAAAAGTTCTGGAGCCGGCACCAATGAAAACCTCATGAAAGACCTCGTTTTCGGTAGATGGCGACGTTGAACAGGACCTTCATCCTTCACACTCTTGCTTATCGTGCCTTGCGCCCTCTTGTTTGTAGTTTGGGTTATTTGGAAGAGCATTGTTGAGGCGGCCAAATCTCTTCTAGGGATGTAGGGGTAAGTGTTGAAAATATCAACTTTCCAAACTGTTCTTTAGGTATAAAATACTTCTCTTGGCTCCCTTAATACAAAATATTTAATATTATAAGACAACAGAAGCCGCTTTTGTTGTATTGGCACTGGAATCCTCGGTCGGAGTTTTACCGATTTATCGCATCGACTTATCATGATTACGCGAAACAATGAACTTTGTAAATTATGGTAAACGATTGTTTTTTTATTCTTAAGAGGATGAACAACAATTGGGAAATTTGGGTAAACATTTTTCAATCTTCAAAAATCAAGAAGGCTAACCATCAGGTAAATTTGGAAAAATTTTGAAAAAATTTGTTTTCTTAATTGGCCCGAATATGCTTTACGGTACTTATATTATCACATTGAACATGAATACGACAAAACGTAAGGATGTACAGTAGGCGTGGAATTAAGTGGGAGCAATAAATGTTTTTGAGTCAAGTGCCGCTGCTGCTTTGTACCATATTTTATTGTAGTATTGGAGAGCCTAACGGGTCTAGAGATTCCCTTTCAACTCAAACCTCTAGATATAGAGATAAGTAGACTAACATATAGAAAGGTGGTGGTGTATTCTCAATTTGATTTGCAATTGTCCGCGTTCAGGGCAGAGCAGGATGAAACTGCTAAAGCTCACATCTAATCTGGAGCATCTCCATCTCTCCGGACAGTTTAATCAAGATACTTAAATTAAATATTTAAGTTAATTCTTGCATGGTCCTTATCCATATTGAGTCAACACAATTGTCATATAGGTCCAAGCACACAAACAATAACATAATGTTTAAATAACATATGTTTAATAACATAAAAGAATCGTGCAATGGTGATTGTCGGAATAGTTGATGACAACTTGAGTCGTAAATACCTAATCTCTTATTACAAATAATAATCTAAAGTTAATTCTTGTCGTCTTAATGTTTAGTCATCACGAAGTTATGTTTTTATGTGTATCTAAAGAGATAACCGACACTAATTCCGATAAAATAAAATCATAGGCAAATATAAACGACCCAAAATAACGATTTGCTGTCAGTTTCTGGATGAAATTCCAATATATTCGGTCTATAAAGCTCTGCATTAATAATAATTACTAATTATTGGTGAGTACAAATATACAAAAAATATGCCTAAACTAATATCGTTCCATTTCTTGCAGGCGGTATAATGTCCGGCCAATGTAAGAAGATAAAACTGGACGATTCATCCAATTATTCAATATTAGATCTAAATGATGACTGCCTATTTGAAATATTGTCGTATCTCAGACTTGGTGACTTGTGTCGCGTTGGAGGAACGTGTATCCGCCTAAATGATATTGCACAAACATTTTATTCACATTATACCACTATAAATATGCAGTCGTTCGATTCGGCTGAATTTGCAAATTACGATACTTTCTCAATGATAATTAAACAAATTGGTCACCATGTTGAATCATTCCATTTGAACTACAACTTAGCGATGTTTACGAGCTTAATTCTAGAATTAGTTTTTAAATATTGTACAAAATTAAAAGAGTTCACAACCAGTTATTCCGCGTTAGGAGAAGATTTTGAATCGCAAAAAATCATAAAATCTAAAATTTTTAAAAATTTGGAATCGATTCACCTGGTTTACAATACTAGTTATTCAACAAAACTTGGTGATTTTGTTAAGCTGAAAAATTTAAAAAAATTCGGATTCTTCTCGAAGGGTAGATGGCCGCGCAACAAAAATGAAGAATTTTTAAAATTACATAATTTGGAAAGTTTATCTGTAAACGTATTAGACGTCGTTGGTTATGATATCTGCGAAAAACTTTTTGACAACAACCCACGCATTAATAAATTAAATTTATTCGATGGCCTAAACGATGGCATTATAAACTTATTGGTAGATAAGCTAATGTACCTTGAAGATTTAAGCGTGGATGAACCAAAGGTTGGTTGGGTGAATAAATTGGGGATATTTACCATGCGGGAAGTATCAGATCAAGCAATGATGAAAATAAGCGAAATAAATAATCTAAAACATTTTAGATCTTGGAAGGTACCGAGATGTCTATTAAAGAGGCTAGTACAGAATGATCAACTAGAATCACTTACCAGTTCAACCGAAATTCCAGAAGAGCTAGTTACAAAATTTACAAAACTAAAATTTTTGAGCATCACGAATGTAAATGATACCGTTTTGAACTCATTGAAATCACAAAAAACTTTGGAAAAGCTTGAGCTACGTCACGAGAATATAACGGCCGATTGTTTGATAAAGTTTGTTTCTGGTGCTACGAACTTAAAATATTTATCATTATCATCCCATTTCGACGATTTTCCACCAAATGAATCCACAGTAGCTTTCCTTAAACCTTTGTTCGAATATTTTAATCGACAAAAAAAAATTCAATTTGTTTATAATTATTACGTCGATTTATAAGAATTTTCATTCATTTTAGTCTATTCACGAGTATTCATTTTATTCACCAACTTCACCAGCTTGGTGCACTAATTTAGGCGAAAGTAATTCAGTAAATATTATCATAGAAATTTAAATAAAATTAAACATTTAAAATAATTAACTTTTATTTATCTATTTCCGAATAAATACTAAACTGCGATTCTTCAGATACTAATTTTTTTATTTCAATTTCCTCTTCTACCTCTAAATTGACTTCCTGGTCTTATGTGAACCTATAGCTTATTAAAATTACTTTCGATTCAGAATACGCAGAACTCCCGACCTTTCAGTTTGGACTACCTGTGGACGACAAACTGTCAGTTGAAGTAACTAAGTAGCGCAGCCGTGGTTATCTTCTTTGTTATATTTTATATAATTTAGAGCTATACCACGAAATATACTAACATTTTAGACATCACACGTCCCACCTTAAGACAATAGTTATTTTAAACTAAATCAGTTGACTAACTTAGCGGACATATGAGCGCGGCTTCTAATTATTCGGCAGCTCTTCTTGGCCCCAAATAGAAACGATGAGATTGATATAGCGTCTCCTAGCTTGATGAATTCTGCGGGGATTCCATCGAAACCGGGTGCCTTTGCATTTTTCAATCTACTAATACCTGCGTCTATTCAGATGATTAAATATACTGTCTAAATTGAAATGAAACATTACGAGAGTACCGAGCTTATAACCAGAAACGACCCCACAGCGCACCACAACAAAAATTAAATATAATTTTTTATTGTCAAATGCCAACCTTTGCACACACATTTGGAGCTAAAGGGATTATTTGCAACGGGGTATAAAAGACCACAGAAATGTACGGATGCGACAAGTGGAGTTAGTTTATTTGGAAATTGACCGCTGTTAGTGTGTCTAGCCCTTAAAACAGTTTTAAGTTCCTCAATAGTTCTGCTACTTCGGTCAAAATAGTACTTTATTTATTCAAAAATCTAAAATAAAATACATCATTCTTCCTCAAACCTCCGCTGCAGTTCTTGCATCAGAAAATAGGATCAGTTATTTAATTTTTTTTTAATCCGAGAAGATTTTTGACAGTCCTCTCATTTAATTATTTTGTTTAATTTCGAAGCCATCCGCAGGATCATGTGCGCTCCAGGTCATGTACGTCAACACTATTGACTGTTACTTCAGGCGTATGTCAGCTCAGTCATTTGAGAGTTTATACTTTTCATTCTGTCGATAAATGACGTTATAACACGAAAATTTAATTTCAAATGACAGTAATCTGCTACAGTCGAACTTAAACAACTTTGTCATGTGTTCAAGAAACAACCTTAAGCATTCATTTCGAGATTTCTTTAAAAACAATGATATCGTCAAATTCACAGAGTAACAGAGAATTAAAGTTTAGAGACCAATAAATAATATTACCAATCGAGCAAACTCTAAACTAGGCTCTTTATACAGCCTTTGTACGTGCTCTGCTAGAATAGCCTAGCGAAGTGTGGTCTCCATAACACGAGGTCTACATAAAACGTACTTTTATGTAAATTCAACAGACATTTTGCTTTAGGTGGCTTTCTTTCTACCCATTCCGAAATAGAATTTTTTTCTTACATAACATAATTTTCGTTATAACGAAGATGCCGGAAAACAAATTAAAATAATTTTAAAAAATCATTAAAATTTGAAATTCAGAGAGACATGACTGGTATCTACGAGGTAGGTGGAATTGAAAAAATCGTATTGGGAATTGAAATAATCCCAATTCCTATTGGGTTTCTTCCTTTCTAAAATCCTAATTCTACGATACAGTCGGAGTTTATTCAACACACTATTTAACAAACCGGATTTTATGATAATCTGTCAAGCATTAACAATTTCACAGCCTTGGCCTTGTGGATTTTACATAATTCAATCATATAAATCTATAAATCAAATTTGTTGGGGAACCAATAAGATAATGGACAAATTTCATTCTAGTTATCTAAACTCTTGTAGGGTAAACGTACAAAACTTGATAAGGTCTATGTATTATCTATGTCTAGGTATTTCAGGTGCTTTCGATCATGAGCATAACTCACACCAAGCATTTGATTAAATGGTAAAGCAAAGCAAAAATAAAACCCAAATTTTCTATTTTAAGCAGAGTATCTGGTAGGCCCAACCCGTATAATTAGATAGCAAAGGATGTGGATACAGATACACTTAAACTAGGGTGGGGGGAAATATGATATGATCGATTAGCAAAAATTTTCTCAAAATTAAAATTTAAATTCCGTGTAAGTTGGGTCACTAAGTCACTAATCGGTTTAACAAATTTTTACTTAAGATGACGCAACTCAAAATTCTATACTAAATTTTTCCAAATGAGAACGCAACGCTAAGAATTTTTTTTTGTTAGTCTGAATTCACTCGGCAGAGCAAGGGATTGAAATTCTCCGGATTGAAAATGTCTTAGAAAAGTGATTTAAAAAAGTAGTTCCAGTATACAAATGAACTAGTAAACCTAGATTTGCTAGCCAACCAAATACTGGGTACATGATCTTAAACCTATTGAATCGATAAATTCAAGCTTACTTGAAACCGATCCGTCAAAAGAGTCAGATAATCTGATTCCTGTATTTTGGAAGATCTTTGAAATTTGCATAAAAATGCACATTTTGCTCTCAGCGGGGATTTCAATGAATCACATTTTCACAATCATAGTGTAAGAAAATATTAAAATTTATATCCAATTCGAAACTACTTCTAAACCTGAATTTTGTTGAGAATTAAAATATTAAAGGTCACTTTTCGAATTAGAAATGTTTGCATCTGAATGTATCATAGCAGGAGAAAATTGTTCATCATAGTTGGCTTCTTTATCAGTAGTATGATTCAAATTCGATTTATATAAAACAAACTCAAATTCCATTACTACTGAAAAATATGCCAACTATGATCAAGAATTATATTTTACTTTCTGTGCAATCCAGAAACAATGAGTGCTAATTTCAAAACTGGCCTTTAATATTTTATTTCTCAACAAAAGATTTTTGAAGTAAGCGGATTTGTTTTCATTATTTCGTATTAACACTCTTAAGTTGAGGAGACGCCGAACCGCCCCTACTTCAGTTAACAAAATTTTCAAAATTCCGTTGAAAAACTGGTATATTAAACTTCATTCCGAATATTAATTTAATAGACAAAAGCACAAATTACACAACAACCCCTGTCACAAAAAAAACCCGCAAAAATAATATTCAAAAATTATCGATGACTTTGCACTTAATTCACCCAAAACATAAAATTCAGTGACTTGCGCAAAAAATTTCAAATCAATAACATCACAAATTTTTAAATTCTTTTCTTCGCCACTAATGTGTAATTAATCTTTAGGTTTGTGCCTTTGGATTCTACTCTGGAAATAGCTCGCAGTGTACATGATGTCAATCGCAATATATGTGACGCCATACAGCAATAATGGCACACAACAATTGTATGTACATTACGGAAATATTGCTTATGGCATCAATGGCATTGCATCGTTATTGAAAGGTAACGTCGGTCACTTAATGAACTTTTCATATTTCGAAAACGTGTTCGGAGTCAATGATACTTGACTAAATAATATTTATTTATAAATTAAATAAAATCTTAATTACCGCGGCTGGGATGGGATATGATTTTATTTTTGGAGTACTCATGGCCCGATCGACTTTATTTATTCAAGGGCAATACTATTAAAATTAGTTATATATGATAGGTCATAAATAGTGTATATTCTAAATAAGCTTAATGGCTTTTTTAATATAAAATATAAATTAATTAATTATTATTTATATTGTGATTTGTAATGGTCTGCGTGTCTTCAGACTACATACAATATAATTAAGGAGATTTTATTCGGTAAATCAATTTTTAACTTTATGTGACAGCAATCCGACACAAAAAGCTCATAAAGCGTTTCTCGCTAATGCGGGGAAAAAACTATAAATTTTAAAAACTGATAAATTATATCTGTTCGTACGGAAATGGTATATCTCTAAACAAGTTTGACACCACAGAAGGCAAACAACTAGCTGCGTGGGGTATTTATCTTATTGTACACGATTCTTACACATAGGAAACCCGAATGACTAAGCTTTGATGTATATAATTAATCAAATTCGCTTTAGTTAACAATAAAAATTCCATAAAGTGTTTTCATTGGGGTAGGCTATTTCAAGTATAACATTACATTTTGTTTTGTTTTTATTATATGGAGACAACATTTAGTGGTTTTTAATTCTGATAATTAAAATATTAAACACACTTGAAGTACACTTTATGCATGAATTGGAAAGGTAGTTAACATTGGGGACCCACAGATAAAACACAAAATCTGGTATAATCCTGAGATGGCGCGTGCTAAAAACTCGTTCACTTTTCTTTATAGGTAACTCACCTCTAAAATTTTTACTTTTTATTAATAATAATTATTTTTTGTAATATGTACACAATAAACCACTTCAATTAATTTTGTACAACTTTCATATTAAGAACTTTCTTATGTATTTATTTATTAAAAATCACTTTTTAGTCACAAATCACAGAGTTACTCGGATGTTCACAAAAAAAAAATATTTTTATTCACCACTCTACTGTATATTATACTCAAGCTATTATAACTCAGGGTATGCGAATTGAGCAACGGTTTTAAATCGACTGAAGGTAAATTTTTGTAACACCTTCATTTTTATATAATATAAGAAATACAAATTTTTTTTCGTCTTCGCTATTTACTTATCGATGCTCGTTCGTTAAAGCAAAAGTGTATTGCAAACTTAAAAAGAACGATAAACGCGTTGAATTAAAAACGTCTTCGATTTTCTTTTGAATTGATAGCAAATTAGTAATGCACTAACTTCTTAGTATATAGAAAATGGAAATTTCTTTAAATTATTTGAAAATTTTTTACGATTTTTTACTAACACGATTGACAACATTGCAACTTGTTCTTCTAAGTGGCGATTATATAAAATTTTTGTTTAGTCGTCGAATTGCGACTTAAAAAAAGGTTGTCACACAAAATTAGCAGAAGGTGTAATAGTATTTATATCATAAAAGTAATTAGCGGTGTTTCACAAATCTTGTGACACATAGTTGATAGCGTTGTATAACAGTAAACCCGGTTTGCTAAGGTGCATTTGTAGATGCCCAAGTTAAACCCTTTTTAATTAAATTTTGCAATTTTTACTAAGATTTTAACTATGTTTTTACCACCAACACACAATGTTGTATTTCACTAAGTTTAAGTTCACACCCATCAGACAGATTTTGAATAATCATTGTACAACAACAATTTAAGAACATTTATTATAAAATACAAAATGGTTATTAAATATTTGATTGATGGTATGAAATATTGGTCCACAGAGTACGAAGGGGTACAAAGTTAAAAACTATTCTTGCAACTGTTTAACAAGAATGTACATACCATTTACATAAACCTTACACAACGTATATTATACAAAATTAGACGATTTTTTTAAAAATTGAGATAAATTAAAACACGATGTTGTTCACTGCTAAAATTAATTAAGAATAATTTTTGTAAAATATTGCACCGTTTAAAATATTTAACGGTAAATAAATTATACAAGTCATTGATTCATGATTACTATAATACGAGTACAGTCAAACGTATATCTAATAAGTATAGTAAGAACCCAGTAAGAACCCAGTTTACAACAAGTCACATTAGTTCTCAAATGACCGTCCACGTTCAAATAATACCAAAAATGTACACTGTTAAATTTAAAAATATTCCAATTGGATTTCTTTTGTAGTTAAATTGAAACATTTTTAGGTAATCATTAATATTTATATTAGAGAAGACCCTGTGCCCCTAATATTGTGGCTGTAAAGATCAAATAATTTTCTAACAATTTGAGATAAACACGAGAAAATTGTAATACAATTTATTAAAGCTTTTTAATTTTAAAGAAGGCTATTTTAGACAATGCATCTTTTTCTTCTTTTATATCTCCAATCCTAGAGATGTTCATGGAGTCTCACCTATATATGATCGAATAGCTAAATCAAAACCGGACCGCTTGACGAACAAAATTTAATTATGATGATTTTTAAATTGTCCAGCGTATTTTAATCAATTTTTCATTTCAATCAATCATTTCAATCTATTTTCCAATTTTCCTGTTGCCAAACATGGTTAATTTATGATGATAATTACTGTACCATACAGTATACTTAGGAGTTTCAAGATTTTGAATAAAATTTCAAATTTTATGTTGCCGATCCTAGAGATGTTCACGGGATCTCACCTACAAAGTCAGATAGATCAGTCAAAACCCTATGAGTGTGGTGAACGGGATCTAATTATGATGATTTTTAGCTTGTCTATTCTTTTATATATTCGAATAGGTCAGAAAATTTTCTATCAATATTGTGAAAATGGGACACGATTGATGATTTTCACCATGGTATTTAAAATTTATAACTTCTTCATTTTCAATTTAATTCTCAATTGGAAATTTTGGTATTTACCACAATGGTATGTTTGGTATGTTTTACAAAATCGAGAACCAATTCCTTCAAGCAGGATTCGATCATCACCATACAAAATGTTGGTAATCATGGCTTTTGACATTTACGAAAAGACGACTAAAAACAAAAAGATTTGAAAATTAAATGGCGAGATTTACATAAATAAAATGGGAGATCTTTATGAAATTTGGTGGACATTTGTGTACCGGAAGTGACAGTATTTTTGATTATACGAGTATAAGACAGTTTTTACATTCATGGAAAAAGAAAGTCAGGTGTTGGCCACAACATATTCACCCCTTCATTTCTTATATCTTGAGAAAAAGAGATTGGAATTAACACAAAAAGCGTTTGAAACTAGTGCAGGTTAATCGATTATTGTTTTAATTGTGTAGTTATATTGTGGTAAATTAAACGGAAAATAAAACCTGTAGCTTGTTAATCATAACGTTATTTAATAAGTAATACATTCGTTTACTTGTTTCATATATCTTCCCATGATTCACACCAAATTGACAAAACAGAAATTTTATTTTCCTACGGACGGGAGATTTAGTAACCTTGTTATGCGATTCTTGATTGTTCTCAATTTTTTAAAACATTTTAAATTATGTACATTGGAAGTTAGTACCTAAGTTTCTTGTCTTAAAAGTGGAATTTTTTTGATAATATGTATTTATATATCTGTTTTTAATTTAACACTTTATGTTTTGGTTTTCGTATATAAATGCATGAATGACAAATATTTATTAATAAACTTGTTTGGAGATTTTCTGAACTTTGTTTTGATTATTTCTCGATGTTTGTTTAACCGCCGTTGACCTGTACTATCAATTAACTTCAACGAAGTAAATGTAGGGGTAAGGCTTATAAATGTAACCAAATGGAGTTTGCCCGAGTGTATGAAAAATTTTATTTTCTTGGGGGTGAATAACGAGCAAAGAGCAGCACATTTATTTTTTAATCGGAATAGGAAATTTACTGCAACATAATATTTCACCAGTCAACAGTTCTAAATATTCCCATTATGTCACTTACGTTCACATTCTTATATTTTAGGGTTTATAATACTCAAGGTATTCCACATATATTTATAAAGCAAGCATTGCCTCCGGATTAGTTACATACACAATAAGCTTCAAAAAATGCCGATGACTGCACCATGCACAACAAAATATATTGTATATTGTTTGTTGATAAACATTTTGATAACACTCAATATTAAGATCATGCTTTCTAAAACATGTTTCTTCTGTAGTTTTATTTATAATTTTGGCAGGGCCACATGATCTTTAACTAGAGTGATGACGAAGTAATACACATCAGTAAAGGAATGTGTATAAAGTGAGTGGCTAGTAAGGCAGCGCTTACAGGAAATATTTTGAAACTTGATTTTGATTCAAATTGTTTCTTGGAATGTGTATTGTTAGTAGGCCGGTTCCGTAAAAACGAGTTCATACTTAAGAATGTTTTGAAAATGCATACAAAAACATACCGCAAGACAAATTATATGGAATTTTTAAAGAAAATTATGATCAAATAAAATTACAATCTCGTGAAAGAAAAGGTTTTTATTACAGAAGTCGACAGCTTAGCGAAAAATCTAAATTCAATTAAAGCTATTTCCAAAATCAATGCAAATGTGAATTAATGATAAGTTACCATTCTCATAAATCAAAGTTGAATTTTTAAAAAATGTTTACGAGATAAGTAAAAAATAATAATTTACTAATGACCGGTTGCACAGGCAAATGACTAACGGCCGGTTAGTTGTGCGCCAATTAAATGTTTTAAAATCTGGAACCCTTTCCAATCAGAAAAAAACAACGCAAATTTTGATAAAATATATATTTTATTTCGTGTAAATAGCTTGTTTGTGTATCACAATTTAAAGGGCCAACGACTTTTTAACTAATCGTTAAATATTTCCATGGAATAAAATATATTTAATCCAGTTTACATTGATTTTTTCTGTTTGCGAGAATTGTTTCCATATAAAACATTTAAATGGCGCCATGCATTTAAATGAACTAACCGGCCGGTAGTCATTTTTTGTGCAACCGGGCATAAAAGTGGTTCCTTATATATTTATGTGCAAAAATTTTTCTTGTTTACGTTGAGTTGAGATATGCAGATGCGTTCTTAAATTGAACAAGTTTTGCTAAAAAATGTGTCATCCACTCATGGAATATACCCAACCAAAAACATAAATTTCTATATATAAAAACTGCTTATTTTGCAGAAATAATCAAAACAACACAATATTTCAAAAGTTGAAGAAAACAAAAAATGTATCTAACGCCTATAAGAATATTTTAATCGCGAGATGCAAACAAACAACATTTTCAGGGTTGCAGACTGTGAGAAAGTATGGTTAACCGGTTGTTTTAAGGTCTTTTTAGAATTAAATTATAAAATTTCATGTTTGATCTTAATCCTTCCAATGTAGCCTATATCCTTACCCAACATCAAAATTAAGGAAATGATGAGGATATAACATACTATAGAAAGGTTTTTCCAATGACGTGACGTTCATAAATCATAAATCAAAAACAAATCTTTTCGTTTGAAAGAGTTAATGCCGAGCTAGCTAGGATACTTTAAACAGACTCTGGTTGAAACAATCAAATATTTTGGTTTGGTACGAATTTTGGTTCGACACATATGCTATTTGGCAACTCTACGTTTCTACAACTCACACATCATCATATACGTACGAAAGTGAAAACAAACTTCTCAACAGTAACAAATGATATCACGATTAAAGGAGTTCCTCAATTAATTCAGTTGCTCAATGTTTGTCTATAATGCGAGTTGTGAGTCGACAAATTATTTTAATTCAGTTAAAGCAGAATCAGTAACTAACTTAAATAATTATAAATGTTCAATTGGCCTAAATCTGATGACATGTGCGGTTTTCGTGCTACTAACTGTAACTCCATTTAAATTAAACATTATCTTTCCAATGTTTTTCGACGCTGCACGGTGCAAGGCATCTTACTAATAGTACTTAACAATTTTTTCGGTGAATTGAGATTTCTGTGAATTGTCGTTTTCTGTAAAATATTTTCAATAAATGGACGTGGACCTCATACCAATGCAGTAAATAGTTAAGCGAAAAATGCAGTATTTAAAGGAAACTAAAAATATGTTTTCAGTGTCGAGGAGAATGGAATAGTCAACAAAAAACTCAACTTAATTGAATCAATTATATTGAAAGAACAACGAATTCCATGGATTCACTTATGTTGATTTCGATTGAAGGAAAAATGTTACACTGAGGGTAAAAATGGTACTCCATGCTGTCAAAATGTTCGATTGAAAAAAATACTACAACGGTAATATTTTGCTTCACCCAGGGTAATTTTCTCTATCCAGGTATTTTGATCAAGTAAACCATTTTTTGTTGTTGTAATACGCTATTTTTTCTATTCGCTTAGAGCGTTTGTGTGAAAGGGAGAGCAAAAGTACAGGTACTGTTCGTCGTGTCGAAATTTGGAAATAAATAGGACATTTTATAAATTTCATTTGACGTCTATATACGAAATAGAAGTGCATACATAATTTTTAAATATGTCTCAGAATGTGTTATGTTGTTAATTGAAACCTTTGGCTGATTCAAGCATCATTGATACTAAAGGAGATCTATCAGGTAATTCTGAAATATCACATTTAATGGGAGAGGGTTTCGGTTTCTTAATTGGAGGATACAACTCATAGAAGTATTTTCTCTTAGAATATTTCTCCTATGAAAGCTGCCGCACAATTGGCTTCCCCCAACGTTATTCAAGTTTTATTGCGTTTTATAAAAACATTATTTCATCAAATATAAAAATGGCCTACTTTATGTAGGCGCCAGATGGCATTTAAATCAAAGCTCCAAGCGAATACTTGTCAAAACATACGTGTTTAATAATCGGGATAATAACTTTAATCGAGTATGTATTACGTTATAGAGGATATTTAGAGGATATTTTAACTTATTATCATCATTATTCTCCTCAGATTCATCTAATGAGGAATTTTTGGATCAAAAAATTGTCTATCATCGACATGACTTAACAGCAAAGATGAAACAAATTATTTTGACAATCAAAAGCGGTGTAGTTCATTTCTGTTCTGAGGGTACTATTTTTAGAGTAGGAAAATATCCAACGAAATCAACATTAATCTAAATTCAGTATACTCATGCCCGGTTGGACAGAAAATGAGTTAACAATTGGTTACCAAACTGATTGAATCCCATCTCTTTAGGTAAAATTTGATTTCGTTTCACAAACGAGTTTGTATGATTAGTTTACAAAATGTCAATATATGTCGATATAATAAATTATCTATAATAAAAGATTTGAATTTTTCGTTTTGATTTGCATTATTAATATTTTTTCTAGCAAGTTTTGCTTTTTTGATAAAAACAAGAAATTCCCAAAATCCGTGCATCTAATTTCACAAATACGGAAAAAATTAATACTATGGGTGTTCTTATAAGTACCGATTTTAATGTTCAGAGCATGGGTTCCCATAGAACGGCATCACACTAAGATCTTTAAACGATCAATTGAAAAAACAAAAAAGGAAAAAACTGCTGATAAGACATCAATATTATTTATTTATTCAATCATTTATTCAAGCACGTATAAATTACTATTTCTAGATAGCTAGTTTATGACATGATAGGGTAAAAAAACACATTTCTGAAGTATCCAACAAAACACGAAGTAATGGAGCCTTTGATTATTACACCACCTTATTATTACACCACCTATTACACCACCATGTATTACTTTTTTGATAAATATAAAAAATTATTTTATTTTAAATAATTTTTAATTGTCATATATTTTTAATTTACAAAATAAGAACAAAATAATGTCAAAATAGTGTTAATATTATTCGAAATAGCACTAGCATCGATTTATACATAGAAAATACGGCTTGTAAACCGATGCAAAGAATTTGGCAAACAAATTGCAAAAGTCGGATGGCTGACTGGCGGTGGAGGCCTGGTAAGACATATTCGACGGAAAACCAGATACCTTTTTCTCAAAACTTGCTCGATTTGCACTAAGTAATTATTGTAAAGGAATCAATTAAGGGTCTTAAATTCATTGCGGGAGTTGACAAGATCGGGATAGTATTCTACGCTGTTAAGCCTGCGTACAGCAAATGAAACTTGTTGCGTCGTTTCTCGAGCAGTTTCTCTCAGTATTATACCATAGCTCACGAAATCCGGGTTTATTATTGAAAACCCGCGGAACGTGTCTCTCGATACCACTCCCGAGAAGCTCTCAATCGGCAGTGCTGAGAAATTCATTCAAGGATGCATAGTCGGCCATTCTAAAATTAAAATGAAAATCATTAGAAAAATAATTAATTGGTGTGTGTAAATGCATGCAAGACATCGTTAGCAAATAGCAGGTCCAGGAATTTCCCTCGGCTGCCACTGAAACAATTAAACTCTGCTGTTGATATGAAAGTGAAGTAATCGCTGATAGTCAATGCTTTCTCATCAGTTGTCGATGAAGAAAACACACCGTCGACATCGTTCCATAATATACTGGATAAGTTAAAGTCACCCACAATGATAATTTGATCACAAGGGTGAACTGAAGGTATGACGGATGAGTCGATGTAGTTGATAAACGTGTTGTACACATCCCGGTCAGATCCGTAAGGAATATAAACGGCGACGGCAACAATCGAGGTTCTGATGAGAACAGCAATGACATCAAGGAAGGGATGTCAGACGAGCACATCATTGGAGACTGAATTCTTTACATCAATTAAAACACCATCGCCTCTACAACTAGTATATCAAAATCTTATCTGTCCTTTCTATGATCAGCATAGTCAGATGGAAAGTACTCTTCGGATAACATATTGATCGTAAGTCAGAGGCCCTCAGAGGCCCTATTCCCAGATTCGTACGATTTTTATTTAAAATTGAATAGGAATGTTATACTTTCGTTTTCGTATCGTATACAGGAATAGGGCCCCAGGTCTCGCTGAAGAGGTAAGAGGAAATCTCTGGTTTTATCTCGGATACTGGAGGCATTGTGTTAGTAGATAGAAGTGAAAGCCTTGATGGTAATAGATGAACCGACGGTCGTTGATAAATTAAACTGATTATTTAAAGCAGTAGTTCTTTCGCTGTAGAAACGTGGCCATAGTCCGGTTTTTTGATGTGCGAGAATAATTTGTAAATGAGCAGATTATAGCACCAGCAGAGCAAACATCAGAATTGTTAAGTGTAATGTATTAATTAAAATCCTATAATAGAACTGGGTACAAAAACATTGATCATAATGGACCGAATGACCTTCCTGCACAAGATCGATGCTTTGTGATCAATTTTTGTTAGTGTGGGCTGTTGAAATAAACTCAACGGTACCCATACTACCATAAAATAAATATTTGCATAAATCCACCCTTAGGGGTAGTTGCATCCCTGAGGGGTAGTTTCCTGGAAATTGAATTATACCAATATATTGTAATCAATTTGTAAATGACCCCAGTCCCACCCCCCTGTGTCGTACGATTCAATAAATATTAACAGAAGCAATACAAAAAGTGTGGTGTAGCTTTATCCAATGTCAGTCCACACACTAGCCTAACCTGACCTGTAACAAATTTGTAATTAATCTGTAAAAAAAATCTTGTACCATTTTCATTCGATTGTGCTACAAGTGTTGAATTAGGGCCATTAAATAATGCATGTCCATTGTATTACAGCATGCAAATGTCGCTTCGTGATCCTAAAAAAGGATGGTACTTCTCCCGTAACGTACGAGTTTAGGAAGTTTCAATCTCTTCAAGATTATCTAACGTTTAAAATTCTCATTACACACATTTAATTGAACTCAAGAGTTCGATCAATTTTACAAATTATAGGTTAGCTAATTTAATCTGAAGCAGACAAATCATATAAATATAATTAAACAAATACGTATATGTAAATCACGTAAACTTCGGACAACATTAATGACGTCTTGCCAATAAGAAGTGTACACAAAACTATCAATTATAGACGAAACTTAGAACCTTCCTGGAATCACGTTGCAAACATTTATTAAAAAGTTGACCTGAATCTTGAAAGTAAAACTATTTACAATAAAGCTAAACTTGTAATAAGAAGCGATCTTTCATATTGGTCATAAATTAATTATAGAGTTGACATTGTACTTCGAGGTGAGGTTACCTCACCTCGTAGGGAATGAATTATTATATTTCGCTAGGTCATTGTGATTATTTTTGTAAATATACGCTCAAAGTGTTTACTAAACTTTTATTTGTTTGACCACAGGTGCCTGGTGAGATAACCGATTGTTTTGATGAATTCAAAATCTCATTAATTCGAAATGAAACTTCCAAGCTTCTTGGTAATCGAAGCTTCATGTAAAAAAAACTTATCTGTTTAATATCGTTATTTGCGCGAAAACGAATGAAACCGGGACCGATGAATGTTTGCCGTACTTTAGTGGCTCACCGCGGTCTGATCTGATGCCGCACCTCGTTTTGATGCAAAAGAAATACATATCATGGCTATCAGCAAGATTTAGGAACCTACCGACAACATATTTAGATAAATTTTACAGTGATTTTAGCCCTTGAAATTGACCACAATTTGAGCTAATTAAGAAAACCAAAATAAAATTATCACTTATAATAATATTTTTCTGTAACATGAAATCATCTCGAACCAGAATCACGAACTTATTCAAAACATTAATCAATTTGTTGGTATTTACGAGTATTGTCTTGGTCATGAACTTGAGATTTTATGTAATAAAATTTTGAGATTTTTTTCAATACAATTCTTAATGGTTGTCTTTTCTTTTGATTTTATTGTTTATCCCGCGCACACATGCCACGATATGACCGCCAAAAATTTATGAATGCTAATTGATTTACACGATTTTAACAACTAACTGAATGTGTGATTGATGATTTTTGTGAAGATTCATTTCGCATTTCAAACATATGCAAACGTAACGAACAAACAAACGAGTTTTATGAAATTTACCAGAAAATAATTTATCTTAGGGTGGCTTCCAAATTTCAATATAAGATGTGAAGGGCCTCGGTCAAATAAAAAATATAAGTGTATCTGAAATAAAATATCGGGAGAACTCTTAAATTTCGATGAATTAAATTACGAGAATATAGGTATATCGATAACATTTCATTGACGTCACACATTAATGTGCTAATTGAGCTTTACCATTGTTTGTTAAATTTGTTATGCTAAGAGATATAAAAGAACATTATTGCTTAGTCATTGTTGCTCATCAAATTATTAAAATGATTATTCTTGGCTTTCTAAAAGCTATACGCAAAAAATTTTGTAAATTTAATGTTGAATAAACAACATGCGCTAGCCCGATTATATGACGTTAATATGCAAGAGGATATTTATTCAGTTTTGGTTTGGCTAAAACTTAAATAAAATGAAAGTAATCATCATCCTTTTCAAAACAATAGCTCTACAAAGAACCTCAAACTGATACCAATGAAGAAGATGATTTATCATTAACCATATTTTTTTCTTATATAGATCAACCGATCAAGTAATTTCCCTTACTAGGGTCATACTCGGTGGACTGTTAAGTCTCGCTACAATGGAATTTGTACAAATAACCATACATTGCAAAATACGACAGTGGCGTTTTGGACAAAGAGCAAAGCGCAATTGATATAGCAATCTGAACTACTGCGAGGCAGCCCAAGATCTCTTAAGCCCTTGAGGCAGATATTGAAGCAGATGGGTTCATAATACTGATCAAAATACCCACAAATAAAGTTTGAATCTCGGATAAAATCCCTCCCAATAAACCCAGACACAAAATAATAATTATTTCAAGTTCAACGCTAGAGGCAAGACTTTGCTAGAAGCTGTTCACAGCTGTAACACGTCATTATAGCAAATAGATAGTGCACGTGCACCTTATATAAAAATGATCGATATTACTTTTACATGTCGCCAGCTGCTAGCAAGGGAAAAAAACTTTTTAGGAAACTGGAGAAGAAGAGGCTAGTTGTCTGATGCCTTTGTTGTAGATATGTTTATGGAATAGGTAGGTGATATCAATATACCTGCAAGTACAGCAGAGAACAAGGCACAACAAGTGGCCAAGCAATTCCACATGGCATGTTAGCATTTTTGCCAAAAAAGGAGCCAAGCAATGGAACTAACCAGACTGCATCTGAAGAGAAGGCTCATTTGGAGCTGAACCAACCAAAATTATCGCCAAAAAACTGCGTTCTTCTGTGCTTACAGTCGCGGAGACGACCATTAAAAAATTTGCAGTATACGTGATATTAATGCGGCAATCATTATTAAAGAGGTGAAGGTTTATGCTTTCCGTAAGAAACTACACTGACGATTTTTCTGCGCCGAACATCACGTGGCACATTCAACCAATCAGAAAGGACTTCTTCGCCGAATTTTCGGCACGGCTAAGACATGAACAAAATTTATCTTTTCGGCGCAACGACACAACATACATAGAATAATTTTTTTTTTAACTTCATCTGTTTTTTTTAAACTATGTGTCATTCTATTGTTTATGTATGGATGTGTGAAAAAACTGTGCCGAAAAATCGTTGAATATGTAAATCATCGATAATACGCGTTCGCCGAATTTCCTGCGGTAAGCAGTCGCGCCGAAAAATCGTCGGATATGTAAATCCACCTTATTTCTATTTTTTAAATAATAAAAACAGTTAGAGCATGCTATGAGTGTTGTGATTTTTTCTGTATATTTTGTGTGTTAACAAACCTGTCTTTATTAAACTCAATAAACTTTTTGTCACGCAGACAAATATTTCTGTAATTAAAATGTCTTTTATCATATACATTTTTTTTTTATAAATCCTAAGATTTTCTCCTCCATCTTGACAAAATTTAGTGTCAAAAGTGAAAAATAATGTAGCATAAAGTTGGCCAAGATAATTTTTTTCATATTGTCAATACCGACAGATGTCCACTCATACTAGAAATAGAGTCGACGTGCGGAATTCTGCATGATATGCATCATTCATGTATTTTATGCATCATTCATGTATTTTAATCCATATACACTAGTGTATTCTAATTTTGATGAATGCGGAATTCTGCACGTGTGTTTCCAAAAGGCATTCAGCCGTTCCACACGGGTTGTCAATAAAGCAGAATCATCTTCGTTTCTTTCCCCGTTTACCTATGATACCGGTTTTAATTGCGACCCATTTTTCAACGAAATTTTTTCCTTGTGAAGCAGCTTCAACAAAAATAAAAATGAAATAAAAAAAATTAAGACCATTTTTGAGATGTAGATTTTAGTTTAAATTTTATTTTCGAGAGAGCAGAATAAAATAAAGTTTTTAATTAGCAATATAAAATCTATTACCATTTACTTTGAATCTTCAATTGACATCCCGTGTGGAACGGCGCATTGTGATTATACTTTGTATGAAAGTTCAAAGTATTTTCCATATTTTTGTAGTTTGGTCACTGCAGTCTGATGAGACGACCGAATTTTTTAATTTAAATAATTCAATATTTCATTCAGCCGTTCCACACGGGTTGTAAAATGAAGTCTGCTTCACGCTTCAAAAAAAGTCGTAATAGATTTTTTATTGCTAATTTAAAACCTTGTTTTATTCTGCTCTCCCGAAGATAAAATTTAAACTAAAATCTACATCTCAAAAATTTCCTTAAATTTTTTTTATTTCATTTCTATTTTTGTTGAAGCTGCTTCACAGCAAAAATTTTTGTTGAAAAATGAGTCGCAACCGGTATCATAGGTAAACGGGGAAAGAAACGAAAATGAAGCTGCTTTTTTTGCCCGTGTGGAATGGCTCATTAGTTCGAAACCAAACTCCCAACATCTTGGTAACCTCAACTCAATGCTAAAATAAGATCTGGCTATTACCCAGAATAACCCAAAATTAAAAATTAGTTAGTACATACAATTCTTTAGTTTAGTTGAAATTATTTTTTAGGACGGTTGATGAAAATGAAAGAATGAGGCTAAACTTTTGGTTCCGCAGTATTTGACGGAGGTTTATGTATATACCTTAGACACATAATATTTTTAGACTACGGTTTTGATATCGTATTCTCGTATTTCTGCAAACAACATTGTCTCTGCGGAACAAAATGTGATAAATTGTTACAGGAAATAAATAACGTCGTAAAATTAGCTAATTTTCGTTTTATTTGGTTGAGGCTAAATAGGTGAGAATTTTTAGAAATGTACACAATATATTTGCTAATCCAGATAACAAATTTTATTTAACAGGAGATAATTTTTTAAAAAAAAATATTGATTTTATTCTTCACAAAATATCGCGATTCTGCTACAAAACAATATACTGTTCAAAGATCACATGTAAACCTATGTATACCTAAAATTGAGCAATCATGATCTTCTATTTAAATTCAATTATTACTTGACAACGTCAATAAACTTAAATTCATGGTACAAATGTACTTACTTAATCGGAGGTCAAACCGGACTTTAACCCAAACATTTTTATACTCGAATATGTGCTTTGGTTGCAAAACGTCATTTAACATCGACGATCACGACAAATTAAGGCGCGCTGTTGTTTTAAGAGCGAGAAACCAACGCAAATATACGTATGTAGATATTGTTTGTACAGTAATTGAAATCGCGATAATCATTTGAAAGTTGTTTATATGTACAATGAAGATGATTTCAACTAACTAAATAATATTTACGCAGATGGGGCAAGTATGACGGCAAATTTTTCAAGAATCTTCAAAATTATATCTTTTGTGTAATGTTGTATTACACCGGCAATCAATTTGTAAAGCGGAGGTATACATCTACCATGTAATTTGTTTTGTTTATGTCCATGATCGGGGATTTACCCAAGAAAATTACGAATGTAGTTTTCATCTATATTTTCTCTATCTTGATTCACAATACCTTCATATAAACCTGTAATAAACCTTGAACCAAGGTTTTGCACTGATATCCGTTTGTTATATATACGAATGTGTGATTGTTTTACTAAGAAAATGTAGGGTTGATGACTGAAGTTAATTGTAAAATTATACCTTGATAATGGAATGGTTTAATCCTTTCGTTTCGCTTAGAATGCACAGCATATTCAAGGTAATAAATGACGAGTGTGGTTTCTTCTATTAATTGTTAATTGTGTAAGATTTAATAACAATATTGTCGAAATTTATCCGTTTTAATAATTAAGACGAGCCTATAATTTTAATTAACGTTCATAATGAAAGGCATGTAACTGCACATAAGAATTAACTAAACCAAATAAAGTAATAACCATATGCAATTTATACGTAAGAAATTAACAACCTTGAAAAAATTGTAAATAATACATTGCGAGAACGTTGTGCACGCAAAGGTGCGTTCACTATTGATCATGAATCATGACATCGGGGTCATACAAGGCAAAATATAATATGATGAATAATTTCAAGTTTATGGTAAACGAAGATGTTCCGTAATTTTAATTTTCCGACAAGCCAAATTGATGAGTTTCCAGAAATTCACACTGCATTGGGGATTTCCAATGCGACTTTCAGAAATCAATTTACTTACTCTACTCGTAAAGATTGTCTATATAGGCCTTCAAAAATATTTTTATACAATATTTTAGAAATGATTTGTGGTTATTCTAAAAATTACTAAGTAGATTCCCTAGACGTGAGTATTTTTTATATTTTGCATCTATTTACGTAGGATAATAAAATTGGTGAAATTTTCATATATATCATACATACTTTTGACGGAAATGTCATTCATCTGAATCAGTTTTGTATGCACACCCGGATTGATTTCTGCAGGGTAATTTTATATAAGCGAGAAAGTTTATTATAAGACGCGTAATTTGAATAATAATAATTCCAGAAGATCAGCGAAACGTGTAGCATTTATACTGTTAATTATACTGTTGGCTTTTTATACGCCATATCTAATTTATTTTTATCTGTGTAATTAGCGTAACGTCGTTAGATAAAATCAAGAATGCTGTATTCATATTGAAAGCGTCATTTGACCTTAAGAAGGCTTGAACTTATAAATCGGTGTAACCGTAATGTATAGCGAAATATAGTCATTAACTGCGTTTTATAAAAATGCAGAATCCTCTGTTTGCCCGCGCACTTTGCCTTATTATTATTATGCACGTGTAATAACATCAAAATGATCTGATTGTAAATTCCTATAGCATTGAACATCTTGTACATTTTTAAAATAATTATAATTATAAAACGTTTGCATAACTAGATAATAATAAATCACCGGGGATATCTTGACATATTTATAAGATGATGCGCGATCATTGTGTCACGGATTGCGATGTTACACATGCAAGTTTACGTATAAGAAGGTGTGTCATTACAATAAAGTCATTACAAGTATATTGTCCAATATGAATAAAACATTGGTACTCTTGTTGAATTACCAATTAAAGATATTTCTTGGAAGGTAAACAACCTTTCAACTACAGATTAGTGCTAAACGTTGTTCGTACTTATTTAATGTTAACTGCGAAGCTAAGATAGTGCAAGGTGTTTTGAAAAGTAGTAAACAAAATTGTACACCAATAATCTTCTAAAGGAATTCTACTAGGTCAACGCCTCTAGTGCTCAACAATAGTGTAACAATGCATTTTTATACTTCTGTCACTTTCCTTGGCTTGGAAGTCGGTGTCTCAAAAATATTCTACATACTTATTTTTTTAACCATTTTTTTGAAATTTCTAAAATTTGCTTACTTTAGTAAAGCTGAACTGAAGGTTGAGGAATATAATGCTGGTTTAAATGCATAGTTATAAAAGTGTTTGATTTAGTGGGATTCTGAGTGACTCAGTGGAAAATTCTATGCAAAAATTGTGGGTTACCCACGAAATCCATTATGTCACGATGCTTTTTGAAAAAATCCATTTTGACAAAATCCGTTTTTGACATAATCATCTTTTGACAAAATCCATCCTTTTCAAAATCCATTTATGATAAAATCCATTTTTGACAAAATCCATTTCTGTCAAAATTCATTTTTGTCAAAATCCCTTTTGTCAAAATCCATGAAAAAACCATCGAATCCATCGTTTTTGTTATTTTTTGCAAGCCCGGGCTTGTATCGAATCCATCGTTTTTGGAAACAGACGTGCGGAAAAACGCGTGAATTTAAATTAGAATACACTACTTTAAATGAAATGAAATACATGTATTCCGCATAGGCTGCGTTTTTCCGCAAGTTGTCTCTATTTCTAAAAAAAACGCACCGCAGCAGTGTTGACTACATAACAAAAAAAAAATAACATGAGTTAATATTAACATCACGTTGGCTTTTCAATGTTTTGACAGAAATTCCATAACAAATTTTATATTGTTTTTTGAAAACTCTAGCGAAAAATAAAAACGCAATGTCAGAAAAATACGCTCATGTAGTTAACTTGCGTTTCCGCATGCGTATTCGCATGCGTAAAATCCGCACGTCTGTTTCCAGCATTAATATTTTTTACAAGCCCGGGCTTGTAAAAAATAACAAAAACGATGGATTCGAATTTTTTTTTCATGGATTCTTGGATTTTTTTTTCATGGAAATACGAAATTTATTTTATTTGTACGATCATGAGTTCTGTGGTAACAAATCATAGTGGCTTATGTGCATTTAAGTCAAAAATGAGTTTAATATGCAATTGAAATAATCTCCCTATAACGGACATTTCTTTCTTTCAATTTTTTCCTATTCCGTAGCTCAAAACGTATTTCCATATTTTATAGTTGGTGAATTATTTCCCAAAATTTTCTACAATTTGCAAAATTTGTTAAAACTGCTATACTGAACAATTACAATTTTGCAATTAAGCCACTATGATTTGTTACCACAGAGTTTAGTGACATTATACTAGAGGATTTTGACAACAGTGGATTGTGTCATAAATGGATTTAGTCAAAATTGGAAAATAACAAAAAAGGGTTTCAACAATCATGGGTTTCAACATCAATGGATTTTGTCAAAAGAGGATTTTTATAAAAAACTACGAATTTTAGCAAAATGGATTTTGGAAAGATGGATAACGGGGGGATCCCAAAAATTGTCACCAATCTGCCGTGAAGATATTTAATATCATTTGCAGCAAAATACAATTTGGACATTGAACAGATGGACACTGTAAACGCTTGTCTTCATTGTGAATTTGGAGAAAAAATTTAAATGCTTTATTCCGAAGTTCAACAAAGGCGTTAGAGTATACCGAGTTAAGAAGCCTCTTTATAGACTGAAGCAGTCTAGTCGTGTTTGGAATCAACAACTTGGAAAAGTATTAGAGCAACTTGATACTATTACAATTTGAAATTAATCCTTGCATATACTAGAAAATAGAATGGGATAAGATGTTGCTTTTGTTAGTATATGTCGACGGTTTCTTATTATTTCCAAGTGACCAATAATATAAGTGGGTACCAAATTATACCAAATGGTTTTCCATTAACCAATTTAATGGAAAATTATAAGATGCCTGAGATGAATTTTTTTTTATGTGAATTTATATATTTCATGTATTTATTTATTTATCTTAAACTTATATATCATAAATATCATATAATAATAATCATAAAACTGTAAATGAGTATACTAGTAAATTTAATGTCGTCATTCACTCTTATATGTACAAAACATAAACAGCATAATAGTGTGATTAGATCAACATTTAGTTTGGTGAAATATGTCACCTCGTTCGTCTGTAATCCAGGTTCGAAACACAATGTGGCCGAATTTCAAAATACGGAACTTCCAATAACTACGCTTTTCTTATGCATCCAACCGGTAATTTCGAGCTCAACATGTCATATACATTACCTATAATCATTTTGAACCGGAATTTCAACAAAAAAAAGTTGCCAATTTTTTGCGAAAATCCCTGATGGTTAAAAGCATTAAATTTATTGTCACACATTCGGATTGTTTCGTTTATTTTGGATTATTAATGTAAGTATGAGTAGATCAACATTTAGTTTGCTGCAATATGTCACCTCGTTCGTCTGTAATCCAGGTTCGAAACACAATGTGGCCGAATTTCAAAATACGGAACTTCCAATAACTACGCTTTTCTTATGCATTCAACCGGTAATTTTGAGCTCAACATGTCATATACATTACCTATAATCATTTTGAACCGGAATTTCAACAAAAAAAAGTTACCAATTTTTTGCGAAAATCCCTGATGGTTAGCCTTACTTATTTTGAACGCATTAAATTTATTGTCACACATTCGGATTGTTTCGTTTATTTTGGATTATTAATGTAAGTATGAGTAGATCAATGTTTAGTTTGCTGCAATATGTCACCTCGTTCGTCTGTAATCCAGGTTCAAAACACAATGTGGCCGAATTTCAAAATATCGAACTTCCAATAACTACACTTTTCTTATGCATCCAACCGGTAATTTCAAGCTCAACATGTCATAGTCATATACATTACCTATAATCATTTTGAACCAGAATTTCAACAAAAAAAATTTGTCAATTTTTTGCGAAAATCCCTGATGGTTAGCCTTACGAATTTCGAAACACAATGTGGCCAAATATCAAAATACGGAACTTCCAATAACTACGCTTTTCTTATGCATCCAACCGGTAATTTCGAGCTCAACATGTCATATACATTACCTATAATCATTTTGAACCGGAATTTCAACAAAAAAAAGTTGCCAATTTTTTGCGAAAATCCCTGAGTTAGCCTTACTTATTTTGAACGCATTAAATTTATTGTCACACATTCGGATTGTTTCGTTTATCTTGGATTATTAATGTAAGTATGAGTAGATCAACATTTAGTTTGCTGCAAAATGTCACCTCGTTCGTCTGTAATCCAGGTTCGAAACACAATGTTGCCGAATTTCAAAATACCGAACTTCCAATAACTACGCTTTTCTTATGCATCCAACCGGTAATTTCGACCTCAACATGTCATATACATTACCTATAATCATTTTGAACCGGAATTTCAACAAAAAAAAGTTGCCAATTTTTTGCGAAAATCCCTGAGTTAGCCTTACTTATTTTGAACGCATTAAATTTATTGTCACACATTCGGATTGTTTCGTTTATCTTGGATTATTAATGTAAGTATGAGTAGATCAACATTTAGTTTGCTGCAAAATGTCACCTCGTTCGTCTGTAATCCAGGTTCGAAACACAATGTGGCCGAATTTCAAAATTCCGAACTTCCAATAACTACGCTTTTCTTATGCATCCAACCGGTAATTTCGAACTCAACATGTCATATACATTATCTATAATCATTTTGAACCGGAATTTCAACAAAAAAAAGTTGCCAATTTTTTGCGAAAATCCCTGAGTTAGCCTTACTTATTTTGAACGCATTAAATTTATTGTCACACATTCGGATTGTTTCGTTTATTTTGGATTATTAATGTAAGTATGAGTAGATCAATGTTTAGTTTGCTGCAATATGTCACCTCGTTCGTCTGTAATCCAGGTTCGAAACACAATGTGGCCGAATTTCAAAATACGGAACTTCCAATAACTACGCTTTTCTTATGCATCCAACCGGTAATTTCGAGCTCAACATGTCATATACATTACCTATAATCATTTTGAACCGGAATTTCAACAAAAAAAAGTTGCCAATTTTTTGCGAAAATCCCTGATGGTTAAAAGCATTAAATTTATTGTCACACATTCGGATTGTTTCGTTTATTTTGGATTATTAATGTAAAACATGAGTAAATCAACATTTAGTTTGCTGCAATATGTCACCTCGTTCGTCTGTAATCCAGGTTCGAAACACAATGTGGCCGAATTTCAAAATACGGAACTTCCAATAACTACGCTTTTCTTATGCATCCAACCGGTAATTTCGAGCTCAACATGTCATATACATTACCTATAATCATTTTGAACCGGAATTTCAACATAAAAAAGTTGTCAATTTTTTGCGAAAATCCCTGATGGTTAGCCTTACGAATTTTGAAACACAATGTAGCCGAATTTCAAAATGTGGAACTTCCAATAACTACGCTTTTCTTATGCATCCAACCGGTAATTTCGACCTCAACATGTCATATACATTACCTATAATCATTTTGAACCGGAATTTCAACAAAAAAAGTTGTCAATTTTTTGCGAAAATCCCTGATGGTTAGCCTTACGAATTTCGAAACACAATGTGGCCGAATTTCAAAATACGGAACTTCCAATAACTACGCTTTTCTTATGCATCCAACCGGTAATTTCGAGCTCAACATGTCATATACATTACCTATAATCATTTTGAACCGGAATTTCAACAAAAAAAAGTTGTCAATTTTTTGCGAAAATCCCTGATGGTTAGCCTTACGAATTTCGAAACACAATGTGGCCGAATTTCAAAATACGGAACTTCCAATTACTCGAATAATTTCGAGCTCAGCCTTACGAATTTCGAAACACAATGTGGCCGAATTTCAAAATACGGAACCTCCAATAACTACGCTTTTCTTATGCATCCAACCGGTAATTTTGAGCTCAACATGTCATATACATTACCTATAATCGTTTTGAACCGGAATTTCAACAAAAAAAAGTTGTCAGTTTTTTGCGAAAATCCCTGATGGTTAGCCTTACGAATTTCGAAACACAATGTGGCCGAATTTCAAAATACGGAACTTCCAATAACTACGCTTTTCTTATGCATCCAACCGGTAATTTCGAGCTCAACATGTCATATACATTACCTATAATCATTTTGAACCGGAATTTCAACAAAAAAAAGTTGTCAATTTTTTGCGAAAATCCCTGATGGTTAGCCTTACGAATTTCGAAACACAATGTGGCCGAATTTCAAAATACGGAACTTCCAATAACTACGCTTTTCTTATGCATCCAACCGGTAATTTCGAGCCCACCTACTTATTTTGAACGCATTAAATTTATTGTCACAGATTATTAATGTTTAAAATTCAAATACTTTACAATTTAATTTAATTAAAATTAAATAAATTTAATTAATTAAAAATAATGAATGATACTATAAATTACAAATAGTCTTTAACTGATAATACAGATGAGATTTTATCATTCGTTTAACCACAAAAATATGTACAGCGTTCTTAATATTTTCAGATAATTTAATATAAATATATGGCCCGATAAATGTTAATGATTTTCTGCCAAATTCCGTTTTAATTTGAGCGCCCTTCAACTAACTAGAACCTCTGGTTGAATAGCCATGACCTAAAAATTCGAATTGTTTAGTCGAAAGTAATGATGGAATGTGCAGACACTTAAACAAGTAGATCGCCACAAACATCTCAGAAATTGCTTTAATTGGAAGAATGCCTATAGCAACAGTTCGATAGAGCACCACAGTTGGAAACAGGTGAGGCAGTTTATACATTGCTCTTCAGCACCTGTTTTGTAAAATCTGCAATTAATTCAGTTTCTCTTTAAAGGTTGAGCTAAAGGTAGAAGAGGCGTATGATAATCGGGTAAATGAGAAACACATTTTTTAACACATTGGCTGTACATGTTACAAAAGCGTTACAAAATCAGCCAATTTTCTAATCAAGCAAATAAATGGGTAAACTTTAATACAAATAGAATTAAATGGTCATCCCACGTCATATGTTTATCGAATGTTACACCAAGATACTTGAATTTGTCCACTCGCTCTATGGTGCAATTTGTGGGGAGTGAAAAATCATATATTTCGATTTGTTAAAATTTACTGATATTTTGTTCAGATGCAGAATATCTAAAAGTAAAATTATATCATCCCTCATTTGTGACATTATTACCTGATAATCCCTGAATTCATAGAAGAGGGCCATCAGCAAACATTCTAATACTATCCGGCCAAGGACACTCCCTTGAGTAACACCAGAGTTAACACATAAAGTGGAGCTTTTTACACCATATAAAATCACAAACTGCTTTCGATTACTAAGGGAGCTAAAAAGTTTGTGTGATAGGCCACGGAAGCCATAAATTTGTAATTTCTGTTCTGAAGAAGTAAACTGTGATCTATACAATCAAAAGCTTTGTGAAGATCAAGAAATAAGCCAGATACATAGTTTTGCCTGTCAAAATTACGATAGATCAAATCAGTAACCAAATCTGTACCAGAACCTTGTCGAAACCCATACTGCCGAGAATATAGAAAAAAATAGATTTATTTAGAAAATCGATCATCCGATTAGCAAACATTTTTTCTAAAATTTTGTCAAATACCAACAAAACTGAAATTGGACAATAATTTTTAACTATTTTGCAATTTCCAGGCTTAAAGATTGGCGTCACTTTAGCAATTTTAAGACAATCGGGGTAAACACCGGTTTCCAAAACCACATTAAATAGATCAGCTAGTAATTGTGAAAAAAACTGGCGAATAAGACTCCAGAACCACAATACGAATATTATCATAACCACCACCATTACCTGCCTCACCCATTTACCTGCCTATTGGTACGCAGCCTGAGAGTTGAAATTAAAATCGATATTTCGCTGCAGGAAGTGGGCGAAAAGAAACATGAATTAATACTAGGCGCCATATAGTAGGAAATTTATTTAAATCATCTGAGCCTGGGCTAGAAATACTCGCTGATACAGGAGAATCGACAAAGTTACCGATTAAATATATTAGCAATATAGCAATAAGATCATGATACTCAACATATCATTACAAATAACCGGAGTGGATCCTATTATTAGAGTTATTTTCTATGAAATGATTAAGCTGTTTCCATTTTAATAATGGAAAGTTAATTAAATTTATTTAAGTTTAATTAAATCCCAGAGATCAAGAGTCACCCAAGGACAAACACTTGCATTTTAAATTTTTACATTTACTTATTTCAATACGGAAAACTGTAAAACAAGTTTATATATGAAAAATCCGTTCAAGAGTAGACTCAGGATTTCTAACGTCAAATACGGTTAGTGTCAGAGTAAAATATTTAGGCTTGAAGCAAAATTTTGATTGTACAAAACTATGATCACTTATGTCGGGATGTGTGTTGTGTTACCTTCAATGGTAAAATTCCGAACTTGCTCAATATTGAAGGTGATGATGTTGTCACAAATACTAACTTACGTGGTTACACAACCAGATCGAAAACATCATCTACTACCTCTACGTAACTACGTCGAAACATTATGCAAGTTTCATCTAACTGTGGATTAAAGAGTTATCGTAATTATCTATGTATTAATCGTGAATGAATGTTCCGTGACGTCAACCTATTTTTTTTATTTCTTTTTCATTCAATAAATCGTGACGTCGATCTCTTTTTATTTTCTATTTAATTTTTTTTTTTATTTTTATTTTCATTCAGTACGGTCATTTAACATGAATTGATACTCATATTACAGGAACTTACTGGTTTAAATATTAAATATTATCATTCTATTAAAATGTTATGTTTCATTTTGGTGGCGGGAATTGGCGCATGAATTATTTTCTTAATCATGTATTTTGTACAACGTTTCAATTTATATTATTAATTTAATTGCATTTATTTGAATTAATTACATCCTTTTCTTACATTTGTTTTATGAGACTAGAATAATAATTATTGCTAATTTAATGAATATATATAGTTTTAGTAAGTTAGTTCCTAGTGTTATAGTTACCTTTGGTGTGTGCAGCGACAGGCTATTCATTGATTTTGATATTAATTTCATTTTGATTTTTATGTTTCTTATATATCTTATTTTTTCCGAAACATACTGGGATGTTACATGAATAATCTACGTGTTAATTCACATGCTTTCTCCTCAATAGTAAACAATGTGGTTCTCAAATCTTCAATTAATAGGTACAAAGGTCTGAATTTTTCTTTTCTTAACACTCGTAGTATTCTTCACAAGATTGATGAAATAAGAGATTTAGTGTGCGGCGTAAAACTTGATATTCTCTGCTTTGTTGAGACATGGCGCCATGATCGAATTCCGGACGCTTCAATTTGTCTTTCTGGATATAATATATTACGATTGAACCGAAATTTGGATGCAAAAAAAACGGGAGGTGGTATTTGCGTTTTTCTGAAATCAGGCATTCGATATAAACTGGTACATGGTCATTGTGCACCTAATTTGGAGGTAATGCTCATAGAACTATTATTCGGAGCAGCTAAGGTGTTGTTGGTTGTTGCATATAAACCGCCGAATAAACGTTTCCTTGAAGATTTTGGGGCCTTCTTGCAAAATTATAGTGTTAACTATAATGATATTGTACTGTGCGGTGACTTCAATTGTGACCTCAAAGAAACTAAATCAACAACGAAGAAATTTAAAAGGTTGCTAACTGAATTTTCTCTCACTCCTGTGAACACCGAGCCAACATATTTTACGTCACACTCTAGTTCATTATTGGACTGTATTATTTCTAATACGGATAAAATTGTATTTCATAACCAAATCTCGGTTGGATTTAGTGATCACGATCTTCTTTATTTTTCCTATGATATTAAACATGAGAGATCTATTCCTAAAATTTCATTTCGTGACTACAATAGCATTAGGTCATCAGATTTGCTTGATAAATGCAATAATTTAAATTGGAGCATGGTTTACAATTTTAACAACCCTGCTGATAAAGTAGAATACTTTATAGAACTAGTTGTAGACTTGTTTGAAGAATTTGTACCACTAAGGACTATATCACCCAAACCTAAACAGCCGCCTTGGTTCAATGATGAGATCAGGGATACCATAAATTTCAGGGATTTTATTTTACGTCGGTGGAAGCGTACAAGAAGAGTTGAACTGTACCAAGAATATAAAGCTGTACGAAATAGGGGTAATAATATTATAAAACGCGCAAAAGCCAAATATTTTTCATCTATATTGCACCCATCCCTACCATCAAAAGTTTTTTGGAAAAATTTAAAATCTGTTGGTCCCTTTCTATCATCCAACGAAAAACCATCACCACAATTTTCACCAAATGAATTCAATAATTATTTTTCTCTTAACAGTGCAGGTTCAGCGGGGTTACTAACTTTTGATGTATTAATGAACTCTCGTGCGATGGAAGGTAACTTTAGTTTTAAAAACATCGATATCACTGACCTTATGGATGCTTTAGATTCCGTTAAATCAAACGCTGTTGGAGTTGACGAAATACCGATTAAGTTTGTTAAACTTATTTTACCAAAGGTTGATTGCTACTTACTACATATTTTCAATAGCTTAATAACGTTTTCTATTTTTCCAGAGAGTTGGAAGCAATCAATTATTATTCCCATTCCCAAGAATAAAAATCCCAAATGCTTATCTGATTTTCGCCCTATTAGTCTGCTTCCTGCTTTGTCTAAAGTTTTTGAAAAAATACTACAGTCACAAATACTAACTTACGTTGAATCGGAAAATTTACTATCAATGTACCAGTCTGCTTACAGACGTCATTTCAGCACTAATAGTGCTTTACTACATATCAATGACGACATCCGCAGGGCCATAGATAAGGGTTATCTTTGTACGCTGGTTCTTCTTGACTTCAGTAAAGCTTTCGATAAAATTGATCATTCAATTTTGGTTAGCAAGCTTCGTAACAGTTTTAAATTTTCAATGTCGGCTTGTCGTTTGGTTTTGTCATATCTATCAAATCGATCGCAATTGGTTAGAACTAATTCAGGAATCTCAAGCTCTTCTTATACTAATTGCGGCGTTCCCCAGGGTTCGGTATTAGGTCCTTTTCTATTCATGATGTATATAAACGACCTACCTGCAGTTATCACTCAATGCAAATATCACCTTTTCGCGGACGACCTGCAAATTTATAGATTTTGTAGGCCCAACGAGATAACAAATTCTATCGGAACTGTTAATTTCGAAATTCAATTGATTACAAAATGGTCTATAGAAAATAATCTGGAACTTAATGCTGGGAAAACCAAATCTATTATTATATCTTCTACAATTCGTGATACGCACAACCTACCTAAAATCAGCGTACTAGGAGAGGAGGTTGATTTCTCTGATTCTGTGAATAATTTAGGCTTAACTTTTGACAAGTGCTTATGCTGGAGTTACCACATCGAAACAGTTTGTAATCGAGTAATTTTTTTATTAAGAATGTTATGGGCTACCACGAAGTGTTTTAATACCAATCTTAGACTCCAATTGGTGAAATCTTACATCCTTCCACATTTTTTGTACGGCGATATTGTCTTCTTTGAATTAAAGAAGAAGTACTTTAATGAACTTCGATTGATATTTAATTCTTGTGTGAGATATGTATATGGGCTAAGAAAGTACGACCACATCTCAAATTTTGCTAATTCATTACTTGGTTGTTCTCTTGCTGAATTCTATGAGTTTCGAGTTTGTTTATACATTTTCAAGTTCTTAAAGTATAAACAACCCACCTATATTGTAGGGAAATTGGTTTCGTCTTCCAATCGTCGCATTCATCTTTTGACTCCGGCTATTAACAAAAGTAATCTGATGAATTCATCATTTTTTGTGAGGGGAGTTAGCATGTGGAATTCGTTAAGTAATAACGTTAAAAAATCTAAATCCCCTGCCGTGTTTCGGAAAAAATACTTTTCTTCACCTTAATAATATCAAAATTCTATTTTTTGCCAATTTCAAGTTGATGAATCGCTAAAATGTTGCTGCACACCTATAGGTTAATTCAATTACTAAACTAGAAATAAATTAAAATAAGTAGTTGCCACTAATGTAATAAGTTCATAAGAACTTCAAACATTTATATTAAATAAAATAAATAAATAAATATTATGAAAACTGTTAGTAGTTTGGTGTAGTGTTGTGGTCTAAAATAATACGGCTCACAGATCTGTAGTTTCTAATCCAGACATTAACTATGAAGTCAGTAAGGTCAGAAAATTCGTTAATGATACCGGAAGAGCGCATTGGTTGGAAGTGAAGACAATTCTGAGGTATTGAAAGGGAACTGATAGTGAAAAATTAGAGTTCTATAAATTAATAACTTCAAGTATCACTGGTCACTGTGTTGCTGATTGGGGCAATGATGAATTTGCATTTTAAAAAACAATCAACAGCCATGTTATCTACAATAGAAGCAGAATATATGGCGGCGACGTATGTAATTCAGGAAACTCTCTGGTTTAAATCACTCGAACAGGAACTTTCGACGAGTCCAGTTTACATAAATCATATTTTGAGGGTGTTAAATTGCTTTGTCGGCTTTGGTAATTTTCTGTAAAATTGGTTTTCAACGGAAAATATTTCTTTTTGGATTCTCCTATACATAGAGGAATTATATGGTGGTTACTACCAGATTATATGGAAGAAATAGTTCGGTGGTGCATACAGCGTAATTCGTTATTGTGCGATGCAAGGTGTAGGGAGTTTGGCCCAAAAGTACCATGGTTAATACTGTCTGTACTATCGATTTGTGCGTTTAAGTTACCCAAAACAATATTTACATCGTGTTGGGAATTTTATTTGAAACAATTTCGAGGTGGTCGTATAAAGTGTCTTTGACATGTTTTGATTTCACCTACGTTGGTGCGTGTTCATTCACAAATGAGATATTGAAGTAACGTGTGTGCAATCTAGGTACGCAAATCCGTTTTTGAGTCTGAAATCCAATACGATTTGGCAAAAATTCTTGTTGATCAAAAAACCAACTCCAAACTTATATGCATATCGAAATTGTTACTTTGGTAGAGAGTTAACCTGTGACGACTATGATATCGACGATGTTGTTACCGATAAGTCTTGTAGTGCAATAAGATCGAGCTTGTATTGAGACGCCAGATCCGAAGAGTTGGTGGGGCTGTACGGGCGGTGTAAACTGATCACGTTCAATGTTCTAAAATTTAAATCGTTTTCTTTGACTCGTGTTTGAAAAATTTTAATTAAACTATTTAATTGTAAATCTGGCGTTGATTCTTTACTACCGTTTGTAGTAAATAATCATAAATTTAATTATTCGAAAATTTAGACAAAAAACCGTCGGCAGGCATACAGCATTAGCATATACCCGTGTTATACGGGGTAGTTACCGGTGGAACCACGAGGAGGCGATCTAAGCATTTGAAGTTGCATACAGAGACGGCATATGAGATGAGTCTAGCAGTAATGCCTCTTTCTGCACTTCAACCTGGCCACCAACAAACTATCTTGGTAGAAAATTTAGTTGTATAGTTATTGGGCCCGATTCTCGTGGCATACAATTGCTGATATGTTATTTTATTTCCGCGCTTATTGGAATTTGTATTGAAAAAACAAAAATAACATAACATAACATAAAATTGTAGATCCCGGAATCAACCACATTAAATTAGCCAAATTTAAAAATTTTAAATGAATTAAATAGGAAAATATGAACTTGTATTAGAACATAAGTAATAGTTTTAGTATAATCCAATAGATGGCACGTAGAAGAAATAATATGTGAAGGAGACGTAATTTTTTGCCATTTGTCCATTTGGAAGGTGGACTTTAGTCAAAACCAAAACCAAAATATGTATGTTGTTAATGTAAAACAATTTTTCATCATTTCATTTGTAAATTATGAAAAGATTAAAGTTTATGATGTAAGTATGCAGTATTTCACATGTATTATTATCAATTTATATTAAATATATAAAATAATTTATAATGTAAATAATATTATAAGAGCCAAAAAATAAAACGTATATATCTTAGGGATAAAACAAAAAAGGTCACTACGGGGGTACAAATTGAAGCAATGCTGGAGCCTGGAATATAGCAGAGAGTTGTTGATATCACCAAATTAGACAAGAATATTTTCGGTCTGCAAGGTGCAAAATTTGGCTATGCCACAATTTCTGATGTTCACTAAATTACAATTTTGGAAGAAAATTCAGGCAACTCGTGCCCTAAAGAGACGTGTACCCATTTAAACCAAGATACTTGATGAATTGAAGCTTCAAGGAAAAGAAAACCAAAATTTCCATGATAAGGTGTTGGAATTACTCGAAGAATTGGATTCCATAAATGCCAAAAGATTGGCTGTCGAAGAGAAAATGCTATCTCTTAAAAAATGAAAAAACCAAAATGTAATTAAAATATAAATGAAATGAAACAATATTTTTTTTATTATATTGAAATAAAATGTGATAATTTGTACTAAGTTATTCCGACTTTTATTTAATAAATGAAAAAAATTTAATTTAAAAACAACTGAGTAATCCATTTCGAATCTGTCTGGCAGTTGAATCATCTCCTGCGGCAAACTCAAATTCGTTCACCAATATTTGATTAACTGTGGTTTGTGGTTCGGTCAACTTAATTTTGTGTATTGAATTTTGTGCGGCCCAATCCCAGCACAGTATTTACCATACAATATTTTTTCTGATTGGAATTTTCTTATTACTTGGACGCGTCAAACGTACAAAAACACTTTGCATGAAAATTCGCGGTTTGAAACAAAGTAGCTAACATCTGGTGAACAAAATATAAATCGTAGTTTGCTATGAAGCAAGGGGGATTAAAACTGTCATAACAATAAATTTGACAATTCTCGTCTCCCTTGTAGACGTAGAAACCAACGCTATCAACATTCGATGAAAATCGACAATATAAGCTATAACCAGCGAGTATGTAAGAAATTTAAGTAACAAAGCGACATCTGAAAAATGTATAGGCGATTTTCATCGAATGTAGATAGCGTTAGTGTCTACGTCTACAAGGGGGACGAGAATTGTCAAATCGACTGTTATGACAGTTTTGATCCCCCTTGCTTCATAGCAAACTGAGATTCACGTTTTGTTCACCAGATGTCAGCTACTTTGTTGGAAATCGCGAATATTTATTAACCTTACTGACCAGCGAAACTCAAAGTACTTTTCGTTCAGTATCGTTAAATTTGAATTGTCATTTAGCAATCTGTAACAAGAGCGAAAATTATCGCCCAAACTGAAGGAAACGTCAAAATTGTATATTTGAAATGGCGGTATGTTGGGATGTTTACATTTTTATAATTTATGTGTACAAATATTTAAAATAAATAAATTATGTGTGCATATAGATTTAAATACTCGTAGTTACATTTATTGTATTTAGTCATATGTAAATACCTTGTAATATACGAATCTGTCTCTTGTGCGATTTATTTTTCGTACCACACAAGACCGTTTTCTTTTATTTTTTGCCTCTTCGTCTTTTAAATAGGATAAGAAGCTATTGAATTATCTCAAATAGATTCATTTTTGACGACAATCGTGGTGTGGTTAGTTTGTAATTTTGCAGATTGACATTTCAAAATTCAATTGACAATAATAATTGTGTTTCGTTACTGACTCTTACAAACTCGCTGGTTATAGCTATAGTATTAAAAACAATTTTAGGAAAATTCAGACGTTCAAATATAACATGTAAACATTCAAAAATAATTATTTTTATTGAGTTCATAAAATAACTGAGTAAAGCATAATTCCTCCTTTTTCGTTCATACAAATCCTTTACATTTAGTTTAGTTTTGTTTGTTAACATCATAATATTGCCTATAGTGGAGTTCGCACCTGGTAACCTATTCAAGCACCACCACTGCACCAATGAACTAAATAACATGAAATTCTCAGCTCTAGCTAGGACAAATTTGTTATTTTTATCAAGCAGGAGCTAATTAGCATTAGTCTGTGACTGTGGTACTATATGTCACTCGTTTTCAGTTTCATTTTATTTTGAAAATGAAAGTTTTCAGAGCCACATTTTTATGGCTTCTCTGAGTAAATTTAACGGCTAAACATAAGAAAATTCTTAGGCTAAAACGAGCGGGGAGAGGAGTATTGATAGAATTTCGATTCAATTTCCTAGTTATAACATTATAAACTACCTTTCTTCGTGGTAAGAGAAGTATAATAGAGCGTCTATTACGCAAAATGCAAGTTTAACACATTTAAAGATATAAAAAAATCGTTCAGTCAGTCACTCATGCAATAAGATGCTGTTTTAGTTGCACAGTTTGCAAAAAATGTTGCTATATTGCGCCAAAAATTCTATTAGTATCATTTTGAAACTGAACATATAATGAAATCGACATCAAGCCTGTCATTTCCGTCCCACAGATTTAAAAGTTCAATAAATCTTACTAACTTGCTAAATTACAATGTTGACCGACAAATGTTGACCTTGATCTTTATCCTGAATCGTTATTTTATCTTCAGACTATAAAATCGTTATTTTATTGATTTAAAATGGTAATTTTTAGTTTATTTGTGGTTTGCGTTCCAAAATGCAAACGAATAATAGACCGTTTTTAATCCGACGATATATTGTAATTTCCGCCTAATTATGTTTTCAGTTCTAATTGTAGTATTTGTACATAAATTGTCATCAGTATGCTAAAATATTTGTGTGCCTATTTAAATAAATAAAAATACTGGCTAAATAATTTTATCTGTGTCTGCATCTCGATAAAATATATAAATGATGGAACGTGCATGGAAATTATGTTTACGTGAAATTGGAATTTTCCATTTATTTTTGGGTTTTTCTGTGTACAGCGCGTGTACACAAAGTGTTTTTTGTTTGACTAGCAGGTCGTGCGAATAAATTACGTCAAATCTTTAGATCTGTTTAAATCACGGGCAAGGAGAGTGCGTTAATACACGATATCCATAATTATTTATTTAAATAAAGTATAAATGGTATTTACACTACACTGTGTAAACGTAAAGTATTTAACAACCATTATATAGCTACATTTAAATATTATCTCAGCAATGCTAAAATAACAAAAATAAGAATTATTGCAAATTGGCAATACGTGTTGATGCCATTGAAAACTTTCAGTAAATTAATTTTAAATATATAGCTATAGAACGTCAAAATATAACGATTAAATATTGTAATTCTCCTACCTGATTTTCCGTCACACATTTTATTTCGTTACGCGTTACACTAATTCAAATTTTATTAAAACCATATAGAGTCTTAAAGTCATGTCCGATCTTAAACATGCAAATTTTACAAAAAGTAGATAGGTTTGTAAATTAATTATTAAAATCGGAGAATTTAGCGTTCATGTACGTCTAATATGCGAATAAATTATGCAAGTTCGATAATTAATTATTAATCTTTTATTTGTAATTGTTGTCGTATACTAAACAAATATTAATTAAAATATTTTTTATTATTTTGTTAAAATTGCAAATTAAACGTCGTTTTACGTAATAAATAATATATTCATATAATATACATCGCATATAAATTAAAGTTACATAAAAAGCAGCTCGCCGCAGAGTTAATTTTGCAAAATCTATGTTCACCAATTAAAAATTCATTAGAAAATAAATATAAATTACAACATTGGTAGTGAAAAAATGAAATTGTATTGTGAACACCTTGAATTTTAAGAAATATTTGTCATAAAAGCCAAATATGATACATCGGGCCGTTGAAAACTATAGTGAGAAATGATTTCTGTTTAAAAAAGAGGTTTATGACCGCTCACATAATTTGATTCCGGGTACTGATGGGTAATTTTAAGTGTCTGCTTTGTTACGAATAACATTGTTTTAATGCCCAACTCCGGGCCACATTTCAATTTGCATCGATTGCTATAAAACCTGTGTAAAATACAGGTTCCTGTAATTAATTACCTATAAGTCTTTACTTCTATTTATAATTGCAAAAAAAAAATAACCGGCTCTCCGGGAACAATTTGGTTATATTAAGAACATAAGTCAGTAACCTGGTGATCATTAGAAAATATTATGCAGTGCGCGATTATATAATAATGAAAAACTAATTTAACATTTTATTGCAGCAAGCAATTTATCAATCACATTGCCATTATAACACAATTATCAATTTCCTTTCTTCGTGGCACAAATAAACGTAATATTTTTCCATTTCCGTATAATCTCACTTTCAAGATATACGATACAGATAAATCGAAATGGAAAACAAATTTATAACCGGTTTTCCTTTATGTTTTGCGGTTGCAAATGTGATATAATGGAGGTAGAGGTACCCTAGGTATTCGTATATTTCAATTAGAAAAATATTAAAAATTGTGGAAAGTTTAATTTCAACATATTGTCGTAACGTAATTTTTATGTATGTAAACGAGATAATTAGGTAATATAATATTTATCTTTTGATAGGAGCTTCAATATTGGCGTGTAAAAATTGTATTTCAATTAAAATTAAATACCATAGCAAGTAATTATTTGAAAGGCATTAGGATGATGTAAGCAGAGCACACAACATTTGTCGCATCATTAGAATGTCATAATAGGTGTTTCTAAAGAAAACAGTTTAACGCACCGCAGTAAAATGTGCCACGACTATTGTTCGAGGAGAATCACTAATGGAGAATTGGTAGTCAGCTAAAGTAAAGATTTGATTTAAATTCTATAATTTTTCCTAAATAAGTGCATAGCAATACATATAATAAGTGGAATGAAAACATTCGTCCTAATCCGATTTTTATTAAAAAAGGCTGTGGGATCGTGTATGTCACGCCAGCCGGAACCAAACAACTATGGCACAAGTAGCACGATGCGTTGTGTATCATTGAGCACTAGATAATATTCCAGCTGGAACCTTATAAATCCAGCAATATACGATTTTTCGGGGGGGGGGGGGAGGGGGAACCGGGGGGGGAGGGGGAACCTTACAATTTTAGCCGGAATCGTATATCCCCAAAAGCCAAACTAACTCTGGCACAAGTAGCACGATGTATTTTGCATTATTGTGCACTATATAATTTGTCAGCCGAACCTTATAAATCCAGCATTATATGATTTTTCGTGGAACCTTATAATTCCAGCCGAAAACGATGGTATGGTTGAATACAGCCAAACTAACTATGGCATAAGTAACACGATGCAAGCCAGAACCATACTACCGCCAAACCAACTATATGGCATAAGAAACAAGTACATCATTATGTACTAATTTTTTTTTTCATAAATCCATTCGGAATCTAATAAAGCCAGCCGAAACCATATCCTCTTCAGCCAAACTGACTATGGTACAAGTAGGGCAATGGATTTTGCACTATATGATTTTGCAGCCGAACCATATAATGCCATCCAGAACCATACAAATTTAGTCGAAACAAAATGTTTACAAAAATAATTTTGGCGCTTGCACAATGGTCGCAGTGCAATTTTGATGCAACAATGCTCCGTGCACAATGCATGGTGCTATATTTGTGCCATAGTTAGTTTAACTGTAGAGGGTATGGTTTCAGCTGAACCTTGCAAATCGTAAGGTAAACATTAACACGAAATTTATTGAAGTGAACTTTTGTAATTTTTCAACGGCCAATAGTTTGTTTTTCGAGTTATCCAATTTTGCAAGTCTTTAACATTAGTTAAAGCCACTGTATTTGATCAGTTTAACAATAAATGAATCCACTTAACAACATTTTATAGGAGCATCAGTGCAAAAGTAAATAAGGAAATTGGTTAATACTAAATAGATCCTAGTAGATTTATGGATTGGCGTTTTGTTTATTACCGGAGCATTAGAGCCAACGCCTAAATTATGCTCCCACTCTCTTGATTTCAAATATTTTAAGATTGTGCGTACTTGCGTGTACAGACCAACAATATCATTAAATAAAAAATATTAGTGATATAAAGGGTGCTTCATTTCAAGGTATAGAACTTCATGTTGGCAACAATTTTTCAGGGACAGCTGATTTGACAGCTGACAGTTGATTTTTGTTTAGCTTGGTTTGCAATGAATAAACTCATGCCAGCAACGTTTGCAAATTGTTCAAATTTACTTTGAAAATATGGTTTAGTTCGTGAAACTCATCGTGTGCTACGTCCATTTTATGGTCGACATAATCGTCCATCAGAGCAGTTAATTCGACTAACTATGGATCGCTTTACGTCCCGTAACCCGATGTGGCGCGCACCGAGCATGCACAACTATTGGGACTTGATCCAACATCTTTATGGAGAGTTTTGCCCAGCTCCATTTATAGGTTATTTACTGAAGTAGTGTTTGATCTGGTTTCCTTAATCCATTAAATCTATTGGTTTCGTTCTCTGCAATCATCTTACTGCATGTGAAGGGTCCAACGTAACACGAAGCTCTTCATTTACATGTTGATAAATACGTTGACTATGAATTACTGCAAGTTTTTTTTATTTCTTCTTGAATCGTCATCATTTCTAATGCCCTGGAAGGTCATCATTCCTAATGTACCACGGAACGTTAACTATACCACGTAGCACTTTGTTTTGAAAAGTTTGTATAATTTTGGTGTTGGTTTTCTTTGTACAGCTACAGCCCCAGAGCTGTATTCCGTAAGTCCATACAGGCTTTAGCACCTGTTGGTATAATAGCAATTTATTCAGTTCACAATTCCAAATTTTTCTCGAACAGCCAATACAATTTTTGATATTTGATATTAAGTTCATCTTTTTTCTTTTACTTATTTGCGTACGAAATCTGCTGACCGTTAATGATTACAGGTTTGTAACTGACGTTTAGAAAAGTAAAATTCACTTGCGTGGATTTCGATTCATTGAGCCCGATACGCACATTTTTGTCCATTTTATGATTTTGTCACATGCTTCTTGAAGTTTCGTTGCCGATTCCTCGATAGTGTCTCCTACTAAGAGAACTGCAGTGTCATCAGCAAATCTTGCAACGGTAACATAGTTTAATTGAGGTAAAATTCTGGTGTAGAGCAGGTCCCAAGAATAGGTCCCAAAACCCTACCCTACGCCTACATATTGTTTTGGTAAATCTATATGTAGTTTGAAGAGTAAACCTCTGTGCCACACCTTATCGAAGGCCTGTGCCACATCTAAGAAGATACTAGAACAAATTCTTTTCCTTTCTAATGTATTCTCAATGGCATCTGTAAGTCTATGAGCCTGCTCAATAGTTGAGTGTTTCTCTCTGAAACCAAACTGATATTTTGGGAAAAGGTTTCTTTGTTCTATGGTTATTTTCAATCTTTTGAGCAATAGCCTATCAAACAATTTCGCTAGTGTTGGTAGAAGTGAAATGGGTCGGTAAGATTTTCTATCTTTTGGTGGCTTGCCCGGTTTCGAAATCATTATTACTTCTGCTACTTTCCACTGCATTGGCACATGTTTTTTCCTGAGGATCGGATGATTGATTATGTGCAGTAACTTACGGGCACTTTTTTCAGGCACATCCTTTATTATTTGCCCTGTTATCAGATCGTAACCAGGAGCTTTCTTTGCTTTTATGTTCTTAATCTCAGCTTTTAGTTCTTTCAATGTTACAGGTCTGATATCTTCGAAATTAGATATTATGGGCGTCTCAGTACTGTTTTCGTCATTGGTCTGCCGACCTAGAGGTTGAAATATTTCTTCAACATGTTCAGCAAACAGGTCAGCTTTATCTTTCGCATTTTTAGCCCATTTCCCTTCGTTTTCTTTGGTTGGGGGGATTTGCGTTTTTGGTCGTTTTAACCCTTTTGTTGCTTTTCAAAGGCAATAGTTAGTATCTTTAGTTGGAGCTAGGGAACAAAGGTATTTTCCAATTGTTTCATTTTTCATTGCTTTTATGAGTGCCTTTAGTTTGATGCACAAGTTGTTTAAGGTGGTTTTATCTTGCGGCGCACGTGTTCAGCCATTTCTTTTGGGCTTTTCGTTTTACCTGCACTAGTTCTCTTACTTCTATTGGGTGAATAATGGAGTTTTCTTTCGTGGATGATAATTTGGGGGTGGATTCCCAAGCCGACCATTGTATGACATCAAGGAGCCTGTCTAGTTCCTCTTTTATTTCATTTTCACTTTTGATGAAACTTTACTTTTGTGTTACTCTTGTGTTACGGAGAGCGGTATAGAGAGGTGATTACTAATTTTTGGGTGCCACAATTGGATGGTATTGATATCAAAGACATGTGGTTTCAACAAGACGGGGCCACATGTCATTCAGCGCTAGATACAATTAATTTACTGAGATAAACATTTGATGAACGACTAATATCGAGAAATGAACCTGTCAACTGGCCCGCTGGACTATTTTCTTTGGGAGTATGTGAAGCCACTTGTACGCACGCTGATAATGCAGAGACTATTGAACACTTGGAAGCCAACATTCTTTTCTTCAGTACGACGAGAAGTGCTGGGAAGAGTGATCGAATATTGGACCTCCTGGAGATTACGCGCCAGCTGTGGCGGCCACATATCAGAAATCATATTCAAACATTAGTATTATAAAATTATAATGTATTTCAAATAAAGTCACATTCGTGGCCATTAAAATTAGTTTCTGTGTATTATTTAAATTCAAAGTTCTATACCTCGAAATGAAACACCCTTTATACAGGGGGCTTGGCGCGTGGACCGGCAATTTTTTTTGGCAAATTGGGGGTTCATTTGGAAGCTTTCATCCCATAAAACTGATGTCCTAAATGTCACGGTAACGATATGATATTTTTAATTTTTTTTTTTTAAAGCGAGAAGAATTTATCAGGAGCAGTATTCTGATCAGCATTTATTGCACCACGAAACCTTCTCAACAACCTATCGACGTCTGAGGGAGACCAGCAGCTTACATTTTTACGAGCCTCACTTGAATGAGATTCAACATAATGCTGCAGTCGATGGAAGAATAATACAAGCTTTTGACGAAGATCCTACTACAAGCACTAGAGTTGTTGCTGAACGACTAATTTGTCAATCTGGAAAGTGTGGTCGGTTCTATAGGTGGATAAAAAGCATGCATCCCATATTTTCTTCTCTCAGTTTACAAAAAATGTATCATATTTGAGCAATTGAACAAGATTTTGTGGATAGATGAGTCTAACTTCAATCGTGAAGGAATTGTGAATTTACACAATCTGCACCATTGGAACCATCTTTCCAACGCAAGTTCAGCGTTAATATTTGGGCTAGTGTTATTGGCAGCGTTGTGTGGTATTGTCTACACCGCGTAGATAATTAATATTCTATATGTGTCGGGAATGTATGTAGGCAATTAAAAAATGACCATGACAATGTAGAGAATGTAGACAATGGCTGCGGACCAATTCTCGAGTAAATCGTTTAGTACGGTAAATTAAAATTTTAGTACAGTTTACTTAACAAACCGTACCAATTCATTAGTAAATAAAATTAAGTAATCACGGCTTCAAGGCCCAAAATGGTTTATTGGATTATACAATATCTGGTTCGTAGGTACATAAAATAATGTCAAAATTTGACATTTGTTATAAACAAAAATCATTTAATGAAATGTAGGGAAAATTTTCATTTAAATAAGACGATATGAATGAAATTAAATAGGTTTGGTATTATTTGTGTAGTGGATGTCGCTGCTTTTTACCACTTTCTTGTTTGATGTGTAGATAAAACACGTAGTTGAAGCGAAAAATTTCACGAAAAATACATATTCGGATATTAAATTTTTTTATGAAATTGAATATTTTCAAAACAATTAATGGTTGCCAATATGTGTATTTTTTATTAATGAAAAAAATTAAAATAAAATTTATTGTAATGCAATAATTTCATTATAAAGATGTTTCTATTTCAAAAAAAAAAAAATGGAGATTGCATTGTTCATATAGAAAAAAATCATATAGAAAATCCGCCATATTATTGAGTTATTATGTTAGCAAAGTCACAAATTATCATTTACTTATGTGTCTTTGCTTTACCCACCTTTTTAGTACGGTATTTCAATTTACCGCATACACTGTTAAAAATGGCATTTACCCTAGATTTACCTTAGAATTGGTCCACAGCCAATGTCGAAAATTATTGTTTCTGTTAGCAATAAGCAATTTTTTAATGGATTCGAACTCACATTAAAAACTTTGAACCTAAATTTTAAAAAGCTTAAAATGGCAATGACATTTGATTTGAATTACCAGAGACAGGTCACCATTACCAGACGTTTTCAAAATAAACTTTTTAACAGTTTAGTTTAGTTCGAGTATTTTTTCGAAATTATTATGTTTTTCAAAAGAAAAGTCCAAAGATGTTGACATCTAAAAGCGGTAAAAAGTTAAACTTCTCTGATAAGAGGAAAAAGTTTCTCTAAACTGTGAAAAGCATATGGCATTACAATTAAAAAATTTGAATGATAAAAATGATTTAGAATCTGCTAACCGCAATTTAAAAAAAAAATCGATTTTTTTCAGTCAGCACATAGTGCTGTCGAAATCTGCTTACTGCAGAATAATAAATGTTTATGACATTTCACTAAAACAAACTCTGCTATCTAAATTTCGTTTCATCAGAAGAGACAATGGGCGTTTTCAGGTCCCTTGTTTGATTGCATAACGGTCAGGATTTAGTACAAGGACGTCGGGATGTGTGTCTCAAAACTTTTGGCCTAGGTTAATTTAGAGTGGAATCTTGAGCTAAGGAAAGTGCATACGGACTGAAGTATTCCAAATTCGAAAAAAAAACAAAAATGTAAACACAGCAACTCTCGTGTCAAATCTTTTCTGGAGAAAAAGAGTGCTTAATCAAATTTTTGGACAATTTATAACTTTCACATTACGTCAGAAATGATACAAACAAATTGAACCTTTCAATTGATCAATATTTCGTGGCTTTTTTAAATCTTTTTTTTTTTTTTTTTTTTGTTTTTTGTTTTTAGTCCATGCCATCTGTTTTGGGGCCGAAGCACTCCCTGCTCTTTCGCGGTTTATTTTTCCGTCTTACTTTACGCATAATTTGCCAAATCGAAGACGTACGACTATAGGTCCGATTTTTATAACCATCTGCACATTGCAAGCTCCATGCCAGCCTATACTGGCATGGAAGATGGGTCGGCCCATGAGTTTTGCACTCCGACAGGGGGTCATAGATGTGTTCCATTTCATCACAGATCGTAATCTGTAGATGAAAATTCCCTTTGCATCCTGCCCCTATCGGGATTCGAACCCGGTACCTCCCGATCCAAACGCCAAAGCTTTAACCACTGTGCCATTTGGTCGGTCTTTTTTAAATCAATTGTATGGATTTTATAATGGAAATGTGCAATGAAAACCAGAAGCAATGTCTTGAAATTAAAGGCATTCACAAAATTTTTCAAAGAAAAAAATCTCATCCTATTCACTCCTAAGAAGTTTTGATGCGAAATATGTATTGAGTATGAAAATAAAAATATCGATGAGAGTCATTGGCAGACACACGCTGATAGGCAGGACGGTGCGCCAAGGAGGATGTCACACGAATGCGTTAAATGCTACATAAATTTATTTGAAAACCAATGTTGATGCCATTACTTCTCAATTTACAACTGTGCTAGTCATCCAGCGACCTTTTACTGGTTCATTGAAATTGATTGTGAACTATCAGCCTCCACATTTTGTTTATTTGTTTATTTCAAAATCGCAATATTAGAACCATCGCCCCTATTAGAACCATCTCCAGGATTTAAAATCTGGAATAATACAAAATTGACAATCGTTTTATGGTTTACTTTCATTAATTTTCAGTTCTGTTTTATAATAAACATAAAATTATATGCAATACATTATATCCGCTATCCGTATTTTCCTGGCAACAAAATATTTTTTTTTTAAATCGACTAAAATCGGTTTATTTTCCATAAATAAACCAATTTTACTTATTTTTCATCTTTAGTTCTCCTGAAATAAGCAATTGTTGTCAGATCGATGGCGATCTAATCTCACTTATTTGTTTTGTAAAACTTGAATTATAACTTTCACAATATTCGAAATTCGAAATTAGAACTGGAAAACAGTGAGTTGACAACCCCTTACTAAAACAAAGGAGGACAATACAGAAAAGCAATAATCTATATTGTCTATATGAATATTCTACATACTCTACGAATTATCGACATTGTCTACGCCAAAATGAATTGTCTACGCTATTTTTGACACCAACAAGTCGATAATTCCGAATTACGCCCAACACTGGTTATTGGTCGAAAACTTATCGGTCCATATTATTTGCCAGAACGCCTTTATGTCGAATTTGTTCAAAATGAGGTACCTGAGCTGATCTTACCAGTTTTAGAGAAAATGTGTCGATTGTTTTTCAAAATAACGGCTGTATGGCACATAAACAACAAACGAATGCTTGGATGATTCATTCCCAAACTCATGGATTGGTACTCACACCCTTGGATTTCTACGTCTGGGGAGATGCTCACAAGAGAAAATTAAATTGAAAGATAAGCGTCGGTTTTGAAAAAATGAAAAATAAAATGCAACTTCGCACAACAACCGTGGAGATGCCGTGCTTGCATATACGGATTGTTTAGGAGAACAAAATTTTGAACAAAATCTAATAAATGAAATTGATTAAAAATTTATCAAAAACTTAAAAAGGATTTTCTTAACCTTGACCACGGTCAGGACATGTACTTACTTAAACTAGAGATTTTTTTAAAAGAAAGCTAATTTCAAAATAACCTTTAGTTTTCTTAAAAATCACATACATTGCAGAATACAATAAAAGTTATTTCGTGCCATCACGACTAGGCGAGATTTTACGTAATTTAAAAAAAAATCAAATCTCAGTTACCGTGACACTTAGGACATCAGTTCTAGGACGAAAGCTTCCAAATTACCCCCAATCTGCTGGAAAATTTTGTCGGGCCACGCGCTAAGCACCCAATATATAAATGGTAATACCTTATGCCTTAACCGTTAATATATTTTAGCCATTATATTTTGTATAAGATCCCATATTTCTGTTTTTTTAAGTAAAACAAAACTTTTTATTAACAACCTTACGGTCATCACGGGCAGGAGAGCAGGAGACGGCACATATAATATCTTAAAATCGTGTGGTTAGAATTAATTAATAATTTTACTATCACCTTACGTTGAACTGACTGTTTTTCATTTCGGTTCAATGACTAATGGGAATTTTTATTTATTTAAATAGTACAATCTTGTCACCTTATAATTTATTACTAATGATGATAACGCACTTATTTGAAACTAATAAGTGAACCGAGCGTGGGCTTACAAGCAATCAATATTTTTCTCCCTAGAACGAACCTTCTTTTATTAGATGATTAGCTCATGCAGTTTATATCTTTTAAGGTGTCTCAGTTCTTGTGTTATGTCAAGAAGTTGTATTGTTTCATGGAAGCGAGATACAATCCGAGATATTTAGCAGATTCAGCTTGGGAAGAATGAGAAATGTATAGAGGGGTGCTATTTTTGTGCCGCAACGCGTATATTACATGGCCTGATCTCAGGTCGTTAAGCTTTATTTTCCAATACATGGCCCATTGGCTAATTTGATCGAGTACTTGCTGTAAGTATTTAACTGATTGATTCCGCGATTCACTTGATGTCACTGCGGTATCATCAGCTAAAGTTTCGATGAAGGTTGTTTTTGTTGTCGGTATATCGGAAGTGTAATGTATGTAGATATAGGAAAGGCCCTAATACGCTACCCTGGGCACCCCTGCTATGGCTGGGCGAGTATGTCCCTCCATGTGATATAGTCTAAATTTTTGTTTGGAGAGATACGACTCGAACAATTGGTAATAATAATAATAATTCTGCGGCAAGCAGAAAGCCTGTGATACATCTTGAAATACGGCAGGGCAATATTTCTTCTATAGATTGTATGTCGTGTGGTTGAAATACTGATGCCAGATGTTGTGCAAATAGTTCTCATTTTTCTTCGTTACCTCGCACCCATTCTCCTTTTATGTTCCTTAGGTGGCACTTGGATTATTGGTCTCTTATATCTTTTAGTAGCTTTCCAAAGAGAAATTTTTTTGTCAGCTTCAGGACCCAGTCCTTTCATCAATTAATCGGTTAACTTTATTACTTACTCTATTAAATTCTCTTTTGTCAATAATGTTTCTGATTTTATGCCATATGCGTCTTTTCCTACGCCTTTCTTTTATCAGTTCTCGAATCTCCAAGAGGTAGTTGATCACTTGCACATCTTTCTCACCTACTACGGTTGCAACCTCTTTACCTGCTTCTTTTTCTTTTCCTGGTGTTATGAGTCGGGTCGGGATCCCTATGCAGTATGTTTCACGTCGTAGTTACCTCCTATAAACCTTGGTCCAAGTTTAAATATTGATATATCGAAATCTCATGATATGTTGTCTTGGTGGGCAGTAGATTGCCCCTTATCTTACTAATGGGACTAAAAGAGAAGAGAAACTCACATTTTTTTCGACTATTTTATGAAAAATGTATTCTTTGAATATTCTAGCTAGTCTTGTCTAGATATAACAGAAATCTCTACAGATTTAAGATTATGAAGTCCTGACAAAATTTGATGTTTTGAGTTAAATCTTATGTCCTAAGCGTAAATTTATGAATCAAAGGCAAGGGAACGATACTATTTAAAATTGTAGAATTTTGTATGTCCAGAGGCCACACAATCATTTCTAAGTTTTATCTTATTCAGGAGCTTCTAAAGCTCGAACGAAGTCATTTAAATGAAAAAATGATAAACGACTTTAAATGAAATTGTTGACAGTATGTTTGGGCGTGAACTCTTGCATTCCCTTTCTCATTTATTATGACTGTTCGTTATTGCAGCCAATCAGAATGAAAAAAGAGTAGACAAACTTAAGTCTAAAAGTATACAAATCTAAACCAATCATCGCCGGTTAAACTTTTAAAAAGCCCAAGCCTCAAAGCAAAATGATTTACAGTTTACATCTATTTTAATATAACATTGCAAATTACCCGATCGTTGACTTCTTCATTTCACTCAAGATCACCGCATTGAGATCATTTAAATGACTAGATGAATATGTATACGGATAACTATAATTTACATAATTTGACCGTTCACGGACCTCTTGATCGTCATAGCAGACCATTGTACTCGCGAATAAATTAATTTGAAAAACATTAAGAGACCGATCGCTTTTTAAGCGGTTATAACAAGGCTACTAATTTATATGAAAAAAGCTCAACACATGATTCGTCTCTCAAAATAACAACAATCCATAAAATACTGGAAAATTATTTCTAAGAAATAAAATAACTAAATTTTTTAAATTAAAATCAATAAATTTTAATTGTTGGCCTTGATTTTTAGATTTGGAATTTTAAAAGTCATCGCCAGTCGTCGAATTTTTATTTTTGTTAAGATTTTGGTATATTAATACATATAGGAAGTAAATATGTACCAAATGATCATCAAATGTGTGATTCAACTCGTATATTTATCTAAAAGTTTCGTGAATAAATTTTGTGTATTTTTGAAATATATTTCCGCTAACCCCTACCCTAGATTAGCATACTTAAAACTACACACATTTTCAGTTATAGTGCATACGATCGATAATACATGTGTCGATATACAGGTTAAGTAATGAGTATTTATGACTTAAACAAAGTTGTTTACTGTTATTTTGCAATAACATATAGTTAAATCTTGTATATTTTATTAAACATTAAGTATTTAAGATGAGGCGTGATGTAATTGTATAACACTTTTATTATGATGGTTCGGTGAACCAACCAACCATACCATTAAAACTGACCACTATCTAAACTGCAACAACAATTTATAATACTTGTTACGAAAAATGTATCAGAGCTGGGTACAGGTTTCAACATAAACTTTGGGATAGGTCGTGGTAGTTTACTACCTATAACCGTAATTAATCATTTTATGAGTAAACTGAAACAGTTTGTAATTAAAATGTTACGATTTAGATCTCAGTATCATAAATACCAATGCAATCAATAACCTTATAATCGATAGAAACATCATTTGACAAATGAATCAAGTGACTGGAATTTCCCTAAAAAATTTTAATATAATAATTGAAATTATTATTTAGAACCAGTTTGGTAATTAGAAATAGCCTTAAACATAACACGGTTTTGGGTTTTTTCGTGTGCAGTGCAAACTACATACTTCTGGTTTGTAAAAAATAAAAATTATTCAAAACCCATCCGGCAAGATGACCTCTGCTGTCTGCTCACACAAGCACAATACTGTCAATTTATTTTGCCACTATTCACCAAACCAGATATGAATTATGTTCTTTTGGACAAACAATGATTATTTTACAAGTAATTTAATTCGTGTCACACTCACTAAGCTTTTGTGACATAAGGTAATCCAACTTAAAATTTATTTAATTAAGTGCCGAGGTCATACATTCGTTAAACAATATGACGTAATTGTACAGATTTGCAATAGTTCATGGTCAACTGTGACTTAATTATTTCTAAATATGTTACTGACTGTCATGAACGCGTGCGTTTGACAAATTAACTTGGTGTTTCCAACATTCAAACAAACACTCTCGATTGATCGAGTTGTTTAAATTCCAATAAGAACAGGTTCATAGTAATTATATTCGTGTGAGCCTCAAGTGTATTTTCGTTACTAATATTTTGAATTTATAATTTACTTGTTAAATAGTAATTAATTATCAATAAAATTGATGCTACGATTCTACTTTTATCAAAGTTAAAATGGAACGATTGCCCGAAGGCTACGATCGATGTAATCTAAAACATAATTGGATCAAGTTATCTCTTTGGCTTTTATTTTTGCGTGTTAGTATGTGATTCACTTAACGTGCGTCAGACAATTGATAATTAAAAATTTGCGACCAACGTTGGTGGTCGATCAAAGTTGGTAATATTTGAACATTTGGTATATATAATCGATTACGATTTGTTCAACATTGGTTGTATAAAAGTAAGCGAACGGTGGCCAATGTTTTCTGACAAATTTCAAATGTTATCAGCAAATCTGTTGTAGGGGTCTTGTCGTTATTTTTTTACGATCAAGGAAGCTTAAATCCTATTTGGCGAATCCTAAAATAATTGAACCGATCGCTTGACCTACAGTTTTCTCTACCGATCCGACCAATAAAAGCTGGAGAAGGCATGGATTTCGCTACCATATAACGCTTTCATCGAATTTTCCGATCTGCAACTGATATCAAAGTGAGACAGGCTCTAAAACAGAGTATGGTGGCAATATAAGCCTGTTACACGAATGATGCTCGAAGTTATAATATTACAATAACCAGCTTTTACACAGCACATTTACATTGTTCGATATCGAGATTTTTGTAGATTTTCAATTCGCTATATCACCAAAGACCAAAAAGTGGTTTTCGAAGTGGTGTCTGTCGGTCTGACAGACTGTCGAGGTCTAACATTTTTCATATATTGCGAAATTCTATAAGTATAATTTGATGGGGAAAATAAGCGGACCGGATGTAGCATCTTCCCCAGCTTTTCAGCGGGGTAGATCCACCTCTCGCTACATTCAAGATTGGAGCACAACAGCATCTCGCAATGACGTCCAGGGACCAGCTACAACGTGGAAACAAACGATGGTAACAGCAGCGAAACAACTCAACACGTCCTGGGTTGAAATAAAAGTACTATCACCTAGCACTAGTTGAGTCCTTATATTGAATATGGTGCCTTCAAAACATACAATTTACCGGATCATCAAAGAGTTTGAAGAAAGAGGAACTGTGGCAAATAAGCCAAAGTGTCTGTACCAACGCATAGTCAAAACACCAGAAAGTATTGCTGCTATGTACGTGAAAGTGTACGAGATAATCCAACGTCATCAATCAGACACGGTGCACAAAAACTTGGACTACGAAGATCTACTCTAACCAATATTTTGCATAAAGACTTGGATTCATTCCTGTATAAAATTCAATTTACACAAGTCATGCTACCAAGAGACCATTTGCGGCGCCGTATATGTATGCAAATAAAATGCTGTTGCTTGACAATGACAATCCGGATTTTTTTGAAAAATTAATTATGAGTGACGAAGCTCATTTTTACTTAAGTGGGCATGTAAGCAAACAAAACAGTCGGTTCTGGCAGTAGAGGATCTACAAATAATTCATCAATCGCCATTACATCCCTTGAAAGTGACTGTATGGTGTGCAATTTGGGCTGGATGGGCCATTGGACTTAATTTTTACGAATCCGAATGATTCAGCTGTTACAGTCACTGGCGAACGTTATCATGATATGTTTGGTGAACATGTGGTTCCAACAAGATGATGCTATACGCTAGAGAAACCCTGAAATTGTCACGAGAAATATTTCCACAATAGTTAATTTCGAAATCTGGTGATGTGGAAGATTTATGCAAATAAACCACATAATATTGATAATATTAACAACTTTAAAGAAACATTAGAGAAGAAATTAGCATTTCTATGATTCTATGATCAGTTTCAAGTTTGATCCCGTGTTATCCTCACTATCGCGAGTACACAAAAACGATCAAATAATGATTAACTTCCATGGTTTAACGAATCACAGGTTTTTCATTGGGTTCGAGAATTTGCCGGGCTCCCGGGATTACAATCATTGCATTGCACTATCAGGATATTTAACTTTAAGTCGAAAATATTTATCTCGACAAAGCTCTTTCATCATCCAGTCTTACTACTTGTTGTAATATAATGTTAACTATTTATTTACATTTCGTGCAATTCTTCATCATTTTATTTCCTTGACCAAGTTCATCAAAATTTCCGAATTTTTCTACAAAATTTTGTCTCAAACATTATTATTTGCAGCTAGTTTGCAATTAACTGTGTTGTAATAAATTAAATTAAATTAAATTCCTGCAGGTATATTAGGTGTGGTGCGCAAGTATAGAAACTTGGCTCTGAAGTTGGTTGCATTAAAATATACTTTAACGCATCCAAACCGCCCGCCATTTTGGATATATATGGCGAAATGTGTATCAATTTTAAGAGATGAATGTCGACAAGCAACATTTTCGTCATTGCATTCTATTCTGTTTTCAAATGAAAAAAATGCTGCTCAAGCTATGGAATTGATTAATTCGATTTTGAGTGAACATTCTTCTGTCAGTCATTCAACAGTAAAAAAGTGGTTTGCAAGGTTTCGTGATGAAAATTTTAGTCGTGAGGACGATTCACGTCAAGTAAAACAGCTTGAAGACGAAGAACTTAAAGGTTTACTGGATGAAAATCCACAACGAAGCAAAATGAACTCTTCATGAACTGACCGAAGAAAACAAAAGATATTGCTTTCTCGGTACAAAAAAATAGAATTTTTTGTGACAATGACAGGTGCAGAAAATCAACCATTGATCCAGGCCAGCCATCAACATCAGTTGCAAAAATGAATATTCTTGCCCAGAAAATATTACTGTGTGTCTGGTGGGATTGGAAAGAAGTCATTTACTATGAGCTTCTGGAACCAAACTGTTACAGCTGAACGTTACCAGGCCCAATTTATGAAATTACAGCAAAATCAACCCAGCAAGTCAGGAGCTCATCCTCTCCTTAGGCTGGGAAGTTTTACAGCATGCGTCGTATTCTCCAGGCTTCCTCTGATTACCATTTCAGATCGAAGTCATCATATTTGGAAGATCAGCGGTTCACGAACGTTGAAGATGTGCAAAATTAACTCGATGACTAATTGGCTTCGAAACCACCAAGTCTCTATCGCGAAGGCATTCATCATCTACCTGCGATAAATGTAAAAAGACCATAAATAGTAATGACGAATATTTCGGTAGTTAACCTTTGTAACAATTATATTTTCAATAAAGTTGAATTTGACCACAAAAAACAGAGTTTCTATTTACACATCTAATATAACAGATAAAGAAAACTAACATAAAATTAATTAAACTTAAAGACTCGTGAATAATATTGCTTTATATTGAACTTAATTCTATTTATTCACATTATTAGAACAATAACTTATTTTTACTTTTGTTTTTGTAGGTTAACCAATCAACTTAACCTACAAACCAAATGAACTTGCATAAAATAAAATGCAACAATTTTTCCAAGATGTCACTATACTATTACAACGCACCAAAAGAAAATATACGAAAAGTGAAAAAGAAATATTATTCTGTTATTCCTACCTTATTACCCAACCTTCTGAACCTTGATATCGAAACGAGTATCGATATTTTACTTACAACGAGGTATTCTAATTCAATAATCAATATTTACCAAAAGCAAATGATCTTACACAAATTTTATTTAAACAAGTTTGCGGAATCTATTTAATAAATTTGCCAAATAATATAGGTTTCTTAGTTGCCTATTTACTTATCGGCAATTCGACCGGAAACATTAGCGCTATAACAAATTAAATTCAAATCATTACTTAGCAATATGTTAATTAAAAAAATGAAATACATTGTAATACAAATTGGATTTCAATTAAAAATAAAATATGAAATAAAATAAAATTGGCCACGAGCAGTTTGCACGTGGCTTCATTAAACGCAGTTAAATAGCTCCTAGGCGATTCCTAAATACTCGTCCGGACTAAGAGTGCGCCTCTAAAATTTCAAACCAAGTTCTTAAAGAAGTACCTCGTTAGATGATCTCATACAATCATACATAATTATTCGCAGGAACTTCTGTAGAAATTGTAAAGGAAGTTGTCAACTGTTACGGTATTGAATTAACTCAAGGCCCAAATCATGAAATCCGGTACCGGATAAAATTTTGATGGAAATAATCTGATTTTACAAAAACCGGTATCATGAAAACCGTAATCGCGGAAAATTACCGTCAAATCTTGTCCGGTTATAAATAGTTGATGGACGATGTTTTTATTTGATAAGTCAAGATGGCGGACCAAAATTTAACAACGTAAGTAAATAATTGTTTATTTATGTTTTTGGTTAGTTTTTATAACATATTTAATTTATTGTAGTATAAAAATTCTAACGAACCCAACACTAACAAAAAATGTGATCAATTTTATGAACGAGCATCCCGATTTGGCCAAAGGATTGTTAAATGCTAACGAAGGACGGCATTCATTATTGACGCGATTACGAATAGAGCTTAATGCGAACGGTCCACCTAATAAATTGGAGTTAGAATGGAAAAAGGTATTTAACGTTATATTATTCGTTGTTTTAAATTTTCTAAACAATTTCTAATCGTCATTTAATATCATTCACGAGAAGGCTCATAGAGAATAAGCTGCATCATAATTAACGCGCATCCCCAATAGAATTTCTTTTACTTTTTCCTTGTTTTCTCAATTTTTTTTTTCATACTTTTCTGTGAGGAAAAAGTAAAACGAATTCTATTGGGGATGCGCTGAAAGAAGGAAATAGGTGAACAGTTTAAGAGATATCTCAGGCGACAACGATATCATTTTGAAAGCAACTGGCTTGGAAGCTACCGTCTCAAATAACAACAATTTAAAACGCCAGATGATTTTCGAGCAAAGAACTAGGGATGACGCGAATTATTATTAACTTTTTGTATCAGTTTTTCTAGTTTTAATTTTTTTTGTTTTAATAATTTATGTGATAAAATGTGGTTAGATTGAATTAAATTTATTGTTAAGTATTTTATTTATTTTTATTTTTAATTAAATAATGAATCCCTTATTCTATCTCTAATTCTTACTGATTCTTATTCGCTGTCTATTTGATGACACAGTTTGCTGGGTGTATTTTCGTCCTCCAAAGTTACATTACTCTCAACAGATGTGATGTGAAACTTATTACAAATGTTGTGCAAAGCGGCTGTAACATTGCACATCTGAACCAATTTGTGAGATTTGTATCGACATTGCCTTTCCGACAATAAAATTCGCCATTGACCTTTCCAAACCTCAATCCACCGTTCTATAATCGTGCTTTACGATGAATTCTGTTAAAATGTGATTCTGGTGAGTTTTCTGTTACAGCCCTATAAGGTGTTATGAGCCAGGGTTCTAACGGATAACCGTCACCTGTAATAATCAATTGTTCATGAATTTGATTGTAGAACGAGTTATTTTAAACAAATTTACAAAGTTATTTAATTACCTAACAGAAAAGAATTGGATTATCCTGGATGTATTGCTCTATATACAGCCTTTCCTCGCTATTTGCCCAAATAAAAGAGTCGTGATTGCAACCTCAATAATATGCATTAATCGCCATAATCGTCATATTTTCATCACAAATCTGTAAAGACGAAAATTATTTATTAAAACTGAACACTCTTATTTAAATCTAATTCGGTGAACTTACAACCATGGCCATAGTTTGCGCGCGAACGCATGCTCATTCTGAGTTCATTTTATATGATAAACATGTGTTCCATGTACACAACCAACAATACCAGGAAAAATAAATTTCTCATAAAAATTTGAGTTCGTTCTTTGCGAAGGTTCAAATTTTATAAATAATGACCATTCCATAATATCGAGCTTACCGAATTAAAATTTAATTTTTACAATATCAACGGAATATTTAGGTCATCATATGTATGATAATGCTGTCGAGTCATTACGAACGTGAAGTCCCTCGGTTAGATGGAGATGGGTGGGAAGATAGGTAAAAATAAGGTTACAAATAGTATATGATGAGATGTCCCGAAGATGTGAATTAAATAACCTAACCAGTCTATAATGACTGATGCCGAGTACATATAATGAATATTAGTATCCTTTACCACAACCACAGCTAACCCAAATTAATAAACTAACAAAATCTAATTTAGAGTGTGAATTTAATTGAGACTAACATTTTAATATACCGGGTGTTTCTTTTAAACTGAGACGATCAAATATCTCGAAAAATAGCCACTCTACGGAAAAAATGTCCATAATCAAAATTTAATCATACCGCGGGGGAAATACATTAGTGCAAAAAAAAATAGTCCACCCCCCCCCCCCCCCCCCCCGCTTTGTAGGTGGGGCGGGGGTAATTTTTAAACTAAGATAGGAAGCCATATTTTTTTATTGCAGATACGGATTCTACGACTAAAAGTACGTATGATTTGAATGAAATATTTTGTTCGGTTCATGATAGATGGCGTTGTGATGTAAACATCACGTTTTCATTGGAAATACTCGAAATTCGTCATCAAAACAATTTATTCAGTTTTGTAAATCACATTTAACGTTTATGTTATTTCTTATTTTCATGTTTTTCGTAATTGCAAAATAAACGATAAAATACTTTAGAATGGAGCGTTTAACTGTGCCAGAGAAAATTGAAATGGTTCTGGTTTATGGAGAAGCTGGCAGAAATATTGAAAATGCTGTTGCTATTTACGCTCAACGTTTTCCACATAGGATTCGTTCGCGTGCTTCATTTGGCCGTACTATCAAACAATTTATTACTGATGGACATGTTCAACCGAAAAGAGGACCCGTAGAGCAACAGTCACTGGAGAAAATAATGAAATTGCTGTATTGGCACCAGTGGCTCATAATCCTCATGTTATAGTACATGAGAAATAGTTCGCGATTCCGGATTGTCCCTCACCAGTGTTTGGAGAATTTTAAAACGGCACAAGTATCATCCATATCATGTGTCTTTACACCAAGATCTTCATGATCTTACACCAAGACAATCGAACAATTATGGGATATTGGGAGGCAGCCATCAACCTTCACCGGTTTCTCTGGACCAACAAAAAATTGCCGAAATGTAACCAATTGATGTGAACTTTAATTTTCGGATTATCACCATGGAAATTTTGGCCAGGTATATATCTCAAAAGTCAAAATCATGGGTGAGGAGTTAGAAAAATGTAAGTTTTTGCTCGCAAAACACAGGTTTTATGTGGAAATAAAACAGTTGTAGGAAGTTGTTTCATATTTTTTATTTTGCTCTGTATTTTTATTCGTCCGAAAAATATACTTAATCAGGGTTTTAAATCGCAGTCTGTCAAGGCTATATAATGTTTATTTTCGAAATTTTCAGCTTAACTTTTCTTGCAGTTGGTGTTGTCAAATAGAACTATCAGTTAAATTTAGCCTATGGTTGAAACATGTTATAATGTACACCAGTGGTTTTCATATTTAAATAATTTCCAGTACTTCCGGTAATTTACCGAGACAAGATCAAATTGGGGATGACAGAAATGTGGAAAGTAAGAGAGACCTACTCAAGCTAGAGAGATCAAATTGGATTCCAAATGAGTAAAATTTCAGCAACAGTATGACAAGTTGGATTAGCATCCCAAAGAAATGTTAATCAGCAACTTCTCTAATGGATTTAGAGAAAGACAAAATCACGGAAGGGTGTATTTATTGTGTGTAACATGCTTACTTCTCAAAATTTCTCTTGCCATAGTCAACGGATAAGACGAGCTCATGTCTTCCGGACCAATAAAACGCGTTGGTTCCGTTCTCCATCACAATGATTTCAGAAACCTCAGGCTGCATTAAGGAACCAGGTACTTAATGGCCCTTGAAACTTCTAGACTATCTGAACAAAATGTTGGGGTGTATATTATCTGAAGTCACTGCCACATTTACAACAAACTATTTTAACACTAGAACTACGAACCGGTCAAAATCACCGGTTGCATCATTTATTTATAACATTTCCTCTTTGTCTTATTTAATATTTTACGATAATGTTAGGATTTTTATTAAAGAGGAAATGTTATAAATAAATGATGCAACCAGTCATTTTGACCAGTTCGTAGTTCTAGTGTTAAATGGAATATAAGTGTAATACAAATTTTGTGATAAAAGTAAACTGAATAGAAGGAGTACAGTTTTATACGAAGTAAACTAAATCCACGCAACTCAACGATTAATTTTCGCCCCAAATCAATTATTATTTAAAGCACTCTGAAGCATCAATGTTAAATGCAAAAAAGCCGAAATGTGAATTTGTGAACTGTTCCAATATGTCAGAGAATTTTGGTAATTTTGAATCCTATAGGGCCATTCCACACGAGCGTTTTTTGTATTTTGGTATTTTTTTTTTAAACCAATTTTTTGTTCTGCTCTCTCTTAAATAAAATTTTAACTAAAATGAGTACAATATGTCCTTGAAATATTTTTTATTTCATTTATGTTTGTGTGATTGCACAGAAAATTCGTTTAAGTCGCAATTAAAACTTGTATCATAGGTAAACGGGGAAAGAAACGAAGAAAAATTCGGGATTTTTTTTTGTTTTTTTTTTACGTGTGGCATGGGCTATATTTTGTTTTGCGCATATGTATGTATATTTTGTATTTAGTACATATTTTGTATATAATTATGTAGGTATATGGTTTATTTGCTAGCATATTATGTTTTATATGGAGATTGGTATTGGAGGTGTGTGGCGGGATATGCATTTCAATATGCTTTTGATATGCTTTTAGCTGTGTATGTGTGGGTGTACGAAGGAACTAATGTTCATGATCATAGGAGTTTTTGTTTTAATTCTATTTATTTACATGTCTTATTTTGCATTGTTATATATTTATTATATATATGTATTAACTTTTTGTGCTTGCGTGTGTAAATGTTTTTCTATACGAAGGAATATTTAAAAAAAAGCGATCGAATCATGGATTTTTGTTGTTGTTTTCTTACCGGATTCGCTATTCAGATGCTCATTTTTTGGCTTTTTCATTATTGTATGCGTTTTTTTTCTTTGGTGTTTCGCTGGTTTTATGTGTCAAGTTTGATTTAATAGTTTTAGTAGTAGTAGTAGTTTTAAAATTTCTGTTTTAGATCTCTCTGCGTTTTTGTTTGGGATCGTGGATGGATGATATGTATCAACCGGGACCGATCTTTTTGAGAGTGTTTCTGCGTTTTGATAGTTTTTACGTTTTATTTGGATTTATTCAAATTCATCAGCTTATTTTTTTATATACATATTTGCTAAATTTATGTCTAGCGATTGGGGTTGAGATACACTTTTCTCTATGCTATAGAGAACTGCATTGGGTTTTGACGAGATTTGTGATCAATATACACAGTGGCTGCGAGGATATGGTGGAACTGTATTACAATAAATGTTTCTTTGATATTTAGAGTAATTTGAATGGAGTTCGTTCATTTTGAGTATGTGATAGGTCGGTGTCTGCGGTTGTGATGGCTGTTCATTGAACATTATGTTTCTCATCGTACGGAAGGTATTCTTCACATATGCTTTATCGTTAGCTATATTTATGTTCATTATTAAGCGTTTTTGGCTGTGAAGTGTCGATCGACGTAATGGTTACCCATTATGCGATGTGTTGAAAGACCAAAATGCTTAATAATAAGTTATCGGCTATTTAAAATTGTTTTGTTTAGGAGTTGACGTAGTTATAAATTATTAATATTATAAGGCAAATTTGCAATCTTACATAAAACCATTGCCTGAGGTTTCGAATTGTATTGCAAATTAGTATTTTTGATGAATGTTATTGATGTTTCTGTTTAAGTTTGCTGTCACTTTCGTGGGGAAAATTATTTTAGTAATTTTAGGATGATCGGTCGAACGCTGAAAATTTTGAACTATAGGGTCACCACGATACGTTTCAAATCTGTTATGTATCATTACGGTTTTGTAAAGCATAACTTTCGTTGATTAATGATGTTAGCAGGAGATCGCTTTTTAGGAATTAATTAATGTGTTGCAGTCTGTTTGGTTGGTCGGTATCTCTAATTCTTACTGATTTAATTTATTTAAGAATTTAAGATTCTTGACCGTCCAAGATACTTAATAATTATACTATATTTCTTTAAAGTTTTCTGATTGGACAGTTATCAATACTGAGTTTTATTATTAGAAATTAATAAATTATAATTTGCACATAACCAGAACACGATTTAATTTCGGGTTAAGTTGATTTAGATAAATATTTTGTAATTAAGTATTTGTTTCCTTATAAGCTCTTTTAATAGATTTGACTGGGTATAAAAGCTTCCAAATTTTTTCAAGAAGTTAGTTTGTTTCAAGAACTACATTGAAGAGACAATTTCCGTCGCCAGGATTATATTTTATTTCAATTATTAACCAAATTAGAAATTTTTAATTATAGGTCGAATTCTAATTTCAATTTAATTCTTAATAATATATTACTAATATTATTAAATCAATTATTATTAGATCAAAAAAACTACAGTTATATGGAACATTAAAGTGTTGGTGGAGGGAAATTCTATAAAGTTACAAAACAGTGTTACCAGTTTCTTGTTTAAATTAAATTTTAATTTTAATTAATATTTTTCTTAAGAAGCTTGCAAATTTTCATGATTTTTTTTAGGAAGCAGACAAGGTAGGAATCGTAATGACTATCGGGTTTGCTAATAAATTTGATATTGAATTTTTAAAGTTACAGATATAGCGCGGAAGCACAGAATAAAATTTAAATGCAGACAAATATTGCTATACTAAGATACATAGTTTTATATTTTAGGGGTTCATGGAATTTCTTTAATGAAACTTTTTTTCTAGCTGACTTCGGGAGACTGTAAATTGATAAAGGTTTTGTTAGCTTGTTCTAGGTTGGATAAATAATTCTCACTGGTTATCAATTATATGATTGATTATTTATTTAATTGTTGTTAATAATATTATAATTTATTTAATGAGAGATTAATTTTGAATTTTTTATTTCAATATTTAGTTAATCATTTATTTAATAATTGGGGCGCTCAACAATCGACTGAGTTATTTGATTTTAATGGATTCTACAATTGTACTAGCACCTACTTATTATTAATTTTGTCACTTTACAGATCCCTGATTAGCTTAATAGTTTTATTTAATTCTGATTGAGAATAACTGTCACACATTCATTATTGATAAATTACCTTACAGATTCCAGATTAGCTATCGTTGAAACAAGATGTCGTTATTTTTTATTTTTATAAATAAACATAATATTTGAATTAGTTTAGGGATGGCAAGGACGCAAGTGACTTTTACATTATATAGTATGTATTTTTTTTTAATTTAATTTTTTTTATAAATAAGTCTATTAAATTAACAGATTCAAAAAGATTCTATCCGTTGATGATAGAAAGGTTGTGGGTTCTTTTCCTGCTTCTACAATATTTGAATTCGATTTATTTTATTTATTTTAAGAGAAACAAATTATTTTAGGTAATAGGTACTAATCATTACACTACATTTATTTTATTCAAGTATAATTTAATTAAATCTTATACTGTTCTAAATAATGAATCTTTAATAATGACATTTTGTGCAAAAAATTTACCATTAAGAATTTAGATGGCAACATTATTAATTATAATTTTGTTTTAGGATGCTGATTATTTATATCTAAAAAAAAAAATTAAAAATAATTGTGCTGTCTTGTGCTAACCGCTTTACATTATATTTTCAACACTAACAATTTACTAACTATCGACTACTTAGGTGTCTGTAACCGGGTCAATTCCGTCATATTTAACTTGCCTATCCTATCCAGTATCCTATCCTTCCATCTTGTTAAATGTAATAAAGGTGTACGGCGATCCCGGCGTCATCCGTGAGTCTCGCTACATTAGTTTTTAAGGTTGAATATATTAAATAAATTAAGTAGTCAGTAAAAAGCATACAGTTTGTTTTCAGGTTTAAAAATTAATATATGTTTACTGAGTTATTTTGACGGCCAGTTTGCAGTGAATTTATTAAATGCTAATGGTTTTAGAGAAATTATTAATAATTTAATGTTAATTGTTAATATAATTCAAATAACTATGATTTCAGGAAATTTTATTGTAAGTTGTGGAGTTGTAGAGGATTAAATTAATAAATATGTATATTATTTAGGAAACCGGTAGGGTAGATTAATTAAGAATTAATTTCAGGAATCTTTAGATGTTATGAAGTAATATTTCTTTGAAATATTAATTGCTGGTTGTGTAGATTAGAATTGTGCTTTCATTGTGTTATTAACTATTGGCTTTACCTAGGTATTTGGAACCGGACTAATCTAATTAATCAATTTTGTTAGATAGCTGAAAAATATTAATGTAGAATTATATTACAGGAAATCCAGATACACGTGAAATAATATTATTTTTTCTCAGGTTGCTGATTTACTGAGGCAATTGTTGAAGATCAAAGAAATACCATCGTTATCCATTAAACCTATTAAGCCTTTATCTTTCCTAGTAGATTAGAAGTAGATTAGAATTGTGTTGTGCCGTACGATCGCTAGGGGTCTGCAACCGGATCGTTCCGTCCTAAAAAACAAAAGTAAAAAAAAAAAACCTTTCCTATCCTTCCTATTGTTATATGTAAACAGGCTGTAGGAATAGGCCCGGCGTTATCCGGGACTCTTGGCTAGCACTTGGTTCTACAGTCCAATCAATCAATCAATCAATGTTCCAATATGTCAGAGAATAAAAAAACACTGCTTGTTGCTCGATTAAGCTCAATATAGTTATATAAAATTTAATAAACACCTAAGAAAACCAGGTCGACACACTGAAAATCTTGCACAGCTACCATAATTGAAAAGAACTTAGATGTTTGCAAAAATCTAAAAATCTACGAATTTAGAACAATTAGACCAATCAATATAAAAATCATCAGGTCCAATTTTATTTCAAAATTAATTTTTAATTTTTGTGTTTTACAGTTTCTTAAGGTTTTCTGCCAAATTTCACTGGGATCTCTGATTTACGAAAAAACTTAAAATATGAATTTTTATTCCAGCCTGGACATGAAGGTGGACGGGTTTACATCTTCGATGCGCGCAGCACGTGATTCAATCGGTGTATAAAGAACTTCCCTAAGGCAATCGCTCAAAAGGACTATATAAAAGCATTTTCCGACGATATTTGCTGCTTAGGCGAATGTCTTCAGTGAATGAAGTGGTCTTTGCCAATTCCAAGGAAAGCATTAGAAAACATGTTTAGCATATTTATGCAATGTATATAATGTGCATAATCGGACCATATATTTAGAAAGCTCATCTATCCATCTAAAGCAAATCCAGATAATCGTGAATAACAGCAACACAATAAAATCCAATTCTTCATGCATATCAATAGAAATCGAGTAACACCGGTTCTCCACCTGCTATCTGAATACTATTGCAATCTACTTTCTCTTTCTATCAAAATTTGCCAAGATGGAGTCCGGTATGGTAAACTTGCTATACTTTGACGTTAAAAATCATTTTTTGCCGTTTTTTAGATAGCAATAGAAGATGGAGAGTCCTACCATAACTAGTGTATGCGACGAGTTCATAAACTACGTGATTATTTTAATTTTCGTGGTCGGCGAGAATCTAAAACCAAGTTCAGTTGTTACATAGATCTAAAGTAAAGTATATTCCTTTGTTTTCCTATTGACGCTACTAAAAATGGGTGAGTCTAAGCTTTTAAAAAATTATGCCGTGGATTATGGAAGCAAGAACAAAAGCAATATTGGTGCTTCCTTTTAATTATCAATCCTGTAACTTTAAACTGTCGAGTGTAAACCATGTTCGCAAGGTTGCCGCGATACTATACTATAACTATCATAAAACTATCACAATTATTTTATCATAACAGTGGAAAGAGATTTAGATATCAAATCGTTATAACTTTATAGATTAATAAAAATCTAATATTTGGCAACAATTGCAACGTATTTTATTTCAGTCGCGCGTTAACAGTGAATTGATACGGAACATTAGTATGAAGCTCACTGTAGTATCGTGTACCATCGCGATAATTTTCTTCAATTTATCGGATGTGGTACATTCGAAAACAAATTCCGAAAATGTATTCACTGAAAATAGATTACACGGATTCTTTTCGAATGTATCATATTATGAATATTATAAGAATAATGTGAGGAAAATGAGCAAAACAACTAACCTACATGATGATTTAAAGTGTTTTAATCAAGTGAAGTTAATGTGGGAACTAGTGACATCTGGTGGTGAAATGTGGGCAAGACTAAGTAAGAATTAAAATCATTAAATCTTTTGTAATTCTTAGTTATGCTATAATGGCGTATAAATTTAAATAATCCGACTATAAATTCAAATGTGGCTTAATTGATCTTATCAGTGCGTGATAACAATACATTCAGTGGAGTCGCCCAATAATCGCAAGTAACTCGGAAATCCATTAAGTTGGTAATCGATAAAAAAAAAATATTAAATTGTTAATTATCGTTATCATAATTTGACTTTAATTGAGTTGCTCAAGAAGATAAACTATATTTTATTTAGTTCCGGTTATCGCCACCTAATCAGAATGTCTACGCTTAATTATCAGATAAACATTAGATTAGAACTTTTTTTATTATTAATTATTTGTAAAGAGAAACGCAACTGGTCGATATTCCCACGATAAAAATTACTATATCAAAAAATAATAAATTATATATTCTGTCGCTGAATTGCAGTGTTTGACGCGTGGGGTAAATTACAATCCGGTATACTATCAGGAAACCTACATAATTGGGGTCATTTTGAGCAATGTTTACGAGTTCAATCCCACACACAATACGGTAATTTACAAGGCCAACACTGTGTTCTACACTACCAACGTAAGAATGCACCAAAAAGGCCAAGCAATGATCAACAATTGATGATGTATACATTACAGTAAATTTTGGTTTCTTAACATAAAACTCTAACTTATTTTTATCTTCGTAGTGCCGGAATTGTAGTTCGAGATATGAATTTAGCAACTGGAATCTGTATGCCCGAATCGTGCTCCCCCGAATTCATACATTACCTAATGGGTAACTTTTTAAATCAAACCGGATTTGAAATAGCGGATAATGATTTAACGCAATGGTGTCACACAAATCATTGGCCTGCTTTTCGTGCGCGGGATATTGTAGCAATGTATGTAAAATGTAAAGCAAGTACCAAATTATTTTATTCTTATTTGTTCTCAATTTTAATTTCAAAAATTTCAGAGTGTTTTTCTCGGCAATAGCAGGTTTAATGGTCGCTAGTACAATTTATGACGTTCTAACAGGATATTATCAAAGTATAAGTGGTGATCTAATGAAAGTGAATTTTTTTATAATTTTTCTTATAGTAAAATCACAACTTACGCGTATTGTAGGTGTACCAAAAGTTTTGTAAAAATGGCAACATTCAGGCGACATCGGTGTGTCTGATCCTTTTGACAACTTTGCAAGGACTTTTTCAATAGCATCGTTCCTCTCTCTTGAGATCTTCTCTATGGCATCGACAGTATAATCCCACCAAAACCCTCCGTGAAAACCACTGTTCACTTTGCATTGGTATTCTAGTAGTGGTGATGTTACTGTTCTTTCTTTGCACGTTGTTTGTTGCCCATTCCGGATCTCGGCTCAACTCTGTTGCGTTACCAACTGCTCTTTATTATTAACTCATCCGTGCCTTCCAGCACAAGTCTACTTTACTGCTACCCGTACCGCCTTAGACGAGGTAAGCCTGTATTTGAAATTGGACTTATGATGCGCTTACTCCTCAATTGTGCTAACTACCTAGGACTGACTGTGAGCGTGGCGTGCATATCTCTTATCATACCATGTACGAGTTTTTAATTTCTTGATAAATACGTACTTGCGACAACTAAATTAAACATGATAACCAATTTCAAGGCTAGACGGCTATTCATTCTTCATTATTGATTTGATATATACTGTTGAGTTCGCTTAATATCACATGTGTGATCATCTTAATGTCATGACAAGGGGTGTTTTAATGATGTTCTTCAACCAACATATAGAATAAAATTTGACATCATCCGTCATGACTTGTAGGTGCATGCATTCTAACGGTTGTTATGTTAAATATCTTGAGAGTGAGATCTTATCGTGCATATCCTCATATTGAGTGTACGGAAGTCTTACTAGGCTAAGCGTGCTCTATGTTCAAGCAATCCGAAGCCGTTGCATATAACTCAGAATTGATTTTCTTCCTAGAGATGCTTCTTACGTGATGGTTATAGACCATTATGCATTCAGTCCAGAACAGACTCTTATGTGGTATAGATTTTACGATGCCCGTGGTATAATTGACTATAATCTATCCTAGCCAGGGAGCACCGCGTGGAGAAATGAATCTAATAAGTTTTTTGAGCATTTTAATCATCTGATTTCTTCCTAATTTCACTTTATTATACGCAGTTATGGTTTTCTAGGTAAAATTGGAAAAAATGCACTGTCGTTTGTGGTCTGAAGTCTAATTTAAATAATTATATATTTAATGCTAAATATTTTTTTAGAAAAACAGATGACCATCCTACTAGCATTCTCCATGTACAAGAATGGCAAAAAACTATTCGCAATGAAACGCAAATCATCACCAGAAGTAATCGACTGCATACACGGAATACGAGTCATTTCCCTACTTTGGATTATATTGGGCCACCGTTATGTTGCTTATACCTACACGCCGGTTATGAATTGGGCAGATTTATTTATTTGGATTACAGAGCCACACTCCGTATTTATCACAGCTGCACCATTTGCAGTTGATACATTTTTGGTTATGAGTGGTCTACTAGTTACATGGTCGGTATTTGTTGAACTTGAGAAGCAACGACACTTACGTATTTTTATGATGTACATTCATCGATATTTGCGATTAACGCCTGCGTTAGGTGCTATGATTTTTATGTATGTTACATTATTTAAGCATATGGGCTCAGGACCATTGTATACGGTATTTGTACAAGGAATGGCTACAAATTGTGAACGAAATTGGTGGACTTTACTACTTTATGTCCAAAATTATGTACATCCTCTGGGCCAATGTATGACGCATACTTGGTATTTAGCAGTGGATTTTCAGCTGTATTTACTAGCACCGTTTATTTTATATCCTCTATGGCGGTGGAGAATCCAATTTTTATGGGTCATTCCGATAATGATCATGCTATCAATGGCGTGTATTTTTACTACGGTGTATTACCGAGACCTTCGAGTTTGGGCATTAAACGAGTAAGTCATCTTGAATTTATTAAAATATTTTTATTAATTGAATATTACAAATTACAGAGATATATTTATGGCGATAGAGAGGTTAATAAAAATTTATTATCCAACACACACAAGATACGGAACGTATCTGATTGGAGTGCTTACAGCATATTTCCTATTTGAGTACCGAAATCGTCCGGTTAGAATACCAAAACTAATAAATCTTGTACTATGGCTAGTGTCATTGGCAATTTTATTCACCATGGTATTCGCCATGTTACCCCAACAGCAGGTACACAATACACAGACCAGAGAGGGAGCTGCATTTTATGAAGCATTCTCGCGAGTCGGTTGGTCTATTGGACTGGCCTGGATCATTTTTGCATGTGCTAACGGGCTTGGCGGCCCGATAGGTTGGTTATTAGGACATCCAGCATTTCAACCGTTGTCCAGAATGTCGTATAGTATATTTCTAACGCATCTCCCGATTCAAATGTTATTAATTGGTGCGCAACGGCAACCAGGCTATATACAAGATGTCTATTTAACACATCAATTTTGGGGTGATTTGGGATTTACCTTCACTATATCGGTATTTTGGAGTTTAGCATTTGAATTTCCAATACCAATTCTGGAGAAATGTTTATTTGGATTGTGTTTTGGGGTTCAACTAAAATCTGCAGCACCTGCATCAAGACAAATTACCCAACGGCCAACACAGGAATTAACATAAATTTAAAAACCATTTATTTATTATAAAATTACACGATTCTCATGGACTAAAATGTAAATCGTATATCGTAGATGTGTTTTTTTTTTGTATAGACTAGAAATATATATATAGCCGCATACAAAGTATGTCACCAATGAATTTTATTTTAGAATTTTAAAGTGAAAACACAATCTAATTCAAACCACAATACAGCTGATATACTTTAATCATGCGCATTGTATTATATGCATGAACATTCCGAAAGTATTTCACTCGGCCACATGACAGAGCGATCGCAAAATACTTTTTGAACAACATAAAATATCAATGTTAGAGAACTCGCGTAAAAAATCGCGACACTCGCCGAATTAATAATAGAATACAAGTATATACGTAAATATAATTGATTTCAGTTAGTTTCGGGCTTTGAGCTATCTAAAGCAAAGCAAAATGAATATTTTTTGTATATTCTAAATAAAATTACAAAAGCCGTGTATAATTTAATTCGTCATCTGTGATGTAGTGGATAGTGTAACTTAGTCATAATGGATAATAAAAAACATAAAATGATGGCACTTGATTTAGAAATTGCACAACTTCACCAGCTTCCGATAACGCCGGTGACGCCTATGGTAGGTAATTCGTGTATACCATTTCAAATGCCTGAATCACCATACCCCGTCTCGATATTTTGGAATGTATTTATGCCATTCATATTTCTGTGTACCCGCGTCTCTGGAATTGTTATGCTAATCCTATTAATGTTGGACTTTTTTGAAGACGAAAAATATGATTATTTCACATTTACATTGGGATGTTTTATATTGTCGACAGTCATTACGACATCGTTGCTGATATTTAAGTATGTATACACACATAAAGAACCCAGTCATTTAGGTAACGATTGATAAATAAATATTTTTATATTTTAGCTATTTTCGTGGTACTGCGCCGAGTTATCATCAAAATGAAAATAAAAGAAATAAATGTTATATATTTATACAAATATGCAGCAAAGTGTTGTTGTCATTTTTATTTAGGTACGTATAGTCGCGTAAAATGGAATGTCCATCATAGACGCTAAGTCATGTACCGATTTATAATTAGACCACAAAACAGAATACTACTACTATACACAATTCAATGTCATTAACCTACATTCTTTTTAGGAAATACTATGCAATTAAGTATGCTGTACTTAGTTTATATTATGGTCGATCCCGCAACAATCGTATCAAACAAAAGGATTACTATGATCGTATGATCATCGAAAATACCGAGCTTGGATTTATACAACTTTTTGAGCGGTACATTGAATCGGCACCTGTAGTAACAGTACAAATTACCATTATTTTAAAAACATCAGCTGCAAATTGTAAGTTTTACATTATTAGGGCATGGGATATGGCCAAAATTAATAATTAAATATTTCTACAGTGTTGCAATTAATAAATATCCCGTTACCAGTGATCAGCTTGGCAATAGCACTTGCAACATATAAAGCTGAGATACGCAATGGACGCCAAGATAAAAAACTAATTGAGTTCCCGAACAATATATTTCTGATAATATGGCATGTATGCTTCACCGGGTGCCGTATTGTAACGATAGCTCTCGTCGCAAGTGTATTCCCACTTTGGACATTTATTGCATGCTTAATACACGTTGTGATCGTGACCATGTGGATTTACATCTTTGGTGCACCAAAATCTTGCCAAAATAAATTCGGTTCCTTACTATTCTCGTTTGTAATCGGATTTGTTTATGTTTATAATTTTATAGCGACCGTCGAAGGGCCAACCCGTTATAAATATACTTTATACTATTTATTATGCGGTGCCGAAAGTGTTATTAGCGTTATAATTTTTTTACATTCTGACACCGAAATATCCTGTCACCATAAAATTGCCATGGGATCACTAGTCGTGAGTTATGTAGCGTCGATATTTTTTCAAAGTTTTTATTATTTGTGCTGTCATCCTAAGTAAACGATTAAAATGTAAGACTTTATTCTTAAGCATATAATGCCATACTCAGTAATTTATAAGTTTTATTTATATATTACGTTCCTTTAAGAAACACTACTATAAAATGCCAAAAGTAGGTAGTAGCTTTAATTTTGTATCGAATCAGATTTTAAGTTAATTAAATATTTATTGTTAGTTTAATCGGAGAAAGTTTCGTTGTTTTATGTTTTAAGATTACAGATCTGCATTAAGACTGCCTAAGATTCCTGGCAAGTGCCGTCATCTGCAGTTCCAATAATGTTAAATGAATTACTATTATTAGCAATATTAGCAATAACTGAAACTGCTCAGCAAGGGGTAATATGATTTATTCGCTAGGGGTCTGCAACCGGATCGTTCCGTCCTAAAAAACAAAAGTAAAAAAAAAAAACCTTTCCTATCCTTCCTATTGTTATATGTAAACAGGCTGTAGGAATAGGCCCGGCGTTATCCGGGACTCTTGGCTAGCACTTGGTTCTACAGTCCAATCAATCAATCAATCAATGTTCCAATATGTCAGAGAATAAAAAAACACTGCTTGTTGCTCGATTAAGCTCAATATAGTTATATAAAATTTAATAAACACCTAAGAAAACCAGGTCGACACACTGAAAATCTTGCACAGCTACCATAATTGAAAAGAACTTAGATGTTTGCAAAAATCTAAAAATCTACGAATTTAGAACAATTAGACCAATCAATATAAAAATCATCAGGTCCAATTTTATTTCAAAATTAATTTTTAATTTTTGTGTTTTACAGTTTCTTAAGGTTTTCTGCCAAATTTCACTGGGATCTCTGATTTACGAAAAAACTTAAAATATGAATTTTTATTCCAGCCTGGACATGAAGGTGGACGGGTTTACATCTTCGATGCGCGCAGCACGTGATTCAATCGGTGTATAAAGAACTTCCCTAAGGCAATCGCTCAAAAGGACTATATAAAAGCATTTTCCGACGATATTTGCTGCTTAGGCGAATGTCTTCAGTGAATGAAGTGGTCTTTGCCAATTCCAAGGAAAGCATTAGAAAACATGTTTAGCATATTTATGCAATGTATATAATGTGCATAATCGGACCATATATTTAGAAAGCTCATCTATCCATCTAAAGCAAATCCAGATAATCGTGAATAACAGCAACACAATAAAATCCAATTCTTCATGCATATCAATAGAAATCGAGTAACACCGGTTCTCCACCTGCTATCTGAATACTATTGCAATCTACTTTCTCTTTCTATCAAAATTTGCCAAGATGGAGTCCGGTATGGTAAACTTGCTATACTTTGACGTTAAAAATCATTTTTTGCCGTTTTTTAGATAGCAATAGAAGATGGAGAGTCCTACCATAACTAGTGTATGCGACGAGTTCATAAACTACGTGATTATTTTAATTTTCGTGGTCGGCGAGAATCTAAAACCAAGTTCAGTTGTTACATAGATCTAAAGTAAAGTATATTCCTTTGTTTTCCTATTGACGCTACTAAAAATGGGTGAGTCTAAGCTTTTAAAAAATTATGCCGTGGATTATGGAAGCAAGAACAAAAGCAATATTGGTGCTTCCTTTTAATTATCAATCCTGTAACTTTAAACTGTCGAGTGTAAACCATGTTCGCAAGGTTGCCGCGATACTATACTATAACTATCATAAAACTATCACAATTATTTTATCATAACAGTGGAAAGAGATTTAGATATCAAATCGTTATAACTTTATAGATTAATAAAAATCTAATATTTGGCAACAATTGCAACGTATTTTATTTCAGTCGCGCGTTAACAGTGAATTGATACGGAACATTAGTATGAAGCTCACTGTAGTATCGTGTACCATCGCGATAATTTTCTTCAATTTATCGGATGTGGTACATTCGAAAACAAATTCCGAAAATGTATTCACTGAAAATAGATTACACGGATTCTTTTCGAATGTATCATATTATGAATATTATAAGAATAATGTGAGGAAAATGAGCAAAACAACTAACCTACATGATGATTTAAAGTGTTTTAATCAAGTGAAGTTAATGTGGGAACTAGTGACATCTGGTGGTGAAATGTGGGCAAGACTAAGTAAGAATTAAAATCATTAAATCTTTTGTAATTCTTAGTTATGCTATAATGGCGTATAAATTTAAATAATCCGACTATAAATTCAAATGTGGCTTAATTGATCTTATCAGTGCGTGATAACAATACATTCAGTGGAGTCGCCCAATAATCGCAAGTAACTCGGAAATCCATTAAGTTGGTAATCGATAAAAAAAAAATATTAAATTGTTAATTATCGTTATCATAATTTGACTTTAATTGAGTTGCTCAAGAAGATAAACTATATTTTATTTAGTTCCGGTTATCGCCACCTAATCAGAATGTCTACGCTTAATTATCAGATAAACATTAGATTAGAACTTTTTTTATTATTAATTATTTGTAAAGAGAAACGCAACTGGTCGATATTCCCACGATAAAAATTACTATATCAAAAAATAATAAATTATATATTCTGTCGCTGAATTGCAGTGTTTGACGCGTGGGGTAAATTACAATCCGGTATACTATCAGGAAACCTACATAATTGGGGTCATTTTGAGCAATGTTTACGAGTTCAATCCCACACACAATACGGTAATTTACAAGGCCAACACTGTGTTCTACACTACCAACGTAAGAATGCACCAAAAAGGCCAAGCAATGATCAACAATTGATGATGTATACATTACAGTAAATTTTGGTTTCTTAACATAAAACTCTAACTTATTTTTATCTTCGTAGTGCCGGAATTGTAGTTCGAGATATGAATTTAGCAACTGGAATCTGTATGCCCGAATCGTGCTCCCCCGAATTCATACATTACCTAATGGGTAACTTTTTAAATCAAACCGGATTTGAAATAGCGGATAATGATTTAACGCAATGGTGTCACACAAATCATTGGCCTGCTTTTCGTGCGCGGGATATTGTAGCAATGTATGTAAAATGTAAAGCAAGTACCAAATTATTTTATTCTTATTTGTTCTCAATTTTAATTTCAAAAATTTCAGAGTGTTTTTCTCGGCAATAGCAGGTTTAATGGTCGCTAGTACAATTTATGACGTTCTAACAGGATATTATCAAAGTATAAGTGGTGATCTAATGAAAGTGAATTTTTTTATAATTTTTCTTATAGTAAAATCACAACTTACGCGTATTGTAGGTGTACCAAAAGTTTTGTAAAAATGGCAACATTCAGGCGACATCGGTGTGTCTGATCCTTTTGACAACTTTGCAAGGACTTTTTCAATAGCATCGTTCCTCTCTCTTGAGATCTTCTCTATGGCATCGACAGTATAATCCCACCAAAACCCTCCGTGAAAACCACTGTTCACTTTGCATTGGTATTCTAGTAGTGGTGATGTTACTGTTCTTTCTTTGCACGTTGTTTGTTGCCCATTCCGGATCTCGGCTCAACTCTGTTGCGTTACCAACTGCTCTTTATTATTAACTCATCCGTGCCTTCCAGCACAAGTCTACTTTACTGCTACCCGTACCGCCTTAGACGAGGTAAGCCTGTATTTGAAATTGGACTTATGATGCGCTTACTCCTCAATTGTGCTAACTACCTAGGACTGACTGTGAGCGTGGCGTGCATATCTCTTATCATACCATGTACGAGTTTTTAATTTCTTGATAAATACGTACTTGCGACAACTAAATTAAACATGATAACCAATTTCAAGGCTAGACGGCTATTCATTCTTCATTATTGATTTGATATATACTGTTGAGTTCGCTTAATATCACATGTGTGATCATCTTAATGTCATGACAAGGGGTGTTTTAATGATGTTCTTCAACCAACATATAGAATAAAATTTGACATCATCCGTCATGACTTGTAGGTGCATGCATTCTAACGGTTGTTATGTTAAATATCTTGAGAGTGAGATCTTATCGTGCATATCCTCATATTGAGTGTACGGAAGTCTTACTAGGCTAAGCGTGCTCTATGTTCAAGCAATCCGAAGCCGTTGCATATAACTCAGAATTGATTTTCTTCCTAGAGATGCTTCTTACGTGATGGTTATAGACCATTATGCATTCAGTCCAGAACAGACTCTTATGTGGTATAGATTTTACGATGCCCGTGGTATAATTGACTATAATCTATCCTAGCCAGGGAGCACCGCGTGGAGAAATGAATCTAATAAGTTTTTTGAGCATTTTAATCATCTGATTTCTTCCTAATTTCACTTTATTATACGCAGTTATGGTTTTCTAGGTAAAATTGGAAAAAATGCACTGTCGTTTGTGGTCTGAAGTCTAATTTAAATAATTATATATTTAATGCTAAATATTTTTTTAGAAAAACAGATGACCATCCTACTAGCATTCTCCATGTACAAGAATGGCAAAAAACTATTCGCAATGAAACGCAAATCATCACCAGAAGTAATCGACTGCATACACGGAATACGAGTCATTTCCCTACTTTGGATTATATTGGGCCACCGTTATGTTGCTTATACCTACACGCCGGTTATGAATTGGGCAGATTTATTTATTTGGATTACAGAGCCACACTCCGTATTTATCACAGCTGCACCATTTGCAGTTGATACATTTTTGGTTATGAGTGGTCTACTAGTTACATGGTCGGTATTTGTTGAACTTGAGAAGCAACGACACTTACGTATTTTTATGATGTACATTCATCGATATTTGCGATTAACGCCTGCGTTAGGTGCTATGATTTTTATGTATGTTACATTATTTAAGCATATGGGCTCAGGACCATTGTATACGGTATTTGTACAAGGAATGGCTACAAATTGTGAACGAAATTGGTGGACTTTACTACTTTATGTCCAAAATTATGTACATCCTCTGGGCCAATGTATGACGCATACTTGGTATTTAGCAGTGGATTTTCAGCTGTATTTACTAGCACCGTTTATTTTATATCCTCTATGGCGGTGGAGAATCCAATTTTTATGGGTCATTCCGATAATGATCATGCTATCAATGGCGTGTATTTTTACTACGGTGTATTACCGAGACCTTCGAGTTTGGGCATTAAACGAGTAAGTCATCTTGAATTTATTAAAATATTTTTATTAATTGAATATTACAAATTACAGAGATATATTTATGGCGATAGAGAGGTTAATAAAAATTTATTATCCAACACACACAAGATACGGAACGTATCTGATTGGAGTGCTTACAGCATATTTCCTATTTGAGTACCGAAATCGTCCGGTTAGAATACCAAAACTAATAAATCTTGTACTATGGCTAGTGTCATTGGCAATTTTATTCACCATGGTATTCGCCATGTTACCCCAACAGCAGGTACACAATACACAGACCAGAGAGGGAGCTGCATTTTATGAAGCATTCTCGCGAGTCGGTTGGTCTATTGGACTGGCCTGGATCATTTTTGCATGTGCTAACGGGCTTGGCGGCCCGATAGGTTGGTTATTAGGACATCCAGCATTTCAACCGTTGTCCAGAATGTCGTATAGTATATTTCTAACGCATCTCCCGATTCAAATGTTATTAATTGGTGCGCAACGGCAACCAGGCTATATACAAGATGTCTATTTAACACATCAATTTTGGGGTGATTTGGGATTTACCTTCACTATATCGGTATTTTGGAGTTTAGCATTTGAATTTCCAATACCAATTCTGGAGAAATGTTTATTTGGATTGTGTTTTGGGGTTCAACTAAAATCTGCAGCACCTGCATCAAGACAAATTACCCAACGGCCAACACAGGAATTAACATAAATTTAAAAACCATTTATTTATTATAAAATTACACGATTCTCATGGACTAAAATGTAAATCGTATATCGTAGATGTGTTTTTTTTTTGTATAGACTAGAAATATATATATAGCCGCATACAAAGTATGTCACCAATGAATTTTATTTTAGAATTTTAAAGTGAAAACACAATCTAATTCAAACCACAATACAGCTGATATACTTTAATCATGCGCATTGTATTATATGCATGAACATTCCGAAAGTATTTCACTCGGCCACATGACAGAGCGATCGCAAAATACTTTTTGAACAACATAAAATATCAATGTTAGAGAACTCGCGTAAAAAATCGCGACACTCGCCGAATTAATAATAGAATACAAGTATATACGTAAATATAATTGATTTCAGTTAGTTTCGGGCTTTGAGCTATCTAAAGCAAAGCAAAATGAATATTTTTTGTATATTCTAAATAAAATTACAAAAGCCGTGTATAATTTAATTCGTCATCTGTGATGTAGTGGATAGTGTAACTTAGTCATAATGGATAATAAAAAACATAAAATGATGGCACTTGATTTAGAAATTGCACAACTTCACCAGCTTCCGATAACGCCGGTGACGCCTATGGTAGGTAATTCGTGTATACCATTTCAAATGCCTGAATCACCATACCCCGTCTCGATATTTTGGAATGTATTTATGCCATTCATATTTCTGTGTACCCGCGTCTCTGGAATTGTTATGCTAATCCTATTAATGTTGGACTTTTTTGAAGACGAAAAATATGATTATTTCACATTTACATTGGGATGTTTTATATTGTCGACAGTCATTACGACATCGTTGCTGATATTTAAGTATGTATACACACATAAAGAACCCAGTCATTTAGGTAACGATTGATAAATAAATATTTTTATATTTTAGCTATTTTCGTGGTACTGCGCCGAGTTATCATCAAAATGAAAATAAAAGAAATAAATGTTATATATTTATACAAATATGCAGCAAAGTGTTGTTGTCATTTTTATTTAGGTACGTATAGTCGCGTAAAATGGAATGTCCATCATAGACGCTAAGTCATGTACCGATTTATAATTAGACCACAAAACAGAATACTACTACTATACACAATTCAATGTCATTAACCTACATTCTTTTTAGGAAATACTATGCAATTAAGTATGCTGTACTTAGTTTATATTATGGTCGATCCCGCAACAATCGTATCAAACAAAAGGATTACTATGATCGTATGATCATCGAAAATACCGAGCTTGGATTTATACAACTTTTTGAGCGGTACATTGAATCGGCACCTGTAGTAACAGTACAAATTACCATTATTTTAAAAACATCAGCTGCAAATTGTAAGTTTTACATTATTAGGGCATGGGATATGGCCAAAATTAATAATTAAATATTTCTACAGTGTTGCAATTAATAAATATCCCGTTACCAGTGATCAGCTTGGCAATAGCACTTGCAACATATAAAGCTGAGATACGCAATGGACGCCAAGATAAAAAACTAATTGAGTTCCCGAACAATATATTTCTGATAATATGGCATGTATGCTTCACCGGGTGCCGTATTGTAACGATAGCTCTCGTCGCAAGTGTATTCCCACTTTGGACATTTATTGCATGCTTAATACACGTTGTGATCGTGACCATGTGGATTTACATCTTTGGTGCACCAAAATCTTGCCAAAATAAATTCGGTTCCTTACTATTCTCGTTTGTAATCGGATTTGTTTATGTTTATAATTTTATAGCGACCGTCGAAGGGCCAACCCGTTATAAATATACTTTATACTATTTATTATGCGGTGCCGAAAGTGTTATTAGCGTTATAATTTTTTTACATTCTGACACCGAAATATCCTGTCACCATAAAATTGCCATGGGATCACTAGTCGTGAGTTATGTAGCGTCGATATTTTTTCAAAGTTTTTATTATTTGTGCTGTCATCCTAAGTAAACGATTAAAATGTAAGACTTTATTCTTAAGCATATAATGCCATACTCAGTAATTTATAAGTTTTATTTATATATTACGTTCCTTTAAGAAACACTACTATAAAATGCCAAAAGTAGGTAGTAGCTTTAATTTTGTATCGAATCAGATTTTAAGTTAATTAAATATTTATTGTTAGTTTAATCGGAGAAAGTTTCGTTGTTTTATGTTTTAAGATTACAGATCTGCATTAAGACTGCCTAAGATTCCTGGCAAGTGCCGTCATCTGCAGTTCCAATAATGTTAAATGAATTACTATTATTAGCAATATTAGCAATAACTGAAACTGCTCAGCAAGGGGTAATATGATTTATATTTTTCTGGCGTAAATTGAAATTTTTACCAAGAAGGAAAATTAATGTAAAATTTTGCGTATTCCAATTTCTGAAAAGCTAAAAAGTATTTTTAAACATCGACTACGTACGTAAAATTCATATTAATTATAAATAAATTAAATTTGCGTAAGATGCAGTATTGACACACAATATACTACAAATATGTAATATAGAAAAACAATTTTTGGGATAAAACTAATTGTATTTTTCAACTGTTCAAAACATACATACTATACTATATACTTCAATTTTCGTGAAACATTATGAAAACACTAGTTTCTATTAACAAAAGGACTCCGACCAAAACGATAAAATAACATTAATGTTTTATGTGGATATCACTGGAAACCATGAAGACAGGAATCAGGCAATTCGTGACCGGCAATTTTTTTAAGATACATGAGAGTGTCGAGTAGAGGGCGGCTAATATTGGCATGACTTCGGTTATAGCAAAGCACCTGGGCTAAATGCCACTTGAGCTAAATGTCTGACTTCTATGTTTATGTAGAAAGCATTCTGACCAAATCGAGAGATATGATATATAATCGAAAATTAAGCGTCAATATTTAGGGCTTTCGAATGTGTCTGAAGATTTTGAGATGTGGTCCAACAATGTTAGACATAAGATTGGTCACCGCGATCGAAAACAACAGTTTTCGGACAGTTGAAGGACCTTTGCCGGTAAAAATTTATTACATAGAAAAGTGACGACGGCCATTATGGAGTAATGTCGCAAATAAAATACCCATCGCGGAGGTTCGTTGGCATCAGTGGAAAGGCCTCGGATTGCTCGGATGGCAAGGTCAAACAAGTTGCATCAAGCTACTAAAATACTTGGGAAATTTCATGTATTTTAAGTACAAGTGGAGGTAAGCACTTGGAAAAATGACCCAACGATCCTGTTGGTCTGGATATAGAAAGCGATTGCGGTGGTTTTCACAGTAACAAGAGGCACGCCGTGTTATGATGTTCGTTGAGAATTCAACATTCAGAGTAATCAGTTTGAAATATTTCCGGACACCCAATATCTATACAGTAAAATTAATTTTTAACATTTTCGTATTTTATCTATTTCCTGTAAACTGTTTAGACAGCAGAAATTGTATGTACATATTCTTAAAACCATTTAGGTAAAAATGAAGTAAATTAAAGTAAAATTCTAACGCCAGTGTGGCGAAATGTTTCGTAAATCTGATTTTCTTACATTTTTTTGGTGGTTGGTTGGGCCATCGAAACTTTTGGTTCTCCGAGATCTTCAAGATTATCTGAGCCACATCAAATTTATGGGTTCTGCTCGAAACGCAATATTTCAAAACGCAATATGCTACAAAACGCGATATGGTACAAAACGCGATATTACAAAACGCAATATGGTACAAAACGCGATATGGTACAAAACGCGATATGGTACAGAATGTGCATTGCAAATCGACGTGAGCTCCTAACGATTTTTAAATTTTTAAAAAATTAAATTTAAATTTCCCCTTCACCCGTCTGATATAACTTGTTTGTTGCGTATAACGCGTTTTGTACCATATCGCGTTTTGTACCGTATCGCGTTTTGAAATATCGCGTTTTGAAATATCGCGTTTTTAATTATCGCGTTTTGAAATATCGCGTTTTGAATTATCGCGTTTTGGAATAGCTTTTTTTGATAATTCGCGTTTTTAAATATTGCGTTTCAAATGGCACCCCAAATTTATAGAACCCCCCCCCCCCCTCCCCCCACCATAATTAATTTGTGGTACTTTGTTATGTTCTACATTTTTCAATTTGCCGTTATCGAGATATTTCGAGATTTCACATTGTCAAACCTACAATATTCCATTTTAACTTTGGTTAATTTGTTTAATATTCGGAATTGTCAAATTCTTTGTTTATAGTTTTACAGCCGTCTTACAAATTTGACACATATTTTGGTTATCAGTACCTGATAAAATATTAAAATTATCAATTAAATTAATAAAAGATGATTAAATAATTCCCAAAGCTTTACCGAATATGAATAGTGAAGTAGATTTTGGTGGTGTGCTACGATTTGAAATTGGAAGGCGCGAGCACGCTGAAGATGAATCTTCCTCACCATATTCGGTGGGTCCAGATGATATTCTATCCGCATTATTCTCGATATTTGCTCGTGTTTTTAGCATAATACTCAATATAGTACTCATACTGGATTACTATAATCGCGAGGAATATGATTATTTTTTGTGGACCCTTGGATGTTTGGTAGTTCCCGGTGTGATCACAACAATTTTGATGGTTTATATGTAAGTATACTAATCGTTCCCTAATGAACTTTACACTTATTTCATATTTAACAGAAATTTTAAAATGTCAACATGGAGCCTGACTAATAACAGATTATCTGGGTCTAAATGGAAACAAGTTTTTGAGATACTCGTTAATGTAATTTTTATTCCGTTCTTCTTCCGATACTATCATACGTTCAAATATGCCCTCTCCAACTGGAAGGCAAAACGTAAGAATGATCAAATGCTTGAAAAATAGTAAGGCCATAACTTATAATAAAACAAATCTTAATATCTCAATATTTCATATTATTATTTGTAGTTATTATGATAAAATGGTACAAGAAGAGAGTAACGTAGTTTTTGTAAGGATATTTGAAAGTTTCCTAGAGGCAGCTCCGCAAAAAACGTTGCAGATAGCAATTATGTTACCGTTTAGTGACATACGATGTAAGTACATCAAAATTAATATACTATGTACTTCCTTTTATATTCCTCTTATATTCCAGTGGAGCAAGTTTTATCGCTTCTAGGCTGCCTGATTAGCTTGACATGGTGTATGACTTCATACCAAAAGCACATTAGAATTGCACAACAGCAGAAAAAACTTATCACGATACCCGGAATCATTTTGCACTTTTTGTGGCAATTTTTCACTACAGTCTCGCGAGTACTAAGTATCGCCATCGTGGCAAATTTATTCCCTGACTGGACAATCGTAGCTTGTTTAATCCACGCTGTGATAATGGGTTTATGGATCTTTAACACAATGCGCCCCGATTTTTGTAACTACCCGTTCTGGAGTTGGATATTTTCAGTACTATTGGGGCTTGTGCTAGTTTATAATTTTGTATCACCGAAAGAAGGAAGAACTCGGTATAAATACCTATTTTACAATACGATACTGGGGTTAGAGAACTTGGTGTGCATATTCGTTAGTTTCTACTTTCAAAATGATATTTCTATTTATTATATAATTATATACGTATCTATAGTTGTAAGTTTTATATTATCAATGATATCACAAATTTTGTACTACATTTTCTTTCATCCAAATGTGTAACCGTTTTTAATTTATAAGAAATATATATTTTGATATTAATTTTACTAATAAATTAGTATGTGTATTATAGTGCGATACGCACCAAGTGGTGCAAGAACTCAAATCAAGCGTGCTAACAAATGGAAAAACATTTCACGTAACAAATTTACTTCGAGGCAAAATACACGAAGTAAAATGAGGTCAACGACTAAGAGGTCATTCATTTTTACGATGCTCACAACAGAAATTATTATACAAACCGATTAAAGCCTTCAAAAGGTCTTTCAGTCATTAATAAAGGCATCGATGTCCATGTTGAAACAACCGAAATCCAGGCTGCGCTTGTTGACGATGGATTTAAGATACAGAATGTATATAGGATCATAAACTGCTTGAAGCACCCACACCCAATGGTCAAAGTTGAACTGGATCCATCCGAAAGCATTTTGAAAAAGGGAGAAGTTCATGCAACATATAAACTAAAGTACTTCATACACAGACGCATAACTGTTGAAGAACTAAAGAAAATGTCTGGACCAATACAGTGTTTAAACTGTCAAGAATATATGGTCACTCAAGAACATATTGCAAGTTGATATCAGTGTGCGTCGTATGCGGGGAACTACACCAAACCAAATGTTGCCCAAAACCAAAGGACTCTTCAACTGAAAGGAAATGCAGCAATTGTGATGGAAATCGCACTGCAAACTACCGAGGATGCCCAGTCTACATAAATATTATTCAATTGTCACGTCCCTGGAGGCAGTATAAAACTACAGCAGATGCGCAGAATAATATACCTCAGCCTACGCCAAATGACTCCAGTTCGCCCAGAACATCAACCAGTAAACCAATATACGCAAGCGTTCTTCAAAGTGAATCCTTAAATGTTGAACCTACCCTGAATAACTGCATGCAAATGATGATGCAATTAATGACAACAATGCAAAATATGCTACAAGCAATGCTACAAAATCAAACCACTATGATCCAGAAACTAGAATGTCTCCGATAAATTATCTAAAGATATGCCATTGGAACGCAAACGGTATAAGCCATATCTACTAACGATTTTTCGCAACCCTGGGTCAACGTTTTATGGTCGCCGGCGACTTTAATGCCAAACATACTTACTGGGGTTCAAGATTGACTAGTCCACGGGGACGTCAATTAATGAATGTTATTCAAGAAAACTTATTGGCCTACTGACCGTAGAAAAATCCCTGACGTCCTTGATTTTGCAGTCACAAGTAAAATAAACCGAGAAATAATCCAAGCTAAACCACTTTTCGAATTATCTTCTGACCACAGAATTATCTGGGCCGACCAAAAGCCATGTTCTACAAATAACTATTTAACGAACACCTTCACTAACTAGTTGAAATTCAAGATGTACATCACTTCACAGATCGACCTAACGTCTACACTGCAGACGGCTAACGATATAAACATTGCTATTGAAAAATTTAATGATTTTCTAGTCAACGCAGCTATTTCGCCCTCGCTTAAACCAAAGAGCACACATACAAGACACACCATAACATCCGCTGAAATTTTGACGTCTACTTTCGCAGATGATATAGCAATCGTATGTAGCCATAAAAATCCACAAATGGCGTCCGAAATTCTGCAACAACATATTTATGACATCGAAATGTGTCTAAAGAAATGGAAGATAAAGGTCAATGAAAAGATATCGAGTCACGTAACATTTACTTTAAATAAGCTTACTTGTCCGCCTGGGTCTGTCACAATAAACGGAATACCAATCTCTCAATCAAATGGAGGGAAATATCTAGGCGTCCATCTAGATCGACGGTTAACTTGGCGAAAACATATTGAAATGAAACGAGACCATATCAAATTAAAAATTGATAAAATGCATTGGTTGATGGGGAAATATTCAACTATTGACCTAGAATACAAACTTCTTCTGTATTATAATACAATTATTAAACTAATTTGGTCGTATGGATGTCAATTATGGCAATCAACCTCAAATTCTAATATCGACATTATCCAACGAACACATTCAAAAATTCTGAGAATGATTAGAGGGCAGCCCGGTTCGTAAAAAACAAAAATATACATAAGGACCTTAGCATCCTAACTGTAAAAGGCGGTCAAAACTGTCAAAACAAATTTAGCATGGAAACGATAAGGATTAGCTCGCAATCTACGGTTCACACTTTAATTCTTTCAGCGTGATTCTTCGTTTCTTTCCCCTTCACCCACAAACTAATTTTTTGGCGGGGAAATTGTTGATTCTTTTTTCGTCAATATTTTTTTTTGATTCACTGATTTCTTCGCACTATTACGTAGATAAATATTTCTTCGCACTATTACGTAGATAGATAAACATCTTGTTTATTTGTCGTTTTTGGGTTAATTTTAGTTTAATGTTTGCTTCGAGTGCAAAAAATATATTTTTTCAACCAAGGAAGCCATTTTCGCAGCAAATAATAAATATTGTTTACACTGCATCCCCAATAGAATTTCTTATGACTTTTTACTTACAGAAAAGTATGAAAAAAAAACTTGACAAAAAAAATATTTTTTTGTCAAGTTTTTTTTTCATACTTTTCTGTAAGTAAAAAGTCATAAGGAATTCTATTGGGGATGCAGTGTTACTATTCGAATAAATCAAAAAACATAATTTTACGCACATACATAAAAAAAGAAAGGCTATAGTAAAAGAAAGGGTGTACCAAAAAAATCGTTCGAATTGTTTTGTTTGCTTATAATAAAAAATAGAAATAAAAATGATTAATTTAAAATATAATTTATATTTAATTTAATATATAATTTAAAATAAAATATATTAATTAAATATTACAGTTTTAAATTAATTATTTTTATTTTTAATATGTATAAGCAAACAAAACAATCCGAATTTTTTGGTACCCCCTACAAATGCGCAAGAAATCAAATGTGGACGTCGATTGATTTTTTGAAATCAGAGAATCACGCTGAAAGAATTAAAGTGTGGCGAGACCCAATGTTATTAACTCGACGAAACTCAACGAAAACCTTAATTCGGTCCATGGAAACGTAATATATGTTGGCTTGGATCGAGAGTCGAAACATTTCTTGAGGCCGCTCTCATGCAGTCTCCAAGACATCAAAATTCTATTGTAGGTTTAATTACTACATATACTTTTCGATACCGAAACTCTCGACACCGTGTACAAACTTCAAATTTGACACTCAAATATCATAAAAACAAAAAGCAAAACTCTCAGTTTTCAGGAAATTGTGTTTATTTTCTACTAAATATTAAATCTATATCCTAAGTAAAATAATTTAAAGAATGTTAATATGGGTAATGAATCGTCACATAAATTAAAAGGTTTAGAAATCGATAAAAAAGCTATTGAGGTTAGTGACTATTGGACACTATACTCAGCCGAAATACCAAATGAGATTAATTGCACCAAATTATCAATATTCCAAGGTGAATTACAGTTGGAAAATAATTTATGGAATCATATAAATCCCTTGGAAAAGTCTAGTAAAGTAAGTAAAGCACTTCTATAGTTCAGTTCGTATGTAATGTTTGCCTAAATTGTTTTGTTTTCCTTTTAAGAATTTGATGATATATCGTCACCCCAGTATTATCAAATATATTGCATCCTGGAATCGGGGTTCAATACGTAATCTAGCAACAGAGCGTTGCCGTCCTCTATCCCTTATGCTGAACCAACTAACGGATATCGAAATATGTTTAGGATTGAAGAATATACTGAATGCGTTGATATTTTTAGTGGAACAGGCTGGGATTCGACATCTAAATGTTTGCCGATCGTCAATATATGTAACATGCGATGGCTCATGGAAATTGGGTGGATTCGAATTCGTGTGGAAAGCGAATGAACTCTCAGTTGATATACTTGAAAAAACAAAGTCCATACGTTATAATAAAGCGTTGGATGAAAATGAAACGAAAACTAAAGGATTGGCGTTGGAGCAGTACGCGTTTGGAATTATGTGTGAAGAAATTTTGAATAAAACGAACGAGGATGGCATTCCATACTATACCGACTTCAAAAAGTATTGCACCACTCATTTAAAGCACGCCACTCCATCGATGCGTCCAAAATTATCCGCTATTTTGTTACATTCGTATTTTAATCACGAATTCATTGCCATACACGCGTTTCTAACAGAATTGCCGGTAAAGAATCAACCAGAGAAACAAGTATTTTTTACCAGTCTGGTTGATCGACTGCGAAAATTTGATGAACAACTCGTCGCTTCTCAGCTGGGCAATGCATTACTATCCCGAATAGTTTTGCTGGACTCATGCGCCCAATTATGTGTCCTGCCTTATCTATTGAAACCGAAAACAGATGACCTATTCCCCAGTTTGTTTTCCGTCCCAGTGTATATTAAATATCTCGTACCGAAAATAATGGAAGTGTTTTGTGTACGTGATACGCAAATACGACTATTTTTACTGGAATACTTTTCGTATTATGTGAAATTAATAGCAAAAGAAGATTTAAAAGATAAACTACTGCCTCAAGTACGTAAGGCGTTTGCGTCACACTCTAATTTTTAATCTAATCTCATTTTGTTTCAATTGCATTTTCCAGCTGCTGCTCGGAATTAAGGACACGAATGATGTTGTGGTTGCAATGACATTACGATGTTTAGCCGATTTAGTTGGAATACTTGGACCTTCCGTTGTCATCGGAGGTAATCGTAGCCGGATATTTTCAGATGGAAGACCACAAGGACCACCAGAAGTATCAAATCATTGGATTGAAGCTCGGTCAATAACACCGGTCCTAACCTCGGTTGAACTACTGTCCGCGAATAGTCCGGCACTCGATAACGTAGATATAAGTGAATCGTACGCGTCTGTAGATAATAATAGCCAGGGAAATTTAATGCCCGAACGATTTTCACCTGACGGTGGTGAAGATTTTAAAACAAGCGAAATTGATGATGAAACATGGACTGATTGGGAAGAGGAGTTAGTCGAAGACCATTCGAAACTTGTACATAATTCGAATACTCATTCGCAAATCGACGAACAATTAGATACTACTAGTACGAGTAGTACTAATAAATTAGTAAATGGGACGCCGGCTGTACCAACCACTAGTAAAACTCAAATTCCAGATATTGAAGAGTTAGACATCAAAAATCAAAAAGTCATTCCGAAAATTAAAGAAGAGGTCGATTTTTTTAAGGATATGGAACCTGTCATTCAAAAAACGATCCTATCGCTAAAACTGGATGCCATATCGACTATATCAAGTGCACCACAAACCCCGGTATCTGCACAAATTCCAAACAAAACACAAACTGATGATGAAACTACAAAGGTTCATTTCGATAAAACTCGGTTTGAAATTAACGTGATTGATGGCGAGACGGAAGATGGATGGGGTGACGATTCCGAAAATACTGAATGGGGTGCGGTATAATCAATGTGCGTCGCTGATGTGGTCCAAAATCAATAATATACATATAAATTTATTTATAATAATGAAACTAAAATATGGTTGTAATAAAGTTCATTTAATTTAATAGAATTGTATTAGGTAGCATTTTATAAACACTGATTTGCAGGTCTTTGCTCGAGAAGTTCTTTCCCCAAAACAAAACAGAATTTTTAATGTTCTAAAACGTATATTTCGTTGCAAATTATAAAAACGAAATATTAGTGCGTACAAATCATGACTTAGTGCTTACAAAGCTGAGATTTAATGAGAGATTAATGGAATGCATATAAGAGATAAGATTGGCTTATTCTCCAATTAAAGCACATAGAACTTTGTGATAATCTCCAGTTGTCTCGTTCTGAAATATAAAAAAAATGTTTAAAATTTTGTGATATGTGCATTTTAAACCCATTAGTTCCCCAATAGAGACAATTAGCGTTTGTTTTTAGAATTTTGAAACGTTCAAGGAACTTGCAGGCGCTTAAAACCATATTTACAAAAACAAAACATACCTGCTGTGGACGAAAGATAGGGGTTGATAAACCATATGAAAAATCGAAAGCCTGTTACCAGAAATTCAAAACTATATGCTAAGATAATACTTACACGTAACGCGCTCAACAATGTACGATTATAAATCCGTTCGTATTCCTGTTTAATCGTTTCCAAATCGATTTCTGACCGGGACACAATCACTCGAATTAGAGCATGATCGTCGGTTCCAAGACCATCCATAGCTTTGTGAAGACGATTAGCGAAAAAAGCAGCTGGCGACTGAACACATTCCACAATGGCCATCATTGCCTGTAATAAATCACCGTCCATTTCGTGTTCCAATGCCTGCTCAATTGTTTCGCCTGATAAGTTTTTGTACTCATCAAACACCAATCTTAGTTGCGCAAAACTGTCACGAGACATAATTTTGTTGAAAACTTCCTCATCGGTACCGAGTTTACCTTCGCCCGCATTATATAATTGTGTGGCCTCTTCTTTGGCACGTTCAGCATCGACTTTTCCAGGTGGATCGCGAACGCCACAAATAACTAACGTTAATAGTCGCCGAAAATGTCCATTAGTTTCGCTGCACATGTGCTCGGCGAGCGGGCGGCTGAATACTAGAAAAAATATCGGATTAGTTAGAATAACTTAATTCGTTTGTTTCACTTACAATCTTCGTAAACCGCGGCCAAATGTTTAACCTCCTCGTTACTTCGCGTACAAAGTATTTCAACCAATGTACTTTCATTTGTCCCAATACCATCCATAGCATTGTGCAATTCATTACATAAGAATTCGTCTGGCGTTGCCATCAAACTAACCATCACGTCCTCGAACTTCCCGCCTAATTCGCTTTTGAGATCATCTATCAAATCTCTACCGAATTCATTCTCAAAATTCTTTTTAATTTGTTGTCGCTGGGCATTTGTCCGTTTTGCAAGTACTTCGATTATTTGATCCTCATCAGTTCCAAACCCCTTCATGGCGGATCTAAGAGTCGCCGCATCTTCAGCTGGATTGAATCCGGCAAAAGGTAGAACGGTTGGAATTGCCTTGAATCAAAATTTAATCCAGGTTTCCGTTAGTTTATTGAAATTTGCGTATAACTAAAATATTTATAAATATACAACTCGCTCGGTTTGGGTGCGGTTAAACTATCATGACGAAGATTTAATGATACAAACGCGTATTTAACAAAAAATCTTATTATTTCGCATGAGCCCAGGTGAAATCGTGACAAAATGACCTTCACTTATGTTTATTGAATAGAACTATGGTTAAAATAAGTAAATTGTTCTACCACTTTAATTAACAATAATAACTTTCCAGTTACGGGCCATAACCGAGAAGTGATACGAATTTTAATTAGAATACGGGATACAAATTATTTTACTCGACGTTACTGTGTCACATTAAAATCAATAAAGAATGAATCATCAATTCTTCTTTTTGAAGACAATTTACGCTACATTCTTACGCGATTATGTAACAAAAGGATGTATGTTCTAATTTAATCCAGCATTACGAGGTCATCAGAACACAACAAATCACAAAATTGCATTGTTGGCTAATTGCCAATGTTTTGTTTATAAACAAATCCGATTATTGTTGTATTTTTAAGGAATGAATGAATGAGTGTAAAATTATAAATTAATTTTTTAATTATTTTACTCACGGTGTAATCCATTATTATTTTTAAAAGTTTAGAAATTTAATTTTTATTATTTTGGCTTATTTTGGAAAAACACAGTTATTAACTGGAATGTATTGTACGAACTTGAAAGAAGAATACAACAATTACAAAAAAGAATGAAAAAACAATAAAAAATAAACAAAACTATTGCTTTTTATTGACTCTAGCGCCAATGTGTAAAATGTGTTACGTTTATGACGTGGTGGGAATCTTCCGAATTTAAAAACTGATATCGTTAATGCCTCAGCCTCTGCTAAACCTAAATAGAGCTCACGGGGAATTAAAATTTATGGTTGCGCCATAATAAGCCAGTTTAGATGTGCTTTCATGAAATTATTTTGTTGCTATAAAGATCCATGCAGCCACAAGAAATATGTGTTAGAACGCACGATTATTTGGACCGACAAATGTTCATTCGAAGGTAAAAATATACTCCTACGAGATACTATACTGAAAACGAAATACGTACACATACCGTAATAAAATTGTGAAATTTTACAATTGCTTTACATATTTATAATTTTATTTGTTTAGTTAATAGATACAAGTACCTTACATTTAAAGAAACACAAAGAATCGTGTTTTTGTTTAAAAAATACATATTCTCTTTTTTAATAGAGATGTTCACTTTAAAACAAAGAGTTCAATTTTGCCTTTTTATATATGGCTACTCTAATATTCGCCAATCGTCAAAGAATACAGTAACATTCGCGGACTCTTCTCAATCCTACTCTTATCAATAACAAGATACATTGGTGGGATAGATCGTAATGCCGTAAAATAAACATCCGGTCACTAAAATCTAGTAGTTATGTAAACTCCTCTAAATAATTTTACAGTCAAATTAATATCCCGCTGAAATTCTTTACTCTTTCATTCTCTAGTAAATAGAACAACAAACGGTGTTTAACATTTAAAAGAGAATGAAAGAAGAATAAGCATGTTCAGCAAGATTTTAATTCATCTGTATATTCGTTTTTCTGGGCTTTGCAACATACGAGTATTCACAAGCACAACTCACTTTAGAAAACGTAATTTGTGAGACCTAGGTATATAAAATAAGGGCATCCATCATAAGGTAAATTAAAAAAATAATGATCTTAACGTTTATTTATAAAGATAACGTCTTTCAGGCGAAAATTAAATTTCCCCTTTATTTCATCCCTCGCCAGACGCTTAAAACAATTTTATAAATTTTGAAACTCGTTTTAATTACTATGTATATATTTGAATTGATTTATTGACGCATTAAAATTATTGAAATATTATCTTTTCGTATGTCTTCTCTAGAACAGGAAGATGTTTTTCGATATCATTTGGCTCGATGAAGTATGGTGGAGGTACCTATAAATTAGATTTTAAATAACTATGCTTGATTAATTCATATTTTTCTTGCAGATAGCTTACATGCTTAAGTTCATCCATCTTTGCGCCACGCGAAGTATACTCCTTTAGTATGTAGTCTACCCCAACCTCGTAATAGTAACGAGTATCATTCATCTTAATTAGAACATTATCAATACGCAAGAAAAATCTTAGTAGTATGAAGAACCCGGACGGCATTACACGAATTTTTACCGATACTTTAGAAATTCCATTATCGTGTAGCTCGTCTTCGAATAGGCATAGATCGTGATAGAATAAGATTTGTTCGCGTTTCATTAACTTGGACATGTCAATTTTTAGTTCAGTTGGTTCAATTATTAGCTTATCATTTGTTGTTCCTTGATAATTAGTGCTAAATGTCCAGTCGAATGGTTTTATTTTCTCCCCCATATTCTCCTCGGGCCTTGATTCCCGCCATTCATCGGCACAAGCTACTTTAATATCAGATTTTCCGTTCAGTACACATTTCAACGCTGCCATCGGTGTGAATTCTAGCTGCGCCCCATTTTTATGCTTCAACACCAGTGAGTTTTTATGAAATACCATATCGGGCAGTGATGGTAAATCTAGTGAGTACCGGTAGACGCATAAATCACAACAACCAGCATCATCTTTCACGCACTTATCGTTATTAGTGCAAATACTTTTAAGTATATGCGATTTAGAATAACTTATCTTCCAATCATTAAACACAATACTTTCTGAATTTACTGGTAATCTTGGTGTTAAATGATCATCGTTAATCATTTTTGGGTTAGCTACAAGACAATGTAGAGGTAGACAATGATCCCGTTTTATGATCAATTAAGCAAAATTATCTTTATGTGGATAATTACAAACCTGTACAAAATTATATATCACACTTTTTATAAATAAAAACTATGTGGTTTATTAATAACTAACGAAATTTTAAGTAATTTGTAGCAAAATTATTATTTTGTTTTGGGATAAATGTCAAAATTCAATGTTTGAGCTTTTTTGACGGGACACATTAAGCTTGGAATGAAGTTAGCTAAGATTTATTAAGATGGCCAGATTAGGGGTTTACGAGTGGATTTATTTTTTGTATAAAATTACATGAGGCTGAAAATGATTAAAATTACAAATTTTAATTAAAATATTACTTAATTACGAAGACTTTTCAGTTTTCTTGGGTAGCAAAGCAGCCTGTATGTTGGGTAGTACGCCGCCCTGCGCAATCGTTACTCCCGACAGCAATTTATTTAATTCCTCATCGTTTCGGATAGCCAATTGCAAATGGCGTGGTATTATACGGGTTTTCTTATTATCTCGTGCTGCATTTCCAGCTAATTCGAGTACTTCTGCGGCTAAATATTCCATTACGGCTGCTAAATATACCGGTGCCCCAGCACCTATACGTTCGGCATAACTTCCTTTGCGTAACAAACGGTGTATACGGCTAACCGGAAATTGTAAACCAGCCCTATTAGAACGGCTTTTGGCTTTTCCTGAGACTTTGCCACCTTTTCCGCGACCTGACATTATCCAATAATTTTTAGATTTTTGAATTTCAACTGTTGTTGAAAAAGTTTTTATAATACATTTTTTTACGTCATTGCGCATGTCTCAAAATATTTTGGTTATTGTTATAAAAACTAGGCGTGGCTTATAATGTTGTATATTTTGTGAATAAATGCAATGCAATCGTTTTTTTAGTATCAGTTAATTTTAAATCTTCGCTACAAGAGAATCGAAGAAACAATCATACAATGCCACCAAAAACCAGTGGAAAAGCAGCAAAGAAAGCTGGAAAAGCTCAAAAGAGCATCAAAAAAGGAGATAAGAAAGTGCGCCGCAAGCGTAAAGAAAGTTATGCCATATACATTTACAAAGTTTTAAAACAAGTTCATCCTGACACGGGAATTTCTTCGAAAGCTATGAGCATTATGAATTCATTCGTAAATGATATATTCGAACGAATTGCTTCTGAATCATCACGTTTGGCGCATTACAATAAACGTTCGACCATCACATCACGAGAAATCCAGACTGCGGTACGTTTATTGCTTCCAGGAGAATTGGCTAAGCACGCCGTCAGTGAAGGTACAAAGGCTGTCACCAAATATACCAGTTCAAAATAAGTTACCATTTTGTGTTCATATAAAATAATATGTAAATTGAAATAATATTAAAAAAATTGTGTGGATTATATTTGAGTTTATGTTAATCTGAAGTACAATAAGTTCATTGAGATCGGTCCTTTTTAGGGCCACGAAATGTTTCTGGAAAAAGAATTGTTTTGTTGTCAAAACAAAAACTGCTTATTGATTAATGAAAGTAGTGCCATCTAACGAAAGCTTAATTTTCTAAGACTCGAACCTAACCAAATGTTTAATTATAAGAACAAATAAAAATTAAATTTTAATCATTTTTATATAAATTAAACAATTTAAAATTGATATTATTATACCTGTTGGAATCGTTTAACATAGACCGGCACTTATGGATTATTATGTGGCGCTATCACGGTACATACATAATCCTACATAGTCATACTTCCATTTTCCATAGTTATCAAACAAATTTAAAATGACGGACTTATACCGCACATTTCTTGCAAATAATTTTTTGTTCCATTAATAATTTAAAACGATTTATAAACTAATTAGATAATAGAATTGCATTAACTATATTTTTAGATGTGTATTATTATTGAATATAACACAAAACTACTTGTCTTTATTGAGTAAAATACATTTTTATGCAGGCAAAAAACGAAATTTATAACTTTTTTTGATAAAAATTGCAAAAATTAAAGTTAAACAAATTATTTTATTTAATTAATTAAATGTGGTTATAAAGATTACAGTTTAAGCTTTCATTGTACGTTTACAGAAAAATAAAATATTTAATTTTACTTAATAAATTTTTGATTATTTTGTCGCCCAAAAATACAAACGCCAAAAAAATTATTGCACGATTTGGTAGTGTTTACTTCGTGCATGAAATAATTTGATGTAAATATAAGCTATTTGTTAACATCATCAAGTTGACTAGTTTACTTTCTTGTTAGTGTGAAATAATACGTGAAGTTTGACGTGATGTCTGACACAGAAGCAACAATCGTAAATGATCCAGCAGCTGGTGATGCTCCAGTAGTAGCCACTCCACCGAAAGGTAAAAAAGCTAAACAAACGGCGGTTAATAAAGGTGGCGCGGCAGCCAAAAAACCTAAAACAAAGCCAAATCATCCCCCTACTTCGGAAATGGTTCAAAACGCCATTAAATCACTTAAAGAACGTGGTGGTTCTTCGCTACAGGCGATCAAAAAGTATATTTCAGCTACGTACAAAATAGACGCGGATAAACTGTCACCGTTTATCAAGAAGTATATAAAATCAGCGGTCATTGGAGGACAACTTGTCCAAACCAAAGGTAAAGGAGCATCCGGATCATTTAGACTACCAACAGCCGCAAAACCAAAGGAACCTAAAAAGAAATCAGTTACAGCGACCAGTAAACCAAAAGCTGTCAAAAAATCAGCAAAAGAGGATAAAAAACCAAAAGCTGTCGCCAAGAAGGAATCAACCGCCCGCAAACAAGCAGCAACAGTAAAGAAACCAGCCGATGAAAAGGCGAAAGCAGCTGCTCCAGCAAAAGCGGTAAAAAAGGCAGATGCTAAATTAACAAAGCAGAAACCAACTAAACCTGTAAAATCAGATGCAACCAAAAAACTTAAAACTCCTAAACCAAAGAAAGCAGGCGGGGGAGCAGCCAAAAAGGCAAAGAAGTAAATCCTGTTACGTTCATATTTCTTCGTATTATGCGATTAATTTTATTAATGAACTAGAATTTTCATTTATTATTTATTCCATTTTTAAGAATAAACATAAATTTATTTTATACATAAAAACAAAATAAATTTAAAGGTTAGAATCAACCTCAATTCAAACTTACTTCATTCATAATCGTTTTGCGTTTTTGTTAATTGTCAAAATAGTTAAGACGTCAAAAATTTCTCTTGGAAATATCTAGTGCTAGGTAGTTGTAAAACATGAATTCGGAAAAAGATCCCGTTGTCTACTCAAAAATGAAATTGATGAACGCACTGGGTCCAGATCATACACAAAAATATTTAAACAACATGAAATTGTGGTTTCGCCAGAAATTAAAAAAAGAGGAATTTGATTCTGAATGTCGCAAACTTTTGAACCAAGAACAAATGCATCTGCATAATAAATTCCTGATTGCTCTCCTAAATAAACTCGATGCTATTTCGCCGGTGAGCGCTACGCAACACCAACAAGTGTACAGCGACGTGAACAGCTGTAATTCTGCAAATAATTCCAGTGGAAGTGGTCACAGCAACTCGCACATTAGTACAAATTCTAGTTCGAAAAAGCGTCGTAAATCTTCACGATCTGATTGGCCGAAATATGAAAATGATGAAGATCGCGTTGAGCGGACATATAATCCTAATGTGAACCACACCACATTAAGGTATGCGGCACAGGAACTATTTTTACCTGACGCTGGCTTAATAATGGGCAGGTTATTAGTTGGCGCGTGGGAAAACGGGCTTAGCACTGCCGATGATACTGCAGTCGAGATAATTGTTCAAGCAGTTCAGAATTTGCTCAAAAATATATTAACTGCTATAATAAATCGTAAAAAGGGCTCTCGAGCAACCGATAGTGGACAGTTCGTGTATGATTTTGGGTATGAAATCAAAAACCCATTTCTAAGAAACACCGTAAGTAAGCAAAAGGTGGATGATGAACAAATAGATTTAAGTAAAGTAATCACGTCAGCCAGTACAACTCCCAGAGTATTCGATGAAAGTATATTTACCACCAATTGTGAAAAAATTACGTCAACCAATAAGCGGCCCATCACACTGTTGGATTTGTATAAAACGCTGCAGGATAAAAATATATTGGCATCACATTCCGTGTACACGCTTAATATTGAACGAATTTCAAATATGCTTAATTAAATAAAAAATGTATTTATTAATAAATCCTAAAATTTCGTTTTCATAATTTGGAGAAAATGGCCACTTCTTTTCCTTTTGTTGTTGCTTGAGCAACGCAGGCATTTATAAAATCTTCCGACTGGAGATAGAGTTGATTAATACCTCTCTGAAAAAAATTTAAAATACAACAATCGCATTAAATCTACCTATATCAGACTTACAATGTGACTCAATCCTTCCTGATTTGTGTGTTCCATCGAATATATGATACTTTCCTTAGTTGTCTGTACGGCTACTGGACTCTTTTGTGCGATCAACTCAGCTAATTCGAAGGACGATTTTAACATATCTTCTTTTGTATCGAACACTTTGCTAACTAGTCCAAATTGTAGTGCTTCCTCTGATTTAAATTGGCGCCCAGTAAAACATAATTCACGAACCCAACTTTGATTTCCAACCGCCTTTGGGAATCGCTGTAACGTTCCGACATCAGCTGCCATACCAATATCAACTTCTTTCACCTGAAACCATGCATCTTTAGAACAGTAGCGAATATCAGCGGCCGTAATCAAATCAACACCTGCTCCAATACATGCACTATGTACCGCCGCAATGACCGGTTTTCTACAAATCTCTAATGATGAGATTGAATCTTGAAAAGTTTTCATTTTTTTCATAAGAACACGTCCTTTTCGTGCTACATCATCTATTTCTGCCAACTCCTGGCCCAGTGTCATCATATCATTTAAATCTATTCCAGCCGTAAATAATTTTCCAGCTGCGGATAGTACTATTACACGACAATCTGGATTTTCGTCCAACTCGTGAAAACATTGTCCCAATTCGATCCAAGTCTCACTGTTCATTGCATTCAATTTTGGCCGATTTAATTCGACATGGACTACGTATTGCTTCGGAATAGTTATATTAAAATTATTCATTTTAATGGCCTCTACAGATGAATATCCTCTCACTACAATATATAAGAAATCATTTTTAATTAGAAAGAGCTCATTGCAATTACGGAACATAAATGATTTACTTACCCATATTTACTGCGCAAGATATTAATTGGCGGTGATTATTAACCAATTGCTTTAACATGTTTAATTCTTAACTACTATTTGCAATAATCTTTATGTATCTAATATCAAAGTACAAAGTATATAAAATCGTATGAAAACGATGGTAATTGCAAGTTTATTTTGGTTTTGATAAGGCAAAGTGTTTTTATTTTCGAAACTTTGACGTAGGCATTAGGCAAGGCGGCCAGATTTCGCGTCGAAAACATACGTACATAATTAGTTTAATTAAGGTGACCAAAATTATTAGTGCGGTGTTAACGGCGGAATGTAAGTTTAGTACATATATGTAGTTTACGATTAGCAAATAAAATCGGTTAAATTGTAAATTAACATTTTTGAAATTTTCCAATTTCGAACAAAAGAGTGCCACCTATTTTGTTCCACACGCTTTCATTTTAGCGTTTTCTAGTTATGTATACTGTTTTTAGATGGCGTAACTAGTATTAAATCGCAGCCATCTTGCGTTGTTTAGTGCATTTGGATGTATATATACGCCCGTTATGTATTAAATCGATTTTGTATGCATGCAGGCCCAAATAACGTAAACGCGAAAAAACACTCATGGAAATGCTATGGAATTTCTCTTTTTGACTTTATTTATTTATTTCTGGTAAATGCGACAAAAAAATAAATTTTCATTCTAGTGATCATGAAATTTGCATTTATAATTAATTTTGGTAAATTGTTTTATTTTTAAGGTAGTTTTAAAAATGTATAGAACATAGTTAAATATATAGAGCATAGTTTGTGTGTATGTATGAAGGAGTAGTTATTTCTTTCGTTATTCTTCTCTATGCCATCCACTCTTCATGCATACACAAACTTTGCTTTGCATATTATTCGGCGATCACCCAATTAATACCGCTATGATGGGAAAATGGTAAAGTTATAAATGAAAACTACCTTAAAAATGAAAAAACAGTTAACCAAAATTAATGATAAATAAACAAAGTTCATGCTCAGAAGAATGAAAATTTAATTTTCTGCCGCATTTACGAGATATAAAAAATAAAGCCAAAAAAAACTTCAAAAAAAATTAGCGTAGCATTTGTATCCGCCGTTCAACACTTTGATTCTTTTATTGTAATTCTTTCCTCTTTTCATCTCCTTCACCTAAAAACTGTTGTTAGTTGGTGGATATTTTATCCACGAAGGAAACAAGGAAAGAATCACGACGAAAGAATCAAAGTGTGGTATTAAAATGTTTTTCGTGTTTATCTTATTTGGGCCTGGATACATACAAACCGTATTTTTTGGATGTGCCTTCAACTTGGCCGTATACATATATGCAGTGTCAATATCATTTTTTTATAAAAGTAGTATGTGTCAATATCATTTCATTGAAGTGTAAACAATATATTTTTTTGTGCTCTAATCATGTCAACCTTTGTGCCAACAGAACACAATTTGCGGCAAACGCTGCTGTTTTGTTTCAACTGGAAAAAATCTGCAGCTGAAGGACATCAATTGCTGTGTGAAGCATACGGGGTACATGCACCATCAATTAAAACATGTGAGTACTGGTTCCGCCGTTTTAAAAGTGGTGATTTTGACATCACTGACAAAGAATGCGAAGGGAGTCCAGTGCAGTTTGAAGACACTGATGATGCAGCACCTGGTGATGCTCCAGAAGTTAAAAAAGCTAAAAGAATAGCTGTTAATAAAGGTGGCAGATGCCAATCAACTGAACCTGTAAAATCAGATACAACCAAAAAACAGCTAAACCAAAGAAAGCAGACAAGAGCACCTAAAAATGCAAAGAAATAAATCCTGTTATGTTTATATTTTTTCGTATTATGCGATTAATTCCATTTTAATTTTATTATTAAACTAGAATCTCCATTTATTATTTTATTCCATTTTGAAGAATTAAATATAAATTTATTTTATACACATGCATGTTTGTTATTTGTTCATTTCTCCGAACATCAGACGACATCTATTAGACAGCGTTATCAATCGTGATTCTAGTTAGGTTAGAGGAATTTCCATATTTTTGTGCGATTTCGAAATAGATCTATATTAAAATGGTTAAAGAATTAAGTAAAACACGTTTTTATAGAATCAAAATACTCGTTTATGTTCTCGGCTTGAAAGATCGTTTACAACTGGTATGGTACAAAAGAAAACTTATAATATAGTCGCATTCATATTGCTTATTGGGTAACTGTCAAATTACATATTCTGTCACCGCCTCTTAATTTGATCCGTTAACATAATTTGAATTTAAATACAAGAAAAAAAAATAAAAACCAGTAAAAATTTAGTTTTAATTATGAACTCTACGTTAAACATGTACTCTAATAAATGAAAACAATTAATGATAGCATAAATTTAAACGATTACGATGTTTTTGAAATAAAATTCTTCCAAGTCCTTTTGTCATAATATCCGCAACTTGATCGTTGGTTGAAATGTATTGCAACTTGATTTCCTTGTTGGCGACAGCTTCTCGAATGAAATTATATTTCACATCAATATGCTTCATACGTTTATGTTCTCGTGGCTCTTCTGCCACTTTAATGCACGACTGATTATCTTCGAATATCGTTGTTGATGACATGCAACGATGACCAAGTTCGTTTAATAAACAGCGTAACCATTTTGCTTCACAAATGCATTTTGCCAATGCCAAATATTCAGCTTCAGTTGACGAAAGACTAACGGTCGGTTGTTTTTGTGATAGCCAACTTACTGTATTGCCAAATACCATGAATACATATCCTGATGTTGATTTACGGTCGTTCTTATCACCAGCCCAATCAGAGTCCGCGTATCCAGTCAAAATATCAGCTGTAGCATTTCGATGATAAACCATTCTCAATTCAGACGTTCCATGAATGTATCGCAAAATACGTTTTGCATACATAAAGTGTTCATCAGTACAGCAGCTTTGAAATCGACTAAAAAAATTCGTTGATGCACACAAATCTGGTCGAGTTGTTTGAGTGGCATACGTCAAACATCCAATTAATTCTCTATACGGCTTATCAGTCAAGTTATTTTTATCACCATTTGGTAAACTCAAACCATTTTCAATCGGTGTTGTCGCCGATTTACAGTTGTTCATTTCAAATTTCATTAAAACATTTTTCAAATAACGTGACTGACTCAAGGCAATCGAATTATCACTTGAATTCCGATCAACATGAATTCCCAAAAATGAATTAATTTTTCCAACATCCGTCATTTCAAACTCTCTTGCTAACTTTGCTTTAATATCGTTGACCATTTGCACATTGTTGGAAATAATTGCCAAGTCGTCGACATACAGGAGAATATAACAAACGATGTCTTTTCCAAATTTGATGTACAAGCATTGATCCGATTCGCAACGATTGAAACCAATTTCAATAATGAATTGATTAAATCGCTCATTCCACACCCGTGAAGCTTGTTTTAATCCGTATAATGATTTATTCAACTTGCAAACCATCGTCTTGTCTTTCACAAACCCTTCTGGTTGTGTCATGTAAATATCTTCCTTCAATTGTCCATTCAGAAAGGCACATTTCACATCCATCTGATACATTTCATATCCAAAATGATTGGCGATTGACAATAAAACACGAAAAGTTGTTAGCTTGGCCGTTGGTGAATACGTTTCATTGTAGTCGAAACCTTTTTCTTGCGAAAAACCACGAGCCACAAGTCTTGCTTTGTACTTGTCAACATCGCCATTTGGTTTATGTTTCATCTTAAACACCCATTTGCATGTAATAGCTTTACGACCAATTGGTAACTTACACAAAGACCAAGTGTCATTTTTTAACAATGATGAAAATTCATCATTAATTGCCATCTCCCATTTTGGCCAATCAGCACGTTTCCTTGCATCGTTCATAGTAACCGGATCATTTTGCACAAATTCCTCAGCTGAAAATGCATAACCAGCGAACCAAGTTCCCGGTTCATATCCGTACCGATCTGGTTTTCTTTTTAAACGATCACCGCGGCATAATTCATTGTTGTCATCCATGCTACTCGAAGTACTGTGAACATTACCATTTATGTTACTGATGCGATCTAAAGTTGCATCGTCTTGATTTTCACGTTCGTCATCAACGTTATCGCCTGCCGCCTCTGAATTAAATATATTGACATAATTCAAATTATCGAAAATTGATTTCTCGTTGAATGTCACATTACGGCCCATGATAAGTTTGTCATTTTCAATGTCCCATAATCGATACGTATGTGATGACAAACCATATCCAAGCATGTAACACTTTGATGATTTAGCATCCAACTTTGTACGGTTTTCTTCCGGCACATAATTATAACAAATCGAACCAAACACGCGAAGATGCGACAAATCCGGCTTTCTACCATACCAAATTTCAGCAGGTGTCTTGCTTACAAACTGTTTACCAACGGCACTTGTTGGTGAACGATTCTTTATATAATTTGCACACAAAACAGCTTCGTTCCAGAATCGACGACTTAGACCACTCGACAAAAGCATTGTCCTTGCTTTTTCAACCACAGTACGATTAAAACGTTCCGATACTGCATTCATTTCCGGATTGTAAGGTACCGTGAAATTCAACCGAATACCTTTATTGACACAAAAAGATTTAAATTCTTTTGAGCAATACTCACCGCCATTGTCCAATTGTAATTTCGCAACTCTTTCCCCATGTTGCGTTTCAGCCATAGCAACATATTGCTGGAATTTATCGAAAACCTCACTTTTCTGCTTCATGCAATATACCATGGATGTACGTGAAAAATCATCAGTAAAGGCAACAAAAAATCTCGAACCGTCATGCGCCATTTCACTCATTGGACCACTGACGTCGGTGTGAATCAATTCTAAAACTCGTTTAGAACGGATTTCCTTTCTGGGTGGATATGGTAAACGCGTTTGCTTACCAATTACACACGATTCACAAAACTTTTCGTCGATGTTCACCTTAAGTTTGTCCAATCCAATCGCCATGTTTTGATTCACCATCTTTTTCATGTCGCTGACATTCAAATGAGCCAGACGAAAATGCCATAAATTTTGTGATGCCTTATTTAATTGCTCCTCTCCAGCAATCCCCGCAAACACACTTCGTTCAATATAAAAAATCGTCTGGTATAGCTGACCATTACGGCGGGCAGTGAACATATTTTTACCGTTCTTTGAAATAAATGCATCATCACCATTAAAAGTGATTTTGTAACCTTTGTCAGTCAATTGACGAATTGACAGCAAATTGCATTTAAGATTCTCAACAAATAAAACGTTTCGAATCGTTTTCGTTGAATTATCCCCATTGAAAAATGTCTTAATGGAAATGTCACCTTTTTTCTTTGCTACTAATGATGCGCCAGCTTTTGCCGTTGAAATACTTATCGGTTCAATTCCATGCATACTATTGAAAAATATCTTATCGTTAACGATATGATGTGTTGCACCCGAATCAAGGACAAAGTTTATCTTCTTAAAACCATCACTGCCTTTCTTTGATGTTTTGGCACCCATGCAACATGACGCAATATCATCGTTATTCCCTACTGACTCACTAATGACATCCTGTTGTTCACAAAGCAAAAACTCTGGATTGTCATCTTTATCAGCACAATTTGCACCAACACTTTTCTTATCGTTAACAACATTTTTCTTTGCCAATTTTACTCTGCAATTCACTTTTATATGCCCTGGCTTTTTACATCTGTGACAAATAACCTTTGAACGATCTGCTTGCATTGCTATCGAATCATTTGATCTACCGCTACGTCCATTTCCACATGCAGCACGCTTTCCACACTCGTCCAATAGACGACTTTTAACAAATTCGATTGTTATCTTTGTTGTATCCATTGTTTCCAGCGCTGTTACCAAGCCATCGAAACTTTTTGGCAATGTTAAAATCAGGTGACAGACAACGTCGAGTTCTTCCAATGTGGCGCCAATCGATTTTAGTTCACGCACGGTATGATCGAATTGCAAAAAATATTCGTTGATATCATCACCATCTTTGTATCGCATTGTCAATAGCTGTTTTCGCAACAACAACTGACCGGCAACACTTTTGCGCTCAAACACACCAATTAATGCATCATATATATCCTTCGCGAACTGTTTGTCTTTAATATACTCCAGCTGAGAATCACCAATACATTGCACCAGAATTGATTTACACTTTTTCTCATCACATTTCAACGTGTCTCTGATCTTTTCATTTTTAACTTCATCATTCACACCAACTGGAACATCTTTCAATAGCGTGTGCAATGAACTCGTTAAAAACTTTTCTAAATTCTTTTCTTCCAGTAATGTTTTAACTCGAAATTTCCAATTCGAGAAATTCGAACCATCGAATGGTTTTACTTTTTGCATGTTTGATTCCATATTTCTTTAATTTGCCCAATATTATGAAATCAATTAACCAAAAAATGTTCTATGCACGAGGCAACCGATGAACAACAACAAAAAAAAAAAACTATTTCACAATACACAAAACGCCACGCGCTTAACCTTCAAAATTTTACTTTGAGTACGATTTTTAGAATTAAAAAAAAAAACTATTTTAAAACTATCATTAAACCGACTCTGGGCCCATAACCTATTAAAATGGTTAAAGAATTAAGTAAAACACGTTTTTATAGAATCAAAATACTCGTTTATGTTCTCGGCTTGAAAGATCGTTTACAACTGGTATGGTACAAAAGAAAACTTATAATATAGTCGCATTCATATTGCTTATTGGGTAACTGTCAAATTACATATTCTGTCAATCTAAACCATTTAATATTCGAAAAATGTTTTAATTATCTGGAGCATGTTCACGATATTTACATTGTTACAATATTGTAGCAACTGTCATTGTAGAAATGACGTAATAGTTAACTATGAGATTGTCCCAAGTGTCAAAACATTGTTAAAAACATAACCACAGAATTAAGATAAAAAAATTTATTGTTAAAACTGCGATTGCAGTAAAATTTGTTAGATTTGCGTAGACAAAATAAATTATGAACTTTCTGACAATGCAATGTTTTATTGTGGTACGAAGGAGTTAATTGTGAATTTTCAATATAAGTTTTAAACGGAGAAGCAATTCTGGGGCAGATTCTATTAATTATTATTTTGAATTGCAATATTTTTAAAAAATTAGTAATATTTAATTAGATTAATCTCGAGGGAATCGAAACTGGAGACTAACTTTAAATATTGTTTTTCAGACATTACCCGCCAGTCGTTTAGCTCATTTACCACCTGTCTTATCATCTGACAAACCATATGCACAGGAATATGTTCTTGCATTAGCCGTACTCCCAGCCGATGCAGACGACAAGACTAAGGCATGTCGTTCGTTTGCCCAAGAGGTTGTAAACAAGACATTAAACTTAAATGTTGAGTTTAAAATTGCTGCTTTGGTCTACGCTACGCCACAGAATATAGAATACAAACAGAAGGGACATAACCCGGGTTTTCTATGGAAAAATTTCGGCCGTTTTTGTTATCCTTGATTTGTATGGAAAAGGGTAGAATATAGTAGTGAAAAAAATTGTGCACTGAACTTTTTTACATTCAATAAGGGTAGAGTCAAATTTTTTTTTGGTCCACTTAGTAGCGTATATATATACTTTATAATATATGGCTACGCTATCCGATCTTGCCACTAATGTCGATGGTGGCAAAGCACTTATTACAGATGGCATAATCCGTGCTGAGAGACGACGTGACCGCAAACTCACCAAACCGGTAAGACCGAGCGGCCTTTATAAAATACAAGACTAGAATAAAAATTGTATTTATAGATTGAAGAATATCAAGCAGCCGAGGCAGCTGCCAAAAAATCTCGTGTTGCAGTTTAATACTGTGACATCACAGAAGATGATGCGGCATTCGTTCAAGATACTATTAGACTTCTTAAGATTCCTAACGATCTAGTGTGCACGTTTTATGATTTTGTAAAGTTCGATTTGCCTAGAGGACAATTTTTCCATTTTTTTCCATAAAGTACGAATCGTAACTAAAAAATAAACCAATAGTACGAACTAATCATAATATTATGGAGCATCAAAATAATCAGTGTATCCGTAAAACACAAATTTATTTAAAATAAATATATTAAAAATTGAATTTTGTTCTTTATTTTTCAAACCTACACAATCATCATGTTGCTTCTGATACCTACACAATTAAAAATGACATTTGTAGAGGCAGTCTCGAGTTGGGTTGAGAATGACGTTTGTAACAATGTAGAGTTCGTGAACGAAAAAGGCACGTGTTCATTGTTACAATGTAGTTTCATGAACGGTGTTGAGCTGTCATTGTTAACAATATTGTAACAATGTAAATATCGTGAACAGGCTCCTGATACATTCATCATTTTGGGTCTGACACATGCTACCTTGAGTATTTTATTGATGGACAAAAATACACTTTAACCGTTGTTTTAGAAAATTGTGACCACACGTGTTCGATATTAATATTGGTACTGTAATTTGTGGTGAATGAAAAATTTCTTTTTTATGGTATAGTTAAATGGTGGCTCTAAAATGAACCGGTTTATTGTGGATAAAACGACGCACAGTTACATATATAAAATAAAATTTTAATTATAAAAGAAATAAAATAACATTAAACAAAATTTACATTGAAGTTGCTGTTTTCTTTGATTTGGCATTGGTTTCATTAGGTTTTGAGGATTTTATTTTTGCTTTAGACCCGGAAGCTTTTGAATTATTAGATGATTTTCCATCAGTCTTAACTACTACTTTTGAGGTGGTGGCTTTAGGTTTTTTCACCACGCCAGCAGTTACTTTCTTGATTACTACTTTAGGTGGATCTGATTTATTTGCAGCACTAGAATCTGTTTTGGTTTTCTTTTTGATCAGTTTTGGTGGTTTGGTTGCTGCTTTCTTTCCGTAATTAGCCGTAATTTTAAAAGAACCTGATGCTCCTTTTCCTCTAGTTTGAGTTAGTTCCCCCGCCGCGACCGCTTTTATTAAATATTTTTTGATATATAAGCTGCTGAATTGAAGATTAACATTGTATGTGGCCGCTATATATTTTTTTATGGCTTGTATCGATGAGCCTCCTTTCTCGTTTAATGCTTTAATTGCCGCTAGCACCATAACTGATGTTTGGGGCCGCTTCACAACGGCAGCTGGTCGTACATTAACGGCAAGCTTAGTTTCCTTTGCACCTTTAGTCTTTGGACTGGTTTCGGATTCATTTCCAGAAACAGACATATTTCACTTTTTATATAAAACACTTTATTATTCTAAGTTAGATCACAACTGTATGTACGCATGGGTGCGCCAAAATCAAATAAATTGTATTTTAACAAAAATGTTTTGTTTACAGCAAAAAACATTTACCCTACTTGCACTTTACGAGACCACGTTTTCCAAAAGATGGCAGATTTCTAGTTTTATGGATACAATTTCCAAATATTGCCACTGGCTGTCACTTTCGTCAAGGTTTTAACCCTTTTAAAAATAATGGCAGGATTAATCGATAGAATATTAAAATACAAAATAATTTATTTTTATTTCGTTGGATTTGGTAACCTCAATAAGGTTACATTATCAGGTTATTTTAGATTAATGGTTGCTAAGTTCATTGAATCCTAACCAGGTCATAGGGCTGCTTTAACGGACATCCTACTCTGGTTGAGACTACACATATTGTTTCCTTTCATTTTACAAGTTGTATTATTGTGTTCCGATCTTGCGGTGACTCAGACTTGCACTAACCCAAGCATCGGTTGATTGACGTCGATTGGGGTAATGAGGTTGTCGAATAATTTATTTGTACCACACTGGACCAAATACTATCAAGGGCTATCATATCTATCATGGTCAAATATGGTATGTAATTTTTATCATCTTGGAATTTAGGATTCTTGCATGAATTTTGTATGAAGTTCTGGAATTCGACCATGCTAAATGGAATTAGATCATTTCTTATCAAATTATGGTCCAGTTTGGAATATAAAGCTGGTTTGTCCACGAAAAAGGAAAGAAGTTGTTCTTTGATAATATTGTACCAATGTATCATTTTATCGATGGCATTCTGTACTTGTTGGATGCTTTATCTTGAATTTCTTGTTGTCAATGAAAGGTACTTCTTGGATACTGCCCTGAACACTCCTGTTGAACTTGAACATAATATTTGAGAAGTACGGATCAACGTTTCAACCTTGAGTGCATATCTTATTTACGGTTTATCTGAATTATCAGAAAATTAACTTTTGATATTATTTAAAGATAAACAGATATATCAAGGAATTTGATTACTATATCATAATAAAGGGTTTTTCTATAAGGACTCTCGATTTTTAAATGGAAATAAAACAAGTTGTGTGTGAGATATCCACTCAATTTATTTGAAAGAATATTTTGTGGCATTAAGTATGGAATATAACATCGTTCAATTGGTGGTACGTATTCGAGAGGTTCAATTTTCCATGACTTTGTCGCATAAATCTGGCTGGCTGACGTTATTTTGATTTTGAGGGCATCAAACTGTATCTACCGATTTCGTTATCATCATTTGTTTGAATTGCCTCCCTATATGAAAGCCAATTTAAAGACGTATTCACGTCAATTGTGACTTTCTCGGGATGCATTTGGTGCTGGTGTAACAGCATGGCTACCATAACCTAAAAAATTCCTAGCATCTCTATTGAAATACTCGTTATATGCCATGATCTGATGATGAAATGTAATATTTAACAGACGACAAAATAAAACGCGTGTCGTTGTTCAGAGAATCTAATGAGCAAGGACTGAGAAATAATGCCATATTAGGTTATACAATTTCAACATTCCCACATAAAACTAATATTTTATTGAAGCTATTTAAATTTCATTCCTATCCCGGTAGTACAAGTGAAATGATATGGTACATTAAAGGCCTTCGTCAGCCTGCCCTAATTTCATTTGTTGAGATAAGCTTCATCTTTATCAGACTCCACATTTGCCCGCACAAAATGGTGCCTGATATTTTTGTTAATTTTTTCCGCTCTAAAATTTTATTCGTTGCTGGAGAAGTTATAGAAATGAAAAAAAAACGCATATGTAGTGTTCAAACAGAAGTGATTATGAGTATCTTGGTTAAATATTTTATTACCCAAACTTTTTTTTTTGCATAAAGTGAAGAAGATTTTATGGTTATGCACTTAACTATTGGTATTTGCTTATTGGGCTGCTATAAAAATTAGCTATTTTTTCTTCCTGCATAAAACAATTTGATTATAAACGCTAAATTGTTCGGTTCCGTACACAAAAAAGTCATTTTAAATTTGTAAATTGAACAAAATTCTGTGATTGTGTGTACAATAAGTAAAAACATGTCTGGAGACTGTGCTACTTGTCCGTTTATGTCGACGTCTCAACCGGTAAAAAAGCGTGCTACGGCGCCAAGTTCATCTAAAAATACTGCTGCAAAGTCGACATCGGCCATCCCAGCAAAAAAGAAAGCGACCGTTTCAAAGGGAGCAACTGTTAGCGCAGCTGCTAAAAGTAAAGTAAATGCAATTAATGTAACCACTAGAAAAGTGGCCGCTGGTAAGGATAAAAAACCACAGATTGCAGTGCCAAAAACAGTTTCCAAGACTACTAAGGCAGTGGTATCAAAGGCAAAAAATGTTACAGTCACCGAAACCATCGCCATTAAAAAGAGTTATCAAACTAGAAAAGTTACAGCTAAGAAATAAAATTTTGTTGCCATTTTTGTTTTATTTATTTAAATTATTTTAAATTGTATTTTATAGTATCCGTGTAGTATTTTAACAGTATAACAAAAAGGCTCTTGTCAGGGCCGCCAAAAATTTATTTTTAAAAGAAGAATTATTACCGAGATTATACAATGAAATTGTATTACAGGTAAATCTAAATTTGAGTACGAAAACACAAAACTTGATTTAATTCGATTCAAGGTAAATATGAATTTAAACATTTTCAAAATCGATTGCTTATGTTATGCCTGTTTATACGATTATTGGCGCCCGATCAATTGCTAGTATTATGGTGTGCGTAAACTGGCACATTTACATATTATATCGCCTTAAATATATAATTTACATAATAATTTTGATTTTTTGAGTAAATAAGCGTCTGATATTTACAGCTAACATTTTTAGTTATATGAATATTATTTTGTTGTAAAATAGCTTTTCGAATTTGAATTAGCAAGGTCAAACATTTCAAGCTGCGCGGACGGCCTTTATGATTGATCCACACATTGCTTCTTTTGAACCAGAGTGAAACACCGTTAGTTGACGAAGTATAGTCTCTATTAATATAAGGTATATTAAAGCAATGGGCTGTAGGTACTGGTTTAAATCATATATTTTCATTTTATCATCATCAACATTTGTGTATATTCCACCACAATATATGGATATATAACTGAAAACTGACATCTTACAAGGAATACATTTCCAGAAATATTCGTCGAAATTTCAATAGTCTGTGAGCGTAATCACAAGAACAATTTCATAACAACAACATTAATAAAATAAAATTCAGCAACCGAAACATGTACACTATCGCGGATCCCAGTTCGAGCTTTGAAGGCATATCTTATTTACGGTTTTAGGTGAACTATCTGAGAAGCAACTGTTGACGTTGTTAAAAGATAAACAAATACATTTAGGAATAGTTCCAGGATGGAACCACTTCATAAAAACGTATTTCTCAATGGGACTTTTCACAATGAGATTTTACATTAAAATGTTGTAATGCAGAATGTAGAAAGAGCTAAATTCTTAACCGATTATGATGCAATTTGATACGTGAGAACAAACAGGATATTGAAATCTGTTTCGAATGAAATACTATTGGGTAGTACAAAAGCTATTTTTGAAATATTTATTTCCCGTTTTGAAAAATCCCGTTATAAAAGATAGCATGCCGACTATAGCCTCAATAAAACATGCCTTCAAAGAAGAAAGGTTTGAAACATTCAAAATCCGGTTAGGATTTCGTTCATACTAACGTGGCCCGTACTCGGTCAAATGATTAAATTAGTGAAAGTAAATCCACGAAGGCGAATAAATATATTTCTTCTTCTAATTCTAATTCTAAAAAGTTTAATATAGGTAATACAAAAGTTTACAAGTTTAATTTTTGAACAGGCTTCATCTCTCTCTCTATGGGTCTCTATATTACAATAACTTCAATTTCTGAGGAACTCTGGCGAATATGACTGGGAATAACAGTGCTAATATTCGTAACGTGTTCAAAGTTCGTTTCTTCGAACGGTACCGAATGAATCATTTGGTACCGCTTAACAATTCAAAAAGAGCAGGCATAAGACACTCATAGAATGTATCCACGATATTTATTATCTATATTAGAACAGGTTCTCTACCATAATGTTTTTGCCGTGTATATCTCATCTTTCTGGCTCTGTAACCTATGATTTTGAATTTTAGATCTCAACTCTAAAAGAATTGGATCACTGTTCGTTCCTGCCAAAATCAGGAGTAATCAATTTATTGCTTATCTCCTAAATAAAAATAATATAATTTTTTCGAAAATTTCGTCCTATGATTTTTTCAAATTCGGTACATGAAGAGGAAATCAGCTTGATTATCCTTCCCTTTAATATATTCTAACGTATATTTGAAAGCTGAGGGAGTGTTGTTGCCCATCTTTACACTCGGCATATATATGCGGTAAACAGTATTTTTTGCAAACCACCTATGAAGCGATTTATGGTTTGAAGAAGGGAAAACGGCTAGGGTCTCTTTTTCTAATCTCATAGCTTTTTCAAATTTGAATAAAGTACTGGCATGTTTGTTATTTGTTCATTTTTCCGAACATCAGACGACATCTATTAGAAAGCGTTATCAATCGTAATTCTAGTCAGGTTAGAGGAATTTCCATATATTTGTGTGATTTCGAAATAGATGGAGCAAAATATCACAAAATAAATAAATATTGATGAACAAAAACTTTAACCGTTGGTGTTCGATATTAATATTGGTACTGTAATTTGTGGTGAATGAAAAATTTCTTTTTTTATGGTATAGTTAAATGGTGGCTCTAAAAAGAACCGGTTTATTGTGGATAAAACGATGCACAGTTCCATATATAAAATAAAATTTTAATTATAAACGAAATAAAATAACATTAAACAAAATTTACTTTGAAGTTGCTGTTTTCTTTGATTTGGCATTGGTTTCGTTAGGTTTTGAGGATTTTATTTTGCTTTAGACCCGGAAGCGTTTGAATTATTAGATGATTTATCTTAACAACTACTTTTAAGGTGGTGGCTTTAGGTTTTTTCACCACGCCAGCAGTTACTTTCTTGATTACTACTTTAGGTGGATCTGATTTATTTGCGGCACTAGAACTTGTTTTGGTTTCTTTTTTGGCAATTCTGGTGGTTTGCAAACCACCAGAATTGTCAAAAAAGAAACCAAAACAAGTTCTCAACCAATTGGTTGCTGCTTTCTTTTCGGTATTTAGCCGTAATTTTAAAAGAACCTGATGCTCATTTTCCTCTAGTTTGAGTTAGTTCCCCTGTCTCGACCGCTTTTTTAAATATTTTTTGAGATATAAGCTGCTATCTTTTGAGCTTTTTTACCGGTTTAGGCGTCGGCATAAAGGGACAAGTAGCACAATCTCCAGACATGCTTTTACTTTTTGTACACACAGTCACAGAATTTTGTTCAATTTACAAATTTAAAAACAACTTTTTTGTGTACTGTACGAAACCGAACCATTTCGCGTTTAAAATCAAACTATTTCATACAGGAAGTAAAAATAGCTTAATTTTATAGTAGCCCAATAAACAAATAACAACAAATCGAAAACGCTTTTAGAATCGAAAGATATAATTTAGGCAAATAACCATAACCCTTTTGAGCTCAAACAATTTTTTTTTGGGTACAATTTAGGTTGACCATACACAATTGTGTATGTACATAATGACAAGTTGTAATGTCTCCGGATTTTAAGGGATCTTAGTTAAATCGGAATTCTTTTTGAAAAAGTATGATAATTTGATAACATATTAATTATTTGTTTTTGATAACATATTAAATATTTTATTATTATTAGAGTTAGTGTTATTTTTCGGACGAAACCAAAATTACGTGGAATGCACAAATGAGTATACTGGTCTTCAATTTACACATAATTTTATATTTGACATATTCGTTTTTCGTAATCGAAATTTACATACACAATTGTGCATACGGGCCGGGAAAGGGATAAATTGTAAATCTTCGTTTTAAATGAAACAAAACTTTATTTTTGACAAAAAAAATAACCGAATCACATACTTCATTTTTCAAACAAAACTCAAGCAAAACTAGAGTGACCCTTCCAAAATTACTGTACTCTTGTGGGGTACTCTTAAATTAAGGTTTCATTTTCAAAATTAATCCCAAAGATTGGTACAAAATCCTAGAAATTCGTATGGTGGTCAGTTAGTTGGTTATTAGTTTTAATAAGAAGTTCTTTCTTTTATAGGGTAGGAGTAAGTGTGGAAATGTGAGGGTTCGTTTTCGATGTAGTGTCAGTCTATGTGTCGGCCTGTGTCCTCTCTGCAATCCAAGTGGATTGGCTGATTTTGACGAAGCTTCGTACTTGGGCATTTTTCATTTGTGTGGTTGGAGTTTTGCTTTCCCATTTTTCTCATTTTTCCAAGTGGGGTTGGAGCTCAGCTTTCTCATTTTTTGATGTTTTTTCAATTATTTTGGAAAGTAGCATCTGCACGGGATTCGTTTGAGAGTAGAAGGATTATGGATGGAATGTGTAATAGGGCTAGTGAGAATCATTTTCCAAATTTAAGCGGAAATGATGATTTTGGTAGTAAACTGTTGCTTCGCCATAGTTCAGCCGCTCTGCATCCCAGGTGGGCTGACTGATCCGGATAGATTTATACTTTGAGGTTTTTGTTAGGTTGGAAGAGATGGCCACTTCGATTGGAACATTTTTGTTTTTGACAGTATTTTGGTATAGCACTTGCAAAGGATTCTGTTAGGAACGGGTTGAAGGCTGATCCTGATCATTTTCCGCGAAACCGATTTTTGTGGGAGGTTGTTCTTGTTTGCAAATGTTTTTGGGTCCTTGAAGGATTTGCGAAGGGCCAGGTAGGCGCGGGAATGTTCTGGGTTGGATTTGGAAGAGGAATGGTTATTGATGATTTTCTGGTGGTTGGGCGGATGTGATGGGTTTTGTTGTGAAAGTTTCTCGTAGAAACTTTCTTGTTTTTTGCTAGTGTTTTATATACTATGGAATTAACGAAGAAGCCAGGAAGATTCTAATTTGACTTGGCGTCTAAAAAGGTACAGGAAGTTTTTCTGGAATTTGGTTGCAGGAAGTGAAGATTTTTTATAAAACTGTTTTTTACCAAAATTCGTCTAAGTTCACGTTTTATTTTTGGAAGGGTTTGTTTCCCAAGCACGACTGCGGTTTGACATGGTGAGAATGTGCGGCATATACACACACAAATGCAACACGACGTTTCCTCTTTAGCCAGAGAGAATGGGGAAAGTGATGCGATATCAGGAGTAATGGAGGTCGATATAAAATGTTGTACAAGGTTTTGGAATATAAGCTTCATGAGAGCCAGATGCTGCAATCTTAAAACTTCTTAGTTCCGTTTAGTCGCGGTAGTATTGAAGCACAGTGTTCTCGTGGTTTTGCGTACATTCGTAGTGGGGGAGAGTCAAATGTTGGCCACAACATTAATCAACAATTGTGTTTACTAAGCAACAAAAAGTACGTCTTGTCTTATTGAACATTTTCTACTGGAGTTCAATAGCTAATCAAGGATATGCTTGTCATAACATTACGTAATCAATCTATGTACTGTGGATAACACAGTCGCAGATTTCAAAAAATTATTAAATGTCGCAAATCGTTCGGAGTGGTCAAATAAATGTACAAAAGCATAAAATTGTAATTATTGATTTTAGTTGCGTTATTGCGCCATTTCACTATAGAAAGTATGAGCAATCATAAGCGGGACAGCTAAAAGAGAGCTGTAGAAATATGACATAGCCAGGTAAACCAAAACCGTAGATAAGATATGCCTTCAAAGCTCGAACTGGGATCCGCGATGGTGTACAAGAAGTAGTATTCATAGATAACAATATAGGATAGTGTGACGGTTTTGTACTTTATTTTATTAATATTGTTGTTGTGATATTGGTGTTGTGATTGCGCTCACAGAGGGATCGGCTCAAAATCCCGAATCACAAAATCCCGAATTATCAAAATCCCGACAAAAAAATCCCGACTCTCTAAATCCCGACTTAGCTGAAACTTTAAAAATCCCGAAAAAAATCGGGATTTTTTTAAAAATATTAAATATTAAATTTTGTTTTTTTACCTTCACTTTTATTAAGAACCGATTTTTATTAAGAAGCCAGATTTAAAAAAAAATTAATTCGTGCACCCTTGGGTCGGCCGGCAGGCCCGCGGGCGCCTGAATTCAATTTTTTTAAATCGGGCTTTTGAAAGTCGGGTTTTTGAAATTCGGGTTTTTGAAAGTTGAGATCTTGAAATTCGGGATTTTGAAAGTCGAGATTTTGTAATTCGGGATTTTAAGTGTCGGGATTTTGTGGTTCGGGATTTTGATTCCGGGATTTTTAAATTTTAAACGAGTGATGCACTCTTAAAATTTGCTCCATGTTGTAGGTATAATTATGTATGTATAATTATTATATGTTTTTACGTGATTAGTATGAAATTGTAGTTTGACAATTAATAAACGCCCTAGCAAATGTGGGAAATTTTACATTGAACTTCAATACCTAGTAGATTTTTAAATTTTGTTTCTTTTTTCCCTTCCCGTTTCGCTCAAGCAATCAATATAAAATGTAAATAATTTTAAAATTCTTAGACACATGGCCGCACTTGATTGACAGGTAAGTGCTTGAGTTTTGTTTGAAAAATGCAGTATGTGGTCCGGTTATTTTTTGTTAAAAATAAAGTAGCGTTTCGTTCAAAACAAAGAAGGTGAACAATTTATGGTTATTTGCCTAAATTATATCACTCAATTCTTAAAACGTTTTTGATTCGTTGTTATTTGTTTATTGGGTTACTATAAAATTAAGCTATTTTTACTTCCTGTATGAAACAATTTGATTTTAAACGCTAAATGGCTCGGTATTATTTTAATATTATAAATTGAACAAAATTTTGTGATTGTGTGTACAATTAGTAAAAGCATGTCTGGATACCGGGTTACTTGCTCTTTTACGCCGATATCTAAACCGGTAAAAAAGCGTGCTAGTGCACCAAGTTCATCTAAAAGTACTTCCGCTAAGTTGACATCGGCTAAACCAACCAAAAAGAAAGCGAACATTTCAAAGAGCGGAACAGCTAGCGTAGCTATTACAAGCAAAGCAAATGCAAATAAAATATTCACTAGAAAAGGGGCCGCTGGTAAGAATAAAAAACCAAAGAATGCAGCGTTAAAAACAGTTTCCAAGACGACTAAAGTCACCGAAACCATCGCCATTAAAAAGAGTTTTAAAACTAAAAAAGTTACAGCTAAGAAATAAAATTTTGTTCATTTTGTTCCATTTGTTTGAATTATTTTAAATGATATTTTATATACTATCCGTGTAGTATTTTTAACAGTATAACAAAACGGCTCTTGTCAGGGTCGAAAACAATTTATTTTAAAAGAAGAATTATTGCCGAGATTATACAATGAAATTGTATTACAGGTAAATCTAAATTTGAGTACGAAAACACAAAATTTGATTTAATTCGACTCAAGGTAAATATGAATTAAATCGATTGCTTATATTGTGCCTGTTTATACGATTATTGGCGCGTAAGTAGATTATGACGTAAACACTCGATCAATTGCAAGTATTACGGTATGCGTAAACTGGCACATTTACATATTATATCTTCTTAATATAATTTACATAATAATTTTAATTTTTTGAGTAAATGAGCGTCTGATATTTACAGCTAACATTTTTAATTATATGAATATGATTTTGTTGTAAAACAGCTTTTCGATCTAGAATTAGCAAGGTCAAGCATTTCAAGCTTTGTAATTGACCCACACATTGCTTCTCTTGAACGAGAATAAAACACCGTTATTTGACGCTAGATGTATCTACTAATTTAAGGTATATTAAAGCAATGGGTTGTAGAATTATATTTTATCTTCATCAACATTTGTCTATATTCCACATAAAACAAGTATGATTTATTGTACGAATAGATTTATCACAATATATGAATAATAACTGAAAACCGACATCTTACAACGAATACATTTAAAGAAATATTCACAGTAATTTCAATACTCTGTGAGCGGGTTGGGCTCGTTTTCCCGAATTTCAAAAACCCGACTTTCACACTCCCGATTTTCATAGTCCCGATTTTCAAAATCCCGATTTTCAAAAGCTAGATTTAATAAAAAATTGAATTCGGGTGCCCACGGGCCGGCCGGCCGACCCACGGGCGCTCGAATTCATATTTTTTGTTTTTAAATCTGGCTTCTTAATAAAAAACGGTTCTTAATAAAAGTGAATGTAAAAAAACAAAATTTAATATTTAATATTTTTTAAAAATCCCGACTTTTGTCGGGATTTTTAAAGTTCCAGCAAAGTCGGGATTTTGAAAATCGGGATTTTGAAAGTTAAGATTTTGAAAATCAGGATTTTGAAAGTCGGGATTTTGAAAATCGCTTTGAGAGTCGAGATTTTAAAATTCGGGATTTTGAAATTCAAAATTTTTTGTCGATTTTGACAAAGAGCCTATCCCTCTATTTTGAGCCTATCCCTCTGTAAGCGCAATCACAACACCAATATCACAACAACAATATTAATAAAATAAAGTACAGAAACCATCACACTATCCTATATTGTTATCTATGAATACTACTTCTTGTACACCATCGCGGATCCCGCAATTCGAGCTTTCAAGGCATATCTTATTTACGGTTTTGATTTACCTGGCTATGTCGTATAACTACAATAACTATCTTAGCAGTCTCGCTTATGATTGCTCATACTTTCCATAGTGAAATGGCGCAATAACGAAATTAAAATCAATAGTTAAATTTTTATGCTTTTGTACATTTATTTGACCACTCCGAACGATTTGCGACATTTAATAAATTGAAATCTGCGACTGTGTTATCCGCAGTACATAGATTGATTACGTAATGTTATGACAAGCTAAACCTTGATTAGCTATTGAACTCCAGTAGAAAATGTTCAACAAGACAAGCCGTACTTTTTGTTGCTTAGTAAACACAATTGTTGATTGATGTTGTGGCCAACATTTGACCCTCTGTACTTGAAACACTGTACTTGAATACTACCGCGACTAAACGGAACTAAGAAATTTTTAGACTGCAGCATCTGGCTCTCATGAAGCTTATATTCCAAAACCTTGTACAACATTTTCAAATCGACCTCCATATTTATTTATTTATTTATTTATTTGTTCATTGACATTACAATTTTGATAAAGGAAAAGCACATATGGAAGCAATATAAATGAAGAACAACCACAAAAAAAAATAAAAAAATACTTCCATTAGGAGATAGGAGAAACCTCAGATTTTTTCAAAAAACAAATCCACTCCATGCTAGTACCCTCCGTATTGAGCTCAAGCTCATTTGTTACAGAGAACACTGCAAGAAGTGAATACTTGCATACTACATACGAAAATAATACAAATGAAAATAATTTTTACAAAAATAGTACTACATGTATTAATTATCATTCAATACATACAATTCTTCCATACTCCTGATATCGCATCACTTCCCCATTCTCTCTGGCTAAGGATTAAACGTCGTGTTGCATTTGTGTGTATATATGCCGCGCATTCTCACCATGTCAAATCGCAGTCGTGCTTGGGAAACAAACCCTTCCAAAAATAAAACGTGAACTTAGACGAATTTTGGTAAAAAACAGTTTTATAAAAAATCTTCACTTGCTGCAACCAAATTCCAGAAAAATGTCCTTGACCTATTTAGACGCCAAGTCAATTTAGAATCTTCCTGGCTTCTTTGTAAATTCCATAGTATAGAAAACACTAGCAAAAACCAAGAAAGTTCCTACGAAAAACTTTCACAACAAAAACCATCACATCCGCCCAACCACCAGAAAATCATCAGTCATTCCTCTTCCAAATCCAACCCAGAACATTCCCGCGCCTACCTGGCTCTTCGCAAATCCTTCATGGACCCAAAAACATTTGCAAACAAGAACAACTTCCCACGGTTTCGCGGAAAATGATCCGGATCAGCCTTCAACCCGTTCCTAACAGAATCCTTTGCAAGTGCTATACCAAAATACTGTCAAAAACAAAAATGTTCCAACCAAAGTGGCCATCTCTCCCAACCTAACAAAAACCTCAAAGTATAAATCTATCCGGATCAGTCATCCCACCTGGGATGCAGAGCGGCTGAACTATGGCGAAGCAACAGTTTACTACCAAAATCATCATTTCCGCTTAAATTTGGAAAATGATTCTCACTAGCCCTATTACACATTCCATCCATAATCCTTCTGCTCTCAAACGAATCCCATGCAGATGCTACCTTTCAAAATAATTGAAAAAACATCAAAACATGAGAAAGCTGAGCTCCAACCCCACTTGGAAAAATGTGGAAAATGGGAAAGCTGAACTCCAACCACACAAATGAAAAATGCCCAAGTATGAAGCTTCGTCAAAATCAGCCATCCACTTGGGTTGCAGAGAGGACACAGGCCAACACATAGACTGACACTACATCGAAAACGAACCCTCACATTTCCACACTTACTCCTACCCTATAAAAGAAAGAACTTCTTATTAAAACTAATAACCAACTAACTGACCACCATACGAATTTCTAGGATTTTGTACCAATCTTTGGGATTAATTTTGAAAATGAAACCTTAATTTAAGAGTACCCCAAGAGTACAGTAATTTTTGGAAGGGTCACTCTAGTTTTGCTTGAGTTTTATTTGAAAAATGAAGTATGTGATTCGGTTATTTTTTTTTTGTCAAAAATAAAGTTGTGTTTCATTTAATACGAAGACTTACAATTTATCCCTTTCCCGGACCGTATACACAATTGTGTATGTAGATTTTGATTACGAAAAACGAATATGTCAAATATAAAATTATGTGTAAATTGAAAAGCAGTATACTCATTTGTGCATTCCTCGTAATTTTAGTTTCGTCCGAAAAATAACACTAACTATAATAATAATAAAATATTTAATATGTTATCAAATTATTATACTTTTTCAAAACGAATTCCGATTTAACTAAGATCCATTAAAATCCGGAAAACATTACAACAGGTCATTATTTACATACACAATTGTGTATGGTCAACTTAAATTGACGCCAAAAAAAATTGTTTGAACTCGAAAGGGTTATGGTTATTTGCCTAAATTATATCTTTCGATTCTAAAAGCGTTTTCGATTCGTTGTTATTTGTTTATTGGGCTACTATAAAATTAAGCTATTTTTACTTCCTGTATGAAACAATTTGATTTTAAACGCGAAATGGTCCGGTTTCGTACACAAAAAAGTTATTTTTAAATTATAAATTGAACAAAATTCTGTGACTGTGTGTACAAAAAGTAAAAGCATGTCTGGAGATTGTGCTACTTGTCCCTTTATGCCGACGCCTAAACCGGTAAAAAAGCGTGCTGGTGCACCAAGTTCATCTAAAAATACTGCCGCTAAGTTGATATCGGCTAAACCAACCAAAAAGAAATCGACCGTTTCAAAGGGAGCAACTGTAAGCGCAGCTGCTAAAAGCAAAGCAAATGCAATTAAAGTAATCACTAGAAAAGTGGCCGCTGGTGCGGATAAAAAACCTAAGATTGCAGTGTTAAAAACAGTTTCCAAGGCGACTAAAGTAAGCCCGGCGCCTGTATCAAAGGCAAAAAATGTTACAGTCACCGAAACCATCACCATTAAAAAGAGTTATCAAACTAGAAAAGTTACAGCTAAGAAGTAAAATTTTCTTCATTTTGTTTTATTTATTTAATATATTTTAAATTGTATTTTATAATATCCATGTATGTATGTAGTATTTTTTATCGTATAACAAAAAGGCTCTTGTCAGGGCCGCCAACAATTTATTTTTAAAAGAAGAATTATTACCGAGATTATACAATGAAATTGCATTACAGGTAAATCTAAATTTGACTTAATTCGTCTCAAGGTCATTACTAAATATGAATTTAAACATTTTAAAAATTGATTATTGTGAATATGAGTACAAGCGTGTGCATTTACAGCTAACATTTCTAAATTTCAAAGCCGCACTTCTACCATTAATCACTAGGATTTCGACCTCGGTACAAATTCTTAATTAGTTGTACATTGAACAATCGATGGCTGACAAATCGATTTCTTTACAAACAATTATTATTCAAAGAACCGTTCAGGGATTGTTATTAAAATAAAATTTGTACAAAAGCTATAATTATTTAATTTATGTAACTGTATAGCCAATGTTCAAAAAACTGGTTGCAAGACTATTATGCCATCTACTAAGCGATAGCAATACTAACATATCATTGCAGAATTTTTACGGGGGAGAGAAAAAAGGAAACATTTTTCATAAATTTTCATGTCTAAAATACTTTAATTGATTTTGAATATGTACCTTCAAAACTGCAAATAAATATAATTTCAAATTTTATTTTTTTTTTTACCAAATTGGTCGAAAGATTCCAGTTAGGTTCCACAATAATCTGTCATGGCTGCTTGTCAGATGTAAAATGGACCATACTTCCTAAAATATGTTCCCAAAATATTGGAAAATTGTACGTAATTAAATTTTTTGTAATATGGGAACAGCTTTAGTATCGCAGTCAAATTTTTTTGACAGTCTGAGCGACGGTGGCGTCACTTTGACCAAAAGCGAATATTTTTACAACTAAAATGTGTCTTTGCTTATCCTTTTGAACCTAACGCTATCTATTGGAATAAAAATGAACCAAAATTTAAAATTTTACGTTAAGCCGTTATAAAATAATTTTCAATAAATTAAACAACAATTAAACAATTAAAAGTTTCAAAATTTGTTTTAAGTGAAGGCAAATCTCTACTTGACAATATTGAAATTACCGTATATTTGATTTGAATTTGTTTATGCTTCGTCAACCTTGCAGACACAGATCAAATAGATAGTATCGCGCATATCGCTTCTTCTGATAGATGTACCATAAATGTTAGCTTAATTCGTTGTGTAAGAGAGGAATCTACGAATACATAGAATCGAATTAACCATTTGATTTGAATTTGTGTATGCTTCGTCAACCTTGCAGACACAGATCAAATAGATAGTATCGCGCATATCGCTTCTTCTGATAGATGTACCACAAATGTTAGCTTAATTCGTTGTGTAAGAGAGGAATCTACGAATACATAGAATCGAATTAAGCATTTGATTTGAATTTGTGTATGCTTCGTCAACCTTGCAGACACAGATCAAATAGATAGTATCGCGCATATCGCTTCTTCTGATAGATGTACCACAAATGTTAGCTTAATTCGTTGTGTAAGAGAGGAATCTACGAATACATAGAATCGAATTAAGCATTTGATTTGAATTTGTGTATGCTTCGTCAACCTTGCAGACACAGATCAAATAGATAGTATCGCGCATATCGCTTCTTCTGATAGATGTACCACAAATGTTAGCTTAATTCGTTGTGTAAGAGAGGAATCTACGAATACATAGAATCGAATTAAGCATTTGATTTGAATTTGTGTATGCTTCGTCAACCTTGCAGACACAGATCAAAGAGGAAGTATCGCGCGTATCGCTTCTGCTGATAGATATATCACAAATTCTAGCTTGATTCGTTGTGTAAGTCCCTATATTATTTCAAATTATTTTGCATCAACAGAATACAAAAATTCCTTGGGGTGAAGGGTGAATCGTCTCAAAAATTACGAATTTAAATGACGAATATTTAATAATAATCGCATGTGACTTAATAAAATTAATTTTATTTATAAACCATATATTTACATTTTGATTTTAAATTAATCATTTAAAATTATTTATTTTACTAAACATTTAAAAATAGTTCATATGTTACAAATTCAAATTTATTTTATTAATAAAAATATCTCTAAGATGGCACTCAATTAAATTAACAATTTTTTAGTTAAAATTATAACCACCTAAAAAAAATGTAGAAAAATTTATTCCAAAAGCGGAAAAAACTATAAATAATATATAAAAAATTGAAATTTATCTAAGATGGCGTCTGAATTGTTTACATTTTTAGTTAAAATTATGACCATTTTGAATAAAATGTCGCGGCAGTCAATTTTGACTGCGATACTAAAGGCTAGCCTTCTTAACTAATTTAATTTATATTTCTAGCTACATGTTGTAAGTAACCATTTATGTAAATAAATTGCTTATTATTTAGAATTAAATTTCGTGTTTATCTGTGAAAATTTGCTAAAGTTCTAAATATTTTAATAAAAATGAACAAATATAACTTTAAGAGTCTTAATTATTATAATAAATAGTAACATTAGTTATGTGTTCTTTTTAAAATTCAATAATTTATAAGTAAATAAAATCAAATCAATGTTAAACATTAGTGTATATTCTCTTCCTGCTTGTAATAACCTTAACAAAATACAATAATTTGACGTTTTCATCTTTGAATTAAAATCTTGTTTTGTTAACAAACAAATTTATTTGTGTTCACTAGTGAGATTATAGTTATCTAAAATGGCTACGGCTGTTGATGTTGACGAGAAGAAACCTGCGGTTATTAAAGACGTTGAAAAGAAAAAGAAAACTAAAGTTAAGTCGCCTTATCCAGCGATTTCGATAATGGTTAATGCTGCCATTAAAGAATTAAAGGAATACAACGGTTCAAGTGTTTATGCAATCCGAAAATATCTTGGTGAAATATACAAAGCCACCAGTGATAATGTGTACATGCATATGAAAAAATATTTAAGAAGTGCTGTAGCGGAGGGTAGACTAGTGCAGACGCGAGGACATGGAGCTTATGGGTCTTTTCGATTACCATCTGCGAAAAAGTTAAAATCATTAAATAAAAAAAAGATAGTGAAAAAACCAACGAGAAAGAAATCTATAGTAAAATCGCCAAAAAAAGAAGCGGCTGCACCGAAAAAGAAAAGCGACGCTCAAAAACCAAGCGATGTTGTAGTTAAGAAAGTTGCCACTGGAATTAAAAAGAAATCGGAGGTGAAAAACAAGAAAGTTGCCACTGGAATTATAAAGAAATCGGAAGCGAAGAACAAAAAATCGGAAGCGAAGAACAAGAAATCAATCGCAAAGAACATGAAATCAATCGCAAAGAACAAGAAATCAATCGCAAAGAACCGTGGGCTCATTAAAATATTGATACAGAAGACAAACAAAAATAAAATTAAATCTGCAAAAAATATCAAAACACCAAAATCGCGGAGTGCATCAAAAAATTAATTATTTACTTTTTATAGAAACCAAAAAGGTCCTTTTCAGGGCCACTTAATGATTTAAATTAAAAAAAGATAATTTTAACAGTTAAAATAAATAAGACGTCACAAATTCGCTGGAGCATTCTAAAAAGGGGATACATGAAACGAGAAGAGAAAGCGAAACAAAACATTCCATGGGGTAGAAAATCCAACCTATTATAGGTGTTAAAACTTTGGTATGATTTTACATAACCAAACAAACTAGTACATTATGGAGGAGATAATTATTTTGAAGTGTATCAGTTCCAGGTATATCTGGCTAAGGTACAAATGTTTAAATAAAGTATTTTAAATAACAATTCAGTTATATTTTCATTATTTTCCAACTAATATAGAGTGAAACCTACTATTGTTTTCAAACTTGTTCATATAAACAAACCAATTTCGTAGTACTACAATTTTCTTACGTCCAGCACATGTCAACACAATTATTGTCAATAATAAACATTTATTATTGTGAAATGTAATTAAATGAAGTCAAATATTTCATAAGCTATCAAAAAATATGAATAAATCACCGTTATCAATAACGGTACTCGAAGAAATAGCGCTTGAAGGCTTAGAAGGGATTACAATCGAAGGTATGTGCAAATTAATATTTTTTAGTTGTGTATAAATACATGAAATACTTTTGGCCCCATAGGATTATGGACCAGACTTTCGATTCGCCTTAAACTAAAGCTACCACTACACCAACAATTTCGAGCTCAAGTATGGAGATTTATAGTGAACCATCCAGCGATTGAATACTATACACTGGAAGTGGGACGTGAAATTTTACGGCCCATCGATAGATTTTCCCCAGAAATGTATGACCAAGATAGTGGTGTTGCAATCGAACCGGAAATTTGTCCATTCACTTTATATGATTTTGCACCAATTGAGACGGCCGATGGTATTCGCGGTTCTTGTTGTACATTTGGTACACGAATTCGATTAACTGTGGACGATGTACGTAATTTGACGAATGAACAGGTGGATGAGAAATGGGGGCGAAAATTTATCATGGTTGGGCAACAAAAGCTGCGGGAAAGTGTTTTATTCCCCGATAATATTGAACGAGCTAAGGAGGTGCACTCGATTCAGTACTGTATACTTGAGCGGATTGCTCGGTCACGACACCAAGGTGAAATAACGTTGGGGAAATTCTCGATGCATGCCATGATCAAAGATGCTCGAACTTTCCACTATTATCGTAAAAAACTTATTCAAAATAAGCTTATTGTTAAACAACCATTTAATTTTAAGCTTCGAGACCATAATGGAAATGGATGTCTATTGCATTTGCCACGATTTTACGTCGATAATCGGCCGAAACAAATGATAATGACTGAAAAGGTTGTTGAACTGTTGCACACAAAACCCAATTGTATGGCAGACTATGAAGAAATAAAACTCCAGATTGGATGTAAAATGCAAAATTTTATGAAAAAACTTATTAAATCTCTCGATTTCCAGCGTTTTGTTTCGACAGATTTAAAAGTTCCGTACCGCATGATATACCCAGATGCTAAAAAATCCGAATGGCAAAAGAAAAATGGAGACGAAAAAACGATTCGTGTAATGCAGTTAATCGATCCCAATATCGATGTAGCCGACATGTGGTACAAAGAAGAGGAAGAAGAAGAAGAATCTGGTTTTTTGAATCGCGGTAATAACGACATTCACGAGAATATTATGCGGATTGCGTTCAAAGCGATTGAGGAGTCTGGTTGTGACGGGCTTTCCTCATTGGAACTCCAAAAGAAACTAGGATTAAACCGTTTGAGTGCGAGGGCCATTGTTAAAAATTTGACCAAATTGCAATTAATCCAGTATTACTTGCAAGATCAAGGGCGGCAACGTACTTCTAAGTAACTAAGCTTACTTTCCTACATTTCTACATGTTTAACATTTTATTTTGTTACAGGTACGTGCTTAAAAAGAACATGAACCAAATCAATTCGAGGATGCAACAGGAAACTGGGGTCCTGTTGGAGGCTGTCAAAAATACTTCAGTGGTCCCAAAGGTGGAACCAGTATCTGAAAACCAAACACAACAGATTATTGAACCTTTGGAGATTGACAGTAGTAGTGTACAGGAAGACGGGGCTTCTCGATCGCCTTCTGCAGAACCCGACAAAGACAAGAGTGAGCCATTAGAATTAACGACGGTAGTGACAAACAGTGAACCATCAACGTCGAAAGCAAAACGGGGCGTTTCGCTTCAAAATATTATTGTTGAGGTCGAAGAGGTGGATAGTTTTCCGGGTTTGAAGAAGAAATTGGTCGGCTACTCGAAGCTTATGAACACCACAAGCCTCGTTGAGCGGCTTCCGCATCGAGCTATGAGACGGATTAATATGATTGTAAAACAAATTAAAACTAATTTGGTAATCGACGAGCCGGCTAAAATTTTGAATCACATTATTGAAGAGGAGCAAAGAAACGGTTACAAAGACAAAATTTGTAAAAAATCGTTATTACGAATATTAGCCAGAATGGCTGCGGATAATTACATCAAACTTGTTAGTATTCGGCTTATATACGAGAAAAAAGTAAAATCTTTACTGTTTATATGCGACTCGAGCATAGAGAATAATCACACAATCATTAAATCGCTAATTGATCAGGCAAAATTAAAATTTATAATTGCGTTACGGCCCATGGTTTCACAGCCGAATGTACAGAAATTGCCGGTTAAAATTACCAAGCCGACAAAATCGCATATCGATGTTCAGTACGGATTTTGTCCGAAATTTTTACGAATGCGAATTTTTCATGAGTTTTTATTTTTCCTCGTTTATTTGTATCCGATTGATCGGAACACGATCAATACGATTAATAAGGTAGAGGCTGTTAAATTATGGAAAACCGCCGATCCAAACATCGACGAGGATGAACTATTACATGAAATGTCCGATGTGTACTCGACCGTAATCGATTGGAAAATGTTTATCCATCCTCTGATCAAGCATCGGGAATGGGATCAAGGTTGGGTTTTAATGAGTGATGTTATTTTACGACTCCCGATTTCAATTTTCGTAAGAATATTTAATATAAATTTTGAAGTGCCGGAACTCGATGAATTATTGGCTCATCCAATTCGTAAACATTATCTGATTAATAGCATGCCTGAAGGTCTGCAAGAGAAAGTATTAAAGTCTCGCAAATATATTTTTAGTATCGATGAAATTGCGAGGAATTTATGTTTCATAGGACTAGTACAATTCGGACCGCAACGACTCAAGGATAAGGATCAGGTTTTTATATATGTGAACAGAAAGGCAATTTTACATAATACAGTTACCTCGAATCCTGGATTTTTCAAAGTGACGCGAAAGGAATACGAAAGATTCGACTACACCTTCGAGACAATAGAAAATCTCCAGAAATATTGGACCGATATGTGGACGATTTGTATAAATACGAGACTCGGGAAAAGGGCTCTCCGTCCAACTGAACTCTGCTATGAAAAAGTACATCTTAAGCACACCATGGTGAAGGCGCTTGAACCAAAAGCCAACCTAGAAGCGTTAGAAAGGGATGTTGGTTACATACCAGGGGATCATTTCGGAGCGGCTGGCCTCGATTCATCGTTATTTTCTCATTTAAAACGTAACTGGAACTGGCAGGTGATTAATAAAAAAGCAACCGTTGGCAAGCCGTCGGTGCGTACTAGAAAACTGGAACGAATCAAAGTCGTTCCTTTCTCGTTTAAAAAGAATTTACGTGATCGTACATTGCTTTCAACGGCGAAAAAAACAGAAAAGCGATATGTAATACCGATTCCTAAGAAAATCCAGATATCCAAATCGAAGCTCATATTTCGATCTAGAGATCCACCTAAAATAACGAAGCGAATCCGTTTGCCAATATACGACGATGTTGATCGACAAGCATTGAAACGGATGGATAAGCTGCGGGTCGAGTGGTCCGCATCCGAAGATAATGTATTGCTTCTTTGTAAAGTAGGGCTTCTATATTTGACCACGACCAAACAGCGAACGGTTGGATTTTCGGTAATCCGTGATATTTTACATTGGAAACTCAAATCACTCAATAAAACATCACCCGCCTGTAAACGCCGAATTGCATACATGTCAAAAAATCGGGTTACGCTTAACAACGTATATTCATGTTTGAATGAACTTCGAGAAAACAAAATAATCATGAAAAGGTTCGGCAACAATTTTTACGACGGTTTGAAAAAGATTTACAAAAATGAAAACGAATTTTATGCGGCTCTCACAATTCATTATATCGAGCTGATTATTTTACTAATAAAATATTTTTCAAAATTATCGCCGAAAGACGCCCTCTTTGAGATTCCGGATACGATCGATAAATTTAATCAGCAGCTCGTCGAGACTAAAATTGCATATAAACCGGTTCTAATTTATTACGAGAATCCGAAAACTAAGATGGATATCGATGTATCGACCATTTACCTATTAATACATTCTTCGATGTGCTGTATACGGGACAAAACAAGTTGGAGTATTCAATTGTTCGAGATTTATAAAAACTATCCCGAGAAGATTTTATCCGAGGCGATGAAAAAAATTCGAACTCATCAGCTGATTTCGCTTAATAAGTCGAAACGTATGAATAAATTACTTCCTCTCGCATCACATCCGTACCACTTATCGATCACGTATCAAAATCAAATTTTATCAAAAATTTCGTATACCTTGTTTAACGACTATTACAAATTTTTTGTGGACATCTTCAGTGAAGCCGACTTAAATTATATCGAGGTATTGAAAACCGATATAGGAACGGTGTTCTTCCTTAGTGAGTTTCTCTCACTCGAGAAAATCAAACTTCATATCGAAATCCCGAAACAAATTTTAATACTTGATCCGACAATTGAGAACGAGGATCCGATATTTGAACGCATCTGCCGCCGGTTTCACGATACATTTAAACGGTTACCAAATTTGGAAAAATTCTCCAAAAATATTAGCGACCTTGGAGCAAAAGTTGGCGACAAGTCGAGAAAGCGAGTTAAGTTTAATAACGAGATCGATATAATATATTTCGTTGAGACCCCGATTGAGAAGTTTATGAAGCTTAATGGGGAATTTTATCACTACTTTTGCCTATTGCTAAACTCTAGTAGCGATTACAGTCGGTACTCCCTAAATGAGGGAGCGTGCTCCATTAACTGTATACTTCTTAAGTCGAATATATTTGAAATACTAGCCAATTTAATAAAAACTAAGCTCGAGTACATTAAATTAAATTCAGAAGTATTAAATAATGCATTTAATACCTTAATGGAGACATATTTGTGTACACGACATAGAAGCGACACAAAAGATTTTGGAAAACTACGATGCAAATGGGATAAAACTGCGCTGGAGACGAATTTTATTGAGCGGATTGCGGTTTTAGAGCACTATGATTTCAATGATGAGGAAAATACTGCATGGTTACAAGAGTATTGGCGTAATGATTTTGAAGAAGATGACACGTCTTGTATTCTTCCTTGCTGGAATGAAATTAATCGGGACCTCGATGCCAAGTTGGATGGAACAAAAGATGATTTCACCGAGAAAATGAAGAGGCTGCATGATCGATTTGTTGTTAAATCTTCTAAACTGTCGATAACCATACGAGTAAACGAAGATGAAGGTAAAATTTCGGTTGGTGAAATTCAAGTCCCACAATCTATAATGCCTACATTTTATAAGGATTTAAATGAAATTTTGGAAAACTTTAAAAATCGCTACATTTGGCCCCCGGTTCATGGAACTAATTTAGATTTAAATAATAAACTGATTGAAAAACGGTGCACTCCATCCGAAGTTGCGCTTGCTGTGCATGTCCTCGCATTTATTGAGCAACAAGGTGCTGTTGGGGCCACAGCCGAAATGATTAAGAAAGAATTTTCGGAAAATTTATCCTCGGTTTTAAAAGTTCTGGATGCGATGTTCGAAGTTAGAATAATTTTGCGTACGGGCATCTATTCAATCACTTATGTCTATTGTTTAAATATACAAAATTGGGTTGTGAATAGTTATCATGTAACGCGACTCGAGCGTGAGAATACCGATCAAAATCAACTAATTAGCGATTTAAAACGACGCAAATCTAATGATGATTGCGTTCAAAGCAGCAAACGCATAAAATTGAGTGAGCCGAATGCAGAAGATAACACGCCACCTGGCGATGATCAACAGCCATGTTGTTCAAAAGATGTTGATGCTGAAGAAGATAGACCGCCTACTGTTGTAAAAAAGATTAAGGAACTAATACAATTACGGCCAGCGCCCTGGATTCGGGTAAATGGTTCCGTAAATCGACGTGTACTAGATCGATGGGTTGGTGCGATACTCTTGTACTGTGTATCGAATGCAGGTTGTACCATACGGAATTTAGCAGAAAAATTTAAAATACTTCAACCTGTACTAATTAGAGACCTACTTGAGTTACTAGAGGAACTGGGCTGTATAGAAATGATGGCGATTCACAATCATAAGATCACTTTATTTTCCGCCTATCAGCCACAATCACAAATACCAGCAAACGATTTTGATTCCTTGGAAAATACTTTTGTAGAACCGGCAAGAGATGCTGTGTTTCGGTTGTCCTTATTTCACGGTGAAAAAAAATATCAAACAGAATTTATTTAAAATAGGTTTTGTTCACGTTACATTTATAAATTTTTTGTATTTATTTTAAAAATAAAATGAACACTTTTTAAATACCTACATCAGATTATCATTATTCTAAAGAGCTTAGTCTTTTTTTTTCCTTATTTTTATACCCTAATTCAGAATTACTTGTCATCTTTGCAGATGCAACTATCCATTTCTAATTTTTGTAAATCTCGCTCAACCGGTTGGCGCCTGTTATCTTACACCAAATTGGCAGGCTTGTCATCCAGGTATTTTCATTATTAGGGGGAAGAGGCAAGTTCGAACACAAGACTATTCAATGAAAAAAATTTGGATGCTAAGTAAGAAACGAGTAGGGTGAAGGTGGTCGATTTTGTGTTACTTCAAATAAAATCGTCTGCACTCTACACACAAATCGAAGGATTGGTACTAGAAGAAAAATGTGATCAAAGCCAAATGGCACAGCGATTAAAGCTTTCGCGTGATCGGGAGGTACCGGTTTCGAATCCCAATAGGGGCTGGATGCATAATGAAATTTCATCAACAGATTACGATCTGTGGTGAAATGTAACACACATGCAAAACCCATGGGCCGCCAGTATAGGCTGGCATGGAGCTTGGAATGTGCAGATGGTCTTAAATCGGTCCTATAGCAGCGGTACGTCCTCGTGGTGGCCGGGAGGCGTAAAGTAAGGACGTAAAACATAACCGCGGAAAAGCAGGATGAGCCTTGAACCCCAAAAAGGTCAACAAAAAAAAAACCTGACATGGAACATAAATATGCCGTACGTTACCTACAAACTTACCACTTGACCCCGAATGGGTGGTAAAAAGAACAACATAAACCTTCTAAACCATTCCACACAAGGATTCCAACATCAGGTTTATCAAAAATAGCTCCATCCAAATCAAGACTACCTAACTCTGTTATATTACCTCCAACTCCAACAGAGATACAACATACCCTGACAAGAACTTTACCACATAGTCGAAGTAAAATGTATTTTAAGAATTCCAGTGTTTTCCAAGGTTTTGAGAATAAAATATTGGATTTTTATATAAAAACATGTTTATTCAATAGAAATAGTAACATCAAGAGCTATTAAGAAATACATTGACGTGGACTCTAAAAAAGCGTACTCTTCGTCGTTTTCTTGGCCGTGCTGTTTGTGTTGGATCCCGTTGCGACGTCATTACAAAGCCATGTGGGCATATTTCGTTTTGATGTAATTTTCGGTGGTGGTGGTTTATCTTCATCATCATCATCATCGCTATTAACGTATGCGACTTTTTTGTTTGGGACCGCCCTACGTTTCAGCACAAATTTAGACGATTTTGTGGCCTTTTCGCTAGTTGTGCTCGATTGAGAGGAATTTTGTGATAATTTTGGTGATACTCTTGCCTCCTCCCTTACAGGTTCCTGAATTTCGACATTATGCATTTTATCGATAGCTTTTAGAAAGTAACCGGGCAATTCATCATCCGTGGCATCATCATCATCATCGGAAGCTGGTTGACTATTTATTATCTTGAGCGAATCCAATCGACTATGTTGTTCAATCTCATCCAAAATTTCATTTTCTAAATCCAAGATATCATCGTCTGGCATACTAGCCGGTGGATTAATATTCGATTTACCACCAGCTGTTGCAGTTGAGATGATTTTATCTAGCTCCTCAAAACTTATATCTTCATCATCAGAAAATTGAACATCTGTAGTCTTTTCACCTGCGACTGTTTCCGCCTTGGTATCTACTGCAGTTGGTGGTTTCACTATATCTGGATCATGAAATGGAATATTTAACCTAATAATATGTTCTCGAACTTGATGGTATGACGAGACTAATCGCAACATATCCCAAGTGTAGTCTGGAAAACGATCCTTGAGATCACTGAGTTTAGCAGGTAATTGACCCATAATTTTATTAAAAATTTCATCACTTATTCCGCATCGTCTCAAATCATTTCGGGTGAATTTTAAACCACATCGAATACACTCGCTTAAGTAAGTGAATACAGTAGAAATTTGAACATTGAGTTTAGAAGCGGTATCGGTTATGGAAGTGCCTGCCATAAATGAAGCGTACGCGGCTTGGCGCGATGCATTTAATTTTGTACCCGGGATTGGATGCTCGGCCAAAATAGATTCGATCGAGTTTTCATGCTCAGACGATTTCAACGTTTCCACTATGCACTTTACAAAGGCCGCTCCAAATTTGTCTATTTTTATATCTGAGAATCCATCGAGTTTGCAATTACGTAGTTGCCCTATTGAGGTAGGCCTTATTTTAGACAGTTGGGTGAGAGCCGTGTTCGAAGCGATCATGTAAGGCATGACATCTATTTCTGCCGCCATGTCACTACGAGCTTGAAGTAAAGCGAGGCGAATTTTTTGGGACAATTCCAATTCTCTATTTCGTACTGGAACTCCAATTATGGCACTACTGTTACTGGTACTTGCATTATTTGTGTTATTTGTGGTAGAAAATGCGGGGGTAATCCTCTTCTTCTTAAAAAATTGGAACATATCTTTTGTGGGTTTTAATTTAAGCGGCCTATCTTTCGAGTGTTTCAGCCATTCGTACCCCTCCTGGGTGATCGATAGCGTGTGAATATTGGCAAACTGGCCCTGACCTTTTACTGAAACTTTTTTAATAAATGATTGATGTTCGAGAACTGTGGCCAAGATTTTCCACCATTCTTCTGGCTTTTCCTTGCCTTTACCGTGGAGTGGGTGAGTATAATATCTTTCATTTAGGCGTTTAACCCGTGACCCACGCAATAACAATATTGGAAATCCTAAACCGGTCTTTCCGTTAAACGCATCAAGCGCTTCTAATAATAACACAGAGTCATCGGTGAAGTCTACTTTCTCGTCCTTATCGATTTCTTCATATAATTGATCGTTACTCATGATGGTCGATTTCTTGGCGGCACAATTATCACAGCAAAACGTTTTTGTGATGCGGCGCACATAATTATCTCCTTCAAAATATTTAAGAATAAAGTTTCTACGACAGTCTGTAGTATTCAGATATTCGTACATTTTATTCGACAGCCTCGATAAATTATTTTTTACCGACTGGGACGCGTATGAATAATTTTCTCGGAGCGTCTCGTGTAGTTTCATATCCTGTCGATTATAATACGTTATGCATTTGGAAATACCACCATCTCGACCAGCACGGCCAACTTCTTGGTAGTAGCTCTCTATATCTTTCGAACAACCATAGTGAATAACAAGCCGCACATCGGGTTTATCGATACCCATTCCAAAGGCGATCGTCGCCACTATAATACGAATTTTATCCTTAACAAAGTCTTCGTGTACCTGTCGCCGATTTTTTATGCTGAGTCCGGCGTGATATGCTTCACATTTTAATCCATTGCTACGTAAAAGCTCGGCAATTTCCTCGGTAATTTTCCGAGTGATGCAATAGATAATGGTACTACCACTGTTGTTTGTTGATAGAATAGTTTTTAGATCATTCCACACTGAGGATCCTTTGATCCGTACAAAGAACTGTAGATTTGGTCTATCAAACCCTGTGCATTCCACGTTAGGGTTTCGCAGTTTTAGAGATTTAGCGATGTCCTCTACCACCTGAGGTGTAGCAGTGGCGGTTACCGCTAAGAATGGCACAGATGGGACTATAACTCGTATCCGAGACAAATTTCGATAAGCGGCCCGAAAATCGTGTCCCCACTGACTTACACAATGCGCCTCATCGATGCCGACCAATACCAATTGATCTTCTATATTTTTCAACAGCGTCTCACCTACCGACCCCGTTATGTACTCCGGAGTAACATAAACTAAGGAGTAATTTCCTGCATATATGTCTCCTAGTATATTCCGATTACTCTGTGCAGATCCCAAAAAGCACGCATTGATGTTCGCTAAATTCAAAGATAGTACCTGGTCCTCCATCAATGAAATGAGTGGTGAAACTACCAATGTTATTTTATTTGTATAAACGGCAGGATATTGGTAACATAATGATTTTCCGTAGCCCGTAGCCATAATTACACAATTATCTTTTTTACCTTCGATAATCGATCTAATAACCTTCCACTGCATCGGACGAAATTTTGAATGACCAAATTTTGCTTTTAGCACATCCAAATGGTTTTGCGCGGGCTCATCTTCGCAATTACCCAATTGAAAATATGTATCCTCAATATCGTTAAATATATCATCATCGGCCTCATTCAGATCAAAATCCATTATTATTTATATGTATACATAAAATATTTTTAATTATTAATAATTTTCGAAATTTTGTAAATTACGCTTAGAATACACGCACTTTTTTTACATTTCAAACAAACCAAATGTCAAAATAAATAAAAAATCACGCGATTGATATATTTATTGTAGGTTAGACTATAAAACTTTCCGTCTTTCCGTCTATTATGGCCCATTGCCCCATTTCACACGAGGTATACATAACAGAAACCATTACTTGCTTCGTTTCTTTCCCCGTTTTCCTATGATACCGGTTTTAATTGCGACTTAAATAAATTTTCGGTGCAGCCACACAGTCGGTTTGATGGTTGGACGACGCTTGGATGAATTTTCCACCTGACCCACCCGGCAAACCTACACACGACCTGATTTTATATCTGATCTAATCTAATCTGCTCGACGGCCTAACCAAATCAGATCGTGTGTAGCGTGTAGCGTAGGGTAGCGTTATTTTGTCATAAACTTTAACTTCACGCTGTCATATTTTTGCAGTTGGTGTTTGACCGTCGACGAGAACAGTCGTGAGTCGACTATCAAATTAAATTAAATAAAAATTTTATATTATTGTGAAGTGAAGTGAAGTGAATATAAGTGACATAAGTGAAGTGAAAGTTTAGTTGTGATTGTGAGTTATTATTTACAAGGATGCATTTACCTACTTGGTAAGTCTTTTTGTTTTAAAGTTAGAATATTATATACTACCTACATTTTTCTATTATATTGTGAATATACATTAGATTTTTTTTGTAAAAAGAATCTAAATATTTGAATATGGTCGAACGAGACAATATTTTTTAATATTCGTACTAAAGTACACATGGTGTCATTTTTCATTTTCTGAATTGTAATCTTTTTTATAAATATGTAACTGGAATATATTTTTACTTCCCTCGTTTCCTTCCCCTTTACGTACAAACTGTTGTTCGGTAATATCTTAATCGATTTTGATGGGATTGGGTATGTTGGATGGAAATCGGATTCTTAAATGATTTTTAGAAGAAGTTTTGGAGTATAGCTATCTGAGGGCGAAACTCGGTAATTTCTTAACCGATTATGATGTGATTGGATATGTTGGATGGAAATGAGATTTTAAAATTATTTTTTAAAGAAGTTTTTGAATATGGCCTTTTGGGGCGGAACTCGGCAATTTCTTAATCGATTATGATGGGATTGGGATGTTGGATGGGAATCGGATTCTTAAATGATTTTTAGAAGAAGTTCTGGAGTATAGCCATATATTATAAAGTATATATACGCTACCACGTGGAGCGAAAAGATTTTTGACTCTACCCTTATTGAATGTAAAAAAGTTCTGTGCACAATTTTTTTCACTACTATATTCTACCCTTTTCCATACAAATCAAGGATAACAAAAACGGTCGAAATTTTTCCATAGAAAAATCGGGTTATGTCCCTTCTGTTTGTATTCTATATTCTGTGGTATAGCTATCTGAGAGCGGAATTCGGTAACTTCTTAACCGATTATGATGGGATAGGATATGTTGAATGGAAATGGGATTCTTAAATTATTTTTGGAACAAGTTCTAGAACATGGCCATCTGGGGCGAAACTCTGAAATTTCTTAACCGATTATGATGGGGTTGGGTATGTTGGATGGAAATGGGATTCATAAATGATTTTTGGAAGAAGTTCTGGAGTAAGGCTATCTATAGCGGAACTCGGCCATTTCCTAATCGATTATGATGGGATTCGGAAGTTGGATGGAAATGAGATTCTTAAATGATTTTTGGAAGAAGTTCTGGAATATGGCTATCTGAGGGCGGAACTCGGTAATTTCTTAACCGATTATGATGTGATTGGATATGTTGGATGGAAATGAGATTTTAAAATTATTTTTTAAAGAAGTTTTTGAATATGGCCTTTTGGGGCGGAACTCGGCAATTTCTTAACCGATTATGATGGGATTGGGTATGTTGGATGGAAATGGGATTTTTAAATGATTTTTGGAAGAAGTTCTGGAGTAAGGCCATCTATAGCGGAACTCGGTCATTTCCTAATCGATTATGATGGGATAGAGATGTTGGATGGATATGGGATTCTAAAATTATTTTTAGAAGAAGTGCTGGAATATGGCTATCTAGGGACGGAACTCGGTAATTTCTTAACCGATTATGATGGGATTTTGCACGTTGGATGGAAATGGGATTCTTAAATTATTTTTGGAACAAGTTCCAAATATGTTGGTCGGAAATGAGATTCATAAATGATTTTTGAAAGAAGTTCTGGAGTAAGGCCATCGATAGCGGAACTCGGCCATTTCATATTCGATTATGATGGGATTGGGATGTTGGATGGAAATGGGATGTTGGATGGAAATGGCACAGTAATTTCTTAACCGATTATGATGGGATTGGATATGTTGGATGGAAATGGGATTCTTAAATTTATTTTGGAAGAAGTTCTGGAATATGGTCATTTGGGGCGGAACTCGATAACTTTTTACCCGATTTTGATGGGATTGGGTATGTTGAATGGAAATGGGATTTTAAATTATTTTTGGAAGAAGTTCTGGAGTAAGACCATCTGAACTCGGTCATTTCCTAATCGATTATGATGAGATTCGGATGTTGGACGGAATTGGGATTCTTAAATGATTTTTGAAAGAAGTTCTGGAATACGGCTATCTGGGGGCGGAACTCGGTAATTTCTTAACCGATTATGATGGGATTTTTCTTGTTGGATGGAAATCGGATTCTTAAATTATATCTGGAGGAAATTCTGGAATATGGCTATCTGGGTCGGAACTCGATAACTTCGATTATGATGGGATTGAATATGTTGAAATGAGAATCATAAATGATTTTTGGAAGAAGTTCTGGAATAAGGGCACCTGGGAGGAGCTCGGCCATTTCTTAACCGATTATGATGGAATTGGATATGTTGGATGGAAATATAATTCGTAAATGATTTTTGGAACAAGTTCTGGAATATGTTTATCTGGGGGCATAACTGTGCAATTTCTTAACCGATTATGGTGGGATTGAGTATGTTGCATGGAAATGGGATTTTTAAATGATTTTTGGAAGATGTTCTGGAATATGGCCATCTATAGCGGAACTCGGTCATTTCCTAATCGATTATGATGGGATTGGAATGTTGGATGGAAATGGGATTCATAAATGTTTTTTGGAAGAAGTTCTGGAATATGGCCATCTGAGGCGGAACCCGGTAATTTCTGAACCGATTATGATGGGATTGGATATGTTGGATGGAAATGGGATTCGTAAATGATTTTTGGAACAAGTTCTGGAATATGTTTATCTGTGATGGGATTGGATATGTTAGTTGGAAGAAGTTCTGGAGTATGGCCATCTGGGGCGAAACTCTACAATTTCTGAACCGATCATGATGGGATTAGGTATGTTGGATGGAAATGGGATTTAAAAATGATTTTTGGAAGAAGTTCTGGAGTAAAGCCATCTATAGCGGAACTCGGCCATTTCCTAATCGATTATGATGGGATTGGGATGTTGGATGGGAATGGGATTCACACCACGATTTTATATTAGGGTGTATATGTTATTAATACATCAATACCGGAGATTTTTAAGTTGCGCATTGAACCCGAAAATAATTTTGCTATCATCCACGTATCGGTACCAATAAATGATGTTATTTTTTAAGCTGTTCTTTTCGTTGAGTACATGTTTCTGTTCGAAGTATGAATCGATACAAATAGACAAACGGATTAAACGGGCAACTTTAAAATCTCCCACATCTCTTGGCTAAGAAGTTCTCTTCTTATTGCTGGCAATACAGCTAAAGCTGAAAGCGTGAAGTTGAGAGAGCGCTTAAACCCTCTGTGAAAGCAAGGAAAGAATTGTCACAACTTTATGTCCACAACAGAAGAACGGCGAACTGAAACTTATTTTGGAAGCGACTCCGCCAATTACTGTAGAACAACTACCCATGGCTACTTGCAGTGTTAAGAATAACAAGACACCTCGTCCGATTTATTATTGAACATTGCCTTTAAAGTGGCACTTCATGTTAGAACATAGATAAAGGATTCTACCTCATATAAAAGAACACACATACCAAGTTTGGTTAGTTTTTGTTAATTGGGAATAATTTTTAAATATCGAGTTCATTCAGATCGTTCTGCCCATTTATTTGGGTAGCTAGGACATCATCAATTGTGTTCATCAATACTGGTACAATCTATAATACACCACTCAGTTCATAATACACCACTCAGTCCTTAGTCCATACAGTCTTCTCAGTCGAGAGATCGGCAATATTATATTTGCTACTAGCTACCGTTTTCAACGAAGATTTTTTGCGGCCGGCATGTTTTTGTTGTACTAAAATATACGATTGGGTCTTGGATACTATACTCATTTGGTGAATAAAAAATTTTGTGTATCGGGTATTGTAAGGATGTTTTGTAGCGCTCTCTTTTGTTCATTATTATAACCAAAGGAGCATTTGAACTAAAATTAAGTTCTTCATTAGAACTAGATTTCAATTGGACTTTATAATTATATAAGTTATTTAACTTTCTCATTAGATGGTGCTGCTTGTTAAAAAAATTGTATTTTTTTATTGCCTATGGATTAAGTTATGTAGTTATGTACCTAGTAAATAGTACAACGTACCAACAAAGTATGGAACTGTGGTATGCAGGTTAAAGTTGAAAAATCTTTTGGAAAATGAGAAAATATTACATTGTTTGTTACATCGCTTGATAACCAAAAGGTTAAAAGTATAGAAATTTATGTTTTGATGTTTTTGAGGATTTAAATTTTATGAGTCCTTTTAGAAGTGAACACAATGAAGCATTTTAGATTAAAGGTTGGAAAATCATTTTTATAATTCGAAAATATAACATACATATGTATGTAATTCCCCAAAGCACTGCCATAGTAGTTATATTGGATGTGTTTAAATTGCACAGGCAGCCATAAAATTATTTATACTTCAAATTTATGTGAAGTTCCCATATTTTGACAAAACGGTTTCAGATGTGGCTTAAGGATTAGAAAAGTCTTATTTTGTGTCTTATTTTGTTTCATTACAATTAAACTAATTAATTTATAAACATAATATATAGTTTTTATTTACAATCATATTACAATAATTTTTATTTTTACATATTTATATATAATTTTATTTAATTATATTTAAATTGGCAAATTACTACATTTATTTAAATTATTTTATTGATAAATCCAAATTAAAAATTGTTTGGAGTTAATTTTGATTAGGTCATATTAATTTAAAGTTTTTTTAAATTATATAAAGTTAAAAAATAACATTTTGTTATTTTTTATTTTATACTTCGCTAGAGAATAGATAGCGATCATCATCGTACGGTTACGATAAAAAATTAAAATTTATAGTACGTTAATTTAATTTAATGATCATAATATATGAGTAATTATACAGGGTGCAGTTTATATAGGGGAAGCATAAAATTATGTGTGCCTAAAGTATAAAGCCGGATTTGTTGCACGAGGACGGCTTAAGTAATATAGAAGGATTAAATAATTGTTTGGCACGTATCAAATCAGTTCAATTGGATTAAAATATAAATATGTTTTATATAGATTTAAGTATGCAAGTAACTGATACACTATTCTTATCGCGGTTCAATAGTCCTTATTTTATATAATAAACTACAATTATTTCATATTATATACAGAGTGTTCCATTGTGAATAGTTTGTTAACTATTTATTTTTGAGGAAAAACCCTAGACACCAATATTTAATTTTGATGCCGTGGATATTGATTTGTTAAAAGCACGACCGCATCATAAATGTCGCCATTTAAAAATTAAGCCAGGTATCTTCTCAAAATAATGTTTTCCTGTAAAGTTCTATGAAATGGAACCCTATGTATAAAGAGTGTCCCAAAAGAGCGAGGTTAATAAAGTGAGAGTTTTGTTTTTTAATAGAAGGTTCAATAATGTTGTTTAATTTGGAAAAAATCTCGCTTAATCATTTCTCATTTAAATTGTTCCCAATCTTTTGAGACACCCTGTATAATGGATATAATTTTTTAAACTAGATTACGATATTATACGATTAATTTTTGTTTACTATAACTTATAGAAACATAAATTTATTATAAAAATTATAAAACAATAAAATATTGATAAATTTGTTGAACCTAGTTTTGATTTTGAGTTTGAATCATTTTCGCGCGATTGTAATCCTTTGTACACGCGCACATTATTCAGCGACGTATTATCCTCGTAATTTTCCTCGAACGTTGACAAATTGTCTTCATCACTGTTCCGATAATCATCGCTGGCTTTAGGTTTTTTTGAAATTTCCATTTCGTACAAGCGAATGGTGCCTTCAGCATCTCCAATACTATTCTTTGAGACACATTTGTACCCACCAAAATCTGCTTTGTGCAATTTCGAAATTTGCAACACCATCTGAGATGCGTACATTGATGTACCATTTTCGGTCATAGTATAACGATGATTTGATATAATCATTTCGCCATTTTCACGTTGCCAATAGTTTATGGCCTTTGGTGATGCCTCAACGTTGCAAACGAGTTTGACATCGGTACCGACTGGAGCACCAACTAGTTGATTCGGTACCTGAATAAGTGGATGAAAATGCACCTGTAACTTAATTCGTTTACTAATAGCAGGCGGCACCCCATTCGACGCGATACACAAATATCCACCCATTTCTGATCGGGTAACTTTTGAAAGCCACAGTATTTCACCCTCGTACGATAATGCTATAAATAATAAAGTAAAAAAATTCATTTTATTATTACACAAGGCCTTTTTTCTATTTAGCATTAACAAACATTTTATTCTGCCTAGTGTACCGTTTCGAGCTATAATATCATGGCCATCTTCTCGACGCCATACTATTTTAGGTTTTGGGAAGCCACGCGATTTACATACAAGCTTTGCTGAACCTCCTTCCGGTACCATCATATCACCTGATGTTTCTTCGTTTATAATATCGGGTGGTATTACAACTTCTAAAAATGCTGTCTAAATCATAAATTGTAAGGGCTGAATTTTAGCACGCGTTTATACAAATATATTTACCTGCATTTTCATTGGGTCTGTGTTCACCTGGCACATGTACTGCCCACGGTCCTCCATTTTAACGCCTTTTATAATAAGCGTCCATGTATTAAAATCGTTATGCGTCACCGATAATCGATCATTATTAGTTATCACGTGTTCGTGTATGGCTAGAATTGCTTTGGCATCGACCTTAATCCATGCCACCTTTCGAGAATACCAATTCACTTTTATAAAATTTTGCTCAAAATGTTTTTTTATGTGTTATTAAAGTCGATAAAATGATTTAATAATAATAAAGTTAATGTAATTTATTAGTTTACATACGATTATTTTAATACTTTTTGGTGTCCATTTTATTGTAGATTTGGTTGAATACTGATTTAATTAATTATACAGTGACAGCTTAAAGTATTAGAATACGCGTATATTTGTCATACAATTTAGGTTATGGTGTATTTGTGAGGTGCTTGGCATGCATATTCTCAGTTTACAAATCTCTATGCATCTACAGATCTTATATGTAAATACTTTATTGTTGGATTTCTAGTATTCGTGAGGGTTTACCTGTTCGGTTGATAAACTTTGTCATAATTGGCAACTTAAGCTTTTCGGGTGGTGGGTTTCGAATTTGATTGCAATATTCTGAAGTTTAACAAAAACTTGACAATTGTAGAAAATGCACTTAAGACATTTATTTACTATGTGTACTGATGTATTTCGAAATGAAATAGAAGAATTAAATGAAAAATTTGGTGTTTGAAGGAAAGAAAAACACTTTAGGGATAAAAAAGAGAACAACCTTCTAATATGCTTTCTTGGAGTCAAACTCAAAGGGCATCTGAAAAATTATAGTTCTAGACTATGAGGTTTGTATAGCATGGCTACAAAGCTTTATTGAAATGGGGATGAATGGTTTACATACGGAGACAAGAATTATGGTTCAATCAAAATTATGGGTAGACGTTCCCAACCCAACCTTGACTAAAAGAAAATATATGAGGATGTAAAGCAAATGGGGTTTCTATTCGAAGCAAATGGGGCATACAAAAGAAAACGAGAAGTCTAAAACGTCTTTAAATGTGGTCACTCGTTTAAATATACATTTTTCATAGAGCGCTGTACATACATCTCATGTTACACTGCAAGAAATAAAATCGTAAATCTAAATTAAATAAGTTTATAGGATACAGCATATAAAATTATAGGAAATTACGACCCCTTCTGAAAAAGGATTAATTCGATTTCTTCAAATAATTACCGCTGGATGTAGCATAACCCGTAAACAAATTGTGGCATCAACTGCTGTTATAAATTTCAAAGGGCTTGACAAATCGTATTCATCAGAAATTTTTTTCTGAGAAAATTTTCATCAGAAACGGACTGTCAAGTATAGTATTCCTAAGAAATTAAATGTTTCTATCGGGCTGGGCTGCCTGATCACCCAACATTCTTGCGTTTTTCATTTCTATCTGGAATTTGCCTGATCTATTTTAGTAATAATATTTTATTAAAATTGGTAGAAACCGGAAAGGAGTTTTCTTTGTCCATTTAATTCGTTTCTATTTTTTATTAACTGGGGAAGACCTAATAGACCGGTTGGACTATATGAATTTGATAAATTTTATGAACTAGATGAACTGGATGCACTGTATAGACGGTATAAGCTGGACATATAGATATACGGGTACTACATGATTGGTTGATGGAATGAAGCATGGAAAGAATGGATGGTTAAGCCGAATTTACTAGAATGTAGAGAGTTTATGGCTGGGGTGAAGAGACTAGATGAATTTTATTGGTAAGGGCTATCGAATATTTTGTTAGTGCTAAAACTGTAATTATTTATTTATTTATTAGATAGAACTTATGAGTTTATGTAGTACTATATATCAGCTGCATGAACTGAAGGGACAGGTTGAATTAAAGCGACTTAACGAATGGGAGACACAACTATATCGTCCGAGTGAATAGAATATGCTGGATATAATGGGTTGATTGAATCGAGTGAGTCGAACGAATGCACTACCTATGGGCCGTATGGATTTGATGATGAGGAAGAACTTAATTGACTGTTAAAGTTCTGTATGAACCGAATGCTCTCGATAGCCGAGCTGCTCTCGAAGCAGACAGACGCCATATAAGAATAAAACAAATCAAAATAAACTTAAATAATTCAGGGCTACTGCGCAGCCTTCTATTTATTTCTAAACCAAGATTCGGTGGCTATCAAATGTAAGCTCCTGTAACTTTATTGTTACACATCTGCGATATCACAATGCACATCATCATATGATGGAAAGGAAGTGGGGACACCTCAACATTGTTGGGAGACAATTGAAAGTGTGTCGACTGTTCGTTTTAAATATGAAACACATTTAGGTTGAAAAGAAAGGAGGTAATTCAATCCCAATTCAAGGATGACGTTGCCGAGAAGGCGATGTATTCTTGAACTTCAAACATTACAATGGCCATGAATATACACTCTTTGTCAAAATAACAATATTGGCAAGCTCGAATTTGGAGTTGTTTTCTGATCCAGCAACCGATATTTACAATTCGTGACTGATTTGACACATGTCAATAATTAGATCTGTTTACCCAGGTTTCGTGGACATCGTATTAATGTCTCATTTGTAGACGTTCAAGCTCCTAATAGCATACTTTCGAACAAACTAAATATGAACTACAGGACGCTCCAGAATTTTCCAGTATGAAGGTCATCAAATCGAAACGACTATTTTCTGGTAGTTGCATTTTTTTTTCACTCAATCACATAACGATTACATGATCGTGGGAGTTGGCGCAACATAAAAGAAGCGACCAAGAATCAAGTGAAAGAATCGTGTAAATCGAGTTATCCCTGCAGACGCCTGTACTCAAGCCAGTTATTAGCATTGCCGTCCCGGTAGCAAAGTGGATAGCATGCTTGCTCCAGCGACCGGAGGTCTCGGGTTCGATTCCCGGTGGTGACAAAGAAAACATTTCACGGCAGGCTTAGGATCAATGAATTAATCACTCATTATCCGAAATGAAAATATGATTATGAAAACCCATTTGAGGCGGCCAAATCCGTTGATGGGATATAGTGGGATATAGAGAAAGAGAGAGAGAGTTATTAACATTTTCTGATGACATCTCCCGAAGAAAGCAAAAACATGAAGATTTTATTCGTATTGGAAAATATCCAATACGAGAAGGTAAAACAGTTTAGATATTTGAGATCGGTTAATTTTTAATTCAGGAATACAGTAAAAAATGATCCAAATATCGTAAAAGTATTTACATAAATTTCACATTCATTTTGATGGTTTGAGCAACTTGCATTAAGTTATGCCTAAATGTTTTAAAAAGGTGTATGAAATAAATTGATTATTGCAAATTGCTTAAAACAGTTTTGGTGCGTTTATTGTGTACAAAAGTTTTACCAAAGACGACTTTATGACGTAATTAGTAAAACTTGTAAAAACAAAAAAACTAACTACTTATATTTAAAATATCGGTGCTCTTAGAAATAGAATAAGTGCTTTTATAAAAAAAAAAAATAAACCAAATACATTCTGGTGCTCATAAAAAAAAATATTTTAACACTTTTATATAAGTTACACAGTACATTAATCTTATGCTGGTGCTCTCGGTGTATACAATATCATAATATAATATTAAAGTGAAGGTGCAGATCTCATCACCGTGAAATTGTGTGTGCGAAGATTATAGATTATTTTTATTTATATTTTACATAATTTATGTTTTTAATAATTCTTTTTCTTGTAGAATACCGATACATACCCTGGCTGGTGCAGACTCGCCACTCACCCTATAACCACCTAAATTATTTACAACACATGTAAATGTAGCATCACGCCCCTCGGCCACAGTTATATTTTCTAATGGAAATACAAAATCAGGTTCTAATGCAACTGGAAGTATAGATAAATTGAATGAAACTAGTTAAAACAAGATTGCTTAAAGCTACTGGCTGAACTAAATTGATGTTAGTTCATACTAATCATTAACAGATGGAGCTAGTATGCTTAATATAGTTTGACATCAGTTTAGTTTTGTTCGTAATTTGAATAAACCAACCAATTTGGGGTACACAACACTAATGTAATTCTTACCCGATTGATAAAATAGTAACACCACAATAAATGCAATTGTTTTAAATCGTAAAAGTAGCGTGAATTTCGTATCCCATTTATAGTAGTTCACACTATTTATGCTAGTTGTCGTTGTTGTTAACATTATATTGTGCAGGCTTTTAAAAATAATTCACTATATATTATTATAATATGCTGTTGTTACATTTTTATTGTATAAGGGTGAGGTATATTATATTATTCCTGGATGATATCCTGTAACATAACACAAAAAAAAAAAAATTAAAATCAATACACTTTAAAAATTATAAGTTAGAGACAATAAATCTTTAAAAATTGTGTAAAATTCAAATTTCCAAATAAATATTTTATTTTTACAGAGAGACGTAATGATTTATCTCCGACAATTCTATATATGAAATAGAAAATTTATATTTTATTTAAGTAAATCAATAAATTTCCCAGAGGAACATTTATGCTTCAAGTTCTTAATATTATTTACTTTACATTGAGACGCAATATTTTGTATATTTGTGACAACAAAGCGATCTTTTCTAAGCGGTTAAGACAAATATGTATACTGTTCTTGATTATTTTTGAGCTCTGATTGATAGAAACTGATTAATATATGAAGTATAATTGTAAAAGTCAAGATTAACCAAATCTGTCGTAGCATATAAATTTATAATGAATAAGTAATGAATGACATTGAGATAACATGTATGTTTATATATTTCAACTATCGTGTAACTAAATACACCGCGGTCTGTATAATAAATCACCATGGAAGGTTGTAGTGTTCAACAACGTATGCAAATCATTAAATTTTGTTTGGTGGCCAGATTCGAGTCAGACTGTTCGTAAAAATAATGAAACAACATTGCTGAAAATATTGCTGCTGTTCGTGAGATTGTACGGGAAAACCTGAGGTAATCAATTTTTCGTCGTTCACAAGAACTTGGCATTTCAGCGACTACAACTTGGCGAATTTTTTGTCAGGACTTGGGTCTGCATCCATAGCGTTTAAATATTCTATTTATTGATTCTTTTTTTATTATCACCATTTTTTTAAGTTTTACTTCTTTGGAATGAACTAATAGTGGATTTTACACGTTTAGGCTGTATGCGAATTACATACTTTACATTTGCGTGCAACGCAACGCAGCAAATTGCAGATGGTATATCAAAATGGAGCTCCAAAACGAATGTTGTGTATATTACCAGTTATTTTGTAAGCCAAATAACCTAATACAGATACTGATGGGACGGTTACGAATTGCTTTAGCCACAATCGGTGTATTCTGTTTTATTTACTATTCCTATTTTATTTTTAAAATCTGCCATTACAACTCCTTCCTGCATAAACGTGGCCCTAATTTTTTTCGACACCGCTCCATTTTTTGTACACCATTGCATAAACTCAAGTTTTATCTCCAATGACAGTTCTGTTAATTATATGGTGTGGATCTTTAGTGCACAGCCTTAACCAAAAACACCGTAAAACAATCGCCACGAATCTCTTGTTTAGTGGTGGGTGTATTCTTGGCACCCATTTTTCATTGATTTTTGGTATATCAAGGTGGTTATTTCTACTGCAGACGGCTATTGGTTTTTATTGCTTCAAATAGTTATCATCTGCTTCTTAATAACCCATACCTCGTTTTAAATGTGCCCTTTATAAAGCACTATTTTTCCAGGGTAACTGCAGCCTTATGCTGTTTGGATCTCATTTGAATATTTTGAATACTTAGCCTTAGTTGACTAAACAATGTTCTAACTGCCCTCAATACTAAACTCGATATACAGGGTTATCCAATTCGAGGTTGATAAAGTAGAAATCTGTATACCGACATCTGTCAAAGATAAACGTCAAGTACGCTGTCATTTATTTAGTTGACATTCTGCCATTTAAGAATATGGAGCATTTAACAATCGACCAACGCGTTAAAATTATTAAATCTGCTGATGCTGATTTTTCGAACATAATTTTCTTTAGTGATGAAGCTCATTTTTCGCTTGGTGGATACGTTAATAAGCAAAACTGTAGAATTTGGGGCTCAGAAAATCCACAATTGATTGTAAAGAAGCCATTACACCCGGAAAAAGTCACTGTTTGGTGCGCATTGTGGTCTGGTGGTGTGATTGGGCCGTATTTTTTTGAGAACAACCATGGACGAACCGTTACCGTCAATTCTGAGCGCTATGGCCGCATGTTAACCGATTATTTTTTTACGAAAATCGAAGATTATGATCTTGACGATATGTGGTTCCAGCAGAATGGAGCAACCAGTCACGTAACACGAGCAAATCGAGATCTTTTGCAAGAGAAATTTCCTGGACGTTTGATTTCGCGATTGGCTGATGTCAATTGGCCTCCAAGATCCTGTGATTTAACGCCTTTGGATTTCTTTTTGTGGGGCTACGCGAAAGATCGTGTTTACGCAAACAATCCTCAAACTCTTGACGAATTGAAAACTAATATTGGTAAGGTAAGGGCCGAGATACCGCCCGAAATGTGCCGAAAAGTCATTGAAAATTACCTCAAAAGAATCAAGGCCTGTAAGAAGTCCCGTGGAGGACCTTTGAATGATATCTTGTTTAACTAAAAATGGCAAGGATCAATCTGTAAAATGAAATAAAAATTACAATACATTCCGAATATTTTGTGTGTTTTTTTTAAGTTTACTTTATCAAGCTTGAATTGGATAACCCTTTATTTAAAAATTATTTTGAATATTATTTGATGTTTTATTAACTGCGATGATTCCTAATTATTGGTTGGTGAGTAGTGGGGTTTTTTTACAATAATTTTTTGGTGAATGCGTGTTGATTTTGGAAAAATTCTTTTAAAACAATTCTCCTTCTTTAAACTTTTGTGTGTTTTGCGCCTGTAACTTTGGAAATTGTTCTATTTCAAAGCAACTTAACCGCTTCTCAATTGATTAGGATGAGACAATGTTTTGAGAGAAGCAAATGGCGATTGAATATAAGTTCTTGTGTCTGGAAATTTCTTATGAAATGAAACTAAGCTTCTTCTTAACGAAATAAAATTTTGTTTTGTGACGCTATTTTGTAGTACATTATGAAACGCATAGTAAAGACATTTTTAGAGATAACTGATTCTACCACCGACGTGCTTCTATAAGCTACTTTTATATTTTACGTGCAAATGTTTTCATGCCTTTATCATATGTTTAAATTTTATGTATAAAAACTTCTCACATCTATTATTGACAGCAAACTCTGGTTGACGATTCGAAACGTTAGGTTGACAGACAGAAAAGTCTAGTTAACAATTCCAAATGTCACATAAGTTGCAGATAGGGAATAAAAAACACAGTTATCATTTTTGTTTAAATCTCTAAATATTTTGGCATCAGCCGATCATGGTAAGCTTATCAAAAAGTATCAACCAAGGAATAGGAAACCCTAAATTTTTTTATGATTGATTCAGATCGATTTAACTTAACCCAATTTCCACCGAGAAAAATTAAAACCAAAAAAACTAATATTCTGTCCTTTCTCGTATCAGTTATCCTTCTAATACTCGTTATACATTTAAAAAAAAACATTTTCCCAGCCAAAAAAAAACCGAAAACTTGTTTTTCAATTTCCAATGGCAACGGCCAAAATAAAATGTAAATCGCTTTTTTATAGTTCTCCTTCCCAGTGCGTGTATATTACCAGTTTATTAAGAATTCATTTATATTTTGTTGTTTAATTTTTTTTTTTTTTTTTGTATTTTAGAATTTTTTATTATTTTTATTTTGTTGTTATTCAAAATAAAGAAAATTAAAATTAAAATAAAATAGAATTGAAAAAGTTAAGCATTTTACTTTTTATTTATGTTAGGTTTAAGTACGAGTATAATGCTATACCGTAGTACATTGATTCAAAGGAATGATTTCGATAAAAAGTTACTGAAATAAACAAATTTTGTACTTAAAACTATAAAAAAGTTAAATAATTAAATATTTATGCAACTCTTACAAACGGTATATTTGCAAACTTTTTTGTAGTTTAATATATTTTTTTGCATACCTAAGTTTGAAGATCTCTAAGGTAATTATGGGCTTTAATTGTTCCGGTACTGCAAAAAATAGTTGCATGCAATTTAACATATGTATGTGTATGTGCACAATATTTATGGTTTGGATATTGTTGATATGCGAGAATTGTATAAATTAATAAAAAGTCAACGCAAAACAAAACCATATGTGGTGTTGTTATATTCAAAACTAATTAAATTAATAAGGAATTATTTCTTCCTTCCTGAGTAGCTTATACCTATATATAACCGAACAATAAACAGGAAGTAATAAAAAAGCAAACGAAAATGGAAAATAATCTACCTGCGATTTAAGATAAAATTATTCTCAATTAACATACCAATAATTGTGGGTGATTTTGTTTGCCTAATTAATGGTGGTTATGTAATTGCTAAATTATTGTTCATAAGGAATTTTTCTGTGTTGTGCGGAACATGATGGGTGGAACTCTGAAAGTGTGACAAATTTTTATTGCATGTCGGAAAACACTTTTCTGGTAAATTTCAATTAATAGCAAGAAACACTATAAATTATAAATGAAATTGTGGAATAATAAGTATTGTGTTATATAAGCAATTGTATTTTAAAGGATTAACTGTAATTTTAATTTATTTGTTGTTTTTTACGTTCAGTAATATCAAATCTATAGCCACAAGTATTATTATACAATACTATAGTTTTGCTTTCGATGTAAAATCCGATCCTGAAATATATTTTATTGACACGATCCGTAATTTTAACCTTAACCAAATTTATCATATTCCTATGATTATGATATTTTTATGTAAAAGAGTCCTTAGTACTATTCGTTATAAATGACGACCATCATAAAGTAATGGAAATATATTTAAACTCAGCAGGATTCTCACTCTGCATAGATCTTTCTGACCCGGAAACTCGCTTCAAGTTCAAGAAAGGCAACCTATACCTGAATTAGAACACCGGATCAGTAATATCATTCGCCAAGATAAACTGAACTGTCTAAGCATGAGCGAGACCGAAAATCAATCATCCATCTTGGTATGAACACATTCTTATCAATTTGAAAAACAAGAAAAATAAAGCCCAAAATGAACATGAACGACACCGATGACAATAGAAAGTTACTTCGAGAAAATAATATCTTGTACGAAAGGTATATTGGAATAAAATGTAGAACGTATCTAGCAACATTACAAGACAATTTCAAGAATGATCCAAAGTTTGTATCGTTAACATGTTTGCTGATTTTTCAATCCGTGTATTAAACGATTAAACGGATTAGATGTCCAATATATACAGATACCACATCCTACAAAAAAAAAAAAATATTCTACGCGTTAAATTCATTTGGAGGTGGTGGTGGTACGGATAACATACTATAAACTAGGGCCTGAACTAATTGAACCACTAAGCCTGCTCTTTAATCAAATACTACAAACAGACGAGCTTCCAAGTCATTGGAAACTAACTAAAATAATGCCTATATTGGGGTAGATGTTAGCTAGCATGCAAACAATTTGCTAACCAAAAACGTGGCCTTCTTTCAGGAAGGTCAACCTGAACTGAGGCATTGAAAACCACATGCAAGCTTTTGACTCAATCGACCATCAAGATTTGATTTTCCCAAAGCATTTGTCAAGTGGTTTTAAGCAGTACAATTATATATTGACATTGATGATAAAAAATCAAGTTCAATTATAGCACATCCTGGGGAAATATAGGGCTCTCATCTAGGACCATGGATTAGTAAGTAGCAAGTTGCATTTAAATTTTGTTAAAATTCTCTACTCCGGATACACATCAATCGCTAATAAAAAAACACTTGAAATGTTTGGTCATTTGTACGAGGCGTGGGCGCATGGCAGTTGTGTCGCTTGAGACGTTACGATTTGAACTAGACTCATCCATTCTATACGTCTTATACGGGGAAAATATTTGGCGATTCATTTAATCTGCGCATAACAGAGAGAGAGAGAGAGAGAGATAATGTAACAATAACTTCACCAACAACGTCAGGCAACCGTTGTTTGGGTTAGCTGGGTTATATATTTGGGTGACTGCATGGGAACAGCATAAAAGTAATTGTAAAAATTAAAGATAAGTCGGTCAAATCCTTCAATGAGGGGGGGGGGGGGGGGGGTTGGTAGCGCAGCAAAATAATTCAAAGCTTAATTCGCGCTTAATTGCCTCTCACATCCCGTAGTCTCATCATTTATTTCCCAAAAGTGGGCTTTACGTCATGGATTGCACAATTAGCTCCCACAAGCCCGTGAGAGTTGTTAAAGTCATTAGAGAAAATAAGACTCTCATTTCATAGATTTCGAAGCAATAAAACGGTTTTTTTTCAATTTCTATTCGGACAGTCCGAAATCGACTTTAAGCGAAACTTATTATGGAAGATGGAGATGGGTCAAAATATATTTGGGTGATTGCATGTGCATGTATAAAAGGAATTAAGTGAATATGAGTGAGTGTTCAGGGAAGGCTATGAAAACGAAATTCTATACATATAAAACGATAAATGACCTAATAGTTTTAATAGAAAGTACTGCAATTAGGGCGGGTAAGTAGGGGGGGGGGCAGGGCAATCTTTCTTTTGAATTAGAGTTGGCCCATTCCATAAACATGTTTTTCTTCGAATTTAAAATAATTATTCTAATCAAGTTTTTATTATTTCTCTCTGAAGCAATTCTGATGAAAACTATGCTCAAATTGTTAAATTGTTGGCGAGTGCGATACAGCACTATACAAGTTAAAAGTGTTTTGGTGTTTGATGTTTATGGTGACATAATTTAAATTGTTAAGTCAGATGTCTAGGTGACAATGATCTCTCCGAAATTGTCGATAAAGACGTCTCGTAGGTACATGAAGCCGACCATGAAAAATGAAAAATTCAATATATTAATATATTCAAAGCTGATATTGTGGGGTCTATTCTACAGTGGTTATGTATAGACTTTCAAAATTTCATATAGCATTGATGTGGTAGATCCATCTAAATGAAAATCGCACTTACCTGCCATATGCATAAAATTCTTGAACTTGGCAATGCTGGATTGAGCTTGGCTACTGTTTAACCAATATTAAAGATATTGAAAATATTAAGAGAATTGTTGGTGGTAATGTAAATAAAATTCATTGGACTATAGATTTGCTATTTTTCAGTTTGCTGCTTCCGACAGGTTTCAACCATAATTTTCCGCTGTTGTTGTGCAATTTGGGGAGAAATCAAAATTTAGATAGACAGTTGCGTTAAACTATAATTATATCTGCCGAGTTGTCAGAGGTTTGGAGGACTGAGGATGATTAGCCCAAGTTAGTCAGAATTCTCAAATTCTATATACCAAGCCTAATTATAGTTTAACAGTATGCCAGTTAATAAATCATATCCGAAAATTAGAATGTGCTGATTTTTTATATACCACCAAGAGCGGCACTAAATAAATTTTTGTTTTATTAGTTCAAAAATAGCGCAAAACAGAATTATTATTTTTCGTCTGTTCATCGATTAAACATACTTTCGTTATCATTTGCAAGCACGTAAATTATCTATCAAAATTGAAAATCAATTTCTTGTAAAATAATTTTGCTACGGAAAAGTCTTAGATTTTTACTTTATTTGCTGTACGCCACTACGATTGTCTGGGTTATGGAACATAAAATAGAAAATTTGTCATGAAACTCAAACATGAATATTTTTGTTTTATGTTTATACATAAATTAAAATGTCATAAAAATGAAAAACCTCAATCAGGATAACCATAAAATATGCTAATATTAGAAAATTTATTATTTTCTTCTTGAAGAAATTTTTTCTTAAATGGATAATAATTTTTTTAAATGCTTGTTAATCATAGTCCTAAGGTAATATTTGTTCGGTGTAGAATATTAAATAATAGGCGACCAGTTAAATGATTTATTAGAAGGGACTAAAGCATGAACATGTTTATGTGTTTATCAATATTAATACCTTTATGTAGCAATTATGATAAAAAACTATTATTTGCACTGAGAGTGCAACGATACTAGACAATTTTATCGACGCAAATAAGCAAGCACTGAGTCACACGTTACGATTCCTGTGAAGAACTACTTGAACGATCTACTCCTTCAGATGATCACCTATTTCAATCCACGCAATTAGTACTGGGTGAGCACTGAGCAGAACTTCTGTTCTTATGTGGTTATTCACAAAATCAATCCATTTATTGCCTGAAAGACGGGCGTAGGTTGTAGCATTCGATGGAATATACTTTGAACAAACCACTATCTCAAAGGTTGGAAATACATTCGTACACATAATATATCCAAAAATGCTAGCAAAAATTGAACAAAAGTAATTCGCAGTTTACTTGTAAAAATTCTATGGTATGGCACTGAAATAACGGTTGGCCAAATGTTTGTCGAACTATACAGGTGAACTCATTTTAATCTGGCCATAGTTAAGAAATATACTTAAATATAATTTTTAAAATATTTTGTAATACTGACTTCACCGCATTACGTGTTTTATGGCATTTCAAAAGACGATCAAAGCTTGAATTGGTAAATTTTGGCGACCGGAAGGACACCGGTTATCTACACCCTCTCTCACCTTATCTACACGAAATTGATGACTGTAACCTGTTTGAGATAAATTTTAAAGCACATAAATATTGTTTCATTTTAAGTATCTCAAATATTTTGTTAACGTGCGTGTTTTACATTTAATAGTTTTAAATTACTTGACTACTGATTATAAACGTCAACAAGTACTTTTATTAAGTACGCATTATCAGGTATTCAAGTAGAATCATGTGATGACGATGTGAACGCGATGACAAGATAATAGTTTTGGTTTCCGTTTTGATTACGAATAGCTAAAAACAAAATAACTGATAATTTAACGGAAGTGAAAAACACTAAATGATAATAAAAAAAACACTTTAAGAAAATGTTGTTTTAAGCACTTTGGACTTTATCTATCCAATTAACGCATCCCAATGTCTGAAGTAAAAATTTTATTTAACCGAAAATCGCCAAGCGTTGACTTGTTCACCCATGAAAGGCAACGGTTACACCGTTATGACACTTGCAATTAAGTTTTCCCGACTGAAACCCAAAGTTGCTGTATTCCATTTATATTAGCAAATTATCCACAACTATTTCTGACTACACGCTGATACTCATGTGTTTTATAAAAGTAGATTGTTTTTCATAGAAGGTTTTCAAATCCGTTACATTTATCATCTACTCACAAGTACTTATGTATATAGTTTGCAACGTTAAATGGAACAGAGCAAGTGAAATCGAACGGATCTTAAGCTTGTGTACTTGTGTGTACTTCCTGATATCAAAAGTAAAGAAATTGACAGTATTCGCTACCGGAGAAACCAAAATTTGAAATTAGCCAAAATATGCCAAAAAATATTAATTTTAAATTTGTGACATTCTTCAAGGCTTTGTCATATCATATATTACATTTGTAATAAATCAGTAAGTAGCTACCAGCGCTTAAATGGCGAATTTACCTAAGATATCAAAATTATGATTTTTTCCAAGACTTTTCAAACTATATATGAACGAAATTTATATAGTTTTTCAAACCCGTTTCAATCATATGCGACATGTGTGTATTTTTACCAAAGGAATAATTAGCTCCCTGTACCAAAAACGATAGTTGTGAAATAAAATCGAAGACAAAATTCTTGCTTCGCAAACAACTTTAAAAACGATGTGCCACTAGATTATATTAGAGTTAGAGAAAAATTATTTGCTATCAGCGCCACAATGGTAATTTGAGTACTTAGGGTTCTGAGGATAATTTACCATTGGCTGTTTTTTTTGGATGATTTACTACGGCAAGTAAATGGACCTTTTTAGTTAGAGAACTTTGAATTAAAAATTAAAGAAGATTGTCTTAACTTAGGTAATTAGTGTACGGGTATACAGCTACTGCGAATGTATTGTCTTCGTATTCGAAGTTAACCCAGCTGCATACTTATGGCCAATGTGATGTTATAGTACAACTTATTCAATTGTTTGGGGTTCCTAATGCTGTGAGCGCAATTGGTGATTTTGTCTCATTGGTAATCTACGTGATCATTATAATTCACATTGTACTGTACAGAGATGGCATCACTTGATTGCGAATACAACTACTATTATTGATGGTTAACAACAACAATGTAATAGATTATACAATCTCTGGAAAACCGGAAATATTCTCACACTAATTGCTATAAAAAGCTCTTTTTTGTAATATGAGTGAAAGCAGAGACTCTGTACGATGAAGGGCACTTTCACAATAAGTGGGGAGAGGGAATTTAAGAGAAAAGTTTTATGTAATATTTTGTAAATTGGTAATGGGCCTGATTCTCGAGGCATAAAATAGCTGTTATGTTATTTTATTTCCCCGCTTCCTATTGGAATTAGATTTGCCTGCATGAACTCTCCACCTGTTATTGCTATATCTAGTTATGCTAGGAAATTTCGATCAAATGGAAATTGGAGACACGCAATAATATTTTTATGCTACAGATAGCTATGGAAACATGCTTTGTTGGCAGAAATAGATAGCATGTATATGCATATTTTGACGTTTCTTCTATTTCAATATGGCGTCTACTAAATTTTTTAATCGCTTTCATACAAAAAATGATGACAAAAGACGACAAAAGAATTTCTTAACGTCAAATTATTGCAAGTTTACCACACCAGACTCCATCTTGGTAATTTTTGATAGAAAGAGAAAATAGATTGCAATAGTATTCAGATAACAGGTGGAGAAACCGTGTTGGTTTTCTTGTAAAATATTCAGCTGTTTCCCAAACATCGACTCATTTGTAGACACCGACTTGTTCAAATAAATCACCTCGTGATAATACTTATTCGAATAAGTCGACGTCTATACAGAAATGTCTCCAAAATCGTGTCTTGACTAACCCCTCGATTCTGACGTAGAATCACAGACATATTTTCTGTCTTAAGCGAAATATACTTAAGCTTAGTACTCAGTTCAAAGTGAAATGTTTAACGTGGTCTCTAAAAATCTATTTATTTTCGGGCGAAATAGAAATGAAATTTTATTTGTAGAATTTTTAATTTTAACGTAGAAAATACATCGATGCATTTATTTATTTTAAATTTATTTAATTTATTTTATATTCCATAAACTGATATTTACAATTTTTTTTATTGTCAAACAAGCAAATGTCAAAATCATGTCATGCCGAGACATTATTTTCACATGAAAATAATTTGGAGAGTTTATGCGCTCTATCTTTGATGTAATGAACACACTTGGCTTTTCGCTGGTGAACTATGAGTACTACAAAATGAACACAGAAGTGAAATTTTTCATTTCTAATTTCACTTTAGAAAAATCGTGTGAAATCGAACTGAGTACTAGGCTTTAGCGAAAACTTTTGTCTTAACGGAGTCTGTAAACTTTAATTTGTTTTTCTGCACTTAGTCTAATCTGTTAGTAGTTTTAAAAATTGTCTTCGTTAATATCAGCGAAATATGTGGTCTTAAGAATCATAATTTTGACGTTTCCAGTTCATAATTTTGACAGTTGAACAGAGACAATAATTATAATAGATTATTAAAAAACAGAAAAATTATTAATATATAAAATATATTAATTAATATATAGCATAAATTTGAGTTCTTTTAAATTTTTTGAATTGAATTATCGCTCTTTGGTCATAAATTTGAAGCAATATGGTGAACATTTGCTTTTGACAGCTCTACAAAAGTCTTTGGAGTGTTTCTGAAAAATTATTAAAGACTACTGCCTTCAGAATTACTATGAAGACTTCAGTCTTCACAAGGAAGTCTTAGATGAGATGGTCTTAGGGTGTTTTCCAAACACCGACCTATTTGTAGACACCGACTTATTCAAATAAGTCACCTCGCGTGGAGACTTATTTGAATAAGTATGTCTACACAAAAATGTCTCCAAAAATGAGTCTTGACTACATGTAATACATGCAGTTTTTTTTCTTTCAAAACTAGTGGCAACGACCAATATGGCAAGCTTCCATATAGCAGAAACTGCGTTTTGTTTTTTTGCTCGTCACAAATAAGTAGGTACATAAATTGGAACGATTTGACCGACTTATTCAAGATGGCGTCAAGTAAGTCAATAAGTCTGTAACAAGTCGGTGTTTGGGAAAGGGCCTTAGTAGTCTTATCGTCAGAATTGGGGGTTAAATGTAACAAATGCTTTTATTTTCAAATCTAGTGACAACGACCAACATGTCAAGACAATTTTTTTCTATCGAATAATAGATATTGCGTTGTGGTTTTTGTAATTACATCACAAATAAGTCGGCACAATGAATTGGAATGACTTGATCGACTTCTTCTCGATGAGGCTAAATAAACCAATAAGCCTGCAATAATGAGGATATAGACATAGGTGTTACATTTGTCGAAAACGCCAGTTTCAATAGGCATATTGAAAATTGCATTGCGAAAGCGAATGCCATGTTCGGATTTGTTAAAATATGGACAGGTGAATTTATGGATATTCAAACTTTATGTTCACTCTATTTCGCTTATGTTCGATCTCAACTGGAATACGCTGTAACGGTCTGGAATCCATACTATGCTGTACACATAAAAAGAATTGAAAGCATTCAAAAGAAGTTCCTAATTTTTTTGTTAAAGAAAAGTGACTGGGATTACGACCACAACTTACCATTCCTTGAAAATGTGGCTCGCTTACCTCCATACACAACAAAATGCACGGATTACAAAATATGCACGCTTGAAAATCGACGATTTCTTTGGGGCGCAGCTTTTATTTTTAACGTTTTGCTTGGTCACGTTGATTCAGCTTACATCTTGGAAAACATATCAATTCACGGGCCATGCAAAACATTTCGAAACCATGAATTTTTAGCACTTGAACACCATTCCACCAACTATGGAGAAAACAACCCCATTAATAGGATGTCTAAATCTTTCAACTTAATCGACGACCTATTTGACTTCAACTTATCAAAGGACAACTTTAAAAATAACCTTAAAGACTTTTCTAAATTTTTAATTGTTTAAACCAAAATTTGGTTTATATTTTTTTTTTGTTTTAAAGTTTTTTGTTGTTTTAATATAATTTTAACTATAACTGTAAATAATCTGAAATCATACATGTATATTAAAAAATAGATTTCTTTAAATAAATAAATAAATAAGTCGGTGTTTTTAAAATACCCTTTACCTATAAGACAAAAATTAAAAAAAATAATAAGTAATTTTAAAAATTTCTTTATGATGTCATTTCTCCTTAATTTTTTTTAAAATTTTTTGATAATGTAAGTGATTTTTGCAAACGAATAAATATATATCTATCCTACCCTGTCACAAATTAATCAGAAAAATTTCATTCCCCTTTCATTTTGTCTGCCAAAATTGCAATTGAAAATTGTTGATGTTGGATACGTAAATTATAAAATTTAGTAGCACACAAGTTTAAGTGTCCCTAAGAAAATGTGATTTTCACATTATAAATCCTTTACCTTACGTATGTTAATCTGTAAAAAAATTCATAATAAAAGGGAAGCCGAAAGACGAAAGTTTTTAATCTTTTATGAATAAAAAATTAATCAAAAGTTTCATATGTATGTAGGGTACGAGTACTATAAGAATAAGAAGTAGTAATAGGAAGAAGTAGTAGTAGGAAAATTAATTTTCTTGTACGAGAAGTATTTATGTTGTACGTAATTTTTTTTATTACATACTTTTTTTTCAATTATGAATAAATTATACAATAATAAAACAAATTTTAAATTTTTTATTAATATAATTTTTCTTACATTTTCCATTTCATTATTTTATGATACACTACTTCGGTTATACGACGAACGAAATAAAATCATTTTACAATTTTGATACTTTACATGAATTATGTAATTTGGGATCACAAGTGTTGTATTATATACACTGTCGATTGATTAGATTTTATATATGTATGAGTTCTAGCATCTGAAATATAATCTTTAAAAATCCCATCGCTGGCGGAAAAACTCGTAAAATGTAAAACAACCTGTTAAGCATTTTCTATTGTGTGCGAGCTTTTCTTCATTTGTTTGTGTATATGACAAAACATGTAAAATAAAAGAAAAATCCGGAATGCATTTAAAATATACAACAACAATAACAGCAGCAGCAAAGTATAATAATTTTCTTCATCGTGGGACGGAAAGCACACAGAAAAACCAAAGAAAGCACACTGAATACAAATGTATAAAGAAAGAAAAGGGAAAATTTCTGTCTCATAAAGCTTAATTACAGTTTTGGTTAATTCTACTTTTGTATTTGTATTGTGTGTGTGTGTGTGTATGTATATGCATTGTTTTAATTCATAATGAAAAATAACTCTAAAGTTTTAAAATGAAATAAAAATGAAAAGCAAACTTAAATATAAGAAGTTTTTCATTTTTTTTAGTTTCGGTATTTATGGGTACGTTACGTATATATATATCAAGAAAATAGGAAGTAAAAACTAAACAATAGACGAACAATAGATGAATTTTTATGCTTTTATTATTATTGTTATTTTCCTTAAAAGCGGGTAAAGTTTTTTTTTTTTTTTTTTTTTTTTTGTAAAAAGTAAATAAATTGTTGATGGGTGGAAATGACTGAGCAATTGCAATTATGTTAAAAGGAATTTTTATTTTATTTTGCTTCTAGAGATGTATAAAAAATATTGTGTTTCCGTATTTATATTATATCTCTTCATGATTATCTCGAATATGATATGGATATGTGTACTCGCGGTTATGGATTAACCCCTCATTTTCACATTCATAAGCAGATGACATTCGCGATATCGTATGGTATTATAAGCGATGAATTCTTAGAACCATACAGAATGCTAATTTAAAACAATATATATTAATGTAATGCATTTGTGGTATTCTCGTTTGCATGATTTTTCATAAGCAAGTTGAATTTCTATTTGTATCTACAATGAGTATGTACCTTTATTCATAAGTATAAAATGTGTAAGAAGTCAATTTATAAACCAAATTCATTTCAAAATAAGGCACAGTTGAAACTTTTACTAAAATAAATGTGTCACGCCGCACATATAAGTGATATTACCATTCATAAATTAAGCGCAAAATAATAATCGCCATTGACTAACAATACTGTGAATTTGATTCAACCTTTTACCAGTTGCCAAAGGTAGCCCACAGAGATTTGTGTACTCACTCTTACTGTGGATCTTACTTATCGAACTTCTTGTTAAGCTTCAATACTCTGGGTCCAACACTATACGGCTACGCTGCACATAGCCTCCATGTTAATCCATCTAAAATTGATTTAGTGGTTTTTACTAATCGTAGAAATTTAGATGGCCTTACTCTTTCAACTCTTTTGGGAGCCCGATTAAAAAATCAGGTAATGTCAAACATTTAGATTATCTTGGATTCTAAATTAGCGTGATATTTATAATTATTATCAAAGTTTGGTTACAATCCCAGAAGATTCCGCCATAGCTGAAGAGCTTGAACCAAGACAAGAAAGATCTATAGTTAAAAAATCAGGACCGAGCTACTACAAAAGCTGGGCAACTTCAAACAAAGTGAACAAAATCACATAATGAATCTCGAACAAGACCCATTCATTGCAGATGGAATTTAATACGGCCGTGGCTACTAAGAATATAGCAACCAAGACTCGTAACTAATCGCTTTTCAAAGACAAAGTGTATTTTGTTAACGTCAGGTTAGGTTCACAAATAAAATACTTTACCTTTTAACCTAAAGGTCAATGGTACTGTAAGTTCAGGTCCAATCAATTCCAGATGCGCACCTCTATTTGGCTATAACATTTCTCACATTTCCCTAAACATCCTAATGAACCTACATGATCTCCACACTATTGTTGAGAAATTTTAGGCTATTAAAATATTTACTGTCCTTGACCAGTTTGGAAATGGTCATAGGATTTGGTAACCACTTAAACATACAGTTTAATGCACAAAGTTTGAGTGCTTCCAGCTCAGCTTAAGCAGGTTCCAAATCTCGCATCAAACTCAAAGTGGAAGCCATCAGCAAAAAACCTAGAGGGCCAGACGTTCGAAAATTCGAGTAGCATTTTATCATTAACAATATGGATTTCTGCTATAGATAAGACAAATAAATTGCAGATTTCTCTATGCTCTAAAATAAAACTAGAGATAGTTCTACGGAACATCGCAACTCAGTTGAAAAAAGAGGAGCAGGCCGAACCTAGAATAAAAGACTGAAGCAGAGAAAACTATAAACACTGTAAAAGTTTTGCAGAACCATAGGCCACCAAACAACAGAAGAGTAAGACACCATAAGTAACATCAACGATTTGTATATAAACATTAACATTTTTGGAGTCAAACTCCTGGATATCCTACACGCTCTTCCGCACCGTTAATAAAACGGCAAAATTTTAGAAGCAAATTTCCATGAAAGTTTACTATTTATGGTAATACCAAGATGTTTTACGATGTCAGATCTGGCAATCGTCTCTCCAAAAAGAGAAGGCACGGTTAGTTCAACAATATTGCTATATACGTTTATAGTAAACACTAAATGGAGTAACCTTCTCACGGCAACACGTTTCCTTAATTTGTAGGCTGTATTGATTTAAGTCAGAAAGTACATTAAAGTATTTACCCGAAACTATAACAACTTTAATTAATTTAATTCAACTTTACCGGAAGCCGAAATAGAATCCAGCTCGGTTTCAGCAATGCGAGACCAGCAATTCTTTCCAAAGCTTTAAAAAAAGTCGAAGAAAGACTAATATAGGACAAGATGCATTGAAGTCGGTTTAACCTTAATTACCAATCTGAATTAAAGCAGGAAAAATATCTTCAGGGCCTCCAGTCTAATAAGCTGTCACAAGTCTCAATTGGGCAGGTTTACGGTAGTGTTACATTTCCTGGAAGCATCAAAATTAGAATTGATAATGACGCAACCGGAAAGTAAACTGAATGCTGTAACTCGACAATTTTGCTATTGGAGGAGGTTATTCTGGCTTCAGGAAGTCGCAATGCATGAAGTTTACAAGAATCATTTTTAGAGGCCAAGTTAATCCAAGAAGTCCTGCCAGTGCATTTTAAACTTTTATATATATTTTGTGCTGCTAAAAAGTTGGCCCAAGTGGTTTTTTCTTAGGTCTCCTAGCAATTTTTCTTAATGTATTGGGTAAGAACATCAAAAAGGCTTGTTCTGTCTTTTATTTCGTGATAAGAGGACATGGTTTTTCAAAACTAGCATGGATAGAACCCAGAATAGAATAATTCCAAGTTGGTAGCTTCTTATTTAAGTACCTACTGGTTTTGCAAGGTTTATTTTAATTCCACTTTTCAGTTGAAGATCGAATAGATAATAAAAATAGACCACAAACTATTATCAACCACCTCCCTACTTACAGAATTAACAAAAGTTGGCTAACAGCCTTTGTTGAAAATTTCAAGCTTAGAAGTGCTTAAATAGTCAATCAGAGACGAATCCCTACTGTTTATGCTTGAGCTACTCTATAATATGCGATGAGAATTCGCATCGCAACCTCCCACTAAATGTAATTGCTTTCAAGGTAAATAAACTCCTCCGAAGATGTAGACGGAACAGAGGCGTAGAATAAATATACTGATACATCAGTGATTTCGATGAATTCGAAGATTCGATAGTAACGATCACAGCTGCAAAGTCATCTAATGCACTAGTATGTGAGAAATAATAAAAAAACTCTGAAATTACTAGTTAATCTTAGTTTACTGCATTCATTCAGATAATTCGGTTATGTGCTTTCCTGAAACCGTGAGAACAAGATAATCCACATAATACTGGGTAAAAACTCAACAATACGAGACTTAGGCATGGATTCTATTTAATTCACAAGAGAATTATCAATCCGAAATTTGTGACAAGAGTTAGTGATAGTGGCACCACCAAGTGCTCTATTAAGGTACTTATTTATTACTCGTTATTACTTAGTAAACTTTCAATCCTAGTAACGAGTTCATGAAACGCCGTTTATGAAGGTTTGAAAATCATATTTACACGAGCTAATAATGTAAATCTGGACAAACGATTTAGCTAAGCGCTGCGATACACATTGCGTTTGTAATGTATCGAAAGTACCAACACGCGGCTGTGTTATTATAGATTGATGGCTTCCACAAATATTTCTTAGTCGTTCAGACTAAGCTTCATAATATCTTTAGCTATATTCTTATCCAAATATCTTGGTACGTATCACAACTTTGCATAGGAAAATCAGGATTATCACTTAGAGACAAATTGTAGAGTTGTTCTGATTTAGGACTATATAACGTAAACCCGGTGCGATTATTATCTTTATTAGGTCTTCCAAAGCTATATAAATTGCCAAATCTAAAATAAAATTTAATTTTTAATATGAAAAACATGAACCGAATCGAGGAATTTAGTTTTATTCTCCTCGATTTTCGAGTTCTCATATTTGTATAATTTAGCACTTTTTACGATGCGAGGCGATCTAATAAGTGCCACATGGGTTCGTGTTAAACAAAAAAAATATAAATTCGACAAAAGAACAATGATATTTTTTCGACATACTTTCGAGGACAAAGGGTTACAAAATAATAAACCAGATAAAATGGCAAGCACATATCATGGAAATGTAACGTGTAAGCACTCGATAATAAACAGCGAACACTAATGACAACCCTATATCAGTTAGAAAAATTAATCAGAAATCCTCCCCTCAGAGGGGTGAAGACTACTTATACAATTTTATGTTATAACCAAATGTATTAAGATTTTTTAAGCCAACTTAGATATCCTAGAGATATAAACGGAACTTCATGTACATATATACACTTCGTGGGGTGAAGATTATACTTTATATCAAATTTTTTGTTGGGATACAAATCATCAGGTGCCCCCCCCCCCCCCCATTCAATTTATATTATGACCAAATCTATTCAAAATTCTTCACCCAACCGAGATATTCCTTGAGATCTAAACACAACCTTAAGGGGTCATCCAGAGGTGACTACTTGTAGAATTTTGTATTAAGGCCAAATATATTGAAAATTCTAAGACTAACAGAGACATTAATAGAGATCTAAATATGAGTACGTAGCCACCTTATTTTATACAATTACAAATTTGACAAATCATTCCAGTTACAATCTTTACATTTATTCTTAGGAGTTCGCCTGAATGACTTTCTTTATTAGGCCTCCTTCCTTGAAATCTTTAAATTGAGCATTGCAATAAATATTCAACCTAAAATTGGAACAACAAATTAAATTTTATTTCCATAATTAAAATTCCAAAAAGCAATGTGGTCGATATTGATTACATTATTTGAGCTAGGTATATTCAGGGTTCTATTCAGAATTTGAAATACCTTCTAATCATATCGAGTATTAAATAAAAAAATTCCTTAAAAATCTACCCTTAATATGATGACCAGAACATTTATAAGATCAACCCAAATATAATTTGACATTTTAGGCCAAAATATTCTAAATATATAAATTCTGCTATATCATTTCATGTATAAAAATAATGATTCCATTATAATATTTTATAGATTAAAGGTGTTTAAAAAATTGATTAATAATTAACACAAAATTCTCATGTCTAGACGATGAATCACTATATATATGCTAACCGATTTCCTAATCTCACCGGAAACAATAATTAAAACAAACACCAAGAAAGCTTCCTTCCTCGTATTTATAATAAACTTTTTTTCATGTCGTGTTTATTTTAAACCCCCTGTGCGCGCCACCAAAAAGTTAATATTAAAACGAGCAAACATCTTATGAATATTAATTAATTTTAATCAATGTACATAAACACAGAGAGAATTAATTTTATAATTTTTTTTTCGAAAATAACACGATTAATCCCTTCGAAAACATAAAAATAACAATTAAAACTCCCTTCTGAGAGTGCGGTACTTAGAAAATTTTATAGACTTGTTTTTGTAATGAAGTACACTTTACTAGTAAATAATTTTAAAAATTCACTTTGCCCAAAGCTTAATTACATAATATACACACAATCACTCACTATTTAAGGTTATGTTTTTAATTATCTATTTAATAAACAACACTTTAATCCATTTATCCGTTAATTGTTAAGAAATTTTCGTATTCCATAATAAATCCATACAAAAAAAAATTTTGTTTGTTACTTCTTAAGAAATATTTTATAATACATCCGTTGTGTATAAAAATTTGCCGAAAACTGAATATTTCGCTATTCCTGCTCGGGAATAAAATTTAACCGTATTAAAATCAAAACTAATATAAAAGTGGTGGGGATACCCGAAGATGAGATTTTCTAACAAAAAATTTCCGAAAGTTTTCCTATATACTAGAGCATACCAAAGTATATAGAGGCGGTTCTAAATATGTACCCCCATCCACTCGTCAAAATTAGGGTAGGAATATTTAATGAGTTCACTTTAACACTGTTAAATTATACTAATATATTAATTACACATTTAATTAATTAATTAATTTATAAACTTTATAATAAATATTTTGTTATCCCCACTACATCTTTTATAAAATGGAAGGGATGTAACCAAAAGTGGTGGTAATTTGTTATACAAATGTTACAGACATGCGCATAAGTCTTCGTACAAATTTCTATATATGTAATATTATGTTTATTATTAAATAACACTTATTTATATAAGCGAGATGTGCCAAACAATTATGATTAATTGTTCGAAGTGTAACACTTCCAAAGTGTTTTATGATTTCAAGGAATTTATGCGGATTTGGATTGTGCGTGTGACGTAGGCGTATAGATGTGGGTGGTTATAAATTTAACGAATCTTATAAAATCGGACCAGCATGAAAATTTATTCTAAATAAATTGACAACAAAATTGTTGGTAATATTAGATTGATATACGTTTGTTTCCGACTCAGTCCTAAGTATTCTAAACTTTTAAATCTGCAGAGTCCGAGTATGTTGCATTGAGTTCTGAAAAAAAAATCCAGACAAATGGAACACTTACAATCTTATTTAAAAGCTTTACACTGTAAAAGTTGGGATCAAGAAATAAGATTTAATTTATCCTGCGGCAAATGCAGAATAATTACATAATGAATACTACACTGCATTTTTCATGATTACTATATCATGGTAACTATACTTTATTTTATTTCGTAAAAGAAAGTAAAATAAGTGTTTTGATTACAGAGATAGTGAATCATAATGGTGCATCCCCCACATCAATTTCGAAGGCCGCTCTATATATTGAGGAATAACCGTTAGGTCAACATTTGAAACTCCTACAATAAACAAACCCATCAGATTTATAAACCTACGCTGAATTTGCCGTTCGTTCGGTATTGGCCAATTCATCCGAAAGTAAGTTAAGCATTTTCCCCAGCGACCGAACGAACTTTTCAACCACTTAATCATCATGACAGTCAATACCGTAATATATAGTTGCACCAATAATAGCACCAGTCTCACTTCAAATTGTTTTAAATAGAACCGTATCCATATACAAGCAAGTGAATGATATCATCGTTGCCTCATTTGCCTCATTTGATCAAACACAAAGCGAACTCTCTCTGCTGTTACCATAGATGTTACAACGAAGCATCTCGCAATTTGAATTGAAAAACAAGAACTAAAATCGCCAGTGTACATTACAAGGTGATGTGATATGCTGACGGTCACTAAGCATTAGATTTTTTGTCATGATAACGTCAGGCCATCAAAAATATAAATTCCGTTTTTTTACTTTTTGCAGTCAATGATACAAAATTGAAAATTTTTAAAAATAAAAGTTTTCAGGTGACTCTTCTCCATCATCACACTCTTTTCAGTAGCAGGTATAAGTTGTAGATACAAATGGAATCGACAAAGAATCATTGATTTACTTTAAATCTAAAACATTGCATATAAGCTCCAGGTACGAGTATATCGCGAACCTAAAGATGAATCTCCTCATCACATATGGTCTCGTTGACTTCCAGTTTTGGCCAGCCTACGTTGATAGAGTAGCGAAAAGTGGAAAATCGACAAAGCGTTTTTCAATACACTATTGTTCAAGGCGCATATGTAGACGTTCCTTTTGGTACCCAAAGACAATGCCAGGCAACTATCCAATCCTGTATATGACAGAGTTTACATATCAACCCGAATGTTGCTCAGTTCTCATTACAATCGACCTCGTTCGAGCCTCAGATTTCTATGAGGAAGACGGTATCAAGAAAATCCCAATTGCTACATAGTTCAGACTGTTTAAGTTCACCCGAATTATTTTCGACGTTATACCGGAACACTTTTCGGTGATTCATTCAATATTTTTTGTTTTATTTGTTTTCATCATCCAAATCGACCTCAAAACATATAAAATACCTGGACATAACTTTTACTTGATTAAATGATGAAAATTTTAATACATTTCGCAAAGTCAAGAATCAATTTTCTCGGGTATCAACTCTAAGTACAGGGATATAACTGATTTGTTTTGAACCACATTCTGCTACCCAAAACCATTAGTCATTTTTGCTGTTTCTTAGTGTCTGTCCGCACAACCGGAATCATTTCAGCCGGAATCAAACCGTCTATGGAAGAGTAGCACGATGCATTGTGCATCATTGTACAGTATATATGATTTTTGAGCCGGAACCTTATAAATCCAGCTGGAACCACACCCTTTTCAGCCTATTACTTCAAATGGTTCACACCGACTTCATATGGTTCCGAATGGCCTTGTTGGTTCTAGTTAACTTTGGCATTATACTGGATAACGTTTTCATCGTTGAGGAAATCGGGAATTATAAAATCCCGGTCTTAGATTCATAGTGCTCAATGATGCACAATCCATTGTGTTTCTTGTGTAATAGTTAGTTTGACTGTATAGGGCATGGTTCCGGCTGACTTTATAATGTTATAAGGTTCCGACCAAAAAATCATATAGTACAGAATGATACACAATGCATCGTGCTACTTGTGCCATAGTAGTTGAATTCCGGCTGGCGTGTCGGACACGTTTCTTAGGGATATTTAACTTTTATGACACTCGCTCCGTGTTGTAATTTTTGTCGCTGACTCTCGCCTTCAGAACGCAATCTCTAAACTTCATAGAACCGCATATTGCAGATTCTGGGAATATTGTGGCTGATGAATTAAAAAAAGTTGATGAAGTCGTTACTCGACCTACGTTTTTTTCCAATTTTAATTTCTTTCTAAAAAAATACCACTAACTTTTTACCTTAGTATGCCAGGAAAAATAATTTAAACATAAATGATAAGTAAATTCTTTCTTTTTTAAGCTTGATTGAAGAGATCAAAAATTTATCAAATCTAAAAATCAACACTTTGATTAATTGAGCGATCCTTTCTTTTTTATGGATTTGAGGTTTCTCACGGATATCATGTGAAAATTGTATGTTTGAAACTTGGAACTGCAGGGAAAAGAAAAACATATTGCTACAATGATAGGCTCTGTAAATTCATTTTAATTGAAGCATCTCATCTGAAAATTAAGTCCCTGGTGCATTCTCCAAATATGAATAAAATGGTGGGCGGTGGAGATTTTGGCCCGTCATCATTGATTATCCACCTTGAAATACTTACAGAACAGTTTAAAAAAAATTGAACAGTTTACTATTATAGAACCAATGGTCATATTTTTTGTAAATCCATTTACTAGCCAAGAAAATGTAGCAGCATTTCGCTAATATCAATTGGAATACTTATTGAAAACAGAGGAGAGCAACTGGAACTTAAGATTTTGTACCTTAAAAATGACATTGTGCTGAAATCCTATATGTAACAGATGGAAACTTTTGGAACTTGGTTAACAAAACAAGTATCTTGTCGGTATTCCACCGACAATGTATCTTGATAATTATCTGCGGTGAGGAACATTAGCATACAACCCTAACTATGAGGTATTGGCCACTGATACTCACTGCCAAAGATCACATTGACTTTGAATCAAATTTTTAATAAAATTTGTTTGGTATTGAATTTTTAGTTTGTTATAGATATATGTTAAATGTAATATGTTATTTTGTACATATTTGCATCATTAATTTAAAAGTCAATATAAATTTATCTTGAAAAAATAAATGGTGCCCGTTAAATCATCGGTAATTTGGAATATGCTCTTTGGTACTAAAAGGTTGGGGACCACTTCCTTAGGGAATCGAAGATAAAATGAGAATGTTAGAATGCACCATTTGATATTCTGAAACTGGTTACATTTCGAATCCAATTTTCAATCTTCGAAAATCGATTTATTTATTTTTAATCATGTTAGCTAATATTTTACATACATAAAATCACGAAGTATAATATCATCCAACAATCCACATACTGGTGTGTATCGCCATATAACCAACATTACACATCATATACGACCGAGATATACAATGGATGAATTTAAATACATATTAGAAACGTGCTGTATCTCATCTCCTATATATGGATATCTCTAAATAATAATAATAAAAAAAGCAACTTGAATTTTTGTTCTGGTACACCACAGAACATTTTATTACACTGATGTTAACACTTTGATCGTTCCGAATTTTTGTTTAGCTAGACGTTAAATTTTTCTAGGAAAAAAATGTAAAATAAACAAAAATATGCATGCATTGTACGGTGAAATTGGGTCTTCCGAAAAAATTCCTCATGGCGAATTATTTTAATATAGAACATCTTGTTGTATACCTGACCCTTCTCACCTGTTTATAATATTATTTTCTTAATAAATATTCGAAAATTCCATTCCATTAACTTTATTTCTCTTTTTGTGTATTTTAATGAGTTATGACAGTTTTGTACAAAAAAAATGTCAAATAATTTAACGAAACTTTCAAATTTTCATTTATTTTTTAATAAATAACGAAAAAAAAAATGGAAAACAGAAACGAAAAGTTTTATAAAAGTATTAAACTTGAATTTAATATGTATTGTTTTTGTTATGAAGAGTTTTAATTAAAAAAATATTTTTTGTTTTTAAAATGTATAAAATAATCTTTAATTAATTTCAGAAACAAAATATCTATTAAGCTTACCTCTGACACTTTTCTACGTCAAATCGCCTTCGTTTCGATATCGACAAGACGCCAACGTGCTTACTTTATTTTGTTTATTGGTTGATGCATTCGTAAAACAGTTGCTTGCATGACAACAATGTTTAAATATTTTTCTATTATATCTTTTTTATATGTACATACATACATACATTTTATTATATGTACCTACATACATTATAATAATTAATTTATAATTTTTATACAACTTTCAATTTAATTATCCATAAAATTTTTAATTAATTTAAATTTAACATTTCGGAAACACAAAAAATTACTGGAAAAAGCTTTTTTGTTAAAAAGCATTTTGTCTTTTATATATTGTAATAGTTTATGATGAAATTGTGTATACATAATTTAATAATAATAATTTATATTCGATTTTATGTGTATCATCATCTCGTACAATAGTTTTATGTTTATATTAAAATGTAATTAAATTAGAATTGGCTCTAGTGCTACGTGTGTTATTTATTGAGTGGCGCTGCTTGTTTCAAATTCGTAGAGATAAAACAAGAGGAAATGTTTTTTTTTCACCCAACCAACCAAAAACTACATATCCTATCTGTGAGTAGTAGATATGTATGTATAGTGTAAAAACCTATAGGGATATAAATAAACATTTGTTTTGTTGTCCTCAACACAAAAACCATTATTTAAAATGTTGAACCTAGCAAATGTAAAAAAACAACATTTTTTGTTAATGCATAACATTATGTAATTTATATAAAGATAAACATACATAGTGGCTTGTCTATAGGCATACAACACTCTTGTTTGTTGGTTCTTTTTTTTTTTTGGTTTGGTGTCGGTTTTAATTTTTATTTTATTTTTACTGGCAAGTCTGACAGTAAATTAATATTTAATTCCCTACTGATTTTATAGTGCAAATGATATTTACATGCGGTTTTCTTTGATGTGCAATATAAAATGTTTCAAAACATACGAAAATTTAATATTTGTATTATTATGGAAATAGTGTATAAAAATATTATTAAAACCTATTGTCTATCTAAAATATATGCTCAGAAGGAGCTCATAACTGTATTTGGAATTTGAACGCCTGAAGTTTATACCACCTGTGAACCTAAAATTCACTCTCAAATGAATTGAGATTTGGAAGTTAACTGGCACATTGCTGAACCCAAGGCAAAAGATGATCCCGTAAATGTAAATTCCCATGCGCACAGGACTGTCGGGTGAGATATCGTGCTTAAACCTTAAGATATTGCTCAAACACTAATAACTACGGAATTAGCAGGGAAATCCGTTTAGTCTCGATAAAATGAATGAATCAGGTTGAATCGTTGATCATTTGAAAGAATTAAGATTTTCCAGTATCCGTGATGCAGCTCGACTTTAAACAATTCAAGATTCTGGTAATATTTTCAGATTCTTATGTCATGTTCATCCAAGTTGTAGCCATCGTATTTGATTTTATTCAGACAAAATCGCGACAAAATCGACATAACTTTAAAATTAAAATATTAATATAATCACGAAATATGCAAATATACATAGGAACAAACATTTTTACTAACAAACTTTGAAGCCAAAAGCTAAATCCGAAAATGGCTGTTGATTTGGAAAATTATAAATCCAAACTAAATACTAATCCACTTTTACCAATGCAATACGCTTAATGCTACGAAAAATTAGCGACCGACAAAGCTAGAGAATCTTTATGATTTATCAATTTATTGTGAAATAACTGAACGCAATTATGGCAAACGAACCATCTCTACATCCGAGTGATATAGACCTGAACAAATGTTTTCAAATATAATCGGGAGGCTTAAAGAATTTTTGGGTTCTGAATTACATGAGATCGAGATAAATGAATTATACCACTTCTCGAGCAAAGCCAATATTGGGGTCTTGGGGTCAATTTGATGAACCGCTCCAACGAAAAGAGTCGAATGCAAAGTCTGCTGCCTTATAAAATTCAGCTGGTGACAAGGACAACCCTGAAATATGAAAATAAATAATTTGTACATGGACTCCAACATTGATATTCTGCGTTAGTTCATGTTCACTTTCTACCATCACAACTAGACTTATTGCATTCAAGCTGGCTTGATGCTAAACGGATTCACCAGCTTGTTGTACAAATAGGTCGAGAATTCCTCTAATCGTTAATGCTTGTTTACTATGAATAAATCACGATTTTTTCAGTATTAGTAAAATCAAAAGCTACCCCAGCGTCTCATTATTGGATATTGGAGAGATTCCAGGAGAAATACACTTTTGAGTTTGGAACAAAATTAATTACTAAACTGAGAGACTCTCGTTTAATTGGATTTTGGATCAGAGAGCGGTGTTATTTGTAACTTTTAAAATTAGAACCATTTGTGCCGAAACATGAGTGTTAGATTTATCACCAACATTTGAAATCCATACGTCGATCACGTCCTCGTTCTTATCTACATTTGTTTGAGCTAGGCCAGTTACAGCAATTGTGACGCTATTATTCTTCAATTGTATTGTTTATGTAAATAATCTTGATCTTGGAAGCTAATCAGTAAAACGATTTTTTACTTGACATGCCGTAGTCATGTCTATATCTTCGTTCCCACCATTTGTTCAATCGTTCGTTTAATCAATCCATAATGTTTGCATGGCCTTATTTGCATGGCATGACACAGTTGTTGATAACATGCCAACAATGATTGATTCTTCATTTTTGCAAATAAAAGAATAAGAGTTTACAGTAAGACGATAAATCATTGCAGAAAATAAAATTGTGTTTTCAACTTTTTTTTTTACGTAAAAAATACATTTTAAGAGAATGTTCAGTCGAGAAGTCAACATGTCTGACAAAACGGAAGTGCTCCACATCAACAATGGGTTATCGATGTCTGCTGTTTTAAGCAACCTATCAACAAGGCTAAATGGAGACGAGGCAATTCATAAATAACGCAGAAGATTATTATTAGCTTAACCAACCTGTAATCTTGTAACCGATTCATCTACAAAACAGACCAAATATCACAAAGATAAGGACGAATGAAAGTGTGAACCACGACTCAACGACATTATAGTTACAGGCTCAAAAATGATGTATCCCATTTATGTAAATTATGTATGTGTTATAGCCGCCTTTACTGTTGACGTTCGTTCAGCTCGGTCTGTACCCGTTGCCTCCAATTGTTTCGAGATCGTTAATGTGACTTATCCGTTGTTTGCTCACTGCGCAACCCAAGTTTTCTTGATTAGATGTATTTAGTATAATTTTGAAGTGCTACTTCAAATTTCCTATCAAGAAAGCACTGAACCACTTAAAATCACCACTCAAGATAATCGAATTTCCTAAATTAATATTTAAAAAAAAGTTCCACTGTCCTTGTCGCTAATAGATAAACTGGCCCACTTGAAACCAAAAATATAGTAATTAAAAAATTGTATATTTTAATTTCTAACGAAGCTTATCTTAACATTAAATCTAACAGAAAATAATATACGGAAATAATAGTCCTATCTCTATGCACTCCATGGTCCCAAATTGAATGGGGTTATGCTAGTGCATGGCACAATTTGATTAGTAGATCCGGCCGTCAAGAAGGCATTCGCTTGGATCGATGTTATATCCGTATTGTCACATAGTAGACGCGCAAAGCTGTCTGCCTTTAGTACTTCGAGCTGTTCAAGCGAGAATGGATTTGGTGATGTTGATGACGTATAGAAATAACGATCACCGCACATAAAACGCCTATGCTGTTCAACATGTAGGCAACGAGATGTTGGGGTTACAAATCCATCGTAATTTTCGATACCGGCACCAACAATTAAATCAATATCGGCTACATCATCGTATAATTCGCGTAACTTTTCAATGTTCTCGTCCGAGATGAGCGGTGCCAACTCTTCAAAACTACTTACTGTGCCTAATCCACAAAATTGGCGGATTGATGCGTATGAAGGAATACCGTGATCACGACCACGATTAATATCAGCCGATAGAAGATCCAAACCAGCGCTGAATGATCCGCGGAACATTAAATTGAGTAGCTCAAATGGAAATCCGCCTGCCATTTTCATTCCTTGTTGCAACATACCACTTATTAATGGTGTATATTCAGAGTTCGCTAATGCGCCTTGGCCAAATAATGTCGATAAATTTCGTTGTTGTATAATATCTCCCGCTGCTGATATCGAATTGATAACGTTTGGCACAAAGAAATGTAGCAAACGGCTTGGTCCAGTAGTGTATTCATTAATACACGAGGGATCGACGGCGGCTGAGTAACAATCACAGTATCCCGCTCCTCGGCACAATAATCCTTCATCTTGAGCGGCATCTTCACCAATAAATATTGGAAGTAGCTCATCATAAGTTGAATGTTGAATTTGTGCGATTACGATTCGTCTGGCCTCTTGGAATAGCTGTTCATCAGTCCACAATGGATGGAGAGCCTGGAGGGCAGCGGCAAGACGATTGTGTTCACGATAGTACACAGAATGATAGATAAGTAGATTAGGTGTTTGTCCGACACGCCCATCACCAGCTGTGTAGCCACCAGTATCTGTTGGGGGTAACACATTATTCAGAAGATTGAATTGTCCGCCTACAAACGATCGGAACGAATTTAATTTGTCTTCGTCTGAACCATATACGAACGATCCATCAATGAAATGAGTAATGGTATTGGTTTGCTGACCAGCTGTAATCTCGCAATTGTCCTTTGGAATGGTGAACGAACGTAGGAAATTTAAACAGGTTATTTTATGATCTGAATAGAAGGAATCATCCTCTGGTACCCGAATCGCTTGGCATACAGATGACGATAACTGGTCTGATAATACTTTAGAGCGATCTGCTGTACAACATTGAGTACCAGGTCCTTCTTGCACAATATTTTTTTCACGGGCGCCTGCGAAATCATGTACAATCATTTGGGCGTAGAAAATTGATCCCGAATTGGGTATAACTCCTGTGGGTGGTGTCGGTGGTGCTGCTGACGTTTCGAATAATTTAGTCGCAATAATACGAGGCGCTGGAAGTTCATTTCCAGAAACACCTCGTTTAATTGCATGAATATCATCTTCGTATAAAGCTGGCATTATACGAGAATATGGCGTCTCAGCCGATCCTAAATATGGCCGCAATAAGTTATTACATGTTCCATCGACGGTTCGGTACTGTTGTTGAAAGAACGGACAGTCCAACGTTGGTAATGGTGTACAAAGTGAACTGATATCAGCTGACGCACAGTCACTTTGATCTTCTAGCCAGTCAATAAATTGTTCACGTGTCATTACTGAAGTACTTGGGTTGAATGTAGCACGGTTTTGAATAATTTGAGCCAATCGGATTAAACGATCGGATTGATCGTAACGTGCTCGCACATTAGATGGAACGCCATTGAAATAGAAAGTATTGCCCATTGGTTCTGTGCGAGGAATATATAAACCAGAACCGTATAAAATTTGCCCTAGGGCACGTCGGGCTGTGTCAATGTTTAGTCCGGGCGCAATTGCGCCTGCAATTAATTCGGCAGGAACACAGCTGTAAAGAGAAAAAATAAATTAATTCTTACTTCGCATAATTGTACGGATTAATAAACTTACATTGTTGATTTTGTTCTTCGGGGTTTAATTGGAGTAGCCGTAGCTACCGAGAGCACAGCGAGCAACACCACCAGTAAAACTTTCATTTTTAAATATTGTAGTAACTCATGTGTGCTACCATTTATATATAACCAATCAAATCAAGATTTGCCAATTTTTGTGTCTTATCAATTGTGATAAGAGAACTCAAGCAAAACAAAATTTTGCAAATTACTTAGAAATTGTTGTCGGTTTGAAACATCTGTACGCTCTATATACACAATATTGAGTACTTATTTATTAAAAGGGTTTTATCTCTAAAAAAAAATACAACACATTTATTAAATTAGTGCATGTTTATGAATATTCTGTTTGGAGGTATTTATGGCTATCTGCAGATCTACAGACCGGTAAAATGAAGAACAAAATACGTTTGTACTTACATAAGCGATTAGTTATAACATACAGTGTTACCACCTCGTTATCTGTGTACTTGGCAATATCAAATTATTATCTAGTATTGTGATGCACATAAGAATTTTATATAATAATCGAGAAAAGGCAAGGCCCTAATAGTGGGCAGCGTAAAAATTTCACGGAATTTAAGAACCGTTCCATAGCTCAACATGTTTTTAACTCGATGTACCAAAGAATCAGTGTAACATTCTCCAAGCACGTGGAGCAAAACTTCAGCTAACTCTTTTTTGGAAAGCATCTGAATTAGATTTAATTGTCGGTCAAGTAACTATTAATAAAAAAACAACTACAAGCAAAACGGAATAGTTTTTCTCTGTATATCTCGGTCAATGACGGTTTACAACTACAATTTGGCAAGTTTTGAAAATTCCGGTAAATATTTCACACAAACTATTAGTGTTTTGAACCTGAACCGATCAAATAGCTCGGCCTTAATGAAAATTATAATACATAATTCAATCCCATCCGCAGGTGAATTGCGAATTTTTTGTGGTAAAAACTGTAAAATAGGCTTCGATTTTGATTAAAATACAAACGAAAGTTTGGGCCAAATGAAACTCAACGAAACTTGCAGAGGGGAGGCTAATTTTATCCAGGTGTGTAATAAAATATTTTTGTGTTAGATTAGACGAAATTTCGGTTTCAGAAAATCAAAAAAAAATTAAATCTGGTGGAACCGCAGTATTTGTGGGAGCCTGTATTTGTGGGAAAAGTAATTTATTCAAAAGCGAATTAGAGACAATCGAGACGTAAATTTAGTAAACTGTCAAGGAGATTTTCAGAATTATTGATCTTAATTCGAAATTAATTATTTCTAAGATTATTATTGTTTTGCGTCAGAAATGAAAATTTCATTAATTTCATTTATGAGTTAGGAGTAAAATTTTAAAAAGTGATATGCCGAATGAAGGAAGCTTGTAAATGATTGCAGATTGAAGTGGGCTGAGCTCTTGGCAGTATTATACTATATAGGTCAATTCAAAACTATATTGTAAGATTTATTGTGATAAAGCTCCTCCTTAGCAGGCAAAACTTTGAGAACTATCTATCAAGAATGATGGAGAAAATTATTCGAACTCATCATCGATATCTTTGAGTTACTGCGAGAACATATATTTATTCCGGGTGACTCTGTGATTGAGAAACCAATATTTAGTTTATTTTACATGGAACTTGTTGGAGAACTTCATAAAATTAAATAAGTTTATAACAAAAATTAAAATCGATAAAACAACGGATGCGTTGGTATTAAGCCCAAAATGAACTATAATTTCATCACAAAATTTGTCTACAAAAAAACTTTTCATTTTTTTATTACGACTCACTTAAATCTAGTTCGAGTTGAGCTTTTTGAATTTATTACCTTAACGAGATTAAAACATAACACTTTACATCTAAATTGTTACGGTTTCAAGCGTGCAATAAATGACTCAATAAAAGAATAACATGAAAAATGTTAAATATTACGATTGGATTGAAAGCATTTTCTTCTTAAATTTTCCATATTAACAAACTGATTATTAGAGCAATCCTATAATAACCATATGGTGGAAATGTGTATACATTTTCATCTCATCTCGAAAGACAAAAAACTAATAAAAGTGTTACACATATTGGATCTGAGAAAAATCTGACTTAAGATTTAAGTTTTGTATATCTTCCATTAGTGGTGATGCCAATTTTTGAATGCGTCTTTAATATATTATTCAATCGATGTAATAGAATTTAACTCTACTGTTGTGAAAAAATTGGATAGTGTTAAACTAACATATTTAAATTCGTAAGGAGCAAATAAAGAAGAAAGAACTAAGAACTTGTTAAATTAGGAGGTATTGTCCCACTTTAACCTATTTCGACGGTTATAGAGATCTTGAAAGATGATCAAGTGGAAATAAAATAAATAATACGAATTAGTTTATGATATCCTCTCATTAAATAAGTAAGAGAATGAAGCTAAAAGACTAGGAGCGAGCTTAGAAACGTCAATCAGAACAATAGATGGATTCCCAAAATGGTACAACATCTTAGTGAAGCATTCGAAGATATAAGGTTCCTCAACAATATCGATTATGTATAATCCAATATCGAATATGTATAATTGGGTGGAGATAAAGGGTTTTTCATTAAGAGCGATAAAATGTTGGCAGTCTGTGGCGGAAATGTTATTTTTTTTGCGTCTGTCTAATCTTTTTTTCCAGTCAGGGATGCCAAATCACCATAACAAGTTACATGATTGAGCAGCACTTCTTTGGATGAATGGCTATGTTAACAAGCCAAATTGCCGTGGTGGTGAGGCCATCGCCTTCAACGGCAAGCGCTACAGGTGATTTTCGGGTATTGCTCGTCTTAGGCTGGTTCGTTAAAATTTCCGGAACAATTTAGTAGAATCCGGTTACAAATAATATACCGGTTTAAAAAAATATACACACGTAGAAGAATATATTCACATACATATACTAATAAAAAAATTATACCAAAAAAAATACGTTGGCTCAATTCGTGGTTTCTAACAATTATATAAACTAGCTAAGATGAAAAGTGGTAGGTATCATAAAAATTAAAGTTAAATTTATCCTAAAAAAAAAAATTTACCTTTACAAATTATCCTCGTTCTTGCGTAGTTTCCATTTCCGCATACTGTATCAATAAGGTAGAAGTAGGTTACCATCCATTCTCAATAGTATACCGTATTTAGGTGGAAGTAACGCTAAGGTATACTTTATCACAATCAGCCAGAATTTGTTGTTAGTCGAAAAAAAATGCGAATAATATACTTATTATTGATATAATATATATGTAGTTATAAATATAAGGTTTTTATTGGTAGCAGATATAAATTGTAAAATTATAAATATTTAAGTGCTAAGCTTTCGATGTCAATTCGACATCATTATCAAAGCTAATGAAATTTTATACTATTAAATTATTGATGGCAAATCCACATTAAACACTGTTCCGCAATTAATTCGCTATACCGCTGATTTCTTTTCCGTAAATTATGACGGTAATAGTATTGGGTGTGTTGTGGTTGTGTGTAAAAATCAAAATCAACCAAACCAATCTAATCATCTACGCAGCATATACCACCTTAATCAAATAGTGATCATTATGCAACTTGCATCGATGCGATTGATGAAATTATTAATACAACAAACTCGTCAGATTTAGTTTTTGTGCTTGGTGATTTGAATCTTCCAAATATAACTTGGAATTTGGACCCGGAACTAAATTGTATTTTACCATGCATACGAGTAAAAATGTCTAAAAGGAAATCTCTCATTCTTAAGTTTCGATTGTAATTTTTATCACATTCATGTATAATGCGATTCTCATATCCATATTTATTTTATTTTTCCAATTTCCTTCATTTAAGATAATAACAAACCGGTGTTGTTGAAAACAATATGACGTATGAAAAGACATATATTACGTTTCCATGGACCGAGTTAAGGGTTTCGTTGAGTTTCGTCTAGTTAATAACATGGCGAGCTAATCCCTATCGTTGCCATGCCATTTTTTCATAGTTGGAAATAGAAAATAATCACTGGGTGCTAAATCCGACGAATATGGTGGATGCGGTACCAATTCGTCCCGTAATTCGTGGAATTTTGCCATAGCGACGACGCAAGTGTACACACGTGCATTGTCCTGATGGAAGAGGATTTTTTTCTTTGCCAAATGCGGACATTTTTCTTTTACAGCCTAGTTGAAACGGTCCAATAAGTTAGCGTAATACTCTCCATTGATCGTTTTGCCTTTTTGAAGATAGTCAACATGAATTATGCCACGTGCATTCCAAAATACAGTAGCCATGACTTTGTTCACTGATAGAATCGCTTTAGCCTTCTTTGGCGCAGATTCACCTCGGAAAACCCACTGCTTGGACTGTTCTTTGGTTTCTGGCGTACTGTGATGAATCCCTGTTTCGTAAACAGTTATGAATCGACGCAAAAAATTATTGCGATTACCGTTCAACATCGCCAAACATTCTTTCGAAATTGACATACGAGCGTGCTTATTGTCAATAGTGAGCAAACGCGGCACCCAACTTGCTGAAAGTTTTTTCATATCCAAATGAGTTGTTAAAATATTTTGCACCCTTTCAATAGAAATGCCCTCAGTCTCAGCAATCTCACGCACTTTCACTCTTCGATCGTTTATCACTATATCGTGGATTTTATCGATCATTTCTGAAGTTTTAACCTCATTTGGACGACCTGGACGATCTTCATTAAAATCACTTGTACGGCCACGTTTAAATTCTGCTGTCCAATATTTTATGGTTGATAATGAAGGTGAAGAATTCCCATGAACTTCTTTGAGTTTCGTTTCAATCTCGTGATTTGTTTTATTTTTTAGAAACAAGTATACTTTATTACCGCTCGGTATTCAAATTTTTCCATTTTTCTGAAAATATAAAAGTTGTTCAATTTAAATGACTAGTAAAAATAAACTAAACAATGAAAAAATTTGTCAATTTGAGAGTATGGTTGGTAAAGGTTATACTACAGAAAAATACCGCTTTAAAAAATTTAGCTACGCCATCTCTTGTCATCTCTTGTCATCTCTTGTCTCGTACTATATATATATATTTTCTGAATACTATAATTTTTCTTTTGACAGATAGAATCTCATTTAACCCAACTACTTTCGTCGAGTTAAGGAGGATTAAGAAATTTAACAAAAACTCTAAATCCGACTCGTTTCCATGATGAGATAATCCGAGATAATCCCGGTTAACTCTGCATATGGAAACACCATAATAGTTTAGTTTACAATTTAGTTTACAATCGGAGGCACAGCGTATTTAAAAGATACTAGTACATATTTAAAAGATACTTCTACTTTGAATGAATTATATGAATCAGTCGTTAATTTAGTTTAGTCGGCAATTTAGTCGAAAAATTCGCTCTCAAGCACACATTCTACGAAACTATTCAACCAAATGTCATGTCGTCAATGACAGCTTTCGTTTAAGAGAACGTATTTCACGGCAAACCAAAAAAGTTGTTACTAGTGACGGAGAGATGGCGTTGTTCTAATCATTTATCAAGCCACTGATTTTGATCAAAAATTGGAAACGAATGGCTTTCGAGTGTCCACGAGCGATTGAAATGAGTTGTTGCGTCATTTGCGCAATGTTAATTCATCAGGTAAATTTCCTGTTTGAATAAAACTAAGCCATTTCTCAAGATCTTTGTTTGCATAATTAAGTAAGATTTCAATATGGATTCCGACTGTCTTTCTGTAAAAGCAAATTTTGATATCAAATTACGAATCCCATAAATCGCGTGAACAATTACGTTGCGTTATATTACGTGAAATATTCCGTTCTTTCTGCAATATACTGATTGATAACGTGATAAAACTCCAAAATTGATAATAAAACTGTGGTTACAAACTCAATTTATCAAATTTGCGAGAGCAGAATAAACCGCAAATTCTTAAATAATTAAATTTGTGTTGTGTGGGTGTGTTGATATCTTTTATAATTAATTATATCTATCACTATGGGACATCTTGAAGAATCTAAAAAAAACAATTTGTTGTTATCAGAAAAGTTTTTTTTTGTTATTTCGTAAAGATATCAATTTATTTGCCATTTCCAAAAAGTCTCTCTCTGCTGTGGTTGTGTACAGCACAGAGCAGCAATATGTACACGATATACCAAAAATGCAAAAAATATTTCAAAAAGGCAAACACAGCAAAAAGTTAACGCCCGAATTTAGTTTTATGCAAATTAACAATCTTTAAAGTTGGTTTTTGGTATAATAATGCTGCTGTACTCGTATACTGTGTGTGTTGTATAATATGGAATGATATGGAAAAATAATTTGGTTTTAAAATAAATTTATGGTTATGTTCTGTGTGGTTGGAGAGTTCTAATTTATCTCTGTGCATACTCGTATATATATAATATGTACATATACATATGTGTACTTATTTAGATATTGATCAAATCGATTTAATTGTATTTTGGTTTACTTACGTATATACCATCCACATCATATGTGTCGCACTATTAAAAAATTATAAAGCGAGCTACCATCACAAAATCTTAGATCCGTTCGTATTCGTATATACGTATGGGTACAAAGCACAAAAAAAAGTTTTGTATAAGTTAAACATAAATTATTTATACACAAAAGATGTTACAAAAGGCGAAAAAACCAAACTTATGTATCTTGGCTTGGCAAAATATACGTATACGTTTTTCCAAAAGATTTTTTTCCCGATTACCGTATATATTGGAAAACTTTTTCAGTGTTATGAGTGTGTGTATGTTTGCATATGTATTATTATTATTATTTTAAAAGTTGTAATACAAAAATAACAAAATTTTCACTTTTCTTTTTCAAATTATGCAAAAGATATACACGAGTACAGTATTTTGGAGAATTTGATTGAAAAATAATTCCTTTTTGTTCAGTTAATAAAGTTTTGATCAATATAATAAACATTGATTACATATGAGACGTGTAATTTTTTGACAAAAAGCTTATAAAAGTTAAATTGATATTTTTTTATTGTGATCATATTTTATGATAGAGTTTTAAATGCCAGTATATCTGAATGTTAACAGAGAGGGGTAGAGTTATAGTGAACATTGATGTTGGGTATATCATGATAATTCACGAACATCACATGAAATAATTTGCAAAAAAGCTGTTTTTTGTTCATAGCTTTCAACACTTGCAAGTAAAGGAAATAACAGGTTTTATCAGTGCTTTTTTGAATATTGTTTGCCCCTAAATGCAGAGTTTGTTGGTTGGTACCAATGATCCTAGTACCCTACTCTTTATATACCTTTGCGTAAGATGTGTCGCCTAATAACAAACTGGATTTGACAGAAATTTTGTTGTACAAAGAAAGAAGCATGGTCAAATCTAAAGTGCCATCTATATTACAAAAGATTAAAACTAAAATAAGACGTCAAGTGTACGTTAGTTTAGTTAGTAAGTTTTTTAGAGAACTGAAACATTTCTATAATATTTTTATTTGTAATCGTAAGAAAATCTTCACAGAAGATCCGCAGATTAAACTTTTTATCAAAATTATAGTTCTAACACCCAGCCTCGGTCTTTTTTGATATTGAGCAAATATTTATGATATTTTTCGGCCGAGGAAATGGCAAGTGGTTAGTTTTGGTAAATTTGAAAACTCTTGAAATTTTTGTTCGACCAAATTAAATGAAATTTGATGACCCTAATGCTGCACCAGCACTTGTAGTACAATCCAATGAAAATGGTACTGGAATTTTTTTACAAATTAATAACAAATTTGTTACACGGTTAGAAAATTTTTTGCAGGTCCCGTTATCCTGCAATTCGTATGTGGGCTGGCGTTAGACAAAGCTGCACCACATTTTTCGTATTTTTGTTAATATTTATTGTATCCTACTGAGGGTGGTACTGGAATTTTTTTTACAAATTAATTAAAACATATCAACATAGTTCAACCCCCAAAAAACTACCCCTAAGGGGTGCAATTCTTCAAAACCCATATTTTTCGTTACAACATGATTTACGCGTTTCTAGTAATATTTATTCTATCGTACTGGGGGCGGTATTGTAATTTTTTACAAATTAACTACAACATATTGGCATAGCTCAACCCCCCCAAAACCTTCCCCTACGGGGTGCAATTTTAAAAAATCTTATTTTTCGTCACACCACGTCTTTTGCATTTCTGTGATTTGTTGTTTTATATAGTGCTGTGGTAGTACTGGAATATTTTTACAATAAAATCGCATAATTTAACTTATAGAAAATTACCCCAAAGTGGAGCAACCGTTTAAAATCATTGTATCGTACTGGTTGATACAAGAAGTTTTTAAGAAATAAATTACAATATATTGGAATAGTTCAGTTCCCAAAAACAATATTTCCCTGCATAGGTAACACCCCTCAAATAGATACCCATGTATTTATTACAACATCCGTAACACCCACAAAACTCGATAATTCTGCATTGAATTACAATCCTATGAAAGAAATGGGTATCCCTGAACTTATTACAACAGCCCACACCGCCCATTGATTTTGGTGGCTTCGAGCTAGTAATTGATTTGTTATGAATGCGGATATCTTTGACCAAGTTTCAATCCAGTTACGTTCAGAAATCTTTTATCTTTCAAAGTTGAGCAAAAACTAAAAAAAAAATAAATCAGCCTTGTAAAAAATGTGTAATTTTTTATCAACCAAATTAGTTTGAATTTGATTATGAAGTCTTCGATTATCATTTTGTCGAGTTAGCTATTGATTGAAAGTGCGATAGACCGATTTGAAGTACGGTGTTATTAAAAATTAAATTTCTAATTAAAGCAAAATTTGGGTATCTGACCAAATTTCAATGTCAATATCGTTTAAAAAAAGGTCTAACTTTTGATAAGGCTGGGTTTACAGGGCGTTGTACTGCACGTTTTATACAGAATTCAATGTTAAACGTACAATCAGCGGGATGTTTACATGGTAAAAATTTATTCGTGTTAAAAGGAATAGCCGCATTTTTCATACGTCAATCACGGCAGTTGTATACTTTTATACTGGTATCGCAGAAGCCAACGGCTTCTTCGTCGGCATAACAGAAGGTTTTGGGTTCATCCTATAAATGAAGAACCAGTGCGTACTAACACATTTGAAAAGTTGTACGGAATACGTTTCCAACGATGTGAAATAGTTTTTCAATTACTTTCGGATGTCTATCATCGAACACCGCTAAATATCCTATTTAAATAAATCGTAACGAGCTCAGCTGTAAGGCTCAACTACATCTCCAACTAAAAAGGTGGATGAACTCATTTCACCTAGCAAGGCGGATGTTGATTTGCCGATCGCTATATGCAAATTACTGCTTCTAGAGGAAGTTAGAAGAATTATAACTAATTGTAATTGTAATAACATGAAGAAGAGGAAGAAACTGCTCTCCATTTGCTTTGCACCTATTTCCGACTAGCGCTTAACAGACAGAAATTCCTGGGAGCTTCTTTTATAAATGACTTGATAGACCTCAGTAAAATGGATATCAAGGATATCCATACGCTTCACTGAGAGCTCAAGATGGTTCGATGAGTAGAAGACCTGATTGTGTCTATATGCCAGTCCTTAAGGACAACCGCCCTAATCTAACCTAACCTATTGATACTGTATAAGTTAGCAGAAAATAAGAGTTTACGATATTCGCCACAAGAAGCAGCTGTTTCACAAAAGAGAAGTTCTAATGATATTTAACAAATGGCTGAAATTTTTAATTTATTTTGTATCGCATTTCTGAATAAAAGAAAATATTCCAGCGGAATAAAATCTTAACAATATTCTATTCTGGGACCTGTCTATATGCTGGACGGAATTCCAGAATTGTCTTAAATAATTATAATGAAATTTTGTTTAGTAAGATTTTATTGAGATTCTAAAATCGATTTTAGACATTTTTTTTACTTTATGCTTGGTTCACGTATGCGATCAAAAAATGATTCGCGAATCAAGCCAATCTTTGAGCGTAATTATTTCGCATTATTACTCATAATTTGTTATTTTTTTTATTATGTTGGATGCTTCCGATCAAAATTTTCCCAAAGTTAAAATTATTTCATCTCGGGCGGGGAAATTTGTATATGTTTTCACTGATTTAATTTTCCTTTGATTCGCGAATCATTTTTTGATCGCATACGTGAACCAAGCATTATATACGATTTTATGAACATAGGGCGTCTACTAGCCTGGACCCTGTTAGTCTATTTTGAATTATTGCTTTCAGTTCTCCCCATGTTTTACCGTGTTGTTTCGCTTCGGCTAGCATCGTTCTTTTCGTTCGAGTTACAGCCCACCTACCCAAGGGTAGGGTGTTGAAGTAGACCGAACTGGTTCTGCGATTACTTATCGAAGGCACCGTAGATAAATTTAATATTTCAGGCATTAGGGGTACAGAAAATGTTGCTTCTATGTCTACGACTAACTGCTATGCCATTGACATCATAAACATTGTCTTTAACATCATGATATGTTGAAAGTTATGATCATCTTTGAATGAACGTTGGATTCTAAACGGAACATATTGTAGTTAATTAAGTCATAAATAAAATTCAGATCCACCTGAAACTGTATAAATTTTCAAGAATTTACTTTATATCTTCTAGGACGTAGCGAACTGGAGTTCAAAAACAAAGGAACAGCAACAAACTTTATTAACCATAGTTAATAATGAAAACAATCGGTTAGAAATGTTATGTTCCCCTGCCTCGAGTGAAAATAACTCGCTATTGCAACAAACCAGCAACTACCGTATAAAGGCGAAATCGAAAACTTCTCGTTTTGACATTGATACACCACCATCGTTTGCGAAGACGTTAACACCATACCACCACATCCCACAAGTAAATAAATTATATTCGTTTATGTCCGAAAGGAGAACAAAAAGGCGTTTCTAAAAAGCACAACAAACTTTAGAAGAAAGGACATTTATTATAAGCAATCTTCAGTTTTTTATTTGTCTTATGTTTTTTCAGTTGTCACATAATTTTTCATCAATATCTATAAGAAAATATTCTAATACAGTGTGCTATTATACTGCAACAAAAGAGAGGTAGTTGAACCTGGGTTACGAGTACACAATTAATATTCAAATGCAGCATCCCCCAACATAATTTGTAACAAAAACTATTAAAACCTCCCTGCACACATATTTTTTATTCAACTTAGTTACACACACACACACGTACTATATAAAAAATGTAAGTTCAAAAGTTGTTGGACATTAACAAAATTCGGTTGACTGCATTTTTCAACATGATTAGCTTTTCACTACGACTAGGGTTGTCGTATATGATAGTTTATAATGTATTTACAACAAAAAAATTTTAACTTTAGGAATTTTTTTACAATTGACAAATTCATGTGCGGTGCGGAATGCATTTCTCGACACACGTTTTATATTTGTATTGTCGCATAAAATTCGTGCGAATGACGCTTTTTGAAATTCGTTTAATTGTTCTGGTGTGAATGGATTCGGGTGATTTGGATTGTTATAGAAGTATCTGTCACATAGTTTGTATCGTGCCAACTGGTCACCGATTATACAGGACAGGGTTGGACCAAATCGAAATTTTTCTTTTACAATTTCTAGTTTAGCGGCGATGTATAGGTCGACGTCGTGTACCGAACTATACATAAATTGTAGTTTTTCAATGTTTGGAGACGATATTTCGGGCGCGAGGTCCTGGAAGTTTTTTATCGTTTTTCCTAAACAAACAGTCGCATATGATGTGTAGCCTTGTACACCAGTTTCGCGTGCACGTTGTATATCAAGTGCCAATAAATCGATTCCAATATCGGTTTCATCCTTAAACAGTCGATTTAGAATTTCATCTAGAAATCCATTAAAATTAGTCGGTTGTATATAGAGGCCGCGAGCGACTTCATCGTAAAAATCGTCTAGCAGATCGGTTCGTCCGATATTGTCGGATAGCGATATTTCCATCGACATTTCATCAGCGTCATCAAAAAGTTGAAATGTTGGCGGTAAAAATGTGTGCTGGTGGCGAAACATGCAGTGTGCAAATTCCACTGTAGATGATACAGAATGTTTGGTGCACGGGGAGAATCGTAACCGTATAAATTTCGGATCCATAAATATCGGTATCCATTCATTATATATGATATGTTGGTACTTAGCCACAACAAGGCTACGCACTATCTGAAACAGCTTTTCGTCCGACCATTTTGGTTTAGCATGCGCTATTAATATTGCAAGTCGATTATGTTCTCGTATAAAAAGCGAATGTAGAATCGCCAACTGCGGTGTTTGGGTGGCACGTCCATCGAACGAAGGAAAATTACGTTTATCGTTGTCGAATAAAAGACCAGATTTAAAAATTCGTACTCGTCTCGATTGGTTGTTTGTGGGACCGTAAATTATCGATAAATCTGGTGATGCTGTTTGAAAATTCATGGGCTTCCGAGCCGATAGATTACAATCATTATCGTAGACGTTTTTAAGTCGATTCACATCGAAACAAAATCGTTTACTGTGCATATGGATGTGATCATCGGGTGGCGCTATAATTGCAGCACAATATTCATCTTGTTCTTCTTTGGAAAATGATTCGGATGAGTCGGGCTTACAACACTTTCGTGTCGAACCGCTTGATAAACCAGCTGGACCCGCACCCATACTTATATCGTGGGCTATAACTTGGCCAAACATAACACAGCCTTGTGTTGGGCCATTTTCATATATCTCGGTTATATTTGCAAATTCGTTAAAAAATTTGTTTGTCAGTAATCGGGGACTTGGTAAATCTTGCGGTCTGCTAGCAGATCGTTGAATATCAGATACACCTGTAAAAAGTTATTCCTTTTATATAGTTTATATTGCTATATTTTATGTGGGTGCCTACCATCATCGTACTTGGGAAATAACATCGAACTATACGATGTACCGGACGCGCCATCTTTGGGCGCACGTAAATTATTACATAAGCCGTTAACTGATCGAAACTGTTGCACTGGATTACACTTTACAACACTATTTGGGGTGCAAACCGAATTCAAATAGGCACGAATACACTGCGAATATTCACGTAAATCGAGATTAAGAAACTGACCCGACTTGCCGTTTAAATGCAGCTGGCTTGCAAATCTACTCAGCTTGAGGAATACATCCGAAAAAATGTAGTCATGCGTGCAATTATGTCGATGAATGGTTCGTGTTTGGCCAAAGTCAGTTTCACCCTCGGCGATTTTTATTTGGTTGTGTAATTTGAGGCACATTGTTTCATTTAGTTCACTTAATACTAACGACGTTATTGTTACATGAAGAAGTAAAATTTTAATTAGCACAACAGAAAACTCCATCGTAAATCCAACTAAATTGATATCGTTACTATACAGTAAATTGAATCAACGGTTAAATTTATTCAGCAAAATACTAAATAGTTTTGTTATCAAATCAACATTTTATATTGTTGTCATGTATAAATCGCTAATATCCGCCGGTTTTTGTTGTGTTATCATAGTTGGGTGACATTTGGACGATTTATTAATAAATTTTACCAAATCAAGCCACTATATATGAACGCGCGGTAATGGTAAAAACGTGTCACCGAAAACAGCAATCGATATGTGATATCGAAATGAGCAAAAAACCGCAAAATAATCACAAGACACGTTCGACTGGCTTTCCATCTTGGTACCACCTCCCACCCCGAAACAAAAACATCTACTAATTTTATTGTTTTCCTTCGTAAGGATAACACAAACCAAACAAAATATTTACAGTACGAAGATAAAGGAGACAAATTAGGAAAAGTCTTTCATTTTTATTTAATTTTGTTTTGCGTCCTTTGTTTGGCTGTGTGTGTGTGTGAGTGTGCGGAAAACCGACAATTGGATTTTCACTTGTTGTATTGTTGTTGGTTTATATTATGTGTAATTGTAATTGTCTACAATATAATAAAATATAACAATAAGACAAAAGGACCTCCGTATAAGGATATAATGGTATTATGCCCCGAACAAAAATTGTAATACGAAAATAAAAGGATATACGTTAAGAAGAAATTTAATACTATTATGTTGTAATAACAATTTTCTTGTAATACTTAATTGTCGACAATTGTGTGACAAATTAAGAAAATCGTCAGACATGCGGTGGAGAATGGTATATAAAGTGGTATATGAAGGAGTCACTTGATTTTCAAATCGATTATGTCATATGTTATAAGGACGTATACCCATATATGTATTATATACGTTTATAAATATTTTCATGGAAATCATGGGAAAATTGATTTTCCCGATTTTCCTATCGAATAAATCGCTTTTTAGTATTTTACTGTCCCCGAAGAGATCAACATATTTTTTAAACCTTTTTTCATCTTTATTGGAATTTTCTTGTTTTTGTTCTGCTCTGCTTGAGTTACAATTATGGATTTTTGCCTTTATATTGTTGATAATATACAGATAAATAGAATATTTGACCTAAATGTTGAATTGAGGAATTAATTTAATAATTATGGGATTTATTATATATCGTAGTAAAGGCCGAACTGGACAAATAAAAGGGTATAATACCTACATGGAAAAAGGTTACCATTATTGTTAACCCTGTAACATTTCAATTGCCCTAGACCCTAAGGCAAATAAACATCACAGTTGTTATTTATTTGTTCTCTACTATTTTAGGCCACGAATTAGAAACTCCACAATTCATAAAGTAAAGAAACACACCCAGCTGCTGACACTTTTTCAAAGTAAATTTTAGGTGCGCATCGTTGCAAATGTTGCAAACAACAAAATGTTGTTGTTAAGGGTGAAAAGAAATTCATCAAATCATCCGTACGTTCGAAATTAATGCGTTGGGTCTTCACGATGTAGTAGTCGTAAAATGACGAGAATTTCTTAAAGATATTTTCGTTTCATTCATGGAGAAACCTACCCCTGAGATCCCTTTGCCGGGGGTAACCAGAAAAATAAAATTATGTTCCTTGTAAATTTTTGACGTGATAAACCCCAGGGTCTTATTGTTTTCATCACACACCTCAAGTAGTCGAGTAGTGCTTTGCGTTGCTTTGGGTAAATTTTTTAACGTATACCGTATCTCCGGGCTGAACAGTTCGTTGTTTTTAATTGAACAATAACCGTATTCTTTCGATTCGAATTCTGAAAGATGACAGTCCCGTAAACGTTGGTCATCATTAATATAAAAGCAGATTGCGCCAAAGAGTGTTCCGTTCAGGACATGATTCACACCAAATTTATCCTGAAATATTATTGAGCAGAATTACTGTCCATTGTCCGTAAAAATCGTTTGAGGTATACTGAAAATCTAAGGAATATCTTTTCAAAGAAAGAATTAGCATAGCTTTTGCTGTAGCTTCTTACAGGTTTCGTAATATAATTTACCGAATTGCAAGTTTTACACTCCACAAAATGTTTAACATATCTTTTAACTCCTTAGCCAATTCCATTCCAGAAAAAATGCGTTGATGTAGGATCATCATGTAATAACGATCAGGTAATAACGTGTTGTTAATCAGATTAATTTCGTGCGAGGTCCGTTTTGTTTTCCCAGACCCAAAATCACAGAAGAGGGAAATATATCGATACAATTTTTATAAGCTCCTATTCTTGAACATGGTTGAGCTGAGGCTTGTTAAAAATATCGTCGGATTTGGTTGGATTTTCACTGGAATTTGAAACTAGTGGAGATAATTCAGATTTAATGGTAGGAATAATGCCAAATTCTCGAAAAAAATTCATTCCCAAATAGACTTGTTTTCACAATTTTTATATTGTTTATTGAAATAAAATCTTCAGATCCTCTACCCAAACCACTCAAGTTAGCTTCGCTATGTATACAGTAAAAGACAGTTGGACTAAACGTGGCCTTCCGTCAGGTGAATCAAGCAATACCGACACACAGTTGAGGGTGAGTTTCGTTGCAAGGATAAACCCAGCTGACAGACCCAAATTGTGGTGATGATCCATAAAATGCATACACGTTTGGATAATTATTTGAACTATAATTTAAAATTATAAACTAATTATAATGAATGCTTACCTTATACAGGAGCACTGAATTTTAGATATTTTTTAGACTACAATTGAGTTGGTTAATTCCACGAATTATTTTCTCTACGATTATTTTACAAAATACTCGGTATACTTTTGTTTTTTCATTTATTGAGAATAGGGAAAGTATATAAAACGCCACAAGTGACAAAAAATGAAGCTCGCTCCAGATACAGCCCAGACACTTGGTTAACTCCTTTTTGTAGTAACAAATTTTTAAGCGAGAGCACAAGTTCAGCAGGACATATTCTAATCGGTACACCATGCGTCCATCATTATCAGAATCTCTAATTTGTTTGACTGATGAAACAGAACATTGCGATCAGGAAAGTTAAAAAAATCTGTGTAAATTGCTTGATATGTCAGAGGTAATGGTGAGCTGATATCCATGACCACCGGTCTTTACCCATCCTGTCACTTTGAATATATTACACTAATAAGTGTATATCATCATATTTGAAGTGAAGCACAGAACTTAAATCATCACTTGAGCTTAATGACACAGTTTCGAAATCAATAACTAACACAATTCTACGGTCGTAACACTATTTAAACACATTACCTATTACTACTTCCAGTACGCTTGTTGCAGGTGAGTTCGGCAGTGGAGTCGATTGCTAAAGAGAGAGAGAGAGAGAGTAATCCAGAAGGCTGAAGGTGAGCCGACTTAGTACGGTTGAATTCCAGAAAGCCAAATCTTAAGATGCATAACGGGATTTCAAATTTCCATATAAAAAATTGTCAAGAGAATCAGCGACGATGTGTATCGAATACAAGAACGCTTTAGAGGTGAACGAGAAGTTGTGCATGTTCGTTCATAGACTGAAGTGATACGACACTGGATATGTCTGTTCGGGACAAATAGATTTAAGGTGGTAGTCGAGTGGTAAAGTTATACACCACCAACTGTTATCAACGCAGAAGTCGCCAGTTCGAACCCGGTTGGTGACTATAATTTTATTAAGTGATTATTATTCTTAACACCATCAATGTTGTCGGATTAAGTATTCCTCTGACGTTTTTTTCATTATAAACTTGTTATTTCCGATAAAATTTAAAAAATTATCTTAACTAATTTTGTTTTAAAATTAATTTACAATCTTTTTTTTACCCGTGTTTTCGTAAATGCTATATATTTTTCAAAATATTGAGGCTGCCGCTTCTGGTGGACCAATCTCGGCTAACGGCATCACTGCAATCTCCTTAGAAATCTTTAGTATACAGTTTTATCCCGATCAATCAATCCATCTGGGTTGCACAGCGGCCGAATATTTGTTGAAAAACTGTTTTTTGTTCGTAATTTCCACGTAAATTTTGGAAAACTGATCTGGACTGATTTTGTTGCAAATTTAATTTATATTTTTTTTTTTCGTCAGAGATTGTTAAAAACGGCTTTTACTTCGGCGATAAGCGAATGGTTTACTACGTAAAAGAAAGTAAAACTTCACGTCGGTAAATTTTATGTAAGAAATGATATTCCGTTTAAACATTTTGCTGATGTGTGACCATAATTAGACTTTTGTGAGTCAACATCGATCTCAACAAAATGGTTCAACAAGTGCCAACGCTTTTATTTCTTAGATTTTACCGGAAAAGTGATTCAGTGGTTAAAGCTTCGGCACATGGACCGAGAAGTAAGGAATTTGAATAACATCAGAGGTATATGATACAAAAGGGAGTTATCATCATCGATTACGATCTCTCTCTCTCTCTCTCTCTCCCTCTCTAGCATTTACATCCCATGAAGGGATTTTGCCGCCCGCACTATGGTCCTCCATCCTTCTCGGTCCATCGCTCTCGTCCTCCAATTTCGACATCCTAATACGAGTAGGTCTTGTTCGACGTCGTCACGCCAGCGCAGACGGGGTCTTCCTCTACGACGTACTCCGGCTGGTTGTTGATGGAACACTTTGTAAATCATTCGTTGTTGTGGAGACCTTGCAACGATTACGATCGATGATGTTTAATAAACACAACTATGATCCTATGTTGAAGTACAGAGTTCAGCGCCGGCCTATCTTCCATGTCAGTCTACAGGTGACATGAAGCTTGCACGGGGAGGGAGATGGTGTACCGTAAAATTCTGTGAGTATATGTGACTGGATGATTTGTGAATGAATGAAAAATGGGTATTAATTGACGCTGCCTAAATATTGCGTTCAGGCTGCTTCACAATCGAGCTCAAACACATACGGCTGGTATACTAAAAATATAAAGAACTTTTTTTGGCATAGGAAGTTCTTGGAAGTTATAGACGATTTTCATATATGTTTATTGTGCTATGTTGAAGCTGGATGATTGTGCCAATCCTAACATAAAGCTGGCACTGAGCAGCTCACCATAGTTTGCAAGTTATGAGTACGAACGATTTCCTGCTTAAGAAGTTATTAAAAGCAACAAATGTTTATTTAAATTCGCATGAGTATTTGAAATTTGAACATATAGCGCTGGTGCTGACAACCTGGTCACCGTTCATCTTAATACGTACCACCTCCAAATAAAAATCGCCATTTCCAGCCTAGTAAGTTCTTGGATATTATATAGACGACTTTTGTATAAATTATATTGTTTAACAGAGTTACCCCTTATGATTCCCAGCTCAAAACAAAATGAATTATTTCCATCCTAGAAAGTTCCTAAGAAGTACAAATTTTTGCCCAGCATTTATTCTAACACGTACCATCTCAAAACATCAATCGTCATTTCCGGTCCAGAAAATTTTTGGAAGTTCTAGGCCATTTTCCTCCAAGGACGTTCTTAACAGATACATATTTTTATGATTACACCCGAGATTTCAAAGTTGGCCATTTTGGATTTCAAATATCAGCAGAAAACAAAAACAAAAAATGGTGACGGTGTTGCCCGCGGCGGCAAGTAGCAATAAATTGTTTTTCTACTAGAAATTTTCTGCTATCTTATTTGCCTATACATACATGTAGTAACATCATATAAAAATAATTTTTGATGCGATTTCAATTAGAAACAAATTTTGAACACCTTGCGCATTCAGCGCTCGTACCGGCACTTAAAAAGCGAATACAGGAACAATTCTATTAAATATCGAAGGTTTTCTAATCGTTCGGAATAGCCTTTAGAATAATATTTGGTTTGTTACGTTAATTTCAAATATCTTTATTAAAGCATTAATTTAATATAGACGATAAATCAAAAGGAATAAATTTTACTTTAAAACCTGGAACTTATTTTCTATTATACTTTCGAATTAAAATTGATTTTTTAACCCTTTTTCAACCCTCAATATATAAAAAATGTGAATGGCACCAATATTGTTTATGCTATTTCCATAATATTTTCCATCCTACGTCGTTTGGTTTTTTTTGTTGGGAAAATTTATTTTTCATTAGTTTCAATGTCAGGACCAGATGATTTTAATATTTTGTATATGTACCGCATAAATTATATAAAATGGATGACAAAAGTGTCAATATAATCAGGGGGAGTTTTGAAATTTTATTGGGCCATTCTACTGTACCAAAAACACATTTAATAATAATACAAGTATTGCAATCAAATAATGATAAACGATTTTATATCTAAAATAAAAAGAATCATTTGTTATACATTTCCAATAATAATTCTGATATTTAATTCAATTAAATGTGTGAAAATGAGTGCGCACAATTCCACAATTATAATTTTCCGACACATTTTCTATTTCTCATGACTAATCGAGTAATCGGTCATGTTTGGTTATTTATAATAAATAAAAGGAATCAAATTGGGTTTTATGATTAATTATACTTATGTTGATGTTATAAAAAACAATTCATATTACATACATCATAATATGTAATATATGATATATATTTTGCCCTTTGAACATGACCTATTCGATCGAAAGGACATCTACATAAATTACACATAAATATATGGTTTTATTATACCTATTATATAACCTAAGCTAAAATTCTATAAAAATTCTTGTGCATCTTATTTTTGTGAAAATAATATAATAATTAATTACATAAATTATTTATTTAAATTTTCTCATATAACAAAAGTTTAATTTATATTCAACAGCAAAAAAACAAAAAAAACGAGAGAAAATCAGGAAAATAGTTTTTCATTTTTGTATTATTAAGATAAAATAAAAACAAGAAAACTTTTTCTTGAATAAAATAAATAACGGTACACAATAATAAATAGTAAATTTATTTAAATATTATTCAGGAAACCAATATTTAAATTAATATTGTTATATATTATAAAATACCATATTAGAGTGAGGTTAGGTTTTTAAGGAGAATTTTGAATTATGTATATTATATATTTTGTTAGAATAGTGATAATAATAATTATTTGTGAATAGAAGATACGTTTATTAGTTGAAATCTGTATTAACAAATATATTTTAAAACAAATCGATAAAATTTTAATTTTTTTATTCTAAGAAAAATGATTTTATAATTTGGTTATGGTATAGGTACAGAGTGTCTCATTACTAACGCACACATGGTTCATAACACCTTCCTCCATTACTATGGATTTAAATATGCAGGTTCTTAAGTAATTTACATTACATCCAAAAGATAAAATGTATGAAAATGTAAACAGCTATCCAGAATTTTTCTGCAACAACTGCGTTAGTAACATATCAGCAGCGTTGTGCCGTATTGTCTACAATTGTCTACAAAGATTATTAATATTCTACACGTGTAGAGAATGTATGTAGACTGTTAAAAAATGACGTCGACAATTTCTTTGTTAATGGAACCATTTGCCTTCTTTTCTACCGCCCATTAAAAACTTCGAACCTTAATTTTATAATGGCAATGACATTTGATTTGAATTCACATATTTGAATTACCAGAGGCAGGTGAAGCTGGTGGTTTTTTGATTTGCTGATAATTCTGAATTTGCAAGTGACGTGTACAATTTCAAAAGAAACTTTTTAACTAGTTCGAATATTTTTTCGTAATTATTATGTTTTCGAAATGAAATATTCAAATGTTGACATCTAAAAACGGGAAAAAGTTAAATTTCGCTGATAGGAGGAAATAGTTACTCTATATGGCGCTAGAGTGTGTTAATTGAAAAATATATGGCATTACAAATAAATTTTTTGAAACTGATCTAGATTTTACAATCTGACAACTAATAATTAGTGAAATCATCGAAAATTTAATTTAAAAATTTCATAGTGGTATACATTTTCATAAGTTGAATTCCGATTGTACTACACGTGTTCTCAACTGTTGGATTGCATAATGGTCAGGATTTGGTAGAAGGACGTCGGAATATATTTCTCTAAACTATTGGTCTAGGTCGATTTACATTGGAAAGGGTCCCTTGGGCTATGCACGCGGAAGAATGATTCTAAATTCGGAAAAAACCAAACACGCAAACGCTCTAACTCAAGTGTCAAATCTTTTCCTGGAGATAAAGAATTTTTAATCAAATTTTGAGACAATTTGCCAAAATAACACTATATCATTATGTCAGAAATGAAGTCAGAAGTAAGAAAATAATAGCGCGTGCAAGGAACATTCAAATTAGAAGGCCAAAGCATTGCAGAATCAATTTATTATGCTACACGAATGCGTTAAATGATACACAAATTAATTTGAAAACCAATGTTGATGACTTCACAATATACAACTATGCTAGTGTCATCAAGCGACCTTTTACTGGTTCACTAAAATTGATTGTAAACTATCAGCTTCTACATTTTTTTCCTGTTTTACACACTACCTGAGAAGCTTTACAAAAAATCCTCCAATATTTCAGATGGCTGTATATTTCAAAAATGCAATATACTTTGGCAAATGCTCAACTAAACTTCGCAAATATACACTCCATTTCAATATCACAAATGTGTCTTACAAAAGAGCAAACTCAAATGGAATGCGGTTCCGTACATAGTTGTATTGAAAGGAACTTTAAAATAGAGTAACTGAATTTTCAAGCGTTTATGTTAAATCATCCAAGGGAGCTGTGTACAAGCCAGACGCATTTGAAGTAATTCAACTCAATTATGAGTTATGTATTTCAAATATTTCACTGGCTCAAAATCTCAACACACATACGGGTTCAATTAAATTTAAAAGATTCATTTCAAGACCTCCCAACGAGTTGCAAAACCTCGGCTCGTATTTTAAATTTTCCACAGTTACTCAAAAAATAGAATCATCTCCAGGTTTTAAGATCGGTAATATCACAGGATTGCGACTCGTTTTATGAACTACTTTCACATTCTCGGGAAAGTCTTGTTGAAAGAGATGAAGAATCGGACATGATTGAACCTCCCGTGAAAAATCTAAACAAAAAACCAGTAATTTAACTAACATTTTTTGTCCACATTTGAGTAGATATTCTACATTTTATTTTAATTCTTCGGTTGGTCTAAAAGTTATGACGTTTATTGTTTAATCAATTTACTTACATTTGGACATTATTATTCTGAGAACAAATATCCAGCGGGCGAAGATTCTACAAATGAGACCATTCTACATTTTTGGCAAATTACAGCTCAATTTGTAAGTATTTTATTTATCTCAGCCCGCTGGATGTGTCTATTGTTTAAAGGTACTGCCATATCAAACAGTACATAACCGAAAAATAAGTGTAACAGCAATGCTACTGAAGTTAGCCGAAAATTTCAGCCGAAAAAAATCTGCATTATTGACATATTTTGTATAATTATGATGATATTAGACGAAAATTCCATTAGCAGTAAATTTTCGCCTCACAAAATTGGATTATCAATAAGACTTGATATCACATAATTCGCATGTTGTAACATGGACTGGGTGAAGTAAGACCAAATCGTAAATGGCTCGATCCCATATGTTTATAATTTGTCTTGTTACTGGGCAAAGTATATGAACTTTAGCACTAACAGTGAACACACCTGGTTCAACCTCAGAGCATATTTTGTGTAGCGTCACAATCAAATAAATTAAAAGCTAGATGGATGTTTAGTGGTAATATTTACTTGGTGAGCTTTTAATTTATTTCAACATAAAATGGTACATAAAATATGATTTTTGGGATGGATGTTCACTGTTACTGCCACAACTCAAACTCATTGGTCCCTAACACAACAAATTATAAACATGGGATCGAAAACATTTTATTGTTGATTTTCCGGTTCAAAATGATTATACTGCTTTTTACCGGATAAAATGTATTGTCCCAGATTCAGTAAGTTTCAGTCATTTCGAATAAATGTGGGGATTTTGAGTAAAGCTGCGTTCAAATTAATGCAATATGTTGCCTCATTCAAATTCGATCAAATTTCGATAACAAATGTGCCCTGTTTTCAAAATACGGCACCTCCAATAACCGCACCTTTCTCGTTTGACGCGTTATTATAATTGTTTAAGTAACAGGCCAACTTAAAATGTGGTAGCTACATAAGTCGGCGTACTAAATGACATTTTTTAATACATATTTTGAAATCCGAACGAGGCAACATATTTCAATAATTTAAACGCAGATCTACTTAATATTCTCATAATTATCCAAAATTTCGATGCGAAGCCTCATAGTTAATTCAGGGGCCTAACTATTGAATTCAACACTCATTTTCGAATGCTTTCGTTTCCCTATAGTAGACAAAAGAAGAAAAAAGACAAATGTATGCACTTTTTACTATCATTTTCTCTTTTGTTTCTACGCTTGCTATAGGAAAACGATAGCCGTCGAAAATTAACGTCGAATTCAATGGGAAGGCCCTAATATTCGAAGCAAGATGTTTATTGATCAGCTTATTGTTGTTAATGTTGTCAGTTGTAAGTTGATTGTCGTGTTGGGTGTTGGCCAAGTTGTTCTTAATACCAGAAATGATTTAATTTTATTACTGACCGTTTCATTAATAATCAAATCGAAATTTCCGATAAACTTACTAATTTTCGCGAAATACTTTCCGTTGCCAAAATTAGAAAGCACGATTGATTTGTTATTAGCGGCAATGCAATCTTCGGTACGATCTAACGAGGAAGAAATTTCGACAAAACTATTGCACAAGAAATTTAACTTCTACTCCAAATTAAACATTCGATGGGGTAATCGCCATTCCACATAACTCGCTAATCGGTCTACTCTAAATTTATGTTTATTTTTACGTTCAACCTAAATATTAATTCTGTCACTAGTTGATTTCGTCGTTTCCGTATCTGTACAATTTTCTTGTAAAATTGACCAGTCCGATTTTAGGCTAGAAAAACTTTTAGATGGATATTTACTGGTCAGTGAAACTTAAGATCATTTCAGACCCGAATACAGTGCAACTAACGCTGTTATATTATACTGATGGTCTATTACGAAATTTTCGAAAGCGTTTTTCCGAAACTATCGACCTGTTCGCTAATGTCGAAAATTAGTATTATGAATTATTCGATTGTATCAAAAATACGAAAATCAATCGATATACGACACCTTAAGTTGACGTAAGTTTTTGATAATGTCGAAATCGAAATATTTCATAATAGGTCCCGCTCAACCCCTACGCACAAGACACACATGACAATTTCAACCATAATTAATGAACGGGAGAATATTTATATTTTAGAAAGAGACAAAAAGGTAAGGATATTGCGTACTGGGGGGCTATTATGAAATCTTCGATTTCGATTTTTTTCGATATCGATAAAATTCGATTCGACGCGGATTTGCCCTATTATGAAATTTTTCGATTTCGATTTTCTTCGATATCGAGAAAATTCGATAAGTCGAAAAAAATAGATAATAATTTCGACTGTGATTTTGTTATTTCGTTTTTACGTTATAGTGCAGTGTGATTAAAATTAATTAAAAATGGTAATTAAAATAAAAAAATATTTTCTTTCATTTGTGTGAAACATTTCAACAATTCATTAAAGATTGAATATAGACAGTATCGGTTTTCTGCCCATCCAATTGATGAAGACTTCAAAAAGGATGTGGCGTCAATATACATGAGACAACGATATATTTAGAAACGACAATTTATTTAGAATAAAATCACATGGTAGAATACAATAAAAGTCATTTCATGGTAGAATACATTAAAAGTCGTGCCTTTACGACAACAAACAAAAAAGTTATGACCATTTAAAGGCGAGATTTTGGATAATTGAAAAAAACCTTAAAAAAAATATCATATCTCAGTTACCGTGCCACTTAGGACATTAGTTCTATGGGATGAAAGCTTACAAATGACCCAACAATCTGCCAAAAAAAAATTGTCGGTCCATGCGCCAAACACCCTGTATATTTAATTAACCTTATAATGACCCCAATTATAATTGTCGTTGTCGTCTCGATATCGTTTCGACGACAAAAATTGGTATTATGATTGTCGATTGTGAATCGCACTTTGTCGTAAAATCACCATTTTCTATCGATGACATTTTAGTTGACGACTAGAGCTGATGTTGTTCATATCTATTAAAAATTATGTTGTAAAATGTAAGTTAATAAATAAATTTGATATAAACAATTAGTTGATTTTATTAAAATTTATTTATACTATGATTATTATAAAGAAATATGTATTTATTTGTAATAAATATAAATATGTCTTATTTTTTTTTTTAAATTACCAACAAACAACAGTTTGAATGTTTATCAGTTTAATGAGCCAAAACCCTGACATTGCTCGTAGCTATATTAAATCGGGAAAAGATTTTAAGACAGCAGAGTAGTTTGTGGGATCGGTTCGCAGAAGAACTTAACAGTTTGGGGCCTCTTACAAGAAACACGAATAACTGGATTAAGGTTTGTTACACCGTAATTCTGTATTTAAATATTAAGATGAATTTCATTATATATCTTTATTTGTTATATGTATGGAGTGACATGAAATTTAAAATTCGGAAGAAAATGGCTCATAATAAATCGGAGGTAAAGGCAACGGAGGTGGCCCTAATAATTGGAGGTGGCCCTAATAATTGGAGGTGGCCCTAATAAGTTTTTCACATTTACTGCTTTGGAGGAAACCGTAATAGATTTGCTCCAGATTGATAAAGCATTTAATCCACCAGGTCGTGCATTTGGAAACACAATAAATCTGACAACTGCAACATATAAAAAACATAAAAAACGCAAAACAAATGAAACTGACAATTATTTTAAACAATAATAAAATTCACAATTGTTAATTTTACAAAATTAAAATAACAGTTATTTAGCTCTTTTATTGTTTTTATTTATTAGTACTTAAGCTTTCGGAACCATTTCCTTTTCATGTCAAAATTATTTTAAGTTTGGGAAACAAATTTTGTCCTCCTTCAATTGGCCATTCAGTTCCGTATTTCAAAATTATTTCGGATGTCGAAAGTGCAATTTTTCATTTGAACGATAATGATCGTTATACTATTCGGAACCGTTTTATAAATATTTTGACAAATTTTAAATATAAATCTAATTCAAATATATTAACTCCTTTTGAAAATCGTATTTTAAGTTATGTTAAACAATCAAAATCATTTTTGAAAGCTAATCCAAATATTGTGGTAACTCGTGCGGACAAAGGTAACGTAACTGTTATAACATCACGAATTGAATATGTTACAAAAATGGAAAATTTACTCAACGATAACACAACATATGTAGAATTACCAAAAGATAATACAGTTCCGATACAGAAGTCAATTAACACAATGGTTAAAGATTGGAAAAATGCCGGTAATGTGGATGAAAAAACTAGAAAAATGTTAACCAAATATAATTCGGTAATTCCAAAATTATATGGATTACCAAAAATCCACAAACCTGGTTTTCCATATAGACCAATAATCAGTTCAATTAATGGTCCAACACATAGTTTATCGTCTTTTTTGGGTAATATTTTAAAATTTAGTATTGGTAATACAAATTCAAATATTCTAAATTCGGAAGATTTCAAACAAAAAATTCAGAATGTTACTCTTCCTCAAAATTACCTTTTAGTTTCTTTGGATGTTACGTCTTTGTTCACTAATGTTGATAATAGACGTGTGACTAACATTATTAAAGATAACTGGAGGAGTATTAAACAAAATTCAAAAACTAAATTGACTAAAGTTCAATTTATGGCGGCATTGCAAATAGTTTTGAATAATTCTGATTTTTCTTTTGGCAATAAAATTTACAAACAAACTTTTGGTTCTCCAATGGGTTCTCCTATTAGTCCCATAATCGCAAATTTAATGATGGAATTTTTGGAAAAAATGGGATTAAACTCTTTGGATTTTCAACCTTTATTTTATTTTCGTTATGTAGATGATATTATAACGGCAATCCCTGAAGACAAAATTGAAATTTTTCTGGATGTATTTAACTCTTTGGATAATAGAATAAAATTTACTGTTGAAAAAGAAATTGACCACAAAATTTCATTTTTAGATCTACTTTTAATTCATGAACCGGATGGTAAAATTTCTTTTGACTGGTACCATAAAAATACCTGGTCTGGTCGTTATCTAAATTTTATTTCTTGGCTTCCTATTTCTTACAAAATTAATACAATAAAAATTTTAACTCAAAAAATTCTAAAATTGTCCGATACTAAATTTCATTACAACAATTTCAAACTTTTGGAAAACACTTTGGTAAATAATCAGTATCCTAAAAAATTAATTAATAAAGTGATTTGGAAACAAAGAAGTTATCAAAATTGTACATTAAATCCTGAAATTGAAAGTACAAATTATTTATCTTTACCTTACATAAAGAATCTTTTCGAAAAATTAAAACATTTATTTAAAAATTATAATTTCAAAATTATTGGTCGTTCAGCTATGAGTTTAAATGATATTTTGTTTTCAAAATTAAAAGATCCGATACCATTAAAGAAATGTAACGATTGTAACCTAATTTATACCGGACAAACTAAACAGTTTTTGCGGGAGCGGTTCTTTCAACATTTACGTGGTGCTTCGGGAAATTCAAATTCAAATCAAATAAGTGCACTTTCGGAACATATTAGAGATACCAACCATAAAATTATTTTTGAAGATGTAGAAATTTTGGAAAAACAATCAAATTACAGGAAACGATCTATTTTGGAAATGTTACATATAAAATCTAGTTCAAATTCTCTAAACAAAATTAACGATTTTGCATACATTGGCAATTCATATAATCTATTTTTATAATTTAATTTTTTGCTTTTACACAATTCATATTTTACTTAAGATGGATAAAATTGTTTTCAATTTATTTTTTTAGTCAAATTTTATTTTGTAAAGTGTTTTCCTGTAGATATCAATTTTTGTTGCTTTGCTAAAATAAAGAATATATTTTTTCTAGTAGCGAGCGATATCTACAGGAAAATAGCTACGTTTTAGTTAGCCTTGATTTCGATTTTATTTTGTATAGAAAATATTTTTTTGTTAAATTGATTTACATACTTTTGAGAATGGAACCGAAATGGTTCCGAAAGCTTAAGTACTAATAAATAAAAACAATAAAAGAGCTAAATAACTGTTATTTTAATTTTGTAAACTTATAAGCTCATAAAACAATTTAATTTGTTAATTTTGGCTAATAAATACACAATTACGTATTTTATTTTAAGGTTCCTGTGGTAATACTAATATGTCGTTTCGTTATTGTTACATAATACCAAATGAGAAACGAGACGACAACACCGAGTCGTGTCGATTGTAAAACGACACGACAATTATAATTGGGGCAAATTTTATAAATAATTTTAAATACATTGTTCACACCAACAAATGATCAACATGTTTGGAAAAATTCGAACGGTCGAATATAAATTTCGTCTATACTAAATGGTCATCGTATAGTGCGTTCGAAAAAATTCGCCTCTAATTTTTTTATTAAGGTTCATAATAGGGCGAATTTTCTCGATAACGAAAAAAATCGAAATCGAGAAATTTCATAATAGCCCCCCTGCTTGCGGCCGATATTATCAAATTACGTAAGACGTCAAGACCGCATCAAGAAGAAAAATGAAGGTTGGAAAAATTTATATTTTTGAAAAGAATTTTAGCAACAAAATAAATAAAGCACAAAAATATTTTAATGAAATTCTTGCGGCAACTGATTTTTTAATAAGTTAGTTTATTTATTTATTTATTTTATCCCTCTCGGGGGAAAACTAATAAATTTTCATTGAAATCTATACACAGAGCACAAGTTGGAGCGTATCCCCATTCCACATAACTCGTCGACAAAAAATGTGTACATCTTAATATTTTTATTTTGTTTTTAATGAAAAATATTGGAAAATGAAGCGAAAAAATGAAAATAAGATGTTACATAAGAAAAGCTTAAGCAAAAACTTTCAGTTCTACAAAAGCATACACGCTTTATGTGTATTAAAAATTTGAAATGATAAAATTTTTGTTTTAATTAAAATGCACAGAGTTCTAGAGTAATATTAAATTAACTTATGTTTATTCTAAATATCAAATTAGGTTTTTTATTATTCGAGATAACATACGAGAAGTATTTTTATTCATATTTATTTCATACGAGAAGTATTTTAGAGATATTCCCGGAGGTTGAATTTAACCCGCCGTCCAGTAGTGTCTTCATTGACTAAGAAGTCCTCATCAGTTTCATATTTCATATTATTATAATCCCTTAGTATTCGAGCTATTCGCTGCTCATCTATGGAGCTTTGTCCAGATAACATATCCATGTTGCTACTTTGAGGAGAAGCAGCACGACTTCCAAATGAACTCGCATAATCTTCAACATCCATATCAATTAATTGTAGGCAAGAATTACATGATTGGGCAAACTTCATTGGGTTCAGTGTAATTTGGGTTAGGAAATGTTTACGAGCCTCATGGACATCCTGTAACATTTCTTTTTCGTATTCTTCTGCTGGTTCAGATTCGGAAAATTTTCTTCGTGGTTCTGGTGCTTTGGGCCGGCCTGGTAGACCGAGTATTTCTTCACTGAATGTGCGTATCATTTTTTGGTTTTATTATATTTTTCACGTATATTAAAGCAAATTAAAAATATTAGGGCCGAAAAATAAATTTAGATAGTTAAATTTGGATAAATAGGACCGAAACGCTAGTTGCTAACTAAACTTTTATTTAGTTTCGAGCAGTAGTAGTAATATTGTTTTGTGGTTTGTTGCTACTGCGATTTAGAAAATTTTATGAGTTGCTCTATATTGAGCAACTCAATTAATATGTACCTTATTATCTCGATGAGTTTGATGAACAATTCAAATAAAGTTAATGTTATGCATGATAAGGATCAGATATTTGTTAGCATTCGGTGAGTGGGGAATTTATTGTTGTGGTAAAATGATTTACTTAAAAATATTTTAACGAGTACTTAAAAATACGATAATTACTAGATATGTAGGTACATTGAGCCAGTTTAAAAGAGCTTTCATGAAATTGATTTAATTGGTTTTGTTCATATCAGGCGCAAGAAAAATGTTGGGTGGTTGGCATGTGTAATTCTTGTTAATGTATAGTCATTTGAAAGAAGCCTTATCTCTTAAGACGTAAATCCACACACTTCTTGTCAAAATATCTTCTTTGTTTGACTTATTAAACGCTAAAGTATTTTATTTTAGTTTGTGTTTGGCCTATTATTTATAAAACCTTTACAACCGTGAGGAAAATCATGTACATATTCAAAATGTAGGGCTCCTCGCATTTCTAAACTCAAGTGCCTAATTTTGGCAGTAAAATACTTGGAGAAGCCTCACAGCTGGAGATTGTAATCGGGCCGGGCCCAACAAAAAATTAAAAAAAATGTAGGTTAGTTAGTCTTGATCCATGCGTTTGGTACATACTTCAGCGATAAGCTATCATGTTTTGATCAGAAGTAATTCACGGCTTAGTTTCATCTAGGATTTTCTTCGTCTGAATACAAAGACGTTTAATTTGATCTAATTCTTGGCACCTTTGAAGTTTTTCGGTTAACATTGGGTAATACCAATCGTATGGAAAAGTACGGGTTTTGTATACCACCTCTGAGCATCAATTATTATAGGTATTACAGAATGGAGATGATAGATTTGATAGATTTTGGGACTACACAGAGGTATGTTCAATCTGATCCTTTGCAATTCTATAACATTGATCAGTTTACTACTTGCATGACGCCGATGTGGATCTTCTTTAGTGTTTATGAGCATACAAATGAGCATTTGTATGCTCATAAACACTAAAGAAATACACCTTCTATGCGATGAAGTCTCAACAATGTATATTGATCATCTTATCCATACTATCATGAATGTTGACTGATATTAATTGATATTGGAAAAAAATCACGCCCCATGCATGTACAGTACAGAAAATAAATGGAAAACTAATTCTCTAAATCCACAACTAGGTTGCCGGTTGCTTTACGAATTAGTGCTAACAGCACTACTCTTGATATTCCCCCATAAATAGCCTCGTTTGAAAGTTTGTGGCTTTAGTCATTTCACATACAACAGAATGTAGATTATGTATAGGCTTCTATCGTGATCGGTTAGTTCAATTTCCGGTGTAACAGTTCCAGCGTTTTTGAAATGCCCATAAGAGCAGCTGATGAAATGCCTTGTGCTGTAAGTCGTCGTGAGTTGATTGCTCAATAGTTTTCTGTTGGAATTATTGGACCTCGACTGCTACGGGTGTATTTTCGCATGCAGCTTTTTCTATCTTTATAGGTAAACAAGGTTACTAATATTGTCGCCTTTTGTAAGGATTTTTCAGTTCCCCTGTTTGTTTTCTTCCATAGTTTGGAACCCGTTGCATCTCCGAAATCAATTCGAACAGCTTTTTAATTGCTTTCAGCAGTGTACTTTTTTGCGGCATGTGTTAACCGATTAAAACCTCATTAGCCTGTACTTTATCATGCTCACATAACGAAATATTGATCCACCGACATTCCTAACACACAAATAACCTCCCAAAATCTATTTTAATTTTTGATAACAAATAATTGCCAATATTGTCGAAATCATTTTTATTTTGTATCTCTTTTATATTTACAAGTGCGTACATAATACGAGAGATAACGATAAGGAAAACTTTTTGATTTAAAAGAAAAAAAATCTAAAATTTTTCCCCAGTGATTACTTTCAATAATAATAATAATAACTTTTATTGATTGCAGATTTCAAAAGACAATCGGAGATGTCGAAGATCATAAAATTTATTTTATTTTTTTATCTTTTTTTATTGTTTATTGTTATAAGAAGGATTGAGGACTATAAAATTTTATTTTATCTGGTATGATGGCGATGTATATACGAGTAGATTACGAATTGATATACTTTAGCACATTGGCTTAGTTTCATTTTCAATACATCACCACACCACATAAACCGGAAACTCGTGTAATTTGAGTTTCCTTATCGGTGATTTTATGCTGAAAATTTTATTATTTACCGAGAACGTTAGATTAAATTTTCGCCAACATTTAACACTTATTTTGAAAAGCTGAGTTCGATACGTTGATTAATCAATATAAAATAATTATTTTGAACTTTAAATCAATATGAACTGGACTCGTGCAATAAAATCATTTAATATCTTCATTACATAAAAGACGTAAAGACGGAAGTGTCTTATATTATGTGACTAAATCAATATTTTCACTACTCATCACGTATTATGTGCTTTATCTATCATTAGTATTCATCCCATGATTCATTATTTTCATTTGGGAAAATTTTCTACTTTATATAGTTTTATATGTCTTACATACCACGACTCCATTTGTAGTCTGTATGTGTATCGTTTACGCGTAAAACTATTCCTAACGAGGGGAAATTAATTTTATTTTAATGGAAATTGTTGTTTCTAAGGTGCTTAAAAATTGATTTTTCTCCAACAATTAAATCTTATTTAAGCTAATTAATAATTTATTGTAAGTTTGATAAATTACATGTTAACTATATAACCAACCTACAACAGAAGTCCTTCCAAATGTCATCTCATTTGAGCACGAACTTTTATCACCGAAATTTTTCTGTATCCAATAATAATTCCGGTAACAAGCCCCTAAACATAAGAACATATTCGTTTCCAGGTTCAATATCACTAAGCAAACGTTAGTTAATTCCATTTTGAACTATCGAAACTATGTTTGACTGTCTAATGTCTCCAGCATAATGGCCTGAGTTAACGTACCTGCACAAAATTGTTGATCTACTCGCTAATAATATTCATACGCGAAATATTTTTGCAAACTCAAGCAATTTCTTATGACATGTTTGCACTCACCAAAACTAATTTAACCAACGACTTCAACAGTAATGAATATTTTACGTCAGATTAAAATGATTCCCGCAAAGGAAACCTCTTGTTTCAATGAATAGAAAAAGGTAGATCGCCGGAAATCTGCTACCATAGTTCTTTACACTGTCCTTAGTAAAATCAGAGAGCAAGTTTAATAATACTTCTTGCACCTGTTACGACTCCACGGTCATAACATTGTTCGTAAAACAAAAATCTTGTAGAACATTTTTTGGTGCGCGAATTTGTTTTGGTTGAGTCAGTTTCGTTGGGTTTTTGATAATGAAAAGTTTTTTTTGTGAATTTGAATAAAATAAGAATAATTTTTGTTGTTAAAACAAAAAAATAAAAAACAATTGAATAACTTAATTAACAGAAAAATAACAGAAAATTTTCAGTTAATAACGTTGAGTGCTGTTACCAAAATTTTGAAGTATAACTGTCTGGTGGTCTATTTGCAAGGGTGTGCCGCAACGGGTGACGCAATTAATTAGCAGTTCACCACAGTTTTTTTTACGAGTGGCCAGTTGAGGCCATTCAGTTTACGGTAAAAACGAGACAACGCTGAACTGCCCAACTTGTGACGGCCTATCTAGGCCCAATATATTTTTAACCAAAGGCGGGAAGACGCCCAATGTTTTTATTTTTGGAGTTTATCGGCGGTTGGGCCACATCGCTGGAGTCTTTGTATTAGCCGCTACAAGGCCGCAACGATCCGGGTGAGGTATCACTTGTAGCATGGCGGCTACAAGGCCGCAACAGTAGAGGTACCATTTATTTTATTTTTCTCTAAATTCAATCTGCCATTCTTATTTATTAAAATTTTTTAATTATTCATTTTCGATTGTCGATTTCCAAATCTTTCCAAATTTTTTTAACGGTTGTGCGTGCGTCTAGAGTGCACGTTGGTCTCGCCTCATAATTTTGGATATTCGTTCAGCTATTTTTCTTTGCCCTCTTTTCTCCTCGAGTTGTAGGTAGCACATATAAAAAAAAATTACATGGCCAATCCTGGCATTTGGCTTATTTATTTCCTGTCTATTTCCTTTCTTTATGATTTTGTCGGTAGCCCTACTTTCTTTGTTTCTTTATTTCACTTTTGTAAATAAAATGAATTACTAAATAATTTTTCGGGTCGGTATGAAGGAAGGTGTTTTTCATTTTGTGTCGGTTCCATATTTACAGGCTGGGCTTGTCATTCCCCATGATCCCTTTGGCAGGATATCCACAGGGTTGGAGTGTTGGGTCTAGCATATGTGTCGTCCATTTGGTGACGACCGTAAAATCCACACGGTCTCCCCGTGGCACTTCGGCGGTCTACTGCTGTCGAAATGTGAATTGTGGGGGATTATCTGGAGGTCTCTCCGGGTGAAGAGATGTCTGGTCTGTTAAAGAGATATCCCTACATTCTAATGCTGCTTCATTGTGGCTGTGCATCGGTCTTTCGGGGTCGATGGGTCATTCGGGTGGGGGGGGGGGTTCTCCCCGGGCGTCTCTGGGTTAACCCAGGTATTATTAAATTTGTTTAGTTCCTCAAGTTTCATTCGACGAATTATGGTGTCTTCATTTAATTTCAGTTTTTAATTAGCTTTTGATTTTGATTTGTCTGTTCCACGGTGTAGGCCAGAAGCACACATGCCTCTGATTCCACCACGACTCATGCTATTACCCTGAGATCTAGCCGGCAAAACATCACCGTGAGAGAGGCCTCTGTGGGTTTAGTGAAAACTGCGGGTTGGCTGAGAGCCATCCGTAACACGCCTATTAAGAAAATAAAATAAAAAATAACCCATCTCTAGTTCGTGTTCATACTTGTTCCCCAGATCGTGTGTATGACTCAAGGTTCTTAATGTGATATCAATGTACTCTACATTTATTTGGTGTAGAAGGGCAGCCGAAGTGATCTTGCAATGGTGAAATTTGTTTTGCAGGAACTTGGTAATTTGTTAGGTTGAATGGTCATCTCCTATCACAATTATATCAAACTTTTCGTTTGAAAATTGTGACTATTAAATGATCCATATAGCAGCGCTACTCTCCGAAGAGCTAGCATCTTCAGTGATGGTCGCACAACCAATATTGAACGGGATAGTTTTTAATAGGCTCTTTATTCAGTACAATAGTAGCTAACCAGTAGTCCGGCTTTGACTCTTAATTTTATAATCTTCAAGTTGAAACACAGGACCACCTTACTCCAATTATCGTACAACATATACTTCCGTCATTCAAAGCCACTCTAGGTAACACTCGAGTATATCATTGAATAGGTTAGGTGCAGTTATCTACAACATGGTCCTTTTCCCAATCGAAGGCCACTCAATTTGAGATATCTGCCTCTTTTATCCCATTCTACCATAATCTGGTTGAGCTTCTTTAGCCTTTTACAGGCCCTACTCCTCGCTTGGTACTTGGGCGCATATATACCATCTTTAATAGTACTTGTTTCATAATAAATATTTTAGAGGGAGTAACATTGTCTCTGCTTACGTCCCGTTTTACTTTTCGCCTTGGAGAAGTCAAAATTCCATCAGCAGTAATTTCTGGATTTGTTAGAGAGCTCAACTTTTAATTTTTGTTTCATTGTTTCATTCATAATATGTCCGACGAGTAGAAGAGAAAAAGGGTGTACGTCCTTGAGGATAACCACGATACAGAGATATAGCTAGTCGACGGTAACCCGCTATTTGCGTTATTCCTGCTGGAAGTAAAGTGTGCTGTACACTTTACAAAAAGACGTATGATTACATTCGACTTCATTGAAACAAATCCATATACATATAGTATATCACTAACATCGCGTTAGTTCGTTTGATTTACCCTATCAGCATATTGCCCAGATTTTATGTATGAGTGTTGTGTTGGTTGAACCAGAACAAAAGATAAATGATGGAACAAATTTTCAAATCATCACACCAAAAAAAAATTGTTTAAGGGATACTTCCGTTCTATCCAATATACATATATACATACATATATATTACAAATTTTCCTCTCTCTCACTGCTGCAAACAATTAATCTTACTCGAAGAATTTCCAAAGGAATTTTTCAATATTAAATTTAAACAAACATAACAGCAAAAATATCCTTTAAAAAAAATTAATATTAGAAAAAGTTTTCCACATGTGTATGAGTGTGTGTATAACAATCCTTATACATATATAAACACTAGCATGGGAAAATATTAATATAATGTATGTGCACACAAGGCTAACAACAACAATCTAAAATAGAATAAACTTTATGTCTTATATATGGGTTAAAAATAAAAATTTGAGGTTATGAGGTTAACCATTGGTTTGAGAACCAAAGGAAACAAAATAATATACGTTGTTCTTTTTAATAGACAAAACAGAAAAAAAGCTAGGAAATTTCGTGGTATTTCCCATAAAAATGTTCCTATTTTGTGTTTAATATAGTTTTACATGACATACGAGTACACATATGTATGTATATAGAGTGTGGCTGGTAAATATGTGAATTTATTAGATACGCACTAATTTTGAAAAATATTACTTGACTACAATACATAAACAGTTTATTTTTTATTCGAGTTAATTAATTAAGCCATATGGTTTACAGGGCAATTTATCCTTATTTTTCAATCTCCATAAAATTATTTACATAGATTTTTATAATACGGTATTAACACTTGTGTGAATCCCATAATTCCTCACACTTTGAAATTTCAACCCTACGCACAAAAAATAAAACAAAACAATTCTAAATTGCTTAAATATTATGCGTGTGAAGTTTTTCACAAATTCACACTTTTATCATTGTATTAGTGTAACACTGTTAAATTAAAATCTAATTAGAAAACATGACTGTTCCTATACGAAAATTAGTACTAAAACCAATTACGTCAGTGTGTACTAAAATTTTATTCAATTGATTGTAATATAATAAAATATAGAAATAAAAAAAAGTTATAGCGATTCAGTGAAATATAGCAAAATCAACTATACTATATTTTTGTCTATTGTTTCATCCCTTTATTGAACAATTTAAAATCATATTTTGATTGATCAAATAATATTTATCCATTGTCGAGTAGAAGGTTAAATAAAGGATGCTTTATAGCTTTTATTCTAGCTGAAATTTTTCATACTATGCTAGATCTTAACTATTGTTGCCTAAGAATAGGACAAGGAAAAATTATTAAGAGTTTATTCCTAATGAATCATTAAAAAATTGAAAAAAGATGAATCATTAAAAAATAGAATTCAGGCTCGAGGAATTTAATAAGTTGTTAGACCCAGGCCCTAAAATCTCTGGTAAGGAGTGTTAATGGCCATTTTCACTTCCAAGACAAATTTGAGTTTCTTCGAAAAAAAATCATGGACACTTTGGGACCCTGGTTGGGGGATCACTTATAGGCTCATCGAATGAGGAATTTAATTATCTATTAGACACACTATTGGAACCTGAATCAACATCTCTGGTAAGGAGTGTTAATGGCCATTTTCACTTCCAAGACAAATTTGAGTTTCTTCCAAAAAAATTCGTGGACAGTTTGGGACCCTGGTTGGGGGATCACTTATAGCCTCATCGGATAAGGAATTTAATTATCTATTAGACACACTATCGGAACCTGAATCAACATCTCTGGTAAGGAGTGTTAATGGCCATTTTCAGTTCCAAGACATATTTGAGTTTCTACGAAAAAAAATCGTGGACACTTTGGGACCCTGGTTGGGGGATCACTTATAGGCTCATCGTATGAGGAATTTAATTATCTATTAGAGACACTATCGGAACCTGAGTCAAGATCTCTGGTAAGGAGTGTTAATGGCCATTTTCACTTCCAAGACAAATTTAAGTTTCTTCGAAAAAAATTCGTGGACACTTTGGAACCCTGGTTGGTGGATCACTTATAGGCTCATCGGATGAGGAATTTAATTATCTATTAGACACACTATCGGAACCTGAATCAACATCTCTGGTAAGGAGTGTTAATGGCCATTTTCAGTTCCAATACAATTTTGAGTCTCTTCGAAAAAAAATCGTGGACAGTTTGGGACCCTGGTTGGGGGATCACTTATAGGCTCATCAGATGAGGAATTTAATTATCTATTAGACGCACTATTGGAACCTGAATCAACATCTCTGGTAAGGAGTGTTAATGGCCATTTTCACTTCTTAGACATATTTGAGTTTCTTCGAAAAAAAATCGTGGACACTTTGGGACCCTGGTTGGGGGATCACATATAGACTCACCAGATGAGGAATTTAATTATCTATTAGAGACACTATCGGAACCTGAATCAACATCTCTGGTAAGGAGTGTTAATGGCCATTTTCACTTCCAAGACATATTTGAGTTTCTTCGAAAAAAAATCGTGGACACTTTGGGACCCTGGTTGGGGGATCACATATAGACTCACCAGATGAGGAATTTAGTTATCTGTTAGACACACTATCGAAACCTGAATCAACATCTCTGGTAAGGAGTGTTAATGGCCATTTTCACTTCCAAGACAAATTTGAGTTTCTTCGAAAAAAATTCGTGGACAGTTTGGGACCCTGGTTGGGGGATCATGTAAAGACTCACCAGATGAGGAATTTAATTATCTATTAGAGACACTATCGGAACCTGAGTCAAGATCTCTGGTAAGGAGTGTTAATTGCCATTTTCACTTCCAAGACAAATTTGAGTTTCTTCGAGAAAAAAAATCGTGGACACTTTGGGACCCTGGTTGGGGGATCACTTATAGGCTCATCAGATGAGAAATTTAATTATCTATTAGACACACTATCGGAACCTGAATCAACATCTCTGGTAAGGAGTGTTAATGGCCATTTTCACTTCCAAGACAAATTTAAGCTTCTTCGGTGTAGCATACCTCATTTATATAGCGGCAATGACATATCATATTAGTTTAGTTTGCTTTGCTCTTTCTATACCATATAAATTGACACTTTTTAGATACTTTTATTCTATTGGTATAAACGTGATATGTATATGTTTTTTTTTTTCAAAAATAATTCAGATTTAACTGAGATCCATTAAAATCCGGAATACATTACAAACCGCCAAAATATATAAAAATATATAAAATATATAAAAATTAAAAATCTCCGGCCGTAATTTTGAAATGCAGTAATTGTAGAGGCTAACGGCTTCCATAACTCTCACGGGCACGCGGGACGTCGCTGCGTCCCCCCCTCCCCCCCACTTAGCCCTCCGAGGATCTTTAGATTTGAATTTCGGGGGACGTAGGAGCCGGGATCTTCAAACATGTCGCACTGCGCGCCGTACGTACGAGCGGATCATATACAATCAATTAATTACACCTGCGCTCCTCACGCTTAGCCCTCCGGAGGTCTTTAGATTTCAATTTCGGGGGACGTAGGAGCCGGGATCTTCAAACATGTCGCACTGCGTGCCGCACGTAGTAGCGGATTATATAGAATCTATTAATTACACCAATATGGCGTTTTTTTTTATCTTAAAAAACAAAATGTAATATTTAATATTTTTTTAAAAATCCCGACTTTTGTCTAAAAATCATCATTATTTATTATTTCTTAACTTGTCATCTACACTTTAGCCAAAATAGTTCATATGTACAAATTCAAATTTATTTTATTTATAAAAATATCTAGATGGCAGTCAATCAAATTAACAATTTTTTAGTTAAAATTATAACCACCTAAAAAAATTGTAGAAAAATTTAATCCAAAAGCGGAAAAAATTATAAATAATATATAAAAAATTGAAATTTATCTAACATGGCGTCTGATATGTTTACATTATTAGTTAAAATTATGACCATTTGAAAAAAATGTCGCGACAGTCAATTTTGACTGCGATACTAAAGGCTAGCCGAAAATAGAATTCAGGTTGTAACAAAAGTGTTTCTATATCCCTTATCCGGCCAAAAAATTAATATTTCTTAATTAATTTCTTATTTACCTGCTAAAATTTGTAGAAGAAAACAATTTTCTATATGTAAATACCCCATTATAGTATACATTCAAAAAAATTCGGTATCGGTATGTCCCTTTTCAGGCCAGAATTTTTCTTAAGTTTAAGTCCACCACTCACAAATGTGTATGTAAAAAATGGCGGTTTGTAATGTATTCCGGATTTTAATGGATCTCAGTTAAATCTGAATTATTTTTGAAAAAAAAACATATACATATCACGTTTATACCAATAGAATAAAAGTATCTAAAAAGTGTCAATTTATATGGTATAGAAAGAGCAAAGCAAACTAAACTAATATGATATGTCATTGCCGCTATATAAATGAGGTATGCTACACGAGATTTTAGTTTCTGGTAGTTTCAAACTAAGTCCCAAAGTGATCACAATTTTTTTTCGAAAATATTTAAATTTGTCTTGGAACTGAAAATGGCCATTAACACTCCTTACCAGAGATGTTGATTCAGGTTCCAATAGTGCGTCTAATAGATTATTAAATTCCTCATTCGATGAGGCTATAAGTGATCCCCCAACCAGGGTCCCAAAGTGTCCACGAATTTTTTCGAAGAAACTCAAATTTGTCTTGGAAGTGAAAATGGCCATTAACACTCCTTACCAGAGATCTTGACTCAGGTTCCGATAGTGTCTCTAATAGATAATTAAATTCCCCATCTGGTGAGCCTATACATGATCCCCCAACCAGGGTCCCAAAGTGTCCACGATTTTTTTCGAAGAAACTCAAATATGTCTTGGAAGTGAAAATGGCCATTAACACTCCTTACCAGAGATGTTGATTCAGGTTCCGATAGTGTGTCTAACAGATAACTAAATTCCTCATCTGATGAGCCTATAAGTGATCCCCCAACCAGGGTCCCAAAGTGTCCACGAATTTTTTTCGAAGAAACTTAAATTTGTCTTGGAACTGAAAATGGCCATTAACACTCCTTACCAGAGATCTTGACTCAGGTTCCGATAGTGTCTCTAATAGATAATTAAATTCCTCATCTGGTGAGCCTATATGTGATCCCCCAACTAGGGTCCTAAAGTGTCCACGATTTTTTTTCGAAGAAACTCAAATATGTCTTGGAAGTGAAAATGGCCATTAACACTCCTTACCAGAGATCTTGACTCAGGTTCCGATAGTGTGTCTAATAGATAATTAAATTCCTCATCTGGTGTGCCTACACATGATCCCCCAACCAGGGTCCCAAACTGTCCACGATTTTTTTTCGAAGAAACTCAAATTTGTCTTGGAACTGAAAATGGCCATTAACACTCCTTACCAGAGATGTTGATTCAGGTTCCGATAGTGTGTCTAATAGATAATTAAATTCCTCATCCGATGAGCCTATATATGATCCCTCAACCAGGGTCCCAAAGTGTCCACGATTTTTTTTCGAAGAAACTCAAATTTGTCTTGGAAGTGAAAATGGCCATTAACACTCCTTACCAGAGATGTTGATTCAGGTTCCGATAGTGTCTCTAATAGATAATTAAATTCCTCATCTGGTGAGTCTATATGTGATCCCCCAACCAGGGTCCCAAAGTGGCCACGATTTTTTTTCGAAGAAACTCAAATATGTCTAAGAAGTGAAAATGGCCATTAACACTCCTTACCAGAGATGTTGATTGAGGTTCCAATAGTGCGTCTAATAGATAATTATATTCCTCATCTGATGAGCCTATAAGTGATCCCCCAACCAGGGTCCCAAACTGTCCACGAATTTTTTTCGAAGAAACTTAAATTTGTCTTGGAAGTGAAAATGGCCATTAACACTCCTTACCAGAGATGTTGATTCAGGTTCCGATAGTGTGTCTAATAGATAATTAAATTCCTCATACGATGAGCCTATATATGATCCCCCAACCAGGGTCCCAAAGTGTCCACGAATTTTTTTCGAAGAAACTTAAATTTGTCTTGGAAGTGAAAATGGCCATTAACACTCCTTACCAGAGATGTTAATTCAGGTTCCGATAGTGTGTCCTTAGTTAATTAAATTCCTCATACGATGAGCCTATATATGATCCCCCAACCAGGGTACCAAAGTATCCACGATTTTTTTTCGAAAATATTTAAATTTGTCTTGGAACTGAAAATGGCCATTAACACTCCTTACCAGAAATGTTGATTCAGGTTCCGATAGTGTATCTAATAGATAATTAAATTCCTCATCTGGTGAGCCTATACATGATCCCCCAACCAGGGTCCCAAAGTGTCCACGATTTTTTTTCGAAGAAACTCAAATATGTCTTGGAAGTGAAAATGGCCATTAACACTCCTTACCAGAGATGTTGATTCAGGTTCCGATAGTGTGTCTAACAGATAACTAAATTTCTCATCTGATGAGCCTATACATGATCTCCCAACCAGGGTCCCAAAGTGTCCACGATTTTTTTTCGAAGAGACTCAAAATTGTCTTGGAACTGAAAATGGCCATTAACACTCCTTACCAGAGATGTTGATTCAGGTTCCGATAGTGTGTCTAATAGATAATTAAATTCCTCATACGATGAGCCTATATATGATCCCCCAACCAGGGTCCCAAAGTGTCCACGAATTTTTTTCGAAGAAACTCAAATTTGTCTTGGAAGTGAAAATGGCCATTAACACTCCTTACCAGAGATGTTGATTCAGGTTCCGATAGTGTGTCCTTAGTTAATTAAATTCCTCATACGATGAGCCTATATATGATCCCCCAACCAGGGTCCCAAAGTGTCCACGATTTTTTTCTCGAAAATATTTAAATTTGTCTTGGAAGTGAAAATGGCCATTAACACTCCTTACCAGAGATGTTGATTCAGGTTCCGATAGTGTGTCCTTAGTTAATTAAATTCCTCATACGATGAGCCTATATATGATCCCCGAACCAGGGTCCCAAAGTATCCACGATTTTTTTCTCGAAAATATTTAAATTTGTCTTGGAACTGAAAATGGCCATTAACACTCCTTACTAGAGATGTTGATTCAGGTTCCGATAGTGTGTCTAACAGATAACTAAATTCCTCATCTGATGAGCATATACATGATCTCCCAACCAGGGTCCCAAAGTGTCCACGATTTTTTTTCTAAGAGACTCAAAATTGTCTTGGAACTGAAAATGGCCATTAACACTCCTTACCAGAGATGTTGATTCAGGTTTCGATCGTGTGTCCTTAGTTAATTAAATTCCTCATACGATGAGCCTATATATGATCCCCCAACCAGGGTACCAAAGTATCCACGATTTTTTTTCGAAAATATTTAAATTTGTCTTGGAAGTGAAAATGGCCATTAACACTCCTTACCAGAGATGTTGATTCAGGTTCCGATAGTGTGTCCTTAGTTAATTAAATTCCTCATACGATGAGCCTATATATGATCCCCGAACCAGGGTCCCAAAGTATCCACGATTTTTTTTCGAAAATATTTAAATTTGTCTTGGAACTGAAAATGGCCATTAACACTCCTTACCAGAGATGTTGATTCAGGTTCCGATAATGTGTCTAATAGTTAATTAAATTCCTCATACGATGAGCCTATATATGATCCCTCAACCAGGGTCCCAAAGTGTCCACGATTTTTTTTCGAAGAAACTCAAATATGTCTTGGAAGTGAAAATGGCCATTAACACTCCTTACCAGAGATGTTGATTCAGGTTCCGATAGTACGTCTAACAGATAACTAAATTCCTCATCTGATGAGCCTATACATGATCTCCCAACCAGGGTCCCAAAGTGTCCACGATTTTTTTTCGAAGAGACTCAAAATTGTCTTGGAACTGAAAATGGCCATTAACACTCCTTACCAGAGATGTTGATTCAGGTTCCGATAGTGTGTCTAATAGATAATTAAATTCCTCATCCGATGAGCCTATATGTGATCCCTCAACCAGGGTCCCAAAGTGTCCACGATTTTTTTTCGAAGAAACTCAAATTTGTCTTGGAAGTGAAAATGGCCATTAACACTCCTTACCAGAGATGTTGATTCAGGTTCCGATAGTGTCTCTAATAGATAATTAAATTCCTCATCTGGTGAGTCTATATGTGATCCCCCAACCAGGGTCCCAAAGTGGCCACGATTTTTTTTCGAAGAAACTCAAATATGTCTAAGAAGTGAAAATGGCCATTAACACTCCTTACCAGAGATGTTGATTGAGGTTCCAATAGTGCGTCTAATAGATAATTATATTCCTCATCTGATGAGCCTATAAGTGATCCCCCAACCAGGGTCCCAAACTGTCCACGAATTTTTTTCGAAGAAACTTAAATTTGTCTTGGAAGTGAAAATGGCCATTAACACTCCTTACCAGAGATGTTGATTCAGGTTCCGATAGTGTGTCTAATAGATAATTAAATTCCTCATACGATGAGCCTATATATGATCCCCCAACCAGGGTCCCAAAGTGTCCACGAATTTTTTTCGAAGAAACTTAAATTTGTCTTGGAAGTGAAAATGGCCATTAACACTCCTTACCAGAGATGTTAATTCAGGTTCCGATAGTGTGTCCTTAGTTAATTAAATTCCTCATACGATGAGCCTATATATGATCCCCCAACCAGGGTACCAAAGTATCCACGATTTTTTTTCGAAAATATTTAAATTTGTCTTGGAACTGAAAATGGCCATTAACACTCCTTACCAGAAATGTTGATTCAGGTTCCGATAGTGTATCTAATAGATAATTAAATTCCTCATCTGGTGAGCCTATACATGATCCCCCAACCAGGGTCCCAAAGTGTCCACGATTTTTTTTCGAAGAAACTCAAATATGTCTTGGAAGTGAAAATGGCCATTAACACTCCTTACCAGAGATGTTGATTCAGGTTCCGATAGTGTGTCTAATAGTTAATTAAATTCCCCATACGATGAGCCTATATATGATCCCCCAACCAGGGTCCCAAAGTGTCCACGAATTTTTTTCGAAGAAACTCAAATTTGTCTTGGAAGTGAAAATGGCCATTAACACTCCTTACCAGAGATGTTGATTCAGGTTCCGATAGTGTGTCTAATAGTTAATTAAATTCCTCATACGATGAGGTTATATATGATCCCCGAACCAGGGTCCCAAAGTATCCACGATTTTTTTTCGAAAATATTTAAATTTGTCTTGGAACTGAAAATGGCCATTAACACTCATTACCAGAGATGTTGACTCAGGTTCCGATAGTGTCTCTAATAGATAATTAAATTCCTCATCTGGTGAGTCTATATGTGATCCCCCAACCAGGGTCCCAAAGTGTCCACGATTTTTTTTCGAAGAAACTCAAATATGTCTTGGAAGTGAAAATGGCCATTAACACTCCTTACCAGAGATGTTGATTCAGGTTCCGATAGTGTGTCTAACAGATAACTAAATTTCTCATCTGATGAGCCTATACATGATCCCCCAACCAGGGTCCCAAAGTGTCCACGATTTTTTTTCGAAGAAACTCAAATATGTCTTGGAAGTGAAAATGGCCATTAACACTCCTTACCAGAGATGTTGATTCAGGTTCCGATAGTGTGTCTAACAGATAACTAAATTTCTCATCTGATGAGCCTATACATGATCTCCCAACCAGGGTCCCAAAGTGTCCACGATTTTTTTTCGAAGAGACTCAAAATTGTCTTGGAACTGAAAATGGCCATTAACACTCCTTACCAGAGATGTTGATTCAGGTTCCGATAGTGTGTCTAATAGATAATTAAATTCCTCATACGATGAGCCTATATATGATCCCCCAACCAGGGTCCCAAAGTGTCCACGAATTTTTTTCGAAGAAACTCAAATTTGTCTTGGAAGTGAAAATGGCCATTAACACTCCTTACCAGAGATGTTGATTCAGGTTCCGATAGTGTGTCCTTAGTTAATTAAATTCCTCATACGATGAGCCTATATATGATCCCCCAACCAGGGTCCCAAAGTGTCCACGATTTTTTTCTCGAAAATATTTAAATTTGTCTTGGAAGTGAAAATGGCCATTAACACTCCTTACCAGAGATGTTGATTCAGGTTCCGATAGTGTGTCCTTAGTTAATTAAATTCCTCATACGATGAGCCTATATATGATCCCCGAACCAGGGTCCCAAAGTATCCACGATTTTTTTCTCGAAAATATTTAAATTTGTCTTGGAACTGAAAATGGCCATTAACACTCCTTACTAGAGATGTTGATTCAGGTTCCGATAGTGTGTCTAACAGATAACTAAATTCCTCATCTGATGAGCATATACATGATCTCCCAACCAGGGTCCCAAAGTGTCCACGATTTTTTTTCTAAGAGACTCAAAATTGTCTTGGAACTGAAAATGGCCATTAACACTCCTTACCAGAGATGTTGATTCAGGTTTCGATCGTGTGTCCTTAGTTAATTAAATTCCTCATACGATGAGCCTATATATGATCCCCCAACCAGGGTACCAAAGTATCCACGATTTTTTTTCGAAAATATTTAAATTTGTCTTGGAAGTGAAAATGGCCATTAACACTCCTTACCAGAGATGTTGATTCAGGTTCCGATAGTGTGTCCTTAGTTAATTAAATTCCTCATACGATGAGCCTATATATGATCCCCGAACCAGGGTCCCAAAGTATCCACGATTTTTTTTCGAAAATATTTAAATTTGTCTTGGAACTGAAAATGGCCATTAACACTCCTTACCAGAGATGTTGATTCAGGTTCCGATAATGTGTCTAATAGTTAATTAAATTCCTCATACGATGAGCCTATATATGATCCCTCAACCAGGGTCCCAAAGTGTCCACGATTTTTTTTCGAAGAAACTCAAATATGTCTTGGAAGTGAAAATGGCCATTAACACTCCTTACCAGAGATGTTGATTCAGGTTCCGATAGTACGTCTAACAGATAACTAAATTCCTCATCTGATGAGCCTATACATGATCTCCCAACCAGGGTCCCAAAGTGTCCACGATTTTTTTTCGAAGAGACTCAAAATTGTCTTGGAACTGAAAATGGCCATTAACACTCCTTACCAGAGATGTTGATTCAGGTTCCGATAGTGTGTCTAATAGATAATTAAATTCCTCATCCGATGAGCCTATATGTGATCCCTCAACCAGGATCCCAAAGTGTCCACGATTTTTTTTCGAAGAAACTCAAATTTGTCTTGGAAGTGAAAATGGCCATTAACACTCCTTACCAGAGATGTTGATTCAGGTTCCGATAGTGTCTCTAATAGATAATTAAATTCCTCATCTGGTGAGTCTATATGTGATCCCCCAACCAGGGTCCCAAAGTGGCCACGATTTTTTTTCGAAGAAACTCAAATATGTCTAAGAAGTGAAAATGGCCATTAACACTCCTTACCAGAGATGTTGATTGAGGTTCCAATAGTGCGTCTAATAGATAATTATATTCCTCATCTGATGAGCCTATAAGTGATCCCCCAACCAGGGTCCCAAACTGTCCACGAATTTTTTTCGAAGAAACTTAAATTTGTCTTGGAAGTGAAAATGGCCATTAACACTCCTTACCAGAGATGTTGATTCAGGTTCCGATAGTGTGTCTAATAGATAATTAAATTCCTCATACGATGAGCCTATATATGATCCCCCAACCAGGGTCCCAAAGTGTCCACGAATTTTTTTCGAAGAAACTTAAATTTGTCTTGGAAGTGAAAATGGCCATTAACACTCCTTACCAGAGATGTTAATTCAGGTTCCGATAGTGTGTCCTTAGTTAATTAAATTCCTCATACGATGAGCCTATATATGATCCCCCAACCAGGGTACCAAAGTATCCACGATTTTTTTTCGAAAATATTTAAATTTGTCTTGGAACTGAAAATGGCCATTAACACTCCTTACCAGAAATGTTGATTCAGGTTCCGATAGTGTATCTAATAGATAATTAAATTCCTCATCTGGTGAGCCTATACATGATCCCCCAACCAGGGTCCCAAAGTGTCCACGATTTTTTTTCGAAGAAACTCAAATATGTCTTGGAAGTGAAAATGGCCATTAACACTCCTTACCAGAGATGTTGATTCAGGTTCCGATAGTGTGTCTAATAGTTAATTAAATTCCTCATACGATGAGGTTATATATGATCCCCGAACCAGGGTCCCAAAGTATCCACGATTTTTTTTCGAAAATATTTAAATTTGTCTTGGAACTGAAAATGGCCATTAACACTCATTACCAGAGATGTTGACTCAGGTTCCGATAGTGTCTCTAATAGATAATTAAATTCCTCATCTGGTGAGTCTATATGTGATCCCCCAACCAGGGTCCCAAAGTGTCCACGATTTTTTTTCGAAGAAACTCAAATATGTCTTGGAAGTGAAAATGGCCATTAACACTCCTTACCAGAGATGTTGATTCAGGTTCCGATAGTGTGTCTAACAGATAACTAAATTTCTCATCTGATGAGCCTATACATGATCTCCCAACCAGGGTCCCAAAGTGTCCACGATTTTTTTTCGAAGAGACTCAAAATTGTCTTGGAACTGAAAATGGCCATTAACACTCCTTACCAGAGATGTTGATTCAGGTTTCGATCGTGTGTCCTTAGTTAATTAAATTCCTCATACGATGAGCCTATATATGATCCCCCAACCAGGGTACCAAAGTATCCACGATTTTTTTTCGAAAATATTTAAATTTGTCTTGGAAGTGAAAATGGCCATTAACACTCCTTACCAGAGATGTTGATTCAGGTTCCGATAGTGTGTCCTTAGTTAATTAAATTCCTCATACGATGAGCCTATATATGATCCCCGAACCAGGGTCCCAAAGTATCCACGATTTTTTTTCGAAAATATTTAAATTTGTCTTGGAACTGAAAATGGCCATTAACACTCCTTACCAGAGATGTTGATTCAGGTTCCGATAATGTGTCTAATAGTTAATTAAATTCCTCATACGATGAGCCTATATATGATCCCTCAACCAGGGTCCCAAAGTGTCCACGATTTTTTTTCGAAGAAACTCAAATATGTCTTGGAAGTGAAAATGGCCATTAACACTCCTTACCAGAGATGTTGATTCAGGTTCCGATAGTACGTCTAACAGATAACTAAATTCCTCATCTGATGAGCCTATACATGATCTCCCAACCAGGGTCCCAAAGTGTCCACGATTTTTTTTCGAAGAGACTCAAAATTGTCTTGGAACTGAAAATGGCCATTAACACTCCTTACCAGAGATGTTGATTCAGGTTCCGATAGTGTGTCTAATAGTTAATTAAATTCCTCATCTGATGAGCCTATATATGATCCCCCAACCAGGGTCCCAAAGTGTCCACGAATTTTTTTCGAAGAAACTCAGATTTGTCTTGGAAGTGAAAATGGCCATTAACACTCCTTACCAGAGATGTTGATTCAGGTTCCGATAGTGTGTCTAATAGTTAATTAAATTCCTCATACGATGAGCCTATATATGATCCCCGAACCAGGGTCCCAAACTGTCCACGATTTTTTTTCGAAGAAACTTAAATTTGTCTTGGAAGTGAAAATGGCCATTAACACTCCTTACTAGAGATGTTGGTTCTGGTACCATAAGTGCGTCTAATAAATAATTAAATTCCTCATTCGATGAGGCTATAAGTGATCCCCCAACCAGGGTCCCAAAGTGTCCACGGATTTTTTTCGAAGAAACTTAAATTTGTCTTGGAAGTGAAAATGGCCATTAACACTCCTTACCAGAGATCTTGACTCAGGTTCCAATAGTGTCTCTAATAGATAATTAAATTCCTCATTTGGTGAGCTCATATGTGATCCCCCAACCAGGGTCCCAAAGTGTCCACGAATTTTTTTCGAAGAAACTCAAATTTGTCTTGGAAGTGTAAATGGCCATTAACACTCCTTACCAGAGATGTTGATTCACGTTCCAATAGTGCGTCTAATAGATAATTAAATTCCTCATTCGATGAGGCTATAAGTGATCCCCCAACCCCAGTTCCAAAGTGTTCACGATTTTTTTTCGAAAATATTTAAATTTGTCTTGGAACTGAAAATGGCCATTAACACTCCTTACCAGAGATGTTGACTCAGGTTCCAGTAGTGCGTCTAATAGATAATTAAATTCCTTATTGGGTGAGCCTATATATGATCCCCCAACCCCAGTCCCAAAGTGTTCACGATTTTTTTTCGAAAATATTTAAAAAAATTTAAATATTTAAATGTTACTATCACCCTACTTATATTTCGATAATTAAATCAAATTAGAAATCTAATTAGAGTTAATGATTTTAGTACTAAACAAAGTACTTGGCTTTTATGGTTTGTGCCTTTGGTTTATGTACTAATATTTTAAATTTTTATATTTTATTTTAGTAAATGTTATCAATTTACATAAACTAATTAAAAAAGCCATGAACGACCTTTTGACGTAACCTCAGGAATGTTTCTTTGAAAAGTTATGTTGCTCAAGATAAATTTTGCTCGTTGCTACTTTCAATAATTTTGTTGCAGCTGCAAAATGCGTATGGTATAAGAAAATATGAACAAAAAAAAGTGACAAGACATCAATCGAACCGTGAGGAAAATATGGATTAACGAGAATTTTTATTTAATCAACACACATATAAAAAATATATTCATATTATGTTAAATTAAAATAATCACAATATCAAACACTACCAAATTCTAAGTAAATTTATAATTAAATTTTACTTAAAAATAACTAGTTAATTTTAATGACATTTTTCCTGAAAAAATAATTCATTTCATAACAGTGTACACATGCACTAACACATTAATAAATCAATTAGAATTCAATTGGATTTTACGAATTCCAATATGATTCGTATACGTATACGTGTGAAATAAAGTGTGAAAAACTTCACACGCATTAAATATTGTAGGCATCATTCCCAATGGATGATTGGGTCGTGTATTTTCATATTATTGTTTATACATATTGTTAAATCGAATTGATTATGTATTTTAAATATTTTATATAACTTAATAATTAAACTATTATTATTGTTCAATAAAATTATAATTATTTAATAAAAATAAATATATTATAATTTGTGATTGTTTATTATTATATTTGTTTGTATTTTAGGTGCGTGGCAAAAAATATAAATTGTTGTTTATTGTCATAGGTGCCATTTATATGTAAATAAATAATGTATTGTTAATATTTAAACAAAAATGAAAAAATTGTTAAATATTTTATTCAATTAACAATACAGTGAATATGGATGTTAATTATTTAGCGATGATGCGTCACAAATAGGTTAGCAATTATCGCATAATGAGACAGTTTAACATGTGATTACCAAATGATGGGTAGATAGGGTATGGTTACGCCAATATGATAAATTATTAGAGGTTATATCATCTGTAACTATATACATATATCATTTGAAAGGTAAATGTTTAGATAAAAGAGCTCAAAATACTATTATTAAGTTTAAACTTTATTTCTGAAGTAGGATAAGAGATTGGAAATGTTACCGAATATAAATTGGAAAAATCCTTTTGAGTTTAAGAATATGCAAATATTGAGAAGAATATGATAAAAGATGAAGCGAATATGTACATAAATCAAACGTCAATCATTTCTTATGATACATGAATAAAGGATAGCTTGATTTGAAGAAGGTAAAAGATGTATTAATGGTGGTGCACGCCACTATTGTTGTTTTGTGTTGCAGATAACATGATTAATCGATTTATTTTAGGTAACCAAGCCTGGTAGTAAATTGTACTAATTGATGAAAAATAACCTAGTACCTAGTTACCTTATTCTTTATTCTAATTAGAATTGCCTAGCTCCAACGGTTTCTGCCTTTGAAGTCTTCTCAGTACTTTGGTTTCATTTCGAGATATATAATAAAAGGTGGTCCAAATGAGACGCAGCAAAATTTTGCAAAAACGCCATTTTTGTTTTCTGTCATTTCATGTCATTTTGTTAGTTGAATTAGTTAGTTGAATCGATTGAAGACCGTGTTAAAGTTATTCAAGAGCACTACAAAAATAGTGAAAAAATAAAATCACGTTTCGCACAATTCGTGAATATTTTGGTCGCAATAACCGCCCAAATGAAACAACCATCGGTCGTTTGGTCTATAAATTCGAGCCAACGAGAATCCATGGGAATATCAAGAGCGCCGTTGCATCGTTAAAAAGTAACAGTTTGGTGTGCTTTGTGGTCAAAAGGCATCATTATTTTTTGAAAATGAGGGCGGAAACGCGGTTATCATCAATTCATGCAAGATCATGCGATTTAACGCCATTAGATTACTTTTTATGGAGGTTTTTATAAAAGAAAAGTGTACGTTGATAGAACAGCCACCATCCAAGACCTAAAAAATAATATTATTGCCGTGAAAACGTTTTGTATAAAAATGTTGACCATCGGATCGACGTCTGTAAATTTAATCCGCATTTGAAATTTAATTTAAAACTGTCAAATAATCATCCCCCAGATAATTTCGATGATTGGTGTTATAAATAAATATATCCAACATCCGAGAGAGACATCCCAGAGTTGTAATCACCGCATATATTGTTCATTGGCAACTGGAATCTAGTGTTAGCAAAACGCCTTTTGGTAATAGATTGGTTACCATCCAAGAAACTATTAACTTTGGAAACGCATATAATTAAGAATAGATATGCTCCTCTTGAGTAGTGGGTATTTCTTAAATATTTGGCTAGATGCCGGCACCCAGAGTTTATTTGGTAGCTTAACTCTATACAGTTTCATAAACATATGTTATGTAAATTTACCAGACCGATTAATCAACTCAATTTATGATAATTTAACCATAAATAATTTCTCTATACCAATATAGACTATACACATAGATTTCTTTACATAAATTCAACAAACAATCAGAAATTTAAGTTTATTTAAGCTAGAAAATTCAATAAACCATATATATGCTTGTGTGTAGCTATATAGACTAGAGAGAGCAACAAGTTATTACAAAGTTCAATAGAGCTTTTATGTACATTTATGGTTAAACATAATTATCGACTTTTCTAATATGTGCACATATTATATATGATTAAGTAATCAATAAATTAAGTGTTTTATGATTTATGCTGTATAATGGGTTAGGTACGGGGTCCTATTAGCCGTCAGGTAGGTTCCAAATAAATTTCATTTTCACTTTTCCCACATATTTCGTTTTTTAATTTTCTCCCGTAAGCAGCAAGTAAATCATATTCTTAACACTTAATTTATTATTTAAATACTTTTATTTTACTTTTGCACATAAATTAGAATATTATATGCTGCTAACTGCTATATGTATGCATACAATTTTTCACTATGCTAGACTCTACCCTATATATATGTATCTAGATATAAGGTGTAACTCATGAGGGTAAGATATATTTTCATTTTTCATTTTATTTAAATTAATACAATAAAATTTATAGATGGAAAATTAAATGATTAATAAATGAAGACACTCTCCGAGGAGGAGCCGCGATGTTTCACATCCCGCGATAATTCATCGGAACAATAAATTTTTCATACCCTGTATGCTTGCTCCATATATAGGTACGTACGAGAATGTGCACAATAAATTTTCAGGATCATCAAACATTTGTTTACATTCCATCATTATTGTTTATATGTTTAAGCATTGAGCAGCATAAAAAAGTTTTGATATTTTTTTTATGTTTTATCAAAAGCGAAATAAAATTCCAAATAGTTTTTTTGTTAGTGTAAAATGGCTCCATGTAAAAAAATAATAATAACTTGAAAACCTAGGCAGTTTGTACATGCGGCAAGGCACACAGAGAATAATAGCACAACAAACTATAAATTCATTAAACATTTAACATTTTTAATAAATTTTTGTTATGGTGCACAAAAAGTCTTTATGCCTATCATTATTTTTTATGTTGGTAACCCTTTGACGCACCAATTGCGAGGGTAATCCACAAACGCAAAAAGTAATTCTCATACATATGGCTGCCTGACATTATAATCGATAAACACCTTAGGATTCATCGCAACCATGGCCAGCTACCAATTAAAAAGTGTTCTGTCTCTAGTTTAGGTCAAATAGTAATTCAAATGAGGCGCTATAGCCCATCTGTTTAAATTTCCCGTTGCACCCACGTCAACTGGAAATTGAACTGTTCCTGATCTACTGTCTGGTTTACGGATGATAGACAAAAGTTCAGGTCTGTAAAAATTTAAATAAATCAATTCGTAGTGATTAAGTTTAGTTATTACAGACCATCTCACTCCATCCATCAAATCAACTTTAGGAGTCAGAACTGCTTCCCTCAACCAGTTCCATTTAGTGAGAATCAAATAATAACAATACGAATTCCTAATAACCAATTACAGTAAAATCTGCAAACTTGACCACCTCTCTAACTTTTGCTATTTCGAAAAACATACGATATTTGGTGACCTGTCAAAGATAAACCACTCTACAAATTGACCACCTCTATAACATGTAAGTAGGCTAACAAAAAGAAGAAAATATGTTTCAATAGGAATAATTCAACCCGTCAAACTTTCAAAAAGTCCATTTCTGATGTAACAATATCTTCGACCCAAAATTGAAAGGATTGCATGCTACAAACTGAGGATATGCTATAATCTCGAATATCATTTAAATCGAGAAATGTTTGGTTGGGCTTTCATTAGACACTCGATTTTCATTGGTAATTAATTAAAGTTAAGATTCCCGTATGCCAACAACAACTCTAGTATACGGAAAGTTTCCGATATACCGAGTGAACTAATGCCTAGTTTTCACCATGTTAGCAATTGAGCACAAGAAATTTCAATAAGTAAAATCGGCCAGATGATCAGACAGAATGATAATATTTAATTTACTTGTGTTTTTCGCAAAATGTTCCTAAGTTAACTTCTTCCGCACGTCTCATAAGGAATCACTACTATTATGACCAAATGTATTATTTACAAGGATCTCGCTAATACACCCACAAAAATGTGTTGTGCGACGGGCCAAAGATGGCCAACGACCAAAAGTAACCATCGAAGAACAAACCGGGAAAATCTGCACTGGATCGCTTCCCTACCCTGTGCAGTTTGAAATCCAAATCAATATCGCACGGAACATCTTAACCCCGAATGAATGTTCCTAGGTGTACGGTATTGTCTTTATTGAAATAGTCACAATGTGGGGAATTCAAGTCTTGATATTATTTTGCCGGTCCTTCAAGTAAGGTTCTACCCAAAGTAAGAGCTAAGGAGGGAAAATAAAAATCCTTAATTTAAATAAGAAAATATTGTATGAAATTCCAAATTAAATTGCGTTACTAAAATCGATGGTAACAACAACAACAACTTCGTATCCTTTCTCGATAGCGTTGGTAATACGTGACATTACAAAGTATCATTTTTTCTCTCCCTCTCTAGCTTTCACATCCCATGACCGGATTTTGCATCCTACATTATGGTCCGCTATCCGTCTGGCCCTCCAGTTTCGACATACTAAAATTCGCTAGTGACTCGAGCTTACCTCCAAACCAAGTCTACTTATGTAGCGAACAAGCGGTATGAAACTGTCTCTAATATTTCTTGTTCTTCAGCCAATATGGACGATATCGTCCACACATCCAAGACTTTGGCCTGATTTATTAAATATAACAGCGCGTAGTCTTAATGTTGTTTTTCTTACTACGTACTCGAGCACCAAATTGAACAGCACATCCGCGAGTTAATTTCCCTGTCGAATACCAGATGTTATTACAAAGGAGTCTGCCGGAAAGCGTTTGTTATTACAATAGTTGGTGCATGACTATACTGTACCCCAACATTTTTCCAAATGGTGAAACACTGGTCAGTGGTTGATCGGTTGGGACGAAACCCACACAAATAATCGCCGATGATGTTTTCGGTGAGAGGAATGAGTCTTGCAAACACAACGTTCGCCAACACTTAAAGAAAGACTTGGAATACATCTTCATATGAAGCAGAAGTCTGATCGTTGATCATTGCAACCAACAAGTCTGTATAATATCCTAAGGATTATTCGCGACGAAGTCATAAGCAGTTCCAAACTATTGGGTGACCGACAGTTTCGAGTTTGGACTATTAACGTAACATCCAAGGGTTATTTACTTTCCACATGAATGGCATCACTAAAAATTTACTATGCTATGTAGAACGTGGTTAAACATATTGTACCATTGGTTTGTCTTTGTATGTTGATGCACATACTTTTCACGCGCATGGTGCTTGTGGGTGGTTCTGGTTATTCATTTTCAATTTAGATAAAAGTTACGTGCAAAGGAAAGGATAAACCCAATAATTAAATTTTTATCCAAATTTTTGCCCATCCATCATAAATGTTATTCTTACCGGATGCATATAATAATTACCTGAATTTATTTATTTATTTAACCCGTTTGTACACGACAATAATACTACAAAATGGCTTTACTGACATCTATATTTTTTAAATGTAACTTTCCCTAATTAGTCGAGTTCATATAAATACTGCGCCATCGTTGAAAAATATTTTCAAATACAATTTATAGCATGTCTAAAGTGCTGCCACCTATATGTTCAATATATGAATAATATTCTTATCCTCAAACCATTTATAACAGTTAGAAATTTGTTATAAAGCCAGCACACATTATAGTTGTGCTATAAAAGGTTCGCAACGCCAAATTTGACATTTAGTTAGAACAAAAAATTGTAAACAAAACAACGTGATACAAAAGATTCGCAACTAAGCCATGGCTCGAGAGGTTTTAACTCTCCAATTTGGAAACTACAGCAATTACGTGGGAACACATTGGTGGAATATCCAGGTAAATATAATAATTATAATTTAATTATTTTATAAGAACAACTATAACATAAATTTGGTTTACAGGAATCCGGCTTTGTGTACGACCCATCTGCTGGTGAAAATGAATTAAATCACGACGTATTATTTCGGGAAGGAAAAAATTTTAAGGTAAATAACTATTTTACACTGTAAGCGATTCATTTACTATATAAAATCGTCCATAAAATTAGGGTGAGACAACTTTTACACCTCGATTACTAGCGGTGGACCTGAAGGGTGTGTTAAAACACTATCCCGAACAAGGTGAACTTTATGAACAACCAATTGCGGTGGCACAAGAAGGAGTACTCGATAAAATTAAAGCGCATTCAAATTGGGACGAAGACAACGTTGAGGTTGTAAATGACCCGCCGATAGAAAAATCAGAATATCAACGCGACATCGATGACATTGAAAATCTACCATTGGCCGATAAAGATTACGAATTTAACAAAAATGTTACATCTTGGACGGATTATATGTATTCTAGATACCATCCACGATCAATCACTCTGCTTAACGAGTGTACTTACTCTTCAGAGCATAATGCGTTCGATACGTTTACTCTGGGACAACAAACTTGGAAACAGAATTACTTCGGCGATGACTTTTCCGATAAAATTCGCCAGTACATTGAGGAATGCGACAATTGTCAAGGGTTTCAAGTTATGTTCGATTGTACTGATGGATTTGCTGGGCTAGCCATGCAGTGTTTGGAACACATAAACGATGATTATTCGTACTCAGTATTTGGAATTCCTTTTATTCCGCCAAAAGTGTCACATTTTAAAAATTCCGATACCGCAATGAGTGATAGTATTCGTGTTATCAATACCGTGATGGCGTATAGTTCATTGGAAGCGAATTGTTCATTATTTTTACCACTATCGACAATGACCCGAGGGTGGAGGCAAATCTCTTTACCAAGAAGAATTCCAGGGCTTGTGTACGATACCCAAAGCTATTACCACACTTCGGCAATATTGGCAAGCTATCTAGATACCATCACAGTACCGTACCGTTTAAAAAGTGGTACAAATTTTCTACCCGGTTTCACATCCGATCTAAATAATTATGGGCGCAAAATGGCTGGCGGTGCACTTGGTCTCCCGTTCCAAATGAGCCCCGTCGAAGATTTAATCGATTGTCTTGATAAATTGACTGATCCGATATTTGTTGATATATCGCCAAACACTAAAATCGGTACCGATGAAGTAATCCAGAGTGTCTCGGTGCGCGGCATACCAAAAAATCGACTAAAACGACCACGACAATATGCCCAAAAACAAATGCAAATGAATGCGTACCGATGTGATTCGGTTAGCGATATGTTCCAGCTATATTTCCAGTGCAACAATTATCGCAGCATGACGCACGTTTCATCGATACAATCCGCCCTTCCCGTAAAGACACCATATCCAATCGAAATGTTCGATGCAAATCTAACGTTCGATGGTTTCACATCCGAATTTGAGTTACCTCCTAACTCGCAAAAAGTAATGTCCGCTCCGGTCATTGCCGCTATTCAAAATTCTAGTAAAATCAGTGATACTTTAGAAAGCTTACATCGCGAGGCCAAACGTATAAAGATTCAAAAAATTCATCGATTTCTAGATACTGGACTCGAACAGGACGATTATCTAGAAATATTAGAACGTTTACTGGAATTTAATGAGAATTATGAGAATGCGTTTGAACTGTAGTTGAATTCGATACATGGAAATAAATGCTTGCAGTGCTTACTTATGTAGTATGTGTTTTAAATAAAATGTATCCCAAATATTCACAATAATGTTAATTTTTTTACTTCAATAAAGTGTATAAATATATGTATTTTCTAACTAGCGGTTTTGATTGCCGCCAGTGACCGCATATTCTAGAAAATCTTAAACAAGGCTTTTTTTCTCACCCTGCTCTTCATGCTTTTTACGTGCTTACTTTACGCTACGCCTCCCGGTCAACTCAAGGACGTACGGCTATAGGTCCGATTTAAGACCATCTATCTGCTGCAGCACATTGCAAGCTCCATGCCAGCCTAACTAAACTGGCAGATGGGTCAGCCCATAGGTTTTGCACACCGAAAGTGGGTCATAAATGTGTTACATTTCGTAATCTGTTGATAAAATTTCACTTTACACCCTGCCCTTCTATCGGGATTCGAACCCGGTACCTCCCAATCCAAACGCTAAAGCTTTAACCACTGTGCCATTTGGTCGGTTTAAAACAAGATTGGAACCATCCGTACCATTTCACTACGTAAAATTTTAAGCGGAACGAATATAATGCCAGCAGAACCATAAAAATCCAGCTGAAACAAGAATTTTATCAGCTGGAGAAATTGGCGGTTGCCTAATACATTTTGGACGGTTATACAAACTTCCAGCCAAGACCACTACAATACCATCCAAAACTAACAAACGCCAAATGAAATCATATAAACATTTTTCAAGCTTCAGACTGGATCACTTATTGGCTCTTACACAAATACCACGCCTCCTGCTCCTGTTCCTTCATATTATTGGTCAATGAGATGATATAAGTACCGTAAGGCACTTTCCGTTCAATTTGGAAAACAAAACGTATTCAGGGTTTGCTAAACATAAATACTTCGCACCCTGCTCATCCTGTTCCTTATTATTATTGCTCAATGTTCTTAACACCTGAATAATTATGAAGAATTATGAAGTTGAAAGAGCTTAACTATGAGTCTACTTGACTAGATGGGTTAAATGAGGGTGGAATGACCGGTATGCTGTTAATAGTTAAAGGCAACCTTTGTCATCCGTTTTCATTTAAAATAATAAAATCACATTTACTTAGCAGTTCGCAGAAAGGGTTAGCAGATCGGATTGGGTACAAAGGGCCGAATGTCGAAGGGACGAATGTGTCGAAGGGCCGAAAACAAAAAACAAAATCGGCCCTTTGACACATCCGGTACTTCGATATTCGGCCATTCGACATTCGACCCTTCAACACATTCAGAACTTCGACACATTTGGCTTTTCTACATTTGGCTCTTCCACATTCGGAGTTTCGACACATTCGGTCCTTTGAAATTCGGTCCTTCGACATTCGGCCCTTCGACATTCGGCCCTTCGAAATTTGGCCCTTTGATATCATACCAGCAGATCAATGAAAGCAGACAAACTCGTAGCAAGGTACAACTTGCCTCGAAATAAATATTGAAATATAGTTCACTCAAGTAATGCTGTAAGAGGACAGTACTAGATATGCCAGGATTCAAACATATAGCATCACGATGACGTCATATCAGTTTAGATTCGGGTATTTTTATGGAGCACTCATCATAGATAAGAATGTTGGACGTAGCTGGACAGATGAAGAGGTAGAAGAAACCGTTTGCTTCGCCACTGCCCTATCTCAGCAGTATAAAGTTCCTTGCAGTCGTTCAGTAGGATGGACATCAAGTCTGTTCTACGCTTCGTTAGGAATTCAAGATGGTTTCAATGATTAAGTGGAATATTTGGGCTTCTTCTCACGCAAGGATTCTGAATCTCATCTTTCTCTCCTAGTGGAACATATTCCTTCATAACCTAAAAATTAGTGTCGGTTAATTCACGCTGCACCATTTCAGAATTTAAAGTGCGATACCCGACTGTATTTATTGGATTGTCTCATGATTAAATTTTAATCATAGGAAATAAAAGTCAAACTCTTATATTTCGGCGGTTTTTAAATATCTTTTTTTATTATTAAAAATAAAAATTCTATTTTTATTTATAATACACACAGAGAACACAAGAGATGAAGTAAAAAACATAATTAATTTTCCGAGCACGGTTGGTTTTCTTATTATTTTTTTATATTAAAAATGTTTATCTTCGATTGCCCGTCAGTGTAGTGTTCTTAAAACGTTACCGTGTCAAAGTATTTTGTAATCGTTTATTGTAATTAAAACACGTCACGTACAGATCGCGATTATGGATGGAATACCAAATCAATTGGAAGAAGAAAATGCATCTGTTAACTCGAACTGTTACACACGATTTATAGGTGGACTAGATTATTTGTTCTGTTATCAGTGGCGTAAAAAAATTTTGTGGATTTATTTATTTGTGATCATCGTGCTGATTTCATTGAATTTCGCATTAACCATATGGGTGGTTACCGTACTACAAATTTCACCTGTGAGTCTTTTGTTTATTACTGGTCGTTAATCATTCTTTGTACAATTTAATCATTTATTTTTTATATTTTTAGAATCATATTGGCCAAATTCAATTTCTAAAGGCTGGTTTTGAATTTTCCGGGACGGTGCTCATCATGGATTTCTTAAAGGCTACAAAAATTTATACTGAACCACATCAGAATATTGTGATTGAGACGCCAAAGTCATTCATATTTGAAACCTTGAAAAACGATAGCAGCTTAGAAAATCGACTGTTTTTAGGCGATGATTATCTGGAGCTGGTATCAAACGATGTGTCATTCAGAAATTCCGACGATCGCACAATATTCAAAATAAATTCTGATGAGGTGTATCTAAACACAAGCCACCTGGAAATAAACAACGACGGGGGTATTTTGTTGAAAGAATCTATCGAACTTTCTTATCTCGTAACACCACATGGAGTTGGTCTAGTGTAATTAAATGATTTCGTCATTATATCCATAATAGTTATCTAAACTACAAACCATTTTATTTTAGTTTCGAATCACCGACTAAATCGATAGATATGCGAATAGATGATGATGTAGTAATCAGCGCAAGTTCTGGAGCTTATCAGAACATTTGCCTTAAGGATATGAAGTTGGACGCAGAAAAATCGGTATGTGGTTTGTTAATTTACGACTTCAAAGTGTTTAGTAATTTTCTTTTTAGATAAATCTGCTGTCGCCTGATATTTTAATCCCAAACATGCAGATTAGCATTAAGGAAGATGAACCACGTACCACTTTTAGCGTGATTGACCATAATTTATATGTACGAACCTATCAAATTTGTATGTGTGAAAATGGAAAAGTATTTTTAACGTTGCCGAAAAATACCTGCATGCTACCCGATATATCAAAAGTGTGCAAACTATAACCTACGTTTCTTACTATTTTATTAAATTTAACAATTAAACTTACCATTGTTTTTAATAATAATTTTTACAAATTCAGATGAGGGAAAGATATAATCCTAAGAATACTTGGAAAATTTTTGTTATAGTATCCCGCTGTGTTCTCATCAATCAAATGGTACAAACTTGTTAATAAAGAACGACCTTGATCGACACGACAAGAGTTGGTCTTCTCGAATTTCGCTTATCTTTAAAAAACATGACACATTTGGTGTGAACACAACGCAACAGTTATAAAATCTGGCTAGAGTAATTGAGTTTCTGTGAAAATAATTTCCTGTGGTACGTTGTGAATCCGGTTAAGTTGTTTCTGAAATATTAGGGGTTCCTTTTGGAACAAGTAAAAATATTTGCTACAAAACGTCACCATACGCCTCGGATAGATTTGAAATAACAGCAATTACCTCAGACACGAATTATCGACAACACGTGAAAACTCGGAATATGAAACAGACTCAGCTTTTGAACAAATACTGCACTACGAGCTGAATATCCTTGTACAATATAGAAAACAAGGTTAATTGGCAATAACCTCATCGATATCAGCCGCCACAATTTACACTCTCTCGAAGTAACTGTAACATCGACAAACAAGATTCCTTAACAATTAAGGCAACCGATATCGGTTATTCATAAGTGACTTAACCAGGTAGCCACGAAGTTATTATTTCAATTTAAAAGATATATGATTCTAGTGAAGATAAATCCCATCAATCCAAAGCAATTGGCATAGCCTAAAAGTGCTCAACCCTTAAATGTCCAAGGTCATACATTTTAATATAAAAATTAGATTATGTGTAATTTTGTACGTAGTCACCGAATCAAAAGTTTATTTAGTATTTTGTTTCGTTTTCAGTAACATCCCTCTAAATAAATTTTCGAGGCCTCACCAAAGCGAATCGAAAACGAAACGCTGGCAAATCGTTTTTTATATTACACCAATCCTACCACAACGAATCACTTTCACTTCGCTAAAGCGATACGTTTGCGAAGGGTTTCATATATAAATTTCCTCGCTTGCGATTCGTTTTCGATTCGCCAAGTTTAGAAGGTTTTCACAAAAAAATTGGTTGACTGGTTTGTTAACTATAAATGTTGTATAATATACAGACGAACACAAAATATTTCACCAGAATACCGTTATATCACTTCGTCTCATATAATTACACTTACCAGAATTATACAACACTAAAATGCACAATAAACTGAAAACGTTTCATACAAAAAACATTTCTAATGCTAACACATCTTCTAATCCTAACTATCTTTTAAGATACAATGGACATTTAAGTGTTAACATCGAAAATGTGAATATTGGAGATCGATAGTATAAAGACTGCCCCACGTAATCGCAACGGATATAAAAAACTGCAGATGAATACTGACATCATCTTCGTATAACGAAGTGTGCAACGTGGCTGGTGAAAATTATTTGTCCACTAAATAGCCACAACTATGCGGATGGAATAGTTTTGTTGAACACATACGTCAAGATTCTTACCAACATTGTTTCAAACGAAATTATCAATCTATAGATTTAAAGCGAATGAATTTTGGGGGACTGTGTCAATGTGATCTTTGGCAAATAGATTCACAACCGATTTTTTTACTCTGAGAATTTTTACAATGTTACTCGAACCGTATGGCAAACCTATTTTTAGCTGTTATGGTTTGTTGTCACATATAATTTCAACAATTTACCATATGGCACAAAGTCGACATTACAGCTAGAATATTATATATGAGATCAACGAATTTTGATGAAATTCGTTTGGTATTCTTGCATTTCATTGAAGTTCTAAACTGAATTTGCAGGAACAAGTATGCTTGATGCATTTCGATACACTGTAGAATCTTGTAGTGCAAGCTTTATTACTATTTGACAAAGTCAATCATAAAGTGTCAAGTTGCCGAAAAACACCAAATCATTGTGACGAGCACTCTTTTAGAAGTTGATCCTTTCGTCGAAATCTTCGGCCACATTTCTACATAATTGGGCTCCCTTCGATTGATTGTGGGTTATTCTCATAAACTTTCCCATAAGCCTCACAAAACATAACCTAAGGGTGTTAGATGTTTATTCATATCATCAAATATTTGCCATAAAAAAATTCGTTATCATGTCCCTGTAGCGAGCTTGATTGACAGTAACAGCGATACTAGCTCCATTTTCGAAAAAATCTGAACCAATATTGCCTCCGGTCGATATAGAGCACACCATACAGTTACTCGAGAAGAATGTAATGGCTGCTCAACAACTGCCCTTCTATTTTCAGAAGACTCCATCAGAGAAAATAGTTGTTTTTTCGACGTTATAAGAATGATCTGGCGCGAGGAAGAAGGAGAACGTAGTGATATCGATGAACGTGGGTTCCTTCAACACTTTCTCTCACTATAGCAATATTTTCGGTTGAACAACTGAACAAGCACCACGTGTTTCTGTCGATATGTTTGCTACCTACTGAGCCAGTGAACTCAAATGTTTGAACTAAATTTTTAATAGCGAACCAATTTATAACAAATATGTTCCAATCTCAACATGTTTTGGTATTTTATTTGGTGAATAGCCAGAATTCATGAAACATTTCTCGGTAATCTCGTAAAGTTCAGACTGTATTGTTATTAAACTAACCTCCCGCAATTGAGTCGTTTCCTTTGAAGATTTACGTTAGTTAAATCGTCACTTGACTTCCGCAATTCACGTTGCTACAGAGCGACTTTATTAGTCGTCGTCTCCTACCGGTTTTTTGAATCATCAATCATCAAATCGTACCAGCTATAGGTCAGCTTCTTTGGATTAACAATCTGATATCCTGCTAACGGCATTTACTGAAGCAATCAATGCTGACCGATGTGCATCGAATATATGCAGCACATCTCTCCCATTCTCTGCATCTGCTTTGTGTGTTTTGTTCTTTCGGCATTTCACTCATATAACAGGGGCTTTATCTAATGCTTGCTCTAGTGTTCTAGTAAATTTGTTAATGCCCAAAGTGCTATATATTTTTAATTGTGTTTTCTTACACGATTCGATGGTTACCCAATTTGATTGTTTGTCAAAGTTTTACCAACAACCCACTTTATCTTCAGTAAATGTTGCCAAGATACACTTGACCGTAAGGTTCCTGAAACTGCATTAAATGTTTTAGTCCATATTATCTGTCTAAAGAAGAAATTCGTACCTACCCATAAAGATATGTATGCAAATATTTGACACTGTCCACATAACCAACACTTCTCTACGAAGCCTTCCAATAAACTGCTCTTGGTAAATGTATAGTTGGTCCGTTGCACACTACAATTGGCAAGAAATGACTCTCTATTGATGGATAATAGGTGGTCTTCTGTTCGGTGTGTTTTACTACTTCCCAGTATCCGACTTAAAGATCCAATGTACTGAAAATGTTGGTTTATGGTAGACGGTAAAAACTGTAACCAATACTCAGAGACAGTAAAGCATCAAATTGGGATAATGAAGTGGCCAAAAGATATCTATCGACGATTTTGCAAAAAACCCTGATGGCTAGCCTTACTTTTTTGAATCGGGAAAAATTTGTTGTCTCAGATCCTAAATGTTTTGCTCATTTTGCATTAATAATGAGATTCTGAGTTGAGCTGCTTTTAAATTGGTGCAATATGTAGCCTCATTCGCCTACAATCAAGGTTTGATCACAAAATGTGGCCGCAGATTTCAAAACACGAAATTTCCTCTATTGCAGACGCTCAACTCAGAGGACGGACAGGCTCGGAGGCACATAAAACAGATGAAACGACTACTTTCATAAAATTTTCCGATACAAGGAGATTGAGGAAGTTAAGTTCAGAGCCAAACGTAATTAAAATAAAGCAGAACATCAGAGGTTGTCGGTCAATTTTACGAGGCAGCTTAATTCCCTAATACCCTGACAGATCCAAACTAGTTCAACGCGAATTCGAGAATATATAGTTTTTTTCAGTGTGTCAGCACACGATTTTGGCAAACCAGAGTCGTATAAACACAATAACTATGAAATTCAAAAAGAGACAACGAATGTGTAAGTGTGCCAGTTTTAAAATTTCTAATAAACTTTTGCTATTCCACCATCCAAAAACTGTGACAGATTTCAAATAAATGAAACCAGTCAAGGCAGAATGCAAATGTTATGTCGAATGAAATTTGGTTAAATGTATAAATCGCGTTTGCGTCACTAATATTTAAAGATCGTGATTGCAAAAATTAAAACTGAAATCGTGATCAGTGATTATCGCGATAATTTTTGGGTATGTCTGAGGTATAAGAAAGCTTTATGAATATCGTTAGTATTGACGACGATGCTATGGGTGATAAGCTTTAACCACGCGACTGCCAGTATTTGTTGTTATACAATTGCATGCAGTATTGGTCATAATATTTATACATAAATAACAAAATTTTCGTAATTTTGCATTTTTAAACAAACAATTTAGAAACAAACTAACGATTACGCAGTAAAGTGATTTATGCGTTATATGCGGAAATTTTTAAAATTACCATGAGTGCTCGCAAAATCATGAAAAAGTGCCTTAGTGGTAAAAATGCAATATTTATAAAATGAAATGACCTAGTTAACTTATTTCAACCGAACCGCCATTATGTTCGTTAATAAAAGATCTATGTATTCTTATCTTCATCAAGAAATGCGTGGGTTATACAATTTAAATGGGTTAAACACATTTACACAACAAACTTTATTTTTTTTGTATCGAATATTGCCATACTCGTGACTATTGATAGAAAACGATAACAATTACGGTAAATAAAGATGTGTAAATGTATTGTTTAGCCCATTTAAATTTCACAACCCATGCATTTTCTGATGAACATTTTTCCTCTGTTTCGTTACTCTTTATAACATTAGATACTCTTTGGTTTAACATATGCAGCATCCCATAAAAAAAGGTGATAACTCAAAGTATAGCGTATTGCCAATCAAATAAAATAAAAACCAATTTGATACATATTCTCGTACATATACCTAATTATTTATTCATAAAAAATACTATTATTACAATTTTATATTCAATTAACATATTGTACGTGTCTTAATTAAAATTTAACCCTATCTACTCAAAATATATCATCGTTTATATAAAAGCTAAATTTCAGGTGCCAGAACATTATTTTTAAAATTAAAAATTTCTATCACGTTTGCATTTTACACACATTTCTTTCTATATTCGCGTATTACTTAAAAAAACTATCTAATATTATTCAATAATTATATAATAGTGTAATAATATTAATAATAATAATTAAGTCCAGTCTTTTCGTTCGATTCACAAACAAGGTATTTTTAACATTAAAATTTAGAAAATAGTTTTTTTTTATATAAGTTATATCTGAACTTAATAAATAAAACGACATTGCTGTTATTATGCGTGTGTTATTGATTTGTGTAGATCGGTTCCAGCTCAAAATCCTGCGCTTCGACTTTTTTACGTAGATTGGCACATATTTGTTGCACGATTTGTGAAAATGTTGTAACGCTCAGGTTTTGCCCCAGTAGATGAAGGAGCAAGAAGTCACCTACTTGGATGTGACGCACTAAATACTCAATATCCTTTGATTTTGCGATTTTTTTATCTTTCAAGGTCTTCGGATCTTTTTCGTTGCAGAACCGACGCTTCATAATTGCTTCGCGCGTTGTCGGCATCATAATGAGAAGTGCCGAGTATATGATCGCTAAACCGGATAAAACCGCCAAAATAATAAACCAGAACCATAGGAATATATAGATTTTCTCGTTTAATATGTTAAGCGCCAGCACACAAAGTGCATCATGTTTTTGTATACTTCCGGAGGCACCATATTTATGAAATGTGCACTTGGTTACCCGAGGAAATATTTCGACCATCGGATCTGACCGCTTTTCTTGATTCATATTCGAAAATTTCAGCACCTCAGTACCATACGTCATAAATGAGCCGCCCAAAAATTTATCTACAAATATTATATTCACGATAACATTGATAAAATTTAGGAACTCGCATAAAAAGTAACCAAACGAGTATGAATTGTGCATATTCATGCTGTCCACCAGATACTGTTCAATTCTGGATTGTCTCGATTTTCGTTCATCCGATGGAATCGTTAAAACGCCACGCATACCGCCTGAAATTAGACTTATTTTTCCCTCCTCCCAGTTTTTCCAAATCCAATGTGGTATATAGAATAGAATTCCCTGTAAACAAAATTATTAGGTATATTATAAAAACGTGAAATAAAATAGATGAATGTATACAACTAACCTGAAAAAATAGCGCAAATGGCACCCACTGATAATAGCTGTGATATCTCTGCGGTTCAATATCATTTCCAAGGCCGGATTGGGCAACATGTGTTCCGATCGCTTTGCCATGTTGCCCGGGCAGCGTAAACGTATACGTTATCCAACAATACGTATTTATCACATGATTTGGTACCGATCCCTCATTAATGCACATAATTGGGTCACCAATTAAATTATTTGCCGTCACAATGATACAGCAAACGAATAAGGCAGCACTTGTGATTTTGTAATGGCATCGAAATATCATATTATCGATAACCGCTTTATCGATTAGGTATCGTACTTTGACGAAACCCGCGAGCGCGGATACCATACCAAAGACCGACATGGTGGCCTAAAAAAAATTTCCGATTGGTCACGCCACCACACTGTGTGTGTTAATCTGTAATGAAATAAAATAAAAATTAATTATTAATTGTATGCATTAAATTTTGCGGTTAACATTTTTGTGCTCGCTTTGCAATATTATTATTTATGTTATTTTATTTCACCTGAATAATTTTTTAGAAGGTTACAAAACAATTTATTAATGTAAATATTTTTTTTTTTAATTTAATTTATTAACATTTGTAGGTGACACAGACATAAAAAACTATAATAAATTAATACCCAATTATTAAGTTTTTTATATACGTATATTTGGGACTAGGTGATTTGTCAAAATAATGACACTATACAAATGTCATTTTCATTTGTAACGGTCAGAGATTTGAACTCGAAACACATTATATATATGCCCATTCCGCTTAGAGCCGCGATCATGTTCGAGTCCCCGACTTAACATACAATACAACAATAATTTATGATGATGACATTACACAATTTACACTTTCAATGCGAAAAATATGATCATATTCGTTATTCAAGTGTTAATTTTTTACAATTACGGGCTTGGTATAGATGAGTGAGAGTATGCCATATATTTTTGTTGTTTCATAATAAAAGTGTATGTACTCGTATGTAAATGCGGCGACAATAATCATTACTGTTCCGATCAATTTAATTTTGCGCGATCGCGATGACAATGAATAAACAATTCATGATAGTTAATAATATGGTGATGTGAGGGGATTTTAGTCTAATTAATTGCATATTGTGTTGGAAAAGTGTTAAGAGTGTGACAACATTACTAAATGTTAGTTGTATTATTTTTCTTGGGAATTACTTTGTAAAACTTGTTTTGTTTTTAACCGATCGAGAGAGCGTATCAACTTAACTTTCACCAGTAAGACAAAAATGTGATCGTAAAATATTTTATCTTGTGTCGATTGTATACCTGCAATATATAGCTGATTAGAATACTGCACTACTATCTATACTGACTATAATTTATATCTTTGTTGATTTTTCATTCTTCTACAACGCCGATCTCAAAATCGTGATTTTATTTATTATTAAGATAAAATATTCTTGAGGTTCTCCTTGAACTTTAACAATTTTCTTAGTTATACAATAAATACCATCGTATTTTGTCTATACTAACTCAAATGCAGGTGGATAGACTACAATCCTGTCAGTTATTTTTAAAAATGAGGCTACATGTTACATTGTAATTATGTTCGTAGAACGGAAGTGATTTAAAAAAAAACCTTTATGCTGATTCATCTTCCGGAATTCACAATATATTGGTACTAAATTATTTGTAAAAAAATAACCATTCATAATAAATAAATTGACAAATTCGTCACATTTGATTGAAGTAAATTATCTGTATTCATAGTTGATGTTAGGTTCTATATTGTATTAAAACGTTAACCGAATCTTCTTGCCGGAAATTATTTGCGATCGTCAATTTTGGTTCCCAAGAAGTAAAGTGCTGTTTTATTAGGGCCAAAGATATCATAAGGTAAGATTTAAAAAATAATGGTATGCCCTCTGAACTAGTGGATCAGACACGGTCATTAGACAGCAACTTATATACCTTTAATTAACCCTAATCAGCATAGGTTGGTTTAAAGGAATGAATAGTGCTAGGTAATTTTGTGTTTACCAGAAACAGTTAGAAGAACGTCATTAGACTTCAAGTTGTAAACCTGAATGCCTTGAAATGTTTAGGTTTCTACACTAACTCAAAAGATTTTACTCTTTTTAGTCTTCTAATATAAATACATGAATATATGGTGTTGCCCATGAGTTGAATAGCCTCTACATTCATGTGCTGAATACATGTGCGAAACAAAAGCTGTTTTGCTTTCGCAAAGCCCGCTAAGCTTTAATATTACAGGCTAATTTTGGTTTCAGCAATATTTCTGTGGTCACAACCAACAACTGCTTAAGTCGAGTTTATTTTCCAAAGCATTTTAGCCAATAATCCACTGTCAAATAATAAATTAATGTACAGGGATTGTTTGAAGCACAAGTTCAGTCGTGTTTTCGGACAATATAAAAATAGCCATATGGAATTCAAGCAAATATCTAAAAATTGAAGAATTTAATTTGAAAACAAATAAATTGACTAAAATTGACTTTAACAGTTATTGGTTGTAACCACAGATTTGTTTGTGAATTTCCAGTAACGGAAAATAATTGTTCATCATAGGTTGCGGGCCAATAGTCGGGTAAAAGTCAATTTTAAGTAAAAAAAATTTTCGGTAAATTCATTTATTTTTCAAAAACTCTATGACAAACTGATCAAAAAATCTGTTCTAAATCCGACTTTTACCATAGTAAATTATTTACCCGACTATTGGCTCGCAGCCATAGTTGGCGTATTTATTAGTAGTAATTAAAGTAGAGTTATCTTTAAATACAACTGAAAAAAAAGATTTTCATAGAACGGATTCAGATTACGGGGTAGATACTCGATTGGTTAGCAAGCAAGAAATTTGCTAGCCGAAATCCTGACTACTCAATCAACTTTACCAAGGAAATTTAAATTTCAAATTATATTTTAAATATCTTTTATATTTAAGCTTTTTGTTTTTTTGCGATTGCACAGTAGAATAACACAAAAATTTGCTGTTTAATTTTTGAAGCCGTAAATTTTACTGTAACATCGCAAAAATAAACAAACATTTTATGAAAAATATATTTTGAAGTTTAAATTTCTTTGGTATAACTGATTGAGTAGTCAGAATTTCGGTTAGCAAATTGCTTGCTTGCCAGCCGATCGAGTATCTACCCCTACAATTACTACTGACATAAAAGCCAACTATGATGAACATTTATTTTCCGTTACTGGAAATTCACAAACAAATATTGCTGAAATCAAAATTGGCCTCTAATATTAAAGTTAAGCGGGCTTTGCGAAAGCAAAACAGCTAAAGTTAATTGGGAAACTTTGTTCCACAAAAGTTTTATAAAACTTTGTTTCGAAAATATTTACACCAAACTTATTTCCTCAGTAGGCCAGAAAAATACAATTTAGATAAAAATACTATGAACAATATTTCCTTGTTCCTTGTTCCCAGGGAAAAACAGAATAGTGCCAGGCGAACAAAACTTGAGTCGCAGTACGCTATGAAGCTGTAGACGTAGACACTAACGCTATCGGTTTCCGTTCTATATTTGTTCGATGGTTGGATGTATTGCTGTTTTCAGATATTGGAAGATCACCGGTAGATAGAGAACGGGTCCGAGAACAATTCAATGTGGAACTCCTGCGTTGATTTCTTTAACTTCAGAGTGTTTGTTATCTTGTTTAACCCTGACGTAACTTTCTTGTATGTAATGACAGATCAACATGCCAGAGGTTTGCGCTACTTCTAAGAATAATACGGACTATAGACATGTTTCTCTTCTAATGCCTTTTCATTCTCAACGCTTACTGTATGTACCTGATCAATAATTGAGTGCTCATTTCGGAAACCTTTCTGATGATATGGAATTAGTTTTTTTTGTCGAGTATCGGCTTGAAATGGCTTCATTTTAATAGTAACTTTTAAAATAGTTTAGACATTGTTGGTAACAAGGAAATGGGGCCATATGATGTTATTAAGTTAGATTTCAATGGTTTTTTGAATCATAATTACAACACCAAATTTTCATATTATAGATACGTATTAAAACCTGAACGTGGCATTTTATTATTTACCAGCTATTTTTACTACTTTCAGTTGGGGACCTAATTGAAATATCTTTAACCTCTTGTCTTACAATTTCATCAAACAATTCTTCAGTTTCATGTTCATGGGAGTGAAATAAATGTTCAAGGTACTCAGCAAATCCTTGAGTCTCTTCTTTGTTATTCCTTGCCTATGTACCTTCCACTTCATTTGTCAACGTTTCTATCATTTATCAACTTACTCAAGTAGGAGTTAATTGTCTCTGTTTTATATCTGGGTACTTTCCCAAACCGATTGTTTTATTGTAGCAAATTTTTCTGCTTCCATGTCCAATTGATCATTATTTAACAATGGTACGGTCAAGTTTTTTTTTTCAAGGTATATTATAAAACTTTCCTAATCAGTATATTTGTGAACTAGCACTGGGTTTACTCTTTATATGTATATATTCACTTATCGTTAGGATCACTGATTACTGAATGATAACGAATCATGTACTGGCTTGTCTCGACTTTCATAAAATTGCTAGAAATATTTTTGATTACAAAGAAATCGATTGGATCAAGTATTTTTTGATGAACTATTTCCCCTAGCGCTTGCAGAACTCATAGTATTGGTTTTTCTTGATAGATTGTCTTGACGGATAGCAGAAACCTGCCATCAAAATAGGATAATTTTTAGTATTTATATTTACTATTGGTATTTCTCTTTTCCCCATTTTGTCTCAAGATTTTTTTTTAGATAACTGCACTTTCTCCTCTGGCAGAGTTGCGTAGGTAGATGATATAGTACACACGATCATCTCTAAATTTAATGTGGGAATGAAAGCACATCCTCTTATATAGGCACCCTTCCACAACTTTGATGAAGTCAGTGAAACGACCCAATATCAGGCAAACCAATATGTCATATAAACAAGATTTCAAGTTGACGCAAAATCTAAGAAAATATATAAAATATCACTACCGGTGTTATTGTTTAACATTATTATTAAAATTGGCTGGAATTCAAGGAAGTTCCGCCCAACTCCAATTACATTCTGCTGCTAAGACAAACTGAATGAGCTTGAAATACGACAGAGAAAACAACTAATCTCGAAATCTGGACAACTGTAAACAAAATGAGTGCTGTTATCATGCTTTCAAGACAGTCTTAACATAAGGAATGTCAAACAAGCCTCATTCGTCGTAAATAGAGTTTAAAATGGCAGTGATCTTCGGGTTTGTTAACAAATAAAGTACTTTGCCTTCGGGCAGATAGATGAAATAAACGTTTGGTGCTTAGCTTGGTAACGAATGTAATGCTAATAGCTTTCTTACCATTTTTAAAGATCACGTTGCTGCCGGTTAGTGCCCAGTGATCAGCTATCACATTCATTTCCCCATTTTCAATGAGCTGGCATTCATATGATCTTAACACGATTACAAGGCTAATAATTTACAGGGTCAATAGAGTGAGTACTATCAGTTCAGCCTGTGTTACTGTACAGTTTAAACCTAGACTGGCATATGATCGTAAGTCATACGAAAGGAGTCAAGTTCCAAATCCAATAAATCAATTAAATGGAATTATGGAAGTAGAAGGTGGGGGGAGGGGTATTGTGACATAAACCGCCAAGTCTATAATAAAAAAATGGACAGGATTTTCAAATGGTCTTTTGAAGTTTACCTTCAATGCATTTTTCCCAGGAAAGATTTCTATCTATATGGTATAACACGCAGATCTTTGACGATATAAGATAAGGGGGAATGTTTCCCCATGATGAGAATTTAAGCAATGGAGTCAGTTGGCAAATTAGAGAAGAAACGTGTGAGACGCATTGTAAACATTTTTAAAGAGGGTATCAGTCTTACGGGTTTGGGTATTAAAAATGATTTTGCTCAAAATCTCAAAATCTTACAAACCACCACGTATAATCATAGACGTGGAACAAATTGTCCGTAATTTTAGAATATCCTTGCTGTAACTCAGTACGAAGGATCTTACATCCGGACTACCAGACGTGAATTTGAAAAAAAAACAAACTCCAATACAGTGGCAGAGAGGGCGTTTGTTTGTTCGGTGGAAACAGCATTATGTGGACAAAACTATAGGAAAATGAACTGAGAAAGAGTTAATTGATCTGCATTCTAAATGAACTTACCATTAGGCGAGACAATCTACAGATATTAACTTTTGTGTACTTTTTGAGCGGTCAGAAAATCCTCCCATTGCTATAATTTTTAAATTCATATAGTATATTCTGATAGGCTAGGAATACTTTTTCTGGGAAAATATTCTTATTTCAAAAAATAGAATAAAGGGGGGGGGGGGGGGCTCAATACGAGAAAAATGACTGATGTAAACTTTAGTAGCGAAAGGAACGATACGCACAAAATTTTTGGAATAAGTTAAACACACGAATACTATATGTAACGGGTGACCCATCTAGCGTTTGCAATTTCAACATTTCGAGTGTGGCAATACTTACGTCATCCGTTGATTAATGTTTGATATTTACGAAATGGGTCGCTTTACGCTTAAACATAATTGGGAAATATTGAAAACTTACTTTCAAATTGGTTAAATTGGAGTCTTTTACGCAAACTGTAAGAAATTTACGTGGAAAATTCAGTAGATATGAAATGCCTATATACAAGACAATTTGTGGACAATTTCTGAAGCGAGTTCGTGAAACTTAATAACATCGATATCACTGACCTTATGGATGCTTTAGATTCCGTTAAATCAAACGCTGTTGGAGTTGACGAAATACCAATTAAGTTTGTTAAACTTATTTTACTAAAGGTTGATTGCTACTTACTACATATTTTCAATAGCTTAATAACGTTTTCTATTTTCCCAGAGAATTGGAAGCAATCAATTCCCATTCCCAAGAATAAAAATCCCAAATGCTTATCTGATTTTCGCCCTATTAGTCTGCTTCCTGCTTTGTCTAAAGTTTTTGAAAAAATACTGCAATCACAAATATTAACTTACGTTGAATCGGAAAATTTACTATCAATGTACCAGTCTGCTTACAGACGTCATTTCAGCACTAATAGTGCTTTACTACATATCAATGACGACATCCGCAGGGCCATATATAAGGGTTATCTTTGTACGCTGGTTCTTCTAGACTTTAGTAAAGCTTTCGATAAAATTGATCATTCAATTTTGGTTAGCAAACTTCGTAACAGTTTTAAATTCTCAATGTCGGCTTGTCGTTTGGTTTTGTCATATCTATCAAATCGATCACAATTGGTTAGAACTAATTCAGGAATCTCAAGCTCTTGTTATACTAATTGCGGTGTTCCCCAGGGATCGGTATTAGGTCCTTTTCTATTCATGATGTATAACCCTTTATCAACCAAGAAAACAAAAAAATTGGCCTAATTTTAGTCCAACCCACACAAATGTGTGAGTAAAAAACCATAGTATGTAATGGCGTTGTTGATAAAAAAAAAATCGCTTCATTTAAAGTACAACCAACACAATTGTGCGTATAGTGTTTTTTTCGGACGAAAATAAGTTAAAAAGGAATTCACAAATGTGTAAGTTGGTTGAAAACACACACGAAAATAAATTTTGGACATGGTACTTTTGCCCTACCCGCACAATTGTGTTAGTAAATCACTAAAGGGATATATAAACGACCTACCTGCAGTTATCATTCAATGCAAATATCACCTTTTCGCGGATGCCTTGCAAATTTATAGATTTTGTAGGCCCAACGAGATAACAAATTCTATCGGAACTGTAATTTCGATATTAACAAGATATTACAATTACAATTGTTAATTGATTACAAAATGGTCTATAGAAAATAATCTTGAACTTAATGCTGGAAAAACAGCGTACTAGGAGAGGAGGTTGATTTCTCTGATTTTGTGAATGATTTAGGCTTAACTTTTGACAAGTGCTTATGCTGGAGTTACCACATCGAAACAGTTTGTAATCGAGTATTTTTTTTATTAAGAATGTTATGGGCTACCACGAAGTGTTTTAATACCAATCTTAGACTCCAATTGATGAAATCTTACATCCTTCCACATTTTTTGTACGGAGATATTGTCTTCTTTGAATTAAAGAAGAAGTACTTTAATAAACTTCGATTGATATTTAATTCTTGTGTGAGATACGTATACGGGCTAAGAAAGTACGACCACATCTCGAATTTTACAAATTCATTACTTGGTTGTTCTCTTGCTGAATTCTATGAGTTTCGAGTTTGTTTATAAATTTTCAAGTTCTTAAAGTATAAACAAGCCACCTATACCTATAGTAGTGAAATTGGTTTCGTCTTCCAACCGTCGCATTCGTCTTTTGACTCCGGCTATAAACAACAAATGTAATCTAATGAATTCATAATTTTTTGTGAGGGGAGTTAGCATGTCGAATTCGTTAAGAAATCTAAATCCCCTGCCGTGTTTCGGAAAAATTACTTTTCTTCAGCTTAATAATATCAAAATTCTATTTTTTGCTAATTTCAAGTTGATGAATCACTAAAATGTTGCTGCACACTTATAGGTTAATTCAATAAATAAATTAGAAATAAATTAAAATAAGTAGTTGCCACTAATGTAATAAGTTCATAAGAACTTCAAACATTTATATTAAAATAAAATAAATAAATAAACTGGATTGTTATTGAATAGACCAACACGTGCACGTGCAGTTACATCGCGTACAGCGAGAACATTGCAGCTGGTGCACAGAATGTGTCTGACCATCCATCAATATCAACTCGCCATCGTGTTCAAGAATTGAAAATTTCACGCAGTTCAAAATTCAGCATTTCCGACGAACCTCATTTTCACTTCGGAGGCTACGTCAATAAGCAAAAATGTTACATTTGGGGCTCAGAAAATACACACGTAACCATGGAGAAACCGATGTATCCACAACGAATCACTGTTTGGTGTGGATTTTGAACTGGCGGCATCATTGGCCTTTTACCGTAACATGCATATACTTCATATGAATCATATACCTTTGGGTAATTCACATTATTTTATCAAAGGCTATACAAAGATTTAAAAAATTTTAGTATATGGAAAAAACAACTTCATAAACTTACTACTTTACAGATATACCTTAAAATGGAATTAACAGCTTCATGAATTATTTATGATGTGTTTACCTTTGTACGTTTACGTAGACGCAGTGATATTTTCAATTATAATTCCGAACAAAAATATTGCTGTAATACTGAATATTTCAAGAAAAATATTTAAATTTTATAAATTAATTTCACTAACAGCATACTCGTATATGGTTATATATTTTATATAGTTGACGGATATATAATTATTTAATTTAATTTGTCATAAAATTAAAAGGTTAAATTATAAACGCTAGACGAGAGTTAGAAAATAGAAATGATTACCAAACGTACACACGTTACTTACGTACACGATCTTAAATTTTTCAAGATGTTTTTTTTTATCGCTACTCGCATATATAAATATGTACTTCACGTTGCTATCTTATTAATTGCACATTGCTAAAATTTTAATTAACATTTCTTAAATTGTTTTGGCATGAACTAATTTTAAAATTTCATTTACGGATGAAACCGAAATTTGTCATACTTGTGAGACGTGAGACTGGTAATTTAATCATATTAGGCATCGAATGAGTCATCGCAAATCTCCATAATATAGATAAAGGTTGATTACCGGTTTATACAGGTTATTAATTTAATCTTATTTAATTGACAAAACTATTAAGATTGATCTGTAAACCCTACAACTTATGTTGTTACTTACGTGTAAATTCAGCCTGATCAAGTAGAAAAATTCCTACTGTAAATAGTAAATTACTTCATCTACGGTTTTTATGAAACGAATCAATTTTTATTATTTTCTATATGTATGCGAATATGAAAAACCATCGGAAGCTTTCAGTTAGCGCAAATTATTTCCATTTAGCATTCTGCTCGTTTAAAGCAGATTAATATAACCTATAACCAAGTACAGTGTGTGTGTGTGTACTGTAACGATTACATAATTTCTAATTTAAAAACTGTAATAATTCATGTTGATAAGCTTAAAGTAGAAATTGTTATTCTCGAGCTAATCGTTGATAATTAGTTGTCACAACCTTGTTCTTTCGAAACTTTACGTTGTACTTCTATATTTTTGTGCTATTTAGTTAGAAGATCTTTATTGGAAATGTAAACAACGCCTGACGACACTAAAATTAATGAACCATGACAATGTAAATAACAGATATTTTTTACATTAAATATCAACATTAAGCTAGTAAGTTATTTAGATGGTTACTTCGCTACGACAGACATCTTTCTTGGGCAATATACGTCGTGGAAGTGGAACAAACTAAGACGTTACACGCAGCATGCGATATTCTGCGTGTATATTCTATGCATAAATTATAACCTTAAAATTTTGACAAGGAATTGTAATATTATTAAATATGATAAATACAACTAATTCTGTCAATTTGGGTTATTATTTGCTTTTATATTGTGTGAATTTCGATATTTATTCGTGCCTTAAGTAAATTATGTTAATTTACAACAATAATAATGACAAAATGAGTGGCAAGCATTGTAATGATATTTATTATGCATGACTCTTCACCCGTAAATAAACTGGTAATGAAAGTGTTAAACAAACTATACATATAGACATAAAATATCTTAACTTGATTCTAAGCAAACCAGAAGATAATAAATTTGTATATTTATTTTTTTTTTTTTTTGTCTTGCGTCTAACCTAACCCAAATCTTTACGACAGCATATTGTAATGTATAACGTGTGTCCGATCACTATATAAATCTTAAATATATGTCTACACACACACATTGGCTATTATGAAGAATTAATTAAAGTAGGCGAAGACGCGGTCAATAATTTAATCCAAACGGAATAATTTGTAAAATTAGTATTCATTAAATAATTCGGTTGTGATACAAAATATTATATTGTGTGTAAATTTTATGAGAGTGATAAAATCTGTGGGTTCTGAAACACGCGGTAGCCGAATTAAAACACCTACAGCAGATTTGGTTTCGATTTTTGGTATGTACGGAACGTGATGTTTGTATAAATTGAAAATTAATTATACGACTTTCGTATAATGTTGATTGAGACGTGAAGACGTTTAGTAATGCGGGTGTGCATTTAGAATATTTTCAAATTTTTTATGAGCTCTTGGTTTTTCCAACATGGCAATCGTCCAGATAAAAGTTGTGTTAGATCTGTTACCAATATGAAGCATTTCCGTATTGTCCTTTTGATCACTGGGTTTCGTTAGGATTCATGCCTGCGTAATAAGTCTACAGGGTATTATCTTTCAAGTCATGATATCCAATCTGCCACCAGGCCTGATCTAAACTAGGCTTTCTGAGTCATTCTCAATATATCGCTGGTCGACTCCGCCTATTAACTTAAAATGGTTTGTATGCTTCTGCTTTTTAGAAAAGGGCCTAAGTTAGGAAACTGAAGTGATTTCGATGAAATGATTCCGACCATTTTTAGTTGAAGTTATAACGTGTTCTAAAGTACGAGTTACAAAGTTATAGTTTACATGATTAAACAGTATTTCTATGTACTAAATATGTACTTGTAATTACGTACTATCAATATTTTTTTTTTTTGTTCAAGTACAACAAAATCATACAAAGGAAGCTTAAACAAGAAACTATAATTTCCTTTATGTTCATATATAAGAAATAATTATCTACAATTATATAAACATTACACTGGGCTGCCACCACAATTACATGATATTATGTCACAACAATCGCACATGTTATCCAAAAATATTTTAAAGTTGAAATCGATTTTGGTCTTTATGTAAATGTAAAAATTATTCAAGGGACTTTAAGTTTATTTTAAACGAACAAGGGTCACAGAATTCTAAAACCATATGCGACATGATTCGACAATATACTGATGTTGTTTATAAAACTAATTAGAAATTGATTGAGCAATTTATCATAATTACTCATTCATTATGTGATCAGTAAATAATAAGTACAAGAATTTTTCAGAATCAGCAATATAAAGATGTTTGAATTATTCTTGGGAATATAATTTATTGGTTTGTGTAAGTGTAACTTAATCTTTTCTTAAACTCAGTTTTAACTGCGCTTTGTTATTATTTTCTCATGTATATTTTTTGTTTATATACATTGAACAATGCCAATTTTGGTGGTCTTTGTTCTTGCACATGCCAGTTATTCAAAATAAACAGGATTAAAAATTTTAACTCAAGTAAGCATTTACACGTTTAATTATAATTTATAGCAAGCTCAAAAGAGCGAGGACGTTACGTTGTTCGTTGGGGTTTCCGTATATTTTCCATGTGAGTTTTAGACAACCTGCTTCGATAACCTGCTACTTTATATTCCATGTCGTAAGACCGTTTGGCCGTAAGGGTGCTGTTTTCGAGATTCAGTTTTTAAAATTGCAAATTCCAGACCACCGTAATCTTAAATACAGTTTTTTAAAATTCTTTATTTTAGAATCCGTTATTCTAGAATTCCCCATTCCAAAAATTATAACATATATCATGAAAAATCGAATGCCTAATATTAGATCGAGGTTAGCTGGGTTCACAGTCACTTTCGTTATTAAACACTATTTGAAAATCCCAGAGGTTGTTAAATAGAAATTTTGTGGAGGCGATACGCCATATCAAAAGAAGATCGATAAGAAATCATTGGTGTATGGAATTTTTGACTTGAAAGATACACACCCCTAAATATTTAAATTGCAACAAATCAGATAACTTTTGTTGTATGCAGATCAAATCAACATTACAAATTTTGGAATTACTACACAAATTCGTGTCATAAAGAAGCATGCGAAAAGCGTCTTTATCCCTATAGTAGTTGCAAAAAAAAACAAAACCAATTTTTGCTTTAAAGATGGGTTTACAGAAATATATGCCGAACGCGTTCGACGAAAACTTTTTCGCCGCAAATTAGGAAGTATGGATGTGTGCGGCGGAAATATTTTCGCCAAATGCGTTCGACACAAATTTTTGTAAATGTGGCCCCACCTTAACACATTAATAAGTCAACGGCTTCTACGGATTCTGTTATTCATTTAAACATTTTGTCATACCGACCACTATAATTCCTTACTAGTGTAATGTTAATAACTTTAAGACAACAGGACCAGTTTTGATGAATCTTTCGCTGATGGCATTTTAGTTTTAATTTTAGAATAAAGACTAGAAGTCATCGGCTGCGTTTCTCTTACTGCTGAAAGAGCAATGCTAAACGCAAATGACCAATGTAGGGATATATCAAGATAAACCGCTACTGAAACTATGCGTTTATGAGAAATGTAACTCCTAAATCCGTAATCACATCGACTCATTGCAATACATCGTTGTCGACGTTGTATGAAGTAATTAAAGGATTCTTTTTACAAAGAAAAGACATGGTTTTGCATTTCTTAATATTTAATTAAGCTTCGATCACACCTCTCACTTAATTTCTCGAGCTTTCACTTAATTTTTCGAGCTATAAAAATACTAAAAATTCAACGCCCTATGTGTGATTCTGTTCCCAAGGAGTTCCAGAAGTCAGTTTGGTGTTGGCTTTTTATTACGTGCCGTTTTGGTTCAGGCATTTGGTGTATGAAATTAATATGCGTTGAAGACTCTAGTAATGGCCGTATAGGAGTGATGGTTGGAGTGTTTTTTTTTCCTTTTTTGCGAACATAGTTTTAAATAAAAAGGGTCAATGGTTTATAAAGTTATATTTGATTTATAAATATTATATAATTAACTCACGCGAACGAAACTAGGAGTTTTAACATGACTTTTAAAGGATTAAGATGAAATTAGGTCAATGCATAAAAGCGTTTGTAATATGTCTTAGGCTAAATTAATTTTCAACATTCGCCCAACTTGGGCGTGTTTTTTTGTTTCTCGTGTTTTTTTTTTTGGATTTCAATTTTATTTTTGTAGTTGTTGTAACAATTACCAAATAATTAACCTTAATAATTAAAATTTTATTACCTAATAATACACATTCGGAATCGCTGACTGTTCTAAGTGAAAAGTTTTTTTCTTTTAAAAAAGTGTAGTGTAGTAGTGTTGTAGTAAAAATATTGCTGATTGTTAAATTTTAAAGTCTAACAAACTGATTAGTGATTACATATTAATAATGTAATAATGTCGATCCATAATAAGTGTATTGACTGTGAAATTATAATCGTTGATGAATGGTTTTTTCATGTAGCGGTTACTTATGTAACAACGTTATAGACTACAGATGTGCGACTAGTAACGCAACTAAATTGATGAAAAAATTTCCAAATGATTTACGGAAGGGTATGAAATTAGTGATGGACGATGTGCCTGGTTTGCGGTGGTTCTGTAGTAAATTTGAAAACAGATTGAATAACATCCTATCCAAAATCGACAAATCACTCAAAAAAATTGAGAAATCAGAGGAGACCATAATCGATAATGTTTTAAAAAGAATGAATCAATTAGAAGAGACATTAACAACAGTGGTTCATGCCTTGTCCCAATCTGCTGTTCAACCAGAAGAAATTCGGGCCACAAGATCCATGTCCGAAGCCTCAAGCCAGGCCGAAACACCAAGTCTAGTGAACAATAACCTTACGATATCATCATTCACATCACCGTCAGCCATCCAAAATAGACAAATTATTGATCATTTAAAGCCAACGCAAAATAATATTCTACCTGGAGCACCACAATCGACTATACCTGTCCCTAATATTAAAACAACTGCCAATGACGTTGAATTAATGGATGAGTTCTCGATTCGAGTGGCACAACTCAAAAAGTGGCTTTTCGTTAGCCGAATACGTAATTCAGTGCCGGATGAACAGTTAAGCAAACTAGTGACAAAGATCGCGAATACTGACGATCTGTTTGCCCAACGCATGGTGCCAAAAGCAAGCTTTGGAATGAACTATGATTACGTATCATACAAAATCAATATTCCAGGTGATGTTTTTCAAAGCACCATCAACTCTACTCTGTGGCCAACAGGACTGTTTGTCAAAGAATTTGATTGGGGTCAAAGAAAGGCGTTTTTTCGGCCAGCTCATACGGGCCACCAAATCCAGTAGCTAATTTTATTGCTAGGAAAAGTAGTGCCACAAATACGGAATGTAATCATGGCACCCCAACCTTGTCACACGCTCAAAAAACTATTAAACAGATATTTTACTTTCAAAATGTAAATAAAATGTCTTCAAAGGCATAATTTTGTTCATAATTTTGTTTTAAAAACACTCTTTCCGGTTTATATCATCTGTGAAACATTATTCAACGATAAAATTTTGAGTTCGGAATTCTTCCCTAGTCAATATGTGGTTTATAGATGTGATCGCTCACCACAAACAAGCATAAAAAAATCTGGTGGCGAAGTACTCATAGCTATCGATACATCACTACCTAATGAATTGGTAGATTTAACGAATCCATCGATCGAGCAATTATGTGTTAAAATTGTCATCAATAATAAAACAGTACGAATTTACGTGGCGTATATTCCACCTGATTCGCTTACATCATCGTATACCAAGTGCTGCGACACAATCATGGAAATTACCAATACTGCCGATCAATCAGACATAATTTTAATAACTGGGGATTTTAATCTCTCAAATGTTAGTTGGACGTATGATGAAGAAACCAACGAGATTATGCCTGTAAATGTGAATTCGGATAATGAGTACCTATTCGTCAACACCATATTTGATTCAAATTTGGGTCAAATCTGCGAATTAAAAAATGGACGAGACCGAACCTTGGACCTTATTTTTACTAATGAACCAGTTTTATTAAAAACAGAAGAATCACCAACACCTTTCGTAATTAATGATATTCACCATAAAGCAATAGAAATAATATTGGAAACGAAAGTGAATAACAGGTTCCAAAATTACCAAAACCGGAAACTATATTACAATTTCAGAAAGGCCAATTCGAGTAATTTACAGCAATATTTTGAGCAAATAAATTGGAATGCCGAGTTTAACAGTGATGACATAGATGTAAACGTGGAAAAGTTTTACACACATCTATTTAAAGGAATCGATTTATTCGTTCCCGTGTCTATGAGTAAACCGAGCAAATATCCTCCATGGTATGACGATCAACTCAACAGTCTTAAAAATAAAAAAGACAAGGCTTATAAAGAAAACCTCAAAGTGTGTTCCCAGGATAGTAAACAGAAATTTACTGCTTATAACCAAAATTTTGAATCTTATTTTGAACTGAGATACCGAAGCTATATTCGTAATATAAAGGATAAAATAAAAGGCGATCCCAGACACTTTTGGATTTTTTTTTAAAAACCAAACGCGAAATTGATGGTTAACCAGCCATGAAATTTAATGATCAAAAGTCTTGTGATCCACAGGTCATAACCAACATGTTTGCTGAGTTTTTCCAATCTGTTTATAAAGCGGAAGACATTGATAATTATAAAGACTCAACCTGTGGTGAATATGGTGCATTCATATTTACTCCACACATCGAGCCAGAAGACATCTAGCGAGCATTGGTAGGATTCGGAGAAGGATGTGGTCCTGATGGTATTCCTGCTTCATTTTTTAAAAATTCTAAAAAATTGGCAATCCCTCTAACCATTTTGTTCAATCAGTCATTAAAATTGGCAATTTTCCCACAAAAGTGGAAAATAACTAGAGTGACGCCTATTTTCAAAACTGGATCTAGAAATGATGTTTCTTGCTACAGAAGTATTACATCTATATCTGCTATACCTAAATTATTTGAACTAGTAATATGTAACTCATTCAAAGCAGTCCTTCCACGGTATTTATCACAATATCAACATGGTTTTATGCCTAAAAGATCAATATCTACAAATCTCATAGAATTTACTAGCTATTCTTTTAAAGAAATTGAGGAGCACAAACAAGTTGACGTAATATACACCGACTTTGCAAAAGCTTTCGACTCCATCAGCCATTGTAAAACTTTGGAACACATTTTCAAGTTCGGATTTTCTAGCCAGTTTGTAGCCTGGTTCAAATCTTATTTGAGTAATCGAATCCAATATATTGAAATAGGAGATAAAACGTCAAATAGAATACAAGCTACCTCTGGTATACCACAAAGCTCTCACGTTGGCCCATGGATTTTCACAATCTTCATAAATGGTATTACCGAAGTGATAGCATTCCAATATCCTGAAGTTCGCGGATGACCTCAAAATCTACAAAGCAATCGAGTTAGTCGACGATGCCAGTAAACTACAGGAAGATATTGACAACCTAGCGTTATGGTGCGAGTTGAATTCTCTGAGTCTCAATATTAAAAAGTGCAAATCTCTATCATTTCACCGAAAAACCAACCCTGTTACACAAGGCTACAAGATAAATGGTGTACTCCTTCACGTAGTACTTGAGACTAAAGACCTAGGGGTTACTTTCGTTGAAAACTTGAGCTTTACACTGAAAAAAATATTTGTCGTTTTATTAATGAACAGCATTCATTAATCCAAAATCATCATATTAATGTATAAATCGTGTTATTTAAGTAAAAAATGAATTTTACATTTTGAAACATAATACATATTTGTGACATTAATATTAAAAATTCCAGTTCATTAAACTAAAAGTTTATGTTTTTTATCATAGTACCACAATACACTCACAACCTTTATAAATATTAGTGTTTAGTAATCAATAATCTTCAATTCATACTATTAATGTTCAAATTATGGAAATTATAAATAGTAAAATTTCATATTTAAGGACAAATTAATATAATGTTGATGAACAATTTGAGTTTTGCATAGTGTGTAATTTCTTCCTTATAATTCATAATTGTGATTTTTGAATAAATTCGTTATCTAAACAATCTTTATAATTATTGATTAATAAACGTTTTATGATATATTTTAAACCATATTTTATACTTCGAGTGCTCTCCAATCGACGATGTTTTTGTATTGAAAAACAAAAATGTTATGTTACGGTTCACCTTGACCTAATGTGATTTAAAAAACTATGAACAGCTGATGGATATTTTTGGGTGTGTTTTGGGCACAAACCAAAACAATTTTCATTGCTTAATGCTGATGACAAAATTATATTTATATAGCTTCCATCCGAACGTTGCTATGCGTTGCTTATCCGTTGATGTCAAGAAATATGCATTTGCGCACAAAGATACCTATATTTAATCCGTAACCATCTTCTGGCTGTAAATTAAATACTGTTATCTAGTTTAATATTGAAATATTTTTTGTTATCCGTATTAACATTGAATTGAATTTCAATTTATAATTTTAAAAAATCGTAGTTATCCTCAATTACTATAGTTAACGTAATCCATATACGATATAAATAATAAATTGCATTTATAAATAAAAAATTTCAAATCACAAACGGATACGAATGGCTATGACGATTCCACTTTACTTCCAAAATGATTCCACTTGACCTTAAACCGCTTCCAACAGCGATTTTAAATTAATCATCGATCATCAATCATCATTTCTATTAGGAAACAAATAAATTAGCTGGATACAAAATGTGAGTCAATACTTGGTTTTATATTTGTTTATAATTAAATTCAATTGCAACAGCTTAATAAATGCGTTTGATCTAATCACAGTTTTATGAAAATTAAAAGCTATGTAGGCAATATCGGCAAGTGTTCAACAGTTAGAAAATTATCCGACTCAATCTCAAGAGATTCTTCTGATGCTTTACTACCACTGAAAGTAATGATGTTACACACATATTTTTTATTTGAAAATTCCTAATAAATAAATACTTCGATACTTGGCATGTTTTGTATGGTATATCTTTGCTGTGCATTACGAATATAATTTATGGTTGTCATAAATCGGGCCAATATTTCTAAATGCCAGAGTTGGTAAAACTACATAATTAGTATCATTTTTACGTGTTTGACATCCTTATTCTACTTTAAATTTGAAAACATGGATCTTTTAAATTTAGCGTCACCTGATTTTTCAATTTTCATCATTTACAGGACAAATATCATGTATTTATGAAAAAATCATGTTGGTCATAAAATATATGCAAAGTTACATAATATATAATAATTCGCTTTATTTTGGCGCCAAATTGGCAACCCGGTACCATTATTTGCATTATAAACAGAAAATATTCATCCTTTTAATGAATAATTCATAAAGTACATGAAAAATTCATAATATATAATAGTTCGGGTTTTTATGTGCCTTATAGAGATCAACTGGCAACCCTGTATCATCATTTTCATTAAACTCATAGTATAGAGTAAATGTTCATCTTATTGATGAACAAATATTTTTTTTTCATAAAATACATGAAAAAATTCGTATTATTTATTAATTTGATAATCGTTTTAAGAATGAATGAAATTGTTCATCAAATGTATGATCGAATTCACCGGTGCAAGATTTTTCATAATATTTATGAATACCGATCGTAATGCCGAGAAGAGAAATAAATCGGGAGTGAGCAGCCTGTTCATAATTTAATAAAATTTTTGTTAGAACGGTCGATATTTTCTATGTGTTGTGGTACAACAAAATTATTAGTGAAAAATCAAAAAGGTTTAATAATAAAAATTTATGAAATATGAACTAAACAAATATTGTGCGCTACTTGATTACAGGTGTGTTGTATTTAATAATATAAATCCATAAATGTGATGTGTGTAATTGATTTTGATAAGCGAATTCAGGATAAACAAGCTTTTTCATAAGTATTGCATTGTAATGGCCGTGTAAAACTTGTATGATTTTAAATTTTTTTTTAAATTTTTTTTAACTAATAAATTAAAATGAATAATGTGTAATAGCCTGTAATTTATGATAAGTTTGTGTGGATTAATATACATTTAAATTAATTATTTTTATTTTCTACAAACAAGAACCCTAGTTTTGTAATTTCTTTGATACCATGTGATACTTATGGAATAAAAGTATAAATGAAACGGTGTTTGGATTGAAGTAGATTTTGGTAGATTAAATTATTATTTTTAAAAGTTTTGATGGATAAATTCTTAATTTCTTTTACTATTTACACGAAGTTAACTTTTTCAAAAATATTTTTCGTTCTGTTGAAATAGAGAATGTTAAAATCATTTTAAATAATTGTAGTATTCCCAATCTTGCGTAGATTTATTAAGAGTGTCATTCTAAATACTACTCCGGATTTCCATGACATGTTATATAAACTCTTTAAACTTTCTTATCAATGAAATTTGTGATAGTGAATTCGCGAGATTTTCTGCTAGTTTGAAAATTCCTCAGTAAATTTCATGAGTAAAAAAGTTAGCAATATACTCGTATATAGCTGCATTTGCTTTACAAGTTCAAATTTTATTTTTTGATCTCAAAACTTTTTAATGCAATTTCAAATTCTAATTTTCAATAAAATGAATTAAAAGTTTGATTTTCCATAAATTGTTTAACGTAGACTAACGTTAGTGTTCTTACACCCTAATATTGGGTAATTGCTTTTCAATTTCTTGGGATGACTAAATGAACTATTAAAGCATTTCTTAGAAAAATGCACAAATTCATAATTTTTAGTATTTTGAATCCGAATAAAATCAGATTTTTTAGTTTCTATTACATATTAATATTAAGAAAGCGCCAATACAACCAATAAAGCTAATGATGATATACAACTTACACATTTCTCACTGCTCTAAATGTTTCTACTCCTATTACCATTCTGAGAATCAACGCAAAACGTGTTTACAAATAAATGAACCAAATGATGTCTCACTAATATCTATTTTAAATAGTTGGGAACAAATTCACCTATAAAGTTTTTTGAAAGGTAATTTAAAAACAGTGCTTTTATACTTGTTTATAATATGTTAACAATAATTATTCTACCATTGCAGAAGAGAAAATTGACGTAGAAGAATAAAAATAAGTAAAAATAATAAAAGTTTATTACATCTCTAACGTTTTCAAAAGCTGCAAGATGGGTGATACAATTTGGTTTGAACACAACCTTTCAATTTGGAGAAGAAATTTCAAAATTTTAATAAATTGGAACCGGTACACAAAATTATGCTTGTTAACCCTTTTCCAGTCTCATGCATCACATATGATTCATAGGTGGTTAACCGAGACGCTTCTGTATCATATTTGATAAATAATATAATTAAGATTATGTATCGAATATGATACAGAAGCGTCTCGGTTAACCGCCTATGTATCATATGTGATGCATGCGAGAGTGGCAAAGGGTTTATATTGACGCAACGAATTTTGAATAAAATAATATTAATTTGGAATTAGAACGAGTCGGAGAATACAAGCAGAATCATAGAACGGTTTCTTAAGCAAAAAAATAATTTTATCACACTGGCCAACCGGGTAGAATATATATGCTAAATTTGAAACATAAAACAGAAAATCAATTTATTAAAATCAAAAATAAACTGGGAGTCAGAACACAAAAATAATAAAATCAGTAAGTTGCGATCGCAGTAGGTGTAGCTATATCTTTGCTTTTTTATATTTTGATTCTTTCTTAAAGATGTCGAAGTGGACGCCGAATCATGCATTAAAAGCTTAAAGTCCGATAATCTTAGTGCAGAAGATTTCCACAGTCTCTGGCAGGCTTGTAGCGGTTATCGAATAGACCAGATTCAAAACCAGCTAACGTCACTACAAGAAATTTTTTATAAATGGCCGGAGTATAAAAAACCAAACGGGTACCACCTAGTAAGTATAATACTTAAATCAAATTTGTGGCGTATTTTAACTAAACTATTTTTGCTTGATGATCTGTGTCTTGCGACTTGCTTACAAATGGTTTTCATAGCTCCTTAATAATATTCTAGAAATAAGATATTAGGAAGTAGTAGGCAGAATTTGCATTGAGCAAAAATTACGATTGACAATAATTAAAGTTATAACAGTCAAATCAACAGTTTATATTTACTTAAATTGAAAATACGTTCACGTTCATACAGTTTAGATACGCTACGTTTTTATCAGAATTATCCTGATTTTTTAAACCGAATTCTTATTGTTAAAATTAAATGGTTTTTATTCTATATATTTTAATTTAAAAAAAATCTTATCAACTCGTTTTGTTTCTTTAAATTGACATAGATTTTAAGGCTGTTCATCATTTTATTTCGAATGTGATGACAGATTGGGAGATGAATTTTAAAAATATATTAAAGTTTTCAAAATTCGGAAAAATTACAGAAATAAAACTAATTTTAGATGAAATTAAAAAGGGAGATTTCCATAAAGGTAACTAATTGAAACTTTTACGTTTGCCAAATAATTTGGATTAACTTTCTTCTTTTAATTTTATTTTCTGTAGGTATTGCAACTCTACAGCTGTTTTGATGTATTCACGGATACCTTGTACCTACGCAGAAAGTGGTAAAAAAGACAATGTTGGAAAAAAGTTATGTCCAAAGTAACTATCAAAGAATCACAAGAATCTATGGTCTTCATCGGGAATACTCAGCAGGCTGAGGATCACGTACATTTTTTAAAGCAGAAACTGGAATGCATTCAGCTATTTATTCTAGCAATTGGGACATAAGATTCATAGAAAAATATTTTATTTTTGTAGACGATATTAAATTACTCTTTAGTAACTTTTTACGAGCTTTATATATATATATGTATATATATTTGTTACAAATCATTTTTTGTATAAATTAGAATATCCGAAAGAGGCTGATTTTTTGGAATTTTGTTCAATTGTACTTTTAAAAATCAGTAAAAACTGTAAAACCTAAATCTCTAAAAGTTAGTTTCATGCTTCAGGAGCTTAAGGCCATGTAAATTTTTCCATTTTGTGTATGTACAGTATTTAAATTGTTAACGATCATAAGATTAACTAACTGAATTGGAAATGTAATTATGTACATATATGTGGAACAAGATTTTTTTAAATTATTGTCATAATAGAAAACAATTAACGAAATAAAAAATTTAAATATAATAATATGTACTACAAAAACTTTGAACTAAGTACTCGTATGTGTCGCATGTTATAATTATTATTATGTAAAGAAGACTATCAAATTATATTGTTTTAAGGTTTTGATAAAAACAAATTGGAATAGAAAATAATACATATTTGGAACAAATTCGTTTTTATTTTCTGTATTTCTCTCCCGTTAGCGATATATATATATATATATATATATATATATATATATATATATATATATATATATATAAATATATATATATATATATATATATATATATATATATATATATATATAAATATATATATATATATATATATATATATATATATATATATATATATATATATATATATATTTTTATATATATATATATATATATATATATATATATATATATATATATATATATATAAATATATATATATATATATATATATATATATATATATATATATATATATATATATATATATATATATATATATATATATATATATATATATATATATATATATATATATATATATATACAGGGTTATCCAATTCGAGGTTGATAAAGTAGAAATCTGTATACCGACATCTGTCAAAGATAAACGTCAAGTACGCTGTCATTTATTTAGTTGACATTCTGCCATTTAAGAATATGGAGCATTTAACAATCGACCTACGCGTTAAAATTAAACGCGGAAAAACAGGCCGTCGATGCTGATTTTTCGAACAAAATTTTCTTCAGTGATGAAGCTCATTTTTCGCTTGGTGGATACGTTAATAAGCAAAACTGTAGAATTTGGGGCTCAGAAAATCCACAATTGATTGTAGAGAAGCCATTACACCCGGAAAAAGTCACTGTTTGGTGCGCATTGTGGTCTGGTGGTGTGATTGGGCCGTATTTTTTTGAGAACAACCATGGACGAACCGTTACCGTCAATTCTGAGCGCTATGGCCGCATGTTAACCGATTATTTTTTTACGAAAATCGAAGATTATGATCTTGACGATATGTGGTTCCAGCAGGATGGAGCAACCAGTCACGTAACACGAGCAAATCGAGATCTTTTGCAAGAGAAATTTCCTGGACGTTTGATTTCGCGATTGGCTGATGTCAATTGGCCTCCAAGATCCTGTGATTTAACGCCTTTGGATTTCTTTTTGTGGGGCTACGCGAAAGATCGTGTTTACGCAAACAATCTTCAAACTCTTGACGAATTGAAAACTAATATTCGTAAGGTAATGGCCGAGATACCGCCCGAAATGTGCCGAAAAGTCATTGAAAATTACCTCAAAAGAATCAAGGCCTGTAAGAAGTCCCGTGGAGGACATTTGAATGATATCTTGTTTAACTAAAAATGGCAAGGATCAATCTGTAAAATGAAATAAAAATTACAATACATTCCGAATATTTTGTGTGTTTTTTTTAAGTTTACTTTATCAACCTCGAATTGGATAACCCTTTATTTATTCCATTTTAATGAAAACTACTTCAGGTTTAGAAATTTTTTCATTGTCATGATGCGGAATTTGTATGATAATTATGAATAATTTCATAAATATTTTCCAGTTCTTCATGTCTTAAAAGAAATTATGCATCAATGGCATGCATTGTTACTTTAAACTGTCTTCGCTCTTTTGTTAATATTCATGAAAATGTTGCAACGATTTTATTATATTTATGTAATAATTCTTCAATTTTCTCTAATTTGTTCATTGGCATAATAACTTGTTTAGTTAATAGTATTAATTACTGCATCTTCATACTGTTTCATTTCTTTAATATTATGTCGGTTTCATTCTCAACGAGATTTTTTTTTAATCAAACTTTTCATAATATTAATGCATCGCGATTCATTAGATTAACGAAAACTTGCATCGGAGGAGTTTTTATAAACTATTCATAGTGTTAATGTAGGTTTTCAGTATATATGTGCACATATTTTTTTCAGTGTACTAAGCACATTCAGCTGTGCACCGCTCGCGCGAACTCCATACTCGGTTTTGTCAAACGTTGGACGGGTGATAATTTTGATGTGGAAACAATTAAGATCCTGTATTGTGCCTACGTTCGATCCCAGCTGGAGTATGCCGTAAATGTGTGGTGTCCGTTCTACGAAGCTTATATCCAGAGTATTGAGAAAATTTAAAAGAGTTGTATACGCTACTTGACCTGGAAAGACGGATGGGTCTATGATCATGATCTACCATACCACGTTAATATACAGCGGCAACTGCCATATTTAACCGGGTGCAAGTCATACAACTTGACAACTCTTGAAAATAAACGCGAACTGCTGAAAAGTATATTTATTGGTAATCTTCTACTAGGTCAAATCGACGCACCGGATGTGCTAAAGTCAATTAAAATAAAGGTTCCTGGTAGACAACTAAGAGATCCTGGCTTCCTCCACTTAGTTATACACAGAACCAACTATGGCGATAATGAACCAGTGAAGATGATGTGTAAAAGTTTCAATAGAATTAATTATTTATTTGATTTTTGTTTAACTAAAGATAATTTTAAAAGTAGATTAAGGCAATTTTATGCCTCTCAGTGATTTTTTTACTTGTTACTTTACTTTTATATTTCAAATTTTCAAATCCAATGCGGATTTATTTTATTTTATATTCTTAGATTAATATTTTTCAAGTCAAATTTGTAGACACTTTTTAATATAAATAAATAAATCATGAACAACTTACAAAACCGAACTATCACATTTTTGATAGATGGGATATATTTGACATCGTACTAAATGGGGTCATAGAAATTGTTTGGACCAACTTCTGGAATTTGGCCAAAGAGTAAAAAAGCGAAGCAACTTTGATGAAAGGTTTAGAAGCTTACATGTGATAGCTAGCGGATATCAAGTCTAACTAAACTAGCCTTTGGGTAGGGGCGAGATATTTAGAAATTATCGTACATTACTCCAATACTTAAACCGGCATTCAGAAGAAAGTTAGAAAATTATAGTGCGATAGCCATATTATGTCTGTTATCCTCCAACTATTTGAAATAATTGTTAGACTGCATCTTATTTAAAATCAAACACCAAATGGCTGCTATAACCTTTTCCTGATTTTAGGATCAAAGCATTTGACAAAATTTATCGTCTATTATTGGTAGAAAAATTAAAAAATCTGAGCACTAGAAAAAATTCTGTAAAATGGACGGCTTCATATTTGTCTTGCGGAACAATGCCAGTTATAAGCAAATAACACAATAAAATTTGTAGGTGTACGCAATACGAAGGATATTTCATAAGCGTAAGAGTATCTTAATATTTTGTATGACAGCTATACAGTTTGCATATGAATATTGAAAATTTACATGTTATGTTCACATGCGATATGATTTATGTGCCAACAGGGGTATTTAGCACCAGACTAAATATGCTCAAGATGTTTGGTACCAAATCAATTTGTATTTGATGTTACTATAACCACATACGTAGTACGTCCATGGCTTCCACACTATAATTAAATTAAATTTTTAAAAACATTCTAAAACAGGATGTGTCACTACACTTAATTAATCTTAACTTTGATTACAATATGTGTCACCGAATGGTTAAAATTGATCATAACAAGAAAAAATTATTACGACCGATATAATATATTTGTTATGTACGTACATTTAAGAAAGCGATCTCATGCACATATGCGAGAGAGAACGAAATATTTAAGATTTCACAAGTTGACCAATACTTACATATGAAGTCGTAAAACTCTGAGAAACGGTTAAGTATATAAAAAATCCCCAAATTGCATAACCCAACACGATTTTCATAGTAACTAATGTGCTCACTATATTGAGATGGTAATTTTATGTTGAATCATGCGCTAGTGATTTAAATTTTCTACGAACCGCGAATATACCGCGAAGAAAATTTGCATTAAACAAATTTAATGTTTCATTTCATTTTATAATAACTGGTTTGCTGCTCAATGAGTATACGCGAGACATAATGTTAAGTATAAACGAAATTTGCTTTTATTTTATTAGGTCGTTGATATCGCATCGCGCAACCATTTAGTTAATAAAACTTGTAAAATAATAGCGTTTGATTCGAAATGATGAGGGCCCGTACTTGTACACAATGACGTTACATTAACAACATACATATTATTATTACATCGAGGAGTGCTGTTCATTATATTGATACCATTATAATGTATTGTGTGGAATTTAATTGTTTCGTTTTCTTTTTCATTTGGCTTTTATCAAACTAATACCAAATGCATCGTCCGGTTATAATTCTATATATAATTTGTATTGATATGGGGAATGAATTTCCATTTTATGTATTGGAAAATTTTTAATAATAAAACGATAAAAACGGTTAAGTTTGGCTGGCATCTTTAAAAAAAAAAATTCGAAAAATTTCGAATTCATTATGGATGATGAAATATTTAGTTAGCAGATATAAGTATTAAGACAAAGAAGATTTTTTTTTTTGAAAATGTAATATTCTGTGTTTGTTTATATATTTAGTGTTCTTGATAAACATAAAAACTACTATGAGACTACCGTCTACCGCTCCGCCTCCAAATTCTTAAACATATAAGTGACCGAAACAACAAAATATCTATTGTATGAGTGTGACGGTGATGATCTTGGAATTTGTAAATTTAAAATTTCGTTCGGTTAACGATTAAGGTCATCTCATGATCTCCAACATATTTTATAATCATGGTGAGGAATTTCATAGAAAAGAGTATTTTCAACGAATTAATTGGGTGTGGGTAACTACAGCAGGGAAACTTTCGAATTTTGAAATGAAACCATACCGTCAAAGAAAGCCCAATTTGAAAACTAGAAATCATTTAACTCCAACTTTAACATTTTCTAATGACAGCTAAACTGAGAAAATTTGCCAAATTAAATTAAGGAAAAATAAATAAACCCCCAAACGATACTTTTTTAAAAAAGAAATGCATATACATACTGCTCAATAATATTTGTGTTGAACAACAAATTAAAGTTACTAATAAAATGTGTCAGAAAACAATAAAATTTTTACTTCTGATTAAATATTCCTGTTCCTAGAAAAACGTAGTGGTTGAATTTGTGGTAATCTAGTATCGACCCAATTCCATTGTACTACAAAGATGGAATGCGTAATCAGAAGTGGCAAATTCGTTGGTTTCTAGAACACTATGTCAGTAATTCATTCATTCAACGCCGCTTTTCTTCTTCAATGGAATTGGAGCAATTTTGGATTAGAACAAATTCAGCCACTAGTTTTTCGGACACTTTATATCAAAAAATCTTTAATTCAGCCGTCTTTGTTCTACAATGGAATTGGACCAATTCTGGATTACTTAGCACAAATTCAGCCACTTTTCAGAATGTCAATGAACATACCTGATAAGAATATGTAATCAGAAGTGCCAAGTTCGTTTGTTTTAGAACACTTAGCTTTACGTCAGAAATTCATTCATTCAGAGTCTTCAAATTTTATTCGTGAGTTTTGTCACTGGTGTCGAAATCGTCACTTTTAAAATGGCGCAACCACTACTCATATGTTTTTATTGATGAAGCATGTTCCCCATATGCTTCACGCGACAATCGATGGCGACATGGTCAGTGTAATATGCAACGGTTACTATTTCCGATGACACTGATTTAAATTTTAAACATTTCGTAAAAATACATAAATCACTTGACCTATAAGTATTCGCGTGTAGAAGAAGTGATAGACCTACGGTCCCTGTTCATTGAATTAAGAACACTATCAATATAGTGAAAAACTCCAGTATTTTATCAAAATATAATTAAAAACAAAATTTTTTTTTTAATGTTTTAATTCTTTAAAATTAAATAATTTTGAATATGCATAAATTGGAAAACAATTAAAATTTGGTTAAACTATACCTTTATGTTTAATCACAGCTTTTATTTTTTCATTCATGCTACCTATACAAGTATTGATCATATTGCGAAATTGATCACTATTTCTCCATATTTATTTCAATATTTTTTTTTAGAGTGGACTCTGAAGGATTGGAAGTTTTATATACGTTGGAGTAAGGCCCAACAATTCTCGAAGGGGTTTAAATCCGGAGAATTTCCAGGCCAAGAGAAAATATCAAAATTTTGGTTAAAGAGGACATTTTCTTTTAATTTTGCGGTACGACAAGGCGCTCCATCTTGCATAAGAGTGTAAGAGTATCGGCCTTGAGGTAGCGACCTCATATAAGGAATTAAGACGTCTGTTAACACCTAACAGCTCCATATCATTACTGATGGTGGATGTTTTATGCTCCTGACTACGCAGTTTTCCCTAAACCTCTCTCTTGGTCTCCTTCTGACCAACTGGGCCGATTCTGTAAATGCCTCTAGACTGCATTCGTCACTAAATATAATCTATAAATTTAAAAAACTCTTTAAATTCAGATTTTCTATCTTCTTCCAGTCGCCTATTGTCCCGTGCTTATGAAGTTTAGCCCAAATAAGCCATTTTTCCGCATTTTTGTAGCTCGCTCGTCGTTGCTCTGCGATTTTCTAAGGCCGATTGAATAATTTTCCGCTCTGTTCTGGGCGTTGTCTTCTTGATCCCCGTACAGTGATCCCCGATAACTACTTCACGTAGATTATTTCTTACTTTAGTCCAGTCACAAAGTTTCTAAAAACAGCTTGTCAAACCTCGCGTCAAAAATGAGAGGATAGTCCTTTTACAGGTAATAATTTTATTGCGACCTTTTAAGAATGTCGTAAAATAATCTTAAAACCATAACAGATGTGATCCTAAATGCATTTTATCACTTTGAAATATTTTAAAATTTTAAAACAATAGCAGAAACTAGTAATTTCCAAAATACTAATAGTACCCATAATTCAATGAACAGGGACTGTACTGTAAGATCAACGATATAATGACTACAATGAAACTGATTTCAACTCAACAGTAGTAGTTTATCTATTATAAGCAGATTGGCATGGTCGGTATTGAAATCATCAGGTCCATGGACCTAAGCTCGTAAGGTGTAAATATTTTTTAACCATTTATTCTGTCTGGGTTGTCACATGAAAAAATAGATACCTAACAATCGTCTAGCACCGTCCTGTGTTGAAACACTAAGAAAATATGTTTGATCGTCGATTTACAAATAAATTTAACAAATAAATTTTAACTCACTATATGAACAAATCTAAAGTTGCATTTTAATATCTATGCAATGAATGTTATCAATGGTACCATATTTTCTAAGCGAAGGGTCTACCCTTAAAACGGGAGCAATAACTGCTATTATTTGTTTTTTAAATTCAGTACTGTAACACCGTCAGAATTTTAACAGGAACGAATTTAAAAAAAACTGCGAAATCCCGGTACTTTTTAAACGTTTTTCGATGTTTCCGAACCCCGCAGTATATGAATTGCCAAATGTACCCCTTCTTAACCACCCCACCATACTATTGCGAGAAGATTATATACCTTAAAATCTGAATTGACTTATTCGTTTAAAACATTTTTTTTAATTGTAACTCGACAACGCAGATGATTTTCTTTATACCCTTGTGGTCTATTGTGTGGTCTCGGAATGACGAAAATTTGAAACAATTAATGTAATGCAGCTTACATCAAACATACAGTTTAAACACGTTTTCCCGTTTTCCTAACACTGATAATTCTACTATAATCCAGCCCTTAAAGAATTTAAGCAGCAGTAGTTAAAGCTTTGGCATTTTGATCAGAAGGTACCGGGCTCGAATACCGATAGTGGCAGGATGCAAAGGAGATCTTTTCTCCTCTGAATATATGAATGGTGATGAAAATGAACACAAATATGACCCCCTGTCGGAGTGCAGAACTCATGGGGCGTCCAATCTTCTATACCAGTACTATTGGCTGGCATGCAGCTCTGATCGGTCCTATAGCCGTACGTCCTTGATTTGGCTACTTCGTAAGCTAAGACGGGAAACGTGAACCTCGAAAGAGTTGGGAGTGTTTTTTAAATAACTAATTAGACAATTTGTAATTTGTTTCTTATTTGTTAATTTGATGTTTGAAAATCGATCTAAAAAAAGTGAAACCAATTTGAGAAAATTTCAAATGAAGACCTATATATAATTCATGCCGCAGCGATGGCAAAGTGGTCAGCATGCTTGCTAAAGCGACCGGAGGTCCTGGGGGTTCGATCCCCGGTGGTGACAAGGAAAAAAATTCACGGCTGGTTTAGGATCAATGAATTAATCAAATTCCTTGATGGGATATAGTGCCAGAGAGAGAGCCTATTTAATACAGCCCATAATTGAGACACAATTACAGAGTGCATAGGCATACTGTTAGTAGGAATCCCTTACAGAATCGATTGCATAATACTAATTACGAGTATGAACCAAATAGATACGAATAAAATTTATGATTCGAACGTCCGATACTACAACTACAATATGTACAAATTTTCCGACCATTTTTTGATTGATCTTGGTTAAATTATGGGATGTGGTCCGCATTTTAAACTTAATTTTTTAAGAATTTTTGGAGTTTGGCCATGTTCATTGGAACTTGCCTATTCCCCTTAACCAATAATTGTCAAATTTGGTATGCAGAATTGGATTTGAATGCTTACTTGAGTTTTGAATGTAGTTCCGGAATTCGGCCTTGCTGAATGTAACTAGGCCTTTTGCATGAACATCTGGATTGGGATTTTGTCGTGAAATTAACATGAAATTTTGGAATTAGACCATTATAAATGAAATTTAGCTATTTATTAACCGATCATGGTCAAATTTAGATTTTAGAGCTCGATTGGCATTCTTATGGATCTTTTCCATTCCTTACCTAATAATGGTCATATTTGATATATCGGTCTAGAATGGAATTCTAACATGAATTTTGAACGCATTTTAGAAATTTCCTTCATTATATACAACTAGATTAGGATTCTTATGTACAACAAATTGGAGGATTTTCTGGAATTAGTCCATGATTTATGGAACTAGGGCATATCTTAACGAATTAATACTGATTGGAAGTAAGTAATTTCTTAACATAATATTGTCAAATTTAGTGTGCAGATTTGATTTACGAATTTAACAAAGAGAGTGATTCTTAATTTATTTTTATGGTTGTACTGAGAAAGACGGTTTGTTTATGAAATATGAAACAAAAATTATTACGATATGACGTGATTAAATCTGGCTTGACAATACAAAATTTCTTACAATGTAGAATTCTAATACAGATTCGGAACCAACAATTATTTCATGCATGTATTACATTGTACTGACTAGTAAAAGATTATCAAAAGTGCGGGATTTTAAAAGGCGGGATTTTGAAAAGCGGATTTTTGAAATTCGAGCTTTTGAAAAGCGGAATTTTGGTAGCAGCTTAACAGCTTGACTTAAATCTGCATACTTAAGGGGTTAGAAATTAAAACGTATTTACGTGAGGAGCATTAATTCTTAGTACATATAAGTATACGTACAAAAAATATCTTGTTCTTCCATAAAAATTAACCTTTCAAGCTATAAAAAGTATATATAGGTACTCGTACCTATCATAAGCAAAAATCTGCGATGAGTAAATCTTTTATTTCATCATCTTTGTAATGTCAATGTATATGAAAAAGAAGATCCAAAAACACAGGTTTAAGTCAATAACTGCAGTAATTTACTAATTAAAACGTTTTTTAAACGAGATACAAACGTATAATAAAAAATTATAGAGAACCATCTTTTCTTAATCTTCTCAGTTTATCCATTTTTAATTTTTGGTATAAGCGGACAACTAAACAACTCGCTGTTAATGCATAGACGAGTGACACAAAACATATAATAAATTATACCAAGGTACATTCAAGTACACAGCATCACGAGTTGCAGTAAAAAATTTTCACATGATTAATTTATGATTAAATCAAGGAGAAAATTGCATTAGATTTCGAAACATTTGATACGATTTTGTCTCAAAACATCTGTAGGAATTAAAACAAGTTTAAAACTAAGTTTTGTTGATCTTTCCTTATGCGATGTTATGTCTCACGTTAATGCATCCAAGAGCAAGAACAAAAAAAATACATAAAAACTCGTCATTCTTTTATAACTTCTTCAAACAAGATAAATTTTATAAGATAAAGAGATTTTTTATTTATTTATGTTTTATTACATAAAAATGATGTGTAAATAACAACGCGTCGTTATGTTCTTATGTTATACGTTTATATTATAGAATCCTTATATTCTGGCTTGATGATTTACTTACAATTAAATATTTATTAACTAGTTTTTAATTCACAAAAACACTCGCTTTATTATGTTTTACTAATTTTTTTTATATAAACATATAAAATAAAACTTTACAATGCACACACAAAATACACTTTATAATATTAAATCGATTTATTATAAAACTAAAAACACACCGTACGTACGTAAAGTACCTCCAAACACTTTGGAGGTCTTAATTAAACTGGAAAGTGGAGACAAAAACGAAATACACAAACAATTCAAAACAAATGATCATCGTCTCGGGTTCTTCGGAATCGGGTTATAAAATTATGTGTAATTTTTTTCTCGCTTATTTCTCACTTGTGGAATAGAGGCAGCTATATAACGAAATACTTTAACAAAGTTGAATTTTTTCCAAAAACAAATGTTGGCTTTGTTTATTGATTAGAATACATTTTTAGGGGAGAAAATTTGTTATGTTGGTTGTTTGGATGGTGTGTGGCCGTTTCTTCCTGTACAACAACAACAGAGTTTTATGTGTTATGCTGTTTCAACATAAAATGCAATTTTTGGTTCTTTTTCAAGAGATAATTTATACATTTGGTTAGACTTGTTAGAATAAATACAGTAAATTCACCCTGACCTGACTGATAGCAGGGGCAGATGATAAGACACAATAATTTGAATATGTATTTAGTATATACATATATGTTTTATCTTTATAACTTAACACATTTCCTGATATTGTAAGTAAACGTTTAGGGTGTGTAGTGTTATGTTGTATGGTAAATATTTAGTACGAAGAATTTTTATTACTGGTGGCGGTAGGTAATGAAAACTCAATCAAATGGTAACTGAACTACCGCTTTAAATTGCAATTGTAATGCAATTTAATCATAATTGGCACACATCTCAAACATGCTTGTTGCCTCTTTTATGATTCCAAGATTATTTGGTTTGTGTCTGAATTAAGGCTGAAAGACGACCTACTTTTGTACAGACTGTCCTTGTTTAGACGAATTTGTGCCATCAATTTATCATTTTGTTACTTAATTTTTACAATATTTAGTCACAAAAGATGAAAACTTTTCATAACGCTAATCATTCAAATTTTATTCAATTGGTTGAATAATAGTTTGCCTATTTGCAGGGCATAGACCGGGCAACGTGTAAACTGCATAATTAACCGTTAAAACATATTTTTGTGTGTAATTTATAGGTCTCCTCATATTTTAGTTCTCATTCATTGTTTATTATTTATTTAGAGAATTGACTTGAAAATTGAAAAAATGAAACATAGTTCCACTTACAGTTCAAAATGTCCTTACGATGACATAACAAACTCACAATTCAATTTCTCAAACATGTTAATGAGCACAGACCAAATGCCTTTGAAAAGTCTAATTAATAGCTAATAACTCGAAAATTTATGAATAGCTGAGAGTATAGCAACAACACAGTAATTACTAATCTCAAACCATATTCCTGTTTTAAAAATAGGACGAATATTCTATTCTGAAAATAGGACAAGGTTTTAATAAGGATGGGTAAAATGCCGTCCTACCCTAAACCCTTGTTCACATAAATTTTCATTAAATATTCGAAAATTTCATCAACGCTAAGCCTTAAAAATTTGAATTCTGGCTCTTTTTATAAAAGAGATAAGGTGTAGCAAAAGAAACTGAGTCGACGAGGAGTTTTGATAAAACATTGGCGAAGGAAGTTCAACTACATATATTTCCTCCAATACAAATTTGTTATTGTTTTTATAATAAAAAGAGTCCTAAAACCCATAAAAAATGTTTGTTGATGAACTTTCAAAAATGTTTCGAGTTGTACAGTTCCTGCACCTTCAATCTGCAAAATAATACAGTGAGTATACACAATCGGTATGCAAAAAAGAATAGAACTTCAAACATATTAGTAGTTATTTACAATATTTCAGTAAAAAAATAAAATTTAGCAATTAATTATCAATAGACAAAAACAAACAACTAATTTCTAAACGAATTTCTTGTCATGTTAAAATCGAATACATCGTTAAAAGAATTAAAGAGTCGCGATAATCAAGACTGATTCTGAGAGTGCAAAAGTTTGTAGAAACAGGATCAATATGTGATAGTTGAAACGAGCAAGTATCGTCACAATCTATTCGCAAAGTCAGAACATCATCAATCAAAGATATCAGATGCAACGTCTCGATGGTGATCTAAATGTTGTAATTTTAATAATTTACAACGATCATTATAAGGTGGAAGACCATATTGGCGCACCCACTCAGTAGGTAAGCCGCGAAGTGCATACAAAAGAAACTGCTTCTGAACGCTCTCAATTCTGACTGAATGGCAATGATAAAATGGTGACCATATCTGAGAAGCATATTCTAGAATGGAACGAACAAAAGACACAAATTATAGCTTTCAATGTGAGTGGGTCACCGAAGTCATTACAATCGCGCTTAATGAAACCTAGGTAGCATAATGTAAGCTTTTGAAATGACAGAATCAATGTGTTTGGTAAAAGTAAGATCATAAAAAAAGGTTATACCTAAGTCGGTCATCATCGACCATACATTTACCCACATTCAACAATAAATTGTTTATAAACGACCAACTGCAAAAGTTATTCAAGTCACCTTGCAGTTTAACACAATCAGAGACACCAGTAATTGGAGCAAATATTTTCATATCATCTGCGTAAAGCAAACATTATGCGAATTTAAAATAATCAACAACATCACTGACTATAATAATGAGAATAAAAGAGGACCAATGTGGCTACCTTGAGGAAGTCCTAAGGTAACTCGAAATAAGCGAGAACTAAAATCATTAATGTTAACAAATTGGTAGCGATCAGAAAGGTACGAATGCAACCAACTAATAGGGATGAACTGACAATTTAGTTTATCCAGCTTATCGATAAGGATCGAGTGATCAATTTTATCAAACGCCTTTGAAAAATCGGTATATAATGCATCCACTTGCTGCCTATGTTCTAATCTACCATATGAATGTCCACAAAAAGAAACTAGATTAGTAACGCTAGACCTCTACCCGGGTAAAATCCGTGTTGAGCAGGAGAAATAAAAGTTTTCACATGAAACAACAAGAATTTCTGTACCATGGATTCGCAAAGTTTTGGTATGGCAGAAAGAATAGCGATCCCGCGATAATTGCTGATGTCACTTCTTTTGCCAGATTTAAAAATCGGGCGAATGAAAAATAGTTTCCGCAGGGATCAGGAAAAACCAATAAAGGAACCAATTTAAAGTGTTGAAACTAGAATAAAACTTAACGCCATGTAACTTAAATAAAGAATGGAACATATTCCGGTTTTTTTTTTCAAGACGAGGCAGTTGCTTGTTGTACTACAGCTGAAACCGAGGTTTGTTTTTATTTGAAGGAACATACCTTTCAATACCACCCACCAATGATACTTTTCCGAATACATAATATCAGATGAAAAAACTAAATCGAGAAATTTACCTAGACTATTGCTTACCTGGTTCAACTGCATCATTGCTAAGCTAGCAAAATAATCAATAAGTGGCTAATTCTTTTTGGTCAGAAGAAGAGGATGTGAACTGAAAACTCGATCAACAACAAACCAAGTAATATCAGGGAGATTGATTTCCCCTGTAATCACTAGTTGTTCATTAACACGAACGAACAGCGTAACAGCAAAACTGATGAAATTAATGATTCTATTGTAATATTCCAAAGTAGATCCGTAGGGAACATATACCGCAACCACGAGAATAGATAACCTGGCAACATTAATCCGAACAGCAATTACATCATAAATTGGATGACAAGCAATGAGCTCATTTGAAAAAGAGCCTTACAGCAATTAACACACCTCCTCCCTTAGGCTGGTACAAAAATCATGTCGATCTTTTCTGTGGACCAAGTAGTTGGGGGGGGGGGGGGGGGGAAATATTCCTCTGAATTATAACTTTTAGTAAGCCATGTTTCAGAAATAATAACCACATCGTAGTCATTGTCAAGAATGCCAAGCAAGAATTGTTTAGCTTTGCCTCGAATACGGAATTTTCGGAAGAGTTCATTGCTACAGCCGGTATCCGGAATTTTACATTTGAGCCTCCTGTCCGAAAACTTCGGTTATGAAATGGTCTAATAAATACCTCGCATTATACCGCGGCCTCGTTTCCGAATTTAGAGATTTATTATGAAGCTCTACATTAATCCCCAATTATAAAACAAACGTATTCCAACTCGTGGATACCTTTTGTTTTTGAAATCAGTTTAACCACTTTGTACAAACTCGTACCTAAACATCCGTTAGCCAAAGCCAAAATATCATCCTCAGTTGTTTGAGTATCAAATGTCGATAAATGAAGCCATAATTTCGGTGCAACGGTTTTAATATGAAAATCTTGTAAAATATGTTTACCACAAATATTAAAATTACGTATATTCTGTTGGCTAGTTCGTAATGCTGCTTGCACCGATTTTTTTATTAACAGTTGGACAGCACGCAGTATATTATTGTTGTCCGTATTTGCAGATGCACTCACCGCACTCAAAATATTTGCAGAAGATACCGCTCAGCAAATGTGCTCCCAGTAATGAATTTTTTCTCACAGGTACAAAACATTCCGCCATACGGCACTTCAATAACAATCTTGGTACCATAACTTTGAACTTTAGCGGCAACTGGCAAAACAGATTTCTTAGAATCTAGAATATCAGCACCGAAGTTGTGATCAGGAACAACATTAATGCACTGGGAGGTAACTGGTTGAGTAACTGGTTCAACTAGTTCAGACGTTAGGATTTGAGCTTGCACTTCAATTTTTTTTACGTAATTGTCAATATTTTTAGTTTTATCAACTAGTTCATTCAAATTATACACATGAACATTCTAAATGTCTTTACAATTATTAAAAAATTCAAATGCATTTTTCCTGACACCAGCACATTTGTAATGGGCAACTAATTTACACAACTCACTATTATTATTCAAGAACCAGTTAAGTATTCGAAAATCCTCACGAACTACATTAAACACAGAGTGGAACTTGTCTGTATGTATCCAGTATATAATTTATGAAGTTTGTTACGATGCTGTGGCTTATAGTTTACTATAGCACACAAAATTTGATGCCAGGTGCACATTGACTTGACAATATCATTCAAGTTAACTTCTAGTTGAAGGAAGATCCAAACCGAATTGACTAGAGCTTCATTTAAACAAATGAAGTTGACACGGATAGGAACGGGAAATGATTTCGTTTGACAAGGAGTACTTAACAGCAACCAGAACAACGTCAGCTTTCAACACAGTTTGGCTGTTATCACGACCTTTCCGATGTAATTGTAAGTAAAATTCTCCTCGGAATTAAAAGTTACATTAGAGCTGACATGGTCCGTGGTAATATTGTTGTAGTAAATATTATTGAATTCATGGTAAGGAGAAGTGTGGCGTGTATTATAGTGTACAATTAATTCGCGCTAATTGAATGTCACAAGAAGACGGTAATTTTATATTTTGAAAGATCATCTTCTGTTGTTTATACACCAGTTAGAATGTACTGCTCAATTGAAAATTATGAGATTCACAATCTATGTGCTCGAAGTTTTATCTTGAGAAGTCTGAAATTCCTTCAACATCTTGTGCTTAAGGCTGTGGTGAATTCGTTAATTAACGCCATGCATGTTTAATAAAACTTATAAGCAAGGTCAAATATTTTTTCCAGAGTTACGATTATGTCGGATTATTAAGCTGGAATTATGATCTGGTATTCCTAAAAAACATATTCATCGTCTGGATTTAGCTCTAGATGCATTAGTGATGACTGATTAGACGCAGCTGTTCACCTTTTAACAGGATTAGACTCATCGTATTCAACTTACACTATATCGGAAATCGTCACTTGAGTTCCATATGACGGATTGCATCATGAACACTTTGTAGCAGTGAACCTTACTGGTTCCAGCCAAATTATTAAAAAAGACCTTCTCCTTAGTTGGATTCGCCCTAGAGGGATCAGTATCGATAATTTTTCATTCCACTTTGCCTTAATGTATCCGTTTGTCAATTACTCGGCGTATTAATTCCTATTTGAAGTAAGAAATGAATTACAAGTGATCAGGACACTAGGTCGTCGTTTTCATCTCAGCAAACCTTCTTTGAGGCGAGCCACTCTTTCCTCAGTAAACTCGATAAAGAACCACCAGGTTTGGGCTTATTAGTTTAATTTAAACCATCTTTCCTATAAAATCAGCGGTTGCTTTTGATCGCATCACTGCCACACAGCAGAGCAACAGAGTAAGCTTAAAATACAGAATAAAATACATATTAAAACTACAGATCAAGCCGCAGAAAATAGAGAAGCCCTCCTAAATTGAAACAAAAACATTTGTTAGGCTCTGACAATTGATGTACTTGTAACAGACATATGCACAAAATGAAACTGATCCTATAAAGGCAATCCGTAGTTTTTTAAAGCGCGGAACCTGATACACTTGTGTTAAAAGAAGTTTCAAAGCATCAAAGGGGTTTTGTTAATTTACTAAAATGCAAGTGATTAAGTCTACCACAAACATCAAATCAGTATATTGGTGGAAACCACTACAAGCAAGTAAATGTTTTGAGAAAAGAGAAGAAATATGTATCCTAATTTAATCTAATTATTCTATTATTTATATTTATATCACATTTTACTGATCTAATTTTCGCTGATTCAATCAAGCAAACAATTTCAAAAATGATAAAAAATGTTACAGTAAAAAGGTAAAAAGACAATTTCATTGAGAGATCTGTCGCAATTGCAATTAGCAAGGCTGTGTTATTACAACAAAAATGTTGGTTTAACGAACTTTAATTTCCATAACTCCTTAACCGTGAAATTGTATTTACTTTGCATGAATCGAATATGAACAAAGTTTTTAGAACAAACTCGAATCAATAATATACAATTTTAGGTCAAAGCACACTTAAACCATCTTAAAAATCAGATGTATATCAAAGTTTAAATACTATATACCTTGAACTTATATAGGAATATTTAAATTGGGATCATAAAACTTAGGTATAAATTTTAACAAAACAATAATTAAAAATTTTATGTTGACTTTATGTCGTCTACATGTACGTATAAAAAACTATGCTACCATAAAAGTTGGCTAAACGAAATACTTTCAAAATATTCATTTTACTTTCATTGAATAGAGACCTTTTAGAAGACATTAGATAGATGATGAATTAGATAGAAATGTACGACATTCCAAGCAAGACTATTTTTGTATTTACAACTATTCGCGTTACTAAGAAGAACTTGCACAGCCACGTTTTTGCTGAAAGCTAAATTTTTTTTGTCTTCTTAGAAATTCTCTACGTACCATCTTAAGTTTGTTAACTTTTGTTAAAGTAAAATACGATTCATCATTCTCCTATATAGATAGTTTTTTGTCTAAATAATAACTAATAATAATAATAGTCGTGGATATCGGCATGAGGTTAATGGATGCGGTTTCTTATACATATGCAAATATCTACACAGTTAAAGAATTGTTTGCATATTTACAGTCGTATAAGAAATATGCGAATTTTATTTTGAGGGCAGTGTATTTAAAACTTTTTCTAATTACCTACGCAATACAATTACCTTTTCTTAAATGTTATACATATACACTTATCTACTTTCGATTATTAAACTTTTGTTGGTTTTCTAATGCAATAAGCCATTTCATTAAGTAGACCTCGGCCGATTAATTTAAGATCAGTTAAAATCAAATATAAGTGAGGCGTTATTACTAAGTATAGATTGATGTGCTGGTTTTCGCAATTTTCGGAAATATGTGTTCTATCATGAAAATAAGATGCGTTAATTCTATGCCCAATAAGTCCAAGCTTTGCGGTCTATTTTTAAAATAAATCATCACTGCATTTGGCTTGTGGCATTAAAAACACCAAATCAAGCAAGTCACCGTAAAGTAATTAGCTAAATCCAACAGTTTACCGTTACAATCCTCCGAAAACGACATTCATCGAAACGATAATTCACCGAAAACTATGCAATTCATACCGACAACAACTATTTTTCTAGCATATTTTTGTTTATACGATTACGATGATCCCTAAATATTGTGACTATATTGTTTTTTGACTTTGAGGAATGAAATCCCTAAATTTGGTTTAGATACGGCCCAGGTCCTGGGAAACTATTAATTTGAATTAAGTTTGTTTGATGTCTTAATCGATTAAGATAGGCTACTGAACTCGGTTGTTGAAAAAATGGGATTATAATACGGGCCTCAGATATAGTTCTTAAAAATGGCCCATTTGAATGAAACTGGCGCACAACTGGCGATTAAGCCATTTATCAACTAATTGGTATAAAATAATCATACACGAATTAGATTATACCTAATCGAAATGCATTTTAAAACCCTTGAAGTCCCATTGAACATTATTATAGTACATTTGTTAGTGGGCAACTAGGCGAGTTCTATTCACTGCATTTCTACGATTTTTAAAATTCTTGCCTTTATCATACAAGCATGGTAAAATCATATCTTGATTAAGTAATCCTCGCTTAGTTATATTACTTTTTGCCATTTTTCAAAATCACATTCAATAAACTCATATTTGAATTCCATTTCCAATATTTTGCTCTAGTGACGCCCCATTTGAAAGACAAATGGCTCAGTTCTATTCAAATTGACAATTTTCTAGAACCACAACACCATATAAACGAAAGTCGTGTATAAATCCCGGAGCGGTTGAGAAATGGCTTAGTTAGAACCACACCCCCAAATTTTGGGCATGCAATTTTCATCTCAATTGGTTGAGAAATTGCTTAATATCATTCAAATTGGCAATTTCCTAACACTGCATACAGCGAATTTGAATCCTGTAAACATCACGCATGACGCAACCGACTTTTACCTCAAGTTAGATAGATTACTTCAAATTTGCCATTTTTTAGAACTACAACCTGACGTCATATTGAAATTCAATTTTTATTATACAAACCATGTTCCTTCATAATAATCGGTATAAAAGTGGCTTATTTGTACTCAAATTGCCAATTTTATGCATCTATTACGATCCTGAACAAATTCAAAATCAAAATTTCTATGAAATTTTTTGAGAATTCTTAACACTTTATCAATATAGCCTAGAGGAACCATTGGGCGCTTTCAGGTACCCTATCATGATTAGTGAAATCATCGTCAATTTGATTTGAAAATTTCATAGTGCTAAACATTTTCATAATGTTGGCTGCGATTTTACTCAACATGTTCCCAACTGTCCGAGAAATACAACAAAAATGTTGTATGCATCTGTTAAAATAGTAATTGAATATTGCTGAAATTGTTGTTACCAACATTAAAAAAATTAAACTTACTCAAAAGTTACCATGGGATATTTCCGAAACCACATAATATATGCCCAATGTCTTCGTACAAAAGGCAGTTGGTATCCAGTACTGTTCAGATGAATTATTTTCAATTTTGTGTGGTTGTCACTTTGCTTGAGCAAATACATATTTTCGAATTTCTAGTTAAACTCTGCTTAATCACAACCAAAAAAGTTTGCCTCAAAGAGTTAACATATATTTCGAAAAATACACGATTGCCATCTAAGGTCGAACATTCAAATCATTCAAAATTATAATACTACGTGAGTCAAATTACATTCGTTAAATGTCAAAATAATTTGAAGTTTCAAACTTTTCTCTCTTTTTTCCGGTGTCCGCTCAAGCAAAATATTCAAGTACGTGAATTTGTAACAAAAAATTAATAATAATTATATTCATCTACCAAATAAATTAAAGTATTTCCATTAAATTATATAATATATAGATTTATGTTTTGTTCAAATAGAAAATTTTCGGTTTATGTGCTTTATTTTGTCGTAATTTAGTGAATATATAAAACTTAGGTTAAGATTGCTTAATTGAAATTGTTTTCCTAGTGTTTTAAATAAATTCATGTTATTTTACGATTGTCAATAGTTTAATAGATTTAGTTATTTATAATATTAGAAATAACGCCCAAATAATATTTGTTTACAAATGAGTAATAATTGGTTTCTTATTTATTTACAGGATGTTTATGCCTAAACAGCACCGTGTGTCAATCTATGAATACCTATTCAAGGAAGGTGTTATGGTAGCAAAAAAAGATTTCAATGCCCCAAAACATCCCGAATTAGTGACAATTCCTAATTTACATGTTATCAAAACAATGCAATCGTTAAAATCGCGAGGATTTGTTAAGGAACAATTTGCTTGGAGACATTATTACTGGTGAGTAATCTGAAACTAAACGGGAGTGTCAGCTTTGTGTTTACGTCGTGTATTTTTAGGTCATTGACAAATGAAGGTATCGAATATTTGCGGGCATATTTACATTTACCACCAGAAATTGTTCCATCAACATTAAAACGGGCTGCACGGCCAGAAACCGCTCGTCCACGGGCTGCTGCTCTTCCACGTTCAGGGGATCCCACAAAATCGGCTGAAGATAGAACTGCATACAGAAGAGCACCTGGTGCAAGTGGTGGTGCCGATAAGAAAGCTGATGTTGGTGCTGGCGCTGGAGATATTGAATTAGTAAGAGCGGTTTTGTTAAAATTTGAAAATTGATTTATTAATTTGTAATTCTTTTTCTAGCGTGGTGGATTCGGTCGTGGCTCAAGACCCCAATAAATGATTTAATTTTATTAAAATTTAATAAAAAAGAAGAAAACTTTAAAATATCGGCTTTTATTTATTTCGTAATAATTTTAGTTTTTTATTTAATTGCCAAAAATACATGGGCATTTCTAGAAGTGCAGGCTAATTCCGTTGTCGCTAGTAGCATGAAATGACAGCTGTCATTTGCATTTTCTTCTGAATTTACGATTTTAAAATTTACTAACAAATCCACAATGGGGCATAATGTTAGCACTGCAGCTGAAAATTTTATCCCAGACACCGTTGAAACTATCCAGTATCAAGTGTTAAAACAGGTAAAAGTATTAACAGAAATAAATAATTTATCCTACGAAGATTTTCAGAAGAGTCTAATGGAGTTGAATGGACTGTAAGTGAGCTAAACATAATCATATTTTATCAGAAGGTACTAATTCCACTTTTCCAGATCGAAACAATGTTTTCAGCACACAAATACTAAATTAGTATTTGCAATAAAAAAGTCCAGCGATGAATCTCTATTGTGGAAGGCAACGGTGCGAATAGCCTGCGTTAAAGTAGACACCGAAAGTAACAAAATCGAAAGCTACAAGCTTTTAAATCTAAAGCAATTTATACGTGTTTTTAAAACAATGCAGGCACATTTGGAAGTGATGAACGACAGCGAGAATCAAACCGTAAGTATCTATGGTGCGCTTGGACATTAAATCAATTTATAAAATGCCTATCCCGTTCCAGAAAGCCCGCAATAGTATGAGCGCTTCTTCTCTACTTAATCAAATGGAATCGATCGCACTGTCAAGCCCAGAAAATTCCAGACAATCGTCCAGTAAAGATCAATTTAACGAGTGCTGTATATGTCTCGACCGGAAGCCGGAAATTTTACTACCTTGTACTCATACCTATTGTTGCCCCTGCATCGAACAATGGAATGTGAATAACAAAACTTGCCCAATATGCCAAGAGAAATTGAATAACACAGATGAGACATGGGTATTATCGGAATTACCTGATATGCAAGAGATCAATGAAGAAATTTATACAGAATTAATCAAGTTATCTAAGGATTAGAGTTCGGTTTCCATTTGTAAAAAATCCTCAAATTATAGCTTAAACATTTCCCTCAATAATACATACAAATTTTATGTAAGTTCTTAATTTTTAAATATTTAAAACTATTCTTTTAAATAAATGATAGATGGTCTAAAAAGTTTCCGCCGATTTTTATTCAAATTTCAAGCATATACTTGAACGCCTTGTAATTTGTCGTTTTACCTTTATTCATACTATAAACCTTCTGTGACTTTTGAGTGAAATCTGAAATTATTTTCACTTGTCTCTTTAGAATAGAGTCTGACGGTGCATGTTCAGAACTAAAGGGTAGGTGCATCAAAACTTCTTAACCAAATTTTCGCAACCGTGCCGAATACGTCTGGCCGTTCCGTACTAATTTTGTTCTGTGGAAGGTTAACATTTGAAAGAGTTGTAGTTGTAGCACTTCATGATACACAATTTGTCCGCAATCGTCGATACCAGTTGGTAATACTACTCTTCGACATTATTTCCAGCCGGAACATTTTTCTTGAAAGTTTTGTAGTATGAGATATATGTGCTGTGGCACGATTCTTTTCTATCCGTGTGTGCTCCTATTTTATACAATTCAAGCTCAAGAAAATGTCCCAACAAGTAACGATATTGATCAACAACAGTATTGCCTCTTATAGGTTAAAATATATATGGCCCAAATGTAATTACAATTAGTCAGTCTTTATTGTGTAGCATGTATTCGTAGGTGCCCTACCGTTTCGTCGCTATTATGATGATTTTAAGTTCAATATGGTGCCCATCTGTACTATATTCTACATAAGAACAATGATCTCTCTCTTCGCTTCGATCAAATTTAGTTTGAGTAAAACACAAACTGTTTTTGAGAATCTTAAAAGACATGGGGTGATTTTCCCAGCTCTTGTACACGGCCTCTCAGCTCTTGTACACGGTTGGAGTAAAACACAAACTGTTTTTGAGAATCTTAAAAATATGGGGTGATTTTCCCAGCTCTTGTACACGGCCTCTATAAGAAGTATGCCTAACTCTCTGAACAGCAACAATTTTAATATGACGAAACGCATGTTGAAAAAACTTTTTTATTTTTCTTGATTATAGTTTGATGTTTTATTTAACTTATTTGTTTTTATTTGTTTCATTTTATTCTGCTTTACTTTATCTTGTTTTATCTATTTTAAATCTGCTTGTACTAAGCAGACTCGACTTCCGTTTTCCTTCCGTCTGCGATGGGTATCGTTTTGCTTAACTATTCACTTAGCTATTCATTTATAATCATATTTGATTTTTATACTTTACATATTTAGCCGTTTCAACATTCAGTTTTTCAATTTCACTGGTTAAGCAACTCGATATCCTTGTTTATAATTCACTTGAATTATACTCAAAAAAATAATAATAATACAGTTGGAGACTCCCGCGCGCGGTTGGGAGGGGTAATAGGTCGTTGGGATAATTATTATTATTATTATATCGCCTCACTTTGCACCCAATTTTGCATGCAATTTTTTAGTATATACATAGTAACGATTGAACTCTTGCTTTTAAAATTTTTTTGAAAACTTTTACTAGAAATTGCCTTAACATTCAGTTTGCTCATACGAGGAACATTTTCATACTTATATTGTATATGCTGAGAGTCGATTCGAGCTCAACCTAGGTTGAAATGTTAATTATAAATTATTACTAATAAATTTTTTTTTTATTGTTTTTTTAAATACAAAAGAAGAAAATTATTAAGAGGTCGCTGGTCGGCACGGCACTCGGCGATTGAACGTCGTAGAGGAAAGACGTGTTTTTCTGTCTCTCCTCTAAATAAATAAATAATTTAAATGTGTTTGAATTAACTAATCAATTAACTGATATATATGTATATAAATATGTGTCCCTAAATAAATAAATAAATAATAATACTAATAATATAATTGTGCAATTATTAAATTAGTGAAAAGTTGTACGTATTGTACAATTATATTAATTTGTGTATGGTGCGCTTGTAATGGTGTAGAATTTGTACATAATAATTTTCGTTTATGTGTACTTATTTTGATACCGTTGCTTGAATGCATCTTATGCATTGTATGTAATTCTTCAATACGTAGGACTCTTTTGATTCCAAAGACGCATACAAGATAAGTATTTTTTGATTTTTTTTGATTGTTCTAACACATTTTAATTATTAATACATACTTTTTCTAAATAAATTTTAAGTGTATAAACATTTTAACTGTATTTTATAACTCACAAAGGTGTAGAGTACTATTATTCTCATCTAGTGGGTCATTCGAATATTGTTTGCGCGAGAATGGGTTTTTTAATTCCGTTCTTTTTTTGTTATACCCATGCCACACGAACATTTTTTGTATTTTGGCATTTTTTTTCTACCAATGTTTTGTTCTGCTCTCTCTTAAATAAAATTTTAACTAAAATGAGTCAAAAATGTCCTTGAAATATTTTTTATTTCATTTATGTTTGAGTTGTGTGGTTGAACAGAAAATTTGTTTAAGTCGCAATTAAAACTTGTATCATAGGTAAACGGGGAAAGAAACGAAGAAAAATGCGGCATTTTTTTACGTGTGGCATGGGCCTTACACTCGCTTAACAAGTATTGTTGTTGTTTTGCTTCGATTATTTTTCGTTTTTTTACTGGTAATTTTGAATTCTACTTTTTGTTTTGTATATTTTTACTCGTACATTATATTTTGCATGGTGATTAGTATTGGAGGGGTATAATAGCGGGATATACATTTCAATGCCACCGAAAATGTGGTTTTGCGATGTAATAACTTTTTGGATGCTTTTAGCTGTGTCTGTGTTGGCCGTTGGGTATGTATGCATTGGTTACGAAGAAACAATTTACAAGATCAGGGTAGTTTTTGTTTTCATTTTATTTTATTTATGTTATTACATAATTATTATATATTTGTTATATACATAGCTATTTACTTTTTGTGTTTGTGTGGCAAGACACAAAAAAAACAAGCGATCAAATCATAGATTTTTGTTGTTTTTTTATTCGTTTTTTCCGACTTTTTATTGATTTCATTTGTGTGATCAATTTACAGCCGGCGAGGATATGGTGGAACTGTATTGCAATAAATTTTCTTTGATATTTGTGGTAGAGTGTTTTGAATGGGTTTCGTTCATGATGAGTGGTTGGTCTGTGTCTGCAGTTTGTGATGGTTTTTCATTAACCATTGTGTTCTCACCTTACTGAGGGTTGTATTCATATAATATGCACTGTCGTTACCTGTATGTGTAAACTGTTTTGTAAATTGTTTTGGGCTATTTTAAATTATTTTGTTTGGTAGTTGATGTGGTTATCAATTCTTGGTATAAGAAGACAAATTTGCAATTTTACATGAAACCTTTGTACTTGGTTTGAATTTGTGTGTCCAGGTTGGTCTCTTTATGAATATTATAGAGATTTTTGTTGAAGTTTGCCGTCAGTTTCGTGAGTGTTGAGTCATTTTTGAAATTTTAAGATGATAGAGGTGTATTGGGAATGTTTCGGAAATATCTTTGTGTGTTGCAGTGTGTTTGGTTTTTTGTTGTAGAGGGGGCGGGTATCGAGTACTCCTAGATAAACATTACTTATTTTTTTTTTGGTACATTTTAAATGTTTCTTTTCACTACGTGATTTCAGAGATTAACTAATTTTGCTAATATTCTTTCATCCAATTATTCAGCGTTTGAGTATTAAATTATTATATTTTAATTTGATACGCAATTTAAAGTTATCGAGGTTTATCAGGTGTTTATTTCTAACACAATTATTCAATGCAGTTCCTGATTAAGCTAATTTATTTAGTTCTAATGAAGATTTTTGATTACAGAAGATCTTTGAAGTCGTAATTCTTAAAGTGTCTTTCTAACTAAAAATAAAATTTTAATTACAAAGTCAGAAGAACAGACAAGGTAGGAATAATAATGGCTATCGGGTTTCTAATAAACTATATATTTCAGAGGATATTTACTTTTTCAAATTGCAGATATCTACAGAGTAAATATGAAATGCAGTTAAATATTGCTGTACTTAGATAGTTTTTCAGCGATCATGGCATTTCTTTGATTTAATTATTTTCTAGGTTATTTCGGGAGACTGTAAATTAGTAAAGGTTTTGATTAGCTGCTGGTTCTAGGTTGGATAAGTAATTATCGCTTGTTGTTCTTTTTATGATTTATATAATACGATTGGGTTATTTGGTTATCAAGGATCCTACAGTTGTGCTAGCTACTTATTATTATAATTCTGTCATCTTACATACTCCTGGGAGTCAATTCGCGTTCCGTGAAATAATGAAAATGAAAAGTTTTTTCCATTAGTAATCGAGTAGGTTTGGATTCCCCATAAGAAATTTTGATTTCACACAGTAAAATTTAAAATTTACATGCGAATAATTCAAGCTACTAGATTGCCAATGAAAAAAACTTTTCATTTTCATTATTTCACGGAACGCGAATTGACTCCCTGATTGCTTTAAAAGATTTATTTAATTCTGGTTTAATTTGTTTAGGTATTGGGGTTCTAAAACTGTGCCAAACATCCATTATTGATATATTACCTTACATATTTCAGGTTAGCTATTTTTGAAGCCAGATTTCATTTTTATAAATAAACATATTTGTATTAGATTAAGGATGGCAAGGTCAAATGACCTTCACATTATATAATTTTTTTATTTAGCTATGTTTTTATAAATAAATTCATTAAATCAACAGATTTACAAAGATTCTATCCGTAGAAAATGAAAAGGTCGTGCGTTCCTGTCCTGCTTTGATACGAGAACTACAATATTTGGTGATTTCTGGATTCGATTTATTTTAATTTAATTGGTTTTAAGAGAACCAAATTAATCTAGTTAATACTAATCATAACATCGCGGTTTAAATTTCGGGTCGAACTCGAGTCAAGTTGTAGTTATCTTTAGATTAACTTTCTTGCTATTTTTATTTGAAAGTTATCTTTGGATACCGGACAAGTGGCGCAGGTTAAAGCTTCGGCACTTGGACCGGGAGGTTCTGGGTTCGAATACCATCAGAAGCTAGATGCAAAATCGAATTTTCATCATCGATATACAATCGGTGATGTTATTAAACACATCTACTTAACACCCTCTGATGGAGTGCAGAATTCAGCGCTCCGACCCACGTCAATATACAGGTTGACATGGAGCTTGCTTGGTACTGTAGTTGTGTGTGTAGGTGAATGGGTTAATTATGTGGCGTGAAAGAAATGGATAGTTGGCCAACCGCTGAAACCTATCTTTGGATCAAGTCCAAACAAGGTTAAAAATGTCTAGATGACTGCGCGCAATTTATTTTTGTGAAAACTTTAAATTAAAATTTCGTTTTATTTTTCGACTCGACCCCGTTGGTATTGGAATCTTTTAAACAGTTAACAGCGCATACCCAATAGAATTCCTTACGACTTTTTACTTACAGAAAAGTATGAAAAAAAAACTTGAGAAAATTTTTTTTTTTTCATACTTTTCTGTAAGTAAAAAAGTCATAAGGAATTCTATTGGGTATGCGCTGTAGCTCGACCTAAGAATTTTTTTGGATTGAGTCGAGTTAACTCTTGCTGTTTACATGCAATGAATTTTCAACCTAGGTTGAACGCTTCATATGTAACGTATTCGTCAGTTGTGTTCTACTTGAAATACCCTCCATGTAATGATTCAGTTTACTCAGGAAATTCTTAAGAATTGCTAAAATTAAACAGATAAGCCAATTATATTTATTTTATTCAAATTCTAAATATAAAAATTCATTTTAAATTAATTAATAAATCAATAATTTCTAATGTTAAATGTGTATAAAATATATCCGTCCGCTATATCGTAATAACGTAAAGTGATTCATAAAAAGGTGTACGATGGTCTCCACCAACTTAATTGTTAGATTTAGAATAGGTTTCCATACTTTATTTTAAAATATATTTATATATAATTAATAATTTAAATAACGATAATTTATTAAATATAAAATAATAAAATTATCTCTTTTTCTTCGTTTGTGATTTACGCTTTTTCTCCTCTGCCTCTAGTCGCATATCTTCCAAATCTTCCATTAAACCTATCTTCTTACTGATGAATTCTTCACGCATTTGCTGCGCATAGGAGGATTCCATTTCCCGATCGTCGTACTCTTCGTCCCGATATCTGCGTAAAAATTCCGAAAATTAACTTTGGTGTGCCCACCGGATAATTTTTTATACTTACCGACGCTTGTCATAGCCAAATATCTCTGATATATATTTGGAGTAGTCTTGATCTGCATCGCCATCATCGATGAAATCATCCATTTCTGAATCGTACTCGGAGTCATCATCGTCCAGTATGCGACGTTTTGGAGCTAATTTTTTCTTCTGTTCCATGCCACGTTCTCGTGGCGCGGGTTGCCGTGGTCGTACATCGACTGGTGGAAATTGGCGCGATTTAACATCGGGGGGAGGCATCTGGCGAGGTTTAACATCGGGCGGAGGGAACTGGCGAGGTTTAACGTCGGCCGACGGAAGCTGCCTTGGTTTACCTTCACCATTTTGAGGCGGTTTCCGATGTTGTTCCTTAGAGGTCACGTCCCGGCTACTCGAACTACTACTAGGTTTAGCTTTGGGTCGTTGCTCTGGAATAATTTTTGCTGCAGATGATGAGCTTGTTGCCCTATCGACTTGACGACTTTGCTGGACTGCTGGTGGTGGTCGCGAGGCTACGGACGATTTTGAAGATTCTCGACTACTATTACCATTATGACTACTATATCCACTGCTAGAGGTGGGTTTTGATAAAGGCTTGCTTGTTTCGGATTTAGATAAAGCACTATAAAGTTTACTTGATGAAGATGATGGCAGGGGTACACTTTTTTTTTCACTTGGAGCAACAGGTTTTGTAGGCTGTGTAGGTCTTGTATTATTAACAGGTTTAGCTAAACCACCATTATTCAGTTTTGGGATTCGACCATTTGGCTCCATTTTGACCGGATTCTGTTTTGCTTGTGGTGTTTTGGGGTCGGGTGCGCCGGGATTTGCGAGCTTGTATTCTCGTTCTTTCTGCCGGCGTTCTTTAGCTTCAAAATATGCTCGTTTCTCTTCCAATTCCCGTTTCTCTTTACTAGTCAATAAACGCTCGGGCTCTTTTGGTTTTGCCACTTCGATTTGGATGGGTTCGAACTGTTTTTTCTCGGCTAATTTAAGTAAAGTCTGGAAATCTAATGTTGGAGGTGGTGGTCGTCTGGGCGCTTTTGGTTTAGGTCTCTCTTCTGTACGAGGCTCTTCGACCACCTTGCCTGGTATAGATGTGCCCTTACGATTATCAAAACTTAATTCGGGTGTAGGCTTTGCATGACTTTTGCGTTGCCTTTGATGTGGCTGTTGCTCTTCTTCTGTTTCTTTTGCGATTGCGGCACGAACACGATCTTTTGTGATTCGCATTTCCTCTTTACTAAGCGCTTTTCCACTTCCCAACAATTTCTTCTCCTCAGGCATCGATTTATACTTTTCCATTAATTTCGAATACAAAGCACTCGCCTCTTGGGATACATATCCGTAATCGTCTTCATCGGGTTGTTCGGGGCCACCAATTGTGACTGCGGTGTGGTCTTGATCCACATCATCCAGTACTGATTTGTTGGCTGATTTGATAACTTTCAACATTTTGTTGATCTTATTCTTGGCCTTCACGTCTCTCATGGCCAACAGTTGGTCGCGTTTTTCTTTAGCGATGCGAGCCTTTTCACGTTCTTCCTCTTCCCGCTTAGCCAAGAATTTCTGTATATTATTCGACAGTTTCTTGTCCTTGGACTCTTTTTTCGGGGGAGCGAACTTCGTACTGTAGTACTTGCCCTAGAAAACAAAAACACAAAATGTTATTTTCCATATGGAAACGTAATATTTTCATTCTGAACATAATTTGTACAAGTATTACATTGCTATTAGATCAATTTACACAAAATGCAATTTTTAGAAAATAATACCCCATTTTTACGATGCTATGGAAAATTTTTACTTGCGATTACATTACCTCAGCTGGTTTTTTGATTTCATTTTTACTATTTTGTTGGGCTACGTGTAATAACGAACCGAAATCCATTATTTTCAAGTAAATTATCGATTTTTCAAGTGGTAAAATTTAATTTTATAATTTTTTTTATTTAATTTTCACAATAATCGACGAAATGATGACACATTTACAAATGCGTATATCCATGTTTGAATGTAGATGGGGAACTAACACAAAAATAGTAAAAAAATTTGTGAAATGGAAATTGAAAATAAAAACAGTGACAGATAATTGGAGCTGCCTGATCCGAATTTGATAAGAACGATGAGTGCGTTTAATAGTTTAAAGTTGAATAATTCTTGAATTTTTGCATGATAAACAGTAGATTTTTAATAAATAGGTACTTATTTACCCGAAGTTAAATTTAATTTGCATAAAAATTATCTGAAACCTTCTAAAATACGGGTTGTTCGTATAAAAACAGTTGGCTTTTCGACCAGTCAAACTTGTCGAATGTCAATTTTAATAAACAAAATAAATCTAAAATCACGTCCGCTGTCATTTTGACTTTTGGAGTGAGTGAAATTTTGCGAGTCTATAAATTAAATGGCTTTTAATAATGTATACAACCCGTTGCATTGTAACGAGGAGTTTGATTTTGAGGATGACCATTTAGATGACTTCTACGGTGATCAGCATAACATAAATAACTATAATAATCATAATGAAGATAGCGAAGAAGGTGAGACTAATAATTTTGGAGGGTTCATCAGGAAGAATGGGGTTTGTAATGTGTTAAGTCATTTGTAGATACCGAAGAAGCGAGTGAGACAGATATGGTTACGTCGCAAACACCTCGAAGTTCAGATGAGCCTATCGACATTAGGGAACAGTAAGTATATTTTGGATTGTGTAGTTTCTTTCCTCAATGGATTCGCACTTACAGGATGTATCAAGATAAATTGGCCAATTTAAAAAAACAACTCGAGGAACTTAAGAATGGAATCCATCCCGAATATATAAGACGAGTTAAAAAATTGGACGCCCAATATAAAGAGCGTTTGCGGTTAAACGATATCTATAAAGATTATCTGATCGAATGTGTCGAGAAGGACTATATTTTTGAGAAGAAGGCGGCTATAAAAGAGTATGAGGAGAAGAAAGCTGATTTACGAGAAAATCTGTTAACAGATTTTGAAGATAAACGCAAGCTGATCGAAACTGAACGAAATACCATGGAGTTAACAAGCGATTCAATGGAGGTGAAGCCTACTATTACACGTAAATTACGTCGCCGGCCGAACGAACCAGTTCCAGTAGTAGAAAAAAGAAGGAAACCACCTTCAGGGCAACTTATACTGTTGCTCGAGGAGAAAGATATCGAAAATGATTTGAAAATCATTAGCCGGGGCAAGGCCTTGACACCAATTAGACTCTCCAATATGACCAACACCAATGGGATTCCGACAACCTCTTCGTCTTCGGTAGCTGTAGCAACCACAAATAACACAAATAATATTACTTCCCCGGTTGCAAACAGTAATGAAAATAATTTTCCGATTGTCGAGACAAAAATCGAAGATGGAAAATTGTTGTATGAGCGCAGATGGTTCCATCGCGGCCAACCCGTATATATTGAGGGCCGCGAAATGCCACGGTTTGCGGCCACTATTTCCGCTATTGGAAATGAAGTGATTTGGGTGAAAAAAGTAACCGATGGAAATAAAATTCGAATCCAAGCGACACAATTGAGCCGCGGTAAAGTTTCGATAAAACGACGAGCCAATTAGTTTTTAGTACAAACTGCAAAGATTCCACTAACTCATTTTTCGATTAATATAAAATATAAATATATCCAAACAACGTATTTTTATTTTTATCTTATCAAATTTGACCCAGTTAGGATGACAGGCCTCTGTAAATAAGTATGTATTTGCACAGATGTTTAATTTAAATTACATAGGTTAGCAGGGTTTAGTACACGAGTATAAACGTACCTTTAACAATTTGACATTTAACGTAAGAATTGAAATCAACTATACTCAGTTGTAAAATTTCGCAGAAAAGACCTCGTGTACGTAGCAAAAGCATTCTTTTTGTGTGCAATTGCAAAAAAATTAATTAAAGATAATTTATTATTTATTGATAAATAGTTTTTGAAGTGATTTATTATTTGATTACATCTCTATAATATGAGTGAAGTTGCAGAAAAAACTACGAATGGTGATATTGCATTAAAACCAAAATCGAATGAAAGATCACAAAATCGTGGTGGAAAAGTAAGTATTTTTATACGAAATTATAAATGAAAATTATGTTATGTTTTGATAATTATATTGATAATCGCATCTGAATAATGCACTTTGACATATTGTTTACTTGCACCACCAAACATGGGGCCCCATATAGAATATACGTATCAATTTTTTTTGTTACATTTTTTTATGTCTTATTGTAGAGTAATTGGAAAATAAAGAAATCCAACATAGGAATTAATCACTGGCATTCAAATCTTAATGTACTTTCTAAATAATTGGTTATTTTTTGTTTTACACAATAGATTTCTTCATTTATACGGTTTGGGTACAGTTGGAGCGTGATTACCCAAGTTTGTTGGTTTAGCGTTGCTAAAACACAATTCTAAAACTATTGCATCATAATTTTATTATTTCATTGCTTCAAAGCGTTCATTGTATCATATTTCAGTATTGGTAGTCATTACTCGTAGTTGATTCTCTAAAAGGCTAAAATTATCACATTTCTAATAAACAAAAATAGTTTTCGAATCTCCAAAGGAAAACGTATTTTTTTAAGTGATAAGCGATTGTTTACTACAAAAACATATTGAACACATTTAGTTATTATCTCTCTAGGTGTGGTAGTTCGATTTTACCCTGACCTACTAATTCTAATCTTAACACCACTTTACTAACCCATATATTATGCAAATTTATGTAATGTACGAAGCTTATCTTTTATGTAGACCCCTTAATTTTAAAGTAGCAAAATCACCGATTGTTCTTCCCACAAAAAATGACTAATTCTGACATAGGTTAGGTTTCAGTGGTTGACACTTAGGCCAATTTTGGCCCATTGTGATACCACGCATTGCATTCACGCCACATCTATTAACCCATCCATCTACTCACACAACTACAGTACCTGCACATTGCAAAGCTCCATGCCAGTTGTACATTGACGTGGGCGGTGGGTCGGCACTGAATTCTGACTCCCATCAGAGGGTCTTAGTTGTGTTTATCAACATCACCGATTGCAATCGACGATGAAAAAATTCGATTTTGCATCTAGCCTCTGATGGGACTCGAACCCAGTACCTCCCGGTCCAAGTTAGGACATAGGTTCCGAAAAACTACCGAAGGTAGTTAATAAAACTACCTGAACAATGTCTTATTAGAAGGCGAGATTAGCGCTACAAGAGAATGCGAATTCTGTCTTAAGCTAGGAAATATCAGTATGAGCGCGATTAGATCCTACAGTTGAGAATATAAGCTTCATTGCATATTACTATAGTAAAAAGGAGAGGCAAACTATCATCCAGCCCGCCACAATAGTACGAAACTGAAGAATGGGGATCTGCTTGCAGGCAGGGATATTGTTTCTTTTTTAATCACTTAAATTCATTTGATATTGGCGTATGGAATAAATTTATTGCTGTTTCGCCCAAACCTCCTTTTGTGTTGAGAATCTTCCTTCTACTAGAGTTTCTAACTTTTCACTTGTGGGAATAAACATTAGAACAACTTTCAAATAAACCTACTACCTATTCGGATTTGCAGTTTTTAGACGGCATCTAAAATGCCTTTCTAGCTGTTAACCACCATATAAGAGATACGCAAATCAAACGAGTAGAGTATACCAAAACACCTTTCTATGTTTTTGGCTACACACTATCACAAATTTAGATCTGTACATTTGGCAAATTGTCGTAGAGTACATCACAAAGGGTAATCCGGATGTGTTGAAGCACCATGTCACAAAACGACAACGCAAAAGAGTAGGTTATTCTTAGAATAACGAGTTCTAGAAAAATGTGTCCTTAAATTTGCTTAATCATTTTATAAGTTTATCTGCCGTTTAACATTTTCTACGATTTGATTTCCGTTTAAATAATAAAAACATGTCTTAACATTTTTGCTGAAATCCATATTTAATTGTTTTTCTTTTTATGCCGTTTAGATTTGTTAAATAAGCGAAAGAAACACCGTTGATTATAAAAATTTAAATACATTTTAAACAAATAAAGCAAAAAATTAAAAATGCTAACTCGTTTTTTAACTCGTCAAACGTTTAGATATATTCTAAATAAAACTAAAACGTCATCGTTCTTTTACTGTTCCACAGCCCAATCTGTATTGCAGCAGGTTAGACAAAGATTTTTTATGTACATAAAATCTAATTTTTCAATCTTCTTTTTATTTTTATTTATAGAATAGTCAGCGTGGTGGCGCTGGGAAACAGAATAGCACCGAGAAAAATGACGGGGATTCAAAATTAATTTTAAAAACGCCCAAGGGTACTCGAGATTATGGTCCCCAACAAATGGCACTGCGACAAAATGTGCTCGATAAAATTATTGCTGTATTTAAAAAACATGGTGCCGAAACGATTGATACTCCTGTATTTGAGTTAAAAGATGTCTTGACCGGAAAATATGGCGAGGATTCAAAATTGATTTATGATTTAAAGGATCAAGGTGGAGAAATTTTAGCGCTACGTTACGATTTAACTGTGCCACTTGCCAGATATTTAGCGATGAGCAAAATCTCGTTTATTAAACGGTATCATATTGCAAAGGTGTATCGGCGTGATAATCCATCGATCGCACGTGGACGATATCGGGAATTCTATCAATGTGATTTCGATATTGCAGGCACATACGATCCTATGATTCCGGACGCGGAATGTGTTAAGGTTGTTGCTGAGATTTTATCAGTTTTAGATTTAGGCGAATTTGTAATTAAACTAAATCACCGACAACTGTTGGACGGTATGTTCGAGGCGTGTGGAGTTGCCTCGGACAAATTCCGAACCGTATGCTCAACTGTTGATAAACTAGATAAGTCCCCGTGGGAAGAAGTACGCCGTGAGATGGTCGACGAAAAAGGACTAAGCGCCGAACAAGCAGATAAAATTGGGGAATACGTACAACTAAATGGTGGAATTGAACTAGTTGATAAACTACTGGAAGATGAAAAACTAAAAGCTGTTCCGTCTGCCGTAAAAGGATTAGAAGGAATGAAATTACTTTTACGTTATTGTAACATAATGGGACTTAAGGACGTGATTTCGTTTGATTTGAGTTTAGCACGAGGACTCGATTACTATACTGGAGTTATTTTTGAAGCAATACTTAAAGGACATGATCAGCCTTCAACTCCGACTGGAGAAGAAGGTTCATCCGTTGGATCCGTAGCAGGAGGCGGTCGATATGATGGTCTCGTTGGTATGTTTTCGGCTAAATCTCGAGATGTTCCGTGCGTTGGCGTATCGATCGGTGTGGAGCGAATTTTTTCCGTACTCGAAGCAAAATACGCGGCAACCGGTGTCAAAGTACGAACCACAGATGTCGATGTATATGTAGCATCCGCCCATAAAGGTCTTCACGAGAAACGATTACAAATTTTAAACGAATTGTGGTCGGCTGGTATTAAAGCGGAACACTCATACAAACACAATCCTAAATTATTAGCACAGTTGCAACACTGCGAGGAAAATGGTATACCGTATGCGATTGTGCTCGGCGATTCGGAATTAGAGCGTGGTGTTGTAAAACTCCGCCAGGTGACCAGCCGAAGTGAAGAGGAAATATCAGTTGATAAATTGGCCGAAGAAATTAGTTTACGGATAAAAGCGCTAAATTTATAATTACTAATAGTTTTTAAATATATATAATTTGATAAGAGTATTGTTATATAATTTATTTAAAAATTAAAAAAATATTTATATTAGTAAACACGAGCGGGTTACTTGGCGTCTAAATTAATAGATATTATACCATTGTCGCGGGTCTATACTAAGAACATTGTATTTATTTAACATAAAATTTAATTTTGCAAACTGAAATTTTATGCTTTTTGTTGTAAAATCTGCATTACGTTGGTATTGGTTTTTAATACATAATTTTCACATTACAAATTCGTAATTTTATTTTAACTATTCTTCCTCACGTTTATAAATTGTATAATTAGGCAATAAATATTAAAATCAAGCATTATATTAATAAACTTATTTATTTGCATTTTTTTTTTTATGTTAAACGTGTTTAACAAAGGCTTATTCGTTAATACGCGATTATTGAGCTCGGCGTCTGTTATGTAAACTTAAATGTTTTACTGTGAAAAGATAAATGCTGGTATGAAGAAATTGCTTTTGTCGACATTTACTATGTTAACATGCTATCGGTCCTCGAATCCATATAAGAATAAACTGAGTTTTTCCCCGAAACCCGATTACCCGAGGATACATCGTTTCTCAAAAAAACAAAAATTTATTAAGTTCCCCTTATTGACAAGCCTCTATGTATAAAGCAGTTTCGAATACGATAATGTACCTTATTCAAGGAAAGGCCACAGTCGGAACGGAGTAAAAATGAATGAACGAACCCAACAGATGTTTTAATTGCTTTATTCTTAAGGGGTAACAAAAATTTAAAAAAATTATGAACGTAACTTTAAAAAAATTATGTTTGCGATAAATGCCGTTTCTCTGCTTTCGTCCAGGGATCAATTTAAATTAAAAAATTAACGAAGCTTCGTTAAATATGAATTGTCACTTAATACACATTATTGGAGCGAAATTTTGTTCCCTAACTGTGCCCAATGTGCTTCGCTTGGAGGAGCACGATATTTTATGGTGTTTGTAGACGATTATATAAGGCGCGTTTTTGCCTACCAACTTAAGTCAAAAACAGATGTAGTCAATACTTTCGTGTAATTTAAAAGGCTTGTCGCTGTCGAGAACCAGAGTGGAAGGACCATACTAATTTTACGTACCGATAATGGTTCTGAATATTGCAACGAGCAATTTTTGAAGATCATTCGCACGTCAGGTATTCAGCATCAACTAACCGCACCGTATACGCCAAAACAGAACGGAGGTGCAGAGCGCATGAACCGAACTATAATAAAACGTGCGCGATGCATGATATTTGATGCCCACCTACATAAACAATTTTGGGCAGAAGCAGTGTCTACCGCCGTGTATATAATTAATCATTCACCGTGTAGAGTGATCAATGTAAAGTGAGAAAACCGGATTTGTCGCGGTTTCGAGTGTTTGGTTGCGAGTGTTGAGTGCATATCCCAAAGCAAAAGCAGAAAAATTAAACCCAAAGTCGAAGATGGGAATCTTTGTCGGTTACAGTGAAATATCGAAGTCCTACAGGGTGGTATGACCCCGATACTAAGCGGATTATAGTTAGTCATGATGTGGAGTTTCACGAAAATCAACTTGTTGGGGAACGGATACTGTCAGAATCAGTCAGAACTTATTTAGATATTTTCCCGGAAGCGTCAATAATTGATGATAGCACCGCAGATTTGTCGCAGGCCACAACGAATGGTTCAGATCAGAATGACAGACAGGATCATCCGCTGAAATGACCAATGATGATACACTTTACACGACCAGTGAACAGGAAGATGATGATGAAACTCAACAAGTAACAACTGATGACTATGTGCCTCCTGAAACAGCCCAGATTGATATGGTTTTAGGCGTAGTTAGACGTTCCTCCAGACAACCTAAGCCAGTAAATTGGGATGACTATATGACATACAATGTGCAATCAATCGAAATGAATGATCCAGTCACTGTCAGCCAAGCGTTGAATCGCGAGGCTGTACGTAATGAATTTTGTTCTTTGCAAGAAAACAGCACTGTAAATGGGTATTCAAAACCAAGAGGGACGCCACTGGGAAGATCATAAGGTATAAGGCGAGACTGGTAATCAAAGGTTGTTGTCAAGAGAAGGGCATTGATTACGCAGAAACTTATTCCCCCGTGGTCAGGTATAGCTCGATTAGGACGCTAATTGCAATTGCCGTGCAATTTAATCTTGATATAGATCAATTGGATGCAGTGACGGCGTTTTTACAAGGAGATCTCGATGAGGAGTTCTACATGGCGCCACCGGAAGGTTATGCAAACGGCAACAAAGTGTGTCGTTTCAATAAATCATTGTATGGCTTAAAACAGGCAAGCCGCATTTGGTATATAAAGTTAGACAATGAATTGTTAAAGTCTGGCTTAGCCAAGTCCAAAGTCGATCCGTGCATCTATTACCAAGTTAGTGGAAATAAGATGATATTTGTTGCTGTTTATGTGGATGACCTGATAATATTCACGAACGACAAAGAGATGAGAAGGTAACTCAAAGAACACCTGATGTCGACATTTAAGATGAAAGATTTGGGTGAAGCGTGGTATGTATTAGGTCTACAAATAACACGCGATCGCAAGAATGGTCTTATTTGGATTGAACAAGAACAATATATTAACGAGATGCTCTCTCGTTATAATATGATGCATTGCAATCCGATATCGACGCCTATAGAGATCAATCAAAAACTGTCAGCGGAGTTTTGCCCCAACACAAAAAAGGAATTGGATGAAATGGCTGAAGTGGCATGCCGTGAGAGTGTCCAGACCAGTATATCGATTTTGTTTCGTGAGTTACTCATTTATAATGAGTGAAGCAAAAAAAATCGAATACGTACACAGTGTATAATACACAATTATGCCTTTGTATTTTTATTTATCTTTTGTTCGTATTTGTGTCATTTGTAGGATGAACAGTACCAAAAATAGCGCGATCCGGGCGAATCGGTTTAATTTTTATGGTGCTGTTTATCTTTTCTCAGCACATTACGTCTGCTCTCGAGCTGTGGAGTATCATTATTTAACATGCTAATATATTTTATATTTTCTTTTAACATAAATTAATTTTAATTGTTAAATTATGTTGGCGTGACACATTTGAACAGGGGCAGTCTGTTTCATACCAATCGTTCGATACGATTTGGAAGTGAACAGCAGCAAACCCATTTTTATCAACAGCCAGGAGCATCCTCACGGCATTTCTCGAAATCGGCTACCATGATTTTACGACATCGGATTTTCTACGCTCGTGTAAATTCGCATTTTATAAAGCACTTACTCGTGTACGACGAATTAAATCCAGACGAATTAGATGACGAGGCCACGTTGCACGGTCTTTACAAGAGATGGATACCGTTCAAGTGGGAAAATCTGTTCATAGAATGTGGCAGCTATAGCTCTATAGAGAGAGATAGTGAGAAGGGATTCTTGAACTAAAGGCCAAAGTCTGCAGGTTTATAACTCAATTTTTTGTGTTTTTGTTTCTTTTATGTATTTATCCGTACTTATGCCTCAAACCATGTTATGTTGGCTCTTTGAAATTTATTAAAAATGGATAAAATTTGATATATAAAAATTCGTCTAACAAACCACGAATTACTTGAATGCAGCACACTTAACTCACATAAGCCTAATTAATGAGAGGTGCAAATATATATCGGCGTTTTATGTACGCAGAACGAGGTTCAAGAACCATCCACCGTACACGACAAATCTTCAAGAAATTGCCTCGCACAACAATAAAAATGTAATAAAACGGCTGGTTAAGCATCGCTAGTGTCATCCAATATAGATTGTTATGGTAATTTATTGTGAAATATCATTATCAAGGTTTAATCCACATCAGCAGCAAACAATTTACTTTATACGGTCAATTGTAAATTTACTGGAAAATTATGTGTATTCAATTTGGATTCATTGATCTTGATGACTGAATTTTTTGCCCCTCGCCAATTTTTTTTGTTTGCTGTGTGTAGTTGGTGTGTTCGAGGCAATTTAATTTATGTCAGGTGAGAAGAAAATTAAGTAATCTTCTTATGATTAGCCACATCTGTAGAAGACACAAATTAATGCTAACGGAACAATGATCAACTAAAATTTTACGTGCGTGCAAAAAATTGAACAAACAAATATTTTTTTTTTATGTTTCTTAAACTTAAGGTATTGTATTGTTAAATTTGTTTTCCTCTTAATAAATTTTTTTTGTCATTTTTTTAAATTCTATTGTTAATTACTTTTCAATCGTTCGTTAGTCAACTTATTATTTGGCAAATATATGAGGTGGTATGAGGACGGAATACAATTTGTGGAATATCCAACAAATGCATCGAGCGTAACTTCATTGTTTGAACTCAGAGATTTCGACAAAAAATAAAACGATTTCAAGTATTTGTGATGAAGCAATAGTATTGGACATACTCGCGCACATGTGCTAAAACAATATTTGCATGACAAATTATTTTCAATATGAATGAGCTGGTTAAGGACCTAAAACAAAAGAAGTTAGTATGCAAAATTGAACTACAATGAAAATATTATTAGTCTTGGAGAAAGCCGAAGCCTGTCAACATGATAAGTACCGGCCAATGTAGGCGATAATATTAGGCACGTATTTTATTTGGACATATTTAAGCACAAATTAAAATTCCAACAGTAATTGCATTGATAATAAAATTTTGGAGCAAACGAATGGGCTGAAAAGTGGCTGAAACGACGCCGTTCTCTTTGAGTTTATTGATCCAATTTGGTTCTCTTAATATTTGAAAGAAGCTATTAAAAAATAAAACAACCGAAAGTATTTGTTACTTGTGGGGTTTTTTGAGATATTGGCCAAAAACTGAAAAAACTTATATGGCCGCAAAAAATTATAATAAATTATAATATGAAAATTATAATTTTGTTCGAATTATCTATGTATGCGATGCCAATTTACAATTGTTAATCCATTTTATTTTCCTCAACATCCATTTTAATCGTGTAGAATGTACCGATACACACCATATTTTCATCTAAAATTTATATTTCGATCAACAGTCAATCTAGAAACCAAATTTCATAAAAATTGGTTATGAAATGGCCAAAATTAGTCCAGCATGAACTGATGCTAGAATTTTGTCCAAACTCACTTTAAAATCCCTAACAAATACTTCTATCCAATTTTGATCGTAATCCGTTCCTTCACTTCGAAGATCAATCAATTTGTCATTGTAAGGATTACTTTTAAAATTTTATTTTGCTGGGATGTTTTATTTTGTGGAAAATAGAAACAAAATGAATTACAAATTTCCACTAGTGAATAGTGTTGCCAATTGTGGTGAGTAGTGTAATCTCTTATTTTCCGCTGGCAAATTTCAGCTATCTTAAACAGCATTTACATTGCATAATATTCCATTCAAAAGCTAAATTTACCTTGCAGTCCTTGTCACTACCAATTACAAGAAAGGTTAAACTAGATGGGTGAAAGCAGTTCATTGAAGCGTCATTTGGTGTTTCTGAATCCAGAATCATACAAACCTGCTTGTAATCGGAATATTATAAATCTTAGACCATTAGTGGCCAATTGTGATACCACAGAGTCCTATCTCCCTTACTCCTGCCGGAACCATCCAGAGCTACTTATGTAGCGTAAAATATTTCACACTCCACAGTCCGCGAGTTCCGAAAGGCTGTCCATACCGTACACACCTAAGTACTTATGTCTTCTGTAGGATAGTGCCGGACACGAGCATAGTAAGTGATCTAAGGTCTTTTCCTCCTCTTCGTCCATACAACTTCTACAAAAAGCATTCGTCTGTAGTCCCAGCCTTCTCGCATGTTCCCCAAAAAGGCAATGTCCTGTCAATATCCCTACAACCAATCCTACCTCTCGTTTTCGAGTGCCAATTTGAGCGCTGCTATAGGTCTCCCCAGATCTGCCCTTTCTGGTGGCATCTGGAGAGTCGTACCGTACCTAGCTAGTTCATCTGCCTTGCAGTTTTCCGTGACGTTCGAATGACAAGGGACACAGATTGTCTGGATGCTGAAATACCCGCTCATCTCATTAAGAGATGATCGGCAATCCAGTGTCATTGGTGACTTCAGGAAAACCACCTCTAGTGACCTGACCGCCGCTTGACTGTCCACATCGATTGCGATATCCCTCATGGATACCACGTTATGCTTCAACCATGTCACGACTTCCCCTATCGCAACCACTCCAGCCCGGTACCACGCTGCAGTAGTCTGGGAGACGAACAGAAATATTAACATTAAGCTTCTCGCAGAAGACTCCGGCTCCTACCTTGCCGTCTGCCTCGTTTTGTAGTATTGATCCTCCAGGATTCCCTCGAAACACAACGTTGGTTTAATATAATCTAGATTCGTCAGTTCTTCCCTTAGCGATCAAACTATCGCCGAGTGTCCCGCTTGAAGACACTTCCACTGAGAGACAGCCGAGAGTCTCGTAGACACGTTGGCTGCCATATGCTTACCAAAAAATTCGATCGGAATAAGGTGGAACATAACCTCTAAAGCGTGTGTAGGTGTATCCTAAACGCCCTGCTTATAAGCATACAGGCCGTTCTTTGAACCTTTTCCATCATCCTTTTATATGTTACCTTCTCCAGAGTTGGGCACCATACGCCCACCCCGTACATCAGCACAGGTCTTACCACTGCCTTATAGAGCCAGTGAGTGTACCAGCTCAGGTTTAAAACCGATTTCATACATTAGCCTTATTCACCCTTTCCACATTGTTAAGGCTTCCAGCTGAGCTTACTGTCCAAAATTATGCCCAAAAATCTCGCTCTGTCAGCAAAAGCCAGTCTAATGCCGTTCACAGTAGGAGAGCTAGCTACCGGAATTTTATATTTTTTAGTAAATAGTACCAGCTCTGTCTTGGCAGGGTTGATCCCTAATCCTTGGTTACGATCAGGAGTGCATTCTGTATAACATCCCTAATCGTGTCCAGATATTTGCCCGAGACAGCTATCGCTACATCATCTGCCTACCCTACAACCGCTACAAATACGCTGGAATGATCTTAAGGATCTTCTCTGGCTTATCCGGCTCGGTTGGTAAACAGACGCGTGCCCTCGGTCTGCTCGGGATTTCCTCTTTGCAGACCGCCTTAAGCCTCGCGCCCTGCTACACCTCGCCTACTTCGTCTACTGCCCTTTTATAAAGGTTGACCGATCTCTGGTCTAATATGGAGTTTATTTCATTGTACACAACGCTGCATTTCTCCTACGTAATGCTCTCATCTTTCTGACTTAAGATCTCACTAAATAGCTTCAGTTTAGGATCCCTAGGATCATCCGACGTCCTGTCTTTTTGCACCTTGGCTTCAAGCTCATACTGAGACCTCTATTTTTTAGACGCCGGGACCCTTTCCGAGCTATAGAAGCCGACAGTTTTTTAGCCCATATGCCACAGATTCATTTTGTTATACTGTAAGCTGCTCCTCAGGAGTCACAGCCAGTTTCTCTAGAAGTTTGAACGCCGACCGTCTTCCGCCGACGTCGCTTTGCCGAAGGGATCTCTCTCAAACCCCCACTATTTGGTTTGGCCGTTCCGCTTCCTTCTGGCTTCGATACCATGATGTTGCTTACCCTTGCCCCTGATGAGCCCTTCCTTTATGGTTAGAGTTACTCCCTTGTTTTATACCTTCCGGTTTTTGAAGGGTACCGGCCCGTTTATTTTTTTCTTTTTGGTTGTTCGCGTGCGTGTGATGCATCGGCTGCAGCTGCACCACTCTAGCTAAGGCAAACAAGTTGCTTTAACGGGTATTAACTGAATGTGCCAGAATACTGAGAATATTTAACCGGTACTCAACTTCGCATGCCGCAGTATTGAGTTAATAGTTCCGGCTATTCCATTTCTAATAAAACGTAGAACGCCTCTGATCTAAAGAACTTATTAATTATAAAATGAACTTTTAGTTATGCTGTTCAAGAAGAAAGGTTACGTCTCTGCTAACCAGAAAACTTTGATTATTTTTACTAACAATAAAACACTCATCCACATTAATTCAATAAAACGATCGACACAATGATGTATGTCGCACAGGAAAATTTTACAATACTTCTGTAATGCAATAATAAGAATCGTATCTTTGAAACTTCCCGCTTTATTTTTGAAACAATAATATGTATAAGACTCGAAATACCCCCGAAATTACATATAATACAAAATTCTATTATATTTCTGTATGACACAATAAATAAAAATCGTTAGAATTTGCGATACGGATGTACGCATTAAGACGACCGAAAATAAATTAAAGCCACGTTAAACCGTACAATAAAATTTAAATATTTATTGAGAACATTGATACAAAATTGAATCAGTGTACAAGTACATTCGGTACCGATCACATCAAATAAGCTAACACCAAATTTGGATAAATCGATAGTTGGTTGTGTAAAAATTTTTATCAAAAAATAAATAAATTTAATAATTATTTATAGACAATGAGTGAAATAATAGTATCAGTGCTTGTGTTATGTGTGCTAAATTTATGCGTTGGTGGCCTACCGTACGCAAATAATTACCCGCACAAATCTTATGGATACTCGTATGCGGGCGGTACTAACGGTGGCGATTCAGAGGGCGGTACCGATGTTACGGGATACCGAAAAAATCATCTGTCCGACCAGGGGAATAATGTAAATTCTCAAGTTGATTCGGCAAAATTTTCCAATCTCGAGAATGTATCCCGAGGCCATGATGTAAATCAAGTAAAACAGGGTGCGGCAACCGATGCGCAACGGCATCAAATCGGTGAAAATGTTGAAACGGATAAATCACATAATCGCAAACAAGTTAAATCGGGATTTCAAAATTCGTATCATAAAGATGAGAGTGGCAGTAACAGTTCATTTTATGAGGACTCAGATGACCATGACGGTAAATTGGTTTACAATAAACGACATCGTCACGGTGGCGATAATTATGATTCGAAATATAATGAAGGGGTCCGAGATGGTGCGGTGCGTGACCGGTATGATGACCGTTTTGGCGGCTACGATAAACGTGGTTCGCAAGACCGTCAACATTTGGTTGCGGAAAATCAAGGTGCGTATTAAGATAAATAAATATAGTAGTTAAGCAATGAGTAATTCTTATGCGTATACATTAATTAATGGAACAATTATAGGAAATCGTCATGGTCATCGTGATGGATACAACCGAGGACAAGGTGAACGATTCGAAAATTATAATGATGATCGTGCCGCCGCATATCCTCAACGCTATGGTAGTCAAGGAAGTTATGGATTATATCGACCACATGAGGAACAAGGAATTTATCGATCACATGGGGGCGATCGGCTTGGTATTAATGTAAGCACAATTGAATAAAATACACACAAGATGTTTTAATTATTTGTAAATTATATATTATAGGGAGGAGGTGGGTTTGGTGGTCACACTCGGTTTACGCCAGCCCCTATTGGTGGTGGTGTTGGAGGTATTGGCGGTATTGGCGGTATAGGCGGTGTTGGCGGTATTGGCGGTATTAGCGATGAAGATGAATATTATAATCGCCCGAGAATAACAATATACGAAGATCCCCGTGAACTGATCGATCCACGAAATGATCGCCGTGCTGATTATGGACGGATAGACCAATACATTCCACCTCGGTTAGATGTGAGACCAAGCCCAATCCATTATCGGAATTATGATGAAGGCCATCGGGACAGATATCGGGATTATTAACTTTTATAGATATTTTAAAATTTTTTATATATCGTTTCGGGAATTTACTAAACGGCACGCAACTGTTATTTAATTGCTTTTCTTTCGGGCGGGTGATGCTTAATTTATATTTTTGTATAATTTTTTATTGTAATAATTATTATTTATTAGTTGGAATAAAATAATTATTTTGTAAGAGTATAAAATTTGAATTGTTAATAAGTATTATAGTACTGATAACTTAATTGATAAGCTCTGAAGTTTTACGATCATGTTATCTTAATTCTAAATTTAACCATCAATACCTTATCGTTCTGTATGCAAAAAAAAAATTCTATTAGGGTACACCCGAATTATATTGAATTTTACGAAATAATTTGGCAATTTCAACACTATACGATTTCCGCAAAGGAATTTGATATTTGAAAAATGTTTGAATGCGATTATGATAGTTCGACTTAATTAAACCCAAGGTTCAGGTTTCCGTGTAAATTTTTGAGTATAGATGAATTATTTTTCCGTATGACACTTTACAATTCTTTACCTTTCATCTCAATTGTTTTATAGATAACGAATTTCGTCAAATGTAAATCCAACATTTGCGAATTTATATAACTAAAAAATGTTGGTATTGAAATCATGAGTAAGTATTCAAGTTTAATGCAACTGTATTCGCCTTTCAACGAAAAATGTCTGGCGAAAAATGTCTTGATTTTTTTTTTGTACTAAATCACTTTTTGTACTAAAAGCTTAATAAGTGATTTTATTTAGAAACATATTTTGGCTGCCTTTGACTGGTGTGCCATCTATGACTGTGGCACGAACGACATACCAGTCGTTCGTGTCATGGTCATAAATGGAACAAAACAAACCGTGTCTAATTTTTATTAAATAAATCCAGATTGATCGTGCTCCACAATATTTCTAACCGGTGATTGAGATATTTGAACTTTAAGTTTTCAGTTTAGAACTAGATATGTGGCATTTATTTTGAATTTACATATTAGAGACATCTAATAACGGAAATTTAGACAAAAATGTCGAAATCATTCGAAACGATTGCAATGAAATTACAATTGTATTATTTGGGAAATCACGTATTTCAAAATCTCGTAAAACAAAATCCCGAATTTTGAAGTCGCGTAAAATATTAAGAAATACCTTAATTTTATTATATAATGGGTGGCATTAAGAGAATAAACGAAGAATTAAGACATCTCACAACGTGTTGCTGATGTCATCAGTGACAATGAAACGAATTGTATATCGAAAATCGGCGAGAATTTTTTACGTTATGGAATACTGGCCAGTTTTCATATTGGCATTGAGATTTTAGATTGATTGACCTAGATCATTTGATCACAAACTGTTGTCGATTACAAAGGTAGCTTGTGCTAAAAGTTTATACATATGTTAGGCCACGGAAGCCATAAATTTGTAATTTCTGGTGAAGAAACTATGATCTATACAGTAAAAACCTTTATGAAGATCAATATATCAATCAACATATAGTTTTGCCTGTCAAAATTACAGTAGATTAAATCAGTAACGTCTGTTAAGGCCAAATATGTACCAGACTCTTGTCGAAATCCATAATATAACTCAATTCTATAATCAGCGATTAATAATCTCCTCGTATGACTGGAACCCTACCTTTAGAATAAAATTTTAAAATTATATTTTATATTAGTTTCATATAAAGCTAAATATGAATTTCGATAGAGGATATAGAACTACAACGATCAATATAAGGTCTAAATGTCCTAGCTAGTCAGTTAAACAATCATTATTTCAATATTCAGCAATTCCACAATAAAATTTAATTTAGCATGTTCCGCTTCTGAATAACCAAACACAGCTAAAAAGAATTTTCCTTGCAAAATATTTTCCGTTTTTAATCTTCCTAATAGTCCAGTAAATGAAGGGGTCAACCTGTAAGTTATTAGTTGCGATTTTCATTTTCTGGTGATAAGTGGCATTTGGTACCTCATTAAAAATGAGACCGAGTTTTCAAGAAAACATTCTGTTGTAGGGGGAGAAAATGGCCCCAAAAGACCTGGAAAATCGTTTTTCCGCGAATATCTCCCAAAATATGGTAGTTAGAGATTTTTTGTTCAGATAAACATTGAAGATCAGTTAATTTTTTACAAAAATGGTCCCAATGACTATTTCTAAAAAATTGACCGTTTCCGAGTTAAACGGGCCCAAGCGAACTTAGAATATTGAGTTTCTGTGTTGTATACCGGAGAGCACAGTCCGTGTATTTACATACACATGAACGGGCGAACAAATTATTCAATAACTTTGTTAAAAATACATATTTTCTCATGATTCAAAGTTCATGTGAAAGAGGAAATCTACCGCTATCATACCCTGTGACTTGAGTCACGTTTTGACTCTTTGGCCATATTTGAAAAACGGGTCAACCTTTCTGCTCCTGCGCAATTTTGAACTCGGCAGGAATTTGTTCCTATTTTTTTGTGTTGCACTAATTTGCTCCAAATTTTCTTGATTATGGGTCCTCAAAAGGTCTTTTGTCAACTGCGAAATTTGTATAATCTAATTTTCTTCCATTTTGATTAAAACTTGCTTGTTGAATCCCATTTTTTTCTGTTTTTGGAGTGCGGGGAAATTTTGTAAACAACCACCAATTAAAAATATATATACATGATCGGATTGGTCTCTATGACATATCATTTGAAAGCTGAGGACGTCTTCTTTTCGGCTGTGCAATTATTTTTTTTCACAAAATCGGCCATTTTCCAATAAATTTGTAAAACGCGTGCTCAAGGGAAAAGCACACTTTTTCTTTTCGTGGCTTTTATCGCGGCTCTTTATTTCTGACGTTTTCACACCTTGACTAGTGTAAAGGTGGAATTCTCACCTTTCCATCAATGGATATAAAGTCATCTCATTGATACGTGGGGAAAAACCGGAGTGTTAAACGTAATGCTATAATTTCATTACTTTCATTTCTTCCGTCGTTCGTATCGTGTGTGCTCTATGGTTTCTATTTCATTTTTTAAATTAGTTTTGTTGTTTTTCCTACTGTTATACTATACATACGGCTTTTCCTACTATTATACATATACATATGCGGTTGGAACAAATAGTATCCTTAATCAAGTGCAAGGCAAGAGGTTTCATGCTATTTCATTAACACGCAAGTAGTACCTCTTATAAATAAAATGTCTTCGTTAAAAGTTCAGGATGAAGTTATAACAGTAGATCCAATGTTAATGTTCCAGAGAATTTGCCTGACCCAAGAAGAGTCCCCCCAGAACCTAGAAACCCATTTTGATTATTAACTAGCTCCATTTCCAATGAGCATATTTGACAATGGCATGTTACGGAAAACAGCTAAATCGGCTCTAATAAAGATATTCTCGGCAGAAATCGCGTTGTCGACGAGGGAATGTTGATACATCGAGTACCCTGGACGGGAAAGGAATTATTTGTTGAAATTTTCGGCAGATATGCAAAACATTTAAGAGATAATTATTCCCGGGAAGACACAGTGGTTTTCGATGGCTATGAATGCAATAGCGATAATATAAAAGGGTCAGAACGTTTGCGACGTGCAAACAACATGTCATGCCCTGATGTAAGGTTCGAGCCTAATATGGTTTTACCATTTCCAAAGGAAACGTTTTTGTCCAATAATAACAATAAAATTCGCTTCATTCAGTATTTGAAGGGTGTTCTGGGAGAGAATGGCATTTCCGTTAGACAAGCAGTAGACAACGCAGACTTGTTGAGCGTACATACAGCGTTGCAGAAATATGCTGTCAACGGCCCGCCAGTTGTAGTAGTGGATATTGACATCCTTGTACTGATAACAGCCCTGACCCCAAAAGATCAAACAATTTATTTCTTGAAGCCTGGAAAGGGAAAAAACCCCCAGCAAATGTTTTCCTCCAAGAGCTTGGATGTGCGGCCCTTCGTTAGAGACAATATTTTATTTCTCCATGCGATTTCGGGAAGCAATACAACTTCCGCTTTTTTCGAGAAAGGAAAAACATCAACAGTCGCCAAATTAGAGGGAAAGGTTACGAAGAACAGAGACACGGGACTGGAAGCGGTCATTGAAAGTTTTAAAAACCATAATCTTCCCCATACTAGACCGTATTTCAGGACGGGAAACTGTCATTGCGTCGATGTACAGTGATGATGATACACAAACCTTGACAAAAGTTAGATACGAGATCTTCACGCGATTCACCAGAGACAGAAACAGAAACCAAACCACGCTCAAACTACCAACCATGCCAGCCACACCTGAAGCTGCAAGGCAACACCTTTATCGGGTATATCTGCAAGTCCAGCATTGGCTCGGAAACGAACTGTCACCAGAAAAATGGGGATGGAAACGTGTAGGGGGTATACTCATGCCGATCCAAACCACTTAAGAGCCAGCCGTTTCGGAAATCTTAAAGATGTTATTTTGTCAATGTAAGAAAGAATGTCGCGGAACATGTTCATGCAAAAAATCAGGGCTACCATGCTCATTTATTTGTGGTTCTTGTGAGTCCTGCCAGTGTTCGAATTATAAAGACAGCCAAGATACGTTATCCGAAGAGGTAGAACTAGAGGAAACTCTAGAACCAGAGGGAGTTGTTGGCGAGGGCGACGTTGATGACCAAGATGTAGTATGTCATAATTTCAATGTATTTTTATATAATTTTCTATAATAATAAATGAATCTGCAAGAAATTGTTGTTAAGTATTATGGGTAAATATTCTTCACTCTTTAGAGATTATAGTTTTCGTTAGGAAAAACCTCATTGGGCAATAGTTTGTCATATGGGCAAAACTGCTTTTCGCTAGTTTTTCGCCAATTGGTGGGGTCCATCCTGTTGCAATTAATCTTATGGTCTGCTTTTCTAATAGATATAACTTGAGCCCTCATCTCTGAGAAAAAAAAGACGCTCGGGAACATAAAAATTCTTGAAACTTACATGGTTTACGGCGTTTCCCATTTATGGCCCGAGGATTTTGCCAGTAGATGGATTGTAGTGGCACCATCTACAATTGGTTTCCACAGTCCAAAACATTGAAAATAATATATTTGCAACACCCCCCCATTTCAAATTTTGTAAAAAACTTGCATATTTCATGAGTCTCAAAATTTTGGATTTTTCAACCCGACTTTTTGCAAAAAAACATCAATGTTGCGAAAAAAATCATTAGGACCATTTTTGTAGAAAATTAACTGATCTTCAATTATTACCTGAACAAAAAATATCTAACTGCCATATTTTGGGAGACAATTTTCTCCCCATACAACAGAATGTTTTCTTGAAAACTCGATCTCGTTTTTAATGAGGTACCAAATGCCACTTATCACCAGAAAATGAAAATTGCAACTAATAACTTACAGGTTGGCCTTTTTTTCCTCCTTCATTTACTGGACTATAATTAGCAAGTCTAATTTATAATTTAGTGCTAAATAAACACATTTTATTAACCACTTGTTTTTTATTTCGCAAAAGTTAGATTTTTGAATATTTTCTTAATAATAATAATAATAATATAATATTTATTAAACCATAACTTAAGACTAAGCTTTTATGTTACAGACATATTTACAAGATACACAAACAAAAATAAACAAAATTTAAATTACACAAAACCATAGCAAAAGTATTTAAATATTATATAAAATATTTACATAGGGCCTATTTTTTAATTCAACCTGAGCAAGCAGTGCGCTGTCAAAAATACTCTGTGTTTTTTTTATTCAACCTGAGTAATTTTACTCTGCACACTGCGTTTTTATTTGTGAACTGTGCTTACACCGAGCTTACTCGGTTCTTCAAATTTTACTCTGAAATTAATGTCAGTGTACGAAGAAGGGGTCGCAAAGTAAAAAACAGTTTTTTACTCTGTGCGCACCGGATAATTTTACCCAGTACAACCTTTGCTCGGTGTACACTACCCGGGGTAAGCCTGATTGCTCGGGTTGAATTAAAAAATCGACCCATAATATATACGAGTACATACATAATAATTACTCGTAACCATGTTTCTTATCCAGATATTTTTGAACTTCGATCGAATGGGCATAGCAATGGTTGGCCTCGTTAGAGGGTGGATTAACCAACTGAGCAGTTGGTGTACCACCTGGGGTAAAATTTCTTTTTTGTTGTAAACTCATTGCATTAAGGACTCGTTATTGAAGCAGCTACCAATCTAACCAGTGAATTTGACAGTGGGTCAGTGGAGAGAACATCATTTGCTAGCTTCTCGGTGTTCGGTTATCCCGCCGTTTCTCGGTCGCCAGAGCATCGTTGGTTAATAAGAAGGGAGTACCACAGGTTCAGGTGAGGTTGACATTTGGGCTGATGTATTGACCTTCTAGACCGATGCCCCTTGCCCCCCAAATCTATATCGTGCAATTAAAATTATACAGGTTCAGATTTTTTAAAATTATCTTTCAAAAAAACGGTTTTTATAGAGGCTATGGAATTTTTTTAGAGCTCATAGTTCTAAATTCGTTCGCTAAATGGTTGCACCGTTTCTGAGTAAAAAATATCGTTAAAATAATTAAAACGCTAAATCTCATGAAGGTATTAGATTGCAAATAAATAGAGTAAAAACATCCCACGGCTTATACTAAAACAAGTCATAGAAATTTGCTGAAAATTCATGTTCAAGCGTTTACGACAATAAATGATTTCAGAATTAATTTTCGTTAACCATTTGTGATAGATTCGAATCTTCGAACCATATAAACGAAAATTAAAAATAATCGGAAGAATTAATTGAGTTTCATTGATTGAGGCCAAATTTCAGATTGTCGACGAAATGGTCCGCAGTTTCATTCAAGATATACTTGTTCGAAAACTTTGTTGAAAATTTATAAGAGAAACCAAACCGACCTACGTTTATTTTGATTGTTTATACGCATAACACAAATTTTACCAAACATTAAGACAATGCACTTTAAACCCCCTTGGGCACCCTTACCATTTATTTTAATAACTTAATAAAAGTTCTGCAATAAAAATCTAAAATTGCATAAATCCGATATACATACATAAACAATGATAATTACTTACTTTAATTTCATGAACGATAATTAAAAATAGTTTAATTTTTATTGCTTTACTTTATTATTTTGTATATAAGTAAAGTTTTTTATACTCGTATTCTGATATGTTTGTCGAAAGATTTTATTGTATCCGAGTCTATAATTAAAGTTTAACTACCCGCTAATTCGTACTTTTCCATATAACCGTTTATTCTAAAATAAAATATAAAACTTTGGATTATAATAAATTTGAAAATAATTCGCCGTTTCTAGTTGATAATTATACGACTGCATACATAAAACACAATAATAATACTATATATTGAATTTAGCTTTGCATAAAAAAGCTTTGTGTACACAACTTTTAAAGTTTATACAAAAAGTTTCGTTTTATCGTTTTAGTAATGTACAATTATCGCTTGATTCGTGTAATTGCAAAAATTTTAAATTGTAAAGTAGCATTCCGGACCAATTTAACGGATTTCTGCTGGCACCTCTTATATTTGGAATTTTAATAACAATTAATTATCCCACTAATTGAATAACCATAAAACATTAAAATTATTAATTTGTTTGTGCGTACCCCGAAAATGTAAAATGTCCCTCGAAGCCCTTAAATATTTATTTATGAACAGTTTTATATTCCGTGAGAAAGTCAAATAAATCACGGATATATGTTACAAAAATTTTCTAATTTCGAATTTAAAAAAAAATTAAGAGGGTAGATTTTTTTTTTGTAAGATTTGTGTCTCCGCACTGAAGTAAATACACCTAAAGAATTGTTTGGTATTATTTTAAATAATATCGCTTTAAGGAATTTTGTGATCGGATTATTTATTGTAATTATATTATTATATGTGAGTGAACGTAAAGGGATTGAAATCGTTTCACTTTTTTCAATTATTATTTACTTGAAATTAATTTCTATTGAATTTCAGTGGCGTAGCTGTGACATTTGATAGGGATACTAATTTAGGGATTTTAACACACTCGTGGTAACAGTAATTTATATAAAAGCCCGTATAAATTTAAAATTCATAAAAGTGATCATAGCACCGATTCATTTAAACAAACTCAAGTGAAAAGTGAACTTTCCATGTCCTCATTACAAAAATGAATAATGGCATCTTCAAAATTAATTTTTTTAAATTTTAGCAAAAGGAAATGGACAGCGAAACCCCCGAAGAATGTAAAATCTATTTAAATCGTAAAAGACAAAATCGTTATCGATAACTCCAGACTCCAGAACAGCGACAGTTGGAAGTTGCCTCACAAGAATGGTTTATTTAGGCTGTCCGAGTTAAAGTTCTTCAGTTGTAATGTAATGAACGACGATGCCTGCCTTCCGCGATGAATTTATTCCTAACATTCACGTCGGAAAGTTAACTCAACATCCAAGAAGACAGAGCATTTACCAGAGCTGCCTGGATTGCCTGGTTTGCAGATTTGTATCCAGTTAATCAAAATTGTGTGAGCCGAATATAAAATAAATAATAATAAATGATAGAATGCGGCCGCCACCGGATAATCTTTTAATTGAATTTTTCTAAAATGAGTACCAATCGTCAATTTAGGTATTTGAAATGTCTCCTCAGCAACGTTTATAAAATCAAAGAAATCGAAAAAAATTAAAGAAATCCCTGGAAAACCGAACAACCTTCTTAACAACTTTTTCTGAAAACAAGACCTACCGCAATCGGTTCCTGGCATTTGAAAACCTCCCTTCTCCATTTTGTATCCTAATCATGAAAGCCAAGAAAACAGAAAATTGAGGCCCAGGCTCCACAGGATGATCCCCTAAATGAATTTTACCCATCACTACAATCGATTTCTGGTACTCCAAACTAGCAATTTTTATCAAATTCATTTGATCTGAGAAGGAATGAAATAAAAAAAAGCCAGGCTCTATTGGAGGGCCTGCTATTAAGCCCATTAACCCCTGCTATAAGTAAGCCCATTTTTAACATGTTCATGGAAATAGATTAGATAGATTAGATAGATTAGGTAGATTAGATAGATTAGATAGATTAGATAGATTAGGTAGATTAGATAGATTAGATAGATTAGATAGATTAGATAGATTAGATAGACTAGATAGATTAGATAGATTAGATAGATTAGATAGATTAGATAGATTAGATAGATTAGATAGATTAGATAGATTAGATAGATTAGATAGATTAGATAGATTAGATAGATTAGATAGATTAGATAGATTAGATAGATTAGATAGATTAGATAGATTAGATAGATTAGATAGATTAGATAGATTAGATAGATTAGATAGATTAGATAGATTAGATAGATTAGATAGATTAGATAGATTAGATAGATTAGATAGATTAGATAGATTAGATAGATTAGATAGATTAGATAGATTAGATAGATTAGATAGATTAGATAGATTAGATAGATTAGATAGATTAGATAGATTAGATAGATTAGATAGATTAGATAGATTAGATAGATTAGATAGATTAGATAGATTAGATAGATTAGATAGATTAGATAGATTAGATAGATTAGATAGATTAGATAGATTAGATAGATTAGATAGATTAGATAGATTAGATAGATTAGATAGATTAGATAGATTAGATAGATTAGATAGATTAGATAGATTAGATAGATTAGATAGATTAAATAGATTAGATAGATTCAATAAATGTGAAATTCAATTAAAGTCAGTTAGTTTATCTTAGGCGTGTGTGTTAATTAGTTTACTATTAGTATATTTATAACGAGTTTCCTAATTAGTGACATTATTAGTTGGCATTTTATAAAATATTGATAAAAATGGGCAATTGAAAAACACTTACAACCGAAGAAGTCAAAAAAAAAAAATCGAGCCTACAAGGATTGCAAGCAGTCCAGTTTTTTACGAACAACAATTTTTTGAATAAAATCGAGAACTATGGAAAAAATCAAAAAAAATAATCAGAAGTTTTCACCGCGCCAAACAACACAAACCCAAATATTGCGATTTAAGGAAATCAACGGTCACAAAAACTGTTTCGGAACTTGATGTGCCAGTTGCAATTTTCCATCAATAAACCGTGTCAAATGGGTCAAAAGACTAATAAAACCAATTTTAATGGAAGACATAAAATCGGCAGATTAAACTTGGAAAAAAATACATGTCCATGGGACCAATTTGGAAAATGTTATCTTCTCTGATGGATTCAAGTATTACTTGATTCATCTGTTAGATGAAAGTTTAATAGATTTGGCGAATCTCAACCAACTTCGAATTAGATTTTACACCAGGATAATCCTCCCATTCAGAAATCGACACTTTCTCCTGATGTAAATCCTATAGAGAATTAATGGGGCAATGTGGCACGAAAGGTCTTTGACAATGGGAAGCAGAACAACAACTTAAATTGCAAATATTTTGATTTTTGTTGATAATTTTAAGACGGTTTAACTGTCATGTCGTCCAATACGCCATATACGACAACAGATGTATTTTACGAGTTTTTAAAATAAAGATAAATCGAGAGGCCACATAGTACTTGCGATAGGTCCTAATTCGGTAAAAATAATTTAATAAGTCTTTCCGGTTTTATCATTTTTTAAGATAATTTAAGTGAAAAATGCGTTTAACTCAAACTATCAGTGTTTCAGAGGCAATTGAAATAGTATGTGTTTCAAATTATTTCGTAATATATCAGAATTATCAGCGTATTTAATCTAAACAAATGCAATAGCACAATGCATGCGTTCAAGTAATTCAGTTGTTGTGTTTTATGCCACCATCTTGACTGCTGTGCCCTGCGTTGTAATAATCTAATAAAATTTAATTAACAAACAGAATTTTGTATAGACAGACGCAGCTCGCATTATGTCAAACAGCACGAGCCTCAGAATCTGCTTTGTGCTGTCGAAAGGCAATATGTAAGAAAAGAAGCTGAGAAAATTACTCATTTGATTTCACAGGGCTGAAGGAAATCTAAAAAAAAGCCCAATAATAAATGGTCTTTTGAGGTATGCTAGAGTTCTGCTCCAGCTAATGTACAAGTATTTAGAAAACGTACTAATTTTCATTTGACTTACGTCACAGTAGGTTTAAGTACATAGGTCTTGTTTACCGTTGTTTATTTTTTCCAATTTACTTGCAACATTTGATTAATTTCAAACAAATGTAATTAGAATCGTCCGAAAACATAACGTTTTTTTGTATATGTTCGATTTGTTAACCTTTAATCTACATATGTACATACGTGTACGAATACAATTTAAATATAATCGAGAAAATCGAGTGTGAAAACACAAATAATAGTGTACACAGAATCTAAATAAAAATGAGAATATAATTGATGACACATTTTTTGAAATTTCTACAAAAATTTACCTAACAATCAGTTAATAGTCAAATATTTGTCAGGTTAAGTGACCCTTACATATGCCAGTTTACTAATTAATTTTAAATCATATAAATTCAACTTTTCGATATTCTCAAAATTTATATACATTAAACGTACGTAAATGTCAAAACCAGATGTATATTCTTATAACCTTATACGTTTAGTAAAATACAAAACCCTTTACTAAAATTAAGTGCTAAAATTTTTATCAAAAGCAGATAACAATCGGATATTTAATCAATTCGAAATCCCTTTATTTCAGTTATAAACGTATCGCATACACAAAGAGTATCAAAACTATAATTAATCACTTGTGTTGTTAACACTTTTTAACAATACGACTGATATTTTCAATCAAATCCATTTAAAATTTAAAATAAATAAATAAATAAAAAAAAATGTTGATTAAATGATTTTTTCACCAAACATTTCCCATTTTTATTCACTCAATCAATTTTATTGTAAGTTGGCACAACAATGAGTAAAAATCAAACAATGACTTTGGAAAAAATACCTCACCGTTCTTACCACTTCAAATTCTATGTAATATAGAGCTACTCGTTTATGTGCTCGCGCATCCATACAAGAAAATAAAAATGTGAATGAATTAATTTAAATTATAATAATAATTATTTGCGCTATTTTCTATAAATTTATTTATTTTTCATTTCTTCTTATGTTCATTTAAGAATTTTTCCTTCCGTTGTTGTTTTGTTTGCACGACGGGAATAAGAATAAAAGGGTGACACAAAATTATAATTTTTTTAAGTTTTTGTGGGTTACATTCGCACAGTGCTACCTTGGCATTTATCTTCGCCATCGGAGGTCGTGCATTGAAGCTTCCTTTTATAGTCATGTTTGTGAGTTATGAGTTATGTTATAGTTTGTCTACATGTTACGCAGTTTTGCCCATTTATTTAAAAGTTCTGTTTATCCCCAAAAGCGCTGAAAAAATTAGTGAAATTTGAGCCGACCTTTCCAAAGGAGAATATAGATAAGTGTGTAAATCGCTCTCAATAATTAGTTTTTCCAAAATCATCTTTCCACGCAATTTTGATTTCCAGCAACAATTTTAATTTTTCATTTTTGGAAAGCAATAATGTCCTCAGAGAATTTGGCACCAAAACGAGAGTGATTCATCACTGCCATCGCGATAAAGTTTCTATTTAAATTTCAGAAAACCAAAAACGTCGACCGTTATTGAAAATTTAATCTTTAAATTCATTTGAATCTTGAAATTCTTTGTCGTTGTTTGTAAATGTTAAACTTTTAAACATCCTTGCATAAAATAAAAAAGCTCCCGTGGAAAGTGCCATTTCCGGTATACAGATTTCCACCAAATGTTTCAAGGATCTGTACAAATGCCGAATTTTGGTGAAATAAAGTTGTTTTTCATCAAAACTCGTAATTTTGACAAACTTTAAAACCTGATCGGAACAAATTTAGTTGGACATTTAAATTACAATCTTTTCGCTCTGGTAAAAGCTTTCATCCCTTTCATAGTCGTTTTTCTCATAAATGATAAACTTTCCAAAATATTTTCAAAAAACGAAAAAACTTCTTTGAAACTATCACATTGGGTTTACCGATTTCATTTAAACATCACTGAAACCTCCCAATTTAAGAAAAATGGTTAAGTTTTAAGTTTCATAACTAACAGTTCATCCGTCTGGGCTATACAAAACCAACAGACATTTTGTCTTCACGACACTACACACAGCCACACTCGCACTTGTTTCTGATTATTATTATGTCACTGTATTATGTCGTTGATAGTTTCATTTTCCTCCGCGGTATACCCTCAACGTATTAAATATTTGTAAAACGTTCTACTTTTTTATAATTTTGAGAAAATCAATTAAAAATGTGTCCCACTAAAGCACTCAAGCGCACTCTAGCTCGGTGTGAAGAAGTTAATACATCTCTCGTTGAATATAATTAAAGTTAACACGTCATTGGAAGTAGTACGAACATCCATTAAATTAATTGAGAATGAATGTTGTACCGAGAATTACAAGATTCGGAAAAATAACTCGAGACTGAGGAATATAATCAGTCGCTTAATTTAAATACAAGAAAAGTGAGTTAAGGCTTTCAAGAATTCATATTTCCAAGTTTTCGGAGACGACATTAATCAGAAATATGTCGAAGGTTCATAAATTTCAATTTCACTATTTCAAAAGATTATTACTTCACATTTAGTCAAAACATTTCCCCTGCACAACGAGATTTTGTAAGAGTCTTTGGTTATACTTTTATTCATTGTGAATTTGACCGTAGATGAGGAAGTCGATCACAGATGGGATACTTACAATCGTATTTGGTTCTATTTTATCCTACTTTGAAAGATAAAATTCCGAAGGTTTAGATTTCTGATGTTTAGCTGCTTGCTGATCAAAATAGTGCCATAAAACCTCATGGGCAAAGGTGAGTCGCCGTTCAAAGTCGTATGTATATCAACAATTTTTGAAATTTTATATCTAGTACAGAGAAGCTGTTTTACTTGAATGAGTTTATTACATACTTAAGTTTAATAATAAAACTTTCATATTTTTCGTTAATTAGTTAGCGTTTAAAGTTTCTATTAACTTAAGGTCTCCTGAAATGCAGTAGAATTTGGTCATGCGGGGTTGCGTTTCTCCTGCTACTCATTCATTGTCAAATCGTCGTTGGGTACACAACGTAAATTAAAATGTAATAAAATAATATAAAAAATATTGATTCCAATACCAGTTTAGTGCTCATAAAAAGAAATAAAAATTTGGTGTAGTTTATTGAACTAAGTTCCTAAAATAATCATAATGGATTAAATAATTAAAATAATGTATTTCAGTCTTAAGTTCATAATTACTACATATTAATTAAAACAGAAAATAAAAAGTATTAAGATCTGACAATTCTGTGTTATCGTAATCATAAAGTGAATATCTGTAGTTATCAATAATGAAAAATATATAAAACCCTGTTGTGTAATTGTATTTGCATCGAATATAGTGGTAAATTTTAACATCTTCATTGTTATGGCTTGTATAACCTGCCAAATTAAAATTAACCGGGAAGCAGCTAAAATTACCTGCTGCCAGTGTAATAATATTTTCCAATTTGTATGTGTAAAGCTGAATGAACGGGATTTGGAGAAACTTTGAGAAAAAACAGTGACAATGTCAGAGTTGTACATCAAAATCTAAAGAAAATCGTAGCAAAGATAACTGTCCAGTTTCACCTGCGCACACTAATAAACCTAATAATGCAGAAAATCAAAACAATAACCTTGGAAACACTGTTTAATGTAATCAAACACAGCCAACAGTTGTCAATGATTAATAATAAAAAAATTGATGACTGTATTACGATTTTGGAAAAGGCGTTAGAAAAAATTGATCAGCTGTCATCTGAAATTTAGTGTCTTCGTTTGGAACTATCTAAAACGCAGAAAAGGATAGTTTTCTTAGAGCAGCAACAGTATTCTAATTCGTTAGACATTGTGGGAGTTGAAGTAACTGATAGTGAAGATCTTAGCGCTATAGTGACGGACATAACCAACACAGCTTTAAACTTGGATGTCAATACATCTTGTATTGATTGTTTTCCGTAAAAAAAACAAAGATGGCAAACCATCAAACATTATACAAGTGTAATTCTGTAGCCGGCAAGTGAGAAATGCCATTCTTCAAGCCAAGAAAAGGATTAAAGTCGCTGGAGCAAATTGCGGCTTTAGTAGTAACAACAAAATTTTTATTAATGAAAGTATGAGCTTCGTAGTAAGACAATTATATTTTAATGCTAAGAACACTAAAATTGCCAAAAATTATAAGCATTTATGGTTCCAGGATGGCAAAATTTTGATGAGGAAGGATGATGGTGGAAAGGTGTGGTTGATAAATGATGTGAGTGATCGTGACAAACTAATTTGAAAAGTTTTTTTTTATTTCATAATTTTCATTTGATATAATGATTAATAATTTTAGTACAGATCTAGACCACTCTAATTCATTTGTTAATAGCACCTCTCCTTCAGGTTCCTTTATGCTAGTTAATAATAAATTTTTAATTGTCAAATCATTGCCAGATATATTATTTTTTTCTGAAATTTGGATGAACAGTGACGAAGTGTCTTCTTACCAACTCAATGGGTATTCTTTGATCGATCGGCTGTAACAACAAGTACTCAGCTGGTGACTAAAAATCTATGAACCGCTGATATTGTGCAATTAAATCTAAGTTTTCGAAGTGACGTGTTTTGCATAATATGCGTTTATCGGTTTAATTTTTGTTCTATTGTTGATTTTATTGAAGAATTTTCTTCCTACCTAAACGGAATTCAAACCAAAAATGTATTTATACTTGGCGATTTCAATATAGACATCTTAAAATTCTCTGTTAATGACCAGGTAAAAAATTATCTAACAATGATGGCTAATCTCGGTTTAAAAAGTCTAATTAATTAATACTCCTACTCTAGTAACTTCCTCTACCTCATCATGTATTGATCATATTTTTGTTCGTATGAAACCTCATTCAAATTATGATCTCTTAGGGGAATCATTTGATTAAAAGCTTTCTGATTATCATTTGATGTCACTTCAAATTAAGCATATGCCAAAATATGTCAAGCAGACAGCTGAAGGACGTCCGATTACAAAAATAGATTTTCCGAAGTTAAATTCTCTTTTAATGCTTGATCAGTGGACTTTGCTTCAAGAGACTGATCCAAATACTTTAATGAATAAATTTACTGCGATGCTTACTTCAAAAATAAAGCAATCTTCATTCGAATTTAAACCTGCCCCCATGTATTAGGAAAATTAAACCCTGGATGAGTATTGATTTAATGAAATTAATTAAACTTAAACGTAAATTACTGAAACTTTTACTGAAGCAATCGAGTAATGCTAATCTAAGCAAAAAGTTTAATCACTTCAGCATAAAATTAATGTAAAATTATGGCTACAAAAGAACAGTATAATAATAACAAGTTCATGAACGTTAAGAACAATCTAAAAAGTCAATGGCGAATTATTAACGAAATTGTTGGTAAGCAAAAATCTAATTCTGATATTGTGTCTATTTTAGACACATTTTTTTTCCTGGATGATTCGGATGGAGACACAGAGATGTTACGACGCAAGATAGAATCTAATTCTTTCTTTTCGGATATCACGCCGCATGAAATTCTTATCTACATTAATAGTTTAGATAATTCAAATTCTTCTGGATGTGACAATATCAGCAACTATTTAATAAAACAAATCTCGCATTCCATTGTTAATATATTAGCTTATGTATATCTTTAATCTCAGTTTGGAACAAGGACTTTTTCCAGATTGTCTTGAACTGTTATTCCCATATTCAAAAAGGGTGATAAAAATGATCCATATAATTATAGATCGATATCATTGCTCTCAGTATTTTCGAAGCTTTTCGAAAAATGTGTGAAAGCCAAGTTGTTTCTATTTTTGAAAGATATTTCCTTCTTCTCTGATCAGCAATATGGGTTTAGGGATGGGAAAAGTACGGAACTTGCACTGAACGATTTTGTTGACCATATTGTAAAATTTTTAGATTTAGGTGAAAATGTTGCGATTAACTTTATTGATCTCACTAAAGCTTTTGATACGATTGACCACAAAATACTATTATATAAGCTTCATTGCGCAGGAATACGAAGCGTCGCCTATAATTGGTTTGAATCTTATCTTAAGAATAGGTCACAGGTGGTAAAAGTTGGCAACAAATACTGGAGTCATTCGGTGCGGGGTTCCGCAGGGGTCAGTCTTAGGTCCCATATTATTTATTATTTATATTAACTCAATTTTTCAGTTAAAATTGAAAGGTAATGTTATTGGTTTTGCAGACGACATCGCAATTACTTATACGGGCCTAACTAATGAGGTCATTGCTAATCAAATAAACTATGATTTGCTTATCTTACGCAGGTGGTTGGATGTTCATTTTATGGTTCTGAGCAATAAGTCTAAAGTAATGTTCTTCAAATTAAATGGTTCTATAACTATAGATTCTGATATTATTTATCATTCCAATATTTGTCAGAATTATGAATTTAATAACGTTACAGCAGTGATCGCCAGCTGTTCAAACAAATGCAAACTTCTTGAGTAGTTGACAATTTCAAATATCTGGGTGTAGTGTTGGACTGCATACTAAATTTCAAATCTCATATTGAAGTGATCCAACATTATATCTATGCTTGTAACAGAAAACTTTATCTGTTAAGACTTTTATGTCCAATAAAAGTTCTATTACAGCTTTATTATGGTTTAGTTCAGTCAAAGCTACAGTATGTATTAACTGTCTGGGGAGGAGTATACTTAAGCTCGCTACAACCTACCTATCATACTTGCGCTATCAGTGATTATAGTAAAAGAGAAACCTTCTATGTATTTCCAGAATTTACTAATACTAAATGCAGCTGAGTTTTTTAAGAAACAAATACAATAGGGTGCTCTTCGCCTCTGAATGACCTTTGATATACAAAACACTCTAGACTGCTGTTGTTGACGCATCACATTGGATGTAAAACGCTTCCAATTTACCGGGATCTTCCAATTTATGAAAAACTTTAAGTATGAAGTTTCACCCCGATCAGTCAATCCGTCTGGACAGTAGAAAGGTACAGACATTTGGTCTGTACAGGGCCACACACAAAAAGACACACACACGCAGACAACTTTTTGAAAACTACTATTTTGGACTTCAGCGATGCAAGGAATGGTAAAAGCAAAAATCTTGAGGTGTAAATTTATCATGATTACTACTTCTATTTTACTATACGTAACATAATGTAAAAAATACTCGTAACATGTCATTCGATATAATCCCGTTCTAAAAAAGGAGAATTCTCCTCGGGTTGCTCAACGGATTGCGTAAGACCAACGACAAATTTTCCTTGAATTTTTAAGTAAGCAGAAAAAATGTGTGAAATTAATAATCTGAATATTCTTACTGTGGTTGAGCCTGCCTTAAAAGGCGATCATTGTTGCTGATATAATTGAGGAGGGTTTTTTCAAAAGGACGAAATTTATGTTTTGCTCAAAATCAAAAGTAATATTATTTTGGAATTCAGTTCAGCGAACATTTTTGACCAAAAATGGAATTACGCCCTATTGAAAAATCACTCCTCATATTAATCCAAATTCAAACTAATTTTTAAACCACCCGTTAACATTTCTAATTCCATATTGACAATATGACAACAACAATATAGTATAAATGTCACACTTTTTGTTCCCATAACACGGTATTGTATCACATTTCATTATATTCGAAAAATGAAAAATGAAATGAATGAAACCCTCAAGGAAAACAAGAGGAAAACTTAAAAAGCGTCGTGGTTTATTTCTTGCTAGAGAAGAAAAGCTTCTTTTGTTACCAAATTGATGATTTATTGTCATAATTTTTTTTGGTTGCTTGTTTTGATTGATTTATCTTTTCTTTTTTGATTTGATGTAATTGTTGTTTTCTTCGTACATCATATTTACTTATTGTTTTGTTTGCAATAAATAAGTATATACAAGTCAAACATACAGATAAGATGATTGCAAATAGAATTTTCTTGAAATATTTAAAAATGTCAAAAGAGCGTTTAATATTTTATTATTTCGGTATTGGGGGAAGTTTGGTAAATTTTAGGGTGATGTATTATTCGCTATTCATGATATAATGCCGTCAAAATTTAACACCTTAATTAGAAGTACAGGATTCTAACTTCTAGCATTGCAGACGGTTGTGAAGAATCGTTAAAATTGTTTCTCATAGTACGCAATAATTCAAGTTTTGATATAAACAAACTGTCGCAAAAATTTTATTCTTCGCAAATATAACTCACTTCGAAATGTATATAAGAGGAATGATTTAACAAAACATTCTTTGTTACACAAACAGGATTTCTTGTATGAAATCAAGAAGGTGTTGATGTCTTAATTCTTTTATTTAGTAGCAAAAAATATTTTCCTTAATTTCCTACAACAAAATTACACGGATAATAAAAATAATTAATTTATGATCAAAATGGTTAACTGACTACATCGTTATAGCTTATTGTGTAATAACACAATTATAATTAATTTCGATATGCATATAATATTCGGCCATAAATTTTAATTTAAATATTATTAAACCTGAAACCGTTAAATATATATATAAAAGGGTTAAGTATTATGTTTCTGGTACATTTTTATTTTGTATGCGAATTCGACCCAAATATCTTAGAAACCGCACAAATTGTTTGAAACCTATATATAAATAATTGTCTAATTAAAAATTTCATCTGCATATAAGGGTAGCCCAAAACATAAAAAAGTTTTCCAAATCAATAAGTTTGTTAAATCTGAGATAAACCCTTTCAAAAACACTAAACACCTTATATAAAAAGTACGTAAATGACCATATCAAAATTACCAAAAATAAAAATGATAAGGGTTAAATTATACCCTTATGTCTTCTTAACGATTTTTCATCGTCTTATTATAATAAATATAAATTTTCAAAAGAAATTAAATTAAAATTTATGAAGAAGGGTAAAAATATCATCCCTTAAATATATTTAACAAAATTAGCCGTTTCACATATATGTATATTCAAAAAAAAATTTAATAAACTATTTCATAAATCAAAATATAATTTTAAATCCATTCATAAAATCATCTGACTAATTTCGTATAAGTATGTTTGGATATAAACGAGTACATAACGTGGTACTTTACATATATATTGTGTGTTAAAACAACAAGATTTCTTTATATTTACTTTCCAATTAAAATTATATTGTTGTGCGCGGAATTTACATAAATTAATTTTAATGAATTAACGAATTTGCGCGGGCTAAATATTTGTACAAGTAACCTGCTGTTGACCGCATATACAACACAAGCATACGCGAAATAACCGCAAATAAACGCAAAATTTTAATATTTGACTAGCAATTCATTATTTTGAAATTTAATTCGATTACAATTTTATACAAACAAAATTATTAACGAATTCTACTAATTCGATTTTATAGTTCCGGTGTATAATGAACAAGATGAGGTGACTAATTGTGATGATGATGATGATGATGATATGGAATATACAAACCGATTTAGCAGTTACTAAATAAGAAAGGCGGCAGACAACTAGAAACAGTATAGTCGAGTTGTATCGAGTATGTTCGAATAATCCGTTTCCATTTTAATTTTAAGTTTCTTAATAGCCTAGATTTTTGGACCGAAAAAGATAGGAATTAAAAGCTCAGAGCAAACGTGGCTGACGTACAAACCTATTTACAAAATCTGCTAAATCATACTGATGAAGTGACCCTATTAGTACAATTGCTCCGCTGGGCGAGGTTGTCTTAATCGAATATTCCATAATAGAAGAAGATGAAGCAGCTAATGCCCGCGGCACAAATAAAACAGGTGACTGCATGGCATTGTTTTATTGCACACTGCCTACAAAGTTGTTTGCTAATGTTTACTAGTTAGACTCGGCCCTCTCGCTGAAAACATCATCGGCGACTGTTAGTTTAGTTTTCGTCACAACCAACCATGGACCGGAGCTTCACCATGAGGATGATTCTGGAAAAGAATTGGAAATTTTACACTACACACTTACAAAAATCAGCCTTGTATTATTTGACGTTGTATTATTTTACATTGGAATATTGTCTATATATATAGTACAATACCATGTAGTTGTACTACTAGCGAATTACCGCATAGCGTACGAAATTCGATACAACTAAACGAATTTTATTATATTTCACTTTGGTTTTTCGATTGTGTTGTTTGTTGTTTGGGATTGTTCCGTATATTGGTCTATTTTGGTCTGTGAGTGTTACGCAGTAACGTTGTCCCTCGGAGTGTGGTAATGGGCCAATGATGTCTAGGTGTATTTCGCTGAACCTCCTTGTGACCGATGCGTAATTTTCCGCAGTTTCAAGTATGATGACTAACTTCGGCTTTTTGGTATGCTAGACAATATTGGGCCAGTTTTTTAACATCATTCTTGATGTTGGTCATAATAATTTTTTTCGTCTATGATCGGCAACGTGATATTTGTCAAAATGAATGTCTACGTGAAACGCCTTTTAAAACTGTGATCAAAATCTATTCACCGAGAACCAAAAGTTCCAACTGTTGATCGTTGGCTGTAAAGACACAGAATATATACAGAAGCGACATAACTCCATTTTTATATGAATTTATTTCGACTCGAATAATTGATTTTTTTAATCAAAATAGGAGTGGTAAAATTGTTTAAATGGTAGATAATAGATAGCGCTAGTAGTTTTCAAAAAAATTAAAATCGATTATAAAATCTTCGCAGTGTACAACTAAAATTTCCTCTCAATTGGCTCTCTCAATAACAAATGTCACTTTGATTTTGGCTACGTCAACAGCAATACGTGTTAATTGGTAAAATTAAAACATTTCTTTATATTTAAATCTGATGAGACTGAGTGATACGCAATCAACAATTACGGCTATTAGTCAAAATTTATTTTGTCGCATGTGAAATGATCGAAATTATATTAAAACCTGGAACACCATTCATGAATTTGGTATTACTAACGCTGTTAATCTGTGATCGCGATTTTTGTTATCCGAGGGAACTCTGAATCAAATGTTTGCCCGATAAAATATTACGTAAGTCCTGATTTTATATATGTACTAATGAATGTGTGTTCTCATAATTTGTATATTCTAGTTACGAGTTTAATAAGGCCAAGCCATGAATTGACTTATTGACGTGAATAAGACCAAGCCACACAATATATAGCCAAGCATACTAAACTTGTTTTCCAATTAGCCTTCAATTTAACACCACACACGAAATTAAATTACAAATAGTTCGGCCGATCATCATATTATTAGCATTACCATAAGTATGTTGGATGATAAATTAAACACGAAATCAGAGGAAGCTGAGTGCTGGATTGTGACATTAATTCGTAATCCAACTCGATGCTAAAATTGACTGAAATTGGGACATATGTTATAATGGGAACGCAAGCTTTGTCACCATATCAACGTCTATTTGCAATAATTAATTGATTCGCTCTCGGTTCGTTCGGAAGCCCTCACTGGTACTGTAGAAAGAAACCCAAGCTAAAGCACAAGAAATTTCCATTAATCAACAGTTGTCTTATTTTTAAAGTTTCAGGTAAACTACATCTAGTATAAGTGTTGTTCTGAACACAATAACTACCGCCATTTTTGATCGATGCACAATAAGTAGGAATTAGGAAGTAATGCTCGAGTACATAAAATCATCTCATTGATTCGCTTTAATCATCGACAAATCCAATAGCGTTTTGAGTATAATGTGTCTTGTCCGTGAAATTCTACGAGACGCAACTTTTGGGGCTCTCATGTCAGAGTCATCGAGCACGACACTGTTCACTGCAAGGGGCAATTATGCCGATGTCGAATGAAATAAATTCATTCTAATATAGTTTGATGACGAATTCAAATAATTGGTTTGCCCGGGCTGAATTGAACCACGATGGGCTGTCGGTGTGGTAGATTCTGATCACGTAATACGTGGAGACAATATTTTTTACTCAAACTGGGCATATTCGATCAAAAATATTTGATACCAGTGCCAAAGAATATATAGTATATTCTGTGTCCGTGCTAAATTTTTAGCCTTAACCGAATCATTTTCATATAATGCTTATTGTATGACAAATGATCGCGAACAATTTGACAGAAGTCGAAGAGAGCGCATTTATTTTTACACTACTAAAACTTTTGTTTACAAAATGATTTTTTTTCAAATTTAGAACCATCTATTGGCGAACGTGGGAACTAATTTAGGAGTATTGTCAAAAAAAAAATGGTTTCTAGCTGTCGTTTCTAATATGTTCTGTGGTAAAGAGCTCGAGATTAAAATTGATGTCCTTTTTCTCTTTGCCTTTAGAGGGAAATACGGAGATATCAACGCCGGTGTCAATTAAAGAATTTTGATGTAGGATCAACAATTTGGAGGCGAACATTTGATAGTTTACCTTCACAACTCGCCACTTGTCAGTTTTTTTTGTTTTTTGCTTTTAATTCACTCCATTGGAAGCAAGTAGGTTTACGATTTTTGACTTCATCTGTGGAAATAGCATATCAGTTGTTTTAAACCTTTTGAAGTACCAAAATGTCTGTTGAATGATTTATTTTAATAGTGAGGTTTATGATCAGAAACATTTTGTGACCTACCACGTTAATCAATAGGACGGGCAATTTCGAGATAGAGGATTCAATCTGATTCTCAGGCTGGTTGGACGATACTGACATTACATGAGTTTGCGTCATAGTTTACAATAATCTATCTGCTAACTCAGGGAGTTTGGTTGTATGAAATGAATCTGTGGTTGGAGCTAATATTTCCTGTGACGTTTTAGTCAGATCATCTTGATGAATTCATCTCGACGTTATTTCCTTCATTTGTTTTCATATTCGACGGATCAGTTGTGATGGTTTCATATCACCAAGCTCTGAACCCTACAGCAATATATGGATTTGTATTTTTTGGATCCACATGATCTCTAAAGAATGGCGATTCGTAGATCAGTATATACGACGTGATTTAGGACCTGTAATGACATCACTCACGTCATTAATAACTCGGTCATTCAAGGCGCTGAGAAGGTGATTGAAACGAATGGATTGCTTGTTGGTTTTACAGAGAATTAATTATGGCTCGTGATACCAAAGGAATGAGGTTTAAGGTAAGTGGTGCAATAATTCAATCTGAGCTAAGGGTTCTTCTCGGTGATGATTCTGAAGACCATGGTTAGGAGGATTTTCCAAACTTGTTCCTCGAGCATGCTCTCGATATCTATAGTTGAAGTAGTGTTTGTGGTGATTGCTGTTGTTGACCGTCTTTGGGTTCAGCTGATCATCCATCGTAACGTTTCACTCCTTTATGTGCAAATTTGGATGTTAAACTATTATGACTATATGGGCGCTAAGGAGGCTGACTATCACAATTGGGTTTTGTATCCTAGTGGGCAGATTGTCGATAAATTGTGCCGGTGAGCACTAAGGCGGCTGATCGTCAACAGTTGTGCTGTAACGGCTTGATCACAGAATTAATAGGAATTTTGTTTAATGTGCCCTATGGCTTTTGGTTTGGCCTGGCGTAACGTCTACTGACTGAGTCTACTTCCGTTGTAATCTGAATCGGGAGTTAAATTTATAAATTCATTTGTTTAACTTTTATCAGTAAACTCAACGTAGGCAACAACTATTTTACACCCTTACGGGGTTCTCACACCAGAGGTGTGAAAAAAACAAGAAAATATAAACTTCTTCGAATAAATGAATAAAATAAAAAGTGAATAAACCAAAGTGAAGTTCAGTCATTTTAGTAGCCTATGCAACTAAACTTGAAAGGTGCGGTTTGCAGTTCGTTTCGGTAAAGTCGTTTTTAGTTTGATTTAGAAATTTGATTCATTGTTGCTGTGATATTACTAAGATATACTTTTTTAATATTGGAAACCACTGCTTCCGAAGAGTTTTTATTTATTTATTTATTTATTTAACCAATAAAATTTAGCTATAAATTACACACATATTGAGCTACAAAGCTCATTTGTTATGCGAAGTGCAATCTATGGAAATTCCACTACTTTGGTGCTTGCCTCTCGGGATCGTGACGCGATAGATACAGAACATCTTCCTCTGTTATATGGTGGGTTATACTCTGCTTTTATTTTATATTATAGCTTGGTAGTCCCACTTTAGTTTATTCAACCATCCAAACTTTACCAATTTTTTTGGCTTAGATGCCGAAGGGCTGGGATGTAAAGCTTCAGAGCATAAATGGGTTAATATCCATAGCAAAATGCAAAATATAAAAGGTTTAATATTACAAATATGAAGAAAAAAAAATTAAAAAACAGAAACAACACCGTTCGACGCGAAAGTCAAAGCCAACGTTCAACTAACTTGTCTCTTTCACAATATAACCGTTCAACTTTAACACGCGATGGAAATTGAATACGAGTACATAACCATATTATATGCCCTCGCCATGTTTTCCCAATTCAATTGAAAATCATAAATTATAATTTAATTTAAAAAATTTCAATCAGATAAATTACAAAAATATGATTATTTTTTAAAATTGACTTTTAAAAATATTATATGTACTCGTTAAAAGTAGGGGTTTGAAAAATGAAACTTTAAAAATTTGAAATCATTTCCAATTCGTGAGAGAAATCCATATAGACGGATTTTATTTTCGGGTCGATATAATAGCAGCAGCGCGTGCCATTCGAACAATTTTTTGTTTTATTTCTCGTATTAAGATTGTGGTCGACACTGTATATGCACCTAAATGCGGTTTAATCTGAGCATAATGCACGTGTCTCATGTAACGATGTTCCAATGGTGTGTTAGAAATTGTTTAGTCGCAGACACCGCATTTACTATTTGATTTTAATTTTTATTACATTTTCGATTAATTCGGTGTGTACAGTGCGTGCACGATTTCAGTTAACCATTCATTTAAAAAAAAAAGTCATTTTTTATGTATTTTTAGGGAACCCTTTTATGCTATTGTCACCGCGCTTTATATACACATTTAATATAATGTGCGGGGTCCTTACATCCGATGAGCACAGATTTGTATCTTTAATACGATTTGGTGTGCTACATGTATGGTAATGGTATACGGATCTCCACGTATACACCGTTATATGATTTCAATTTTCATAAATGGTTTTCTTAAACCGTATAAAAAATTTATTGACAGTTATCAAATCATCTTAACATATAATGTGGTTGTTGTTACATCTTTGTCATACAAAATATCCATTATCCGTATTGTTGTTGAAGAGGTTATCATGTTTTTGTAACACAAAAAAGACGTCATTGACAATAAAAATGAGAATTGAAGTTTAAATTTCGGTTTTTGTTTGGTTTATCTATTCGATTGGCACCCGAGGGTAGAAAAGAAAACAATTTGTTCGCTGTTTTTGTATTTTGCCCAACAATGGAAATGAAAAGATTGTAGTATTTTATGTTCCATGCGAGAGTAACAAGTTTGGAGTAATCATGAAAATTTCCCGGTTATTTTATAATAACGAGAATGAACCAATCGTCTTCTGTATCATATTTTAAAATCGTAAACGATGGTATTTTTGATTAAAGTCGCAATCATATCACTAAAAGAACTGGGGGTCGCTTCTGTTCTGCCTACTTAATATTTTACTTTACAAGCCGAAAACGATGTGTATATCACATGTACAAAATCGCATTCAACCATCAATCGTGTCTTCCTTAAGAAGTTAGGGATCTTGCTATCCCACTACCATCATCATCGGGAACTAGATACCTTGAGCTCCTTTTACAGCCAAAGCTTACATAGGTAAACCTCACTTAAGAAAAAAGCAAGAAAACAGGTAACATATACTGAAAATCTTCTAAATATGTACATTTAGTAAATCATGGGCTTAAATTAAAAATTCGTACTTACTCGAGACGATTAACTCTAATCTAAGACGCTTGTGGCATACATAATTATATGCCTGCGGCTTCAATAGTTGTTGGCCTTATCTGTCAGAAAATGGATGTCTACATTCTCTGACAGATAAGGCCAACAACCATTGAATCTAGAGGGAAATAAACAAAATTCCAACAATTTGCACATGGTCTTGATCTCTTCTACAAGATACTGGTTCTATTATTTATATGACCCATCCCTTGTACACACATGAATACAGTCGTTTAAACTATTGCCTGTAATTGATAAAGTTAGCCCCTGGAATCAACCACTTAACCATTTCATCATAAATTCAATGACATGGGCATAAGTAACCTCCAGCAATTAAATTTCTTAAGAGTCACCAAAGTTCAATTAAACAAACTAAATCTGTTTTACCATGTGGCGCTGACGTCACAAGTGACAAAATTCGAATTTTAAATGAGAATAAAGCTCGATTTATATTTTACGTTCCTTTCAGTTCCTTCATTTATCGTGTCAGACAAAAAAAAAACATTGTTACATGTATTTTCATAGGAGTATTTATATTATCCGTTTCCTAAGTGCAGGAACGGATAATATAAATACTCCTATATAAAATATATGTAACAATGTTTTTTTTTGTCTGATACAATAAATGAAGGAACTGAAAGGAACGTATAATATAAATCGAGCTTAACCCGTTAATTAGAAAATACTGGTTGATTATAATAAAATCCATTTTGTAAAGTTCTGCGGAATACAGATACATTGCTCTTGCTAAACAGAATTCAGAATATTTTTTTTACCGCATTTTATAAAATTCTGGTTTCCATGTTAGTATTTTAATTCTAAAATTATTGTTGCAAAATTTTGGAATACAGTAAGTCCTCGACTTACGTGATTAATTCTTTCTGAAGGTTTTCGCGTAAGTCAAAAAATCGCGTAAGTGGAAGAAACCTTAAATTCGAGAAATGTTTGTTAGTTGTAAAGGACAGGTGAAAATAGAATAGATCTACAGGACAGGTGAAAATAGAATAGATCTACCTACATACACATATATTTAATAAAACATTATTATTTATATTATTTCTAGAAATTATTATTAATTCAGATATGTACATAATCATTCCAGCGTACATAGATACATTAAAGTACATAGAAACTACTTATTAAAGAACTGGTCCAATGTTGTTTGCCTTGTAAAATGTTCCATTTCTTTCGAAACAGGATGATAAGCCTCGAAGCCACCTAAACTCTCACTATCGCATGAAAATAATAGTGTGTGTAACCAAACGAAAGTAGGGAACTTAGAAAAAAAGCGCAATAAAAAAAAATTAAAAAACCTGCTCATTTCATCAAACGTAAGTACGAAATCACGTAAGTCGAATTCGCGTAAATCGATGGCTTACTGTATTAAAAATAAGGGTCACACACACTCACACAAAATTTAAACCAGCCAATTTAACCGATTTTATACAAATGTGATTTGTGTTTTAGCCTTAGTAAATGGAACTTAGCCGTTTTATTAACGATTTTGATAAAACGAGGTTTGATTTTAAATTTAAATTTTTATTTTGTGAAGTTTTGTAATATGGCCGATAACTTCCATGCTAAATGGACTTTTGGCATTTATCAACCAAATATTCGGATTTTGTGTTGGTATTGGAACTTTAAATTTATTTTAGGCGTTCTGAATAGATCTCAGCCATTTCTTAGCAGAACTTGATAAAATTATAGGTTTCTGTGTTTGAATTGAAATGTTAATTTACCTCTTAGTTTACCTCTCCTTAATTTGAATGCAAACGTCCAATAAATATAAAAATAAAATTCTGAAAACAAGTCTTAAGTTCATAGTATCGAGTGATATCTGTTATTTACACAAATGAGTCATTTTCTCGTCTATACAATTATCCGATGGCCGCTTTCTTGTTAATGTTCAATATTTTAAACCAACACAATCCCCTGCTACTGTTTATTTGATCATTTGCGTCGTCTGAAATGGTTGTATTGACCTCTCAGTTTAGCACAATTATTATCGCTATATAAATTTGTTGGTTTACAAAACAATTCATGTAAATTACACCACTTCTGGAATATTCCCGAAAATACCAGAAATGTTTGCACAATCATTTTCCCGCTATTATCCAAAAAGAACAACAACAACAATCTTCACAGTTGTTTATTATTTCAGTTTACAACATTTACTAATTGCACTTTGAACACCACCACTAACGCATCTTAAACTGTCGCGGCTAACTCATTGCGTTATATCCCTTTGCCGACTAAGAAGAAAAACAATTTGCCTCAATTGAAGTACAAACCACACAAATGTGTGAGTAAAAAACATAGTATGTATGTAATGACGTCTTTGATAAAGAATACTTTTTGAATACGCTTGATGTGTCATAATAAATCTTATGATTTAGGTCGGATCTGTGATAATCATGCTACGTAATCTGAACCTTCCGAGATTTTGTAACGGAACGCGATTAGCTGTGAAGGAACTGATGATTCAAGCGACGATCATCAAGGGCAAATTCAAAGAAGAGGATGTTCTAATTCCGAGAATTCCTCTGATTCCAATTGACATTCCGTTCGATTACAAGTGCATTCAGTTCCCCATTCGTTTGGCGTTCGCTATAACGATAAACAAATCACAAAGTCAATTTCCGAAAAACCAATAAATTTTCGATATATGCCTAAGTTTCAATCGATTCACTTTTCAACACATTATGCCGCCTTTATGAATGCATTCGTCCGTTCTGACAATTTTTTCCACTAATCATATTGCTCGAAAATTACGATTTTTTCTTCTGAATTTTTCTACAAAAGATGATTGGTCGAACAAATGACCGAACGAACGATCGACCGCAACCATAAACCTGCCTTTAGTGTTGAATTCGATGAAAAAGGGAATGGAATTGCCACCCAAATCAATCGTCTATTGAGAATTAAGGTGAGCTGTTTGATTTTTTGTCTCATCTCATCATCCATTCGTGAAGGACAAAAGTGTTTACTCGAACGAAGTAATTTGGGGCGAAACAAAGTTCGCCGGGTCAGCTAGTATTGTATAAATAAAAAAAAAAAAAAAAAAAAAAAAAAAAAACGATAAAGATTTGCAAAAATAGAATTTTGAGGAATGCACTCTAAAAGTTTTTAAAATGGTACATCTATTTTTCGAAGAAAAACTCTCAACCTGTGCTTCTATGTCCAACAACTTTCATTGCCATCAATTATTCTAGTCGCCATCGTATCGGAATTCGGAGTTCTAGCCAATTTTAAATCGTACGTACCGATGGGAATTGATGACTGTTCTTGCAAGTTTGACGACGTTGGAGTAAAATACTACTGGGCCCATACGTAACCTACAGATGATTATCTGGCAAATTTATAAATATAAATAGTGTTTTCTCACCATTCCAGCAACGTAAACCAACCATTATTTATTTTAAAACGAAATTGTTCTTTTGATAGCTTTCCAGCAACTCAGATTATATTGGTGCGGTTAATTCTTATTCCCTAAAGTTTCTCGCCTTTCCGTTGTGTTTTGTTTACCAAATATATTACGGGCCTTTTGTTCTCTATATATTTTAATCCTTCGTACGTAACTCTATACAATTCCCATACACATAAACTTTGTGTATTCGTTCAATTCAAATACAACAAATTTTTAATTTCTAAAAAGTTCAAATGAAAATGAAAATGAAAAAAAATTAAATTAAAAGTTAAAATCTACTCAAATATACAAGAAAATTCTTTTATTTAAAAACCAGCTAGAAAAACTTGTAAAATCAAATAATTTGAAATTAAAGGGTTATATCTCATGGGGGTCGTTATATTTGTATTAAAATAACAAAAAGAATCGAAAATAATTTATTGAAGTTAAACAGTTTTTGTGTGTTATTTGTGCTGTGCTGTGTGTTTGAAGATCTTGAAATAAGAAATGAAATCCATAAATTACATCACAATTTATGTACGTACGATTGGATAAATACTTCGAAATTCTTGGAAAATTAAATTCCCTGTCCGATTGTATACACAGACACGTTATATACACGGGGGCGAAATTTCACATTTGTACATTAACAAACGAAATCTTAATATAGTTTCACAAAAGAAAAATTCCTTTGAAAATATTTTTTTCTTATAAGTACTCGACCATCCCATCACCATCCCAACAACATAATATACATAAAAGAAAATTATCTAATATATTTTCCGCTTGACCATTTTTTCTTATAACATATGTCAATATAACATTTTTTAAGTGATATATGAAATATTTAGCATACCTGTGACATCTACTATCTATCTACCTAAATATATATGTATTCAACTTAGAACACTTGTCTCATGTCCACTTATAAATTTTTTATTTTGCCATTACGATTTTCAATAAGACGAAAACGCTGTAAAGGGCACATTTTACATAAATTTTTTCGAAATGGAGTGGGAGTATATATTGGGTAAACAAAATAATTTTTATTGTGCCACCCTACCTGGAAAATTAGCGTGTTATAAAATCGTATGCCCCATACTGTGTGACTTGTTATGTAGTTGTGATTTTGAATAAATTTTATAATAGTTTCTATTATTAAACCTAACGTAACAATTAAGCTTAACCAGGCAACACAATTATTCGATTTATAAAACTTACTGTGTAATTGTAATTTTATTGACGTTATACACACTTATATATCATAATCGCACAGCACCCCCCGTCTCACCAACATTTCTTTAATAAAGGCAATTAAAATTATCCATTGCAACACTTAAGCATAACAGGCAAAGAAAACAAAATGTTCAACCCCACTCCCAGTTCGATTACGAATAATCAAATTTTCCCATTTATCATATTGATATTGATCAGAGAAAACGTTATGATCTGACTGGAAATGGATTAAGATATGAGGAGATAGCAATACGGTTTGTGTTTTAATATTTTAAGGGATGTGTATGCAGAGCACAAGTAAAAATAAATTATTTCAATTTTTATTCAACAATACATTAGAAATTATTACAATATAATAGAACAGTGGTCAGAGTTGAACCAAAATATCGTTCGGTATATTTGCAGAATTTTAACCTCAGAGTAATATTTATATACAGCGGATGCAGCACTCAACTCAGGGTTCAACCGCCATCGGGGATACGCGTATGTCAATAATATCGTGTGTTTTAAGAAGTGAGCTCAAAAATTGGTCGTCATTTTTGGCCGCAATAGACAAACAAATACACACATCCGCATACGAATTTTGTTGTAATAGCGCGACGTGATAATTGCTAGGTTAGAGAAACAGCAGTAAAACTCCCAACTCTCAAGTCTCAGTTTTCGAACAAAATCTATACTCAGACCCGAAATTAAAATAGGGAATTTACTCGTAAGTGCCAGCCAGGTTCCTTGGATTAGAGTGAGTTTTTAATATGAGCGAGTGGTTCTGGCTTAAACCATTTCTTTACCAACGGAACTAAACCAGTTATTGAACTTGCTGTAGCACAAAAAATACAAAACGGCTCAGAAAATAGACTGATCATCAAAAGTTGATTTTGTAAAAATTTCATTTGCATCATCGGCAATTTTCAGCATTTCAATTAGATTTTTTCAGGGATGGTGTGAAAGGGAAATATTCTTAAAATATTATTCTTTATCTACATGAGTAAATTGCACGAAATCCAAATAAGTTTAGATTTTTTGTTGACACCATGTAGTCCTTAGACAATTAGTTTTTGGAATTCTCAGTCAGGAACGATTAGTCGAAGGAACGACTACAAGGAACGATTAGTCGAAGGAACGACTAATTAAGGACAGTAATGCCATAGTTAACAGTTTTTATTTCTCGTCCATTACGCCGTGCGAATTATATTATGTGATTAATTCCTTGAAAGGAAAATGTTCTCCTGGAATAGATGGAATAATCAATAGTGTTAGAAAAAGCTGTAGTTATTCCGATTTTTAAAAAATGCGATAAATCTTCAATTAACAATTATCGCCCGACTTCTATATTTTAACCTTTCTATATTTTCGAAAATATTTGAAAAGGTTATGAAAAAAAGAATTTTAAGTTTTTTAAATGTTAATAACGTACTCTCCGGATCGCAATACGGATTCAGACAAAACAAGAACACCGAAAAGGCACTTTTATCTTTCCTGGATCAAATTAATGACCATATGGATAATGGTCAAATTGTCTCAGCTTTATTTATTGATATGACAAAAGCTTTTGATAGGGTTGATCATACCACCGTACTAAAGAAATTGTCCTGCTAGGGATTCCAAGAGACGATTCAGAAGTGGTTTAGATCATATGTGGTCGAACTCAATGTGTTAGAGTAAACGAACAGTTGAGTAACGAAGTTGGCTAAAAATTCTATCCCAATTCTTTTTCAACGCTGGCAACACTTTTAAACTATCACGATATAAAATAAACTATTGCGATATATAGTACAATAATAAAATATTCGATGTTAATAAAATGAATGATTTAGTAGTACTACAAAAGAAATACTAAATCAATAAACACTCATCAAATTTTATTCTGTAACTTTTGAGTTTTGGTATTGGCCCGTTATAACATTAAATTTTTCGAATAGTTCTTGTCCCAATCTATATCTGTGCGTCGGGGCATGCGATTCTAACAAGGCTCTAATAGTCATACATGGCACAAATATAGCTCAATAATTACTCATCAATTTTCACTCTGTAACTTTTGAGTTTTGGTACTGGCCCGCAATGCCATTAAATTTTTCGAATAGTTCTGGTCCTAATCTATACCTGTGCGTCGCGTCATGTAATTCTAACAAGGCTCTTGTGGTCATATATGACCCAAATATAGCTCAATAAACACTCATCAAATTTCACTCTGTAACTTTTGAGTTTTGGTAATAACCCGTTATGTCAAATGACCGCTTTAAAAAAACATATGTGTTTTAGTAAAGTAGACTAGGTTTAGGTTTTAGGTTTCAGTGGTTGACACTTAGGCCATTTGTTTGGCCCATTGTGATACCACGCATTCACGCCACATCATTAACCCGTTCACCTATTCACCTACTCACACAACTACAGTATACCACCTGCACATTGCAAGCTCCATGTCAACCTGTACATTAACATGGACGGTGGGTCGGTGCTGAATTCTGCACTCCATCAGAGGGTCATAGTTGTGTTTATTAACATCACCGATTGTAATCGATGATGAAAATTCGATTTGCATCTAGCCTCTGATGGGATTCGAACCCAGTACCTCCCGGTCCAAGTGCCGAAGCTTTAACCACTGCACCACTTGTCCGGTTAAAGTATACTAGATATAATATAATTTGTTTTCGGAAATTAAACAATAAAAAAAGTTGTTTGCATTGTAAAATAGGTTGTTTGTATATTTTAGGAAAAGATAATAAGCCACATGATGATAAAGTAACGTTGTATGCGAGAAATTTTAAACGAAATTTTTAAAACGGTCATTTGACCGCGCATGGTAGGTTTAATGTTAACGGAATATTCATAAATATGAGTGAAACTTTACGTTGGTTATATAATATAATTCAATAATATAATATAAGGTCAATAAAATAATTTATTATCGATCTTCTTTGTTAGCATTTTTTCAAATATTTTTTCTGTCTACTATAAAACAGTTGTTATTTATGTTATTTAAATTATTATATTTTTTCTAAATATTTTAAATTTGATATAAGGTTTTCAGATATTTAGATTTTATGTTCTGATTTTTATTTTCGTTTTTTGTTTTTATATTAGATTTAGGTTTAATTTTAGCTGGTGGGATTAATAGTTAATTTTAGTTTTTATTTTAGTTATTAAGCTAGTGCTAAGTTAAAATATTAATATTTGGTTAGATTGTATTTTACTTTATTGTGAAATTTCATTAGTTTTATAAAATGGAGAAAGTTGTAAAGAAATAAAATTACAGAAAAAGGAGAAGTATCATAAATGGGACCATTATTTATAAGGCATTGATTAGTCTAAATGAAATACCAAAAAATTTTAAATTTTCTAGAAATGATACGACGGAAATGAAAAAATTACGCAACGCAATGCATGTAAAGTATAACCGATTGAATATTTCAAAAATATACTATGCTTGGCAGAAGTTTAATCAGTTCGAGAAGAATTTAACGCATTTACACAACAAAAATGATTTGGTCGAAATAAAAAAAAAATAATAATCAATTATGCGATTCTGCCGAAAATGTTTTACTTGCTAATGTTAATAAAGATCTTTTTAAATCTGACCCGAAATGCGCTACTCGTGATAAAGGTTTTGTTTCCAAAACAATACCGGCACTGAAAAATGGCGGTTCGAAAATAGTTGGTAAACAAACGTTTTCAGTAATCAACACGTGTGGATTTGATTCACTGATTCAAATTTTTGTCTGTATGGGTATTGACATAGAGTCTTTAAATATACATATTAAAGAACAAACCACGGACTTTTACAAAATCATTTCCGAAATTATATCGTCAAAAAAGCTTAGTTCTGAAATATACGATATTCGTACAAATATTTTGTTCGATATCTTTAAAGAAATAATTTGTACGAATCACTTTAAAAATATTTCAGAACTAAATGCCGAATGTCAAATTACTTACCTTATTGATAAATTAGTAATAAAGCCAACAACAATTTATCAGAAGTGTATGAAAGAAGGAATAGTTCGTGTTAGCAACACCCACAGTTGCTATCTGCCTTTCAATATTTTTGCAGTCGATGAAAATACTATCCGTAACATACAAAATGCCATATCCTTCGGAAGGTTAACGTGCTCTGGGTGCGGAGATAACTTAATCGTAGACAAGATCGTAAGTCACTACGGACTTGCTATAGCAGACGTGCAATCTCTCAACAACTGTAACCACAATATAAAAATAAGCCATATTCAAAAGGTTATTAAGCTAAACTCCGAAAATTATTATTTGAAAGCTATAATAAATTACAATAAACATTTAAATCATTACACGTCGATAATTAAAAGGCCCAATAACAATTGGGAAGTATATGACGACCTTCGAAAATTTTGTACTAGAAGTACTAATCAATGTTTTATAAATCCTGCAATTTTATTTTACACTAAAAAATAATTTTTTAGCGGCCAAAAATCTTATTGTAATTATTTAATGAAATCCAATTGACGATATGCCAGATAACACCGATAGAATATTGATTTTATTTCTATGAAAATTTATCAAGTTCGGGGTCAATAACAAATGGGTCTACCTCATCGTATTAAAATGGCGATAATTTTTATTTGTTTAGGAAGTCTTAAACATTTAATGGCATGGCACAGCTATATTTTTGCCATATATGACCACGAGAACCTTGTTTATTATATCATATAGCAGGCAATTTTAACGCCACATACACAAATTGGGGAAACTCAGCAAACAACATACGAGGAGTAAAATTAGCAGAATGGATGCAGAATAATGATATAGACTACAAAGCTAAACTATACATGCCAGATAGCCCAACATCCTTGCGGTCGAATAACATATTAGATTTCGTAATAGTCGACATGCGACTAAATATCCAAACGAATGAGAGGGGCAAAATACCGGCACGCACCTACAATAGTGATCACAAGGCCATCGAAATAATATGCAACAATTATAATTAATCACACATTCCATTTGGACACCATTAACATAAATTCCGTACGATTTAACTTAAATAAAGCCGATTGGCCCGTATGGCAAGTAAAACTACAAAAATTATACATCAAACATTTACAAGATAACAACATATCACAAATAATACCAATAGACCACAACATCACAGATACCGAAATTGGTACAAATATTAAGACAACAATACAATTAATAAATTAACAACAAAAAAGAAACAATACCCAAAATAATAAGAAAAATAACATGGAGTGCTACACTAACAACACCATACAAAACTTACATAAACAAAAGTCAAAAAGGATTACAGCACTAAAAAACGAAAGAAAGGACAGGAAGAATAACGTGACCACAAATAAACATACTAAAAGCAGAAATAAAAAGAACAATTGAAGTGAATAAAAAATACACGGAGCACATGACGAAGATAAAACCGGGTCCAAAAATGTTCAGTCAAGCGCGACGAGCACGAAACGAGAAACATGCAGGCACTAAACATTGACTGGACAAAAATAGTAAAACAAGGGACACAGTATAGTAGTTACGATCCACATGATAATTTAAATATACTTGGACACGACATACAAAAAACGACAATACCCAATCCAACACTGCGAAAACCGCATCACGAACAATCAATAAAACACACAATAGACCCACTAAAAACACAATTTGAAATAAATAAAGTGAACCATTTACAAATTACAAAAAATTATATTCACTACAAATAATAGCACACTAAACCCACAAATAAACAATAGTAATAACAGTAATCACAACTACTTCACAAACACGGACGAACTAACTACAATAATTAAATGTTTAAATACCAAGAAATCGTTCGGTTTAGATAATCTCCCGTGTGTCGCTTTAAAACATGGATAAAAATCAACCCCACCAAATGTGAAACGATATTATTCAGGAAACCCTACCGTCTAGCAAACTGGGACACACAACTAAACTGGAAGAAATTCCAAGACAAAATAGCTGGTGTGACCTGTGTGCACAAGCCATCATCAGTTAAATACCTAGTAATAAATCTAGATAAACTACTCTATCTAGACAATCATATACAGCAACAAGTAAAAAAGGCTAAAAAACATTCCAAGCCAATCGAAGGTTATTTTGTACACGATAAATCAGTCCAAAAGTCAAATATATGTTATAAATCTTTGGCACGCCCAATATAAACATATGGTTGCCCAATATGGTGGAACACTATTACAATTTAAAAAACCAAAGTAAAATTAACAATTAATGCCTCAACCTAAAATTAAACCTAAACCTAATCTAAAAACAAGAAACTGAACAATGAAAAAAACTTCAACGTTTATGCTAAATTTCTAAGAAATGTTTCGCAATTACAGATAGAGTTTTACAGTAAACACCCTTAAAATAACAATTATTTAACAGCTGACCAACAATTAGAACGAGTAGTAAGAGAATGGAATAATTGACAAAAAATTATTTACCTACTTTATTGTAACAAAGAGAACCACGGAAAACTATTTTCGCTCAAAAGATATTTTCGATAAAAAAACAGAACATAAAATCTAAATATCTGAAGACCTTATACCAAATTTTAAATATTTAGAAAAAATAATAATTAACATAACTTCAATAAAATCTATTTTAGATTAGGGCTTGCAATACCAGTATACCGTCTGTTTTTTTTGATACCGAAATGCCGGTTTTAGTTGTCCCAAATAACGGTATTTCAGTATTGTCGAAATATTTAAATTGAGAATTTTGCTTTATGTTTTAGTTGGGATTCATTAGTGTTTTCCAGAGTTAAAAATTATTCACAATCCTCATGAAAACAAGAAATCAAGAATACACTAACCAATAAAATGATAAATATATTCTCTGATATATTAATTGTAAAATATTCTCTCACGAATTTAATAAATATCAATACATTCTCTGAGATAAAATCGTCGATTTGGTGCAACAGTGTATCGTATCAGTGTATTTTGTATCAAACATACTCTCTTATGTAGTTATTTCTAGCAAATACGGTAAAATTACATATAAAAAATCACTCAATTCGTGAAAGAAATTAACATTTTATGATATTGGAACCCAGCCTAAAAAAAATTTGTAAAATATTAAAGTATTTTAAAAATTAAGATCCGAGGATGTAGGACAAAAAACAATATTGTTTTACTAATCAGAATGTATTTTTATTTACTTTTGAAAAACGTCGTTTTTACAAACAATTTTGAGTGAAAAATTAAAAATTTTGAGTTGTGTCACTGTTGCACCAAACCGACGAAATATATATTCTACTGTAGAATCTCTATGTCGATGTGAACCTACGCTTCTGCTATTGTTTTTAAATAACTTAGGTTCCACGCAACTTAGTAGTGACTTCAAAGTTGCATTGTCTAACAGAATCACTGAACAATGGACAAGTCATTCCGGTCTATTACAATTTTTACATAAGGGGAATCAAAAATTCGAAGCAAATCCAGATGAGTCAAATTTTGAACAGTTATCCAAATCAAAAATTGTTAATTTAATAGTTAGTTTAGTCGAGCATCTTTCAAAACCAAATCAGTGTGATGAAATTCTCAACATTTATCAACCTCATCCGATGAAACAGACATTGAAGAAAGCAGAAATGACAATTTAGGGCTTGGCCATTAATAAAGTGAAAAAATCTTCCGATTTGACCAAAATTATATTCAGAAAGTGTAGATTGTGGATTGGATTAACTAATTTATTTTTTTATAAACGTTGTAATACGTAATGAATTTATCTTAATTTTATAAAAATGAATTGTTTTTTATTTATAAAGTTTATAAAATAAGTTTAAACTGAATGTTTTGAATTTGCCTTTTAATAACTTTTGATGTTGTTAAATTTATGTACACGGTAATTCTTTTTCAAGTTATTGAAATGGGTCTTCTCGCACTGGAATATCTAGATATAACTAATTTTTGGTAAATTAATTAAATAATTTTGTTTGAACATTGTGCAGTGATTTGACTGCATAATCATTTACGTAAACCAGATTTTCAGTTTGAAAATCATTTACCTGAACCTGATTTTTAATTTAAAAAACAAGAAATTACATCTAGATTTTTCAATGATTTGTATCCAGTTAAAAAAACTGAAAAATTAAATTACTGTGTACCTGAAGTAGCCTAAGTAAAATCTGAAATTGAAATATTTATTTTAAAATATGTAATACCGGTATTGGGAAGAGATGATACCGAAATGCCAGTATTACATATTTGGTCCGGTATTGCAAGCCCTATTTTAGATAAAAATAATATTTGATAAAATGCTAAAAAAGAAGACCGATAATAAATTTTTTTATTGATCTTATATCATATTATTGAATTATATTATATAACCAACGTAAAGTTTCACTAATACACCAATACCTCGACATACGGCCGAGATCGGTTTTTATTGTTTACGATACTTTTTCGTGATTAAAAACGAATCTCACAATTTTTTTTGAATTTTTGTAAATCGAAAACTACGTCATATAATCAGAAAAAGCCGTTATAGCCAATCGTCGTAAAGAGACGCCGTATAACGAGGTATGGATGTATTTATGAATATTCTATTAAAAAATATGAGTATGAACATTATTCGCTGTATTATTTATAAAACAGATTTTATTGAAGTTATTTAAATTATTATTTTTTCTAAATATTTAAAATTTGGTATAAGGTCTTCAGATATTTAGATTTTATGTTCTGTTTTTTTATCGAAAATATCTTTAGAGAGAAAATAGTTTTCCGTGGTTCTCTTTGTTACAATAAAGTAAATAATTTTTTGTCAATTATTCCATTCTCTTACTACTCGTTCTTATTGTTGGTCAGCTTTTAAATAATTGTTATTTTAAGGGTGTTTACTGTAAAACTCTTCTGTAATTGCGAAACATTTCTTAGAAATTTAGCATAAACGTTGAAGTTTTTTTCGTTGTTCAGTTTCTTGTTTTTAGGTTAGGTTAAGGTTAAGTTTTAGGTTGAGGCATTAATAGTGTTATTGTGATTGTTCCGTATATATATTGCTCCGAAATTATATCGTCGAAAAAGCTAAGTTCTGAAATATACGATACGCGTACAAATATTTTATTCATCGTGCTTAAAGAAATAAACTGTACCAAGCACTTTGAGAATACTACAGAGCTAGATGCCAAATGCCAAATAACTTACCTAATTGATAAATTAGTACCAAAGCCAACATCGATTTATCAAAAGTGTATCAAAGAAGGCTAAGTTCGAGTTAGAAATACCCACACTACAAAATTCCATATCCTTCGAATGCTTAACGTGCTCCGGGTGCGAAGATAATTTAATTGGAGACAAAATCATCTGTTCTGCTTTCTACGTAAAGCGATGTAATTCAGAAACATTTCTTAGAAATTTAGCTAAACGTTGAAGTTTTTTTTCGTTGTTCAGTTTCTTGTTTTTATTTTAAATTTAGGTTTAATTTTAGGTTTAATTGTTAATTTTCGTTTATATTTTAGTTATTAAGTTAGTGCTAAGTTAGATTGTATTTTATTTTCAGGTGAAATAAGTTTTATGAAATGGAGAAACTTGTTAAGAAATACAATTACAAAAAAAAAGTACTATAAATGGGACCACTATTTATAAGGCATTGATTAGTATAAATTAAATATCTAAAAATTTAAAATTTTCTAGAAATGATACGACGGAAATGAAAAAATTATTCAACGCAATTCATGTAAAGTGTAACAGGTTGAATATTTCAAAAACATACTATGCTTGGCAGAAGTATAATCAGTTCGAAAGGAATTTAACTCACTTACACAACAAAAACGATTTGAACGAAATAAAAAAAAATCATAATCGATTATGCGATTCTGACGAAAATATTTTGCTTAGACGTGTTAATAAAGGTCTTTTTAAATCTGACCCGAAATGCGCTACTCGTATTAAAGGTTTTGTTCCCGAAAAAATACCGGTACAGAAAAATGGCGGTTCGAAAATAGTTGGTGATCAAACGTTTTCAGTAATCAACACGTGTGGATTTGATTCACTGATTCAAATTTTTGTATGTATGGGTATTGACATAGAGTCTTTAAATATACATATTAAAGAACAAACCACGGACTTTTACAAAATCACATCCGAAATTATATCGTCAAAAAAGCTTAGTTCTGAAATATACGATATTCGTACAAATATTTTGTTCGATATCTTTAAAGAAATAATTTGTACGAATCACTTTAAAAATATTTCAGAACTAAATGCCGAATGTCAAATTACTTACCTTATTGATAAATTAGTAATAAAGCCAACAACAATTTATCAGAAGTGTATGAAAGAAGGAATAGTTCGTGTTAGCAACACCCACAGTTGCTATCTGCATTTCAATATTTTTGCAGTCGATGAAAATACTCTCCGTAACATACAAAATGCCATATCCTTCGGAAGGTTAACGTGCTCTGGGTGCGGAGATAACTTAATCGTAGACAAGATCGTAAGTCACTACGGACTTGTTATAGCAGACGTGCAATCTCTCAACAACTGTAACTACAATATAAAAATAAGCCATATTCAAAAGGTTATTAAGCTAAACTCCGAAAATTATTATTTGAAAGCTATAATAAATTCCAATAAACATTTAAAGCATTACACGTCGATAATTAAAAGGCCCAATAACAATTGGGAAGTATATGACGACCTTCGAAACTTTTGTATTACTTAGCAGTACGGATCAACGTTTTGTAAATCCTGCAATTTTATTTTACACTAAAGAATAATTTTTTAGCGGCCAAAAATCTTATTGTAATTATTTAATGAAATCCAATTGACGATATGCCAGATAACACCGATAGAATATTGATTTTATTTCTATGAAAATTTATCAAGTTCGGGGTCAATAACAAATGGGTCTACCTCATCGTATTAAAATGGCGATAATTTTTATTTGTTTAGGAAGTCTTAAACATTTAATGGCATGGCACAGCTATATTTATGCCATATACGAGTATGTACCGAAATCGGTACAAATATTAAGACAACAACACAATTAATAATTAACAACAAAAAAGAAACAATACCCAAAATAATAAGAAAAATAACATGGAGTGCTACACTAACAACATCATACAAAACTTACATAAACAAAAGTCAAAAAGGATTACAGCACTAAAAAACGAAAAAAAGGACAGGAAGAATAACGTGACCACAAATAAACATACTAAAAGCAGAAATAAAAAGAACAAATGAATTAATCACACAGAACGTGCAAATTGAAGTGAATAAAAAATGCACGGAGCACATGATGAAGATAAAACTGGGTCCAAAAATGTTCAGTCAAGCGCGACGAGTACGAAACGGGAAACATGCAGGCACTAAACATTGACTGGACGAAAATAGAAAAACATGGGACACAGTATAGTATCCACATGATAATTTAAATATACTTGGACACGACATACAAAAAACGACAATACCCAATCCAACACTGCGAAAACCGCATCACGAACAATCAATAAAACACACAATAGACCCACTAAAAACACAATTTGAAATAAATAAAGTAAACCATTTACAAAAAATTATATCCACTACAAATAATAGCACACTAAACCCACAAATAAACAATAGTAATAACAGTAATCACAACTACTTCACAAACACGGACGAACTAACTACGATAATTAAATGTTTAAATACCAAGAAATCGTTCGGTTTAGATAATCTCCCGTGTGTCGCTTTAAAACATGGATAAAAATCAACCCCACCAAATGTGAAACAATATTATTCAGGAAACCCTACCGTCTAGCAAACTGGGACACACAACTAAACTGGAAGAAATTCCAAGACAAAATAGCTGGTGTGACCTGTGTGCACAAGCCATCATCAGTTAAATACCTAGGAATAAATCTAGATAAACTACTCTATCTAGACAATCATATACAGCAACAAGTAAAAAAGGCTAAAAAACATTCCAAGCCAATCGAAGGTTATTTTGTACACGATAAATCAGTCCAAAAGTCAAATATATGTTATAAATCTTTGGCACGCCCAATATAAACATATGGTTGCCCAATATGGTGGAACACTATTACAATTTAAAAAACCAAAGTAAAATTAACAATTAATGCCTCAACCTAAAATTAAACCTAAACCTAATCTAAAAACAAGAAACTGAACAATGAAAAAAACTTCAACGTTTATGCTAAATTTCTAAGAAATGTTTCGCAATTACAGATAGAGTTTTACAGTAAACACCCTTAAAATAACAATTATTTAACAGCTGACCAACAATTAGAACGAGTAGTAAGAGAATGGAATAATTGACAAAAAATTATTTACCTACTTTATTGTAACAAAGAGAACCACGGAAAACTATTTTCGCTCAACAGATATTTTCGATTTTCGAAAAAAAATCGACTATAAAATCTAAATATCTGAAGACCTTATATCAAATTTTAAATATTTAGAAAAAATAATAATTTAAATAACTTCAATAAAATGTGTTTTAGATTATGGCTTGCAATACCAGTATACCGGCTGTTTGTTTTGATACCGAAATACCGGTTTTAGTTGTCCCAAATAACGGTATTTCAGTATTGTCGAAATATTTAAATTGAGAATTTTGCTTTATGTTTTAGTTGGGATTCATTAGTGTTTTCCAGAGTTAAAAATTATTCACAATCCTCATGAAAACAAGAAATCAAGAATACACTAACCAATAAAATGATAAATATATTCTCTGATATATTAATTGTAAAATATTTTCTCACGAATTTAATAAATATCAAAACATTCTCTGAGATAAAATCGTCGATTTGGTGCAACAGTGTATCGTATCAGTGTATTTTGTATCAAACATACTCTCTTATGTAGTTATTTCTAACAAATACGGTAAAATTACATATAAAAAATCACTCAATTCGTGAAAGAAATTAACATTTTATGATATTGGAACCTATCCTAAAAAAATTTGTAAAATATTAAAGTATTTTAAAAATTAAGATCCGAGGATGTAGGACAAAAAACAATATTGTTTTACTAATCAGAATGTATTTTTATTTACTTTTGAAAAACGTCGTTTTTACAAACAATTTTGAGTGAAAAATTAAAAATTTTGAGTTGTGTCACTGTTGCACCAAACCGACGAAATATATATTCTACTGTAGAATCTCTATGTCGATGTGAACCTACGCTTCTGCTATTGTTTTTAAATAACTTAGGTTCCACGCAACTTAGTAGTGACTTCAAAGTTGCATTGTCTAACAGAATCACTGAACAATGGACAAGTCATTCCAGTCTATTATAATTTTTACATAAGGGGAATCAAAAATTCGAAGCAAATCCAGATGAGTCAAATTTTGAACAGTTATCCAAATCAAAAATTGTTAATTTAATAGTTAGTTTAGTCGAGCATCTTTCAAAACCAAATCAGTGTGATGAAATTCTCAACATTTATCAACCTCATCCAATGAAACAGATATTGAAGAAAGCAGAAATGACAATTTAGGGCTTGGCCATTAATAAAGTGAAAAAATCTTCCGATTTGACCAAAATTATATTCAGAAAGTGTAGATTGTGGATTGGATTAACTAATTTATTTTTTTATAAACGTTGTAAAACGTAATGAATTTCTATTAATTCTATAAAAATGAATTGTTTTTTATTTATAAAGTTTATAAAATAAGTTTAAACTGAATTTTTTGAATTTGCCATTTCTCTAGAGGAAAAACTAGATATAACTAATTTTTGGTAAATTAATTAAATAATTTTGTTTGAACATTCTGTTCAAATCACTCCATAATCATTTACGTAAACTAGATTTTCAGTTTCAAAATCATAAATCATTTACCTGAACCTGATTTTTAATTTAAAAAACAAGAAATTACATCTAGATTTTTCAATGATTCGTATCCAGTAAAAAAAACTGAAAAATTAAATTACTGTGTACCTGTGTAATCTGAAATTGTATATTTATTTTAAAATATGTAATACCGGTATACCGGTATTGGGATGAAATGATACCGAAATGCCGGTATTATATATTTGGTCCGGTATTGCAAGCCGTGTTTTAGATAGAAAAAATAATTGAAAAAATGCTAAAGCAGAAGACCGATAATAATTTTTTTTATTGATCTTATATCATATTATTGAATTATATTATATAACCAACGTAAAGTTTCACTAATACGCTAATACCTTGATATACGGCCGAGATCGGTTTTTATTGTTACCATACTTTTTCGTGATTAAAAACGAATCACACAATTTTTTTTGTATTTTTGTAAATCAAGAACTACGTCATATAATCAGAAAAAGCCGTTCGGTTATAGCCAATCGTCGTAAAGAGACGCCGTATACCGAGGTATGGATGTATTTATGAATATTCCGTTATGAACATTATTCGCTGCATTATTTTTAAAACAGATTTTATTGAAGTTATTTAAATTATTATTTTTTCTCAATATTTAAAATTTGGTATAAGGTCTTCAGATATTTAGATTTTATGTTCTGTTTTTTTTCGAAAACCGAAAATATCTTTTGAGTGAAAATAGTTTTCCGTGGTTCTCCTCTTTGTTACAATAAAGTAAATAATTTTTTGTCAATTATTCCATTCGCTTACTCTCGTTCTTATTGTTGGTCAGCTTTTAAATAATTGTTGTTTTAAGGGTGTTTACTGTAAAACTATGTGTTCTGCTTTCGACGTAAAGCGACGTAATAGCGAAACATTTCTTAGAAATTTAGCTAAACGTTGAAGTTTTTTTCGTTGTTCAGTTTCTTGTTTTTATATTGGATTTAGGTTTAATTTTAGGTGGTGGGGTTAATTGTTAAATTTAGTTTTTGTTTTAACAAAACCAAAATTGCAAACGAATTTTTCTTATCAAGCATAGCAGAAAGATCCTCAACTATAGTATATGCACTAAAGCTGTATTCGTGCTATGATCAGTTTTATATCCTGATTGGTACTTACATAAAAAATCAAAGTGTTTAAGATGCTCTTGAATTTGTAATTGCATGACTTTCTCCATAATCTTTGATAGAGCTGGTAAAATACTAATTGGACGAATGTCCCCAATATTAGATAATATATCTTTTTTAGAAAGGGGAATTATAGAGCCAACTTTCCATACAACCGGAAAAAATGATTTTGACAAACACTGGTTGTCGGTTGATAATGAATGTAATATGCAGCAGAAATACGGACCAATCTTCGATAGAGTGAATATGTGAATTTCATTTATTCCAAATTTGCAAAAATTGATCAAGTTCGGGGTCAACAACAAATAGGTCTTCCTCATCGTATTAAAATGGGGATAATTTTTATTTGTTAAGGTTGTCTTAAGCTAACTACACATATATACCATGTCCGTTCGAAATCTCTGGGTACTGGCCAATCCTCGATAAAGTGAATGTGTAAATTACATTTATTCCAAATTTGCAAAAATTGATCAAGTTCGGAGTCAATAAAATTCTAGCCAAAAATTTTGTTTTTAATAATAATTAATTATTGACAAAAAATTGTTTACTTTATTGTAACAAAGAGAACCACGGAAAATTATTTTCACTCAAAAGATAGTTTCGATTTTCGAAAAAAATAGAACATAAAATCTAAATATCTGAAGACTTTATATCAAATTTTAAATATTTAGAAAAAATAATAATTTAAATAACTTCAATAAAATCTGTTTTAAAAATAATGCGGCGAATAATTTTCATAATTATATTTTTTAACGGAATATTCAAAAATATGAGTGAAACTTTACTTTGGTCATATAATATAATTCAATAATATAATATTTATAAGGTCAATAAAATAATTTATTATCGATCTTCTTTGTTAGCATTTTTTCAAATATTTTTTCTGTCTACTATAAAACAGGTTTTATTTATGTTATTTAAATTATTATATTTTTTCTAAATATTTTAAATTTGATATAAGGTTTTCAGATTTTAGATTTTATGTTCTGATTTTTATTTTCGTTTTTTGTTTTTATACTCGTATTAGATTTAGTTTTTATTTTAGTTATTAAGCTAGTGCTAAGTTAAAATATTAATATTTGGTTAGATTGTATTTTATTTTATTGTGAAATTTCATTAGTTTTTTAAAATGGAGAAAGTTGTAAAGAAATATAATTACAGAAAAAAGAGAAGTATCATAAATGGGACCACTATTTATCATTGATTAGTCTAAATGAAATACCAAAAATTTTTAAATTTTCTAGAAATGATACGACGGAAATGAAAATATTATGCAACGCAATGCATGTAAAGTATAACCGACTGAATATTTCAAAAATATTCTATGCTTGGCAGAAGTTTAATCAGTTCGAGAAGAATTTAACGCATTTACTCAACAAAAATGATTTGGTCGAAATAAAAAAAAATAATAATCAATTATGCGATTCTGCCGAAAATGTTTTACTTGCAAATGTTAATAAAGATCCTTTTAAATCTGACCCGAAATGCGCTACTCGTGTTAAAGGTTTTGTTTCCAAAACAATACCGGTATTGAAAAATGGCGGTTCGAAAATAGTTGGTAAACAAACGTTTTCAGTAATCAACACGTGTGGATTTGATTCACTGATTCAAATTTTTGTATGTATGGGTATTGACATAGAGTCTTTAAATATACATATTAAAGAACAAACCACGGACTTTTACAAAATCATTTCCGAAATTATATCATCAAAAACGCTTAGTTCTGAAATATACGATATTCGTACAAATATTTTGTTCGATATCTTTAAAGAAATAATTTGTACGAATCACTTTAAAAATATTTCAGAACTAAATGCCGAATGTCAAATTACTTACCTTATTGATAAATTAGTAATAAAGCCAACAACAATTTATCAGAAGTGTATGAAAGAAGGAATAGTTCGTGTTAGCAACACCCACAGTTGCTATCTGCCTTTCAATATTTTTGCAGTCGATGAAAATACTATCCGTAACATACAAAATGCCATATCCTTCGGAAGGTTAACGTGCTCTGGGTGCGGAGATAACTTAATCGTAGACAAGATCGTAAGTCACTACGGACTTGCTATAGCAGACGTGCAATCTCTCAACAACTGTAACCACAATATAAAAATAAGCCATATTCAACATTTAAAGCATTACACGTCGATAATTAAAAGGCCCAATAACAATTGGGAAGTATATGACGACCTTCGAAAATTTTGTACTAGAAGTACTAATCAATGTTTTATAAATCCTGCAATTTTATTTTACATTAAAAAATAATTTTTTAGCGGCCAAAAATCTTATTGTAATTATTTAATGAAATCCAATATACGATCTGCCAGATAATAATAATAATAATAATAATATACATATTTTTTAAACCATAGCTTAAGACTAAGCTTTTATGTTACATACATATTTACAAGATACACAAACAAAAATAAACAAAATTTAAATTACACAAAACCATAGCAAAAGTACATATTTACATATTATATACAATATTTACATAATATATTAATACTTTCATTATTTATTTATTATTGTTTATTTATTATTTATTTATTTATTTATTTATCTGTATAATATTATTTATTTATTTATTTATTATTTATTTATTTATTTATCTATCATCTTTCATTAGTTATTTATTATTTATTTATTTATCTGTATGTTACACATATTAAGCTATAGCTTATTTATATATACATATGTTAAGATCATCTTTTTGTAAAGTACATATGATAAAATTCTTAACTTAAATTAATAATCAGAAATAAAAGAAAACAATAAGAATAATTATATTAATAATAATAATAATAATAGTAATAAAAATAATTGCCCCCCGGTGGCAAAGTGGTCAGCAAGCTTGCTCCAGCGTACGGAGGTCCCGAGTTCGATTCCCGGTGGTGACAAGGAAAAAAAAAAATGCACGGCTGGTTTAGGATCAATGAATTAATCACTCATTATACGAAATGAAAATATGATTATGAACCCTCATTTGAGGCGGCCAAATCCCTTGATGGGATATAGTGCCAGAGAGAGAGAAAATAAAAATAATAATAATAATTATAAGAGTGATGAAAATATCAATAATGTGAAAAATAATAATAGCGATTACAATTGAAATACAATTACATATATATATATATATATATATATATATATATATATATATATATATATATATATATATATATATATATATATATATATATATATATATATAAATTTCTAAAAAATGTTTCGCAATTATGTCGCTTTACGTCGAAAGCAGAACAGATAGAGTTTTACAGTAAACACCCTTAAAACAACAACTATTTTAAAGCTAACCAACAATAAGAACGAGTAGTAAGAGAATGGAATAATTGACAAAAAATTATTTACTTTATTGTAACAAAGAAAACCACGGAAAACTATTTTCGCTCAAAAGATATTTTCGATTTTCGAAAAAAACGAGCATAAAATCTAAATATCTGAAGACCTTATATCAAATTTTAAATATTTAGAAAAAATAATAATTTAAATAACTTCAATAAAATGTGTTTTAGATTATGGCTTGCAATACCAGTATACCGGCTGTTTGTTTTGATACCGAAATACCGGTTTTAGTTGTCCCAAATAACGGTATTTCAGTATTGTCGAAATATTTAAATTGAGAATTTTGTTTTACGTTTTAGTTCGGATTCATTAGTGTTTTCCAGAGTAAACAATTATTCACAATCCTCATGAAAACAAAAAATCAAGAATATCTTCACTCACCAATAAAATGAATAAATATATTCTCTGATATATTAATTGTAAAATATTCTCTCACGAATATAATATATATCAATACATTCTTTGAGATAAAATCGTCGGTTTGGTGCAACAGTGTATCGTATCAGTGTATTTTGTATCAAAACATACTCTCTTATGTAGTTATTTCTAGCAAATACGGTAAAATTAAATATAAAAAATCACTCAATTCGTGAAAGAAATTAACATTTTATGACATTGGAACCTATCCTAAAAAAATTTGTAAAATATTAAAGTATTTTAAAAATTAAGATCCAAGGATGTAGGACAAAAAACAATTGTTTTACTAATCAGAATGTCTTTTTATTTACTTTTGAAAAACGCCGTTTTTACAAACAATTTGAGTGAAAAATTAAAAATTTTGAGTTGTGTCACTGTTGCACCAAACCGACGAAATATATATTCTACTGTAGAATCTCTATGTCGATGTGATGCTACGCTTCTTTCTACTAAAACTACTTTTGTTTTTAAATAACTTAGGTTCCACGCAACTTAGTAGTGACTTCAAAGTTGCATTGTCTAACAGAATCACTGAACGATGGACAAGTCATTCCAGTCTATTACAATTTTTACATAAGGGGAATCAAAAATTCGAAGCAAATCCAGATGAGTCAAATTTTGAAAAGTTATCCAAATCAAAAATTGTTAATTTAATAGTTAGTTTAGTCGAGCATCTTTCAAAACCAAATCAGTGTGATGAAATTCTCAACATTTATCAACCTCATCCAATGAAACAGATATTGAAGAAAGCAGAAATGACAATTTATTAATGGCTTGGCCATTAATAAAGTGAAAAAATCTTCCGATTTGACCAAAATTATATTCAGAAAATGTAGATTGTGGATTGGATTAACTAATTTATTTTTTTATAAACGTTGTAAAACGTAATGAATTTCTATTAATTCTATAAAAATGAATTGTTTTTTATTTATAAAGTTTATAAAATAAGTTTAAACTGAATTTTTTGAATTTGCCATTTCTCTAGAGGAAAAACTAGATATAACTAATTTTTGGTAAATTAATTAAATAATTTTGTTTGAACATTCTGTTCAAATCACTCCATAATCATTTACGTAAACTAGATTTTCAGTTTCAAAATCATAAATCATTTACCTGAACCTGATTTTTAATTTAAAAAACAAGAAATTACATCTAGATTTTTCAATGATTCGTATCCAATTAAAAAAACTGAAAAATTAAATTACTGTGTACCTGAAACAGCCTAAGTAAAATCTGAAATTGTATATTTATTTTAAAATATGTAATACCGGTATACCGGTATTGGGATGAAATGATACCGAAATGCCGGTATTATATATTTGGTCCGGTATTGCAAGCCGTGTTTTAGATAGAAAAAATAATTGAAAAAATGCTAAGGCAGAAGACCGATAATAATTTTTTTTATTGATCTTATATCATATTATTGAATTATATTATATAACCAACGTAAAGTTTCACTAATACGCTAATACCTTGATATACGGCCGAGATCGGTTTTTATTGTTACCATACTTTTTCGTGATTAAAAACGAATCACACAATTTTTTTTGTATTTTTGTAAATCGAGAACTACGTCATATAATCAGAAAAAGCCGTTCGGTTATAGCCAATCGTCGTAAAGAGACGCCGTATAACGAGGTATGGATGTATTTATGAATATTCCGTTATGAACATTATTCGCTGCATTATTTTTAAAACAGATTTTATTGAAGTTATTTAAATTATTATTTTTTCCCAATATTTAAAATTTGGAATTAGGTCTTCAGATATTTAGATTTTATGTTCTGTTTTTTTTCGAAAACCGAAAATATCTTTTGAGTGAAAATAGTTTTCCGTGGTTCTCCTCTTTGTTACAATAAAGTAAATAATTTTTTGTCAATTATTCCATTCGCTTACTCTCGTTCTTATTGTTGGCCAGCTTTTAAATAATTGTTGTTTTAAGGGTGTTTACTGTAAAACTCTATGTGTTCTGCTTTCGACGTAAAGCGACGTAATAGCGAAACATTTCTTAGAAATTTAGCTAAACGTAGAAGTTTTTTTCGTTGTTCAGTTTCTTGTTTTTATATTGGATTTAGGTTAAATTTTAGGTGGTGGGGTTAATTGTTAATTTTAGTTTTTATTTTAGTTATTAAGTTAGTGCTAAGTTAAAATATTTGAAGAATTATAATTTTAATATTTGGTTAGATTGTATTTTATTTTATTGTGAAATTTGATTTGTTTTATGAAATGGAGAAACTTGTTAAGAAATACAATTACCAAAAAAAAGAGAAGTACTATAAATGGGACCACTATTTTTAAGGCATTGATTAGTATAAATGAAATACCTAAACATTTTAAATTTTCTAGAAATGATACGACGAAAATGAAAAAATTATGCAACGCAATGCATGTAAAGTGTAACAGGTTGAATATTTCAAAAATATACTATGCTTGGCAGAAGTATAATCAGTTCGAAAGGAACTTAACTCACTTACACAACAAAAATGATTTGAAAAATGGCGGTTCGAAAATATTTGGTGATCAAACGTTTTCAGTAATCAACACGTGTGGATTTGATTCACTGATTCAAATTTTTGTCTGTATGGGTATCGATATAATGTCTTTAAACATGCACATTAAAGAACAAAACACGGACTTTTACAAAATCATTTCCGAAATTATATCGTCGAAAAAGCTTAGTTCTGAAATATACGATACTCGTACAAATATTTTGTTCGATGTCTTTAAAGAAATAAATTGTACCAATCACTTTCAAAAAACTACAGAACTAAATGACGAATGCCAAATTACTTACCTTATTGAAAAATTAGTACTAAAGCCAACAACAATTTATCAAAAGTGTATCAAAGAAGGCCAAGTTCATGTTAGAAACACCCACAGTTGCTATCTGCCTTTCGATATCTTTGCAGTCGATGAAAATACAATCCGTGACATACAAAATGCCATATCCTTCGTAAGCTTAACGTGCTCCGGGTGCGGAGATAATTTAATTGTAGACAAAATCGTCAGTCACTTGCTATAGCAGACGTGCAATCTCTCAACAACTGTAACTACAATATAAAAATAAGCGATATTCAAAAGGTTATTAAGCTAAACTCCGAAAAGTATCATTTGAAAGCCGTAATAAATTACAATAAACATTTAAAGCATTACACATCGATAATTAAAATACCCAATAACAATTGGGAAGTATATGACGACCTTCGAAAATTTTGTACTAGAAGTTCTTATCAACGTTTTGTAAATCCTGCAATTTTATTTTACATTAAATAATAATTTTTTGGCGGCCTTTGCCGCCCCGGTAGCAAAGTGGTCAGCTTGCTTGCTCCAGCGACCGGAGGTCCCTAGTTCGATTCCCGGTGGTGACAAGGAAAAAAAAAAGATTTCACGGCTAGTTTAGGATCAAAGAATTAATCACTCATTATCCGAAATGAAAATATGATTATGAACCCTCATTTGAGGTGGCCAAATCCCTTGATGGGATATAGTGCCAGAGAGAGAGAAAATAAAAATAATAATAATAATAATTATAAGAGTGATGAAAATATCAATAATGTGAAAAATAATAATAGCGATTACAATTGAAATACAATTACATATATCTATATATTATATAAAACAAAGTCGGGTAGTTACACCATTTATAACGCAAGAACGGCTGGATCAGACCACATAAACGACCCACTGGAACACACGAACGCCAATTTAATGCTCCAACAATAGATGAAGTCGCAATTGTGATTGTTGGTGAAAACGTGGAAGCGCGCGATATTGTACTTACACGTCGCGACACTGGACAACTGCAACGAATAAACGAAACACACCGTTCATACGATACATTGCAATACCCGCTGATGTTTTGGCAAGGAGACGATGGATATCACTTCAATATCAACATGATAAATCCATTGAGCGGTGAGTACTGATATCATAATTTCCATTATGACACTAATTTCACTGATTTCATTTCAGGTGAGGAAACTAACAAGAAGGTTACCTCGATGAATTATTACGCATATCGTTTGATGATTCGTAAAAATGCTGACAACTATTTGCTGCGATTTCATCGTTTGCTTCAGCAATATTGCGTCGACATGTACGTCAATCAGCACCGAAGGAGATGCAGCTAATGTTGGTCGATTGACTATTCTACCGGCGACGTACATTGGCAGCCCTCGTCATATGCATGAATATGCGCAAGATGCAATGACATATGTTCGTCATTACGGTTGTCCAGATCTTTTCATCACTTTTACTTGCAATCTGAAATGGATAGAGATTGTTCAACTGCTGCTACCCGGGCAAATAACAAGCGATCGGCACGACATCATCGCACATGTCTTCAAACAAAAAATCCGGTCGCTGATGAACTACATTGTTAGGCATTGCGTCTTTGGGGATACTCGATGTTGGATGTATTCAATTGAATGGCAGAAACGAGGCTTGCCGCATGCTCACATTCTTATTTGGTTAGTCGAAAAAATTCGACCAGACCAAATATATGACATCATATGTGCCGAGATTCCTGATCCCGAAAGCGATCCAGACCTGCATGATGTTGTAATTACGAACATGATTCACGGTCCGAGTGGCTCTATCAATCCCCAATTACCGTGCATGGTCGACAACAAGTGTTCTAAGCGTTATCCACGAAATTTAACCGCAGAGACTACCACTGGCAACGATGGTTATCCACTGTACCGGCGCCGATCACCCAATGATAACGGTAGAACTATCACAACGATAGTGAGAGAAAATGAGTTCGTGGTCGACAACACTTGGATTGTTCCGTATTCGCCACTTTTTTCCAAAACATTCAAGGCACATTGCAACGTGGAATACTGCAATTCAGTGCAGTCCATCAAATACATTTGTAAATATGTCACGAGAGGCAGCGATATGGTGGTTTTTGGAGTTCAAAATCCCAATACAAACGATGAAATCAAGCATTATCAAGTTGGTCGATATGTGAGCTGCAATGAGGCGATTTGGCGTATATTCTCATTCCCTATTCATGAACGTCATCCCACTGTTGTACGTTTAGCGGTGCATCTGGAGAATGGTCAACGAGTTTATTTCAACACATCGAATGTTGCTCAACGTGCTGAGACACCTCCAGCGACAACATTGACCAGTTTCTTTTCGATTTGTCAAAGTGATCCGTTTGCACGAACATTGCTCTACTCTGAGATGCCACGTTATTACACTTGGAACGCCTCATCAAAAAAATATCAACGTCAGAAGCAAGGCGATGAGGTTCCTGATCATCCAAATGTGCGTTCTGCTGATGCTCTTGGTCGCATTTACACAGTACATCCGAAGAATGACGAATGCTTCTACTTGCGGTTGTTGCTGGTGAATGTTCGTGGGCCGACATCATTTGAATCATTTCGAACTGTCAATGGTGTAGTGTGCCCAACATTTCGTGCTGCATGTCAACAGCTCAACTTGCTTGAAAACGATACTCATTGGGACATGACAATCGCTGAATCAATTATTTCTGCAACTCCAAACCAGATACGCATTTTATTTGTTATCATTATAGACATGCTTCCCATTAAATCCACGTGAGCTATGAAGCAAGTACAACAAAGACATGTCAGAAGACATTCTACATCGAATTCGTGTCAGTTTCGCAAATCTCGATCTCGAGGTGAATGAGGATATACATAACCAGGCTTTGCTTTTGATCGAAGACATGTGTTTTCGCATGTGCGGCAGTTTGTTAGTCAAATTAGGAATGCCAACGCCATGTCGTGGAATGAACGACGCTTTCAATCGAGAATTGGAACATGAACATGAATATGATCGATATGCATTGAAACAATCAGTTCGAACCAATGTACCACTGTTGAACCCCCAACAGAAAGTAGTGTACGATACGTTAATAAAGGCAATTCATGGGATTCAAGGTTGTCTTAAGCTGATTACATGTATATACCATATCCGTTGGAAATCTCTGGGTACTGGCCAATCTTCGATACAGTGAATGTGTAAATTTCATTTATTCCAAATTTTTCAAAAATTGATCAAGTTCGGGGTCAATAACAAATGGGTGTACCTCGTCGAATTAAAATGGTGTTAATTTTTATTTGTTAAGGATGTATTAAGCTGACTTCACGTATATACCATGGCCAATCTTCGATACAGTGAATGTGAATCCTGATATACAGAGTATTGTAATTCTAACCCAAATATTTAAAGATATTTGAAAAACAAATGGATATGCAGATGATCTTGTCCTTCCAGGCCAAAGACAAGGAAATATAAGACATGAGAAATATGCGGCAAAAACGAGTCGTACACTTAATAAACCAGACCATTTTTAGTCATCCGTAGCTTTTTTCAACTCCAGAAGGGTAATAGGTAGAAAGTTGATATTTTTATAGGATCTTCCTGGGTTGAGCTGTGGCGGATCAAAGTTTCAGAAACTTGCCACTGACGAAACATGGGATTCAAAAATTGATATTTTTAAATTTAAATTTTGATATTTTTAAATAAAAATACGACTTATTACAATGTTTAGATGTATATTAAATTCTTTATTACGCACATTTTTTTTAAAATTTTTATTTATTTATATTTATCGTTCAAAGTGTCAAAAGATTGATATTTTATCGTCATTCACTCTTTGACCGTCTTTATGAATTCATCCTTATTTCTAATTAAATCATAAATTCCGACCCATGCTTGCATGGGTCGCACGGGTCGCTAGTTTTAAATAACACATTAAAATTGTTGAGTAAAATTCCCACCAGTTACTATTTTTACCAAAATTTCCGTTCAACCTAATACCTGATAACAATATTTCTTCAACAACCTTACATATAGAGAGTGGCATGGTGTTAGACATTAGCTAAATAGATGATTTTCTTGTATTTTTTCTAAAATAATAATATTTTAATATTAGTTATGAATGGGGTGGAAATTATAATATTATTTATTTGATATCATCCATTTCTATTGTTCTGTATCTCTCTGTCTATAACTGTATACCATACTCTCTAAATATAAATTAATATTACTACCGTGGCAAAAAAAATTGTATACGCTAGGCACTCGCTGTATATATTGTTTAATATCACTGATTAGAATTATTTCTATATAAAAAGTCATAGAGGGATGTTTATTGTAAAAACATATTTTCGTGGTTGAGCAAAAATTGAAGGGGGTTTTAAAAAAAATGTTTGCAATTATAGGGTTCACAAATTAAATTTAAAAAAAAAAATCGAGATACGCTACTAGTTCAAAATAACACTCATATACATATGGTTTTACTACCCCTCCTAGCTGTATAAATCGACCACCAAAAACCGTTTCCTTTCCTAATTTCTTATATAAGAATTTAAAACAAAATATTGGACACAATTTTATGTATTTGGTTATTTATGTTTTTGTATATTCAAATAAAACTATTTTAAAAACCTTAACAACGCATAAAGTCACGCGAATCATGCGGTTAGAAAACTTTAATTTTATTAGCTTTCGTTTTATATTCAGCATGTTTAAAAAGAATGTCTTTGTTTCCTTTGTTTTTACCAAAAGCTTAAGGTAGTTTCCTTATTGGAATTCCTTTAATAAAATTATAATGTAATTTTTCACTGATTTGTTGTTTTTAAAAAATCGTATCAAAACTTAAAAAAATTGCATTTCGTTCTTATATGTTGAAAATGTCGTGCGGTAAACTATTCAAGTGGTTTGTGGCAGTTGATTAATCGATTGCTGGTATAATTTACTTCCTCATGCAATAATTTAAAACATATTTGAGATTTCTATATAAGGTTCATAAAACTATTGCCGACATAAGAATAATCTAAAGAGCAATTTCACTTTCGTATTTCACGATGTATCCCAATGTCAGCTTCTTATTTATGTTTTTTAAAGCATGTCCGGAGTCTGACAAAGTAAGTTCCGTTATCGCTGTAAATATGTGTACACAGTCCTCTTCTTGAGATGAATCTAAAGAAAATTTAGTATAAATGGTAAAATAATTAAAACATTTAAATACAATTAAAGGATGAAACACACCAAGCAGCAGCAGCGAGCAGCAAACTTAAATTTTGGCCTATTCGCTTATGTAATGATACAAAATCATAGTTTGAGTATAAATATAGGTATTCCCATTAAAAGAAATTAAGTATTTTGTAATTATAACTGAAAAATTTAAATTTAAACAAATTATATTGAATGAAGTTGCATCTGTCGCGGCATCAATAGGTTCCACACCCAGCAGCTTTAATTTGCTTCTCTTTGCTGCTACTCATAACCTCAAGAAAATTTACACAATTCATTTTTACTACTAAAACAAAACAATCTGCTGTGCTGCTTGATGTGCACGCCCATACGCAGCCGTTAGTGTGGATTGTTTGGAATATGTTGCGCTGCTCTTGGTGTGTTTCATCCTTAAGAATTCAAGTGTAAACCAAAATCATTGAAAATGTTATAACTGAATTCGAACTATCACAGTTCTGATATCGTGAGCAATCTAGTATTCGATGTCTTGGGAGCGCGGAGCAAACATTTGATTTTTAAACGCCATCTGTAAAGAGTGTTCCAATTTGATGCTAATTTTTAAATTAGGCGCCATTTTTATTTTTTGTACCAAATGCCATTATGTTATTTGTCGGATGAAAATTAGAAACATTCCATTTATTAAAAATAAAGTCAAATAGGTTTCAATACCGCTTAATTATTGTTAAAAATTATTTATTTTTGGTGAAATTTATGCGGAAGTAGTAAGAAAATTAAAAAAATCAAAAATAATTTATATACAGTAGCGCTCAAAAGTATTTTGACAAGTATAATTTATTAGATAATACAAAAAATAAAAACAATATTAAAACTAATCAAATAATTTATTCATAGTAATAATATGTTTTATACAAATTGGAACACATAAATGTTATGAATTGCTAAACAAAAAGAAAAGTTTGCGGAAAAAATACGGATCAAAAGTGTATTTTGGCATCTAAAAGAATATATTTTTATTATTTAATGCTGATTATTTTTAGTACTTATTAATTAGTATTTCGTTGCGTATTCAATAGCCTTTATGACAGCGACGCTACGAGCCGGCATTGGCTCCATTCATCGCATAATACTTCGAATAAAATATCCTTATTTGAATCATTTTTACATCTTACTCGTCGAGCTCCTCCCAAAGATGCTCAATAGTGTTTAACACGGCACTTTGACTTGACCATTTCAGGAGTTTCCTTTTCATAAGTTTCATGAAGTCACTTACATGCTTGCTCGAAATACCAGATAGGTGGCATATTTCTTTAGCATATGGTAGCATTTGCTTCTTTAATATCTCAGTATACATAAAACGATCCATAGTCCCTTCTATTCTAACTAAAGATCCAACTTGTTGGCGGGAAAAACACCCTCAAACTATAATATTTTACTGTGGGTATTTGGTATCGAATATCAAATCGTGTACTTACATACCGTATTCCATCGGATGATACTAAATTAAATTTGCATTCATCACTCTACAACACATTGCACCATTCTGAACTCGTCTATAATCAGAGGTTTTTGATTGGACGTTGTCATGTAATCCGAACTCTTTTAATCGACGTTTTGCAGTTGAAACGTGTATATTTACGTCATAATTTTCTTGTAACTCGTTTTTTATTTGCACGGTCAATTTTTGGACATCACCCGTCAATAACTATTTTATTAAGCTATCTTCCCTGGAAGTAGTTTTTTTCAGACAGCCATGTCGGGGCTTATTTTCCACTGTATTACGTTTAACATAAGCCTTATTCCACGCACTAACACGTTGCGAGATACGTTAAAATTTCGAGCAACTTCTGATTGCGGCGTTCCTCTTTTTAGGGCATTTATCATGACCCTTTTTAATCTTTTCAACACTGTAGGAACATATCGTCCTAAATAAGTTCTGATAAATACTAAACAAATTTAGATGCATTCAAAGTTTTCAAATATGTATATGTATTTTTAGTATGATGTTGACTGATTGTTCACATATATGTTATTGATGATGCTGCCCGAAAATAAAAAAAATTGACAACAAAAAATCATTTCGTTAAACATACATAGACATTGGTGTCGATTCCTTGTAGATGTTCTATTTATCTTTTCTTCTATTTTTCTATTATTTCAAAGCCACTCGATATTTATTTCACAAAATTTATTTAAATTTATAGCTTGCTTGCTTAAATGCATCGAGTTTTCCTAGTTAAAATAGCAGCATAGAATAAAAGAAAAATAGAAGGTTCACATTGAATCGACACAATTATCTATTACGACTAGTTGGGCTTGTAAAGAAATGATTTCAAAAGATATCTAGTGTGGAATGGGCCATAGAAAGAGAGAATATATATTGTTACAGAACAAATACAATACATTTTGTGTTTCACTTTGTTTCCTTCTTTTTAGATTTTGCGGTCAGCATCATCAATAACATAAAGGGTGTCACAATAACCCATTCAAATTTAACATATCGGTTACTATTTCTAGTTGACGAAATTAGTCGCTTAACGCTTCAACAAAAGTAGGAAATGTTGGAAATTTATTTCCAGAATAAAGACAATTGGTTTGAAATCGCAAGAAAATGTCGTGGCGAGGCGCATTTACATCTCGGTGGGTTCGTAAACAAACAAAATTGTCGCATTTGGGAATCGGAAAATCTACAAGGATATGTGGAAAAGCCAATGCATCCATTGCGTGTTACAGTTTGGTGGAGCTTGTGGCGTGGTTGCTTTATTGCGCCGATCTTTTTTGTGGCCATATCTTGCAGATATTGGTTTGGATGACTTTTGGTTCCAGCAAGATGGTACGCCATGTCATGCATCGGGTGTTACAATAGCGAAACTGTGTCAAAAATTCGATGGCCGCATTATGAGTCGAAATGGTGACATGAATTGGCCGGCAAGGAAATGTAATTGGACCCTTTTGGATTTTTATTTGTGAGGTGCCGCGAAGAACAAGTGTTATACGGACTATCCACCAACAATTGAGCATTTGAAAGCCAATATTGAAGCAACCATTGCCGAAATAGATACGCACACAACTGCAAATGTGCTCAGAAATTGGACCGACCGAATGGAGTACGCCAAGGCCGGCCGAGGTTCCCATTTCAAGGAAATCATTTTTCATAAATAACCAGGAGGATTGTACTTTCAAACAAAAAAATTAATTTGGAATTTTTCCCATGAAATATAAAAAAAATCATGTTGAAAGGGTTAAAATCATTTGAATATTCTTTAATAGTCTCGTTGACAATTTGGAACTGAATAATTGTCAAAAGTAATTTAGTAAAAAAGTAATTTAAACACATAGGTAGTTTGGATTTTAAGGCCATAAACGACGTTGTTTCCGTAATGTGTTCCCATTTTTTTTAGAGGTGTTACTTATTTTATTTTCCTTTTTATTTTCACTTTTTTATTTGAACACTTCTTTTTTTTTATTTTTTTATTTTCTGCCAAATTTTTTTTAGTTTTCTTATACTACCCACGTAAATAATAGTTGCAGGCACGTCGTAAGTAATAATATGGAAAAACCCGTACTTATTGAAAAGTATACATGGAAACAAGATAACAAATTTAGACTTGTAAAAATACTTTTGATCCGTAATTATTAAAACTATTTTCAAACTTTTCTTTTCGTAATATTTCTGTGTTCCAATTTTTAAAACATTTCATTTCCATTGCATTAATTTTAAAATTATTTTTATTTCTTGTATTATCTAATAAATTACACTTGTCAAAATACTTTTGAGCGCTACTGTATGTAGAGTAATAATGTTTCTGCAAACCTTGACTCGGTGTATTCATCAACACGTGGATAATTTTATGACAATTTATTTGATGGGCAAAAAATTTTTATTGGTGACCAAACTATATAATTTAATTATTTCAAAACATTTTGGGGCCGGCTCAAATTTTGCTCATGTTTTGAGCAATTTGCTACTAATTTTCGGTTCTCTAGACATGTTCGTACTAGTATTATAAACTGTTATCCAAAAACTTTTCAACCGCACTACACAATACGTACATTTTTGACATGCGCAACATTTCCCCTAATTGAAGGAGGAAAATTCTAAATTCTAATGCCATATCATATACATTTATTCAAACAGTAAAAAAAAACTGACACACCAGTATTGTATAAAATTATAAAAGAGTATTACGAAAGTAAATATTCATCGAGAGGTGGGGTCTCGTTCAACGTAACATTTTGATAACTTTGAAATACATTGGCTTAATAAAGAAAAATGTTATTATTATTTATTAGATTTTGCTAATGAATTGTGGGTGAATAATATTTCTTTTATGTTCTATGCAAATTTGACTTTGTAAGTTAAATTAATTAAATCAAAAATATAAATATAAAATTAATGAATCATATCGACTGTAAGAAACGCAATTAATTAGTCATACCAATAATATTGGTGCTGAGCTGTCAATATATTATTACAATACAAGAGTGGTAGGTGATAATTAACAAGCTACACAATATTTAATTACACAAAAGTAATTTAATGTTGTTTAAATATTGCTTTGGGCGAGTTGAAAAGACATAATGTGCAAAACAACATTGATCTTGTATTTGTTATATACTGAGTGATTTCGTTATTACTGCACGACTGGTCTTTATTGTAACTAAGCAATTTAAATTGTTGCTTAATAATTTTATTGATGTTATCAAACAAATGATCTTTGGAGTATCTCGGTCGCCTATTTCTGTTTGATATTCGAGATTGTTCAGTTCGCAATCACGTTTCAATAGTTTTGATGTTTCCCAAAGTGTATAACATGATCACACCACTTGATCGTACTCTAATTAATTGATCGCATTTGAGTGGTGGTTGCAAATTATATATTATTTGAAATCATTATTAAAAAAGTGATATGACGTTTTTAGTTAAAAATTTTAGCATATAAGATGTGGGTGCCTTCAAAATGCAAAAGTAATTAATAAATTGTGCATGTCAATACGCAATTCAAGATACAGCTTCCGGTATATACAATAAATTATCACCTCCCACATTTACTTTCAAATTGTGCAACTTTTACAACATATTTAGTTGGATTAGATTATCAAATTAGATAAAAATTAAATTTTAATACTGTAAAAAATATATAGGAAACTGGGCGTACCTCTGAAATCTCGCCCAAAATCCAATTTATTTATGTATCCTCCGAACAACTGTAAAATATCCAGTTATGCTATTAAATTCACATAAATTAATAATAAAACAAATCAAAAAAAAATTATTATTAAACAAAATCTTAAATATTATCTTTATATCTTAATTAAAATTAAAAAAAATTTAAACCAACCCACAAAAATACTCGTACCTGCGTGTTTTGATCATCATAATAATTTGAATAGCTCTTCTCAAAATACTTGTGTAACATTTACAAAAAAAAATAAAATTCTGCATCTTATTCTTATATTAAAAATCTCATCTCCGAGTTGCTTTGGCTTTTGATATTACATACTTACGACGAGTATTATTAAAAATTTTATTTGTTTTGTTTGTGTCGTTTAATTTTTTTTTTCATTCAACAGTTATTCATTAGTTGTTTTATTTCTCGCAAGCCATGTGAAAAATTACCACTACACACTTATATATTTCTCCTCATTTTATCATCGCATGCTTCGCATTTTCATTTTAATTTTTCTGTTATTCGACGTACAATCTTCGAACGCACTGGTTCAGCTTCGTTGATTGTTTGCGATTCGTTTGTGTATTAAACATAAAAACAATTTTGTCCATTCATATTTTGATTTTAAAAACAATTCGAAACTTGATTTTACGTGTTTTATCGTGTACTTAATTTAATTAGTGTAAAAAAAATTAAAATAAAACTGTAATTTGTAAAAAATAGTGATATATAAATAGAACCGGTTATTTACGAATACGTTCAATAATTAATTACGGTTAATATGTTTATAAATTTAATTAATAAAAAGTAACATTTTATTAATTAGTAAACGCAAAGTGAAGTGTTTTTTGTGTGTACATATAATAATAATTATTTTTTTTGCATTAATTAAGAAGAATACGAGATAAAGAAGAAAAATATACAAAATTATAATTAAACGAGTGAAGTGCGAATATTACAAAAATAAATAAGAAAACACGTGATTTGTTTATATTTTTTATGTTTTTAATTTAAATTTTTTAAGAAGTGTGGGTTTGTAAAATAAAGCTATTAAATTATATATTTATTTATAAAAGAGAAGTGTAATTTAAGAATTCAATTTACTATTAATTAAGAAAATATAAATACCTACATACATACACACATAAAAAGAAAATTGTTTATTTATATTTTTGTTTTTAATTTAATTTTAACTGATAATTAAAAATCGTGTCAAAATTGTTGCCAACAGTGAATTATCTGTAAGTAAATTAAATTAAATTATAATATTGTATTAATTAATTTATTTTTTTGTATTCGGTGGTACATAAATATGTAGTAAAAGAATTAAGAATGGGTGATAATGAAAAATTTATGTGTTTTAATTATAAGATTGTCGGTTCGGTGTGAGGCGGGTTAATTAGTTTATTTTAATGTGTGCGGACAAGCACATTGTCAGATTAAAATATTTTTACTCTATAATTTTTTAATTTACATGAATGTGTGAAATTAATTTTTCGTTTTCTGGTTTTGTTTCGGAATGTTTTATGTTATTATATTTTCTTTGACACCGTGCAGTGCATAGGTCACCAGATGTTTGCCGGTTTAGTGGTATTGGACTTGTAATTTTGAAAATTTTCAAAACATAATTGTGATAGTAATTCAAAGAATACTCTTGTAAAGTTGGCCGAAATATTACTTTCAAAATGTTGTACATTCAAGAAGTATGTGTAAAGTCAATTGAAAGTATTCTTTGATTTTTAAGCGAAATTTAAGGTTCAAATATTCCTGAGAATTAGTTCTGCAATTTTAAATTTGAGATTGGGGATCGAGGAAAAATAGAATAATAATGCCTCGAAGGGCAATCATACACTAAAGGTTACCACTAGTGTGGTCGTTCCAATCTATGGTAGGAATAATATTGGTACAATTATTTTTGGCAATCAAATAAGATTCTTTTCTTAATAGCTAATCTGGCAAGGTTCGAACCAAGCTTTATGATATCGTTAATACGTTTGGCTAAGATAAGACATAAGTTAGAATCAAATGAATTTTAGTAGAAAGTAATTTGACTATCTATTCGATAAACATGTGTTTTCACTTTTTTACCAGTAGACTTTAGTAACTTTTATAGTTATTATTTGTAAATGAATGTAAACTTCATTATCAAATTTTATGATATTGAAATAGGAGTGGGATGAGCTACATAAGCTGAGAATAGTAGTTAGTATCAGTAACAGTATGTAGATCGTTTTGAAAAGTGAGAGGCTTTGGTTACAACCCATCTCTCGTATTGTCTCTTTTATTGGTTGTTTGCCTGCGTTGATGGTTCTTCTTGAATAGTCTTTGTTATTATATTTCGAATGTCCTCAATTGGGAGAAGGGTAATCTTTCGTAGGTTAGACTTCTACATCATTGGACATAAGCTAAGTCCACTGGATTGAAGTCCGATTTTACATTGTGACATTGACTGTGCTGTTTAAGTGACCTGATTTCGGCTTTCCTGTTTGCAATAAACTTTTGTATTAAGTGGAATTACTCTTTATTCAGCGTAGACGAATCACAGAATCAGTCTATGCATAGACTATTATCTGGTTTAGGTTGTTTATAGTAGTTTTGCCTAGGGCTCCGCATAGTTCTATTTCAGATAGTGATATTTTTTAAAAGCGCGACTTAAATTTTGCATTGCGTTGTTTATGTCGACGCGTTCAACACAACAATTTTTTTTGTAATATTTTCTTTTATCACTGCATGACGAGGCAAGTAACATGCCGTACTAATTGCTTCTGTGTGTTTAAGATGCTCGCGAATTATCCGTACGGTCATAAACGACTCAGTAATAGATGAACTGAGTCGTTTATGTGTACCGTGCCTACAAATTCCTTTTCTTGCTTATTTGATTTCATGGCAAGGTACTTCCAACTCCTAGAATATTTTGACTTTTCATCGTACTAGCTAACGCGTTACAATCAGTCACGATTTTAAATTGGATCCCTAGAAGATAAACGGTGGACAACGGCCAACAAAAACGTAACTTCTTTCCTCAGTAAATAGCTTTTCTTCTGCTGGTGGTGCTTATCTGCTTAAATATAGGTTTTTACCTTCAAATTCGCAATTACCAACATCAAAATCAATGTATTCCCAAATAATTTCATATTATCCCATATGAAATTCAAAGTTTTCTCGTTCAAGATAATACTAACGCAAAATAAATTCAATCATGTAAAATATTAGTTCGCAAAAACAAAATTAAAATTCAATTTTAATAATTTCAAATTCATTAAATTTAATTTTGATTAAAATGAAGAGCCACCACATACAATAGAGTAAGTATGGATGCAAAAAGAAATTTAATTAAGTTATTCAAGGAGGGTAAAAGTATTGTTGAAGCAGCTGCAATTGCTGGGATTAACACAAGAACTATTATTGAAGAAAAATGTGGCGGACAGCGAAAAACAAAATCAAACAAAATCCGTCGATTACTTTAAAAAATATTAAAGCATAAATCTTCCAATTATAATGTTGATTTGACTTCGACATAGCAATTGGAAACGCGCTAAAAACTTTAAAAATAACCCTCAAATTGCACAATTTGAAGTGGATCGACTAAACGGTACTCGCAGCATCGAGTTAAGGAAGAAACATGCATTGAGTTATTCGGATAATGCTCAAGCAGAACGAGAAAATATTATTTTTCTGGATGAATAGGGGTTCAATTATGATTTGAGAAGGGCCCAGGCTAGGCCAAAAATTAACACGCTAGTTCATGTTACAGTATCTACCGTAAGAGGACGCAATGTATCGCTTATCGTAGCTATGAATAATATGGGCATTATTTGTCATAGAACAGTAGCGAATTCAACACAACCATATTTTGTGAATTTTTAAGACAAATATATGAATCGTTGGAATCGCGAGGTATTATTAATGATGGCTCGTCTTGGTAATGCAGCGGTACACAAGGTAACGGAAGTTCGTGATTTGATTGGTAGTACATTACACATTTTAAGTTATTTGCCCCCCACATTCCCCTATGCTTAATCCCATAGAAAACGTATTTTCAAAGATCAAATTGTCAGGGAGGAATTTGTTGACTACTACATCGCCAAATCTATCGTTGCTCAATGTAATTGACCAGTCAGCACAATTTCGCCAACGGATTTTACCAACTACTTTTTAAATATGCTAATAAAATTACCTACAGCAGCAGCAGGACTTTCTTTACATTATGTAATTATTTTACTATATAAGTACTGTAGCCTGATTCTCTAAAATGTAAGATAATGTATAAACGTGAAAACCATAGTTAGCTTTTCGACTTTACACAAATTACAACAACAATCATGTGTGTTTTTGTTTATTTTTTCGTTTACACGTTATCGTGTTTTTTAGAGAATCAGTGCACAGAGCGTCTCAAAAAATGCACTAACACTTTGGGTCGCTAACATGCTGCCTTTTGTGTTTTTACAGGTGTAATTAATGTTACAGCATGGCAAAAAATCAACTTAGCTTGGAAGAAAAGAAATTTGTCCCGAAATGTTATTGGAAGGCCGAAAACGCCACGGAAGTTCAAAGACGGTTTAGAAGGGAATTCGATCTATGAGTTCACTTCATTGCAGCTTTGGTCGAAGAAGTAGCACTGACCCCCAAACCTCCCCCCCCCACACCCGCTCCCCCCTGGACTTTTTTTGTGGGGAATACCTCAAGGACAGAGTTTATGGCACCAAACCAAGAACAAATGATGCATTGAAATTGAAATTTGACTATGTCACGATATTCCAAATGCACTGTTTCGTGACGTTTGCTAATCCGTGTCTGGACAATAATGGTTATCAATATAAAGATTTGCGAACATGTTTCTTCAATTACGCTTGTCTTCTGTACTTGAAACCTTTCAACTTTTCAACTTCTCTCTGTGTTCATAAATAAATTTTTTCTCGTCATTTGATGTGTTAGTAAATTTTTTTGTGACACCCAGTATATTTATTAATATCTATAATTTGACACATTGCACTTTTTAAAACTATGAATATAAATTTAAAAAATAAACGAATTTGAAATTATTAAGATTGAATTTTAATTTTATTTTTGCGAATTTAAACTTTACATGATTGATTTTATTTTGCGTTAATATTATTTTGAACGTGAAAACTTTGAATTTCATATGGTAGAGTATGAATTTATTTGGGAATAAATTGATTTTGATGTTGGTAACTGCGAATTTGAAGTTAAAACTTATATTGTATTATCTTCTTTTTAATAAGCGATGAGGTAATTGCTAATTCTAAATAGTTATGTGTTTTAAACTTGTTCACGGCTGAAATTTACTCCAGTTAAAATACTAGTGAAATAGCTTGGCTCAATCAGCCACTAAAGGAAACCCAAAATAAACAGTTTGACGCTTTGCTGTTATTTTACGGAGATGTGAAGAAGGAGATGATCGCTAGGAAGTTTGGGGAATCCCATATTTTTTAGTATGTACATATGTACCAAACAAATTTCGAAATATTTGGTGCTTAGGTTTTATCTCTGCGCTGAGAAGATGAATGCTAAGCGGCTTTGAGGAGTTCCAAGTTTCAGAAGTTCCCAATATTGGTATGTGAATAATGAAACAAATTTCAAAAAAATTCGCGCTTAGGTTATCCTTGCGATGAGGGATTAATGCTAAGCGGCTTTAAGAAGTTTCAAATTTTAGTATATCATATACTAAACATAAAAATACATTTGTGAATTTTTTTTTTAACATGTGTATTTTTAATATGAAAGCATTTTTTTTTATGTTTTTATTCTATGCAATCTGTTCTGGGGCCGAAGCACTCCCAACTCTTTCGCAGTTCACTTTTACCGTCCTACTTTACGCATTGCTTGCCAAATCGACGACGTACGGCTATAGGTCCGATTTACGTAGAACCATCTGCACATTGCATTGCTCCATGCCAGCCTATAGTACTGACATGGAAGATGGGTCGGCCCATGAGTTGTGCACTCCGACAAGGGGTCATAGTTGTGTTCATTTCAATCATCGATCGTAATCAAATGATGAAGAATCCCTTTTGCATCCTGCCCCTATCGGGATTCGAACCCGAAACCTCCCGATCCAAACGCCAAAGCTTTAATCACTGTGCCGTTTGGTCGGTATGAAAGCATTTGAATTTTAATTTTTCCTAGAGAAGCGGGGATTTTAAGGGGCGCTATCCTCTAATGTATAAGACGAATTATAATAACACAAATGTAATTTTAACCTGTAACATGATAGTGCAATTCAAATTTTCATTGAATCATATCATATTTTTATTCAATAACTAAAATTAAAATTTGATAAATTAAAACTGTAGATTAATTTTAATTTTTAAATAAAACAAAAAAACAGACAATATTTTTGGAAAAACTGAAAATTTTATCGATAAACGTGATGAGTTTCTCGAAACTTTTGGTTTGCGCCTCCTAAAAATGATACATATACATTTTGCCAACACAATAACGGGAATTGCTATTTTAAAAAGCACCCTTAAAGGGATTGTAAAAAATATTTTTGTTAGTAAGTTGGCACAACTGTCCTGACGTGAAGTTTGAGCGCGATCCATTTAGTTTGTTTACAGTGCTCTAGTTTGTCATTCCATTTCAACTCAAGTGTGTTTCGCGATTTTTATCGCGAAATAAGTCAGCCGGAGCCATATCAGGAGATTACGGTGGTTATTCGATAATATTTATTAAGTTTTTGGCCCGAAATTTGTTCATAATGATAGCCTTGTGAGATGGTGCTTTGACGACGTGCAAAATCCATGGAGGGTTCTTTCCACAAACCTGGCCTTTTTCCCGGCTGAAAAATTTGATTGACGTATTTATCAAAGGTAGTCACAGGTACATGTAAAAAATTCTTTTTTGATGTTGTAAAATAGTTGCAGCCTGTAACCGGTCTTTTTGTTCCTGAATCAAAGATGGCTCCTGACACTTATAAGAACATTTGGAATTCTTATTCTTTGCACATCGTTTTTTCAAATGTCTTCATTGTCTACAAGTGCACCATCTAACTTTTCCATTCCTAAGATAAAACCATAAACTGGAAGCTAGTTTTAATGGCATTTTCTTGTGTTTTTTATTATTTCATTTATGTAAATTAATAATTTCTTCAAGCCTGATGCCCTTTAAATTTACTTTAAACTCCTTCAAAAGATACTGAGTTAGATTACTGATTATACGTTAGATTATACGTGTTTAGGTTTTTATCTCATTTTGTGTTGGGAAATCAGCTTTTTATGTTAGTTGTAGACTGTAGTGATAATCGTTTTGTTTCTAGAAGTATGAATTGGGATTGAACGTATTATTAATGTGCAATGTTACATTAATAATCCTGAAACATTCCAGACAATTAAGCTTAAAATTGATAGATTTATTCGTGAAACAGTGGCACTATTCTGGTAATTCCCCAGAAATAGGGAATATCTTTTTTGTAGCAGCTATTTTCCAGACATTTTTCCTAATTCCTCGTTTTCCAAAAGTTAATTCTGTCAATTGGGGAATTTACGGGAAATTTACGGGAAAATAATTTAATTATTTGAGGCCGATACGCGATCGCAATCAAACAAGAAATCAAATATCTATAAATAATTGATGTCGTTTAATTGATTTTTGTTGATATTTTAATTGAATTTTACTTAAAAAGTAAATTTTGTATGTTAAAATGAAAAATTGGATATTGATATATAATGTCAAAATAAACGTCAAAACGTAATAAACGTCAAAACTGCTATAATTGGGAATAATTTTTTTCCACGAAACATTTTTCCCAAAAGCCAAGATACACTTTTGGGAAAAGGGAATAAAACTGCTAAAAAATATAAAATTACTATTCGCCGGGAATTACCAGAATAGTGTCACAGAGAGAGAGAGAGAGAGAGAGAGACATTTAATGCTATCTAATGTTGGTGTATGCCATTCTTCACAGTTCAGTCTGCTTAAGTTTTGATTTTATATGAAAATGACATGTTACTAAAGTTATTTAGCTGTCCTAACACGCAACATTTGATAATTTTACTCTTTAGATCGTTGGGAAAATGATTGATTGCGAATCGAATGGTGCAATAGTAGCCGCTTTTCTTGACGCATGATTGGAGTCTTCAGTTAACATTTCATGAAAAAATGGATTTGAAATCAAAATGATGATCTAAAACAAAATTTGAATGAAACTTTACATTTTCCATTTGAACCGATCCAGCTGATCAATTGGAGTCATTGATGGGTAGCAAATATTGCTCAATGGGTTCTAAATCGATTGTCAAATTTTTTGATTGCAGGACGGTTTCTAAAATGGCAATGAAAGCTTTGATTCGATCCTATTGAAACTTCCACATCCTCCATGTCAGTCGTATTAGTGATTTCTTGCAAAGAGCAAATTAATTCTGCTGAACAAAATGCGAATGACAGTCTTACTATGGAGCACGAGGGGAAAATTATAAAATTATTGGATTGGCCAGTACTCGTTTCCATATGGTAGACGAAGAATCTGATGCTAGCTATATTTGATGGGAAATGCGAATAGGCATCAAATAAGTAGAATTCCATTCTTCAAATATTTTGCTCTTCTGCCATTATTAAAACCGATTGGTCCTATGTGTACATATAAAGTATATACATTTTTTTGTACAGTAACGAATTTGACATACGCTGGAATGCGTTGATAATGTCATCACGATTATAATATTATTGAAAATGCTGCAATTTTATTGCCATGGTAATAAAATATAATGGAGTTCCTTAACTGACATGTGGGTATGATCATAATACTGACATACAACTCTAAGGATGCGACTAAAACGAAATTCTCTAAAAAGTTATCATCAGTTTTTGGGTTACGTATATTTAATTAATTTTACATTAATTAAAATATTTTTAACTTACCTACATGCTGACATATTTTGGATCTTTTAGTGAGCTAAATATGGATTCAATCTTGATCGTGGCTGTTTTGATTAATTCGTGGCCAAAATATCCCATTTTTACAATAAATAAACATACAACCCAGCGCAAAGGATGCTAAAAAATATGTCTTAACCTAATGCTGACATATGGCATCATTGGGAGGGACAAGCTATTTATTCACCGTCGAAAGCCAAATAATTAAATTAAACCAATCTATAATTGAAAAACTGGATTTTAAAAGTTACGTTTTCGATTTCTATCAGATTACTACTGATTTATATTACTTTTAGTAAAGAAGTTTAGAAGGTATTAGAACTAGATGAAACTAAAATTTTCTTATTAGTGATTTTAAGAAAAATAACTTTAATATGTTGAGTAGTATTCTAAAATTGAGTAAATTCATGATTTATGTCGCAGTAGTGCCACCTATGTCAGTATTATAGCCGTTTACCTTAATTTTAAATGGCGATGATAATAACTTAAGACTTCAGGCTTGCCAGTGGTATCGGCCAAACACAATGCATTCAAGGAATTCTCAGTTTCCTAATTATACACAAAGTTCGAATTTTAATATAAATAATCTACTTTTCTAATAAATGGAAATACATAATATAAAAAATTTAATTTTCTTATAAATAAAAAACTTGTTCTATTTGTGATATGTTTCTCGGGGCTATACAGGCTAAATACGAGTAACTATAAATTGCCATCTTGCCGGACGTAAAATCTGTTCTTGTTTTTCGACCTTCTCCACAAAAATATTTATAATCGAAATGAACTCATTACACGATAATTTTGTTAATTTTGACATTTTTTGTTCCAAAAGTGTAAAGTTCCATATCTGCATAATTCGTTACAACTAAAATTTTGCTGTTATGCATGCGGGTGGACAAACAAATCTTAATGTGCAAGCAATAAATGTACATATTAGAACAATTATTCACACCTACGTGAAATCTTAGCAATGCACATATTTCTAACATTTCTTAGACTCAAATACTCGTAAAAGAGAAATATCAAATTCTTATCTCAGCTAATTAACAACCAAGCGCAACAACAACAACACCATAGACTGTTATAAATATAATTTTATTTCAATTACTCCTTCTAATCTTAATAATTGTCATTCGTTTTATTATACACAAACACTTCGTTTAGAATGTACAGCATTATAAAAATTTATCACTACAGTTTATATAGTAAAAGAATGCTGTACGCGATATTTGACCATGATTTAATAAAACTTCTACGAGAATAAGAATTCTTAATTTAATTTATTATTTATTTTTTAGTAGTAGACAGTCAATGTTAATAAATTTTATTAAATATACGTTATTTTAAAATAACATTATTTTTAATTAAAATTTTAAAAATTCCATGTTTGCTTAGTTTTGTATATAATTTATTAGTAATTTAGTGGATTAAATTTTTATACGTATGGTTGCTGTTTGCTTAACCTCGTTACTCCAACACAAATCCCTTCTAATTGTACTAAAATTGAATTTACTCTACACACAAATTTTATGGCTAATTGAATCATCTAACAACATAATTACGTGGTTATTATTTCAGCTACTTATCAAAACTATATAAATGTACGTCGGTCAGTGCAGAGTAACATGTATACGTGTACGGACCTTAAATTTGTGGTAAAATTTAGAAATTTTATGAATGTGTATAAAAGTATAGAAAACCACCTTAATTGCCCTCTGACATTTCAATTAACCGGATAACCATGATAGCGTTATACATTTCAATAAAAATTTATAAAAAATTCTCATAAAAATCGAGCACAAAAATTAATACCACTTATTTCTCCCCTAAATAAATAATGTTGTTGTTGTCGGGTTTTCCCAATACCACTCTTCCATATTATATTTTTGTTTTATTTATCCAGAGCACAACACAAAAAAAAATTATATACCTTTTTCAATTATTATATAAATACGGGTTAAATTAATATTGATATTTAAAAAAAATCAAACCAAACGATATAATTTAATTTTGATTTAATGCCTATTTGTACGACCGTATCTGGCAGTCAGACCAGCATAATATTATTACGCTGTTTTTCTGGAAATTTAATTAACGACTACTAATTATTATTTTATATAAATTAATTGTATGTAGCTATTTAGTCACTTAGTTATGGTGATATATGGGCATTGGAATAAATTCGATCGCAATTATAGTGCCACCAACCAAATGCCTAACGTTAATTTAAGAAACACTGTACTAATAATTTAAAAATATGTTTTCTTTTCATCAGCAATTTTAATTTGTTACTTTTGGCATTTAACAAACAAATTAAATTTGTAATTAAAAAACTTATTTACAAAGAAAACATTAACATTTTTGATTTTAAATTAAATGTGACACATACTCGTATTATAAAAAAATATTTAATTAATTTTTTCTTTTTTTTTAATCTCTTGGCAAAAATTAAAAAATTTAAATAATCAAATAAAAGTAATTTAAATAATTAAAGTAAATAAATTTAAATTTTTTAAATCAAATATATATTTAAGTATGATAAGAGAAGAACATTTTGTTTTCTTAGAAAAATAATAACAATAATATTACGAGAGATAATTAATTTTTTTAACAATTTAACGAACATTTGATATATTTAATTATCACATTAAGATTTTTTTTTTCTGTAAGGAAAAAGATATTTATTTATTTATTTTGATGAAAGGTAAATAAATCATTTTTATAATAATAAGAAACTTAAATAATTACATTTCGAATGGAATTTTTTTTTGTGTATATGATGATAATTACAAACAATGGAGATGGCATGAATAAATGTAAATATATATTTTTTTTATTTTATTTGCCTAAATCTTAATACTATATGTAATGAACGTGCTTATATATGTGTGTAAAACAACGGGGAAAATAAATCACCCAATATGATTTTCCCTTGGAAATTTTATTACCTGCTTTTAATTATCGTTTCATGATTAGTGGTAATAATGTTGGCAGTTAAACATAATTTGTGCTTACTAACTCTTGAGCGTATTTTTATTTATTTTTTATTAGACATGAATTTTATTTTTTTACTTGTTTTTGATGAAAATTATGAAGAAAATTAATGTAATAAAAATTTATTAGGATGGGTCTTAAATCTTAGCGAAGGTGCGATGAAAATGAAATGGTTTTTCTAATGAGTACCTAGTATTTTTTGCAGGGTGATCTAGTCACTCTATTTATTCAAAATCGTAACGGGTGGTATAACATTTCTAACGCAATTTTCTACAAATGACAGTTTTCTTCTTTCCTAAAAGTAACAAATGTTGCAGGTAGCTAAAGGGGACCATTTGCTCCGATTGCTGAGAACAATAACCGATTTCCATGGAGAATACACTTATAGTGTTCGTAGATTAAAAATCGAGTGCTAGGGACTAACACCTGACGCAGTAATCAGAACTACGGTCCGAAAATTTATAACTCGGCAAAATCACGAAATATTGCAATTTGATTTTATAAAATTTTGGTTTTCGTAATGGGGAAAATCAGACCAGTTTTACCCTTTTTTGGATACACAAATAGGGGAAATTTAAAACTATTCTCCTTTACTTCAAATAAGGTGGAAAATATAAAGAAAAACTTTTCTATCTTCTGTCCCTCATTTCCAAGAGGTTTTTTTCGTGTTCGTATAAAGATAAGTATTCTTAGAGTATTTTCTTTTTCTGGAACATGTGAATTTTTGTTGACGCAGTACGTTAGTTTCTGGATTAAAGACCAATCTATGGATAATAGAAGCAAGGATAATAAGTGCTGCGCTATTTTTCGAGACATATACAATGATAAGGCAGCGTATATTTTTCACACTAAACGAATTATTGCCAGCTGCGCCATACGGTGAATTTGTGAAGTAAAGTGCAGGTAATACAATTGTTGTTCAAATAATATAGGAGTAAGGGAAAATATAACTGCTTCGAGCGCTACAATGGTCGTTTTAAGTACTAAAGTGCTTCAGTAAAAATTTGTAGCATTCTTAAGACCTTTTCAATAATATGCGACTTGTTTATCCTTATCCGGGGAGACAACATTTTTTTTCTTAAATTTAAGTCCACCGTATACAAATGTGTATGTAAATAACCGCAGTTTGTAATGGTTTTTGTTTTTTTCATGATTCTCATTCGTAATGTACACAATTGTGATCGCAGGCCGGAAAAAGGATATAAAAATGGTGTAAAAAATGTATAAACCCGCATCAGTTGAGAACGGTTGAATCGATTTGGCTTAATCTTTTTTTGTTGTGTTCGCAATTACCAGGAGATGGTTCTTAAAAAAGAAATTTTTGAGAAAATCCGCCAGAAAATTCGGAAAATTCGGAAAATTGAAAAATGATGTTTTTCAGTTGAGAACGGTTGAATCGATTTGACTCAATCTTTTTTGTTGTGTTCGCAATTGCCAAGAGATGGTTTTTACGAAAATTTTTTTTGGAAAATTCACCGGAAAAGTCGGAAAAATCGGAAAACCGAACAATTATGTTTTTCAGTTGAGGATGGCTGAACCGATTTTTCTCATCTGTAATTGCATGATAAGTCAGTGTGCTCAATTCTCAAGAACTCAGCTATGGTCAAGGTATTGCAAAAATGCAAAATCATCATCTGGAACGAGTGGGCAATGGCAGATAAACGGATGAAGGATTTACGAAGTGACCCAAGACCTTTTGGTGGAGCGATGATTCTATTGGCCGACGACTTTCGTCAAACGCTACCTGTCATTCCGAGATCAACAGCTGCAGACTACGAACATGAGAGTCGCATTATAGAACGACTCATCAATTTCTGATTTCTCCAAACGACTGTTGGCGTTTGGCAATGGTCAAATTCCTGTTGATGTTTTGACCCGATTGATTTCGTTTCCCTCGAATTTTTGCATGTTCACGACGCCGAAGGAAGAGTTTATCACGAAAGTGTTCCCGGACATCCTCCAAAATTATATGAACCACGATTGGCAGCGAACAAAAAGGATGTAGACAGTCTGAATTAGTTGATTCAAAACGAAATCGGTGGGGAAATCCGTTGATTGACCAGTCAAGACCATTCAAGCAACCAATACCTGGCCGAGTATTTGAATGCGCTTGATTTGCCGGGAAAAGCCCCACATAACTTGATTCTTATGGTCGAATCTATGTGATAATCATGGTGCGAAATCTGAACCATCCGAGATTGTATAACGGAACGCGATTGGCTGTGAAGAAATTGGCGAATGGGCAAATTCAAAGAAGAGGATGTTCTAATTCCGAGAATTCTTCTGGTTCCAACTGACATTCCGTTCGATATCAAGCGCATTCAGTTTAGCATTCGCTATGACGATTAACAAATCGCAAGGTCAATCGTTGGAAGTGTTCGGAATAAATCTGGAATTCCTGCGTTTTTCTCATGGCAAGTTGTACGTCACGTGTTCGAGAGTTGGCAGACCATCGTTGTTCATTTACGTGGCGGAGGACAAAACGAAAAATATTGTTTACCACAACGCATTGTATTGATTTGCGTCTGTATTCGATTTAATTCCACTCCAATAAAATATATTGAATTCTTATGAATTCCAACTAACTTTAATTCATTTCCACACTGCAAGAAAAAATCCAAAAAACAACTCAATTTTCGAAAGATCGAGATTTCATTCACTTTTCAATACATTAATGTTGAGTTCGGTGAAAAAGTGAATGTGGAATGTCCACTCATCTCAATAGTCTATTGAGAATTTAATTGAGTTTTTTGATTTTTTCTCTTATCAAAATCAATTTTCATGAAGGACCAAAGTATAGGCTCGGACGAAGTTATTTGAGGCGGAACGAGGTTCGATGATAATGGAATAATTTGCCAGTAGCGCCAATGCGATGGATTTTTAAATTTAATTGCTTATAACAAAGTTTTTGTTTGATAAAAAACCTGAATTGATTCAAACATTTAGGCGATTGATGAATATAATTGAAGTTTTTACTAAATATTATTAGAATAACATTACAATTTTCAATAGATTTCAACAAACATTATTGTTCGGTTTCAGCGATAAATTTTTTTTCGAAATTGGTAGGCATTTTGGTAAAAAATAACCAAAGTTAAATAAATAAAAGTAAATTAAAAAAGTAATATTTTTCTAAATAATTCTAAGCACTTCTAATCAGATTTACATAATTAGAATTAGCATTCTGCAAAAAGTTGGAATGTCTCTGGTAAGCATGTCGCTATGATTTTTTGATAGACAAACATGTTTACTTGGTAGGTGTCAACCTGTTGGAAATTCTAATAAGATTTACATAATTAGAATAAGTATTCTGTTAAAAGTAGAAAGGCCTCAGTAATAACGCTTCTAAGAAAATATCTTAAGATTTTCACCGATTGGCGAACATGTCACTTTATTTTTTTTGGTAAATCAACATGTCTACTTTGGCTATGTCAACTCGGTTGAATTCTAATAAGATTTACATATCTGAAATGGCATTCTGCTAAAAGTCAAAATGTCTCAGTAATTAAACTTCTAAAGAAAATTCATATCTTAAGAATTTCGCCAATAGCCAAATAACGGGTGTTTTTTTAAGCCCAACAGAACTTGAAATTGTAAAAAATAACATAAACTATTAAATTGTTTCAAAAGTTTTTTTTTTATTCGAAAGATCAATACATGGCATTAATATTTGAAAATGATTTCGGGCTGTTCTTGACAAAACGCATTCGGGACGTTCAATTTTGGGCCACTTTTTCGAGCACTGCTGGCCGAAAGTCACGAATAACCGGTGACCGTCATGACCGTCATAAACCACTGACTTCACATAGCCCCACAGAAAATAATCGAGAGGTGTCAGATAGCACGACCTTGGAGCCCAATTGACAGGTCCATTCCTCGAAATCAACTTATCGCCAAAATTTTGATCTTAATAAGTCGATGATTGCGGTCACCGTATGAGACGAAGCGCCATCCTGTTGACACCACATCTCGGCTGGATCAATATCATCCATATTTTCAAACAACAAATTATTGATCATGGTGCGGTAACTATCTCCATTGACCGTAACGCGATCCCCGGCCTCATTTTTGAAAAAATAAGGTCCGATGATACCATCAGCGTGTAAACCGCACCAAACGGTGCATTTTTCTGGATGTACTGGAGTATGTAGTGGATTGGTCTCACTCCACATGCGGCAATTTTGTTTATTAACAAACCCGTTAAGCCAAAATTGAGCCTCATCGCTGAACACAATTTGACGATAAAACAACGGATCATTTGCCAACTGCTCTAGAGCCCAATCGGCGAAAGAACGATGCTCATAATGGTCTCGTGGCTTCCATTCCTGCACCAGCTGGATCTTGTACGGGTGTAGTCCAAGATCTTTGATGTTATTACATCCTCTAGAAAGTATGTAGTACGAAATCTATTCACAGTTCGACGGATGGCTTGCTCAGATGGACGATTATGTGCGCCATAAAAATCATGAAGTCGTCTATAAGCTGCCCGAATCGACGACTGATTTTCAAAGTAAATTTTAGTATTTTCGTATCATTGTTCAAGCGTGAATGATGATCTGCCAGAGTATACTGAGATCTGCCAGAGTATATTTTTGATTAAAATTTAATTTTTGTTTTATTTTTTACAAGTTCAAGTTCTATCAGGCTTAAAAAAACACCCGTTATATGGCCACATTTTTTTGATTGACGAACTATGCTTCTTTGCCAATGTCAACCTGTTTTAAATTCTAATAAGATTTACATATTAGAATTGACATTCTGCTAAAAGTTGGAATGTTTCAGTAATAAGGCATTGTATTCATAACTTAAGATTTTCGCCGATTGGCAAACATGTCATGATGATTTTCTGATAGTTTAACATGTCTTCTTTGTCGTTGTCAACCCTGTCGAAATTCTCATAATATTTACATATTTAAATTGGCAATCTAGGTGACATAGGTACCAATCGGTAAAAACCTTAAGATATAATTTTCTTAGAATCGTTATCAGTGAAATATTTCAACTTGAATCAGAATGCTAATTCTAATATCTAAATTTTATTATATTTTCTATAACCAACAGCTAATTTCACTACACATCTTTATTAAATGACCATAATTGTTTGTGTATTATCCTTACTTGCTGACCCACCATTGTCCGGTACAAATTTACTTACTAAACCAATTGCCTTACTTGCTGTCCCACCATTGTCTAGTACACATTTATTTCCTGGCCAGTAATTACGAGAGCGGGTAATCGAGAACCAAGCGCGACCAAAATTTAGGTGTGAACATTTAATATTCATCAAACTTGACGTTTCTAGCATCAATAAAACAAAATAAAATCCATCATAATTATATCCCATTCGTTATAGACCCTATATGCTTTATCTGACAAAAAATGTTGGCTAGAATCTGTATATAGATTCGACGACACAACATTTAGAATCGTGTCCAATTTTATATTTGTTTTTTAAATAAATTCCAATTGTGAAAATAACAAATTTAACAGCGTAATTTTTTTTAATATTTTTAGCACATACTCATTATCATTGGTGCCTTAAACAAACTTGCGGATTGGCCGATATTTATATTATGATTCTTGGCTTGTGGTCGAATATTATACTTCATTCTAAAAATTTCAAAATTTTAACGGATGTTTTAGTAAAAAGTGTATATCCTGGAAACGTCATCCAATACGCGCGAAATATGCTGCTCAACTCAAAAACATTTTAAAAATATCGCCAGAAATTACACTTTAGAAGTGACGTGACGGATTTGAAAGGGTTTTCGCTAATTTGGACACTTCAATTGCTGGAACAAGTATATTTCTAATTTTCATAAATTGCAAACTGCCCAATATAGAACAGCTGAATCATGAAATAAAGTTAAGTTTACCTCCATAACATAACGGTAAAAGAAATTTTGAACATTCTGGAGTGGTAAATTCGAAAACATTAACGTTTTGAAGAAATCTTACTTGCAAATCTATTCGTCGTTTTGGTTAGTAGAGAGCACTTGCTATGTATGTTTGTTCCGGATCTTCTCTCTAATAATTTATTTATTTTAAAATGCGAATTAGATTTACTAATATAACCATAAATGTTTCACTGTGTAATATTTTCACCAATTCGCTACTGTCCCACGAGTAATACGCGAGTAACATATTCAATAATTAAATTACATAAATTATACATTTTTTTTGTCGTACACGATATAATTAATTTTTAATATCATATTTATTCAACCCGACAAAAATTTATTAATCCAATTAAAATTATGATATTAAATATCAAAAACTTGACATTTGCATATGTATGTACTCGTATTTAATATATTGTATATATATATATAATTTCTAATCCGCACATACTGTACACTCGCTTGGCAAATAGCAATCAAATCCATTTTGATAAAAAAAAAAATATATTTATTTATTAAATATAATTTATACGCGATGGTTTTGTATGTATAAAATCCCATTTAATGTAATTAGATCACAAATATTTATGTTATGCCATATAATAATAACATTATCGTCATTTTTGATAAAATTGCAATTTAATATAATATTTGGTGTTGTTGGGATTTTGGTTTGTTTGCATTTTGTGTATAGAGCAGCGATATGCATATAGTATATTGATAATTCGTTACAATGGGTACCAACTTCAAGGCAAATTTCTAATGTTGGTCTTCGTCCCTAATGATAACATGTAACTATGTATATTGTATACGTAAGCAGTAAGTACCCGGCAACTGGTTTAATTTATAAATAATGTTTACGTTACTACTTATAAAAAATGTGTGACAGAACCACAAGGGGTCTCAAAAAATAATAATTATATCAATCCATTTTTAAGGGTAGAAAAATACACAAACATAAAATTATCCTTGAAAAAATAAAATAAAAAAAGATTTAAATAAATTAAATAAATAAAATATATTTGAAAATTTTTTTTAAATAAATAAAAATGATAAATGATTCAATTTTTTGGCAATACATAATAAGTTTGTGTAAATAAATGCTAAGCTATTAATTTATTTATTTAACAAAAAATAAATTTTAATTGTTAATGATTACTTTACCAGTCAGATGTAGCATCAGAATTGTGCGAAATAGGAATGAGTCATTACTAGATGATTTAAGCAATTACTATATACTGTATATCTAAAATGTTGAGGTTAAGAACTCTATGGCCCTGGCGATGGATGGATTAGAGAAGTTTACTTCCTCATTAAATTTAAATAGATTCATCTACATATTGATAAAGATTTTATTTATGACTGAGGCGAATAATTTTACAATAGAAATTAAAGATTAAAACTAATGATTTTAGTACAGGTTTGACCAAAGTCTGTCGGAATCCAAACACTGAACACTAAAACTTTTGTTTTGTACATCAATTTACGAATCTTAGAATATAGTTTACAATGATTCATCAATTGAAAAGTAAGGTTTCGGTTCCACACACATATTGTACAATTCAATGAACAGAAACAAGGCATTGAACTTTCCTCTGTCCCGCTTCTTAATAATTTTGAAAATGTAGTTTAATTTTTTACCAATGAAAAAAAAGTAATATGCTTGGGAGTTTCTGTGAAAAGTCTTTAGGATCATTGCTATTCCCGGTTGAAGCATATTGAAGCAAAACACAGGTGTTCAATAATTGAAGTGACGCAGTCGGACTTAAATGAATTGGTTTATAGGTTCTTCGGCCAATTTAATTAGTGGTTTTAACTTTTATTAAGCAAAATGTGAATTTAGTGTTAGAAAAAAAGCAATAACCGGTAAATTTTGATAGCAAACATTGTCGGAGGTATATACTCTCGCTTTTACGAAAATTTACCGGTTATTGCTTTTTTGCTTACACTAAATTCACACTTTGCTTTATAAAAACTAAAACCACTAATTTAATTTGCATAAGCACCAATAAACCAAATCATTTTAGTAAGAAATTAGAAAATTTATAGGTCTACGAAATTAATAAAATTGTATACAAGCCAAGCAACAACTAACCATCTTCAATTGCGTTCAATGGTCAGTTCCTAATTTACCGGTATTTTAGCAAATAAAGGAAAAAAATATTTTATCTCAAATTTTAAAAAAGTAGCAATAAACACGAAACAATGGAATTAGAATAAAAATTTTAGATAATAAAATAATAATTAATTAATTAATAAACAATTTAACATTTATAATAATTGTATAAAATAGGGCTCCGATTTTTTAACACCCCATCAAAAGGTTTTGACAAAAATGATGATTGAATTCGTTTGGTCATCCTTTGGTCCAGGATTGGTCACTAGTTTTTATCGTTTGGTCACTTACGACTAAACGGTAAATAAATAATGAAAATTTGTGTTATAATGGTTGAAATCCATTTTTTAGCCTTACAAAAGTTTACCACTTGTAAAATTGAATTAAATTGCTTTAATGAAAAACACTTGTAAAATTTCCGTAGAGTGACGTAAAATTTCCTTAAATTTCTTCTTCAGTTCCTTTTTTACAACTAAAAACAAGTAAATATTATCACTATAAGGAAATTTTATAAGTGTTTTTCATTAAAGCAATTTAATTCAATTTTGAAATGAAAATTTCAAAAAAAAAAAAAAAAAATTTCCCAGGTAGCCGCTCATTGCAAGAAAATCATACCGTTTTTATCAAATTTCGTTAGGTAATCGTTAGGTCAGGATTGATCACTACATTTTGACGTTTGGAGAGACTTTCTTTTAATTTTGCAAAATGAAATTCCCAAATAAGCGACGAACCTGATTTTATTGAATTAATACAATTTTGATTTTGTTTTTCCCGAATATAAACTGACCCATTGGTGGCTAAACGCTAAAATGTCATGATCAATCCAGACCAAACGATGGCCAAATGAATTCAATCATCACTTTTGTCAAAACCTTTAGATGGGGTGCTAAAAAGGCGGATCCATAAAATAGATTTAATATTTAAATTTTGTGCATCTACCTCAGTTCGAAAAAAAATTTTGCTCCCATCGTTAAGTGACAATTATTTTAGGTTTCTTTTAATAATAATGATCGTGAGGGAAATAATTTATTTCCGAACTCCTTGAATTAATACGTTATATAGTTATATGTAGTTTTATTATTTAGACAATAAAAATAACTTGAGGTTAAGAGTTTGTAATATTATCATAAAGTGAAATTACTCAACTATCCATAAAGTGAAATTGCGTTTCAACATTAACCTCTTGTTTTTTCCAAGTTTTATTCAAAATTTGAATTGTTGTTGTATTTTAATTAAAAAAATTAAAAATGAAAAGATATCAGCTGAGTTGGAATAAAATATCATTTCTCTTTGCGAAAAAGGATATTCTCTGAGGAAAATTGCCACGCAGTTACATGTCTGTCATAGAACAGTACGCAATGTAAACAACACTAATGATTTGGACAAATCAAATGATTATGTAAAGGACGTCCACAACTTTTAAATAGTAACTCTCGTGCAATTGATCGACTTTTATACGAAAAAGAAAAACTACAACAATCAACTAATAAATACACCCCAAAAAGCTGCTAAGGAGTTGGACAAAAATGTTAGTGAGTGGACAGCTATGCGAGCGTTGCAAAAATAAGGTTTGCACTCGTAAACAAGAAAAAACCAGCCTTATGCAGCAAAACTATCAAATCGCGGTATTTCATAAAAATTGGTCTATTGACGATTGGAAAGGATTTATTTGGTCTGACGAAACGAGAATAAAACGATATCAGTCAGATGGGAAGTGCTACTACTGGAAACGGCCACATGAAAAAATAAAGAAACATCATGTACGGAAACGATGAAGCACGGTGGTGGATCGTTAATGGCCTTGTATGATTCAAGAGCATTATGCGAAAGGAAGAATATTTAAATATTCTTAAAGAAAACCGAGTGGAGTTTGTGGATGAATGTGCTTATCCGGAGAAAGAAATCGTTTTTCATCACGATGAAGACTACAAACACACAGCTAAAACAGTGCAAAAATGGTTAAAAGATCAGAAATTCTAAGCTATGAAATGGCCCGCTCAAAGTCCAGATATGAATCCGGATATCAAGCGTCGACTAAACGAATATTCGGTGAGGCGCCTAAAAACGTAGGAGAAGCTATATGTACTAAATTTAGGAGAATGATACCCCACCGCAAGAAGGAGAGAACGCCCGTTGGTCTACTTAAAGCAAGCAGATTTGAATCAAGTAATGGCAGAAAAAATAAATATAAAAAGAAAGAGAAAATAAATATTAAAAAATAAAGATAAGTTAAGAAAAATTAAATGAAACACAAATTGGGAGAAAAAAAAATTTAAAAATTATAAATACTCGATAAAGCATTTAAGTCAAATCGATAAGAAAAAAGTTGATAAAAAAATAAAATAAAACTTAAGCTTATTGGATTGTCAACTGGTACCGAATAATAACTTCTTAATGGTGAATTTGCTAATGTGGTCGTTCATGCACTTCACGATATGGGGACCAAACCAGACTAGAATACTCGAGCAGGGGCCGGACAAATGTTCATATAGAGAGCCCTCGTAACATAAGGGTTCAAAAATTCCTTAGATCAGCGTTTCACAAATCCAAGCGAAGAGTTTGCTCTGTTGACAATAAAATCGATGTGATCTCTAAAGTTAAGTTCGCGGTCCCAAATTACCGCTAGGTCCCGTATGGTTAAAACTTTTACGATAACAGCACTATTGATGGCATACTCACGACTAATGGAATTTGTGCATTTTCTTGAGTATGTTAAGCATTGGCATTTACTCACATTCAGATCAAGATTATTTTTAGTACACCCAGTCATAAAGTTATTGAGGTCATTCTGCAATAGGTTAACATCGGTGGAACATGAGATTTGTCTGTAAATTTTCATATCGTCTGCATAAATAGAAATTGACGAGTTTTGATCATGAAATCGACATCATTGATGGACAAGATGAAGAAAAAGGCCTAATATGACTGCCTTGTGGTACCCCGAAAGTACAGAATTGGGGTCCAAAACCAAGCGTCCGGAGTTTAAACAAAATTATCTTATGGGAAAGTTTTTGAAATAATAGAAGGCAATTCATCGGGGCCAGCGGAAAAATCATCTTTTAGCTTGTTAATGCTCCTTACCACAGTTTCAAGATCGATTTGAATGGTGACCGGAGACGCTCGAGCGCTGTTATTCATGTAACTGAAGTCGGCCGCATCAGGCTCAATATCATTATTGGAGTGGGCGCTACTAAAAAAATTTGCAAAAAAGCCAGCAATGGTCTTGGGGTCACCAGAACAATGATCGCCGAACTTCATCGTGGAAGGATATCCATCTGATTAGTGATGTAATCATCATAGAATTCATGACACATGATCGAAATGCATTGTAAACGTTCACATAATTTGAGTAATCCGAGTCCAATCCAGTCTTTATGAATTTTTTCCAGTTTTTGTTTCTTTGATTGCGCGCGCAGTGATCGCAATTCTCCGTTGTACCAGGGTGGAACTACTAGTTTGTGTCTTCGTACAGTATAGGGAATGGACTGTTGAAAGCATTTAACCATCGCGACAAAAAAATTGAGAGTTTGGGCTTCCAAGTTGTAATTATTATCAAACATGAAGTTAAAATCGACGTTAGCTAATAATTCATTAAGCTTCTTAAAATCGGCCTTACGGAAATTAAAACTGGGTAAAGTTTCGTAATTAATGTTAGCTCTATATAGTTCGCTGGAAAATGAAATTAATAGAGATGAATGATACAAATCAATTGTACTGAGAACTAGATTTGTTTCTAAGACGCTGCAGCCATTTGTGCCGGAAGAGAATACTAAGTCAAGTTGCCTGCTAAGATTATTCTTGACGTTACTGATCTGCATCAAGCCGGAATTAGAAAAATTATCAGTAATCAAAGTAGACGAATGGAATAAGATTTCACATGACTCCAACGAAGGGCTTGTCGAGATTATGTCCGATTCTAATTTTGTGTAATATGTCTTTTTAATTAATGGAATTATTATTTTTTAAGTAAATCTTAGGAATAATATTACAAACTTGTAACTACAACTTATTTTTACTGTCTTAAGAATAAAATTATAGCTATAGAAATTAAAAACTTAATTTTTTTAATTATGTATCCATTTTTGCTCGCCACTGTATATAAATGTGTTGTGAATATGTGTTCAACTGGTCGAGTCTAAAAAACGCGGCGCCCAAAGTTTACTATATTCTCTCTAGACATTTGCCTCTTCCTAATATATAATACTGAATATAAATGTAAAAACAAAACCACACAGTATTTTGGTATATAAAATAGGGGATGGAAATTTTACTGGTTTTTTATTACACAATCAAGTAACAGTAAAAAATAAATAAAAATCCGAAATTTTCTAAATTAAATCTAATTTTATGTTAATTTGTCACAATTTAAATTTTTTTTGTGTGATTTTTTTATAAAATCACATGTTAAATAAAATAAACCAGTTACGCTATTTTATATAAGTATAAATATTTGATCATGTTTGAATTTATAATCATGAAATGTGCTTCGAGGGATGTGTATACATGGAAATATTATCAATAAATTTATATGGCAAGCAATTTTAAAGCTGAATATTTAAAATTATAATTTTTACTGTATAATAAATACCTTATCACTTTACTATATGTATATATGTACATATATATTCTGCATACATAGTAATTATTTTATGCCTATAAACATTTTTGACATAATACACGTCTTAAATTATATCTCATATTTCAAAAGCATATTTGTGCAAAATAAAATATAATTACAAGTGTTTATTTTAATTATGCTATATTTTGTTGTTTTATATTTATATAAATAAGACGTAACATAATAATAAAATAAAAGTTTTTGTTAATTTAATTTTTCATATTTAACCCTATATACAGCAACGTTTGATATATGAAACATTCACCTACATAGCATGTATAATACGACGCGGTACGATGTGCTAAAACGTCATACGTATATAAGAAATATTTTATTTTTAATTCTCTCTCAAAACATCATAAACAGTTTCAAATGTCAAAAACAAAATTATTATTTTTTGTTTTTCTATATACATTTTCAGTTTTAATTAAAAATAAAAATATAAATATAAAAATTGTTTGTTGTATTTTTAATTTTATTTAGGTGAAAATGTATCATATAGTTGATTGGGAAATAATATTGTTGGGAAATGAAATACGTTATGCTGTGTATTATGTTGTGAGAAACATAACTTTTTTTTAATTCTGAACACGATGTGTTGTTGTCTTTTGTCAAATTAATTAAGGGATAGATTGTTTACAAATGTGATAGATTGAAATGTATGTCTGTGCGTATAGTATGTCATGTTTATTGCGAGCGAAGGAGGGGAAGTTTAAGTGTGTCAATTTTATAATGTGTAGTGTGTGGATGGCTTATTAAATTAAATAAATTACTTATAATATTTTATTTTATTTTTTTATTTCTAGGTAAGTTTATCAAAATGGTTGTTAAATCCAGTAATTCTCGTATGGCAAATGAATATACCGTGAGTAAACAAGTACGTATGTCCGCATAACATTATTCTATAATAATTATTTTAGTTGATAGAAAAAAAACATGTATTCATCTTAAAAAAAAAGTCAAACTATGTTGGGTAGAGTATTTAACGTTATGTTCTTTTTTCGAAAACGAAAACTGTCATCGTAAATCATTTTACACATATTATAATACACAAAAGGATTAGAAAAGATTGCTTTATTCTGTTTTTAATATGTCATATATAATTGCATGTCGTGAGAAAAGATATTCAATTCTAAAAATAAAACGATCTTTTAATTTTTTTTTTGTATTTTCGTTGTTGTGTCTTATTCTTGAGTTTATAATTTTTATGTGTATATATGCAAAAAGTGTAATAAATTACAATAATTTTCTTTTTATTGATGGTAAGACATTTCAAAGTAAAACGATTTTATTTATTTTTAAATTACATAATTGACTGTACTGGGTGATATGTAAAATTCTGATCGCTGCCATAGTACCAATTTGAAGGCTGCAGTTAGTGGACTATAATGCAGTATTTTCTCTCAATTTCCTTTAATAGGAAAGGCAAGGTCCTTAATTATCCTGCAGAAAAATGAGGATGTTTATTGCTTTATAGTTGTTTAATATCAAAAATCGTAATCAGAAATGTAAAACTAAGAATATTGAGAATTAATTAGTGTGACATTCTTGCAAAAAACATCAAACATTTCCCCAGATATGAGTGAAATGCTCTACTTATCATCATAATTATAGGACTATTGAGCCTATTCAAATCCCAGTAAAATTAAAATTGTCCATCAGGCAATACTTACTGTATGTCATCTCAGGTAACCTATACATAAACTTTGAAGTTTCCTTAATCTATTTTATTTATTGGTCCAAATATCTTTTAACAGTTCTTATCTTCATAATTTAGATATAGACGAGGGCGTCTTCAAAAAGCTCAGGGCCGATGCGCATATGGTTCACTATTGAAAAGAAGCGGAAAATTACTTCTTTTGATTGATAAATTCAGCAGCTCATTTTGATTGGATCGAGCTGCATGGGTAGTCATTTCCGAAAATGTATACCTAGAATCGTAGTTTCTCTGCGAGTGTGACCCCCGTACATCAGTAATTTTTTTTTAAAATATTTTGTTGTTATTCAGTTGGTTGCCCTATAAAAAAAATATCAAACAAAGTATTATTTTTTTAGTAACATAAATTAAGCACAAACAATTTGGCGATTGTTGAGCCACATTTAAAAATTTATTTTGGAATAAAATACGAATTCGTTAGAAGATTTTTAAAGTACGTTTTGTACCGCCGTCATTTTTGTATTGTGGTATCGTTGCTTTTATCTCTAGGAACAAATAGTTCCTTTGCCTACGAAAACCTTCTTAAACCCCCTAAAGTCCCATATAATCACAACCAAGTCAATTCTGTTTTGTCTAATCCGGCTGACGAGCGATTTTCAATTTTCTACCTACTTCTATGACGAGTTTTGGATCTTGAAATATTTTACGACTCGTTTTTAATCCGTTCCCGCTGACATATTACAATTTATAGGACGGTTTATCTCCATAATGCCGATGTACACGGACTTTACAATCAATATTCGTTATAAATTCGCGTTCATAAATTTCGTATACGCAGATAGTGGAATCGCAGCAAGACGAGTCGATGGAATTTATCTGGGCATACGCGAAAAACGTATTTTAGATTAGAACATAATACTCACTCTTTCATATGCGAGTCGCGCTCTGTTTTAGGGACAAATGGTTTGTGTCAGATGTGCAGAAGTATTTATGATGTGGTAAAAGTATAGTTATGAATCTTCCTGTGACGCGTACACTCTATTGGCGTTCCAAATTTAGTGTTGCTTATGTTAAAGTATTTATTTTTGATCTTTTTTCGATAGGGGGGGGGGGGGGGGGGGTGCATAATAAATTTTTAACGTTACCGAGCTTAACGTTACGGGCTTTTAACTTTACCGGACTCAGTATGTATACGTTTATGTATTGTTAGTCGATCCTTATTGATGAAAACTTTTGACATTCGGGACACGATAACTCTAACATTAGCATGATTTGTTTGTCATTCTTTAGGTGGTGAGAAAATATGAACGTCCAATCGCAGCTTTTGCATTTGTGGGGTCCCGTGGATGAATGTGTGTGATACATGAAATTATACATTTCGAGTTCTTCTTTTTTTTTAAATGAGCCGAAATTTATTTATTTAGTTTCGAAATTGTAAATTAATAAACAATTTGCACTCGTCAGTGTTTACACCTCAAATTATCGAAATTCGATTTACAAACTTGACACTCGAATACATTATCCTGTTCGATATTTCTCTCCACAATCGATGCAACCTCCTAGTCGACTGCTTGTATTTTAATAGCATTTTGACTTATTTCAAATGCATTTTAAATTAAACTACCAAATCTTTATGCTGCCATCTGTAAGAAAATTTAGTAAGTTTCTTGAAAGAGAATCTAAGAAAGCATTAAATTTTTGTCAGTTGATCATTTGCCAGTCGATTTGATGTGACATGGTAGGATCATAATAGGATTCAATCCGTTAACGTCTAATTTGCACATTATAGAAACTATAGATTTTTTAATGTGGTCAACGATCGTCCCCATAATTTGACTTTGTCATTTGAATGAAATCAATAAAAGTATTTGATGATTCAAGTGTTTGCAAATTGGAAATATAATTTTTTTCTTCCGGATTTTTCAATTGTTCATCATTCTCGTGACAATAGAGTATTTCTAATGGACCAACGTTGGCTTCTGAGTTTTCTAAAATAGAACGACTTTTACAGAACACCAATGAGATTATACTATGCCTTTATCCAATTGACCAATCTTTTAGTATAATTTAGATCATAGAATTTTATTGTTCAAGTCCGATTTTATAAAAAATGATAAAAGCAGAACTGATATTTTTTATCTTAATATGCCATAATAACTTTCTTTCAAACTTCTTTGAAAATGTGTACAACTAAACTTTATTGGAAGAACTTTTTTCTCTGTCGATTACGACATCAAATATTTACAGCCACTTCTCGCAACCATAGCGAACAACCAACACCAACAAATATTAAAAATATGGCAACATAAATTGAAAATCAAAAATATTATTTGGTACAGATCAACCAGGGGTCGTGTTCCAAAAGTCGATATCGAGTGATGTCGAGTGATTTTGATTTTAGTGATAGTAAAAAGTGATCACGCTAAGGTGCTAAAAATTGTCAAAAATATTTATTTTTTTAAATGTAATTTTAGGAATGTTCTCAAACAAATTTTGTATCCTGTGTAGGAAGTGAAAGCAAAATAACTATCACCATAAAGTGATCGCTAAATGGTGACCATTTTGATGATAATTACCATAAGGAATACCATTTTCGAAAAGTGATAACTGATTATCACTTATCAGCCCTGTATTGTATGATATTGGGTAAAGTAGGCAGCATAAAACAGAAATTATTAATTTTTATAAAGTCGCGGAAAGGGCAAAGGTCTTCAAATGGAAAATAATTAAAATTACTCAAATTACTCCTTATATTTTCAATGACACCACTTGGCAAATTAGTGCTTCTAACGATCACGAAATATCAAATTAAATCACTTGTTCTAGTATAACACAATTTATCCAACATACTCTGTATGCTATCGTTTACATATAGTTTTGGTCGCTCACCTGTTTTTAATTTCAGACTAGTTAGTAGAAACGCACGTACACATTTCAAATATCATTTCACGTGTGCGATTATACATTCTCGAAATGAAAATGAAACAAAGTTGTACAACATGGGAAAGGATAAAATTCTAAACCCCGCATCTCAAACTATTAAACTCGAATGGTATATACGTTTTCCTACATCAAAAAGTTTTTTTTTTGTATACAAAAGTTAAAAACAACACAAAATAATAATAATTCTTTAAAAGAGCGATAAAACAATCCAGAAATGTACGTAAAAGTTTTTGTTGTTGTATTTGTTGTGTGTGTGCCTGTTTATTGTAGTAGAGGGTATGGAAAGATTTATGCGCGCTTAAACATGAGCCACCTACCACTACTACCGGCACTCCACATTAAACGTTTTATTTTCTGCTATGCTTTTTAATTTCGGTTGATAAAATCCTAGCCGAAAAAATAAAATAATTAAATCGTAGCTCATATACACACGATAAAATGTTTTAAATTAAATAATTATGTACACAACTGTGCGCCTTAAAGTGTTAATACATCATGTATGCGATGCATTTAATTACCCACTTTGAAAGGTAATTGCATGTAAGATGCACACACATAGCTTTGATATAATTAGCATATGTATGTGTGCCGCCATTGCAATTAAAATGTGTACGGTTGGTGACGTCCTAATGTTTTTACTTGTGAACGGCATGCATGAAAGAGTTAATTTTTACTAATATTTATTTATTTTAATTTATTAAAATATCCGGTTAGCGAAAAAATTCAATATAATCACAATAACAATTAGTAGGCGGTTGTTTTTCAGTTTAAGATAAGTAACACTACAAGTAGCTGGAATTCGTATATAGCACTGTATTTACTTATTTATCTTAATTTTTTTGTTAAATGTCATGTTTAAATTTATTTTAATTATTATGTGATAAAAATAACAAATATGTTAACCTTTTTGTGTTTTCTATTTTAATGTTTAGTTCCTGCTTACAGCGCACATATTATATGATTAAATAATTGTTTGGTTGGTTTCGCTAGACAATCGCTTTCAATGTGGCGACACGTTGGTTCTATATGTGAGAAACTAATTACATTGCAAAGTCGGCACGACTCCCATGAAAATCCATCAATCAGAAAGTAAGGAATGTGTAGTCAGTTTACAGTCTAGCCATTATCTTAAATTATAAGCATTTCGCGACAGTAAGATTGCAAGTTAAAGGGCCAACATCAATTTTATCAAAAATGGTTTTCAAAGCTCCTTCATCACTGAAGTTTGGTTTCATTATATTGCCGCATTTTGTATTCGCCTCATATTCCAAGTTTCTGAGTATATAGTGTACCGTGGTCATAAACACGTAAAACCGATTAAAGAAGTGAATACAATAATGATAATCGATTTGATGGTTATTAGCAGATGCAGATTTGAAACCCATAAAAAATCGGCCTGCCTAATGGCGTCGAAGAAGTTTTTGAAATATTTAAACCAGAAAAATCAAAGATTCGCGGAATGTCATTTATGCAAACGATACTCGTTTTTGATCGAAACTAACGAGCAAGACCACCCCTACCTGTAAATGTAATACTGTAGTTAACAACAGTAATGAAGTGCACGTTTCCAATTTTGAAATTAGAAAACGTGTAAAATATTTTAGATCTCTTCCAACTACTATCAAATTCCATGTGAGACTTCATATCGAAATTGAAGAAATTGGTCATCTGTCAATCCGCCATAAATGTTGAAATTAAATTCTACTCTCGTAAAAATAATGAACTTTGGGCACAGGTTATACTACCTTTTAACTAAAAAATAACACTAAAAAATTTTGAAGTTCTCGTTCAGCAGCCACAAGCTATCAAATGTTACTCAAAGTTGAATATGATTGTGAAATGCACACCAAAAATTTTCCGTGTTAACATTTAAAAAATTCGGTTTAAATTCGGAACTTTAAACTACTCAAAAGTACAAAGTACAAGGTACTCAAGTATAAATGTGACTCTGTTAATATCTTTAGGACTTCAGTTATTTGATTGTTTAGACAATCAATCGGGTTCATATAGCTTATTTGGGAAATTCAATTGCGTAAAATTCCATTTGGCGAAAATAACAAAATTTCCAAAATTGAAACTAGAGAAGTTTCACATTTTGAAAAGCAGGGCGTAAAAAATCTTTCGAACAAAACAAATCAAATTTGGCATTCGGGATATCGGTGCGAGGGAGAATTTTAAACTTGTTGTCATTTGGTAACCTTTCACCTATTTAATGTTTTTAAAGATAATTTGAGGCCATAGTTTCAGAAATTGCTTGTTTTTTATAGCACTCGTCAATCAATTTTAGAGCACGTTTTTGAAAGGCTGGACTTAGATTGAATATTTTGTACGAGGGCCAAAAATCTAAATTTCTGCCTTTATGGTAACACGTTTGATTATAAATGATCTGCTGAAGTACTGTCCGCTTATTGATATACTCTGGTGTTACAATACGCTTTAAATTAATTGAGCTATTTGTTAGATGCTTTATTTCCTTATTCGATGAAAATTCATTTCAACTTGCTACCATAATATTGTGGTAAACCCATATGTGCCCTCTACTTGTGCCAACTCAATTAAAATTGTAATGGAGTTCTCATATCCTAAACGACATTAATGTGAAGAATAGAATTTCTTAGTAAATTTAATTCTAAGAAAATTCATATCTCAAGATTTTCACAATGTATCAAAGGTAAACCAATTTTAAAGCCTAAATTCTACCCTAGCGGAAAGTCTGCTCCTTAAAATAATTGCTTGGTTGTAAAATATTTGCTAACTATGAAGAAGTGGACTCTGTGGTTGATGGATATTTTGACGAGCTCGAAGGTTCGATTTTAGTAAAATAAAGTGTCGAAGTTATTGAACATCCCTGGAATCAAGCAAAAAAAATTTTCAATATTATTGGTTCAAATCAGTTTTCAAAATTTAATCGGAAATATCAAATTTTGGTAAAAAACGGGTTTCACTGGTTCGGCGTCTCTATAGTCCAGATAAATTGAGTGATCCGAATGAAATTTCATATAAATCGGGAGATCCTTGCGGTATAGTGCACAAATCTGTGTATTGGAAGTCTCAGCTTCCAGGGGAGCTTTTTAACAAAATTCTCCTAAATTTATTTTTCCCTTTAGAAATTTAGTGTGGTGTATTCTAGAGTTATTTACATGAGAAAGCTCACACCCCATGTACACCTCTCTATGATTTTGCTTCCTACTATTTTTTTGAGTGGACAGTCTAGTCTGGTATATATTTTATTAACTAGTGGCTCACCTCCAAATAAACTCAAATAGTTAATTAATTGTTTCCCGGTTGATGTTTTGTATACCAATTTTAAAAAGGCATTTGACAAAATTTCTTAGATTTAACTGAATGTATTCAGCTTCAGTTAGTGGAGTTTGTTAGTGTCCACCAGTGGCGTATGCCATATTGAATACAATCAATAATTAAATCAATACAACAAACGAGCACATGTTCAAACATTTTTCTAATGAAAATCCATTGGAAAACCAAATCATTTAGAATGTATTTCAAAATGAAAAATGTCGTAATAAAAAATAAATGGCATGGTACAATTATACAGCATACCAGGCACCTCCTAATAACAATTTCATTATCTCTCTGATATTAAATTCCTAACATCCCACACTATTCGAAATATAATTAAAGTATCGAAAAGTCGGACCATATGTTGCACCATTCGTAATTTTCGGCTTTAGTGGAGTAGGACAAAACGAAACCAAAAAAAAAAAAAAATAATTATAAATTGAAAAATTATCTATATCACGTATGGGGGGTGATAAACTAATTATCCTTTTTAAAAGGATTTTGGTGTGTGAGGCCAAACAAAATAAATAACTGTTAATGTGTTACGTATATGGATATCTCCCGCAATGTGAATTATACATATAAATCATAAATTCATGTATGTTTATATAGGTAATGCAGCATAATGTCATCATGCCATGCCATCAAGGAAATATGATTCGCGCGCAAATTTGTCATGTGTACGAAACATAATTTTTGTGTTATTTATTTAAAAAAAACATTTTTATGTGTCATTACAAGCTGTTCGGTTTTGATTTAATTGTGTAATTGTGTCCGCATGTGTGTTTCAATTATTTTACTTTGTTTGTTTTCATTTTCATTTGAAACCGTCGTCGATGATGTCATTATTGTTGTTGTGTAGTTATGTATTATGTTTATGTATACAACATGTATAATATATAAAATATATGTTGCAGCTACATGTTTGTTATTATATGTAATATACATAAAAAATGAGAGAGGCCGTTTTGTCATATGATAGTGATAATTTAAATAAATTAATTATATTTTTGTTACATTTACAAAATAAATTTTCTTAATGAATACATTAATTTTTATGGTGGCGTAGAATGTAACAGATTCTGGAAAAGAAATTGAGTTGTGTCATGCAACATGTAATTAATATATTGGTCGCGGTGCTAATAGCTGAAATTTCAAATTAGTTACTTTAATAAATGTACACCTCTATTTCGACTATTAAAGGAAATCGAATATTTTAATTGTTTGTCATTAACTGCCAATAAATCGTCCAAGTAAGTATACATCACAACAGAGCTTAATGTAACAGATAACAGATGTTACAATTCCAAAATCAAAATATGCCGGTAATCGTTTTTCTGCAAATAATGAAAAATAAAATTTCTAAGAGAGGCTAATTGAGATGCCGAAATAAAATAAAGGTATCACTACAACATTAACTATGACAATTTCAAAGACATCTAAAACAGTGATATCGCTCCAGGAGGGAGAGCCAGAAGATGTCAGATTCGATAATCAAGAGTCTGGGGCCTGTTCTACGTCGTCCATCCATTGAACAGATGGCCTGTCTTATTGTCTGTCTTGAGCCATCCCAGCCTTGATAATTTAATTATTCCAATTATATCAAAGTTGTTCCGAACATTTCTGATCACGAGACACAGACGCATCCTGTACATTGCTGCATCTTTAATAGGGTCTAATCTCATACGTACTAATTTACGATCAAAAACAGGTAGCTCTTCGCTGTCCCGTGTTGTTAGTATCCAAATGACTTCTGGTCTTAACAGCGTGAAAATATTAATGTGAGAGTAGGTTACCGAGCATTGGTAGTCTGCTGCGATCCGTGACAATATATCTGCAGAGACTGAGTTTTGCATATTTACCATCGATCCCAGTTATTTAAATTCATTCAATATTTTATTGCGTGTCGCCTGTAAAAAATTTTCCAAGTGTTGATCTTCTCGAAATAGCCTTTTATTTGGTTTTCGCTTCATTGATATTCAGGATACTCCATATTGCGTTCTTCAGAATACTATCTTCAGTAATATCCTCAGAGAAAGGGTTTGATCGCTCAAAATGCACTCGCTACAAATTGAAAACGTGTCAGTAACTATGATGGCTAAAACCTTATAGCCGGTATTGACCAAAGTTGTTCCACGAAAGTTGCTCAAATTCAGTTGGTCTTTCTTTTTATGTAGTGAACAAACTATAGCTACTTTTCACTCGTCTGGTATCCTCTCTGCGGACCAAATGAATGAAAGCAACTCAAGCATGCGGTAGAAGAGGTAATCGCAGCCGTTTAGGAGTATTTCGTTACAGATGCCATCCTCACCAGGTGCCTTGTGATTTTTCATTTTGGATATGTCTCATCACACTTTATTGTAAGATGGAGCGGGTGGTGGTTCGCTGGTGGATAACGTCTATCTATATTTAAGAATGATGAGAAATAAAATGGCCACACAGTGTTTGTGTTCATTTGTTCATCTCCAGATTCAATACGAATGGAGCTACTTTGTGGATGGATGAAAGCGGTATATGTCTCTTAAACTGACAGTTTCGATTTTAAGTACTTAGATACGACTATAAACTGAAGCAGCAGCTATACAATACATTGACGCGTCTGTTTAAGTCTAAATATCGGGATGCTTTTCAAATTAACATCGAATACATATTTAATAAGCCGGACTAAATTCTAGGATATGCAAACGACATTGTACTTCTTGACCGAAGACTTAGCTGTATCAAAGATCAAAGACAGCTTCATACCGTTCGATCGCTACGCAAATCGGCTTGGTTTGAAAGTGAACAGCCGTAAAATAAAATTCGTATCAACACATTAACATCTTTATGGAAAATATTGGAAGCGTCGATCATAATTTTGATAGCGTAGAAGACTTCAAATAAAGCCTGTGCTTGCTTTCGGAAGCGAGAACAGGACCCTGACCTCTATAAAATGTTGTCTACTTTCAAAAAGAAGGTCATTCGTTCCATCTTTGGTTCAAATAAAGTTAGGGACAACGAATATCGGATTTGTACGAACCATGTGATAAAGCGAGTTTGATACAGCGATATCATTGGATTGAATTAATCCAACTGAATTAGATGGCTAGTTGCAAGGTTCCCACAACAACAGAAGATAAAAATAGTATTCCAGTAACAACCAACCGGTGTACGCCGTAGAAAAAGACCATAGTCTGAATGAAATGGTAAATTCGATTAACCCAAAATATTTGATATAGTTTGTGTTATTCTCAATCTCTCCGAGAAATAGGAAAGGATAACAAGAAACACAAAGTTTCAGGATTTACCTGATTTATTACCAATTTCATACGATACGTTTCCAATCTTATTTAAAGTAATACCCGGGACAAACTTGAAGGCTAGTTTTCCATTGTTTAGATGCATTACTCTTCACAAAGTTTCGTGCAAAAACTTCCTGGCCAACAATAAAAACCCTGTTCCTAGCACGAAGATTATAATTAGAAGTATTCTGTTCTGTTGCGAAGATGACTCAAGACAATTTTGCTTTTCAAGAGAGAAGCTTGTGCTGGCATGGATCGTATTCCTTAGTGCACCTGCAATATCATCGAGATACTCATCCCAACGTTGGTGGTTGTCTTTTATATACGCTCTAATAGCCGACAGAACTGACCGGTTAACTCTTTTGACTGCGTTGGCCTGCGGAGAATATTTAGCAGTAAAATCGTACCTAATCCCATATTTTGTTACTAATGACTCACGTACATAGGTTCGAATCAAACTGGGATCCGTTGTCGGTTAGTATGCTTTCTGGAACACCAAAAAGATGAAATATTTTCTTTTCTAGTATCTCGATAGCTTTCGCCGAGGGCGCTGAGTGGATTGAAAATATCAATCGGAATCGGCTGTACTTATCCAATAATATGAATATGTGGGTCAAACCGTTTCTCATTTGTGGATAGGGTCCCAGAAAATCCAAGTAGATGTCACACCCATTTATAAAATCAAGTACCTGCTTATTCAACCGAGGAGGCCAATGATAATATTTTTCAGTAAATTTACTATCTTTTCTATACCTTGATGTCCCGCGTTTGTGCTATTCACGTTTAGCTTGATGCAAGATATATATTGAATCTGGGCCTGGTGAATACACAGATCTGGTTTATGGGTCTAAATCCTTTAATCGAAGTTGTTGCTTTGACAGTTACCGATTAGTCTAGTTTCTTATAGTGCAATTATAATGTGCTTGTTCTGATACTCGATCGAAGAGTTGGTGGAGGCTCTGCAGGTGGTTTTTCGTTATAGATTCGACCAAATTTTTATTTGAATCGATAAATCAACGTTTGCAAAGATTATTACATGTAAATTTTGGCCTCAGCTAAATTTTCTGTGATCCATGTGAGATGTTCAATTATTTACCGATGATTCCACCGGCCCTAAACCGCACCAAACAGTGGTTTTTTACATACGGATACGATTTGGTGGATTAACGACGGTTCAATAATGTGAAATTGGTGCGAAATTTTGTCATAATGGCTTAAATTGCTTGCTGAGTAGGTCGATTATGACGACCATAAAATGAACGAGTTGGGCGAAACACATTTTTCACTGAGCAAGAATTTTGATAATAAATTTCAATAATTTGAAAAAAACGTTGTTCGACTGGTGTAAGTCTTTCCATGATGAAGACGCTCATCACGCGTGATGTGTCAGAAACAAATAACGGGTTGGGCAAAAGTCTCGCTAGCCGCTACCATTTTGATTGCGCGCCATCTTGGTTATGTGACGTTTAGCTCAGTTTCGCTTCAACCATTGTGTTGTGTAGACGCCATAATGGATAAATATACGCCACAACAACGAGAAGAAATAGTGACAATATTTATTGAAAATAATCGTTCCATTATTGCCACTCAGCGGAAATTTCGTCAAAAATATCCTAATCGTCCAGTGCCTCACAAAACCACAATTTATCGTTTACATGCGAATTTTCGACAGTACGGTACGACAGCAGACAGACCTCGTTCTGGAAGACAACGGACGTCTCGTAACGCTGAAAATGTGGCTCTGGTGCACGATAGTGTTGCAGAGTCTCCAGAAACATCAATTCGGAGACGTGGTTCCCAGTTACACATTTCTGCACGCAGTTTAAGGCGAATTTTGAAAACTGATTAGAAAATGTTCCTGTACAAAATTCAATTAATCCATAAATTACTACCGAGAGATCATGATCAACGAGTTGAGTACAGTAATGCAATCCTAAGGCTGTCTGGTGAAATTGAAGATTTTTCGTCTAAATTGATAATGAGCGATGAAGCACATTTTCTTCTCAGTGGCCACGTCAATAAACAGAACAGTCGGTTTTGGGAACACACAATCCTCAATTAATTGATGAAACATCATTGCATCCACTAATAACAACTGTATGGTGTGGTATTCATGCTGGAAACATTATTGGTCCCTATTTTTTTGAAAATGACCGAGGTGTTGAAGTTACTGTTACTGCTGAACGGTACCAAGACATGATTCGAAATTTTCTTGTACCTGAAACGGAACAACAAGGACTAGAGGACATGTGGTTTCAGCAAGATGGGGCCACAGCACACACAGCCCGTTCAACAATTCAATTATTGAATGACGTTTTTCCACGAAGACTAATTTCGCGAAATGACGATTTAGCATGGCCAGCCAGATCTCCGGATTTAACAGCACCAGACTTTTTCTTATGGGGTTTTTTAAAATCAAAAGTTTACGTGAACAAGCCCCAAACGATTCAATATCTTAAAGACAATATTCGTCACGAAATTGAAGAAATTCAGCCTGAGATGTTGCAGGATGTCATGAAAAATGCCTTAAAAACAGCCGAAAGTTGCATAGCAAATCGCGGTCACCATTTAGCCGATATAATTTTCCAATTATAACGAAAAAAGAAATGTAAAGACCAAATAAACTTTTTACGAAAACCAAACTTACTTATCTTTTCTTTGAACAAAGTTATAGGCAATCAAAATGGTAGCGGGACTTTTGCCCCACCCCTGTTACAAAAAAAGTAAAAAATCACCCTTAGTAAAAATTTTTATGATACTCGAATCATTACTTATCGCAACCATCGCATTTTTTGTCAATGGAAATTAGGTTTTCTTCCCGTACTACTCTTCCCGAAATAGATTAAACATATAATTACTCTGAAATGAGATTTGTGCTATATTTGTTGCGTTAGAAGGCTTTTATTATTACATCAGCCGACATGTATTGTATTTATACTGCTGTCCAAATGCCCCTTGATTATTTTAATCTAGTTCGCTTTTTCACCCGCATTGAAACAACAAAACTAATATCCTGAAACTTGAATATCACTGTACTGTCATTCAAATCAGTTTTATGAAATGTTTGAGATTGTGTTAGAAGTACTAGCCATAGGCTGGATTGACGGGGTTGGGATAAAGTTAAGGCGAAATTAAATTACTGCTAAGTTTGCAGGATAGTTTAACCGTTTGCACAAAACAAAATTGTTGCAATGATGCATTCATTGCAACAATTTGATTTTATGGAATCGGTAAAATATGTAACAGCATCGGTAACGACTTACATTGCTCAAAGCTGGTTTCGAGTTGTGGAATTGTGAATGTGGAATTTCCTGGCTTGGGAACTATGAAGCTTTTTACTAGGTTTTCTGATAAAATGAGCTTGACCTGCTGTGCGAATTGAGATATTCACAAAGGGATATAACTTACCTTCAAAAAGTTTTGCATTTACAATAATAAGTTAAAATGAAAATTATCGTGGCTGAGTAAACGTCATAATTCAAAACGTCGTTTTGAATTGTTGATAACATTAATCATTTGGAATTTCAACGAGTGATGAATTAAGCGAAACCTCTTATCATCTCAGCACACAAATTTTTAGATCATTCAAAGACTAACCACTTAAAAGTCACCATGAGCAGCACAATAAAGATATTTGTAATTGCATATCGCACATACAAATCAAAAAACCACAACTCGAATCACGACTTTAAAATATTTAAATTAATAATTATTGATTTATTTACATATATACATATATGTATACAAAATAAAATTGTATATACGTTCTTTTGTGTAAATAATAAATAAACTAAAAGTAATTGAATTAAATTGAAATTGAACAGAAAAAAATAGAGAAACTGTGAACTGGAAACACTTGTAAAGTGTAACAATTTTTTTTTATTATTCATTCGTTTATTTATTCATAACAAACAATAATCAAGAAATGTGTTAATACAGCAACAACAACAAATCATTATTATTTATATTATTAATAATAATTTATTTATAATTTGTAATCGTTCAGACACTATTTACAAGTAGCTAGTAGTTGATTTTTTATTATTATTGTTATTACTCTTATTATACGATTATTGTTTATAGATTAAATTAAAAATTATATATTTTGCATTTTTTCCTTCTTAATTAAATTATTAATTTTAATGATTTGCTTTTAATTGGATTGATGGAATATTGTATATGGTTCATGTCATAAATACGTACACAGTAGAAAAAAATAAATAATTTCAATTTCCAGAAAGTTAATTACCTCTAGAGATTTAAATATTTTCTTAAATGTTAAAGTCAAAATGTATTTATTATTTTTTTTTTTTTTACATTTGCTTCTCGTACATAAATATTATTAAATGTTTCCAAGATTTAATTAAATTTAATTTATGATCAAAAGAAATTCCTTTGTGTACTATGTATATCTAAGTTATTTTATGTCTTTATTTTCTAAATTATTATTTTTTTGCTCGAAATTGTAAAATTCTTAAGGTTTGAACCATCCTTTCGATTTATGTATTACGTATACATAGTCTGAACATTGTTAACCGCAAGGTGAATATTTCAGATATTTCATATTTTGCATTCCACGCTGTTTTTTTATTTATAATAAGAAATTGTGACAAATTTATTACAGAGTTATACAGTGGTACAAATTAGAAAAAGCACTCTGATCAAATAAAATATTTGGAATCAGTATCGCCTCCGCAGGGCTGATGAAAATGAAGATATTCAAATAGAACATTCTATTAGAAAAACAGATTTGAACTATAGGTTAGGCGCAAGCCAGGTTACGACAGTGCCCTCCGTTGACAGATTAAATAATTTGGATAACAATTTTAACAGAAAACAACCACCAAGACTCTTATAATAATACGAGTATAACAAAAATATTCTTAGCAGTTTTTATAAAAAAATAAAGGTTGGTTTACACAACCATATTTTATTTACAAATTTAAGTTACAATTTTAACTTGTGGCATTTATTTTGCTATTTCGTTTAAATTATACTTTTCAAAATTTAGTAGAACTCAATGAAAATAGGGAAAGGTAGCTTACTCGATGGAAGTTCGTGAAATTCGTAAATCATTGGAATATTCATTATAGATTACATTTCTCCCTAAATAGTTGCAATTTTGCTTCAGCACGACCCTTTGCAAACATGTCGACCAGCATTTCATCGGTTGGACAATATTCACTCTTTGCAAGACGTGCTTTGAACGGTTGCTCATTTTTCATCAATTACGCTTTAGTTGCCTTCGAAAATTCTTGTTGGTTAACTTCTTTTCAAGGCAAGATCATATAAGTTGCACTGAAGGCAAATCGTTTCTTTGTAAGCTTCAGAAAATGCAATGAATTCAGCTTCAGTCGATGATAAAGCAAACACTTCCAAATTTTAAACGTAGATTTTGGGTTCTGGATCACTTTCTTGACTTCAATCGAATCATATTGCGTTGGGAATTCCACTTTATGTGATACCACAACAGCTGTAGAAATATCTGAACGAGTATTCGTCTATATGTATAAGACCATCCAATTACGGCACGGTAACTATCATTGATTGTTTGTGATACGAACGACTTAGTGAAATGTCGGTTGGTTTTAACTTTTCTAAATTATGATAATATGTTGCTGCTACTTTTTGGCTAAACTTATAAACATCAGCTAAATAATTGGCGCAAATCAACCCAAAATTGACTATAATGAAATTCTAGTGAAGTGTTTTTCCAAAATTATCGCAATCACCAATATATCGTCGACATAATTTCCACAATTACAAATAGCCATGGTAAGTGTATAAACACGAGAGAATATTTATTGGCATGCAATTTCTTATTCCGTGCAGCTTATTATTTCAGATAATACATTCTACCATCCGCCATAAATCCAGGTGGCTGGCGTATGCAAATCTCCTTCTCGCCATTCAGGAACGCTGCAAAAATACATGTCAACACCAAATTTTTGATCAAAGTCTTGGGCTGCAAATTTAGCCTTATATCTCTGCATCCATCCATTTGAATTAGTCTTTAATCAATCATTTTTAGCACAAAAACTCATTTTGTTAAAGTGGGATGGTTTGCTGTTGGCTACAACGTTGATATTCTCAATCAAACGTCTTGGACGTTTACCAAAGTCGAACGATTTAGCCGTTTTGGTGGGTCTAGCAGCGATTTACTAACAAAAGTATCTTTATCTACGTTTCTGTCGGTTATATCGCTATTCTGGGGGTCTATTATGAGATTTTCGACCGCTTTTTTTTTTCGATGTTGTCGAAGTTTTGTATTATAAAATACTCGACGCGTTTTTTTTAAGATGGCGTCGACTATTTTACGACAGCCCTTGAGGTGTTCCAAATTTGGAGCGAGTTGCGGAAGCCGAAAAGGTGCCATGAATTTTCAAATTTAATTGAGAATACAGAACAAATAGTGCGGAAAGTTTACCATCGATGAGCAATCTTTGCATATTATGTGGAGAAAAATTTGGGGCGTCTTAAATTATTGTGTAATTGTAACGTGGCTATCCTATTCGTGTTTCATATTTAAAGGTAACGGAGTTTTTTTTGTTACTGTAAATTATAAATAGTGTCTGTGAACATAATTCCATATTCAAGCATTACTGTTTTGTGCGATTTGGTGCCTCTGACTTTGTTTAGTTCCTTTTTTCGACATAAATTAGTGATTGATAAAACGTTTCCTCATTGGTCGTTTGTTAGTATTTTAAGGTTAGCTTCTAGGTTTTGTGTTAAATACCGGACTAACGGTTGTCTATTGACATTTCTGATCACGTGTATTAGTTTGAAATTGTTACAGTTTCATTACAAATTTTTATTTTGGATGCAAAATTAAAACTGTGGTCCTTTAAGTAAATATTTGGATGTATAGTTTCCGGAAATTTAGTATCATAGAACTTTGTAGTAGATGCGTGCACGATTTATGAGATCAAATAAAATAGTTACTCGATCGAGTGCAAAATTTAGTCAGGATTATTTAAATAACATTTACAAAATGGCCAATAATGTAATGGCAGAGGAGCAATTTGAAAAGATAATCGCATCAATTAGGGGTGGACCTGGTGAACCGTCGTTTTAGTGGATCAGAGGATGCGAATGTAGAGGCATTCGTGGACGCCCTTGAGGTTTATAAAGATGCAACGGGAGTTTCTGATGAAAATGCATTCAAGGGACTTCCAATGTTACTGGACGGAAATACCTCTACTTGGTGGAAAAGTGTAAAAAGAACATGTGCATACTTTTGGCGAGGCATTAAAATTATTGAAATGTGTGTTTGGTGAAACAAGACCCCCATACAAGATCTACAGAGAAATTTTTTCCACCAGTCAGCCGGAAAATATGAAAACAGAAATATTTATTTGCAGAATTAGAGCATTATTTTCTAAATTGCCGCGACATTCATTAAAAGAAGAAGTAGAATTAGATAGGATTTATGGATTGATGTCAAAACGCATTCGTTCAACTCTCACAGTCTTAAACAATTTTCTTGGTACGCAAAAAAATTAATATTAAAAAAAACATTTAATTCATTCATACGACTATTTCGTTAAAAATGTATTATCAAAATATTCCCCGCAGCTGATGAAATTAACTAAACCACATATTGCAAGAACTTCATGTTAGAATTTACTAATTCTAAAGGTAACCTTTCTCACTGATTCCGTTAAGTCTTAGAAGAAAATGTAAAATCGTTCAATCCTTGTTGCTTGCTCATTTAATCAAAAAACGATTAAAATTTCGTTTAATTCCGCCACAGAGCCAAATAATTTTGTTACGAAAAACCCATACACAAATATTTTAATTAATTTGTTTTACATCAGCATTGGTTTTAAAGTTCAATTGTTTTAATTGAAATCGTAATTTACACCTTAATAAATATTTTGGTTTATTTTAAATTTTAGGCGGAAGCTTAAATTTTTTCTACACCTCACTTGGATTTTTCGGTGGAACTAATTTTGATAAGAACTGTAAATGAGAGATGATACTGATTGATACCGATAGGTGGCTAAAAGGTACAAGTTCATCGTGGTTAATTTAAAAGATATTTCAGTCAAATTATTTGTAGGTCTGAGTGTGATTCAAAGCTGTATCGTCAGAGGGACTAGTGGTTCCCATTTAATTGTATTTCAATTACCAAAAGATGATTTGTGATTGATACGACTATTTGAAGTTGGATTTGGAGACCATTTTAAAAAATAGACTTGATCGATAATTTAGCCCTTTAATAATAGCCGAGGCTATTATTTGTAGAAGAAGTCGTTTCATTGTCGTGGCTTGCGTGAGGAGGCTATTAACATGCTTCTCCTTTAGTTTTTAACTTTTTCGTATTCGACTGGTAGCTAAGCAACTTAACAAAATTTATGACATCATTGGTCTAAAATATAACTGTTCCGTAAATTATAATTCCGACACATATTGATCCTCGCAAAACTTATGTTAATATTAATTTGATTACTTTCACGTTCTAGATAAATTCTCCCGTATCCTCCCAAAATATAATTTACCACCCCTGTTCATATCCTCATCGTCACAATTTTAAAATTCCCACCTTTATTAAAAAAATTATGTTGAAGCTGTCACATTCAATCATGTACACATTATGGTTGCACAAAGCAGCACGATAATTAAAATCCTTAACATTAATGTCCCTTTCATAATATAACAATCATTTTTATTAAGACTAATTTGTGTAATAAAATTATATTACAATTATCTAATTATAATCTGTCATTAGCAGCACACAAATTTTTTAATTTGATTTTATTAAAAAAAAATAACAAAAAAATATTTTTTTTCTCGTATTCTAGATGATGACGATGGACGTCAGTAAAACGGAACCCTCTACGGGTGGTGGTGGCGGCCAACAAAATAATCCATCAACACAACTATGTGCCGGATGCGGTAAACATATACAGGACAGATATTTATTGCGTGCGCTCGATTTATTGTGGCATGAGGATTGTTTGAAATGCGGATGCTGTGATTGTCGATTGGGTGAAGTAGGATCAACGTTGTATACAAAAGGAAATTTAATACTGTGTAAACGGGATTATTTAAGGTGGGTGGGGTAAACAAAACAAAATCTTATGAGTTTTTCCAAACTTTTTTTTATCTGCGATGCTTGTTTCTAGATTGTTTGGATATACAGGACAGTGTGCAGCTTGTAATAAAGTCATTCCAGCATTTGAAATGGTTATGCGGGCCCGAAGTAATGTTTATCATTTAGAATGTTTCGCCTGTCAGCAATGTAATCACAGGTAAGTGCAAATTTAGATTTATGTATTCGTTAAAATATGTATATAAAGGATTCTGGAGTGATTTATCTCTATATTCTCGATTTTTTGTTTGACCATTTGGGAATTTTAATGTGACTTTTATAAGATAGGTACGAACGAGATAAGATATTTGCGATTTAAGATAATAAATTATAGTTTATTGAAAGTTTCGGAGGATACATAAATAGGAATAAGAAGGCACATTTGTTTTATAAAATGTAAATCGAAATTGAGATAACTTATCATTCAAAGCATAATTCAAATTTCATAACATGTTTTGGTGTGGAAAAGTTATGTTACACAATCATATCATAATTTCATGCAATATGTGTTTGTTATCTAAAATTTAGTCTTTTCGTATAGCAGAAAACAACCCCTATGGGTGCAGTTGATGAATATTTCATTCAACGATTGTTCTTTTTCGGTACGAATATACAAGATCTATTATACAGCACAGCGGCTACCTTACAACATATACACACAGAGTTATTTCCCGGATAGTTTTATATACGAATGTTTATACGAGTTTACGATTCAAATGGGAAATCAAAGACAATTTTCTCAATTTTTTATGAAGAATTCAATTTTTATTGTCTTAGAAAGTTGTTTACCTTTATTTTGTGTAATAATTTTGTTGCAAATTTGAATAGATTGGTCGGTTTAATGTTTGATGCGGTGAGTGAACAATTTTTTTTGTAAGGGTTGTTGGATGTTGTTTAACATATGGTTCAAACGATTAATAATTTATTGGGGTTAAATTGAATTCCTCAAGTTTGTGCTAACTTTAAATCAATATAATAAAATTTGCGAGTCAATTTCTAAGACCTTTAAACTAAACTGTAAATTAGACTGTGTGTGGTAATAAAATTATGTATGTAGATATATTGAAGGTGGAGAGGATACAATGAATACACCTTAGGCACTTATAGGCAAGTTCAATTTCTAAATTACTACAAATTATCAAAAGTTCTAGAGCAATGATCATTTCTAATTTAATTTCAGGTTATTTATAATTTTCCAGAATTTTCATGTTATATTTTGAATAACTTTGCGAGAAGTCTGAGTATTTTAGATTGAAGGAAAAAAACAAAGTACTGTGTATTCATATTTAAGGATTTTCTAGTACAAATACGGCGTTACTTTTAAAAGTGATTATCAGTTGATCATTCAAAGTATTGTTCATCACTAGCCACTACTTTTGTCCATCTTTCTTGCGGCATATACTAGATAATGTAGGAAAACTGACTCGTGTTTTGTCAGATTATTCACAATACGATAAATTTTTTAGAATCCAGAAGAAATGAAGCATTGCTCAGGCAGACCATGAGCCATTGATCGAAACATATGGTAATCAGATCGTTTGCTTATGAATTTAACATCCATTGCATTAAACCGTCTAGAAGTGGTTTTGATCGATCAACTCCCAATGATTCTGCAAGTTCATATTGCATTTGACACGGGTTTTCATCAAGTAACGTCTCCAATTCTTCGTCTTTTGGATGCCCTTGTCGTTTTCCCACAAACTATGTATTGTTAGTAGGTAATTCGACATACATTTAATGCTACTGTTTACATTTCAGATAAATTCCACGTGCGGCAAATGAAAGCCACGTGATGGTAGAGAATTTCAGTATGTGGAGTTTTTATAGCGGATACAATTTGCGGCAAAATTTGACAGGCTAATTGTGTTTGTGATTTGAATTAGAAAACATGTGTAGTATTTTGGACATGTTAATAATCTGAAACGTCGGTATAATCTGAACTCGGTGGAAATTTCCCCAATCGAAATACAATTTGCTTTGAAATTCTCTACATTATTCGAATTTTTCGCCGGCTACTTTAATTAATTTTTCAAATTTGTTTTCAAGCTTACTAATATTTGTCTCCCTACTAGTACTAAGTGAATAATTTCGAATCGATTTACCTAAGTAGTCGGAATTTTTCCCTTAGTATAGGGTGAAAAAATTTAAAAATAGATTAAAGTAACCGGCGAAAATTTCGAATAATGTAAAGAATTTCAAAGTAAATTGTATTTCGATTGCGGAAATTTTCACCGATTTCAAGAATACGGCCCCTGAATCACATTGTTTCAGTAACGTCACTGTTCGTTCACACATACCTATCAACCCCAATGTTCATGATGTAAGAAATATTGATGATGAAGGTAGGATCAAATAAAACGCGAGTAACTGATTATAGCCTTCTCTTTATTCAAAAGCAAGAGTCGGAAACTTCAAAAAATTTAAGTTTTTATATTGATACCGTGAAATTATTTTGAGGGATTTCTAAGAGAGGGCAAAACTTGTATCGCATCGGGGCATATTGTCTTTCTTTCTAACTCAAACCACAGGCACAATTAGCCCGCCAAATTTTATTCACTTCTAAGAGTCAACATACTGAAGTCTCTTAATATTGTGATCAAACTGTCGTCAATGCCAGGTTCCGCTCGCTTGTTCTTGTGAAACCAGATGCTTCTGCTTCTCTGCATTTCTCTTGAACATCCGGTTGCCTGGTGCGCTTACTTCCTTCTGTGCAATCACTATTTTAATTTCCACGATCTTCTTATAGCCCAAAAATCTAACCTAGTGTGCTCATGTTTCTTGTTATTCTTAAGGTGAGTGAACATATACAAAAATTTGTGTTCGACGTAAATATTTTACCGCAAATTAGGAAGAGTAGACGTGTGCAGCGCACGAAAACGATACAAAAATGTATGCCACATTCCATGCACACGATCCAACACTTGTCGGTGTTTTGACAAACATCGAAAAAATTTGCGCCGCATTAGCTCTAGGGTGGACGCTTTTTGAGTTTTCGACATTTAACAAATATACATTTTTATTGAATTGTCAAATTTTTTGAAAATGCATCGTAAACGAAAAACGAATGAAATATGATAAACGGATTTTTATAACAAAATATTAATTTTGATTTGTTATTGACTGACGACTAGAACATGTGGCGCACCTTTACGTTTTACAAGGCAGGCTAAATTTAATTTATTTTGACGTTTTCATTGGTCCTGAAGTACTGGTTTAACTGATCATCGCTTTTTCTTTAACATCATTATTGTACACCACATTCGACCCATTTCGACCTCCACACAATGGTTTAGCTCTTTGATGAACTAGCATAAACCGTTTATATCTCAAGTCTAATTCTTGAAAAATTATTTTGTATCTTTCTTCTGACTTGGTGCGGTCTATACAACGTTCGCGGCCTGAAACTATGTCAATCCAAATTAAAATAATGTACATCCTCCTGCAAGCGGATTACCTCTTTTTTATTTTTTTTCGGGTTTTGATGAACTCTTCTTTCAACGTTTGAACTCGACCTTCGACTTATTGTTCAAGTCTAATCTCCCCTTGTATTAAATATTTCACCTCCAGTGGTTTTAGTGATGAGTTTAAATGTTTTCCAAACCGTTCTCCCATCCCATCCGACCCTCAATGAATTGAAGTATTACTCGTTTTCTTAATTGTAGGAGTTGTCAAAATAAAGTTTCAATGGCAAATCGTAGTTGTACTACCAGCTATATTTCAAACATGTCCAGTCTTTGTTTCTGGAATCAGGCCGGTAATATCCATTGCCATTCAGTCAAAATTCGCTCCGACATTGTACTGCTTCGTTAGACCTTTTGTTTTCGCTTCAGGCGCTTCATCTCATACACGTTCTACACTACAATCTTCAACCTGTTAAATTTTTCTAAGAATTTTCTCTTGATGTCTTATTGTGGTTCCTGTAGCTCAATTAATTTATTATTTTTGCCGCCATCCTCAGATTGTTAGTAGTCAGCCATCAGTCATCAGTGCTGTAGTGATTCTTAAAACTAATTCAAGCAAAGGCTATTGAACTGTTAGTTTCAAAAAATCTTCAGTATTATTCTTCTGCATTGCCGTGCAACACTTATCGATTATGATCTATTGCTATAGGCTTTTAGAGCCATGAGTAGACCATCGCTCTGTTTGCAACATGCAAATCGTTTTGAAATATAAAACTGGAGCTAAACAGTACGTTCCGTGTCGAACAAAATATACTTCCTTACTGGTCTCTGATGCAGCAAGGCATATTCGGCCGAACCCGTTTGGATATTACAGAATTTAGAATACCGTACACAGACTCAAACCGACCAGACCAATTCTTTTTGATTCCTTTACAAAATTTTGTTTACAAAGAGCTATTTTCATCGTACTTCAACGACGAGTAGCTCTTCGTTATTAGAAAATCGATACTGCCTTGACTTAAATCAAGCGTTCGAAAACGGAATTTTTTTAACGTTTGTAACACATCCAATCGTTGTGAAGTTAAGTAGACGCGAATCTCTTTCGTTTTGCTAGTATATTATATATTTATCCATTTTCGATTGGACCAAGATTCTGATTACCTCGTAAACCATAACACTTTTTTGTTGGATGTTGGGATTGAAAATTTTCAACAAATTTCCGTGAAGTTTTAAGTTACCCTGCCTAACTACTATATTTAAAATAATTAGAAAATTTAATTTGCGAGTGTAGATTTACTGAAATTTAAATACAATTATATTGTATCAAACTTCATGCTGTATATGAGAATATGAAATACACAAGAGCAAAAGATTTCACCACGCACCCAACAAAAAATATTGAAACAAAACGAATTTAAACAATAAAAATTAAAATATTTTAATTAAAAAATAATTTATTTTGTTTATTTATATTATGTATTTACGTAATTAGATTCAAAATATTATTTATTTATATTTTTAACTATTTTGGGTCGTTTGGTTTCTATTTTTATCAACAGTAATTATGGAAATAGATATTCATTTATCCGCTAAATACAATAATAGTAGTTTTATTTATTTATTTTTTTTTTGTTTAGTTTTCTATTTAAGTCGGGTTTTTTTAATGAAATAAATATGAATATGATTGTTATTTTAATTTAAATAAATAAATAAATAAACTGTGCGGTAATTATATCATGGTAGATATAATATGCTGGGTGTTTAGACAAAAAAATATTTTTGTTTTAAAGTTAGATGGATCCATTATAACGACGACCAAAAAAAAATATTTCCATTTGTGTAACAAAATACGTTTTGTTATCACAAACAATTTTTAAACTTTTTATTTTTTGGCAACAACAAACGAAATAGTATATGTAATAATTTATCTTAACCAACGATATCGTATACAGAACTATGAAACAAACCTAAAATCATATCTAACAATAATGTGGAATGTGGATCGGGATATGCACGGTACAAAAAACTTCATACAACTGCAAACAAATTTCCAACAATTTTTTTTTTTTATTATTTTATTGTCATTTTCAAAGAGACTCATATTTGTGTGTGGCTCTGTGCATGTTCTTGTTAGATGTTGGAATATTATATCATTTTCCATTTTCATTTGTGTATACAACAAAAAAAAATGTGGAAAACGAAAATGTGATTTCACATATTAAAATATTTTTTGTTGGTTTTACAACGATTAAAATTAAATGAATTAAACAGAAGTATAAAGTAATTTTTTGTGGCTGATATAACAATCGGAATGGCCTGCATGCCAGCGTGAATATATGAAGAGAACAAAATAATACTGCGATAGCTGCGCAGAGAACAAAAAATAGTGCAATTGGCCTCCGATTTGCCCAACGTTTAATTCAAGTTTTAGAAGAGTAACTCAGACATGAGATCGAGAATAAAATTAGAGGCCAGTTTGATATTATTGGCATAACAAGCACCAACTGCTTAAAAGGGGCCTCAGCATAAAGGAAGGAAATGTCACTAAATCTTTTCTTCAAGCTTAAGGCAGCGCTTTTATAGCGAAAGTTAGAGTTCTACTCAAGAAACTTCAATAATGCTGCCTGCTATTTGGGCAGCTGTCAATTTTGAAGGTGCCATCTTTTGACATTTGACAAGTAAAAACTACGAAAATTATTAAAAATGGTACAATGCACGCTTCAACAACGCATTGAAATTGTTAAAATTCACTAGAAAAATGGTGAAAATTTTGCAATCATATTTCGCAAAACTAAAGCACTTTGGGTCATCGTGAAGCACATTCTCAGCTGGCAATAGTGAAACTGGTGGAAAAATTTGTGCTGTTGGGACAAGTTAATGATGTGAAGAATCGAAACCGTGTGCGTCGCTTAAGAACAGCTGAGAATATTGCTGCTGTAGCCCGTAGTGATGACGAAAACCCAGGTTTGTCGATCTTTGGAATTAGACATTCCACAAACGACATTACACCGTATTTTGCTCTAAGACTTAGGTGTTAATGCTTTTAAAGTTCAGTTAATACAATAATGATTGGGTCCTTCAAATGCATCCTTCAAATGCAAATTATCCGGATTATCATCGAAAAATCATCTTCAGTGACGAGGCCCATTTTACATTCACGTTAATAAGCAGAATTGTCGCATTTGGGGCTCAGAAAATCCAAGAATGATTGTTGAAAAGCCTCTCCATCCTCAACGTGTCACTGTTTGGTGCGATTTTTGGGCTGGCGGTGTGATTGAACCTTACATATTCGAAAATGAGGCTGGTGCAACTGTTATGGTGAATGGATTGCGCTACCGAGGTATGATTAATGATTTTATTTGGCCGAAATTGGAAGATATTGATGTGGACGACGTTTATTTTCAGCAAGACTCGCAATTTTGCAAGAAAAGTTTCTTGACCGTGTCATTTCTCGAAGAGGTGATCACAATTGGCCATCGAGATCTTGTGTTTTAACACCTTTAGACTTTTTTCTGTGGGGCCACGTGAAAGATATGACCGTGAAGGCTATTTAGCTGATATCGTTTTCAAATGTTAATGGCATACCTTCCTCTTTAGAATGAAATAAACATACGTTGATTTCTCTTAATAAATACTCGTTTTTTAATATCAAAATGAAACCTCTTATTGGAAAATTCTTTATGTGTCGCCTGCTACATCATTTCAAGTCATTTAATTTTGAAACTGGACAAAATTGAACTATATAGAATGCAGCAATTGTTTTTGTATTCACAATTATAAACCTCTACGTAGCGGAGGGAGTAAACAATTCAAATTCATACAAAATCAAAAATGAGTGACCATGTCTAAACTTTACATTCAACGTGTGAAATCATCTTAGGTTTGCTTAAGCTGCTGCTTAAGAATAAACAAACCACGAAAACTTTGTCCATGTTTGCATCCCTTCTCGGCACGACGAGGTACGGTATAACAATGAATTACAAGTGTTAATTTATTGAGTTGAATATAATTGAATCACCCATCAATATGGTGTAATAATATAATAGCTTAGTTCTTAAAAATCATTTTAAAATCCCATTCCCGCCCAGCATAAAACACATCATCAAAATATGATCAGAAATAGCGTAGTTCCATTCCGTTTGGCCAATTCTAAATTTTTATCAAAAATCAATTTTTATACCATTTCCATCCACCATATCCAATTTCATCATGATCAGTTAAGAAATTACTTAGCTCTGTCCCAGTAGGCCTTATACCAGAACGTTTTCTAAGTATCATTTCAGAATCACATTTCCATCCATCATGAACAAATTCCTCATTATCTCGTTAGAAATAAACTAATTCCATTCCAGCTGGCTGTATTTCAAAATTTCTTCTAAAATTTATTTTACAATCCCATCTCTAACCACCATTTCCGCAATGTCATCATGATAAGGTAAGATATGGCTTAGTTCCGTCCCAGATGAACATATTCCAGAATTTTTTGCAAAAATCATTTTTGAGTCCCATAAAAAATCTCATCAAAACCGGTTCAGAAATATCCTAGTTTCATTCTCAGTTGGCCAAATTCTAGAATTTCTTCCAAAAATCATTTTAAAATCCCATCTTCATTCACCATACCAGGTTTCATCATCATAAAACCATTGGTACTATACTAAATAATTATAAATGCAAATATGATCATATTTTTGTGTCTGCTATCAGTAAAATAAGTCACAAAGCATGCAATTTCATTTTTTACAATTTCCTATTGCCTAGGCGTAGTTCTACGTCACATTGTATTTAAATTGCCATATCGCCATTTTCATGTATTTGAAAACAAAATGTTTGCAGTCCCTGTGTAACTTAGGGCCATGCCGCTTAGCCTATACCTTCCCATAATAAAATGACAGAAAACAAACCAAAGTTCGTGAAAATTGCTCCAGCCGTTTTTTAAATCGTTGAAAACAAACCTTCAAAGGGTGTTCCATATTTTGGTTTTTTCTAAGCTAAAAAAAATATTTATTGTGCGGTGGCAACCCGAAAATTTTTGACAAATGAAAAATTAGAAAAACTATGCAATGTTTTGTCATGAGTTTGTTCAACAACGCGTTTTGGTTATCCAAATTTATTCCGCAAAATGGTCGTTCCATAAAAAAAATATTTCGTAAATTACGTGATGATTTTGATCAGCATGGAGGTTCAACGTTTTGAAAAAAATGGATCAGTTGCAGGTCGAAGATCATATGAACACCATCGTTCAGTTCGTATTCGTGAAACAGTAACAGCTGCAAGTGAAAATGTTCGTGAAGAGGCAATCATACCTTTGAGGCGTCGTTCACAACAATTAAACGTGTCGTTAACCACTTTATCGGAGTGAAGTTTATGCCAAAATAACAAAATATACACTGTGACCTCTAAGTACTTAGAATAAAAAAAACACTCAAATATTGAACTTTCATAATAATATTTGAATTTTTTTAATAAACACAAAGATGTTTAGGTTTACACTATAAGTAACAAACATTTAATTTGTGTGAAACGTTTTGAGTGAATTTTATAAAATGAAATTTTTTACAATAAAAAACATTACGAATCGCACAGCCGAAGATCGAAGTAGTTCTGAAATTCTTCTTGAAATTATTGTTTAGTAGAAAATTTCAGATATCATGAAAGTTTAATATTTGAGTGTTTTTTCAATTCTAAGTACTTAGAGGGCACCGTGTAGATTTTGTTATTTTGGTATAAACTTCACTCCGATAACCACTTTAGCGTTTCAACAATTGAAATAAATCAGCTAACCATCAGCAACGTTATCATTTTGTTGATCGGATGCTCGAACAAAATGAGCTTTGTCATCAAAAGTAATTCTAATGTGAATTGGCCATTCATGCGATTTGACACCGTTAGGTTTCTTTGGAGTTTTTGAAAAATATAGTAATAGCAGTGATCCACAAACAATTTAAGATCTTAAAAACAACATCGGGCTGTAATTAAGGCCATTGGACTGATTTATTGGAAAAATTCATCAACCAATTTTAATGTTCGGATGCACACCTCAGAAATTGGATTTATTTAAATCGATCAGATCATCCTTCTTATCCATTTCCGAATCTAAAAGAATTAAAATTTAATGACAATTTTGTGGTGTCAGCGGTATACTTAAACTTTACATAACATTTATCATGACATCTATTATTAAATAGCAAAAGTTGAAAATTATGATTAAACTGTTTTTAAGGCTTGCTGTATCAAAGTGTTTCGTTCAGAGTTCTTTTTTTTTTCTTATTGTGGATATTCATGGTTATAAGGATTTTTTTGCAGTCGATTTGTTCCTTAAGAAATATGGACATTATCCAAGCTCTTATAGGGAAATAATGCGTTTAAATGTTAAAGACGTATTTTCTTATCAAATCATAATTCAACCGTAAGCCGTGGTATAGATGTTGCATGTAGATACTGAAAAATTATTTTTAGTTCTGAATTTATGTGTCAACATTTTTATTGTCGTTTTGGCAAATTTAAACTTTATCGTAACCTTTATATTTTATTGTATGGCCAATTTATTTTTGCTACATATACACGATTTCCATTGAATTGGGAAATGTCATTGAATTTTTCCTAAACGTATCTGCTACACACACAGATGCATATATTCTAACCAGAAAACAATAATATAATTGTTATTTTTTCATAAATATTTTATGATATTCTCGTAGAAGCATACAATGCCATATTTTTACAATATAACCGGGACAAATGCCATCGATATTTTATTATATATTTTCTACTATTTTATTTATTAAAATCGAATTTTATATATTTTAATACAATGTGAAAATTGATTTTCAATTTTGTGTAGGACAAAAGATTTTTTTTTATTCTCGTGTGGACATTATTTTTTACCATTTGAGAAACAATAATATTTTATTTATTTATAACAAAAATAAATTTTTAAAATCAACAAAATTGATTGAAATTTTATTATTATTAAATATGCATTATTATTATATTAAATTAAATATAAATTAAATGATAATAATATGGAATAGTAAATTGGCTTTATTTTGTTTGGCCAACTGTTCACTCGTACAGCTTTAATTTTTGGACAATACTATTTAATTTTTTTTTGAAAGGCGCCTAAATCTACATTATGTAATTTTATTTTGTCAATATGTATTGGATGATTTTACAGTCAGCGAAATATTAATAAAAATAACAATCGGGAAACAAAAACTTATTTATCGTTAAGTGCAAAAGGGTATATTGTAATACAAGTAATGATCTTAATACACGAGGAGAAGAATTGGAGTAAAATTAGTAACAAGCTGATTCTAAAAACTAAAAACCAATTAAATATTTTGTAAAATACGCACACTGTATTAATTTCATACAATATAATAAATTGTTACGAGTAAAATAAATGATTATGCAGCCAAAACAAATAAAAATTATCTGTGTATCAGAGATTCCCACACTTTACTAGATTCCGGACTAATTTTTAATTTTTGTCATATTATTAGAGTTTATGTTACAGTTGAAGGTTTATTTTTAATAGAGCGGGCAGTCGAATGATTTGAATGGTGTTTTAATGATACAATCCTGTGTATTCTAAATTCTAAAATCTACATAAGCTATACGGTCAAGGGTATATTTTTAGACAATTAAATCTATTTATGAACTCAAATAATAAATAATTTCATCACGTTTCTTTAGTTTGTAGTGATTTAAAACTTCGTCACATGTCTGCTGTAAAAGTATGTCAATTTAACTATATGTAATAATATTTCACCCCGAGTTGATCTCTGTTAGAGGAATGCATCAGGCGATTATCTGTTTCATTATTTGTCTCTGAAAAAATTTAAATCGGGTTAAAACTAATTTCAAGACGTTCAAGTAAAGAAAGTTACCTCGATGGAAGCAGATTAATGCTGTTTTGATTAAAATTAAGTGTCTTGGTTTAACGCTATTACCAATGGTACATAGACTTTAATGGGACACTGGATAGCGTTTTAAAAATGTTTAGCGCCTGTTTATTTATTTTTCGATCAGACGTTTATTTTTCAAGTTTTTTGTGGTTTCCATATTTCTTCGTCATCATGTATGATTGTTGTACTAAAATAATACGATGATGTTTAATGATGTAATTAGCTACGAGCATATTTTTTTTCCGGCCATACATTTTTTTTTTGCTTCAATTTAAGTCCAAAAAACACAAATGTGTATGTAAATAATGGGGTTTTGTTTTTTCATGATTCTCTTTCGCACACAATCTTTACGTACACAATTATGATCACGGGTCGAAAAAGGGGTTTGGGTGACTGAAGCAGGGAAACTTTCGAATTTCAAAATGAAACTTTGCATACCGATTAAGCTCAACTTGTGTTAATTTGAGGTCACGGGAAAAAATTAGTGCTAGTCCAGGAGCCGAGAAAACGGGAGAAGGAAATTTCAAATTTTGCCTGAAAGACGAAACAATAATAAAACCTGATTTCTAGAAAAAATCAGAATTAATTTAAGCCTTAAGCTTTAAGACGGCTAATCTGACAAAATTTGTGCTTATCATAGAAATGTAATTTTCATAAATTTTTATTCATAAATTAAGAAAAAAAACTTGCCCCTAAAAGATACTATAACAAAACGATCAAAATACAGAGGTTCAATAATATTTGTGTTGAACAACAAATTAAACAAAAGATTTAAAATGTTCTAAAATCCAAGAATAAGTGATTCAGACAGCATATTCCTGTGGCATATTCATTGCCATTCGAAAATATAGTGGCTGAATTTGTGCTAATCCCGAATTGGCCCAATTCCATTGAACAACAAAGACCGTTGGTGAACAATTTAATAATTAATTAATCGTTAATTCAACGGTCTTTGTTGTTCAATGGAATTGGACCAATTCTGGATTACCTCAAATTCGGCCACTATCAAGGCCTTTCAGGTTCTCTTCTTAATTATGGTGGATTATGTATGAATGTTCATAGCTGGACACATTAAGTTTAAAGGTGTCAACGTTTCTGTCACCATCTTTCGGTCCACTAATATCTGGCTATCATCCAGAATAACCCAAAATTTCATATAGAAATTGCATGTATGTTATTTATTTATTTATTTATCTAAGGGTTTTCAATTTACGGAAAAAGTTTATTCAGCCTGGAATGTAGAGAGATACCGAATTTTTGAGAAATAGAGGTTCTCTTATCAAAGATTCTTTTAATCTTTTTATCGAAAATGCTATGTACTTTCAAAATATTTGAAAAAAAAAAATGAAACACGTGTTACTTAAGCTGCCATTTCCGGTGGAATAAATTCGGTAAAAAATCACTGGGTTGTCTCATTTTGTGGAAAAAGCTTTAGTAGTAAATTTCATCCCGATCAATAAAGTTTTAAAATTGTGTTTTAATAAGGCACGTTGTAGCTCGCAACCCTTTATTTAGCTCGCACTGTTTTGTAAGTATGATATAGATTTCAATACAATTATGGAACAATTAAAGGATTTAAATTTATTTGAATTTAAAATTAAATAAAGAATTTGGTTATTATATCGCAGTGAAAAGTTATTGTAATATTTAACAATAGGAAATTCATTTTTTTGGCAAAAGAGAATTATTTTGGAAAATCATGGAAATATTTCGTGCTTGTGGTTGTATATTTAGATAGATTTATGAATAATTTCTTTTATCATAAAATTTAGGTCAGTCGTTGAACAAATTTAGTATAATGGCTATGGCTAAGTACCATTCAATAATTGGCGTTAAACAAAACATGAATTTCCAGTAAAACCTAAAAGGTGGTAATTTTAACCAGCATTGAATCAAGTTTGTGGAGTTGCAAAGGTGGTCGTAGATATTAATTCTAACAAGTGTTTTAGCTGCGAGTAATTGATGCAGTCATAAGTAAATCGAAGCCCAAACTTTATCTCTAATATTACTTTCGCCTTAACAATTTTCACCTTCAACTTGATCAAGAAAACGAAGTTTTCACTAAAAGGTTGCCGCATGAAGGATCTCATAGAATTTAATGATCGGGCGATGCCATAATAAAAATACTCATATTTTAGGCACCCAAGTGTGACAAGTGTGTGTAAATCGCGGTCAAAAATTGTGTACTTTAAACCAGAAAACGAGTATCCGTCAAACAATATCAATTTGGAATATTCCTTGGTCTGGATTCAGTTAGTGCCATGTTGTATAATGTTGCATCATATTTCGTAATGTTGTGTCATGTTGCATTGGTATAATTATACGGTGGTACATGGCTCGAACAATTTTGATGAAAGTATCAGAAATCGATTGCGATGGGTAATGATTTCGAGATGGTTCGCTTAAAAAGAATTGGTGAAGGTGAAGTTCTAATGTCATGAATTGATTATTTCAATAAAATTCTTTTAGGGTTTCCCCGGTTTTATAATTCATCGAAAGTTTAGTGATAGATGGGTGTTCAAGTGCCAAGAAGTAATTGGAGTTTGGTCTTTTCGTCTTGAACAATTTTGATACAAATATTAAATTGATGTGGTTTCGTGCATAGATTGCACCATAAGTTGCACCATGCTGCATGATGCTAAACCAAGTTGCACTGTGCTGGATTATATTGCGTGATGTTGCGTTGCTTGTTATTAATTTTTAGCACTCCAAAACAGATACGGTGAATGGAATGAGATGGAATGAGATTCTAAAATTATTTTAGGAGAAAGTTCTGAAATATGGCCAACTACGACGGAATTAGACCATTTTTTAATCGTGATTTTATAGAATTCTGGAAATCGGAAACTGAAAATTGGTTTCGGTTCGTATTATGAAAATGAATTTCAAATATGAATTCACAAATTGGTTGTGAAAAATGGGAATTTAATAAAACTAAGGCGTCAATAAGTTTGTCTTATTAAAACTAGATTCCAATATTAATTTCCATAGTGGTTTTGAAAAGTGGCCAATTTTAGTGGATCTTAAGCAATTCTCAAGAAATTAAAACGGAACTCAGTTTCTATGATAAAAATAACTTTCCTATATGAGATCCGTGTGAGCTTCTACAATTTATACATTTCTGAACCCATTTGAATGAACCTTGGTTTGTATATGTTCGAAAATGACATCCAAATATGAGGTGCGGATATTTTTCTGGAACGGAAAATTTGACCGGAATTTTTTGGAACTATGAAATTTTTAATTTGATTAGTGGTGGTCATAGCGGATTTGCTATATTTTATTAACTGCCACCAAGAACATTAAAACTAATTAAATAATGCACATGGGTCTATCCAAGACTGTTGAGAGCGTACATTTAAACCGTATGTTTTGTGTTGTACATAGTGGGGTGGCGGAACTCAGGTCTTTATTTGAAAAATTTTGTCTTCTCAAACGATTTTGATAAAAATTGTTTAGACTTGGTTTTTGAATATCCGAAAGCGACTGCAAATGATCCGCAGTAAAACTAAGTCATTTCACCGATTGAGATGTAATTCTTATAACAAGATCTGAATGGATTTAAGCCATTCCAAAACCAATTTGAATTAAGTTCAGTTTATACCATAAACAAGTTGTGTGTGAGACATCCGTTCATTTCTTTTTTATTTGAAAGAATTGTTTAAGGTATGAAGTATGGAATATAAAGTCGTTCAAATGTCCACTGAATCTGGCTGAATTTGCAGAATGGCGTTCGTTATGTTGACTTTGAGTGCATTAATTGTTTGCGGTTTATTCGCATAGAGCTGCGATTTGAAGAAAGATGTCGATATAGACGTTAAGTTGCAGATCATCGATTGATCTATAGCGCCCGCCATTGACGGTTGGGTCAATGCCAGTTTCGTTTTGCAAGAACTATGGACCAATAATTCCACCAGACCAAAATCCGCACCCAGACGTGATCTTTTCGGGATGTGCATCTCGTGTGGATTGGTATCGCCCCAAATCCAACGATTTTTTCTTCTTGACATATCGATTCATCCAAAAATGAGTCTAGTCGCTAAAGATGAATTTTTTTGGCAAAATTATGGCGAATTCCAACTGCTCCAGAGGCGAACGCACGACGCTGTCTATATGGTCGTTTACTTTAAGTTCCTAGGTCAGTTGGATTTTATACGGGTGCAAACTAAAGTTTTCACGCAAAATTCGCCAAGTTGAAGTCGCATAACCGGTTGACTCGAATTTGGCCACCAAACGTCAAATATTCCACTCAGCAGGACGATCGTAGCACGGCTGAACAATTCGAAACAAATTTGACAGATGTTGCTTAACAACATGGCTGTTATAACCTCACAAGTTTCGAGCATCCATATTGAAAGGCCCTTTATGTTGAAAATGAGGTTAACTCAGTTCACTTTCCTATTCGTCTTGTTTGCGTTATTTATAAAGGTTGACACATTTAGATTGACAATATTGCGAATTACTGAAATTTGACTGAAATTAATGACTGATTTGAGCGAAATATAAGCCACATGTTGCGCTCTTGTCTAGAGTTGGGGTTTTAAAGAAATATTCAATTTATTTTCTAAATCTGCTATGCTGACATGTTTGATGGATTGGCACCGAGTGCGCCCCAGTTCGAAATCATTTGATTACAATTTCGTTTTGCATTCTGCATTTGATTGGAATTGATTCTAGTTCGTTTCAATCCAAGTAACATAGCTCTAACTACTGGACTAATTGCTGTTGGAAATTATTCTTTTAAAAACAATTTCACGAGGATTCTTGTCGTTTATATGTAATAGTTTTAGGTTTGTCTAGGTTGGTCAAATCAGATTATCAGATGAAAAACCTGAACTCTAACTTCATCTTGCGATTTTTCAAAATCCACATTTCCACATTTTTTTGATGAGTTGAATGGGTTTGTTTTAAATTTTCATTTCGTGAAATGATTTCGTGAAATAATTTGTGAATAGGTTCATGAAACGGAGTTTGAATGTTCAATTCATGTTAAAGTTCACGAAGTATTTATAGTGCTAAGTGGCGAGGTATCCGGGCCATAATTAGAACACTGTTCTAATACGACAATTATCATGCTCATTACAAAAACATCTAAATAGGCATTTAAAAAAATTATGACATTCTCCAATTGAATGGAAATTAAATTTTCCTCTAAATGTCGACCCTTTTCACACGTACACCTTGAACTAAAATGTGTAGGGAAAAGTTTTTCAATTAAACAAATTTTATTTTACAAACAAATGAACATTTTTATCGAATTCGTGCATCTTCTGTCATGTTCGGGATAGGCATTTTCATTTTTTTTCTGCTTACTGCTAAGGAAGGAAAATTTGTTGCACAGGAAATAGAAAAATCACTCTCTAGACATTCTGTATTTTGATTATGTATCGCCACGATGAATGTTAATGACTAAATGTTGTGTTTTGTTTTTCCAGATTTTGTGTTGGCGATCGATTTTATTTGTGTGAGAATAAAATACTGTGCGAGTATGATTATGAGGAACGTTTAGTTTTTGCATCGATGGCCAACCATCCTATGCTAAAACGGCATGCCACCAATATTTCTCAAACACAACAGCAGCAGCAGCAACAACAGCAACAACAACAACAACAACAGCAACAGCAGCAGCAGCAAGGGCATAATTTGATGAGTTTAGGTCTGCCACCAACATCATCTGCTGGCACCCAATCGAATGGTATGACGTTATCCGTGAACGGACAACGAACAAATGGTGATCACAATAATAATACAGGGCCGTCGACACCAAATAGTGTCGGTGGACCGCCTTCGTTTGCGACGCCCACACATATGAAAGCTACACTGGGCACATCGAGCTAAATATTTGAATTTTGTTATTAATTTTGTAATAATTTAATTATTACACAATATTTTTATTATTTGTTATTTAATTTTTATGTTTTTTTCTATACATTATAAATTTTAATAAAATATTAAATAACCAGTCATTGTTTTATTTTTGACATATAGGCGATTGTAGCGCCAAATATGTCAAAAGTATATTAGTATTTATATTTATATAATATATAATGTAATAATAATAATTTTTCAAATATGTGAAGTTGAAAATGTACCTCAAGTAATTTATATGTAATAATCTCATACTTGCTCAAATCATTCTTAAACCCTCGAAGTCCCTTCCTCCCTCATACTCAAAAAAAAAATTATATAATTAATTAAACAACCAAAGAGTATAAATATTAAAAAAAATTAATAAATAATTTGTGCCAAATTTAAAACATTATTTTATAATTTATCTAGTGCAATATTTAATTATAATAATTATTTTTAGTTTTTTTACCACCGAACTATTATTATTTGTTAATTTTTAAGGTTTTTGTTAAATAATTATACTTATAAAAATTATGTACAAATATTTTTGTTTTTAAGTTCATTTAAAAATATTTAGAAAATTATCTTAATTCTAAAAAATACCAAAATTAAATTAAAAAGTTATAAATAAATAAATAGAAATGATATTAAATGAATATACCAAATTGTTTTAATTAGCGTGCTGCCTGCCATCTATATTTGGCTGCATCGTATTATTTTTATTATATTATGTAAATCGGTTTATTGGGGAGATCCCTATACTATACGGATGAAAAGTAAGTACAGATTTATTATCTGCTTAACACTTTTTATATTTATGGTCTTAGATAAAAGAAATTTTTTTATGTTTCTCACAGTACAATAAAGGAAAGTGAGAAAAACGTTTCATCCTTTTATTTCTGCTTTATAATCTGGATATAAAAAGCAGCTAAAAAATAAACTTAAAAGTTCGTGATTGAAATAGAGACGTTTTAACATTATTGAGTTGTCTGCATGCTGGCAAAACAACGAAAAAAGGATTCAGTAAAAGGAAAAACTTTTTTTTAATCCGTTTAATTATAAAGTTAAAATTAAGTTATTTTTATTGTTTTATGTTTTTAAGTATCTTAAAAATAAAATTTTATGATCTTATGCATGTATAGTAGATGTGATGTGATTCATTCGCCCTGAGAAATTAACCACGGAATTGTAAATTTACAATCAAATAAATGGAAAAGTTTTGAGATTTTTACTTTTTGTTCATTGTATGTTTACTTTGTAAATTGTCTGTGTCTGTGAGGATGACAATTTAGTTTTAATATGCGGTATCAAATGTGTTCGGTTCGTATTAATAAAATGTATGGGATTTTTTATCAAATTTGGAGATGTTGCATTGTTATATTGTGTTGAAACGCTTCGAAATCAAAACAATTTCAAAAATTCCTCAGATGATAGTCAAAGATTTCTTGAACTTTCCTAAAAATATAAATCCGATATTATTCTTTCAATGTATGCATGAAAGTTCGTATAAACGAATAAATTGAAATCCGATTAAGTAAAATTTATAAATTCTTTCCACAAATTTTCCCTTAAAATTCCCCTAAAAATTATACTCTGTCTGCCAGAATATACATTTGGGAACGGCGGATAAATATTTGGGAATTAGTGAAATTTGTAATTGTATCAAAATATTTTCCCAATTTCCTAATTTTCCGGGAAAACCGTCCTTTTGAATAGGAAGACAAAAGAGAATGTGGTCGTTGATGCCTTGTCTCTAGTGTATTGTGACAGCATAGACGAAATTAATTCAGATATTAACCTACACACCATGAATCTGTTTGACGAAGACAATTATGATGACGAATTTCGAACGCTGAAGCGAAGTATAAAGGAAAATCACATAGAAATAATTAATATTTGTATTCGAGATGGGAAGATCTTGATCAGGGTAGAACCTAAAAAAGGGTTCGTCGCTTTTCAACTTTATTGATATGGCCACTGCAATCTTAAACATTATTAATTCATTAGTGAGGTTGACATTAGTACTTATGAGATAAGCATAAACTTGTGTGGGTCTGCTGGACCAATGTACAGTTCCCTTGGTTAAAAATTTTCATACGGTTAGCTCATGTGATTTGATTCGTTTGAGCCGCCTTACTTCATTTGTACTATCCAGTAGTTGTACGGCCTCAAGATTGGTGTGGGTAAGAAGTCTCTTTTCATGTTTTATGGTACATTCGGGGATAACGTCGTCTATCAATTGTATTTCTAAATCATTGTAGATTTCCTTGTTAGTCACAAATCGGTAGGCGTTGGTGACAATTCGAAGAAATTTATTTTGGCTTCGTTGTATAATGTCTCTATTGGATTTATGTGTAGCCCATAGCTGCGCACCATACATCCATATTGGTTTGAAGATAGTCTAGTATACCAGTCTTTTGCAATACAGGTTCATTTTGGAATGATGTCCAATTAACCAGTACATTTGACGTTGTTTCAATCGTATCTGTTCAGCTTTTTGTCTCACGTGATGTTTCTAGTTGAGCCTTGAATCTAAATGCAGACCAAGGTATTTTGCCGATTCAGCCTGCGGCACTTGCACCCCTTTGAGGTATATATGAAGAGTGTTATTTTTATGTCGGAGTGTAAATGTCACATAGGTTGATTTGAGCTCATTCAGTGCGATTTTCCAGTCAATTGTCCATTTAGTAACGTTGTCCATTGCTCGTTGAAGATTTTCCACTGCTATTGGTTGAGATTCGCCTACTGACATAATTACAGTGTCGTCAGCGAACGTGCCGATGAATGTTTTATTCGTTGTACGTATGTCCGCAGTATAAAGAAGGTAGAGGAGGGGACCCAATACGCTTCCCTGCGGAACTCCTGCAATCGCTGAATAAAAGTCAGAACATGTTTCTTTATGAATGACTCTGAATTGGCGATCAGAATCTTGAATTTCAATCCCTCATGCCAAACCCTATATCAAAGGCCTGAGGTTCATCCAGAAATACGGCGGGGCAATATTTCTTTTCTTCTAACGCTTGCTCTATTACCGCAGTTATTTAATCGACTTGATCTATTGTGGAGTGGTTAATCCTGAATCCAAATTAAAACCAGGAACGTTTACCATTGGCTTTAGACGTTTTAGTAGCAGTTTCTCGAACAGCTTTGATAAGGTCGGAAGCAGTGAGATTGGTCTGAAGTATGTGATCAAGATGATTGCTTTACGTGGAAGTTCCTTGAATAGACCCGGTGATATTTCATCAATTCCTGGTGCTTTTTTTATGATTAAGATTTTTGTCGATTTTTTCAGCAATTTCCATTGGCGTGACCCTTTTAAAGTCCTGATGCTAGGTGTTGAGCAAAGAGTTCCGCTTTTTCTTTGTCTTATCGAACCCAACTGCCTTGAGCATTCCTTAAAGGTGGTACTCGAACTACAGGTTGTTAAAATCTTCTGGTTGCTTTCCATAATGAGTAGTCCTTATCCATTTCTGGACTGTTATCTGTATGTTCTATATTGTAGTCCGCTCCAATAATAAATCTTGGACCGAGCTTATTGAAGACGTTATTAAATTGTAACTTCGTTGGTGTATGCCATGGAGGACAGTACGCTCCTGCAATATTTAGATCTGCGCCATTATATTGGATTGAGATAACAGTTGCTTGCAAATAGTTTTCACGAACATCATCATGTTGAATATGTTTGATATTATTTTTAATTAGTACAGCTGAACCACCTCTGGCTCTTTCACTAGGATGGGTTGTCCAGTAGGAATTACAACCCCTTATTCTGATAAAGCTTTTGTTGGAGAAGTGCGTCTCTGAAATCAGCGCAATATCAATGTTGTTTGTATGGAGAAATATTTCCAGTTCTTGAGCCCGTTGGTTGAGCCCATTAGCGTTCCAAGCTACAATGCGTAGGAACTGGTTAATCATTTGTGAGTATGTTGACTTTTTCGCTTGGTGGATAGATATAGATTTCCAGTTTTGCCACCCTCTCTGCTAAATGACCAAGTGACTGTTGAATTTGGCTAAGCATTTTAATAATTTCAATGTTATTAGACTCGTTGGTGATTTGCGCATAGGATAATCCAACTGTGGATGGTGTGATTGTTGTTTGTGGTTTAGCAACTTTGGTTTGTGATATACACGACATCCTTTATAATTTGCAGTATGCCCTTGTTGTTGACAAAGAGCACAAGAAGGCGCGATATATGGTGTTTTCTTGCATTTTGTCGTGTGGTATTTCAGCGCATTTAACGTATTTGGTTTGACGATAGCAAAAGCTCTTGGTATGTCCAAGTTGTTGACAATTCGTACATTGGGTCTATTTTTTAATTCAACCCGAGCAAGCAGGCTTACTCCTGGTAGTGTACACCGAGCAAAGATTGTACTGGGTAAAATTATCCGGTGCGCATAGAGTAAAAAATTGTTTTTTACTTTGCACACTCTTCGTACACTGACATTAATTTCGGAGTAAAATTTGAAGAACCGAGTAAGCTCGGTGTAAGCACAGTTCACAAATAAAAACGCAGTGTGCAGAGTAAAATTACTCAGGTTGAATAAAAAAACACAGAGTATTTTTTGACAGCGCACTGCTTGCTCAGGTTGAATTAAAAAATAGGCCCATATTGCAATTCCCCTTGTCTTGTTAGGTGGCTCAATTTTAACTATACAGTACGCAAGTTTCTTGATATTGTATACTTCTTTATTGTTGTCTTTTTGTTTTAAGTCGATGTAAAACAATGGAAAGTGTTTCCTGACTTTTACACCATCAATTGTGACCATTTTGTATATGTTGGTAATACCTGCGACTTCATGTCCCATTTTTTCTGCTTTAATTTCATCGTGACTAATAGAAGAAGGTAAGCCTCTGATAACCACTCTATAGGCCTTTTCACTCTTCAGCTGGTAGGTGTGATATTGGATATTTTCTAGTTGGTTGCTAGATTCATTTTTTAATTCTTCCAGTAATTTTTTGACATTTCTGTAATCATTTTCATTTTGAAAGGTAATTCTAATGTCACTATTTCAGAGCGCCTTAAAATTAGTTGATTCACTAGTGGTTTTTATTTTTTTTTTTGTCGAAAAAGTTCGAAATTGTTGATATTGCTCATATTAATGGGTGGAGGCGTGGTATTTTTGGGTTTTTATGTTCAGTGTTACTATTCACACTTTGTGTATTATTTTTTGGGGGAGTTTTTGTTTTTGTGCGCATCCTCTATACTCAGAGCATTAAATCTATTATTCTGTGGAGAGACTGGAAATTGCTGCAGCAACCAGTTGGAGTTATTTGAATGATGTTGACTGGTTGATGGCTGAATATGGTTGACAGGCAGGTTGTTAGCTCGTGCTGAATCCTCAGCTTTACTAATTTTAACTTTTTTTTAGTTTTAGTGTAGAATTTTCTCTCTTAAGTCAGCAACTTCATTGCTCAGCTGTGCGATTAGTTTCTCCATTTTCTGAAACTTGGTTAACAGATCCTCGCTGTTTATAATGTTTGTTGATGCACTGAGCATTTGTAATGAAGTTCCTTTTTCGGTGGAGACTGCGTCTTTTGCAGTTACTGTGGACGCAGTCGCTGTTGGCACAGTTGTCTTTAATTGTAGTGTACGTCTACTTACATTTTGAGGTGGTGATCTCTACATTTTCATGCTCTTAGAAAAGATGTTCCCCTTATTTGCCAAGGGTTGGTTTCCCCCAGAATCTATGATACTAGCATCCGAAGAATAATATTATTAAGCTATTAATTTCATCATAATTTTTCATCATAAATTTTTATTTTATTCCCACGATTAGCACGAGAAATTAACGGTCGCCTATGACAGAGTTCTGCGTTATCATAGGAAGGCTATGGGTTTAAACCGAATGACGCCAAATTCGGAGTTCACATACTAAGGACTAAGCACCCTTTTAGCCACGCAGCCATCGGCGTATGTAGTACCACCTTAGCTTTGGTGTGTTAGTTTTTGGTCCTCCCATAGTATTTAATTTCTCCGGTACCTACCATATCTGGCAAGCATTCCCCTATTCTCCACCCGGGGAGGCGCCTAATGGTGGTGCTACCAAACCCCGCACAGGCTTTTATTATTGGCCTAAAATGGTCATAGACGTGCGGCAAACTATTCACTCCGAGTAACAGCAAATATCAAGTGCTTTTCGAAATTCGATTCACGAATCTATGGGTTACGCGCCTCATACTCTTTTTTAAACTGGTACAGGACCTGAATGTGTGAACGAAGGCGTATTAGATTGGGTTGATGTAAGCAGATCGTGCAAGTTGTCGATTTTTATAGCAAAATTAAAGGGGATTTCCCACCTACAAAAATATTTTGTTTTATATTACGCGGCTTTTACATCGAACACATATGAATTAAATATATTTGATAATGTGTGTGTGTGAATACTGTAAACACAGAGAAAAGAGACCAATGAGAAGAGACGAATGAGAAAAATTACCAATTTTCTGAAGCATTTTTTCCCATAATAGTTAGAATGCTCTAGGAGAGAATATATTAATGAGATGACGCAGATCAAGGAAAAAGTTAAATTTTCCACTTCAAACAGAGGCTGAACTGACACTTGTCCTTTCTAAAAGAAAGATGGTTGTCGAGCACAACAAATACGCCCCACCATGCTTTCACTTTGATTAATTAAGTTTGTATTTTTTTGTTATGTGGCCTCATAAACCAAAACCATATCAAAACGTAGTTTAAAATGATAATTTAACAGACGGTAGCGCCCTAAGTACAGAACTAAATAATCAACGTCATAGTTATATATGTAATATAATTAAAAAAACTATTTATAAATAAATACCTCCATTTTGTGACTGTCATACTAGGTTGTTATCATGTCTTAAAAAGATCCCGTTGTATTATTTTAACCCTTTTATTTCTCTTAAAAATAACAAAATTTTAATTTTGATTAAAAAATTCGAAATATTTTTTTGTAATATTCTTTGTTGTGTATCGCTGCGAAGAATCTTTTAATTAGAATTTTAACAAAAAAATGTTTTTTAAATCTTAAATGTCATAGGATATGATTTTTACATTTTTTGTTACATTTTTTAATAAAAATGTTAATAACATAATCAAATACGAGTAATAACGATATGAGAAAGGGTTGTGTCATTATAATATTTTTGTACGCCATAATTGGGGACACAAATTTATTGCGTTAAAAATGGTCACTGGGTATTATCATTACCGCATCATCATCTCGTATATTAAAACGATTATTTTGTTTTGTTTTTCCACCCAAAAATACCACAGACGTTTTGTAACAGCAGCTGGCGTGACATGAAAACAAACAAACACAAATTTTTCATTTATTTAAATAACGAAATAATAATTTTTAAGATAAATGGATACAGATTTTTCATATTTTGTGTGTATACATTTTACATACACGGATGTATATTTCTCAAAATTGACCAGAAAATTAATTTGGGGATGAGCATCGTGTACAGTGGGATCCTAACACAAAAATTAATTAGTAAATTTAATAACACAAAATACAGTTATTAATCATATTTTTGGTAGCATTTGGTGATTATATTACGTATACATGAAAATGTACCACCCCATCATGGATCTCATACCGCAAATTGCATCAGCAACCAGATTTTATCGTATCAAAAATTATTGATACACGCTATATTATTAAATGGTCAAAATATTGGGAATAAATTCAATCCATTAAATTAAAAATGTAATTAAAATCACAATTATCATAATAATCGAAATATTAAAAATAATAAAATTATTTATTTAAAAGCGCATTGATGGGGGATGCGAATGCTCTTTTTACTGGGACGTCGAGATTTAAACGCAGAAAAATTGGTGGATTATCACCCCAATGTTTATTTTTTATTTTTCAAATTTTACGCGAATCTTCTCAAGATCACATAAATTTTCTTACCCTCCATGGTACGAAGTACATTGTTTTAGATAATTTAAATTTAGTTTATTACTTGTTCCGCGATGCCGTGTAATGGCCTAATAATAAATTTTTACGACAGATTTGAAGTTAATAAACAACAGTCGAATGCACCACACAGGAATACATTCTGGTTGTATATGCGTTATCCAGAAAATTCAATTATTCAAGGGGTATAAATATGACGTTGAATTACTTAATGCAAAAAATATTATTTTTAAAGCAAAATGTTTTATTAATTGCTTTGTAATAATATAACAATTTTTTGTTTGCTTTGACTCGATTAAAATTAAATTAATCTTTATTTTCTCGTTTTCCGGGATAAAATAAAACCGCAAGGATGGTGCACAAAGTGAATTGTTTTAGATGAGGTTCAATCCGTATATATAAATACAGTAACCATGACTCAGTTCAAATATTACAAAAAACTCGAAAAACCATTAGAATGTAATTAGGGAATATGAAATATTGGAAGGGTGCGGGGTAAAATGTTAGATTCACACAGCGCCGTATCGATTATTTAGCGGTGTTTAATTGAAATTTAATTTTCATGGTTTTATTGAAATTAATTCGTTCGAAAAGGATTTTTTCTTAAAGCAGTATTGTGCTATTTCACAAATGTGGAAAAATTTAAGCAAAGGAAAACTTTTTCTTGACCTTGATACTAACGCATACTAAGTCGATGTGAGGATCAAAAGTTATAGTTTTATCCAAAATTAATCGTAAATTCTTTCTTACCTTTGAAAGTGGTGGTACTGTCCAGTCCCTTAATGTTTGCAATATTTAAGTTTATATAGTCGCTCGAATCATGTGCTCAACTACGTTTGAAGGAATGATATACATATTTGCAAATCATGAGAATATGCTGCTTGCAATGATGAATACTACTTTACAGATAATAAGTTTGTATATTAAAACAACAAACGACCTAGAACAGATCCCTGCGCCACCTCTTGTTTAACAGAATATTTCAATCTATATGTATATGGTTTATGATTGAACGCCTTCAGGTAGGTAACTACTGTATGTTATTCGAATCTAAACTTCTACGGATGTCGCCAGTCAAATTTAAAATCGTAGTTTCAATTCCATAATTCGACCTATAGCTATAAGCCGACTGAAAGTTATCCAATAATTTCTTCTGACAGAGGTAATCAAACACTTGCATTTGAGTTTCTCAAAGGTTTTCGATAAGCAAAAGAAAATTCAAATAGGGCGAAAAACATTGAAACCCGACGGGGAATGAATTTTACGAATAAGTGCTCTAGTACATTTCCAAATTAGATTAGACAAAGAGATTTCTACTGCCAAATAGCACAACATTTGTGTATATAACGAGCGCCGTTGGTCTTGCAGCAAGCGTATAAGGAATTCACCTACCATTTATAATCTATATAAAAATCATCTTCGACTGCGGTTAATTTTAAGTTAAGCATGTTTATATTTTTTATCTATAGGCTTTATCAGTAATGGGGAGTAGGGATCATTACTGGTGCCATATATTTACCAGTTTGAGTTTAAACAGCAAGCTTGCTGTCAATTAAAAAAAAATCATAATGAGCGGTGGTGCAAATTTCCATATATAAACAAGCAAAACTTCTTCGTTTATAATACATACTACAGACCCACATATATCATTCAAACAAGACCTATGAATCCAAAACGAGGTACTGTTTTGTGGCTTTTTAGCAGAATTACTAAATACTTTCAAAAATGCGGTTAGACTGTTATGGTAGACGGTGAAAGTTATCGTGACAAAATTCAAATCTATATATTTATCGCATTTTGATAGAGTTAGACTCTTAATACGTGGTTTCTGCCGGACGCAAGAAGCGTTAGCTCAGTACATGACGAATTTCATTGAATACGTTATCTGTCAAAACAATAAGGTCAATTGGCGGCCCCGATCTTGCGATTTGACTTATCACGGGCAAGGTGAAAATTATGGTATATGCCAGAAAGCATGAGATAGTTTTAGAATTCAATCAGGAATTTAGTCAGGTTTAAATGATATTCAGCCTGAAATACGCCAAAGAGTCACGGAAAATATCGATTACCACATCTTGTATTACCTGTGGCACTATTCCGGTTTTCCCCGGGAATAGGGTCATAATCATTGTCCCAGTAGACAAGCAATTCATAGTCTAGTGAAAAAATTTGTAGCGACCTGTTTCTTCAACTACAAGAAACACCGCACAATACACATATTACAAACGGACAATTCTCCGTCGACAGAATTATTTATTAACGGACAATTCTCCGTATGAATAATTATATTCTAAAATTTTTTTGAGTGTATCGATCGAAAATCCTTCTATGGAAGCTGCAACTTCCAGTGGACCATTTTTAGCTATAAATCACTCTCATCTCTTATAGAACATATTCGCCAATTTGTATCAAAATCGGTACAGCAGTTCTTGAGTTTTAATATTACAAACACACACATCATTTTTATATACTGTGTGATTTTTTTAAGCTGAAATTTTCAAATATCTCGGAAAATAAGCACTATACAAAAAAAGGTCCATTATCAAAATTTGATCATTCCACGTGGATCATACGTGCTAAAATTAGTACCTCTCCTCATCTTCTTGTAAGTGGGTCGGAGGGTAACTTTGAAATTAAAATAGGAACCCCTATTTTTTTTATTGCAGATTTGGATTCTAAAGCTTGTACGTAGAATTTCTTTGAACTTTTTTTTTCGATGCATGATTCTGCAATACGTTTGGATAAAATTAATACGTATTCAATGTAAATACTTGAAATTAGTCTTAAACAAATTGTATTTCTTAAATTAGTAAAAAAAATAATATAAAAGAAAAAAAAGAAATCCTGCGTACTTTAAGCCGTAGAATCCGAATCGACAATAAAAAATAGGGGTTCCTATTTTAATTTCAAAGTTACCACCGCACCTACAAAAAAAGGATTAGGGGTATTAATTTTAGTACTAATGTATGTCCCACCCTCTCTCTCTTTCTCTCTCTCTCTCTCTCTCTCTCTCTCTTTCTCTCTCTAGCTTCACATCCCATGAATGGATTTACTATGGTCCTCCATTCGTGTCGGTCCAACGCTCTCATAATCCAGTTTCGACATCCCACAATTTCCAAGATCGAGTTTGTAATGAATCCGATATGGTAGTCCGAGACCTTTGTTTAGGGTTCATAACTTAAATGTTTTTATGAGGGAAGGTGGTTGGCCTGCCGCTCAACCCGTCTGTTACGTGTGTGGGTCACGTACTGGTGAGAATCTTAAGGCATCCAGTCCTACCTTGGAACACATTTATATAGCGAGCCGCTTAAGACCGAGCCGCCGAGAACAGACGCTAGTTTGGTATTGGCTTTAGGGCGCCAATAACCCGCCCAGACATGTAGTGTCCATGACTATAAATAGGATTTCCCCTGCTCGTCTCCACTACACCACCTGATTCATTTAGCGTTACCCAGGGAGCACCGGCAAGGAGGTATGAATCTCGGACTTCGCCCCCGTGTATGTCCCCCCGAAATGATAAAAAGCTAAAACATATATATTGCGGTTTAAAAGCTAAAACACATATATTGCGACCTATTACAAGTTTAATATATTTTTAAATATAAATGTTTTAGACAAAATGTTATTTAAAATTCAAAAATGTACGAATCAAAATTCCTCCAAAAATAATGGGGAAAAATTAACGTCAAAACTGCTAGAAAATGGAAATATTTTTTTACAATAAAAAAAATTCCAAAACCCCTTTCGCCCTAATTCCCAATTCCCTATTCCCGGGAAAAACTACAATAGGGCCACTAGTGGATTATGGTGAAGTCGATAGCTTGTAGAGGCTCCATTTTGCTAGACACCCACTCAAATCTTTTTGTGACATTAACCACTTAAGGCTGGCATAATCGGTAATGATGATAAACCGATACCCCTCAATGTATGGCTGACATTGTTTTACGCTAATAATAGCTGCCAGGAACTCCAGTTCTGTGACTGTTTATTAATGATGTGCTGCGTTCAATTTCTGTTAAATTAAGGCTGTATAGGAATCTCACCACTATCGTCAGCCAATTGGAAAAGCACACTTCCGACACCCTGGGTACTTCACACCACGAATGATGAATTCTCGTGTAAACTGAATTGTGAAGGACTGGTGAATTACACAAAAAGTGTTTTAAATTTTTTAATCCCAAATCGGCTCCTTTTGTGCACTGAAACCGTCTGCATAATTTGGTAAAAAGCGACAATACCAAGCAACGGTCGCGTTTGTTTAACAGTCTTTGGTGCCAGGGAAATTTTTAATAGCATCCACTTTTGTTGGATCGGCCGGTAATCCTTGCTTTCCGACGATGTAACCCAGGTATTTGGTCTGTTTTAGAAAAAATTACTTTTCTTAACATTAAGGGTTAGTGTGGCCCTTGATAATAATCCCACAGTTTTTTCAACAGTTCCGGTGCTCACCAACCTAGCTGATACAATTAAGGGATCATCTAAGTATGCACAAATGCTCTATCTATACCGTATTACTCGATCCATCGGTATGCACCTGGTTTGCGGAGCATCACGAAAGACGAAAAGGGAAGACGAATAAACGTATTATAAAGTCTTGGATATTTTCGTCTTACCTTTTGCTTCCCCGCTTTGAAAACGATATTTTCCATTTCGCGGGATCGGTGTACTTTCTAAATTTAAATTTTGAAATGCACGTGCGATAGCATGCAAAATGCTATTTGAACTTCCTTCCAATTCACTATCACTCTCATTCATCTTGTGATTTTCCGATTTATGCTTATGTTTATGATTGTCCGGACATTTACTCTAGTTTTTCCAAAAATCGTCTTTCCAGTACTTTAGTATTAAATTCGACAATTTCACGAATGAACTTACCTCATCTACGTTCTTAGCAAAAGGTACTTTTAAATTAGAGCCTGTCTTAGATAAACCAGAAATGGATTCTAATTTTTTTATGTCGCGACTAATCGATCCAGAAAGCTTGTCAATTGAACTGCTTAATCGAGAAACACCTTACAATTTGTTGAAAGAATGGGATAATCGCTGAGTTATATCACGTCAATGTATAATTTTTATCAGTATTTTATGTTTTTCAAATGCTGAATCGTTTTTCACATGATCAAGGGCTTTATCTAAACTCTAAATACTGTTGGTTAATTGCATTAAGATGAAGTTATGGCGTTATGTGGTTATCTTTGTGAATTAATTCTACAAATTATTTTTCAACCCCCCATCGTGGCACTGGTTGACCCCTTACTTCTTATATCATACACTTAACTTTTCAGGGCTAAGGCTATCAAAAATAGTTGTAAGACCCATTTTCTTTTTTTCTTGTTTTAATTTACACTAACAAGGTTGACAGAAAACATTTACAATTCAAACGAAGTTTTAAGTAGAATTCTTTAAGTAGAATTGAAAAAATCTACTTAAGGAGAAAGTAGTAAACTTTCTTAAATCCAGTTGATGCTTGAGCGGAGTCACAATCTAAAATAGATGATTATTTTACTTATGGCTCAAATCTTTTCTCTTTTGTGTTTAAAGTTTAAAGTTCTTTACTTGCGGGGTTGATAATCAATGACGTCCCCCTCTCTACCTTCAAAACTAATTTTTTTTCTATCAACTTGTTTAACTGGAAATTTAAGCACGCAAGTTAAGATAACGTTGACCCAGCCAATCGTTGGCCATCTGTTCCGGACACCAAATTTTATTCTCATTTGGAATAACCGAACACGATTTTACAACAATATCCTCATCGTGCGGATTTCAATCATCATGTACAAATTTACGACGTATACTTTTCATCCTGACGATTTTCATGTGTTTATTTTTTAAGATGGATGCAGAGTGAGCGATGCAATAAAAATTTCTTTCAAAATAAAACTACAATTCAATTTCAAAATAAAACTATAATGTCAAAAGTACAATGGAAATCTGCTCTAGTAGCATGCAGAAAAATGGATTTCCGACGAAATTCCATCTAATTTCCAATTTGATTTTATGCTTTTAACCAAGGTTTAGTCGGGATTCACACCCGCACTGGAAGTTTTTGTAACACTTTTATTTGGCGAGTCCACAGAAAGAGTGTGGTTGTTGCTCGTGAATGCACACGGAATTTTGGGGTGCGCCTAACACCAATTTTTTCGACTAAAATACTGACTAAACAAATTTAAGGTTATTTCGTGACAGTTGTTACAATACACTAAAATTATATTCATATTCGCTTATTCTTTTATTATGATCAAAGTTAATGATTAAGAATATAAAAGAGGCAATCTTAATATTAGGCATGGTATGAGGTACACTGTATAAATTAGTTGTAAGCATATTTTGAAGTAATAATAATTTGTATTAACTAAAATATCCGGAAATAGTTCAAAATTTGTAAATCATTCGACCGCAATGGGCATATGTTACAAGTAATAAAAGGAATGGTCTATATACGAGTAGTCAACGTTATCGATGAGTTGCCTATGCGATCAAATAAAATTAATAGAAGACGCCCATCTGTGGTTGTTAGCCCAACAGACACACCCTGGACGGGGACCATAATGAGTCGTGAGGTAATCCCTCTGCTGCGCCTGCACTCCAGCCTAACCACCACCTGATCGGTTACTCCATAAAATCAAACTAAAAAAAACTACATAATAATCTCTGTATAATTATTCTACATTATATTTTGAAGTTACTTTTAAACATTAATTATGATATGACAATAAAGTCTACCCACATGTGTAACTGTAAATACAATTTTATGCTCAACTTGTTAGGAAATAACTTTCATTAGCCGTACTGATGATGAGAATTGTTGACCGGCACAGAATTTTAATCTTTTTAAAATACTTTACAATGAAAGTTTATATATGGCATACGTAGTACCATAAGGGTTAAAACCACATAAAACTTAAAATGAAAAACTAAAAACAACTGAAATTGTCTGATAAGAAACTTTAAAAATTAATAATATTTTTTGGAAAAAATAAAAAGATTTTCTCGAAAAACCCTTTATATTTTCCAACCCCCAATTTTTCGATATAGTTTGTGTATTCTTATTTTGGAAACAACTATTTTTATTGTTGTATAATACAATGTCACATATAACAAATAAAGACATTGTTTCAAAAACCATCTAACGTATAATAATAAGCAGACGATAAATTTAATATGAAAATCTTTTTTCCGAGTTGGGAAAATGGAAAATGATTGTGTTAGAAATAAGATTATCGTATAATTGCTTGCAAACTAATTTAAGTAAATATTTATTGTCTGGAAATGGGTTTAGTTATTGTGGACCATAAGATTACGTGTATATGATATCGAGACGTCTTATATTTATTTTATGTATATAAGGTTACAGATACAGATTCAGAGGTTGCCATTAATATATATATATATATCGCATCTTTAAATTTTATTTAAATTAAATTATGGAGTACACACCAAATAATATTTTACCGCATGTTTAATATTAAATAAGAGGGTGTTTCGTTTCAGAGTTAATCACCAAAATTTTTCGTAGAAGACGAACAAAAAAATTACCAAACTTCTTAATTTGAATAATACAAATTTGTTATAATTTTTAAAGACTTTAAGTATTTAAGTGTGTATCCTTATTAATTCAGAACGTACGAAAAACTTTTTTTTTCACCATCTTCTACTTTATATATATAAAATATTTGGTATGTAAGACCTTTTACATATTTCTTATGTACGCTTAAGATAATATTCTGTGCTTTATAATTATTTTAATGTATTCATATGATAAGCTTTTTTGTGTATCGTTATAAACTTATACTTAAAGCTTTTTATGTACGAGTATATAGTTTGCTACTCCTGGGAATGGGTTTTGTATTTTAACGTATTTACTTCCTTAAATTTACATAATTTAGTATCAGACTCGCACTAAATTCGTTCAAAATGTCAATTAAATCTTATCTTTTTTTAAGAAGGGTACAAAAATGTCAATATTTATTCTTTTACCAAAATCAATGAACTGATAACTTCTTTATTCCAGTGTATATATTTTCCTACTACAACTTAATTAGAAATGTTTAAGTAAATATTTTCCACGGTTTTCCGAATATATTTGCCGGGAATGGAACGGGAAGTTATTTTGATTATTAAATTTTAATAAAAATTTGGAACAAATAATATAAATAGTTTGGTGGTACGGTGAAGAAACCACAACAAAGACATTTTTAATAAATTAATATTTTATTAGACTCAATTTGCGGGGTATCCAAATCTTATGAATTAAACTCATATTAAAATTTGGTTAGCAAAGTAGAAACAAAATTTTGTTACAATCGGTTAAGAAAATTAATTCGTTCTGGGTAGGGCAGAACACAATTAGGAGTGATTTTGTACCTGATGAATTGGAGCGTGCTGAAATCACGTTAGCAAAAGCCGTTTTAAGTAGCAGTATTTGATTGTAAAATTTTGTGTGTCTAACGGTAAAATTTGTGTATAACGTATTTTGGGAGATAATGTGGGATTTCTGACGTGATTATCACATCAGAAATCCTATAGATCCGTTTAAACCTTGAAGTATATATTTTAATTTCCTTACAAAAACAATTTAGTTCTCCTCCAGAATTGATCCTAGAATGGCGATATCAAACCATTTAAGTGCATTATCTGTTGATGTAGATTTGCTATGTTAGAAAATGTCCCACATTTTGGTAGCAAAATTGTTTAAACTAGATTTTTATAACCTGATAAGACCATGAACAGTGAATTGCGCTTTCCATATGAGTCAGATTTGCTCATAGAAAACCGTTAATTTAACCCTATTTTCACAATTAAATTGAAAAATTGACTGACTTCTGCAAATCTCACCTCTTACAGTTTAAATCACTTAATCTCTATGTACTGGACAGACTGACCTAGTTTCATGATTTTGTTTACTCCCATCGGCCAGAATCTCCCATAGAACACCCTTATTGCAACTCTAGGTGATATCTGAAAATCCCACTTTTTATTAATGAAATCACTTAAACTGGTTGTACTGAACATTCTGATTAAATTTCAGGATTGTGATTAGTCCTCATGTGACGTTGTTAAAAGCCCCCTCTATATCTAGAAAAGTTATCATGAAGTATTTGTTATGTTCAAGGAATTTTTCGATAGGAGCAATAAGGGAATGGGGCGAAATTTCCACAGATTTCCCCTAGCAAAATGCATGTTATGATTTCGATAGCCTAGAGAGGTGCCTAAACTTATAGGTCTAAGGTCTTTAGAACCGCAATGAACAATTTCTGGTCTAGGTATAAATATTTCATTTACTTCCAACCATTTACTAGGAATTGGACATATTTGGAGCTACCTATAAAGTATGTGTCCAATAGTAGCTCCAAGGATTCTGTACTCGTCCAAGAACCATCCGGCCGTTGACGAAACCTCAGAGTGGTGGGACGTACAGATAGTACTTTACGATTCCCCAAAGAAATTCTGTATTTTATTACAGTCTAGCAGGCATTTTTAGCATTTCTTAATTCGTATTTGTATGTCTTGAAAACTTCCTTGTAGCAGTCCCAGTTCTTAGCAGCTTTAGTTTTCTAAGCTTCTAAAAAGCCTTTTTTCGTTTTTACGAGTATTTTGAAGTCCATTTGAACACTAAATCATTACTAATTAAACAATGGCTGACCTTTAACCAACCTTTCACTCTATCGACTTGGCCACTCTTCAGTCGGCGGTCGACAGTTCAACATTGTTAATTTGAGCAAATTTTCCAGAATTTCTTTCAGTCTGGGTTCCACTGGGACTACTTCTATTCTAGCACCAGGTGAATGACCGTTTATCCACGCTCCATCCCGGAAAAACCGGAGTAGGTGTAAGCTTTTCACTCATAATTGTTAAAGAAGTGGCACCTAGGGCTTTTCCCTCCAAGTGCTGAATGATACACATCCTTATTCGCACTGTGGCCAACATTACGATTAAATGCTCTTTTAGCAACTCATTTAAAGGCATAGTTACAGTTTCCTGTATTCTAATCACCTTGACATTAATCTGTGACACCTACTCCAATATGTGCCTCTTTGGTTCATCAGACGAACCCTTGTTTCAGTAATCTTTTTAACTTATTAGAGTTTTTTCATATCACTCTTCGTTTTCTGCATCAACAAAATCATATTCATATATTCTTTTCCTGGCTTTGTAATTTGATACGAGCGCAGCACCGTTGTGTGTGCTTATGTTACTAGAGATTACATTTGAGGAACCAGCTTTCTCGTGCTTCTGTCCCATTCATGTATTGGCCATTATCGGCCATTCCCAGAGATTGTGATTCAGGTTTGGTTACTATATAAAGTTGGTCATTGAGTCACCTAACCAAAATCACCTAGCGCTAAAAATGCACGAGTTCGGATATATTGCTTCGATTTTAATATTCTAACTGTACTGATTTCATTTTTACTCAAATTTAGATGGCCAATATTAACCATTTTCTATGTCTGTGATTCAAGTCAGAGTCACCTATCAGTAGTCAGGAGATTTTTTGTATTTTTTTTTTACTAAATTTTGATGGCTATTAACGAACATATCTGGAGATTGTGATTCAATTCTCGCTTTTCTCGCACCTAAACCCATCTAGTTTTAATAAAGCACTGCTTTAGGTTTATTGCTACGAATTTTTTCCGTCAAGTTTTACAGCTGTAAAAGGACATTCTTATTGGCTTCTAAAAGTTAAAATTTTTTAAGTTGAATCGGTATATTTTTTTAATCTCTGGAAAAATCTCTGGAATTTTTGTTAATTCAATGAATCTCAAAAAACTCTTATAAGTAATTAGTGGAAAATTCATAAATGGTTTGAGTTCAGTATATTTGGTTTGAATCTCGACTGTTTACTACAAAATTTTGGTTATGTGACTAATATTTTTTTCTTCATAATTTGTCAATTAAAATTTTAATTTTTACCTTAGTTATAAGATACAATATTTTTCTGCCATTCTAATTAAGGAAATTTGATATACGTCTAATAAATTTGCTCGATTTCGTTAAACTTATCTTGATGTGCTTGTTTTTTAAATATCGTCAGTTCAATGAATCTGTCTCTTGTTTCTATCTCACTTTTATTTCATTTCAATGTTTTGAATTAAAATTATCTAGAAATTTTGTAAATTATTTAAGAATGTGTTCTATGCTTTCTAAACTAACGCAAATTAAAAATCATAACAGTGTACTCCATACAACTACATAGAAAGGCTGTAAAATTTCAACTGAAATTAGCTGAATTCCAATTAGATTTGTATACGTATATGATATAAATCTATTGAATATTTCATGGGCCCGAATTTTGTCCGGCCACAACTCTTATTCATGGATCACTGACTGTCAAAAAATTGAGAGGCATTTGTGGGGCTACTAATCATTGAGGATAGTGTAGGAACATGTATTGCTCCAGAAACGGTTTAAAACTTTAAATTGAGATCTTAAAGCACTAAATATTTCATAATTCGCGACGGATGGATTCAATTTGTATTTTTTATGAGCCTTACATTTCTGATTTTTTAGGCTAGACAAGCGACAATTAAACTATGGCTCGCGTGCCGCTACAAATCCATAGGGGAACGAGGAATAAAATGTTCAACTGCCAAGTTCAATATTTCATAAAACTTCATGTGTGCGTAACGTTTTCTATTCACGGTAATTGCAATGCCATTATCATTTTCAAAAAAATATGATCCAATATTTTTTAGGCACCTCCAGACCATAAACCACACAAAACTGTTAATTTTTGTTGGTGTAACGTGTTTCATGAATAGCATGTGCGTTTTTCGCTCCAAATGCGATAATTGTGCTTATTTACGAAGCCATTTAACCAGAAGGGAGATTCGTAGCCGAAATGATGGGTATATTTCAAGTTTAAGTTCTTGGGTCAACTGAATTGTGTACGCCTTTAAATGCTATAATATTTATAAAATATATAATACTAATTTGATCACCAGTGGAAGTGTTTTAACTAATTAATAATTTAAGATTTAAACTTTCATACTTCATGAAAACCAAGAAAAACTCGAAGATATTATACAAATTATTTGCATTTTAATGAAATTTCTGTATGTCTCATGAAGTACACAAATGTTATGAATTAAACTCATAGTAGAATTTAGTTCTTAGATTAAAACCAAAATTTCATTACAATCGGTTAAGAAATTTAAAAGTTCTAGACCTTTTTCTCATTTTATTGCCCTTGTAACCATAAAAAACAAAAGAACATCCAAAAACAACAAATAGACTAATTTAATTCGATTTTATTACCAAAAAATAAACTGATAACAAAACGAGTAGAGTACCATAAAAGCGACAAATTGCTTCGAATTATTCATTCGAAATCGTTTTACATTTTAAATTGCCTTCATATACAGCGATATACAACTTAAACAGATTATTTTCCATTTTCCTAATTGCTGTGCGCTCTATTTTCGGTTTTATATCTAAAGTGTTTTCATTTCATATTACAACAACAAAAAGTTGTATAAAAGAAGGAAAAAATACTAAAGCGCGACTACTTCTTCAAAGTGGTATAATAAAATTCGCGAGTTTTTCCCGCGTTTAAATTTACAACAAAAAAAAAGATAAAACGGAAAATTTACAATAGTAATAATGAAGACGAAAAACTTTTGTAAAATTTATAATCTCTTAAATGTGTTGTTACAAAAATAATAATTTATACCGAGTGCGGTACTTAATCGACAAAGTTTTATTTTTCGCATTTATCATCAGAATTGTGCAGAATTTAACTATTTTGTTTTGTGTATATATATATATGGTAATCCAATACTTCCATTATTAAAGCTTTAAAATATTAATAAAATTGATATAATAATAAAATAACACTTTGCCATTTATTATTTATTAATAGTTAATATTGTTCTGAAAACACCACAAAATAATCTGTTAATATTTTAATAAATAAACATATAAAACAAAAATTACATATATTAATATAATTAATTTTAATTATATTATAAAAACGATTAAGTATTATTAAAAACAACAACAACAATAATAATATTCATGAAATTGGATTAAATTTATCTAATTAATAATTTATATTTAATGTGTGTGGGGGTGTACCTGCACAGTACGGAAAATGTAATTCAAATATATTTAACTTTAATCACCTTTTTGAAATATTTATTTAAATAATAATTAAGTCTCTGTTAAATATATAAATAATTGAAAAAGTAAACATATTAATTATTACCAATTTTACCACTTTATATTTTATAATTATAATGAAATAATTTTGTTATTATTTAATGAATAAACTAAATTTTAATTTTAATATTTAACCACAAAAATAAAAATTGAATGCTTTCTGTATATCCTTTTGTACATACGAGTATAATACATATTTATTATGTATGTATGTATGTTTATATTTGTGGGTGTATATGAAAATTATATAATTAAAGGATATTAAATATAATTTTCAAATACCATATCCATAATATTATTGTGTTTTATAATAAAGAGAAATTTTATTTTTGGGTTTATAATTATTCCAGTTGGGTTTGAGGTTCATTTGATTTATAAATATAACCTATTCTTGATACTTGATATGGGAAATAGGGGCTGTGCCCCAACTCCGATGTCTGCTTCTCAAAATGATATGATTAAGCTCCTTCGTTCACATCCCTATATTGATCTGTGAAAAGGAGTTGCATTACTAATGACTCTAATTTTTTTGGACTTTTGAGTCGGGTCTCGGTTTTAATTTTTCGGGTTTTATAGAGGAAACACGAAGAATGAAACCCGACTCAAAAATCCTAGTGTGGAATAACATTAGGTGAATAAAATTTTTCACAGGCAGCAATAGTGGCAGATGGTGACCCTTCATGCACTCGTGATGTATAAAGAGAATTAATAACGCTAGGATTTGCACACCCAGTTGTTTTAGGGTTCGATTGAATCTATGGTAGACGTGTGAATTTTCCTGATCATGGAATTAATGTTTTGTTGTACGATTATTTTTCTGTTTAGAAAGCTGGAAATATAATTGATCTCCACGAAAAAATAAGATCTGGCTATCACCCAGAGTAACCCAAAATTTAATATTTTCTACTTTAAAATTTAACAAATGGGGAATGTTCTTTATATAGGGTGTTCCCTCTGTTAGTTTTTTTGTATATTAAAAAAACACATAATGTATTTTGGAAACTCAAAAATTTTTACGAACACACATCGTTAATTCAATGAAATTGTCCCGAAATATTATCGCGGAATTTTATGGTAAGTTTGTTCGCTAAAGTGTAGCAATCCCGAAAAATCTGTACATAGTGGACCTGCATCTCATCCTGCATCTCACATTTCATATTTTCGAAAATAGTAATAATGACACTGATATTATTGTATTACAACACTTCATATTTCATTTAAGTGTAAATCTACACTGAATATAATATTTTTTCGGAATTACACTACACAAACTTACCAAAAAAATTCGGGATGAAATTTTGGGCCAACTTCAGTGATTTATATCGTTCGTGTTACCAAAACTGGATCCGAACATCAAAATTTTTGATGACTTTTGGTAGCCTCAATTTCAGCTCGATTGTTGTTCTTAAGATCGGGAATTGTTTGTGGGCACTTTACTGTTTAAAAACCCCAAAGAAAATAATGTAATGGTGTCAGATCGCAACTTGGTGGCCAATTGACATCAGAATTTCTTTGTTTTTCACGATATGTGTGACATGTGACACAGTTTTGTTGAAACCATAGTTTATCTAAATCAATTTCATTCAATTTTGGCCACAGCAAATTCAGTTAACTATTCATAGTATCTGCATCTTCACGTTCATTCACTTATAGCTGTCACTGTTTCTTGAATACAAACTGGAGGTTGGTGTTGATCAAAATCATCACGTAATTTACAAATTGTTCTTTTATAGAACGGCCATTTTCGTAATAAAATTGAATAACCAAAACGAATACTTGATTAAAAATGGCGAGAAATTGAGTTTTCATTTGTTAAAAAATTTTGGAGCGACACCACACAATAAATATTTTTTGTGAGCTTAAACAAGAACTATCAGATGGAACACCCTTATGCATACATTGAACCTTTCCAACGAAATTCTTGAATCTTATGTTCCCGGAGAAATAAAACAGTTTTGTTCAAACATAAAATGGCGGAACACAAAATTTCTCAAATTTTGTGTTGTTTTCAATTTAATATTTTTTTTAAATTTTTCACTAGTAATTTCTATTTTTAAAATAAACTTGACAAAGCTTATAGTTTTACAGCCAGAGCAAATTTTGTGAGATTAACACCAATCGAAAGTTTCGATCACGGCGTTCTTTAGACAAAAAACATCGAGGATACACTGAAATTGTCCATCATGCCTTCGATGGCAGAATCTCAACAAACAAGAATGACGGTCCAAGTGCAACTTACAAATACAATAAAATTTAAAAATTCAAATTGTTGGTAAACTTGGTGGTTTGTTTTCTTGCGCTTTAATGGTTCATCTCATTGGTTTTTTCGGGCTTTCATCTTGATCGAGTAAAATTGAGACGGAAAAGAAAGTCACAGCGAGGGCAACATAAGTCAAGTGTACAAACGTGCTTTAACCCAGAGCCAGTTTGAAAAATATTAACAGACCATTGGGTCAGTGAGTTATTAAGCAAAGATCTGAACCTGAAAGAGACAAAAAAAGTATGCTTCCAAATGTAGTTGATTTGAATTACTTCACGAATAAAATATTTAATAATATGCATCTCTTAAGGACAAGACACACCAAGCGCGGCGCGTCAAATTCCAAATGTTCCATACAACTCGACGCGCATAACCATTCACACCAAGAGCGGCGCTGCGTCTTTTTTGTTTTGGATAGTTTTGAGAATTTTAGACTTTTGTTTTATTAGTCTTTAATGGTAAATAATATGAGTACATACGTGAATGACGAATGAGAAATGTATGGACCACAATTGAAGTATGATTATTTTTTTAGGTTATGTTCGGCGGCGATGGACGAATTTTTTTGGCCGCTTGGTGTGGGACATAATTTCGCAGCGGCGGATGCAACTTCATTCGATAAAATTTCTTAAAATTTCAATTTTTCTATTAAAAATCCCAAATTTGTAATTTTTTTTTATAAATAATTGGTATATAATTGTTTATACTATCGTTTCTATACAATACATAAATAAATTAATGCATATTTAAATTCGCCGCTCGCCGTCGACGCTTGGTGTGTCTAGTCCTTTAAGCTAGAAACAGAACAAGAGCGACGACGGCAAGCGTCGACGAATAAATAAAAAATATCGCCGCGATATCGCTGTAGCTAACAGAACAAAAGCGTCAGCGTATGGCGATAAAAAAACAACCAAACGGCATAACCTTCTGTGTTTTTGACACATGACGTTGTGGCATTAGGCTACTAGATTGAAAAAAAATGGTTAATAATATGACGGTTAATTGATGCCAACTTATATATATATAAAAAACAGTTGGCAACATTGTTTCGTCGGCAACAAAAATAGAAATAGACTCTAAATTTTTTTCAACGAAAAAATCGTCGTCGCCTGCGTTGATGGTTGTGTTTGTTTTGCATGATTTCGGTGTTTTCTAATATGACAGGCGATTTCGCTCGCCGCCTTCGCTCTTGTTCTGTTTTGAGCTTTAGACAGTAAGCTGAAAAGAAACATTAAAAGAAGCATGCGTGGAACGATAATTGAAAAAACACAACATTGATTGAGTGACGAAAGCACCTACTGTGCTGGAAGTCGAACTCGTATATATACAGCTATAGTTTCAAACATTTCCCTTTGAGGCCACCAGGATCATGTTATATACCAAAGGTCTTGAAAAGTAGACCCAAATAATGTATAAAAGCATTAATTTCTACCAACATTGAGTGGAGATATGACCTTCCGAAAATTTCCCCAAAAAATCAGTTTTTCGGGTATAACGGCCCCTAAAAGTTCCCCAATTAACTCGCAAATTATGATTGTAGACGTCAATACCAGTTCAACGACACCTCAAACGTCCAAAACGGATGATTTAGACCAAAGTTATGACATTTGGAAATTTTTCTTTGAAGTCACCATATAATCTTGCTTTGGTATATGTTTTTGTTTGTTTGTTTGTCCGTATTTCTTTCATCTGATCTCATATTTTCAGGGTTTCTAGTACTTGAAAAACTAGCAACTTTTGTTCTACAACTTTTTGATTTGGCCGCCATTGGCCGCCGTTGGCTGCGGCTGGCCTCTGAACGGCTGTTTTTGGCCATTTTGGCCACGCCCACAGCACTGAACCTATTTGACATACCCCGGACATATGCATATCGTTGGAAAGGTATTGACGCCAGCTATCAAATAGCATATAAAAAAATTCCAAAAAAATTTGCCAAAAAACTGAAAAATGAAAAATCGGCCGGCCACATTCGGCCAAATTGCTAAAAAATTAGCCCAAAACTTTTGGTTCATATTTTCAGGATTTTTAGCCACAAACCTCACCTACAATATGACATCAACCGTTTGTCCCAGAAAACTCGTATATTTTAGATATTGACCTCCATAATTTAAAAGCCACCATCATTTTTTTGCAAAATTTCATTTTCTGGCTCAAATGCACCCTAATATCGGTCCGTTGCGGTTCATAATGATAGTGAATCATCGTATTACAATGAAACAAATATAAATACATCATATTATTATCATTGCTAAGAGCATTTTTACCAGTGACACGTTTTTGTCAAAACTGACAAATTGATGTGGTCGAAAAAAATCACAAAAAACATTGAACATTTGACAGTCTGCTTGCATAAAATCGATATGTTTTTAATCTTTATGATGATTTCTTTACAAAATAGATCTTATCTGCCATCCCATCGCATGAAGATGGAATATCAGCGAGACGGTCGCTACCATTAATTTGTGTTTCCAACTAACACACTAAAATATGTATATTTTATTGTATTGTTTAAGGGATCAAAAATGAATGGTAACCGCATGCGGTTAGTGACAAAACAGCATGAAACATGCAAAAAAATTGTTGAATTACACAATCGATTTTCTACCAAAAACACGTGCATCTGATCTAATTTTTTACTACTCTGTAACATGCACTAAAAACTTAACTACAAATGTTCAGCCGATAGCCTACGAGAACCGGGTGTGTAATAAGATCACACCCGGCATGACCTGTTTGTGGCATGTGGTAAAGGATTCTGAAATAAAATCTACTAAAATACTACAAAAAGAAGATTGAAAAAATGCATGCAAAGTAAAGAATATAACGTAGGCTATCATGCTGAACATAATAGAAAAATTACCTATCTGAACCTAATGATGAGACCTCACCCTACATTTCAACATAAAAAAGATAATATAAGTCTTTACTATTTCGAGGCCAAGAGCATGGTGAGATGACGCCATTCTAAAAAAGATTCCATTATTTCTCAAAATTACTGTATAATACCTCCTCGCCTTCTTTTAATTCTGTGCCATGATGGAAAATGGTACTTGACAAAACATATTTTTTATTTCCAAAGCTTAATTCTGTCTGAGGTACAGAAGAAAGTTGTAGACTGTTAATTTTTACGTAGTATTGATCGGCAATGACAAGTGAAAATATGAGAACGTGACGCGTATTCTCAAGTTAACACTGACTTTTTAGTGGATTCTTGCACTTATCGCAAGAACTATCTTCATTTCCCACCCATCTACCAAAATTAAAATTAATCAAATCGGATAAATTACATTTTCACTTGTGTGCTATCGAGTGTGTGTGAACTGTTTTGACTGACAACAATAACACGAATCGCAATTCAATTCATTTTCAATGGCCGTGCCAAAATCATTGATATCAAATAAAAAACCTCTTAACGAGGTAAATGTTCGAGTGACGAAAGCCGAATTCAATTCACAAAATTTCTGATATCAAATTTGTGCCGAAAAAAAAAACAATTGCATTCGATTTGTCAACGATTTTTCGAAATGTTAGTGCATTCGGCGCGTTTGTTTAAATTTTTCTTTCTAGCTGTCAAAAACAACAACATGTCAACGATTTTTCGGAATGTTCAACAACAACGCGCTGAATGCACTAACATTCCGAAAATCGTTGACAAATCGAATGCAATTGTTTTTTTCGGCACAAATTTGATATCAGAAGGTTGAGAAGGTTTAAGAGGTTTTTTTATTTGATATAGAATATTCAAATTGAGTACTTGAAAATCGGTCAAATAAGACGAACACCTCTTTACGTGGGCCGTAGGATTTTCTATCTTGCCGATCGCCACGAGTTTAAACAATATTATTTAATTGGGGGTACAAAATAACTGATGGACAACGGTAGTAGTAGGAGAAGGAAACACCAGTTGTGGTATGTTCTAGATTAGGATGCACGAAAACCATTCATTAGTACATACAATGTTTACAATTCAAACTGCTGCAAAAGGCGGAAATTAGTCAGAGAAATAGTTTACTAATCATTAGACCTATTGAAAGGAATTCCTAAATTGAAGTTTTAGACGTTGGGATAACCTTTTTGGAAGAACAATTAATTAAAATTTCAAAACTCGATTTTGGCTAAGTGTTGATTGTTTTGTAGTTCCTGTGAGTTTAACAATGTTGGATGGGTAATGCGACAATTTCTGTCCCATTGTCCACAATTTATTACCTTGTTGAGTCGAATTATTGTAGATTCCCCAGTGCATCAATTATTTCGTAGAGCATTGCATCTTGTGTGCTTACACAGCCGTATAGTTTATAACAGAATTATCGCCAAAGTTCCGGTTTGTTTAAGGGTTTTAAATGTGTTGATCATAGACTAAGGTAACGTAATGTTATGATTGAATTCAATGATCACATTGGCTAGGATATGTAAGCCTACACCTAAAACTCATTTTAGGCTAACCGAGTGAGTTGATTAAATGAAATCAGAAAATAATCTAGCTGATTGTACTTTCCGTGGAGTGACTCTGAATTTTGAGAGCGATCAACATATCGAAACATCATTTGAAAGGAAAAAGACTGTCATTGCACATGTCCAGATAATAGAGTCAGAATGCGTAATACCTTTCCGCTAATTGATCAATAGGCTAATTCGTAACGCTGCGTAACGAACTAAATATTTGAGTCGCACGAGCCTTAATGGGAACATGTGTTATTAAAGATAGTCCGAACAGCTTTATGAATTCAAAGAAGAATTCTCTTTTTACGAAGACATGTCGGCTTAAATTTCTAAGTATATTATACCTCGCATAGGGACGCCGGTCAATTAATTTGGCTTGCTCTTTCTGGCCAGGCCGGAACATTTAGCTGCCTTAGCGATAGATTTTTGCTTCTCCCTAATTTTCAATACAAAGTGCTTACGAAGTATCAGTTCATGTCTCAAATCTTCCTGGTGGAATTTGGATACTCCCGTGATGTCGTTTGGTGTGGAGTTGAACTTTGCATTTTGGCAGGATTAACAAGATTTCGCTAATTGGGTAACATCTTTGTCTATACTCGGCCAAAAGCATCTTGAATTGGCGAATATGCGAAATGCTTGTACACATGGGTGGGAAATATTATGCAGATTGCCAAAGCAAACGATTGTTGCTTGTACTTGTTTCACAATAAATTTTCTAATCAGCTAATGGAAATTTATCTATTTATCTAATTTAGAAAAACAGAGTAAGTCTGGAATAGTTCTGTTGTGCTTTTGCGATGGTTGTAATGTTGAAACGAGTTATGGTGGAGGAAAGCTAGTGGTTGAGAGTTCGAGAATAAATGTCGGCGATCACATTGTGTTTGCCCTGTAAGTGTCGTATGTCTGTAGTGAATAGAAACACAAACCTATACAGGGTTGCGTTCCGCTTTAGAGGAAATTTCCCCAAGTAAGCGGTTTGTGGTCGGTGAAGATAGTAAATTCCCGACCTCCGTCAAAATAGTGCAAGTGTTTAATTGCTTGAAATATTGCAAGAAATTCTCTATCAAATGCGGGATATTTTCTTTCGGAATTTGATAAGCTTTTGAAGAGAAATCCAAGAGGTTCTCAAGTCTCTGTTTTAGTTGTTGTAAGACTGCATCTATATCTGTGATAAATGGATCAGTCCTGTTCTTGAGCTGAATGTTGCATTTTGACTCGATGCATTTTGACATTTTTCAGGCCAAGAATTTTTTTAGGCTTTTTGGGTTTCTTGAGAAGTGTTGCCAATGGTGTATGAATTGGGGGAAGAATTTCTACGAGTTTTGCGATGAATCGGTGATAGTAGTTTACTAACCGACAAATTGTTGTATTTTTTGACGTTTTGCGGTGCTGGAAATTCTCTAATTGAATTAATTCGTTTTTCGGATGGCAGTTAGCCGTTAGGTAATATAAATTAAAACGAGAATGAGATGATATATCCTCCTCCTACCCATTTAATTGCATAGAGAAATTTTATATGTGTGGAAACGGTCTGGAATTGTGACTAGGTTGGCCTTCTGTAGACCACACCTTGTCTCTTAGGCATTTCTAAGTTCCATCATATGTTGGAATTTTAGGAAAGCTGCTTTGTCGATTAGATCACATCGGGCTCACCAGATGGTGAGATGTAATAATTCTTTATATGGAGAATTGTCCGTTGAGGGATAATTGTGTTGTGTTTCTTGTAGTGCCCAAAACTACCCGCCACAAACCCAGTTTATTTATATCTTGATTTGTAAAATTGACAATACCAGTTACCAACTGCCAGGATAACTATATTATCGGCAAATTATGCTCGTTTGCTCGCAGCCCAGATACTGTCAAGCGGGTTGAATTGTGGTTACCCATCTCAGTACTAAGGAAGCCCATTGTTGCTTGACTTCATTGATCGAACGAGATGTTGTGATGTGTGCTCCTGGTGAGAATAATGCCATACAATTCTTTGCATTGATAAATATTCCCCAATTTCTTAAACATTTTCTTTTCCTATATTTCTTTGTCAAATTTTGATTAAATGTTATACCATTCTAATAAAATTTGATAGCGTTTAAAAAGAATCGTTTGTTACTTAATCCTCAAAACAAACAAATTGCTGCAGCAACAAAATATCTCAAGATAATCAGTAAGTACATTCTTCTACATAAAAATCTTTTCAAGTTTTATAAAAATTAAGAAATAAGTAAAACAAATGCGTTAATAAGCCTAAAAATTAATCCAATTGCTGTTTTCTTATTTACCATCGTCTATGCGATTTTCCTTTCCATTATGCCTCCCGTAATATACAAAATTGATTGAGAGATATTATTAAAACATTACTAATTCTCAACATAATCCGCAATTTTGACAAATCCACGCGCGATTTTTTTTTCTGTTCTCCGTGTCGCTAATCGTCAATTTGTACGCGACATTCCTCGATACTTGGAAAATCTTTTGAAAAATTTATTTTTTTTATGCCGCACCACCCTTACGCTATTATTACACAATAATAATAAAAAAAAATCCGTCTCTCATTCCTGATGCTGTTTGTATACATATCCCCGTACTCCGTACTCAAATGTCTTTTAAAAACACTTTTTACAACTTTTTTTTGTGTTGCTGTTGTTTGTTTGCCAATCTCGGATGTTATTGTTAAATGAAGGGGAATGAATAATATTGGTAGTTGGGTCTATTTGCTATGCAAATTAAGCGTGTTGTATTACAACACGCGAACCATGTTTACATGATATCACCTTTAATAATGTAATAATACAAAACCAATATTCGATATATGGATTCTAAATTAATTAGAGAACTAAATTTCACCAAATGTCAAATTACGTTTTGCGATAATTAAAATTTTTGTGCACATTTCGCACGTAACCAGTAATTAAAATTTTTTTTTTTTTTTTGCAACAAAATCAATTTTCAAACGTATAATCTAATTTGATGGTATAAACAGTGTTTGTACAGTGTAGGAAATAATTTTAGTATATATCGGATAATATTCCTAACCATATTTGGTACCAACAATGTACAGCTACATGTAATCACCCAAAAATAAAATGTAAAAATGGTTATACGAGAAAAATAGCTGAGGGCAGTTTTTTAAAAAATATAATTCCAATTTTCCTCATACGAGTAACATACTCGTATACGAGATAACCGTGTCGAAAAGAAGCAGAAACGAAAACAAAAAAAATTCTTTGGTTTCCTATTTGGCAGGAACTCGATTTTTTATTTTAGTTGCTCGTATACCAAATAATTATCTTCTTAGATTCCAGGACTATGTAGGTACTACCAAAGGAAAATTCAGGTGTGTACATAAATTGGTATATGGTCAACGTACTCGTACATAGATAATCCAATTAACGACGAATGTATAGGGAAAGAATATATCATCTGGAATAAATGGTTATTATCCGACAATTTATACGAGTTGTAGTAGGAAATGGTAAGGTTACGATGATTTTATATTTCAAGACTCGTTTAAACAATAAGGAAGCATAGTTGGTTTAGTAAAGTAAACGGGAAGGAAATATAGTTTTTTATATTTTGACAGGTGAGAATTTCAATTAATTTGCACACATGAAATTTCAAACAATTAGAAGCTTTCTGATCGGGGTTTTAAATTAAATATTAAAGTAGATGAAATGAACGACTCTACTAGTGATCGTTTTTTCAATATTTATTATTAAAGTTAAAATTATTAAAGTAACAAATTAAATTAAAAATAATTTGATGTTAAAACCTTATTTAGGGGTTTTTAAAATTGAATTCCAGAACCGACATACAAGTTGTAACTTTTTTTTAATTTTGCAAAAGAAGCCCTCGCTGTATTTTCGAAATTGAAATCCAGTGATTCCTTTTTACACCACCCTCTTTGTGATCGTTGAGGTGATTGGCAGTCCAACTTGAGTATTCCGTATAAATGTTCTGAAGTGTAAATTAAGAAGTTTTTTAATTAATTCGATGTATTTTAGTGGCACTCGTGTAATGCATTGGTGGTAACCACCAGAGTGGCAATGATCGGGGTCCTAACTGGGGTATACCACCGAGGGTGTTAATTGACCAGTTTCGTAGTAATTATCCGTTCTAGTTTGAACATGGTACTTCAGAATTCACCTCTCCGATCAAAATATCGATTCGATGTATAATTGGTTAAAAGATATTATGTTTAGGAAATTCCTAGTTGTATAATTTAAATCGAAATTCTAATCAAACAAAATTATTTTATTTCTTGAAATTGTAGAGATATACGTGTAGGAGAATCTTTGAAGAATTGTAGCAAACCTCATTTTGTCTTGCATGTGGCACAGACTGTATTTATTATATGAATTTCCCAAATTACATGAATTGTTCATTCCTTAATGTAGTGTAGTGTAATGTAGTGTAGTGTAGTGTAGTGTAGTGTAGTGTAGTGTAGTGTAGTGTAGTGTAGTGTAGTGTAGTGTAGTGTAGTGTAGTGTAGTATAGTGTAGTGTAGTGTAGTGTAGTGTAGTGTAGTGTAGTGTAGTGTAGTGTAGTGTAGTGTAGTGTAGTGTAGTGTAGTGTAGTGTAGTGTAGTGTAGTGTAGTGTAGTGTAGTGTAGTGTAGTGTAGTGTAGTGTAGTGTAGTGTAGTGTAGTGTAGTGTAGTGTAGTGTAGTGTAGTGTAGTGTAGTGTAGTGTAGTGTAGTGTAGTGTAGTGTAGTGTAGTGTAGTGTAGTGTAGTGTAGTGTAGTGTAGTGTAGTGTAGTGTAGTGTAGTGTAGTGTAGTGTAGTGTAGTGTAGTGTAGTGTAGTGTAGTGTAGTGTAGTGTAGTGTAGTGTAGTGTAGTGTAGTGTAGTGTAGTGTAGTGTAGTGTAGTGTAGTGTAGTGTAGTGTAGTGTAGTGTAGTGTAGTGTAGTGTAGTGTAGTGTAGTGTAGTGTAGTGTAGTGTAGTGTAGTGTAGTGTAGTGTAGTGTAGTGTAGTGTAGTGTAGTGTAGTGTAGTGTAGTGTTGTGTAGTGTAGTGTAGTGTTGTGTAGTGTAGTGTAGTGTAGTGTAGTGTAGTGTAGTGTAGTGTAGTGTAGTGTAGTGTATTGTAGTGTAGTGTAGTGTAGTGTAGTGTAGTGTAGTGTAGTGTAGTGTAGTGTAGTGTAGTGTAGTGTAGTGTAGTGTAGTGTAGTGTAGTGTAGTGTAGTGTAGTGTTGTGTAGTGTAGTCTAGTCTAGTCTAGTGTAGTGTAGTGTAGTGTAGTGTAGTGTAGTGTAGTGTAGTGTAGTGTAGTGTAGTGTAGTGTAGTGTAGTGTAGTGTAGTGTAGTGTAGTGTAGTGTAGTGTAGTGTAGTGTAGTGTAGTGTAGTGTAGTGTAGTGTAGTGTAGTGTAATGTAGTGTAGTGTAGTGTAATGTAGTGTAGTGTAGTGTAGTGTAGTGTAGTGTAGTGTAGTCTAGTGTAGTCTAGTCTAGTGTAGTGTAGTGTAGTGTAGTGTAGTGTAGTGTAGTGTAGTGTAGTGTAGTGTAGTGTAGTGTAGTGTAGTGTAGTGTAGTGTAGTGTAGTGTAGTGTAGTGTAGTGTAGTGTAGTGTAGTGTAGTGTAGTGTAGTGTAGTGTAGTGTAGTGTAGTGTAGTGTAGTGTAGTGTAGTGTAGTGTAGTGTAGTGTAGTGTAGTGTAGTGTAGTGTAGTGTAGTGTAGTGTAGTGTAGTGTAGTGTAGTGTAGTGTAGTGTAGTGTAGTGTAGTGTAGTGTAGTGTAGTGTAGTGTAGTGTAGTGTAGTGTAGTGTAGTGTAGTGTAGTATAGTATAGTATAGTGTAGTGTAGTGTAGTGTAGTGTAGTGTAGTGTAGTGTAGTGTAGTGTAGTGTAGTGTAGTGTAGTGTAGTGTAGTGTAGTGTAGTGTAGTGTAGTGTAGTGTAGTGTAGTGTAGTGTAGTGTAGTGTAGTGTAGTGTAGTGTAGTGTAGTGTAGTGTAGTGTAGTGTAGTGTAGTGTAGTGTAGTGTAGTGTAGTGTAGTGTAGTGTAGTGTAGTGTAGTGTAGTGTAGTGTAGTGTAGTGTAGTGTAGTGTAGTGTAGTGTAGTGTAGTGTAGTGTAGTGTAGTGTAGTGTAGTGTAGTGTAGTGTAGTGTAGTGTAGTGTAGTGTAGTGTAGTGTAGTATAGTATAGTATAGTATAGTATAGTATAGTATAGTATAGTATAGTATAGTATAGTATAGTATAGTATAGTATAGTATAGTATAGTGTAGTGTAGTGTAGTGTAGTGTAGTGTAGTGTAGTGTAGTGTAGTGTAGTGTAGTGTAGTGTAGTGTAGTGTAGTGTAGTGTAGTGTAGTGTAGTGTAGTGTAGTGTAGTGTAGTGTAGTGTAGTGTAGTGTAGTGTAGTGTAGTGTAGTGTAGTGTAGTGTAGTGTAGTGTAGTGTAGTGTAGTGTAGTGTAGTGTAGTGTAGTGTAGTGTAGTGTAGTGTAGTGTAGTGTAGTGTAGTGTAGTGTAGTGTAGTGTAGTGTAGTGTAGTGTAGTGTAGTGTAGTGTAGTGTAGTGTAGTGTAGTGTAGTGTAGTGTAGTGTAGTGTAGTGTAAAGTAGTATAGTGTAGTATATTGTAGTGTAGTGTAGTGTAGTGTAGTGTAGTGTAGTGTAGTGTTGTGTAGTGTAGTGTAGTGTAGTGTAATGTAGTGTAGTGTGGTGTAGTGTAGTGTAGTGTAGTATAGTGTAGTGTAGTGTATTGTAATGTAGTGTAGTGTAGCGAAGTATAGTATAGTGTAGTGTAGTGTATTATAGTGTAGTGTAGTGTGGTGTTATGTTGTTCGATGAAACTATACAGTTCGAAAGAATTGAGCTTGAACGGAAAACTTGAGCATCGAATATATCGTGACAATCCGCTATATGGGCTTATGGTAATCAGAGTTCTTTGGAAAATCAGTAGGAATAATGTTACCAGCTTTGTTAGAGTTCAATGGCGCTCACTTTTACAGCTGATATACGCTCGGTCTAGCGTATCAATTGAGGAATTAAAAACCATGATTTGTCTTCTAACGAACGAGGAACAGACTTCAACTATTGGGTGAATGATTAAGCGGAGAATCAAATAGGTAAGACAAAGCTTTATTAGAAGACGCCATACATTTTTTTACCGGTGATGTTATTAAACGCAAGAAATTTACCACGCTTCCGTTGAGGCAATGCAAACTCTAAAATTTACCGCACATTTATCTTACTGACAGGGAAGTAGTTTGTCTGTGTGTACAGTGATCACCAACAATGTGTACAAACTGTTAGCAGAAAGTTTGCTACTGAGATCTGGTCAATATAAGAGGGACCAATTGGTTTTAAGTTCAAAGCGTTTTACAGGAACTTCTTCCTTATAATGATAGTGAACATTATCTGTCTTGCCTCAACCGAAAATAATAAAATCTCTAAGCTCTTGAAATAGAACGCCTCTCTTCCGGAAGAACCACCTGTGGTGCGAAAGAAATGCATCAAGGAACAAAGACAGGTTCATGAGCCTGATAAACCTTAAATACTCCGATGTTGTGAAGATATGTAAACCACAACTTAAATGTACCATTAAACTAAGTAAACGGACGTGTTTTCGAGAATTTTACGTTAAAGTCGACCGCGACACATGAGGTAGAGCATATCTATGGTTATGAAAAAATTCAAGAGTAATCATTATTTCTCTCCGTTCGGTACTATTGTGTTACATAGTGAGCCGTGAATTTGCTCAATAAACTGAAAGTGGGAAAACAATAAAGCTCCAGGCTCGAATAACGTTCCGAACATAGCACTGAAGTCGACAGCAAAAAATTTACAGATCTCTCTCTCCAAGGTGTATACTGTGTACATAATAGAAGGAATCATTCCTACAAAGTGGTGGAACAAAGACTATTGTTGTTGGTGATAGGAGAGCCATTGACTTATCGCTTAATCTGCTTATTGGATGCTACCAATAAGATCTTGGAGAGAATTGCATGTGACCGGTCATGAAAGTATCGTTAAGCTTGGTCAGTTGGGACAATATCAGTATGGTTCCATAATGGGCATCTGGTTCCATAATGTTTTCGTAGTATCAGAAAATACTGTGTCGTGGTAATACTAAGCATGAAGAATGCATTAATCCAGCCAAATGAAGTTGAAATTTCAACGAATGTATGCGGTTGAGAGTAGTAAAATAGCTATTGAGGTACAAGACTAAATTTGAATTAAAATAGAGGTTGATGCGGAAACATTGTTACTGACAGTAATGATTTATAACAACCAGCGAGAAATGATGCAGAGTAAACGCGGCATTGCCACAAATAATACCAAATACAGACGGAGTACGTATGAGTGGAAGAGTCTTGTTCGGTAACATGTAGCATGTACCCTGATGTATGACGTACCGATTTGGACTAACTCACTGAAGAAAAAGACGATCAGTAAAAAAACAGCTGTCCAGAGTCTAAATGCTCTGAAAGTGTGTATTCCAAACTATATATTCAGACGGTGCTTGTGCCTTTGCAGTACTGCCTCTAATAGACATTTTAGCTAAGGAGTATCAAACGATTAGTTTGAACTAGAGAATGGTTCGAATAATGAGAGATTAGTAGACGACCAATTTTATTGAAATGATGTCTAGAGCTGACTGACGGTCACTTTGATATGATTCCTGTTAAATTGTTGAATTTATAAATATTGGAAGTCAGTATTAAAATTTGTTGGAAATTGGTAATAGCTGAGCACAGATGAGAGATTGCTACTAAAAATCTGGTAATCAGTAATGGCAGTAGAAAGAACAACATTGGGTAAAATAAGACACCTGTTTTATTAGGTTTCGAAAGGACGAAGGTGATTGATGCAGCGCGTGTAAGTATGTGTTGCTAACAAGACGCCTCGAACGGTTACTCAGGACGGGCATGTAGTCAACCTGACACGAAAAATAATTCACAAATCTGTAATAGTAGCAACATCTCAAAGCAAGCGTCATATTAGTGATGCGATTGCCAAAGGAACAACAAAATTATGAAGAACCATAGAAAATCATGGAACGGATTTGCATTTCTAATTCAAAAAGGCCCAAGAAGTTGAATGGGTGACGGGTACATCATCCATGTAAAATGTTTGAAATGACATGTACTTTACTATTGTTATCCTCAACAATTTTAGAAATACTAACCAGTGTCGATTAAGTAATACTAAAATCCGTAAAATAATTTAATCTCTGAGATGTTATATACCAGTTGTGAGCACTAAGTGTACTAATAGTTTGCGAATTGAACTGTCATAACATCAAACACATCAAAATAAAAAGGTTTTGGGGTGCGCCACGATAGTTCGCCAAATGTTACAAAAGTTTGGATATTCTTCAAAATATTTGCTGTGCTACAGATGTTTCCATATAATGTAACAATTATATTCGCGAATATATGAATTTTTGCAACATCTAAGAATTTTTTAGATTGTGGAATAACCCAAATCTTTTCATTGTGATGTGGTTAACTGTGATTAACTAAATTGCTTCACTACGAGTATTAAAAAATATGTTAAACTTTTCTATCATTTGTGTAGATAAAAAATTCTAGACGTCCCATAACACGGTGAACAAAATTGCTCACACCTAACACCAGTTAACAGAAATTTCCGAATTTTCTAAGCACAATTGGTATAACTGGCTATCCAGTCGCTTAAAGCATTACGGTGACAAATAAAAAAGATTTGTACTAATTTGTAAGCAAGAAAATTTTTAATTTGGCGAAATCGAATTTAAGCATTACAGAACTTATATTGATGAATCTCAATACACCATAACGTAATAATTTATAACAAAACCCATAACGTAAATTCAAACTCCATAAAATTCAGGCAATTAAATTTCAACATAATACATAAATTTATGTTGCAACAACATTAAAAAATTTATCGATATTTTTATCACAATGTACATAAAAATAGAGGCGTGGTGAATATAGGTGCCTCATTGTTATAAACATTATGCTACATAAAAGGCGGAGCTTTTACCAAAAATAAAAGCTCTCAAAATGCCTCATCGCAAAAAAAAATCTAAATATAAATTAATCTCAACGTTCTACGTATAGGGTGAATCCAAAAATGTGATATTCGTTTTGACCATAAAAATAATTTTCTCAATTTGGAAAATTTATAATCAATCTGATAAAATAAATCGATGATTTCAAAATAATAAAACAAATGTTTTCGAGATACTCGTACGCTGTAACGACTCAAATTCAATTTTGAGAAAATCGAATGAAATTTTGTTTTATCTTTAATTTGATCAGGATTAGGAAATTAGGTTTTGTGGGATGAATCGCTTTCATGCAGTTAAATATCTCTGACGTCTATACACATTTTACGCTGCAATAAATAAATTTTGCAATATTAGAACCCCTTTATATGTAAACTTTTACAAATTTTCATAAATTTTCGAGTTCTTATATAACGATTTAACGATTGTTGATTTATATGTTGACACTGTATGGAAGTAAATTGGCATAAAGGGATCCATTTAATGCGAGTTTGTTTCACATGTACGCAACTAATTTTAACCTAATCAACCTACAACAAAACATTATGGATGTCGGCGAAGATTTATGTTGCCATACAACATACATTCTTCACATGTACATGTGTACAACAAAACTTTTTTTATGTTATTTGTATCTGTAACATGTGTAATTTAGCTACGAGGATAAATCACCTTTTTATATTATTTTTTTTTCAAAGTTAGAGGTATAGGTACCTGTACCAGAGAAAAATGAGGTGTGTATCTAATTTTATAGCTCGCACCTCGCACTCTTTAAAATTAAATTTAAGATAAACTTAAATGTAAAAATTAAATTTATTATGCAAATATTTCTACTTTTTACCTTCATTTGGTTTACACATTTTTTTATATTTAAATTGATAATATATTATCATTGTTTAATTAGTAAGGCAAACCGAGTGTAATAAAATTTATAATGTAATTAAAATATATAAATCCTTTTTTGCTTGTTGTCTGTATATTCCAAAGAAAAATTTATTATAATGGCGCGAATGGCGAATTTATATTGCTTTCCTTTCGTCCTAAAATCGGATGGGGAAGAATTTAAATATCCCCTTCCCAGCCTGCATACACGATTGTGACTACCAAGTAGGTTGTTAACGTACATGACTCATGCATGGTTTGTATTGTACTGAAATTACATTATGGTTATTGTGATTAAAAATAGATGGCGTAATTAAACATTGTGTTGTAAAAAGTAATGAAATGACGATTCCAAGGTAATCTACACAAGCAAAATGTAAACCAACAAACTGTTGGTTTACATTGTGCTTGTGGAAGGAAAAGGCACGAAATTCTGTACCATTGGCTGAATTAATCTGCCAATCGTTCCCATCCTTCCTCATATTTTTTCAAATGTTTCCATTCACAATCCGTACTCCTTCAATGTCAATTTTACACCAAATCTGTAGTAGGTTGTTCCTCGCAATAGCTCAGTTAGAAATTTGTAAATATGGATGCCAATGTGTTTTCTTGAAACACGTTACGTTTCTATTCCTTACCTTGTTTTCTAAATGTGCATGCAAAATAGAAAATATAGTTGTTTGTCTATTTTTAATGGCTGTCACCGATATACGACTTGTGCGAGATTTGTCATATACATTTCTTCTTTCATGACTATGTCCTAAGTGAAACATGCATGACAAGTCTTCGATGTTTCTGATTCTGTCACGTAATCTTAATACGTATGTGTGTTAGGTAAACAATATGAAAAAATTTTCATTTCATTTCATGTTCCCTCGTTACATTCGATATTATTTTATTTTTGAATGGGAGTAAATCTACTGAACGTTTTGTAATTTCGGTAAATTGTCTGTCACATAACCAATTTTTTTTATTATTTATGTTCGATAAAAATGCAAGTTCGTATATTTGAAATACTACACGTGGTCATGGTGTATTTAAAATAAATTTAAAATGACTTAATTTAAATAAAATATTTTTATTACACATAAATTTAAGTAAGACATATCGTACACGATTCATTTCAGATATAGCACTAACAATTCATGAGTGAATTGGGACATATGACTAGTTTATGACTTCTCATATAAGGCTCATCTCAGACATGTCATAAATGATTCGCCTCAGACTTGTCACAAACAAAAATCAGTCGCATTTGTTGATAGTTGTCGTCAATAACTTTCCAGCTGGGAGAGTATATTAATCTGATCGAAATCATTACACATTTTGAACGAAAATATTATTAAATTTCCTTGAGATCGTAGTACTTTGGCTTGACCTCACAAGTCCGTGGGGTGAAGAGTCATTTCAAGAATTAATTATTTTATTTACCAATTTCGAATTTTCACCGTAACATATGCAAAATTATTGGAAATCTGGAATCACAAATCGAAAACCAATTATTCTAGTGGTTTGATTTTGGTTGCTTCATTACTTGGGTTTTTCGCTCCTTCTAAACATTCTTTTATGTAAATATATAGTTGTTCACTTAATACTAAGAAGTGTGCTGTTATGTCTTTCTCACGGAAAAAAACTCTAATACATTTTGATTATAATATTAATTATATTTATTAGCGAGACATTAGCTCGGGTTAACCAAATCACAGACTTGGGGGGAGTAACGTTTGACCCAACACTGAGTTTTATTCTGCATATTGATAAAATAATAGCAAAATCGTCATCTTTGTTGGGTTTTATACAGCGTCTTTCTAAAGAATTTAAGGAAAAGGAGACTCTTCAAATCTTATATTCATTCGGTCGAACTTAGAATATTCTATACATATTGGACGAATAGAAAAAATTTAAAAAAAATTACTCGACAAATTTTTAAATTTAATCATTAAAGTGACAGACGACTGACTTGATCATAGACAGACGACTGACTTATTTGGATTATCTTCATATTATACCTAGTTAGAATACAAGATGTTTCGTTTTATATTTAAAGCCCTTCACAATCAGACGTTGTTTTGCTGCGGCTTTATTTGTGTTTGATGTTTTGGAAGCAATGATTGATTGTCCATTTATACTTTTACCTTTTTTTTTATTTATTCAACTTTATTGGACAAAATCATGTAACAGTTCATTATAACTATAAATTCATATCTACATTAAATATTCGGTCGCTCGAACCAATGCTGGTTGTAGCGCAACTTCACAACAAATTATTTTCTGTGAACTATCAAGAACTCAGTTTAAAAATTTACTTCAAAATTATTACATTTTATACAATATTGGTACATTTTATATAATATTAATATAAAACATTAAATTTACATTCATTCATGATTTTATGACATTGCTGATAAGTCCTCAATACAGATTCGCTAACTATTTTGACCCTTCAAATGTTCTGTCAGTTTGATTTTAAACATTTTCAGAGATTCAATATATTTAATATTGAATGGAAGTGAATTGAATTTATTAAGACCCCGATACAATATGTAATTATTATTGGATGCGTTAAATGTAAAGGAATCAATTACAAAATTTGACCATCTTCTTGTTTCATATCTATGACGATCATGTATTTTGATCAATTGAAAACTGTGATTTATCTGATTATTTACTATTTTATATATTAGGATTATTAGCTCTCGATCGATTAGGAAATGGAGAGATGGAAATTCTTGGGATAACGCGTTGGATAACGTATGGGCGCACAAATGACGTTTACCATGTAGTTTGCACAGCCACTCCAAATCAGGTTTAAATAAACCAAACGCGATTGAATGAATGCAAAGTACAGAAGTAACAAGGATTGTTTAGGAAGTATGTGTTTGGTTCTATTTTTTGGCAAATATATAAGGTAGTATAGACTTTTTATTTTTTCGATGTAACACGACCAATTAAATTTACAATCTATCACCAGACCTAGATAATTCCACTTAGTAACCCTTTCAATCACAAAAGTGTTATAAGTGATTGGATACATATTTAACAAATTTGGATCCAACAGCTTGTTTTCAAATACTATGTATTTCGTCGTTTTATCATGATTTAGGAGAAGATGACCACTTACCTAGTGTTCTTAAATCATTTTGTATTTTGGATATCAGAGATTCTAGTGTTTCGGCTTCATAAGCAACAACAGCATCGTCCACATACAATTGTATTCTTCCCTCTAAGCTGATGTGAGTCATATCATTAACAAAAATTATGAATAATGCGGGACCTAGTATCGAACCCTGGGGAACTCCAAGATTCAGCAGTATTTCATTACTTTTACTCTCTTCTATTTTAACAATCTGTCTTCTGTTACATAGATAACTTTCAAACAATTTTAGTTGTATGTTGGTAAGCCCCATACCTTTTAATTTAAATAGTAGAATGTCAGGATGTACCATATCAAAGGCTTTGCGAATATCTAGAAACAGACAGGCACAGAACATTTTCTTTTCAAAGCTTTCACTCAAAGAATCCGTTAAACTTAGGCAGGCCGTTGGCGCTAAAGCCGAATTGCCATTTGCTTATTACAGTATTTATTTCTAAGAACTGATTTAGTCTAAGCAGTATAATCTTTTCAAATATTTTTGAAATAGAAGATAAAATCGTTATAAGGCGGTAGTTAGATATATCAATTTCACTTCCAGCTTTATAAATCGGAAGTACTTTGCCTATTTTACAAATATCTGGAAATACGCCCGTCTCAAAAGAGTCATTTACATATAAAGCCAGCAATGGAGATAGGATGCTAACTGTGTATTATAGAAATATAGCAAAGATTCCATCTATTCCAGTAGCCGCATTCATATTTAAATTCAAAATTATATTCCACACTTCTTGTTCGGTGGTATTGGTATGCGATAACTGTAGCGGATAAATAATTCTATAATTAATATAATCAAAATCTTTATGAGCTAGTGCTTGAAAATAATGACCCAAGGTAGATGATATATTACCAAAGTAGTTATTAAAGAGATTGACTATTTCATTATTACTCGTAACTATACTATCAGTGTCAACTAAAGCCCAATCTTTGGTGGATCTGGTTTTGTTGAATATAATTTCATTCAAAAAACTCCAAAGTTGCTTTGGTTTGTTTATGTGCATACCGACAAAATCTGAATTTAGCTTTCTCTTTGCTTTTTTTATTTCCGTAGCTACAAACAAGCTCAGCGCTTTCTGACGATTTACTATATATACATTCGTAGGATATAATCGTTTTAACTTAAAAAATTTATCCCGTTCATTGATGATACCTAAAATATCATGTATCATCCATTCATGTTGGTTATGTTTCCTTTGCCTTTTTTTAATTATCTTTTTGTTGTTACAAACTAGCTGTTTAACATTCCCTACAAAATCATTAATGTTAGTAGCACTAGAGATCCTATTCCAAATAGGATCATCATAAATTTTTTCATAATTAAAGACTTTCATAAATTCCCAATTAGACTTTTTTGGAACATTAATTTTAGAAACCTGAAGAAACAGAACCCGGTGATCCGAGAAGTGAGTATCAGTAGTATTTAAGTCGTACCTGTAACGTAACAGATCGTTTAAAATATGATCTCTCGTATCATAGTGATAAATCGAGTTGCAAATTCCATAGTTATTTTATTAGCTACTACATATCCACATGAATTAATTATCCCCAAATATTTCAATGTACTCGTATCTCTATCCTGGATATCTAGTATATTTAAATTATAGTCTCCTATGACAATAAAATTCTTAAATTTAACTAAATATTCTTCAAAAATTTCAAAAAATATAGGTAACAAGTTTTTTTGGAAACGATACACCGCAATAATATTTATGTTGGACTCAACCAATCGTACACCAACAACTTGGCAAAAATTAATATCATGTACTAACATTTTCACCGCTTTTATGTTTGACCTTACGAAAATTGCTGTACCACCATATCCACCCTCTCTATTACAAAAGAAACCATTATAATATTTAAAATTGAAAAATTTGTTCTCATCTACAGACAACCAAATCTCCGTGAATACCAATCCGTCAATATTACAACGATGGCCAGTCAATGATGATCTTTCAAAGATGGTCAATTGATCAATTTGATTTGATAGAAAATGAATTATTTTATTGAAATATTGTCCAGTTGCACTACTCTGGCTTTCCCTGGGAATAGGGAATTGGGAAAAATACTTTCATTGCATTTTTGTCTAAAATGTATTTTTCTGGCCTACTGAGGGGAAAAATTTGGTGTAGATATTTTCGAAACAAAGATAAATGGGAAAATATTTTTCCCTATAAACATTTTGGGAACAAAAGTTTCCCAATTAATTTTGTTTTGAAAATTTTATCACTAATCAAATTCCTTTAGTAGGCCAGAAAAATATGATTTGGCCAAAATGCTATGAAAATATTTTTCTCAATTTTCTGTTCCTCGCGAAACCCAGAATAGTGCTACAATAGACTAAACCACAGAAATGTTGTCGCAGGTTCAAATGTGATTATTTTTTATACACATCGGCTGATAAACTTTACCAATTCGTTCAGCGTCACATTGTTGAGAATCGTTTGCTAACAGGTGTATTCAACATAATGAAATACTTAATAAAGGAAATTTAAATAATACACTGCTTGTCAATAAATCCCGGACACTTCAATTATTAAAATGCAGCGCAACGCCAGGTCCCACATTGCAAACGTTGTCAATAATCATTGGGATGAGGTGGGAATTGATTGAATTGTTTGGCCCGCCTGGCACTCTGATCTGAATTCCATTGAGCACGTGTGAGATATGTGTTCCAGAATCGTTCGGGCGTCGTTCTAGAATCCTTAGATCATTTTCAATTCGAATGGGAAATTATACCTCAGGAGTACAATGGAAATTAGGTGCACAGTATGCCAACAAAAAAATCTAGATGTGATCAGAGCCCGTGGAGGAAATACTGTTTAGATTCACGGTTGGTTTTTATATAAATAAAGATTAAGATGTATCAATATCCACTTTTCCTACTTTGATCCTACTTTTATTAAACAAAAACTTGTTCCGTTAATATTTTCTTCATTCCGATTTTATGAAGAATTTGATTGATTAGAATGAAGAACTGTTAACTGTCTCATTATAATCCATTGGTTTTTTAAGATTTGTGTGTTTCGTTCCTCACTTTTTAAGTCTATTGAAAATGTTTTTTGAATAAGCTGTTTCTGAAACTGAAACATATACATTAGATAAGTTGTAAACAAAAGATAATTCAAAAATTTACTGATTACAGTTTTCTTTGTTCGAAGTAATTTCATAATCTTGTGATATCTCCGTTTACCATAAATCCAGAAAGTTCAATTTTTCCTTTAGCAATTAGGTGTGGTTTATTCGAGATCTATGTATATTAATGTCGTAAAAGCACGTCGGGTGTTGCCCACAACAATTACCCTTCACCATTTTTGTAAATTCTATATATTTTTCAACTTCTTTGTAAAAATTGAAAAAGCTCCTACGGAAGCTACCACTTCCGGTACGCAGGTTTTCACCACATTTCGCAAAGACCGAATTTTTGTATGTTCCTTTCAAATTTTTTTGCATAAGCTGGAAAATTCTTATGGAAGCTGCCACTTTTGGCTAACCGATTTCGATCATTGGGATCACCGAATTTGTAGAACAAGCTTAAAGATAAAGTTTCATCCAGATCAAATAATCCGTCTGGACTATAGAGGGCCGATTTTTTGTTTGCAAATTTAATTTAAAATATTTAGTTCTTAAAAAACGAAAAAAGCTCCTATGGAAGCTGTTACTTCCAAATGATGAATCATGGCCAGAATCACTTGGATCTCCCAATTTAAGGAAGCTGTTTAAATATGAAGTTTCATCCCGATCAATTAATCCGTATGAGATGTACAGAGACCACATTTTTACTGAAAATCAGATTTTTGACAAAAATATAATAACCGTTATTGTTGCACAATTAATTTAGAATCTGTTAGTTGATAATCGTTTTTCTCATAAATCATATTCCTTTCAAACTACATGCAAAAAACATCGAAAGCTCCTTTTGAATCTATCACTTTTGGTGGGGTGACCGCCAAAAATTCATTGGGATCTCCGAATTTGTGGAAAAAGCTTAGGTATGAAATTACATCCCGATCAATCAGTCCATCTGGGCTATATAGGGCCAAAATTTTTGTTGAAAATGAATTAGTCAAAAATCGTTAGTTTCGTGTAAATTTTTGAACACTGATCTTCAACGGTACTGTTGCGAATTTAATTTAGAATGTTTTAGATCATAATCGTTTTTCTTGTAAATATTATAATTTTTCAAAATATTTGGAAAACGAAAAGTTTCTATGGAAGCCGCCACTTCCGGTAGACCGATTTCGACCAAAACTCACTGGGGTTTGCCAATTTATGAATAAAGCTTAAGTATGAAGTTTCATCCTGTTCTTTTTTGACAAAAATTATTTTTTGACAAAAATCGTCATTTCCGCTTAAATTTTGGAAAACTGATATGAACCGGAATTGTTGCAAAATTTATTCAGAATCTGTTAGTTCATAGCCGTTTTTCTCGTAAATGGTTCTCTTTTCAAAATACATGCAGAAAACGAAAAAGCTTGTATCAAAGCTGTCACTTCCGGTTGCAAAATTCAGATAAAGTTAAGTTTTCTATCTCGATCAATCAATCAGTCTATGGGCTGTACAGGTCCAAATTTGTCACAAAACAGTTTTTTGTGAAAAATCGTCGTTTCCGTTTAAATTTTTTGCAAAACTGATCTGTACCAGTATTGTTGCAAAGTTAATTTAGAATTTAGTTGATGATGTTATACTTTTCAAAATATTCACAAAAAACGAGAAAGCTCCTATGAAAGGTGCTACTTCTGGTGGACCAACTGATTTTGGACAAATATCGCCGGTATCTCAAAAGTTGTGGAATAGCTTAATTATATGATTTCGATCAATCAATCCGTCTGGGCTGTAGAGAATCAACAACATTTAGTCTGCAAGACACCACATAAGCGTACACAGGCACATACATAGAGATTTTTTACAAACTATTTTTTTGACTTCGGCGTTATAGATTTCACCGGGAGGGTCAATTTTTTTCAATTTTTGCAACGATATTGAAAAGTATAGTACATTCGTGGTAAAATCGTCCGGTGTTGGTCACAGCATAGAAAGTATATAATTTTGCATTGAATATCAGTCTATCGTATGAGAAACTATTAACAATTATGATAAGGAATTACTCTACCAAATTTTTGAGTGTCGGTTCCATTTTATCAATTATTGTACCGTCTTTAATTGAGTGACCAACAAATCAGTAGAGCAAGTAGAACCGCCTTACCCTAGTATTCGAACATTTTTGAAAAGTATCACATTTATAATTTAGAAGTGCAGATCAAATGAAAATTTGAAAAACAAAACTTAACGGTTTAAACCAAACTCGTACGAATTGGAATCCAAAATGGCGTATTTTTTGAGGTGCTACAACTCCCATATTTCCAGCCTAATTTTAATGTCTTACATAGCTTAAACTCCCAATTCTAGCAGAATGAAAGTGCGGTTAGATTTTCTTTACGTATACTTTGAATATCGCAGAGTAAGGTTCTATTGCCTCTGAGGGTTCTCTTTAAAATTATTATATTTAAGCACCAGGCCCTTGGTTTCCCATCGTAACCTCTATCGAACTTGGTGAAATTTGTTAACAATTTGCTCATCGATTGCAACGGTAAAGGCCTAGGGATAAAGGCCTTTTTTCTAAAGAACAAAGGAGGGTCTACTATACGTTAAGAGTGAATGATAGTAAACATTAAGGCACATTTGATGTAATTAAAAATATTTGTTCGTGAACCAAAATGGCCATGTTAGTCGCCGTATCGTCAACGATATACTGCAATGATTCCGAGAAAGGCATTAAAAAATAAATAACAGTTAATAGAGTTGTATAATTTATAACGAAAATTATTATTTTTATAATAAATAATAATTTATTAAATGAAACCATGTTTCTTTTGTACAAATACACACAAACAAAAGCCGTTTATCATATTTTATTGTTTTCATTTGGCCATAAATAAAAAGCTTTCACGGTTCCGGGAATTGTAAAACAAATTTTTATTATTATTTTGGTTTAATTTAACATGTGTTGAATAAACATTACATAAGTATGTATGTATGTATGTAGGTAGATGTGCTTAATGGTCGGATCCTATATATGCATAAACTGAATGTTGGCACATTCAACAAAATAAAAATCAAATCTTCCGATAAACAGCCACTTATCACAAACACACCACATAAAAGATTTTTATATTAACTCGTCGTTTTACGTTATTTTGCAGACGACATCAACCATGGCAGGATAATCCAATAACATTCAGAATGATAATAAATTGCTTGAATGTCAGCTAAATTGTCTTACATAAATTTTTGTTCTCTCTCGTTTTTGAACGATTCCGTAGATGCTCGTAGCTACAGTGGATGTTGTGTTTAGATCGTAAAAATTTGTCTTCTTATTGTGTATATAACAGAGACTTATACTCGTATATCGTCTTTATGCCACATTTTATCATCATCACGCGGTGAGGTATTGTTATTTTAATGACTATTATGTTATTATTTTTTGTGACAGATAAATTATCATTATGTGTAAAAATGAGTTGTAACATTTGGGTGGTATAAATAAAATCTGTTTTTCCGGTTTGGGGCGATGATAAACACAAGCTCCAAAAAATAGTTTTCGCCCATTCCCCAATGTATGTATTTATTATGAGAATAAATCATACGGAAAAGTTGGTAATTTATAAAAAAAAATAATAAAAGTTACAGTTTTTTGTAAGATAATAAACAAAACATGTTACATTTTAATTCGAATAAATCTTAAATAATATATTTGTATTATGTGCTAAACGAATATTTATTTAACCCTTTACAAAATATATAGAATTATAGTGGAAACGGTAAAACAGAAGTATACGAACCGCTTCCGTCTCTTGCCAGTATAAGCGCCGAGATACTGGTGCTGGTGCAGACTCTACATTACTGTTGAAATAGAAATTAGAAATTACTGTTGAGTATGGGACTACCGAGCTATTGTTAACTTTGATCAATCATCATCCCTATTTATAATATTCTCCCTGTCTATTTTTTATACAAGGTGGGCTGGTATTCAATACGCCACAGGGACCGTGAATTATTTTACTCTTGACAATTTGATGAAGAGTAGAGTCAAGTCCAGGGCGTGACAAATCAGCGCTGATTACTTAATCTATCTCGTTGGACTTGATCTTTTCTTCCAACCATACAAATAAATATTTGCATGGGACAAGCCACAATTTTGCCATTCGACTGAATATATGCAGCAGCGGATTGCCTCTAATACGTTTTCGCTTGTAATAAGTTTCTTGAAACAAATTAAAGTTGACGTTATATGGAATATCCGAGTAATTTCATTCCACTTAAGATTCGTGGTGATGCGATAATAAATAAATCCGGTCGGCACGCATAGGCGTTTTGTGTCCGTGTTTGCATATATCCCGGACTTTCTGTAAACATAGCAGGAAAAATTGTCATTCTGCCTGTTCCAAGTCAATTTGCGAGCCTGTTTCAGCTCGTTCATAAATAAATATTAAAAGCCCTGTTCCAATTTTCGCATATGAATCCACTTAAAACTCAATCGAATCCATTGAACAATATCCCTTGTATGACAGTCTTGCATGACCAGTAACACGGCTACATCGTTGGTCGTTGGTCTCTTGTATCGTCATAATAACTCAGAGGTCAGTCTTTTGTTAAAATTAATAACAAACTTATAATGATTGTTCTCCACAACAGACATATACTCCAAAGCAGTTTGAACACTGTTTTCATAGGGATTAACGTCATGCAGAATTCTCGATAATCCATCAATGACACCAGTGTTCAAGGTGAAAATTTGTTAATTTCTAAATACCCATGATCTGCGTGTTAATCGGTACATTACAGTTAAAGCCATTTTTATCCGTATGCGTCCATCATAGCTCTACAGTGACATCAGGACGCGTGAGCTAACTGAGAATCGCACTCTACCGCTGTTACAGAGAACCGAAATACTCTCATTTTTTTAGAGGTTTTTTAGCAATAAGAAAGGTTAAATCTTTTTCACGAAAACAAATTTTTGTACTTTTGACAATATGACTGGCTAAATAAATAATGAAAATCCCTAACAGCAAAAATTAAAAATCCAAATGGAATCTTGATAATTTTTTACTCGTTTTTACTATTTTTAGAAAATGCTTACATGAAAACGGTCGTATGAAAAGTTTAATAATAGTCGTGTTTCATGACACCCATTGATCCGGATCAGTTCAAATTTTATATGTAGCGTCTTGCATTGGTCATTTACAACAATAATCTATTGAAACTTAACCCAAATCGATTCATCTAAATCCAAAATGATTTTGGATTTACGTAAATTCAATCTTATTTTTAGTACTAAAGGTTTGCACTAAAATATTAAAACTATATTTCAAACTACAAAATCAAAAATAAAACTAAAATTTCAATAAAATCACGAAATATGCAAATATACACAGGAAAAAGCATTTTTTACTTACAAACTTTGAAGCCAAACACTAAATCCGAAAATGGCTGTTGATTTGGAAAGTTATAAATTCAAAATTAAATCCTAATCCACTTTTACCAATGCAATACAGCTATGGAAAACCTGATCCAAAATTTGTTTTAGATCACAAATTTTGATTTGAAATCTAGTCAACGCCTTTGTGCTGTTTCATGAAACATAAACTGAATCGGATCGGATCAAGCGTCAAGAAACACAGCTAATGTTGTAATTTTTATTGGAGATAAAGACCAAGTGTCTATTTAGCAGTTTTTGGGTTTTTTTTAAGATTCCGTTTCATAAGATTGATAAAAATTTCCAGGCTGGCTACCAATGATAGGAAATCTACAGAGATGATGCCATCACCGCATCAGGTTCAGCCAACTTAAATGGCTCAAAACTAATTATTGAAATTGTTGCTGTCTGTTATTTCACTTATGATGTCCGGAATCGTACAGATCCTTGATCTTTGTGGCGAATTTCAAAACGTTCCAAAAAACGAGTTTTCGCTAGCGGCTCTCAAAATCAGACTTCGTTCCCGTCTTTCAAACTACTTCGAACATCCATCATCATTTGTAAAAAGGTCTCTTTATTCTCTCTGTTATCTAACATTGCATTTCTGCCGTGCGCTCTTTAACCTCTTACTCTGTTAAACATATCACATACATCCTTAGCTGTGGTTGTTTGTGTCCTTTTCGACACATTCTGGATGGTTATTTTGGAACTTTCGTTTGCGAAAGAAAACTCTACCGATAGCCTATTACGATCCTTGCATAATGACTTCTACATTCATGACATATACATACATTTATTGAACTCACTCAATGCTGTCCATTTTGTATCAAACCAACACGGGATTTCATAACTCCACCAACCGTAAATTCGCTCCTTCTTACATGTATAACGCACATATCATTCACTCATTCATTAGAAGAATCTCATTCATGCGTTCGACCCATTTTTTACTATTCACAATGACCTTACGGTCTATGCCGACACTTATACTACCTAAACATATCCTACGTCTAAGTGACTTGGACCGTCAACCTGCATTCAATTAATGTTAAGTCTATCGCGCACTGGCTGTCGTTAGATTGATATTGTTCCGCGCCAATATCGCTACACCATCGAAGCCACTACAATACCGAATCTCATCATTACGCTCCCAAGTTTCACAAATTATATTTTAAATTTTTAAATCATTTAGATTGATAAATAAATATCTCCTTGTCATATAACTGCTTCGAAGTCTTGGTCCTTGTCTTACAATTGTTTTCAGTTCTGGTTGTTGTATTCACTGCACTTTTTTCAATTGTTTGGGAATTATTTTTGTTGTGTTTCTGGGGACTTGAATTCAATTTGCTGGTGGTGTCATTTAAGCCAGAAATAATTAAGCCTAATTTTAAAACGTTCCAAAGTTTCATTTTAAAATTCGTAAGTTTTTCTACTGCAGTTACCTACACCCATTGAATCTTTGGCAATTATGGAATTGCACAGGATTTGGGATATGCGAATGTAAACCAAATTAATGTATCCAGTTTTTACATACCTTGGTGAAAAATGTGAAGTGGTGTATTGATTAATTCTCCTCTATCACGTCGCAAAACTTTTTCCACCGTGATGACATTTTAGTCCTTTAAACCTTTCAAAATTTAATTTTTGCTTTCATTGGCTGATTCATGTCTTTATCAGTTGTGGTAAGAAGAAGCCATACCTTCCAAAGATATTCGCGTTCTTTTTTTATTGAATTTATTAAAGTCGGGCTACGCGTCAAGTGGTGGTTAAGCCAGTCACTTAGTATGCTGAAACAAGATAGAATATCGCCTAGCCGCGGCCATATAATAAATTTCAGTTTTTTTCAGGAGAAAATTTAATATACATTTAATTTTCACTTTCGTAATTCTATATGTAATTCGGCAAAATAAGATCCACTTGACGGTCGCCTAATATCCACGCCCCAACTCTGGTAGATCACGAACTTGAGGTACTTTACACCTTGATCTCATTGCTATCATTTATGGCTCAACAAGTCAGTCCGTAAGAGCATAAGTTGACCTCGATTTGGACCATTTCCTTTATGATTGTTTACCAAAAAACTTTTGAAATCTTCTTACCAACATTCACAGAACATATCCTAAAATTTCGCTGGTCTTTAACTGAAATGCAATTGGTCGCTGGTTCAGCCTTTAGTATGATCCGGTAAAATCTAGGTGAACTTGGATGTGAAAGAATTTGCGGGGCCTAAAAATCGAGTAAAGATATTAAGAGATTCTTTACTGCCCTGCCCGCACCCCAATAAAAGTTTGATATGAGCTTCACTGACTATAGATAAATCAAAACTTTCTTGAAACAATTTCTAAACTTGTGTATGACTACATATACAAAACCAAAAAAATGTACTAGTAAAAACATTAAATTAAATCCCTTCCATCCCCCCCGACCGCTCCGACAAAAAAGGATAATTTAGATACAACAATTTTTTCTTGTTTTTGTGTAGATTATAACCCTCTGCAACCACACTATGATGGCTAATGAATGGCTTTCATTTAAAATGGTCATTTGTTATTATTTAGTATATAAAGTATCGTAGCATGGGTGTAGGTCGAAAAAAATTCTTCGGTCTTTATGAGAAAATAATTTATCTTTTGGTTCACACAAGGGTGTTAGGATATAAACTAATTTAAAGGATTTTTGTTACTAAAATAAATTACGTTATATAAACTTTAATTAATTATTAATATTTTTAAATTTAATATAATAACCCTGAGGCTGGTCGTTTATGGATTATCGTTACACCACACATGAATAAATGAGGCAAATGATATATAGAAGCAAGGTAACGACCAAAGATGTTGCGTGTCCTTTCTCACTAATTATTTTCAATTATACATCTTCTCGAACGAACACCAAGAATAAATAATTTACAGCATCATCATTAATTTTGTATAAACAACACCTGCATCACATGTCCAGGTAATTAATATATCCCATATACAGTTATGTTGTTTTTCCAGCAATTAATCGATCCAGAAAAATATTTTGAGCGCAGTATGAGGATTTCCACTCCACATATACATCACACATGTAATTTATTTCATGTCTCCTGTATTTTTGTTTTTATTTCAGATAAACTTCGTGTACATTGTGAACATATACACGTAAAGCGTAGTGGCATGGACCAAATTACGGAAAATAAATCTCAAAGGATTAATATTTAGTCCAAATCATAAATTATTGCTGGCGATTTGTTTGTTAATCGCCACCATTTAAACCATTTCCTTCATCGAATCGGAATACGACGGTAAAAATGGAATGAAAATGATAAAAATATTTTATTTTAACAATTGGCTGGTGTCTGTGTGCATGTACGAGCTTCTATAAATAAGAGAATCAAGTGATGTTAATAAATTTATTCTGTTTTTCGATTTTAATTGGGGATGATAATTTAATGATAATAAATAAATTCGATTTTGTATTTAATTCGAAAATGCAATTAAATTTTACGGTTGGTGTAGGGTTACGGTACGCAATCACAAATGGGAAACAATTTCCCAAAATTCTTTGGTAGCTGGCCATATACAATTTTGTGTCACTTCTAGATTTGGAAGAGAATAGCCAAATGACCAATATCTTACTTGGTAACACAAAAATTTACCAAGAAATTTTATTAATATTTATTGAAGACATTTTTGTTGCTTTTAACAGACTATAACTCAGGGATGTGGCGTAAGCCCTGTCGCCCATATTTGTTGAATATTACTTTGCTTAACCAAAATCTCGGATGAAAGAACTGCGATGGATAATTTTGTGAATAATTCGTTCAAAATAAGTTGATTTGTGAACTGAAAATTGTTGCCAACAAATTATTAGTTGATCCAAGAACTTTTCTGATTCTTGAGTGAGTTAGTATAATTTCTTGATTTCTAACCCGCCCCCAAATTTGCTAGAGCGTGCTGAACGTAGGTTTACAATTCACTCCAGTTTGAAACATTCTATTTATTGCCGGCATAGAGTCGTTTAAATTTATATTAACCACAGGAACAGTTGTTTGACGTGGTAATGTAAGTGATTTTCTTTTCAGGCAGTTTATTATATATTGGTGGGCCAGAAAACATATGTTATTGGCAGTTCTGGTATGGTAATTATGACTCGAACTATACAAAATCCCAAAATAGAAAAGAAGATACTTTAGTGTTTCATATAGACGCAACGAAGGAAAAGTGAAGGAAGTTTTAGAATAGCTTTGACACTTTTATTTTGCATTATTTGAATTTTTCGCAATTTATTCCAGTTTGCGTTACCATAATACAATGATTTCGTAAGAAGTGCGAGAGTGAATAAATGCACAAAACATTATTCTCACTACATATTTGGACACGCAATAAGGAAGTCTTCTGACAATGCCTACCAAAGGACCTATTTTACTACTAATTGTTTTTATGTGTTCGTCTCAAGACATACAAGAATCAAATGTTACCCCTTAGTATTTAAAATATTCCACTCCCTCTCAACAACAACAATTTTATATTAAAAGATAATACGTTATCTGGGGTTTTGCGAGGTGAGTGAAAAATTATGAAATTTGTTTTGGTTACATTTAACAAAATAACATTTGATTTAAAGTATTCAAGTAAAATATTCATGTCTTATCTGACGGCTATTTAAGTAACTTTCAATTAATTCGTAGGACTCCGCCCGAAATTCGTAACAGTATAATTTATCAAGAAGCAGCTTTGTGGTCAACAGTATTGAATGTTTTTTTAAGATCAAGACACAATGCTCCAACATATTTTTGATTATCAAATGCGTTATAGATCATGTTTGAAATCTCCACAATCTGCTACTGCTCAGACTGCAGATAATATTGAAATTTTCTACAAGAGTAGTGGATCTGGATGATAGGAATATTGAATTCGGATTAGAATGTATTGTATTAAATTTGTTAATGTCATTTGTTAATTTCCTATATTAACAAAATAATTTTTAAATACATTAACTATATCAGTGGCTTTAGTAAATTTGCAATCATACTATGGTTTCAATATCGGATTTAGCGTTATTTCTGTTTAATATTCCATTAATATTTTTTCACAAGTTTTTCTGGCTTACATTGCTAAACATATTTTCAAAGTAACGTTTCTTGGCGAAATACTTCTCAGACGATATTTTTTTGTTAACGAAATTTAGTAGTTTTTAGTTCTAATAATAATTGTATTATAATTATATTTTTCAATAATTAATTTTAACGTTGTTTCTCGGTCAGTCAAATCAAATTCAGTGGGTTTAAGTCATCAAATTTTGTATCAACTTTACCAAAATCTATAATTTTTTGTTCCAACTTTTGCCGAATGAATTGTTTAAAAAAAGCGGATGAAAAAATAAAGTTCTGGTCACTTATTTCTAATATGAATAGCCTTAATGTTAGAGGAACTGCACACTGAATTTTCCATAATATTACTATTGATCTTGTAGCAAATGTATTGGTGACAATCATCGCAGAACTCATTAAAGTATTTTTGTAATCCACAACTATGTCCAAGTTTTTATTTACAGGGATACGAGAATTTATGTCACCGACAATAATTGTGTCAGTGTTATTTAAATCTACGCCGTACCAAAAACTTAAAAATAAGTCAATTTCTGAAGTAGAAAACCCAAATAAAACATAAAATGAAAAGGAAAAACCCCATTTTCGCACTCTAAAATGTTGAAGTTTAGGTTATTATTTACATAAATTACTAAACCTCCAACCATTCTTTCATCAAGACACGAGAATACACTTCGAAAATTGTCTATCTGAAACGAAATGGTGTTAATACCTTAAACCCAGGTTTCTTCAAGCACAATCACATCAGTATCCTCTTTCAATCGTTCGCTAAAGGCAAGAACATCATCAAACGTATCAAAGTTATTCATGCCTCGCACATTAGATTGCAGAATATATTTAATTTAAATTTTGGGTTATTCTGGATATTAATCAAGAATAACCCAAAATTTTAATTAAATATTCTGGATTATATTGTGCGAGGCATGAATAAATGTACATTTGGCTATTAAGCCAGATAGTATTTTTACCTTGATGTAAAATTTAATTTCCTCAACTTAAAATCGAAACATTTTTTTTCAATGAATACTCATCAACATCTTATTAACTTTACTCATAAATATTTTTTATAAATAATATAAGTATGGGTAACACACTAATTAATATACAGATCGTATAATGTTTAAAAATTATCTCAAATGACGTTATCAACATAATAAAAATAAAAGCAATAACAAACTGAGTAACGACATTTATAACCACAATCACAAATAGCTCGAGACAGATCAACAATAACTAAGTTGATACAACCCTTTTGTATTTTAATCGTCAAGTTTTACACCCGACAGTTCTGGGAGAAATTTATCTTGAAAAGGCTTTGATGTTTATATGAGGTTGGTAAAACTTGTCAATTTCAACGATTGCATTATCTACCCTAGATATATAAATTTAAAAAGACAATTGGTATTCTTTGTGTGTATCGCTAAATTTGTATCCTTAAAAAAACTAAAGACTAAATTCAGATTGTAGACATGCTCATCGTAGAACTGGTAAAGTGGTCAGTAATAAAACCAGATATTCGACTTTAGCAACCCATAAGTTATAGAAATCGACGAATTTCTATGCACATTGTTTGCAGTGAGCTGGTCGACCAAGCACTGGAAAAGTCTTTTTATCCTGTAAAGTCTCATCGAAAGGTTTTGGCAGGAAACGTATTTCAAGTCAAACCTCGAAACTTGAAATAAATTTAAGTTTGTTAAGATGTGCTATGAATCATCTATGAGCTGCAGGGGCTGACTTGCGTGTAATCATCGCCAATTTTATTTGTAATTTTCATGTAGCTCAAAATTTTCATAACGTTGGCCGTTATTGTACTGAACATGTGGTCAACTGTTTATTGTTCTGAAAGCACAAAATGTTACTAAGCCTTGTAAAATTAAGAAAGTATTACTTGGCTCTACTGTACCTAACAATTGTTACACGTCGCTCATTATTCCCGCTTAAAATTGAAAAAACCACATTTCTCAAGGATTTTCCAATTTATGAAAAAAACTTAAGTTTCAAGTTTCACTCCGATGAGTCAATTAGACTGGACTGCAGAAATGCCGAATTTGAGTGAGTTTATTTTTAATGTCGTAAAAAACTCGTCATTTCCGGTTAAATTAAAAAAAATATCTGAACTAATTTTGTTTTAAAATTAGTTTACAAATTGCAACATTTAAAAATTATTTAAAACTTTAAAGCTTCATTCGTAACATAAAAATATACAAGAAGGGGGAGATTGGAAAATTTCTTTAAGCAGAATTTGGAAATGTTGGATTCGCAAATTTTTTGAGAGTGTTATCGATTGAAATTGGCGACTGATTCATTTATAAATTATTTCTTTTCTATTGGTATTACAACCTACTAGAATAAATTGATTGATTGATTGATTGATTGGACTGTAGAACCAAGTGCTAGCCAAGAGTCCCGGATAACGCCGGGCCTATTCCTACAGCCTGTTTACACATAACAATAGGAAGGATAGGAAAGGTTTTTTTTTTTTGTTTTTTTTTTTGGGGACGGAACGATCCGGTTGCAGACACCTAGCGATCGTACGGCACAACACAATTCTAATCTACTTCTAATCTACTAGGAAGGATAAAGGCTTAATAGGTTTAATGGATAACGATGGTATTGCTTTGATCTTCAACAATTGCCTCACTAAATCAGCAACCTGAGAAAAAATAATATTATTTCACGTGCATCTGGAAATTTCCTGTAATATAATTCTACATTAATACTTTTCAGCTATCTAAACAAAATTGATTAATTAGATCAGACCGGTTCCAAATACCTAGGTGAAGCCAATAATTAATAACATAATGAAAGCACAATTCTAATCTACACAACCAGCAATTAATATTTCAAAGAAATATTACTTCATAACATCTAAAGATTCCTGAAATTAATTCTTAATTAATCTACCCTACCGGTTTCCTAAATAATATAAATATTTATTAATCCTCTACAACTCCATAACTTACAATAAAATTTCCTGAATTCATAGTTATTTGAATTACGAGGGCAAATCAAAAAGTCTTGCAATATCATATGAAAAAAAAGAGTGAGAGAGACAGCAATATTTTTATTTTTCGACATAATCTCCTTTAAGGTTTATACATTTGTCACATCGATCAATTAACTTGCCTAAACCCTCTAAAAAAAAAGATTTCTTTTGCTCCATAAAATATTCATTTACAACAGACTGTACTTCATAGTCACTGGAAAATTTCCGGCCCCTTAGTGTTTTTTTCAAATTGGGAAAGAGAAGTAGTCACTGGGTGCCAAGTCTAGACTGTACGGTGGATGCGGAATTTCCACGAAGCCGCAGTCCTTTAATGCAGCTTGAGCAATATTAGCCTTGCGCACTGGTGTATTGTCGTGAAGAAGCAAGATTTTTTTCCTAACTTTCCTTGGCCGTTTTTCCCGGATCGCTTTTTTCAATTTTCGCAAAACCTCTGCGTAATATATGCCTGTGATTGTGGTTTTCGGTGGCATATAATCGATTATCAAAATTCCTTCAGCATCCCAAAAAATTGTTGCCAAAACCTTACCAGCAGACGGTTGAGTTTTGAATTTCTTTGGTGGTGGTTCACTACGTTTAATCCATTGCATCGATTCTTGTTTGGATTCCGGATCCCAATGATAAAGCCATGTTTCATCGCCTGTTATTATGTTATCCAAGAAATTTTCTGGATCTTCTTTGTACATATCTAAAATCGCCTTTGAAGTTTGAACACGCATTTTTTCTTTGTTCTGCATTCAACAAACGGGGAACCCATCGCGCACTTACTTTCGACATGTGAAGGTGGTCATGTAATATAGTATATGTGGTACCGTATGAAAGAGAAAGTCTCCACGCTAACCGCGGAACAGAAATACGCCGGTCCTCCAATACAATAGAATCAGCCAAAATTACGTTTTCATGGCTAATGGCATCTGCTGGCCGACCCGAGCGGTTATCGTCTTATAATGACTCCCAACCACTTTTGAATAATTTTACCCACTTTGTTACTGTGGCATATGATGGTGCAGATTCGCCGTAAACTTTTGATATATAGTTGAATATATAAATTGCATTTCGTCCATCTTTATAGAAAAATTTAGTAACGGCGCGATATTCAATTTCATTCATTTTAAGAAAAATTCAAAACACATGTTACTAAATTGACAAAAACAAACGAACCGTAAAATTTACATCGAAATGTTCTTCTAGAAGTTTCATCGTGACAAAAAATGGTTTTGAAAAATATATTGTTGTCTCACTCACTCGTTTTTTTCATATGATATTGCAAGACTTTTTGATATACCCTCGTATATTAATAATAAATTGAATTATATTAATAATTAATATTAAATTATTAATAATTTCTCTAAAACCATTAGCATTTAATAAATTCACTGCAAACTGGCCGTTAAAATAACTCAGTAAACATATATTAATTATTAAACCTGAAAACAAACTGTATGCTTATTACTGACTACTTAATTTATTTAATATATGCAACCTTATTACTTACACTTCACGGTTCAAGTTATTAAGAAACATAAAAACAAGATACTAAAACATGATTATAACGCGCAAAATGAGAAGAAGAAAAAAAGTTACACATGCACAGTTGCTTTTCAATATTGAAGTTAAAGTTGGAAATATAATAAAATTAAAATTAAAATATGATATAATTAAAATATAATACAATATTGTATAAAAATAAAATAAAATAAATAAAATAAAATCTCACTATCCATTCAAAAAATTTACTCAAAAAAAAACTTGACTGTTCAGGAAATTATATTTCCCTGAAAAAAACCAGTGGAAACTTGTAGTAAATTAATTTTGAACAAAAAAAAAAAAAAATGTAATGGATAGTTCGAAATACAATCCACAAGTTATAAACTCATAACTAAACTGTCAATTATATTGATAATAAGACTAATCTAAAATCCTTATATTTACTTCTGTCTAACTTATAATAACTTATTATAACTAAATACTAGATTTAAATAGTTATTAACCCGGTCGCCTTCCGAAATATTTCCTGTAAATTAACTTAAGATTAATGACTACCATTTCACTTTACAATATTCGAAAGTGTAGCCAACAAAACTGCTTCCAAAACACCAATGTCCTACAATTTAAATTTGTTAGTAAATTGAGATGCATAGATACTATTAATTCCGGAATCCTTTCCTAAATCCGGATTAAATTAATTTTATTATTCCAATCTATTTTTAAAACATTATCACACCCGAATATTTGTCATTAATCAGCACGCATCATAAATTAGCTTAACTACTTTACCAAGTATAAGTATACTTTCTATCATACAATAACATATTATAAACTTAATTCTAAATTTAATTTAATTTAAAAACTAGCATTAATATAATAGTGGTCGTTTGCTACAACTCAACATCAACCTGGAGGAGATTTGTAGATATAGTACACAACCTGGAATACTAATAATATAATTATTCAACATTCATATTAGATAATAGAGATTAAGAATAAGATTAAATTAGCTGACTTCCATTTTATTTGTATAATAATGTTTATTATAAATATTGTATATGAACTGTAATGTGATTAATCTAAACTATAATTATTTTAAAATTTCATTAGTATTAACAATGATTAAATATTATTCTAAACCAAAGTAAATAGCCTTATTTGTTATGAGGCTTAAAAGACTCAGCTTCCACTTCCATCTATATCTGAACCTCCAGATTATTTTATTATATAAAATTATAGTTAATGAGTTAAATAATAGATGACTCTTTTTAATTAGTGGAAATTTTCCATCAATTTACCGTAATTATCTAACTCTAAAATTCTAATTCCACCCAGCTAAATTGACGATAAACTTTAACAAAAACATTCACAACATTTAGCAATAATTAACAACTATACCATATTCCCGCTGCCACTGTGTAAATTGATCACACATATTGCATCACTCGTTAACCCCCCCCCCCCCCCCCCCCTCAGTTCTCCACATTATAGAGAAGAAGTGTACCCCCTGCCAAATCGCTAAAAATGTAAATACAGGAAATAGAGATGCCCATCGCAATCTCATCATCACCCAAGCAAGATTCACATAACAAGCCGACGAAACTGAACAAATCCACATAAAACGTGCTACATGCTACATGCAAGGTTATGAACATCAGCAATACCATGCGAAACAAAATAAAACATTACCATCATGAACCGAAAAACAATTAACATTATACAGACAAGATATAATAGCGTTCGCAGTCGAAAAGCATGCGTTAATTTTCCATTCAGCCATTCTACACACGGTTTCGTAAGACCGGCTTCACCTTCCTTTCTTTCCCCTTTTACCCACAAAATCCGTTTTTACTGCGACCTTAAATTTTAAAAATTAGAAACCAACAACAAAATCCATCACGACTTAATTTGAAACCAGAAGCTGAAATCGTGTGTAGCTTGGCTGATTAAAACAACAAAAAATCCAGCTCACGGAATTACACACGCGTATTGTAAAACATCTGCACACACAAGCACAAAACGTAAATATGTATACAACAAATATATAATTATGTAACAATGATGTAAAATAAATAATAATTATTATCTCATATGTTCCTTCGCACACCCATACATAGGACACAGCTAAACGCATATACGTATAACATGCTATATCAGAACCAAACACAATTACATTCTATAGAATATAATTGCGATCGGCTTCGAGTTATATATCGCAAAACCACATTTTCGGTGGTTATTGAAATCAATGCCTTCTAAACTACAGGCCTCTTACTACTCTCATTTTTTGCACATGACGTCAATTTATGTCTAAACTGAGACTGCGCATTAATAATATTAAGATATTTACACTAACAAAATAACTAGAGAAAGTAACAACAATGTAGACATAACGTGTCGTCATCGTTTGGTGTATGAGGCCTGTAGTTTAGGAGGCATTGTTGAAATGCATTTCCCGCGCGCCAAACACCTCCAATACTAATATCCATGTAAAATATAATATATGACTACGAGTAAATAAGTACACAAAACAAAAGATAGCATTCAAAATAACCAAAAGCAGAAAACAAACGAAAAATTCTCGTCGATCACCAAACATGCATACTCTCTTCCAAAAACAACAACAAAAATTGTTAGCTAGTCTACCAAAAACAGCAGAATTGAAAAAAACCCTTTCTCGCGCAAACTATATTCGGTCGGATAACAACCCATAACATGAGAATAATTCTACTCTACACCTTCATGGGTTATAAATATGTATTTATATGTGTACTTAAAAGTAAAATTTATTTAGGGAAAAAGTTATGTGTTATGTAATTTAGTATGTAAAACAATGAAAAAATGAAAAACACTTATCTTTCCATCCTTTGCAATCAAAAAGTCCTACATACACATTGAAAATTTACATTACAATGCACGATGCATTCAAACAACGGTATCAAAATACATACATATAAACGAAAATTGTTATGTACATATCCTACACCATTGCAAGCGCACACACACAAATTAATACAAATATGCAATATGTAACACTTTTCACTTATTAACTACTTTTAAAACACACAAATTATTATTAATATTATTATTATTATTATTTATATATTCAGATATTATTAATTAATTATTTAATTTTGACATATTTAAATTAATTACCCATTTATATAGAGGAGAGACAAAAACACGTCTTTCCTCTACGACGTTCAATCGCCAACCCTCAGTATTACAACCTACTAGAATAAATGTGACAATATCTCTTTCTAGTACAGACAATATCTCTTTCAGAGTAGATACAACGCAATTTTTTAATCTAACAGGCTTGAAAATGATATAAAACACCCGATGTAGTTGTAAAATGGGTACCCTCAATAATCTAAAATGTACTATAATTTTCACTTTTGTAAGATACGGACGGCTCTACTCACATTAAAAACTAAAACCGTAAAGGATAACGCCTGCCTTACTAAAATCAATGACGGATAAATTAATTTGTTTTGCAAAACTCTTAGAAAATCTTGAAGAGGGCGGCATGTTGTACCATCACTCTTTTCGAATTTCGACTTAGTTTAGTCTCAATTTTCAGGAATCAATTAACATTCTATTTCGCGTTAACAATTATGTGTTTTATATCGCGATTTCAACCTCTTGATATAATTGTGAGCTTTCTCTCTTTTCAACATTTCGATAAACGTATCACAAAAAAAAATATTTGATGATAAATAGAGTCGATTAATCTAGTAATCTTAGAAATCGTAGAAAAGAAATAGAGTGACGTTTTATTCGAACAAGCTGAGAACACATTAGAAAATGCGTGGAAATAGCTGCCATTTTACTCGTGAAAAATGAGATATAAACTAAGTCGAAAGTCGAAAATAGTGATGGTACAACATGCCGATGCCGCCCCTAGTAGTACTATTAATGTACAATGAAATGTAAATGATGCAAACCACGTATTTATGGATTTTCAAACCTCGAGATGCGTGAGCGTATTTGTGTGGTTCCTTTGCAGACTAAATGTATGTTGGCGCTCTACAGTGAAGACGACTAAGAGTAGTGAAATACTTAAGTTCATACTTAAGCTTTTAATATAAATTATGGCATTCTAGTGATGTTTGATCAAAATGACCTTTTTCATTTATAAGAAAAATGAATATGAACTAAAAGATTCTAAATTAAATTTATTTTTTATTTTTTTTTATTTCAGTTTTCCAAAATTTAAATGGATTTTTTTGGTTTATTCTATTTATTCATATAAAATTATTACAATGTACCTGGGGAGTCTTCCATTTTTACTAACAAAATTTCATTTCTAACATAAGTTGTTGCTTTTTTACATGTTTAGGATCTCCCTATCGGTTTTTACTAAATTTTATGTAGCGTTGGTTCTACCTTGCGCTGTATTTAAAGCTAACTTAAATGGTTTTAGTCTTTTGAGTATTCTTTTATTTCTCGTTGGTCAAGCAGTTGGCTGGCTTCAACGTTTGGATGATTGTGGAAAATCTCTGCCTACTTCCGTGTTGCTTTGCTGACCTTGTTGTCGAGTGTTTCTACTGAAACATCCATATGGATGTCGCTATTCAACAGCTTATATGTGAATATAATGTATAATACTGGTCCTAAGACACTCCCTTGTCTTGAAGTCCTGTTGCTTTGATCTCTTTAATTTTTGAATATGCTTGTTCCTGTTTAACACAAAAGTGTCTGTCATATGTAATGTATGATTCAAGAAAGTGACAGAATTGTGGTGGTAAAACTTTCCTAAGTATCAGTATAGAGCAGATCCTCTTTTTTCAAAGTCGTTTTTCTATGATGTCCGTATAGTGGAACGTCTATCTCGAAATCCATATTAGTGTATAAGTATGAGTTTAACATAATAGGTAACAGTGATATTGGTTAATGAGATGCTATTCCGTTGGGTGATTTTTCTGACTTGACTACCTTAATCACTTCCCCCAAACTTCCATACTTTTGGTACATAGCTGTTTAAAGACTTGTTGTCTGTTATCAGACTAAAGCCTTTCGACAACATTGAAATTAGGTTTCTGGTGATCGTTTCATACAGAAGCGTTTTCCATCAATTTGTGGGATGGGAAGTGATAGTTTTCATTGAAACTTTTTCGATTTTTGCAAATATTTAAAAAATTATAGCATTTACGAAAACGATTAAAAACACATAGATTGTAAATCAAATTTCAAACAAAATTTGTTCAGATCATTTTTTTAAATTTGACTATGGATATGACGAGTATTGATAAAAATACGGCATCTCAGCAGGCCAGGTGGATTGACTATTCGCAATCACACTTCATACTTAAACTTTTCAATTAATTGGGAGATCCATGCGGAATTTTGTGAGAAGCTGTGTACCGGAAGTTTCCGTGGGAGCTTTTAGAATTATTACGATGATGTTGAAAAGTTGCGATTTAGAAAAAACAACAAAGAATTAAATGATTCAATTATAATTTAAAGATTAAATTTTCACAAGGGTTGATCTTGTTCGTTTTCTGGAATTTACGCAGGACTAATTATTGTTGTATATCCTAGGCAGTTTTACCAATAGTCCGGTAAGTTTAATTTTTCGCTTTAGAAATCAAGTGTGGTGCGTATTCGGGACCTATGTATACAACGGTGATAAAAGAAAATTTGGTGTAGACTACAACATATTCACCTCTCCATTCAGTCATTCGTAAAGTAAAGTAAAGCTAAGCGGACAAAATCAGGGTTTTGGGGCAGCAGCCTTTAAGTAAAGCTTCATGTAAACAGCTGATTGAAATAGCTATAAAAATATATAGCATCTGAGTCGTAATCCGATGAATAAATCGATTTTTTTCGAGTAAATTTTATCTTTCAATATTTTAGGAATCAACCACTTAATTCTGACCTGTTTGAGGGCGATGGTAACCAATCTCTAAGAATCTAATGTGCAAAATAATTAAAATAGTCACCAGATCTTGATCGAGTTTCTCTTATAAATTCGACGAAAAACTATGTTTTGTTTTTCGATTATTTTATTCGAAATTTTTTGTTAAACTTTTTTTTTGAATTAATTTTTTTCGCTATTTTATCATTCGGTATTTTTGTTGCGATATTTTCGCAAACAGTCCACCAACTGTGCATACCTTGATGTGGATTACGATTAACTCTTTATACAATTAACTAGCGCAAGGCCTGTATGAAAAGGTCATAGGATTAACCAGTCTTCCGATTTAGGTGTTTCAAAAGCTAAGTATTTACCATGAAGTTAGAAATGTCAGCACTGCCAATAAATCTTGGAATGCTCAACTATTGCTTATTTTGATGCGCATATCATTATACCAGTTCGTCGTTTAAAGGTTCTACCCAAACTGCACCGACTATCTAACTAAACTATCTAAAGATACTGAATAAATATTTTGAGTTGGATTTCGATAGCTGAAAAAAAAATCCCATTCGTGATTTTTCGAGATTTTTCTCCTCTTCTTGGATTACAACAAGACTGCAAGAAGTGAAAGAGTTGTTTACATGCAGATATTGACAAATTTTACATTACTTTATATTATTTACATTATTATCGAAGGTATACTTATTATCTACAATCGTAGGTGTATGGTGATTTGGTGATTTGAAACTCATGAACTTCTTAAATTTTTGGGATGTTTTCGACTATCAAGCATATTTTGGTATCTTGATCCAAACACTTTGATTAAATTAAATTATTTTAAGGGGAGCTTTTGTAAAATCTTACGAATACATCGAGAAATTCATTTATTTACTCAGCTAATTGAATTATGTAGTGCAAACTTCGGTTCAACTAACAAATTTTAAATAAATATGAAAGCTCCCGAAAAATACAATTTTATTTAGAAAAGCTATAATAACTCATCATGACAATAAATAACAATAGATTTGTTTTTTTATCTCAGTATTAATCCCACGTCTCTCTAAAGTCTAAACTAAATACATCAACTTTTTTCTATGCTCTGGTTACAAATCCATCTTAAAATGTAATCTCTATTTATATAAGCTTTTTTGTTATAAACAAAAATAAATTACCCAAATAAATTTAAAAAAAAGCTCGCACATATACTCGCACGTCGATAAAAGTTTCGTATATTTTTCTTTTCCCTTCGCCTCGTATTTAAATTTTCCATTTGAACTTTTCTGCGCATTGAATATAAAAATTGATTTACCGAACAAAAAAAGGAGGTGGCTCCTGTAGCGAGAAAAATATTTATACACGCACAGAAAGCTTTAGGCGTGGCTAATTTATGTGATGATGAGGTGGAGCTTATTTAAAGCTTTTTTGTTTAACATAGGAAAAATGCTTTTTATAGGAATTTTTAATTTTTATTGTTGTAAAAAAAAAGTTGTTGATGTAAACGGATGAATTGAAATTGCTAAGAAAAAGTTGTTTTAGAAATATTTAGAAAAAATGGAAACTACACGTGCATAATTCCTTTGTGTCTTTTCTTTAATAATATAACGGTGCTGTACATACTTGTTTCATTCGGCGATGATAGGATTTGTGGTGTAGAATACGTGAATCTAAATTTTGTTACAGTTTTAAGTTATTTCTAACTTTTCATTATGTTTGAAATAATTTATTTAATTTTTTAAATATTGGTGTACAATGTAATACTTTTTATCTGTATCAGTTTAGTCTGTTAAAATTTGTATATATTTTAAAGTGTGATGTCTGAGTGACTATATCACCTCACAGGCCACCGAGGGTTTTTTTCTACATTTAAGAAGGTGGACTGTTGCAAAAACGTTGGTGTACGCTGATCAAAAAGATGGATTAGATTGTCCGTAGAAAATTTTATATTGTTCCCGAATACTTAAAAATCTGTGGATTAAATAACTTATTTACTAAAATGTCATCCTACCAAACATTATAAAACAGAAACCGATTTTGTAATCATGTTTACTACCAAGTCTGCACCAAAAGACCAGGCGTGCGATTTCTTGCAGCAGTATTATTTTGAATACATTCGTAGTGAAAAATATGAGTTTTCACTCCTAATCGTGTCGGTTGGTTTAAAATACTCAATATATGCCTAACCCATAAAGTACTTCTTGAGCATCAGCTAAAACATTTGGGAAATCTATTTGATCTTCTGTCTGATCATTAATAGTTTTAATTCCTCGCTTTTTCAAGGTGTTTTTGCTCGACTTCTATAAATTATATTAGCATTTTGGACATATGCAACAATTGAGCCCTTTAAAGCTACGAACCCTACATTGAGACATGTTCGGATTTTCACGCGAATAAGCTATTTTTGCAATATTGTTCAAACTCGGGGCTGTTTGCTTCATGGTAGTTCATCCGGCTTGCTGCAGAAAAGTTTTATTTGTGATTGTGATGTGACTAGGTTGTTGCTCGTTTGTGTTCTGAGTTAATTAATTTACAGTAACGCGTAGGAGTTTATAATGCTAATTAGGTGTATATAATTAATGTTGAAATTTATTTTATTCACGTTTAAATTCGGCAGTGTTGCTTTAATAGACTTTAATAGAGTCAGATTCTTGAGTGTCAACAAATGTTTATTGACCTCGATGCTCAGACTTCCATGGTCTTCTGGAGCGGTGCCTGCCTATTCGGAAAGTACTTTCAAAGTAAAAAACAATCATAAAAAATAGTGCAGCCCTCTTGTCCGCAGAAACATTTACGATTGAACATTCTGGGTTGCGTAGTAAACCTGCTAGTAGATTGTTCAGTAAGTTTTGTTGTTCAATAAGAGATAGCGCTATTAGATTCGTCGTTTTATTTTTCTAAAAATGGTACTACTTTTTTCTGAACACGTGTGATGTTTTATGTAGATCGGTCAACTCATTCGTATATTAACAGCTGTTCAAAATTGACGTGCCACAGTATTTTTTCAATGAAAAAAATTGAATATCGTGTAGTGACAAAATTCTACTGTTCTAATTCTAATGTTGAAATTCTCGTAGCAAAAGGTTATGAAATTGGGTTTGTATAGGATTCAGGTAAACTTAACTTTGGCCAATTAAAGTTACATTCGTTCACGAAACTCTTATTCATCTCGTCGGCAACAGGTTTATCTTTGTAGTTTACTGCTGGTTGTTTTGTTTTGTTCAACACAGCAAGTTTCAACAAATTCCAAAATCCGTTTGCACTTCCGTAACATTTTCACAGTTTCGAAAGGTATTTTCAGTCGAGATATTTCATTTTAAGCCGAAAATACTTGTGTTTTAACTTTATGTCCTGCGGTGCAGTTTTTTTGCTATCTATGCTTACTTGAAGCGTGGTCGGAAGATTAAACGCTACTCTTGTGTTTATGATTTAAACTAAACTAGTTCATTTATTTGCTTAAACAATTTCGGAGAAGCCGCACGTCCTATTTTGAGGTTTATCCTCATTTACAAAAGAACGTGCAGCCCTTAAAAATTACAAATGTAAGATACCTTCCTTCTAATTTTCTTACAAACCGCAATTTCAATTTATGCCGTTCTATGTTTTATGCCTGTAATCATCGAAACTTCACAAAAATTATCGATCGTATAAAAGAGAAATAAAGCTGCTCGTTACAAAATTCAACCACAATTTCATTGATAATAGTGAATCAGTTATTTATAACAGACATAATCAAAAATTTAAAAGTTTAAATCTTACACTACCGCTCAAAAGTGTTTAGGCACTGTCAAGAACAACTTAAAACATATTTTCTGAAAACTCAGTAAAAATATGAAAATTTTTATTTTTTAGGTACATACATACATACATATATTAATGGCATTATACTAAATAAATGTCAAAATTAAAATGCTCAATTTAAATTTTACTTTCATTTATGTGACCGCTTCTTGATTGAACAATCGCAGCCCACAGTTTCTTCTTCTTCGCAATAAGTTTCTGGCGTTATTGAGTTCCAAATTGATTGAAATTTGTTCCACATAACAGTAGCTGATGTTAGAACTTCATCCTCTAAATGGTGAAGATAGCCTTTACATAATTTACATGAAAATTTTGACTCAAAATTCGAATTCCTAAAGGTATTGGAGTGGTTCTCCAAAATTTGTCGGTACCCTTCTTTTCTTAGTACTCCGTCAATTTTCACAACATCGCCTACACTAGTACCAGCAAAATAGTCCCAAATCATCACTGAACCACCTCCATGCTTTACGGTAGTGGCAATACTCTCTTTACTGGCATGTTCACCTACAAATCTTCTCACGAATATTCGTCTTCGGGTACCGAAAATTCCACTTTGGACTCATCCGACCATAAAACCTTGTTGAAATCTTCTATCGTCCAATGTTTGTGTTCACGGGCCCATTTAAATCGCTTTTGCTTATTTTGTTTACTAGTAATGGTTTTTTAATAGCAACACGGCCATGGAGTCCGGATTCCTGTAGGAGATTGAATGGAAAGATGGAGATCCCTTAGATTCCGAATAGATCATCTTCCTATCAGTTTGTTTTTATTAGGGAAGGTATTCAAATTTTTCGAGATTTGACTTTATCAAATGTCTGTCGATTTAATACTGCGGGATGTTCAATCAGCATAATGAAAATAATTTTGTTGTATCTGTTGAAACAACTTGGGGTTTTATTTATTTCGATAAGCGCTTCTTTAGCGCTTGGGAAAAAATTGGTTTGAGTGTGAAAATCCATATTCAAGCTTTAATTCTGACTTGTATTAATTAAATACTTCGGACGTTGACCATAAATTGGTTTCGATGTACAAGACAATTGGTTTTTTAACATCGTCAATAAAGCCGTTTTCATCACAAACAAATTGTTTTTGAATTGTCGACATATAAGTCTACATTATCGACATTGTCGACAATATTATTGTAATTTTACAGATACATTTTGCGCTTTCTGGCCACCAAACAGTTTGTTACGACTCCCTGGTCATAACATTATTTTTTTACTGTTTCGTTTTCAAATGTTTAATTTCTCTTTGATTGTTTGAAAAATGCATTTTACTGATGGCATTGCCATCTGTGTTATGTCATTGGTATTACATTCTTTTGTCAATTGGGCATTAATATTCTGATTTAATGGGGAATTGATATTCTGTATTGGCAAACGTCGAATGATTTTGGAGCGAGACCAATGTGTACCCCTTGTGCGTGTGTACGAGCGACTAAGGCAAAGACGAGTATTTTTGCTGTGTTTTCTTGTTTTGGTGCGTGCAGCTGATGCGGGTGAGAAGGAGTGTGCAAGTGACGCGCACGAAAGCACAACAAAGATCTTCTTCTGTAATTTTGTGTGGGGGAGAAATTTATTAGTTTTGAGGAGTCTAGTATGGAATTTGTTAATATAAAGTGCAAGTTTTTTTTAGTCGAGTAGTTGTGGTTAAGGCTCGAATTTTTCAACCATCTCGTCGATGGTGAAAATAAAAATAGAAATTTCATAAAAGTATTTTTTTTGTAATATTTTTTTTTTTTGTAAAATCCAACCAAATTGTTTACTGGTGGCCAGTTGAGGCCACTTCATTTCCCAACGGTTAAGGTGAGCCAACGCCCAACGTGTTGTTTCCGGCTAAGGCGAAGGACGCCCAATGTACAGGTGGCCAGGTGGCCAACCGGCCATTTGTAGAATTGTTTTATCAAAGACAACAAGACGCCCAACATTCATTTGGAACAATGGTGAGAAGGCGCCGTAATCTATTTCTAAGGGACATTTATGAAGGTCAATAGTGGAAGCAATCAATTTTTTTTTCGATTTTTAATTTTATTTTTTTTTTCAATTTATTTTTAAATGTTTATTAAATATTTTGTGTAATCGAATATTTTGTGTGAACCAATTGGTTCTCGCTTCAAAATTACTCACTTTAGTTGGCCAAATTTTTGGTGTGGTTGAATTTATTTTCGCGTTGTTATCCGCCATTGGTCTCCCCGTGGCACTTCGGCGGTCTCATGCTGTCGAAGTGTGAATTGTGGGAATTAGCTGGAGGTCTCTCCGGGTGAAGAGAGACCTGGTTTGTTGAAGAGACGTCCCTACCCTATTATGCCGTCCCTGCCCTATTATGAGTCATTCGGGGGGTCTTTTCAGCAGACTGGGTACTTGTTGCTCGGGTAGATCCGGTCACCGCCGTATGGACACACGTTTCGTTTGACAAATTCTGGTCGGTATAATTTAATTTCAGTTCTTATTATTACCTGCTTTTGATTTTTATTTTTTCTGTTCCACGGTGTCGGCTAGGAGCACGCAATCCTCTAATTCCCCACGATTAATGCCATTATCCTGAGATCTAGCCGGAAAAACATCACCGTGAGAGAAGCCTCTGTGTGCTTACACTGTCCATGGACCACCAAATCTCTATGTTGAATATAGTTTAACAACCTGACTCATATTGAACATAGTCACTTCTATCTTCCGACATCATAAAATAAAATCAAAGTGCTTTAATATTTCTTAAATATAAAAATGTTAATCCGTAATTAAACAAATCGCAAAAACAAAAGCCTTAACAAAAGCAATTAATGTTTTATCTCCTTAAGAAATAAAATTTAAAAAAAACAGAATTAACATTATTTTGTTATTTTTATTAATTAGATCATTTTATTAACTAATTTAAAAAATTAAATTTATTTGACAAATTTATGTTTCGTACACAAAAAAAAATCTTATATAATCTCCTATTGTGTCTTTCTGTAACACAAAACGATTTACCCTTAAAACAAACGTAAAAAAATTTAAAGTTTTTATCTCAAGTCATTTCGTTTTAATGTTTTTCACGTATTTTCCGTTTACAACAAAATATACAAAATATATACAAATGAAAACATTATTATCTCAATTATGTAAGATTTCGTTATTTATACATTTTTGTGTATATATTATGCTGTAGGGAGATTTCTTATCGTACACAATAATTTTGGTACTCGAAATGTACATAAAGTGCGGCTCCTCCATGGTAAGGATCCATTTCGTATTGTCATGTGAGCATTAAATTAATTTCCAACCGAAATGTGTTAATCCCTAACAAAATTAGCGCGCACGCTAAAAACAAACAGAAATCTAAATTTTTAGCAATGCACCCACAATCGAATCCCATTCCAGTGTTAATTTTTTTTTTTCAAAGAAAAACGGAAGCGACACAATATAAGAAGCAAAAAAAAATGAGATGAGTGGGAATATAAAAAAACGAGACTAAAATCTTAAAATATTTAAATGAACTCGATAATACCTTTTAAGTCGTTTGAAAGTCGTTCAATATAATTTTTCCGCACACAGTTTTCTTTCACCAGTGTACAGCATCTCGGAGCAAAGTATATTATATAAGGGGTATCTTAAATATTTTTTTTTTATTTGTGTGGGGTTTCACGATTTCCTCATCCTTGCATCGCGTGGTGCGATGTTCACAATAAGATGCATAGAGGAATAAAAATATTTTTCATTTTATAAATTTTAAATGGATAAATAATGATTTTTAAGGTTTTCTGTTATGGAGATATAAAGCTGGTCGTGTTTGGTTAGTTAAATCTTTTTAAACATTATTTTTGGACAGGAATAATTTAGTATTAAATTGGGCCTGATAATTATATAATTCGTTTTCAATTAAATTTGGGAAATTTATGTTGATTTAGCATGCGGTTTGTTAAGTGCTGCGGTGTGGCTATAGATATCCGGTAGATGTTTGTTGATTTATGTGGAATTGGACATAAGTTAATTGCATTTACTTTCAATGGCTGAATGAACTATGACTGTTCATATTTGCTCTGAAGGTGTACAAAAAAAAAATATGAAAATGTGTCCCTCGTCCTAAAATCAGGCTCAAATGTAAAAGCTTGGAATTTTAATCATAAAAATAGGGAAGGCACACTTCAATTCTCAGCTACACTAAACCTAATTTTACCATGAAATTTTAAAAATAATAATGTTTAAATTTTACTATAAATCATCTTGAAACTTATTAGGGATAAGCAAAAAATCATTAGTATGTAAAAATCATGTACTCTAAGAGTTATTGGCCCAAAGTCAAATATGTAACGCCGATTGTATTTGGAAGAGATTGGTTATTTTCATAGGCAAAAATAAAGAGCACATTTTTGTTTCCCATGTGTGACGGTTTCCTAATTATTGGTCGGAAGATAAAAAAGATTGTTTGGTTAAATAATGCCCTGCATTTAATTCAAATTTAGATAAGCTTCGCACTTACTCCGCATGCAGCCAGTTTAACACGCCCTTGACCCCAATTTGCATCCCTGTGTGTGTTTTGATACTGGTATTGATATCTCTGTCTTTCGGCTGATTTCCGATTTCCGTATTGTCGTTTCGGCGAAGGAGCTACTTGCAACCTACACTTCCCAGCATTGCTCCTGCCTTTGGTAAGTGCCGATGATTTCGGCTCTATTAAGATAAATATATATTTCCCATCATAGTTCCACGAGTATCGGTCCATGTGCAGAGATCTTTATACCGAATATGACATTTAGGCTTTGTTAAATAAACCCCAACCTGAAATATTGTTGAGTCGAGTCTATCCCCAATAGCTATCCAGAATTACAATAAAAATACTTATGTGAATTTTTATGATAATTGGAGCATATTTAGAACATGATCTCTTGTAAGGGGAAATATATTGTTCAAGAGTATTCGTTGGTTTTGGAGCATTACTTCACGAGAATATTCATACCTCAGCTCCTACTCAAGAAATCGTCAAGCGGCTTTCTGTTCTGGATAGAAGAAGAATTATAGCATGGCTTTGTTAAATATTTATATGAATTACGCGAAAGATGAATTAAGAAAAGATTAATTTATGAAAATTTAGCACAGTTTACTTTTTTTGCAACATTTAGTGTGTCGTAGTTTTCGATTCAGATTTTCAAACTTTAATTCATCCCCCTATTTTCCCGAAATATTTGAATTATTTTAACAGTTTGATTTAGTTAATTCAGTTTGATTTAAATAAATTAGCTCCTCATCACAATAATCCACTGCAAATTCTGCTTAATATCGATTCAATTTTATATTTTAATTGAAGATGTGCTACCTTGCTTTCCGTATCCAAATTTGAACAATTAAGAGAAAATTGATCAAATTTTTTAAAATTCCTTACGAGTTTTTTCGATGAATTGTTTCTTTCGCATATTTGATTTTTCGATGAATTCTTCAGTGTAGAATTGTTTCCGTGTAAAATTGTTTGTTTTATAATTATTCTTCTCTGAATTCATTTCTAACAATTGTTTGTCGCACTTTTGTGATTGTGTTAAATTGTGTTGCGCATAATTTTCGGGTTGCCATAAAAATGATCAATCCGGATGAGGTTCGAAAATAGCAAAATAACGACCTTTCTCAACTGATTGGAATGAACAGTGATGAAAATTGATTTGAACTGGGTTCAGTAGTTGGTTCTAGAAATTGCCTATTTGAATAGAACTTAGGAATTTCTCAAAAAACTTTCTTTCGGGAGGTTTCTATGCGGACTTAGAATAAGTGCACATGATAATCCTAAATTGAATAACGTCTGCCAAAAATACCAAACACTTCAAATGGTACACGAATTCTCATTAAACCATTGACCCTTAACTAAATTAATAATCCATTATCCGTACATAATTACGATTAATGGCAGCCACTTTCGTACAAAAACGGGTGCCAAACTATGTTTAATTACCCATATAATCAATAATCTGGAAAACACTGTAACTGTAAATAGAAACTCGTATACACAAACCGATACAAGACATAAATAACAAACAACAAGATGTTTTCATTTTATTTATCGAAACGGATTTGATTTATTTTTTCACGTTCAACAGCTCAATCTTTATGAAAATATATAGAAGAAAGAAAATAAGGAAATTCAACCCCCAATTTATTTTATAAACCAAATATTAACTGTGTTTGTGTATAAAAGGTACATAAAGGAATTTAATCGATCTACATTAAATACGTTATTTCTTAACACACTCAGGAGCCGGTTTTGTAAACGTTCCGCGCTCCGCAGGACTCTTTTTACAGCAATATCTACTAAAATCATAATTTAATAAAAAAAAAATGAAAAATTGAAGATTTTCTATTTATTTTTTTTTTAAATTATATCCGAGATTTGATTTATCTTTATTTGTTCAAACTATTACTGAACAAAAACAATCACAACAAGGAGAGTACAAACAGATAAATAAATTTATCTTTTGGATTACGTCCGTTTCCCAATATACAACTCTGCTTCCTTATATATCCTTATTTTTTATATATACAGAGCTATCTATAAATATTGTGAACAATAAGAAGGATATGGTGATATGTTGACCGATTAAATATTATTATTTTTTTTTTTGTTAACATGTCTTTTTTTATAGCCATATATAATAATAATGATAAAACGTATTTATGGACCCACCCTAAGGGACTTTTTCCCAATCTTATATTTCCTGTTTGTTGTTAGGAAATTGTCATAAAAAAATATTTTGAAAATAATGTCTTGATGAAGATGATGATGATGATGATGTTTAAGCACATACAACAAAAAATATTGAACGAATTTATTTTTATACACTTGCTGGTTCGATACCGAGTCGATTAAGTATAGAGATTTTTACTATACATATGTATTATGGTGTGTGTAAATCCCACTATGCAGAATCCGTACATAACATAAAGATGCACATTACGTGTGGATCTCCCCTATTAAAATTTATGAATATTATCTTGTTGTCATAATCGTCATCAACATAATCATAAATTAATTAACAAAAACTCTTCACATATCATATATACTCGAATATATTGCAGCAGTCTCCTTTGGAATGAAATCCACAAAATACTTAAAACAAATAATTATCTAAAACCTCATCCACCACACATACTCGTACTCATACTCATACATATGTACACAAATAATCATCATCAACATACTTTTAATTATTTTATCAACATAATTCATACCATTATCTTGTTATTAATGTACCGTTACACAAAAATATTGCTCCCATTTTTAATAGGTTTGCAGTACGTTTAGTATCGATATATGATGTCGTACTAAAACTTACTAAATTATGTTTTACGCACATGTAGGTAAAACTAAAAATAACACACATTCATTTCATTTAGTGATGTTTTTCCAAATTTTAATGGCTTAACTAAAGTGCAATGTGCAAACTACGCAATCTTGAAATTCGTGCTAAATGAAAAAACGAGAGGAGGTGCATGAAATCTGGGAAATCAATATTACAGAAAATCAAAAAGTTCGGTTTTTAAAAACCTAAATTATATAAATAAAAACTGCAGCAGAGAAACTTTCGAACTTCAATATGAAACTTTGCACAGTAAGCCCAATTTGTGGTAATTAGTTCTCAGGGGAAATAATTAGTGCTACTTAGCCCTAGTCAAAAGACGTGGAAACCGGAAAAAAAATTAAGATTTCGCCTTAAAGACGATAAAATTAACACTTGACATCTAGAGATAATCAGAAGTCATTAAAGGCCAACTTTAACATTTTTGAAAGGCGCCTAGTTACTTTTTTCCGAGTTTGGCTTATCCGCATACGCTGACGTCAAATGAAATGTTCGCCGATCTTCAAAATTACCCAGTTAAATTATTCCATGAAAAATTAGTTAGTCGATTTTCGTAAAATTTGAATACAGATAGCTTCGATCAAATACTGGCCACCACAAATTTTTCCCCGCCTTATTTTAAAATTCTTGAACTAAATTTTTTAATCACAGCACAACAACAAAACAAAATAATTGACGAAATGCCAAATATTTAGCATACTATTATCGTATGTAGGAAAAAATGTAGTGAAAAATGTGTAGAGTTAAATAGAGACATCTATATTCTGTACCGCAAAATAAAATTCAGCAGTGAAATTTTCTTTTTCGTTTTCGCTTGTGTCATTTTTATATGCAAAATTTCATTGCTGCGGCTAGGCAGCACTGTGGACTCATTTTTCAACAATGTTTCAGTCAATCAAGATGTAAAGAGTGCAATGGCAAGGATCACAATCTACTTCATACAAAGCAGCTTACAACTACACAACTTCAAGAAGCATTTCAGCACACCGCCCTTATCAAAACCACAAACATTAATGGAACGGAAGAGCTTTTAAGAATGCTGATCGACACAGGCTCACAAACGTCATTCATAACAACGGAAGCCAAACAACGTTTAAATCTAGCAGGTCGTAAAATCAGTGCAGAGGTGAAAATGAAGAGCTAAAAACTGCCAGAAACACCATTTAGGCTTGAAAAATAGAAAGATTTGGACGAGTTGCGACTTAAAACAGTAACAATTGGGACCAGGTCAGCAAAATATTTAGCCACTAAAGTCTTATGTCAATTAGCCCTGATGAGGTAAAAAACTACCCAATCGCGTCACCAGTAACGTTAAGAGATTTCTATGAAGATGATCTGCTTTCAGTGCTTTCAGGAGAGGATACATTAGAAGAAGCATTAGAAGCCCATTCACAACTGAAACAAGTGCTAAAGGCAGGAGGTTTTAATCTAAGAAAATTGTGTTGCATGCGCAGACGCATCTACTTACAAACTCTCGCGAACATGGGCTATGCTGCAGAAATATCGATGAAAGATGAAACAGTTAAGATGCTCAGGATAACCAGGAACCAAGTTTTCGACATTTTTGGGTTTAAGATTTTATTGTCCGAAAATATGAGCGAGCCAACACAAAGGAGCAGAAGTAGCCAAACTATTTGATCCGTTGGGATGATCCAAGCAAAGTTATTAATGCAGAATCTATGGATAGCTGATGTCAGATGAGATGAAGCAAAGTCTAAGTATTGAACTACAACAACGATGCGGGCTCAATTCAAAAAGATTTGAATACATTTGAAAATATTACCTTAAGCAGATGGATACAACACAGGTAATAAAGAAAAAGTGAACTACATACATGGATTTAGCGATGCATCACAGAAGTCATTTGCAGCACAAAACAACAAACTCCCAAGGTATACCGATCGTTTATCTAATAGCAGCAAAAACCAAAGACGCTCATATAAAAAACAGAATATCATTGCCAAGGTCGGAATTATACGGTTTTGTGCTATTTGCAACGTTATTGGAAAGATCTTATGAATATGGAACACGTTACAATCTACACTTCGAAGATAATGCTTGGATAAAAGGCAATTTTAGGAAATATAGAACTTTTGTGGGTAATATAACAGCTGAACTGCAGTCACTATGCAACCAAGTCAATGACATTATGTAAAATCCAATTATAACCCCGCAGATGTAGTTTCATGCGAAATGAACGCACGACACTGTGAAACTATAAACTTTGATGGGAAGGACCAAAATGGTTAAAATACTCAAATTATGCACTAGCGCTTGAACCAACTGAAGAAGAAGCCAATGAAGAACTAAAAATAAATTGCTTTTTTATTAACGCACCTCATCAACCAGAGTTTATAGATTTTTCACGATTTCCATCGGCTTTTAAAGTCAAAAGAACTATAGCGTACTGCTACCATTTTTTTACTATCATTAAAAAACGAATACATCAAGTTCCTGGAGAGATAGCATGTTTTCTAACGGTAGACGAACTAACCAGATCACACAATGTACTCATAAAAACAATACAAGACTCGAAATTCGCCGCAGACATTAAACTCCTCAAAACAACGAATAAAGCCAAATATAACAGCAAACTATATCATCACTAAATCGATTCATGGACGAAAATGGTATGTTCATGGTAGGCGGTAGATTACAAAAATCTCAGCTTAAGTATGCTCAAAAGCAACAACTGAGTCTACCAAAAAAATCATATTTACTCAAACCTCATCCCAATTGAAGCACATCATTTAGTATTACACGGAGGCGTACAAGCAACCCTATCTTAATTATATTCAAAATATTGAATTTTGAATATGGTAAACGTCTAGTTTGGCAAAGTGGTCAGCATGCTTGATCCAGCGACCGGAGGCCTCGGGTTCGATTCCCGGTGGTGACAAGGAAAAAACTGCACTCCTGGTTTACGATCAATGAATTAATCACTCATTTTCTGAAATGAAAATATCATTATGAAACTTCATTTGAGGCGCCCAAATCCCTTGATGGGATATAATGCCAGAGAGAGAGAGAAACGTATAGTACGCACAACAATCCACGATTGTGTAAATTATTTTAATGGGTAAGTAGAAGCTAGAGTTGCAAACTGGCATTTCATACCACCCGGTGGTCTCCACTTCGGGGGCATTTGAGAGTCTAGAGTTAAATCAACGAAAGGCCATTTAAGAAAGTTATCGGTGAAACAACACTAACCTACAAGGAGTTCAGCACCGTGCTAGTACAAATTGAAGGATGATTAAACTCCAGGCCGATCCTTTCACTGTCTAGTGAAAATGATTTAGGTAACTTTGATGCTTTGACATTTGAACATGTTTTAATCGGGAGACCACTATTTCACCCCTGAGTCAGACAAAACCAACATAAGTGCAACACAGAGGTAGGCTCAGCATTCAAAGATGACTGAAGGATTTTGGAAAGTATGGTCAAAGGAATATTTAAGCAGTCTACAACAAAGGTACAAATGGAAAGAACGAAAGCAAAATACTAGTTCTAATAAAGTATTATCAATTTCCACCTACAAAATGGGAAGGAAACATCCACGGTTAGACGGTCTAACTAGAGGGGTATCAATAAAGGATTCAAACCCACCACCTTCATCCTCATTATAAAGATTAATCCCCTTCCAACTGAAGATAATCAAGATCCAATAAGCAAATCATATGAAGATGTTACAACAGACGACAACAAGGTAGGAAAACTCAAGGTCTGCGCAGGTGTCGAATTGCCACGCTCACCAAGATGATATATGGACCACAGCTCATATTAGTAATTAAGTTCGATTTTGCAATTCAAGCACACTACCATACAATATCCAACGTTCGAAATTCAACCAGGTATCTATTTAGAAACCATTGGAGGGTTCATACTTACAAACAACGAGTGGAACCTAATAGTGTATTATAATCTAACCAACTATTATGCAGAACTAGCTGCCTATAAGCACTCCATAGACAGGCTAGCTAAATATTGTTCATATCGTAACTACAAAGTTACAAACTCGAGTATCACTACAATATCAAGAGAAAATATATGTGGACTAATAAGACCATCGTTCGAGCAATCCTTATAAGAAATGGAGCACAAGGATGAATTGCTTCACCATCATAAGGCGAGTTTGGGAAGAAGCAAACAGGCACTTTTTAACTTAGGAGGAAATATAGTCAACGAGCGCTAGATGACAGGGCCACGGTGCGTTTATGAGCAGGAAATAGAAAAACTCAAGCTGAACAACAAACGTTTCACGGCGTTATTAAAGAATCAAACGTCAATCATAGACGCGACTATAAAACGTCTTCAAAAATAGACAAGATGATGTTAAGAAACTTTGACTGGTATTCAAGAATCAGTTAGAGGAGGTGTTGGAGAACAACAATGAAAAAAATAGCTTTGCTATAGCTCTATCAATACATACGAGTACAATATTAACACATGATTGCATTCATGGAAATTCAAGATACACTGATAGAAGCATTTTGACGTTGGACCGTCAACTTAAATAAATCTCATGGCTAGAAATCTACCATCTGAACTTATGCTTCCCAATATCGAGGCCACTGATGACATATTGGCACTATACCAGCTCTTGACAGCCAAGAAAAGGCTGCAAGGGATCATTTTGAAGAAAATGTGGGAGGGTTCTCTGCGTTGTGATTTTATTCTATTTATTCCGCAAGACCTGCGTACAGATGACCTGCTGGTCAAGGATATTTTAGTCGGATGGACCCTCCGAAGGAACTCGGAGGTATTTTTACGTTGTTACCTTTATTCATTCCATATGCAGTTTAGGATGGATGCGCAAAATGATGAAAGGTAGTACAACGGGAATCCAATCGTTGACGCAGCCAGTCTTAAGCGAATCCGCGGTTTATGGATTTTGTGCTAGAGTATTGTTTTGTTCTCCAGAGATCATGTTCTTCATTGTAAGTACACCTATATAAACGTATTCGGTGGCGTCTTAAGCCATGGAAACGGGGTGTTGAGTAGGTCGTCCATCTTCACGTGTTAGTCTGCTGGGAAGATTTCTCGATATCGCAGTCTGAATAGTCTGGTGGGAAGATTTTTTGATATCGCGGTTCTAACCTAGTTTTAGGTTTCCTGGTAATTTCCTGGTTCAAATTCTCCAAAAGAGGGGAGATCCTTTTGGAGAGCATTTTGATCTTCTCACATTCAAGATGCTGTTTCAAATACCATCATAACTAGAATTCATTTTGGATTCCATTTGCGATGCTTAGTTCATGGATTGTTAAATTGCGAATTTAATCTCCTCAACGACATTAAACTTCACACGAATTTCGGCATATGAATTATAAGCATGAGTTAAACTGATAAATCATTAATGGCTTCCGTTAGCAAGAGTTGAACTCAATTTATGAGTGTAGCTGAAATGGGTTATTAAGTTAAATCCCAAACCATCTCAAATAGAATCTTCTAAACATAGATAAAACATTTTGTTACAAATCGAATTTTATGTTGTTTCTTGAAATGCAAAATTCGAATCCGTAGCTGGAAACAATTCAAATTACCGATACATTTGTAGCAAATTTCTAGACATACCTATACATATTGCATACTGCTCTGCACACCTATGAGGCTAATAAAAAACTTTTATATATTCGTATATAAATTCAATAATCCCTTATATATTCCATAAATATTTTGCTAATATTGATTTTTTATATACTCTATATAACCATTTTACATCCAAAATCCATAAAATTTTATCTATTCATTTACAAGCGATTAGTTTTGAATGCAAAAAAAGTACAACAAAAGCATTCGAAAATTGGTCCTGTGTATATATCTCTTTATATACACGTACAAACCATTTTCTAGATAAAAAGTACCGATAAGAATTAAATATTTTCTGGAAAAAAAGGAGTAATTTGTTTGGTGCGTCGTTTAGCACACAGATGAGATGCGATTTCGCGTCCTTTAACAAATAAATAACGCATTTTAATACCGTTTATTTTATATCATTTTGGGATCACATCATACCTGGATATACATATAGGGGCAATATTCAGGACATTTTCGCATATACCTATAGACATACAGTATTCAAAATTATTTTTAGTTACACAAAAAACCAAACCTCTCAAATATATTCAATAACATTTTTGTGGTTAACCAGAGAAAAATAAATTTCCCAACCAAAAATATTTCCTTTATATATCCGACCAACAACAACACTACAAAAATATAAAAAAGGATCTGATTGAGTGTGAAGGGAATGCCGAGTACAAAAAAAAATAAAATGATCGATCATTAAATTAACTTTAACATGAGTAAATTTTGTGAAAATGTTTTATAATTTTATTATAAATGGGGTTGTGGGAAGCACTGGGTGTTTACTGGTTGTTTTTCACTATTTCGATTATGTAGGGTGCGATACACACATAACCATGAATGGTTTATATATATACAACTAAATAGAATGATGATAAAAATGATAAGAAAAGAAGTTAAAATTGCTATAATACTTATGAGATGAAAAAATTGTTGTATCGAGCTTTGTTACCGCACTGTTATCAAGATCAAAATACGAAAATAAAGGAAAACCTTCATTATACACTGTATACATGGTATAATTATGTGGTATACGCAACCAAAGCTATCTACGAGTATATTACCAATGCATATTCCATCTATTATACAAATCGACCCATATTTTCCGCAAATTTACACCATGACACGAGCAAATCTGTTAAAATATACAATTTTGATTAAATTATTCCAAACCGCACAAAACAAACATTAAATTGTTAAAAAAAATCATTTAACTTCAGGAAACTATAAAATATTCCATTTAGCTATGTGTACTCTACCTTTTATACATTCAATACATACCGACAGACAGACATATGTACATTACGTATATACACAGCATTTTCGTTATCTCAAACCGGTGGAGGAAAAAAGAAAAATCATTATAAATTTTAATATCTATCGTTTGGAAAATATTATTTTTTGTGTTATAACTATCTACCATATTAAGGTATACATGAGGTGTTAAAATGATAAAAATGAAAATTATTTATCGTTATATTTTATGTATATTCACATATGCTGAACGTTTATATCGATTTGGTACTTACAATAATTTTTAATTTGTATTTTAAGTAAAATTAATAAGAAAATTTATAAATACGAAATTCACAGTACACAGTGTACTGTGTAGGAAATTGGTTTATTGACTTATATTTTGCTGAAAAGGTTTTGATTTAAATCATAGTAACAAATAGCAACAAATAAAGGCAATGATACATGAACAGTTTTTGCCTTTAAGGCAAAAAAATTTACCTTATACGAAATTGAGAAATGTTCAATTTAAAATTTTTGCCTATAAGGCGATTCAAGATGGCCGACTTTTAACCAATCAGCGCGCATAATTTTTATGCCTTAAAGGCAAAATCTGTACATATATCCCAACCTTAAGTCGACAGTTTTAAAAGTAACAAGAACTGACAACAACAACGATTTAATTGGCAACAACACCGATTTGATTGATAACAACAACTTTAAAGCAATTATATAATCAACATTTAGGCGACATACTTGTAATAATGATCTGTATTATAATGCGATAAAAGTTTGTTTTGAAATTAACATTCAGGGTTTAATGGTGATCACTTTCCCTTCAAGTGCCCCTAAGAAGAAATCGTGAGGGGTTCAGTCGATATCGCCACATGTTTACCATATTCGGCGGGGAAAAATTTCTCGCAAAATTTGCACCGTATTGCACCGAGCTGTATGTAATGGGGCACACGAGTGTACAGCGGTATTTGGTGTATCAATTGAGGGTTTTCAGTACCTCAGTAGCGGCTATTCTGTTTATTAACAAAGCCTAACCAAGCCGAAATATGCTTCGTCGCTCATAATGCTCTATTGCCAAAAATAAAATGTTCTAATAATTTCAATACGTTGTTGCGGCGTTAGATGTTCCATAATAAATTATTATGGTCCACTCTCTATGACTAACAAGTACGAACTCACAATAAACTACACACATCAATGCTACACACGGCTTCATAAGATCGGCTTCACCTTCTTTTCTTCCCTCTTTTACCTACAAAACCCGTTTTAACTCCGACATTCAATTTTTCGGTGAATTCGAAATGAAAAAATAGAAATGATTTTTGAGATGTAGATTTTTGTATAAATTTTATTTTCGAGAGAACAGAATAAAACAATACAAAAAAATTTGGTGTTTAATATAAAATAAGGGTTTAAATTAACAATAAAAATCTATTACGACGTAGTTTGAAGCCAGAAGCTGAAACCGTGTGTATTTTGGGTCAATAATCTAAAAGTCCCTACAATTCTCCAATTTGGGGTGCAAATAATAAAATTGATGCTTTAGGTTTAAAGTAATACCGCATCGCATGGTGATAGATTTAAAATAAATGAATACATTGAAATGCCGGATATTACAAACACAATTGCAAGCATTTGCAATTCAAAATCTTCACAACTATAGGTCTAAGTTCGCGGTTCCACAACATCAAACATAAGGCAAGGGATATTACCAAAATGGGCATACTCTAAAATTAATGGAAAATTTGAGATTATCAAACTACCATTTGGCTCAAAGGATGTGTCTGCAACTTGCCAAATAATGTCGAGAAAATACTCAATAAGTTGGTAAACGTACGCGTCAACCTTGACAAAACTGCATTCTTGAAACAAAATTTCTTGGATACATAATAAAAAGTGTTGTAATAAAAGCCGATGCAAAGAAAAATACCGGCAATACAAAAGATGAAACCACCGGAAAATCTCAAGAACCTAAACGGATTTCTGGGTTTAACTTCCTATTACAGGATATTTATCAAGGACTTTGCGAAAATTGCGAAGCCACTGACAAACCTACCGCGAGGAGAAAATGCTCAAATTAAAGCAAATCGAAAAATTACAATTAAATGGAATAAAACCTGCCTGTGTTGCCTCTAATCAATATCAATATCAATTCCATTACAATTATGACAAATATTATCATTATCCTAATCCTGATGGTAGTACAGTCGAAACTCTGTAAGTTGGACACTCACGGTGCCGTAAAACTAACTAGCCAACTTATAAAGGTGTCCAATGTCAAAAGGTTTTGAACAAAAATAAAAATTAACAGTCTATGCAATCAATTTTTTGTTGAAGAATAATTAAAAAGGCAAGACAAAATCGTCCAATTAACCAGTTGACCAACTTTAACAGGTGTCCAACTTAACAGGCTTGACTGTATTAAGACTACGAAATAGAAACATCCAGATCATCGTGCTTACACCAGGGAACATAATCAGTCCATCACGAACTTCAACCTGTACATTTGAGCCTTGAGAAATTTAGATATAAAGAAAACATTGTAATAAAATAAGTTAGTCCAAGTCTAAGTTTGGATTCAATAAAGTGGACATCAGTCCAATAAAATTATTTTTCTAAATTAAATTCAACATTAAAATTAAACTGATATATTTACATATCCCTAACAAGTATGTTGATCAATTCATCGTTGTTGCTGTCCAGTCCAATGGAGTTGCAACAATTCCTGTATAACAGGAATAAGTATAATAAGAAGTATTAAGTGCAATGATTTCTAGGACACTTTGTCCTTTGTTGGTTTAATTATTTTTCGTTCAAGTGTTCAATACAGCCATGACCCGCTGTCGGAATGCAGAACTCATGGACCGCCCATCGCCAGTATTATAGGCTGGCATGAAGGTATGCAATGTGTGCAGATGGTTCTACGAAAATCGGACCTATAGCCGTACGTTCTTGAATTGGCTGGCACGGCATAAAAGTATAAAGGACGGGAAACGCGAACCGCGAAAGAGTTGGGTGAGCCTCGGCACCAGAACTAATTGCAAAGATAATTAAAAAAATTTAAAAAAATAGAAAAAATACACAGTTAGTACAAAATTGAAATACCATTTGATTAAAAGCTTGGAGGAAAATTGAAATTCAGAGATACGATATAGATTCTTGATATTGCTATCTTTATCCTATCACTATTACTTGTTGGTTTCTATCTGGAAAAATGAATATACTTTAAGGTTTGCCTGTGCTGTCGAAACAAATGAAAATAAAAAGGTTAAATCACGTAAAATTAATAGCATTTTAATGTTGCTTTTCTCGTCCTTATAAGAAAAATGACCTAAATCAACCCTTTTATATAGCATCCATTTATATAAATCAATCCTTAGAAAATATTTCTTATTTTATTACGAGTACAAAATTTATAAATTAATGAAGAAAAATTAACTTTTAAGACCACCGCAAACACACTTTGCTGTGCTTTCTCTATAAACAAAAAGGGTTAGATGCGGTATACTATATATTCAAAAGACAACGGCAAGTAATTAGAGATGAGAAATTGTCTGTGATTTATGATAATTTCGTGTGTACTGATTCAAAGTCACTGGCGTAAACACCTTTTAATAAAATTTATGCGCTTCTCGCATCGCATATACATTTAATAGTTGTGTCTTCTTATAATATAAAATTAATCCTTAAAAAAGGAAACGAAAAAAAATTTTTTTTTTTTTTTTTGTGATTGTAAGTTTAGGGTAGATAAATATCATATTTTATGGCATTTCTTTTGTCCAGAATATTTATTTAAATATGATGATTTATGTGACAAACTCTTGGGCGATTAATCCCAAAGATATTAGCACTAGTCGGGAGTTTACAGTGCGCACCGCAACATCTAGATAATTGAAATATTTTGGATCATTTTTCATAACCAAACTTAAATAACATTTATATAATCTTATTAAAATAAACATTTCTTTATAAACGAGTGCGTGTGTACTCGTATAGGGAGACGAAAATCCCTAAGAGTTTCTCCCCAATTCGAATGGAAATTGAATTTTAATGATTTGGTCATTTGAATGCTGAGAAGGAAACATTCTCATTCGTTTATTTCATATGACAGGAAATGAATTATATGAATTTTGAATTATAATACCGTAGCATCCTGATAAAATCCTTTGTGTGACGTAATTGATTGTGCTTTAATTGTAAACGGTATGGCAAACTAAGGTATATCGTAATTAGGCCTTCGATTCTTCAGTGTACCTAAAGGTTAATTTAGGGATAAATATTGCACACAATAAAAATTTAATCCTGCTAACGAAGAAGGATACATATCCGATAGGATATTATATAAAAGCATTATATTTCCTAATAGTAAACAATTAATCTCTGTCCACAAAAGTATAAAACTAAACTTGAAATTATTTAAGGGATCGAAAACAAATACAAAAAGCAGGAGGAAAAGGATACATACGTAAGTGATATAGTATTTTGTGGTTTATTATTCAGCTACCATACAGGCATTTGTACATAATAATTAAGTTGAATAATTAGATATTTGTTTATCTTGATACGGGGGGGATAAACATGCTGGAAGATTAAGTTTTCTCGATTAAGTTTCCTGCTTAATCTAGTTAATCGGTTAAATTGGATTTAATTGATGATATATTACCAATCGAGCATTTTAGATTTCGTCAATACACAAAATCGATTATTTTGTATTCTTTCAAATGTCCGCAATCCGCATTTTACCCGCGCGTGCACATCTTAAATTTTTAATTTTCCTCACCGGATGTAATTAATTATGAATGCAGTCGTTTCGAAAAAGGTATGTAGATGAAAAATTCGAATTACAAATATTTTTTATGCGCGCTTTGAAACCGGAAATAAACTGGAAAATTATAAAATCATCATAATATTTATGTATATACCTATATAGTGTACAGACAGCGAGACAACGACATAAAATAAATAAAAACAAATCTCTTGTGGCACAACATCCACACATTAATTTCCGGTATTTTAAAATGTTAACACAAATTTTTGTTCTAGAAATTGATTTTTTGTGATTCCTTCGTTTATCGTTGGAATGTTACAAAACTTTAATGTAGTGCAGCTTTCGCTTAAAGAAACATCATATTTGAAAACAACAACAGTAGCTGTACTTGATTACGTTTTTTGTTACGCTATCAACATTTAGGGGTACGAATTATTTTGTACTGTCCATGAAGCCTCCCATTCCATGAATCCATTACCCTATCAGTAAAGTATGTAATATGTATAAATATTGAGACTGCCTTATTTTCTTTTACTGATAAATGGACAGATTTGAGAAGATCCACCTGATAATGGAAGTTAAAGTTTAATTTGAATTAAATTTCTGCAAAGTAATTAAGTAAAGAAAGTGTAGGGGTCGACGAATTTTAGCAAAATCACGTACAATGTGATCACAACACTGCAAAAGAAATTGTTCAAAGCGATGTGGCACAGGAACCTATTTTCGACGCATATATTCCAATTGCAAGATAAAACCAAAATGTGCCTGTTTGAAATGTCGTATAACGTTAAACTCGAACTAAAGTGTTAAAAGTGTTTGGGTAACAAAGGAACAAATAAACGCCTTTTTGTGATTTTAGAAGTTCCAACTTTCGGCTTCTGTCAAGTTCCAGAACACATTTAGTGAAGACCACAAATCAATAACCAAATTTTATTTTTTTAAATCAGGATTTTTGTATCATGATGTCTCTTCAAAGCTAATTCGCTAAATTATTCCCTTTTACTTTATATGACGCACTACTTATTGAACAGAGCACCCCCTGTTCGTGACTTAGTTTCACAGTCCAACATAGAAGGTCATGTGATGTGTATTACCATGATTGATCGTAATCAGAGAAAATTTGGAATATCTTCTTTTCTTCGTTTCTTTTATATCCGGTTTAGGAGTATATGGTGTCTTCTAGGCTGGACCAGCTCACTTTACTAATAGCTATTGCTTTTAGTTCCCCATCGCAGGATTTACCAATTTCTTTCATTTCAACTAACATGGTTAATTCCACGTTTTCCAGGTATTTGTCCAAACCGTTTAAAATTTGGTGTCTTAATTTCGCGCTCAATTTGGATCTGTTTTGTTTATCGCAGAGGTTCTTTTACACAAGCACGACACATCTTCGATGGTTTCATGGTAATTATATATTGGTGTGTAAATATTAGTATTCCTGTGCCAAATCTGACAACTTCTGAATTTTCTGCAGTATACAGTGCACATACAATGTTTGCGCGATAACCGGCATACATATCTTTGTGATACATATCCTTGTCTGACTCCGTGTTTGTCATATAGTATTTGTCACACTGTATTTTAATATTTTCTATATTCTCATGAGAGAGTTGTAACTTCTGCAGACGGCGTTCCTCAAACTTCATCTCTGATCCTTGATTTCCTACTATAATCTTGGTAGCCATGCACGTTGTTACCAATCTTGATATATGGTTCTTTGTATTTGTTTCTTGATCCATATTACGGGTTTCACCGTTTTCAACTGTTATTCTAGCAGAATCTAGTGTCCCATTAGCAATAAACCAAATTAATTAACTACAGTTCTGCACTACGGTAGTCGGTATTAAGATTGTACAGCCTACACTTTAAATGGTTAAATGAATCTAAAGAATTCAATTGTTTAAAATGTCACCAAATTCCCGAGTTCCAGTTTCTCTGTTCCGAGTTTCTAAAGTATACCAAATAATTGCATAGTTTCTTTGGATTTCAATCAATCGATTGTGAACCGCAATAATGTTACCAGTTTATCTTCATCAGATGAATGATGGTGAAATAGGCCGGAACCAGAATCGTTTTTTGGCCCACATGAACCTCGAAATCAAGTAAAACAAGTTATCTGACCGAATTCTCTCTCTAAACGACGTCAAAGAACTCGACGTGTGACACGGCTTTTGCACGGTAGATGAAACAGCCGGTTATTGAGTTACGCCATTCAGTTGATCTAATTATTGCGTGGTGTGGAGTTGGTTGGTTTCCCATTGTATATTCATTCTAATTTCTATTTGCAGTTCCACTCAAGTGTTGCAGAAATACAAAATGGGGTCCAATACGAAACGGCACATTTCACAACAGGATGTGCTAAAACATGACGGTTAGTTCCATCCATGGCAAGCGTTGCCTGCAGTTTTCACGAAACTGCATTTTGTATGCTTCAATTTACGGAGTCGTCATTCCCTTTCGATCCAATTTACTCATTTTCAAGTGTCACATACGAAACTTATTTGGGAATTAAATGTTTAATATACAAACAGTATTTTATCCCAATCGGTTAAAAAATTCTTATGTTCACTTAAATTGACTATTTGAGTTTCACCCCTTTCTCAAACTTTCTCAAAATCGTTCGAGCGAATTTTTTTAAATAAAGATCCCCCTCCCCCCCCTCCAATTATTCGTCTGAAAACCACATAAACAAATTTTCCCGAATTTATACTCTTCACAATCGATTCTTAGCGCCAGAAAATCCCTCTCACGTAGCTACATTGGCAACATCACGCAACATAGTGCAACATCACGCAACATGACACAACAAAACGGGAAATAGGAATATTTCACCATCTATTGATTCACTTTTGAGACGAGAGCAAGCGGGTTTTTGGAGGAGTAGATCATGCGTAGACTTTTCAACACTCTGCGAATTATCATCGAGCAGTCAACTGAATGGAATTCGCCTATGTACATCCTCTTTGTCGATTTCGAACGGGCCTTCGTTAAAATATCCAGGAAAGCTATTTGGACAGCATTGCTAAATCTCGGAATTTCGGAAACAATCGTAAACGTTATCCGTGAATTATATAGAGATGAAGCCTACAGCGTTCGATTTAAGGGCAAGAACAGCGATAATTTCCAAAGGAGTACAACCATCCCCAAAGGAGTCAGGCAATTATGTGTCCTCTCACCTACACTTTTTTTGGTTATTCTGATTATGGCGCAAACCAACATTGATGCAACAAACGGCATTCAATGGTGCCTGAATGAAAGGCTTAACAATCTCGACTACGCTGACGACATCAGTATGATGACTCACAGATTAGACGATATGACGCGTACGCTTGAGAGGTTGATTTATAACGCTGAAAAAGTTGGCCTAAGGCTTAACTACTCAATAACGAAGTTGCTGCGAATTGAAACGACCGATAACCGCAAACTATTCATAATCACCAACGATGCAACGATAGTCATTGAAGACGTGGAGAAATTTGGCTACTTAGGGAGCCCAATTACTAAGACGGGCGGATCCAAATCAGATGTGACAGTCCGCATAAACAAGGCGCGCTTTGCTTACTCTTCATTAAACAAATGGCAATGTGTATGGCACACCCTGCGGAAACCGGCAATGACATTTTTTTGTTTGTTTGTTTTTATTATATTTTAGAACAAATTGTGGACATAACTAAAAAAAATATTAAAAATATTAAAAAAAGCCTCATCCGTCGGAATCGATTCCTGGCTCGCAATAACTACCCGTCATCAATTCTTATCAAAACGTTCGAGCCAAGGTTTTTGGCTTAGTACTATAATTACCTCCTTAACGGATTTTCCCGAAATTTGGACTCATTCAATCCATTCCGTGGGCGCGTATTCTCGAAATCGGTGGATATTTCCGTCTGCGGATTATAATCTGCATTAAAATTCTTTATATTATTCGAATTTTTCGCCGGTTACTTTATTCGTTTTTTCAAATTTGCTTTACGCAGTCGGAAATATCCACCGATTTTTATTTAGCAGTGAAATAAATGATAGAAAACTTGCAAGCAAATTTGAAAAAAACGAATAAAGTAATCGACGAAAAATTCTAATAATATAAAGAATTTTAATGCAAATTATAGTCCGCAGACGGAAATATCCACCGATTTCAAGAATACGCGCTCTGTGGCCCTATTCCGTCTTTCCCTGGGAATAGGGAATTGGGAAAAATATTTTCATAGCATTTTTGTTTAAATTGTATTTTTCTGGCCTACTGAGAGAACATGTTTGGTGTTAATATTTTTGAAACAAAGTGAAATGGGAAAATATTTTTCCCAATAAAAATTTTGTGGAACAAAAGTTTCCCAATTCATTTTGTTTTCAAAAATTTTTGCACTAAACTCTTTCTTTCAGTAAGCCAGAAAAATACAATTTAGACAAAAATGCTATGAAAATATTTTTCCCAATTCCCTATTCCCAGGGAAAGACAGAATAGGGCCACTGGCCTTGGAAAACTCTATCACTGCAATTTTCTTAGGATCGGATGGAATTCCGTTGTGAGTTGATTGCTATGGCAGTAAGAGTAATCGAAAACTGTGATTGGCAAATCAAGGAAAGTGCGTGGGCGGTATGTGTGCTGCAAAGACCTGTGGATGGAAAGAAAATTTTTACAGAGGTTGCAAAAATCGGAAAAGGATCCTTCACATGCTTCACGAAGGAACATGAATTCGAGAAACTTAATTTTTTTATTATAGGAACCAGTACGAATATTTGAGGAGCATAACTCTCAAGGCTTTTGGAGGAAGTAGCGAAGAGCAGTGGTGGTAAGAGCCATATGGAGGGTGCTGAACCTGGAGGACGGGCCTATGGAAAATATGCACAAATTGCCAGAAATTTGGAAGAGCGACAGTGATATTAAATGGAGCGGGTTACACCCTATATCGCGAAAATTTTGAAAGGGTCTTTTGACGGCAGTAACGATCACTGATAAAATGCTGGTCACAGAGGGCCTTGACAAAGGGAGCGTTGGCTATTTTGAGAGAGGAGACTCGTTGCGTAGTAAATTAGGCAGTGATCAAGCACCAGTGGCCAGAGAATAGTTGAATTTGTTGGCGCTATTCGGATTGAACCTTTGAGTCAGTAGTTTGTATCCTGTTCAGAACAGGTGAGGGTAATTTTATGATCTCGTCTAATGGTTTGGTGGAAATCAATTCAACGTGGATTGGTTACTTGGGCGAGACATTAATTCAACTGAAATTGTTCAGTTAAGGGTTTGACAATTAATGACATTTTGTGAAATAAGTGACACCTAGGTTTAATTAGTAGCATTAAAAACAATTTTGACGGCGGTATGTAAATGTTAACACATTTGCAACGCAATAAGTCAGTCTTAAGTTAGCCTATGGGGAGTCTTAGTTAAAAAACATTTTAAAACCGAAAGTGAATTGCGGGAGAAAGTTAAGTGGTGTAAAAGTGAAATTAGTGGTGTGATTGAAATTGCAAATGTTAAATGGTTAATTAATAAATAAAAGTGGAAATTATTTATTGTGGTATTGTAGTATTGGTGGATAATATTGGAATAATTATCACATCGGTCATGTAGTTCTCGACGATTTGACCTATCGGTGATAATTTTTGGGAAAAGGAAGAAAATTATAATTCATATTTTCACGCACGGATCTCAGTGAAGTAGAACACAAATATGCGGTTGCGAATTAACTACATTATGTAAAGAACTAACAGAAATACAGTGTTGAAGAAAGGTTTCCATTGTTCTTATATCTATTTTACAAGAAGGAAAAAAAATTAGGACAAAAAATACATCGATGATAAAATCTTATCTTTCAATTTTTTTGGTTATAAATATTATTTGTTTTTGGTATTTTTTGTGTTCTGTGTTTTGTTGGGGTTTTCTTGCGTTTTTAGGGTATAAACGAAATTCACTTTTCTTTTTAAGTATTCATAAAAGTTATTATAATGATAAAAGTTTTCACATTGGAAAAACTGATAACAAAATAATAAATATTACTCTATTTATGTATTATATAAAGTTATTTATGACAATGTATATCTCTTTTATGTTGTATATATGTATGTATATGCAATGGGGCTGGAAGACTGCCGAGTTATGTATACTCAAAGTGTTTAAATCTGTTTTGTTCGGTAAAGCGTATAACCAATTAAATTATATAACAAATGGGTTAAAATTATTCATTAAAAAATTCTATTAATCATGCCTAATAATTCTAAATCTTTTTAATTAAAATGCTCGAAATTTATTTAATCGATTCTAAAGCCGGGCGCACACATTAAAAAATTCCATCCCTCTATAAACCACGGTGAATATTTTTTATAAATTTCGCTTAATTCGTATAATTTTATTTTACTGGGAAGTAATGTAATCACGTATATACGTTCGCAATGCTACCGACGATGATTATTTGGTTATGATGATGGTAGAATTTTAAAGGGTTAAATTTTAACCACCCTCCTTAATTTATACATATAATATTAAAATTTTTTCGTTATTTAAAATTTAAAAAAAAAACGTAAAAACACTTTAAAAAATAAATTTTACATTTTTATATTATAATAGGATTATAGTTTAGTTTATTTTATTTTAGTTTTTAAATAAAAATTAATTGAAGTTAAAATAAGGAATCAAGTTTTTAACTTAAAAATTTCCCATCTATTTATAAATTTTCATTCATCTGTACACCAGTCTGGTACGGAATTTATATTATGTAGATACCTATAACACTCTGTTCATATTTCGTTTTACTCAATAAGTTTTTCCCCGTCAAAAAAATCGAGAAAATGAAAGAAAAGTTTTGAATTTTTAATTTCCCAATTGTATAATTTAGGAATTAAAATAAGAAATTATTTAACATTTGAGATTAACGATCTATTTAATTTTTATAGTCTTTTGTATCATCGTTTGGTATACATCCGCAATTTATAGAACTTATCGGGCGCTGAAATCAGTTTATATAATCTAGATTTAGGCGAAACAATTTTTTTATGCTTAACCCGATGTTTTTACGAAAACCAAACCTTTTACACTTTAATTAAATTATATACAACAATTAGTTAATTAAAACAAATGCGAAACTTTACGAAATACGATTGTTTTAATTTAATTGCTTGTTTCTTCCGCGTGCACACAACATACAAAGCTCTTCGGTACAATCGTCTTGAATTGAGACAAAAAAAAAAGTTTTTATAAGTTTTCGTTTTAAATACGTACAATAAACACGATAATTAAGTTACTTTTAGCGCAAATTTGACTACGAATGCATCACATCACGTCGTTAAAAATGTTGTGTATAAATTCGTTTAAATATGTAAAACTAAAAAATGCGGGGAAACATTTTTAATGATACACCAAACCACAACGAGCAATTTCCGACCCCCCCAGTATTGCTGTGCTCCCATAAAATCGGAAAACCAAAAACCAAAATAATTATGTTTCCTTTTTTATGTGTGTAGATTGTGTATGTTTTTATGCTAACTCAAACAAAAAGTGTAAATAAGGAGGTAATAAAACAATTTCATTGAGAAGAACAACCATAAACTGGTGAGCAAAATGCCATGTCATCAATCAAGACAATTGAATTTTTATCTCTTATCAGATTGTTTATGATTGATGATTGTTATACTGTTATGTTTTGGTCTTGGTGGTATATTGTATCGAACGAATAAAAGAACGAAAACTTTCTTATTCTCAAAAAATTTAAAAAGAAATATATAGGGGGTTATGTGATATGATGTTGTCGAAGATGATTTTGATTCAATTTTGGTACATACAGAGCATAAACTAAATTAGATAAAATGGTAACGAAAAGTTGACCTAACAATATGCGTGATGTATACATAAGGAGAACAACGGAATATATTCGCACTTGGCTTCCTCAGTTCAGGGTTTTGGAAGCTTTGCCGTAAACTTATGTGCTTTGATCGTTGCTCTATTACAATTCCTAGCATAACAAATGGTGGTATGATTAATAAAATCCACTTATTTCACTACGCTAGATTTAACATCGGATACCCACCAAATTCCAATAGATAAATGCTTTCAGTAGAAAACTCTCGATTAATTGCTAAAATTTGCTGTACGTATCCCTCGAATATATTATTATTATAGGCTGAAATCTCGAAAAACCACATTGCAAATCATAAGAAAGTCCTTCTTCCCTAACCTCGAAAAATGTGAATTCCTAAAAAAGAAACGGAATTCTTAAAACATGTAACTACATAAAACGACCCACTCAAAAACAAATTAATCAATTCCTTGAGTTAACAAAAGAGGTGGTTATTAACACCAAAGATTCGGAATATAATAAAGCTTTTGAAACATTAAAGGAAAGTATATCCACTGATCAAATTCTAGCCTACCTATACTTTCCCAAACCTTTCATGCTAACGACAGGCGCATGCGAATTTGCACTAGGTGCTGTCCTTTCCCAAATACAATATAATATAGAAAAACCAAATGCTTTTGCATGTAAGACACTAAACACAAGCCATACAACCCTAGTTGGACGGTAATACACACTTCACACTTCTTACAGATCACAAACCCTTGATATTCATTAAAACAAGGAAAAACGAACGTAGTTCCTGATGCTCTCCTACATATTGTAAAGGAATTTTGTAAAAAAAAAAAAAATTACAAATCATCTAAAACTTTTTTAGACGATTCGGGAAACGTTGAAGGAAAATTTCTCGCAGAACATTTTGTCTCTTTATAAAATAACATGAAAGAGCCCATCGAGGTATTATATAGGTTGAAAGCCAAATCAGGCGATCATACTTCTTTCCCAATATAACAAAAAAAAGTTAAAAGTTAGACGAATTCTCTCATTGTTTGCAATACACATAAATATGACAGAAAACCCTACAACATAAAAATATCACCAAGACTAAAAGCCACTACGTCGATATATTCAGTATCGATAAATAAATTTGTCAGTAGTGGATGAAAGATTTGAAACGAACAATTTAATTGGGGTTGGGCTCGTTTTCCCGAATTTAAAAATCCCGAAATCAAAATCCCGACTTTTAAAATCCCGACTTTCAAAATCCCGACTTTCAAAATCCCGACTTTCAAAATACCGATTTTCAAAATTCCAACTTTCAAAATCCCGATTTATAAAATCCTGCTTTTCAAAAGTCCGATATTCAAAAGCCCGATTTTTAATTTTTTTTTTTTTTATGAATTAGGGCGCCCGCGGGCCGGCATTTGGAAATGCAATAATTGTAGAGGCTAATGACTTCGATAACTCTTAAGCGCAATCGGAAGGTCGCTTCGCTCTCCCCGCGTAGCCCTCCGAGGGGCTTTAGATTTGAACTTCGGAGAGACGTAGCAGCGGATTATATAGAATCTATTAATGACACCTACGCTAGGAGGTAGTTATAAAAAAATATTAAATATTAAAATTTGATTTTTTAGCTATAAAATTTAATATTTAATATTTTTTTAAAATCCCGACTTTTTAAGGTCTTAGCAAAATCGGGATTTCGAGAATCGGGATTTTGAGTATCGGGATTTTGAAAGTCGGGATTTTGAAAGGCGGGATTTTTTTTGTCGGGATTTTGTGATTCGGGATTTTGAACCGATCCCATTTAATTGACGTTAAGAACGCTATAACAAAATACTATACATCTTTTGGAATACCCAATAGAATAGTTTTAGATCATGAAACAACTTTTAAACCAATCTATTTTCAGGAATTTCTAGCCGTCGGAATCCAACGGCTAAATGGAAAAAACCCACACCACTACACTCTAAATATTTAACCTTCACAAAATAAATTCACAGACACCACTAATGGAGATTAGAGAGTTGTCAGTGGCCCTTTAGATTAATTCAGTTCAATCGGCAACTGCGGCTTCAGACCGAATGAAATTATTTTAAATCAAAACAATACTACGAAGAAATATTTAGTATAGACAACATGATATTCACATGACAACATATAGACAAACATGATATTCAAGGGTATCAGAAGAAATTTAGTCAAATCAGTAGATGAACCACCAGAATTAACAAAAAATCAAATAATAGTTTAAAAACCCAATATAAGCTCAAAAAGTTGGAGTTAGGAAGTTCATAATAAACAAAGACGAAGCTTCAAATCTGAAACTTATGTTTAGCTTTCATTGGTCCTTTTCCTTCTCAAGATTAGTAAACCTTAATAATCCAAAATAACGATGATTATTAATTTTGTAATATAGGATTCGTATATGTATCTAATTAGAAAAATACTGCCGCCTGTTTTAGGGATATTTTTCATCATTTTATTGTTGTTTCTTCTTATTTTGCTTCCACAAGATTTACAAAAAAAAACAAGTACTGATAAAGGAAAGACCAATGAAGACTAAACAGATTTGTAGCTAAATTCCAAAGTAAAAATACTTAAAATGGTACAACTGTACATTGCCGCCTACATAAAGGTTAAAATACGATGCAACGTATGGACCGTGGCACTCCCGAATGTCTTGATAAACAACGAACACTTATAGATGGGTCGTCTGTCACCACTCTAATTACTCTATCTTTACCTACATCAAATTGACCGGTTGTTCCTCCTCTTCTCGGATGACCAGGGACTTCGCCTTCACTGTACATTTGATGTACATTTTGAAATACTCTGTAATCGGGAAAGTGTGCATTATTTTCTCGCTGGCGTCGCTTAAACATTAATTAAAAAAATTTGAGAAACAAGAAGACTATACAAAACTACTGTTTTTATTTGACAGAAGGTAATACAACTTATAAAAATAATTTTATTAGAAAGGCACACTCTTCTAGATCGTATTAAAAAAGAAAGTTAAACAATAGAACTCTTGCTTTTTTTTAAATTAATTTTTTAGTGGGTGCGCATGCCATTTCACTAGAAAACGTCCAATTCTGCGACACCCTGTATAGCGTTGTTGTTGTCAACTATACTATTTTCTCTTTCAATCAATTAATTTTGATAAAGATGTAAAGATCAAATTCGCACGTAAAGAATGACGCTTTTCATATCTGAAGACATCTAACCGAATTATTGTACATATAAAACAGTGACAATAGTCGCTTTATCTTATCAGAAAGTAAAAATTCAACCCTTTTAGACCAAATATAAAATTACATTTCAACCCCAATCGTGCATCACTCTATAAAGATACACATATTAAACAAATTTATATTTTTAAGTACCATTATGAATCTCCTCAATAATAACAATCCATTTAATTCCAACGTGCACAACAAACCAACAAAAGAAAACGTCGTTTACACCTTTTAATGGTTGTTAGATAATTTCTTTGCCCGGTGTTTTACTCGTTTTTGTGCTGTCGTTATCTTATTTTTTGATACACAAGTATATATAACATCCCTCCATATAATGTTTCCCAAGTGAAGCATCAGTTGAAATTAACAACGTCCATTGTGGTTATTACTATTATTATTATTATTATTATTACATGATTACAATTACAAAATGTTTTCTTTTGTCTTAAGCAAACAGATAATTTCTGTAGAGTAAACATCTTTTAACGATCTAAACTGAAACAAAATTATATTGTTGTAATAGGGGTGGTGGTTCTGGATTTTTGTTTTGCTTTGAATTGGGAATAAATCATTTGGTTCAAGTTGAGTACAACTTTTAGATTTATAGAAATTCCTCAAGGTAGTTGTGTACGCACATACAAATATATTTACATTACGGACTGACCTTTCTTTCACTTACCAACACCGGATTATATTAGTCATGTTATATATAGACTTAACAATCTAATAAAAGTAATAAACAGAAACATAAAAACCATAAAAAGGTTGTAAGACGAAAGAAAATATGCTTTCCTTACGATACGATACAGCTTCCCATCCAATTCGGTATATCAATTTTGACCCTCTAAGATAATCAAAATTATTGTTATGTCTTAATTTCGGTTCCTATAATGTATACAATATAGGCATGTTAATTGGTTGTATGCGAATTGAATTAGGTCGATTTAATTAAATTTTGAAACATATTTTTGCGATACATCCAAATCAATACCATATCATTTATTTATAACCTCAAAATTTCGCAAATAAAAAGGATTAAATATTGAATTATTTAGTTTAAATGCGACATTGTTTGTTCCCTTTACTTGAAAATAAATTTAATCTTATCGCTCTCTACATATATATATCAGAGTATCTACACTATAAAATAAGACAAACTAATTTTATTTTATAAAGGGTTGAGATTCAAAACAATAAAATCTAAAATGTTACCAAACTTCTTATCTCGCATTGTCTAAGACGACATATTTTATTATTAATAATATATAAATTTAATTCAAGAAACTAGTTCGGGCGTAGAATTTAAATATTGTGCCACACTTTGTGCTTATATTTTGCAAACTGTTCCCGAGATTGTGTTTGACTCGTAAACACACACTCGCATATTTCAATTTATGTGAAATAAATTTAATTATTTACATGTCACATGTTTCACATTTATTTCGAAATTTCAATCCGGAAAAATGAAATAAAAAACTTTTTTGATACTGTGCTTGTGCTCCTCCCGATTTCCAATGAGATGATTTTTGATGTATTGTTTTTGTAAATGAACACATTAACGCTATATAGGGTTAAGTTTAAAATTTATAAAAAGTTGTTTTGTTGTAAAAAGAAATTATTTTATCAAATTTGACATTTTGTATTTTTTAAAAGTTTTTCAAGAATATTTAATTAATAATGTGATGCTTTAATTGTTCGAAATAAGATGGAAACTTGTCGTAAGATATATACGGGAATACAAATATACGTAAAAAATTTAAATTTATACTTAAAATGTCAATCAAATATTTTCTAGTGTATGCGGATGTAGACGTGTGTGTATTTTGACGTACTTTATACGAAATTTCGCTTTATGTAAAGGGTACGAAAATTTAATGAAATACCAAAAAATTGTCTTAGATATAAGGTAATTTTAGCATAAAATAGCACTCCTAATTTCTGCTGGAAGTAGTTGGTTTAGCTTCGACCTTCAATGTTTAATGTTCAAAATAGAATTCAAATTATCTAAAATAATTGAAAGTATGAAGTCACTGTGTTCGATCCAAAACGACAATTTAAAGAAAACTCGCCCAAAAAATATTCAGACACTCTCGCAGTTTCTATCGAACTGAGATCCTCATCAATAACTGTGCCAAGCCAATAGGTTTGTATTTTATTTATTACCCCAGTTGCGATTAATTTTGATTATTAATTTTATTGATGTTAGCATTCTTGGGAGTTAAGGATGCACGTTCGCAAAGCCAATCATGATTTTAAAGTCGTTTGAAATGTTTGGAAAAACTTTCATTACAACGTCCTGAATTGACGGTTGCATTTGACAAAAATCAGGCGGAAACGGTATCTCACATGTTATGGGATGAATTAGAAATGTTCCGTCATCCGCATCCAAATGCTGACTATGACAAATATTTTGCCAGTAACATCGAGAGGTAAACTTCACACCCCTGTGTGTGATTTTCGTAAGATGTGTTCCAGAATGAGACGCTTTCAGATAGGCATTGAGTTCGACAGCGGGTGTTGATCGTGGAATGAGAGCTTCTCCCATTGGTCGGTTATTTTTTCGCAAACTGCTCCAATTACTTTTTGTGTGCCATGATACTGCAAGAAAAATTATCTACATGATTCAAATTCAATGGTAGTTTAAGAGTAGCATGTGCTAAGCGTCCTCCATAGAGTAAAGTTGATATAATTCCAAATGATGATACAGCGAGTACGATTTCGTTTCGCTATATAGTTTCGGAAAGTATTAAATTAAGAGGAAACGTTTTTCCAGTGCATCAAGAATAATTACTCCTGTTATCGTTTGTGACGTATTGCATCACTTTAGTATATGCCAGTCTTTGATCATCCTCATCCAAAAAAGTCTCTTTTTATGAACATCAGTGTAAACTCGTAACTCATCCTAATATAGAGATACATCATTTGACCCATTCGTAGGCGAGGGAGCATGTGGACCCGACTCGATGAAAAATATTACGGAAACCTGCTTATTTTGTCATAAACTTATGGTGGCAACTTATAAGAAACGCTCCTTTGATCCAGGGGAGGGACCTTTCAGAATCAAGTACGTTACTAATTGTTCATAACCGCTTTTGAAAACGCATTCCAGTGATATTATTAAAAAATGAAATTTTAGAAAAAATTTACCAAAGCCCTAGATCCCGGGTCCAACCCCTTTAAAAATATCGTAAGGTTGGTTCTAGATATGCAACCTATACATGGTAAAAACTCCATAACGTCCGAATCCGATTGGATGGATATGATGTGTAAACTTATAAGGGCGTCCTCTTGATACAGCGGACGGACCCTCTGGATTCTAGCATATCAATAATTTCATATGCTGACTAAAGAAACCAGTGTCCTATTTGTGGTGGGTACAAATCATAAAAATTAAGGTTCGTTTTGTGTAGATCTAAAATATTTGTACATTAATTATGAATCCCAGCTGCAGAAGGAAGTGTCGTCTATATAAATAATCTATTCAAACTGTATTTTAACATTAGCCTAACAATGATCTAATTCAATGAACGGCCAAACAGGATCTTAAGAATACGGTTCAGTTCAGCTACTGATTGATTTCGATATGTAGTCCAGTCGATAAGCAGAAAACCGATGCTATGATGCATCGGTATGCGTTTAGTCACGGCCGCGCTCGAATTTAGAGCTGTAGTATTTAAAAATAATATCCCTGGCCTGGGTAATACGCTTATTCAACGTGATGTAAATTTATTTTCATCACTGTTCATTTATCTTTATCTAAGGATTAACCATTTTAACGCTATACCTATAAGTTTTTTTTATATAAATCGTTCATCTCACACTAAAATTCCAGCTAGAATATGATTTCGGTCTTCTGTGATACATATTATGGGCGTACGAGGTGAGTGAATTCACGCTAGATAATGTTCTTCAATTTTGTGTTGACTCCAATTGAATTTTAAAAATTGGCAACCTTAAACAAGTGATGAACCCATTTGAATTAATTTTTACTAAACCGAAAAACTTGAAATGTTTAATTTAATTCAAATTTGAATATTTAGATAAATTGTATAATAAAATTGGCGAGGAACGGCAGACTCTATAATAGAATTAGTGATTTTTACAGAATTTAGATATTTTTATTTATATTTTAATGTTTTCAAGAAATATCTAGGAAAGTCTTTGAAATGTCCGAAACAGAAACGAATTTTTTTTACAAAATATTCACCATTTTTGGAATGAACAATATTCCCCATTTTTGATCGTGATTTTCATCTCATATGACATATCTGAGTATCTCAGATGAGATACCCTTCATATGACATATGGAGTTAAATGGGCTCCATATGTCATATGAGGGAGATATCTCTGAGATCGCCACAGCAAAATTCGAGTATGGTCATATTTTTAACTGAGTAATGGGTGGGTGATGCATTTTTATTTCAACACATAATTAGGAAGCATACAGCATTTTAATTATCTTGAAACGAAATCGCCATATTCTCCTGATATTCGTTAAATTGATCTAAATGGTTCTCAGTTCAACTGAGTTTTCCAAAAGTTCAACTGAATTTCCCAAGTTCTGATTTCGCGAAGCGGTAAACTATTTACAATTAGCATGGGACACAAGATTTGTCCCAATTACGTGTACCATATTCATTCTTGGCCACAAGTATCTTGAAGCAATATGTTTTCGCGTGGCACGGATGGAGGAATGTGGTGAGTTAATTTTTATACCTGTAGAAGTCTCACACGAAGTTTGCTGCTTGGTAAATTAACCCGTTGCTGGATTACGCTTGATTTCGAGGCGCGTACTAAAATCAAATTCTACAATTTGACTCCGCGTTGTTGCTGTACGAAGTAATTTCTTCCTGTCGAAAGAGAGAAGGCTGAGTCCTGTGAGAAATATTTCACCAGAATGAGGTAAACAGATGCTCACCACATTCTATTTGCCATTATTGTCGGTAGTGAATTTTGCAATGTAATCGAGATGTCGTAATAACGTTCTGCATTTGATACAATAGCTGTTGTGACAGTCCGTGCTCGGTAAATAAAGCAAAATTTCGGCCTTTGATGAAAACGCCAAAGTTTTGATTGCTAAATACATAACAAGGAGTTCTCTATCTAAAGTAGAGTATTCATTTTCCACTGAGGAGAAGTTATTTGAAAACAGCGCTAATGGTTGCCAGCGTCAAACTGCTATATTCGAAGCATCTGTAGGTATGTTGATCTGCCTCACATTCGTTGATATTCTCTCTCTCTCTCTCTCTCTCTCTCTCTCTCTCCTCTCTCTCTCTCTTCTCTCCTCTCTCTCTCTCTCTCTCTCTCTCTCCTCTCTCTCTCTCTCTCTCTCTCTCTCTCTCTCTCTCTCTCTCTCTCTCTCTCTCTCTCTCTCTCTCTCTCTCTCTCTCTCTCTCTCTCTCTCTCTCTCTCTCTCTCTCTCTTTCACTATATATCTCATCAAGGGATTTGGCCGCCTCAAATGAGGTTTCATAATCATATTTTCATATCTACTAAACTAGCCGTGAAATTTGTTCGTTATCACCACCGGAATCGAACCCGGAACCTCTGGTCGCTGGAGCAAGCATGCGGACCACTTTGCCAGCGGGGCGGCATTTGTTGATATTAACTGTGAAAAATTTGAATGGCATTAACTCCATCTTTCGACGGGAGCATGCGCTATTTTTCGAAATTGTGTGGCTCAAGTAGGCTTCTGACTTTCCGCGCATTTCGACGGTTTAATAATAGTTCCAAATAAGGAGACATTCAAATATTGACTCGGGATGTTCACTAATGTTTCATTTCGGAGCAACTCGCAGTGAGGAGGTTTTTATAAGAGTAGGATGAAATCTAACTTATTTGACGCTATAGAGGAGTGTTTATTGCAGTTTTATAAAAGTTCTTGGCAGCCAAGAAATTTGATGAAACGTTTCAACGAGTGAATTTGGGGAATAGGATATCTACCTGCGACTTGACAGTGTTTAAATGTAGACAGTCTCCAGAAGGGCGCCAGGTCTTGTCTTTCTTTTGCACATGTGGAATGGGGATGATGATGAGAGCGGTGATAGATTTCCGTGTCTGTTATAAACTGGAATTCAGTTTTTTGCAACTTTAAGTTTCGTTGCGTCGAGTTGTCACGGTTTAGCACAACGTAACCCACCCCACGAATTCGTTGTTCACGCTGAAACATTTTGTAGGTGACATATCCAATTGAGTTGTGAGTGTTCACAACGAGACCATATTTGAACAGAAAGACAACACTACTACTGCGGTGGTAGTTGAAATTCGGTCCTTTGTTTGGCGATCTTTCACATGAACCAATGTTAATATTGGCCAGTCTTCATTGAAGATCTTCCTATTGATGTTGCATCTAGTCAAGTTATCGTTGCATTGAATCAAGGGATGACACACCATCACCAGTCGCCTTGCATCTAATAGTTTTGGTGCTCTGAACCTTGATTTGGTCGGCGACCATAAGATTTCCTCTATGTCCTTTCTGACCTTGAAGGTTGGTATTCACATCACATCAAGTACCTAGTTATAGCAAGGATAGTTTAACGGTTAAATCACTTATTGCATTTAAAATTTGTACGGCCCTGTCTCTTGCGACCTAAAGCCCGTCTGAGAGGATTTTAAATTTTTTATTCTCAATAAATATCAACAATCGATCGTCTCTTATTAAAGACGGCCAGGTTTTCAAGAAACGTGAAGAAATGAGGCAGTTAGAAGATGAACGAGACGAGTAGAGAAAACACTTGTGTCATTTAATTGGCATGGATCTGGACAGCTAAATTATACCAGTTTTGAGGGGTGTAAGCTGGTGAAGCAACAAAGTGACCCAAGATCACCGTTGTAATCATAAAACTTGGGCAGATTACGAACATGTCACTATATTGTTGGGGTATTGACACAGAGTGAATGCACCTTTACACTTAATACCGGAGCTTCGAAATCGGTGTTGCTTCTTGATATGGTACATCCAAATAGAACGGATAGGTGCCACCGCGACTGTCCATTATATCTTGCTAACAGCAACAGGCGCATCTGCGATAATTAAACGAGAGTGTACCCTTCTAGTAGCGTTCGGCGGAATGCGGTTCAAAAATCCTATTATCGTACCTGAAATAACTGATGAAAGTATCATCAAACTGGATGTTACGAAGCCTACCGCACCAGATGGTGAGGATCTGGATCACCAGGTATTAAAATGGTGCAATGTGGAAATACCCCTCAAATAAACAGAAGTGAACGAAATGCGTTGTGAGTTTGGATGAAGACAGGCCTTGAAGGTGACTTTGGAGATACCAGGATGGGAACTGTGGAGCCTGCTAATGTCAAAAAAAACCGGTTGTTGTATGAGTGAACCTTGGTGAAATTTCATCAGAAAATACCAGTATACGTGTTTTGAATGTGAGCTCGTCAACAAACTTAATTAGGACATGGACGATCATCCGTGCATCTAAAGAAGGTCAACATTATTGCCGTTCACCAGTTGGAACATGGTCGTCGATCACCAAACCATATGGCAGAAGAAAACCATTCGTTCACTGTACAGTGTCCAGCAGAACATAGTTAGAAACGCTACTAAACAGGAAACGCTACTCCAATCCGGCAAGTGCAAAGGCAATTACCGCTTGCGAAACAGCAGGAGACAACCGAAATAACTAAAAAAAATGTAACGTGACGGAGTAATCTGGCAGCGCTACGTATTTGTGTTGATTACCGTAAATTTAACGAAATGACGAAGACAGTTATCTGAAAAGCGAATATTGGCAAGTAGTAATCTATCCTGATGATACAGTAAAAACGACATTTTCAGCAGGAAATATTCTTTACCAATTTGTGGTAATGTCCTTTGGATTATGCAGTACGGTTGCTACATTTGGGAGATTAATGAAGCAAGTTCTAAGAGGCCTGAATTGGAAAATCCTAGTTCTAGTTTATTAAGATGACATTATTGTGCTATGGCCGCACGTCTAGCAAGCGATCGGGATGGAAGGATTGAAGTTAAGTACAACAATATATCGAACGCCTGAAAATACAAAAGACCCATTAACACATTTTGGTAACATTACGGCGATCGAAAAGTTCCGCCTTAAAATGCTAATTGGATTTGTATGGTGCTGTGCAAGGCAGTATTGGTTATGCTAAAAGGAGCGCGACCATTTCATAATGCTTATGAATATTCTATAAGCAGGGTTATTCGGGTAAGGCTTTTCGCTTAGGCTAGACTTCATCATCTAAATTACATATATCCATTCAATTAGTCAAAGTTAATTCATCAAAGTAAATCCATTTATGTGTTCAAAAATTTTAATTGATCGTAAAACAACTTTGAATTCATCTACGAGTATTTTGCTTTATCTAACAAGAAATTACCTCTTGTCGTGTCGATTAAAAAACTTCAAATAAATTAATGAATTTATTATTTTCAATGGATTAAGCGAGCGCAAATATGTAGATGTACATACGTGTACTCGTCTAACCCTAAATTGCTTTATAAGATTAATTATGTTTATGTACTAGCATATACATGTATGTATATGCTATGCTGTATATACAGCGAGAAGAGGATATATGAAAAAGTTTGTATAACACTAATTGAGGGTTACGACAATTTTAATGGACTTTAAAGTATAAATATTTATAAAGTGCTGGAGGATGAGGGAGGAAACCGGAGGATACGACTTTTCTGTTATGCTGTGATTAATAGTTGAACGATTTATGTAATATTTACTTTAATTAAAGTGACTTATTATACAAACTGTCTTATATCGTTTAACATTTTCTTAAATACAATTGACACTTTCGCCTTTTATTTTACTCGTACTCGTAATACGAATATATATCTATGGTAAATAGTTGCGGGGATTAACATTTATAATTTATTTATACTCCCATATTAACTTATACACTACAACATCCCTCCACCCGTATTTACCCCAAAAGCAATATAAGTAAGACAATAACATCTTATATCTGTTTAATTTCGCTAACAAACAGAAACTTTTATCTTAAGAGACAAAAAGTCATTTTCTATTAAAATAATCATTTATTTAACTTCATATTCTTCTCGATTATTGACATGTTTTCGATTAAAAAACATTTTTATTGTCTTTAACTTGTTTCGTCGGTCGATGTTTGGTTTTGGTTTTAAGTAAAAAGTAGCAAGATATGACATAAAGCATAAGATATGGTGCATAAAATGACGACAACGAATGGAAGGGAAATTGAAATAAAATTGGAATTTTCCGGAAAAGGGACATCGCTGCAAACAATAGCAGTGGGACTGTTATTTTTCTTTTACCCACGATTGCTTTTCTATTCAAATTGTTTCTGCTAGATGATAGTCGTAGGAGGCATTAAAGAAAAATCAAAGACAACCTGCAATAAAACCCTCATTGTTTGTAGTGTAGCGCAAATAAAAAAATCCATAAGTTGATAAGCCACGCTACCTCCAGCACAAAAACGCGTGCATTTTCTTATGGAGGTCCCAAAACGCAAATATCCGCCATCTTGGATTTTCTGACATAGGTCGTGGTGTGATCTGGTGGCAAGAAGCTGAACTAGTAGTACTAAAATCATGATTTAGTACGCGTCTTTGATAATGTTTAGTACACTACTGATGTGTCGATCAGTCTGTTACGATTGGCCCTACAGGCTCTTATCTGTATGGCCCAATTATTGTTTAGATGCTCATCTTCAATGTGTACGAATACAATTATTACTTATAATTTGAATGTTGGTCTGGGAAATGTAGCTAGAAAATAATAAAATTATTATTATTATTATGTCAAAATGTCATTAAGATTTATTGTTCAGTGGTAATTGGTGTAGATTGGAAAAACTCATGTAAACATTCTACATTAATTAGCATAATGCGTATCGGTAACACAGATTAAGCCGTTGATCATATTTGCGATGTTTACTGCGGCAATTCCAATTTTTGATGGCATTTTTCCGACTCTATGCAAATTTTTGAATTTTAGGGGGTGTGTTTTCGAGTTTTCTTAATTTTTCATAATTAAAATGTCTCGCGTGAAAGATTTTTCCAGGTAGTGATCAATCTATAACGTTGACTATTCAATCATCAATGTAGCATGGTTGTGCGATGTCTGAGCAGTTTTAGGGGGAGTAATTGCGAATTCTGCTTATTTTTATTGATAAAATTGTCCCGCTGCAAAATTTTTTCAGTTGGTCATCAAATCTAGCTATAACTATACGCCAATTTTCGTAGTATGGTTGGGGTAAATCTGAAGAGGTTTAAGAGGTGTAATTTGATTTTTCTCAATTTTAAATGGTAAAATTGTCGCACGTAAAAAGTTTTTCCAGTTAGTCATCAATCTAATAATTCCTCTTCAATATAAAATGGTTGTACGCAAAAGTTCATGGTATAGACGACAACAACAAGTGAATCTGACGGCAAAAAAAATAAGCTTATTGGGTATATTTTTGTATGTCATTTTTTTTATAAAGTATGCCCTGCTAAAATTTCATGTAAAAAAAAGGCTCAATGAGCTTATTTTTAATGCGCTAGGTGTCACATTCCCAACTTTAACAGTCCTCATTGTTTGATATTGACGACTGTGCGCCCGTGCATTGTCTTAATGGAACCTGCGGAACAGCAATTTTTTCTGCGCCAAATAATACGGTCGTTTTTGTTTTAAATCAATAAAGTCAGTCCAAAAGCTCTAACTAATATTCGCCGTTGATGTTTTTATCCTTTTCAAGGAAATCGATGTGAATGACACCGCGTGCATCCCAAAAAACTATCACTATGACCTTGTTGGCCGAAAGACCCACCTTGGTCTTTTTTGGAACTCGTTCACTCGGAGAAACCCACGTTGGAAGGAGTTTCTTCATTGTGGAGCGCAGTTGATCTATCAATGTGCCAGTGGTAACTTGGGGGTGTACGGAGGTTACGCTAATAATAGTTTAATTGTTTGACCGTTGACCGGATGAACATTTCAGGTCATCTTTGCGGCGTTTAGCTTCAGTTGGTGGTATTTTCACGGCTTTGGGTTCAAATTGAGTGCCTTGAACGGTCGTTATGTTGACTGGTACGCCGAATCTAGAAATGTAATTTTCGACGAGTGCTTTTGCGATTGTTGGTGCGGAGAAGGATTTTATGTAGAAGGCTTCTGCGACCACCGCGCCAAATGAGTAACGCAGGTTAAAATATTTGTGTATTCACTAGTTGGTGGAGGTAGTCCAACAATATCTAAATGGATGTGTTCAAACCTATCTGTTGGAATTTGGAAATTCCCATGAGGTGATTTGGTGTGCTCTTTCACTTTGCTATTTGGCAAGACAAACATTTCGCCCAATGCATTATGCTGGGTCAATAGTATCTTAAAGTTGCGAGTTTTCGAGAGCGTTGTACGCTTGGATGTGAAATGTCTCTGGAATGTTCAATCAAATGTTGCCTGTAGTTTTTTCAGAATATGCAAATTTTTCTAATTTTCACTTACAAGAGCGCGAACCAATTCTTGTACTTCTAGTTCACAAGCTTAAGTATTAGTTGGGGCGATCTCGTGGTCGGAATTACGAGACATGTATCGGCGAGTCTGTCTGTAATAAATTTAGACACCAAATCTAAGTGTCGTGATTGCATAGAGATCCATCCCGCTTTAGAGGAAATGGTTCTAAGAATGCATTTTCAAAGAATGCATCAAGATTTCTTGTGTTACAAATTGTGTATAATGAATTGGGCAAATATCTCTGCAGGCTTAGCGATAAATCGGTCGTAGTAGTTTGATGAAGTAGGTGTAATTTTGTGACTAAGAAAATTAAGATCGCTAGTCAAAAAAACTTATTTTGCTGTGTAAATATTGATGCTATAATTTGATAATTTTTGGAAAAATTCTTAAAAGAAAAGGGGTAGATGTTCCATCTCGTTTCTTGATGCTACGAGAATGTCGTCAATATAAGCAAAAACGAAAGCGAAGTGTGCGGTTGTCTTAGAGCATAGTAGTTCGAAACTAGATGAATTTGTTGCATTTGGATGATTTGTTATCAAATCGACCGAGATTCCAACTTCCCTGAGTTGGGGTAACCTTTAGTTTTCTTGAAGGAGGAGGGGTTCGTCTCCAGAGCGAATGTGAACGCGAATGTTGCTGCTGTGTGTGTGTATTTGAGCTAGCATATCGTTTATTTCCTTAAGCATCTTCTCAAGATTGCTGAAGCTTGCTAGCTTTAACTTTTATATTTCATATTATTAAATAAACATAATCTAATCCTAAATTTATTTATTTCAAATGATGCTACGAGGAGCAGATTATGATCTAACCTCACACGGTTAAAAATAAAAGGATGAAACCCATCCTTTTCCTATCCTTCTGTGGAATAACTATACGTCCATCCTTTTCTAAGGATTAAAATTATATTTCCCAAATAAATAAAATTTAAATTTTCAAAATTAAAATAATTTTGTCCTAATTTTAACAAATTTTATTTTTATTCAAAAGATTAAAATTCATCTATCAGACAATGATAATTTTTATTCTTTTTCCGAGAGTAAAAAGCACTCAAATATAAAATAGAGTTTACTCTTTGAAATTTACTAAATCTGCTCTTCTTGGCGTATAAAAAATAAGTCACAAAGAATAATATTTAGCCAATTAAAAGGTTAAAATAAATACTAATCATTGGCATATTTTATTCAATTCAGGTAAAAATTTTATTCTTTCTACAAATCAAATTCAATATTTTTAAAATGAAATTTCAGTTAAAAAAGAGTAGAAATCATGTTAATAAAACATGGTTTTTTATTTAAAATATTGGTAATTTATAATATATATAGTACAATAAGCTTATGAAAATTACGATGATTATATCCTATCCCGCATCTAATAAACTTCGGATCCATGAATTTCCTAGCATGTTCCTAAATGTTGGGTGAAATAACATACTCCATGTTACTAATTCGTGTTTTAGTTCCATCTAACTAGTTTCTGGCCTAAATAATTTAAATGTTTAAGAGAAAAAATTATCGACTATATTTATATTATTTATTTACCCTTACATTTTCAAACAATAGACAATTTCCATCCGTGTTTCAGTAGCGCTACTGAGTGCGGGCTCGCTATAGATGTATCTGTATGTGTTTCTGTTGAGAGAAAATAAATATTTAAAAATAAGTGTTGTTTATTATAATCATTATTATAATTATAAAACCACATAAATTGTGTTGGAACAAAACTTACCTCTTAATACACAGGAGAACCATTTCAAATGATCGGCAACTACTAAATGAACTGATAACTAGATTTTTAGTCGAAATAACTTAAACTAACTCAAAATAATTTTTCCAAAATGAGTGCTATCCCTTACTTCCCCACAAAAGTAATATAAAAGATAAAGACATACAATTTTAAATTTTGAATGATTCCTGTGCTGAAAAAAATTCAAATTTATATTTTTAAAGCTAAATAATTTGTTCAGATTTTTATGCAAAATTGAATAAAAATGACAAAAATATTTGTATACTTAAAAGGACAAAATATGATTTTTTCTTCAACTTTTAGTTAAATAAGTATGAATATCAGTTATTATCAGGCGTTTTATCAAAATATTGAAGCTAATTCCATTATTATACCTTGCCCATGTCATTATCCTTCAGTTTGCGGTAGGATTTTAGTAAATATTATTGAAAGCCTCCATCAGGTTTAAAGCCTTTGACAATTTTTGCTGCGTCGAGTGAAATCTGTATTTTATTTTAAAGATACTGTAATGATATCGTAACAATGATTATGTAAGCACGAAACGTTCTTTAATTACCTGTTGTTCAGTATCACTCGTAGGACATATTTAATTTTGAGTTGGGTTGAGAAGTTTTAATTTCTTAATGTTTTATATGTGGAGAAAAATAGTTTATCGTCAAAGCGGCTCTATCTGCAAAATCATATAACAGATATTAACTTGGGAATCTGTTTTATGTTGTAGTTTATTACGATATTATGTTCTCACCTCAATGTTTTATTTTCCTAGCCGTTTTGTTACTTTGATTTTCTCGAAAGTTGTTTACCTTAAAACTTTGAGCTAGAAATGGGATAGTTTAAAACAATACAGGATGTCAAGAATTACAGCATACTTATCAACCGATTTTATCTGTATTTCTATTTCTATTTGTTCTACTCGAGGTGTCTAATTTCGAAAATCATGCGTTAATTTTTTTGAGATTACCGTAATAATCTCTGCGAAGTTTATGGATGAAAAAAATTAATAATTTTTTTTTTGTTGGTGCACAGAGGCTGTCATGTGAACTATAAGATTCTAAGTTAGTTCATCTGATAGCATTAACCAATTTAGGGCATACAGTAAAAGATTCATTTGTAATTGAGGTACACAATAATGACGAATTATTAGAATTCATCTTTCACTATGTATCGTTAAATTGGTTTGAAAGAGAAAAAGCATTATATGATTCGAGTAGAAAAAAGCTCAATACATATATCGTGTTTCAAAATCAAATGCCTTTAGACACAACATTTCAATTAAGGAACTTTTATTCCAACAACAAAGGATTGGCTTAATTAACTGCAGTTGCAAATTAATTTTGCATTAACAATGAAGTTCCGATAAATTGTTAAACTTTTATGATGCGGTCAATATTGACATGAAAATTAGTTGGGATGCCCTTAGTATATAAATTTTGGATTAAAATTAGTACATCATGCTTTGGTTACTGAAAATGGAAGCAAAATTCATTATTTATACTTTTAAGGTTAAATTATTTTGTTGAGTTTTATTCAATTTGGAATAAAATGAACCGTTTAGTAAACAGCCGATAAATTCGCAAATATTTAAAATATTTTCGGTTAAATATAGATAAACATCGTCATTAAAAGGAGACAATTTTATTTATGTAAACAATAGCACGAATGAATAAAATGTGTCTTTAATAAAAGGATAAACAATAAACAAAATAAGAATGAAAATCATTTAAAAAGTGAGAATAATATTTAGGTTGACGAAAAGGATGTATTTTATGTTCCAAATTAAACAAAAATTTATTCAAAATACTTTCATACTTGGGCTAAAACTAATTTTTATCCTTTCATTTTTAACCGTGAACAACTTGAACTTTGCAAACGAAATTGTAATGAGGTTTTACCGATCACTGAAAACATTTTGTTTATTTTTTGCAATAAACTGCATCTTCCTGGCAGTTCTGGCTACCCAAAAAACAGAGCACACAGAACACAGCATTGAAGAGTAAAACTGTTTGAAGCTGTATACATCCTGTGCCAATACAAACAACATCAATTTTATAAAGATGAGCAAGGCTAGTATTTAGAAAGCTAATTGGTCTAATACGGAAATTAGGAAGCTTTTCCACGTCAATTCATTTAACGAATGCACATGAACAAAAACAAAACAAACAGCACAGAGACTATGCACAGCTAGTCGATGCCAACATCAAAAAACGTGTTTTAGCAGTTTAATATACTATAGAAGAAAAACGTTAATTTTTCATTTTTTATATCGAATCATGATACCGTAAAATCAAAATTCCAACAAAACTCAAAATTTTAATGTTCGCACTCGAATTTTCAATACAACCAAATATTGAAGTAGGTTATGGCATGGAATAGATCTATTAAGTTGTTACAGTCTCCAAATACTGTAGATAACTAAAATTTGATAAAAATAATATTTTTCAAATCACATGATGGGGCGTCATATTGTTACAAGATACGAATAATTCGAGTGGGATAAACAAATTCAAGTAGGAGGAAAACCCGGCGCATGTCATTTTATTAGTTGGGGAAAACATTTCATTCATACTCGTAGAAATCTTTCATATATTAATTACACGTGTGATTAGGACGTACATATGTAAGTAAATACGGGACATATAGGGTGTATGGAATGCGCTCTACTTGTATAGTGTAAAGTATTTTGATTTTCCCGCGAATTTCCATCAAAAAGACATCAAATTGAGTGTTATGATTATTATCGTATAGCGGCAATAATAATCATCCGAACATCGAACACACGCAAGAAAATACGGAATATATTCGAAATTTATATTAATCTCGTGATCGGAATATATTTCAGAAATATTACTCGAATTGTATACACTCAGCATTTTTATCTATATTAAATCCACCACAAAATATTATTATTGACATACGCGCGTATTTATCTTGATTCGAGTGCGGTAACAGATAATCTATACAGATCGAGTCGTTATCCCGATAATCACTTTCTAGTCAATAAATAAAAAATTATCACACATGCAGCACATCATCAATAAACTGGAAAACCGTTTTATTGACCATAATGCAATTTATAACCCATGCACTGGAACAATCCAATGCAACTAAGCGCTTATGCAATCGCATACAAAATTATTTTGCATTAAAATGAAAAATCTATGTTTTCCATTTCCATAATATGTAATATGATGTTATGTATTCAAAAATTTATGAAATGATCTCACGTACCAAATCAAAATTCAAAAATCGTTTGTTTGGAAATTCTATACAAGGAAAACTCACATGTTTTTCACGCCATTTATATTGTATTATTGTTATCCTTTTTTAAGGGAACGGTTATTGCTATCATCACATTTGCAAAACGCACAGAAAACACGAATTTATGTAAATCCCCATATGGTTTATAGAGCATCAATAATTCGGTTTGATTCAGCTGAAGCGGAATAAATTCGATTTCAATAATTTTTCAAAATAACCGCTTTTTGAATCAGGCCCGTTGTATTAATTTAGGAATTCACACTCATGTGGTTATGATTTTGGTTAATTACGCCGGTGGTCAAGAAAAGGTTTGTGCTGACCTCAATGTTTGGGAAAAGTTTTGTCGTTAAAATAATTTAAATGTATTTTATTAACAGTTGTGTGCATGATTACCATGCCAATGTCTTACGGTAGGTTACGAGTATCACAATGACGGCAATTAGGATAAGATACAGATATAAAGAAGGCGTTATATTTACGTAGGAGCCATGGATATAGTCAACCACAAATAAGAGAAAAATGCAACCCAATTTTGAAACACTGTCATCGTTGATCCATTGAAAATGTTTATTCTCACGACAATGATGAATAATTGAACAATCCAGAAGAAACAATTATTAACTTTCAAATTTCAGGAAGGCCGAAATCAGCGATTTTTGCAAAAAAATTGAAAACATTTTACTGTTGTACATAATTCCGGTTCAAAATGATTATAGGTAATGAAAATGATATGTTGAGCCATAAACTAACGGTAGGTTACATGTGGAAAGTTCAGTTATTGGAAATTTCATATTTTGAAATCGGGTCACATTTTGTGATCGAACCTTGATTGCAGGCGAATGAGGCAACATATTGGCACCAATTTAAAAACAGCTCAACTCAGAATTTCATTATTAATGCAAAATAAGCAAAACATTTAGGATCTGAGACAACAAATTTTTCCCGATTCAAAAAAGTAAGGCTTACCATCAGGGTTTTTTGCAAAAAATTGAAGACTTTTTATTGTTGAAATTCCGGTTCAAATTGATTATAGGTAATGAAAATGATACGTTGAGCCATAAACTAACGGTAGGTTACATGTGGAAAGTTCAGTTATTGGAAATTTCATATTTTGAAATCGGGTCACATTTTGTGATCGAACCTTGATTGCAGGCGAATGAGGCAACATATTGCACCAATTTAAAAACAGCTCAACTCAGAATTTCATTATTAATGCAAAATAAGCAAAACATTTAGGATCTGAGACAACAAATTTTTCCCGATTCAAAAAAGTAAGGCTAACCATCAAGGTTTTTTGCAAAAAATTGAAGACTTTTTATTGTTGAAATTCCGGTTCAAATTGATTATAGGTAATGAAAATGATACGTTGAGCCATAAACTAACGGTAGGTTACATGTGGAAAGTTCAGTTATTGGAAATTTCATATTTTGAAATCGGGTCACATTTTGTGATCGAACCTTGATTGCAGGCGAATGAGGCAACATATCGCACCAATTTAAAAACAGCTCAACTCAGAATTTCATTATTAATGCAAAATAAGCAAAACATTTAGGATCTGAGACAACAAATTTTTCCCGATTCAAAAAAGTAAGGCTAACCATCAGGGTTTTTTGCAAAAAAGTGAAGGCTTTTTATTGTTGAAATTCCGGTTTAAATTGATTATAGGTAATGAAAATGATACGTTGAGCCATAAACTAACGGTAGGTTACATGTGGAAAGTTCAGTTATTGGAAATTTCATATTTTGAAATCGGGTCACATTTTGTGATCGAACCTTGATTACAGGCGAATGAGGCAACATATTGCACCAATTTAAAAGCAGCTCAACTCAGAATTTTATTATTAATGCAAAATAAGCAAAACATTTAGGATCTGAGACAACAAATTTTTCCCGATTCAAAAAAGTAAGGCTAACCATCAGGGTTTTTTGCAAAAAAGTGAAGGCTTTCTATTGTTGAAATTCCGGTTCAAATTGATTATAGGTAATGAAAATGATACGTTGAGCCATAAACTAACGGTAGGTTACATGTGGAAAGTTCAGTTATTGGAAATTTCATATTTTGAAATCCGGTCACATTTTGTGATCGAACGTTGATTGCAGGCGAATGAGGCAACATATTGCACCAATTTAAAAACAGCTCAACTCAGAATTTCATTATTAATGCAAAATAAGCAAAACATTTAGGATCTGAGACAACAAATTTTTCCCGATTCAAAAAAGTAAGGCTAACCATCAAGGTTTTTTGCAAAAAATTGAAGACTTTTTATTGTTGAAATTCCGGTTCAAATTGATTATAGGTAATGAAAATGATACGTTGAGCCATAAACTAACGGTAGGTTACATGTGGAAAGTTCAGTTATTGGAAATTTCATATTTTGAAATCGGGTCACATTTTGTGATCGAACCTTGATTGCAGGCGAATGAGGCAACATATTGCACCAATTTAAAAACAGCTCAACTCAGAATTTCATTATTAATGCAAAATAAGCAAAACATTTAGGATCTGAGACAACAAATTTTTCCCGATTCAAAAAAGTAAGGCTAACCATCAGGGTTTTTTGCAAAAAATTGGAGACTTTTTATTGTTGAAATTCCGGTTCAAATTGATTATAGGTAATGAAAATGATACGTTGAGCCATAAACTAACGGTAGGTTACATGTGGAAAGTTCAGTTATTGGAAATTTCATATTTTGAAATCGGGTCACATTTTGTGATCGAACCTTGATTGGAGGCGAATGAGGCAACATATTGCACCAATTTAAAAACAGCTCAACTCAGAATTTCATTATTAATGCAAAATAAGCAAAACATTTAGGATCTGAGACAACAAATTTTTCCCGATTCAAAAAAGTAAGGCTAACCATCAGGGTTTTTTGCAAAAAAGTGAAGGCTTTCTATTGTTGAAATTCCGGTTCAAATTGATTATAGGTAATGAAAATGATACGTTGAGCCATAAACTAACGGTAGGTTACATGTGGAAAGTTCAGTTATTGGAAATTTCATATTTTGAAATCCGGTCACATTTTGTGATCGAACGTTGATTGCAGGCGAATGAGGCAACATATTGCACCAATTTAAAAACAGCTCAACTCAGAATTTCATTATTAATGCAAAATAAGCAAAACATTTAGGATCTGAGACAACAAATTTTTCCCGATTCAAAAAAGTAAGGCTAACCATCAAGGTTTTTTGCAAAAAATTGAAGACTTTTTATTGTTGAAATTCCGGTTCAAATTGATTATAGGTAATGAAAATGATACGTTGAGCCATAAACTAACGGTAGGTTACATGTGGAAAGTTCAGTTATTGGAAATTTCATATTTTGAAATCGGGTCACATTTTGTGATCGAACCTTGATTGCAGGCGAATGAGGCAACATATTGCACCAATTTAAAAACAGCTCAACTCAGAATTTCATTATTAATGCAAAATAAGCAAAACATTTAGGATCTGAGACAACAAATTTTTCCCGATTCAAAAAAGTAAGGCTAACTAACCATCAGGGTGTTTTGCAAAAAATTGAAGACTTTTTATTGTTGAAATTCCGGTTCAAATTGATTATAGGTAATGAAAATGATACGTTGAGCCATAAACTAACGGTAGGTTACATGTGGAAAGTTCAGTTATTGGAAATTTCATATTTTGAAATCGGGTCACATTTTGTGATCGAACCTTGATTGCAGGCGAATGAGGCAACATATTGCACCAATTTAAAAACAGCTCAACTCAGAATTTCATTATTAATGCAAAATAAGCAAAACATTTAGGATCTGAGACAACAAATTTTTCCCGATTCAAAAAAGTAAGGCTAACCATCAAGGTTTTTTGCAAAAAATTGAAGACTTTTTATTGTTGAAATTCCGGTTCAAATTGATTATAGGTAATGAAAATGATACGTTGAGCCATAAACTAACGGTGGAAAGTTCAGTTATTGGAAATTTCGTATTTTGAAATCGGGTCACATTTTGTGATCGAACGTTGATTGCAGGCGAATGAGGCAACATATTGCACCAATTTAAAAACAGCTCAACTCAGAATTTCATTATTAATGCAAAATAAGCAAAACATTTAGGATCTGAGACAACAAATTTTTCCCGATTCAAAAAAGTAAGGCTAACCATCAAGGTTTTTTGCAAAAAATTGAAGACTTTTTATTGTTGAAATTCCGGTTCAAATTGATTATAGGTAATGAAAATGATACGTTGAGCCATAAACTAACGGTAGGTTACATGTGGAAAGTTCAGTTATTGGAAATTTCATATTTTGAAATCGGGTCACATTTTGTGATCGAACGTTGATTGCAGGCGAATGAGGCAACATATTGCACCAATTTAAAAACAGCTCAACTCAGAATTTCATTATTAATGCAAAATAAGCAAAACATTTAGGATCTGAGACAACAAATTTTTCCCGATTCAAAAAAGTAAGGCTAACAATCAAGGTTTTTTGCAAAAAATTGAAGACTTTTTATTGTTGAAATTCCGGTTCAAATTGATTATAGGTAATGAAAATGATACGTTGAGCCATAAACTAACGGTAGGTTACATGTGGAAAGTTCAGTTATTGGAAATTTCATATTTTGAAATCGGGTCACATTTTGTGATCGAACCTTGATTGCAGGCGAATGAGGCAACATATTGCACCAATTTAAAAACAGCTCAACTCAGAATTTCATTATTAATGCAAAATAAGCAAAACATTTAGGATCTGAGACAACAAATTTTTCCCGATTCAAAAAAGTAAGGCTAACCATCAAGGTTTTTTGCAAAAAATTGAAGACTTTTTATTGTTGAAATTCCGGTTCAAATTGATTATAGGTAATGAAAATGATACGTTGAGCCATAAACTAACGGTGGAAAGTTCAGTTATTGGAAATTTCGTATTTTGAAATCGGGTCACATTTTGTGATCGAACGTTGATTGCAGGCGAATGAGGCAACATATTGCACCAATTTAAAAACAGCTCAACTCAGAATTTCATTATTAATGCAAAATATGCAAAACATTTAGGATCTGAGACAACAAATTTTTCCCGATTCAAAAAAGTAAGGCTAACCATCAAGGTTTTTTGCAAAAAATTGAAGACTTTTTATTGTTGAAATTCCGGTTCAAATTGATTATAGGTAATGAAAATGATACGTTGAGCCATAAACTAACGGTAGGTTACATGTGGAAAGTTCAGTTATTGGAAATTTCATATTTTGAAATCGGGTCACATTTTGTGATCGAACCTTGATTGCAGGCGAATGAGGCAACATATTGCACCAATTTAAAAACAGCTCAACTCAGAATTTCATTATTAATGCAAAATAAGCAAAACATTTAGGATCTGAGACAACAAATTTTTCCCGATTCAAAAAAGTAAGGCTAACCATCAAGGTTTTTTGCAAAAAATTGAAGACTTTTTATTGTTGAAATTCCGGTTCAAATTGATTATAGGTAATGAAAATGATACGTTGAGCCATAAACTAACGGTAGGTTACATGTGGAAAGTTCAGTTATTGGAAATTTCATATTTTGAAATCCGGTCACATTTTGTGATCGAACCTTGATTGCAGGCGAATGAGGCAACAATATTGCACCAATTTAAAAGCAGCTCAACTCAGAATTTTATTATTAATGCAAAATAAGCAAAACATTTAGGATCTGAGACAACAAATTTTTCCCGATTCAAAAAAGTAAGGCTAACCATCAAGGTTTTTTGCAAAAAATTGAAGACTTTTTATTGTTGAAATTCCGGTTCAAATTGATTATAGGTAATGAAAATGATACGTTGAGCCATAAACTAACGGTAGGTTACATGTGGAAAGTTCAGTTATTGGAAATTTCATATTTTGAAATCGGGTCACATTTTGTGATCGAACCTTGATTGCAGGCGAATGAGGCAACATATTGCACCAATTTAAAAGCAGCTCAACTCAGAATTTCATTATTAATGCAAAATAAGCAAAACATTTAGGATCTGAGACAACAAATTTTTCCCGATTCAAAAAAGTAAGGCTAACCATCAGGGTTTTTTGCAAAAAAGTGAAGGCTTTTTATTGTTGAAATTCCGGTTCAAATTGATTATAGGTAATGAAAATGATACGTTGAGCCATAAACTAACGGTAGGTTACATGTGGAAAGTTCAGTTATTGGAAATTTCATATTTTGAAATCGGGTCACATTTTGTGATCGAACCTTGATTGGAGGCGAATGAGGCAACATATTGCACCAATTTAAAAACAGCTCAACTCAGAATTTCATTATTAATGCAAAATAAGCAAAACATTTAGGATCTGAGACAACAAATTTTTCCCGATTCAAAAAAGTAAGGCTAACTAACCATCAGGGTTTTTTGCAAAAAATTGAATACTTTTTATTGTTGAAATTCCGGTTCAAATTGATTATAGGTAATGAAAATGATACGTTGAGCCATAAACTAACGGTGGAAAGTTCAGTTATTGGAAATTTCGTATTTTGAAATCGGGTCACATTTTGTGATCGAACCTTGATTGCAGGCGAATGAGGCAACATATTGCACCAATTTAAAAACAGCTCAACTCAGAATTTCATTATTAATGCAAAATAAGCAAAACATTTAGGATCTGAGACAACAAATTTTTCCCGATTCAAAAAAGTAAGGCTAACCATCAAGGTTTTTTGCAAAAAATTGAAGACTTTTTATTGTTGAAATTCCGGTTCAAATTGATTATAGGTAATGAAAATGATACGTTGAGCCATAAACTAACGGTAGGTTACATGTGGAAAGTTCAGTTATTGGAAATTTCATATTTTGAAATCCGGTCACATTTTGTGATCGAACCTTGATTGCAGGCGAATGAGGCAACATATTGCACCAATTTAAAAACAGCTCAACTCAGAATTTCATTATTAATGCAAAATAAGCAAAACATTTAGGATCTGAGACAACAAATTTTTCCCGATTCAAAAAAGTAAGGCTAACCATCAAGGTTTTTTGCAAAAAATTGAAGACTTTTTATTGTTGAAATTCCGGTTCAAATTGATTATAGGTAATGAAAATGATACGTTGAGCCATAAACTAACGGTAGGTTACATGTGGAAAGTTCAGTTATTGGAAATTTCATATTTTGAAATCCGGTCACATTTTGTGATCGAACCTTGATTGCAGGCGAATGAGGCAACAATATTGCACCAATTTAAAAACAGCTCAACTCAGAATTTTATTATTAATGCAAAATAAGCAAAACATTTAGGATCTGAGACAACAAATTTTTCCCGATTCAAAAAAGTAAGGCTAACCATCAGGGTTTCTTGCAAAAAATTGGAGACTTTTTATTGTTGAAATTCCGGTTCAAATTGATTATAGGTAATGAAAATGATACGTTGAGCCATAAACTAACGGTAGGTTACATGTGGAAAGTTCAGTTATTGGAAATTTCATATTTTGAAATCGGGTCACATTTTGTGATCGAACCTTGATTGCAGGCGAATGAGGCAACATATTGCACCAATTTAAAAGCAGCTCAACTCAGAATTTCATTATTAATGCAAAATAAAACATTTAGGATCTGAGACAACAAATTTTTCCCGATTCAAAAAAGTAAGGCTAACTAACCATCAGGGTTTTTTGCAAAAAATTGAATACTTTTTATTGTTGAAATTCCGGTTCAAATTGATTATAGGTAATGAAAATGATACGTTGAGCCATAAACTAACGGTGGAAAGTTCAGTTATTGGAAATTTCGTATTTTGAAATCGGGTCACATTTTGTGATCGAACCTTGATTGCAGGCGAATGAGGCAACATATTGCACCAATTTAAAAACAGCTCAACTCAGAATTTCATTATTAATGCAAAATAAGCAAAACATTTAGGATCTGAGACAACAAATTTTTCCCGATTCAAAAAAGTAAGGCTAACCATCAAGGTTTTTTGCAAAAAATTGAAGACTTTTTATTGTTGAAATTCCGGTTCAAATTGATTATAGGTAATGAAAATGATACGTTGAGCCATAAACTAACGGTAGGTTACATGTGGAAAGTTCAGTTATTGGAAATTTCATATTTTGAAATCCGGTCACATTTTGTGATCGAACCTTGATTGCAGGCGAATGAGGCAACATATTGCACCAATTTAAAAACAGCTCAACTCAGAATTTCATTATTAATGCAAAATAAGCAAAACATTTAGGATCTGAGACAACAAATTTTTCCCGATTCAAAAAAGTAAGGCTAACCATCAAGATTTTTTGCAAAAAATTGAAGACTTTTTATTGTTGAAATTCCGGTTCAAATTGATTATAGGTAATGAAAATGATACGTTGAGCCATAAACTAACGGTAGGTTACATGTGGAAAGTTCAGTTATTGGAAATTTCATATTTTGAAATCGGGTCACATTTTGTGATCGAACCTTGATTGCAGGCGAATGAGGCAACATATTGCACCAATTTAAAAACAGCTCAACTCAGAATTTCATTATTAATGCAAAATAAGCAAAACATTTAGGATCTGAGACAACAAATTTTTCCCGATTCAAAAAAGTAAGGCTAACCATCAGGGTTTTTTGCAAAAAATTGAATACTTTTTATTGTTGAAATTCCGGTTCAAATTGATTATAGGTAATGAAAATGATACGTTGAGCCATAAACTAACGGTAGGTTACATGTGGAAAGTTCAGTTATTGGAAATTACATATTTTGAAATCGGGTCACATTTTGTGATCGAACGTTGATTGCAGGCGAATGAGGCAACATATTGCACCAATTTAAAAACAGCTCAACTAAGAATTTCATTATTAATGCAAAATAAGCAAAACATTTAGGATCTGAGACAACAAATTTTTCCCGATTCAAAAAAGTAAGGCTAACCATCAGGGTTTTTTGCAAAAAATTGGAGACTTTTTATTGTTGAAATTCCGGTTCAAATTGATTATAGGTAATGAAAATGATACGTTGAGCCATAAACTAACGGTAGGTTACATGTGGAAAGTTCAGTTATTGGAAATTTCATATTTTGAAATCGGGTCACATTTTGTGATCGAACCTTGATTGCAGGCGAATGAGGCAACATATTGCACCAATTTAAAAGCAGCTCAACTCAGAATTTCATTATTAATGCAAAATAAGCAAAACATTTAGGATCTGAGACAACAAATTTTTCCCGATTCAAAAAAGTAAGGCTAACCATCAGGGTTTTTTGCAAAAAATCGAAGACTTTTTATTGTTGAAATTCCGGTTCAAATTGATTATAGGTAATGAAAATGATACGTTGAGCCAGAAACTAACGGTAGGTTACATGTGGAAAGCTCAATTATTGGAAATTTCGTATTTTGAAATCGGGCCACATTTTGTGATAAATTAATTTTCTGATTAATACTTAAGAAAGTATTAATTGTTTAATGGATTTAATGTCCTTTTAAGGTCAATTAGTACCCCCCTCCTCTCCATTCACGCAACCCACCACCCATTCACACAATTACAGTACACCACCTGCACATTGCAAGCTCCATGTCAACCTGCACACTGACATGGATGGTGGGTCGGCACTGAATTCTGCACTCCAGCAAAAGGTCGCATAGTTGAGTTTATTAACATCATGGATCGTAATCGAGTCCCGGTGGCAAAGTGGTCAGCATGCTTGCTCCAGCAACCGGAGGTCCTAGGTTCGACTCCCGGTGGTGACAAGGAACAAATTTCACGGCTGGTTTTTTAGGATCAATGAATTAATCAGTCATTATCCGAAATGAAAATATGATTATGAAACCTCATTTGAGGCGGCCAAATTGATTGATCTGATATAGTGCTAGAGAGAGAGACAGATCGTAATCAATGACGAAAATTCGCTTTGCATCCTGCCTCTGGTGGGATTCGAACCCAGTACCCCCGGTCCACTGCGCCACTTGTCCGGTGACATTGTACAGAAACATGACGGGAAAGGATGTAAGGAAGCGTGTGGTATTGTTGTGAGAGAAACGGTATCGTTCATTTTGAAGATCAGAAAATGTTTTTTTATTGTTGAAACGCAAATTAGCGACAAATGTAAATCAATTTTGTAAAAACTGTCAATGGTTTTTCATGGAAAATGCTCTATTCTCACGAGAATGATAATTAATTGAACAATGTGGAAGAAAACATTTTAGCTTTCGAAAATCAGGAAGCCAAGTAAAAGTTATGAATGCATGGCGCTACTAATTTTATAACATTTTCCATAAATAAGATAGAAATTATGTGCAGGACGCATGGTATTTTTATAGGAACCTCGGAATCATTCGAGCAAGAAATCTTACGATTCAGGATAATAAAATATTCACATTGAGTACGAAAATAATATTAAATTTTATTTTAAAAAATTTGAAAAAAAATTACAATAGTTTTTCAGCTTAGTCCTGTCCTAACACTCGGATTCTCAAAATTTTACGCAACCGAATTATCCATCACCGCCGAAACGAACAAATAGCTAAAACTTAACGTTAATAAAATAAAAAATCCCAAAATTGGCGAATTAAATATAAATTGACCCAGCACAAATGATGCGGCAATAATCGATAAATTATAGTATGACGCTAAAAAACGAAGAGATAGTCTTGGACCTAAATGCCGTTCCTTCAATCGGCTGTACCCTAATTTCAGAAAATAAAAGAAAATATTAAATAGTTATTTAATCGAATTGATTAATCGAGTTTCAACTTACCCGCAGATTTATCGAATACTTGAATAACTTGCGGTGGGATTAGTATTTGTCGGGCAAATCTTCCTTTCATGTTATTGCTGTGCCATAGTCTTGTGATCTCGGCGCCATACATTAGGTTGATTTTAGATGAGACTTGATAGAAAAATCGTACGAGATGTGTACATTCGTTGCGCTGAACCGGTAACAACTCAGGATCACCAGCGTAATTTATTTGCAGAGCACGTTTTTTCATAGCCGGTGGTGATACATTTTTAGGGTTTGATAAATCTAGCTCACCGCTCATATCATTATGATTCGAATCACTTAAAATTCCTGATCGATGTCTCGATGATACGTTGGGTACATAGTTTGTAACCTCGATATTAAATATTTTACCCAGCAAGAAAGTACAAATCTGCAGAATTTCGGGTATTTTTCTCCGGTCTGCCATGTTCAGCGCGCCAAAGTTGGGGCCTGACCAACCTGAGAACCACCATCGCAACCAACCGAGAAAACCTTTATATTGTTCCGAAATTTGAAATTCGAGGGCTAGTATTTGTTCTGAAACTATTAAAGCAGCTTCCTGGAGACATTCGACCAAGTTTTGTACTTGATCTAGAACCTCGTCACCGAACATCGGAATATATGTATCATCCAGAAAATAAGTATCCTGCCGAAAACTACTCACTTCGTGCCCAATTCGAGTATTATTCCCGCGAAAACTGAGGCCCTTAATTGGAGTGTCCGTACGTCGGGATGAATTATTATAGAACGCAGATTGGTTCCCGGTTGTATTACCAAAGCTCTGACTAAACGAAGATTCATATGACCTTAGAATTTCGGATAAATTTGATTGACCGAATACTTTAAGCATTCGATAGATCATTGAACAATTTCGATAGCTGGTTAAATCGAGTGACAAGAATCGCGATAAAAGCTGAACATATATTTGCGTATAGCAAACAATATTCTCGAGGATAAAATTTTCGAATTTCGGACTTATCGGAACATCCGACATTATACTAACATTCCTATTGTAGGTATAACGCCATGGTTGGATATAGCTAAGCCAAAGTTCGAGTACAACGGAAAACGAACTATCAAGAGGCCACCGGGACATAATCGTCCTTAGAAAAATGTACATTCGGGCATTTAGCATGGGTTGAGCAATTTTCCGTAACGATGCCATCGACGTATGATCCAATTCAGCCGAATTACCAAAAGCATGGATTTGCTTCACCAGTATACGAACCACCCGCATAAACTCATTACTCGGTAAATCCCCTACTGCATCGCACTCAAATCGAAGCCATGTATCGATGAATAGATAGAGTACAGATTCGCTTCGCCAGGCATATTGTCGTGGCAAGTCGGGTGATCGGGTAGCTGGATTGTTGGCGGGCGAAAAATGTGATATAGCTGACATCGAAAGATATTTAGGTGATCGAGTCGGCGGTTGAACATGCTGCACGGGCATAATTTGCGATGATTTGGCACTACACACATTTTGCGGTAACACGATCGCTTCCGGATCACTAGGTAAAAAGAAGCACAAATAATCAGCGGCCAAGAAGAAGTACAAACTCTTGAGCTTATCATTTTGTATCGTTAAGGCGGCTGAGTATTCTTTGTGAATTGGAATTGTTCCATGGATTGCAAAATTCAGCATGTAGAAGTCGAATGCATCTAAAACAATAATCAAATGAACAATTTAAAATGTTTAATACGAAGATTTGGACTTACTTAAAGCGAGTGAGTTTATCCGCCGTTCAAATGGATCTATATTAATGATATCTGCATAAAAAGCTGGATAACGTCCAGTCTCCAGCATTTGTCTCATTTTTTCCTTTATTAGAGAAATCCCCAATCAATATCGAACACAATCAAAGTTTAAAAACTTACCGGTATCAGGGTGATTGGAATTTCAAATTTTTGCGCATCATTCAGCAGTCGGTAACACAGCCGGAACATCGGTCCAAGCGGAACAAAAAAATGATATAACGTATCGTATTCATGTGGATTAGTACCTCGTGTGATGGTTCGAAATCCCCATCCAGCTCCACCATTCCAACCAAAAATCGATTGAATTAATATTGGGTAAATATCTTGCAGCTGTTTTGTGCTTAATTTATCGATCAACATACCAATCTCCTGGCATCGATTGAATATAGGATAATTTAGCACCTCAATAAAGCGAGAGTAATATATCTAGAAATAAATTTGAAAGGTTATGTCGTTTCCCACCAACCTAAATATTTTGCATTCATACCGTTGCATCATCCATATTTAACAAATATTTTCTAAAGAACAGATAGTCTAATTAATATAGATAGTAGATTAGCAATTATTATTTAATATTTTTTAATACACATTATTTTATTAAACAAGTAAGCAAGAAAAATCAAGAAGCATACGCAAAAATGTAAACATTTCAAAGTGACAGCTAGTGCTACCAGTAGAACGAAAAACAAAATTTGCGAAACAGAAGAGTGACATCTATCTGTGAACATAAGTAATTCTGAAAGTAAAACGGAATATAAATGTAATTTTCAAAGAAGTTAAATGTACAGAATGAGTCTAAGCAACTGTCAAGTGTCACAAATTCGGAGGGTAAAAGAGAAAGCATCTAAATCAACGGGATTACAACAACAAGAAACCAATATATGCACCCCACGCCAACAACCAAAATTGTTTTCTTAATTTTTTCTGATTTTTAACATAAAGTAAAGATAAATTTATCACAAATCACTTGTTTCTTAGCACAATTTACATTTTATTTTATATAAACACTTGGTAAATTTGCTGGTGGTAAGATATTCCTTCTTGAAATTTTTTAGGCGTATTTTCGCATTTTTTCACGATACACTTCATTTTGTACAAAAGTCTGTATTTTTTGTTATCACATAATACACCACTATATAAACAAATGACTATTTCATAAAGTTTGTATTATGTTGATGAATTATAATTGATAATTTTAAAAATTTATAATTTTACTGCGCAAAATTAACACGTCACTTCATACAACAACACAAATCGGTTTGACGGGTGCATATAGCGAAATATGAGTAAACCATATGGATTTTTTATATAACCATCCTATTCTGGCTTGTGACAGATGAGATAGCAAATTTTATATGGGTAAAATATTGCCACCTATTCCTCAGTATTTTAACTTCCTTGGTAATTTTTCTTTGTTACAAGCAATTCTCATACTGAATGGGCGTATTTAGACGTGGACTTTTTCAACCAATTTTTCGGCGTTAAAATACCATGTCGTTTAGATAAGGCGTCATTCAACTGGATTTTTTTTGTCAAAACCTTTATATGTATATGTTTTAAATTTCAAATCAAATAATTTAAAATGTATTAAAAAACTGTAACTTTTGATAAAAAACTAAAGAAAATATTTTAAAAAAATGTATTCTAATTTTCGCATGTAACACCAAAAACAAAACTAAAAATAAAAAACATGAAAACATTGACGAGTTTTTATTTATTGATTTTTTTTTTCGTTTGTATTAGTATTAGTAAAAAAAATCCAAGAAACCACCAAAATTTAGGCTGAAAAAAAAATCCACAAACATTTTGTCTCAAAACCGGTTTTGTATGGAAAACATAAAAAAATCCAGCAAAAAAAGTCTTCGTGTAAACACACGGAATAGGAATAAATATTGTGCTCCAAGTAACTACCAAAGATTTTTTTAATTATCTTTATTAGTTGGTAACAAATACATTATGAATTTCAAAACTTCGTAAAAATAACAGCTAAAAAGTTAGTTTAAAACTATTCCCATTTGAAATACCATATATGGGATTGTTGTTATAAATTTACCAAAGAAAGACCACTAATGAAATTACGTAGAAAGGTATGTTAACTTATATCGTTTTCTGTGGCAACAAAATATTGATTTCGGATCAATAATATGACGTCATTTTTGATCCAACACGGCTTCTATGTTTAAATTTTTTTTTTTTATTATTTGATCTTCACACGACACAATATCACAATATGTGTGAGTAAACGTCAAAAAAGCCAACAAATTTTGGGATTTTTAATTGATCCGGAATCAAAAAATAAAAAGACAATAATGTAACCAAGGAAGCCATGTTGGATCAAAAATGATGTCATATTATTGATCCGGGGATCATTATTTGCTGCCACAGAAAATGATATTAGCTTTTTATCGATCGTAATATTACACCAACGATGTTTATTTGTTTTACTCCGCAATGACGATTATTTTTGGTAGTTTTTACTGACCATAGATGGCAATCCAGAAAATAAAAAGTGAGTCCGTGATAAGTGATTATTAAATTATTATAACATGCAAGGATTATAGATAATGAAAAATAAAATTATTTATTAATTTTACATATATAAACAATATATGTAAAGGTTATTAAATTAGACAAAATTTTGGAACTCAAATTAATTAAAGTAACAAACCTTGCATACATTTAAGGGGCATTCAAATTATTATTACCCGTGTTTCCTTTCCGATATCCGACACCCAGCTCTATCATTATGTCAAATAACTGATGCATGTATTTTTGTTGGCCACCGTTTCAAATTGGATTTTAAAAATGTCAGACTAAGTTTTTGCGTCGCATGTTGATGTCATTAGTATATTTCCGAGTGCACTCTAAACCACTTGCGATGTTGTTCCATTTGTTTTCATTCAAAAGAGATCTTTCTCGAGAGGATCTTGTTAGTAATATAGTATTTCGGAAGTCAACTATCTGACAGGTTTAAACACTGTTGCATGTTGATTGTCAATCTTGGTCAGCAGGTTTTAATTTCATTGTAAGAAGCACGGAAAAATTATCTCTTTAAAATTCTTTTATATTTTTAAAATCAATACAGAATAAATATGGAGTAATAAATTAAGGCGAAGTTCCATCATCTTTTTTATTATTTTCCACCCAACCATTTTGCAAAAGCTTTTCTTTTACATCTTTAAACCAAGCTTTATCACTTAATCGGGTCATTGGGCTTGGATGTCTTATATACACCACGTTGATTGCATTCATATTTATGTTTTGTTTCTTAATCCGTTTTACTTGATCCTTGATGTAGCTTCCGATACAAAGAATCGTATTCGGTTGTATTAGTGTAATCAATTTTACAAGACCCTCATCACAAGCATTCTGAATGGACTTTCTTTTTGTACTCTATAAATAGAAAAGAAAATCAATATAGCACTAAGTTATCGGTAAAAAGTAGTACCTCAATTGTCTGAAGGCGCAAGTATAGCCCCTTAGGATCACTTTGGTAAAACGAAAGTGCACAATAATTTAATAGAAAATTTTCACTAAAAAAAGCATCGGTGTCTTCATAAAATTGGTCAAATAACTGCCACAATCGCTTACCACTTTTTTCGATACGTTTGCATTCAAAACCATTTATGGGCTTTTTTGGATGCATTTGTTCTGGCCGGCCTATTGTTATAGTACCTGAAGCGACGAAATCTTTGAATTTTTCTCGTAAAATTTTAGTAGATGTAAACGGAATCTAAAATGTACATACGCCAAAATTGTACACATGAATAATATGCGAATACGATATAAACTCACTCCGGTTTGACACATGCCCCATGGCCCGGGATTTATTCCGACAATCAATGTTTTTTTCGGCTTAGTCAAGTACTTCCGTAGATATGCACAAAACATCTCAGATGCATATGTTGTTGGATTATACACAAAAATCGAATCGTCGAACTTGAGTTGCCCAAACTTTTCATTCATTTCCAGTTGAATGTTGTAGGCCTTTTCCCAAAATTCGTTGTCTTCGGTACTTGTTGACTGCATTGTGTTGGGCAAATGAAATGTCTTCAATTGAAATGTATAGAAACAATTTTGAACGGCTTAATGTTTTCGTTAAATTGTACATAAGGCGTAATCACGTATAAGATAAGATACTATATCGTATAGAAAACAGGACAGCCTTACATTTAACTCAATGATTCAACTTGATAATATAGGTGCCTAATACAACAACTGGCTTTATCATACCTTATACAATTGCAAATAAAACCTAATCAGCGATTGTTTCGTTACGAGGTCGATTGATTTGATTGATTCGATTACATATTCCAGACAATAGCTCATAAATTGATAAAACCAGAATTCTTTTTATTTGTCTGCAAAAATATCACTAAATGACCAAAGTTTCGTACCGATAAAAAATAGGTCTACTCATCAGGTTGGAACATCAGTACGAAACTAAACTGCCAAGAGAACTTGAGGTAGTTTTTAATTTGTTGTAATCGTTGTGTATCTTTACAGAAGTACCTACCCTTGGGGTTAAAAATGTGGGGCAGAGTGATTTTTCTACTTTTTGTGTTAGAGATTTTGTGTGGCTGTGCGTGTGTGTTTTTTTTTCTTTGGCGCGGAGGAACCTTCGATATAGCCTTCACATGTGAACCACTACCAAACATGTGTGTTTGTGAGGCAGCCTCCTTATTCGATTAGAGTTTAGTATTTTTTCGTTTTGTATCTTTTACGGTTCAATTCTCCCGCAATACATCTAGGATTTTGAACATCACGGATAGCAAAAGACGATTTCAAGAAATTACATTCCAAAATCCTGCGTCGGTCAAGGTTTGAGGTGAAATCAATCCAAAAAATAAATTATCCTTAAATTTGATTGATTTTTTGTGGCCGGCAGAAAAAAATGGCCACCTACATAACTCTGCCGATTACAAGCCTCTCGATATTGTGTATGTTCATACACGTCGTCTAAGGTCAAAGATTACAAATTTTCAATTTGATGTAACCCTGATATAACCCGATCCTATACTCCCGCTCCTATCGATTTTTAACACATTCGCGGACAGTTTCTAAATGTGTTAAACGCAAATTTGATAACTTTTGTAATTGCAATGATATTTCGTCGCGGAAAGGAATGTATTGTTGAGAATTGACAAATATGTCGGCTTATTACTTAAAAAACGAAAAAATTGTATGACTGCTATGGTAGTCATGACCGCGAAATTGTTAAATTCCTATAAAGAGAAACAAAAAATCTAACTACAAAATTAAGTATGTTACCTGCTTAATTAAGTATGTTACCTACAACACTAAGTGTTTGTTAACCAAATTAATTATTGTAATCTAAATTTTTAATCAAATAAAGTAAAAAAAAAAAAATAATAATAAAAAACTAGGGAGCGTAGCGACCCGCCTGATATAACCCGATCCTGTATACACTCGCTCCTATATCGATTTTTAAATTCCTATTAACTGAAATTAAATTTCCAATTCACCCGCCTGATATAACGCGATCCTGAACTCCCGCTCCTATCGATTTTTAAATTCCTATAAACTGAAATTAAATTTTCCCCTATCGGGGATAAATTTTCCAATATCGCGATTTGAAATAACGCGTTTTGATAATTAGCATTTTAAATTATCGCGTTTCAAATGGGACTCTAGAAAATCAGATTTTACTCTATTCATTTATATTTGAGAGGTGTGCTTTATCTTAAATAACTTGGCAATATTACAGAACTGTATTGAAGACCCATTTCTACCCAAGTTGGCAACAATTCTAGTCTAGTTTAATTTACATCCAATAAATGGCCTATTTATGTCCTAATTTGTTATATCGCAGACAATGTTTCGTGGTTTTCATAACTAATCATGATGATATTTGATATGTCTTATTATTGAGATTTAGAGGCTTCTGAAATAATTTTTATAAAGAACTTCTGGAATTCCCTATTGGCAAGGGATATTATCGATCATAAAAAGGGTAGAAAGAAAAAAGAAGATCAAAACTCGGACTGTTGAAGACTAAGAATGAAACAAATTTAGCTTTTACTTACGCAGAAGCAGATCTGCTTCATAGAATAGCCCCATGCGGCTTAAATTCCCGCATCTCAGTCGGCAGAGGAAAACGGTGTTGGTTTTGGGGTACCCAGATTGCAGCCTAGATTACAGCATTTAAAAATAAGAATAAGATGATACGTCATGAAATATGCCGTCAAACTGGGGAGTAAACAAAAAAAATTAGGGGATTGGGAAATAACCGATTCGGTGGGATCCATGGCTCGCGTAGGGTAACATAACTACCCTAAACAAAGCAGAACGAATAAAATAAAAATTAAATTAAACCTGACGCACTTGCGAGATTTCCGCTTCTAATGAAGTAGCGGGTGGACCCTTAAGCAAAATGAGCCCGTGTAGTTAATAGTTGATTATTTTTGTTTATTTATTAACCATATTTACTCAAAAATTAATTCTTCTTTTTCCTCCCGGCAGCTTTAATCACCCAAAACTCTCGATGCTCGAACCACAACCACAATTACAAATTAAAAACTCTGAATATATTTCTCCTTTTTTTCTTTAACTACACAGTCAATTGTTTATTACGGTTAAAAAAACACAACTGAAACTTCTCAATTTCCTAATCTTAATTAAAATGTATTGACTTAAAACGTATTTTGTCTTATTTTATTCAATTTATTGATACTTCATTACCACGGCATAAGCTCAGTGAGTAATTCAGTCGCTTCCCAAAAATTAACTCCTCAAACCAAAAATGAGACACGGTATTTATACAAAACTAACTAATCAACTGACTAACAGAGAAGGGAGGGGGAAAATTTTAGTACTGGAAATGTACTTCTCTCTCAAACAATTAATTTAAATTTGCTGAAATCAGCAAAATCTTTGCACAAACACCTCACATTAAAAACAACGTGAAATAAATTTAATTTACATACCTACACCACCCTGTGGAAAAAATTTGATAACGTCTATAGAAAATGGGAAACCACCCAACCCAACCTCGGCTATACGATATTAAGCATTGATTCAATCCAATTGACGCCAAATCTGATACACGAATTTATAATTATAGCAAAGGATGTACGAACAAGCATATGTAGCGCCGTTTCACAGGATCTGCAATCTCTGTGAGCAGACAAAAAGAAAAATAGAGGAAAAATAGGCAAAAGGCGATGCAAGCTTGAAACAGAAGTTGCTCATGGTGCTTAATTATAGGATATCCATGCTGTAATTCAGCGGGAAAATAATATTAGGACCATCCCCTTTAAACGGTGCGAAGGAGAACAAACTCCAATGCAGAATGTCGTACGTAATTAATCAATCCATCGTATCAGCAAAACGACTGTTCGGAGGCAAAATGATCGGAACCACTACTATTGCATGTAACTTACTGTTACCTTGAAATTAGGTAAACAAACAGTGTCTGGTCCAGATCTTAAACTTTTTTGTATACTTTTTGCGCACTTAGAAAGATATCCCAATCAGCCTGATGATTTGTTTTTCTAGCCGTATTTTTAGTTTTCTAGTAGTTGTCCTCAACTTTTAAGCTCAGAGCACCATAAAAGTTTCTACTGAGCTTTTTGGATGGTAATAAGCTGACAAGCATTTTCAAAAGGTGTTGAAATTGCATTCAACAGCGAATTTGCAAGATATTCAATCTGCGAGTAAAGCAAACTCGGTAGTTCTCTGTGTTAAAGTTCCCAGTCTGTTAAATTTTTATTTTGATAAGCTTTTAACGATATTCTTTTAATAAATAAAAATGTAAATTAAATCGATGATGAACATGGAACACAAGCTAAATTCAAATACTTCCCGGAGAGCAAGTTGAGAAAAGTTGGTTTAACGTAGAGATTTTCATATTCTGAAGAGAGAGTTGAATAAGGATAAGAAAAATCAAATGATTACAGCCGTCAGTTCTGCAGTTCTCACACCCATGAATGAAAGCGTTTCAAAGATTATTTGGCAGGACAATGCAAACTTTATGTACCAGACGATACCAGACCATCGACAGGTTATGCTCCCTCAATTAAAAAAATATCTGTTTGCGATACAGAAAGAAATTGCTAAATTAAATTTACAATATCGGTTCAGATTAGTTTTCCAAAATTTAAGCGCAAATCACAAATCATTTTAATCAAATGTTTGATAAAAATTGTTTTTAACAAAAAATCGGCTTCTGTACAGCACAAGTGTATTGACTCATAGGGGTGAACTTTATTTTAGGCGTGCAAGTAGAAACTCCGGGTTTTCCGGTATTTTCCCATTTTTCAGGTAGATGATGAATGCCTTCGAAATAGAAATTTGGTGGTTTCGAATCAAAATAATCATCCAGCTATTTTTACACATCTTCAACTTTCCTGAACCATTGGGGTTTCAAATATGATGACTTCGATCTGAATAAGTGGTAACCAGATGGAGCCAAATCTGGAGAATATTCCACATGCTGTAAAATTTCCTAGCCTAAGGATAAGATGAGTTCCTGAGGTGATTTTGCTGTATGTGGACGAACGTTGTCCTGCAGCAATATCACCTTCTGCCTTCCTTAGCCCGTGAATGGTAATTTTTTCTCGAGAGCATCACTTAATTTGATCAATTGGGCCTGATAACATTTAGCTGTAACAGTTTGACCAGGTTCCCGAAGTTCGTAGTAAATGACTCCAGTAACACTTTCTTGTCATGAACATTCATTTTTGCAACTGATGTTGATGGCTGGCTTGGGTCAGCCAACTCTTCGGTTTTTTGTTTTTTTTTCGGCCAGCTTATGCGGAACCCATTTTCCCATCTTCTGTATTTTTCTCATTGCATGCAATCGAAGTGATATTGCTTGAACAGTAATCCTAGCTATTCTGCAAGCTTTTTTTGATTTGTGACGGATTTTCAACCAGTAAAATTTTGAGTTCTTCGTCTTCAAACTGGTTTACTGCACCCGGACGTGGATCGTTCTCAAGACTAAAATTGACACAACATCATGAAATTTTGCAAAACACTTTTTTACTCTTGAGTGTTCACTAAAAATCAATTAAACAGCTTGATCGGTATTTTTTTTTGTAAATGTTGCTTATCGACATCCATCTCTTGAAATTGATGCACACGGAACGACAGCTTGTGACTGCGACTGAAACTTATGTCATAAAAACAGCAATGATTATGCGACATACTACTGTGGGCAAAAAAACGTAAGACTTTTTAATTTAAATTTCGCGCGGAAAACCATTCATCGAAATATTTTGTTTTCTATGTTGGTATGATTGTCAGTGACATCTGTGCCAAATGTCACATCAAAATAATCATTAGTGTTTAGCATACGCTTGTCTTTCTGAAGTATAAAAAGTGCATTCGGCGATTTTTAAAATGAGTGAAATTATTCAACAAGGAAGTTCCATTAAATTTTTTCTGCGGAATAAATTTTGTGGTGCCGAAACGTTCAGAATGTTGCAAAAGGCCTTCGGTGATAATAGTATGTCGCGAGCAAGTGTTTTTGATTGGTACCAAATCACGTCAAAGCAAGTCAAACATCAAGGTGTTGTTGACAGTTTTCATCGATTATCGAGGTGTGGTGCACTCCGAATTCCTTCCGACCGGCCAAACTGTCAACATGGAATACTATTTGAGTGTTATGCGTCGTTTGTGCGAAACTATTCGTAAAAAGAGACCGGAATTATGGGTCGACAAATCTTGGTTTTTGAACCACGACAATGCACCTTCTCCTACTGCATTGGTTTTACGTGTTTTTTTCGCCAAAAATTCCACCCATAACGTTCCGCAACCACCGTATTCGCCTGATTTAGCTCCGTGTGACTTCTGGCTGTTCAGCAAACTCAAACGACCGCTCCGGGAAAACAGTTTTGAGTCAAGTGAAGACATTAAACGTGAATCGCTACGCGCATTGGAGGCTATTCCAGAAATTGACTTTAACAACTGTTTCGAGGATTGGAAAAAACGTTGGCACAAGTGTTTTGAGGCCGGGGGGGGGGGGGGGGGGATTACTTTTACGGGGATAAAATAGATTTGGAGAAATAAATAAAGAATTTTAAAATTATGAACAAAGTCTTACGTTTTTGTTGCCCACAATAGTATATCCAAAATGGTGGACACTGGCGCTGTGGTTTAAAATAAAAACCGCTCTATATAAAAAAATAATGTTTTATATTAAGGCTCTTTAGATTTAGGTGGCTCTGGTTTTAATCACAGCTTCTCTTAAACAAACAAACGAATGCACTAACGATATAAAAAGGCATTAAATCTTAACTCCTTCTGTACTTTCAAACTGAACATGTTATTTTAAATTTCTTCAGATTTGATGTTTGTTTTATTTTATGTATGTACGAGTATGTATATAATTTTCTTATTTTTTTAATTTCTTCGTTTTTCTTTTAAGCATTATTAACAATATTTTGATTTTTTTTTTGTCTTCTTCATTTACAATTCCTATATATTAGTTTGTTTTAAGACGTTGACTTAACAAGAATCTTTATAATAAAATTAATTTTTGGTATGCTTTTTAAAAATTTTAAGTGCGTTTATAAAATATTCATAAATAAGCAGAACATTATAAATGTATTAATTAATTAATTTTTAATTAACTAAATTTGTGCTAAGTGGTTTAAGGTGGCTATACTGCATAAACGCAAAGTGGGATCCGTGCATAATTTATATAATCGTGTAGCCTTCACATATACAACAACGCTTCCTTTACATTTTTTTCCTCATCGTATTAAATTAAATACAAATTATTTAATAACATATACAATATATATTATTATATACGATAAATACATTTAGTAAAAATTAATTTATTTATTAGCTATATATTGGAAAATGTATTGTATTTACATCCGGTTTTAAGTTTTTAATCAAAAAAATTATTCTAAACGCAATTTTATTTAACTTCCGATTAGAAACGTGATGTTTATAATATAAAATTTTTAATTATAATTAAAAATAATGTGAAAAAATTAAATTATATTTAGTGATAGTACATAATATTTTGTGAAATGTTAAATCAAATTTTAACAATATGTGATTCTTTTATGATAAGAAGGACTATTTAGAAAAAAAAAATAATAATAACTATAATTCGAATTTTGTGTGAAAATTATATTTTTAATTTACTATAATTAAAAATTTTAATAATTTTATTGGATATTTTTAAGATTTAACACGTTAATAATTACTAATTATCATAATGTTTAAAATACAATTGTTAAATAGAAAGGTTGGTACACAATACTTTTTTTTATTATAATAGGTACATGTTTAAAAATTTGATAAATAGTGAACATAATGGTCCCTTTTCCAATTCAGGTCACGTCACCGATAAATACCTAGTCATTAACTTTTATCACACCATTTTTATAAAACCAGACGAGTAAATTCGTTAAAATCCTTATAAAATTTAGACAACAAAATTGTATAGTATGTATCGTGCGATTGAACAAGACGACGACGACGACGTCTTTAAAAAAAACAAGTTTCTGGTTGTATTCTACTCAATTCTATTTTATAAGCGTCTTTTATCTGTTTTATAAAAAAACATATATAGATATTTATGTATAAAAAAGAAACACTGAATTAAATTACATACATTTATTTCCAATTTAAGTGGGAGTTTCAGAGAGCACACGGCATTAATATTATGAATGAAATTGTTTTCGATGCGCGATTGCATCGAACAAAATGCGACAAAAATAAACCTTTAAGAAAGCCCACACACCGCATACAATTAGAGATTATTATAGGTAAGACATACACGCATAAATTTTATTTAAACGACATTAACTTATGGTCGCCTCTTCAAAAATGTATGGCAAATTTGACCGGGAGTACAATAATAAAAGAGAAAATTTATTACTTAAAATAATTTCATTCATCATAATTTATCATATAGAATTATATTGTCACATTCGTTAAATATATTATTAAATCAACAAAATTCCATTGTTTTTGTTTTTGGCTGCGTACAATTTTAATAAATAATAATAAAATATTTTTGTTGAGTGCTAAATAATTTAATTTTATTTGTTTAACTCTGTATCGGACTCAACTTTTCAAAAACGTTGTTTACTCAAAATCAGTTTTTGACCATAAAGTATTTAACTAAAATGTTTAGTTTGCCTATGGTTACTGGTTAGATTTCAAAATTAATCGTCTTTTAGAAACATCATGTTAATTTTCTTAATATGTATTTTACTTCTACCGGGTGCATCAGGGGAAATAAAATGGAGGTATTAAAAAAGGAAAATTAAATATTAAAATTTTGATCGTTCGAAAATTACGTCAAATGATGTCTTTTGTTTTTACGCCGAAATGACGATTTAAGTTGAGTTTCTTGTATTGTTCCCCAGATGGCAAATAAATTAAAACTAAACGTGTCCAGGATTAGTAATCATTAATTTATACATTTTCTGGATGGAAGAATGGAAAACCAAATAGATCACGCCATAACCTCTAACAGACATTCCTGAAGCATATCAGACGTTAGATCCTACATAGGTGCCAACATGCAAGGCGATTTTTCATTGTCTTATTCAAATATATGTAAATCCAAACTGTCTTCTACATTTACGCACCAGGATATTATCCCCCGGATTTTACTACACGGACAGTACCACTATTACCTCAGCCATGTGTCCCACCATTACCTCCTCGGCCATTACTCCCCGCCATTACTCATCGGTCATTCCATCTCCGCCATTCACTCGATTATACCCCCCACCATTATGAATATTCTCGATGAATTACATTTTAGCATAATCCGTTATCGAATATTTTTCGTGTCTCAAAGCAGCAGAGATCTATAGGGATTTAATTTCAATTGCTATTAGAATTCGAACACATTCCGGGAATTTATCTATCTTAAATTAGTTTCTCCAGCGGTTTCTGCCTTTGGAGTCACCTCACTCCATATTATCTTGACATTTTCCAATATTTGATGTTTAACTCTTTTTTTTCCTTGTTAACCTTGGCAAGACGTATTTAGCGTTATTTGCATAGGGAAATTGGTTTGACTTGAAAGTCACGGGAATACAGTCTATATTTCGGTTTGTAAAGTTTACATTTACTGATTTGGCTTCATTTAATAAGATTCGCCATTTTTTGAACCTGTTGCTCACTGTGTTAACTGCATTTTGAAGTTTGCTTGTTGCTTCCGATATATATTTTCCAGCTGCTAAGACAGCAGTATCGTCTGCATATGTTGCTACTGTAGTACCTTGAATATTCAAGTCTCATGTATAAAGAATGAACAGAATAGGTCCAAGTACGCTACCTTGTGGTATACTTGCTGAAATTCTTTTTAATTCAGGGCTGGGATGTTCTAACATCACCATGTTTCGATAAATTATCGAAGTTTATTTCTCGTTTCTGTAGAATAAAATTTATCTCTGTTTCAATTTTTTTATCGTTTATCAGCCTGCTAAATTGCAATATTGTGATGTTTCTACTGTGTTTCTATCACCAAATAATTTTTTTTCGATTGTAGAATGAAAATAATTGAAATAGATATTGTTCAAATATATTTTAGTAGGTTGTGATAGCAATAGAGAAGAAATAATTGGTAAACGAAACAGAAGTCAAATTAATTCTAGCAGAAAGAGACGTAGACATCGATAAAATATCGCAAAATGGTGATGTTAGATCATCTCATCCCAGAGTACTCGTTTTCAAGTTTGACTCTAAAGTATCAATCTGCTATGTAGGATTTAAGAATTTGGTAAAATTACTCAGGCAGGTCTCGATGCAGCTTAAATTCGAGGCCTTGGCGTCTCAAGTGAATCCTCAATGACATCCGTTATTCTCTGAACTTGTTCAACTGAATAGTGATTTTCTCTAAACGCAAATTATGGTGGATTAAACATATCTCTTCTATTATCGGTTTACTCTCTTGAGCAACATAATTCAAACTGAACGCTGCATTAATTATTTGAACTAATTTTCACAAACCTTTCTCGGGAATGTCTTTCACAATCTGCCCAGTAATTAAATCATAACCTGAAGCTTTTCTAATGCCTAAGTTATTATTGATTTCAGTTTTCAATTCCAATAAGATTGCATGTCTTATGATTAGATCATCTACCTTGCTTACGGCAGTTGTAGTTTCATTTGCTGTTTGTCTCGGCAACGGTTGAAAAGTTTCGTCCAAATAAGCAGCAAATAGTGAGACTTTCTGTTCCGTCATCATTTTTGATAGGTGGCATATATGCGTCTTGGTTCTTTTTAACGCCTTCGTTGCTTTCCAAAGTTGATAGTCGTTATCCTTTTGTTCACAAAGACGTCGAAGTCGCTTATTTATGCCTAAATTATATAAAAACACATTGGGAAAAAATATATGATTAAGAAATCGTCTGATACCATTCCATCGGGCAAAATTAATAACATTTATTTCCGTGATTTCGTGAGTTGTGATGTCAACTAAAATTGTCAAATCTGTCGTCTTTAGGTGTCAAATCTAAAATGATGATTATTGATTATGGGACAATATACCATTTCATCAGGAGTAAAATATTGTTTAATTTTTATTTTATTATGACGGGATCGCGTTCAGCTTGAAAAGCTGAATTTAAAACCACAACACATTACATGTGTTAAATGTTGCGCGTCGGTTCCATCTCTCATTTTTAAAAATCAATGTAAATTCCAGGTAATTCACATAAATATGATTTTACCATAGTCATGCTATGGTCCTTCCTTTATCAAGAAGAGTAAGCCATTCTTAATATTTTATCTAAGAGCTGAGATATGTTTTTCTCGTTAAGTAATGCTCCAAAACCGAAAAGTACTCTTGATATATTTTTCCATACAAATGACCATTTTCTAAAAATGATCCAAACACTTGGGAAAAATTCACTGGGTATTCTCTATGTTATGCTAAACAATTACATAGAAAGTCGTTTTTGCCTAAAGTCACGGAAAACTACCGAAATCTCAGCTCTCACTTGGGGTATTTTTGTTAATATGAAAATTTTCAGAGAATACCCATGTATTTTCATGCCGAGTGGAATATTTTTTAAGATAGATTTTTCTCACCAAGTGATGCTCCAAATACGACAAATACGCTTGAAAAATATATTTCAAATCATGACAATTTTTTCAATGTCCCAAATGATGATACAGGTTTAGTTAGTTTCCCGTAACTTTAGGCAAATTATTGTTCTACGTATAATTGGTCAGCATGGCATGGAGATTACCCATGTGGATTTTCATGATAATTGGAGCATTTTTAGTTGGCAGGAGGGGAGGAGAGGTAATGGTGGAGTGTAATGACCGGGACTGGTAATTACCAGGAGGGGTAATGACCGGAATGTAATTGCGGCTAATGACCGGCGGGTAATGGCTGAGGATAATAGGCCACAGGGGTAATTGGTGGGTATTGTTTGGAGGAGGGAGAGGTTCATATCGATTGTGGTCCTAGAACACTACATTCTAATGACAAGCACGAAAAAATGACGATTCCACTAATTATCTAAACAGTACCACCTGGTAGTAAAAATAAACAAAATCTTCGTAACATTTATTTGTCCAAAATCTCACAGCCTTAATCCAGCATCTTTATACTATTGACGTGACAAATTTAAATGTAATTTCCGTTCAAACTTTTTCTAATTTTCTTTAAAGTAACGGGCCAACCATAAAATAATTATAAAATTAAAAAAAAATAACAAATTTTGACGACACTAATTTTTAATTACATTCCAGCCATACTAGTCGAAACGAGTATGCCGTAAATATTGTTGAAGTTTGGACGCAAAATTTCACTCCAATATTTTTTATTAAGTGACAATTCATATTTAACGAAGTTCGTTAAATTTTTTAATTTAAATTAATTTTTCCATGGACGAAAGCACAGAAACGGCATTTATCGCAAACATGATTTTTTTTTAAATATGAGTTTGACCACCTCAAAACCTCATAGCTTTAATCCATCTAATTTATACTTTTACATTTCCAAATATACGAGTAAATGTAATTTTTATCTAAATTCTAGTTATATGGTTATATTTTTTCCCAGGTCCGTTTTCGCTGTTGCCACGGCACGAGCTTTTCCTAATTTTCCTAAAAGTAAGGCATTATGATCATATATTAAAACCACATAGCCTTCTAATCTATACTTTTAATGTGCCACAATTTCGCAAAGCTGTCAGGGACTTTTTCTAATTTTCTTGAAAGTAAAGCATGAGTGTGACCATCTCTAAACCTCGTACTCTTAATTACCAAACTTATATTTTTAATGTGCCATATCTAAATATGATTTTCCGTCAATTACGAGTTTTATATTTAGATATAACATGCATGGTTAACATTTAACAATTTAAATAAATTCTGAGCTGGGCTAACTTCACACAAGAGCAAGTGGCTCTTTTATTAATTAGTGTTGCCTGGTAATTCTTTTCTGGGATAGAAAAAATCCTGGGATAGCTTCATTTACGTTTTGCGATCAATCGAATTAGAATTCAAAACTGTTATGTTTTTGGAAAGGCTGTGATCTTCACTTAAATCGAATGCGTCTAATATTATGTGAATGCGATACTTATCAGTGACATAGATGCACGAAAATAAGACATTTAGAGTGAATGGTCACAGTTGTGCAGAAGGTTGACGAACGTGACGGTTAGTTGGTGCCTAAGTAGAAAAGAAACTTGAAGTTTAATAGGATTCCGTCTTTATCGTTTTCGATTGTTATCAAACTAGGGGTAAATTATATTCAAGAGACTCGGAAAATTATTTTTGTTTTTTTTTAACGGTACTGTACTTTTGTGGGGCGCACGCCTGTATTTATTTTTCACAATAGTGCTATCTAAAGTAGATTTGTTTCATCTCTGTTTTAAATATGTATTACTATCTTCTAATTGAAGTCTTCTTTCATGACAGGACTATCTCTATAATCGAAACGAATCCCTGTTTTTACTTTAAAAAAGACGCAAGAACAAAATTTTCAGTTTTTTACTTCTTTGGAGGATAAAAATCAAACAGACAAAAAACAAAAAATGGACGTTGGTGTTATCGAACGTATAGTGAAAATGCATAATTTCCCTCAAACGGTACATTCAAGTCTTCATTCATCATAATCGGTTAGTGAAACAGTTTGAGAAACAGATCTTTAAATTTCCAATTTTGAGAAAAGTAGAAAAGAAGCATGCACCTCTGTTTAAAAAACAGTGCCGAAAAAAAAAACATTTTTCGTGTTTCGATATAGAGGGCATCTTGAATAAGTTTCATCGAAGGGGATGAGAATGGAGATCGGTTGTTTTCCTGTGTATTCGCCAAGAGGAAGTAAATTATGTTAATTGTACTCAGAATAGACAAAATTAATGTACATGAGGGTTATGAGATTCAGCATTGGTCCTAATCCTTAGCGTATTGGTTCTAATAGTTAGCGTTTGACCTACGGATTTAATAGGTATGTATATTAGTACTTTGTAGTGAATGTAGATTCACTTCAATTCAATCAGATTTTCAATATACGTCAAATGGTAGTTTTAATTTGTATGTCTGCTTTGCAGACCTTTGCAGCCTTTTACAGACCTTTATATCCATCAAAATTCAAAACGCGTACAATTTTCTAGCTCTAGGGAAATTTTGTAAAAATTTTCGGAGCTTGTTATTGCATTGAATAATTTGTAAAGTTAAACTTCCGAATATCCACACTAGGGTAACTTGAATCTGGTATATTCCACGTTTCTTTCCCCTTTAGAGATAGTCGTATACGACAGTTTTGTTGCAAATCGTCTTTTATGTTTTATTTGAATATCTATCGTTGTCTAATCATTTAGAATTGTTTTAAAATAGTTAGAAGTTAAGCATACATGAAATACTTGTTGTTATCAACAAATTTATGACTTTGTCACTATAATGTACTGTATAATAAAAATATTTGTTAAAACCATCAAAAATTTGTAAAATATTAATTAATCTGTCTTCAGAATTATTTATGTACATATATACCAATAAATAAATGTTATTTATTCATCTTAAAAAAATCCGCAATATATAAATTTTTCTACGAGGGCGGATTTTTATGTTCTTGTAGATTTAATAAATTTTTGGATTATAAGCATGCTTTTTAAACATATACATACATATATACATAATTTCGAAGTGTTTTTTTTAATTAATGTTGATATAGGGTTTTGTAATCCTACATGTCTATCGATTTTATGTCGAATGTGGGAGTCAAAAAAAAAACTTTCTTTTTGAATATTGTGTGTGACATACTATATTGCACTATAATGTTAAGTGCATCTGGAATACCAATAATAATAATAGCATGTAATTTAGATAGAATGTGACAATAAAAAAATTTAGAAATTGATTTTTTAACGATCTGTGTATATTTATATAGATTTCATCAATGTCTGCCTTGTACGGCGGCATTAATATATTCAAGTGCATATAATTATTTGGCGAAACTGGTATAGAATAAATTATCGTAGCATAATAAATAAAGCAATTTAGGCAGACATTAGTCCGCCACATATAATAATGACACTTAGCGTCATTAAAATATAAATAGTAAAACAGCCTGATCAAAATTGAAAGAAAAAATTCTTCAAACTGTAAATTGAATCTCTCGCGCGTTTTATGGTAATACATTTTTATAAATTTTTGAATGAATGCCAAAACAAATCATGTTGATCGTGAAACTTGCGGTTGCAATTATACACATTAATTTATAAGGAATACACCACAGGCCCCCAAAAATAATAAATAAATACGATCAGCTATGTGCATATTCTATTGTTATTTCATTTCCGGTAGTATACTTAATTTTGTTTTTTCTTTTTGTACTAACTACTTCCTCGATTTATTTTGTGTGTGTGTGTGTGTGTCTAAACGTCACATGTTTTAATTATTTATATATATAGCATATTTATAGTTAGTATTAATAGTCAATTAGTTTCGGAATCGATCTTTTGTTAACATGCCGCGCATTAAACTATCTGGTTACGTTGAATCCAGCATCCGTTTAATAGAGGCAACGAACCTAGTGCGTATACACTACATAACCACATAAACAGGAAGAAACAATAATGAATATGTTTTATTAATACATAATTATGTATACGATAGGAAGTAAGAATTATAATCTATAAGATTGATATTCAAATCAAATCCAATTATTTTTTGTATGAATAAATAAAAATTGATTAAAAATATAAAAAAGGCGCGCATTACACGGCACATGAGCCCTTTTGTTCTATAATAACACGTGGTGTGATAGTATATAACTGAAATTCAAATTACTACTGATTCTACTTTTCCAGAACTCCATAATACTAAAACACTATGTACATATTTTTTTTTGTTTGCTTTATAGAAATCTAATAATAGAATTTTTGTTACTTAAAACATTAAATTTGTATAGATGTTATTTAGGAAACGAAGAAAAAATCGTTTAACCTCTCTAAATCCTTTCATTTGTAAACAAAATGTTATACATTTTAAAACGCATTTTTAAAATAGATTTGTGTATCTGAGGTAAGATATATAGAGTGTGTGGAATGGAAATGTACGGAAAATTGTGCACGCAATATATCACCCGCATCTGTCTTCCGGAAATTTATGTGTACAAAATTGCATTTCCAAGCGACATGATAGTGTGTTTATGCTTAATATCATAAAGCAAAATATATATAAGAGGGCTCATGTAGAGATTCCGAGGTTAATCTATTTTACTTTTAGCAATCTGTATAAGCCTAACAAGAACAATGAACTATAAAATAACTATGGCGATATGTTTATAAGATTCGTATATATGGATTAAATCAAGAAAAAAATTAAATTTGGGTATATAAATATATTTAAACTATAAAATAAGATTAACCTCGGAAAAACCTGCTTATAAAATTTGCACTACTTGATTTCTCTTATATATTTATTGCTCGATGTTAATATGAGATGTAAATTAATCCTTGGTTGCTTTTAAATAAAATAGCTTGAGTTCGTATAATATTAATATCGTTTTCTGTAACAAAAAAATCTTGATCCCAGATCAATAATATGACGTCATTTTTGATCCAACATGGCGTTGTTTACATTTTTTGTCTTTTTATTTTTTGATCCCGGATCAAAAATAAAATCGTTTACTCAAACTTATAAAAAAACTAAACGTCATGTAAAATTGTCAAAAAAGACGTTGCGCAATTTCTATTTTATTATATTTGTGATTGTTTAAAGAGCAAGTTATGTTTAATAAAATAAAAATTGTGTTTTATTCAAAGTGTAATTCAAATTGTGTTCTGTGGCACAAAAAAATCTTGATCCAAGTGGAATCAAGTTTTTTTGTCACCGAATTCACTATAAGTATTTATATATAATAGCACGTAGGGCACGCTTCGCGCTCCGTTGCGCTCCGTCTGGTTATTATTTTTATATATGGCATTTTTAGCTAATTATTATGAGGAATTAAGGCTGTTTTCGAAACGAATACTTGGATGTCAGTTGTTTTGTTTTAGAATTTAATTAATATTTCTGGGTACACCAAATGGACAATTCTGAATTAAAATTACATAAAATAATTAACTTAAAGATGTACCGAGCATCCGAATTGTACAATAGAGTACAAAAAACCGTTTTGCACAAACCAGGCACATAAAAAAAATAACGTACGATATCGTACATTACGGTGTATTTATATATGAACAACACGATTATTAGTACTGATGAGATATAAAATAACCATTTTCAATTAATTTGATAATCAAGACTACAATCTTTCTTGCTAAAGAAAAATTTCATCAAAATAAAAAATCCAGCAGGGTTCCGTCTAAAAATCAAATAAACCATTTAAACATCACCGCCTAGTTAGAACCACTTCCTAACCTACCAAAAGGTGCATTTGTTTATACGGTAAAAAACCTCATTCCATTTTATTATTATTTCATCATTGTTAGGGTGTGTTTCAATTGGTTTAAATACCGCATAAAAAATAAAAAAGTAAAAAATTGAGGTGAATAAAAATGTCAAACTTTTTATCTCCCAAGTATAACAAAATGAAACTCATTTTGACAGTTTCAACATTCGTTATACTTTTGAGATATTTCATAAGACATGGAACTCGCATAATATCCAGTTCGAGTTACGGGTTTTTGTTCCACGTTTCATAGTAAAACTTGTAATGAAATGGAACTTGACCGTGGAACTTGTTCCAACAATTGTTCCATAAAAAATGAAATAAGTTGGAAGTAGCGACACTTCGGTAATTACGTTAAATAACAACCATACAATTGTCAAAAAATTTTAACCAATTGAAACAGATTAAAAGGTAAAATCTACCACGAATAAATTTTTAACTTTTTATCCGGTTAAAAAATTATGAAGTTAAAAAATAATACGCGGATACGGTAAAACATAAATTATGTACATTGATTTACTTCTTTATCGTTGGACCTAATCAGCTGAAACGGACGGTATTTTGCCCACATGCTAAAATATGCAGCTCGTGAGCAACTAAATCAACCATAAAGTTTTTCGATTGAAGCTGAGAGAACCTCTTAACAATTTCCGAATTGCTTCGCCTGCTGTTCACATCCTGCAGTTAACGGAACTTTTTTTTATAAACTTTAGAATTACATAGAGATGCATGTCCCTTTCGATCTTGAAATATTTTATCAAACTGGAAATTGGAAAAAGTCTACTTATATAAAATGTCCGGGTATCAGCAAAAAACACAGTAATTACATTAAAAGTACTTCCGTCCATCTGTTTAAGGATTCGAACGTAACGAATATCCTTTATCCTATAATTCCCACGAATACATCTCAAATATCAATCCAAATATTTTTATGTTTTATGTAACTTCCTGCGTTACGCAACATACTTTTCATTGTACCGTGCATCGTACTTAAGAAACACAAAAAAAGGATCAAACAGATGTTCAATATACAGGATTTTTACAGTATTAATAAAACTATGAACGGTACTATCGAGTCGCATTTTATTTAAGATTTATACACAAGTATTTATTTTACTTAATTCGATAAATCGAATAAAGTTTTAAACACTTTCGCGTGTATTTATTTTAAGTTATGTACATAATAATGTTTACATTTTAACGAAATAGCTAGTATAGATCTGCTTGGTTATAAATAAATTGTCTTGCACCCAGAATGAGAAAATTATTTACATAACAATTTTTCAGACAGTATGGGTTTATGAAACTGTTTTTTTGCATGGTCTGGAAATGAAGTGACTAAGTTTCATAATTATCTTGCGTGAATGTTAAGTAATATGCACGAGTATAATATATACGTAGCTGGGGTTCCGATGAATAATAACATTATAGGTCTATATACCAGCGAGCACACGCAGTGTTTTCATCAATTAATCAACAAACGTAAATATTTAAAAAAAAAATCGTATGCTTAAACAATTTGGCTGTGTACGCGAAACAAACATCAGTCAGTATATTTGTATGATCTTTAAATTCGCATATTTTTTTGAATAATAAGCCAGAGAGTCAATGTATTGCCAATTTCATCCATAAGATGTCTTAATTACCTTGCTTGCTCTATGCCTCTATGTCTTGTTCTAAGGTTTGGCTCACAACAAAAAATCAAATCGTAAATTTATAAACCATTTTTAGATGTCGTCGCCTAAATAAGCAATGTCAATCACCTAAAAATCTAATTTTTCACGCAAAATGAATTTTAGTATAGTAGTTGGTACATATATGAGAATATTTCTAAAAATAATAAATATCTTAGACGAAAAAAATATGTGGGTCCCAAAAACAAGTATAAAATAAATCGCAATAAATTTTTGCTCCATAAACACTTTGGCCGACAAATTAAATTTGTTATAGCTCGTTATGCGCGATTGTATAAAACTATTATCATATTTACATCGTTTAATGGATAGGTATTATCATGTGATAACAACTATTTTGTTATTAAACCATAAAAATGTAAAACAAAACCGGTAGTAATCATTATTTCTTAACGTAACGACAACTACTTAGTTTATATACTATTATTATTTAGTATATATTATACGATTGTCTTATTATTACTATTATTATTACTATTACTAATTTGAATATAACCGAAATGAACACAAAAATTATTGACATGATGATTTGCATCATAATACTCTGAACGTGATCCGAATGATAAAGAAGCGCGCGCACCTTCAGACTATTAAATTTATTGACATGTTTTCTAACAACAATATACTATAAATCGCTATTTAGCCAACTGTACTTACGCAAACACATATACACTGTGCTAAATTCTATAAAATACGATTTTTTGAAATTTTCATGCTGTTGCGCAAAATGAAAATGATCTACGAGTATCATTCATAAGTACACATGCATTTTCATCTCCAATATAAATAAACATCAATCACTGAGATTTATTGCTAATATACAAAATAAAATTTACAATTCAATTCAAGATTTATATAGAAATATGTACTGAATGATGTAAATCACAAAAAAATTATTAATTCGTAACATGGAGATTAAAATCTATCAACACTCATAAAACAGATTGATTAATTTGTGGACGTATACTTGTTAGTTATCCGGTATGTAGATAACATGCATTAGAAAATTTAACGCCAGAAATAGTTGTGTTCAAAATACGTATATTAATAAATAAATGATGGCTGTGCTTAACGTATACTTATTTATAATAAAATATATTTCAAAATAGTTAGGCTAGTCGGATATAGATGACACTCCTATCAGAAGACTTTTTGAAGTCATTTTGTAACATTAAACAATCAGAGCTAGGCACTCTAAGCAGTATCAACTAAGAAACGGTACTGATCATAACAAGAAATTCGATATGAGTAGGCAGTGGTTCACCAATTTTTGGAAGTAACCAAGTTCATCTACTCCTCTGAAAAGAGCCAAAAGCGCTACATAATTAGTTTAAAAATCGAAATTAAAATGTCAAAACAAAACAAAAATATATGATTATTTGAAGTATCTATACACGAGCAAACTATCTCTTCAGTTAATTCAGTTGCTCAATTTGTAGTTGAAGTGAAGAGCTGCCCATTAAACATTCTCTTCACTTCAGATACTTCAGATGTAGCTACTACTCCAGTTAATTCAGTCCACTCGAACGCGCTTATAATAGAACACACATAAGTGAATTATGATGTATAGGCTATTACTACAGCTCTAGGACAAACTATATGAGGTTCTGCAAATCAAAGCGTAGAGTCGGAATGTTGCCTTGATTATCGATATATTTCTTCTGCTACATATGTTCTTTATATATATTATAAACGTCTATGTCACTCACTCACTGACTATTGCTGTTCAAAAAATCTTTTATACTATACTTGCTGCTAAAACATTTTGTGTTTTTTTTTCTCGCAACGGAATTTTTTATCATTCACATTGCAAGTTCATCTTCCAAATCAACAACGAGTTGTCTTTGAAGTAGGTCATGAAGAAGAGAAGGAGAAGCACTTTTGGCAGCGCGTACTGAAAATACCAAGCTTGAATCTTGGTTTCTGCTTAACACGAAAGACGCAAGTGCATGAGTTCACCTTTACACCGAAGTCCCTTACCATTTTCTTTTTAAGCTAGACCAATAGAGCGACATAGAGGAGGCGAAAGGACAATAGTACGAATGTACGTGGTGAGCATTAAGAATGAAGAACGCTTCTATCTTCGATTACTGCTACTACATGTTTCAGGTGCAACAAGTTTTGAGATGGCAAGCGGGCTACTAGAGTCGGATGAAGAATGGGAGCGATACTTGACAGACGGTGGAACATAAAATATTAAGGACAAAGCCGTAACTACTATGGTTGTAAATCTGAAAATCTGAAATGGACGACCATATTGACAGACAGCGACATTGTATGTCGCTCTTTCCCGCTCAAGAGATTCTCACCAAGTGAAAATAAGAATCGAAGATAATCCACAGCAGGAAAGCTTCTCAGATTTTGTAATCTTACATGAGCTCTATTTAAAAAATATTTAACTACACGTTGCTCGGAATATTTTTATAGCCGCAGAAAATCAAAAAATTAAAGTGAAAATTCTAATTCATAAGTTTTTTCCGAATTGTCCTTGTATGCGATGCAAATTTCATAAAATTTTATTAAGAAATAGCCGAGTTCCCTCCGAATTCCCTCGAGCTTCAAATTTATTTTAATCGTGTAAAATCCATTTTTCATAAGGACTGGTTATGAAATGGCCAGTTTAATCAAGCTAGAACAGATCGCAGAATTTTGTCCAAAACTTACTTAAAAATTCCTGATCAATACTATACTATCCAAATTTCCTCATAATTCGTGAAGAAATGGCGGAAAGACGGAATATTGTTAGATTTCAAGATTTAATTTACCGAGTTCCTTTACTTCGGAGATCAATCAATTTGCCATTTTAAGGATCACTCTTAATATTTTATTCTGCTGAGATGTTTTATTTAGTGAAAAAGAGATACATAATGAATAAAAAATGTCCGCTGGAAATACATAACAAATTTCATTCTCTTTAATGATAGTGCCACCACTTGCGGCGAGTAGCGTAATCTGCAAGCAACTCAAAGGAATGTGAAATGGAATCAAAGATAGAGCCAGCTAAAGAATGCACATGTCGCATAGAGTGTTCAATACAGAGTTTAATATAAGATTTCACATCCCAAAAACAGATTTGATACGATTTGTGTGAAGCCTTTACTAATATAGTTAAAGCATAATTTTTCTACCGACGCTAAATCAAAAGAATGAATATGAGACTCATATTTGAAATAAAGAACATATGCGGCAGAAGAAAAATATCGATAAACAAGGCAACATTCCGACTCTATGCTTTGATTTACAGAACCTCATAGTTTGTCCTAGAGCTGAATTTGGCTCGTTCTTTTATAGACGTAAGCTTAATGTTTACAAATTGACTGCAAAATTTTCTCTTACTAATCAAGTTTATTGTGCGATTTGGGACGAGTCTATGCCCGGTAAAATAGGGAACGATATTGATAGCGCTTTTAGAAAAATATTGGACTGCGTGGCAAACGATAATGTTATACCAAGTTTTAGATTGTGGAGTGAGAGAAAGACCATAAGCTATACGAAGGACGGAAACACATTCCCCAATCTCCTAAATTCGTTTATTAAAACTTGTATAGCATAATCGACCGCATAAGGCATTAGAAAGCAGACGACAGACTTCAAGGAATATGGCACAGCCTCGAAGTTCTTCAATTATAAGGCATACAGCGAACTAAAAACAGATATGCAGAGCGTATCCAACGCAATAAAGAAAAAGAAGGCGACGGTTCTGTATTTGTTACTAGCAGATCAAAAATTGTTTCATTTGTTAATGCCCCTTAGAGATGCAGAATTTTATAAGACTAAATATTTGCAGTTTTTCTATTTTGATTTATCTTCAGCAAGAAGCTTTTTTGTTAGTAATTTTTTAATCTGTTGGAATAGAACTTTTGTGATAGCTCCGAAGGCTAATTTAAATTAATAAAGTAAATTATAATTATTTTTCTAAGCACTTTCATTTTAATTGGCAAGGTTCTAAGATCCATTAGAAGTAGAACCTGTTTTCAACGTTCTATTGTAACTTTTAAATTGCCAGACATTGCCTTCAAATTTGAACATGTTGTGGCAGTATAAACTAAAGGACAAAAACTCTAAAACTTTAAAATTCATGTTCTCGAAACTATGTTGTAACGAGATAGAACCTTACCATTCTAGGTTCGCGAAATGTTAAGAAGAACTCGTCACGAACCGTTAGTACTTCCGTTCAAATCATAGAATTGTTTTGAAATTTATATTAATTTCTTAAAGGATCGCAGTTTAATATAAAATTAAATTCATATATGATCCTAATGCTGCACCAGCACTTGCAGCACAATCCAATGAAAATGGTAATGGACTTGTTTACAAATTAATTAAATGTTTGCAACTCCTAGAAAACTACCCCAAATGGCAGCAACCGTTTAAAATCATTGTATCGTACTGGTGTTGACACAAGAAGTTACAATAAATTACGATACATATATTGGAATAGTTCAATTGCCAAAATCTGCTCCTAAAAAGTACAGCTCTTTAAAACAATATTTCTCTGTAAAGGTCATACCCCACAAAAAAGTACTTCTGAATTTACTACAACAGCCTACTCCAATAAAATCGATCACAATGTATACTATATCCTTCTTGTGCAATAAATAGGTAACCCTGAACTTATTATGGGTGTGGGCTGTTCTAATATATTATGGGATACCTATTTCTTGCATAGGAAGGAAGTACGATGTATCTTAAGTCCCGTACATGACGTCGGAAATAAATAGTTCCATACTTGTTAACGAACTCAAAACCGATCAAATTACTTGAAATGCTTTATACAACGCCTACTAGTTCCGAACTCGAGTTGAAATTATTTTAACTTTGTTGTTGTTGTAATACATTTTGTTTGATACCATGGTAAGTTTTCCTATCTAACTTCCGATGTCATGAACAGTATTAATCGATTTTTGTGGCTGTGGGCTGTTGTAATAAATTCAGAAGTACCTATTTGTGGATTCTGACCATTACATAAAAATATTGTATTAAAGAGCTACCCTTTTTAGGGGCCGATTTTGCCAATTGAACTTTTCCAATGTATTGTAGTTTATTTTGTAAACACTTCTTGTGTCAACACCAGTACCATACAATGATTTTATACGGTTGCTCCCATTTGGGGTAGTTTTCTAGGGGCTTAATTATGCCATTTTATTGTAATTAATTTGTAAAAAAACCAGTACCACTCCAGCACAATACAACAAAAATTCACAAAAATACAAAAGGCGTGGTGTGACGAAAAACAAGGTTTACAAAAATTCATCCTTAGGGGAAGTTTTTTGGGGGTTGAGCTATGCCTATATATTGTAATTAATTTGTAAAAAATTCCAGTACCATTTTCATTGGATTGTGCTGCTACAAGTGCTGGTGCAGCATTAGGGTCATCGCTCGTACCCTCTCTAAACTAATAATCTAATCTAGACGTAACGAACTTAGCATCCAATAATTTGCTAAAATTATTTCATATCGGGAAATAATTTAAAAAATAAAAATAAAAATTACACAGCCCCAATCAATTAGATTTACTAAATAATTATTTACTTTAAATAATGTCTGCTATTTTTATTTCGGTTTCCGCAATTTTACGTGCAAGTATAACATATAACTTTTGTCGTCTATCAGATAACTGCCAATATACGGTATACGAGTATGTTAATCACCAAAGTACACATTATTGTGCACTATAATTTTAATAATTAGCGCTAAAAATGTATAATGCGATATTTAATACTATTTGAGGCTCCGAACATTATTTTGATGTGATTAAAATGTAAACGAAATCTACTTACGTCATATCCATATATCATCTTATCTTTGGAAAGTGAAAACTTATACAATATTCATTTCGAGATGATAGATTTATTAATAGACGAATAACACACAAATCGGATTCAGATGCTATTTTTAAAATGTAACAAAAAAATTTTCTTTTCCCAAATTATTGATATTCCATTTTTCTTCTATTCATTTGTTTTCCAGAAAATGCATATATTTTATTGTTTAAAACAATTACGACTGCATCTTCTCATATATGTTATATTAACATTTTTAACAACATCCGCCCTATGTTTTGGATTGCCGTGTCAACAAAAATTTTGGTGGGACACAGTAACGGATTCCTGCCTCAAATGTACCATGTGTAATGATCAAATGGTTGTGTTGCGACCATGTCAAACACACCAGGATACAATATGCGGGACAATAAATGATTTGGAATTTGATTGGAGTTGGTTAACGCGGACGGAGAAACAAAATCAAAATTGGAAAGAGGTAAATATTTTTATTAACATACTTAATTATTATTAGGCAAGTGACCTCCGGAAAACCGGAAGTAGATTATTATTGATTTTATTCAATAGCCAGTTAATCAAGTATATTTTAGGCATACAAATTTTTTAAATATTAAAATTTTTAATGTTTTATTTTTATTTCTATATATAAACTTAGCGGCGGAAGGAAACGGAACTTGCCTATAGTGATCAAGATGATGTATTATTGGATTGGCAAGCAGCTTGTTTAGGTTTGGTTGCTGTATTTTGTTTCATATTTGTTATTGCCGTAATATATCTATCACTACATCAAATTAAACAATTAAAACAAATTGAACGACTGAATAAAGGTAAGTTTATAAAAATTTCTTATATTTTTTGCGTGTGTGCGCGCGTGCAAGTTTCATGGGAATTTTGTATATTTTTGTTCGTTTTGCTAAAATTCTTAGAATTTTTGGGAATTAGTATTCTGTACGAGTTAAGTCCCATCTTGTATAGGTAGAGATAGACGCGTGGTTTTCACAATTTTTTTCCACTGCGGTTCGCTATAAATGGATATCAAGTACATTAAATAATTCCGGGAACATTACTATACTATTTGGTAAATTTCCATTAGACGAGACGCACTATTTATATATAATGCGGCCAAATATGATTTTGCGATCAAAGACCGACAAATGTATTTTACCCAAATTTCCATATATACGCATAAAATACATAAATATATAGGTGGGACTGAATAACAAACGAACAATAAATTAAAATTTTAAGCGTATTTAAAATTTAAATTCGTGTTCAAAACAATGTTCTGCTTGTCACGCAGAGATTGTTAAATATCTGCATAAACAACAGTTTAATAAATTATAATTCAAGTTCCAAAAAATAATGTTGACTTTTAACAACAGCCCATTGTGTAAAAACAACAACAAGCTTGTACCAGAGCACACATCACAGCAACGTTATTTAGCCTAACGATGGCTAGGCTAGTTATTATTTTAAATTACGTCATAATAACTTACAATCCGGAAAAATCTCAACAAAATCGGGACATTGCAATGGGGTGGAAAATTTTTCTAAGAATATTATTAACTATACAGTAATCCGGAAAATACACGAAAAATACAAAACAGCAAAATATGCTGAAATATTTTCCTGGTTGGTATAAAATTTTTGTTTTGTGACCAGTACCAAAATGATAAATTTGTGAATTAAATTACTGCCACATGGTTATATCGAAATGATATAGAATGTGTGTGTCACCAGCTCCAGTAGTTTTGAGGATTAAGGCGCTAGGCAAAATTTGATTTTTGAACTAAAGCATTGATTAAGAAAAAATGTAATTGCTGCCAGCGCCGCAACGGTAGTTTTGTGAAATAAGGTGCTGATAACAAAATTCTAGGTTTTCTCAAAACCTTTCAAATGATATGCCAAAAGAAGTAATGTTGTTTTTATTCTAGCGACTTTCGACTTAGTTTATGTCTCATTTTTCTAAAGCAAAATGATATGCTGTTTCACCGATACTATTACAAAAAAAGTATCGCAATTTCAACTATTCAGTATAAATATGTTCTCTGTTCTTTTTCCACACTTCGACAAATGTATCACCAACAAAAATTCCAAGTGACGTATAAATAAACAAATCAACTAATCGTAGACATCGTAAAATAGAAATAGCATGATGTTTTATTCGAACCTGTTGAGACCACAATAGAAAAATATTATTTGGGAAGATGAAATAGTATATCATTTTATTCCTAAAAGGTGAGACATAAAATAAGCCGAAATCGAAAATTATGATGATATGCAACATCCCGCCCCTGCACACTGAAGTCTCACTAAAAACAAACAACACCTGCACTGAAATTTCTCGAATATCGAGTGAATTATTTTAAAAAGCCTACTTTAAATTTTTGTTAGCTTGCCTTTTTATACTGAGCATAGACAGAATCACGATACAGATTTTTCAACAAAAGGTTAGCCCTAAAAAACTCTCCGAACCGCGTACCACTATTCCATCAAAACGGTGGGTTTTGTTATCCTTAGAAAAAATTTGCAGAACCCATATCAAAATTTGATTTAGAACCAAATTGAAAATTAAAGACAAGTTTTAGGCTCAAGAAGAAGTGGAGCCTAAAGTTTTTTTCAAAACTGACTGGAGCCCAAAAGCCTCTCTCGTTTAGTCTTTCTTAGATTATATCTATACGGTGTGGTCGCCTTCGTTTCATTGCTACTCCGAGAGATTTAAGAGTGTTCAGAGGAAAATATTTGGAAACTGTTAAAAACGGAATGTTACGGTAACCACCCGCAAAATTAATAATTATAGAAAAAAAACTATGAAACCGACATTGCCAATCCAAAATTTTAAAGTTGCGATCCAGTTACATAACAGATTGAAAATAACAATAATATTTCTTCCATTTATTTGGCCTCATTCTCACTCGTAAGATGTTTAAATTTTATTTGTCGATTAGATATAAATGATTTCATGCGCAAATTAAATTGGCTCGTATATTGCAAAGCAAATTGTTTCGTGGAAAATTCATGTATAAATAAATAAAATTAGGAAATCGATTTGTTTGATATGAAATCATCTATATAGGAAATTCGATTTAAAATTTTGTACATTTCCTCAAATTATTTATACAGACGTACAAACATACTTATAAACGCATCGCACTGAATCACATAAAACAATTTTCTTTGGCAAAATTTGCCATTTTCATTTGTGTAAAATAAATATTTACATTCGACAATTTCCAACCAATTTCCATTAATGTATTATTGGTCTAAAATGTTCGGAGGCTGCGGCGCAACAGACTAAAAATACATTCTGGTGTGTCTAAATATTTTCACATTTCCGCTTTATTCAAATACAAAAAGAAAAGAAAATCTTTTTTTCTATTTTTTTTTATTAATCTTCCTGTGTGCCAAACAACAACACACCACATTCAAAATAAGAAAATTTCGAAATTATTATTTATTTTCTTAACACGAAAACCACTTTAGTTCAAAATTTATGAGTTTCGGATACAGAATTGTGAAAATAAATTGGGTTTAAAATAAATTTTAAAAAATTAATCAATTTCATCGAAACTTATAAATACGATATAGTTACAAGTACCAAAACTATTTTTATAAATAGTGTTACTTCCGGAAAAAAATTGTTTGTACGTTATTTTGGACTACTGTGTGTGAGTTGTAAATTTTAGTAAACGGATTTTTCTAAGGCAACGCAATATCGACGTTAATCGAACATACGTGATACAATGTTTGTAATGTTGTTTTTGGCCAAATAATTTATTATTAATAATTTTATACTATAAATATTACTATATAAATAATTGATTTCATTTTAATAAAATCGTACATAACAATGTGCACGTGGTTGGTAGGGTATACGTGAATATATTTTTTAATATTATTAATGAATCGTAAAAAATATTTTTAAGTAAGTCAATCTGAATGTGAAAGGCAGAGGTATGCTTACTTTGGAAAAATTAATCGATTTTCATTGAGGTTTTATTAATTTTCAACGAATTATTTGTTTTGAGTGTGTTTATTTTAATTTTGAATACATGACATGTACATTGTACGGAGTCAATGAACATCTCATGATTTATACTAAGTGAGTTATTTGATTTTTGAAACTAAGCCCTATTATGTATGTGCCTAACGGCTAATATCATATTGTCACCGACCTCAAAACAAATAGTGGTGAAATTCCACACGCATTTGTGACGTCCTCGCTCAGTTCCGAAAACTGGCTTCATGTTAATTAATCAGGTAATGTTTCCTTGTGGCATTTTCGGGTTTAGTTTGCTACAGGCAGCCATGTTTTCTTTCCTAATCTTTGCATGTGTTTTAAAACTAAATAATGCTGATAAATATGCAACCTATGATCAGGAATGTTGACTAACATGACTTACGAATTGAAATCCGTTATCCTAGAGAAGTTCTGCATAATTTGAAATTAATCGGTGGTGCCATATGCCATACCCCCCGCCCCCTGCCTATTCTGTTTAAATTACGTAGGCTGATGGAAGACAATTTTTAGTTGCCTCGACGTTTACAGGATCAGTTTTAAATTTCACTACTTTATTCATCGACGTTTGGGGTGAGTTAACGCACACGACATGATTAGAAATCGATAAAGTAGGCGACCAAAACGATTCTATAATTGATATGTTAGTTTAACTTTGTTGCATTAAAATCCAGTTAGAGAACAGGGCGGTTCATATATTTTATTAATATTGGTACTAAAATACCTATCTACCTTAAAAATGAGCTAGTACCTTGTATTTGGGCACTAGAGAAACCTGAGCCAAAATCTCTGGGAAGGAGTGTTAATAGACATTTGTAACTCCAAGAACTGTTTCACTAAATGAGCTGTGCAACTATTAAAACGACCCTTCATACTCCTTTCTACAGATTACAACTCAGATAGTGGCTTGAGTAGCCGAATAAATCCCTTATCCGAGAATTAAAATATCAGCCCCTGGATTAGGGAAGAAGGTTAGGGTGAAGTGTTCACGAATTTTGTTCTATGAATCTCAAATAAACCTGTTACTATTAAATTCGACTAATTCGGAACTGTTAAATGGAAGGTAACGCCCTAAAGCTAAACCTTTAATTTTACAATTTAAAGGTATCGATAAAAATGATGATTGGGATCTTTTGGTCAGGATTGGTAATTAGTTTTCATCGTTTGGGCCCTTACGCAAAACAAAAAAACCTCAAAATTCCATGAGTCACAATCACAAAGCAAAGAAATATTTTTTATTTCATTTTTATAGTAAAATTTTATGGTTTTACATTTTGGCATAACCTAAAAATTTAACCGGAATATAAGAGATTACGCTACTCGCCGCAAGAACCCAGCACTATCACTAAAGAGAATTTATTTTGTTATGTAATTACCAGCGGACATTTTTTATTCATTATGTATCTCTTTTTCACTAAATAAGAGACATCTCAGCGGAATAAAATATTAAAAGTGATCCTTAAAATGGCAAATTGATTAATCTCCGAAGTAAAGGAACTCGGTAAATGAAATCTTAAAATTTAACAATATTCCTTCTTTCCGCCATTTCTTAACGAATTATGGTGAAATTTGAATAGTAGTATTGATCAGTAAAGTAAGTTTTAGATAAAATTGTAGGATCTTTTCATGCTGGACTAAAGTTGGCCATTTCATAACCAATCCTTATGAAAATTGGTTTCTAAATTGATTTTTGATTGAGATACAAATTTTAGATGAACAAATGGTATCTGTATATTCTACACAAATGGATTTTAAACAGGAGAGAACTCGACAATCTTCTAATTAATAATTGTAAAATTTGCATTGATTACTGGGATAAATCGGGCTAAATTTATTCATTAAAATTTTCAATGTAGTTTTATGATTTTCTGCGGCCATATACGTTATTTTCGGCCATATAAAGAGTTTTAGGGTTAACTTCATGTCTTTCACTTTAGATGCAATTCCTTGAAAAACATATTTTGTTATCCTTATGGTATATTCTAATTGGATTTGTTGTTAATTTCACAAAATGAAGTTCCCAAATAAGCAACGACCCTGATTTTACGGAAAAAATACAATTTTGAATTTGTTTTTTTCGTAATCTAAAATGACCCATTGGTGACCAAACGCTAAAATGTGTTGACCAATCGTTAACTAACGATTACCTAACGAAATTTAATGAAAACGGAATAATTTTCTTGCAATGCGGTGCTACCCGACTTTCTTTTACCTTGCATGTCAAATACGATACACTACACATTATCGACTACGACGCGTAAAATATACCTAAAGAAATTAGTCAGCATTTGATTCTCATGAAGCTCACTCGTCAAAATTCAATACAAAATTTTCATATCGACTTCCAAATTTTTAATATAGTGTCGTGTAGATAATATAGGCTCATTGGATTAAACGTGTGAAATTGAAAACATTGGTTCAGAATTAATATTTGTGAAGGGCACGATCAAAGAACTAGTGATAATTCAACAGTAGTTCAGCATAAATGAGTTTTTGAAAATTTAGGTTATTTCAAACCCGTATTTGGCAAGTGGTACCTAAGGAAGGACTAAAGCACTCCTAATTATTATGGTATAAGAACCTAGGAGAAAAATTCTGACTTGACCGTCCAGAAACCAAGAAATCTAATCAATTTACAAATCCACTAAAAATATCGTCTGTTACGTTGGAAATATTGGGGACACTGGTAACTTTAATATTGAACAAATTCTGCATGGGCCGCTAATTTTTCCATTTTTCTCGGCTGGAAAACATTCAATTGGACTTGCACCGATTGTTCAACATAATAAAAGCTGCTGTAGCCTAAGAGACAAGATTTCATTTCTAACTTTAACCTTCAACCAAGCCTCATTTGACTCAAATCCATCTAAAAATGGTTAAATAAAAATTTTGACTCTAACCAACCATTAACTTTAGCTCAATATCAATCCGATTCGACCTATTTTACGCCCAGTATATTAGCGAAGTCAGTAACGAAGTTAATCGCATTGCTGCACGGAGTTAATTGAACCACAGTGTTTAATGTATTTAGCCAACATTGGAATAACAGTTTAAATATGATGTTTGTCTTAAATTGCGAAATTCCCAAAAATCTATATAAATTTGTTTTGTTGTTGGTAGATATAAAATCATGAAATCAGTTTAGTCGAAATTGTATTAGACTGAGCTACCAAACTTTCAATCACCTTCGGACAGTGTTTATATTCAAACACAAATATTCAAATCTAATAGCGTATTCGAGACCCAGACACATAAATAACTTATTTGGTGCCAAAAAAGTTTTCACGATATAGACTAAACAAACCCGTTTTATCTCTGTCTGTCGCTCCGAACAGATTTGCGTATATACATGACAAAAACTTATCCATTTTCCAACACCATTCAAAAAACTCAAAAGTCGTTCATTTATAATTGAAACGAAAAAATTTATATTCATTCATAAATATCTATAAAAGAAATTATAGTTTTTTGCTGCCAAATCGTCATGAAAATAGCACACGCGCATTAAGAATAAAATTCATGAAAAACAATTCAAATAAATTAATTGTCGTCCATAATACAAACGACCGACCGACGCAAGAATTAGATAAACGAAAAACATAAACACAAAAAAATAAATAAATCTCTGCACACTTGAGTAGGAAAAATTAAAATTCATTTTCACATCATGATCATCATCGCGCGTCTGATCGTCATATGCACACGTAAGAATAATTAAAATTGGAGAACCGCACACCAGAAGCAAACGAAACAAAACAAACACGCTTTTCTTCTGAGTTAATTTTAAATGACCTTTCATATTTATTTATTTTAAAGAAAATGTAAGTCTTGCATATCTGGTTCTTCTAAAACGATTTGTTGCTGAATTTTTATAAACAATTTCGTTCTCTGTTTGGTTTAAAACAAATTTAAACATCTCGCGTATAAGATTAATTGAATTTACTTGTATATTATTAAATTACAGGTAGCCTATTTATAACGCGGTATGTTCGATAAAACCTTGAAATATTACTACCATTTTTTGATATTTTGGTAGTACTCTGAGAAATGACGGTTTATATGAAAGTTGGAAAAATAACCTTCGAACAATTGTTTTAAGAACATTAAGTAATTTGTTCCTTTTCGTAAAATGTCAGATTTAGATCATGTGTTAAAAATCAAAATTCGTGTCTTACGGTGTTTACCTGTGATTAATAATTGTATATAAAAGAATAGAACACTTTAGCGAAAAAAGATTCCAAAATGAGTGGGATTTCAACACTAACCAACGCACCCGCACCGAACAAAATTACTATATCAAATAATCAATTAATGTAATGTTAATAAATACTCAAGTATATTCGCACTAATTAAAATAAACATAGAGTACCGTGTAGGTGTTTTATATACTAATTTAAAAAAACACACACATTCTTATATAAATACACACACACACACACACATATAAATAAACAATAATTTTCACTACATACTAATAACTAAATTTTATTTTATTTCGTTTTTGTCTATATAGATTACAAAGCACTATGCGCAACATTATCGGAAGTACAAAATCTTGAAAATGGTACAATAATATTTGAAGAGGTTATTAATAATAAGCACCATATTAATAATAGTAATAATAATAGTCCCATTGAAGTACAATGTATTTATTTAGAACAACTATTGGGTAAGTAATCGATTTTTTGCTTGCTTTTATTATTACAGACCTCACATATTTATCTTCACGGATCTATCATTTAAGGCAAAATTTGGTTTTAACTTTAATGACTCTGTTATAACAACTGAACTGCCATCTGTGGTTGAAATATTAATTTATTAATTTAAATTGACTATGACAACCACACGGTCCTAAGACTTCCGACGGTTATTTATCACTACAATAAATTAATTTTGTTTTTCGGGGATGTATAGCACTATGACGTGTCAACGTGTGTGAAAGTGTTGTGGGGACGTTATTTTTCACAATTTTTTCTACAACTGCAAAACTTGGTGCACTCAAAAAAAAATATGATAAATACGTAATTGCATTTACCATATTATGATAATAATAAATTATTGTGATATTCCCTATCATACAGCGATATTCTTGATCATTCTTCTTCATCATAACAATGACGATCACTTGTGAAAAAAAAACTTTCACCGACTTCGATCATCATTGTTATGATGAAGAAGATGAAGAATGATGAATATCATTGTATGATAGGGAATATCACAATAAATTATTATCATAATATGGTAAATGCAATCATGTATTTATCATATTTTTTCTGAGTGTAAGGAAGGTTGTGCGAAAAGTTCCAAATATCTTTTTCCACATTTCTTAATTCCCAACAAAATGGCTAATTTGGGATTGATTATAAATTAAATAGAAAATTTAGACAGTCTTAACATTTCCGTGGTTAGAAAATTTTTGTTTGGCTCAAACAAATATAAATAAAAATTAAAAACTTAAAAATAGACTTACTAAGTTGTTTGACGGTTACACATTTAGAACCTCTAACAAGGTATCGAATGTATATCGAATATATAGTATCACGGTGAGGTGGACACATAACTTCGATTCTATATATTCCAAAGTGGCATTGAATATGAATTTAATATGAATATAAATACGCTTGACGCACAGAAAAGAGAAACATCCATTGAATTGCTCAGAGGCACCAATAAACCTAAACGTTTTAATGTTTGAATATTAAAGGGCGGATTTTTAAATACGGAGGTGATTGGGATGAGTGAGGCCTGTTGGCCTGTTAGGAAAAATTTGAACTAAAGTCAGTAATCGATTACGTTGCGATCTGGGTTTAAATACTTTTAAGACTCGGGGTGTGTCTCTTTTCGAAACTTTTTTCGGCTCGAACAATTTTACATTTTACAATTTTACATAATAAGCAACTCTGGAGCAAACCCAGGCCTTTTTTTAAACTATTTTCACTCATAAATTTTTGTAAAAATTAAAATGATGATAAATTCTAGACGTAAATTCTTGACATGACTGCTTTACTATAATATTTTCAGTTATAGTCCTTGGCCAATTTGGAAGTGGGTACAGGATTTCTCAAGTAATTGTCTGGCCTTACTCAATAATTACCTTAAATAACGATGTTCAAGCATAAATCACACAAAGTATGAAAGTATGATTGATATCAGACTAGAACATCACACTTGAAACCACACAACCGAACATCAGCATCGCACCTATATCACTCTATGCTAAATATTGAAAGCTGTCAGCGAAAAATCTTGTGATTTTGTAAGAAATAATTAAAGTTAAATTCTGGTAATAATTCTCGTTTAATAATACCAGTTTCCTTGTTATATAATGAACGAATTCTTAAGTTTCCAAGCAATATGCATTAGTTTTTTAAAACCACATCAACCAAAAGAAAATCTGCGGGGCTCCCGGTTCTTGAGAAGCATAACCACCCCGCCATGTAGTCTATTTTAATTTTTGGCAGGAACCAGTACGATATACTCTTCGGAATCATAAAATGCCAGCAGGAACTAGTGTTTTCCCAGTCAGAACTATTTGGGGCTCACGCAATGAGTAAAATGTATTTGAATGTTTCTGAAATATTTAAGGTTTCTGATGAAATTATGAAACCATAGCCGGAACAACAAAGTGAGTTTTATCCATCGGGATCATTGTACACAAGCACATTTCGTTCGAGGTCATTGTGACTATATTAAATTTCAGCCAACGCCGATTAACTTCCAGCTTAACATTATAGTAGAGTTAACGCTGATAAACACTTGTCATAGAACGGATCATGCATAATGAGCAATAATACCAATTATTGCTGCTGATTTCATATTGTGTCGGCCAGTTCGGTTCCAAATTGGACTGAAAAATCAGATTGTGCGCAATGATGCATAATGCATCGTACTTACAAAATAAAAAAAATTCCGATGATTGTAAAATAACAACCTGTGAGTGTGACTAGTAGCGAAATTTCTTATTTTCCGCTATCTGATACAGCATTTTTAATGCAGAGCTGGATTTCCGCGCAGATTCACTTTTCTAAAAACCATCTAAGATTATTTCAAGGTCAGTTTTTGAGATTGAATTCACGAACATTTTGAAGAAAAGAGTTTTATAGCAAAGAAAAATTTATCGGTTGTTTTGAATTTAATAATTTAATTTAGCTCGCTTGGTTGGTTCATAAAATATAGATCTTGGAATGTATCCACAAATAGATTTTTTCGTATATAATCGTTTTTTATATCTCAATTATATAAGAACAATTTATTATTATGACATATTTAGGATTAAAGTAATAATAAGCGCATTGGGAAAAACTGTTAAATCTAAAAATAACATAAATTCTGAAATTACTCTATACACAAATCCAAAAAATAACAAGAAAATCTAATTCATCCATCTGGAATTTAATTAAATTGTGGCGCCAATTGGGCCGCCAAAAAACATCAATTTTCACAATTCAGTTCAGACGAACGCATTATATATTTTTGTTGCCAGTCCATAATTTGGGTGTTACACACCTGCCCCTCTCTTGCCTTAATTATAAAAATTAATATTTTAAATGCATTTTTCATCATATATTTATGAATTCTTAAGAAAGCGCGCGCATCAATCTTTCACATATTTGTTCCCACATAAAATATTTTCGAACCGCAAAATATGTCAACGTGTAGACCGCGCGGACAGTAAATCGTTATTAAAAGCCAAACAGTACATAATATTTCATACAGTTAGGTATACATTTCTATGAAATTTCGGATAAAATCAAAGATTTTTTTGCATAGTTTCATAAAACGTTGTGGTTTTGTTTTTATGATTATGTGCTTGGAATTGATAATTTTCGCGTTTGTTTGGATTTAAATTTCGCGACAAAAATACAATACACTTTTAAAATATTATGCAAATTTAATAAATCAAATGCTTTTATGCATTTTAGAATCCATTTATGAATTTATAGATTTGAATGCATATTACCTGCTATACTTATACAGTGGGCATTCATATATAATGTACATGTCATATACCCACGCTTCATGAAACGCGAAGTTCAATATACACATATGATATTTATGTACATTTGGGTGGCCATCAATCATTGTATTATTATATAATATATATTATTATATAAATATTATTAATACACAACATATAACCTTGGAACATGTGGCGTGGCACAATCTGTTCGCGAGCGAGTTCAAGTAGAGATATACGCGTACATTTAAATATATTGAACATCTGTGGCTGAAATGGCGATGATATATTATTATGATACACGAGATCAAATTATTATTGCGACAAAGCAAATAAACAAATTGATTTTTAAAATCTAGAACACAAATATTTTCGACTCGTGATGCGGAAAATCGATGGCCAAAATACATGATCGAAGCGTAATTATCGCACACGTAACGTATAATCTAATAAAGTAATAAACAATATTAGGTACCTAACTATATAACTATTTGTTGTTTAATATTTTGTGACCTTGATTATTCAGCCTTGTATTACAAATTGCTTAATAGTTTCTAGCTCGCGCATTAACTTAATAACACTTACGAATTATAATAATGGATGGGACGATTCAAGAATATTGTGGTGTGATGAATATTAATTATTTCGTTATTTAAGACAAAAATTAAGTTCACATATATAGCGTCTTATTTTAGACACATGTTTAGAATTTTATTCTAAAAACCAAATATACCGAAAGGGTGTCTTATAGCACATAATCAAAATTTTGACAATTTTTTGCGAATTCTATTTTAAGATGCGCGCAAATTTTCCATATGGAACATACGAAAACAATATAAATTCCGCATCTTAATATTTTTTACCAGTTTATGTATGAAGACGTATTTTCATGTCAAATTTTAATGTTCTTTCTATTCGCGAATATATACGCACATAATAGACATAACATACATAAATAGTTTTGGAAATCGTAAATAATCTGGAATTTAAAATAAAGTTACAGCTGTCTTGAGTCATTATTACGTTTCTAATATCCTAGACAACAAAGATGTTATCTAAAATCATAGAAAATAGAGCCGGACGGTAGTTAAGTTCACTTAAGCTCAAAATATTTTTCCGTTCCAGGGTGGGTTTCCAAAATTCTAAGAGAACTTAACGCAAACAAAGCTATTGAATCTGACGGAATTCCAGCAATTCTACCGGTTTCAAAAAGATGATAAAGCATCTCCTACAAACTACAGTTGGATTTCGTTTTTATATGTTTGGTCGAAAGTATCAAGAACTTAGATGTCCTATAGACTGCCAAGAGGCGTATATTCTTCTTTTCGATTTTCAATACGAATTTCGGCGCACTGCCGGAAGCGATGTATTGAAAATTTTAGAGAATCTAGCGTTCTATCTTTGGATATTTCAAAAGCATTTGATAGAGTTTATCTTGTTTCATAAGCAAACTTCATTTGCTGAATTTACGTTCCTCTCACATTGAATGGATAGTAAATTATGAACTACTTTCCTCAACAGCTTGCGACATTCATTCATTTGCTGATGACTTCTACTCACTTACTAGATCTATATATTATGGAGTTTAAATCTTTTGTCTGGGGTGGAGCTATAAATCAGGAAATGGATGGAATGTCTTAATATAATTCAGAATAGAATCGTTCGTATGATAAACGACGTGCCCATTGCATTATCCCTCGATACTTTAGACCACAAACGTAATGATCTCCTACAAACTACAGTTGGATTTCGTTTTTATATGTTTGGTCGAAAGTATCAAGAACTTAGATGTCCTATAGACTGCCAAGAGGCGTATATTCTTCTTTTCGATTTTCAATACGAATTTTGGCGCACTGCCGGAAGCGATGTATTGAAAATTTTAGAGAATCTAGCGTTCTATCTTTGGATATTTCAAAAGCATTTGATAGAGTTTATCTTGTTTCATAAGCAAACTTCATTTGCTGAATTTACGTTCCTCTCACATTGAATGGATAGTAAATTATGAACTACTTTCCTCAACAGCTTGCGACATTCATTCATTTGCTGATGACTTCTACTCACTTACTAGATCTATATATTATGGAGTTTAAATCTTTTGTCTGGGGTGGAGCTATAAATCAGGAAATGGATGGAATGTCTTAATATAATTCAGAATAGAATCGTTCGTATGATAAACGACGTGCCCATTGCATTATCCCTCGATACTTTAGACCACAAACGTAATGTTGGTTCTCATACTGTATTTTGCAAACTTTATTATGGTAGATGTTCTTCTGAAACTAACGCTAATTCCATCCTCTAATTTCTTTTGTTAGTAAGGGCAATACTCGTTTCAGTTCTAGAGAGCATAGATTTGCTTTAAAATCTTTCTATTATAGAACCCAAGATTTTAAATAACGCTTTTTAACCAGAGTGATCTAGTGCTAGAGACCTAGATACGGAACCAGTTAGACATCGCCGTATTTGCCGAAACCTTTAATTATCAACACTTCAGAAAATGTAAGTTCCGAAAAATCAGTTTCTAATTTAATGTATGTATTATTCAATTCATATTCAATTCACGCATCCCGATAATGAATTGTTGAAGTCAGTGGTTTATAGCTATTTTGCAGAGCTTGACGTTTCTCACATTAAACTGGGTATCGAAGTTATTGAACATTGTCGTATATTTAAAAAGGACATCTTTCCGAAATTTTCTGTGTTTTCTCTATCAAGTCGGGTACTTCTGAGACTAGCGCCGTACTTAGCCAGTCATTACTAAGCTAGTGGCAAATTGTTTGATTGATAAGCCTGCCGGAAATATTTTTTTGAGTACCGGCCAGGTTTACTAGCTAATTACAAGTTCAGAGTTCTCGTCGCAGTTTTTAAGCATCTCGGCTATTTTGAACTTCATTATTATGACACTATGAAATACCAAACTTCATCATCAGTATAATTTGCTTTTTAAAACTTCTTTTGTCACTTTCTCTCTATGACAATCACATTCCATCTAGGAATTTTTCTCGTCCTCGACTCAATATGGCAACCATTCTATAATCTGAAGTTGTCAGTGTTCTAGGTTTCGAACCAATACCTTGTACTGCTGGTACATTATCCAGAAGCCAGGAGACTTATTCTCAGTTATTTTCCATCAGAGGGCTAAGTGGCCCGAATGGCTCGGTATATCACGCGTGCCCCTTAGAATCATAAAAGCCGTTAAGATGTACAAAATAGTACAACAAATTTCGGTGCAGAAGGGTGAATCATTTCAGGGATATAGGATTCTCATTTCATATATTTCTGACCAGTATAACAGTTTCCTCATTTTATTATTACGTTCTTATCACAATCTTATTCGGTACTTCAACTGAAACCCCATTTTTATCGTCAGTTCCAACTTAATCGGTTGATAAATGGTAATCCCATCTAATTGGTAAATCCTAATCGGCAGGTCCACGACAATTGGAACCCAAGTTCCATCCTAATTGATTTACAAATAGCTCAAATTCTAAATTGTCAGTTACCCAGAGTCACGTCAAGAAACGTATAAAATATGGCCGTATTATTACAGAAATATCTAAGTTTCATTTAAATTACCGGCACAAAACTATGCCACATGGTGCAAAATGACGCAATATGGGTGCATTGCATGCAACAAGCTGAAGAACTCTTCTTACCAATTTTTTACTAAAAAAATTCAATGAAAGTAGTTTTAAGAAAGCTCCGAGTTACTGGTACTCGAAACCCCATTTCCTTCCTATTACTCACCATTTTATCAAATTAGAGCATAGCGAGAAATATTTTAAAAAAGTAACACGGGCTCCATCGTTCAACTCTTTAAACGAATCCTTTGTCGTAATCGCTTCCTGGCACTTAAAAAAACACTCATTACTCATTACTCATTTTTATTATAGTTTCAGTTGGAAAGTCTTAAAAATGACCAAGAAAATCCCCTCTCCAGAGAGTTGCTTATTAAACTTGTTCGAGCTGAAATAGTTTCGAATAGAGACACATCCCGAATTTTAAAAGTATTTAAAGTGAGATCGCAATGGAACTGAAAACTTTATAAAACTTTAAAACTTAAAAATTCGAAGTCGAAATGTAAATTTATAAAAATCCTGCATCAAACACAGTTTTACAAATTCAAAATTACTTGAAATAGACCTTAAATTATTTTAATCGAAGCAGACCCCTCCCCCCTCCCTCCATTTGCTCCTCTTTTAAGGCCGGATTCATACTTCTTCGTTCATTCATTCAAATAATTTTTTCGACCAACCATCTCTTGTGAAAAAAATCATCGTCATTTTGGAGCAATATGATTGGTCGAAAAAATTGTTCGGATGAATGAACGAAGAAGTATGCATTCGGCCTAAAATGAAAAAATCTGATTATCAATGATAACACGGAACATATTCGGAAATACTCTTCAAACAATAACCGGCAACGATGGTAGCAAGGTTACATTTTGTCATTCAGAAGGAACACGAAGTAAATTTTAATAATGGTAACCACCTTAACGTTTCAAATTGTGTGGATGAAACTTATTTAAATATGAAAAAAGCGACACTATGGAGAAATGTGCTCCTGAATGAATGCTTTAAAAGTAAACGTTCTAAACCTCGTAGTCACCAAACTTACATAATATGTTTCCTATTAGTAATGACCTTCCTATTTATGAAGAAATAAGTTAATTGAATTATGCATAACTTATCCAAAAATATTGACGTAATGTGCAATTACGCAAATATAAATGACGATTACACCAGCAGATACGATTTCAAATATAGATCTGATGAAATAATTTCTGAAATTAATCAGCAGAAAATCGAAACATTAACAAATAATATATTTTAAATTAATATTGGTTTTTTAATAAATTTAATTTTTTTCCTAATTTTTCATTTCAGCTGGCAAAGAAAAATCAGATTTTGCTGGTACTGGTAATATTTATATTGAGGAATCATCGGCAACGAGTCGAGCATAAAAGCAACAATTTAACTAAACCAACTGGATGAACCGAAACCGCCTGCAATATTTTATAAAATTTTAATTTAATTTAAAATATTTTTTGATTATTGTTAAATTGAGAACAATAATTGCGAATTTTCAAGTAAACACACACACACAAAATGCACAAAATGCGAAATGTTTGGAAAAATGAAAGTGTTTGATGAAAAACATTTGTTATATGTATAAATGTACATTATTTGTACATGACCTGCTTCTTGCATTGTACTATGTATATGACCCGGAACTAATCGCCGAGTTTAACAAAAAATTATCAAAATGATTGATCCGATAAAAAGCAATACTTATCGAATTGTAGATGGTTGTAAACTACAATTTTGGAATCAAGTACTTGACACACGTTTACACATAATATATTTTAAGTATTAATTGTAAATAAATTAAAAACACAACAAAATTAATTTTTTTTAATTATTTACACTGTATTATATTGTAAATTGTTATATATTTTTAATAATTATTTTATCCGCTATATATTATAAATCCGAACTCAAACTAAAGGTGTTTTATTTCATTGCGGTATGGAGGCCGCACAAGCCAATCTACTTGAGGCCGGTAAGTTCTTGGATTTATTTATTTTTATAGTTGGAGCTGTTCGGCATTTTAGAATCCCAGCATCATGATATTCATTGGGTTTACATGGCTTTCCCACCTGGTTTTTTTGATAGGATTATCTTTGTGACACAGCCGCAACAATGGCCATCCCAAATAAAATCACACTTAGCAATAAATTTAGCGTTAACATTTTTATTTAGTATATATACGATACACGAGCATATATGTGTTTGAATATCAATCGGGAAGTTAAAATTTATATATCAAAATATTATTTATTTAAGTTAATCATAATACTTTGAGGAGGTAAATAAACCGTGCAAGCATTCGATGAAAATTAATACATTTTGCTCATAATTGCTAGTATAAGCAAATTATATATTATTGTTGTTCAAATATTATTCATTTATAGTATACGCGAAAATGCACATTTTAGTAACTCTATACGCAAAAAAAATAATTTCGACACCTTTCTAAAAATTTAGCTGACTTGAGTCACGTTAAAATGATGATTATTCTCTGTAATGTAACTAAACATTTAAATGAATCCTAGAATTATTAAATGTGTGACTCCTTTTACTGTCTCATTCTTAGTATTGTATCAATTATAAAATTCAACTTCAAGTATAGTATTTTATGACTAAATTAGGGGATTTAGTGTTGTAAGCGGAATCAGATTCTATAACGGTATTTACAATCCAGGGATACGAACTGAATTTTACAGGGCAAATTTGTAACAATACATTATACACGGTTGAATACTTTTATTAAAATCGTCGATCGATTCATCAGACGACCAGGGGCGGTATGTTGTACCATCACCAAAAATTGCACGAGTGTAATTTCACAACTGTTCAACTTAAAGAACTTATTGAAGAAGAAAAATAATATGGAATTATCGACAAACATAACCTTTATGTGCTTGCCACATTTATTGTGGCAATTGGCGCATTTATGTGCTTGCCACATTACAAGTTTCTAAGCAGAGCTGCTTTGAAATTTGTGCAATATGTTGCCTCATTCGCTTGCAATCAAGGTTCGATCAAAAAATGTGACCGGATTTCAAAATACGAAATTTTCAATAACTGAGCTTTCCACATGTAACCTACCGTTAGTTTGTATTTGATAGATTAATCCATTCATTAGAAATTGATTTGTCAATCGCCATCAATACATCTCCGCCCAATTTTTTGTTGGTTGCTAGTGGCAAGCGATCTCATCTATGCATCATATATTGGGATGGAAAGAATTTGGAGCTGCAGAAAATAAATAGAAAAACTAACATTCTGCGACACCGAATCGACACAGGAAAATCAACTCCAATCAACTCGAATTACGTAATTACCAAAATGGAACAAGTCGGGGTGGTAGAACAATTTGGCAGTGGAAACAGGTGCAGTGTAAGTAATGATATGTACGTGTGTGGATGTGGGCTTTTTACTTTTATTTGTGATCTATTACAAATATTTTTATTACTTAATAGGATGACATGTTACATGAATCATGTAACAATTTCAGGATTTACAAACAACACAGAATGCGTCGACAGCTTCTCTAATTAGAGTTTCCACGGTTAGTCTCTATTTTAATGAGCTACGTAAAATTTCCTTTGCATCATATATTTTATCACATTTTATTAAATAAATAAATAATTTTGTAAATCTTAAATATAAAAATTCTAAAACACATTATTCTTTTACATAATTATTTACACTGCTGTGCAAAACCGTAAATTAATGTATGAGCTAAAATTATGCATATACATAAAAATTCAAACGTTTCCAAAATGCTAAAGTTTTTAACTTTATCCTTAAATGACTATTAAATCAAATGGGGCACCCTCGCCACTATAAACGGTTCATTGGTAGATAATAGTAGTCAAACGATTTATGGGACCTTTGGCATTTTTTCAACCGTATATTGTACACCTCATTCGGCTTGCATGGCCAAATTCGTTTTAATGGTACGTTCCGGTATATATCATTTCTGAGATCTTCTTGCGCAAATTCTGGTGCAGCTGCCGCGAACACGAATCCACTTATAATTAAGCACAACAATATGTTTACTAAGTCCTTTAACATTTTCATTATATTCACTGCTTCAATATTTATTATTACTTTTAACAATATTTAATTTTATTTAATTTTGGCACTTTGATTTTATTTTTATTTTTAAACTTTAACTTGTGCGTTATTCTCGTGCAATTTGTAAATATTTTATGTTTTGTTATCCATTCGGAAGTTTCAATTTATATCAAAAAAATTGTTTGAACAATATTGAATCATACTTTGTGAGGTAAACAACGGAAATATTCGAAATAGTTGAAGTTGTAAATACAATAATGTAGTTCGTAATTGGTAGCATAAATAAATCATCCAAATAATGGATTATACAAATATTATTCATTTAAACGAAAATCCAGAATTGTTATAAAGACATAATCAAACCACGTTTTCACGTTTTGTGTGAAATATGAATATTGTAATTTACGTTTAGTATGTCGCAATAAAAATGAGGAACGTTAATCATCTTAAATACTTAGGATTCAATTAAAACGTTAATGTTACAGGTACACAAAGTCAACCAAAAGACTATAAAGGCAATAAAGGTAAACTAATCAGGTAAAATGCTACTGTGCCAAGTTTAACAGTGTAGCCTTTATTTAACTAGGTGCGGCTTTTTTGTTAACTGACTTAAAATATTTCGATGTGGATACTATCAGATCGATTTTAACGTGTTATATATTAGTTATATGTCCGCGTCCATTTTCAGAATTTCAGATTTTCAAGCCATAGTAATTACGGCTTTGTCCTTAATATTTTTTTTTTCTAACACGGACGGATTTGCCCTTAAAATTTCATAAATAGGACATACGAGGTTTCTAGTTTCACTTTAGTTTAACATCTGTGATAAGTTACTCGGCTAAATGATTTATAACGCTCCTAAGTAGTAATACGGGAATTTTGAGAACTATTTTCCTTTTTTATTGATTTTTTAATATCTTTACTTTAGGAAAACAATAACTATGGAGTAGTAATCAAAACTATCGCAAAATCAATAGAGGACTTCACAGATGTTGGGGACCGAAAAATGGTTGGCCGCTATTGGTCCATAGTTTATAACGGTCTAAGGTCAGAAACCTAATTTGTTGGGAACCTGCCTATCCTGGGTAACTACTTTGTAGTAATGTAATACCTCAATACTGTTCCTCTTAATCAAACTATAAATTTATATATATATATATATATATATATATATATATATATATATATATATATATATATATATCTGTGGCTATTTGGCATAAAACGAATTAAAAGAATATATATTACATCAAACCATTTTTACACGAGGTTAACTCAAGAACTGTGACACTGAGAATAAAAAACTCGAAAAAGTACGAATTTGACAATAGAAAATGTTTGCTCTCGTTTAACTCTAAATAAGTACAGTTCAACCGCTCATCCAAAAACCAAATAATCTAAAATGTAGCCATACCACTGCTGAATGCAACGACACTTTGCGCCTCTTGACAAAACGTGCAGATAAAAATATCACTCTGTCTGTTCTAGCAACCTTGAAATGCAACCTGGGTAATGTTTGAATTAGTTCCTTCCGGATGACTGGCATTATAGTGTTGTTCGTTACTTCTAAAGGCAATCCGTCAGATTCATTGATGGGTAAGAATGCAGTCGTTACTTGAATAGTTCAGTTTCGGAGACTCAATATGTTTGTCGAGATCATTTTAAAAAAATATATATTTTGGGTGTATAACTTAGTTTTTTGGATTTTCTAAGAGATGGCGTTAGGCGTAACTTTAGTAAAAAACATTTCTTTACTATGACACCTACGGCATTTTAAAGTTTTGACATTCCACATTAAAATTTAGTTTGTCGTTCGTTATTCGTAAAAGCATAAATAACATATTTTTTAATCCCGTTTAAACTTCTCGAATTTCGAACCAACAAAACAGCATTTGGGGGGAGCATTACATTTTTGCTTTAATCAAAACAAAAAAGCTGCTGAAACTTTTCGTTTGCTTCAAGAAACTTATGGTGAACATGCACCAAATCAACAGACTTGCAAAAACAGGTTTAAACGATTCAAAAGTGGTGATTTTGATGTCAGTGATAAAGAACGTTCTGGTCAACCAAAAAATTCGAAGATGAAGTATTGAAAGCATTATTGAAGGAAAACTCAGCTCAAACATAAAAAGAACTTGCAGAACAGTTAAATGTCACTCAAGCAACCATAAGCAAACGTTTGCATACCATGAAAATTATTCAAAAATAATGAAAATGGGTACCACATGGCTGAAGCCAACATTGAAAATCGTTTAATGGTTTGCAATTCTTTGCTTACAAGACACCGAAAATGGCTTCGGGTCTCAAATTGTAACTGGCGATGAAAAATGGATCTACTACAATAAACCTAAACGCAAAAAATCATGGGTTCATCCACGCGAACCATCTACATCAACAGCAAAACCAAACATTCATGGAAGTAAGGTTATGTTGTGCATTTGGTAGAATCAGAAAGGAGTGGTGTACTATGTATGAGCTGCTAAAATCGAACGAAATTATTACTGGTGAACATGACCAACAGCAATCGATAGATTTGAACCATGCATTGAACGAAAACCGTCCGATTCAAGCCAACAAATAGCGTAAAGTGATTTTGCTGTCGCAAAACAAGTAAACAATACGCTGGAAGTACTTAAATGGGAAATTCTACCACATACTCCCTATTCACCAGACTGTATCCCATTAGATTATATTTGTTCCAATCAATGCAAAGCGATCTTCAAGACCAGCACTTCGAAAAACCACGAAAAAATAAAAAAATGGCTCAACGAATGGATCGCATCAAAAGACAAACAATTTTTTTTTTCAATGAAATTCATAAATTGCCAGTAAGATGGTCGAAAGTCATATATAACGATAGAAAATATTTTGATTAAAATAAAATTTACCATTTCTTAGTTTTTTCTGCAAAAAAAATACAAGAAACTAAGTTATAAGTTATACACCCAATATTTCTGGGACAGGGATCCAGTGCATGGCGTATGAATAAATCTGCATTTTATGGTGCCGGTGAATGCTAGATGAATCACTCAGTAACCTACTTTGTGTACATTTGGTTGATCATAATTTCGGATTGCCTCAACTTTTTCTGCCAACGGTACGATTCTCTTTGTTGTGACGAGGTGGTCCAGAAACGTTTACTCTGTTTTTACCCAAATTACACTTTGCGATATCTATACTAAGTTGGTATTATTGAAATCGATTAATTACGATTTGTAATTGCAGTGTGTGCTCCTCTAAAGATGTTGTTGCGATCGCAATGTCTCGATATACGGAAACACGATACACACATTTAATAGTTGAAGAACTTCCCTAATCAGTCGTTGTTGTGTGTACACAAACACAAAAATGCCAAAGAAGGCTCAACCTGATTATTAGTCCGCATTGTACACAAAATTGCGGGTACAGATCGCTTGACAAAACATTATTACGAAAAGCTTAGTAATAATTTTTGGATCGTTGAAAGAATAACCACCGTACTGTAATGCGAATGGGTAACCATCCCATTAATTCTTTAAGTTGATGAACTGCCTAAAATTGATGTTGGCAGTTTGGATTTCAAAATAATTGTATTTTAAAATTGCACTGAAATCATTGTTGGTTAGTAACTTAGTAAGTACCCCGTAAATCGGCTTTGCGAAAGTTAAAACATTTAGAACCCTCAGAATCTTCGTTAACAGAATTATTCTTGCTATCGCTGATTTAAAACAATCGTGCATCTTTACGCAAAACATTAAAATTTTGGAGGTGTGCTCATCACAATCACTTATAGGTAGTCGAGGTAAAACCACGTTTAGCAATAAACTTAGTAAATATTTTACCATTTTTATTTGTAATCTTAACGTTATACGCACACAATTTGTAAATATATTAGATGTGTGGTTGCCGATCAGGAAGTGTCTATTTTTAACAAACAGTTATTTATTTATTCCGTAATCATACGCTTTCGGTAAACCTCAATAATTTAGTAGACATATTCTAAATAGCTCGATTTTGTAAATATCACAGCTCTAATTAATTGTACCAATAAATCAATCATACATTTTATACAAATATTATTGGTTTACGCGAAGGTCTATGCATATTTTATATTAAAGCGTAAATCTAAAATTTATAAGTGTGTTATTTTACTTTCGAGACGTTTCCCACTACGTTAAATTGAAATTTAGTGAGTGTTGTCGTTGGTCAGGTAGTCAAACGAAACGGTCATAACCAAACATAAATATTATTATTGATTATATTTTATGATATGGTTCTCTAATAAATTAAAATTTTAAATTGGTGAACAGAAGGAGGGTAATATTAACAATGGACCACACGAATTGCCTTTCTACATAAGGCATAATTTAGGTAATTTTCGATATAGCCCCGAAATGGAAAGGAATCCAATATACTGCAACAATGAAGTTGATTTAAAATACCTCGGTAACACGTGTAAAACAGGCTCAGAAACATGCACAGTACAACTTCCGTAAAATGATCATGTTCTGGAAAACCACCAACCAAAAACAACCAAGTTCAGAAAGTGTAAAGCCTGACCGAATTTGGCTGACATTGGTAAAGCAAAGTGATATGAAAAACCTGAATATACAGAACAATACAGATGGGCAAGGTTAGTAAAAATATTCTGATTAATAAAATCAAAACAATTATGCATTATAACTATGTACATATGCATATTTACATATTATTTTATTTACTAAACATATTTTACAAGTTTTTGTCGCAGGCAACACTGCATGGCTTCTCTAGGAGTTTTAAATTCCGCACAAAATCGTTATTGCACATAATACCGTCTACATCTTTGCGTACGTGGATCATATACTTCTCCTCTTCTGCATGCTCTTAGCCTGGCTACTAGGACGTTTCGATCCCCATTCACCTTTGCGTAGGTTTGGCCATTTTGAGGCGCAGCCGAAACAATCAACAACGCAATTACAAACACGCACAACAACAGTTTTAATATCTTTTTTAACATTATTTTTTATTAGTTAGTTTTTATTAGTTTTATTATTTTTTATTACACGATCAGAGACTCTATTTATATGGAATTTTTTTTACATATGCCTCCATATTTATGCCATGATCACCATGTTTTGAGGGCGCCTATATAATAATTGAATATGCTAACAAATAATTTTGAAAATAAATACTCGTAAGTTGATTATTGGTAGCGTAATCAATCGAAACTACTTTGTACTCAAATATAGATTATGTAAGAAGACACATTAATTTAGATATTTGCTAATGGTCTCAACAACTCTTTGTCGCCCAAAAACAGCATTCTGCAAAATATTTTTAGTGGCATTTCATTTGACCAAGGTATTAAAATTGGTATTTACTTCAATTTTTGGTCAAAAGAAGCAACCAATGAATTCCCGTGATTTGTTATTGGAAGTTGGTGGTGTTTGACATTTGCGAATTTGCGATATGGTTTGACGTAAAGTGTTTGACAATTGCGATTTTTTTTTTTTGTATGAGACCATTATAATCAATACCCAATGCCACAATTATAAAAAATTAATTTGGAAAACTCTAGTGACAAGGACAGTATCTAAAAAATAGAATTAGAAGCAAATCCATTGAAATTGAAGAATACAACAAACACATATCCGGTGTCGATAGACAAGATCAGCTGAAGTCTCATGACTTCGAAAAACTATTAGATTAGAACTTAAGAAAGTATAATCTTTCATATTATGGATGCATGTATGTATGTATTCAATTATGTAGTACTTTACGAGTCCATATTTTTGAAATGTAGAATTGTTCCATAAATTCAAATGGGAGGTCACCACCGCAATTGCAGTGGTTTGCGCAAAATTCACGATTATAGAATCATCCATAAACAATTTATTAGAAAATGCTTCAATAATTTAAATTACCTTCAGAATTGTATTAAATTATAAGCCCCAAATTCCAAAGGAATAACTGCAATATTATACCACTTCTTTCACCGCCTTAAGTGGTTTACTTAATCTATCCTTAAATAATTAGTAATTAAATATTTTAATTTCAAGTGGATTACTAAACTAATTGGTTTAGACTGACTACCCAAAAAACAAGAGCAAAAACCAAACATAAAACGGTAACGTAAATTTAATGAACTAAACCGACGATACCTGTGGCACTATTCTGGTAATTCCCTGGGAATAGGGAATTGGGGAAAGATTTTATATGCAATTTCTATTTAAAATGTTTTTTCCGGCCTACTGAGGAGAAAAGTTTGATGTAATATTTATAAATTGGGAATAATTTTTGAATATTTTTTCCATATATAAATTGGTAGGGAAAATTATTCCCAATTTAACTTTGTTTTCAAAAAAATTAACACTAGCATTTTACCTCAGTATGCCAGAAAAAAACATTTTAAATAGAAATTACATATAAAATCTTTCCCCAATTCACTATTCCCAAGGAATTACCAGAATAGTGCCACAGAGCACAAAAATTAACTAATGCTGTCTATTATGGTTCTCACATCACCTCACCAAGCTACTCACCTCCCCAATCCAAAACGTGTGAATTAAATAGATTTTTGTATCATGGCTTTTACATCGAGGTGAGATTATCAAGACATATATTGGCCAGAATAATCCAAAATTTCATATGAGATGTGTTTGTTTATTATGACAATTTCCATTAGTTGTTAAGTGGGTAATATTGTAATTTTAACGTTTTGGACATACATTTTTCACAATATTGACGTTTCGTGTGTTTTTCTTTAGAAATTTTTATTTTGTGCTAGGATTATGTTTTTATTATACAATTTCATAAAATGAAATCCTATATAAAAATTATTATGAAAAAAATGTTACGTTTTTCTGCCATCCATCTTGATTTTATTTGTCAAAAAATTACAATGAACTCACCACACCAGTATATTGTCGGTCGAGTATATTTGACACTAGAGTCACCTCACTGCGACAAATAATAATATCAAATATTTCAAAATGGTGAGTTTAAATCACCATAATGACTTATTTCTCGATGAGTTGAGGTGAGGTGACCATAATAGGGGCATATTATTACAGAATATGAGCTATCAGTCGATGATCTTTTAATTTTAGGCGATATAATAAGGGCACATCCCCAAAATAATATATTTATGTTGAAATCGGTAGCAATTCTTGTAACTCCTTAATTGAAACGCAACTTGTTTGAAAAAAAAACATTTTCTTTTTATTGCTTTATTTGTTCTCATTCATGATCATTTATTTAAAAAATCTTATCCCTATCAATTAAAAGTAAAATTTGAGTTTCTACACAGAAAAGTAATCAACAATTTTCTGGGTCGGCGATCGATCGTCGTATGAGAAAGACGCGTTTTTGTCTTTCTCTATATAGAAAATTGAAACTTAAATTTTTTTTTCTGTTTTAAATAAATAAATAAATAATATTTTATATATAAAAGTTATTAAAATTAAATATTAAATATATAATATAAAGTGTTAATAAATTGGTGTTAGTAAATCGAAACGTGAATTAACGTGAAAGTGTCTAGGTTGTTATGACGGGTTGTTTTGTTATTTGTGTGACGCACTGACGCAGCAATGGAGAACGCATCACAAGCTAAGTGCTTTTGTGTTTCATATTTTTATTTATACTTTGTTTAGTTTATATTTTGTTTAATTTTTATTTTTTTTGTAAAAAATTTATATAAATTTTAATTTTATTAATGTAAATATTTTTTTAATATACGCATTTGTGATATGTCGTATGGTTTACGATTGTGTGTGTGTATGGATATATGTACGTACATTCACGTAGTTTAGTTTAGTCAAATAAGACAAAAAGGATGAAAATAAAAATACTCTTCTGTTGCTTGTCATTCATTTTCCGTTCATTTTTAAATGAATTTTTTATGCTAATTTCTCTTCGCTCTTGAATAGTAAAATGAATTTTTAGAAATGTTATGCAGTAGAAAACGAATAGTGTCTAATGAGCGAATAATGAGAAACTAAAAAGGTTGATCTTATTTTTTGTGTTAGCGAACGGGATCTACTGCTCTTTTGGTTTTACTTTTCTATTCTAATAAGAAAGCGAAAATTCATTGTATTTAGTACTGATTGGATAAAATGTATTGTTGCCTGTATTGAACGATCGAATAGAGAATACATATCATTTCTTTCTACTTTATTCTTGATAAGTGAATAGTAAAACAAAATATTTTTTGTTCTTTTACATATTTCTTGTTGATCAGTTTTACAAATAATGAATTAATTCCGTGGAAAGATTTGCTGACAGCAATTTTTTTACTGATAATACGCAAAAGAAAAACTTTAAAATTTCATAATAGTGACAAAGAACAGAAATATTTTTTATTTCATTTTATAGTAAAATTTTATACATATATATGTATGTATATGTGTGTGTATGTGTGTAGATATGTATGTATATGTGTATATATATAAATATTCATGACTTTTTTGTAGATTGATTTAAAGGGATGAGACCTCATATGTGTTACGGCATGGCAAAGGGAAAATGGTTTTTAATTTTTTATTTCCATTTGTAATGACAATTAAATCTTTGATGTGATATCCTTCGGCCTTTTAATGTTGACTGTTTTTTTTTAAAATTGCTTACTGCTGGCACTATTTTATCTAAAAGAATTTCTGGCTCAATAATATTTCTCGAAACAGGTTCGTCTTTGCATGGGAATGATATATACGAATATCGATTGATTTGAATTCTAAATCCTAATCAACGACCTGCTCATGTACCAATTGTGTAAAAAGCCTTCCGCGTGGTTCTATCTTCCGTTCGTGTCATCACCTCACATAAATCATGATCGTTTTGTTTGATTGAGACAATATACTGCGGAAGATGCATAAAATCATTTTTGGGCTTAATTGGAATTCTAGCAAATCGCAATTCAAGCAATTAGCATTAATTTGGGAGAGGTTTAGTTCGGTTGGGTCATCTGTCAACTGGCTGTTTTGACGTGTAAATGGAGAAATAAGAAAATTCCTTGGCCGATTATTTTCGGATTTATTTTGTTAAAAAATCCAGTACTTCACCCGGGATTTATGTTGAAATCCCGGTTCAGCTCAACATATCAGATTCGAACATGATTAGTTAAGACATTGCTTAGCACGGCCGAACTCCAGAACTTCTCTAAAACCATTTTTACATTCACATTTAATTCTGCTTACCTGATTTGACAATAATTGGTCGGGGTATGGCCAAGTTCCATGCAGAATTATCGAATTTTAGAACTTTATCAAAATCAAAAAGACACATTAAAATCCCAATACAAGTTGATCCTAATTTATTAGAATCCTAGCCCAGCTCTACAATTTGAACTGGAAAATTTCGGTTGGAAACGGCATGTTTCATTCATTATAGCTGAATCCGAAAATTTCGTCAAATTCGGCTTTGCACCCGAATTTGATCATCATTTGTTTTGAGTTTGCTTAGTTCCATTGAACATGCTACAGTGCCAATCCAATTCTGCGTACCATATTTAACAGTTATTGGTTGAGGAATAGTAAAGTTCCATTGAGCATGATATAAATATCCTGTGCACTATAATTATACTTTGCAATTAATGGAATATTCTCTTCTTTGGTGAACAAAACTAATAAAATATTTGAAATTTTTGAATTAAATTAAAATTGTTTGAAATATCCTATCAGGTAGTTAATCTGGTATTGAATAACATTGATATTTTTCCGGGAACCATTGCCTTTGGGATGCCTTACATATAAAATTTGTTGTTTTTTTGTTTTTTTTTTTTTTTTTTTTTTTTTTTTCGATTTAAGGGTTAAATACTAATGAATTTTAGACTAAGTTTGATATAATTTAAATAATTATGGATACAGGAAATCCTATTGTAAGTCGTGGAATTGCAGGAGGATTAAATTAATAAATGTTTATATTATTTAGGAAGCCGGAAAATATTAATTTAGAATTAAATTTCAGGAAATCTACAGACGTGAAATAATATTTCTTTGAAATATTAATTGTTGATTGTGTAGATTAGAATGGCGTTGTCATTGCATTAATAACTAGCGACTTTATTTAAGGGTCTGCAACTGGGTCAATTTAATCAATTAAATTTTGTATTAATTTACAATTACATTTCAGGAAATTTCCAGATGTACGTGAAATAATACAAATTTTTTTCTCAGGTTGCTGATTTAGAGAAGCAATTGTTGAAGACCAATACCATCGTTATCCATTAAACCTATTAAACCTTTATCCTTCCTTAGTAGATTAGTATTGTGCTGTCTTTGTGTTACTAACTATCGGCTATACCTAGGTGTCTGTAACCGGGCCGATTCTGTCCCACTTAACTAACCTATCCAATCCTTCGGTTTTGTTATATGTAAAAAAGAGTGTACGGTGGGCCCGGCGTCACCCGGGAGCTCCTGTGTAAGAACTTGGTCGTGCATTCAGAATCAATCAATCAATCAATCAAGAAAAGTAATCAACAATTTTCTGAATAAAACAAAAGAAAATTTAAGTAAAATAATTGTACTATTTAATTAAAAACATATTTTTTATGTTTATCTTTATTTAATAAATTGTAATTTTTAACCGAAAATTATAAAGTAAATTTTCGTTTTTGTATTCGAATTTTCCACCCAAATTTTTTATTATTTATTATTTAGCTTGCATTTTGCAGCGTATCAGTCAATATCTTTTTTACACAAATAAAATAATTAAAAATAGTTTTTCTTTTGCACGAATGATTTTTCTTATTTTACTACTAACGGTTTATAAAATGGCCATTTTTTTTTAAATCCTTAATCCTTAAACATTAATTAAATACAGGCGGTATCTTAACAACATTATAACACTAAAAAACTCTGGTTATTTAGTAATCTCACGAGTTTTTCCCACCGTTTGCCTGCATTAACAAGGTGTTAATTCACTCAATAGTTCCGAATTGCTTTTTAGAGGAATTTTAGCCACCGACAAAAATACAGAATGGGAATATTTTTTACGTATTGTATTAATTGGATCTTTTGGTTTTCGAGCTACAATCGCATTGAATGCTAGCACTATATTCATAAAATCTTCGATTTTGTATCCTGAGTAAAATTCAAGTGTATGATTCCAACCGGATTCATTGTTCATCCGTAGAGCAATGAATAGAGCGGCCGCAGCTGATTTAGAATCAAGAAATTGTATAGTGGCATAATCCATTAGGGATAGTTCGAGTATGTAACGGGCTAGTGTAAGAGTTGACATTGGGATTTTTGCAGCACGGGCGTACCTACGCAGAAATCGATACGAGAGTGGAATTCCTAAATTAAAATTAATCGTTCTAAATACAAGTTTTTCCATACGTATTAATTGTTTGTCGGTGTACGCCCCGTCACATATATAGAGGAAATCTTCGGTAAGAGGCGGATTATTTTCCTGAAAATAGAACCAAACTAAATACGCCTATTCGAATATCGTAAATTATAACACTTGTATACCTCATATTTGCTGGATAGGAACAAGGCCGCCGCGCCTAATAACTGCAACGAATCCTTCGAAATAGTTTCTTTAGTCAAATACAAATCCACTATTTTAACAGCCAGGTACAGGGTTTCGTGGTTTAGTTCAAATGATTCTTGAACCTCGACCATCCAATCGACGAGCAATGAACGCATCCATTTTGTTAAACTCACTTGCTTCATAATATAATCGCCAATTGGAAAATGTTCTTCGCGCTCTTTTAAATATCGGAATATGTCGAGTGCATAGTGCGATACTTGAAACGGGTCATCCCAATTCTCTTTATCAAAATCAATTACATTTGATGGGACAACGTGTGTACCCAAATCAGGAGACTGTATTCGATTTGCTTCATATACATTTGGTTTTTGTTGTACTGTTCTCGTTTTAGGTACTGGTGGTAAAATAATTTGATTCGAATCACTTAAATTTTCAGATCTAAAAATTTCAAAAACCATTTAACGCAAATTCAAACACAAAAATCACGATTTTGACTTACGTATCCTCGAGCGCCGTCATATACATGCTATCATCAGATTGAAATTCATTTGAAATACGCCTAGTGGTTGGTTTTGCAGCTGGAACTAGGCTTTCACGTTTCACAACGGTTTCGGCTACATGCAGTTGGTTATGATCTGCTGCTTTATGTGTGCTACTTTCTACGGGTTCCAATGTCATGTGTGCCCGTGCAGCTAATGCATTATTTTTCATTGCCGCACGTGTTAAAATTTTGGTGGAACGGGGCACCACACTCGGTGGCAATAAAATCCCTTTACCAATCGATCCTTTTTGATTAGCACTTTTTGGTTGATTTGTATTATTATTATTAAAATTACTAAGAACAGTCTTTTTCAATAGATTTTTTGTAGGTTGAGGCGGCTCCGGGGCATACATCACCGAGGCATTCGTTAAATTACCTAAAGCTGATCGTTTAAGTTTGGTTGTTTTTTTAAGTGGACTATCTTCTGCTTTGCGTTTATTCCTGATTTTGGTCGCACCTGGATCATAATTTTGATCATTCACATTACGAGAACGCGTGGTTAAACCACGTTTTCCTGGCAATGGCATTGGAGCGTGCGCTTGAGTTTCTCCTTGATTGTGATCTCGATTACTTCGGGTGGCCATCTTGAATAAGATGTTTTTAACTAAGGGTGGTGTTGTCTAGATGTCGCTTTATATATTTATTGCAAACTCCAATTTCCTTCTTTAAAATTTAAGCTGAGTTGAATTTTCACTAATTGTGCAATAAAATATTTAATTGTTTAATAAAATATATCCAAATTCTGAAAAGAAAAACAATAGGATGTATTAATGAATTTAAGATTGGTATAAGCTCACATTAACAAGTACTATATACAAATATAAAGCTAATCAATAGGAAAAACAATCAAAACCAGAACAACGAAGTTTACGTGACGATCATCTTCCTGTAACTGTAACTGGACCAAATTTCAATTTTCTTCCGCCTATATTTAATGTATAGTCATCCTTTTCTAGATAGATATTGCACAAAATAGCGCACCTAAACCACCCTTAAATATCCTAATCGTCGGAAAGACCGACCCCTGATTTCTTGACTTACGTTTGAAAGAAACAGATAAAAAGTTTCGTACACTACCACAAAACAAGATTTTTAATTGCCGAAAGCCATAAGATAACATACAAATTCCACTGGCGCAGCTGTTTTCTTATACATATACATAATAAGAAGGGTGATATTATAATAAGAAAATATTTTGGGTGCCGTATTTTTGAAGAAAATTACCTTGCAGGTAGAAAATACATTAAACGAATATTATGGCGTTCTTCGTACACCATTTAGTAGTGATTTGATCTGCATTTGCCCATACCTGCAAATAACAAGTTTCATTCGTATGCGCACTAACACTACTTTGCATCACCAAACATTAAATTAATTCGATCGAATTTTGTATAAAATAGTCAAATATATAAGATAAAATATTTAAAAATGTATAATAAAATACATTTAAAATAGACTTTATTTCATAAAATTTAATTTATACACCGTAATTCTTGGATTATCTAAAAACTGTATTAACATATGACCGTTACGACATTTAAATCAAAGGATGCAGTAACAAACACACACACACTTAATACATAAATTTGTTGTACTTACAAAACCGCATTTTGCTGGAATGTATAGAATCCCGAAACAAATGCAGTTTTAATTAAATTCACGAAAATGTTTTATTAATTATTATAACAAATATAGGTGTATGTTTAAGTTCACTTTCTTTTAATAAATAAAATTACCATAAAAACAAAACAATAAATAAAATAAATTTGATCGCTCTTATCGCGCGCTCGATATGTGTGTTCTCTCGTTTCGTTCGTTTATTTGTGATTCCGATTTTATTTTATTTTTCATGTTTTTTCTTCAATACATGCACACATACTAACGCATTTATGAAATTCAATCGTTTCTATTGGTTCACAGAATATCTTGGCAACATGATGGATTACCCAAGTGACATATTTTTAAAAAAATTACGTTAGTGGGATGTTAGGGCATATTTCATAGAATTGACCTCGTTTGTATGTTATATCGAATTGAAAGCTTATCAACAGAAATAATTGACACAGTACAGCTTTAGGATAGAAATATTTTTTGTAAATAATTGATTGATACATTTATTTCGTCCGAAAAATAACACTATAACTATAATAATAATAAAATAATTAATATGTTATCAAAACAAATAATTAATGTATCATATAATTTATATGTTATCAAATTATAATGCTACACTATTAATATTTTGGAAATTCCTAATTTCTGCTTAAAATATTTCAAAGTAATAAAATGCATTAAGGATCCCATCTGTTATTGTTTTAAGATTACTTTACGACATTCTTATAATATTATAAGCAAAATTACCTGAAAAATGACTAAAAAGATCAATAGCATGCATATTTTACTTTTATTTTATCCTTAATAAACACATTTTATTAAACACTTGTTTTTTATTTCTCAAAAAATAGATTTATGAATATTTTAATATTCGTTTAATTCGTTTTAAAAATTCTCTCGACTTGTAGTATATACTCCTGATGATGACCTAAGAATTCGAAATCGATCGAGTGATTTTAATAGTGATTTTAAGAATTCAATATTAAATAGAATAAATGATAGCAGCTGTCAAGTGAGTCAATTTCGGAGGGTAAAAGAAAAAGCTTATAAATCAACAGGTCGTATTTTGAATTTGTTCGATCGATATTAAAAACTACACAAATTCACAATTATTCCTATATAGTACGCTTTTCTTGTTTTTATTTTCGGTAAAAAATTGTACTTATAGTATTCCAAAATAAGAAATAATTATGAAAAGAAAAGCTCGTAGAATATGTACGTACTATAAGAAAAATGCGACACTGTAATATAACATCTATTTACAAAAAGAAAAAGTCCAACAACAATAACTAAAATTGTTTAATTAATTTTTTCTGATTTCTAAATTAAAATATGGATAATTTTATCACAAATCACTTTCCTTCTAACATAATTTACATTTTATTTTATATAAACACTTATAGATGGTAAGATTTTTTGTTCGAATTTTCAATGCGCATTTTGGCAACATTTCAGAAGACACTTCATTTCAATGTTTCAATGTTCAAATAACAAAAGCTTGTTCGGTCAGCTTTTTCTTTGACATATGAGATATCCATATGCATTTTTTATATAATCATCCTGCTCTGACGTGTCTCAAATGAAATAGCAAATTTTATATGGAAAAAACTTCATTTCAACTCTACCGCAATTTACCTCTATTGATTCAACTTGAACCCTTTTATTTGCTAAAGAATCTTTGTTTTTTGGGCAAAAACCGCCACCTATAAATCGTTTACTCACCTACATTATGACATTTGCGTCTGTTTTTTATTTACATTTTCTGGATTACATTTTGTTTTGTTTTAAACAAATACATATATTCTATTTTTGATTTTAATAAGATATTTTTATACAAATATCACACGAAATAAACTTGATAAACGTAAGTTAATAATAAATCGTTTCGTAAAATTTTATAAAAGATCGGTCTTTTTTAATTATTGTTTATTATGTCGAAAGCCCCTAAAATTAATTTAATCAAGTAGATTTTTTTGTATAATATCGTATATTCTGTGTATTATTTTGTTTTAAAATTCCTCTTCGCTATAGATAGCGCTTTCAAGAATTTTTAGCCTCGTTTGGTTTTTTGATTTCTGGTCGTAATTTCTAAATTAAAATATAAATTTAAAGCACATGATATGTAAGTGTATTTTATTTTCGTTCCAAAATTGTTATTTGCGTAGAGATTTTTTTGGTAAAAGAAAAATTATAAACCGTTTCCCAAGCATTGCGGTCGAAGCGAACACTAACCTGTTTCTTATATCATTTCAGTATCGCTTTTTGAAAAACGCGTAATAAAGTTGATATATTATGGAAAGTGAAGATGAAGTTCATGAACAAGGACAGAGTGAGCCGAGAGGAGATCATGGCGGTTCTAGTGGAGCTGGTTCTACCGGTCCTGTTAAAATTACTCCTAAACAGTATGCAACACAATTGGCTCAGTTATTTCTATGCGGAACTTCCGGTTGGGCAGTGAGTCGCACGTCATATGACGATCATCCTATTGCTTTTGGTGCCTTTACATTTTTGCTCGGCCACGGTCTATTGGGTATCCTTAAAGTGACAATGAACGACACAAATAAAAGGAAGATTGGAGGAGTGTACGATTATGCTGAATTTCTTGCAACAATTTTACCTTTACCACTGATGAACACTCAGATTTATTGTGAATACCACCACAGCAGTATCGTTTCGTATAGCCATGCAGGTTCAAGTTTATTTCCTGCCGGATTCAATGTTGTGACTAAAAAGTTTACTGTGGAAGGTCAAACGGAATCAAAATCAGCGATTGTTAAACTGGTAAATTTTTCTAATATAGGCTCTCTAGGATATGTGGGGCTAATGAATGACAACTACTGGGCGATGGGACTTAGTGTGCTCTCCTTGCTTAACGAAGTGACTCTCGATGTGCTAGAGGAAAGGTATTCGGCACCTAAAGGAGATTATAATGCGGTTGCGCTAGCATTTTTTAATATTTTCGCAGTGAACGCGCTCGAGAGTATTTAAAAATAAGCCAAATTTCAACCAAATTTATCATATACCAAAAATTAATATTAGGCATGTGTTAATTACTCCGTACATAATTAAAAAGTAAATAAATCTCTGTAGTAGTTATAAGGTCTATTGTTGTTGGTCGCAAATTATATAGTTTGAAAATTTATTTTGGTAAATGTCCGGATATGCCTGATACAATCACAGTTTGGATATCCATACATAATCGATATATTTTGTATGCATTTATTTTGTAATTTTTTATGGAAAGACAAATAAATTTTAGATTTGTAATAAATTTTACAAACGCATTTTTGTGTACATACGGAGTTTTTATTCACCACAACGGTTTATTGAAGATTCTTTTTTATGGATAGGTAGTTTTAAAACTTTTATTTATAAAAGATGTAGACGTAAAGGTGAGTATGATAGATTTCTTACCTTCCACGTATTCCAGTCAGTAGGTCTTAATTTATAAATGAATTAATAATGTCCTGTTCAAAAATATATATTCACCTCTAATTATAATAGTTGGATTCTGTAATTTCCGATTATCATTGAATTATTTCCAAATTTATGAATGGTTTGAGCCTTTGCTTGCCATAAACACGATTTTGTGGAGAACCAAATTTATTTGTTTTTCTTCGTTCTTCACTTGAAATTGCAAAGGTTTCGTATGATTAAATTAAATAATAGGAATCAAATAGAAAACTTGGGCCTACCATCGAAATTAAAAAAAACTATCCAAAGTTCGTAATAAGCAGTCAAATACATTCTTTCATCAGCTCAACCGTCATAGGTTTCAGTGGTTTTAGGTTTCAGTGCTTAACACTTTAGGCCATTTTCGGCCCATTGTGATACCACCACGCATTCACACCACATCATTATAACCCATTACCTCCTACTCACACAACTACCACCTGCACACTGCAATCTGTCAAAAACCTGTACATTGACGTGGACGGTGGGTCGGCGCTGAATTCTGTACTCCATCACCGATTGTAATCGATGATGAAAATTCGATTTCCGTCTAGCCTCTGATGGGATTCGAACCCAGTACCTCCCAGTCCAAGTACCGTAGCTTTAACCACTGCACCACTTGTCCACTTTTCAACCGTCATAAGTAAAATTTTAAATACGCTTATTATTATACGCTTACCCATTATCTGGAGATTGATTTCTAGACTTTTTTCGGGCCCACTACAAGATTATTTTCACTAGATTTTACTAATGGAAATTTGGACACGGCTAACCTTTCAAATTTCATCTTCTCTCATGGGAGGATCAGAAAAACTGAACCCTATCAGAAACATTTTACCTTCAAATACAAAATTAAGACTTAAATCATTTGTAATCTCGCATACTATTATGTGGGGCCAAAGCCGGTAAACCAAGGATTTTACCGAATATTTTCTACCAATTTATGTATGAGGAATTAAACAAGATGCGGCGTTTAATAGAATAGATCAAAGTGAGAGCTGCTGACCGTTAGTGACCGTTAAAGACGCGTAACCCGTCTCTAACCAAACCCGTTTTATATCAATATTCGACCTCAAACATGTATTTTGGCAAACACCACTCGGCCAAGAGCCCTAGGATAGGGCTTCATTTACAGTACCGGTTTCGCGCTTTTACCGCTTCACGGCTATGCCCCACAAACGTTATGCCACCCTATGTGCTGAGAAATTCCATACTAATTGCATTATAAGGTTCTTGCATTCTTAGAACACTTAATAGAACATTTCTTAGTGTTGGAGGAAGTAGCTCGACGGTTGGCTAACGTAGGTCTCACAATAAACGTGGTAAAAATTCAATTTATTCCAAAAGAGGTAAATCATCTTTGCTATGTTGCAGGATATGGGTGCCTGTGCCTAAATCCAAAACAATGAATAGGACCGTTTTAAAGTTCCCTCCTTCAGAAACTCCAAAACAAGTCCGACGTTTTGTGGGAAGGGATGGTAGCACCGCTTTATAAAAAACTTTGCCTATTTAGCAGCTCCTGCTAAAAGTACCATGTCAAAAATTTATTTTTGTATGTTTTTTGAACCAACATACACATTTGTGCATTCCTTTCAAACTTATTTCCGCCCAAAAATACACTATAACTTTATACACAATTGTGTTGATTGTACTTCAAATCAAGCGAAATTTTTTTATCAAAAACGCCATTACAAACTATGGTTTTTTACTCACACATTTGTGTGGTTTGGACTTAAATTGAGCCATTTTTTTTTTGGTTAAAAAGGGATATATTTATTTATATATTTATTTTAATTTTTGATCTATTTTACAACGATCAAGTATTAGCGATTTAAATAAAAATAATGTTATATATTGTTAGGTGAAGGGATATTTTATTATAACTTAAAGCAATTATAATTCTATATAGTATACTGTCTAATTACTCTAGGTGAAGGCAAATATCCACTTGATAATATCCTAATTACTAAACGTATTCAATAAAAAATATTTAACAAATCAAGCTGAAAAAATCCTCCAGCTTAACGTTCAGTAAAATGTACTTTAGTGTACCATGTACTGTTTTGTGATGTACTGTTTTTATCGGTCCTGTTTCGTACCATGTACTTTAATGTACCATGTACTATTTTGTGATGTACTGTTTTTATCGGTCCTGTTCCGTACCATGTACTGTTTTGTGATGTCCTGTTTTATTACATCCTGTTTTGAAATGTGCCATAGTGAACGGGTTCGTGGAGGAGCATATCTTTATTACTGTCTAGCCATATAAGCTTTAACCGCAGTTTAAAGATAAAGAACCACCTATGCTTCTGTTCGTCATGCTCAAACATCAATTGAAGATTTCTAGCTGTGGAGCAGTTGGATTTAATGACAGAATTTTTGTTACGGGAAGATCCGAGACCCCCGTCTTCATGTTTTTCTCAGCTCGCTTTTGTACAGTTATAGATTCTTTTTATAGAAGTCCTAATAGAGTGTTTCTAGTGTTTTTGGTTTGATTGTAGGCTTTCACTCAAATGGAACAGTCTCCTGATGGAAACAATTTATCCAGCATTCCTATACTATATGTATCAGTTTCTCGCCCTATGATTCCTAGTTGGTCAAAAAATGTGTACTTCTCCGCCACTATCATATCGTTTAACTTATGAAAATTTGAGTCGGCGAGAGTAAAACCAGAACCTGTCCTATAGTAACAAATATAGGATCTTGTCCAAGTGTTAGTCAATATTAGAGGTTACTACACATTTCTTTAATGTCCGTACTTCCCTCCCCAGATCGTGTGATGTGCATTCGCATCATACTCGGCATCATCCAGGTCCTTCAAATTATCTGTTCTAGTTTTTTTCACAGTCTATTTACGCTGATGCCGGCCTTATTAGTCGAATGAAATCTCCAAGGCGGTTATCGTTATGCAAAGTCTTTGGTGAGCACTGGTTCCACTGGCATCGGAGAAAAGGAGGTTCGTCTGTGAAGACATCCGTATAGCTACTTTTGTCGACCGTAATAACTATGGGCTCCGATCAAAACTGGGGTTTGTTAAATGGGTCCTCAGCCAGGCAGGCAGATCATCGCCTCATGGGCTCAGGCCACTTTACACGCTGACGGCTTATTGACGTCGTTAAGCCTCCTGCTTGCATCTAGGTCACATTTACATCCATCCCGTACGAAACGTAAAGCCGCGTAAGACGAAACGTAACTCGCCGAAACGTCATTGTTCTGTTTTGCGATAATTGTGCCCTGAGTCATTTAAACAATAATATCGAAAAATTTACCTGTAACGTCTATTCTTAACTTTTTCAGGTACAACATAGAGTACTCAAAACCACAAGATCCAGAATATGGGTCGCATTAACATTTCTTAAATTCGCAAATTCGTTGGATTAAACTTGAGTAACGTTTTAAGACATTTGAACTTCTTTATAATAATATCAATATAATATTGCCGTGTACAATGATGTATCGATAGGTACCTACATTGAAAGAAAACACGTAACTATCTGTAAGTAACAACAACAAAGCCCAATGCTGTGAAAAAATGTTTTATGAAATAAATATTTAAAATTTTACAGATCATTGGTTCGAACTGAAATTCAATTCAATATATTGATGGAAACCACCCAAGTTGAAATTGTATTAACAACTCTTTGATATCATCCGTATATTATGAAAGGTCTTCAGCAAGAGATCAACCAAGGTATGCACAGTCGAATTAGATGATAATATGATCTGACAAATTCAATATAAAAATACAAATAGATCTTTACAGGATCTTTTAAGTCACATGAAACTATTTTAAGTATAAATAGTTTTAAACACCTTATTTAAAGTTGCTACTGTTGGTGAAAAAGGGTGTAATTCACTTCTTCCAATAAAATGCCGAAATTTATTGTGAGAAATTTCACCCGATTGTGTACAATAACCCTTTATCCTCTGCAAACCATATCGATAGACTACAATGGGGTTTTCTGCACTCGTACATAGTTACCAATTTAGTGATGGCAATTTTCAAATCTCTGATTTTTCAATTCAATTTTATTTTATTAAGCTGAACTAATTTTTATTGCTTTCCATTTCCAATTTGTATTTTTATATTTTGTGTGTGATCCCAATCAAAAAGGATTACAATCCGGATCGGCGCTAAAGAATTGATATACTCGTATATAAAACAGTAAAATACATCGAAATTTATAAAATTTATTGAGATTTGATTTCGGTTTGGTGAGATAATAGCTGTTGTAACTTATAAAGCCGTTAAATTTTATTACAGAATCTTACGTATAACCTTTTAAATATTAAACTGTGTATTATACACTTGATGATCGCCTTTGACGGCAGCTTTGATCGATCGGTATATAGTATATGCGTCTGTACCACACGGTTAAACTGATCTAACAAAACCAAAATATACATCCTCATTACATACATCGATCGCACACATGCAAAACATGATCCATTAATTCAGCATCAATTGGCTGCGCTGACGGCCTAAAACATATACGACTTACTCCTTTATTTACATAAAATATATTTTTTTCAATTAGACGTGAATAGATAATCTATCAATAAATTTAAATAAAATCTCAATTTAAGTACGAATATATGCGTATCCTTATCCAAATGTATCTAATATACTTTTTTAACTAGTTAGGGGTTCATCATGCATGATGCTGTTACGCATACAGAAAGGGGTAAATCGGAAAAACGATAATTTCATGTCTAACATGACGTTTTAATTTAAATGGAGAATGTTTTAAACAAATTTCACACCTATTTCAATATTTGCATATAATTATTCCCGTGTCGGATTAGAGTTCTGAATGAACGAGTGAAACCAACAAATTCGAGATAAAATATATTCTACGAGTATAAGTGTTTGCTCAAAAGATTGGTTTCATAAAAAATATGAATATAGAATTAGGAATGGTTTAGATTTTATAGCTGTGGAAATTTAACGGTTATATTTCAAAATACCATAGAGAAGTATTGAGTAAAAAATCGCTAAGGCTGCACGCTGTATGGTACTCAAATGTTTAGTAAAAATCAGTTATAGACCATAAAACATTACCAATTGACATAATTCTTTCTTTAACATAAACTTAGATGTATAATTGAGGGATTAATACAAGATTATCCCAATAAAATGTTTAGTTTGTCTAGTTTACTCAATAGTTTACTTCTAAACAACGAAAAAATTTGCATCAAGGTGTTAAGAAATATAAAATCGTGAGATTAATACATGATTATCAAGATTAGTCTTGAAATGACGTGAAAAATGTACAATTTAGTTTAAAAATATTAAAAATTTCGATTTTTATCGATCGAAAAATTACTTCAATTAGTAAGTTTTTGTTTTTACGCCGCAGTGCTGATTAAAAATGCATATTTTCATTGCCCCTAGATGACAAATTAATAAATGATTGTGTCCAGGATTAGTAATATTAATTTATTTTAATGTGCAATGATTAGAAGCAAAAAATAATTAAAATTAAGAAATTACAGTCTATTATTTTTACACATAAGAACAATATAATGTAAATAAAATCAAATTAATTGAAAGAAATTTGTGTATTAAAATTTACTAAAGATACAAACCAGTTTAGACACATTATTTAAGCATTTGAATATCGACAACAAAAGAAAATTTGTTTTCTAATAGCCTTAGATTAAACGGGTTTTTATTGTTAATTATGCGATCTGTTTTGGCGCTCAAGGATCACCCTACTCTTCCGCGGTTATGCTTTTTATGTCCTTACTTTACGCCTCCCGCCCAACTCGAGGACGTACGGCTATAGGACCGATTTAAGACCATCTGTACATTGCAAGCTCCATGCCAGCCTATACTATGGAAGATGGGTCGGCCTATAGGTTTTGCAGATCGACAGGGGGTCATAGATATGTTATATTTCACCACATATCGTAATCTGTTGATGAAATTTCACTTTGCATCCTGCCCCTATCGGAATTCGAACCCAGTACCTCTTGATCCAAACGGCCAAAGCTTTAACCACTCTTCCTTTTGGTCGGTGATTGAACGGTTATACTCGTGACTAAGTGTATTGTGATTCCAAATCTACTTTGCACTAACCTAAAAGATTAGTGTTCAAAACACCGCATACAGCAGCCCGAACACTCGCTAACACAGCTTAATTCCACGTAGTTTTTTTTTGATCCGTCAATTACCATATAGATGCACTGTGGTAAGGAAGTATATAACGTTCTCAATATGGATCAATATTCGTTCGGTAATTCAGGCAGGGCTTTAGACGAGCGAAAAACCCTTTTTTAACCAAAGCTATGGTTAATGCAAATTTGGATGATCGTATGGGAACTCAGAAAGAGTGGGCTAAAATAGAAGGCAATGGATTAACCTAACCACCGGGTGGAATATTCCAAAGAAATCCTTCACGAATGTTAAAAATATATTCGACCCATACCAATTATCTATGCACCAGCAGAGGGTTTATCAAAACCGTGTCCTATAGAGTAGCACGGAGAAGTTAATAGCGACAATATAGATTACACAAATGTAGATGTGACCACATGGATAGTTTTGGAAGTTATAGACCTGAAAACAAATAGAACCGTTTCTGGCGTAGAAAGTTCTTCAAAGATACACATTTTTATTTAACTTAATCTGAGATTTTGGGACTTGACCATTTACTTAAATTTCAATATGCGGCTCGTGCTGCCTACTTGGCCAGGATTCACATAATTATGTACCATATCAAAACAGTAATCGCTATTTCCGGCCCAGAAAGGTTTTGGAAGTTATATACGATTTTCATATAATTTTATATGGGGCCACATCGAAGCTGAAAGGTTGTGCCTATCCTCATACGTCTGGCACTGGGGAGCTCACTATAAGTTTACTTTATTATTTACATTAGAGCATTTCAATACATGTATAGTATTTGTTTTACATAAACAGCAAATAAACGACAAAAAACTGCGATGGGATATTTTGTTGTTGTGTTTATAATTTAAATCGTCTTATAGAGGTATGAAATGAAAAACTAGGATGGAGTAGGATAGTTTCGAAACATAAAAATTCCTGGGATGAAACGGGGATAACTTCATATACTTCTGGGACCGTTATTAAATGTCATCCATGATCACCTTAAGTGTATATAACATAAGCTCAACATTTTTTTGTGTTTGGCCCACTCGTAATAAATTACCCTTGAATACAAATAAGTGTACAGTTTTTTCGTTTTGTAGATCACGATTTTCTTGCGTGGCGGCTCCGTATTTTTTATTAGGTGTTAAAATCAGCTGAGTATGTGATAGTGGAGTTATTTTTTCAAATAATCTCACATTTAATAAACATATCGATCATGTACTAAATAAAGGGTATACTCTCTATTGGGTTTCACTAAGCGTAATGGAAGAGAATTTTGCTATCCTTTCACTTTATAAGCCTTGTTTGTCACTTACGTTAGATCAGAAATGTGAAATATCCAAAAGCAATTCCCGATTTATGGGAACGTATTTCGTCTATTGTTGCTCAATTTTGTGCTCTACAATCGATGAAGCATGATTTCAGTGCCCGGTGAACAAAAAATATATTTTTGTCAACTTTGAAATTTGTTGGCATCACTGCAGTACTGAATCAAGTTTTCGCCATCAAAACCCTACTCACTACAGGAACTTGATAGTTGGATCTTCAAAATATACTGCTTGCTTCAAATACAAAAATATTCACTGACAAACGATAGTGTCTTATATTCTACAATAAAAAACGTATATTGCTCCAAATTAAAGGATATCGCTTTCCGAAAGCTTTCATTTTTGGTAAAACAATAAATTTTTTACATGTTACCCTGTCTAGCCAATCTTACACTTAATTCGTAACAAACAGTTAAAAAACAGATCGAGGATCGAACGGAAATATCACAAACAATGATCTCCTATTTGCATTCATCATCGCATACGTTCGATCGATATACTCGTACATGCATTCAATATCCTTACACAAAAAAATGTATAATAAGATCCTTATCCTTAAAGTTTATTTTTTTCGTAAATTGTAGAAGATTTCTAAAGTTTTTTTTTATCTTAATACCATCAGCATTAAACAGAAACACTATTGTACATGAAATGAAACACATGATTTCTCTATTTATTTTGACACAATAGAGCAAAATTGCATCTATCACTTTTCACGTAAAAGGAATTTAGTGAAAAGATTTACAATGTTTTTGTTACAAAAAAAAAAAAAAAAAAAAAAATTAAATCCTTCAGAAAAGAACCCGATTCGTATTCGAAGAAATATACGCTGTTTAGTGTTTGTTGGATATTCCTTTTAAAAAAAATTGGATAACTCTATATGAAAAATAAAAAAAACTAAAAGACTAACTGTATAACAATACAAAAAGTCCTTTTCTATTCTTGTACAAAATTAAGGATATAATATTAAATAGATAAAATAATTTATTTTTACTGTTTTGTTGCTAAATGAATGTAATGCTTTGCTTAAACAAACATATATTGTATATTAAGTAATCGGTACTGTACACATTTGAAATGGGTAGTTAATCAGCTTCCAATAAATCACTGGCCAATGTATAAAATAGTGGGAGTCCAATTTTGTACAGTACTGGAATAAAGTGTCTTCTACACACAGTACATCATAATATACGAGTAGATAGATAAATCTCAACGAATTCATATAAATTACACATAAATCGTCGACAATTCACTGAACACAAACTACAAAACTAATTCAAATTAATAAAATAAAACACTAAATCATCAATTGTAACAATTGTTCACTTTTGTAATAAACGGGTTGCATCCTTGCATTATTATATCCTTTTTTATATATAGTATAATACAGTAAAAAAAATAAAAAGAGGTAAAGTTGAACTAATATGACAACAACAATTACATGAACATCGATGTCTATATACTATAGTAAAAGGATACGGTAACATCGCACTATAAAAATTAAATTAAAATGATCCGCCGAATGGTGATGATAGGGTTGATTACAATTTTATTAACGAAGGATGACAATAAAATGATCGCTTTAGTGTATCAGATGTTTTTGATGATTTTATATAACAAAATTAATGATTTTTCAAGGAATTTATTAAACACGTGCTAATCAACGATTTTATAACATTCTACCGTGTACGCATTTTTAATCCTAGTTTAATTGGAATAGATTATCCATCAGGTGTATTACCGGGATAATCCTAATCAATTGAACATGTTCATCCATGCATTTTTTTTGTCTTGTAATATTTTACTATACGATTCAATTTGCCATAAACTTTAAATCTTGTTTTTGATGCTAAAGAGACGGAAAGTCGACCTGACTTGTGACAACACGTGTTAACGTACGATTGAGGGTGGGTTTGACAAAACAAAAGATAGATAACTTAACGTGAAAATGGCAGTGATCAATAAGTCTAACATTATATTAATATTTCTGATGTCTTCAAAACTTGGATTTATTAAATATCTTTTCCATCTGGGCGCAGCCAATTAGAGGCAGCTTTTATTGCCTAACATTTTCTTTGTTCCTCCCTTCTGTGCATCTTTTATTATTTTCACTTGTTTTTCCAGTACATCTCGAACAGTATATTAGCCGCGTGCCTTATGCAAGAATTTTTTTTGTATCTTCAATTTAGGAGCATAGAGCTATTAAGCTGAACCATCTAACTCTTTTGGGTGCTATTCTTTGATTTCCACCCATGATTTGCCGAGTTGTTTCGCTTCGATTCTGCTAGCATCGTTCATTTCCACGTTACAGCTGTTCATCCGACTTTTCTTTTCTCTTGTGGATTCCACTACAGAGTTCGTTATCTTACGTCAATCGGTGGATTTTCTCAGCGTGTAACACCAATCCGGACCCACTTGCTCTATCTTATTTCGGTCTTGATTCCTATACTTGAAAGACTGTAGCCCATTGTTGATCTTATGGGTATACTTTCAGGTTTCGCAGCCGAACAGCAGCACTGATTTAACACACGAATTGAACATTTTTATCTTGGTATGACGGGATAGGAGCATACGACAGATGTGTTACTGACTTTGTGTAACATGAATGTTGTTCTGTACAGCTAAGGTATACGACAAGGCATACATTCATTGACTTCTTCTATTTCTTCTTAGCTTACATATATCGGAATGGATATTGGTGTGTTTAGCCTCATCGTCTTACTTTTCCTAACAAATTGTATCCAAGATCATTGCTAATAGCTTGTGTTGAGGAGGGATATACCGAGCCAATTTTTGCATTCTGTTAGGTCACTTTCTTGGGAATCGTTAAGTCTTCTTTCCATTTTCGTGATATTCTACCGCAATTCCATATTTCTGTTATTATCGGTGTTGATGTCCTCTTTGAATATTTCTGCTGAAATATTGGCCGTTCTAGAGGCCTTGGTTATACTTCATTTTAGCAATAACACTGCTGACTCCCCGCTCCGTTGGTGGAAGGGTGTTGATTCTTTCGTTATTAGTGCCAGTTGCCAATTCGAAGAGTTGCTTATTATTGGTGATGTTCTCCCCGAAATACATATTCCTTCCATCTTTTCAATTAGGCTTCAACTGTTGTTAAGATTTGGCCAGATCCATCCCTTACTATTGTTATATGTATATAGTTGAATTTTCCCATTTCTCGTTGTACTCATGGATGCCCTGATCTATATACATACATGGATACCACATGACATAAACTATATGGTAGTGAGAAAATAGTTCTACGTTTGTGACAGAGACAGAAAAAATTTCTTTCTTTTCTTGAATTCCGAATTTTCGAAAATCAAATTATGTAAACAGAAAACTGGTTCCTATGAGTTTTTGACTTTTGTCGTTTTTACAACACGAACTCTTTTTTTATTCGAATTATTTGCAGGTGCGCATTTAAAATATCTCGAGAAATCGCAAGAAGAAATTTGCATGTAAAAGTTGTATCACCCATGAATTAAATCAATAAAATATGATTTTTAATTTAAATCATTTGAATATTATTATTTGTTTATTCACTATAGTAATAAAAAACCAATTTCAGAAAATTTCGAAATTAAATCTATCCTCGGTACGGTCCTATCTTTCGGAAATATTTTTTTTAAAAGCAAGAGGTGTATACAAACAAGCAATATGACTATATAAAAAGTGCTTCCATTTTTTGCTGTTGTTTTAGATGTTTTTTGACGCTAATGTCGTATCCATGTATATAGATCAGATCATTGATGTATTGCACGCATCACTGACCCAGGATTTCCATCTATATTTTTAGTATACAAAAATGTGTTGGTAGCCGTTTCGATAGGCTTCTACGGTTTTGATTCCACTGTTGCCCTACACAGACGGCTCTGAAGCCTTCTTCATTGGTTTGGAGGCTGAGATTAAGATTTTGGATTTGCTTAGGCTTAATTTTCAACAAAATGTTTTATATACTAAAGGTGAATGTACTTTGCTTTGCTAACTTGCCTTGAGTATAATATTTTACACAAGTTTATTGTGAATAACAGTATCAGTTCTCCACAGAGACCACAATTTGGTCTTAAAATATTCCCATACTTTTCAATAGATTTCTTAAGTTTCTTAATAGGAAACCACAATTCAATGAATCCGATATTGGAAAACAATTCGATAACGCAATAATTAAATAACCTCAATATGTAGTTAGTACATGTTACGGTAGATGGATCGTAATATGACCCGAAAAATCAACCTTAACCCATGGCTTACAGCAACGCTTATGTAGACATTCCTAATTATTGTTAATTATATTTGTTCTATACGGGTTGGAGAGCATAAGAAAACTTAAAAGGCATCGAGAAAATATATATGTAAGAAACCACAACATAAAAAATAATGTGTTCTTAAAAATATTTTCTTTTGTTTTTATTTTAAGACATTAAATAATAATAAAAATATTGTATTTTGTAAGAAACGCGAAATTGAATGCATACGGCACACAGAAAACCGCAAAATCCTATTTAGTTTCTTTTCTTGTTGATGAAAGCGCATATTCAAGAAAATTATCTTAATTTGTGTGTTCCGCAGTGTTCGCGAGAAGAAAAGAAATTTCATCAAAAGGTATAATAATTCAATCTTTTTTTAAGGTTTCGCTTTACGATACGTTTTATTGTTTAAACTGATTTATCGACGTTAATTTGTAACAAAATTATTTGTTACTTTATCTTCTATTTGAAACACATTCCATTGTATATTTATTCAAAGGATTGAGGAACAGTCACAGGGACAGTGTGGACATTTCACACAAGTAAATCATGATTTGTTCGATGTGATAGTAGATATTAATCCGATCAATATCGATACAATTTTAACCCTTTTCACAACAAAAGTAATTCGACATTAATTCCGTTGTGAAACGTGTCAAAAATATTTATCACGCGCGTTCATTATTACGTCTTTGATTTTTTAAATTAAACAAAATATTGTGTTGATTGACTATAAAGTTAGTTGAATTTCATCATCATCAAAAGCAGTATAGAACATTTTTGATTAAAAAACAGTTGAATGGATGTATATAGTTGCTTAATGCTTAGTAAGTAGTAAACATGATTTCATCGTGCAAAAAGGCGCGTTCAAAGTCGTCTTACTCTTAGTAAGTAAGGTAAGACATTTTCAATTTAAAGGGGTACAAAACTATATATAAAACAGTTTAGGGCAAAGTGATAATTAAGTTTTTTTTTTTGTTATATTCATTGGAATGGAAATAATTCAATAACATGGGAAGAGTTATATTGAGTTATCAAATTTTGCAAGACCATGAGAACCTTAGATATTGCAAAAAGATATTCCTTCAGGTTATATAAGATGTGGGAGTTACCTAAATTACATAGTACGATAACAATATGTAACTGTGTACCTGAAATTTGTAGGTAATCTTCGTGAGACGAAAGACTTTTGATCTCAAAGACAAATTTTTGTGATAAAAATTACTTTTATTATGCCTCTATTTGTATAGGTAGCTTAGGGCACCTGGGTTTCACCCTATGCACTGCATTTATATGTATTTATGTAAGAGAGCAACTAATATTATTGCATATATCGTAAAATAATACTCGTATAATGCTGTAGTAATTCACCCCCGTATATACGTAACAAAGAACATATCGTAATTTTTGACATAAATGCTGCTATGTTCACTGCAGTGCAATTATTTCATTGTGTAAATGTAAACATGTTCTGTGTTTACCGACTAATGAGAACTAATTGTTATTGAGCGGAAAATTAATATTTTCAAGTTTTATGCTTGCTGCCTTAATACCTACCTACCTTATATATGCTATATATGTAATGTATATAGAAAGGGCAATTTTCCGGATTGTTTAAATAACACATCAAATTTGATGTGGGTGGAATTATTTTGTTTTCATTAAATTGGAATTATGTATACGAGTTTATAACAACGCGAAAAGGACTTTTGTGTACTTTGTTTGTCGAAAAGAATTAAATAATTATACGAATTTGAACTTTACTTTTTGTTGTCGATATAATAGTTTACTGTAAACTAGTGTGCACCCCTTCCATATAAAATTTCTCACAATACAGCACAGAATATTTATGTTTATATAATCGATTATCCGGAAAATAGAAGATTTTGTAAAATCGTTTAATCGGTGACATAAATTTCTGATTTCTCTCACCCTTTTCCGAAATAGTTGTACTTTTTAACAGATTTTTGGAAACGATATGATAATTTAACAGAATTTTTTATACAGATTTACTATATATTTTTAGTAGGGTTATACATTATATTGTTAAAAAAGACATCATACATCATTGATTGCAGAGTTAAGATAATAAAAAATAACTGATTTTTTTAGTTTTTATGTCATTTTTGAAAGTTGTCGAAGTATAAACAGTTTGATGGATGAGGAAATCGAATCTCCTGTTTGTATATTACAAATCTCCCTCACTTCTGTTTATAATAATTTTTATAGACCCCTTGAACCAGGTGATTCAGTGAATATCCAAATTGGGCGTGTTCCATCAAAACGGACTCATAAAAAATATTAATAGTTCCAGTTCGTAGATTCCCAATCATAAATCAGAAAATGCATGCTAATTTTATTGCGTATACTAAAAAACTGCAATACAACTCTAACTAATAGAGCCGATGTATCCTTTTTTTGTACATAAAAGGATTGTAGGCAAGGGTCAAATTTACTATGTCATTTTTAATAATAGAAAATTAATTTTTGTAATATGTACGCCCACTTAACAAAAAGGGTTTGAATTGAAAAGGACCATTTGAAGCTATTAATTTTGTGTTTTAGGACACATAATATGAATAAGGGGTTCGTTCCCTTATTGTATATTTATGATTGTAAATATAACGAATGTGTGGGCCAAATATTTGTAAAATTTTACATAGACAAATTTAAATTGCTCTATATATGGGCTCAATGCGATGTAAATTTTGTATACCTATTCTCTAGTTTGCTAGTTTGCTATTATTAGAAACTAAACGGTCAACATTTAAATTTAAAATATAAAGTATTTGGTTAGAAAGTTTAAGTTTATTTATTAGGCCTTCCTCATGGTGCCTCATAAACCTCTGAAAATAAGGAAATCGATTAATTAGCTAGCGAGGGCTTATACATCACCATGTATGTTGGGTTCATCAGTGCCACTACACACGCACACACACGCATATGCTCTATACTCAACTATTACTTTTTGTATCACAAATAAAATAATAAATAACATAGAATAATGTGATCTAAGAAGGTACAATTTGATTTTAGTTTAACATGTAACTTAATACAGCATGTTCCAAAACTAATCACTTCATTTGCTTTTGATATATTTTGTGTTTCTTTAAATTTCTTTCAGATTAAATCGCAACTGCGTTTTTTAGAGTGAATGCTGTCGTCGACCTCTTCAAGACAGTCATCATAAAAGGAATCACAAGCATGCCCCATTCTTCGTAAATGGAGTCTGAAACGGCCATGACCCGTAAGAATAGCGACTAAAACTCGTAGCTGGTCTTTCTTCAGAGATGGAGCAAACTTAGTTAACCTCAAATTAGGTTCACAAATAAAGTATTTCGCATTCCTGCATAATGTAGAGAAAGCAAGCTGAGCTTAGCTTCGTTGCAAGCGTTCAGCTTTCTTACCTTGACAAAAGATTCATCTGGGGAAACCTTTGAACTGTCACACAGTTTGACAACCCCATAAGTATGCTGCATACTACAGAGTGTTAAATGGCGACCTCTTATATATTTACCGACCATTCTCTCATTAGCTTTGAAAGAAATGTTAAAGAGAGACTAATAGGTCTAAATGCTTTGGGGTCAATGTAATTCGACCAGCTTTTGGAATGAAAATAACTTTGCTTCTGCTCCATAATTTCGGGACAACTCCGAAAGTAATGCAACTTGAAAATTTTGGAGCAAGTAATCTCAAAGAAGAAACCCATGTTGTAATTCAGCAGGTAAGACCCCATCGAGACCACCTGCCTTATACCGCACATTTAGGAGAAAATACTTCGTCGTAAAACTTCGAGAGTGACAAGCCTATAATAAAGTCGCAATCGGGGAAGTGAATATTCAGTAATAATTCCACAATTTCCCTATATAAGAGGAGGTCAGCCGGCCATCAGGGTGTCGCACTTCGCAGTTCATCTAGTCTGCAAGGATCAATCTTAAACAAAGACCTAGTCCAAGGCTGGAATGGATTCTTTGCTAATCCAAGAACCTCTACGTGCGGATCTTAAACTTTTTATATTCTCTTTGTGCTGAGAAATAAATATTCCAAGAATCTCCAATCATTCTGAAGGTTGGATCTTTTGCCTCTATTCTTAAGTTTCGTGGTAGTTTTCCTTAATTTTTTAAGATGAGAACATTAAAGAGGCTTATTTCGAATCTTTTTTTGGGGGAGAGGACAACACTTTTCGAATGGTAAATTGATTGCTAGCGCCAAAGACGATGTTAGCAATTCAATATCGTTAGCCGAACGAATCTCGCGCTGTGAAATTATCAGAAGTTGAAGCCCGAAAGATAAAGTTGCCCTTTTAAATTATTGTTTCGGTAAGGTTTAATAAGTGGTCTTTTAAGGTTTATGTTAAAAGCAATACAACCATGGTATTGGGATAGATTATCATTAGTCACTTTCCAGTTGAATACCTAATCAATAATTGACATTGAGCACAAACTAATATCAATCACTTTCCTTCCTATAGAATTCAAAATTGGCTCACATCCTTTATTGAGGATTTTAAGTTCAGAAGTACTTAGATAGTAATGAGTGATGAAAATTACAGTTACCACTAGTGTTATTCGATTATTTCAGCTCCACCCAACAAGGTTAGCGAACACTTCCAATGGTGGAGGTAAAGCAGCGTCATACGGAAGATAAACTGATGCTACTAGCAGATGATTTGAGGGTGAAAAGTACAGCCGTAACACCAGCTGTGCTATATTCTGGGATAAGAGTTGCGCTGATATTATGAGAATTCAAAATGCAAGCTCTAACCTTCGCATAAGAACTCTTGTAAAAGGTTCGGCTAACGTTGTGGCCTAATCCAGAGTCAGCATCATCAAAATAGAATAAGGCTCATGAGTTAGATATAAATATGTATACGCTGCACCAAGCAGTATCTAAGCTCAAAAGTAGCTGCTTTGCTATGTTACATGTTTATCTGCTTAAAAGCAAAGTGGAAGTCATCTGAATACTAAATTAACACTGAAATGACCCTAAAATAGATCTATTCAAGTACATATTGCAAAGAGGATCCGAACCCAGTAATGTACTCGAATGACTTTCGGTGAACCTCTGTATTACGAACGTACGGCGGTTAGCTTCACGTTTGGAACGGACAACCCAAAACTCCTTCGTCGAGACATTCGGATTCATCAGACCAATCAATGTTAGTTATAACAACGCTTGGATTCTCAAGAGGCCCCTTAACCAAAGCGCGGTATATCACAATAGGTTCCGGAGGTTCACCATGAGGTACACCATCAGCTCAGTAACAAACCCAGGAATTGAGTAACGAAGCCGGGCGATCTAGCCGATTCCAAAACCCGGCGAATAAGTTCCCCTAGGAAGATCTGAAGTTTTTCATCATCGAAAGTACGGAAGTTGAGTTGCTATTTTGCTCTTCAACTATTGGGTTAAGCACAAGTTAAGCTATACATTTTTATAGGTGCTGACGACGCAGTTTGCCAAAACATTTGTTTTTATCAGGATAGTGAGATTCGTTTATGGTATTCTCGCCGTCCGATTTCAAGAGATCAGTCTCTAAACACGAAGTGTAATCGGACAAAAAACCGTCGATACTAGAAGTGCCGGTGTCATCAAGCCGTACCTATAACTCAGATTAACTTAAGTTATAAATTAAAAAGATTCTTCAAAACCTGTAAAATTATTTAAAAATAATAAAAAAAAAAAAAGTTTATGCAAATGAAAAAAAGGTATCTATAAATATGAATATGTATGTACATAATATGTAGTCCACTTAGCTGTATGCCATAATCTCGTTGCAGAGAGTGACCTCGGAAAATACAGTAACATAAAAAGTTTTATACTAAAAACGCATGTTAAAGATCCCGTTATTATTTTTTTTTTAAACCATGTGGTATAGCTAAAAATTCACAAAAACAACTTAATTGAAACTTGTATCACTTGACACTTGTATCGAAACACTGGCTTAACACTCTGCACTCCCAGATAACTGCACACATAAAAACATAACACCCACGATAATGAAACTAAACATTAAGTTAAGCAAACTATGACTTTATCAAAATTACAATTCAGAGAAAGAAAGTTCAAGATAAATGACGCTTACGGCGCCACAGAAATAATTTCAGCACTGAAATCCACACGCGTGTTAATTCACAAAACTTAAAACAACCAATACGAAAAACAAACAACGTAATTGCAGTGATGCTTTCCTTTTAAAATAAAACTGAGCTTTTTTACAGTTCGATCAACGTCACGCTCCTAAGAGCAAGCCTCGAAACGTAATTTTAACAGTGAAATGAAATCGATGACATTTTAGCGCTAAATTTATGTTTGGTGAAAAATCTATTTTTCTGGTTCTGGGTAGTGTTACATGCAAGAAGTGTGTGTAACAAGGCTGTCTAAAGGTTATCGATGAGATTTTTGTCCACGCAAGGAAATTTCCTTGCGTGACATATACAACTTGACCTCCACCTTCACAAATCAAACAATAACTTAATACATAATTAAGGTCGTGTATGTTCTTATCACAATAAGGAACACAATATGCTAACAAAAGACACTTTAAAAGTTTAAAACTTTACATAAAACATAAATAAATATATACATCATTACGTCTTTGTTCAAAAGCGTTCACCGTGTGTCAATAAAATATAATATATTTTCATATCTGTATACAAGAGGGGTGGGTTTACATCTCGCAGTCGTCTCATTATTACGAATCGTAAAATAAAACAGGAAAATTAATTTTTCGAAATAATAAACAAAACTAGAAAAAAGGAATTCAATTGTTGTATTTTAGCCCTGATTTATATCGGGAGGGGTGCGATATCACAAATGCATATTGAAAGGTATTTGACATTCAAGGATTCGTTTATACTTTTATCGTATTTGCTCTTCATGCCGCTCTATTATTTGAGTTTTTGTGATGAGATCAATTATTAGAAATAATGATTGAAAGTTAAATAAATTTTTTATTTAGAATAAAGTTGACGTTAGATTGATTGGAATATGAATTAGGCATGTGCTGAATCTGTAATATGTATTTTTGTATCTTAATTCCCAAATAAAACTATTTCGAAATGTTTTATGATATTTTCATGGTTTTATTTATTTCGTTCATTAATTAAATAATTAAAATTGCACATAATTAACAATTATTACATAACAAAATAAAAATAATATTTTAAAATATATATATATAATCCTTATCATAATTATAATATACGTGTAACTATAAACAAAAGAAATAAAATAATCTTATCTCAAACTTAAAATATAATTTTTTTTTTTAGTTTATTTTTAAATGTTTTATCGAAAAAGGAAGAGACTCAAATTTAGTGAGAATTTTGAAATAAAAATAAAATTTAATTTATAAATGTGGTTTTGATGTATTTAAATTACTAAATTACTAATCGTAAAATTGGTGGTTAGCTTGCTTGAAATCATTTCGATGACGAGATTCGAAAATATTACATATTTGCTTTAAAATACAGATCTTTTTAAATCTCTCTTTTTCGGTATATCACTCCGTCGCGTCCACTTTATCGCCTCCACATACCACCACCAACGCCAACTCCAATACCACCGGACACACCACGCCTCATTTGTTCCATACCATCGACATCTTGCCGGTCACCACGATAACTCCGCTGTTTATCCTCAAAATCACGAAGCCGTTGATTGTAACGATCGATTTGTTCACGTAGTATAGCATCTTCATGTATTGCGCGACGTTCATCGTATTCTAAACAACCGACCCCGTCTAAGCGATCTAAATCAACCCAGCCACGAAATTTGACACAAACACCATTCATAATGAAATGTGATTTGATGTGAACCTGGAAAAAAGCAAAAAAAAAAAAAAAAAAAATTATAAAGGGTTAAATCTAAATTAATTAATTAATGTACGAGATGATTAAGCGTTAAATAGTTTTTTATTATTTAAATATCGTCCACAGAAACAATGGGTACGAAAGGGTTTATTTGTATGGTACAGATCATTATTCATTGCATAATTGTGTGACATATTTTTACACGATGTTCATACGACGCGCCCTTTTGTTTCGGTTGTAACCCTTTTATCCCAGTTTTGCGAATGTCATTTTTTCCATTTCGAAAATAAAGCGAAATAAATAATGGCATGACAATAACCCTTTTTTTATGGTCTGGAAACAGGACTGGAATTAAAATGAAATGATGTAAAGTTAAAATAATGTTTGGTGTTTTTTATATTCGAACTGTATTGGTAACTAACGCACCCATAATTTTCTACGTAAGAAAGTTGCAGTTGGAGAACGACCGTGTAACTTTAAGTCGGGAGTTTAAATAAGCTTTTCGCAAATGATAATTACCAGGTGTTTTGCTTGGCAACAAAATAATTGGGAAGTTATTAAAATAGTATGCAGGTAATTCAAACCGAGTAATCAGAAAAAGGTAATGGAATTAGTGCGACACTGCAGACTGACATGGCGCCATTGGTTTTCCATTTTGATCTCGAAATTGTTGGCAAAGATTTCATATAGAATGTTTAGTGTCTTTGGCCATCCAATAATTGCAATTTGTAAAGGCACCTGTACAAGGCAATTGGAACATGATCAATTTGTCAGTAACTTCTCACTGCCTTTACAAGCTGTCGCTCCAATATGGATGTCGATAAGCAACATTTATGCCATTGCATTCTATTCTGTTTTCAAATGAAAAAAATGCTACTCAAGCTATGGAATTGATTAATTCGACTTGAGTGAACATTCTATGAGTCATTCAACAGCAAAAAATAGTTTGCAAGATTTCGTCAGCGGTTCACGAAAGTTGAAGATGTGCAAAAATGGCTCGATGAAGGCATTCATCATCTACCTGATAAATAGTGAAAGACCATAGATAATAATGGCTTTATTGAGTGGCAACTTGAATTAAGTTGAGTTTGACCAAAACAAGCAGTTTCTACTTGCACACCTAACAAAATTCAAAAGTACTATTAAAGATTAACTAGCAACGAAGATTGTGAGTGCCCACATCAATTAGTAATCAAGTTAGCCTTCTACCATAAACAGCCGATAACAAAACTACGAATAAATAATGGTTCATAATACTCTGAAGTTTCACATACACTTAAACGCTCATATATCAAAATTCAAAGAAACTGGATCAATGTCAAACAGGAAAACATCTCAACCATTTATTTTAAACGAATCAATGGAAGAAACAATTTTGAAAAAACACCTTTTGTATAGGCTACACATTTCCGTTAGAAACGGTTTCCGAGATATTTTCCGACTTGTGTAAACATAATAAATTACCTCAAGTCGAGTTTTAGTTAGTAAGTTCAGTAATAGTCACGCTAAGTATCATTTGTTTTTTAAATCGCTTACCCGATCACTTCGGTTCCACACCGACCGTTTTACTTAATTGTATCTATACATAGAATATTTGCGCTATTAGATAATTGTTACCCATCAATTATTCAACAAAATTATGACTAATTAATTATCTTTCGACCGTATCCTTTTTAACTTCTTGTCAAAAAATTATAAAACAAGTTAATTGGTGTGCAATCACCAATAAAATTGTTACAAATTTTTGAATTTTTTACAGAATGGGACTTTAAAGGAGGGTGTCTTTAAAATATTGAAAACAAAACCCATTTGCGCATGAACAACGCAATGAACCCAAATGTTCAACAAAACACATGTCATTCAAATTTTACTTTTCTTTATAGTGTAGTAACATAGTTTATTGGAGTCTTCCGGTCACGCATAGGGTGGTCGAAATAATAATAAATAAAATTCCGAAACAGAAAGGTTAGGTTTTTAGCAATTTTCAAAAAATTTAATTTATCCGCTCTATATAATCACATTTTATAGATATGCGATTGATTTTAATATTTAGTACTCAGTGTGTGGCCTCCTTTAATCGTTTTAAGGAAGTAATCTATCTTTCGAAATATTCACAGAAAGATACAAAATATTCTTAATCCCAAAACGATTGGCACGCGAGCGTCAGTTGTCTGATGATATCTGATAGTTTTTTTGTTCTTTTCAACTTGATATTTTGTACGGGTAATTGTACGTCTTAAGAAAATTTTGTAAGGAATAAATAATAAGTGGTTATTAGCCGTGTATATGTATGTATGTAGAGAGGGTCAACACTTAACTTTTTTTATTTTGTTGTTTTGAGATATTGATACTTTATGCGTTTAGGACACTTATGTTTGATTGAAAGTTTAATTGGAATAATACAGCACAGCAGATGTTTTTGATTTTTTGCCGAATATCGATATACATAAATATTACATCCATTACAATATATATATAGGGAGGATATATTACTGTAATCCACTTAGATCACGTATTCGGAATCATAAAAATATTTCGGGGATTTTTTTCGAACAACAAAATCTTAATAATGATGTAAAGATTAAAAGATATCGGTATAGTCGCGTGTTTATGATTAGAAAATAATCCCGCGTTTGAAATTTCCCGATAAAATTCCGATTGATTTAAGGATTTGAGACGTTACCTCTTTTTTTATTTATGAAACGTGCTTCAAATCCTTTCAATTTATTTTTTAAATATTTGTCTCTCTCCTTTCCTCCTTATATCAAAATCTTTGTTTGTTTTACAAATTAAAATTGAATAATAAGTTTTGTTTGCTTGTCAGTTCACACTAGAAATCCAGAATGTACAATGTATACCCCTTTACAGTAGTTTTTTGTATTTGCGTATATGGAAATTAATAAAAAGGGGTACACGATAATTTACCGTTTAATGCAATGATAATATGTATAGAAAATAGGGAGAATTTACGACTAATGGCTCAAAATACTACAAAATTTGTCGAGAATAATATTACCAGTTTGAAGATCGCAACTAGCATGTTGCGGGCTTGCACTTCGAAATATTTCAAATTCAAAAATTATGCCTCTACATGTCATACTACCGTAAAGTTAGAGTACATTTAGGCGAATAAAAATCAAATTTGTAATAAGAGAGATTTTACTGCTAATTAATAAATCAAAGTTCTAAGTCAAAGCATGACTTGGCCCTAATCTAAAAATATTAAATGGTCGGTCCCTCAGTTCGGTTCTATGACTAACAAGCATTACAGTGTGCCCGGGTATTGTTATCGAACTGGTAAAGTCAATTTAAGGAATTTTTTAAGTTAACTTTGAAATATACTACTATTCGAAAAATTCGGGCCTAGCAATGAACCCGCCTGATGCAGTTAATTATATTATAAACCGTTATGTTCTAAACTGTTGAAATTGATCGGACAATATTCTTCTACATATATATTTCAGAACCTGGAAACTGAACCAATCTAAAAATAATTAAAAATATATACGACAAGCAAAAGGCCTAAATTTTGATTTTAGTCGTGGTAGAACTAACACGACGTATGATAATGAAACTGATCATAAAATTTTAGTTATATGATTATTAAAGTTGGCTGAAACCCAAACAGGTAAGTTAAAAAATCAACCGAATCGAAGTTTCGTAATTTTGTTAAAGAAGTTGCGGCTCAATCCAAAAGAATTTCATCATCGTTTTATAACCTTTGATGAAACCTGCGGTCACAACCATTAAACTCAGGAAACAAACAACAGTATGGCACGCATGAGGTTCCCACCTCGGAAGAAGGCAAAAACTGTTCCCTCAGCTGTGAAGGCAATAGTTCCGTGTTTTGGGAAGTTCACGACAAGCATTTTGTTGACTACCTCCAAAATGGTAAAACAATAATTGGAGGATTAACCTGCACAATTATGACAGCTATACTTCAATAATAATATATAACTCCGTTCATTCTCCAGAATGCTCCAAGTGACCATCACCTAGTAATTTCATTGCTATAGTTTTGCTATTTTGAACCGTTACTTTGGTATTTGTGTATGGATAGGCCGAACAGCCTTCTTATTAAGAAAACGTTGGTTTGGTCCACCTCAGATTTGACATCAGTACATTAAACATGTTTGAATCAAGGACTTCAAAGCTGAGGACTCAAACCCGAGTTTGTATAGCTTGAATGACAATAAAATTTTAGCACAAGTACCATATAACAGGAAATTAGTTAAAATGGATTTTAATTAAAGAACTCCGATTGAAACAAATTCATTCAAATTCAGTAATAACCGCCTAAGAAACGGACCCTTCATTCGACTTGTGCATACGAGTATTTCAAAACCTCCTTGAATAATAATTAGATGCGGAATTTTACAAAAATCTGCTTAGTTACAAGTAATTTAGCTCTCCTTTAAAAGTTGCAAAACTCATTTTATGGGTTCAGTTTTTGTAAAGAAACTAAAAACATTAATCTTTAAGACATACAGTTCAAGTTATGATTTAGTTAGAAACAGTTAACCACTAACGACAATAAAATTTCACAGGATTTTTGTCGAAAAATTATAAGTTCACAATTTCCTAAGTACGGGTGCTGTTTATGTCACAGGTTGATGATTTTATATGGTCTCTAACATTGTGTCTGAAATATCGGTCAAGTGGCTGCCTCTGGCCGTGGCGCAATGACGAGCTCTTATAAGCACATTTTCCATAACATTTTTGTAGACTTCTGATGTTATTTCAGCAATTTCGTTTCTAATGTGGTCCTTAAGTATCGAGGTTATGGTTGGTTTATTGGTGTACAACTTTCCTTCCAGTACCTTCTTATAGGAAGAAATCGGTAGGGGTCAAATCAAGACATCGTGGGGGCCAGTCAACATCACAACCTTTTGACATTATTCGGGCGCAAAAAAATCCTCGCATAATTTGCATCGTAGGACGATGTAGTGTGTGATGAGGCATCGTCTTGTTGAAACCACATGTTTCGTAGGTTCTTTTCCAATACATCTCGATAGCGGTCACCAGTAACTCTTGCAGCATTGCCTTTAGCATTCTCAAATAAATATGGCTTAGTGATGCAGTCGGCCCAAATAGCGCACCATACAGCTACTCTCCGAGGGTGTTCTTTGGGGTGGTGTTCTTTGGTCTCTTTTAAAGAGGCTAAATAGCGTCTATTCTGTTTATTACCAAAGCCAGCCAAGTCGAAATGAGCTTCGTCGCTCATAATGATTTTTTGCTCAAAATGGTGGTCGTCTATACCGAGCTGTAAAACGAGCACTCTAATCTCACCGCCATTCATGGTTATTTTACTGCAGCTCTTCTGCAAATTGAATTTTATACGTCTTGTGCACTATACTGGCACAGCGACACTCTGCCTCACTGCATCAATCTTTTTTGGTGTACCCTGGTTTTCAAAATTAACTAATTATCAAAATTATTCATTACACACTGAATGGCTGAACTGGTTGACTCTTGGTTGATTAGATTTTGCCAAAATGTATTTATCAATTTAAAATGAAATTACAAATTATCATTCAATACTAAATGTATGGAATTATGGGCATACCCGGGTATGCTGGTTGTAAAGCTGAAGGTTAAAAGTATGTTTCAGAAAATTACTCATTGTGTAAAAACTTATGATAACTGATAATTTATATAGCTACATTTTAGATAAATTACTTCTAACTTCACACCGTCAGATGTAATACTAAAAAAACTTTAAATTGGGAGACTTTTTTTGACACTTCCAACTTTTCTGACACGCAAAAACGTCTAATTTAGTAAAAGGGTATTAACAGTTATACGGAAAACTCAACTCGCTACTGACCAACCCTACCGTAGTAACAATCAATACCGCCTAATGCTTAATTACCTGTCTCTACCTCTACTACCAATAACCTTTTTACTTATAAACTGACCACCCATTTTTTGCCAACAAAAATAAAATTAGCTTTTAGCCAGACCATAAAATTATAAAATTAAATTTGATGGCTACCATCAAGGTGACAAATAAATCCAATGGACAGTACGATAAGGCACTACAAACGTCAAAAGATTTGTTTGTAATTCGAATATAAAGGTGTTAATACTGTTAACTCAACAAATTAAATAAAATCAAAAAACATGGGATGAAAAACATTTTTCGGCATAATAATAAAAACACTACAGGGATAATTGTATCTTTACCGTTATAAAAAATTTATAAATTGTTTCATAAATTGTTATTATGTTTCACATTTCAATAAAACAACAAAACAAAAATATTTTATGAATTCTCATTTGAAAAGCGCAGCATGATTTTGTTGCAACCCCGTTTAATCCGTAAATTTAGTGTGTTACACACGGATAACAACAATCTAATCGAATTACATATACTACTCCTTTATTAACACGGCGTATACAAAAATTTATACTACATAAATAAAATGGCGTCTATAAAATACTCACTTTGCCATGTTCCTTATCGAAATCACATTCCCGCTCCTGTGTATATATCCCGTGGTTTGGATTAAAAACTAACTGTAAATTGGTGCCGGATGGTACAAACGACAATTCGGTGTGTCCTTCGCGGCAGGCATTTTGAAAACGTATTTGACGCTCATCTTGTGGACGGTCACGATATCCTGTATAGCGTATCTGTAAAAAATATATACATACATATGTAGAATAAAATTGAATGTCAGTTAAAAATGTAAATTCTAACCTAAATTAATTTTTTTTTATATGGTCGCATAATAAAATATGAGTATGGGCAAAACAAATGAATTTTTGTGACACATCGCAAAATTGTGAGATAGAGATATGAACTACTATGGTTTGGCGCGTACACGTTTATACTATACGATTCTACGAGTATATCAATTTAGTTCGTAGCCCTATTTAAGTCTGAGACATGCGTTTTATAACTTGTTTGTTATCGATGATCGATCGCAATCATTTATATAATTTGATATCTTAATGGTGCGCGCGGAACGAAAGAAAAAGAAATTAATTTTTTTATTGTGTCGCATCGCACTTAAGTATAAGTAGACGAGCGATGTGAATCATTCGCGATCGCACGCATTTGGTGCGCCGTTTTATTGGAAATTTATTTTTATTTAATCGTGATTTGATTAGAAATTATACGAATTGATTAATATTAATTTAGTTTTAAAGATGGCATGATGAAGATCAAGTTTATCACATTTTCTAAGAAATCCCCTACACATTTCTTGTTATTCCCAGGAATTCATACACCTCACTAAAAATCAAAATACTGCTTAATAAAATCTTCTTATACATCTTTATATAATAAGATCTTATGTTTACCTTTCATTTGGCTAAGATATTACATCATTTCTTCTTATTATACCTTGTTTTGAAAAAAATGTCTTAAAGGAAATTCCATTGATGTGAAATTTGTGTAGTGTTGTTGGTTTATATTGGGAGAATTGTAAACATACAAGAACTGTTGTGCTTGTATTTGGTGCAAATTATATTCATTTCTTAGAAGATATCGTACGTTTATAATGCATGAATCATAAGAAATTGGTTACAATTTACAACTTTAGTGTTATAATCGAGTGTTTGAATTTTGTGACGCTCTCTACGTACATGTGTATGGACAAGTGAGAGTATTTCATGTACGTTTGTAATATTTAAGAACTGATTCATTCATTTCATGTTTTGGTTGTGTTTCTGTTTGGTATAATAATATAGGTATCGTGTGTTAAGATTTCGAGGTTAATTATTAAGAAATTGGTTTTTTTAAATATTGTGAACCGGAATAATTTTTTTTTAGTTTATATGCATTAGTAAAGTGATTAGTTATTCAAGTACGCGGAATTGGTGACTATTTGTTTGGTATTACCGATTGAAAAAATTAATTATGTATTAAATTCGATTGATTTTGTTTTGCATGATAAAGATGTAGGAAGTTATGGTGGCGCCACTGGCATATTAAAATTGATGCGGTTTCAGGATAATGACAGTTGATTTATTGCAACAGCATCGCATATCCAGTCATTGTATATTGATTTAATTTAGCTAGCTGCTCTGAAAATAGCCAACAGCTTAAGTTCGTTAAGCCTAGTTAATCTTGGTGTATTTTGATTACTTCTCGTAAGAATATAAAGGTTCACTCACAATAAATATTTTATTTTTATTCGACAAGGCTTGAATAGTTATAGCCAAAACTAGTTAGTTTTAGGTTTGATTGGATCATAATCGGTTTCAATCAAAAATGTGTGCTTCTATACCTTGGTGGCATGCGTTAGGTGTTTGAATTTTAGTAGTGTTCTTATAGAAAATATAAAGTTTAGTTACGGCATCCAAACATTTATAACTTTCTCGAACTAGTTAACATAATTATTCTTCATGAAATCCGTGAAGCATTCCGTTCTCTGAAACGAAACTGTACACCTATTGGGTCTTAATTTGAAGTGCTACTAAGACTAAAGACTACAATGGCGATTCATCAGATCATTGTTTCCTTTTATAAATTGTTGGATGTTAATGTTATCAAGGGTGGGCCATTTAAAATTTTGTTTTTAAAAACGCTATCAAATGAATATACAACTTTATTTTGTGGAAAATGTTTCTTATTGTGTAGGTTGGAGTCTCCAATTTAAGAATGCAAAACAATTTCGTTCGTGTTGTTCGCTCTGCTGGCCTAAGAGTAAGCCATACTGTAAGTCCAGTTTGCAAGAACTTTTTTTTATGATTTAGGCGCCTATTTTGCGAATAAATGTCGCAATGTTATGTTTTAAAGCTGGTATTGTCTCTGGATTATCCGCAAACTAACTATCCTTAACGAAGCCCCGTAGAAAAAAATCCAACGGTGTCAAATTGCAGCGCCGCACACGCCGCCAATTGACATCTCAAAGACGGCTGCATGTGGCGCCATCTAATTGAAACCAAAGGTTGTTCACATTCATACCGTCGATTTGAGACCATAAAATATGATCAGAATGGCTTTGTAATGGTCGTCGTAAAGGGTAACAGCATCTTCAGCGGCGTTTTCGGCTATTCCAAACCCCAAATCTGGCAGTTCTGCAGAAACAAGCATGCTCGTTTACATAGCCGACTGAAAAGATGATTTATCGACCAAAATCGACGTCATTATGAAGCTAGTCTATGGCCGACACAGAGAACTGATATCGAAGCTGATGGTCATTTCAACTGCTGAGTCATCTGGAACTTGATAGGTGAATAATCCGAGGTCTTTGTGTAGTATTCTCCTCAGGCTGATGCGACTAATGGCCAGTTTCTGCGATCGGCGTCGAGTTGAAGTCGATGGATTCTGTCCTACACTATGGGCCCTAGTCGCAATATTCTGGGGCGTGTGCTCTATCCGAGCTCGGGAGCCACTTCTGTCACCCAATAACAAACCTTTCTCACGAACTTTCTTTCTGTTCGGTTTCGAACAACGCCGACCATAGTTTATGGTTTAAAAACAAACCACTAGATGGCTCACCCTGTATATGAACTAATGGTTATAATATCTGCTTTATCCATATTTTTCGGCAGTTTATGTTAATTTGTGACGGCCAAATCTTTATTATCGTTGTGTTTATTTATTTTTAAGTATTCCTAGACATCCAAGAAAACCACAGACCCTTTCATTAAATCGGGTCATACACTTGTTGTAAATCAACTTATTGTACGTTAAAAGATCGTGAATTTTTCAGTTGGTAACTGAAATAGATCTTCTTCATCGACATTATCTGGTTGGTTACATTCGGCTGTTCTTTATTGACATTTTTGGGCCGGCACGATTAGTTGCATTCGGTTGTTACAGCCGAATCTAGGTTATCGACATTTTTCACTAATTTGCATTGTCGACGTTTTCAGCCGAAGATTTTCGACTGCTTTAACAGATTTCTTGTATTTCATTTAATTATAAATTTAATTATAAACACTCATCTTCCTTTTATAAATGTTGATAAGTGATCGTTTGTTAAGGATAAAATTTATTTCTAAGGTCATTTAACCGTTTTTGAGATGTTGAAATTTTATGTCGAGAAAGCCCAGCACATTTCGAACATTGTCGACAACTGACGGTGCGTTACCGTTTGTCGAAGTCGCACGTTTGATTTACTGAAGCAAGTACATCACACAACTCTTTTTAATGTAAATAGTACATTTTACAATAGGTTTGTCTCAATAGATTGTCTTTTAGAGTCTCAGTAGATTGTGTTTTACTCATTTAGAGAAAACGCGATCGCGCTGTTTGGGATTCTTCGACAGTGTTTTTTCAATACCCCTGGGACTCAAACGCTTACTGAATGTGTCCTTAGGCCAACCGCTAAAAGAATTGAGCTATAGAAACATGTAAAATGGACCTGTAACCATTGTGGTAAACAGCTTAGAAGGTTTTTGGGTATAGTTAGAAGCATATTTGCTATTATGAGTAATGCTTCAGGCTTGGCACTTGCCCCCATTATTAATTAAAAAACGCTCGGGAAATTGTAAACCACTTAGATTTTTCTCTCCGTTTAAGCAAAATTCAGCCAACTCGTCCCAAGGCAGTTGGCAAATCGCCCAAACCTATCTAGCGCATTTTAATTTTTTTTTTTTCAATTCATGTTTTGGCTTATCCAGGATGTTCCTACCTAAGAATGGCGCAGTACTATTTTGTTTGAAACATAAAACGTGTGTTAAGCATACCATAACCGTTTTTGTAAATTTTGGTCAACGCAACGAACCATAGTTCAAATATAGATTATGTTCGGGCCTAAGTAATTATTGGAATTTGAACGAGAGTGAATAATGAGCTATAACCCCAAAGCAAATGGTGTTATTTAGAAATAGCACAGAACTCAATTTTCCCGAGTATTTCAAGGATACATCGACTGCTCTCATATGGTAATATACTTAGCTAACTCCTAGGCAGTTGGTCAAAAATACAAAGATTCTCAAACTTCGGGAAATAAGAATGATTAAAGTCTCGCCCTGATATATGGACTCGCTCACTCGAACAGTTTCAAGCAGGGGAGTGGTGTATTCGTAGGGTGGCAATACAAAAAAGGGCTAAAGTTTTCTTTACGTATACACCGAGAAAATCAGGTAAGGAGTATACATTTTTAAAATTTTTAAATGCATGATTGTTTATCAAACTGAATTTTTCCGGAAAGTTATTCCATTTTCCGGGAAAATTTTCACTTTAAAAAAACTTGCGTATTTTTTATTCAAAATACGTACAAATGTGTAGTTTTTTATAGAAATCTTGATATTAGGATTGTATCTTAACAGTTTTCGATAGTACAAATAATTGCCCCGGGAAAATTTTGAATTTTTTCAATTTTTTTTTTTAATCAGTTTAAAATTATAAATAAAATTTGACACTTGAAGAATTGTATAAATTCTGGAAAAGCGGAGATTTGGGAACCCATCCTCTAAGGCATACAACGAATTAAAATTACAAAAATTTTATATTTACAAAACTTGATTTTTTTAACATTTGTGGCAATATCGGAAGAACCGGTAAGAGCAATAAAAACTCTTTGATCTGTGTCTGCAAGGTTGAAGAAGCAATTATTATTAATAAAAATAAATGAAATAAAAAAAAATATTGAAAAAATAAAAAAGTTAAAAATTTTCCGGAAAAAAGCTTACCCCTCCTAAAAACTGACAGTAAACAATCCTACATTCAAAAATTTTCAAAATTTATACTCCTTACCTGATTTTCTTGATGTATACGTAAAGCAAAATTACGCCCAAAAAACACATCACAGGTTTGAAAAAAACTTAGAACAAAGCTCTAGTGTATTGGGAGCAGGGGAGAGAGAGAGAGAGAGCTACGACTGATAATAGTAACTTTGCTATAGCCCGAAAAGTTTGAATTGAAATATGCCATTTGAATATGCCATTTGAATATGCCATACGGAAAGTAAAAAAGTTAATGATTTTATGGTTCCGGCAGTCCTACTCCAAAGGCCAAAATGACACACTTTAGAAATCCGCATGTATTAAATTAAATCCATCTGACAAGGATCAAAGCAACTCTAATCTAATCAAGATTATTCCAAAAGTTGAACAGAGGCGGGCGGTTTGGTTTGATTAAATTTCACTTGAATTGTATAAATTTGATTAGACTAGAATTGAATCAGTTTAAATTCGATTCGAATTGAAAAATAAACCATTAAAAGAAATTTTAACAAAATTGAATTAACTCTGATTGAATCCAATCCAACCAAATCTACAGAATACCATCCCAATAATTTTGATAGTCTCCTTCGAAAAGATTGGTAGGTGCAAATCATAGTTGATCATGCAGAAAAATTATTATATTTACACGGTTTAATAAAATTCGATATACCTGTTTGGTTGTTAAATTTGGATTGAAAACAAATCGAATCAAATTCTAAATTATGTAAATTCTTTTTTCGGCTTGATTTCTAATCATTTTGATCGAAATTGATAAAAGTTTTTGATTTCATAAGATTGTTTACGAAATATTTGAACTAAATTAGATTCGTTTCAATTTGTTAGATTTTGTGGTGGTATTTGATCCACTTGATTAGATGTGATTAGGTTTAACATTATTAAACTGTAGATTTGATAAGATTTAGCTCGATTCAAATCTATCGATCAATCTTGACTCACTCTTATTAGTCTCCTTAGTACAGTGCAAAGCAGTAGCCTTGAGATATTAATATGTGCCGATTTGTGCCGGATGAGTATCAACATCAATGTGTTTAATTAGATTTTATTATTGATTTGATTATATTTTTGCGAAAACAGTGAGGTTTGACATCAAACTAATCATAGCTTTGATTCGAATTGATTCTAATCGAATTGATATGAAAATCGAAATTTGATATTATTCGAATTAATTTGATTAGAATTGTATATGTAATTTTAATTAATTGATCCGATTACTAAACAAAATTCGACTTATGCTGAGAGAATTTATGGGAAACGTGCCATAAACACTAAAGTCCTAAGAAAAGAATTAAATATTTTTCCGAGGCCAAAACCTAAGAGATTTGAAAAAATAGGTTATGTAGTTTCGGTTCCAAGTTCCATACAATAAAATATTTCATTCATGATCATCCTGAGTTTAAAGTCGATTATTTAGAATTAAATTGATCTAAAATTAAATGGATTTGATCGAGCATAGTTAGATTTAGTTAGAATAGAAAAAATTAAATTAACCTTAAATGATTAGATAAGTTATGGATTAGATTAGATTTCAACAGAGTTGATTATAATCCTCAAACCCAATCAAAATTTTATCAAACCGAAATAAATTGTATCCGAACTTAATCAAAATTGTAAATGTTAAAAACCGAGCCTGACTTTTTATCAATTTTTAATTATCTCAACCAAACCTGTAACACATGGAAGATTCATAATGAAATTGTCGAATTTTGAAACGATAACTTGAACTATATATAGCGCAGAGTGTAAACCCTCAATCTGGAAATATCTTAAAATTTGTAATCGTTTCAAACATGATTAATCTTAATCCTATCGTAGCAGTTCAACAAGGTAAAACACTAATTAATGTTTTAACCCCAAATGCAATCGGATCTATCGGAAATCAAAAACGTCAAAAAGCAGGGTGGCTTGAATTAACATGAGTTAAATTAGTTGAGATTTAACATTATTGAATTAATTTGATTAGGATTAGGTCTAAGTATAAATAGTTTTAATTAAATTTGATTTGATTAGAAGATTTGATTAAGTTTGATTCGATTGTTAAGCAAAGTTTAACTTACTTAGAGAACAGTTTTGTAAAAAGCTCGATAGAGAGAATAACTAGATTTAGACTAAACTGCGGATTTAGCTTGATTAGATTTGATAAAATGCTATTTGATTTAATCAGATTTCATATAAATTTCTATTTAATCGGAAAATTTTAAATCGATTACAAGAGAAAATACTGTTTTGGAATCAAACCTTATTTAGAAAAACGTTAAGAAACCAATAAGTATATGTATTACTCAATCCTAGCTAATCAATAACAATTCTCTTTTGGTTTGACTTATTAGAATTTGGTGAGATTTTTTTTGAGAAAATCATGTTATCACTAGTGTCCGTTTCAGCTCCGTGTTAAAAAATTTATTTAAGATCTAATCTGGTTTAATTGTAGGTTTTTGCTTCAGCTGAGTATAAAAAGTCAATTATTGAGAATTAAATTTAAATAGTTTTGATTGAGCTTGATTAGATTTAGTTAAACCTGATACGATTAAAATTTATAATATGAGATTTCAAAAAGTTGACTATAGTTCTCAAACCCTAATAAACTATAATTAAAACTAAACAAATTGTATGGAAAACCTAATCAAATTTAATCATACTCAAATTTTATCGAATTTACTTCACTAAATTTTTTATCAACTTGAGTTCAATTAAACCATAAGCTAGACGAAACATGTCTAAGACATAATGTTCTTGTTGTATTTTGATAAGAAGAACTTGTATAATTATAAACTATAAATTCAAGTTATCGTACAGATTTCAGTTCTAGCCCCAAACGCAATCGAATCTATCGAAAATCAAAAAATGCAAAAACGATAAGATGTCATTTCTGGCATGGGGACGGCGATATATAATTTTGTCACGTGCACCAGATCGATATAAAATAAAGTCCTAATTTAAATTATTTTGAGCAATTATGTATATAACTGCATATATAATTGTATTCACTTACATAATTAGTTAGGAATCAGCAGTTAAAGTGCACCAACAAATTCAAATTAACCGTTAAAAAATCATAAGCACCGTTACTTACTTCTGTTTCCCGACTTAGCCGCCGAAATAATTCATCACTATCGAATTTTGTTTTTTGATCAGGCACAACACGTGGCATTTTAAATATAAATCTAGGCTTTTGTGGTTCATACAATCCTAATGTATCATATGGAATCATGCCGCTTAGCGCAGCATCATTCATATTCATTACATTCATAATTTAAAATATTTATTCACTATAATTTTATAACTATCTATCACAATAGAATCATGCACTATTCTATTATAATTTTATAAAACACTGTTCACTAATATAAAAAAACCCGTTCTTAAATTTTAAAAAACACATTCAATTTTAACGATATCCATACGTTTCACACCACAACTGAAAGATGACTAAACGTAAACGTCGGATAAATATAAAAAAAATATAAAATAAAAACAAAATTGAAATTCCCTCGTTATAACGTACTGTCACTGTATATAACACACTTTACATACAACCCTACATAATACCTTATATACATGTAGAACTACAAGTTACCCCTCCCATTTTTCAACGTTCAATTTTGGTTGGTGGGATTTTTCCTTATGTATTTACGAGACATTGCAACACGCTTAAGTAAGATGGATGTATATAAAACATACAGATAATCCGAAAATTATGTATTGTATTTTCGTGGTATATAAAAGAAAATTTGTGATATTTTTAGAATTTGGTGTGTTCGACGTTCGTGCAGCGTTTGAAAATTTTTTAAAAATGGATACGCCTATCATAAAGAAGAACGAATTTCGGGCACTTTGTCGCGTAATTTTCATTAGGAAAATTTTATTTTAAAGTGGGAACACTGACGTAATACAAAAGCGAAAACGTGTGATCTTTGAGTTTTGAGATAAATTTTATGTGCGCGTGGAGGAGTGTGGAAAATTTAATGTCATGAATATCGATTTGTGTTGTTCGAAATTTAATAATTCGGACGTTGACCAGTTGTACGATTTTCTGAAGGAATTGGTGTAACGAACTTTAAAATTCACCTTTAAAGTGGCGTAGTTGTGGCACAATCTATATAAGCCGTTACCACCGTAGTTATGGTGAACTAAAAACACTGTAGTTGCCAACGTTTTATACGAGTATAAAAGTAATATATGAGTAGTAATTTAAAGAAATCAAGGGAAACAGAAAAGATATAAGATCTATGTGCCTGTTGTGGTTTACCTAGGCCTCAATGGCACGACATGATTATCACTCTAACAAATTTGCTTATTTTAATTAATAATTATAAATCAAATCTCATATTTGAGACTAACTTGTATCATGAGTGGTATAAAATGTATAATCGAGTCCAAAACAGTGACTATGGTAGGACGAACTTAATTTACAGTAAGGTTTAGCTTAAGATAAATGGATTACTCTGTGCATAAACATCCAAAATGGTTACTTACTTCAACCCCATTGTGTTAGACAAAAACTATATAGTTAAGAAACCTCATATATACAGTGGTACAATAAAGAACTCGCACAGGTAGTTGTTTGTTTCTTAAGGAACGTGTAATATTGAAAATAATCGAAATAAAATTAAATGGCAAACTAGCCGTGCGATTCTGATGTTAAGACTATTAAGAGGCTAACAGTAAAGAGGTTTTTCGTTAATAGGTTTTTTTTAGAAAATCTCTTAATTGGTATTCTGTTAGTAATACTCTTAAAATTTATATTAAAAACTCTCCAAATATTTTTGGAGACCTGTGAAATGTGATTTTTATTAATGCGAGCCATTGAAATTGTATTGTATAGTTAAATAAACGATAAAATACGACATAATTTTGTGAAAACTAATGTTTTACAATTCATATTTTTGTAATAAATTAGAGAATGTATTGCAGAAAATTTGTAATAAATTGCCGAAAATAAACAACAACAAAATATTTTCTTCTGCTCGAAATTACAATGTCGGAATAATTTTTCTTCTAAAAATATTACATCTAAATCCTTTTAGTGAATTGTAAAATATAATTTAATAAATTATTTATTTACACAATCGTCATTTTTTATTAGTTTTAGTGCAACATAATAAAAATTCTAGCATTTATGATGTTTAAGACCACCTAATTGGTAGGTATTAGGCTATGATAGTTCAGGCGATGATACTCTCATCAAAATATGAATAAACAGGCTGTGCGAGTTCTTTCTTGGAATAATTGGAAGAAAAAATCAGCAAATAATTTTTGAAACATATGACCATCTTCTGTAGAAAATCACTACACATATATTTCCTAACCAATAAGCTTGACAAATAGGTGAAATTCCACAGTTGAAAACTAGAAAAAACTGATAATTTCAACTAACAATTTCCAATCTGGTCCTGTTAAAATTACGTATAATAAATTGAATTTAACTTGAAGTTCGGCCGAAAAAACGAAAATTCTCGAAGACTATATGCTAAAAACGTCTATAAAACAGCTGTGATCTTTTTCCAAATTCCAAAGATTTTATATGCTATACTATTTTGCAGGCAGCTGTGTTGTTATCCCATATGTTGTAGGTCTCACAAGTTTAATACTACTAAAATTAGCAGAATCTATATGTATTTACTATGATGCTACATAAGATATATCCACCCCCACACGCTATCCAATTTAAACCCCCAAAGCCCATATAACGTGCACCACCCATATCATCACCCTTTTACACCTCCATACCCACTCGAGCACGCACACCACCCACACAAACTCTCATCCACCAAATACCAAACTCCCTCACTAAACCCAAAACACCTCATCCCACCCCCGTCCATCTCCCATAGACTGGATGTAATGCCATTTTACCAAGTCCCCTCAGTGTTAGGGTTGATGTAGTGATGTTCATAAAGTGCAACAGGCTCAGGCACATCAAATACTCACTATAAGGAGGAATCCAACCTTCGGGAATTGCAGATTGTCCATAGGACGGCAGATTTAAAATCCTTCATAATTGTTAAAAATCGTTACCGAACTCTGTTGTTTGGCAAGAAGATGCTTTGTCGCTGATACTGTGAACTTCACTATATCAGCAGTCCAAAACGATACTCCTTCGACGGATTTTAGAATTTGACTTGATCAACTTTGCATGTTTGACGGGAATGGGTCTGAGGTAAGTAGGTTGGGAGCGGTTAGGCGTTGATGAAATGAGTACGGAGTAAACTTAAATTTGATGGAATATTTACGAAAGCATACCAAATTTTTTGTATATACGCATGTCATCAAATTAGTTAGCAACGGCGTAAAGTAGAAAGTCAAATTTTTACCGCAGAAGTGTAGAGATGGTTTCAGCCTCAGAACAGATTCTTATTGTTGAAAACTAAATAATCCAAACTCATCTGCGAATCATAAGCAGTTTTTCAAATTGTACTTGCCTATGGACCTACTGTCCCTCGTAAAGCCTTAATGATCTGCATGTTGATGGATGAAAACCCATTGACTCAGATAGAAGTATAACTCATTGTGCAGATTAAGGTGATAATCAATTCGTTCACAAATTCTTTGAACTTTTCCAAACTGGTTAAGGATTATAAACATCTATTCGAGTTTTTCGTTCTAATAATATAGTCACCGCCATGTGAGCTCCTACACATCGTTTCTTTCAGAGACACGAAAGAACTCGACTCGTTGCCCAAACAAATAAAACTGATCGGTGATGTTTTTAGAAGGATTATTATTGTTATTATTTAATATTTGCTAGATCCCAAAAGTTCCAGCACTGAATATCAACCATAGTGCAAACTGAGCATTATATACCACTCTGGAAACGAGATTCGATACCTTAGCAAATGGAATGAGTTTGAAATGCACTCGTTGAAGACTTGATAAGAAGTGAACACAATCGTGGCAGAAATTTTAATTTGATCCTCCTTCCTGAACAACAGGGGTTTGGTTAACCTCAGATTCGATAGAAAAGGCGATAGTAGAGGAAGTAGAGGAAGTTAGCCTATAGTAAGCCTTGCTTGATTATGAATGAACTAAGGTTAAAGGCCTATTAGCTTTAATTTACAACCTGAAAGTAGCCAGAAAAAAGACCGCCGAAATTTAATTTCGGCAACTTTTTGACATTAATCATACTGATTTCTGAAATGTATGAGTTGTATATGTACTCAACAGGCGAACAAAGATCGTGTCAAGCTTTAAAGCTTCGTCAAAAAGAAGCTTAACATGCCGTGTCTAGAATGAATGATTGCAGCAGAGTCAAGAACAAAATGGTCTAGGCTTTTAAGTTTTCTAACAAAATTTAACCAATTAACCGCGGAGACTACCAAACAACAAAAATGTGCGACTGCTTATTTAGTTTGCTAAGTCGGCTTGTAATGCCTATAGTTGCTAGCAAATTTGTCGGATTGCACGTATAGGGTGGTGAGTAAGCACTTCAAGGTCAAATACTTGTCACTAGACTTAGTCCTAGATATAACACACTTATATTGCGAGCCTCACTAGCTGGTTAATACAATATACCCGAATAGTAAAATCAATGAGTATATAAATATTTAGTTATTTCGGTTGCATCTTGACCGGGCAGTCAATGGGCTTCTTTCCAAAGACATTCTATAGGTATATTCTAGGCATGGTGAAATTATGTGTTCTAATGAAATTTAGAAGACGACCAGCATATTGCTTTGACACTACCAGTCCAATTGTGTATGGTTCATCGAAGAACAAGAAATTAATTCGGAATTTGGCGTCTTAGGTATCACGGAGAATAGAAATAAATTCTCATGCGCTAGGTTTGCCATGAACATCTTTATAGTTGTGGTTACATTTTGAAGCGTTTTTAAGAAATTTATTTTATTTTCATTTTACATATTTATTGATTTGAAACCTTTATGTCGGGTCTCGAATTTTGTGTGTTCTATTCGTATGTTGTGAAAGGCAATGAGTCTAAATTTATTCGATTCTGATAATAGTTCAGCATAATACGCGGGAACCTTAAATGTCGAATGAGGAATTTAACTGGCGTTTATTAGACCATTGCTAACACAACAGGAGGATTGTGTTGACAGAAGCTTTATAGTATGTCAAGTCGAGAACTCTAAATTCCACACCAATGTTCTAGAGAATTGTTGAGTTAATATAAAAATCAAGGAAATTTAAAAAAACATGCCTTTTATTTAAGTTTCAAGGATTCGAAACACTATGGATGCCTGTTGAGAGATAAAAATTTTATCATCGCATTTGGCATCTGCCTATGTTGAGAAGTACATTGTGTTTATCATTTTACAAGCTACTTTTTCATTTACCATTTCGGGTTAAAACAACGCTGGTCTTACTTCGTCCGGCATTGATTGTGAAGCGTTGAAGGTCAATAAGCAGGTTAGAGATAAAGAACTCAGAAGATAAATTGTAATTTCTAAGATTTTGGTTTAAAAACTTTTATCGGCATAGAGAGCTATCTCAATTATCAGATTATGGTATCCAAATTGACTGCAAAGAAGTTTCAGTTCATTCACGCGGATTGTTTTATTAAGTTGAATTAAGAATCTGTTATTATATTCAACACCTTATATATAACACAGCATTTGTGTGCAAAATCAGATTTACGTTTAAAATATTTGACCTGCCCAGGAAACCGAACTTTTAACATTTTGGTGTATCATTTAGATCAAAATAAGCTCAAATTATTATGTGGAACTCGGAACAATTAAGAATATTTCATATCAATCTGATCAACAAATATTAACTTACTAATAATTTTCTAATATGTAAAGAACTAACATTAAATCGTACTTCCTGTTAAAGTAGTAAAGAACGAAAATGTTAACGATCGGCGTAACATAATTCCCTTATAAACATACAATGATGATTGTTAAACAAACAACTGAAAATAATAATCCCGTTTAATTGTTTTGTTATAAAATGTTAGATTTTCTATTTGTTTACATTCGGAAGGCGCCTGAAGCTGCATAAAATTTTGAAATTATCGCTACTTCCGCCGTGCTTAATACAAATGAGTTCGTAACACTAACAAAAATTCCACCACATGATAACATGTATCTAATCGCATTCGCAATTATAAATGGATACGATTAGGGCCTCTCATAAATTACATATCAGTTTTAAGTGCTTGTTTATTCCATATAAAATCAATTAAAAACTAATCAATTAATTTTATTTAGTTTATTAGGCCCCCTATATACCGAGTATTTGTACAAGTAATAACAACTTCTAATCTTTCCAACAATTATCTTATATTTCAACACCGTCCCCTCGTCGAAACGTATATATACAATATTTATTGACACCTAGCAGGGTACATCATTCATTTGTTTTCATTAGAATAAATTTTCAATCATCAGTATTATATGACTCGTACTCAGAAAGCTCGTATATACAGAGAAGGGAAATCACATCATACATAGTAGCAACAACAAAAAATTATCCCATTCAAAGACTTCCAACTGAGAAAATGTCAATCAAAATTTGACAGTTGAATAGATACATAGGTCTCAATTATATAGATTTTCAGTTTTTTTTTTGTTTCTTTTTTCTCAATTTATTGTGACTTTATGCTTATTGATATATTTATGTTCTCCCTATCGGGAATTGTTTATCAACATTTTTTTACGAATTTTAAACAACAGAGGGTCAAGTCAATAGGATCGGTATTTGCTACAATTTCCAGGTATATGTATAAGAAATATTGAAGTTATGTTACGAGTGTACTATAAAATAAAATTAAAATTCCTTCGAGCCGGATTTGAACCAGCGACCTATGGATTTCTTTATTTTCGATTCTACAGTCCACCGCTCTACCAACTGAGCTATCGAAGGTAGTGAAAAAAAATGTTTTCTTTTTGTTCTATAAATAAAGAAGTCAAAATTTTATGCAATTACAATTTAATCTGTTCTTTTAATTTGGGGGTTCATCCATTTATATTCTAGCACTAACACAAAAGGTTTTATTCTGTCCGTCTCGTCCATGAGTTGAATAGCCTTGGCGTTCACATGCTGCAGTATTATTGCAGTATTATATTTTAACAGCTTTCATTAACAAATCTGCATATTCTTCTCCTAAAGTGCACCGAAATTCTGGCTAAGATACTTTTTCAAATATGGGCAGTAGTGAGGAATTTGAAATCATGTCAATGAAGACAGTGCAAAATACTGTTTAATTGAGTTTAGAATATCTTCCAAATGTTGACGAATTTCATCACACAACATAAAATAGTCAGTTTCTTCAATGTTCCCATAAATTTCTTAAGTATTAGAGCTATATAGCTGCTCACGAGGGCGAATGCAAATGATCCAAAACTCCAATTTTTTGTTAAAAGCTTGAATCTATTACTTGTTTTCCTTGAAGTGACAAATTCACATTGTTTAGCTTTGAGAAAATATTGGCGAGGTATCCAAGTCGAAACAATCACAGTTTGTCTGTCAGTTTTTCTTGTAAATACATTCGGTTTACCATAAAAAAAGTGATCAATTCGGAACGGAGCTCGAATACTCGAGCAAGAACTTTCCCTCGTGACAACCATCTCGTACTTCAGTATGGAGAAATAAAGCTTTATAACTATAAATGCCCGATTTGATGAGATGTATGATCTTTACAGACTCATATAGGACATTTTTCAAAGACATTGGCATTTTTTTACTCCAAGTGGTTGGCAGTGACGAATGCAATGGCGCTGTTGATTTTATAGCAACAGTGCTCACATATCTACATCCGTGCAGATATCAACACAGTTTTTACAATCTAAACAATTAGTCTTAAAAAAATCATTCACGACAAAAGGTTTAAACAAAAGAAGATCCTCTTCAAGCAAATTTAAATGCTGATATCGGACAAAAACAAGCAACATTACAAGTCCAGCTACATCTGTGATTTCGTCCATTTGCAGAGAAAAATTACAATTTTTCAGGCGAAATATCAATTGAGACTTCACATTAGCTGCTAAATCTTTAATTCGACGAGCTACCGTGTCATTGGATAGTGGCACATCAGTGATTTCTTTTGCCACCTTTTCATCGAATATACATTTAGCTATATCGACTGCACAGGGCTTGATCAATATCTCAGCTATTTTATGAGCTTCTCCTGGTAGTCCAATATGATAACTAACTATATATAGGATGCTTCAGTGGCCTTCTTATTTCTAGTTTTGACAGTGGGAAAAACAGGCTTTGGCCGTCATATGTTATAGTATGATAATTGGCTTAGTCGTAACCTGTAGTGTTTCAAAGAACAAATTAATTTTATACATTAATTATTAGCGGAGTTAAATTTATTTTTATTTTTTTTAAAATTTGATTATGAGATTCGCGTATCCCATTGAGTTTACCCGCGGAGCCCCAGGGCTTCGCAGAGCACACTTTGAGAAACGCTGACTTATAGCAATACAGCGGTGGTTATTAATGGACGTTTGATCTATCATTATCGATGAAATAACAATGAGTCTGCGGAGCTTCCGTAACTTGCCGACACACGATTAAAGAAAATATGGGTGTTTTGTGCATGTATTTGGTTGAAAAGACATTTTATTGATAGGAGGTTTGGATAACTGCCTGTTATAAAATTTTCTGTAAAAAACTGTATAAAAATTGTCTAGTGTCCTCACGAAAATTGGTATTGGTGAAAGAAATAGAATCTATTATATCTAGAATCCGCCGATCAGAATCACATCCAGTCCCGATCATTTATCAAAGCCCTAGTAGATGAGGTTTATCTTGATGGCTTGCTGTTTTTGCGAAATATGGATGTAAACAAACATAATCAGCCTGTGCTCAGTACATCCAGTAATTACTGGCTATAAAAGTGTCGAACAATATTCATTTTTGCGAAATGAAATTGCTAGATACAGATGGCATGTCTAATGAGCTCACACTTGTAGTTGGCCAAACTTTTTGATCACACCTAAAATCGCCCTACCATATACAGTTTCTAATTGATAAAACGGCCACCTAAAATTTATTGAAAGAAACGATAATGCGAACATCAGGAACGTCAAACGTATCTATGGATACCATTTTCGGGTAATTTGAAAATTGGACAAAACGCTTAAAAGATTGCAGCAAAGTACATGCTAAACAAAATCGTACCAAGTGACTTAGTACCATTTGCTTCAAGACCTGCTACAATTTATCTGAATAAAAATCGATCTATCATTGCAAAGCAAAATCATTTCCCTCTTATACCCGCCTGTGCCATGCCTGAAGTTCTTGTGTTTTATCACGGACATGATCTACAGTCTCACTTCGAAGCGAGTATTTACAGTACTTAACGGCACAAATTTATTGCACACATGTCAAAAAAATATTTTGTATGTTCATTCTAAACGACTGCAGAAAAGAGCTGCTGGAGTAGCCTTTTATAAAATTCGATGCCATTCTTAACTTGTCGCTCCTAACATGGAAATAATACCAAGCGACGGGATTAGGTAAATCATTGCAAGACATCAAAGAAATTGGTTCCACTAATGTCCTGACTATCCTTTTAGAATCTATTTACATCTCGGCTGGTTCTGGCGAACCAACCACAAATTTTAATGTTCCTACAACTGAGCCGTTTACAACAATTTTGAGGAACACGTTTCAACTAGAAAATAATTCTATTAGAGACGTATTTACTACTGAAGCTATCGTTGTCGATGCAGTATTTCACCAGTTTCTAAATATTATGCAATCTCAAACAAATATTTCTAACTATTCTACATAACTTAAATTTACAAAAATGTATATCCAAAAATCATTTCGCTGCCAGAATACGCGTTAAGATGTTTACACGTAACAATATCCAGTACTCGCAGACTCGCTCGCCTTTTTTAAAGTTAGTACTAAGAACAACTCAATAAATCACTTGAAATAGGTAACCGCCAAAAGTGAGACTATGCATTTAGAAACGGATTTATCTTCATACAAAGATCATTAATAAGTCAGATGAACCTATTACCCTCGTATAATCCAAAGATTTATTTCTTTTAAATCCCAAAAAATATAAAACATCTTAATTTTATACGAAACTATTTCTTATGCGCATGTTTATCTTGAAAACATTATAAGAATTATAAACTAATTACAAAACATAAACTAATAAAGTCTTTAAATAACATAAATAAACAGAATTCTAGAGACAAAAATCTAATAAAAATGTCATGTTACCATTTAACACGGAACTAGATAAACGAAAAAAAAAATATTTAGTATAAACGCCACCAACGATTTCGACTCTCGAAATATAAGATAAACGTGCCGTCAGATGTCATAATACATAAAATATTATGTTTAAGCACATATGTTATCTTCTTACTTGTATTCTTATTACGTTTATATATTGATTTTAAAGAAGAAGGGTGTGTTGCATATACCCGAAAAAATTCACATCGAGTATTTCGAGAATCGAACCCCTTCCAGTTTACATATACAGTTGATGTCATCTATTGTGTCAAAGTTAGAAATGGGAATAGCCTCAAGGTAAATAAATTTGGGAGTCTTGTTGATGTGAAATGTTTAATATACGTTACATCCTTTAAGTGGAATTTCGTGTAAAATTTCTCGTAATCTGCTGCACACAGATGCATTACTTCTCATAAACATTCCTAATTGTATATTTAACACTTGACGGACGGCACTGCGCGAATTCATTTAAATATGTTGATCAGGGCTGTCGTCATTGGTCGTTATCTAAAGCGGTTTTTGCGGTTTTTCTTTCATATTCTGATGATTTAATTTACATTTTTAAGTAGCAAATAATTGAAATATATATACCGGAAGTATCAAATTATGGATATATGTATATACATTTAATGTTTGACCACCCATGTATTATGTATACACATAAAAAATAACACATGTAAATTAGCTTGTTTACTCACGCATCTTGCCTATAAAGTAAAGACTCCATTTACAAATTACATGTGATGTCAAAATATAAAATTAACACTCTTTTATAAATCCTAATTATATAGAATTTATTTTATTATTATTTTCCCAGTTACTTATATTATAGGAAATTTGAAAAAGGATCTAGGATATACAATATTTTGACATGACGCAAACAAAAAATTTGATTTGAGGTGTCAAATTAATTTAAAATTCGTACTCGGATAGTCTTTCATCACCATAGTTTTGTAATTTGATGCATGGCCAAAACAAATCCTTCATTTTTTATTAAACAACTATATACAAAAAGGGATACGGGATTATAAAATTTTATAATATATCGTATAGATTAAATTGGATTAACCCGTTCGATTTAAATTTTATTTAATTTTAAAATCAACTGTAAAATGTGCAACTGTGATGGTGCAACCCCTTTTTTGTGTGCTGTCGCGTTTACTTGATTGACCTGAACTATTATTTATCGAAATTTCCGTTTCTCACCAGTTTAATTGATTAATAACTGTTTTGTAACAGTAGAGCTGATAGTTACAGTTCCGCTACAAGACAATTATTCCAGATCAGTGATCCGTATAAAACTATACATGAAACACGGTGTATTATAGACTCGAGTACAAATCTCAATGCTGCTTCGTACTCGCGTAATTTGAATGTGAAAAAACACATGTTTTTCACCGATTTTTTATGCCACGTCGTATTTATCCTATAATCAAATAGGAATTTTCATCGGATATACATAAATAACAAAGGGACCAAATGAAATTTTCAGTATGGAAATTCATTCGAAATTATTTGCACTTGTTATTAACAAAGTAAAAATTTAATTTAAGAAAGGGTGACCCTAAATCTACCCTTATACGTATACTACATATCAGGGCCAAGCAAAGAATTTAATATTCAAAACAACAAGGAGATAATTATCCTTGTCATGTAAAACTAAAATAAAACCGATTATTTAAATTTTATTAATTTAAATGTTCACAAAAAAAATATTTTTTAAATTGTAACGGATTTAATACGGTTTTATTAAAAAAAATCATGTGGAAAAGTCATAAATCACATCGGATCGGGTGATAATGATCGTCTAACTATATTCAAATTTAATTGAGGGCATAAAAATTTCATTCAAATTTCCGTATGTTATTTGTTGTTAATTTTAAAAAAATATGAAAATTGAATAACGCGGCGGTTAAATGTTATCTGGGATTTAATTTAAATATTTTATTGACAAGTTTTAAATAACAATTTTTTTTCCTTAATAAACATTTAAGTTGTTTCTTAAGAGTCATATAGTTACTCCCGCCGTTTAAACACGCTTGCTTGAATTTCTTCACGTTGACATTCAGAGCACTGGGCAGAAATCACATTGTGTCATCACCCGCTAGGCCCATCACAGTGCTTTGTTTTAATTAGACAGTCGGATTCCCACATGTTCCATTATACATTCTTCGGAGGTGACATCTATCGATGGGCACCCTAAACACCGGTAGCCACCCTAAACTTTCTCGTCTATTACCTAAATCGTAACAGATACGAGGGCACTTTGATAAGTCAGTGACTTTTTGAATTTGCCACATAAAAACTTTAAATGCAACCCCGTCAACTATACCATCTATTAATAGACTACTGTCAAATTTTCACGCTAGAAAGTCGTCACGCTAGAAATAGTCATAAATTGTGATTATACTTTGATTAGTTCAAAGTATTTTCAATATTTTTGTAGTTTGGTCACTGCAGTCACATGAAACGACCGAATTTTTTAATACAAAGAATTCATTGTTTCATTAGTTCGAAACCAAACTTCCAAAGTCTTCGTAAGCTCACCTTGATGTAAAAATACTATCTGGCTATCAATCCAGAATAACCCACAATTTCACATATACAGTGTATAATATACAATTTTATATTTGTATTGTATTTTTTCTCTCGTGTGTCTGTGCATTCTGTTTGTCAATTTTACAATGGCAATTAGAACAAAATAAAAAGTTCCGGTAGAACCGGTTGAATACCTATGATGCTGAGTGTCGATTTGTTTATATTTTTTTTAATCGATGTGTCAAATGCGGTTTCGATGTTGTTCAAATATTTGAAAATGAAAAATCAAAATCACATAGCAAACAATCGGTTCCACTGCTCAAAAGCGTATAGAAGAGGTGAGGTAGACGTCAGCATTATAAGTATTCAACCGGTTCAGCCGGAACTTTTTATTTTAGTCTAATTCCCATTGTAAAATTGAAGAACAGAATGCACAGACACATGAGAGAAAAAATACAATACAAATATAAAATTGTACATTATACGTACACTGTATATTTACATAAAATTATTGTTAACCTCGTCAGGTCGCGCTGTCATTTCTGGTACAAAATCGACACTCTGATGTCTACCTCACCTCTTCTATTCGCTTGCTTTTGAGCAGTGGAACCGATTGTTTGCTATGTAATTTTGATTTTTCATTTTGACACATCCATTAAAAAAAAATATATAAACAAAATGACACGCATGCGTTCAAGCAAACCAATATTAATAAAATAACTATTACTATGTTTTTCCGGTTAGCTCACCTCGCGCTGTTATTTTTGGTGCAAAATCGACACTCAGGGATGTCATGTTATAACATCACATTTACGGTACTTTATCGAATGATATGTCTTTTTTAAACTGGAATTGGTGACTGTTGCGTTTATGAATTATTTCTGTTCTATTGCTATCGCAAACGACTAGAATGGGCCGACATGTTGTAACTATCACTATTTTCGCTTCGACGAAAAAACCGTGCTACTTTGATTAAAATTTAAAAAATTTCATGAAAGAAGAAATAGGTTTACTTCCAAAATACCGTTATTCGATCGAAAATGCATCGAAGCGAAAATAGTGATAGTTATAAAATGTCGGCACCCCAGAGGCCAAAGAACAATCAAAACAGTGCGTTTCTCCGGATGGACGTTCACCAATGGTGGCCAAGGTGGGTCTGTCTGCCAAAGTGGTCATGGCCACAGTTTTCTGGGATACACACGGGGTCATTCACATCGATAATCTTGAAAAGGAACAGATTTGATATTGATTTGAAGCAAAAATGACGGTCTTTCGCGAAGAAAAAAGTGTTGTTCCATCAAGACAATGCACGGCTATACACGTATGTAGCCACCATGGAAAAAATCCATAAATTGGGCTAAGAACTGCTACCCATCTGGCATATTCTCCAGATTTAGCACCGCCGACTATTTCCTGGTTCCAAACCAAAAGAAATGGCTGGGCGGTAAGAGATTTTGGTCTAAGGAAGAGGTCATAACTGAAACAAAAGCCTATTTTGAGGGCATTGAGAAAATCTATTATTTTGAAGAATATAAAAATAAGAAAAACGCTGGAATAAATATATCTTTTATTCAAAAAGTCGCTGACTTATCAAACTGAACTCGTAACTGCCCTTGGCAGCTCACTTCCTGCTCGGGTTGAATTAAAAAAGTAACTCAGGTTTAGTGGTTGTATCTGTTCAGCCCCAGAACAACCATGTGAGCCTACACTTCCGAGAATTATGTGAGGTTTAAGACCAGGTTATGTGCCGTGTTGAAGGAACTAAATGAGAATAGTAATCGATCAACGCACAAAGCGCGAGTATACAAATTGGACAATACTCGAAACCTACACGACACCTTATTTTGAATATACACCGTTGCTGTTTAAGACCGCGGGTATCATCAAGCAAACGAAATCCCTGAAATTCATACTTTATTCCAAAGCGATCAAATCAAGCCTCTTTTGCAAGAAATGTGTATGTTTCAACTGCTTGCGCATATAGGCCTTTCTCCATCACTTGCAAATGCAAAATGTTGTGATGGTATTGAAGAAATGAATTAATAAAGATGCCAAACCCTCGGGATCATTGCTGTATTTGAGGATTTCAAATGTAATGTAACTCTAGCAACAGTGTGTTGGCTTTTTGAAAACAAGAGAGGAAAAATTTTGAATTTAATATTCACTAATGTACGGAATTACACAGTTTTGAAACTCGATGATTCCGCCATATCATAATCCGCAACAAACAGCGATTTTCTCGGGATGCATTTAGTATAAAATCCGACAATTTTGCTCCATTCATCTAAAAATGAGCCTTGTTGCGAAAGAAGATTTTTTGGCGAATTTCCAACTTCCAATAGCTTCAGAGTCCAATAAGCAAACACATGACGTTGTCTATGGTCGTTTACCTTAAGTTCCTTGTTCAGTTGAATGTTATACAAGTGCAGACCCAAGTCTCGATACAAAATTCACCAAATTGAAGTCCCAGAAAGCTCTTGTGAACGACGAAAAATTGACTGAGACAGTTTTTGCATTTCAGTGACGTACGGGGTGCAGCAGGACTGTTATTACGAAGATAGAAATCACGTAATGCGCAGAACCTTTTTCGAACGGAGCACTGATTTTGAAAACCAAGTACATAATCTTCCATGATGGAACAATTCACAACTCAGATGTTGCTTTAACGACAGGCTACTATAACCAAACAAATTTCAAACGTTAATATTGAAAGACCCTTTATAATATCAAAGGCATAAAAACAGTAAATGAGGTGATATATGTTATGTTATATTATGTACCAAACACATTGAACTATTGCTAAGGCGAAATATGTTTGGTTTTATCAGGAGTTGGACCAAAGACCTAATTGGTCAGTGTGTGTAAGAACTTCAGGTATATCAATCTAGTCTAGAATATGCAGTTCAAATATGTTGCCCTTCCTATAACTTCACATTAATAAAATTGGATATATTCCGAAATAAGTGTTTCTATTTTCTGTAGGCTTGAACCACCTGTAAAAGTTATAAGGTCTTGACTTTAGGTAATACAGGCTTAAATTTATGGGCTACTTAGTGCTCCATACCATGTCAAGTTATTTGTGAATCGTTAGAAATATAGAAATAGTGGTCAGTGATATGATAGATAAGAGCCGCATGTAAATTTCAACAGTTTTGATTCTCAGCACTTTAGTTAGAATGTATGTTTCACATAAAATCGCTAGAATCAGATTTTATGTGAAAGCCATTTGTTTTATGAACTCACTATATAATTTTAGCCTAGATAATTTTCATTATTTGTTCATTAGGAAACAACTATCCTAAGAATAGTGAAAGTGAAAATATTTTATCAGTAAATTGCACAAGGCGGAAATAAAAACAATAGACAGTATTCTATGGCTGCTTTCAAGCGATTCAAAGTCGTTATAGCCAGTAAAAAGTTTTAAAGAAACTGGTGGACTTCGAAGTTGACTCAAGCCCTTCTCTGCAATGACGCCCCGAGAACGTAAACAGCATTCGCTGGAGAATCCGGCGAAATAAAGTCGAGAATTTTAGCAACCATGGCATCGTAAAGATAGAGCTTGGAATGGAACGTTTGGTCACTTGAAGAATGTGTTCTTCACTGACGACACGGGTTTTTATAGTAAAGCCGGCCCACCTAGAAATTATTTGATCATCAGAGTCTCCGGGCCTAAAATGGTGTAAAATTGGATCTTGGAACCACATGTGAGGTTGGAAAGGGTGAAGTTTGATCCAGTGATTATTAGATTTTATTGTCCTAGTGCTGCATATGATATCTAGTCCAGTCATGCATGGTAGGATCGCTACCTCGCATTACGTTTGGAGATTTTTGGGATGTTGGTCAGAAGCCGAACAGAACTTCTATGGTCGCAGAAACTTTAAGTTATAGTGAAAATTCTAACTGATAAATTTTCATCCACATCTCTCATGTAGAGCGAGAATGAATTTTGCTGTTAGAATAATAACGGATTATATTGGTAACTTGTAGAAATGTTCGAAGTAATCCATAATCTGAAACCTAATTATTTGACGACAAAAAATCACAATCTTACTTAGATTTTCTAAACAATATCTTCCTTAATTTTCCATTTATATTCACAATAGTTATATTTTTGTATTTATTTGTAAAGAAGTGGACGAGAAGCGCCCATCATTGCCTAATTTCAGAACTTGTTAGACATATTAGAATCACAATATAGTCCTACGATGCAAATTTCACAATTATTGATCAAGAGTTATCCGAGATTTCTCCAGCATAGCCAAATATACGAACTTCATTTAAATTGATTTTTCAGCCCAAAACCAATTTTAGAAACAAAATTTCATTATGGTTGGTTATGAAATGGTGAATTTTAGTCCAGCATGGACAGATCCTACATTTTAGACCAAAACTCAAATAAAAGCAGACTTAAAAGTTTTCGAGAATGCTTCGTCTTGGTTTGCAACAATAAAGTATTTGAAAGTAAGTAATTTAAAGAGCACCATACAATAATTGCTAGGCCATCCAGGGCGTCCAAATGAAATCAATATACCACACTAAATTATGAAAAAAGCAAAGAAGGATCGGAGATTGAACGTGTGTGGGATTGGTGAGGCTGAATGCATCTGAATTGAATGAGAGCAGAATATTTTCAAATTCAATGGAATATGAGAAAGCTTAAAGTACCCGTGGAACTTTTGCCATCGATTCATAACTGTAGATAAAATGTGAATTCATCACTGTACCCAGGAGAGCTAGAACATAATATGGCGATAACATGGCGATAATAGTTTTGTGACTATTTACTGTTCCCATAATCTTGAATAAATTGCTATAGGTGAGAAAAGGTTTAGGGTAAAAAAGAAGCAAAATTTTGTCTCTGAAATGTTTAATAGATTTAAATAATACACAAAAATGGCAGGTAAATAGCCTAAAATATACAGCCCACCAATGAACCCATTATAATTAACAATACATAACACTTCTTCAGATTTAGAAACTATACCCTGTGCCAACTTTAAAAATCGCAAACTGGACCTTCACTGTCAATGAGTGTGCAATGTTATCTACATTAGAGGAAGATTGTTAACTTGAATTTCTTATAAAGATGACCAATTTACCAAACCTAAGCAGAATGTACAAATTACAGAATTAAAATGTTGAAAAAATCAACTAAATAAATGCTATCTAAATGCATTCACAGAAGATTCCAAATAGGCGCTTAATAACAATAAAGCATTCTGAAAATAATTAACTTAATTTCTTCATCAAGTGTTAAATGACTATAATATATCTTTAAAATCTGTTTAGCCCTTCTTTCATAGCAATCAAGAAACGTATGAAGATTTATCACTCAAAAATTAATCATCTTAATACTTTTTAATGTATATACATGTGCGATCATTAGTGATCACTAAATCAAGTAATTTTTCTCTTAACGAAGCAATGAATAAAGCGTTATTTATTACAACAAACCGGGTAATTCCAAAACAATTATCACATACAATCTATCGATCATCAAGTACAAACATATTCCATCACCCTATATATACCTAAATCTACTCTACATATACTCTTATTAATCCATTACTAATACACATTTTCTTAACTTCAAAAATAAAAACAATCTGACACTTGTCGGAACATATCAAAAACAATTTTTTTTTATAAAAAGATCATACACATATATATCTTCTTCTTAATCTTATTTCGTTAAATAATTTTGTAACATGCGATCGCAAGGAAATAAATAATCTTAAGTAGCAGCGATGTAAGTTGATCATAAGATCATCACAATAGTGTTTTTGTTTGATACTGATCGTATTAAGATAAAACGTTGTATGTGTATCCGTTTTTCAAGTATTTGTATTTCGTAAATACAGCATACGTGATCTTCAGGTAAAATGATGAAGATCAATCAGATTAAATGCTATAGAAATAAAATAAAAAAAGAATTTTATTGTTAAATTATAGATTTAAGGAAGGATTTTATTTTATTTCTAAATTTAAAAAAAAAATGTAATATTTTGTTATTTTTACACAAACTATATAAAAAATATGTATAATATATTTTACATACAAAAGAATACACTAGTAAAACTAATTATATAAAATATAATATATTAAATTATCGTCGCCACATAACACTCGAATTCATTGGACCCGGGCCATTATTTGTCACACCCATCCCATTGGCCTGTGTCCGTCTCATGTGCTCAATCTCTGCATGACGATCTCGATACATTCGTTGTTTATCTTCAAAATCTCGTACCCTCTGATTATATCGATCAATTTGATCTTTCAATATTGCATCTTCGTGTAGGCCGCGTCGTTCATCATACTCCAAACAACCAACACCGTCTAGTCGGTCCAAATCGATCCATCCCCGGAATTTTACACAAACGCCGTTCATTATAAAATGCGATCGGATTGATACCTGTTATGTACAGATCGCGATGTGATTGAAATGATTTATGCGTGTGTGTGTGTGTTTGTGAGTGTGTTGAAAATGAACAAAAAAAAAAGAAACAATCGAAATTAACAAAATTAAATTTATAAATCAATTTAAAAACTATAAAAGTCATAATGAAACTCATAAAAAATATTTTTATAATTAAAGTTAGCTGGCATCAATTTAAGAATGAATTGAATTATAGATGGCGTTAATGGAGGGAGTTTATAGAATGATAAACCCATTCAATTATTTTTTGTTTCAAAAAAAAAGAAGTTTTGATCAAACATTTTTCTTTTGTTGTTACGTAGTTTTTGATTTGCCAAACTGTATAAGCGAACAATATATACCAACGAACTATATATACCAACTTTGTCAACCAAGCTAGCGGTTTTAAGTCCATTTTGCGCAAAGTCAAGGTTCAAGAAGTTTGGTAATATAATAATTTTACAACATTATCAATTTATTTCAGGTCGTTAACAAATATCGTTACTAGGCACTTTGAAAAATTATTGTTCTTCCATTAAATAATTTAAGGTTCCAATCATTCTCTTAAAGAGTGGGTTCTCACTAGCACTAGTTAGTTTATATTATCTAATTTAGACGCAGTGGTGAAACATATGACACACAGCACATGTTTTGCCGCTGAGACTAAATTAGAGTTGCGACCAGATTTTCGATTTGGGTTCTCTAACCTAAAATTAAACATCTTACTGTTTTATCAACGAATGGAGCCTATAATTAACTTTTAGTTTTTCATACGATACAGTTCATTGAGATAGTTTGTGGCGACCTGTACCTATCTACGGTATGTCTACGACTAGAGAATAAATTAGTAAACCAAGCAAAAAGAAACTAAAAATTTTTGTTGGTCGGATAGTAGCTTCAAAATAGCTTCAAAATCAACTTTGGCAGGACAAACCATTTGTATGACAATCGTATTTGAGCTGTATTGGCATATTGTGCTATGGCGACTAGAGTAGATCTCGGTACTATTTTCAGGCCTCCATCGGAAATCGAACATATGACCCCCAGGCGTTCTACACACTCTTCCAGGAAGAGACACGAAAAGATATAACATGTCTCGAGTTTCGATGGGGCCAATGCAAAATCCATGGTGATCAATAAGAACAACAAACGTCAATTCAACACTCTAATTTTGTTTACAAAAACAAAAGAATTAAAATAATGACAAGACTGATCTCAAATTAACTTGTTCTCAAATAAAAATGTAAAATTTAAATAAACAAATGAAAGTCTGTCGATCATTAAAAAAAAAAATATTTTTACAAAATTTTCAAAATTTAAACAGAAAAACGTAAATTTATTAACCTATAAAAAATTTTAATTAGTTTTTAGTACATTTGATCGGCAATTTTTTGTTTTATTTTATTGTCGAACCAGATGGAATATCATCGTTTTAGAAAAATATTATGTCTAGTTTTTATTATTTAGGGATGTTAACATAACTGTATTACATCTCACATATGAGAGAGTACCGACCGGTATTAATATTAACTCGTTTGATCTTTCAAAATATGTTTTATATGTATGTACTGTTTGATCGTGGATACCTCGTTGTATTATAAAATTTTGTTCGAGGTCAGTTTTTATTGTTTACAAATGGCGGCATATTATGACTTATGATATACGTCGGCTTAATTAGAAGAAGTTATATAAAACACATGTAAAAGGGTTCTCTCAGCGCACACAATCAGTGTCAATCAATAGTTTTTTACTTTTGTTTTTAAATTGAGATGTTTTGAGAGAAAACAAATAAATAATACGAGTATAAGGAAAACAAAAGGGAGCTCGCGCGCGTGCTGTTAAATTAATCAAGATGATCGAAGTCACGTGTTACGTATTCAATGTATATTTCAATTAGACGACTATTAAATCCGTTGCATATTTACATATTATTTAGGAATAAATGAATTTTAAATTTGTGTTCGATAAGAATTTTAATGAATCCCGATAAGAGTTGACAGTTAAAAGATATCGTAATATCCGGCTTTCTAAAATTGTAAGGACATAATCCAATTATCAAGTTTAAAATAAATCTGTATCGTCCGAAACTCGGAACATCTGTTTCGCTTAGACTGGTATACAGGTCAATTTGTTGTTTTCTCGTTATTTGTGTTAAATATATATTAGTCACAGGACCTATTTATCTAATTTAGGATAACTTAATTTGGTAAAATTGCCTTGAAATATTATAAAAATTATTTGAGAGGGCGTTTCATATATGGCAAATATTTTGTAACACTCGTTTTAAATTAAGGGTCGGGGTACCTATATACAGATTTATTTATACATACAATCGATCTGTTATCGCCTGGGTCATTGTAAAAGATCAATAAAATATTTTAATTATCGGCTCGAATATCAAGGCAAAAAAAAGGATCGCAAGGTATTTACGAAAAGGCGAATTGGGTTTGAGACAAAACACATTATAAAGAACAATAAAACTAAGTAACTGTAAAATATTGACTGTAACAATCTTTTACGTAATTCGTATATACTGGAATTCATCGGGGTACGCACAACCCCTTATATAAACGTACGTCTACACACTGGGAAACAACAATTTTTTAATGAAATTCCAAACACTTCAATGAATCTCAAAATATTTAATTTTAAAATATTTTCGTTTCGTTCGTAACAAAAAAAAACTCCCGGAGTGGATTAATAATTTCACCCTGTTGGATTTTTTGTTGTTTGGATTCCAACATAAAAATGTATTTAATGTATTTTTCGAAGGGTTGCTATTTTTGATTACTCGCGCAGAAGTAATAAACGCGCATCAAGGGGGTAAGAATAACTACGAGTACAAGAAAAGGAAATTAATTTAATTTTAAAATTTATAAAATAACAAATAAAAGAGATTTAGTTGAAAAATGATGTCAAACGGTGATATTTTGAAAACAAAAATTAAATATTTTTAATTCGACTGTGCGATGATAAGAATGTCATAGGCTTGAAGGGGTTAAATATAATTTTAATGAGACTAATTTTATTATCAGTTGTAGATGGCGATATTGTGTAGCTCTAAAACATATCTGATCAAATCGAAGCATTAAATGGAAGATCCAAAAGTCAAGACATTGCAGTAAAAATGTATAGTTAGAGAAAGCTACTTCCATCGCTTATACATGCAAGTCGAACAAATTCGATGCTGTTGGAATATTGCCCGCCTCAATCAATTAATAAAAGAGTATATCTCTATCAACAGCCTCCTGCTCCATCAGCTAAAATCGCGATAGTAGGACAATTTTGTAATTGGTAGTGATGTTAATGCGAAGAGATTCTTATTGGGTATCTAGACTTGCAACCAACCTAAAAAGGACAATACGAACAAGAGTATCTGTGCCGAAATTCGGAACGTGCAACACATAATGTATAACGAATTCGATAGTAAATGTACAGTGCCGTTGTCAAACACACCCACTCAGCAATACAGCCAAATTCAAAAAGAGCCTACAGTTCTTAGTGATTTCTTCTGTATATTTGTCTTTTGTTAAAATGGAAAATGTAATTATCACGAAAATCTTGGTATACGGGTCGGTATAAGTCTAAGTCTCGGTATTTTCATTTTTCACAAAACACAAAATATTTTCTTGATTAAATTTCTCAGTTAATAATAAAACAAGAAAAATATTATGTTTCGTCGTGATGTATTGTGCTATATTTTTTGTTCTAAATGCACGTACTGAAAGTCCTTGCAAATGTCAATAGGCCAATATGTAGGCTTATACCCTATGTAGAATTCGAAGATGTTTTCGCGGCTGTTTCAATTAACATTTTGTTACATAAGATAAAAACGTACATATTGTTCTAATTCAATTCCTATTGTTTAAATTTAATGTTTAAGATATTTTGTCCATTATTATGTACTAGATGTACTAGTTACAGTCCTGCCGGATCGAAACCCAAGCTCACCAAATATTAAACATGGCCAACATATAGTTGGAACCAGGTCAACTCTATACTACTCACGCGTTCTTTCCGGTTACATTATTGCGAAATAAATGCTTCGTGTTTATTCGAAAGGTTTACAATTTTGATGTCGCCATTTAGGCGAATATTAATATTGACAGTTCATCCTTGACAGTCATAAAGTACACACGTGGCAAATTATTCATGGAAAAATATTCGATTGAACAACGCCTTTTAATAGTGAAAACCTTTTACACAAGTTAATCATCAATTACATTAACGTTAAAAAATTACGTGAAAGCTTCGGAAGGAATATGGTGCCTTATTGCCTTCAAAGCCTAAAATTTACCGGATTATCAAAAAAATTTAAAGAAAGAGGGAATGTGGCAAATAAGCTACAATGTATAGTTAGAACCCCAGAAAATAAAGCTGATGTACGTGAAAGTGTACGAAATAATCCAACGACATCCATCAGACACCGTCCAAGAACTTGAACTTCGGAGATCCACATTAATCAATATTTTGCATAAGGACTTGGATTTATTCCCGTACAAAATCCAAGATGCTGTTGCTTGACAATTACAATGCAGATTTTTTTGAAAAATTAATTATGAGTGGCAAACCTCATTTTCACTTAAATGGACATATGATAAAGCGAAACCGCCAGTTCTGGACAGTAGAGAATCCACAAATAATTCATCAATCACTATTATATCCCTTGAAAGTAATGGTATGGTATGCAAATTGGGTTTGAGAGGTCATTGGACCAAATCTTTACGAAAATCCGAATGGTTCAGCTATTACAGTCACTGGCGAACGTTATTATGATAAGTCTTTTTTTTATGCGAGAATAGCATATTAATGGTTTGGTGAACATGTGGTTCCAACAGGACGGTGCCACATACCATATTGCTAGAGAAACTGTAGAATTGTTACGAGAAATGTTTCCACAACCGTTAGTTTCGAAATCTGGTGAGCGAAAAGTGACCAAAAGAGCTCGCATTGTAAGGCTAATAGAAGCGGATATTTGGCAGGCATTGTTTTCATGCATATAATTCCAAACATGGACAAACGATCTGTAAACATTAAATCTATTTTATTTAATTTTAAAAAATTGAATATTCAAAAAAAGTAGTAAACCTTTCGGGTGGACACCCTGTATAAATCAAAAATCTAATAACTGGTTGAGCTGTTCAAATACATCTTACCCAACACACAATTCATAAGTGCTCTCAAGTGGAATGCAATGTCACGCAAGAGGTGTAAGGCATTTTGGAAAGAAATATAAAATATTCCAGTGAATCAAAGTTATATTGCATACTATGGCACCGCAGGTCCCATATATTTGGTAAAAATTAACGAAGAGCTTGCCATCTCTTTGTATTTCATGAAAAGCACCTATTTCTACAGAAATATCTATTCAAGTTTTTAACGCCAAGATGTTGATTGCTTACATAAACTTTGTATATTCTAATCGAGTGTGCAAATTTGCGTAATTACAGCAGTTGTAAAATTGCTGCTTTGGATAACATCAATATTGCTGCAGTGGTATATGCAATAAAATAACTAGCAACTCTACACTCCTGTAATAATTTCGAGTAATAATATTATTAGATGGACAAGATTAGAAACTCTGCTTTTTTTGGTCAAATTCAACTTTTTTTTTATTTTTTTTTTATTTTTAATTATGCGATCTCGGGCTCAAGGCTCACCCTGCTCTTCCACGGTTATGCTTTTTACGTCCTTACTTTACGCCAACTCGAGGACGTACGGAGGACCGATTTAAAACCATCTGCACATTATAAGCTTCATGCCAGCCCATACTGGCATGAAAGATGAGTCGGCTCATGGGTTTTGCACACCAACAGGGGGTCCTAGATATGTTACATTTCACCACAGATCGTAATCTGTTGATGAAATTTCACTTTGCACCCTGTCTCTATGGGGATTCAAACCCGGTACCTTCCGATCCAAAAGCCAAAGGTTAATTCACTGTGCCATTTGGTCGGAGAAATACAACTTTATTGAAAATATAATTGCTACACAGATTAATTATCGAAATATTTGCCATTACTATGTCTTCGCGTTACATAGTTGGTGGTTTCGAAACAAAATAATCGCAGAGCCATTTTTACACATCTTCAACTTTCGCGAATCACTGGTATTTTAAATATGATGACATCGCTCTGAATAAGTTGTAATTAGAGGGAGCCAAGTCTGGAGAATAAGCCGCATGCTATAAATCTTTCAACTGGAACAACCCATGTTTTTCTGCGTTTAGACTTATCGTAGAAAATTCACTTTTCATCACTCGTAATGATTTTGTACAAAAATTTCTTTCTTTGTACCGAGAAAGCAAATTCATACAGATGTCAACTCTTCGATATTTGTTTTCTTCGGTCAGTTTATGAGGAACCCATTGTCCGTCTCTGTATACTTTTCCCATTGCATGTAATCGAATTGATATTGCTTAGTGAGTAATTCCTAAATGTTCTACAAGCTCGTTTTAAGTCTGACACGGATTTTCATCCAGTAAAATTTAAAGTTCTTTATCTTCAAATTGTTTTACTGCACCTGAATGTGGATCATCCTCAAAACTAAAATTGCCATCACGAAGTCTTGCAAACCACTTTATTACTATTGAATGACTCACAGAATGTACACTTAAAATCGAATTAATCAATTCCATAGCTTAAGCAGCATTTCTTTTCCTCAATATATCCAAAATGGCGGGCGATTTGGATGAATTCAAGTATATTTTAATGCAACCAACTTCAGAGCCAAGTTTCTACTTGCACACCTAATACTTCCGATGCGTCGATTTGGCCAAGTGAGATTGCCAATAAAAGTAAGGTTTAACAATGCGTGCCTATTTTTAGCGTTGTCATGTTGTTGTTACATCCAATTAAATACAGCCCGCCAATTTACTTAGTACAGCTCATACTTCCCACGAAAGTAACCCCTAGGTCTTTCAAGTACTGAGTACCTGAAGAAGTACACAATTTTGTGTAACAACGTTGGTTTGATGATACTCGCACCACATTGCTAAAGTGTCGTTCTATATTGTCAACTTCTTGTTGTTATTGGCGTCGTCAACTGCCCCGATGACTTTGTAATTTGAAGTAATTTCTGTTATTTTTGAGAATTTTTCTACTCGTAAGAGGTAGTGTTGAGATAAAGTTCCTCGAGCTCAGTAACTATTCGTTGGCCGGAGTGTCGGCTTATATCTGTTCGTAGAGGAAAATTTAAAGAAGTTTTTGTGTTTTATTTTAATTTTCTATGAGGAATATAATATTCTACTTAGAATATATTTCCTTGAACTTAGAAACTGTTAGTTGGCCGAGGTATCGGCTTATGTCCAGTGATATAAGAAGGTTTATTAAATTTTCTAAAATACAATCTTTTAGATGGCGCTGACGTATAATCCCTCGAACTCAGGAACTATTCGTTAATGCAAAGCGTTATTAAAACAAATCAATTCGTTAAATGTCTATTGCGCGGCTAACAAATTCGGCCTTGCTTCGTAAAGACACAAGTCTTACAATACAATCGTATCGCCAAGGTGAAAGATAAAGAAATCTCATACAGAAATCTGAGAAAAATACGAGAGTGAATCAAAATGTCTTGCAATATAATATGAAAAACATAGTGAGTGAGACAACTACATATTTAAAAAAAATGTCGCCATGAAGCTTATCGAAACAAATTACGTTGCACATATTTATATTTTACAGTTCGTTTGTTTTCTTCAATTTAGTAATATGTGTTTTGAAAAAATTCGATAATGAATGAAATTGAATATAGCGCGGTTTATAAAATTTTTAGAAAAAAAAAAAAATTAAACCTACTTTTTCTGATGGACGAAATGCTATTTATTTATTCAATTAAATATTAAAAGTTTACGGCTAATCTGCACCGTCATATTCCACAGTAACAATCTGGGTAAAATTGTTCAAAAGTGGTCGAAATTCATTAGAAGAAGACAACCGCTCGGGTCATCCCGCAGATGCTATTAGCCATGATAACGTCATTTTGGAAGCATCAATTGTACTGGAGGACCCCCGTATTTCCGTATTTCTGTTTCACGATTAGCATGGAGACTTTCCCTTTCATATGGTACAACTAAGCGCTCCCCTTTTGTTGACTGCAGAACAAAAGAAAGTACGTGTTCAAACTTCAAAGGCGATTCTAGGATTGGATTCATCATTGAAGAAATTCAAAACTCAACCATCTGCTGGTAAGGTTTTGGAATCAATTTTTTGGGATGCTGAAGGAATATTGAAGATTGATTATGCGCCACCGAAAACCACAATCACAGACATCTATTACGCAGAGGTTTTGTGAAAACTGAAAAAAGCGATCCGAAAATAACGACCAAAGAAAGTAAGAAAAAAACATTGTTTCTTCACGAAAATGCATCGGTGCACAAGGATAATGTTGCTCAAGTTGCATTGAAGGACTCTGGCTTCGTAAAAATTCCGCATTCGCCGTGCAGTCAGACTTGGCATCTAGTGACTACTTTCTGTTCCTAATTTAAAAAAAAAACTAAGGAAACTTAAAAGAAAACTGTTTTAGAAGGCTTTAGGCAAGTTAACTGATCAATGTAAAATGTATACTATTGAACTTCAGCCAGTGTAGAAAAAAATAGTTGTCAAAACAATTCCTTGACAGAGAATATTGCTAACAGAAGCCATAAACAATTCGAAAAATAGTCGGAGCAAATGAAATCAAATTTCATAGACTAGGTAAGAAAATTGGTAATCCCATGTAAAATTTGCAAGCATTTATTTATTATTCTGTGATAGTAGAAAACTTAAATTTGTTATATTTTAAAGAAAGTGTCAATTCATTTAACCGTTTGAGTCCCAAGCAGCACGATCGCGCTGTTGAAATTTTATGTCGAAAAACTAAAATAAACAAATTTGACGGAGCGATGAGAAAAAGACGAGAATCGCGTTACCTAACAAATACAAGAAGTGATTGTTATCTCCGACTGCGTTGGAGTTTATTAACCACAAATGGTTTTACGTTGTTTGTAATGCGTTTGCATTTCCTTCTGGTACTCAAACGGTTAACGAAAGGTGATTATAAAAACATAATTAACACAATATTCAGCTCTGCACATTTATTACCGATTTATATAATATTTCAATTTCCAAGTCGATACATATAATAAAATCAATTATCCTGAATCAAATTAAAATACTGTAAATAATATATGCAGGGCGCAAAAATATCTTTACATAATATAAAGAACTAATCCATTTACGTGTCAATGCTTTATACATCAAAGCAAAACATTTTGGATTTCCGTATCAAATTGATCCTTGTTTACACACTCCTATTACAACAATAAACATTCTCTAATTTATACCGGAGTGATGTAACAATCTAACAATTTCAAAACTCGATATGTATGACCCTCTTCAAAAAATTGTTAAAAGCTCGAAAGATAGCAATCGATTTTATAAATTTTTATAGTATATATATATTTGTATATAAAGGGATCCCAATTGTTTGTTTTGTATATAAAGTACTTATGTACTTGATATATACAAATCAGAGTGCGAAATATAAAGAGGGTCCCATCCATATCGTATATGTACAGTAGCATTTAGAAACATGTAATCGACCGTTTTTTCCTTCGTCTTTTCATTTTTAGTATTTTCTAAACAAATAATAAAAAATGAAAATTTTTTATTTTAAATAACAAGATGAACTTAACTAAATACAATCATGAATAGTAATAAGAAGTTCAGACATGTTTGTTATTTTTACGGTAATTTAATACTTTGTTTAGTTTGTTGATTTTATAACGATGATATGAATATTTATGTACACGTTTAATTGTATATAACTGCGATTTGTTGCTGTACATGCAGAGCCAAAATGGATGGTTTGCGAACTACATGTGTAACATAATCGTTATTATTTCAATTTTTTGTGACATAACAAAGAAAACTGGATTTTGCGCAGCTAACATAACCAAAATGGCTGCCATGCGCATATGCCGTCTCATTTTTACATAAAGAGTTATAATTTATCAACAATCCAAATAACTGGAGAAATTATTTATTTTTTACATATTATGTCGTCTATAGTATATGTAACAAGATAATCAATAAAATTTCCATGGAAACTCGTATAAAGCATATAATATGTACATCGAGAAAATTTGTTGTGTTGCTCTCACCTTGCCAAACTCCTTTTCGAAATCACATTCTTTTTCTGGTACATACGGTCCCAAATTGGGATTAAATATTAATTGTAAATTTGTTCCGGATGTAATGAATGAAATTTCCGTGTGGCCTTCACGGCATCCATTTTGAAAGCGTACTTGACGTTCCTCCTGTGGACGATCACGGTATCCAGTGTAACGAACCTGTAATTAAAACGTGTAGAGTGATTGCATTAGTTTGATATACTGCTTTTGGTTTCAAATTTTACACAAAATTTATTCCGACATTTTGTAATTTATGTAATTATACCAGTTCGAAGTACTTAATTTTAAGTATTTTACATGAGTTTTGGCAAGTTCGATAAAAAAGTTGGGTCAGTTAAACTAGTTATTGATTATGAGACTTTTGCCATGTGTGATAGGTAATCACAAAGGTATTCCACAAAACAAGCGTTTTCATAACGCAAAATGAACGAGAACGAAGATTCAATTTAAAAAAAATTCGTCAACATGTCCTCCTATATATAACAGGTTTAAATTGCGGTAAAGGGGTTACAGAAAACGCCTTCGCTATCGATTTACGAACGATTTGGTTAAATTCCTAAGGTAAAGTAGAAACAAACTACTTACGGGCCATTAAAATTGGTTTTATGGTTACTAATCTTCGAAAATCCGCTTCCTATTGGGAAGCTTAGCCGCGTGCATCATATTGATTCAAAATTGTGAAATTAAATTATAACACTTGATGGTCGAATAGTAAACATGCACACCACTAAGTATTATTATCTGAACGACTATTCATACATTACGGGTCAAGTATTACTCCAATACTGATTGGAAATTGGATATTACAGTGACAATCTAAAATCAGCGAAATACTGGAATAAGGAAAGTGTGTATGTACGTATTGTAAACGGCGGCGATAGTTATCATAAGATCTCAATCATCAAGTGATTTATAATTGCAATACACATACATCGACAGATACAATAAACGAAATAATCTCGAACAGCGATGGACAAATATATGAATGCGAGTAAATTGTCATGTAGGCACAGTTGTAATTTAACAGTGAGTACCAGTTGAGCAGTAAAAGATAAACAGTGTGGACTAAAAATGAGGAAACAGTAAAAATAAATTAGTGAACAGTGATACAAAGTCATAACTAATGAAATATTGAATTTGCTGAAGAAGTTATAGGTTGTGACACGCTGAATGGTTAAAACCATAAACCCCTACTTACACATCTCAACAGTGAACAAATAAGCTTCAGAATCACGAGCTTTCAACCGTAGTCAACAAATACGAGCTCAGGATGCCGAAATAGGAGAATGTAGATCGCGATAAACCACCGACACGAGAGTAAAAAATGAGAGCACCGGAGCGATGGGACAAAGACAAAACAACCATTTCAGCACAGCCGCCTACTCCTGAACAACAGAACAATGAAGGAAATAGACGCTAAATTCGATGTTAAGTTATACCAGCAGAATTGACAGGACTACAAGCAGATTACGGTATAGTCTTGTCGAGTTGGACTAGAATCTCCGGATAGATTCAGCACACCCAAGACCCTCAAATTAAAGGCCTAGGGAAGTTGGGACACGCGTAGATGTTCATTCCTTACAATCTCTTGAAGAAGGTCAGCAGAATAAAACGTTTTCAACAGAATAAGTTGCTGGAAGCTTAAGAGAACAACTCAACGCACTCATATTGGCCTTTCGAGGGAAACTGCAGATGTCTTCCAAATTGTCTGCAACAAAAAGGAGCTATGAGCGGCTCGTGCCTGAACCAATATAAAACGTAAAACCATAAATGAAGCATTGGTGTTGGCTTCGTAATATTCAGAGAGTTTAGTCGACTGAGACATAAAATTGTATAAGGTTGATTCCCAGGATAATACGGAAATAAAAGCGTTAATAAGAGAGGTAACCAGCAGACCGAGTTCAAAGTCACGGGGAATGGCGTCGATCAAATGTTGAGCCATATAGGTGACATCAAAAGTCAAAGATAATTCAGATACGGGAAGTTAGGTTACTACGCCCGAAAATGTTGGCACCGATGGAACGTTTGTTTCAAAACTTGGGGCTCTTCAATACGTCAATTTTCATGCGAATGCGATAGACAGACCCTTGAGTATCTTACTATACTTGAATATCAAGTTTAACTTTCGGAGACCCATCATATATTGCTTTCTTATAGAGTTTCACTAACGATTATCAAATACTGCTTTATAGTTACAAATGTAGATGTAATTTTCATAACTGAATATGTATGAAGTTTAAATTTAACCGAAAATGGTTTAATTTTCTCCAAAAATGTACATCGTTTAGAAATTTTGAGTTATTTAATCAGATTCTTCTTTTACATCAATGTAAAATTAAGTTTGATTTCGAACTAACGAGATTTTTGTAAAAAAATAGTTTTAATGTTTAGAAGTTTCTCTTCTTGATTAACCAAGAATAGGTTTAGATTTATTTTTAAGTTAATTTTAAAATTATTCTTCCAGTAAATTGGGTGCTCCTTGGCCAGGTGCGCTTAGGACCTATCTATTTTGGTAGACTCAGTAATTAATTTGGAAATGTATAGTCTATTTTTTCCAGTTAGTTATTTTTGTGTGGGATCATTTCACTGTGGACTCAGGGTGTACTCATTTTTTTAACTAGCGCTATAATCAATAATAATAAAAGGGCTAATGGTATTTGATTAAAATTCATGTTTAAAGTATTTGTAACAATAAAGGGTTAAAAGTGGCCGAGATTCATTTAGCATGACCAGACTTTCGAATTTCGTTAACCATTTATTTAAGAATACTAATCCCATCATATAAACCGAGTTTGACAATAATCGATTAAGAAATAACAAAGTTATTTGAGTAAGGCCAAATTTTAGAACTTCGATCAAAGTTCTTTTTAGAATCCCAATTTATCTTAGACATAATCGATTAAGTTTCATTTAAGACAGGCTAGTTTGAGAACATTATCCAAAATTTATGTTGACGTACCAATCCCATCTAAAAACTGAATTTAACCATAATCGGTCAAGGAATACCCAAATTTGAATCAGCATGGCAAATTTTAGAATTTCGTTCAAAATTAATACAGATAATTTCAAAATTTCACCAAAAATTCGTGTTATAATCCTAATCCTGGTCTATATGCACCGAATTTGGACATACTCGGCTAAGAAATGATCAAATTACTCAAAAACAAATGAAATTTTAGAAGATATTTTAGAATTTGATCATGATCAAATTCTAAAATATCTTCTAAAATTTCATTTGTCTTATTTGAACGAAACTCTCTATTGCATCATAACGAACCTAAATGCCGGGCCCCCTTCTGCATTATATACCGAATCGGATCTTAGTCGGTAAGAAATGGAGTAAATTGAGTTCTCCCAGCAAGAACAGGTTTCAGAAGTTCATCCCAAATTGAATAGAATCCAAATTGCAGTACCCCAATATGCCCGGATAGACTATATTCCTTAGGCTTTCATCAAAATGTATGGCATAATTTTAATTTTATTTATAGACCAAATTTGACTGTCGGTTAAGAAATAGTCCAGTTCCACCCAACATGATAAACCTGCATTTAAGTTCTTTCATTAGTTAAATGGCAATCGAACTTTATAAGAAAGGAATTTATAAGGTTTTTTTGAAACAAAAGAATAAAACCGGTAAAATTAGTGTTTCTTTTCTATGTATATAAACCGTGAACCGCGTGTAAAATTTGCATGCTTGCCGATCGAATTTGACCTTATTTAAGAAATTCATAAATACCTCATAACACTGCACTGATTGATTTTCCAATTTTACAAGGGCTAGCTCAACAGGGGTTTTGCTGGAACATAAATAATTGTAGTGGGAGCTGAGTCAACGTTGATTGAGTGGCCAGCTTTCAATTTAAGAATACTCACTACACAATTGTACACCATACGCTGTACCTTACTGGGTGAAATTAAACGGGGAAATCAAAAAGGTCCGATTGAACCATCAAAATAGTGAAATTTCTTAACTCGAATAAATTTCTCTAATAAATTTGTAATCTGCGATTTTATTGTAGAAGTTAGATGTGAAAATTTTGGTAGGAAAATATAGTAAGTACGAGTATATCATAATCAAAGTTCCGCTGCAATCGATCAAAAACAGTTTAAATAATAAGTGTTCCAAACTAACCGGTGTTCTATATAATCGAAATCCGGAACCCGTGTACGTATTTTGACTAACGAGAATGACAAAACTAACGAAGAACTAACTGAAATAGCTTTAAATTATGACTACTGAATACGACAACCGGAATATTTAATGTCTTTTGCGTGAAAAGTCATTACAAACAAACACAAATACCGCCGCCTTAAAACAAATGAAAATTCAAGAAACTTTTCATAATAAAATGGCGAACGGAAAATCAATTTATAAAATTTATTCTTTATCTAAAACCACGATATACATACTTCACTTTCCCGGCTCAATTTCTTGAATAGCTCGTCACTTTCAAATTTTGATTTTTGATCGGGCACGACCCGCGGCATTTTAAATATAAATCGTGGTTTTGGCTGCTCATACAGACCGATCGAATCGAACGGAATCATGCCAGCCAAGGCCGCCGGATCGTTCATCATCTTGATACACTCACAATACACAAATAAACACAAAACACAGAAAAGATTTCACTTCTTAAACCCCACACAGTATCCACAGAAGGCCCACTTTATGCACAACGGAGCGATTTTAATTTAGATCACGAGACAACACTGCGTCACCTGTCCGAAATTTAACTGAAATCATTTGAATATGCGATATCACTACGAGTATGGAAAACAATTGGAAAATTTTTTTAATTAAAATTTTCTGAAATATATAATTTAGTTCTCCTCCTAGCACAAGATTTACGGGTATGTATACCGGGGCCAATAAACCTATATTCGTCCTTATTCACCCATTGATCAAAAACCATGTAAAATTCTACATTGTATTTTTTATATTTGTTTATGCATAAGAGGAAACGTGCGGGAACGGAAATAAAAATACATTTTAGGGGAATTTATAACGGTAACGCCTTTATACATAACAACTATAGTTGTTTCGCTCATGTATATAAATCCGGTATTATTTATATAAACTGCTACACATGTAAATAAACCATCATCCTTATGTATACGAATATTGAGTCATAAAAATAGTTTTTCAAGTGTGATTATTAATGGATCATGTATGTATGAGAGGCTATTAAGAAATATGTTTATATAAGAACGGTATTATATTGTTGTGTAAACAATGAAATTCTGAAGGGTTCCTGTTGTTCGCCATATTTGATTTATTTTTAGGAGAAATAGACATTAATCATCTACCGTGTTATGAGTTTTATTTTTTATGAGAATTTTGATGATGAATTTTATATTTATTAATGGTTCCACCGAGCTCCTTTAAAAGGTTTCGTTACTTTAACTAAAGCCTACTTGTAAGTAAGATCACAGTTTAGTTTAGCTTATCAATCAAGTCGAATTACTGAAGCGGTATATATACAGTTTACAGCCTGCAGAGCCTCTCAGATTAATAAACCATGATGGATTATAGTTTAAACAAAGACCATACGGCAATTAACAAAAAGAAAAAATATTTCGCTCTTGTTTATTTGAGCTGTCCAATTTTATTTAATATTGACATATTTGCTGCGTTGCAGTTGGTAAATCAGCTAAAATTTCGTATGGAAAGCTTGACCCAAAGCTTGGATAACAAAATTTGACAAACAAATCTAGTAAGCGCATTTACATTGATTTTCAAAATATGTGCTGACCTTTTTCAGTAAGAACCGGGGCATCAAAGATGTAAATTAATTGGTGAGTGTTTTACTCTCAATCCGGAAGAGACTATTAAGAGCTGACCGAAAAATTATATATTCAAACTTTCGCTATTACTCATATTGTCGTTTTAATACTGAATGTAAACACAACTGCAACGAGCCCCACTCGATTACGTGATGTTTTGAATTAACAGCTAGATTTGTATGCTTGTTAGCTCAGCATTTTCAATTGTCAACAAGAGGGCAAACCAAAAATAGACTTATAGAATATGATATATAAGTTCTATATACGTAAAACCCAAACGTAGTGAATGCTTGCTTAATGGTAATTGCATGTAAAATATAAATGTAGCTTAACCTAGCAGCTAGCTGTTTGTCAATAGCTAGTGCTATCAGAAAGTTTCTGTTTCGGATTAAAACTACTACTACCGCTGGTACCACTACTACTTAAAGTAAATGACACTAATTTTACAACCCATAGCCCAGTGAGCAATTTACGCCTAATTGGTGTTTAGCCGAATATAGGCTAAATAGTAACATTATACAACCCACAAAATCCTGTTTCGCTCGAAAGCTACCAAATTGCTCCGCTTCTGATGTTTCGTCCGTGTAATGTCAACCAATCCAACTTCTCGTTTATCCTTACCTTTCAGTTTCTAGATGATAATCCGCGCCGCTCGCCCACACATCCCTTTTCATGTGCTGTCATCTACGAAAACAGCGAGACACCACTATAACGGTATCCAGTTCACATCGGTACCTTTCGTCCCCATTCCGGCCCATTTTCATCGGTTATCGTTCACGCGACTCGCTTTTACCACTACTGTCCTACTAATTGGTCTTCGGCATCATCCGAGAGAATCGCAGCACCTGCAATTATAGTGCACATTTTTCTTTAAGCCATTCTCACCGACATCCACCATGTCGGTCGCAATCCGTGTTTGATGTTCTCCATCACTTCACCACCTCAACACATTTCTGGAACCACAATCATCGCCTCCGTTAGGTTGATCCATTCTTCGTCATGCACTATATACATCGACTTTCCTAGTTCTGGCAGGCTAATAAATAGCTCATTCGTGTACAACAATTTCTCTTGTTTACTGAAGTAATATTCAGGTTGAATTGTATAATATACTTCGAGCTAACTTAGCTGATTTTTTTATGTATGATTTCCCCTCGGCAACACTCGATTACACAACGCCCGCAATGGGTGGTCCAGATGCGTCAAATGGAAGATCCATTAAAACGCCAAAGCAATTCAACTAGCCAGAACACAACGATAACTGCCAATTTTAAAGCTTAGAAATTCCCAAGATGTATGAAAACTATAAAAAAGGCGGCCAAGTTAGCAAAATGAAAACCTAGATTACGGAGCGGATACAACATTAAAAAAGATATACACTAAATTTAACAAACGGACAACAAAATTAGGCAACTATACAAGGTTTAAACGATAACCGCACTGTTACTTCCAATTGGAAAAGACTGAGACAACCTAAATGTGTCGCGCCTTGCCAGACACACCATATACCAGAGCGCCACACTCATTAAACGCAGATGCCAGCCAACAGCATATTACAAAATGATACCGGAAATAAAAATATCACTATATCCACTAACTCGGAGACCAATTTAGAGTTTTATTTCCGCCACGCTTCACTGTGGCATCATTTCATTATTTTTCTATTTGGTCAAGTTTCAAAACCATGTGCTGTGATTATCAATCAAAAATTACGCATCTCTGATAAAGGGAAATACGTACCCTAAAATTTCGAGTAGAAACCGTTAAGAACTAATCCTCAATGTTCGCATCCCTGTCAACTTAAAATAAGACAAAATTGTAAAATTATTCAAATTCAATGAGTTTAATTAGCTCACTTGCCAGCACAAAATAAAAAACACGTTGAAAATCGTGAACGGGGTTACAATATTGTGTCTAATAGTTTTGTATAACCCGAAACATCTGCCACGGTTCTCCTTTCATTAGAATTTATATTGAAATGTCATCAAATGATTTAAATAAAATTGGGATAATGATAATAGGCCCATTGAAATGCTGTGTACATAAATAATTATGACTGAATACAAGCTGTTTGCCTTTTTAGATCGGTTCTTTATACGAGTATTTTCATAATATTTTGATATTTTCCATTGCACAAAAGAAATGCATTTCTCTTACGATTTTATTGAAAGCTATTTTTATACACGTTGGGACACAAAATTCATCATACAAAGAAATATTTTATCTTGTATATAAGACGTTTAAGACGATTGGAAAATGTAAAGTAAATAACTTGATGTCATCTAAGTAGGTATATGTCTATTCAATTTAAGTGTTAAATTTGCTATTAAAAACATGATGACTTGATGAACAAAGGTTGTTGAAATAAGCGGATTTATATCTTATATGTGCATTCAATTCAAAGATTACTTATTGAATAAAGTAAACAGAACGAACTGAAGCTGCATATTTGAAAGTCATGTCCTTTTGCAATCAACATTTTTTGTTTGATTTGAGAATGTTTGATAGATCAACCCTAAACAAAGCATTTAACGGTATTTTGTGCTACTCGAATAAATAGACATGCGAATTTTAGCAATACTATGACATCAAACCGGATTCTAAACATTATAGACCTACTGCCTTCAAACATATTATGTCGGTAATTATCCACCAATTAAGTTGAATATTTAACTATTCTATGGCACGAAAGCAATATAAGACCAATATCGTGTCTTCATCTGCGGTTTATTCTTTACCAGACGTGCGCGTTCCTGCCACGATTAACATTTTGCAAATTTTCAGGAACTTATCGTGAAATTATATCTTACTTAATTCAATTATTCATAAATAACTCTAAAAGTCACCTGAGTTTTGTCAATTTTCCATATCATCATGCTTAATAATCCAAGTCACATATATTTTCATTGAATAATTTTTTTTTTAAAGACGTTTGAAAATAAAAATTAGCATTACGATAGATTACTATGGTCTGTTCGGTGAATCAAGAAGCGAATTCGCAAACTGTGGTCCACGATGCCGAGTGGGATTGTCTAGTTTCTAATAAGAGCCGAACTTCAATTCACATGGTAAACATTTTTGAACTGAGAAAGAGATACGAAACTTAAATTTTAAATCTTTGGTATTTATTGGTTAAAGATTTATGAATCAAAAATACGATTTTCTGATAATAAATTGTGATTATTTTTTATAAATTATAGAAATGTTTCACATTTACGATATTTTCTAGAAACTACTTCATTTTATTTCAAGTCATACATTTTTATATATTAGAACAATATATCAATTATGAAAGTTAATATCAATTAAATGGCCGTTTCTTGACATTCTCGACACTTCTAGAGCAGTTTAATGTTTTTGGTTACAAACATGAGGCTTAATGACACTGCTTGACCACAATGCACACCTAACAGTTGTTTTAAGGACATGAAATGCGTATGCGGTTGTTTTTCTTATGAACATTGTCATCCGAGATGAAAAAGTACCCCAAGAAGATTTTATTTGAAAAACCAGCATCAACTACAATTGAAAATTTGGACAATATTAATGCACTGGCGAATTAAATGATTCATGAATTCTTGCAAACTAACATTCGACTCTTCGAAAATGTGCTTATTAATAGCCGATTTACAAATCATTTATGCCGCATTTAAAATCATGGAATAACTGAGATTACTCGATATTAATTATATAGGTACGATACTAGGATAAAATAACGGCATAAATTGAATGAAAAACTTAAATCAAAAAAATAATTGTGTTTTTTGGTTTCATTTGAAAATAGGTAGGGGATGTAGTAGCTTACAATATAAAAGTAAAAATCAAATCAAAAAATTAGATTGAAAGTTTTCAATTGTTTCGTGTTGACGTTGGCATATAGATACTATGTGATGTATGATAAGATGGTAACAGATGTGTCACACAGTACAACTCTGTAGGGAAAACTTTCGATATAAGTTTCACATTCAGATTGATAAATTTTCGTGATAGGCGTTGAACATGTATCCTAGAATTCAAAATAAAATAATTTAAAAAATCAGTTATCACAGATTCGAGTGACATCTATTAATAATAATGTATACTTTTAGTTCTAATTTATAAGTTAGGGGGCTTTACCATTCCATAATTTGATGGCTGTTTCTCTGCTAAAAACTATAAAGTTGCAAAAATACTCAACATGTAACGCCACAATCAGAGAGAAGGAAAAATAATTTACAATTATTATTGTAAGATGGAACTCAATTTCATTCCACAAATTGATGTATGTCTCTGCTAAACTATATTTCTTAGTTACTAAGTTGATCAACAGATGACGCAATGATCAGAATAGAGCAGATATATATTATAAGTATTGTAAGTTAGTGATTGATTTAAATTTCACTGATATGTTTGTACTTTATTAAATTATTGGTACTATACGATGCACATAGGTAATATTAAAATAACGATAGATGAACTAGGCATTGCACAGTATTTGTAATTTAGCATTTCGGAAATATTTACGCTTGAGTATAACTTTAATACAGTTATAAGACTTCTGAACGGTGCCCTCAAGAACTGTGTTCAAATTACTGTGCAGAAAGTTGTTTATGAAATTGTAAAAAACAAAATTATTCAAAATGTTAATTTTTTACTACAATATAGTGGAGGCATCTAAATTAGTTTCAGGTTGCTAAAATATTTATTATGGACCAGAAATATACGAAAATATTTGGTTATAAATCTAGACGATAATTTAAGGTTTTTAAACAAATGAACTCAACTCGTGGACCAAAACTGGAAAGTTTAGAAGCACAAAAAATCGAAAATGCCTCAAAAAACAACCGGCGCGCGAAATAATAAAGAAGTAATTATATTGCCTTAGTTTGTTTTCGGAGACTGATAACTGCTGCGATTTATTAAATGATACAGCTGGTGTTTATAATTTGTAATTACATGCTAATAGTTTTTATCAAGAATATGACTGCAATCAAAGAGTATGAAAATTTACACAGAGTAACGAAACAGAGGAAAAAATTTCATCAAAAAAAATGCATGGGTTACGCAATTTAATTGCGTTAAAAACACATTTACGCATTTTTATTTAAAGTAATTTTGGTCGTTTTCTATAAATAGCCACGAGTATGACAATATTCAATACTCAAAAAATAAAAAAATGTTGCGTAAGTGTATTGTATGATCGATTTAAATTGCGTAACCCATGCATTTTTTGATGAAATTTTTTCCTCTGCTTCGTTACTCTGTCTAAATTTTCATACTCTGTGCTGCAATGAAAAGAATAGGGAGATTAGGAATATCTAGCGCATTTAGAATACCTGCGAAGGCAGTTTAAGTAGCGTTCGATTAAGTTACTCATATGATGCTGGAAGAAGGGTTATCTAAAGAAATATAGACTTTTATATTACTGGTTTAAAAGACGGTCTTTGAGCCAAACCGTGTCGAAAGCCCTTTCTATATCAAGAAAAGCAACGATTATCGTTTTGTGCGCTGCACAAAATCCGAATTGTTCCCTTTGGAATTGAGATTAATTTTCCAGTTGTTCAACAATCCGGAAAATATCCAGTTCTAAACATTTCATTCGAGAGATGTGTAAATTGTGTAATAGCGTTATCAGCTTAAACATCTTGTTTCATAGTATTTGGGTTGCCATTATCGCCAGGAGCTTTTGTCTTGTTAAGGGGTCTGCAGATGTCGGTGATTTCTAGTTGGTCTATCTTGAAAATGGTAGGATTGTCGCTGGTACGCCGAATTCTTTGGTTTTAGTTTCAAAACGGCTGAAGAAGTGGGACGAATTATTCTTTTAAAATGGTATTGGCATCTCCACGTTTGATTAAAATTTGCTTCGATCTTAAAAATATTTGATTATAAAAATTACATTTAAATATTAGAATATTGATATTATACGACTTAATTTTAAGATAAGAAATGCTGTTTGTGAATAATCTTGGTTTATATCTTATCTTATCAACGGATTCGTTGTAGTATAACCTAATTCTAAAATATAAGTATTATAGCTTCAGAGAATGTAGTTTGAATGATTTGTTCTAACGATGATACCTTTTCTTACGACGACACAATGAAAAGTCGCCAAAATTAGTAATCAAAAGATGTCATTGTAAACGTTTTATACAGAAAAAAGAAATATATTTTCGAAAAAATTCAGTTGACCACCCCTTTATCGCGATTAAAAATACAAAACAAAAAATTAACATGTTTTTTAAATTGAAATTAAATAAAACGAAATTTACGGTGAGTTTAGTTTACATTTATAATTGATACGAGCAAGGTGCGTGTTTTACCAAATAGTTTTACGTTAATGTTTTTGTACGAATTTTCTAAATAATAGTTGACCTTCGTTGAATTTTGTGTATCACGTTGGTATTATGGCCAGAGTGATAAGAAAATTTGTTCAATTTATATAACTCGTTGCGTGGATTGTACTTTTGACCTAAAATAAATTTGCACACATATATAGGTTGCTTCTGTTTCATGTTTTGCCAACTATCAACTTCTCTGGGGACGAGCATGAAAGTTGTTTGGTTATTAATTAACATAAATTTTAGTGTTGAATTGTGATAAGTGGGCAAGGCTGTGTGTATGTATGTGTACAGGTTAATATTGTTTGTTTACGACGATAAATAATAATAACTAGTTAATGCATTTTAAAAACCGCGATAGTGAGAAACTAGAAGTATGCTAATGATTTGAATGATTGGATTGTTGACAAAAGTTGAATAATTGTGATTTAATAACTTGTTTAGACTCAATTGTTTATAATTTTACTACACCTTGATATAAAGACATTTTTTAGTAACCTCTAAACGTGCAGATATGTACTACTAAGCAAATATATCTCAATCAATATGCAAATGAAATGGGCACGTATTATGGCAATGTATATTTCAATATCGTATTTTAAAGGTAATTTTTGTAGTCCATGCACTCATTCCACGCGTTTTAGTTCAAAACGCGCGATATCTAATCGTTTCCTAAAATAACAATAACATTCGATAATCTGTGTAGTAAACTCTAAAATTCTGTTGATTAATTATTTTATAATATTTTGTTTATTTGATAGACTTTCAAACACAACTATTTTAATAATGTTAATCAAATTTGATGGTAATTATGAATTTGAGGACTTAGGACATAATAATAGGCTAAGAAATAATAGCATTCATTCAGCATCGATTAGTGAAATTCATGAAATACCCATTAATATAATCATCACGCCATTTAAATCGACGTTCGACAATAACAAAATTCAATCGATTATTGAGAATTTAAAGGTGACTAAATTATATACTTGCTGCTTATTTTAGTTTAATAAATGCCTAAATTTATTTATTTACATGCAGGATGAACAAGCCGAAAGAAATATTCCCCCAATTGATGTTCTCTGGATAGAAGGAAGTGAGGGCGGAAATTATTTTTACGGATTTAGCGGATTACATCGGTTAGAAGCACATCGACTCGTGGGGGATCAAACAGTTAAAGCGAAATTAATTAAATCATGTTTGGCCGATCTAAAATACTATCTAGGTGGAAGCACGCCAAAATATTTGAAATAATTATATTATTGATTAGGAACAATTTTTTTATAATATTTCAACGGTGACTCCGGGAACGTTAAGATACTCTGTAAATAAATATCTAGTGATTTATAATAAAATAAACAAAAAAGTGATTATATATATAATATTTTATTAGCAAAATTTAATTAAATTGTAACAATATTTTGATTAATTATGGGGTACTAGTCTACTCATCATTATTATTATTTTAGATGTATGGCAGCACTACGAAACGTTGCTGACACGGAATGCTGTAACAAAAAATTGTATATTAACTACTAAATTTAATATTCGCACATAAACAATTTTCTACATTAAAAAATACTATACTACTATAATTGTACTAAAAATGATATCACAACTAAAGATTGTAAAAATGTATATAACCGCAGAACCCGCTTGAACCTCACAAATTACATCTTATCGCACTCTAAATACATAAAAAACCTGTTCTGCATCTTATTATCGTATACAAATACTTCAAGCTAATATTTATCATAACAAAAACAAGATAGCCCGAATGCCCCAAGACCCAAAAATTGAAATTGATAACATTCGTATATTTGTTTGTTAATAAATACGCGAGTAATAAGCTTATATTACACATATACTGTTTCCATTTACCTTCATTCGAAAAGAATGCAATTTCCAATCAATATAAATATAAATCTTTATCGTTCCGGTTTCTTAACTTAATTTCACATTAACCTACCCAATATTTGTTCGATATGCAAGTCATATGCGATGCATAATAAGTGAATTTCATTTACAACATTGAAACAATAATTGCAATAAACTTGGAAAGCTATTGAAATTTAACAGCTGAAACTATGATTTGATTTTATATAAACCAGTGTTTCGCAACATATTTTTAATTGTGTGCCGTAAAATTCTATTCTAATTTTCTTAAGCGAAACATTATCAAACATGTAACTCATAAGCTTGGTGAATTTAACTAAACTCAATTCTCGGTCTCTCCCGGATGTCTCACGCAAGACACGTATTTCTAAGATCTCAGGAAGTTGTGTGGTTGATTCTGGTGAATTTTGTTCCAAAGCAAATTGCTAGTAGTGTAGCAGACAAGACAATCGGAAATTATTGGCCCTAACAAACTACTCGTAAATAGTTGTAGCAATCCAACATCTATCCACGAGTACCTTATACCGCCAAAGGCGAATTGGGTGATTATTTCTAAGTAGAGTCAAAACTGAAATTTGTGTCAATTATAATTAAATATGATTCAAATATCGTATGATTGGACCACGGATATTTAAATTTTATTAAAATAATAATTCTGGAATGTGTTTTGTGAGTAATATTGGTCAATATTCTTAAGCAATTTGGCAAGCAATGATAGCAATTACTTAACCCGTTGAATCTGATCAAACTTGGTTTCAATGGTTAAATTAGGATTCTTATACAAATTTCAGTTACAGAATTTTATCTAAATTTTAGATGGATCTTAATTTAATGTTAAATTAAAAATCGTAGTTTAGTATAATATTATGATTCGTGTACAAAATCACCCTACTCTCTCCAAAGTGCTTCTATCAAAAAGCAGCCCGACATAAATTCTATCACATAAATTTTACATTAAAGAAATCACTTCATGGTCGACAGAGCGCTGCTACAAATTTGCTTTTCGTCAATTCGAATCTAAACGAATTCATCTAGAAGTCATTGAACAGCTGCTAGTTCTAAAATAACGCAGCTTGAGCTTACGCTTTCTTTCTTAGCATGAACTGCGTGGTTTCTATACCGAATCACTATAGTTAGATAAATGAAACGGCAGTGTTGTCGCAAAGGTTTGCGTTAAATTAACGCCATAAAATACGAAACTTGAAACTTCATGTTTCGTATTTTATGGCGTTAACCAGAAATATTTTCTGAACTATTATATTTTTCAAGAATAACATTCAATCAAAACATACAAATTCTTTATACTACATATATCGATTTAAAATAAAGTGCAATACGCCTAAATGGTTGCATTCAATAAATCAATTGCAGTGTTACTCACCAGAAATCGCTGGTAGCGTATAATTCGAAAACAGCTTACGAAACATTAGCACTGCGTACCCCTCGAATAGTTTTATCAGCTTTTTTCAAACTTATGATATTGTTAAGCTTCTTCACACGTAGCTTAGACCAAATGATGTAGTTACCAATTCCTAATATTTGAGCTGCATTCAAAGCGGCCGCCTCTGGGTAAATTACAGTTGGGCATCCCAAACCGGACGGAACATTTAAACTGGACCATATATCAATATTTAAATTATCACCTTTGACGGGTGGACAATTTATAACGGGATATGTTGTATTTCCTGATAAAACGGGACCCAAACCATTTGATCGACCAGCCACAGCAATAAATACCAAATTATGTATTAATGATTCATATTCGCCCATTATTTTTAATGTTTCCTCGGTCGCCTTGTGTGCCGATGTAATTCTCAATTCAGTATTTAGACCGAAATCTCCACAATGTTTCGAAATTTTTTCACAATGCTCCTTATCTGATGGACTTCCCATTAGGATCACAACCAAATGATCATTTTTCGGTATTATTGTTTCCAATTGCTCCAAAATCCATGTAAAGTTACGTTTCACAGTATCCAAATCGGATTGCGTAACAGTGGTCAAATTACGATAAACTTGTTTATCAACCATAAGGCGTTTATCACCTGAGGGCCACAAGCGCCACGAATCAGAATCAATAACATCGGCTAATAATATTTCACCGGTCTCATCCACGCCAAATTCAATTTTCATGTCGATGAGGGCACAATTTTTAACGTGCCACGCCTTTTCGAGTATCTCAAAAACAACGATAGTCGTTTGACGCATAATATCGATCTCGTCCTGACCTGTGTAGCGAAAAATAAATATTTTCAAAATATTTTTTATTTACATATTTTTTTTAAATTGGAACAGCTTTAGGTTATCAATTCCATATTTAATCGGTTATAAATATAACAATTAGTAAAAAAACAAGGTGCTTACCGATTTCAAGTCCGTTAAACTTAAATTTCGCGTCCAAAATTTGTTGCTCGCACCACTGTGGATCGTGATTGGCGTCATCTTTAAAGAATGTCTCTTGTAGGGGCGGGGCAAATCGATGACCCTCAACTACGCCGGGATTACGTCTTAAAAACGATCCGGTTGCTAATCTACGAGTAACCCATTCAATCGGAATCATTTCGCATTTTTTCGAAATAAATGCGTTATCAGCCAATTTTTTAACAAATGCCGTTTTAAGTCCAGCTCGGCGTAGTATATCGAATACTAGGCAATTTGTAGCATTCGAAATTTGCGATTTTCCAGCTAGATCGTGTGCCTTTACTCCATCCCCAGCAGTAATACGATCCTTATTTAATAGAACACATTCTCCCGGGTGAGATGGTATATCAAAGACTTGTTTAGTTTTGCCTTCGATTATAAGTTTGCCTAACGCGATACCGCCAACTAGAATTTTATAAAAAAAAAATTAAATTTAATCTTATTTACATTAAGATTTTAAAACAAAATCGATAAGATTTTTATATGTATACATATACGAATCTAGTAAGAAACTTCGATCACCAGCACCACCAACTAGTTAGCCGACTATATACAAATTTGATAACAATAAGCGGCTAAATTAGGAAGTTCACTTCATGGTCATTGAATCTCTAACCCAAAAAACGTATATACAACAAACACATTAATAAATCGATTTTACTTACTTGCTGTGGGTGCTGCCATTTTAAATTAAAATTATAACTTTTATTAGTGCTAATAAAATTCAATTAAACTATTGATCGAATATGATTCCTCGTTTTAACTATAACACAAAAACCACGTGTTAATCGTTCGATGAACAAAAACCAAATAAATAAATGAGGGTCGTATATTCTAATGATATTATATTCGTATAATATGCTCAGCATGCTCTCTATACTCAACTGAAATAATTTAATTTTTATGAATGCATGCGCGTGTTCTGAGAAGATCATTGTAGTCGAAACTCAGAACACGTTGAGTTTACTCATATTTCAAATATAATTGATACAACAGAGAAGTTGATATCATAAATGTGTTTGTTAACATCTGCCTGCGCTCACCACGATCAACGTTCAAACAAAAATGATAATAATTTAGGCTAATTGGCACTCTCTTTAAATTTTCAAAATTGGGGAAATGTTCTCAATACCAACACCATAACACGGTAACAGACCGAAGATCAATAGAAAACGATGACCAGTTAAAATTTCATGGAGATTAAACCTTTTCAATTTGAAAGATAAACGGAAAATTTAGAATTGATGATATTGAACGAAAGTTTTAAAATCTATGCTTCTCGAAATTAGCAATTTAATATTATATTCACAGGTAAATCTAATGAATGGATCCAACCTTCCTAGAACTACATTTCTCAGTCGCATAATGTACTCAAACCATTGGTGTGCTACTCATGTGTTAATCACCTAAGCGTTTTATATTATATATACTTATACATACTGATACCCCTTCAAACAGTGCTCTCTCGACTCAGAGTTCAGCTGATTTATGAAAATCAATCCCATCAATTTGAAATACAAAACGCAGCTTAAATCAATAAACATACGCGGTCGTGTATACATTTAAGTTATATCACATGTGTCTGTCTGTCTTACATCGTATATATAGACATAACATAAGAACTGGTTTCTGGAGTCATACATTTTATATGCAATCAAGCAGGCATAAAAACAATAATAATTATCTAGGCAAAAGTTAAGTTAAGCGTAGTCAGTTATTTCTAAACTCTATAATAAAAATCTATATCTTGATTAATTTTTTATAAAGTTTTACTACAACAAAAACTGTGGATTAGACTATATACTGCAAAGAATTTAGTAATTTACTTACAATAATTTTTTTTTTAGTTCAGTTAAATTCGTCAACGTAGAAAGTGCCAGTGATTATTTTGATACTTTTATTAAGAGCACGTGGTTCGAATATTTTTGCACGACAAAAAATAGTTTATCTGGAAATTATGAAATAAAAGTGTAAATTAAATAATATTTGTGAAGTGGTATTTATATTGTTAAAATAAGAATTAAATAAAAGATAGCTTGTTTAATAACAACAACAAAAACTTTAAGGAAGTTAAATGTACGTAAGTATATAAAATTAACAAAAACTTTTTTTTTGTGTTTATAAATTGGTGTTAGTGTATTGTAGAGCATGTTGCATTACACTAGGCCTAATAATTGGTATTAAGTAGAAATAACAAAATAAATTAGAATAAAATACTGTGAGTGTTAAGTGTTTCTATTTATTAATTCTGTATATTCTGGACGTTGCGAAGTATGCTCTTTTATTTATTATGGAAACGAAGTACGTAGTCCCGTTTGCCCACAAGAAACGTAAAATGATACGACTGCACTTCTTTATAAATACCGCCATATGATTTGAGAACCGTTACAGAAATTTCCCTAATTCGTTTAAAAATTAAATTTACAATTGAACCGTGTTTTTTCAGTACCACGCAAAATGTACACGCAAAGACACAATTTTATGATAGCTGATTTGTTTTATGAACACATTAGCCTTATTTCCTGGAAGCCCCGAGCTCTTGCGGTTTATGCAACAAGTTTAAACAGTAGTTGAAAAGTAATTATTTTATCCCAAACTTCTCTACAAGAACTCGTTATTATGATTGAGAAATCAGTCAAGTGATAAATAGATTTGTTTTAGGAATTCCTCTAAGATGATCATGGGAACATTCATTCGATATACTTCCGTTCCCTTCGTTATTCAAACCTTTACCAATTTTGATATTTTACAATGAATCGAATGTTAGAATATTAGACTTGATCCAATTCCTAATTTATTTCAAAAAACTAAACTAATTTGACGTTTTCAAATGGGTGTTATGATCACAATATCATCTTGGATCAGCCATATGAAGTCTAACGGAAACAACTATATCCGAACATTTATAGGAACATTCTACTTATTCTCTAGACTCGAGAATCGAGGTTGTTTCCATATGTGATTGAACAGCAAATCGCTCGCCTTGCTTGATCTTCGGAAGCAGAAGCTGATATTATAACTTCTGACTATAAAAATATCAGGAAAACATCACCGAGATTAGCTAGTCAAACAGCAGTAGGAATAGGTTTTTAGAATCATTTTTCTAACATTTTATTTATTTTTTTACATACATTTTCTTATTCTGCTAATGACTCCACCATCCTCTTTTAATTTCAAGTCTCATTTAAAATAGCGAAAGAAACTGAGATTTTTCGAATTTGCAAAAATCCAATTATGTCAGCACACTATCTCATCCAACGGTTTGACAACGTTTTCGAATATAAATCTGTTTAAGAATTCTGTGCTAGTTTAGTATGAAAAATTTCTGCTAAAATAAAAACTATAAAGTAGGTTTTATAAAACCCTCTACTCGACAGTGGATAAATATTATTTGAGCAATCAGAATATTATTTTATATTCTTCAGTAAAGAGATTGTTGTTTATTATAAACTTTTAGTTCAATTTATTTCTGCTAGATTTTACTGAATCGTTATACTGATTTGTAAACTGGTGACTTGTGGTCTAGGCGATCATCAAGTAAATAAAAAAAAATTCAGAAAGCAGGAGGCTAAAATCGGAACACTTTCCTAACGTAAGAGTGGAGATAAATTTTATGGTGAACCACTCCCTGGTGAATAACACTTGCAACCAATCTACTCGATCGGCAGATGTTGACGCACTACTCTCCTGAATTTCTATGGAGTAAGTTAATTCCGATATAAGGTAACACAAATAGAGAAATAAAGTCATAAATATGCAGATTCTTGTTTAAAAAATCTTTGTTCATTTCCAGGTTATAAAGAACCGACGAATGAAGTTCTCTAAATGTACAAAAACTTCTTGCTAGGGTTATTTAAAAGGGAAACATTTTGCCCTCTTTCACAAGGCACAATTATAAATAATGTGCCTAGAGGAAGTATGAAATATTTATTTTTGTCTTTGCTAAACACTCTAAAATTGGAAACCTTCTTCACCGTTGAGGATTCAAAATCCGTATGATACCGCTTTTTGTTATAAAACGAGACGTAATATTTGAATCCTAATTATAAATTGGAATAAATTGACCAGTAACTCGATAGAAATGTCCATCACCGAACGAAAATCGGTATAAATTTCGTTTAACTCTGTTGCCCACTTTGCTTCTTGACGCTGTTTTTTATGTATTTCAAAATAAATTTCAAATTATTAAAACCATAAACAAAACCTTTTTCGACGTTGCTTGCTCGAAACTGTACGTTTGTTCAGACTCTTACAATATCCTTGTAAATGCAGTGAAAAAATCATTGTGCCAGTGAGAGCCATTTAAAATTGTGGAGAGTGGACCCCAATTAATTATCCATAATTAAAGTATATTTAATTCGTATCATAAATATAAAATCGACATTTTTTGTGATGCTGCCTGATGAGTGCAACAAAGAATTATACGAGACAAAACATTAAAATTCAATTAAGAAAATGCCAATAATTATCGATGAACGTCGTAAAATAACTAGGTAACAATTGAGTAGAGTTCGACAAGATATCGAGAGAAGGAAGTTGGGGACAGTTTAAATATTTACTTAATAAATTAATTTTAAACATTTTAGTTTGAAAATTTTATCATTTTAATGTTTTAATTGAAATTTTTTGTCTGGTAAAACTCAATAACCGTCTGGCCATTTTCAAAAACTAGATTGCGCTCTTCAAAGAGCCGTATTTCTTGAAGCTTGATCTGATCTGGTTCAGTTCACTTATCATGCCACAACGCAGAGGTGCTTACTAGATTTCAACTCAAAGAAGATTTCCAATAAGACTTCAAAACTAAATTTGGGTTAAGTTTTTCATATAAAATCTGAACTGACCCGGATCAATAGATGTCATAAAAAGCAATTATCATAGACAGAGGTGAAAATTTGAATAAGCACTTCTGCCGCTTGAAGAGAAGTCTGAAACGCCCGTGTTGAGGAAAATCCCGGCCAACGTAATGAATATTTTGACCTTTTTGAAATTATCAAATCAATTTGGCTATGATTTTACTAATCATGATGCCAACAGTTGCGGGGATCTGACGATAAACTGAACTTTGGTAACCTAAATAATGTACACCTGCAAGAAAGCAGCCAACGACTGTGCCCTCACTAAGAAGACTTTGAAACTAGCATGTAGCTCCTATAATTGGTCCAAACTATAAGGTTGTCTATTTTGAATATAACTAGAAACTGCTCAGCAAAGATAAAATCGGCGCATTCAGCTCCACCAACATGTTCTCGTACTTATGAGTATCACATATAAGAATAAATTAGGCCACGCTTCAAAATTTACTCGACAAACAAAAGAACAAATATGTAATACATCAGATGCATTATTTTCGTGTTTAATTGAGAACACCGATATCTCAAAAATTAGCCATAACAGATTAGAACTTTGTTTTTGATTCGACGAACAAATTCTGAATCGTTCCCTAAGTATGCCTTAAAATGGGAAATTAATAAAGTTTCATCCCAGTTTCAATAGAACAACTAATGGAGAATATAACATTTTTGCTCTATTAATTATCAGAGAAGATAAATTCATTAACTGAGTCCTCGCTGTACCCGACAAACAATTGGGAATACCTAGTATATACTAGGTCTTCCCAATTTCTTTCTCTCATGAAAAGCCAGAATAAAACCGCAAGGAATTTATATTATGCGTTTAAGCCCGTATGCTTTTCAAATTTCTATGTCAAATTTAATTGTTATGTGTTGAATGATTCAAATAGTAATATTATAATTTCACTACGAAAGGCAATTCGATGCGCTAAAATTAATAATTCGAGCTCAATACTACTATTGAAATTTTATTCAGAAAACGTAAGGCTTTTCCAATTTTACTTACCAAACCGGAATGGAACTCTCAGCCTTCAAATTTTCTACAAAAACAACCGACTTGATTATTATTTATTTATAAATATTTACAGAAATAGCAAAAAAATATTATTCTCATGAACTTTCTTAGTCAAAATAATAAAGCGGGTATTGATTAATTTGCAATAAAACGAAAATAATAAACTACGAGAACATAAATAAATATCAGAATGCTGATAACGCAAGTATGCGCGATCGCTTGATAAGCTCGCTATTTTTTGATCTTAAATCTTAATAAACACAACAAATCGGATTATACTAAAATCAGGTCAAAAAATACGATTAGATGAGGGCTTGTTTATAAAGATCTAAAATATGCCGAATTAATTTTAATTTTAATCAGGCCACTTAATATATTTTTGTTTGCTTCACATTTTCTTACATATTAACTGTAATTTGCCCTATAAGCTAGTTTGACATGGTACAAATCAAATGAAAGTTAAGTTTAGTAATTTTAGTATGTTACAACATAAAAACTAATTTGCATATTGCGAACGACTCAGAAATGTTGTTATTTCTCTATAACTGACATTAAGTTGTTGACCAAAGTGAATAATGTAACTATTTTTTGTATGTGGCCAACTTACATCTCAACGTTGTTTTGGATCAATCGAATTTTTAAAATGTCAATGGTAAATTTATATATGGTTATCTTTGACCTTGCGAGATAATATTCATAAAGTTGTAAAACTTTAAATAAGTCACAGAAGTCCACATCTTTTGAAATATTCTTGCGCGCGAAATTGACCCTTTTCGGAACAAAGTTTATCAATTAAATATTTGCAGTAGACTAAATGAATTTAATTTAATTTCACATACAATGTTCTCGCATCTAGCTATATATATTTTATCATAACAACACTAATGGTAATAATAGTTGTTAGTTTTGGGATTTTTAATTGATAATTATTATAAGCGAGAAAATGTGGGTATAGAAATATGGCCATTATATTGAGAGGAGGAAGAATAGAATTTAATGCATGTGCAGCATACGTACAAAAAAAAATCGACAATATTTTTGAAATCTGTATATAATTTATTGTTTAGTCATCATCGAGATACGAAGAACATTTATTAACTTTCTCTGGCCAGTAATACAAATATTTTTTTTTGATAATATTCACAGTGATACCAAAATGGATGACAATAAAAAGATGGAATTAAAGCCACGCAAACCGGAACGTGGTAAAGTAACAAGCGGCTTAACCCATGAATGCGGTGTTTTTGGAGCAATAGCATGCAATCGATGGCCAACTCATCTCGATATACCACAAATAATCACATTAGGACTAGTTGCGTTACAGCATCGTGGTCAAGAATCGGCCGGTATTGTTACGAGCGAGGGAAAATGCACAAAAACTTTTAAAGTACACAAGGGTATGGGCATGATCAATAACATTTTCACAGATGAATCAATGATCAAGCTGAAAGGTAATTTGGGTATTGGACATACACGGTATTCAACCGCAGCTGCCTCCGAAGAAGTAAATTGTCAACCGTTTGTTGTGCATACGGCCCATGGTGTTATGGCGGTGGCGCATAATGGCGAATTAGTTAATTGTGAAATATTACGTAAGAATGTAAGTGATTTTAGGGTGGCACACTAGATGGGTGCAACACATTATTTTCTGTATTTTTGTATTCAGGTGTTGGAACGTGGTGTTGGTTTGTCAACACATAGTGATTCTGAGCTGATTACGCAAGCGCTGTGCCTAAATCCACCAGATGGAGAGGTAAGATTTTTTTTTTTTTTTTTTTATTTACCTTTTTATTTGACCCTACCGCAGTTTCCTTACATTTCCGAGATAACTCATTTAATCAGTAAACAAAAATATTGTTGTTATTTTCCAATATTACTGATGTCGATACATCATGTAATTGACGCCATCGAATCTTTATCAATATGGAACATTAATGATGACATGTAAACAATAAATTTCACATATAAAAAACAAATCTCGTGATATCTAATGTCCTCATGATTTTGATCGCTTAAATTGATACGCGAATGATAGTCCTTTTATTGAACTCTCTAAACAGATAATATACTCAATAAAATTGACTCGAGGAGAAATTATTGATGATAATGCATATGCAATCATTTTGTTTTGTATTTTGACTAATTGGTAATAATACCGTTTTGTTTTCTATCGTTTCAGATTGATGGACCTGATTGGCCCGCCCGTATTAAACACTTAATGTATCTTGCTCCAATGTCATACTCGCTTGTTATTATGATGCGAGACAAAATTTATGGAGTACGAGACCCATACGGAAATCGTCCGTTATGCCTTGGAAAAATTATTCCAGTCACTGCTAGCAAGAGTCATGAAAAGGATGTTGATAAAATATCTGCCGAAGGCTGGGTTATTTCGAGTGAAAGTTGTGGATTCTTATCGATTGGTGCTCGATATGTACGCGAGGTTGAACCGGGTGAAATTATCGAGATGACGCGAGAAGGAATTAGAACGATTGATATTGTTGAGCGACCGGAATATAAAAAACAAGCATTCTGCATATTTGAATATGTATATTTTGCTCGATCTGATTCGATTTTTGAAGGACAAATGGTGTATTCGGTACGTTTACAATGCGGCCGACAATTAGCTAAAGAAGCTTTTATCGAAGCGGATATTGTTAGTTCGGTGCCTGAATCGGGAACAGCCGCTGCGCATGGATATGCAAGACAATCAGGATTACATTTTGCCGAGGTACTATGTAAAAATCGTTATGTCGGACGAACCTTTATTCAACCATCAACTCGTTTGCGACAACTAGGAGTTGCAAAAAAATTCGGAGCCCTTTCTGAAAACGTAATCGGTAAGCGATTAGTATTAATCGATGATTCGATCGTACGCGGCAATACTATCGGTCCTATTATTAAATTACTTCGAGATGCCGGCGCTACTGAGGTACATATTCGTATAGCAAGCCCACCGCTTCGATATCCATGCTATATGGGAATTAACATCCCAACCCGGGAAGAATTAATTGCGAACACAATGGCCGCAGATCAATTAGCTACACATGTCGGTGCTGATAGTTTGGCTTATCTTAGCGTCGAGGGTTTAAAACATGCGGTTCAATCGAATATGAAAATTACAAGACCAGATCAAGCTGGCCACTGCACTGCCTGCCTTACTGGTGAATATCCTGGCGGAATACCCGAAGAGCTTAGTTGGTAGTATTTCATAACAATTTTTTCACTATATTAGCATTATACTTTGAAATAAAAAGTAATAAATAATTATATTTTTAATAAATAATATTTTTACGCATTAAAACAGTATTTTTTTAAGTGAAAGGGCAAAAGACAGTAATTTACTTTCGATTAATATTCCCCTTCCTCCGGATCAAGAATAAATAGGTTTGCAAGTTTGTTCAAGTTTATAGGCACAAAAACTAGATATCTCGGGATGTATAAAATTAGCATCTACAAATTTAAGAAAAGTGGCGCTTCGTCAACTAGATGTCAAACTCGAAAAAGGAGAATAGAAATTATTTAATTTGTTCAGCATAATATTGTTGAATATTGTTTCAACTTCCAGTCCAGATACTTCACCCAAAATAGAAACGGGTGGACTTCGATATAGTATATGCACAAATAATACTATATCAATATATTAGCAAGTTTTTAAGTATTATCTTAATTTTTAACTGCTAAACAATGATAATAATACCCTGAACTAGCAGATTATACTTAGGTGATGGGCTTACTTTTCAAGTTTGACGAACTAGACCATATTATGATGATACTTATGGTTAAAGCATAATCAATAACAAATTGATGGCTCTTGCAGTCTAAATCAACGGAAGCCAGGCGAAATGAGCCGATTGGAAAATGTACTCTCTGTTTGCCTAGCTAAATTACATTTAAAAATTTCTAAATTTTTACTCTGCCTGATTTTCTCGATGTACACGTTAAGTAAAATTACTTAAATTATTTGCTGATACTCTCTCAGTATGGCAATCCTACTCACAACTCTACTAAATCGGAACGACGAAGTGACCTCTATCTGGGACCCGGAGAAGCCTCCCTCGGAAATGGAAAACCGCACTCATATGTCCACTGCATAAAAAGGCGACCGTCTCAAAAGTAAAAATTACCGAGGCGTAGCACTGTTAAACATTGCTTCTAAATTGATTAGAAATGTTGTACTTGTTCGAATCATCCTCATTGCCAAAAGTATCATCGATAACTACCAATGTGATTTTCCCCAAATAGATCAACCACTGACCAGAATTTTACTTTGATGCTGATCCTGAAAAAATGTTGGGAATACAACAGAACCATTCACCAACCCTATACAGACTTTCATCAGGCATATGACCGAATCAACCTCAAAACCCTCTGAGCTGCGCTCATATGCCTAGGAATTCTAGAGAAGCTTGTCGCCCTCTGTAAGCTAACAATATCTGGCTCGCTATGAAGAATTGTGGAAGGGACTGTGTCGGATCCCTTCGAAATAACAACAGGTATGTGAAAGGAGATGCGTCCACGCCTGTGCTGTTTAATCTAGCGTTCGATCACGTGGTGTGATACCATTTTACGAGTGAAACCAGTGTTGCTATATGGCTGCAAAACCTGGAAGCATACACATAAGATCAAGAATAAACTACAGCTGTTTGTAAATGTCTTAGGAGAATATTGAAGTGCTTCTGGCCCAACAAAATAATAAATGTAGAGCTTCTTATACAACCAAATGAAGCAGTCATTGAACCGTAATAAGAGTGCGCAAATATGGAGATCGATTGGTGACACACTGAGGAAGCCACAGAATGATGTAGGAAAAATATTTCTGGAGTGTAACTCTAAAGGGAAGAGGAAGGGCGGATACCAGTTGTAGCGTGGAAAAGAACGATGCTAGTACAAGCTTAAAAAGTGTTAAATATCCAATGGATTTACATTTAATGTTCTTTGAAGTGAATTAATATTTCATTCACGCACATACATACCCATTCATCTACTCACACAATTACTGTTTACCACCTTCACCCCGATTCTATTTTTCCTATAGGAAAAGGAATTAGGAAAAATATTTACATAGAGTTTTTTGTCAAAAATATCATTTTCTGGCCTACTGAGAAATCATGTTTGATCTAAAATTTTATAATTTGGTTATTATTTTTTTCGTGTCGAAATTGGATAGGAAAAATATTCCTAATTTAATTTTGTTTTTGAAAAAATTTACACTAACTGTTTACCATAGTATGCCAAAAAAAAATTGTGACAAAAATACTATGAAAATATTTTTCCTAATTCCTTTTCCTATAGGAAAACCAGGGGGCCTACTATGGAAATCGATCGTCGACGTTTTTTGTTCGTTGTTTATATTCAGCAATAGTAATTACTATTGCTGAATATAAACAACGAACAAAAAACGTCGACGATCGATTTCCATAGTAGGCTCCCAGAATCGGCTGCTGCACATTGCAAGCTCCATGTTAACCTTTCAAGAACAGGGCCCCAACAATATCCTAGGAATCTGAAATTTAAAATTCAAACGAAATTTTTAACTTCGGCAAACCAGCTTTCGATTCTGAATCCGTAATAACCTGGACATGGGAGATTTAAAGAACATGCGTTGCTTCAATTGAATGCCCAATTTGTTTAATTTGCAAAACTAGGAACAAAGCGGTGTAGTCGGTTTGTTGGGTTCTACCTGAAACTCAAACACATTCAGTACAGCCATGATCTTCAAATTAAACAGCTTGGAAGAGAGATAAATACTCTTCATGTAAAAGTCGACGGCCAACCAAGCAGGAGCTTCAAAATAAAAACAAAGAAGTGGAGACCCGCTTTGAAATCCATATCTCGCAAACTATTGGAGAAGACCACAGTCTAAAATATTTTCAAAAGAACCAGTTTTGCACAAAGCAATTTTAATATGCTAATCTGCCTACTCGTCATAAATGTCAACTATCAGTGCGTCCTTAGCCTTCATTCTTAGGAGTATAATTTGACTGTAACATGTATGAACAGATCGGTTTTTTTTTTCAAAATACAGTCAAACCTGTTTTTGCGCGGTCTTTTTTATGCGATTTTTTTTATGCAGTATGAAAAAATTTATTCAGGACAATCTACTAAAGTTCGTTCAAAATTTCAATCAAATTAGAACATAATTGAATGTGATTAATTTAACTAATTAATTGACGTTGGCCATTTTGTTTTCTGTTGCGTTTCATGTTGCGTTTTTTCTTGTCATGTTGCGAAATGATTTGTTTTTTTTTCTACGTGAAGTTTCGAAAGATTTTTTTTGTCCGATTTTTTTATGCGACCAAAAAAAAACATTGGCTCAATATAAGTCTTAACCACACAAATGTGTGAGTAAAAAATCATAGTATGTAATGGCGTTTTTGATAAAAAATTTTGCTTGATTTGAAGTAAAACCAACACAATTGTGTGTATAGATATAGTGTTTTTTCGGAGGAAAATAAGTTAAAAAGGAATGCACAAATGTGCAAGTTGTTTCAAAACACATACAAAAATTAATTTTTGACATAGTTCTTTTGCCGTACTCAAGTATCACTACTTCCAACTTATTTCGACTTTTATGGAACAATTGTTGGAACTAAGTTCCACGGTCAAGTTCCATTTTATTACAAGTTTTACTATGAACTGTGGAACAAAAACCCGTAACTCAACGAACTGGATATTATGCGAGTTCCATATCTTCCATGAAATATCTTAAAAATGTAACGAAAGTTGGAACTGTCAAAATGAGTTCCATTTTGTTATACTTGGGTACCCACACAATTGAGTTACCGGGCAGAAAAAGGGTTATGATGCGGTCCCTATTACCGCACAAAAACAGATTTGACTGTATAATGAAAATTATTTTTGTTGCGCAGATCCTAAATGACGTAGTAAATAAAATAACGGAAAAATGTAAACATCATCGTAATACTTGTTGTAAAAGCCTCAACCAGTCAGGAATAAAAACTTAATAAAAAAAATAAGAATTTTTAACGAAAGGAAATGTCTTTCTTTTCTTGACATTCCGGGTATTCAAAAATAATAATTTTAAGTGATAGCTGTTCGTTTACAAACAGCTGTTTTTATTGTGAAATGTCTTTTAGAGAAATTTCATATTTGTTCATATTGTTATCTATTTTTATATATATTAAAAAAATATTTAAATAATTTAATTTAATAAATAGAGTAGAAAACAAAAACATGTATGCAAAATAAATATGGCGTCCTACCCCATCATAAATTTTTCTTCTTCTGCTGTATATAAAACAACAATAAATCGTATTTTTATGTTTTTCTATTTTCAAGCGAGAAATAGCGCGCACTATTTTTTTTGTTAATTGGCAGCTAAAATTTAACGAAGATTTCGTTGAATTTCTTACATGAAAATTAAGTTTGACCAAAGAATTTAAATTATTTATATAGAATGCATGAGAGTAGCTGTCAAACGAGTCAAATTCGGAGGGTAAAAGAGAAAGCATCTTGATCAATGGGATTACAAAAACAAGAAACCAATATAAGCACCCCACGCCAACAACCAAAATTGTTTTCTTAATTTTTTCTGATTTATAACATAAAGTAAGGATAAATTTATCACAAATCACTAGTTTCTTAACACAATTTACATTTTACTTTATACAAACACTTATAGATGGTAAAATATTCTTTTTCGAATTTTTCGATGCGCATTTAGCAATATTTCACAAGACACTTCATTTTATTTAAAATTGTTTATAATTTTAATTATCAAATGATGCACTACCACGCACTATTACATAAACCACTAATTATTTTATAATTTTTTTATTATTTTAGTGAATTTTAATTAATAATTTTATAACCACTAAATTAAGTCGTCAACATACGTTGTCACTGCGCACATAAATAAACAGATGATTTGGGGTGCTTATAGCGAGATATGAGTAAGCCATATGCATTTTTTATATAACCATCCTGTTCCCACGTGACTCAAAAGAGATAGCAAATATTATATTGATTTTGATATGGGCAAAAAATAGTTGCTGCTCTTCAGTATTTTCCTCTAAGAGTTTGACTGGGTAAATAACATTGAAATGCGATTTACCTCATTCCTATTTTTATTATTAAGTTTTTATTTCTGACTGGTTCCACTTTAAGGCGCCTTTACGGTTTATGTTCGTTCGTTCTGACAATTTTTTCGACAAATCATATTGCTCAAAAATTACGATTTTTTCTTCTGGATTTTTCCACAAGAGATGATTGGTCGATAAATTGACCGAACGAATACCAACCATAAAGGCATCCTAAATCCTAATTCTAATTAACCTTCAAAATATAATATAATTTAAGTCGTGTACCGAATTTCGAAGTCACACATCACAGTCACCTCACGCTCACCACTGAAGCCTTTTTTATTTTAACGAACGATTTGCGATAACGCGACGGGCTGTCGCATATTCGGGGTGCGCTCGAGAAACTACTACCTTACCGACTGAAAAATTATCGATTTGACAGCTAAAAATTCTGTTTATTAAAAGAAAAATGGACAACATACCAAGAACGCATGAAGGTAATCTTTTCTATATTATATTATTTGGTTAATTTAAAAGCAACATTTTATTTATATTTATACATTTATTGTTTATTGAACGACTTGATTATGCAAATGTTTTGTAATACGACTTGATTATACGAAAGAAAAGTAAAATCAAAACGTTTGTAATCGTCCGCCATTTTTATTGTGTCCCGTCTCGAAAAAAAAATATTAAAACCGATAATTATTTTGTAGATATTGAGGCGCAAATTCGTGAAATTCAAGCTAAAAAGAAAGAAGCGGCCGCAAATCAACCAAATGATAAGGGTATAGGATTATTAGAAAGTGGGGCATATGATACCGATTTGTATGATGGAAGTGGGGTCAAGAACAAATTTGATGGTTATGTCACATCGATTGCCCCGAACGATGATATGGAAGAGGATGAAGATGAAGGTATTGTACCACCACAGAAACGTACTACGTATACAGCACCAACAGCACTATTAAAAGATATTGGACCGGTAAGATGAATTTAATATTTTAAAAAAATTTAGCATCATTTTAATGTTTTTTTTTTCAGCCGGATAAAGATTATGATCCGTTCGCAGATCGGCGCCGTCCAACAGTAGGCGAGAAAGAAGACGAATACAGGCAAAAAAGGCGCCGACTTGTAATTTCACCAGAACGAAGTGATCCTTTTGCCGATGGTGGGTATTTTTTCATTTAAGATATAAACCTCTACTGTAATGTATAAGAATTTAATTTTGTAGATTTAAGATTTAAGTAGATATTGTATACAATTCGTTTCAAAAATCTTCAAAATGTATGCTTTTTTGTAACAAAAAAAACCTTGGAGTAAATGAGATAAACGAACAGTTTTCTATTAGAATTAGGAAATATTCTGAACTTAGGTGGTTACAGAATTTCTTCTAATTCTAGTTTTTGAAGAATGAAGACGATAATTTTGAGTGCGTGTTGAATTGCGTGAATCCGGATGGATGAAATATTTAATAAGTTTATGTTGTTGGTTTTATTATTAATTGGTAAAACTTATCGCAGGTTACGGACACCAGTATTCCGAATTAATTACCGGAAAAATCTATACCTAGATCACCTCTATGGTTTTTATTTGAAAAAACTAAAAATGTCTCAGAGATCGTAAATCAAATAAAAAAGGTTGAAAGTTTGTTTTGTGTTCGTGAAAATAATATTCGGTAACAGAATCAAACTTTAGAACGGTATGTGAAGCCTGGTAACGAAAATTATTTCCACTAAACATTGAATGTGAATGAATGTACGTTCTTTACACAAAAAGTATTAATCACAAAAAAGAATTATTTCAGGGCAAATTAAAAACTGTTGACATGTTTTTGATGGTTTTATTATAAATTAATTTATAAAAAGTTAATTTATAATAAATGGCGAGAGGAAGGTATCACGTACGTATAAATTATAAAATGTAGAAAATTTGAAATTTGTAATGAATCTCTAATGAAAACTTGAAATGTATCTGTTCTTAAATCGAAATATGTATACATTTTCGAGAATTTCAAATTTTTTGCATAAAAAATTTATTTTACAAATTTTGGTACTAAAATTAAAAAAGAAAAATTTTTTAATTATGAAAATAACATTTTATAAGAGTTTTACTAACCAATGCGTTGTAACGCATTTTTTTATATTTACAGGAGGTAAAACCCCCGATATTGGATCGCGAACGTATACTGAGATTATGCGTGAGCAAATGCTCAAAGGCGAAGAATCTGAGGTAAGTTCAAATTTAGTTTCCGAAAATTTGGATACGTCTGGCTAAATCTTGATTTACTATTTAATTCACAGGTGAGAAAGAAAATTTTAGAAAAATCCAAAGATGGTACTTTGAAGATAAGTAATGGAGATTCGACATCAAAACCCGAGCCAAGAAAACGAGGACGTTGGGATCAGACGATTGAAGATCAATTTATTCCGGCTAAAAAGACGTCAATTGGCACAGCAGCGACACCATCTTGGGGAGATGATGTTAGCGTGAGTGTTAAAAGTTGAATTAAATTTTTTTTATTTAAACTAATTTGAACAAATTGAATTGTTCACAGAAAACTCCTGCCGATCATCGATGGGATGAAACCCCCGGACACAAGGGGAGCGAAACACCAGGGGCCACACCTGGGATTACTACTCGGATGTGGGATGCTACACCGGCACATGCCACGACTCCTGGACGTACCGAAACCCCTAGTCATGAAAAATCTACAAGGCGAAATCGATGGGATGAGACTCCAAAAACAGAGCGCGAAACACCTGGTCACAATAGTGGTTGGGCTGAAACCCCGCGAGCCGATCGTACATCTTCCGATGGGGTAATTGAAAGTGCCACACCGGGTGCTTCAAAACGACGTTCTCGATGGGACGAAACTCCTTCAAATGCTACTCCATCAATGACCCCATCCAATGCAATGACGCCGTCAATGACCCCAAGCATGACACCACATGGAACCCCAGGACATGCTACACCACTTCTGACTCCTGGCGGTTCTACTCCAATCGGACATAAAGCGATGGCAATGGCAACACCAACTCCCGGTCATCTGGCAGCCATGACTCCCGAACAGTTACAAGCTTATCGCTGGGAAAAAGAAATCGATGAACGCAATCGCCCCATGACCGATGAAGAGCTTGATCAATTGTTCCCACCGGGATATAAAATATTACCACCACCTGCGGGATATATACCATTACGTACACCAGCTAGAAAATTAACCGCGACTCCAACACCCATCGCTGGAACTCCAGCCGGCTTCTTCATGCAGGTTGAGGATAAATCAGCTAAATTTATTGATAATCAGCCAAAAGGAAACCTCCCGTTTATGAAACCTGAAGATGCTCAATATTTCGATAAGCTGTTATTAGATGTGGATGAAGAGACCCTAAGTCCCGAAGAACAAAAGGAACGTAAAATAATGAAACTGTTGTTAAAAATCAAAAATGGAACACCGCCTATGCGTAAAGCGGCCCTTCGGCAGATTACGGATAAAGCGCGCGAATTTGGTGCAGGTCCACTATTTAATCAAATCCTGCCACTATTGATGAGCCCTACACTCGAGGATCAGGAACGCCATTTGCTAGTCAAAGTTATCGATCGAATTCTATATAAACTCGATGATTTGGTGCGTCCCTACGTCCATAAAATATTAGTTGTAATTGAACCATTGCTAATTGACGAGGATTACTATGCGCGTGTTGAAGGTCGTGAGATCATTTCAAATTTGGCTAAAGCGGCTGGTTTAGCTACTATGATCTCAACAATGCGTCCCGACATCGATAACATCGATGAATACGTCAGAAATACAACGGCACGTGCTTTTGCCGTGGTTGCGTCTGCTTTAGGTATTCCATCTTTATTACCGTTCTTGAAGGCAGTCTGCAAGAGTAAGAAATCGTGGCAGGCTCGCCACACTGGTATAAAAATTGTGCAACAAATAGCTATTTTAATGGGGTGTGCAATTTTACCGCATTTAAAATCGTTGGTCGAAATTATTGAGCATGGCCTGATCGACGAACAACAGAAAGTTCGAACAATTACCGCTTTGGCCATAGCAGCGCTTGCTGAAGCCGCAACACCCTATGGCATCGAATCGTTCGATTCAGTTCTAAAACCGCTTTGGAAAGGTATCCGTACACATCGTGGTAAAGGTTTGGCCGCATTTCTTAAAGCTATCGGGTATTTAATCCCGCTTATGGATGCCGAATACGCAAACTACTATACTCGTGAAGTAATGTTAATTCTAATTCGTGAGTTTCAGTCGCCCGATGAGGAAATGAAAAAAATTGTATTAAAAGTAGTAAAACAATGTTGTGCGACTGATGGTGTTGAGGCCCAGTATATCAAAGAAGAAATATTACCGCATTTCTTTAAACATTTCTGGAATCATCGTATGGCACTGGATCGAAGAAATTATCGACAACTTGTAGACACAACCGTTGAAATCGCAAATAAAGTTGGTGCATCAGAAATTATTAATCGTGTGGTGGACGATCTAAAAGATGAGAATGAACAGTACCGAAAAATGGTTATGGAAACGATTGAGAAAATCATGGGAAATTTAGGTGCAGCTGATATTGATTCGCGACTTGAGGAACAATTGATTGATGGTATTTTATACGCGTTCCAAGAACAAACAACCGAGGATGCTGTTATGCTCAATGGATTCGGAACAATTGTCAATCAACTGGGTAAACGAGTAAAACCATACCTGCCCCAAATTTGTGGTACAATCCTGTGGCGATTAAACAATAAATCGGCTAAGGTGCGACAACAAGCAGCCGATTTAATATCCCGTATCGCTGTAGTTATGAAAACGTGTCAAGAAGAGAAATTGATGGGACATTTGGGTGTTGTACTCTATGAATACCTGGGCGAGGAATATCCGGAAGTATTGGGTTCTATTTTGGGCGCACTTAAAGCTATTGTGAACGTAATTGGTATGACGAAAATGACACCGCCAATAAAGGATCTATTGCCTCGGTTAACACCGATTTTAAAGAATCGACACGAAAAAGTACAAGAAAATTGTATAGATCTTGTAGGTCGAATTGCTGATCGTGGTCCAGAATATGTGAGCGCTCGAGAGTGGATGCGAATTTGTTTTGAATTGCTGGAATTGTTAAAAGCTCATAAAAAAGCGATTCGTCGGGCCACCGTCAACACATTTGGTTATATTGCGAAAGCTATTGGTCCGCATGATGTACTAGCGACACTGTTAAATAATCTTAAAGTGCAGGAACGGCAGAATCGTGTATGTACCACTGTTGCCATTGCTATTGTTGCGGAAACATGTCGACCGTTCACGGTACTTCCAGCCCTGATGAATGAGTATCGTGTACCCGAATTAAACGTACAAAATGGTGTTCTCAAGTCATTATCATTTTTGTTTGAGTATATAGGGGAGATGGGTAAGGATTATATATACGCAGTTGTTCCCCTCCTCGAGGATGCATTAATGGATCGCGATTTAGTACATCGGCAAACAGCATGTGCTGCAATAAAACACATGGCGCTTGGGGTTTACGGTTTTGGTTGCGAGGATGCGCTTGTACATCTACTAAATTACGTGTGGCCAAACATTTTCGAGACTTCACCACATTTAGTGCAAGCTTTTATGGATGCAGTCGAGGGATTGCGAGTAGCGCTCGGCCCAAATAAAATTCTACAGTACACATTGCAAGGATTATTCCATCCGGCACGGAAAGTGCGAGATGTTTATTGGAAAATATATAATTCATTGTATATAGGTGGACAGGACGCGCTAATTGCAGGATATCCAAGAATTTGTAATGATCCCAAAAATCAGTACGCTCGTTTTGAGTTAGATTATACGTTATAATTTTTCATTCACTATTAATATACATTTCTATTATATTTTATGTAACAGGTACATTTTAAGAATATCTAATAAAGAAAACTTTCGAATTTGTGGAATCCAATTCGTTAAAAAAAATTGCTATATTAGTTTTTTTACCCGCAAATCCGCCGTTCCACACTTGATAATTTCGTCGTGATTCTCGTTTAGTTCCCTCTTCACCAACAAAAACATTTTGTAGGGGATTGAAAGTGTGGAACGGCGTAATATCCGTATTTATTTTTCTTGGCCATTAATTCCTATGTCGGTCGATAATGCAGATGACACTTAAATTGTGATTAACTTCATATCGTAGCTCTATGGATGGGCGATTTCGTTTGTAAAAATTTTTTCCGCGTTCTGTCAGACTCATATTTTTTAAAAGAAAATATTAAGAAAAATTGTGTATCTTATTTTATTTTGAAGGTGCAACTAATACGAAAATATACCGTAAATTGTGTGTTTACTATATATAGTCTTATTGGTTAAAAATATAATAATTGCTATTTGTATTTTTTTTAACTTGCGTGCAGTAGAAAGACATTGATTTCATACTCTTAATATGGCTCTAAATCCATTATATGAAGATATCGGCAAGGGATTTGTTCAACAATACTATGCATTGTTCGATGATCCCAGGCAAAGGGCATCTCTAGTTAACTTATATAGTGCGGTAAGCAAGCGAGGTCCTGTTTGTAGCTAAATTTCATTTCAAGAATTCACATAACCTTACATTTTTGCTAAAGTTATAAATGGAACGAATTTTTTATGCAAATTCTTGCAATAAAATTGATTTTAAACTTAAATTCTTATGATATATAGATATTTTCTATTCATTTCAGACGGATTCTTTCATGACGTTCGAAGGTCAGCAAATTCAAGGATCAGCAAAAATTTTAGAAAAATTAACAGTGAGTGGTTTTCATAAAGGAACAAATTTTACGTAATCCTTAATAATATATTATAATTACAGTCCTTAAGTTTTCAAAAAATTACCCGAGTAATTACTGCAGTTGATTCGCAACCTATGTTCGATGGTGGTGTTTTAATTAATGTACTAGGAAGATTACAGGTAAGACATAAGGCTTATTTTCCAGAAGTAGGAAGCTCTTATTTTATAATTCTATTCAATTACAGAGTGATGAGGATCCTCCCCATGCCTATTCTCAAATATTCGTCTTAAAACCATTGGCAAACTCATTCTTCTGTCAACATGATATTTTCCGCCTTAACATTCACGATACCGCTTAGGGAAAATAACGTTAAAAGTAATCAATTTTAAAAATAAAATTATAAAAAAAACTTATAAACTAATTGATCTTTTATTAACTAAATTTGATTTATAAATTTCGTCTCCAATAATATTAACTTATATGTGAATAAAAATATTTTTGTTATTTAAAAACAACAAAATATCGTCTAGCCGAATGTGTACATCCGGCCAAAAGAATGAACTAAATACTGCCTCAGCCTTTAATCTTAAGCCCTGTTTTAATAAAACGGTTCATGAATTTTAACAGTTGAATAATATGCTTGATTTATTTTGTGTTTTGTAATATTTTATTTAAATAAATAATCATTTTTATAAATTGAAATTTGTTTAAATAAAAAAACATAATGCGGAATGCACATTGCGCAGCTAGCTAAAACAGTTTGATGTACATATTAATTTGACGGTTTTTAACCGTATTTAATACCTATTTCCACTTTTCCTATGAATTGTGAAAAATATTTTCTTTGCATTTTAGTCTCAAGTTTATTTTTCACTTATCAAATAAGTTGGTGTAAATAATTATGATAAAAGTTAAATTAGGAAATTATTTTTCCTGTACAAAATTTAGGGTTTCACAGACATAGTTTCTCATTAATTTTCTTCAGTCACAAAAATGCCCGGATAAAGTTAGTGCCCCTGGTTATGCAGGTAATATTAAATTTTTGTAACTAGCGGTTTGTGGGTTTCTTGGGAATCTTCATTGCGTATATATATTACGGTTAGTCTGACATCGGTAAATGGCTGAAATTTTAATAATGTCAATATTCCCACCACAGCTAAGTAAAGAGGTAGTTTACAACGTGAAAAAATTGAGTGGACTGACCTAAATTGTGACCTATTTTGGTCCACTTAGCAACCGTTTGCAACGCAAGAATTATAGGTCACATTTGGGTATTAATACTAAAACTATTGCTTATGTTCTCATCGCAGTTCATATGTTTCAAAAACCCTTTAGGTGTGACGTTTACATTTTTCGTATATGTATGTACCTAAGGGTCAGTCCACACAAAAAAGTACTCCTCCTAATTTGGGTAACTAGGTAGCGTTTACATTGTGTTACCTATCCAGTTTAGATTACATGGTGTATACTCCGTGGACTAAATATAACCATGTAAACTACCTCAATGATGCATCGAAATCAGTAAATTCGGATTTATGTCATTATCCCATCATTATTAATTTTATCAAAGTAAACGATCAAGTACCTAATATTCAAATTTGCTGCTGCTGCTTGGTGTGTTTCGTCCTTTAACGAACGCAACGCAATTTTAAAATTTGCGGAGTGCCAACTTTAAGAAATAAATTAAAATGGCAGGCGGCCAATGTACTTTAGTAAAAATGTGTATATGGAAGAGTTTTCTATTAAAAGCTGTCAAAAATATAATTTTATTGAGTTTTATTTTCCTTTCGAGTGTGAAAAAATTACAAATAATAAAAAGAAAAAGGCTTAGTTTTGTCTTAAATGATGCAAAAAACAGTAATTTCAATATAGTATATCGCTGAAAAATAAACAAATAGCATTTTATATTAAAATGTGGAACAATAAATTATTTTATTTTATTATTTTTTATCAAGTTTTAATTATAAATTCTCGTACATCTGTTCTTTGGAAATTAAATTCAGAAGAAGGAATCATTAAAATTGTCCATTCAGTTGAACAAGTAAGAATATTGGAACACGCCTGGCAATGTGCTTAAAAATAGAGGTTTATCTGTAAATTGTGTTTTTGCAGGACACCAACATTCATAAGCTAAAAAGCTGTGAAAATTATTTGAACGATTTTGATGATCCTATATTTAGTATTATCACATCAACGGTTACAATATCTGGTGAAACATGGAAAAAATATCCAAGAGATTATAACAATTGTGCATTGAATCATATTTATGAGTAAACGATATAAAATTTTGTTAAAAAAATTTGTTATAACCTCAATGTTATGCATCTCGTTATATTTTTAGTGAGGACAATTTAGCGGAGATACAAAACGCTAGTTCGTCTACCAGTAATAATTCACAGGGTAAAAGTCATCTCTCGTCGAGAACTGGAATTAAAAACGGTAGTAACCACAACAATGGTATTAACAAATCCACTAATATTGATAATGATGTACTGGATTGTGGCAAACCAGTTAATTTTACGTATGTTGACGATTTAATTGGTGTTGCTGAACGTTTTAACCATCCGATCATTCCCGAACCGGAGGTGGCGTATTTATTTTTAAAAAAGAAAAGTGGCGGGACAAAATCGTTAAAAAACTTTGATATCGATGCGCTTGAACGGCGATTAAAGAAAGCTAAGCGAGAGAAACCAAAATCGGTACAGTTGTACAATCAAATCGGAAATTTTTGGCGTATCAAGGGCGATGCTAAGCAATCGATTGAATGTTTTAGGCGTGCCCTTGCCGTTTCACCGGCCGATGCTGAAGTGTTACTTAATCTCGCACGGGTTTTATTTAACTTACAGTATTTGGACGATGCAATACATTTGACGAGACGTTCATTAGACGTGCAACCACCCGATCGTAATGCATGGCAACAGTATTTAACGCTTGGGCAAATTTTTAAGGCTTATGGTCATTTTCAAGAGTCCATTTTACATTTGAGACACGCGCACGAGCTGTTTCCACAGTATGAGCCAATTAAGCAAGCGTTGCGAGATGTTGAGAATATTCCGTCATCACCGTTACATTTCTATACAATATTGATCATTGTGTGCTTGGTAAGTTTGCAACTCGACGCTAATTTTTCATTTAACAAAATTGATAACATTTTGCTATATTTTCAGGTAATGGGTGTACTCATATTGATCCTTTCGTCGAATGACGGCAATCAAACTACGTCTGAGCAGACAGAACCAAAAGTTCAACGGCATTTTAATCGTGCTATGGCCATGCGATCACTTAAAGGTTTCCCACCGCGCACTCTGCGGCATAGAAAATAAAAACATTTTTTTGAATTAAATAATTTTATTAAATTATTAAGCAAAAGCAAAATAATCATTTTAATAATTAATTTAGTTGTGTTCTGGCTCCGCCATTTTCGTATATATACATGTGTATGTTTTAAACTTGATTTTGTTTGAAATGATTTTGTCTTAACCGTAAAATGGCGACGCAGACTTTTTATTGATGTGATTAGATCATTGAGATTAACTTTGGAGATGTACATAATTTTTTTGATTTTCCCTATTATTTTATTTATTTTGTTATAATTTTTCACTCCAAATACTTTCTAATCACATTTTGAAGTTTTTATAATTTTTTGAAAAATGTATGGAAAACTAATTGTGATATTTTTTTTACGACCTACTCATTTCATTTTTATTTTTTATTAATTTTTGTATGATTTTTTTTTATTTTACAACCCCCAATTTATAATGTTATGATTTAGGTATATAAAATGCTGAACAAACAAAATATAATAATATTTAAAAAAAATATTTAAATTAAAAATGATTAAAACAAAAACCAGAAAAAGTTCTTGCTAAAAATTAATTAAAAATTAATAGAAAATAAAAATTAAAATTATATAACTTATTTTGTTTTTTGCAGCCAACGAAATTAATTCTCAATTACTCAAAAATAACCAGTCCCACAAATTGCACAATGAAAACACGGTACAATCAAATCATAAAAATAATGATCACATAAACGTATTTGGAGGTAGATTTTATGGTACTACTCCATAAAAGCTTCAGCCAATTCAACCTATTTTGTAAAGATTCGTTTAGTCCACCAACCACTATGTAGGGTAAAGAGCAGTTACAGTGAATGGTTGTGTTGCAATTGGAAGATACATATATGTACATGTAGACGGTACGTGTACACATTTTCTAATTGCGGCAGTCATGCACAATAAATATTAAGTTCTTACTTATTTCAAGTATTATGTAGTAGTATCTCTGGAGTCGTCCCTTAAAGATGATTTCGAAGATATGGTTTTTTGTTTGTAAAACGGTTTCTTGTGCCATTTCACGGCACGCGTCAAATTTGTAAAACATACTTGCTTGCTATTTGAAATTCCGATCATTTAAACTCATTTATTAAATTTTAGGGGTTTTAATTTTATTTTCAAAATTTTCTATATAAAATGAAAAATAATTTAATATTTTCTTCGCATTATCTCTTCCGGCCATTTTTTATTACTTTTTAACAAAATTATTAATTACAAAACAACAACAAATTAACTAAACTTGCTGTTTAGTGTCTCCTAATTTAACTCCACACATCAGCAGAGTAACGTTTTTGTGATTCCATTTTTTTAATATATTGTACCGCCTCCGCTTCACTCATATTACCCTTTGTTTTGACGACGTTCATTAAAATATTTCTAACATCGTTTGCCATATTTTTAGCATCCCCGCAAATATATAAATGGCCATTTTGTTCCCCGATCACCTTCCATACCAAATCGGCATCTTGTTCTAGTAAATGTGTTACATAAACTTTTTTGCCGGTATCCCGGGAGAATGCTAGACGCAATGTGATATCACCATTTTTAGAGTACTGTTCCAATTCTTCTTCGTATAAATAGTCTTCGGAACGTTTTCGGCATCCAAAATAGAATATTGTTTCGCCTACTGTTTTACCATCTTTTCGACTTAAGGCACGTTCTTGTATGAAACCGCGGAATGGTGCTAGACCAGTACCAGGACCGACCATAATAATTGGGGTTTCTGTTTTATTTGGTAATCTAAACTGGCTCTTACGTATAAATATAGGAGCGCGCGGGAATTCTGGATCGTTTGGCTTACGTTCAGCCAAGAATGTTGTAGCCACGCCATGATTAATGCGGCCTGTCGGTGTTTCGTATTTTACAAGCACTGCTGTTACGTGTACGGTACTTGGATACAATTTTGATGATGACGAAATCGAATAGTAACGTGGTTGTAACCGTGGTAACAACTCACAAATGTGATCGATTGGTGGTCTACACGATTTAACATCTTCTAATATATGCACTATATTACGACAAGCTTCATTGATCCAAGAATGATATTTAGCCTTTCCTTCAGCGCTTGTCGAACTAATGAATCGAAGAAACTCTTTGTCCTTTTCGTCTTCGCAGTATTCCGCCAACTCTTTTAAGATGTGCGTACGTGGAATAGCCGCTATTTCAACGTAATGCGAAAGGGCCGTCCGATATGTTGTTGGACACGGGAATGGATGTTTCTTACTGCTATCGGTATCAGTATTGATTAATGAGAATACGGTATCCAATTCGGCACCACATAATTTTGCTAATTTCTCTACTAATTCCTTGTTGTTTGTTGGATACATGGCTAAATGGTCACCAGCTTCGTATCGTAGTTTCGAACCTTCTATATCGAATTCAATGTGCATGCATGAACGATCGCCCGATTTATGCAACTCACGATTAACAACAATGGGTGCCAAATATGGATTCTTTTGATCGAATGGTGATCGTTGGTTTTGTAACGAATGTAATCGAGCTACTTCCCCGGTATATATACGATCGACAGGCGTATCTAGTTGTTCCAGTAATCTATACTGCCGAAGAAGTACATCCTCTCCGGTACTTTCAATACCAAGGAATTCACATACAGCTGGCCAGAATCTATCTTTCCATGTTATAAAGTCATCTTCAATACTGTAATAATAAAATAAATGATTAATCTAACTGTATTCGTTAAGTCAATAGTTGACCAACTTACTTTGCATCATCGTCCCCTAAACCGAGTTCAAATACACGTTGGCCACCTAGCTCTTCTAATCTTTTATCAACGTATATCGCAACTTTATTATAATGCTCGTATGTTTTATTCCCCAATCCAAAAACCTTAAATAAATAAATAAACAATACAAATTACGGAACCATACTAAATAAAAATATTTAATTAAAGTTACTAATTTGCTATCATTAAATTGTCTCAAGTACACGCCATAACGACGAACAAATAACCGGCAAAACATTATAACAGATTCAAGTTGAACTAAATTTTTTTGGCCGACCCTGAAGTATTTTCGCAGTCATACAAAAAGATCTTACATAAATAGGTACCAACACGTGAAATAGAATATTTTCGTAAAAAAATCACGTTTATTGTATGAAACTATACACTTATACATGTCAATAAGATAAATATATTAAAATTATATTAAATTTTGACTGAAAAATATAAAACTTAGTTTAAAAAGTGAAGGATCACATGACTTTGTTACACAAGAAGTTTTCTGTCAAAATTATGTTAGTACTTTTTCCATTCATCTTTTTTATCATTCTTTTTCTTTCTAATAGATGTCTCTATACGCATAGTAATTTAAAAATGTTTCATTATGCGAAATATCGCGTCATATGTTGTATGTTGCACAAAAAAAAACGTTGCCAATTTTTTTTTTCGTGAAACTAAAGAAACTTGCTGAGATTACACAAATTAATTTTCTTTGTATGTCGCAAGCATGGCGTAAGCTGTTTGGCGTGGGTGAACGTTGTTAATTATTTTACTTAACAAGTAAAGTAACCGTGAGCAATCCAAAATTGCAGATAATGATTCCTGGAAGCGGAAGGACCTGGTAGTTTTAGGAATTTCTCCTTCATTATTTTTTATTGAAGAATCGAAACAAAAATCTCATTTTTGCGAAAGTTTTTTAGTACCAATGTTGTTCCAACTTGCTACTTGTATTGTGAGCAAACTCTCAATAATAAAGATTTTCTTGTGCGCAATTTTTCACTTTTCAGAAGCGTTACATACCGTATTATTTGAGGTTACTACAAAATTGGCATACATTTTTCTGTCGATTACCTAGTCAAATGGTAAGAAGAATCCTATGCTTAAATCTTGTATTGTTGAGCTGTGGGGCACTCCGATTTTTGTCAAACTAACCACGATCAGACTATGCACCAAGAAAGTTATCTTAGATAGCAACTAACTATCTTGGAAAATTTACCCGAAACTCAGCTCTTTAAAATACACCACTTTTTGGTCAATGTAGGGCAGTGGTTTAGCAAACTACTTCGGTAGTAAAACTAGATGCTCTATAGATTATTGCCTATCCAGCCATTACGAGACAATGCCTTTAACTCTTCTTTTTTGCTAATGAAACCTTTTTGTTCTGATGCAAGTGTCGGTACTTTTTTCTATGTACAGCGCGTAACAGCACTGATAAACTATCGACTGAAATCAACTAGACAAATGGTGCAGTGGTTGTTATGATGAACTTACGAAGCTTCGGCACTTGGACCGGGAGGTACCGGGTTCAAATCCCACCAGAGACTTGGAGCAAAAGCGAATTTTTATCGTCGGTGATGTTAATAAACACAACTAAGAGTGGGGAGTGCAGAATCAGCACCGATCCAGTGTACAGGATAACATGGAGTTTGCAAATGTGCAGACTTGCACAATGCTCTGCATTGTTTGGGTTTCCGCCATCCCTGATTATCAGGCAGCCTTGGTAGCTTATGAACAAAAGAATCCTTCAAGTACAAATTATTGTGCTTACTCGTCATGTATCAACTAATCATTTTTAAACGATTAGAACTGCGGAAATATTATTAATATTCTATGTTCTAAATTCAAAGTCAAGTGGGTTTTTCTTGATAGCTGAAGGTAGGTAATAGCTGTAGGTTCACCCCTGGAGTTCGTGAACCCTAGTACCGCTATCTTTCGAAAAAGACAGGAAAGCAATTTAGAATTATTATTTAACTCTTTTGCAGTACTAATCCGACAAAAGATCCACCCGCCGACGTTTTCATTTTTTTCTCTTATCGTATTAAATTAATTGATTGCCCCCTTTTATTGTTAAATGAAACTGTTTGAAACAGATTAAAACTAACAGTGTTAAACTGGTAAAAAATCCCAAAGTCCAAGACTTATTCCTCAGAGCTTAATCTATCACAAACTGATGATGAACTTACGTAGCACTGACTCATAAATTTACGACATACATATATGGAGATTCCCTTTTCTTAGAGTACCTCTGTTACATATGATAATAAACCAGTAATTGGTAAGTTATGTGCGGTTTGCCCCTGAAATTTTTATATAGTCATCACAAATTGCAAATTTGTTTTATGTAATTTACTTATGGCGTATCAAAAAAACCAAGATTAATATGCAGTAAAAATAAATAAGCTCCGCGAATTAGTATACAACTTATATATTTCGCCAGTGAGAGCTGAATGTGCGAGGCTTGATGAGCCGAAGCTGAAATTAGATTATTTTACTTTACGGTTAATTAGGTATTCTAATGAGCTATAATTTATAATATCGCAAAATTTACGTCAACGATTAATTGGAATACGCGCACACACTACGATATACGCTAGTTATAAAAGGTCAGTAAGGTTATTTCCTCGTATTTTCTAATAAATCGTTGATGATTTACTAATTTGTGCTATTTTTTGTAACAAAATTAGCGAAACTTATTTACTTTATAAAATGATCTAGTTTTATTGGAAATTTGATGCTCATGTTGGCACGTAGGATATAGGTAGTATATAGGTATATATAACGTGGTTATATACATCGTAATTTTGAATATTAAAGTTTATGATGTGTACTATTGGAGTATTAGACTCTCGGATATTTAGGTAAATAAAATTATAATACTTACTGCATAATTAAGCCCCGTAAAATCAATTTCACCGTTTTGAATCCATTCATAAAATTCCATAGCGTTATCTGTTGGATCACCTTCACCATATGTGGCCAAACAAAACACAGCCAATGAATTTGGTATTGTTTTTAATTGCAGCAATTCTTCCATATCACATTCTTCTGGATCCGCAACCATTCCCTTCAATTGGTATCGAATACCCTCTTTTGCTAGACGCCCGGCAAATTCCTCCCCAGTCCCAGTTTGTGAACCATAGAATACAACTAAACTACGGCCGGATGATTTTAGTTTTTTTATAAATGAATTATCTGTTACAGCTAAAGTATTCACTGTGGTTGGCCTAAAATAAAAAATTTTATAAGTTTTTCAAATCCAAAAGTATCTTTAAAACCAATAATTACTGTATTGAATATGATTTAATAGCTGAAGGTTGTTCTTTCTTTTTGTTCTTGAATAGCCAATATGCAGCACCACCTATAAGTACTGCGAGTAAAACTATATCGATTGGTCCTAAAAATGGTTCTCCTTCTTGTATTGGAACTTCTGAATTTGATTCAGCCATTTTTAGTGAATTTGTATATTGTTATTAATCTGAAATGTAAATAACACAAAATAATGTTTATTAAATATATTTTATACGTTACTAGCAAATTATATATGTAGAAATTTAAATTAGACAAAACAAAACACGTGATTTTTTATTATTATTCCAGGAAAAAAACTCATTCTAGCCAATATTTTATAAAATTACAAGCTCATATTTGCCATACAAACAATATCGTATGAAATATTTTGTAATACCTTTCATCATAAATTAATACAGGCTTTGGACATCTCTATGAGGAAAAAAGTTAAAATAAATTCTGGGTTATCAATAATGTATCTGTGAGTAGTACTTTTAGTGAAAAACAATTATAAAGTTTCTGTTTTTGTATTCTTGATAAATTTACGTTCAAATCCGTTCAAATATTAAAATACAAAATTTATTTTTATTCATAAATTTTCGTCTCAAGATTGAATTGCTTTATTCGGGTAATGATCTTTTAGAACTTCTGAAACCACACTGTAATAAATGTTGAGCATAACGGTTTATTAGCCTTGAAATAAGAATTGTGTATTTAAGAAAAAGCTGAAGATGTTATAATTCGTTGTGTGACTACACAAATTATAGAATTTTTTGCAGACAATTAATATTTTAAGAATACAAAAGAAAATAAATAGGCTTATGTTCTTCAGCAAAATTACTCTTACAGAATTATCTTAAACTGGCTTATCTATCTAGTTGTCAATGCATATACAAAGACGATTGAACGAGCAGGACAAGCCCACTCGTGGTACAAATCTAACATGAAGTAGCTATTAGTGAACAATGATGTCAATTTATTATCCGAATTCTATAAAATTGAATATAAAATTCGCAAGAATCAACAAGTTAATAGTAAAAATTTCAAAAATATATTTCATTTAAGTATTTAGACTGCGGCCCAATTCGAGACTTAGTTCGTGGAGATCGACTTATTGTAGATTTGTTTCACTTATTTGAATTTTGTAGACTTTCAAATAAGTCACTCTCCACAAAATAAGTCAGGAATTGGACTGCAGCCTTAGTTCGATTCAAAAATGTCCACTACATAGAATTCGCGCTGGTCGGATCGTAAATTTTAAATAAAGGGTCCTTCAATAAGAATGTTTTTTTTTTATTTGAAACTAAACACACATTTTGTTAAAAATATGTGACAATTCTTTATTGAAATTTAGTCTAGACACTTGACCATTGAAATTGAATTCATTTTACTAAATGGTAAACCTTCTACTAATTAAAATTTTAGTTAATTTCTAAAAAAATTGAATGCCTTGAACTGAATGAACTTTTAAAATAGCTACTTTATTACACTCTATTAAAAAAAGTTCTTATTGAAAAAAATCTATAATCAAATTTCGTTGCTAGTAAATCACTACTGCAAAACGGGTATTTCCGGGGCTCTTCTTGTAGGAATGAGGTAATGACTAAATATTTAAAGCAATTCACTTATCAATGAACGATGAAATAAAATTTTATTTTACTCGTATCTTTGATCTTTGAACATTTGAATGAACAATTAATGACAAGCCATTTTTGATTGTACATAAGCGGTTGCGTAAGTAGTGCAGTGTTTAGATAGGAATATTCTATACAAATCTTTGTTTGAACATTTTACGTGTACGCACTACAAGATGTTCGCGAATGCCATCCCATGATGACAATTGCAAATTAAATGTACCTAATCAGGCATTTTAGCTCACAACAATCCGGTTAAATGGATATGTACGGATTATAGAAGTATTTTCGGAAATATTTTTTTTAGTTAATATGCAACATGTAAACTGCATCATAATTATTAATTTGATGAAATTTGCGGTTTATACCATAAATGTGAAAATACTTTCTTACAAGCTGATAATTAACGATAGCGAACTCCATTAATCCTAACATGGCGATCATTTTCATCGACGAAAAAATGTGGTTCAATCACCACAGGTTGTAATGGAGTGCAATAACGCACATTTTTTTTATAGACAAAGCCATTAAGCCAAAAATGAGCTTTATCGCTGAAGATGATTTTCGTTGAAATTCAGGATTTTCTTTAAACTTCGCCCAATCGGAGAATTTCGGAGCTTCAAATGATGAAAAGGCTTCAGTTCTTGAGTTAATTTGATCTTGAATATCTGTGAACGGTATGGGTGGAATTCATTGATTTGGCCCATTTTGAATTGAAGCACTTACAGCTGGGAAATTTTCGGTACTTCAACCGGTACGTTATCCCAATGGTACAGGAAAATCCAATTGTGAATATTTTGACTCGAATTTATCCACTATAGCACGCACAGGTCTGGTGGGAAGATTATTACGACCGAAAATTGGAGTAAGCGCTCTTTAAGTTGCGTAATTTCCAAACTTTGCTCGTTCGTGAACTTCAGCATGATAAAAATGTTAACCTTGACTGACGTTAAGGGCGCGTTCGTATTAAAATACAAAACTGTTATGTTCCTATTAGAAAACCTGATATAAACATATCTTACAAAAATTATAAATCAAAGGGTGACCAGATTTTCCGCACAAAAAAGGGAATAAATATTCTTCAAAAACTTACGTCTGTTTAAATATGTGACCCTAGTGTATGAAAAGGGGGCTTACGTGCGAAAACAAGTTTCCGAGAAAACAACTGTTAAAAGTAAAAAACTCGTTGATTCACTTTCGCGTTAGTTGTTCCCTTTTATCTGCGTTGCCTGCGGTGTCTAACTATATTCAAGGACGTTAAGTGTTGTTTCTGCTCAGAATATTATCGTAGTTAATTGCGTTAAGTTGAGTTTACAAATGTTATCATTGATATCGCGCCAGCCGTATTTTCGTTATCACGTTAATGTAATCGTTTTCTGCTCTCTCCATTTTTAGTCAAATTTTCCACAAATTATGACTTTCTGGTTTTCATCATGTGAAAGAGCGTCTCATACTCTATCCGAATCTTATTCTTAATCCTGGAGATATACTCGACGCGACCGACGTGACTAAGTAAAAATAAAAAGTTAAACTATGAGAATTTATACTACAGCAATTATACTCGACGCGACTCAGACGTGATACAAAAAAAGTTGATTTAACTTTAACTTTTTGTTGTTGTTTAGTACTTAAGTGACATCTTAGAGAAATTTTATGAAATAATTAAGCAATTTTATTTTATTTTTGTTACCATTTTGACCTTTTGAAAAATCAACTGCGCGTTTTTCTTTCAACTACTAACTTTTAATATTTTAAATTTTTATTATTTCGCAAAAAACGAAATAAATAAAAAATAAATAAAAAGAAAGTCAAAAGTTAAATAAATGTCAAAAACGTGAATTCATATATTGAGTTTATCTTGGGTATACTCGTAAGCGCGTTTTTGACATTTCGAAGCTTCTGAGTAACGTCGAGTATATGTCCAGCATAAGAGGTAAGATTTTCGGATTTCATAAAACTGCTTCGGTAAGTCTCTTTGTAATTTATGTTCCTAACCTTTATGCCATACTTTGCCAAAGGCCTATGCTACATCCAAGAAGATACTTGAACATTCTTTCTTATTTTCAAATTCATCTTCAATTATGTTTGTAATTCGATGTACTTGTTCTCTTATTGAATGGTTTTCTCTGAAGCCAAATTGATGTTGAGAAATAGGTTTTCTTTCTTCTATTATTGGTTTGAGTCTCTTAAGTAGTTTTTCGAAAATTTTTGAAATTGTTGGTTGATTTCGTTACATCAACCTATACGAATTTTTTGTCATTTATTGTGATTTTTTGGGTTTTTCGATATCATGATTATTTCTGCGACTTCCATTGATTTTGTACATGTTTAAGTCTGAATACCGCGTTAATTATTTGGAGGAGTTTACGTAGTTATTTTTTAGGGAGGGCTTCTATTATTTGTCCTGGAGATTTATTTGCACTTAGGTTAAGTTTACTTTACACTTTTAATACTTGTAGTGTTGTAAATAAAATATAGGAAACCAAAACAACTAATACAATAGATTAAAATTGAGTTGCAATAGCTAGTAAAGTCTTTAGTTTGTAAAATCGACCGTAGTGAGCATGCTGAGTGAAATTATTTATAACATCGTATATCTTATGAAAGCAGCTACCAGAGAAGGTCTGCGACAATTCTAACACCTGAAGAAAACACAATAAAATCAAAACCACAGCTGAGCTTAAAACCAGCAAATCCACAAATAGTCAAGCAAAGTGCTCCATTTGTAAAATTAAAAATATCATTAAACCCAATTAATTAAGATTGAAATTCGGAAATATGAGTAATTAATAATAATTTAAAGAAAATTGTTTTATCAGATAAAAAAATAAGTTGGATACACCTGGCCCACTTCCAAGGATTTTCCAATAGGATAATACCCTATACATAATACTGCCATATACTACATGTCGTGAATTGCAACTGAAAAGATACTGAATTAAATATCATCGACAACATTTCGGGCTAGCTCAGTCGCAAAGTTTATGAAACCCCACACAGTACGAATACGAATACAACAAAGAGCTGATTGCAAAAAATAAAGCTGCCTGGGTAGAGATTTCACTGGACTAGTTAAAATGTTTATAAGATCACCTTAAAGACACAATTTCAAGAAATGTAGGTAGTGCAAATTAATAACAATAACTAAAAAATTAAATTTTCTATAATTAAATGACTTTATTTTTTACTGAAAAAATACTGTATACATACTTTACATTTCACTGAAATATGGGTTTTAATTTGGTGTGCTCATGCATGAACAGTATATGATTAGAAAGAAATAGAACAGTATGCAGGATGCATGAACAGTATATGATTAGAGAACTAGATTATAGTGTACCATTTCACTACAGGTTTTTAAAGGAATACAACTGAGACAAAAGAGAGTACAAAACTCGTATAAGGGGCACGTATAACGGTCACCTTATAGTGAAGAAACATAGTGGAGATATTGTTAAACATTACCTTTACGGTACAATAAAGACTCTCGCATTTAGCATGCCGAAACTATCACACAAACTATCATTCGTAGAGGCACCTTGTATAATGTCACAGCGTCATAAGAAATTTATTTAACCCCTCCTCTACCACTTTCCGTGTATTCATTCCTCTCTTTTTTCCTAGAAATATCCCCTCGCCGACCTCCTTTACATTGAAAAATAAAAATGTTAACAAAACTGCAAACACCATAACAACTAACCAACTCGGTAGGATTAAGTTGTAAATTGGCAAATAAAAACTGCTTATGCTAAACGCTAAAACAAATATTACCCAAAACAATACTAATACATCATTCAAAAAACCTGTCGTGGGAAAACTTAACAGTTGCTCTGTCCTTAACTATGAAAACGGGATAACTTTGAAGTACTAATAAATGAAGTTCAAAATTCACCCTTGTCCTAGAATAAGTTTACATACACTATACACAGAATAACGGTATAAAATAAACAAGAAATAAAATTGTATACGCCACTGAACTTCAAAATAACTGAACATTTTTTGACGGCCAAACATCAATTATTGTTGATTAAACTATTTTATCATGTATGCCCTTGATAGCACATGTGAGCTTGATAAAAAAAATATTGATTCGATTGTCGTCACGAATGAGTTATTTCCGCGAATGAACGAATCTATATTGAAATTGATTGGAAACGCTTATAATGATTGATCAAAAACTAGATAGATATCGCAACGCAAGTCTCTTTTAGATCAATGTATGCTCAATATTGACTGCTACATACTGACATTAATGTTATAATAAAGAAAGAGTTTACAATAATCTTTCTTAGAAAATATTGATGAACGCAACAAAATTATTTATGTATTCGTTCGTATGTGTGAAGACAAATTTGAATATTTAAATTCACGGTCGAATTGATTACACAATCTTGAAAAGTAAACATTTCATTATTTATTATTTGTATGTATATACCGCGCTTAAATATATAGAGAGTACATACGATTCATCTCAAACTCAGAAGCATATCATATAAGATTTTAAAATCGCATCTCAAAACCGGTACCAAGAGACACGTTACAAATCGCAATAAAAAAAAGTTTCAATTATTGCTATTAATCCATAAAAACTTTCACTATTTAAAAACTAAGGATACTAATTTGTTTACTACATAGTCCAATGAACTATTTACGTCTGTCACACTACATCACGCTCATTAGTGCGTAGCAACGAAACCATCAAAATAGCCAAACCACAATAATTGGTTAATCTTTTAACTTAATGTTACTTCAAAATATCAATAAAACTGTTGATGCCAATTTTAAATGTAAATTGCAACAGTCACTATTAATTTTGCAACGTAAGCTCAATATTTGTTGTATCGAATTCCTACACGAAGCTATACTTAAAAATTAATTTAGCATTGAACTTATAATAGACGTATTGCAAATTTGCTCGACTAAGTCACCTTCATCGAAATCTCAACCAAATCTTATTCGGAGATCTCGGTTTTTAGGGCAAACTATAATACATAATTGTTTATGTAAAATTCTGTATACAAACATCACTAAATACATAAAAACTACTATATATAGTTATAGATCAGATAATAAGAATTCACTATATCATTCCCAAACAAAAATATTTAGGCGTATGTGTCTCTTATACAATTAATCGAACCGTATTATTAATAAGTATGTCAAAAGGCACCAATAGCACGAACGACTGCGATATCCACCAATGTGATATGATCAAATTAAAGATATTCCACCACAAACTTAATTAGATAAAACACCAGGCACGTGACTTAACTAGTAATTAGTATACAAAATTCCGTCTTTAAGATATCCAAACAAAACAAAGACATTCTTGATTCACACCGACCACCATTTTAATTAAACACGCACGCGGAGAATATACTAACCTCAATGCTTAATAATTAAAATCCAATTATAATTATCACAATTATTCTATAATTATATTAATTACTACTAAATTATAAAAACTGTTATTCTCACTATACCTTACAATTTACTAAACCAAAAACAGCTCTAACTAAAATCACATTGGGGACTGACTGCTTAGTATAAAAATATTTCTCGCATTTCATTACAGCATTGAACTTATACCGAGTCGTCCTAATCACTGCGATAAGAGACACTTTGTTTTTTATCATACACTCTAAATCGTAGCCATTTATTGATAAAAACACTTTTTTTATTATTAATATTCCTTGTTTTTGGAATGCTATCTGTACATACATACAAACACGTTAATGAACCTCGAGATTCGCGTAATCTTTCGTAAGCGTCAAATGTGCATATCATTCAAGTAAAGTGGAGTGTTTTAATCACTAATTATTTATAATAAATGATTCAAATTCTTATTGTTTTTTACAGTTATAATTTGCAAATCATAATTGTAAGTGAAAATTGCTGAGTTAATGATAATGTGTAAACCTAATTTTTGTTTAATAATTCGAAAAGCACTCGACGATTTTTTAATCATCGGAATGACTCGGCGATTAATTAGTCAGGCTTACGAGCTAGCCGGTTTCTTAGGGTTCGTCTAGTCAAGGAACTGAATTTATGCGCCATGCGAAATTGGCGAATATTACATCAGGTGTCGGGAACTTTGAGATAAAAGGATAATATTCATGTAGGATAACAATACCGTTTTGATACTCTAAATACAGTTCGATTTTAAACAAATCTCAAGTATTACTCCATATGACTTTGAGTAGGGCAGGTCAACCTTATCCGGGTTTGTAACAAATTATCAACTTAAAATCAGTAAAATCAGCATAATGAACGATTAAATTCCATATTTGAAGCCATTTCCGATTGAAGCAAATTCCGTCTAACGTGAAAATAATTTATTACACATCTGAATAAGGTTAATCTACCCCTCGACAAGACTTCTGAGCAACATTTGACGTTTTTGAAATAAATAATCGTTTTGGATGAAATTTACCATTAGGCAAGTTATAAGGGTGGGTGATCTTGAACTAACCAATTCAATCTGATAAATTTATAGTCTATTCTGGTCTAAAAATCATCCCAATATCATAGCTACATCAAAAGTTACAATTTTGGTGGTACAGATTTAATTATAAGCTGGTTGACCATTCGTTCCTCGAAAACGGTATTGTAATAAATGTGTAACAAATTATGGTATAGGTTTCAATGAGGCAGGCTAATTTGATTGGAGCAGGCTTAAAGCACTCAAAAGCTTGCATAATCTCTCGAAAACAAATTTTTCTGGCTGAGGAAACTCAGATCGGATCAATCAAATAGCTCTCTTAAGTTCAAAATCTATCATTAAACGAAAAATAAAACTTAACTCGATTGCTGTCGAATATCTAGTTGAGCCTTTTTGTTGACTACAGAACTATTATTAAGTTTGTATGGTGGTGGAGTTAACTAATCGTATCTCGGCTTATTCTTCCTTCCTGTCGAAAGCAAGCAAATTCCGGTTCCCTGGTAAATTTGCCATGTGCGTTTTATTGCTATAAAAATTCAATTGGTATAAAAACCCAGAAAAGCGGCTCTCGTTAAATGAGTGAGAAAAATAAAACCACAACTAATGTGAAAAAACACCATAATATTTTTTTTGTGAAAGATAGGTAGATTCCTCTATATTATCCGAATTTTTCGGCGGTTTGTTAATATTTATTTCCCTCCTAAGGAACTAAATTCGAATCGAATTACACAATCGGAATCTTTCGCTTACCAGGATAACTAATGTTAAGAAACATGAAAATAATCTAAAAAATCATGTAAGTAGCCGGTGAAAAATCCGAAATAGAAAGGAATTTGGTTTTTCGCTTTATTCCCAGAGAATTACCAGAATAGTGCCCTTATGCATGTGCACACAAAATTTAAAAGATATCCGATTTCAAATGGGACTGAAATTAAAATTCACTGTGACCTTCGAACTAACGAAAAAAGGTAAAACAATCATTTATACCATTAAGCTAGTAACATGTAAAGATGCGCCATGCGCACTCAATGTTTGAAAATAAGGATTTCGGGCTACTGTAACGCTTAAAAGCGAAAGTAAATGATCGGAAAATAAATACGGGTGTTTAAAATAAAATTGATTGAAAGATTTAAAACGTAAAGTTAAATTATATAATAAAAATATATAATAAATTATATAATTTTTGGAAATATGCCGTTATTTGTATAAGGTAAAATTACTTTTGTTGTTAACCATCAAATACACATTCGACTGTCAAACTGTTACTTTAACAAAAAATGAAAATGGTCTATCGTCAATATTGACCAGAGACCCAGGGATCAGAGACAATTTAGTAACCAAATAATGAAGAAATGAAAAAATAATTTTTTTAATCACGTTGATAGTAAGTTAAGTAAGTAATCTCAGCTGAAAAGTGGAATCTATGATGATTGGATCTATGAATCTATGATCTATCGTCAATATATAGATCAGTTCCAACGTTAAATTTGAGTCATCTGTAGCTGAAAAATATGAATTAAAAGGAATCATTAACAACAACAAAAAACTCTTAATTATAAAAAATTACTATGGAATTATGTAGATACTCTTATAGTTCATTAATTTTTAACATTTAATAATTTAATTATTATTATAAACAAAAATTTTAAAGCAACACGTGCTTTGGAAAAATATCTTAATCCCTATGAATTCCGCTGGAATCAACCACAAATAAGTAAAAGTCCTAATTTGGAATCGTATACGAAAACCTTTAAAACTGAAGGGCGTCAGTATTGTAAAACAGCATTGACTCTTTGGGTTTAGTTTATGCAAACCTTTCAGCTTTATTCGAACAATAATTAACCTATTTTTATTATATTTTCAAAAAATTAAGCCCCAAGGTCAGAAGATACACAAAATTTTGTTTACCTATACATATAAGCTGTAATTTTTGGGCTGGACAGTCTTTCTTTTTTGTATGTTATCGTTCCCACTTTCTTCAGAGGCTAAATTGGCATTTCTTTAGGATGTTATCGAATGACTTTCAGTGTAACGATACCAATGTTTAGGACGACAAATTCGTACTAAAATTGAAATTATTATTATATTTAGGCTTAGCAAAACGTTGTAATCGACACCAATTAATTTTATTTGTAAATTCAAACTTTTTTAAATTATTCATTGAAAGAGCAAAATAGCTGATACAAATTTAAACTAGGAAATTTACTTGTATAGTAAACTGCACAATAGGTTTGAATATTCTGATTAATACATATTAATTTTTCGTAATGGTCAAATATATTTAGAATGAAAATCCCATAAATAATGAGGTAAATTTAAAACCAAATATGTAGCTCCAAATTCTGCAAGCGTGTTAGGTTTAGGTAAAAGACATTGGCTAGATTCAGGTGCTTTGAATGAAATTTAGAATTGTTATAGTATTTAGTGAACTAATTTTTTTTAGCTAGTACACAAAGCATACCATTCGTCAATAACAACCAGGCGAAAAAATATCGTTAAAAATATTAATTAGCGTTAAGTCAACAAGCCTACAGTCAAAATTTACCTGTAAATCTAAACGAAATGTCAAAATTTAGCTTAGCTTATTTATCGTACTTGCAGAAGATACAAGAAAGATTAAAATGAAAATAAATAAAAGCGGAGTTAACTTTCACGAAATAATATTGCAGAAATACTTTGCACCGTAAAAACACCCATTTATTGTACGAATTTTGGGCCAAAAATAAAGGTTTTAACCGATACTAAGACACCGATTGTACGATTCTCTCCAATTATCTCACTAGAACATTTCATTACATTTTTTGTCGTGTTCAATGACGGAGTAAGTAGAGCACTTACTCAGTTCACTTCTCCTACATCAAATGTCCTGAGGTTGGTTCGCTTAATATAATGGAAAAATTTAATGTACCTAAATATGTATAGTTAATCTAGATTTACTTGTTTGCACATATGTCAAACAAATTACAATAGAGATGCAACACAAAACAAATTACAATAGAGATGCAATAAAAACCAATATACAAAATGGAACCTAAAGATATTTGGTAAAGCATATATTTCAGTTCTCCAGGCGTTGTTAAATAACCTGTAACCAAATATAAGTGAATATATTAAGTAGATTAGGTGAACATTTCTAAAATATCAAATTTAATTTTTTTTTTAAAACAAGATCGATTGGCATTGAAAGAACTTTCATAGAAAATGTTTAGTACACGTTTGGTTTTTGAAATAGATATTCTTCCAATAGGGCAATTTATATAAGTTTGAAGGCAATGGCGTACGAAGCTGGAAAATTTCCAGCTCCCCGGTTCTTTTTTTAGTTTTCTGTTCATTCTTATTAGGCTATAGTTCTTAATTAATTCTAATTCGACAGACGAAAACCGAGAAATTGCGGCCGACCACCAGAATCTCTGGTGATAATTTTACTACAATTTATTACAGAATAGAAATGGTTATAGAATCCAATTACTACAATTGTATTTAGGTATTTATAATTTAATAGCATAATAATATAAAAATGTAATGTAATTTATTAATTAATTTAAATTTACGTAAAAATCGTAATGATAAAAAAATATCAATTCCACTGTTAATAAGCAACGAAGTTGATCCACACCTAGAGGTAAGTGATAACATCATAAAATTAAAGGCTCAACCAGTCAGAGCTAAGAGCTTAATTGACCTCTTTTTGGACCATTTCCATTACGATTTCTTACCAATTAACTTTTTAAATCGTCTTGTTTACACTCAATAAACAAATCCAAAAATCTCGCTGGTTTGTAGCTGTTATGCAAATGGTCAAAATTGAGTACAAGTTAAGCTCTTATGGACTCTGTCGAATAAAATCAGTGATTAGTCAATAGCGTTTTACAGTTTTTATTTTTAGCAAACAATTTCTTCTATTTTTAACTTGAGGGGCTTTACAGCAAAGTGTTTTATTTTGAAGGCGATTCAATATGAACATACGACTTAGCTATTTACAGTACTTGCATAAATTATATTATTAATACGACAATTGATTATAGCCACGATATACAAACTTATGTAAAAAATATATAGTTTGCCTAGCTTGTATATAATCCATTTAATGCACACGTAGAGGTCGAATGATTATAAAAAACGTTTCCGGTGCAAATTATATAGGTAGACGGGGGATATTGCAAACATACACTAGTGATTATTAAATAATTACAGCCCATTTTTACTGTTCAATCTATTTGGCAAGGTCATAATAATTAACCCATTTTATCTTATTTTGGGGATATATAGACGATAATTTTACATAAAGATAGATAACATAAAGCATGCAAGTTATTTTTGACTTAAAAAGTTTCAGATTTAGTTATCAAGATTACCTTGAAAGCTTTAAGTTGCGTCTGTGCTGCTATTCTAAATAGACAGCTGACGATTATAGCTTTTTTATTTATTTTTAGAGTTGAATGACAAAAATGGAATATGCAAATTTCGTTTATTATATTTATAATAGACTTTTACTTATTTTATTTAAAAACATGCAACGTCATACACAATGTTATGATTTCAAAACTATTGTAAATGAATCAGTTTCCAGTTATTAGTTATTCCTGCATCAAATATTTCCCGATACGAATATACCGAGCAGGTTTAAACATGAGCCACTTAAATGACATATTTTCGTAAAAATATCCGCGATAAGATAACAAAAGTATATACCTGACATTACTTTTATAAAAATTATTATATAAATCGCAATATATAGGAAAACATTGTACATATATACATTAGAACAAGGTAACAAGTAGTTGATATCTTTATATATTTGTTTAGTGACTGGCCAACAAAATGTTCAGGTACCAAAATAATCTTATTCGTTGGACGTATGAGTTGACAAAAAATTTGACGCGCCTTAGATAAAGTACAGTGTAAACACATGAGGCAAATATTGATATATTTATAACGTCTGGGATTTAATCAAATTGCATCATTTTCCAGGTACATATAATGAATCGGGGGTGTGAAACCTAAACTTTTACGTAACCAAAATACTAATATATTGGCGGTAACATACATTGTTACTTTGTTAATTCGTCGCTAGAGAAATTGCATGTTAAATTTTGACCTTAATTAGAAACCAAATTATAAAAAACAGTTAAGCTTTTTTTTGCGCCATTTTAGTCAAACTTAATAATTATATTATTATTTACTTTGTACATATAAGTAATTATATATCACAGTAAAAGTAATGCAAGTAAATAAAATTATTTGTTTACCCGGCCAAGCACGTGGCGATTTTAACATTATCACTCCAATCCAACCTGACAATTTAAACGTGACATGTAATAAACTATGCCACGTCACTGTATAGTTTATTACATGTCACGTTTAAACTAAATAGGTACTTAAATCGTTAATTAGACAGATACAAATTTCCAATTATTTGATTTCATTCAAACATACCTACTCGAAATGTTCCTGACGTGTGTGACCTGACGTCAGTGACCCTCACATACGCTACGTTTTTAACTAATAAATTTCTGACGTGACAGTGTCCTATGTCGGATGGTCAGTAAAACTGCTAAGAGCATTTTTCTAATACTGCGTTAATCTCTAACTGAATTAAATATGAAACGTATATGAAGTGTACTTCATTTGAAACCCGACCAATTCCAGCTTCTTACGATTATGAGACTGTTGCCTAACAAACCCTAACAGAAATAATGCTAAAAGTTTATATTATGATCATTTAGTATTCCATTCAAAATCGTTGTTCATTAATTGTGACATTGAATATACTTTTAGTAAACGATAAATTAGTAAAATCTGCAAATCATTGTAATTTCGCGTTTTTAGTCAGGAAATCATGCATTAGATACTGATACCATGACAAAAAATTTGAATCTTTCATAATGAGCAACAAGTGCAACAGGTGAATTCTAATATTTTGTTTTAATTTTTAAACCCGTTAAAAATACTCGTTATACTCTTTAGCATAAAACATAATATGTATACCATTTTGTTATTATTATAAATAATAAATGAATTTTATTTATTTTGATTACGTGAAAAACTCGCGCAAAAAGCAAATCAAAATACAATTTTATATTATTATTTAAGCAACATGAGCGAGACAGAGAAAGTGTAATAAAATTACTCGACTGATAGAGTAAATCAGCAACAAAAACAATTGAACTTTGGACACGTCATATTTCATGTCGATTAAAATTAAAAAATAAAACGAAGACGATGAAACAAAAACATTACTTATTTGATTAATATAATTAATTCACAATTTTTACAAATTTGGCAACATCGGACTTCAACAATACAATTATGAATAATTTAAAAATTTACCTTTTAAATAATAAGCAATTTTATAAAATTTGTTGTGTCTGACGTCTAAGAAAAACACTTTCCGAAAATAAAAAATTAATAATTATTTATGTACACAAAATGTTTAATTTCGTTCACACATTTATCACTTAACATTTAAAGCAGTATTAATAAACAATAAAAATGATAAATAATAATAAAAACAAAAAAAAAAATTATGAATGAAATAACACTTCACTAAAAATCTTGCCGACACGTCTGCATTACTAGAAATTTAACTACGAAATGTGTGATAAATTATTCTAATTGGAATTTCAAGTCAAATAATTTTAAATTATAAATAATTTTTATTGTGTAGTTCGTAGTTTATTTGATAATGTAAAGAAAAGAGATGAATATAGATGAAATAGTAAGAAATGAAATTGTACTATAAATTCTTATTGGAAATGACAACCGGTTAGGTTTTTTATGTAGTAGTAGGATTCTCAGTTGTAGATGAAAATAAAAATATCGTAATCACATTCAAACTCTATTGGAATAAATTAGAACTATTAAATATCGCACTTGAATTTAAATAAACGGGATATCACGAACGTTTTATTAGAACATTCAAAAAGTAAAGCGCGTATAGTAAAGTGACCATTAACACGCTTGTTAAACGCTTCTGTATAATATTCGATACATAATCTAAATTATATTATGTATCAAATATGACCATATTTAGACCAAGTCGGAAACATCTTAAAGATATGAGTATATGACAAACATTTTACGCAACAACGGGCCACCTCGCAAGTGTTTTAATCCAAATTAGTATAGCCACCCACCACACCCGGTGTTCAAAAGGCCGAACGCATAGCGGCGAGCAACATCAATTCTGATCATTTTATGGCAATTACGAAATATGCAATCCATTATTTATCCGCCAAATATGGTAAAATTTAATAAATTGCAAAACTAAGGCGTATACGCTAAAATGATTAAAAGTGATTTTGATTCGGATAAAGAAATATTTTTACAATACAGTAATGAATTTAAATCTACTAAACCCAAAACAGTTTTGGAAATTGTTCTTTAGATCCAAGCGCGTAATCGATGACTATATCCCGCCAATATGAACTATGGTAACTTCAGTAGCGATAATGTCAAAGAATTAGCTGCTCTGTTTGCCGCTATTTTTCAATTAGTTTATACACCACAACACAAAAGTATACCTAAACATTATTCTGAGGCAAACCAATGATACTGACAATTTATCAATTATTCTCCTATTGTCACTGATGAAGACGTTCGGACAATACTGAAAAGCTTTGGTGATGAATGCGGGCCAGATAATATAGTATCATTAATTTTAAAGAAGTATGCCAACATATTGGTATTGGATTAAGGAATCTTTACAATCATTCACTAAACACCGGTGTTTTCCCTCTCTCTCTGGCACTATATCCCATCAAGGGATTTGGCCGCCTCACATGAGGTTTCATAATTATATTTTCATTTCGGATAATGAGTGATTGATTCATTGATCCTAAACCAGCCGTGAAATTTTTTTCTTATCACCATCGGGAACCGAACCCTGGACCTCCGGTCGCCGGAGCAAGCATGCTAACAACTTTGCCACCGAGGCGGGGTGTTTTCCCGATCAATGGAAAATTTTAAAAATTACACCTATTTTTAAATCGGATAAAAGAGACGACATATCATGCTACAGCTCAACTACTTCATCTAGTCTTAAATTGTTCGAGTTAGTTCGTTCAATGCCTCCTAAACTACAGGCTGCTTATACCAAATGATGACGACACGCTATGTCGACGTTTTTGTTGCTTTCTCTAGTTGTTTTGTTAGTGTAAATATCTTAACATTATTATTGCGCAGTATCGGTTTAGACATAAATTGACGTCATGTGCGAAAAATGAGAGCAGTAAGAGGCCTGTAGTTTAGGAGGCATTGGTTCTTTGTAACACATTCAAAGTTAGAGACACGCATCACTTATCAATTGCACAATACGGGTTTATATATCATCGAGGAATATATAATATTTACTATATATATTCTTCTATGATACAAGGGAGATTTACCAGTACATCAAATAGACGTATAATAGTCTCAGATTTCGTATAGCTAATAAAATAACTAATTGAGTTTTAATTACTTTCTTTTATTTGTGATAATTTGTTTTATTTATAAAATAAACATAACAACTAGTTTCGAGCATTTGTTGCTCTTCTTCAGGTTGCAATTTAAAACTCACTCACTATTTATCTTCATTCTAACGATGGTTTCTATAGATATCGGGAGGTTTGTGACAACGTTTTGAAAATTAGAGCATGGAACATGCTTAGCCTTTTTCCCAGACAAAGAGTTACACATTAGATATATTTCTACCATAATAGAGCTTGGATGATCTAGAAGTGAGATCCATGACACCACCAATATAGTTACAGTCTTCATTAGAATGTAACTATATTGGTGGTGTCATGGATCTCACTTCTAGACCACTCAAGCTCTATTATGGTACATATGAAGGTCGTATTTATGGAGGAAGTCATCAATAACATACCGCACCTCGACATTAAAATCATCGTGGGTGACTTAATTCACAAATTGGTAGGAGTGTAGAAAATACAATGCACATCGTTCCTAAAACCAAATCAATCACGTCATGATCTCTAATAGACAATCCACCAGCATATATATAACGTAAGTTCTTACAGAGGTGCCCACATTTACAGTGATCATTTGCTTGTAAGTGCAAACGGTTACCTACATTCAATAGACAAAACCGTTCGATGGAATGATGCTTTAAAATATCAAGCATCACTGCAGAGTTACCAATCAGCTATCATCTGCTATCTAGACCGGCACAGTAATAACGAAGAACCTCCTCTTAACATCCAAAAGCACTGGATAGCTATACAGTCAGCCATAACTACCGTGGCGCAACATACTATCAAACGAAGACGTACGGATGTAGTGCCGCCTGTGGCCATATTCTGGTAATTCTCTGAGAATAGGTAATTGGGGAAAGAATTTAATTACCTAGATATTGGGATCGATCCTGGGATCCAAAATTTAGTTTTTTAATACAAATTTCAATAGAAAATAAAATAACAACATAAAAATTTAGATCCCGGAATAGACCCCATTATCTATAAATTAGTTTTTTCTGGTTTGCTGAGGAAAAAAGTTTGATGTAAATATTTGTAAATTGGGAGCAATTTATCCATATAGCCAAATTGGTAGGTAAAACTATTCCCAATCTTATTTTGTTTTCAAAAATATTATTACCACTAACTTTCTATCTTAGTATGCTAGGAAAAAACTATTTACAAAACTAGAAATATATTCTTTCCTCTATTCCCGGGGAGTTACCAGATTAGGGCCACTTGTCGTCGAAAATATATGGAGCTTTCTTGAAAAATATTTGGCTTGCTTATATAGTGCTTATAGTGTTAGCATTTTAGAAGAATATCTCCCTGGTAGGAAAGATACAAATAAATACCTTAAAGAAGTGCGGACATATGAGGTCATGCATATGAGCGGACATATGAAACTGTTTTCAAGAGAACAAACGTCGCTGATGTTCTCTTAGTCTGGTACACCTACTTCCAAAATATGCTAAATCAGAAGTGAACACCATTGTAGCAATTGCTTCAGCAGGTGAAGAGGTCCTTGTCAAATATCTCACAGTAGCGGAAGTAGAAGCAACTATTGGTAGATTGGGAAATGGAAAGGCACCCGGTCTCGACGGAATCCAAGCAGAATTTATTAAGCACGGAGGCACTACTCTTCTTGCATCAATTCTATCGATTTCATCGTCTCTATATTAGAAAACCTAGAAGAGCTGATGGGGAATTAGAAAACCGCGTTATGTGTCTGCTAAACAAAAAAGGCTTCATGTTCCACGGGGAGATGCCCCCGCGCCTGTGTAAGAAATAGCATAACATTGAAACTTCTCGCGGTTTGTTTGTTCATTGCCGAAACATCTTCAGGTATTTAGTTCTACCTTGACCTGCAAACCTGAAGAACAGACGCTGATTAGCTATTGGTTTAAGGGTATAAACGACCCGCCGTGTCGTATATAGTGCGATTGGGCGCTTTCAGGTAAGCACCTATCGAATATAAACAGAATTTCCTTTTGCTTGCCTGCTTTTCCCACAAAACAAAAATAAATATCACCTAAAGAATTTTGACGTACGAATTGACTAACAACAAATTGATTGATATGTCTTTTCAAGTTTATCTCCGTGGTCTTAAGGGAATTGAGCGTGGTACTAAAATTATCTCAATGCAACTATGACGTAAAATAAAACGCGATCTACATTATTTAATCTATATTTCATTCCTAAATATGTAGTTTAATAATCTAAATGAACCACGTTTAACATGATACACGTATATTGAAATTTGAGTTTCAAACTCTATTAAAATTTAAAAATATCTGTTGGTGAATTATACTTCTTATATTGTTCAATAGTTTTCATCGAGTTAACTGAGACAATTAGATAAATAGTAATTTGATTAAAACCGAAGTTCATTGTCATGCATAGTGATGGCGGTAACTTGCACAGTAAATTAAAAAAGTAAGCACGCCCATCTTATAAAGATTACCGACATGTATAAATTGACAATGATTGGGAAAATAAATCACAGTTTATAGTGTTCAGTGGAAGTGATCGGAAATAAAAATTAAAAAATTAATTGAAAAGTGATAAGTGAACGGGTGAAATAAATAAATGTGTAATTATTGCGCCCAAGTAAACCGATTGTAAGGGATCTACTTACTATGATTCCTGTAAAATGGATTTTATTTTATTGCCATCTTATTGGATTAACTTTAGGCTACTATGATGTTCAGTGAGTGTTCTATTTTGTTCTATTTTATCCGAGTTCCTAAAAAGTAGGCGTTTTTGGCCAAAAATTTTAGGGCGTTTTCCGCCTACTAAAATATTATCCGCCTACTATTTAAAGCTGATCTCTAATTCTTTATTGAATCTTTTCTGTGTGTGATATTTACTTTTCTTATTTCAGACCAAAAATCAAATCACAAAATGGCCATTTAATACTCGAATCGGGTATAAACCGTAACATAACGTTTCGTATGATCGGTGCCGGCCGTTTACAAATTAATAACGTAGATATTCTCAATTTATTAAATCAAGGGTCAAATCGTATATACCCCGGTGCCCCGTCTCAAGATTTGGCACGTTTAAGTGTCCGGCTTGGTAGCATCGAGGGCAAAGTGAATGGTCGCAATGGAATTATGAATCGGCTACGCGTTATAGAAAATAGTTATTTAAACACGTCCATATCACAGAATGGCCCAAATCGTATGCGACAAATTAATCGGCGATTGCAGGCTCTTGAATTGCGGGTGGACACCATTTTTACGAAACTTAATGAAGATAATTGCCGAAGTGTACCATGCCAAAATGGTGGAACGTGTGTTGATGGGTATGATACGTTTCAATGTCAATGTCCATCTAACTGGCAAGGGCGTACCTGTAGCGATGATGTAAATGAATGTGCTAATTTTGCCGGGACCGACTTGGGTTGCCAAAATGGTGCAGTCTGTATTAATACCCCGGGAAGTTATACGTGTCAATGCCGTGATAATTTCCAAGGTATGCATTGTAGTCTAAAAATTAAAGATTGTAGCTCAGCTTCGTCATCTGAATTGTGTGGACATGGAATTTGTATTAGTTCAAGAGATCAAAATGGATACGTATGCTTATGCGATGTTGGATGGAAATTGAATACACCCAGTTTTGGTGTACCAATGTGTGTGATTGATATTAACGAGTGTGAGAGTGAAAAACCACATTGCTCGGTTGATCCAATGGTTGTGTGCCGAAATCTTGAAGGATCATACACCTGTGGACCGTGCCCGGTGGGTTATTCTGGAAATGGCCATTATTGTGTCGACATTAATGAATGCGAGTTAAATAATGGTGGATGTAGTACATCACCTTCGGTATCGTGTCACAATACCAAAGGTTCGTACTACTGTGATAAATGTCCGCTTGGATATGTAGGCGATGGTAGAATTTGTATTCGTTCGTCAAATACTTGTGAAAACGCGAATTTATGCCACCCATTCGCCAGGTGTGTTGAATACGGTAGTGGAATTATTAATTGTGTGTGTCGGGATGGTTTTACTGGAAGCGGTTTTGGTAGCAATGGCTGTAGTGCTATAACGACACCTGGTGGTAATGGATGCAGTTCGAATCCATGTATGAATGGTGGCACGTGTACAAGTACAGGACCTATCACATTTACATGTACATGTCCTTCGGACACCATAGGTCTAACCTGTCTACGACCGCCGAGTTCCTGTGACTCAAATCCTTGCCAAAATGGAGGCACTTGTAGAGTTACTCGTACAAGAATGCAGTACGCGTGTAGTTGCAACAGAGGATTCACAGGACGAAATTGTGATCGGAACCAACCATTGTGTGGTGGAATCAAGAACGAAGAGAGCGGAACAATTAAATATCCTCCGGAAGGTAGTGGAAATTACCAAACGAACGAGAGATGTGCCTGGCTTATTAAAACTCGAATTGATAAGGTATTAAACGTAACATTCACCCAATTCCATTTAGAAGAATCATCGGAATGTCGATATGATTGGTTACAAATTCATGATGGTCGAACGACAGCGGCTCGAAATATTGGTCGATTTTGTGGTACACAATTGCCGTTGGGTGGTAATTTTGTATCCACCCATAATCTACTCTATTTATGGTTTAGATCTGATAACTCGTCATCCCACGCTGGATTTAAATTATCCTGGGAAAGCATTGATCCTCGTAAGTAGAAATGCGTACTTGTTTGTCGATTTGTATTTATATTATAGTTTATTCTACAGAATGTGGTCAAGTAATTGAAACGAATAGCCATGGTACCATTTCGTCACCAGGAAGCCCTGGCAATTATCCAATAAATCGAAACTGCTTCTGGTATATTTTGGCTCCGCCAGGAAAACGTTTACAGCTTCATTTCTATACGATGAAGATAGAAATTCATTCAAACTGCAGTTACGACTTCGTCCGAGTGTTCCAGGGATCCCTGCCAGAAGTTGGGGATGAAGATCCATCGACCGTCGTTCATAACGCACCAATTATCTCAGAATTTTGTAACACAACAGTTCCAGCACCAGTCACGACTTCAACAAATGAAGTAACAATATATTTCCACTCGGATGGCGATAGTTCTGATTCCGGATTTCAAATGCATTATACCGTGATCGAAGGTATTCCAGGGTGTGGTGGTGTGTACACGAATAAAAGAGGCGAATTTGGTACCCCGATCGAAGATGGCAACTACCCGAATGGCATCACGTGTGAATATTTAATTCAGTTACCTTTAAATTCTAGAATACAGCTTCGTTTTCTAGAAGTTGATATTGAGCAACATTCAAATTGCCGTTTCGATTTTGTTAAGATCTACGACGGTAACTCAGATGAAAGCCCGTTAATTACAACACTATGTGGTAGCACAGTACCATCAGAAATTACATCAAGTAGTAATATATTATTCTTGCGGTTCAAATCAGACTGGTCGAAGCAGCACAAAGGTTTTAGGGCCGCATACGAAACAGTTTGTGGTGGCATATTTGATGCGGAATCTGGTATGATTACTTCACCTTTCTATCCCAATCCGTACGAGGCCGAGCAAATATGTCATTATTATATCGAAACGGCATTGGGTACCGCTATTAAACTTGAGTTCACCGACTTTGATTTGGAAGTCACGGGAATAGGTGTATGTAATTATGATGTCGTCGCAATTTATGATGGCATTAAGTCAAACCAAACGGAGATTGGTCGATATTGCAGAAATAATCGACCACCAATTGTGCGATCAACAACAAATTATTTACATATTGAATTTCGTTCGGATGTCTCCATTTCGGGGCGAGGATTTAAAGCAAATTATTCGTCTTTTGACATAAGTAAGTTTAAATTGCTCGAATTATTCCAATAATGTATTTTGAATTATGTATAAATTTAATTTTACAGAATGTGGGGGAGTTATGAAATCAAATAACGGAGTAATTCGTCCGCCAGAAGATCCTGGAGGGGGTTACACTCATTCAACTCGTTGTCAGTGGGTTATACTCGCACCTATTGGTGAAGCCATTCAATTGCAGTTCTCATCATTTGATCTGGAGTCCAGCTCAAGCTGTGATTATGACTATTTACAAGTCTTTGATAACAGCACGGATCATCAGGCCGAAATAGGTAAATTTTGCGGTCGACGAATTCCTCCAGCAATAACAAGTTCAGAAAATATTCTAACACTGATATTCAAAACGGATTCATCACGCACCGCAGCCGGATTTTCCGCTACGTACAATTTTATCGATACAAGAACTAGTAAGTTTATATAAAATTAATAAAAGTCGCATAGAATGTAACCCATCATTACCATTTTCAGTGTGCGGAGGTAACTTCTTCAGCCCAACCGGGTATATCCGTAGCCCAGGTTGGCCTAATGAATATGATCCAGGCAAAAACTGCCAGTGGATAATCCAAGCACCAAAAGGTCAACAAATTACTTTACAGGTACTTCAGTTCAATTTGGAATCACATGATATGTGCCGATTCGATTGGCTCGAAATTCGAAATGGTGGGAGCGAAACATCACCATTAATCGGTAAATTCTGTGGCACGCAATTCCCGAACAACACTATACGTTCGTTTGGTAATAAGCTATTTTTACGATTCGTATCGGATATATCACGACAGGGTAAAGGTTTTAATATTGAGTATGACAGTACTGCGACTGGTTGCGGTGGTCGATTAACATCGTATCAAGGTTTCGTAACTTCACCGCACTATCCGGATCATTACGATGTGGATACAATTTGTACCTGGCAAATAAGTGTGAATTCCGGTTCAAGCATCGAAATGATATTTTCAGATTTAGATATGGAATCGCTCTCGGATTGTTACTACGATTATGTCGAGATATACGAAGGAAGAGATGTGAGCGGAAGAAGTTTGGGAAAATTCTGTCACCCCGATTCGCATCCTCTACAAATAGTGTCGAACACAAATTTAGCATTTATACGCATGAAATCGGATGGATCCGAAAATGGACGCGGATTTAATATAAAATATCGAGCGGTCTGCACCAGAACGATTACGGATATGTACGGTGTGATCGAATCGCCAAATTTCCCAAATCCGTATCCAGTGAACGTTAATTGTGAGTGGAAGATACAAGGTCCTAAAAGTAGTAAAATTTTAATCGATTTCTCACATTTCGACTTGGAACGAGCAACCTGGACAAATGATGAATGCACTTATGATTTTGTTACCATCGTCCAGTATAACGACGAACAACAAGAGCTTCCAAAGAAATATTGTGATAGTATGCCTGGCAATATTACGTCACTAGAAAATATGATCACAATACGATTTAAGACTGATGGATCAGGGAGCGGACAAGGCTTTCGATTGGAATACAAAATAGAAGGATGTGGTGGTATTCTAACGAAACCTTCAGGTAGTATTTTATCACCAAATTATCCAAATCACTATCCGAAAGATACTCTGTGCCAATGGAAGATCGAAGCCGAACCGGATAATTCCATTGAGCTGACAATTCATAACTTATTAATTGAGGGTACAAACCAATGTGGCTTTGATTATCTGTTGGTGAGCCCCTATCAGTTGAATACTACTCATCATTTGCGGAGGTTGTGCGATACAATTAATAGTTCGCAGATTATTACAGGACCACGAACGTTATACTTAACATTTGAAAGCGATTCATCGATTGGTGGAATGGGTTTTAATGCTAGTTATCAATTTGTACCAAGAAGTAAGCTTGTATCGTTTGTTGTGAATTATTAATCAAATGCTATTCAATTTCAGTATGTGGTGGCTTATTCAAATCGAGCAAAGGATTTATTTTATCGCCAAACTATCCTGGCAATTATCCACCGGAAATAAGTTGTGAATATTCGATCGAAGTGCCAGAAAATCATTTGATTGAATTAAATATGATGGATTTTAACTTGGAAGGAGACTACTATTATAGCAGTGAAGATAAATGTCCACACGATCGTGTACTGATATACGACGGATCAAACAGGACGGATACTCTACTTCTCACACATTGCGGTAGCCAATTATCCAATGTAACAAAATTTGTCTCAACCACAAACCGTATGTTAATCGTGTTTGAGACAGACCATAGTCGAGAACATGGAGGATTCAAATTTAACTTCACTATGGTAATATATCAAGTATAATCTTTATAATCTGAACAGTTTTAATAGGATATTGTGTATATTTTAGTCATGTGGGACTACGATCACTGTAAACGGAACAGGAAAAATTGAAACGCCATATGGATTAGACATAATGTCTGAAAATTGCACATGGCATTTGAAAGCGGCTGAGGAGACTCAACATATAACGTTTTCTGCCGGCCATATTACCGGTTTTGAGTTGGGAAATTTTGAAGCATTTAATGAAACATATAATTGTACAATTGCACTTGAGATTTACGATGGTGACAATATGGAAATGCCAGTCAAGAAACGATTTTGTGGATCGTATAATGATTTACGTCCCATCACCAGTACGGGCCGATATTTAACCGTAAATCTTTATGTCTCCGAATTTAATTTTTATTCGAGGCCAAAATTCAATTTCGTCGGATTTTTCTCAACGTTTGATACGGCTTGCGGTGGAGAATTTAATATGCTCAATGGTAAAATTGCATCGCCTGAATACCCACTCTCATATCCAGCCGACGTGGAATGCACATGGAAAATAATTTCATCGCCTGGAAATACGATGTCACTGGTCGTGTCTGATATGAATATCCTGTCGACAGATAATAATTGTAACGAGGATTATCTCGAAGTGAGAAGTAAAAATGAGGGTGGTGACCTGCTGGGAGTATTTTGTGGTGATAAACCGATTTCGAATTTAACTTCAAATGATGGATTTTGGATGAAATTCCGCAGTGGTACTAATGGTGTGGCCCGAGGATTTTTGGCCCAATTTTTCTATAGTAAGTATTATTATTTTTATTTACATTTAAACCAGATAGCGTTTTATGTCCGAGTAAACGAGAGAATTATCATCTTTTGTAACTAGCGCCTGTTTTTGGTATTTAATTTTGGCTTACACAGTATCTAAGATGTCATCAAATGCCGCATCTATGGCTTTTTTCGTTTTGTCATATCAGTTTCGTGCAGTCAACACAGATTGTTGTCACGATATTAGTTGATCGTATCTGTTCCTTTTTTTTTACTCAGGGCTCACATTTAGATTATGCCACGACATAAAAGCGATTTGGAACCTTCCACTCGGAGCAAATATGCATTATCAGATTTCTTTCTAATTTTGATTTGCTTTGCTCAAACGATGCCCGTATCCAGGTTTAAGAACTGATTGCTGATATCTAACACATTCAAATGAACAACCCTAAGGAGAAATACCACGTAATGGTCGAGTATCTTGTGGTCAAAATTCTTGCAACACTTTTTAGTAGCTTTTTTCTATGTTTAAAATCCATCTGCTGTTTTGCTTCATAAAGAGCCAAAACTAATCCATTGAGTCGAATTGTTTATAGTGTTATGATGTACCGAGGCGATTAACACTTTGAAGCTCATTTTCAGAAATAACACGGTGGATTTTAAATTCAGTTCCGAAATCATTTGTGGTTCGTCACCATTGACCTGTTGTTTAATAGTCCTGTTGTCATATAGAAATATGGAAAATTAACCGTCGGGTACCAACAGAATTGAAGTGGTTTTTCACTAACCGCGCCACACATAATTTGAAGATGTTTAATTCTAATCATAATCGGCGATATAGTCAGAATAACAAAACATCTTGGCATTATTGGACATTATAAGTAAACGGTAGCAGCACGCAAAGTCTATTGACACCCTCAAATTTGGATCTTATTTTTTATTCATATTGAGTGAGACGTCTCCTTATTATTATTTTGGTCTATGGCTTAACTTTTCTTTCTACATTTTGGAGACGCTATTTCCAATTTAGTTTCGCGTCTTGAGTCATACCTAGCTATTTTGCTAGATATATTATAACAAACCACTTTATTTACTCGTGGTATGTTTTCATCTGCTCTGTGTCTAGGTAGAGACTGAGACGTGTTCTCAAGGTGAGCTGCGAACAAAGAAGCTATTTGTTTGGTACTTGTGGAATTTGAAGTTTAGATCGTTTTAATTTAAGTCTATGAGATCGGGTATTTCGTTTCTATCTATACGCCGTCCTGTGGCATACAGCATCCTTCTTTTATTAGACCTCATTTCTACCAGTAGATATTGTTTGCATTAAAATCACGATCAAATATTTCATCTTTGTTTTTATTACCACTTTATTAGCATGGTTGATGGTAGACTGTTATCTGAACTTACTTCTTCTAAATCATTCGCCGAAGTTTACCTTTTGAGAGATTGAATGGTGTTTTGAAGTTTCCACGCTACGCTGTCCAAATCACTGGTACTCTGATCTGTAAATGGAGTTTTGGTCCATACTGTTCGTTCTTTACATAAATCATTTGATTATGCTTTGTTTTGTTACTCAAGCTAAGATAACGGCACCAGCACCTTAATTAGCATCTTAATTAAATGACTAAGACATTCTTACATAGTTACAGTTATATTGCCAGCTCATTGTAAAATTGAGGGTAGGTTATCGATATCGATAGACAAAGTGGACTCTGTATAACTGGACATATGGCCACTTTACAGATTATTGGGATAGACTGCGGCATGAACTGGCGTTCTATATGATTTTCACAATCGGCGTTTCAAGGCATTAGTTCTCTACTAATTTAGAGTTAATGGTCCTGCGAATGGACATCATTTTATTATATGACAATGTGTCAAATAAAAATGGGGTAAGAATATAACAGTTACTCGTCACGAACATATTTTGCATACCCGTACCTCTAGCAATAGTCTTTAAATAAACTTAATTTTTGTTTTCTCATTTAGACGAACACAGTGAAATAACGGGCGCTGGAGGGGAAATAGGATCTCCGTTGTATCCAGAGCTGTATCATGGTGCTAGCGCTGAATACACGTGGCGAATTACAGTCAGCCACAAATCAATTATTTCATTAACGTTCACTGATTTCATCATAGATGCACGTGCAAACTACTGCTTTGTTAAACTCGCAATATACGATGGTTACAATAAGGATGCACCTGAACTCACTTCTGATTTATGTGGCACAGAAATTCCACCACCGTTTAGATCATCATCGAATGTCATTTTAATTCATTTGGACCAGCATCGTGGTATATTTGGCACAAAATTTTTCGCAAAATGGAAAAAAATCGGACAAGATGAAATTCCGGTGAACACAACCGAAGTGTACGATGCCAAATGTGGTAATAAAACATTCCAATTATCCGAACCAAAGCAATTGGTGTCTTTCTCGTCACCAGGATGGCCAGATGGCTATGAAAGTAATTTAATGTGTAGCTATATAATCAGCTCGAATAGATCAAATTATCATACGCAATTCACCCTACACGAGATTGATCTCGAGGATAGCGAAGATTGCATATCGGATTACGTTAAAATATCGTCTAGTAGTGATTTAAATATATGGACTCCCTTGGCTAAAAAATGTGGCACAAATAGCGAAAGAACGCTGTCCTACGATGGTAAACCGTATCTGAAAATTGATTTTATAACAAACTACTACATGAACAAGACAGGATTCAGCGGTTTTTTGAGTATAGAATGTGGTAATATATTGGGAGGGCCGAACGGAGTTATAAGCTACAACTCATTTATGTCTAATCGACTGCTATACAGTACTAACGTTTGCATGTGGAACATTACGGTACGTGCGGGACATACAATTCGATATACATTTACCAGATTGAATTTTACAACAAGCAGTCCACCAAATTGTGGAAGCGCACTAGTGTTTAAAAATGGAATAGACGATTCGAGCCCAATACTTGGTTTGGGAAAATATTGTGGCACAGAGATTCGTGATATTCCAATGACTATTAGTAATCGAGGTTTTGTTAAATTAACGAGTAAATTTAATGATCCCATCGACTTTGAACTTAGATATGAAGAAGTCGGTATCGATTGTAACGATGATGTCCGGTTGTCACATTATTTTAATCAAACAATAATCAACTCGCCGAACTACCCGAATATGCCACAGCCACATTCAAAATGTACCTGGTCCATAAATGTACCAAGTGGTGAATACATTAAACTGGAATTTTTAGATTTAAGATTGATTCAGTCGGATGGTTGCCGAACAGAATATGTCGAAATCCGTATGGGTACATCCAAAAATGCCCCCCTAGTAAATCGATATTGTGGCGATTCACGACCCAAAGTAATAGTCAAAAATAATTTGGCCAGTATAACGTATTACACATCAAGCGATACGCCACACAATGGTTTCAAACTGAAGGCTCAAATCGCGCCTTGTGGTGCAATATACGAAGGAAATAATGGCGTAATTACCAGTCCGAGCTATAGAAATGGTGGTTATTCACCAAATTTACAATGCGAGTATCACGTGATAACAGCTCCAGGCACATATATCAATTTTACATTTGCCGATATTGATTTGCCGATTCACTCGAATGAGGCATCAAATTGTACGGGTAAAGATAACATTGAAATTTTTACGGCCGAACCGAATGATGACATAAATAGCAACACAAGTTATGATTTACAAAGTTTGGGTGTATTCTGTGAGGATGGGATACCACCACCAATTATCACCGACAGTAATGAAGCATTTATAAAATTTACATCGTATAAGCGAGAATATACCGATAGCCGCTGGAGTATAGAATACGTTGCGTCTAGTGAAACATGCGGCGGTAGATTAAACACCGAATCAGGTGAAATTACAAGCCCCGGATATCCAAACAAGCGCTTAAATACAAGATTCTGCGACTGGTATATCACAGTACCTAAAGGACGTAGAATTAAAGTTATAATCGATGAATTGGATTTCATTATAACCATTACTCCTACACAACGTTTAATATTTTACAACGATCATACAATAGCCGGTCGTATTATAATGCTCAAAGGAGGTAGTACGCAGCGCACTGTATACTCATCAGATAATAAACTTCGTATAAGTTATTGGAATCGAACTCCATCGAAGAACCGTGGATTTAAATTATCGTACACGTCGAACGAACAAACCATTTGCCCTGGTAACTTAGATAGTATGGATGGAATCATACAACAACCCGACAACCAAACGACATTCATTTGTGAATATATTAGAACGAGCGGCAGTTTTTATTCAGATGCGCCTAACATTGGAACTATGGCGCTTGAATTTACCGATCTAAAATTCCCTGCACTTAGTTTTCAATATTGTTTGCCGACCTCATCAAAACTCTCGGTCCTAATCGACAATAGCAACGAAATTGCAACGATTTGTAAAAATAATTCGATTACAGTTCGATCACCATCGCCGAACGTAAAATTTATATCCAAGAAAAATTTGTTCAATTCCTTTATGGAATTTAAACTAACTTATAAAGTGCATAAATGTGGTGGCATATTTTCGAGTGTTGGAGACGAGATTATTGTTAAATCTACACCATTTGCACAAAATTACAGTAAATTGGATTGCGCATGGCAAATAAATTTCGGTGTGGGCGAAAAAGTCAAGGCTAATGTGGTGAAAATTAATTTTAAAAAACCTTGCAACCAGGAATATATGATCATCTATCAAGGCGATTCCAATTCTGGTCCACCAATCAAAACATTTTGTCAAACAGACACATCGGTACTTCCGATCGTATCTCAAACCCATCAATTGTTTGTAGAATACCATACGGACCAATATACATCAGAAAGTGAATTTGAAATCCGATTCAATTCATCTTCAACGGTGTGCGGTGGACTTTTGAAACATAGTGCACGAGTTTTATCAACACCAACGATCATGTCAAATAGTTCACAACGTTATCCGAATAATGCCGAATGCATTTGGGAAATTGAAAGTCGATCCGGATATCATATAGGATTAGTGTTCATGAATCGTTTCAATTTAGAACTCTCCGATAACTGTACTAACGATTACGTGGAAGTGTTTGATTTCATCGATAGCAATTGGAAGAGTTTAGGGCGAGCATGTGGTCGTACTATACCACCACCTTTTAATTCAACCTCGACCCGAATGCGTGTGATATTCCGCAGCAACAACGAGATAAATGGTGATGGGTTTACAGCTAAATGGTTAGAGAATTGTGGTGGAATATTCAAAGCCACTGAGACTAAACAGTATCTGTCAAGTCCTGGATACCCAGATAAATATCTTCCATTCATCGGATGCAATTACACAATTACTGCGAATCCCGATCAACATATTAACATCGAATTCGAAGATTTCCAATTAGAAGAAAGCAGAAGAGGTTGTGGATACGATAATGTAACTCTATATCAGTATCGGGAGTATGTAATTCCACCAGAGTTAGAAAAACGGAAAACCTATTGTGGAAGTCGATCGCCTGGAATTTTAAGAATCAACGAGAAAATGGTGATAGAATTTAGAACAGATAGCAATATTGAGCGACCTGGATTCCGAGTATCGTACCAAACAGACTCTTGTGGTGGTTTAATAACAGCGCCGGGTCAAATTCGCACACCAAAAATACTGAGTGAGGATAAATATCCACATTCATTAAATTGTTATTGGAATATTACCGCATCCGGAAGCACGCCTAATGAATTAAAACGCATCACAGTCACTTTCGACTTGATGCAGCTTGAACACAGTCAAAACTGTTACTTTGATTATATCGAAATCTACAAAGGACTGGAATATAGTGATGACAAGCGAATTGCTAAACTATGTGGTAATGATACCGGACATACAATCAATATCGATAGTGATAAAGGTATAGTACATTTCCGATCGGATGCATCGAATAATTTTAATGGGTTTATCGCAACTATCTTGTTTACTGAGTACTGTGATCGTAAACTTGAGATAACCGATGCTAATCCGGAGTTGACTGTTAACATTAGCAGTCTTGAATATCGCCCATACATGAACTGTCACTATTCAATTAAAGCACCGCCGGGTTCAATTGTTAAATTATCGTTTATTAACTTCCATATTGCACCTTGTACTGGAAGTCAGAATTCTACGAAGCCATGTGCATGCGATTATCTTGAAGTACGCGATGGATTAACACCGTTCAGTGATGTGCTTGGTCGATACTGTGGTCATACAATTCCTGAACCTATTTCATCATCACTCCCTGCACTCTATCTTATTTTTGTGACTGATGGCGAAACGAACAGTGCAGGCTTTTCATTCAAAGCCAAGAAGGATGTGTCGTTCTGTGGGCAAACCTACTATAATCTGTCGAGTAATGACCAGTCTATCGAGATTCGATCTCCCGGTGGAGATACCTATCCACCGAACGTAATATGCCGTTGGACTGTAGAATCACAATCGCACCGAACGATAGAACTCGAGTTTACGAAATTCGATCTTCAAGAAATGGGAGATTTTGAATGTTCAAATGATGTACTAGAAATAACCGATTCATCACAGAAGAAATATGTTGGCGAAGGACTGGGCACAGATTTAATATACAGTGGGCACAATAATAATTCGCGTTATGTATCATTTCATATGGGGATGCGAAACCCTATTTATCATACACAGTATTGCGGTTCGGGCATCCCAATGAATTATTTTTCATATGATCAGCAAATTATAATTAAATTCCAAACGGATTCGAACATCGAAAAAAGCGGATTCGCTTTGCGAGCTCGCCTAGCGCATAGCTGCGAACGCAATTATACATCGACGCAAGGTCGCATTAAACATGAAGGCATGGATACGTGCACTTTCTGGATTATAGCTCCGGAAAATTACACACTGTCACTTTTTTTTATACAGATGTATTATCCAGAGACCGATTGCACCAAAAATGGAATAAGAATGTACGAAAATGGCCCTGCCGGTAAGCAAGTTTTGAACCAATGTGGTTATAACGTACCAAGTCCTTTATTTTTGACCACAAATAAAGTATTTGTTGAGACAAAGGCATCAAATATGGCAGGCGATTATTGGGGAAATTCCATTGCGTATGACATTTACTATTTGGCGCAAACGCTAGACCAAGGTCCCGGATGTGGGGGTGATATTTATAATTATGGTGGAACGTTTGCAAGTCCTGGGTATCCAGCAAATGATCGAAATAGTTCTGATTGTCGTTGGAATATTGTCGTTCCCATCCATAAAGTAACACTGCGATTTTCTGAGTTCGATATGGGAACACCGTCTACATGTAGTACCAATTTTGTCGAAATAATTGAGACAGATAGTGAAGGAAAGGAGACAGTGGCAAGATCTTATTGTGGCGGTGATACACCTGCTATTTATCGCGGACAAAGTAACAAATTATCAGTCCGATTACGAAAAACGGCAAACTTCGCGGGAACAGGATTTGAAGTACAATTTTTGGCAGCAGCTGAAAGTAAGATTAATTTTGCGACTCAAACATATCGAATTTAATATTTAATATTTTTTTAATATTTCAGATGCTGATGTAAATAATTGGTAGAGATAAACTAGAATTAAAAAATTCTTGAATAAAAAGGCACGTAATTATATAAATCATAAACTGATTGTTTTATTTAAAACTAGAAAACGACTATTCTGTGACAACGCAATACTGAGAAATGCTATTCCGAGAAAACGGTAGTTTAGAGAAACAGTTGCGAGAAAACGTCTATTCTAAGAAAAGGAAAGAAATTACATTATATTGAGACTAGGGAAAATACAAAAAACGCTACCAGTGGAAAAAAATGAAGCTTGCTTCAGATGCACCCGAGACACTTTTTCCATTTTTAAATTGATAATTTTAATATTAATTGTAGATACATTTATAGTTTTTATATTTTAATGTAATATGCAAATAATATTAAACTTTCCAAGATCAGTTTTCATAAATAATTCATAGAAAAAGCCGCGTAAACTCTTTTTCGTAGTAATAAATTTTTCCGCGGGAGCACAGAGGTACAAGTCTCAATAGGCTGCATCGGGTAAAAGTCAATTTTAAGTAATTTTTTCGGTAAATTCATTTATTTTTCAAAAACTCTATGGCAAACTGATCGAAAAATCTGTTCTAAAATCGATTTTTACCGTAGTAATTGATTTACCCGGCTATTGGCCCGCAGTCATACAAAATAAATTCCGAAAAAAGACTACTCTAGAAAATGTAATTTTGAGAAATACCATTCAGTGAAAACAACAATACAGACAAAGTAAACCATTTACCATAAAGTTTTTGAAAAAAAAAATGATTTACCGAAAAATTTACTTAAAATTGACTTTTACCCGACTATTGGTACGCAACCTATGAATCGTTTTTCCGAGGCTGCGTTAAAATCAATTTTAAGTAGATTTTTCGGTAAATTCAATTATTTTTCAAAAACTCTATGGCAAACTGATCGAAAAATCTATTCTAAAATCGATTTTTACCGTAGTAATTGATTTACCCGACTATTTCTACACAGCCAATTGTTCTTTCTTTGAATAGATTTTTCTCAGAATTGTTGTTTCCTCGGAATTAGCTTTTTCTGAAGAGCCGTGAAACCGTTAGGAGTGATTTCAGGTAACTCGAAAGATTGATTTACCAAAGCTTGAATATAACAATAAGCCTGTGTGCCAAACTTAAGGTAAAAGTAAATTTTAAGTAAATTTTTCGGTAAATTCAATTATTTTTCAAAAACTTTATGGCAAACTGATCGTAGCCGCCCCGGTGGCAAAGTGGTTAGCATGCTTGCACCAGCGACTGGAGGTCCAGGGGTTCGATTCCCGGTGGTGACAAGGAAAAAATTTCACGGCTGGTTTAGGATCAAAGGCTGCGGGCCAATAGTCGAGCCATATACGAGAAATTGCTCATACTTTCCATAGCTCTAATTGCACAATTTATTGTTGAAAAAGCGAAATACGTAAATAATCATAATAATAAAGTAATTTTATTAAAAATACAATTTCAAAACTACAATTCAGTTTGTCCAGTTGTTAAAACTTGTCTTACATTTACATTTATTCTAAAATCTGATATATAATTCTCGTACGTATTCCAAAGTTGCTCATTTTGAAGGCGACTTATTAAATTCTGATCTATTATGTCACTCGACTCAAAACTTTCACCATCCAAATTTAACCAAGGCTTCTCGTCGGTTCTAAATATTCTAGGTACAGCATGATAGCAAACCCGACTCTCTCTAGACATAATCACAATATCACCACTTGTTAGTAATAACGGCGTTGTTAAATCGTCCTTTGTTTTTCCACCTATCAAAAAAATGGCCGATTGTCCAAAACTAAAAGAAAATAATGGAGCTTGCAAATCTACTTCTGAATGATCCGTATGGCCTGCTAGCGTCGACCCGAGCGGATAGTAATTTATAATAGCCGCTTGGGATTTAAAATCGTCATACATAAAAATATTAGCCAAATATTCGCATAATTTGCCTAAATCAGGAGGAAACACATTTTTCAACCCTTCATCGTATATTTTGTCATCCCAATTATAATGATAGCCGAGGGTTACCCATCTCATAGATTTCATAATTTTTTCTCGATCAATTTTATCACCACACGATTGTAATGCACCCCACCAGTCATGTTTCACCGAATTCGAAAATTGTCGTAACGGCAACAGATTTGATTTGTTAGGGAATTTTGAATAGTCTTCAACACATTTTGCGATCCAATATTTTTGACCTAGAGCAGTAAATGGATTTTTTATATAAATTAATCCGGGATGATTTTTTAATTCGTATATTTTCCATTGCGCAGCATTTTGTAGACCAAAATAATTCAACTCTGCGTTATTTAAACGTACGTTCGATACTTGCGTCGCATGCTGTACGCCACATAATACGAATAAAACATTTATGAAGTTCTAAACTTTTTTTTATCTAGTGTTTAATATTTAATTACCTTATTAATTTGCCAATTACTATTAAAATCTAGGACATTTGTAAAGTCGGGTACCGAATTTTTAGATTTATAATATTTAAATAATTCACTAAACATTTTAAATAAAAACTTTCAGGTACTTTGAATTTACATTTTATTTTGAGGTTATATGATTGACATTTATGACAGCTATGAATGAATATGGCTCTATGCTTGGATACTGCCTAGTGCCTACCTAGCCTAGTTGAGCTGACATATAAAAGGCGATTTCGCGTTTTTCTAAAATATTATTAACTGTACAAAGTAAATACAACTAATTTTAATAAATTACTTATTTCAAGGGTTTGAATACATTTACAATTAAATATCCATAGAATTTTTGGAAATAGATTTACTGAAGACTCGAGGAAGCTGCGTATTTAAACTTGCAACATGAACGTTGAACACGAATCAGTGAGTGATGTTAAGGATATTGATTATGAGTCAAATATTGGTAAGGGTACGCACCGTAAAATCTATTGTCTATCATAATAACATGAATATTAATAAAACAATTTACATTTAGACGATATGCTTATCGATTTGGTGGAACAACATCCATTGCTCTATAATACCAGCGATCCAGATTATAAATGTATCGCTAAACGGTTAGTTTATTGGAAACGAATTGCCTCAAAATTGGGAATTCCTGGTAAGTAAATATATCTGTTTATTTAAAAAGGAGCAGATTTTCGTTACAAGTTCTTCAACTTCCAATGCATTCCCTGCTGACGACCAATTTTCTATATACATAGTCCCTAAATATTTGGTCATGTCCGATAAAGATTTTCTAAAATTTTGTCCGTTTGCGGCAATATTCTTGTTTACCATATTATTATCTTAGCTGTCCTGTAATGTTTCAGAACCGAATTCGTGGCCATGTGCTCTTCGTTAAAGTGCCTACTTTTGAAAATCCGTATACTAGCGGACCATTGGAGTGGTCTGGGGATCTGATTTACTAGTCTCCAAGCTCATCAGATCTGGCAAAACGTTTCAGTTCCCGATAATTTCAAAATGGTCTGTTTTACTGTCTAGGTTTTTCTGTTGAGAACGAAGCCAATTGATCAGATCTTGAACCGCCAATCCGTGGATTCGATTGTATCATCACTATTATAAAAGTTGCATCAATCGCTAATTCGGAACGAATATTCAAAATTTCTCATCGTTAAATAAATAATATTTGATTTTTTACAGCTAAAACATGCCAAATAAAATGGAAAAACATCCGATATAATTATTTTAAAGCACGAAAAGATAATCTTGATCTCAACCAGGCGTTCCGGCATAAACGGTACACTAGGCGCCTCGAATTTTTAGATAGCATCCCGTTAATTCCAAAAAAACCTAAAGTGTAAGTTGAATTTTGTCAAAATAATTTCTTTTATTAAAATGACATAGGACTGTTATTCCGTTTTTTTAGTAAAAAACTCAAAATAGATTTTGTGGACGCAGCACAAGCTCAATCCCCTAAATTGAACGAATTAAATTTTCAGGATTACTATAAAATGAATGTTGAAAAAACAATTGAAGACCCGTCATTCGAGCACTCCTACTACAGCAGTAACAAGATAGAAGAAGATGAAATAATGGCGCCGAATCAAATAGAAACGGGAGAAGTGGAGGCGAGGGAAGTGGAAAATAGCACTCACTCAAATCGAAGCATACATAATCAAATCCAATCTAGTTTAAGTTCAATCGAAATGTATTGTTTATCTTTGGCCGAACCGCTTGGCTACATGGAAATTACAGAACGGGAACGAGTTAAGTTCGAAATCGCTCGAATATTCAAAGACGCTCGGTATATTAAATAAATGTTTTTATTTCAAATTTAAGAAAAGTAACATGTGTAGTTTTATTCGACTGATAGACAGATTTCGTCAGGTTGCAGGTAATGTATTTTTGTATGGGTTTTTAATCGATTTAATGATGTAAACCGTTCGGAGCATAAATCACACACGAATGGGGCTTCACCTGTATGAACACGAATATGAGATACAAGAGATCCTCGTTTAGCAAATGCCTTCCCACATTCATTGCAGGTATATTCCTTAATACCGGTATGGACGTGTAAATGTTGAGCGAGCAGAAGACGCGATCGAAATCTTCGCTCACAGTGTTCACATGAAAAAGGTCGAATATCCCAGTGTTTGCGTTGATGTGATCGCAAGGCATACGCAGAATTAAAACAGTTCCCGCACGTATCACATAGATGCACAGATGGTGTATTTTTATGAGTATCGATATGTTCATATAAATTTTTCCGATTTGTAAACTGTTTCTCACACACTTTGCACTTATAAATGCTGCCGAATTCTTCGACACTTTCTCCATGAAATGAGGATTTGTGGTTTTCTAGATTAAAACGATTCGAATACGATTTGCCACATTCATCACAGACGAATGTGTATTTAGTTCGGTGAGTCAGGGTGTGCTGGTACAGAGATTTTTTATTGTCGCACACTTTTTTACAAACCTCACAAGTGAGATGAAACGTTTTACACTTTTGGTTGCTAATCATGTGGTCTTTCAGTAGCTCGAATGTTGTGAATTTTTCTTTACATGTCATACAGACGTATGCGGCCGGTATGTCCATATTAACCACAGTAATATTTTTGGATCGAGGTGTTTTTTTAGATTTTGTGGCGGGTTTTGTTGTATCTGTAGTTTTTTCAGGTGTTTTAATAGTTTCAGTATCCAGCGACGAATGCAGATTTGAATCACAGTTCAACATCTCTTGACCTTCAGCTAAATCAACGTACTCATCGGTGTCATCTACCATCGAAACATCTTCGAGTACTTCGAGATTGCAATATTCTGATTCGGACAGTGATTTATTCGATACTTTCGATATTGTAATGTTTTTATTGCTCAGCCGATCAATTAGCTCAGAGACTTCAAGTCTGCGCAGATGCTCAACTTCGGTTTGTTCGGCTGATTTAATTTTTGTAATTTTTAAATTTGGCAATTTATAAATCTTCTCGCGCACCTTATCTATCATTTCAAGATCATTTTCTGCTGGTTTCTCACCTCCATTCTCCTCATAGAAAGAAGCGAACCTCAATTCTGCATCAACAATACATTGGTAGAATTCAGTGGTCAGCTTTAATTTTTCCTCACACACAACACAAAACCTCTTATGGAATTGGTTATTAATTTTATTCTGAAATACATTTATAATCGAAATTTAGGTTATTTACTGTAAGGTAATGTGGAATAAATACTTTAATGTGGAAGCATTGAAATACGCGATCAACTAAATCATCATTCACTACAAGATGGTCGTCTTTAATGCCACAAAATCGACATAACTTTTCCATTTATGTTCATAAAAGTGTACAGTATTTTATAATAAACACTTTATTTTAGTTAGCCCCTATTAAATTGTAAATTAACTATTTTTATCGCAAAACCGCAAACTGTTTATGTTTATCTATGAGACGGTTCACGGAATTAGAATCTGTCAAATTTTGTTTTGGGGTGTCCGATGACCAAATATGTTCACATGTATAATGAACGACTTTTAAATAATAATACCACAACCTAACAAATGTGAATAATCCCAGTACGCCAGTGTATATTCCACTGTGTGGAAAAAATTGTTTTAATTCCATACTAAATCCGTACTTCAAAATAGCAAAGACACAAAAATATTGATTTTGGATAAGAAATATTTTCTTTCTCTTTCTATTTCACGTTTTTGTTTTATTTTATAAATTTTTATTTTGTATCTCTCTCTAGTTTCTTGTGATGAGTTGGCGGAGAACAACGCACACAGCTGTGCGTGTAAATTGTTTTATTTTAATTTTTTGTTTTGTTTTTGTCTATAATGTTTTTGATTATTAACAGAAATTTTTGTAAATTATAGTGCTTTATAATAATAATAGTGTAATTATAGTGCTTTATGATACAGATTTATGGTACTTTAGTGATACATCAAAGTTGTACTACAGGTAATAAAAATCTATTTTAATATGGCGTCGCCATATACTTATATAATGTAAATATATTTGAGACGACGTAAAATGCTGATGAAATTTTCTGCCGCTTAATAATTTATAATAAATTAATTAAATATTTAATGTAGTGGTTTAAATAAAATATAGTTTTTTTAAAATAAATAACAATCTAAAGATTATTGTTATTTATTTTAAAAAAATTAACGTTTTTCAGACCTGCACCCATGCAAAGTCCATATATCGTGATAGTCCAGTATTCATGCAAAGGTACTGTTACAACCACATAAAAGTCATCTATGTAGTGGTGTGTTATAAAATGAATCAGTGAATTTGTATGTATATCCGGCGGTCTCACGTGGATGCAAAATAAACTTCCATACAATTGCTATGAAATTTTTACTTTGTTTTTTCGAACTTCGATTTTTTTTCGAATAATATAGATAAGCCCAAAATGCACACCAGGGGTGGGATGTGGTAACATCACTTTTTTCGATATACTATCGAAATTTACATCTCTTTCATCACAAATTAAATTTATCATTTTTACATTTTTCAATTACGTTGCTTCGATTGCTATCTAGGTAGAGATAAAGAATAAAGTATTATGTCGTTCTACTCTTATTGTAACACCTACTTATTTTAAGAGTGATACTTTATCGAAAAACAAAAAAGAGATAAATAAACAATTTATTCTAGTAATGTGGGATCGCGATATAGAAAGCAAAATTGAAAAGTGAAACGACAAGCAATTTTATTTTAGGAAAAAGAGATATAATTTTCGATAACTATCGAAAAAAGTGATGTTACAACATCCCACCCCAGAATTTTTTCTTCTTTCGTTTCGTTTCAACGTTTATTTTATACAAATCACACAAAACTTTGTTTTATAATCGTACACACGAAAATAAAAGCAAATTGGAAGACACATGCGGACACATGCGAAAAATGAACGACATTTTTTTTATTACAACTTTGAAACGGATAGTTAACCCCAAATTTATTTTATTGTTTTATCACTACACAACACACTTGAAAAATTAAAAAACGCATTCGAAAATAAATTGGATTTTTTATTTTATATTTAAACACAAAATTTTTGTTTATTGTTTTGTTATTGCTCTCTCGAAAATAAAATTTAAACTAAAATGTACAAGTCGAAAATGGCCTTGAAATATTTTTTTATTTAATTTATGTTTGTGTTCGTGTGGTTGCACCGAAAATTTGTTTAAGTCGCATTTAAAACACATATCATAGATAAACGGGGAAAGAAACGAAGAAAAATACGGTTTCTGTGATACCCCATGTGGCATCAGCTAATAGCATTTGTATGAAAGTGTTTTTCGTCTTTACATTATTTGGGCGTACAAACCGTATTTTTTATTCTCCTTCTACTTGGCCATATACATATATCCCTTGTCCCCTCTCCATCACAATTATGTGGGTGAAAATCGTGTACGAAAGCGAATCATCTATTTTGAACCAACATACACATTTGTGCATACCATTTAACTAGTTTTTGTCTGAAAATAACACTATATGTAACTATAATAATAATAAAATAATTAATATGTCATCAAAAATAATTAATATTGTTACGGTGACACCTAGAATAGAATAGAATAAGTTAATTTCATTAATTGTTCAGTTACATTTATAATTTATACTCAACATTTAGGCGTATTTCTATACTAACATATTTGCTGCGCATTTAGGATTATTCTAGAAACAAATATTTTGGTATATAAGGGCGCGCGTAGACGTGGAATGCTGAGTATTATTTTAAACGTGATACAGTGAAGGTTAAATAGAAAGATTATTAAAGTGATTATTAAAGTGATTATTAAAGCGATTATTAAAGTGATAATTAAAAAGTGTGTTATAATTATAATAATTAATTGTGAAAATTGTGTTGTATAATAAATTGTGTTGTGTAAATAAAATTGTGTGAGTTAAAATTGAAGCAGTGTATTTATTCACAATCCAGTGATTCGAACCTTGATTGACAAGGCAAAATCGTAACAATTGGTGACAGCGGTGGGATTGTGAATAATAAGGAAAATGATTCTCTACGAATTAAAGCTTGCGCAATTAAAGGAGCAACTGAAGCAGCGAGGTTTGGCTAGTGAAGGCACAAAAGCTAGTTTGGTGGAGCGACTACGTCAGGCCATGGAGAAGGACGGTTTAAATCCAGATGTGTATGATTTCGAGGAGGACAACACGGATGAGATCAGTGTGGACAAGAAAGAAAAGGAAGAACAAACGATGGTCGGAACAACACAAAACCCATCCGGAAGTTTCGATTTATCGCAGTTGATGGCTGCTATGAATCAAATGATGGGACAACAGTTGGAGCTACAAGGGGCGGACATTAAACATCAAATGAAACAGCAGATGTTACAAGTGGAGCAACAAGGGGCCGACATTAAACAATCGAACCAAGAAATTAAACAGAAGATTGTACAGATGGAGCAACAAGGAGCGGACATTAAAAACCAAATAGAAGTTGGTCAAAAGAAAATGGACGAGAAGTTTCTGGAGTTATCTTCTACACTACACGGTAAAGTGGAAAAACTGCAAACAGAAGTATACGCAGAAATTCAAAATGTTAAAGGGACGGTTCAACAAAAATTTGAATCGGTTAAACAAGATTTTCAAACGGAAGTTAAACGTCTCGAGAAGGAGCTCCAAGATGTCAAGTCAAATGGAACAACAGGTCAAGTGATCCAGACAGTTAACGCAGTTAAGATAAAACCACCAACATTTGATGGAACAACTTCCTTCAGTATTTTTAAGTTCCAATTCGAAACTGCGATTAAGCAAAATCAGTGGACTGAAGAACAATGTGTTGCAGCATTAATTGTGGCTCTTAAAGGCGAAGCGGCAGAAACATTACAAATCATTCCCGAGCAGGAACGGAACGTTTACATGGGAATTATGAAGGCGTTAGATCGAAAATACGGAAGTGACCACAAACGAGAAATCTATCGCATGGAATTGAAGAGTCGATACCAAAGAGCAGGAGAATCGCTACAGGAATTTTCATCGGCAATTGAGCGGCTCGCGCATTTAGTACATTCAAATATGTCGGCCGAATACATGGAGCGAATTAAAATGGATGCATTCATTGACGGTATTCGAGATCCTGAGACGCGCAGAGCGGTGATGTTGTCACCTAAGGCAACTTTCACGGAAACCATCGCTTGTGCGTTAACAAACGAAACTGCGCAAACCATCATCAAACCAGCAATGAAAATTCGTCGAGTGGAGATTGATTCCAGAAATGACACCGCACGGGCTACGCCAAGATTCAGAGATGGAAGTGGCAGGATTAAATGCTGGGTATGTGATAGAATGGGTCACATCTCACGGGACTGTTGGGAGATTAAGAAGAAACGAGCAAGGTCGCCATCTCCTATGAAGCGTAGACCAAACGAAGAGCAGATAGAATCCAGAAAGGAGCGTCAGACGACAGCGGAGTCGTTAAACTAAAAAGAGTCAGCTTGAAGGGGCAGAAGCTGGCTCCCACAACCGATTGCCCCACAACCTCCATCCATGTTTCTAGAATAGCAAGGAACGGTGACAGCTTAACAATTGAAGCCGATATTGATGGGAAGAAATGCATGATCACGCTGGATACGGGAGCAACACATACGATTGTTCGTGAGGATATTATTGATGGAATTATGGAACCAGCTAATGGCATTAAATTACGAACGGCGACTGGAGAAAATTCAGCAATAAAAGGGAAAAAGGTCGTAAAAATAAGGATTGGACGAAATCACTTTCAACACGAGGTGCTGGTTGCAGATATTGTAGACGAAGTCATCTTGGGAATGGACTTCATGAGAACGAATGGCTTCGTGGTGGATGTTGGACGGGGTGTATTAACCTACGATAATATCGAGTTGCCACTTCACGTTAGCGCCGTTATAGGAGAAACGACCAGGCAAATTATAATGGATCATCGGGAGAAGCTGCCACCGAACTCGGAAACAATAGTATGGGCTAGATTGGAAGGAGGTTCTGGGTCACCCAGGTTGTGGGTTGTGGAAGCCAATGAAGCAGAGAGCGGAGCCAGAGAAATTATGATCGGGAAAGTTTTAGTGAAACCAGACAGCGATAATAGAGTACCAATTAGGACTCTAAATCTCTCGGATAAGACGAAAACCATCAAGAAAGGGACAATAATCGGAAAATGTGAAGAAATATCGGCGATAGTGAAGTGCGAGCAGAAAAATCCGATTAAGACGGCTAACTCGCAAGTGCAGAAAGAGATTATAGATCAACTTATGGAGAAATGGACCGAAGATCTTACCATGGAACAGAAAAGTTTGGCAAAACAATTGCTCGAGCGGTACATGCCAATATTCTGCAGTACATCGGACAATAATGGGAGAACCACAATGGTAAAACATCGAATAGATACAGGAGCAGAAACGCCGATTCGACAACCACCCAGGAGATTACCATTGGCAAAGCAAGGAGAAGTGGATCGAATGGTAAAAGATATGCAAGCAGCAGGGGTAATCGAAACATCAAGCAGTCCATGGAGTTCACCAGTGGTGTTAGTCGAGAAAAAGGATGGTAGCATGAGATTCTGCGTGGATTATCGAAAATTAAATGCTGTGACGAAAAAGGATAGTTACCCATTGCCAAGGATCGACGACACGTTAGACACATTATCGGGTGCTAGAATATTTTCGACATTAGATCTGCAAAGCGGCTATTGGCAAGTGGAAGTCCAGGAAGAAGATCGCGAGAAAACGGCATTCAGTGTGGGTAACGGATTATGGCAATTTAACGTTATGCCATTCGGATTATGTAACGCCCCAGCGACTTTTGAACGGCTAATGGAGCGCGTGCTAAAGGGATTACATTGGAAGACGTGCCTCGTATATTTGGACGACATCATCGTTATGGGCAAGGATTTCGACGAGCATTTAAGGAATTTGTCAGAGGTTTTGGATCGGATACAAGCCGCCGGATTGAAGCTAAGCCCAAAGAAATGCAAACTATTTAGAACGGAAGTAAAATATTTGGGTCATAAGGTAACAACCAATGGAATCCATACCGATGAAGACAAGATCGCAGCGGTGAAGGAATGGCCACGACCTAAAAACTTACATGAATTACGGAGCTTCCTTGGATTGTGCACCTATTATAGACGATTCGTGCCAGGATTCGCCAGTATTGCAAAGAGTTTACACGAGTTAACCAGGAAGAATAAGGCATTCGAATGGAAGGATGATCAAGAAGAGGCATTCGTGGAACTAAGACGACGATTATGCGAAGCACCAATCCTCGCATACCCTATACCCAACGTTAAATTCATTTTGGACACCGATGCAAGTAATGATGGTATAGGAGGAGTATTATCACAAGCAACAAATGGTGAGGAGCGAGTTATTGCATATTACTCCAAGATGTTATCAAAACCGGAACGGAATTATTGTGTAACACGGAAAGAGTTGTTGGCTATAGTGGAATGTGTTAAGCACTTCCATAAGTACCTCTATGGCCAAAAATTTCTTCTACGGACGGATCATGGAGCTTTGCGCTGGTTGTTACAATTCAAAAATCCAGAGGGACAAGTAGCACGTTGGATCGAACGTTTGCAAAGCTACGATTTCCAAATTGAACATCGGAAGGGAAGTGCACATGGAAACGCTGACGCATTATCAAGAAGGCCATGTCCCGTGGAATGCAAGCATTGTGGGCGTGTGGAGGGTAAGGAAAACATCATCGATATTCGGCTTATGCAAGTGCTACCTGATGAGGAATGGACTGATGAAATGATCAAGAAGGAGCAATTACGGGATGCTGACCTATCATTCATCATGAAACATAAGGAAAAGGAACACCGGCCCACATGGAGTGAGATAGCTGACAAAACTCCCATTGTAAAAGCTTATTGGGCTCAATGGGATAGCCTCCACATAGAAAATGGATGTTTAAAACGAAAGTGGGAAAGCACGGATGGTAAAGTAAAACAATTGTTGGTAGTGGTGCCAAAAGATCGGATAGCGGAAATCATCAAGGAGTATCATGGAGGAGCAAGTGGAGGTCACCTAGGGATTAATAAAACATTAGCCAAAATTCGACAACGTTTCTATTGGTCCGGATGTAGACAGTCAGTAGTAGAATGGTGTCGAAGATGTGACCAATGTGCGGCAGTAAAGGGACCAGCACGAAAAAGCCGTGGAACCATGAAACAATATAATGTCGGGGCACCATTTGAGAGAATTGCAATGGATGTGGCGGGGCCATTTCCGACCACCGAGAGCGGAAATAAATATGTGCTAGTAATAATGGATTATTTCAGTAAATGGCCGGAAGTGTACCCCATACCCAATCAGGAAACAACAACAATAGCTGATGCCGTGGTCAACAATTGGATTAGCAGATTTGGTGTACCTATGGAAATTCACACGGATCAAGGAAGGAATTTCGAATCGGTGATATTTCAGGAGATATGTCAAATGCTGGGAATCAATAAAACAAGAACGACGCCTTTACACCCACAGTCGGACGGTATGGTGGAAAGATTCAATGGCACATTGGAGGAATATCTAGCAAAGGTTGTGGAAAGGAACCAACGCAACTGGGATCGACATATACCGATGTTCCTGATGGCCTACCGATCAGCGGTACATGACACAACGGGAGTGACACCAGCTAAAACCATATTTGGGAACAATCTGCGATTACCCGGAGATTTAAAGTTTGGGGCTGTTCCATCAGCAGCTCTATGCGGACAGGATTACGTCGACCGGATGAAAGAGGAACTTAATGAAATACATCAATTTGTACGGGAGAAAATTCGGATATCAAGTGATCGAATGAAAGCTCGATATGACATACGAGCAAATAATCAAGGCTTCGAGGAAGGGCAATTGGTATGGCTTCACAACCCGCAACGGCACAAGGGATTATCACCGAAGTTGCAACCCACATGGGAAGGACCTTACACTGTCATTAAAAGATTGAACGACGTGGTTTATCGCATACAGAAAGGACGGAAAGGTAAACCAAAGGTGGTGCATTTAGAGCGTTTGGCGCTCTACAGAGGAGGTGATCTGGATCCTGTTCGGGACGAACAGGCTTAGGTGGGGGGTAGTGTTACGGTGACACCTAGAATAGAATAGAATAAGTTAATTTCATTAATTGTTCAGTTACATTTATAATTTATACTCAACATTTAGGCGTATTTCTATACTAACATATTTGCTGCGCATTTAGGATTATTCTAGAAACAAATATTTTGGTATATAAGGGCGCGCGTAGACGTGGAATGCTGAGTATTATTTTAAACGTGATACAGTGAAGGTTAAATAGAAAGATTATTAAAGTGATTATTAAAGTGATTATTAAAGCGATTATTAAAGTGATAATTAAAAAGTGTGTTATAATTATAATAATTAATTGTGAAAATTGTGTTGTATAATAAATTGTGTTGTGTAAATAAAATTGTGTGAGTTAAAATTGAAGCAGTGTATTTATTCACAACCCAGTGATTCGAACCTTGATTGACAAGGCAAAATCGTAACAATATGTTATATGTTATCAAATTATAATGCTTTTTTTTTGTAACATTATTTACATACACATTTGTGCGTGGGGGGACTTATATTATGATAAAATAAAAATTCTGACCGGAAAAGCGATAAAATTTATATTGTTACGGTGACACCTAGAATAGAATAGAATAAGCTAATTTCATTAATTATTCAATTGCATTTATAATTTATACTCAACATTTAGGCGTATTTTTATACTAACATATTTGCTGCGCATTTAGGATTATTCTAGAAACACATATTTTGGTATATAAAGGCGCGCGTTGACGTGTATTGCTGAGTATTATTTTAAACGTGATACAGTGAAGGTTAAATAGAAAGATTATTAAAGTGATTATTAAAGCGATTATTAAAGTGATAATTAAAAAGTGTGTTATAAGTGTAATAATTAATTGTGAATTTCGTGTTGTATAATAAATTGTGTTGTGTAAATAAATTGTGTGAGTTAAAATTTGAAGCAGTGTATTTATTCACAATCCAGTGATTCGAACCTTGATTGACAAGGCAAAAACGTAACAATTGGTGACAGCGGTGGGATTGTGAATAATAAGGAAAATGATTCTCTACGGATTAAAGCTTGCGCAATTAAAGGAGCAATTGACACGGCGAGGTTTGGCCAGTGAAGGCACAAAAGCTAGTTTGGTGGAGCGACTACGTGAGGCCATGGAGAAGGAAGGTTTAGATCCAGACGTGTTTGATTTCGAGGAGGAAAAAACGGATGAGATCAGTATGGATAAGAAACAAAAGGACGTACAAACGGTGGTCGAAACAACGCAAAACCCATCTGGGAGTTTCGATTTTTCGCAGTTGATGGCTGCTATGAATATGATGGGACAACAGTTGAAGCAACAAGGGGCGGACATTAAACAATCGAACCAGGATATGAAACAACAGATGTTACAAGTGGAGCAACAAGGAGCGGACATTAAACATCAAATGAAACAGCAGATGGAGCAACAAGGAGCGGCCATTAAACAATCGAACCAGGAAATGAAACAGCAGATGGAGCAACAAGGGGCGGACATTAAAAACCAAATCGAAGTTGGCCAAAAGAAAATAGACAAGAGGTTTCTGGAGTTATCTTCTACACTACACGGTAAAGTGGAAAAACTGCAAACGGAAGTACACGCAGAAATTCAAAATGTTAAACAAGATCTACAAACGGAAGTTAAACGTCTCGAGAAGGAGCTCCAAGATGTCAAGTCAAATGGAACAACAGGTCAAGTGATCCAGACAGTTAACGCAGTTAAGATAAAACCACCAACATTTGATGGAACAACATCCTTCAGTATTTTTAAGTTCCAATTCGAAACTGCGATTAAGCAAAATCAGTGGACTGAAGAACAATGTGTTGCAGCATTAATTGTGGCTCTTAAAGGCGAAGCGGCAGAAACACTACAAATCATTCCCGAGCAGGAACGGAACGTTTACATGGGAATTATGAAGGCGTTAGATCGAAAATACGGAAGTGACCACAAACGAGAAATCTATCGCATGGAATTGAAGGGTCGATACCAAAGAGGAGGAGAATCGCTACAGGAATTTTCATCGGCAATTGAGCGGCTCGCACATTTAGCACATTCAAATATGTCGGACGATTACATGGAGCGAATTAAAATAGATGCATTCATTGACGGTATTCGAGATCCTGAGACGCGCAGAGCGGTGATGTTGTCACCTAAGACAACTTTTACGGAAACCATCGCTTGGGCGTTAACAAACGAAACTGTTCAGGCCATCGTCAAACCAGCAATGGAAATTCGCCGAGTGGAGATTGATTCCAGAATAGACACCGAGCGGGCTACACCAAGGTTCAGATATGGAAGTAGCAGGATTAAATGCTGGGTATGTAATAGAATGGGTCACATCTCACGGGACTGTTGGGAAATTAAGAAGAAACGAGGAAGATCGCCATCTCCTATGAAGCGTACACCAAACGAACAGCAGAGGGAGGCCAGAAAGGAGGGTCAGACGACATTGGAGTCGTTAAAAAGAGACACCTTGAAGGAGCAAAAGCTGACTCCCACAATCGATTGCCCCATAACGTCCATCCAAGTTTCGAGATTAGAAGGAAGCGGTGACAGCTTGACAAAAGAAGCCGATATTGAACATCGGAAGGGAAGGGCACATAAAAATGCCGACGCGTTATCGAGAAGACCATGTCCCGTGGAAAGCAAGAATTGTGGGCATGTGGAGGTCAAGGAAAACATCGTCGATATTCGGCTTATGCAAGTGCTACCTGAAGAGGAATGGACTGATGAAATGATCAAGAAGGAGCAATTACGGGATGCTGATTTGTCATTCATCATGGAACATAAGGAAAAGGAACAGCGGCCCACATGGAGTGAGATAGCTGACAAAACTCCCATTGTAAAAGCATATTGGGCTCAATGGGATAGCCTCCACATAGAAAATGGTTGTTTAAAACGAAAGTGGGAAAGTACGGATGGTAAAGTAAAACAAATGTTGGTAGTGGTGCCAAAAGATCGGATAGCGGAAATCCTCAAGGAGTATCATGGAGGAGCAAGTGGAGGTCACCTAGGGATTAATAAAACATTAACCAAAATTCGTCAACGTTTCTACTGGTCCGGATGTAGACAGTCAGTAGTAGAATGGTGTCGAAGATGTGACCAATGTGCGGCAGTAAAGGGACCAGCACGAAAAAGCCGTGGAACTATGAAACAATATAATGTCGGGGCACCATTTGAGAGAATTGCAATGGACGTGGCGGGGCCATTTCCGACCACCGAGAGCGGAAATAAATATGTGCTAGTAATAATGGATTATTTCAGCAAATGGCCGGAAGTGTACCCTATACCCAATCAGGAGACAACTACAATAGCTGATGCCGTGGTCAACAATTGGATTAGCAGATTTGGTGTACCGATGGAAATTCACACGGATCAAGGAAGGAATTTCGAATCGGTGGTATTTCAGGAGATATGTCAGATGCTTGGAATCAATAAAACAAGGACGACGCCTTTACACCCACAGTCGGACGGTATGGTGGAAAGATTCAATGGCACATTGGAGGAATATCTAGCAAAAGTTGTGGAAAGGAACCAACGTAACTGGGATCGACATATACCGATGTTCCTGATGGCCTACCGATCAGCGGTACATGACACAACAGGAGTGACACCAGCTAAAACCATATTTGGGAACAATCTGCGATTACCGGGAGATTTAAAGTTTGGAGCTGTTCCATCAGCAGCTCTATTCGGACAGGATTACGTCGACCGGATGAAAGAGGAACTCAATGAAATACATCAATTTGTACGGGAGAAAATTCGAATATCAAGTGATCGAATGAAAGCTCGATATGACATACGAGCAAATAATCAAGGCTTCGAGGAAGGGCAATTGGTATGGCTTCACAACCCGCAACGGCAGAAGGGATTATCACCGAAGTTGCAACCCACATGGGAAGGACCTTACACTGTCATTAAAAGATTGAACGACGTGGTTTATCGCATACAGAAAGGACGGAAAGGTAAACCAAAGGTGGTGCATTTAGAACGTTTGGCGCTCTACAGAGGAGGTGATCTGGATCCTGTTCGGGACGAACAGGCTTAGGTGGGGGGTAGTGTTACGGTGACACCTAGAATAGAATAGAATAAGCTAATTTCATTAATTATTCAATTGCATTTATAATTTATACTCAACATTTAGGCGTATTTTTATACTAACATATTTGCTGCGCATTTAGGATTATTCTAGAAACAAATATTTTGGTATATAAAGGCGCGCGTTGACGTGTATTGCTGAGTATTATTTTAAACGTGATACAGTGAAGGTTAAATAGAAAGATTATTAAAGTGATTATTAAAGCGATTATTAAAGTGATAATTAAAAAGTGTGTTATAAGTGTAATAATTAATTGTGAATTTCGTGTTGTATAATAAATTGTGTTGTGTAAATAAATTGTGTGAGTTAAAATTTGAAGCAGTGTATTTATTCACAATCCAGTGATTCGAACCTTGATTGACAAGGCAAAATCGTAACAATATGTTATCAAATTATAATGGTTTTTTCAAAAGCAATCAGATTTAACTAAGATCCGTTAAAATCCGGAAGACATTACAATCTGTCATTTTTTACATACTTATTTGTGCGTGGTAGACTTATGCCCCATTTACATGCAACCAACATTTTTCTTCTGCAAAATGAAAAAGATTTAACATTGATTTATTGCACATGAGAGACAAGAAAAGAAATATATTCCAACAAAATCCTGCAGAAGATTTTTAAGCCACTATACAGCAAAGACCACTATAAAATGTTGCCATAAAAATAAATGTTGCCATAAAATATATTCGATCCGAGTATTTTTATAGCAATATTTTTAAAATTAACACGAATAAAAATTATTTCTTATTTATAAATGTTGAGGATTCATAATAAAAACAGTCGCCATAGATAAAAATGCAAATTTCGCATTTGAATTCATTAAAAATAAATTAATAAGGATCCTATAAAAAAAATTACGCCATTACTATATATGTTTATTTCTTTCTGGCATATTGAATATTTTTATATAGTGGATCCTTCTTATTTACCTGCAAAAATTTACCTGCAAACAATTTTCTACATGTAAATGCCCCATTATTTTGAAGCAAAACATATTTTTGCCTGGCAGGAAAAGGGATATACGGAATGAATGAATGTGTACGTAAACTGTACCGACATGTAACTACATATCACATTTTTCGTGTCGATGCGTGTTTGATAGAAAAAGGGTTTTTTCGAAGTAATATTTAAAGAAAAAAAAACTTCTGAAATACCGTGATTCTATCGAAAACGCATTGAAAAGAAAAATGTGGGCACTGTTCATCCAAAGTACGTTTTGAACGTATTTATAGTATTACATTTTTTCGCCGGGAGGGTATTAAAAACATTTGTCATGTTTGAAAAAATGGACATGTAACCTAAAACATGTCTGTCAAATCAAAACCAAAATAAATGAAAATTTACCAAATTAATAGTAATTTATAAATTAAAATCAAAAAATTTCAAAATGGATCAAGATTTGAACGATTTGGTTAAAGTGGATCAATATCGTCGATGTATTAATCTGCTGCAGAAGCGTTGTGAAATTATACAAAAAGAAAATGAGCGATTAGTGCATAGGTGAGCAGCTTTGCATTTTCATGCCCAAGATAATTTGTTTACAAATCTTTCTACTTTTAGGATGTATATCGTAAAAAATATAACAAAGCGTAGAAATAAAGAAATTTCGATGCTGAAAAACCGTTTAGATTTGTATAATGACAGTTGGAGGACAGCACAACCGGATCCTCTACCCAATTTAGAAAAATTAGATTTTGCAGCATTGCAGCCCGGAAATCAGACTACTGGATCTAATGCAAAAGCGGGAACGGTTCCCAGTGGTAAAAGCGCTGCTCCGAAGAAACAGAAAGGTAAAAAACTAAAAGAGGAGAAGGTGGATGCAAACGGTAAACCAATTAAGAAAAAACGGGCCCGTGCCGAAAAGGAGAAAGACCCTAATGCACCGAAACGTCCAGCAAATCCGTTCTTTCAATTCTGTCAAGATCAACGTTCGAACATTATGGATGAAATGAACAGTGAACTGCAACCCGGAGAGCCTGAACCAACCAAACAAGAATTGACCCGCCAATTGGCTCAACGGTGGCGAATGATGGATAATAACGAGAAGCAAATTTACATTAATATGTACGAAAATTCGAAACAGAAATACAACCAAGACATGCTGCAATATAAAGATAGCTTGGATAAAGAGAAACGAATGTTTCCGATGCAGCCGGGGGGACCAACAATATAATTTAAATTTTCAATAAAATAATTTTTTAAATTAAGTATGTACAATGTACACATGTACAAAACTTATTTTATTATTGCGCTATGTTATCGACCGTACGAGTACTAATTTATCGAAATTTATTTAGCCGGTTCTATCGGTAAAAACTATTTACGGAAAAATATATAAGGCGAGGGAGGCGTTTCTTTGAAATGAAAAAGTTTTGTAAAAATATCTACCTAGTTTTCAAAAACAGTCCGAGTGGAGTCGATCCACAGGCTAACTCTATTGCCAAAACTTTATGCGCAATCAGAGAATTATAAGCTGTGTTGCTTTCAAAAGGTTACAACAACAATTGCATTGTATTCAAACCGATTGTTTTAGAATAGCTGTGTTGCTTTCAAAATATTACAACAACAATTGCATTGTATTCAAGCCGATTGTTTCAGAATGTTAAGAAAAAAATTTTTAGGATTAGGGGAAATAAAATCATTTTATGGTTATGGTGTTTACCGCAAGGTGTTATTTTTTCTATTTTTCTCGAAAAATTTATCTTGTAGAATAATTTAGCATTTGTTATTTGATAGCAAAATACCGAATTTAATTTATTCAATTTCTTAAAATAAAAAAAATAAAATAAATATTAAGAAAATGAACCAACACAGAAAAATTAAAACGCATTAAAAAATTAAATCCAGAAGTTGTTGCTTTCACATTTCTTAGCTAAGCTAAGCGGATTAGCGAAAGCAACACTACTAATGTTAAGAAAAAAAATTTAGGATTAGGGGAAATAAAATCATTTTATGGTTATGGTGTTTACCGCAAGGCGTTTTTTCTATTTTTCTCGAAAAATTTATCTTGTAGAATAATTTAGCATTTGTTATTTGATAGCAAAATACCGAATTTAATTTATTCTATTTCTTAAAATATAAAAAACTACAATAAATATTAAGAAAATGAACCAACACAGAAAAATTAAAACGCATTAAAAAATTAAATCCAAAAGTTGTTGCTTTCACATTTCTTAGCTAAGCTAAGCGGATTAGCGAAAGCAATACTACTATATTCTCGGCGATATTTATTTTGTTGTAACGTCCCTTTTCCAATTATCAAAACCTTCATTTCTAAACAATCGTGGACGATACGTCTACATGATCTGTGGCCATTAGTTGCACACATTTTCATTGCAAAGGCAGCGGTAATCTCCATAACTCTACGATGGAATGGAATTCGGTAAATTGTACATATACCAAAACTCTCCCAATTTTACCGAAACATTTTATCGACCTTTACGGTGATGATATCTACCACTAGATGGATATCCAATCAGCTGTCTCATTTCTCGTCTGTCATCTTACATAATAAAAAGTTTTTTATCGATACTAACAAAAAATTTTCACCGTCACACAGCACCAGAAAAACTAAAATTGTATAATTTCTAAATTAAAACGTTATCACAATTATATAAGAATATTATTAAATAATAAACGAAAAGTAATTTTAAGTTAAAAACCAGTTTTCTAGTTTGTATTCTAAACGAACAATTTGTTGTGTATTGTGTCGAACGTGTACTGTGTCAGGAGAAAACGAAATTTTCGGGGTGTGGAAAATGCAATCGCTTTTGTTAAAATCTAATTTAATTACAAATTTGTATAGGTCAGTGATATTTATATATCGTTTATGTTCATCAATTATATATAATTTAGCGTTTCTCAAACGAGATAAGATACAATGACCAAGGTGACGGTTAAGGACAAATAAGATAATATTTTGTGTATATTGTAATAATTTAGTCTGTTAAATGGATAATGATCGATCGACTCCTGCGTAATAATCCTCAAATTGATTTTTTTTTATCATTTTGGTACTCGCATGAAATCTTGCGCAACATAGTGTGTGCCACATTTTATGTGTATCCGGCGGGATAGTCTTACAGGTTCCTATTGGAATATAAAAATTTCTGATAGGACGAATTTTATGAACCGTGTAGTACACGACACGTCTAAAAATTGGTCGTCAGGTTTTACGCACGCACGTACGATGATTTACGGTTTTAAAAATATTTAAAAACTATAAATAAAAATTAATTTTATTTATTTACTTTGTAATGTATTCCTTACCTTGAAAAGTTCTTATTTCGCAGATTGTTTGTCGTCATGTAGAAAGCTAATAAAAAATTTAATTACAAATGTGTTGTGTAGCTGTTGAATAAGTAAAAGTACATTTCACAGTTGCGATTCAATTAACAGTTAAATTCTATCTAAATACCGCATTACTTTCGCCCACGAAAATATTGGATTAATTGAATTGTCTTACGTAATTGTCTGCAATTCAAAATTTGAATGTATATGCACTATATATTATACATATGTTTACAATTTGATACATTGTTTGCTAAGTTACATAGTAAGATCGTTCAACTTTGAGAGATAAGTATATTAAGGGCCTGCTCTTTGTTGGCAGTGCGAAACTATATTGGTTCTGAAGTTTTTTTTTATTGAATCACCTGGATTAATTTGACTTTATAATTATCTTAGCAAGTATACTGCATTTAGTAAGTAAAATCTAGTTCTAGTCAGTCGAGTCTAGTTAGTTAAAAACCGTCACCGCAAAAAAGAACAAAAATAAATTTCCTAGTCGTGTCGCACTCCAAATGTTGAATATTGACACGTTTAATATCCACACCAAAATAACTACATACTTCCAAACGAACAAAATACGTATGATTGTTTTTAATCGTTTAAGCCCGAGGTGCTATTAAAATTCTCACAGACCGATTCTTTTGAGGTTCCAATTACAACTCAATAGCACTAAGCCACGTACATATCCTATACTATATTTTTTAATTATTGAAGCCATCAAATATTTGCAACCACATTTAATTTCACGTAACCCTCACATGTTTTTTTCGATGTTGCATGCCTGGGTATTGTCTGTAGATGTGGTATGTGTATGCACTGTAATGCATGTACGTTCACTAGGTAGAATGCGTGCATTAAACATCAACATATGTAGCGCGATGAGAAATCTCTTTTAAAAAAGTTAACGTTTGAAAACACTACGTTGTTTAGTACTATTTCGTCACAGCCATCAGTAGTATCACTCTCCGAATTTGTAAGATTGAGAAAAATTGGTCATTGTTATGTGATACTTCAGTAGAGGAGTTAAAACGAGGCCGTTCGCGAGCTATCTAGACGAACATCACAGTGGGCGATCAAATAAACTAGCGGTACTAGATAATCGTCGACTGAAAGAGCGCGGGCCAGCAATTAGTAGGAAATGGTCATTTAAAACACTGCTGTACGCGATATTAACGGTAAAATTGGATAAGAGAAAGCCGTGTTTTCACGATTATTCATAACCGTGGATGAAGTAGTATTAGTATTATACAAAAATCAAAGAGTTAAAGTTCAAATTGATTCCACCCATACTTTCACCAGATTTAGCCCGTCGGATTATTTCCTCTCCGTAATTGAAAAAATGGTAATAAAATATTTGCCAACAATGAATAGGTGAGGTATGCGGTTGATGGTTATTTAGGGTAGCTTGGCTGTTCTAATTACAAAACGGGTATTGAAGCTATGTTTGAGGAATAAAGATATTTATTTCTAAATTCTTTGTAAGTACTCGATCTACTTCTGGGACTTCCCTCGTATATGTGAATTTTTTTAGGCTAATAGTACTACCTATTATACAATAGGATGACTGACTCACTGGTACACCTCTGAATGTTGTGTCTTCGTTTACCATACAAACCTAAAAACACGTGGATAAACATATTGGATTGTTTTTAACTTTTTGCCAATAATATCGTTATGCTTCTATTTTATCATTGCTATGGGCGTAAGCATTTTGGTCATGGCCTAATAGTGTAATGTAGAGTTGGTTTCAATACTAATTTCGTTTTTTTTTTATAAATTATTTACAGACATTCCAACCGTTGTATTGCATCCGTTGTACCGCAGTTAAATTTAGGAGATTTTGGCATAGTAAATGAACCAATTTTAGAGTATCGAAAAGGTTCCAAAGAGCGTAAAGAATTGGAACAAGCATTAAAACGGGCTACCGATGATTGCGTCGATATTCCAATTGTTATTGCGGGAAAGGAATACCGAACTAAAGATGTTCAATATCAGGTTATGCCGCATAATCATTCGGCAAAAATTGCCAAATTCTATTATGCTGACCGAGGTCTAGTGCAAAAAGCAATCGATGCATCAACTGAAATGCAGAAGAAATGGGATCGCAGTCCTTTGCTTGATCGCATTAAAATTTGGCAAAAGGCGGCTGATTTAATGGCTGGCCCATATAGGCAGGAACTAAATGCGGCTACTATGTTGGGACAGTCGAAAACTGTGATCCAAGCAGAAATTGATGCGTCTGCAGAATTAATCGACTTCATTCGAATGAACGCATACTATTTAAAAGAAAATGCAAAATACCAGCCAATCACCGAAAATGCAGCAGTTACGAAAAATTCACAACGATTCCGAGGTATTGATGGATTCATTGCCGCGGTTAGTCCATTTAATTTCACCGCCATCGGTGGAAATTTGGCGTATACCCCTGCTCTAATGGTAATTATAATTAATTTATATAAATACTTTTAGTTGTGTTTGTCTAATTTGTATATGTACACACACAGGGTAATTCTGTTTTATGGAAACCTTCCGATACCGCAGTCTTATCCAACTGGGTAATATACAAAATTATGCGTGAGGCAGGCGTACCAGAAGGAGTTGTTAATTTTATTCCAGCTGATGGTCCTGTATTCGGAGATACAGTTTCTAAATCCCCAAATTTAGCTGGAATTAATTTTACTGGCTCTGTTCCGTAATATTATTTACTCCCATTTTGTAGGCTAAAAATACTAAAATACTTTTTATTTTATTCTCAAAATCTAGAACATTCAATCGACTTTGGCGTCAGGTTGGCGAAAATATCGATAAATACATCAATTTTCCGCGATTAATCGGTGAATGCGGTGGTAAAAATTATCATTTTGTACATTCGTCTGCCGATATCGAAACGGTAGTTACTGGAACTATTCGATCCGCGTTTGAATATTGTGGACAAAAATGTTCAGCGTGTTCACGAATGTACGTACCGGAATCAAAATGGCCTGCAATTAAGGAGGGCTTGATCGAAGCCCAGAAAAAATTGAAATTCGGCGATCCGACAGATTTCTCAGTATTTGCGAGTGCCGTCATTGACGACAAGGCATTCAAGCGAATTACTTCGTATGTGGATCATGCAAAAAATTCGCCAAATTTAAAAATAATTGCGGGTGGTAAGTATGATGGATCGAAAGGTTATTTCGTTTATCCAACCATTGTTGAATCGACTTCACCGACCGATAAAATTATGGTTGAGGAAATTTTTGGACCGGTGCTTTCTGTTTACGTGTACAAGGATAGTGATGTTAGTAAAGCACTAGAATTAGTAGGATCGACGACCGAGTTTGCGCTGACTGGAGCAGTATTTGCACTAGACGAGTAAGTAGATAAAACATTTTGGATTAATGATTCCAAATTTATTTTCTAATTTGAAAATCATGATTGAACCCGGTCAATAAATGTGACGTGAAATATTAAAAAACATAACATATAAACATTTTGGAAAAGGTAAGGTGTATATACATGTTGTGAAATTTAGGAAGGAGTGACCGAGAGTAACTCGAAATTCCAATTTTCATTAATTTATTATAAAAGGTCTCTAGATTTTTAAATGTAAATAAAACAAGTTGTGTGTGAAAAAAATCCACTCAATTTTTTCTTTATTTGAAAGAATATTTTATAGCATTAAGTATGGAATCATTCGGAAAAGGCAGTCTAATCGTTTCCACGTAAATTTGTGTGTGATTTTAATTTAATTTTTAATTTAATTTATACATAGATTATGCGAAAACAATTTTAATAGTATTGAATATAGTATATAAGAGGAAATAATTTAAAAACAAAAAAACGGCGTGGAGGACACGAAGGCGTCCATTTTGGACGCAAGCACATCTAACATAAGAAAATATGGTGGTAAAAGGAAAATACTTAAAGTGAACAACAATGTGACAGAATTTAAAAAAAAAATTAAAAGTAAACATAAAGGATAATAACACAACAAATAATATGGGAAATAAAGACGATAGCGATAGTAGTAATGGAGAAGAATCGGTGTCGGAAGATGACGAATTTTAAAGGATTCGATTACAAAGATTGTCTAAATTCTCTAAGTACCAGCGGCAATAACTGGAACAACAATCGGACGAAAACAGAAATAAATAAAGTGGATAAAATAGATGAAGATACTGTAAAACTAAATAATAACAAAACGCAAAAATCAAAAGAAACAGAGAAGGAAAAATAATTATTAAAAACAAGTGCTACGAATTATAAAAAGGAAGAAACAGATAAATACAAAAACAACCGATACGCACCAAGAGATAAAGGTTCCTACATGATAATAATTGAGAAAAAAGGCATAGAGGATTTGGAAATTGCGGAAAGGCTAAATTCGTTAAATTTTGGAGCCATAATTTACGTTCGCCAATTGGGAAAGCATAGAGTGAAAATTCAAATACGCGGGATGGAAACAGCAAACAAAATTCTCAACAATGTTGACCTACGAAGGCTTTACATGTATAACGCATATATCCCAAACTATATGCTAGAAACAATCGGATATATAAACAAAATCCAAATTAACATCGACCTGGAAAAAATGAAATATAACATAAAGGCTAACGCAAAGGTGATAAAGCTGGAGAGAATAACTAGATGGAACAACCAAGAGAACACAGCAGAACCTACTCAGGCGATCAAGATAACGTTCAGAGCCAATTCCCTACCGACAGAAATAGCAATTTACGAGGTAAGGAGAAAAGTCGCTTATTTTATCCCGAAGCGAAACACTGCAGATGGAAAGAGAGATACAATAACTGCGCAGAAACAACAGAAGCAAGACAATCCCACAAGAGTTCAGTCTGAAGGAGGACGAATTCCCGAGAATACATGGAAAACAAATGGATGAGGTTCACAATGAAATTGAAAAGCTGAGAGAGATAATAAGAGAAACGGAAGAAAAACGCAAAGCAAAAAATAAAGTAATGGAAAATCAAATTATAACACTACGAAACTACATGATTGAAATAAATAAAATCAATTGAAATGCCCAAGCAACTACTCAAGGCTATTTAAAAGCGGATGTAAATGAACTAGGCAACGATCTGATACTAGCAGAAATAATCGACCAATTAATATGCATGGACAAATTAATCGCAAAATATTTCAAAATTGCAAATTATGACGGACATCCTAAACAGGCTAAAAAAACAATGCAACTTAACGTTAGAAGCCTTAAAACAATTAAAGGCAAACTTGAAAAATTACAGACAATTGAAATCATAAATATAACGACATGTTTAAAATACAGTGATATAATGATGAATAATAGAGACGACAATTACGATGACGTAGGATTAATTAGAAATAAAAGTATAAACACAAAAGATAAAAAAAGCAAATATAATCCGATAGAGGCTATAATCGCGATTACAACAGAATAAGTTGACAAAGACTATAAAATAAAAAACATATAGGTACTATATATACCTCCTAACAAACAATAAAAATATAATGGATAAATGGAGAAACCTGGCGATCGTGATAACAATAAATAACAAGAAGATTAAAAAAAGAACAAACAACGAATGGCATGCAAGAGTTCTAGAAGAGACCATACTTAAAGTCAGACAGTATAGAGAAAATACGAATTGAATAATAATAGACAAACCCTGGTTTTACAAAAGGGGGCTACAAGCGAAAAAACAATGACGAGGATGAGAACAAATCATACGTTCGATACCAAATATTTAAAACAAAAAAAAATGGACGACGAAAGGTACGACGTGTGCTCTACAACGGATGACGCGAGGCATGCAATAGAAAAATGCATTAAATAGGAAGAACAAACCAAAAAAACACAAAATAATAGAAGAAAAGACCCCCAATGATACTAAGGATACTAAGGGAAAGATAATTGGAAAAATTATGTTGAAATCAATAATTTCCTAATGGATCGGAAAAGCCAAACTTAAATAATATAATAAAACTAATAGTGTATAATAACACAATCGCACAGGGTATTACAGTGTAACACCGAAAAAAAAAAAATAACAAAAAAAGAATAATAAGTAGGTGGAAACAAAGTTAAGTCTACAAAACAGAACTTTAATCAAAATAACAGTGTCTACGTATAAAAAGAATAAAAAATATATAATTTTCTTTTGGTGATATGGCTAAATCTACCAAGCCAATCAAGGAAAGCAAATAATAAAAACATCGAATATAGCGTCGTTCAAATGCCTGTCACGATTTTGCTTTGGCACGTATCTGTGAGGTCCAATTTTCGAAGAGTTTGTCGTATAAAACAGGCTGAATTTGCTGGATGGCGTTCGTTACGTTGACTTTAAGGGCATCAATTGTTTGAAAATCAGTTCACTGCCGCCACGCGAGATAACTATGCTCTCAGATTGCTCGTGGAGAATGCCCATTGTGGTATACACTTGGGGTACGTAGTGCCGTCCTGTTGGAACCACTTGTCGGTTGCTTATCATCGATCTGTAACGAGAAATTAACTGCCTTAATTAACGGTCTCTTTTCAACAGACCTTGCATTTCGGTGACGTACGGATGTCGGCTGATTATTTATCGAACCGGTTGACTTGGCCTGACGGTTGTTGAGCACTGACTTTGAAAATAAAGTGTGATGATTTGCGCACGTTGTCCAACGCTATAACCTTCCGTGGTGATTTGCCTTACACTATTGAACAATTCACAACAAATTTGACATAGATGTTGCTTTAACAACATGGCTGCTATAACCGAACAAATTTCGAGCGTCTGTATGAAAGACCCTTTATAACGAACATACGAATTTCAGCCTAACTTTAGCAAATGAAGTCCTAGACCAGCCCGAGTAAACTGGATCAAAATATACTTAATTGGGGATCATCACTCAGGATTTGGTCCTAATCCAATTAATTAGACTTGAGCACATCAAGAAAAAATAAGAGTTAAACATCAAATTTATAGGAGAATGTACTGGCTTAGGGTAGAAAATCAGCTCACAGTACACAAACAAATTGCTTCTGTGTAGGCAAATGCTGAAATCAGTATGAACGTATCCAACTTTGGGGTTGTACCAAGAAAAACAATGTGCAAATGATACAATGCTTCTAAAATAAAGTGCCGCGGGGGATTATTAATATCCCATGGTACATTAGGAACGATAACCTTCATAGGGACGAAGTTGGAATACGTCTCCGAGGAAAGCATAAACCGCTAGAGCTGGTCAGTTGTAACTAGAAATAATTGTAAAATGAGTAACGCGTAGGTTATTCATCATCAACCGAGAAACTAATTTAAGATAGATAAAGGATCATTGAATCAGTGTGGCAAACAAAATATCAGCAAACCAGTGTTTTACAGAGCTGTATTTTACATTTCAGACGGTTACCTTTTTATAAAGCGGATAGAGTTTTTATATCGATTTATTTTTTCAGTAATTTAACTTGCTCAAAAAAGATTACTGAATGCAGAATCTATTACCTCTACTGTCGACTTTGGGGTAGACTTCCATATTTGGAAGCTAAGTTGTTTTTTGGAAAAAATTAGTTAAGTTGGCTATAGAAACTATAGAGTTTATCATTGGATTTACAATGAATTGTATTGCCTTAAAAAATTTACATAGAAACTGACCAACCTATTTTTGTACCCCTTAAACTACCTATAAAATATGTTCAATTGTTTGTTCAAATTTTAATTTGATTTTATTTCTAATGATTTTTTAAAGGAAATTTTTGGTGCATGCCCTTGAAGAATTAAAAATGACAGCCGGTAACTTCTACATCAACGATAAATCGACTGGTTCGGTTGTTGGTCAACAACCATTCGGTGGTAGTCGGCATTCTGGTACAAACGATAAAGCCGGTAGTCCATCATATCTACTAAAATGGACAACACCTCAAGCAATCAAGGAAACATTTGTTCCGCTCCGTGATATCGACTATCCATATATGCGAGAATAAATCGCATGTACACGGATTGGCAAATTTTTTTAGTGTATTGTTTTAATTGACTAAGCAAAAGTAATTTTTTTTTATTTTAGTAATATTAGGTTACCATTTTTATTAGTTTATTAATAACTCGTGTTAGAACAAAGCTTAGTTTTTAAATTTACCTATATGAATTTAATTCATATGATACTTAAATATTTATGCTTTATTTTTTATAAGAAGAAAAATTTGCAATTTTTAACTGAAAAACTTAATTAGCATTTAATTTTACATGTATAATATCAATAACAAGGAACTGGGAAATATTATTTTAGAAATGTGTAGTCGAGTGCGTAGAAATTCAGTAGAAATCGCACTCTTCTTAATTAAGGCACACGCAGTGCTCCGAACACTTACATAGTATTATATATATTGTACTTAAGAATACACGAGATTTTAATGTATTGTGATAATTTTATTTAAAAAAAAACAATTTTAAAACACTTATTAAATGTACTTAATAATTTACATTTTAATTAAATATTTTTTTTTTTTTGTTTACTTTACTATTATTTTTATTTGTTATCGTTAGTTACCACTTCGTGTCGTATTTATGTAATGAAGATTTGAATTCACTTGCAGAATTTGCTTGGTACTATTTCTATAAAATAACAAATATATTCGATGACAATATAAAATTAAAAATTATTAAAAAAATTTGGCAATTTAAAATTCAGTATAAAATATTATTCTATAAGTTTAGCGAAATCGACAATAAACACAAATATATGCCAAACTTTGAAATGTTCTTTAAAAATTCACTCAACGGATAAATAAAAATAAAAAACAAATCACTTGGTATTGTTGTTGTTTAATATAAAACTTATATAAATTTATTGTAAATGTTAAATACGAATATATGTAAAATTATTGACAATATAATACATAATATATAAATAACATTCATTAAGTAATTATAAAATTTCACAAATTGTTTGGGATGCATCAACAAAAAATATGTATTTGCATCTTAAATTGTAAAAAATATGATTTTTAAAAATGATATACATAAATTAATAATAAATGTAATAACAAATACTTAATGTTATTCAATAAATAAAAGAATGAAAAATAAAAATAAATTTTTAGCAATAAGACACACAAGTATAAATATAAAATCAATATCATTAAAATAAAAAAAAATAATAATAAAATTAAATAATGAAATCTATATTGAAATGATATTTTATTTTTTCACTGACGCGAATGTGAATCATTATAATGTGAAAAGACAAGAAAGGTGAGAAGCCTAAGATGGAAATCGAAAAAATTCGAAACCAAAAAATAAGATCCCCAGGTTTTAAGAAAAAAAAGGATCTTATCAAGACCAGGGTTCTTATTGCCGAATACGATACGAAAACGAAAGTATAAGATTCCTATTCAATTTTAAATAAGAATCGTACGAATCTGATTCATTTTAAATATGAATCTTGCATTTTCGTTTTCGTATGGTATTCAGGAATAGGACCCCAGACTTTCAGATCAAATATTCAGAACAATGTGTTGTTAAGTTCATCTATCGAAAACATAAAATTTTTCAACATATATCTACGAGAACGTATTTTACTTTAAATACTTCTACTTCGAGCAAGCATTCGAATTTCGACAAGGACTGTGTGCATCTTTATACTACTATTATCTACATAAAAATACGAGATCAAAACCGCTTAAAAATACATTCCTTGTTTAGCCTGACAATTTAATGTTAGTATTCGGGTTAAGCTGTCGCCAACCTAAAAGGTTGCCGAATTAATTATGAGCTGGAAGACATCATGAGTAACACATATTGGTCCGCATATGGTACATATTTGAATTTTAGACAAGCTTTGTTCATACGACGGATAAAAATCTCGGATTTTTCCATCCGAGATTTTTTTTCAATTTTTTTCAACTCTTTTGTATGAAAATAGGCGTGTGTGTATAATTTACGTGATGTAATTGGTTAAAACGATGGGATAGAAAAATCCGAGATTGTTATCCGTCGTATGAACAAAGCTTATAGATGGCAAATGTGTAAGAATCTCAACAATCAGTTTCGAACGGATGAGTTTATTGATTTGAAAAATCAGTCTTCTCATCAGGTCGCGACGACTGATGTTGTATGTTTACATTGGAATATGGTCTATATATATAGAACAATACCATGTAGTTGTACTACTAGCGAATTATTGCGTAGCGTACGAAAAGCGATTCTTCCTCATTTCTACGATTGTGTATTTAATTCGAGAGTGCTGAAAATAGACCAATATACGAAACAATCACAATAACATGGTACATCTTGCAACAGCTAACTGCAACAACAATGATCTCCGCGTCACGGAACTGGCTCTAATGTGTAACTTATCATATCAAGTATGTTCTTTCAACATAAGAAAATCCACAAGGTAACGGGGCGACAGAATGACGAAAATCCAAATTGATCAAGTTACGACGTAAGATTTTATAGAGACATCGACATGGACAGTAATGATATGCTGGTTCCGTTTAATTATAAGTGCAAATTATCATCCACATTTAACAGACAAACAAAGAAAACCGTGCGCTGGAATATCGATGTACTAAAAAATGAAGACTCTCTGCAACGTTACCAATCAGCTAACACATGACATCTAAATCAGCACAATGAAAACTACGAAACTCCAACAAACATCCAGAAATAGCAGCTATAGCTATCCCGTCAGCCATAATTATACCTCAGCAGCAAATACTATCGGAAGAAGACCACCTAGAGTAGAGCACGGAATGATTGGTTCGAAGGTCAGTACACTCACACAGGGTATCTCAGTACCAGGAAAGATGCGGTGAAATACCTCTGGAAAAAGGAAATCTTACTAAGGACTTTCATTCAAGATCCATAGCCATATACACGAGTGGAGAGTTCCGGACATGACTGATGTTCTCTCAGGATGGAAACCTTCTACCAAACTCTACTAAATCGGAATGACGAAGTGATCCTTGTTCGAGCTATTGCCCCACCGGGGGAGGAGGTACTTGTCTCCTATCCGCCCGTAATCATACTAGAGGCCCGATGATATCACTACTTCCGAGAAGTTGTTTTAACTCGCCGATTCCGAGATTTGCCGTGGAGATACACCTGGGTGTTGCTAAAAATTTGGGATTGCTGTTTTGACCTCAAAACCAAGTCTTCTAGAATAACGATCGAGCGGTATGAAACTGACGTTCATATCGCGCAAGGTCTTTGGCCAAGAAGCATGATATAATCTGCATATGCAAGAATTTAGTCTGTATATACAGCGCGAAGTTTTAATGTTGCTTTTCCTAACCACCTAAGCGTCAAATTATATAACATCAACGCGAGCGCATCTACCCGTCAAACACCAGATGTTATTTCAAAAGAGTCCGATGCAGTTCCTTCGGTTACGATTCTACATACAGACCGGTCCATAGGTACTCGCGGTTGATATACTGTCGAATATGCTGACAGTTGATATATATAGTTATATCAGAGACAACCTAAAAGAGATATTTCATCCTATGTAAACGTAAAAATTTAAACTGCGATTTCATTTTCTGTAAATAGCCGCATACAGTCAAAAATATTTTGTATTTTTGCGTATACATATACGCAGTTTAACGAAAAATCACAGATACAACGATGACATTTGAATTATCAGAAATATGTTTTGTTTTCATTTTATAGTTCAAATGAAAAATCTAATTTGATTGTCTGTGGTTATATTATACTCCCAAAAAAAATTCAAAATCGTCCTCATGATGAATCACTGGTCAGTGGTCGATCAGTTGGAACGAAAATGAAACTGAAAGTCGCCAAATGATGTTTTCGACGAGAGGGATGGATCTGGCAAGTACAACGATAGCCAACACTTTGTACGCAGTGTTCAATAGAGCTAAGCCACGATATAGTTTTCACATTTGAGGCGGTCGTCTTCTTTGTGCAGCGGACACATGAGCGAGCCGTTGTTGATGGCTGTATTTCTTGTACTTCTTGCATATGAGATCGTTTTTCTTGGCCGGAGACCTAATGATATCAAGAAAAATTGAATACCACTTATCTTCCAAGACAGGGTTTAAAAGTGAACAGCAACAAAACTAAATGTCTATCAACACCCAGGAGCATCCAAATGATAAATCGTGGATCACGACTATAACTTTGACAACATGGAAGTCGTCAAATATTTCGAGTTAGTTATAACATCAACAAATAATGCCCAGACAAATATTACGAGTTGTCAAGGTTGAGATCAAAATATCTTTCGCAGTCTGTAAAGCTGCTCGCACTTTACAAAGCACTTATATATAAGACTCTACTAACTTTTGGAAGCTAACAATAGCAGAATATTATCTATACCTTTGAAAGGGAAGTCATTACGAATGAATCACGAAAGCAAACCTCTTCTTGGAGGTTATGACACTATCGGATTTATTAAACCCAACCGACTTAGATGGTCTAGCCGCGTGGAGCATTCGATGAGCCGAAATATTTGGAGGACCACTAATGCAGGCGGCAAAAACTCTGCTTGTGATATAAACTTTTTTCTCATTCGCACTGGTCCGATTCCCAGGCAACAACATTTTAATATTTTTCTCAATTTGGGGAAATTCTGGAATACCAGCGAACGCTGTTCCTGTTATGAATTTTATATGTGTAAACTGCGAGAAACGAGAAAAGAATTATCAATTACAATTTGAGCTAGTGTGTCTTGCGCCTTACATCACGCCATCATTTTATAGGTCAACGGGTTTCTAATAAATAGGTTGATTCATGTGTCGTTATCTCAAATCACCTTGAAGAATGCTAATGGAATGAAACGTGCATGCGTATTTTCTTTATTACAAAGCTTCGTCGTACAAAGTTCAAAATATTCCCAACTTCGGAACACATAGAGTAAATTTAGACTGTGTATTGAACCTGATAGTCACAACATTATTATCAAAATAAATTCCATCACATTTGCGCGATAAAACACTCCTCCAAAATTCAATTCAAATTAAAGATCCTGATAATAACCTGATATACCAAACTACATTGATATGAGTTCAGAACAGCTAGCTCCCTGATAATTTTGACACAAAGATTTAATAATCGAAATGAAAACTTTTATATGACCTTCCGTTTCTTAAAATTTCCGAAAGTATATCGCATAATTTATATAAACGATTTGAAGAGCACGTGCCTCGTATACTATACATATATTGTTACTCAATAAAATTGATAAGTATACACACGAGTGTACATTAATTAAATAGTTTTGTTATACGCACTTGTATTTATACATTTGTATACGTACGATTGAATCATTGATCATTAAATGTAAATTTCTACATACCAAAACCTGTCACATAACAGGTTAATTAGAATTACTGAGAATTTGAACTTTCCAATACACGTTTTTATGCTAAGCACTGGAATATCTGCATACTCAATTTTGTTCTCTGTATACGCCGAAATGAATCGCATACTTCAAAACAGCTAAACAACAACAAACCAAGCGAGCGATCACAAAAAATAATATAACAAGCGAAATAATTTTGAAGTCAGTCAAGTAAAGTCAGCCCGACCGAACGAATGGACTTACAAACGTACTAGGAACTATATATTACGTATTCGCGTTGGTGAAAAGAATGTGTAGATGCATCTGGTAATCGATAAATAAAACCAGTTGAACAAGTGTAATACAAAAAAAATATGTGGATCTATTGATCTTTTGGTTGACGTTAACGATTTTTTATACTCCTTATATACGAGTATAATATACAAAGTGCTGTAATCACAATAAAAACAACTTAAATTTAATCAATTTAAATTAGGTGCATCTCAAAACTATGAAAATATTTCGACGAAATTCGGAATCGCTGTCGATTACGGAACCAATACCGGCAAGCCGAAAACATAAAACTGATCCGGGCCGATGGCGCGATTTATTAGCATATTGGATACTAGGGCTGTGTAATAATTATGGATATGTCGTGATGTTGAGTGCGGCGCATGATATTTTAGGAGAATTAGGTTCAGTAAGTTTCATATATGTATTATGGTAGGCATCTACGTGATGTCATGATCTTGTAAAGTATTTACATTGTGTATTTTTGAATTGTCTTCAAAATAGCAATTTATAATCACAGCTTAATCTTTAATCGTTTTCATATATTAATAATAAGTAATTAATTTTAATACCTGATAATAATTTTACGATACTCGTATACGAGTAGCTATATAGAGATAAGCCTGTAAATCACTTATGGACATACGATTTGGGTACAAGTCCACAGTAAATATTTAATCAGTAGTTTCGATACTGTAAACATTTCAAATTTAGAATATTTTTGTTATCATTTTACAATTGTTCCAATAGTTTCGAATATTTGAGTCTACTTTAGCTAGTGATAAGTACGTATAAGTAGTTTTGAGGTTACAACTTAGTTACGAACAGCTATTTAATATGCAACCAGTGAAGCGGCTAAATTAGCATTGACATACAATTTCTGAAATTAAAATCCCCTTAATAAAGAAATACCATACTGTTATATACATACAATAAATTTAAATTGACAAATTATAATATTCATTATTTATAATCAAATGGAAATAGACTTCTAATTATAAGTCTCACTCAATCACACCATTTGATTTACAACGTTACGTATAGCATAATTTTTTAAAGCGCACGTTGCGACCCAATTCGGAATCGATCGTTATTCATTATTACATTAAGTGCGATAACCTTATTTAGAATTATGGTGTACTTATCTACAATAACCAGTAAGTAGCAGGTAATTATTGTGTGCTGTGTCACATTTTATGCGACATTATGATGGTTTAAAGGTACCTACACGATTTACAATAGAATTCCACAGTGCAGCATTTATTGTGGTTGAGAATGGGCCGATCGGACAAACTCCACGAATACATTAACGAAACTAATGATATCTTAAATTGCCATTTTTTGATTCTTAAGAAGGATTTAAATTGTGAAATGGAGAGGAGAGTAAAGATGCGTTTAGAACCGCAATTCTCAAACTATGGTTTGCGATCTCGTATGGGATCGTTTAGTTTCTATTTAGAATCGCATAATAATTCTAAAAATTTACTCATTTTCCATTTTCTATAAAATATCACTCGAAATATTATTTAGGGTTGGGAACTAAATTTACAGTAACGAAAATGATCATACACCCTGATTTTTGAAAAAAATTTACAAAATATGAGGATTATAGAACTTATTTTGCAGTTTTTTATTAGATTAAATTATTTTACAAATTAACAAATTCAAAAATACAAAATAAAAACTCATTTACCGTTAATAATAAAAAAAAAGAAAAAATCAAGAATTTTTTGTAACGAAAATGATCATACACTTATAGTACGATCCTTGATTTTTTTAAATCATTTACATAAATTAAGTTTCATAATTATTTTAATATTGAGTTGGTTCTCCTTTATTTTTTATAACCTCTTATTCTAAACACTGATTATATTATTTAATCTAACTTTCTAATTTTATAAAATACTGAAACTACTGACAAAATACTGTTATTTTGGTTTCTCAAATATTCATTGATTTCAACGTACAAATGTATGTGTCGTAACCAGAGCAACGATTTTTTTAGTTTCGTCTTACTCTAATAAACACTGAACGGTCTAATGATTGACTGTGCAACAGAAAAGTCCCAATTATCCGAGTAACTTTCCCAAGTCGAACATCGCCAATTTTGCTCTACAACGCCCCAACGATTTCGAAGATCAAATGAATTTTCTTTGTTTTTTATTTTTTGTTTGTGTTTGACCAAACTTGAACCTGGTCTGTATTTCATGCTTAACAGTCATTTTCGTTTCCATTTATTTGTACTAGACAATTTATAGTTATGTTCGCCACTTATGTGTTATCATTGTCCGATCCAGGGTCAAGTTCGACTCAAAAGCTTGTTTTATTTTTATTTATTTTATTAGTATTCGGTCATTATGGCCAGAAATGTTGCCTTAGACGTAAAGTGTTCTACGGAAGATGGATTCGAACTATAGTATTGCCATTTGATTAATATAGTTGCGAGTCAATTCTGGACATGAATTCCGGTTCAATGACTAATGACAATGACTAATAATGACTTTGTATTTTTTGTCATTCATTTAGTTTGAATTTTTAAAATATTTATATTTCCGGTCCTTCATTAGCCTGGTTAAAGAAAGAAAACCGATAATTATCTGAAAACTAAGGCTGAAATTACCAATAATTAATGAAATTATTACTCTCAAGGAAATATAATTAATGCGTGTTAATTGGAACCTGACTGTTCGTACAAATAAGAACATTTCTTACTGGTATTACAATACATCACGCGGTCTATAACGGTTTCCTTTAACGCAATTATTTCCTGTTGAAAGGTGGAGGGACTATATTTTAACAGAAGCAGTTGTTATTTAAGCAAAAAATAATTGGAACAAATTAAATTGCATTCGGATTATAACATGTATTTTGGATAAAGTTCTGGACATAGGCCATTTTTTATATAATTTGACCATTTCTTTACTAATTATTTTCATATTTATTTGCAGAAGTGGATTGAGGTTCTGCCATGAATTTTGAATTCAATTCTAAAAATTGGTCTTGTCTAACACAATTCCTGCAAGTTTAGAATAATTTTACATAGAATGCTTTTTCTCTGGTTTAAGTTGTTCAGTGCAATACCCTCACATTCATACATTCTGTCCAAACAGTTATTTGTATGAATAAATTTATTGTCTTTATCATGGAGCTACAATGCTTGTCGCTTAGGTTCATCACTGGAGTGGCATGGGCAGAAAAGTTGACATTGTGGACTATCTCAAAGCCTCTACTAGATGAATGTGTGAAGCGCAATAGTAGTTGAATGTATTCCAAATCAGAAGATGTTTTTCCCCTTGTAATAAGAAAGGTTATTTAGGTTATCGGTATAAATAGCGGAAACAAGAAAAAAAGTATTTTCAAGAAAAATTTAAATGCAAGCGTTCAGCTACGAGAGATAAGGAAGGAAATGGGAATCATCTGTGTGCGGATAGGTGAAATGATCAAGCAATCTTACGCATTGCAAATTTAACTTTTTGGGCTAGAGCAACGGATCAATTGTCGAAAGAGAAAGATAAAACAAAACACGAGAATTGTCGATTAAAATGCAAAACGTTTTGTATGCTAAATATTTATAATCCAATTAAGGTGAGGTAACAGTTTCACTAAATGGCAAAACAATTTGGATTGCACACGCAGTAAAGTATCTTAGGTACGGTGTGGAATAGGTACATCATAGTTTATAAATTTTTTGGTTAGGCCAGAAAATTAGAAAATTATCAGGAACTAAATTGTCATCATATAACGTATTAATGTGAATATAGACGATAAGTTTTGTGATGCATGTGTTTTGGGAATCTACATTTACACTGACGTGTCGGCACTTTTACCGATGATTATTCAGAAACATCGAAAATCTATTGCAAGGTAAGTAAGTACTGAATAAATTCTAGAGGCTCATCAGTATTAAACAACAGAACTTCAAAATTTCGAAACTACGTGCAGACAATTGTGGTGAAACGAATACACATCGAAATGACATAAACGGCATAAGTCGAAAGGAATTCATATGTCTTATACAATACTATTTTGTTATACAGATTCTTGAAAGGCTGTGTAAGAATCGATGGTTTGAATGCAAGTTTTGGGACGTAGCGATTACAAGAACTAATTATTATTATTCAATATGCTATATATACAACCATATTTTATCAGAAAACATTCATATCGTTTATAGGACATTGAGAACCAAAAGCAAACTATTGGCAGGACCGAATTTGCAATTTTGTCGCTTGTAGGCTCCGTCATTTCACCGGTTTAAATTTATAAACAACATTAGAATTACGCCACTCCATTTATGTAAAATAATGGTATAATATACTTTCCAGTTTAAAATATTGATTCGAAAATTTTAAAATTACAATAAAATGTTTTATTTTAGCTTATTTCTTTGCAAATTAATGCATGTTGCAACTGCGTCCTGTTCGAGTTCCTACTAAATTGAGAAAATGCGCGATGCTTGGTACAAACTCTGCAACTCGTAGAATTAATTGTTTTACGACGATTTTTGTGACTAAAGTTGCTGATTTGTTGCAGATAAACCGCCTCAAATGAGGTTTCATAATCATATTTTCATTTTCGGATAATGAGTGATAATTCATTGATCCTAAACCAGCCGTGAAATTTTTATCCTTGTTACCACCGAGAATCGAATCCGGGACCTCCGGGCTGGAGCAAGCATGCTGACCACTTTGCCACCGGTTGAGCCTTTGGCCATTTGAAATATTTTAGAACAATTGATTTTGCTAAATTTTATATGGGAAACAACAACAATTTTATGATTTTTTTGTATTTCGTTAACTTTGTAGTAATCGAACGAATTTATATTGAAACAAACAGAATAAAACCGGTAGAATTATTGCTTGTTGTCCATAAAAAATGTAAGAACCGCCTTAAATTTCCGTGCGGCGTTTATGAGCCCGTTTCTGGTCACAAAACAGATAATGTCAATAGTGCAGATTTGAAAAGCATTGATAACAATGAGCAGGAGGCGTTACGACCAAGTAATCGACCCACACGGCAACCACAAAAGGATAGGCAACATGTCCGCATTCACGAGAATATCCTAGTGTTTTGGCATGTTATTGAGTTTAAGTTTCAGTTACAGGAGTTAAACATAAAATAGCACGTATTCACAGATGAAGTATTAGTTCTGTTTTCCGAACAGGATATATTGTTCGGTGAAAACAGAACTATAAATAATTGAATATGATGTGATTCCAATCTGGTCAGTCTCAACGTCAATGAGTGTTAGACCATATCTTTTCATCAAAAAACTAATCCTGTTGTTCAACAGTAGCAAATAAATTATACCATTCTAAAAAAAGTATCTAGGTCTTTAAGCCTAGAGGTTATTTTCGTTGAAAATATGAGTTTCTCTAATCACATCGAGCAGTGCATAGCTATAGAACTAACTGTATGTTTAGAAATATGATAAAATGTTCGTCAACCTGCAAGAACTACCGCCATACCTCTCTGAATGTAGAACCTATAATCTAACAACCCTGGAAAATAGACGGAAGCTTTCGAAGTCTTCGTTTATTGGAAACATCTTACTAGATGAAATTGATTCAGCAACCTTACTTAAGTCTTTTGGAATAAAAGCACATAGCACGACCTTAACAAATTCCAGTAAAAATCCACACAGGACAAATTATGGTTACAATGGTGAACATGATGTGCACGAGATTTAACCAAATTGACCATTTCTTTGACTTTTGCCTAAGCAAAGACAGTTAAATAGTTGCATGTTTTAAAATCAAATTTTGGAGTCGGCTGCGTAATTAATTTTTAAAAAATATATTTTCACTATATAGTATATTTAATTTTTTGTAATATGTAGAATTTTCTAATAAATAAATAAATAGATATTGCCAACAAGGAAATCGCAATTGGGAAGCAATCCGCTACTATCGTTTTTAGAAGATATTAATTTACAATCAAGTAAGGGAATAGTTTATAATTGGACCAGGTAACTCCATTTAACTACAAGATTGCGTCCACACCAGATACAATTAAATTTAGGGATATTCAACTTTTCCGTTTTGGGCTTTAAACGAATGGTTTTGGCATTTCACCAGATGGGCATAGATTACTTTAGCTAAATGACTGCTGTGGCATAGTTATAAGTTATAACCTTTACAGATAATTTGATTAAAAGAACCAAGTTCTATATAAACGTTACTTGCAGAACATTCCAAACCATTTAGAAAATATTTTCTACTCCATTGAGCGTTCATTATTCTCTCAAAACTTCATTTAGTGTGTCTGAATATTATTGGTCTTTCGTTAATTTTGGTCTCGCTAACAATGCTTCTGACGCGATTTCTGCGAAATTTTTCAAAAACTCTACTCAACTTAGTTTTATTATTTATGAGCCTGGTAAAATCCCAAGTTACTCGAAAGTTTAATAATTTATTTAATTCATAATTAAATATTTCTTCTAAACTTATATTTTACTAAATTTCTAGTATAATGTTCTTAAGTAAATTTGTGTGTATTACTACACTACCGCTGCCCTATTTAATGCGGCCTTTATCATTTTCCGAAATTTTTGTAACGAATGAAAGACTTTATTAATTGTTATAATGTTTCATTCGGTGTTTTAATTACACAGTTCCCATCATGACACATGTTTTAAATTATATTTTTTAATTTATGTTAATTATGTGATTATAAATATTCCATTACCTTTTTTACTTCATATTCTAGGACAATGAAAATAGCAGTGACCATAATGATCCTACTAAACGCGCCTGTAACACAATATCAACTGGAGCTATTCTTTTGGCCGATATTATTCCTTCGGTTGTAATGAAAACAATCGCACCGTTTATACCACTATGGGTCCGGTAAGATGAATTTCAAACTTAAGTAGACGCTTAATTTATTATTGATCTATATTATAAATAGAGGACGTGTCGGAGTTTGTTGCCTGTGTCAAGCGGTAGGTTTTATTCTTGTTGGTGCAGCCGAAACTCAATGGGTTGCAATAATGGGCGTTTGTTTCACTTCAATCTCGGCAGGCTTGGGAGAAGCAACATTTTTAACATACTCATCAAAATATCATAAAAATGTGATATCAACGTGGTCTTCGGGTACGGGAGGCGCTGGTATTACCGGTTCTATGTCATATGCCGTATTCCGTGAAATTGGACTATCACCATCTACCTCTCTGTACATAATGCTTGTGGTACCAATTGCCGAAGCTTTGGCATTTTGGGGCATTTTACGAAATCCAAATAACGTGATACATCGGCTAAATGATAAGGTTGAATCGAATCCAAATGGTATTGATAATATCGCAATCGATACTGAGAAGCATGACGAGATAAAAGAAAATTATGGAATAGTGACTGAACCTGAGGCTAAACCACTTAATGATCCAATAGATGGGTTTGCAGCAAAGTTACGATATATGCCTAAAATGATGATATACATTATACCGCTGCTTACTGTTTACGTATTCGAGTATTTCATAAATCAGGGATTGGTAAGTCGAAAAACGCCATCCGGTTGTAGAAGTTCTTTAACTGTTTCGTTTATGTAGTTTGAATTGGTAAACTTTACTGGAATTTGGTTGGACCATAGTTCACAATACAGGTGGCTTCAAGTCGATTACCAAATTGGAGTGTTTATATCACGATCATCTGTAAATTTAGTACAAATTGACGCGATTTGGATAATGTCGGTATTGCAGTTCGTCAATGTAATTTATTTTACGTTTGAAGTTATTTACTTCTTCACCCCCAGCATATGGATCGTGTTTGCTGTGGTTTTATGGGAAGGTTTATTAGGGGGTGGAGCTTATGTTAATACATTTTATCGCATCTCCAAAGAAGAATTCCCATCAGAAAAGACAAAACAATTTGCACTGTCGATCACAGCAATATCAGATTCATTTGGTATTGCATTAGCCGGAATCGCTGCAATCCCGACACATAACGCAATATGTGCATTAGCAGCACCCCAAAGACTGTGAATTAATTAAATATTATACTTTGTTGTTTTTAGTTTATTTTATTTTAAAAATAAAATGTTTAATATGTATTTTTAATTGACATACACAATAAGAGTTTGATTTGAGAAGATAGTTGAGCCATGAAATATCTAAGTATATAATTCGATAGTTTATCTTATAGAAATAAATAAATTAGAAAATATAATTTTGAACAATTTTGCACTCTTCCTCCCATTTACACTGTTTCGGTTAGAAAACCTTCCATATCCTCAGTTACCAGTGCATCGATATTATAAAATGAGGCATGGAGTGTAATAACAAAACAAGAAGCTCCTATAATTATAAAAATTAGCTAAGATTAGTAATCTTTATCTAGATAGTTAAATGTCGATAAAACATACCAATAACCCAAAACAGAACAGCCCCCGCACCAGCCAAATATAGAACTGGAATTGCAGCACAATTCAGTATAATACACTGTTGATTCGTATTAATCGATCGATTAAATAAAGTAACAGGCACTTGTATTTTTTTAATTCGATAACATCCATAGAATACAGCTCCTAGTACGATTAGGATAAGAGGTGATGTCAGCCTGTTAATAGTATAGATTTATGAACATGAGAGTGAAAGCCTACACGTTTATATTTTTTAAGTAATACTTACAAACAATATATCACCAATCCAAAGAACACACATAAATAATTACTTTGGAAGTAGGCCAAATTACGTACAACACGACTTGTGAGTCGTTGCACGTTACCCACTGTCTTGAAATTTTGTGTTTGTAGGAATTCCGATACAGGTCTGATATTTTGGTATGCCTGGCTCAAAAATGAATTAAATGTAGGAATTTTTGTTGATAAACTGCGGAATAAAGACAATCATAGGAATTTCGAAACAATTCAATGGCGTTATTATAAAATTACTTTGAGAATGAGAATGGTTGTTTAGGTTCATTTTGTGGCACATCCATATCACCAGACACATCAATCTTGACACTCTGACTCATGGCTAAATGATTTATTTATAAAAGCTCTATAATCACAATATTTTAGTTTATATTAGCACTAAATTGTCTCGTTTTAGTTTTTTTAGGAAAGCGGAAAACTATATTCCTGTGTGATGTTATCAATTACTTGTCATAACAATCGTGCTTGAAAATATTATACAAGGTGGTATGGTTTGCTATAAATCCGATGTTGCAAACAAGATAAATTAATTTGATATAAAATCTCCATAGGCGGAAAATTGGCTAATGATAATTACTGATTGTTTGATTAGGATTTGAAGGTAGGTAGGTACCTCTAAAGACTGTAATAACTGCAGCTTCATGAATGCCGAGTTGAAAAAACGAAATCAAGGTTTTTCAGAAAACGTTTCAAACAATTACAGGCAATCCTCCAAAAACACGGACACCCATTTTCTCAAATTACACCGATCAAACAACACGATTTTCGTAATTCTTTTATTTTGGTTTTTGTATACCATTAGAAAAAAATTAAAATGTCAAACCACTGTAAACTTTTGCCATAAAATGTATTCGATCCGAGTATTTTTATAGCAACAATTTTAAAATTAATAAAAAATTTATATTTATAAATGTTAAGGATTCATAATAAAAACAGACGCCATATAGATAAAAATGTAAATTTCGCATTTGAATTAATTAAAACTAAATTAATAATGCTATAAAAAAATTATGGTATTACTATATACATATATTTCTTTCTTTCTCGCACATTAAATATTTTTATATAGCGGATGCTTCTTATTTACCTCCAAAAATTTGCAGAAGAAAAATGTTGGTCGCATGTAAATGGGGTATTAATCGAGTTCTTGAAGGGTTTCCTGTATTCTTTTTTTCGCTCAATTTATAATATTCCGTTATCACGAGTTTGAGTCTCGTGGTGATTATTTGTGTTGTATGTACATACAATGTACATAACATATTCCTTTTAATGAATTTTTTTCGATTTACACAATAGTTAGTTAATACACCAAGGACCTGTCCGAATACTGTAATAATTATTTCTATTGTAATAATTGTGACAGGATTCTGAATGCAACCAAATTATTACGACAGCTTATGCGTACTTATTTTTGACGTAACTGAAATAATTTTTTTATTATTTCATTGTTGTTGTTGCAATGTCAAAAATATTTCAGTATTCGGACAGCAATCGAACTCTAACAAGTTATGGAAGAGAAAATTATTTCAATGTCAAAATTATTATAGAAAATTAAATTATTACAGTATTCGGACACGTCCCAATTTATTTTTAGAGGTTATCTTTTTGAAGATGGCGCCAATAAAAGAAGTTGTACTTACATATTTAAATAAATTAACAATCCGACTGATTATGATTAATTTATTCATTTATTTACAATAATCTGTTTACGGTTGTACTTATGAATTTTATTTAGAAAAAACCAATTGAATACATAATTTATCAGTGAGCTGTGTATTCTACATCTAAAATACTTTTTAATTATTTTTGAATAAACTGCAACCTTCAAAATTACTTAAATCAAAACATTTTTAACGACCGCTGGATGCAGCATACGCCAAAAGTGTATTCAAAGCTTGTTGTGTCTCGAGATATATTCTAGCCTCGTCCATCCAATCTTTTGCAACTTTGCGTGGAGCACCATTCAACAGGTTCATATATTTAAGCGATTGTGCTATATTTCCATGGTCAAGCCAGTATTTAGCCCGATTTAGAATATCGTACGTATCAAACTTATTGAAATCAACAGGTTCATTATTAATCTCTAGCTCTGATATCGCATTACTCTGGTTAAGGATAAAGAATGATTGCAGATAGGATAGTATGTAGACGGGAAGTCTAGCACCATTTTCTGGAACAATGGCGAGACGGCGTGCAATTTGATCGACTTTAAAGAAACGTTCCCGAAGGGCGTCCTCCGGGTATACGCCACGTGTTTCAACTTCTTTTGGAATCGTTTTTAGAACGACATGAACGAGGCGATCACCTTCAGCGGCTGATTCGGTTATAGCTTTAACTTCGTTGGATAGAGGTCGGATGCGCTTATCCCAAGAAACAGTAGGATCACCGTATTTAATAGAATTCCATAGACGAATACAAGCGGTCCATAAGGCCTGCGCTTGTTGAGCACTCTTTTCGGCTTGGGCACGTTCTGGAATTAAATAAAATTGCTTTTTATAAATAGCTCAAATTAAGGACTATATCAAACCTTGTATTTCCAGGTTAATCTCTTAGAAAAGCGTTAAATTCACATATAAATTGTTATATTATTACAAAATACAGCAAAAAAAAAGAATACTTACCGTTAAGCGCTTCATTAACACCTTTTAGTTGCCCAAACATTGTAGCCAATTGCGTTTTGTATTCAGACAATTGGCTTTCACTCTTTTCTTCTAATTCCCGTGCAAAACTGCGTCTCAGTTCATTTTCTTTTAAGTCAAGTGCTTCCTTTAAGTGATCAGAATGCGCCGCCGTATGCCGTTTTAATTGCTTGCGAAGCTCTTGTTCGCATTCAGCACGAATACGTAAAATTTTCTTTTGATTTTCTATTGCCAGTTCACGTTTTCGTAGCTCCACCATATAGTCAACTTGATCCTTCAGTTGTTGGTTTTGGTCATCAGAATTTAATGAATCGATTGCCCGTTTCAATTTTAAATCCCCGTCGGTTTGTATCTTTTGTAGTTCCTTTTGGTAGGCGAGGACGTGTGAATAGGCGTGTAAAATAAATAAATCCAAATCTTCTTTCGATAAGTTCAGTTTCTTTTCGGATAGATTAATTCCAGGAAATATCGATTGAATTTCGTCGACGAAATAGCTTCGCGCATTTTCAACCTTCTTCCAGTAATTTTCACCAATTTGTGTTAGATCTTTCGCGTTAGTTAGATCACGTTTTGATGCCTCTAAATGTTCCGAAACATTCGAGATCGCAGTTTGGACAATTTCAATATCTCTGGCTGTTAAATTATTATTTCCATACAAATTTTCTCTGATGAGTTCTAAAATTAAATTAATCGCATTATATGGGACTACTAATCTAAATAATAAACTTACTTATTCGGTTTCTGGCCTCCTCAGCTGCTTTCTCTGCATTTCTAACTGCTAAATCCCGCGCAGCAGTCTTATTTTTCAAATGTGACCAAGCATTTTGATCTAATTTATCGATGGAATCGTCGACAACCCGTTTTACTTCATCATTGTATGATTTAAGCACCTTAATTGCTTTGTTGTACTCTTGCACGGCAACAGTGGCGGCAATTTCGATTGATTTGACAAGTTCGCCAGAGGAGGCAGTTGTGTTTATCGTATTCGTTGAAGAGAAAGGTTTAGCAGAAGATTTAACTGATTCTTCTTTCACTGGTTTTGCCATTGATGCCGGTTGGATTGGGGCAGGCACTGGGATTGAATTGTCGCTTTTTGGAGTTGAAGACCTTGTGATTGGGGGAATGGAATTTTCAAGCTCTGTGGAATAAAAAATAAAATATGAATGGTTGCTTGTTATTGGTAAAAAAAAAAACTGTAACCAACTTTTGCTTGCTACTGTTTTGATGTCAGACACTTTTGATGTACCACTATCGAAGAGTCCGGTTACAGATTTTGTGATATCATCAAACTGTTTTGTTACCCCAGCAAAAGGATTTTCTTCACCAAGTAACAATTTCAGAGGCTCCTCGACCCCAGGAACTGTTTTTATTAGCATTTTTCGAAAATCATCATCATGTCTGCAATAAATTAGATTTCATTAACACTAATTAAGATTTTCTGGCCATATTAGGCACAGATTTACTTAGCATAAGCAGCGATTCCACCGACTGTAATAAACGGAGCCAGTATAACCAAGTATTTTCCAAATCCGGCTTGGCTGACGGTAGGTGGGACACCACTCATCTCACGATTTGACCATACCAAAACATTTGGTTTCTAAAACGAACAGGTTAAAATTAGCTCTCCGTAATAACAATGAAAAACCGAAATTTGTGTGACGAGATGACATAACCACCAATCGACGAGACGTCAAATTTCCACTCCACTACATGATCAATAATGTACTCACCGTTCTGATACTGTTACACGTTCTATTAAGTGCTAGACGATACATTTTACCAATTTGATAGGGCCACACAAAGAAGTGTCTAACCGGCAGTATTTTATTTTTGATTCTATAGGATCGAATGAAGAAAAAAATCCTTCATCTAATCTTCGACGTTTTCACATGGACTGTCAAATATTTTAAAACTTAAATTTTATTAACCACCCTATTGTATCTTTATAGCAATTCAGTACTTTTTTGTTGAGTCTATAGCAAAAATTTTTATGCATATTGTACCATGCCAGACGAGCATTTTTTGTATTTTGGCATTTTTTTTCTACCAATGTTTTGTTCTGCTCTCTCTTAAATAAAATTTTAACTAAAATGAGTCAAAAATGTCCTTGAAATATTTTTTATTTCATTTATGTTTGAGTTGTGTGGTAGAACAGAAAATTAGTTAAGTCGCAATTAAAACTTGTATCATAGGTAAACGGGAAGAAACGAAGAAAAATGCCGCATTTTTTTTTTACGTGTGGCATGGGCCATTCACTTGCAATTTGCCACGGCCCACGAGTGAATATATCCAATTGTAAATCAGTTTCGCACACAATTTTATGTGTGTTATGTGCGATTAATGTTTTTCTGCTCTCATGTTCATCAGAAAACCTGCTATAAATACAAAATTTGTATGACCCTGCATTTGACATTTCCAGTTGAAGTGCAAAATACTACAAAATGTTCCGAACAGTGATAAATTCCGGTAATTTAACTAATTTAATGTTAACTTAAAACAAATTTGTAGTAATTTTAGATTTCATAGTCAATATGTTAAATTTATTACATAATGTCCGTGGAACGATAGTTAATGTTGAGGTTATGTTTTTATTCTAGTGATTCGGAACACTGTCGCCATTCGATCTGGGCCACTCCACTGTCACTCGACACTACGTATAGCACCAAGATGTCTACCTACTACTGTATTAAATACTGTAGCACTTCAAAATAGAACATTTACCTGTTTTAATGGGCCAAACAAAATTTTGGCCGGAATCAAACCCGTTGCATTTTTGCAAACTCCACATCAATACCAATCTTGTAGATCATTAACAAAATTTTCATTGAAAAAAGGCAAACGAAAAAGTGTTAAGGCGGTTGTACGACGATTCAAGCGACTCGATTGGGGCGGCTGGATTCGTACTCATTGTGGTCGCAACAAAAAGATGTGGAAGAAAACTGGAAAATTAAAACGTCGTCTCCGACAGCATGTATTCGTAAATGCTACACAGAGTTGGTTATTAGATAAAATGGTAACGAAATTTTGGCGTAGACCTAAAAATTATGTGGACGATCCCTATCAACCGTATCATAGCCGGGAAGAATTTTTTGCCACGGCAAAGAAGCCGGGAAATTAAGGATTAAAGTGCATTGGAATATATTTAGAATAGAAATAAAATGATTCAGAAAATAGCTATATTTGGTTTTTTGTTTTACATACATACATTATAAAAATAGAGTTCTCTGACTTAGATATATTGTGTTTAGTTGTCGGCAATAACCTTGTTTACAATTTTCCCGAGCCCCTCGATTTCACTTTCAATCGTATCGCCCGGTTTTAAATATTCTGGGGGAGAACGATGCATACCAACTCCAGCTGGAGTCCCGGTTAATATAATGTCACCTGGTTTTAAAGTAATCGACTCAGTTAAGCTAGCAATGATATCATCAATCTTGAAAATTAATTCCGATGTGTTTCCATCTTGTTTCGCTTGTCCATTAACCGAACATTGAATTCGTAAATTTTGTGGATCTTTTATCAAACTGTGATGCACCACAGCTGGCCCTAATGGACAGAACGAATCCATAGATTTCCCTATTAGAAACTGTCCTCCATTACGCTCCTTTTGCCAATCCCTAGCCGATATATCTTGAGCTACTGCATATCCGAATACATAATCAAAAGCATTAGCCTTCGAAACATGTTTCGCTTCTTTCGAAATTATGAACGCCAATTCAACCTCCCAATCGATTTTCGATGAAATTTTGTGTGCGATGACTGAATCGTATGGTCCAACTAGTGCATTATTGAATTTACTAAAGAACATCGGCTCTTTCGGTGGTTGCTTATTCTGTTCTAAACAATGCCCCGAATAGTTCAAACCAATACAAATAATTTTTTCTGGATTTTGTATTGGGGAAAGAAGACTCACATTTTTCACCAAAACTTCACTAGAACTCTTCTTTGCATTGATATCAGCCGCAGACAGATTTAATTTAATTAACTCGATCAAATCATTTTTTGGAAATCCAGTTAATTCATTAATCTTTTGAACATCATCAGATAACACTCCCAGCTTAATGGACCCACTGCTGCTCTCTTTATACTGGACGAATTTCATTCTATCTGTACTAAAATACAAAAATTAATTAGAATCTAATTAGAAATGCAGCGAACCAAGAAATTCCAAAGCGAATTTTAATATGCGCAAACCTTGATATTGAAATAAATCGTTTTGCGATGCCCGAAAAGACATTTGAAGTTTTTCCAACCAAACTTGAGGAAATCATTATCGTAATTAATTTTTTTTATTTGATTATGTAATATAAATAAAAAGTGACACTTTTTTCTTTCACCGCAAAAACATTGATTATCTCAAAGGCTTATCTCTTAGTAGATCATGTGCAATGAAAAAAAACTATTTAAGCACATGATTTTAATCTATTTAAGGAATAATGCTACATATTTCAATTTACTTACCAGTTTAAGGTTGGTTAAGTCAAATGGCTACAAATCTAATGGAAAAAAATTACTGGAAATTGATAACGCATTCTTGAGATAGCCTCAACGACCACCATTCGAACAGTTACTTGAGATAAACCTATTAAATTATGAACGTATTTATATGATAAGAAACAAGGCTTATAACTTTAATTGTAATTTAAGCGATTTACTATTTATGAATTTATCTAAATGTATCTATGTAATTGTTTTGTTATTAAAATATGAACAAATATTTATTACTGTTATACTTGCACAATTTGTAGAAAATTTTCCTATAATTCTGCCTATATACAATTCAACCACATTACATTTCGGTCAGTTTAACTTCAAGCTGAGTTTTCATTTACATATACTACCAATACCAATACAATACAGGCCGATTTATAATAAACACGACGTTAGTATGTGTAATATTAAACAAAAACTGAGAAAACCATCCAAAAAAAATATAGACAAAATGTTATGGTTCTCTGATTTTGCCAGTAAATCGCTTGTATTTGAATTATAAAGTTAAAAAAATTTTTTTGTCAGTGATCACTATAAATAATCAACCTTTGGTAACAATTTTCCCGAAAAATAAATTTATTATTTCGAAATTTTCATTTAATATTTTTCGTTTTTAAACAACAACTCCACTATGCGTACGCGTCATAATTCGCGATATTTTACCACACGAAAAATCACGGAAAACACAAAAAATAATAATTTTTTGGTTTTGTTTTGTAATTTTTAATTTGATTTGTTTTGCTGAAGTTTATTTATTTACTATTTAGTAAAAAAATATATGTTGCGACGGAAGTGTACATTATGTTGAATTTTAAACAAAAAAATTTTAGGAATCAAATTGAATTAAAATTTCCCTAATTAAATTTATTAAATTTACGAAAATGCATTTTAATAAATTTAATATATTATTTCAATTGTTTGTGAACTAATTGATTAGTATCTATTATATACATAAATTGGAAAAAATTCTTACAGTAGTTAAATGTAAACATGAGTACAGTAAAGTGGGAACTATAGATAGAATAAAAAAAAATAAAAAAAATAACGTAAGTGAGCGAGAGATAGGATTCATATGTATTCGACCATACTCAGAATAAGAAAAATAAAAACTATAAGAGAAATTGCGTTTTATTTTGCTGTCACTTAAAAAGAATAGCAGAGCGAAAATTTTCGTCCAAGAATAAAAAACTTAACAAATCCAACAACAAAACTCAAACAAATTTTAGTGCGTTGAATCAGTGCCTTCTATAGTACTGGCCTGTGACAACATTCATTTTTTGCTGATGACGACAACGTAAGTCGACAACCAGATGTCAGCATAATTAAGTAAAAATAATACACTTTGCCTCCTTATTACGACGGCAATAAATTTCACAAACTTAACAATTAAAAATCTGAATTATTATACAATAAATTAATAAATTATGAACAATTTTAGTGTAATTGATTTTCTTAATTCATAAATTGAATTTTTTCGATCCACATTCAAGAAGTTAATGAGAATTTAAAGAAATGCGCCTATTTAGATAACGTAATACAAAGTTCTACTGTATTCCACTACAAAAATATAAATAAAACCGTGAGATCAGAGAATATTATGTGATCATTTTGTTTCTATTTTGTCATTTCATTTTTGTATTTTATTGTCATTTTCATTTAGTGTCATATAATTAGTCGAAGCCGTATGGTACGATGCATTTTTTCTGTATTTTACATGATATCCGTACTTCTTTTCCTATTTTTATTGAATCTACGTACCAATTACAACAATTTTGAATTAGATGATATTACAAATCGACTTATGTTGGATAAAAATGACAAAAAAATGCCAAAATCTAAAATAAAAATGTACATGCATTACTAGAAAAATTAAAAAACGAATGTCCTTCGGCTTCAACAGTTTGATCGAAACTAAACAAAACAAATTAACAAAATTACAAAACAACTGGAGAGAGAAATAATATTTTTATTGTTTTGTAATTTTGTATGACGAAATTTATTTTGGTTTTATGAGAACGAGGCGGAGCCTAAAACAAGAAAAAACTGGAAAACGGAAATAAAACAGAACAACCTTCTACTTCGATGTAATAATTGCAACTAAATATATTTTGTGATGTAATTTTCCTTTTTAAAATTTATCTGCCATCTAGTTGAACCGTCGACTTAGCGTGTCGTCATCAGTTGGTGTAAGCGGCCAGTAGTTTAGAAGGCATTGGTTGAATGTAATATTCATGTTTATTATTTTATATATGGAAATTTGAAATTGTTCGTGTATATTATCTTTTATATTTATAAAATATTCATGTACACATATACAAATATGAATATAATCACAATTACACTGTAGAATTGTATTTTTCTAAACCTAACCTAAAAAAATAATTTATCGAATTGCGTTAATTTAAACCGCATATACATAATTTTTATAAACTTAAACACATATATTTGTTGATATGTAATACGTTAATACTCAAAACTATTGTAGTTTCGCTCAAGATTTTATGAAATACATCAAAAAAATATTACATTAAAATATTAATGTATTTAATATTTTAAGGAATCTATAGTCGTAAAGTCAAATTGGAATAATAATTTTTTGTCTTCGTTTCTTATACCTGTGACAGACTAGGGATTTTCAAAACGAGATTAGTTAAACTCGTTAAGCTAATCGATCATAAATCCTCTTGCGTTGACATATTACAGTTTAGCTAATCGCGATGCAAATGTCAAATACTATAGTGTAATATTATAACAAATGACATATCATTTGAATTTATTTCATTCAATAAATATTTCAATTAACTATTTTCAGTTTTAGAATTATCATTTTCAGTTTTAGAATAAACAGGGTTTACTGCAATTCACAAGTATATTTTTTCTTTGTTTAATTTTACTACTATTTGAATCAAATGCACACAAACAATGAAATGTCAGTTAAAATCTCCGACGTGTAATGGCGCTACTTGTAGTCCATCCCACTAATCTCATAAATATGATAAATCTTCAAAAAATTGGAAGATTAGTTGACTAAACCAGTTTAGTCACTAAACCTCAAACCAAATCGAGATTATCTAATCTTCTACTTGACACACTAGCGCTTAGCTCGAAAAAATCACTAATCGCGTTTTATTAATCCATAGTCTGTCACAGGTATTACGGTATTTCTGTTATTTTATTTTATTCCGTCTATAGTTGGCCCATAAGGAAAAAAAACGGAATTGATTGAATGTTATTTCAATTTGTTTTTGTCTATTGTCTTTCTCCACACTGTACCGCAATGTATAAAACCAAAAACAAACAAATAAAATATGTAGTAAAATGAACCACAAAACTAAACAAAAATTTTTGTTTTCGTAAAGAGCACGTGGTTTATGGAAAAATGGATTGTTGTTCTAATTGTTAAATTAATTAATAAAAATATTCTTAACAAGATTTTTTTTTGTTTATAAATGTTACTAAAGGAGCTAAGATTAGACAGAAAGGGGCAATAGTTCACATTTCTAGCTCATTTAAAAGATATAAATGATTTAGTGGAATTAAACAAGGATTTTTAAAGTTTTTTCATAATAAATATTTTCATTTGTATGCCGCCAAGTTAATTTTAAAATATTACTCATACTAACTCGAATTTTTTTTGATGTATAAAAATCGGCCTGTATTGTATTGGTATTGATACTGTTTATGTTGGAGGTTGAACCTAAGTTCAACCTAGGTTGAACCTTCAATGTTATCATCAAAAGTTAGCTTAGAGTTAACTCGACCCAATCCAAAAAATTTCTAGGTCGAGTCGAAAAACAACAACAAAAAAGAAACTAAAATAAAAAATATACTGTTAGTAAATTAACACACCTCTACTACATATACCATATATTGTATAGTATATATATATATATATATAAGCTACTAAATGGACCAAAAAAAAATTTGACTCTACCCTTACTGAATGTAAAAAAGGTTCAGTACACAATTTTTTCACTACTTCTACCCTTTTCCATACAAATCAAGGATAAAAAACGGTCGAAATTTTTCCATAGAAAAATCGGGGTATGTCCCTTCTGTTTGTATTCTATATTCTGTGACTATACCTTCGAAATTTGGTGCGTTACTTTTTTGGAAAAATTGTGGTGCCATATTTAGCCCAAATGGTAGTCTATTCAATTTATAAACTCCTAATATCCCTTTTCCGGCTCGCGATAACAATTGTGCGTGTACGGAAAAAGTATCATATCAAAAATTTATTTTTGTATATGTTTTGGGCCAACGTACAAATTTGTGAATACTAGTTAAATCGTTTTCGCCCGAAAAATAACACTATCACTATAATAATAATAAAATAATTAATTTGTTATATAATTTATATGTTATAAAATTATTATGTTTTTTTCACAAATTACATTTGTGTATGGTGGACTTAAATTTGATTAAAAAAACAATCTGGCCGGAAAAGGGATATGCATAGTACCAAAACTACAAATTTCACTAAATGGTTCATCTATTTTTATTTGAAAAAATACGCACATTTCATATCTATTAAACGGAACAGTATATAGTACACTTTTTCTGACAAATTTTCCGAGAATCCTCGAACGAAGGTATAGATAGGATAATATTACCCCATTGAGTTCTTTGCTTCATCCTATTTTGATTTTCTAGCTTAAGTACTTCACAGGTCAGTAATCCAATAATAGGTTTAGTTAGCTCATTACTAACTAATATAAATTTTAGCACCTTTTTTACAATTTTAAAATTCTGTTAGTAACTCGACCTCTCCTAATGGGTTTACTTGAAACCCTCCAAACGTTTCCAAAGTAATGCTAGTTTCCGCAATTTGTTTGTTTAAATTTAAACTTTCAAAAATATTAATTTTTATATAATGTTTAAATCTGACCCGGTGTCAATTTAAAATAAAGTTTTTCGATTTTGAATAAAAACTGTTTCAACCCACATCGAATTGTTAATATTCAATACATTTATTGATTCGATAAAACTATGCTCATCCTCTTCTACTTTATTTAATGTGTAAAAGCATGCAAGTCAGTCAGATCAAACCATCAGGGATTGTCACAAAAAATTGAAAACATTTTTTGTTGATATTCCGGTTGAAAATGATTAAGAAACATCTGCAATTTTCATCCGGGAAGGATAGTTTACCAAACCGTTTACACTGTTGACACCGTTTACACTGTTGTTTTTATTCGTTACGAATAGTGCTGCTACGAGAGTGGAAATTTTTAGATATTTTTTATATTGCGATATCTATCGCTAATAATCGAATTTCTAATGTTCAGCACACGCGGTTGCGATTTTTTTTCCAATCCTAGATGAAGTATTGATAATGATGTGGCCGTTACCGCAGTTTTTAATCATATTCTATTAATTCTCCGCGAAATCGGGCAGTGGCTGATTTTCAAGAATTCCTGATAGGGTATTCTAATAATTGCTTCTGTAACGTGGTTGCTAAAAGCTTCATTGTTCAAAGTCGAGATTCGTTGAAAGCGATAGTTGTATATTTTTGATAAACTAAATTTGTATTCTCTATACTCTCGCCTACTACAAGGAAGTGGTCGGTGTCGATATTACCTCTGCGTTTTGTTTTGATATCTACGGGACTGGAGAAATGTCTTTTGGATTTAAGGGCGCTTTAATAAAGCGTGTATCCAAGGCAATTATAATCAACGTTTCTTGTAGCACTCGAGCTTATCGAGATCGAGTTTAAGAGATCGAGCATAGGTTCTCTTTGCGATTCAAGCTGAGTTACAATCCATGTTCTTAGTTTTAAAATTAGTCCTTAATTCGTGTCTGAGGTCATTGTTGAAATTTCAAATTTAGCCGAGGCTTATGTTGAGGTTTCGTAACAATTTGTTTTTCATTTGTCGATGGAGCACTTGAGTGTGGGCACTTGATGTAGTTGCAGCAGATTAGCTACAAGAAGCGAGCCCGAAAAGCGTTATCCACCTGCTTACTTTAAAATGAAACAAAATTTGAATTTGAGATACGAAATGTAAGAAGAAAACATTTTGTAAAGTACAAAACGACCAATAACATTGAAAATGTTTCAATGTCTTAATATGCAGCAATATTTCTTATGTACTGTTTAATCACAGTAGTAAAGCAAATACATATAAACAACTTCGATAATATAAAATCATTGATAGTTTTATACGATGACGTCACACATGATTGTAGCAAAATTAATTTTTGTTATTAAACATTTTTTCATTTGTAGTCTATAGCTATTATAGTACTTTGGTTCGAATACACCATTGATAAGTTATATCTAAAAAAAATCATAACATAACGAAATCATAATCTTAGTGTAGTGAGTAGAATTAGAGTGTTTTGTACCGTGAAAATTGTAGGTTTGTTATTTGTGGTACCAGTTGAATGGCCACCCTTAATAGACAATGCAGAAAAATATTTTACAAAATTGTGAAATTAAAAATCAACCAGAAATAGATTACGATTTTAGTGCTTTACCGCCTCATGTATGTAAAACGTAAACACTATAGTTTGTGTACAGATAATATAAAAATAAAACTATTTTGAACTTGTATGTTTAATTCCTAATTATCCTCTAGGTGTTAGCCAGTATATTGTCCCACTTGCCATTGGATGATTTTAAAAATGCATCACAAACATGTAAATCTTGGTACTATACTTCGTGCGATCCACGATTTGCGGCCCAATTTAATTTACATTTTTACTGGAACGTGCCAAGAGGCGGAACGGATATTTTTGTGCGACCCGTCACTAAATTTCATTTTGAAAATATAAATTTCGATAAATTCGATTACAGAAAATTAATGCGGAATCTTGGCCGCCATATAACCGAACTGCATATAAATTCTTGTGCCCAACTGCGAATTACTCAACTTTTCGAAATGTTTATTCATGTAAAGCATCTTAAAATATTACGACTCGAGTACGGTACTCAATATTTCCAACCTAATAATTTTCATAAACACAAACGGATTACATGGCACAAGAATAGAATTAAAAAAAATTTGGCGCATGTTGTAGAGTTGCATATACGAATGGTCACGAGAACGATTTGGAAGGAGCTGCAATTTTACTAAGCTACTGTACAAATGTAAAAATTTTGTGTTGGAATGAGAATTATTGCCGCGAAAACCTGGATTATTTTTTACACGACGAACTGGTCAATCGAAATAATAATTACACTTCCGAAAGTCATGAAAGTTTAACGGTACACTCGATGGATCGACCATATAACAATAAATTTTTTAAACATCTAGTCAACTTGAATCGAGCTAATTTACGTTCATTGAATTTAAAAGAGATTAGTGAATCTTATTACGATGTTACGTTTAAGGAATTTTGTAAAACGTATAAGGCACTAGAAAATATTACTCTACACGGATGCAGCGACCAACATTTAGTGAACATTTGCAAATATATGCTTAATCTGAAAACGATGCACCTGAATGATGTAACCGTGACTAGCAGTTTATATCAAATAGGATGTTTAAATTACTTACAGGTGAGTACCAAGCAAACTATCTATACTATATTTATAAAATTTATATTATTTTAGAGTTTCACTTTACGTCACCAATTTAAAACCCCCGATTCTCTATTCGAGTTATTTCGCCTAAAACCTAGAAACCTTACGAATATAACACTCAGTAAAATAACCCCTATTTTGTTAAAAGAAATGTGTGAAAGTTTACCACATTTAAAAAACTTGCGGCTAGAATATGTTGAAACCCACGACTGCAATCCAATTTTCCCCCATTTAACAAAACTAAAGGAAATTCATTTGGAATTTGCAGAATCGAGCCAGATTAATTCAAGATATATAGAAAGTGATCCTAAATGGAATGTGTTGCAATTAGTCGATCTGGAATTTTTATACGTGAGCACCTTTGTACCTGGCTTTACACCTGAATTAATTGATAAACTGCCCAAACTAAAAACTATCCATCACTACGCTATCTGTAAGAGGTTCAATATAATTTATTAAAGTTAAAATATTTTGTATTTTATTTTATCTTGGTTCCTAGATGATGTCCCGGATCCTCAAGCTAAAGAGGAAAATAGTTAATTGAACATACTGACGAAGAAGATGGTGAGGTGGACCAGGTTTAAGTTGAATTTGTACCAAATAAATCGGTTTGATTAGACTCTGAGACAAAAGTAAATAGTACCGAAGAGCTAATGGACTTTAATTGCTTTCCCATGTGGTTTTGGAACATTGAAACAGTTGATTTGGCCGACGAGAGTAATCAAAATTTGTTCAGTATGTCGATATCTTGGTGGCCGACTTTTATAATAGAATTGTGGCATACTATTTTTTCATAAACTTGAACTTTTAATATTTTTAATACATAATGTGTACTTGACGCATGTTTTGTTCAAAGCTATGGCAAACTACAAACGACTTAAATGAAACGTTTAAATGTACCTTTCCTGTTGTCTTAACGACGACGTGTTTTTCTTCTGTAATCTCAACTTAACCCCTTTTCCTACCTGCCATCACAATAGTGTGGGTAAAGCAAAAGAATCATGTCAAAAATTTATTTTTGTATGTATTTTGAACCACCATACACATTCGCGCATTCCACTTAATTCGTTTTCGTCCGAAAAATAACACTATAACTATAATAATAGTTAAATAATTAATTTGTTATCAAAAACAAATAATTAATATGTTATATAATTTATATGTTATCAAATTATAATGTTTTTTTCAAAAAGAATTCCGATTTATCTAAGATCTGTTAAAATCCGGAAGACATTACAACCTGTCATTTTATACACACACATTTGTGTGGGTTGAAATTAAATCGAAGCAAAAAAATTTCTCCGGTAGGAAAAGGGTTAAAACGTTTAAATGTACCTTTCCTGTTGTCATGCTCATGTGTTGTACTCAAGGAAGTTAAAATACTGAGGAATAGGTGGCAATATTTTACCCATATAAAATTTGCTATCTCATCTGTCACAAGCCAGAATAGGATGATTATATAAAAAATCCATATGGTTTACTCATATTTCGCTATAAGCACCCGTCGTCAAACCGGTTTGTGTTGTTGTATGAAGTGACGTGTTAATTTTGCGCAGTAAAATTATAAATTATAAATTTTTAAAATTATCAATTATAATTCATCAAAATAATACAAACTTTATGAAATAGTTATTTGTTTATATAGTGGTGTATTATGTGATAACAAAAAATACAGACTTTTGTACAAAATGAAGTGTATCGTGAAAAAATGCGAAAATACGCCTAACAGCGCATCCCCAATGCAAAAAACTTTTTCCTTTAACTTTTTCCTTTAACTTTTTCCTTATGAAGAGCATACCCAATGAATAGGGAAAAGTCAAAGTAAAGCTAACTTCATTTTACAAAATTATTTTTTGTTTACCTGTTATTTTATATTATTATATTATATATTATTTATTACTTTTTCACAGGACACAAAATACAACACTAATTGTTAAAATACAAATATGCATTCAATATTTTTTAATTTGTGACAAGCAGAAAAAACAACAACAACAACCAATTTTTCAAATGCGGTTTACTTCATTGTATGTCTCATAAGGAAAAAGTTAAAAGTTTGATAACATTTTCATAAGGAAATCACCAACCTAACAAAAAAAAAAAATTTTTTTTCTCAAAATTTTTTTCATACTTTTCTGTAAGGAAAAAGTTAAAGGAATTTCATTGGGGATGCAGTGTAACAAATTTCAAGAAGGAATATCTTACCACCAGCAGCAAGTTTACCAAGTGTTTATATAAAATAAAATGTAAATTGTGCTAAGAAACAAGTGATTTGTGATAAATGTATCATTACTTTATGTTAAAAATCAGAAAAAATTAAGAAAACAATTTTGGTTGTTGGCGTGGGGTGCCTATATTAGTTTCTTGTTTTTGTAATCCCGTTGATTTAGATGCTTTCTCTTTTACCCTCCGAATTTGTGATACTTGACAGTTGCTTAGGCTCATTCTGTACATTTAACTTCTTTGGTTGTACTCAACACAAGTGCGGAACGGCTCGTTGAGTGCGGTTTATACGATTTTTATAGCAATTTCTTTCCAAAAAAAAAAAAAATTTAATTTTGATCGAAATACCGTGGCATCTTCTTTCCAAGTAAACAATTGATTTTTGTTGATCGCAATTAATTTTGAAAAATCTCAACATTTCGGGAATTTTTTTTTTGACGTTTACAAATACAAATAATATTAACGTCAAAAGTATAAACATAAACAAGGACTATTTATTTATTTGGGTATTATAATTTGTTGTGACTAGTTTAACTCTAGATTTTAACTTCAAAGTTATTTTTATATATTGTATGTTATAATCGTGAATAAATCTATTATATTATATGAAATAAACACATTAAATTTTTCAACGTACACAACACAATAAACTGTCAATAGAAAATGTTTGACATGTTTTTTGTATCATGTTCTTTGACACACAAAAAAAAATCAATTTATTTTCGGTTTTTGGAAATACATTGGATACAAATAGACGATCATATAACTGTCGTTTTACGAAAGTATCAGTTAAAAAACCTTACCTAGCCCGAATAACAGAGCATACCCAATAGAATTCCTTATGACTTTTTTACTTACAGAAAAGTATGAAAAAAAACTTGAGAAAATTTTTGTTTTTATATATTCTGTATATTCTGTGACTACAATAAATATTTGGTTATAATATTTTTGCCATCCGCCACCCGATTTGATATCTTCAACTCCATCCAGCAATAGCATATTGAACAATAGAGGTAAATGCTGTAGAGTGAATGTGAAGTGTTTTCCCCATATAAAATTTGCTATTTCATCGGTCACACGTCAGAGCAGGATGGTTATATAAACAATGCATATGGCGGTCTCATATGTCAAAAACAAGCTAACTGAACAAGTTTTTGTTGTTGTAAAAAGTGACGCGCTAAATTTTGTGTTCTCAAAAAATCGTGATATTATTAATTAAAATAAATAAAATATTATAAAACAGTTAGTGAATCGTGTATTAATGCATCGTTTGTTAATAAACATTGAAAACTTTGAACATTGAAATGAAGTGACTTGTGAAATGTTGCCAAAATGCGCCTCGAAAAAAATTGGTTGTTGTTGTTGGACTTTTTATTTTTGTAAACAGATGTTATATTACGTTGTCGCATTTTTCTTATTACTAAGTACATATTCTACGTGCTTTTCTTTTCATAATTACTTCTTATTTTGGAATACTATAAATACAATTTTTTACCGAAAATAAAAACAATTAATGCGTACTATATTGGAATAAAAATAATTGTGAATTTGTGTAGTTTTTAATATCGATTGAACAAATTCTAAATACGACCAGTTGATTTATATGCTTTCTCTTTTACCCTCCGAATTTGACTCACTTGACCGCTGCTCATTCATTCTATTTAATTTTGAATTCTTTGTATTACATCTTAAAAAATAAGAAGAAGAAAATTTCATCAGCAATTTACGTCGTCTCAAATAGATTTACATTTTATAAGTATGTATATGGCGACGCCATATTAAATTATTACCTTTAGTACAACGTTGATGAATCACTTATAAAACACTATAGATACACTATTTATATTATAAAGCACTATAATTTACAAACATTTCTTTTAATAATCAGAAACATTATTGAAAAAAACAATAAGAAATTAAAATGATAAAATTTGCACGCACAGCTGTGTGCGTAGTTCTCCACCAACTTGTCACAAGAAACTGGAAATACAAAAAAAAAGGTTATAAAAATAAAACAAAAACGTGAAATAGAAAGAGAAAGAAAATATTTCTTGTACAAAATCAATACGTTTATGTCTGCTATTTTGTAGTACGGAATTTAGTATGGAATTAAAACAATTTTTACCACACAGTGGAAAAATTGCATACTGGGATGCAAAACGACGAATTTACATGCACCAGTTACACACAGGGTACTAAACACTCCAAAAATTTTCGACTATTTGGCAATTCGATTAATTTTTAGTACTATGAACAACTATCAAAAAAATATTTTTCACAGATCAGAAATTTTCTGTTGTGTGAAATCTAAATAAAGCCAAGAAAAATTAATTTTCTTGTAATTTTTCCAATTAAATAAGTTTATTTTCTATTACTTTATCTAAACTGGAATGGCGTTACTTGCAAGGAATTTAGGTCGAGTTGTTGCAACACAGGTAAATCACGAGTGAAATGTAGACGTTTTTCCACCCTGTGTTTATGTAACCAACCAAGATTTTTGATTTGATTGAGGTTACGGTTTCAGCTGGGCTCCATTCAATATTTTTTCTGTCTTTTCTAGGTAGCATCTCGTGGATTACACACAAGCGGAACACTAAATCAAAGTGTAAGTATTTACTGTAAAAGGTCAATTTTTTTTTGATTTTGTGCATTTTTTTAGTCTAAGGAAGTGCGAACCAAATGCACCCTAGTACCCGGAGATGGTGTTGGTCCCGAACTTATGTACTCAGTACAAGAAGTTTTTAAAGCAGCCGGTGTTCCAGTCGATTTTGAGACATTCTACTTGTCTGAAATTAATCCAATTTTAAGCGCTCCCATTGAAGATGTTCTCAATTCGATCCGGAAAAATAAAGTTTGCTTGTATGGTGCAGTCGAAACTCCCGATTTTACTCGGACCGGTGATTTGCAAACGCTAAACATGAAAGTTCGTACCGAATTGGATTTATACGCTAATGTTGTGCATGTTTCGAGTTTACCGAATGTTGCAACACGCCACAAAAATATCGATTGTGTCATTATCCGAGAACAGACTGAGGGTGAATATTCGGCACTTGAACATGAATCTGTTCCCGGTGTGGTTGAATGCTTAAAGGTCGTAACGGAAACTAAATCGCTTCGTATCGCAAAATTTGCGTTCGATTATGCAACCAAAAATAACCGTAAGAAGGTAACTTGCGTACATAAGGCAAATATCATGAAGTTGGGTGATGGGCTCTTCATGCGATCCTGTGAAACTGTAAATATTTCAGATCATTTTTAATACAAATAGCCTTTTTTAATTTATTTTTTTTTGTTTAGATTTCCAAGCTCTATCCAAAAATCAAATTCGAAAAAATGATTGTCGACAACACGACAATGCAGATGGTTTCAAATCCGCATCAATTCGATGTGTTGGTCACACCAAACTTGTACGGTAACATTCTAACAAATATTGCAACTGGATTGGTCGGTGGTGCTGGAATCGTTCCTGGTGCTTCATACTCCTGCAATAATGTAGTTTTTGAAACAGGTGCACGTCACACATTTGCAGCAGCTAGTGGTAAAAACGTAGCAAATCCTACTGCTATGTTACTGTGTTCGGCCAAATTGCTTCGCCACATTAATTTGTCGCAATATGCCACTCCCATCTACACGGCAATCAACCGTGTATTAAAGGCAGGCAAAGTGCGTACAAAAGATATTGGTGGTCAATCGACCACGACCGATTTTACAAATGCTATCATTCATAATTTGCGATAAGCTGATTGTCCGTCTTGGATACCCAATACTCTAATGCTGTATACATATTTGTGGAAATTGTTGCCGGCACTTATATGTCACACTCACTCTGCAGGTATGAATATATACTTGAATATCTTATATGAATATCGCGAGTGCGATGTATTAGTGCCGCACTAATTTCCGCAAGTTTGTATACAGCATAACCCTCTCATCCCCAATGTTCTTTTACTCTATTTAAAAAGTATTTATTTTATCCCCAAAAATTCATAATATTTTCATGCTTTTTGAATTTGATGAAATCAAAAAGAAAATATTTATAAGTTGATAAAATCTGATAAAATTAATTTATTCTTTTAATTGGTAATTAATAATAAATAAAAGTTACTAGCCAATGTTGATTGTTGTTTAATTTCATTTCGATTGTTGTTGAGAAGCTGTCCTTGGATTGCTTTAGAGCCACATTTATATGCAATAAAATAAAAGATAAACTTTAATTTCAAATTTTCTTTTTATTGTCTAAAACTTTGTATTCGATAAATTGATCAACAAGATACTTAAAAACTATATCAAGTTGTGTAACATTCCAATAACTAAAAAATATTGTAAATACATAATGTTTAAAATTCCATGAATGGAAGCGTGTTTTCGTCAAAATTTACTAAACAAACTGCAAAAAGGTACACTACAAATTGGATGTGATGATTTTTGAAATACATAATTACTTTTAAATACTATATAATACACTTTAATAGAATATCGTTATTAAATTTTTGCCTAAATTAAACGTAATAATCATATACCAAAACGTAAAAAAATAATTCTATCCATCATCACGATTCTGGCCAATATAAATCATTGGCATACCAATTAGGATTTGTCACAATAGGTAACAGAATAATCCAGCTAATTAAACCTAATACGTATAATCCTATAAAAATATGTCGTCGTTGCTTATCCTGGTTAACTAACTCTTGTATGTCTGGGAAACCCATGTGATTACAAAATGCATGTGCTATAAATGGTGCTACAAAATGGCCCGTTTTTGAAAATAAATATGCTGAATACATACCAAATATTGTTGTGTAGGTGAATTGAAAACCTGAAATTAGAATAATCGAAAATTTAGTTAGTTGTTTAATCATAATCATTTTAACGGCTATTTAAAAAAGTGGCGCCCAGCCTGGGGCATACTTCCAGTTTTTGGATTGGCTGGACAGAGGCGCTTATAGGATTTCAATAAAATTGCATCATTACCACATAGAGATAAACAAAAAATGTGAAACTCCCCCCTGAGGTTATCTTCAGTTTCCGCTGTGTATCAAAATTGCGGTAGACCCAAAACAAATTTATTTTTATATGTGCCACGTAAACCTCAAAACTGTTACACGATAACACACTTTATGATTCATATATGTATGTTCCTATCTTATCGCATAGAAAATTCTAAAAATACCTACATGAAGTTATGATAGCAGTCTTTTTATCCATCCCTGATTTTAACTTTTCTACTAAATGGTGAAAATGAGCTGGAAAATAAGGAATATCCGTTTTATACTAATTTCATTCAAGTTTTACGATAACCACTTACCAATTCCAAAGAATAACGGTTGTGTAAAAATCACAGTTGACCTCCGAAAACTTTGCATCAACAATGGAACCATGCAGGCACGAAATGTAAATTCCTCAGATAGCGGAGCTACTATATGATTTCGTAACCATAGCACATTTGTTATGCTACCCATCCAATACTTTGGGTTAAGGTAAGTTCGCCATGCCCCACTACAGATTTGTAACGATAATGGGCCAATAAACAAAATTATCGTCAATACCAACGGTATTACAAGGGCAGGAAAGAAACCATCCCAACGTATACCAATTAATTCCCAAATAGTACGCGTCTTGAAAATGTCGGCGGATGATCCAAAATACACTAAAAACGGCGATAAAAGCATAACAATAAAAACGCTACAGAAACGTTTTTTTATCGTTGATGGATGATCCCTGTATAAATAACGTTGAAAAATGTCATATTTTGAAATATGATGCAAGAGTGCATACAAACACTGTACTATCGACTGACTAATAATAGCCAAATATAGGTACTTCTACACTCACCTACTCTGCTCTAAATTCCATACGTACAGGCTGGCTACATATGCTGTGGCCAATATAAAACATGCACCAACCGATATGAACCCCGATATATGGGGCATCATTAAATCACTGCTCATGATATTAAATTTAAATGATTGAACATTTTAGAAATTTGATTAGTGCTTAATTGATGAAGTGATGAATGAAATAAAAACTTTATAGAACAGTTTCACAGTTTGACAAGAATGAAAAGTGACAAATGTAGTCGATAATGCGGTTTCATTCTTATTGGATTGGTATTTATGAGAAGTGCGTTTCATGTAAATATTTGGGTATTTTTGATTGGGGAGATTTTGTTTGAGCAGCAAAATTTATTTTTGTACAGCTAGCATTTGCAACTACATATTAGTATATTTATTTATTTTTTTTTTATTTATCATATACAAATTGGGGTACTGTGACATCTAGGTCACGCAAACTACCCCATAAGTAATCACATACAACTTCTCAATACAACACTAATTGTTAACTAAAACTAAAACTAGTACTATACATAACTACTTAACACAACATAATAATTACTAGAGTTCAATATAAAAATCATAACAAAATTAAACAATAAAAATAAATTAAGATATTAATTCAATTTGCATTTGTAATTGTATCCGTATCCCCCCAAAATTATCATAATCATCACTCACCCCGGACCAAAGAAATATCCGTTATGCTGACATTACTTGTGGTATAATTTAGAGCTTGGTAAGTTTTATAGCTGAGTAAAGTACTCCAAGCAAAGTTTTTTAAAAGATTTGACCGATCCTGCCTCTCTAATACTTAGTGGTAATTTGTTCCATATTTTAGTGCCCCTTACCATCAGAGCATCATCCATAATCCTAGTATTATGAGCCTGAACTATGAGAACCCTTGTTCTACGTGAGATGGACCAGACTAGCTTATTAGAAAGGTAGCTAGGAGAATTGACATCATTAATTAGTTTGTAAATGAATAAAGCGATTCGATACTCAAAATAAGTCTTAAGTGGCATTCCATATATATCATTAACGTATCCAGAGATATGGTCGAAGTGGCGGAGGTCATTAATGTATCTAATACAGTAGTTGAATAAGCGGTTCACCTGGATCGTCAAAGAAGAATTCATATCAGAGAACACAATATCAGCGTAAAGAAGGTGGCTCAAAACCAATGATCTAACCAGCCGACCACGAGTCGCCTTTGGAGTGTCACATCTTCGTCTATTGAGGAGATGAAGGACATTAAACATTTTGCGGCAAATTGTTCCAATATGTTCGTCCCAGCTCAAATTATTGGTCATAGTATATCCTGTTTCCGGCCCGCAATCACAATTGTGCGTGTAAAGATCGTGTACGAAAGAGAATCATGTGAAAAATTTATTTTTGTATGTATTTTTGACACATTTGTGTATACCAGTTAAATCGTTTTCATCCGAAAAATAACACTATAACCATATCAAAATCAGTTTACCATAGATTTCTCATTTGTATAAAACGAGAGATAAAAATGAAATTCCAATGTCATGATTGTATTTGTGATTTTACATTGTTCACAATGTAAAGTCACAAATACAATCAAGACATTGGAACTTAATTCGTTTTATACAAATGAGAAATGTATGTTAAACTTATTTTTCTATGCTATAACCATATATTAAATAGCTTATACATATATAGGACAGACGCGTTATTTTGTTCTCTTACCGTATTTCATTTCCGTAATTAGATTTTCTGACACAGGTGTCCGCAATCACACGGTCGTTTCTTTCAAACTTTTTTCGAGAAATTGCCGTTCTTTGTTTAGTTTTTGTTTTGACAGCTAAGCTACACAGTTGGAACATTTAAATTTAGTTTTACTTGTACTAAAACAGCTAACTTCATTCTTGTCTTATAGAAAAAAATTTGGAACACGATTTTATATTTAAGGACTGTTTTATATTTTACGTATTACAGCGCAGCTCCAATAGAATTCCTTTATCTTTTTCCTTACAGAAAAGTATGAAAAAAAACTTAAGAATTTTTTTTTCTCAAGTTTTTTTCATACTTTTCTGTAAGGAAAAGTCAAAGGAATTCTATTGGGGATGCGCTGCTACTCTTTAATATTTGCTATAACTATAATATGTAATAATAAAATAATCATTATGGTTTATTATTATGGTTTTTCCAAAAAGAATTTCTATTTAACTAAGTTCCGTTAATATTCGAAAGACATTACAACCGGTCATTATTTACATACATATTTGAGTACGGTGGACTTAAAGGAAGCAAAAAAAAAAATCTGACCGGAAAAGGTACATATACATATCGCTTTTCCAGTCAAATTGTTTTTTCAATATAAGTCCACCATACACAAATGTTGTAACAGAACTTAGTTAAATCGGAATTCTTTTTGAGAAAAGCATTATAATTTGATAACATATAAATTATATAACATTAATTATTTGTTTCAGAATCATTCAAAGAATTATTTCGAAACATCATTGCAAGAAACTTATTACTATTGTGCATCTGTTGAAGAAACAGGACTAAACAAATACTAGTTCATATTCGATTCAGATTGGTTTTAAAATCAATTTCCAATTTGAAACTTCAGATTAAAGGAGGGCGTGAGCAGGTGCCCAGAAATTATTATTCTTACCTCTAACCTACTTGAATATTTAAAATATCCTGGCGATTTTAAAATCCTGATTTCGGCTCTAGGTTTTTTAAAAATTATTTTAAAATTAATCTTTGAAAAAATAACGTTTCAGACAATTCTAATCTCGTTTCTCAATGTTGATGTATTTTGGTTTCAGTTCATTTTTTTCTTGCCTTAATTGAATTTTTTTGCATTGAAGTGGGGGCCTTCTACAGGCGATGTGCGTTGGTTGGGCTATCAACCAAACCAAGAAAAAAAAATATCCCGAAACTTCAACAAAAGCCTCTGATATTTAACTCAGATTCCTTAAAACGACCTTGTGTACGAAATAAGGGAAACGTTTTAGATTTTGAAACAGGTAATATATTCAGCTTAAACCAACTAGAGCGTTTCTATCAACTCTTCAATCTCAGTACAAGCTCGATCTATCTGCACTACAAGAAACAAGATTTATAGCGGATTTTACACGGACAATAATAATGCCATTATTAAACCCGTATTCGAATACAAATTTCTTTATTATTTTTTAATTTTACAATAATCGGTTAAACTAGCAGGATTTTTTTTTTGAGAATGGTCAAACTCCTGAACGTAGATCATAATTCTTGTTAGAATCCCAAATGGTAAAGTTCCTATTTTAGAATTTCATCTAGAAATTCATTGAAAATTCCATACCAAATTTGTCTTAATTTTATTATTTTTTTGAGTATAATTCAAGTGAATTATAAATAAGGACATCGAGTTACTTAGCCAGTGAAATTGAAAATTTGGATTTTAAAGCGGCAAAATATGTTTTAGTATAAAATAAATAAATAGCTAAATTAGTGGGAACTTGGGTCTGCTTAGTACAAACAGATTTGACAGATTAAAAAAATTAAAATAGATCAAAGATAAAGTCAAGCAAAATAAAATGAAAAAAAAAAACAAAAACAAATAAGTTAAATAAAATATCAAACTATAGTCTAGAAAAATAAAAAAGTTTTTCCAGCGTGCGTTTCGTCATATTAAAATCGATAAAATGGCAGTGCTGATTAGCTTCGTACAGCATTCTAGAGACGGGCTCATTCTTTCCGTAATCAGTTCGATGAGGGTTGAATCTAAACATAGGTACCGTTCTTAATGGTATTATGATACTGTTTTTTTCCAACTTTTTCAGCCGCTGAAAAATCCAATTGAAGGGAGAAAAATAATAGGTATAAATAATATTAATGAAAGTGAGTGTATACACAGTAGCCATGACAAAAAAAAATGAAATGTTAGAAAAAAGTTGTTGCTCAATATTTTCTAGCAGTTAATCGAGCAAAAAGAATTCAATTTTGATTTTTTTTTTTTGACAAGAATTATTTTGTCATATTTTTTCAGTCAAAACGAATACTTTTATGCAAATTAAACAAAAACATTGTATTCTAAAACTATTTGAAGTGATTTGATAACAATTTCAGATAATTTTTAACAGTTTTATTGGTATTTAAAATGTTTGTTTACTAACAAAATGAACATGACATTAGAAAAATTCTGTTGTCTCAATCGTTTTAGTTGTGTCTGTCCTAGTCACCGTTTACTTTTTTTACTGCACTTTTTTCAATAAATTTTCGAATTTATATTTAGATTAATTTTATCTAGCAGAACAGAAGAATCGATACCACCAGTTAGTATTTGATGAATGAAAACCACGTCTGCAACAAATCGACGCTTACCAAGTGGTTGTAAATCACTTAGCTTCAGACGATATTGATGAACACATAATTCTGTTTGACATTTTCGTTTCTCGTAATCGAAATATGCATACACAATTGTGTAGACGTGCCGGAAAAGAGATAAATATGTGGTTGCTCTTTATATATATAACAATTTATTGCCATATAAATTAGCTAAACCTTACGGCATCTTAATATCAACCTACACAATTGTGCCGCTTGAATTATCGTTATCGTGTTTTTTCGGATGAAATCAAGTTTAAATGGTATGCACAAATGTGTGTTGTTCCAAAATACAAACATTTGTGACATAATTCTGTTTCGTACACGAATTATACATACACAATTGTGTATCAATTTCAAGTTCAAAAGAAATTATTTTTCTTTCAATTTAAGTTCACCATACCCAAATGTGTATGTAAATAACCACAGTTTGTAATGTCTTATGGATTTTAACGGTTCTTAATTATATCGGAATCCTTTTTGAAGCATAATAATTCGATAACATAATTAGCTGAACCATACGGCATCTCAATATCAACCTGTGTAGGTTGTGTCGCTTCAACTGCAGTTATAGTTTTATTTCGGAAACATGGAATGCACAAGTGTGTATGTTGGTCTAAAATACATACAAACGTCAATTGTTCGTACACGAATTTAAATACACATTTGTGTATGCGGATCGGAAAAAAGGTATATGGGCCGAAGACGGGATATGAAGTGCAGTTTTCGTTTATGGTTCGTAAACAGTTCACGATTGTTAGCGATAGGCGAAAATGCCATGAAACGCACCCATTTTCGGACACTCTTCCACTACTTAAAAATTAAGCTTTATTGATCAATTATCTCTTCTATAAGCAACATTAGTTCAGTGAGTTAGCACTTTGGCAGCTTGCTCTTTAAACATAAGAAATTTTTTGGAAAGATTTCTTTTATTTTTATTTTCAATTTAAAATATAATTAATAAAAAAAGAAACCTTTCATTTTGTAATTAACATAAATTATGCAATTATTTTAAGTTATATATTTAATAAATAAATTAGTGCTGTACAAATATCAATAAAATTAATAAAAAAAAGACGGAACAAAAAAATTGATAATTGATTTGTGTGATCAGAAAAAAAAACTTTTGTTTTAAAACAAAAATAATAAATTTATATTGTGTTGTGCATTATATACGGTTATCTCTTTTACACATACAGTATTTTAATTGTGTAAAAGAGAAAATGGCTGCCGGGGCTACAACCAGTTTTTTCGTCTTTGTTTAAAGAGGACACTAAAAATTGAAAAAAAATTATAAAAATAAATTAAATAGTTTTGTTGTTTTTTTATAAGTTTTTTTGTGGAGTGTTATTTTTTAGTTATTGGTGTATTTATTATTATACAAAAAAATTTAAGTCTTGTGTGTTTACTTTATTGTTTCTTGTATTCATTTCTTAATTAATCCAATACACTCACATCCGCATAAAATACACGAAACTATAAAATGCCCAGTGTTTCATTTGCTACATCACGATCATATGTAAGAAGATCACGACGAAAAGTTGGAAATCGTGTAGCACTACCATCGTCGAGAAGTTCAGGTAACAAAAAAACCCATTTATGTTTCATCATTTAATAATTTTGTTGTTGGTTTGGTCTGGCTCTGAGAAAGAGTGCACAGTACGCTTGGAATTTAATTTTTATTTCCCCACAAATCGAATTTCCGATTTTTTGTGTATAAAGAGATATGCCTTAATGGAAATGAAGAAAACTTGTTATTGCTGTAATTAAGAAGAAAAACTATCCTATCTTCATATTATTATTTTAATACGCTGTGAATTGTATTGGGTAAATGTGGGTGGGAATTACTGTATTGCTCTAATATTCAGATGATTTGTGTGTAGGCACCCCAATTTCTTTTTAGAGTGTCATCAGAAATACACAAAAAATTACAGTAGTGATCATTAAAGTTAGCGGAGAATGTATGGTGACATTGAAATTTGCTTAACTACTTGACCAAGCCTTGGTTTGATTGTGTGTGGCTCTAGTGATAATTTAAAATTAAATCACAAATGAAATTTAGTATATTATATTGTCCTTGACTAGGCGAAGTTGGCAGATATCGTGTACAATTTGCGATACACACCAGAGATTGTGTTTTGTTCTTTTCGCCATACGATTTCGTAACGCAAATCGATTTTTATTAATAATTTTTTTTTAATCATCACCTACCACACCACACCGAAATTGGAAAGAAATTGCAAATTGAATCAAACCATATTCAGCTAAAATGCAAGTGGAACAGTAAATTTTCAATACAATACAGTTTGTATTATCGATCGTATATTTTGAGGGTAGTGGTGTGAATTAAAATAATTTAACTGGGCTCGCTGAAGTGATCAGACAATTTGAATTCACTGTTACTAGTTAAAATTTCATGCTTGATGCATGAATCGGTAAATGTACCGGATCAAAAATGCTATACAGTTCATTGATTAATTGACAAATAGTACTACAATGGAATCGAGAATAAAATAAAATTGAGCTGGGTATCAACGGTTATGCTCTGTATGTTAGAAATTACACTTAAAGAGTGATTAATTCGAGGCGGTTTTTCATAGCTACATACGCTTTTGTTTCCGTGAATCGTTCCTCTCGGAACCTCTATACATTATCTAATTTATTTAAACCATAATTGGTGTGGAATCGTTTGAGCTCCATTTTAAATTGGTAATTTTTGAAATAATTTTTCTATACTAAACATAACTAAATTTCTCTTCAAATTCCCTCAGCCCCAAGCTGTGATATAAATTCTTGTTTCTTAGTCCGCCATTCAACAGGTTGATACTTTCGTCGTGATTCTTTTCTCGTTTCCTTCCCTTTCACCTAAAAACTGTTTTTGGTTTGTAGGTGAAGAGGAAGGGAACGAGGAAAGAATCACGACGAAAGAATCAAAGTGTGGAATGGCGGTTCAGAAGTTAAAGTTTTTAAATTGATTATTTTATTTATCTCGGATTGGAAAAACAAATGTTACTGAGTAGCTAATTTGAGTCATACTGTTGACGGATGACCAATCTTATCAACGGGACGATGCAACACGGTGTTCCATATTTCTGTTAGTAGTATATTTAGATTTCCTGGAGTTATAAAAGCACTGCCATTTAGTATTTCAAACAATTGGTTCCATCTACTAAAGTAGCAGTTAGTTTTCTGTGGTTAGCTCTTAACTTTTATTGGTGATTTTCGTCAATTTTAAGAGTCTTCACACCGACCAAATGGCACAGTGGTTAAAGCTTTGGCATTTGGATCGGGGGGTATCGGGTTCAAATCCCGTTCAGGAAGCAAAAGTGAAAGTTCATAACAGAGTACGATCTACGATCTGGGATGAAATGTAACACATCTATAACCCCTTGTTGGAGTGCAAAACTCATGGGCCGACTCATCTTCGATGTCAGTATAGACTGGCATGGAGCTTGCAATGTGCAGATGGTCTTAAAATCGGTCGTATAGCCGTACATCCTCGAATTGTCTGGCTGGCGTAAAAGAAAAGTAAGGATGGAAATAAGCAAACCGCGAAAGAGCAGGGAGAGTTACAGATTGCAGGGATAAAAAATACAAAAAACAAAAAAAAAAGTTACTGCTTTTTACACATTGGTGTTTAATTTCTATTTGCTGCTTTAGTCTCAAAAATGTCGTAAGTTTAGTTTCTGTCGAAGCCGCTCACTATGGCATATTCCAAAACGGGATCTAACATCACAAAACAGTGCATGGTAAGGAACAGGACCGAATAAAACAGCGTTAGATTATTTAAGACGTTTGTTTTTTCGTTGAATTTCAGTTCGAATGAAACTTTGTTGTTATTATTCCACTACTTGGTTTCTATTCGAAGTGTTCTCTTTCCTTTAGCTCTTGTTATTGAGCCAATGCCAGATCGTTTGCGACGACTATTATACATTCATAGTTGTACATATCGAATATGGTACATTTCTAAATTGCCGTGCACAATTCATGTTTTGGATGGTTTGCGATCAAAATCTTCCCAAAGTTAAAATTATTTTGTCTCGGGCGGAGAAATTTGTTTATGTTTTCAATTATTTGATTTTCCTTTGATTCGCGAATCATTTTTTGATCGCCTACGTAAACCTGCCCTTAGATACTGATTAGTTTTAGAAAACCTTTTCCAATTTTATTAAAATTGACTAAATGGGATTTAATTATTTTAAAATATTTCCTTTACGTCGTTCTGGAAGATGGCCACTTGGGGTAGAACTAGACTATTCCTTAACAGATATTGATGAAATTTGTTATGTTGTTAGAAGTAGTTGTAAAATTATTCCAAATAATACGAAAACCGTATTGAGTAGTACAAATTAGTTCTGAGTCACCTTAAACTTACCTAATTAGTTACTTAATAGTTTTTAGTAATTACAAATTTTCAAATAAATTGAGATTTTTTCAGAGACATACCATTCGCTTATCGCCGATGTTCGAAAAAACTTTTCGTGGTTACTGTCGGAATTGGTTCTCTCCAAGCAAGACGGGTTTTGTGATTTGGATGGAATACATCACGTAGCTTTTTCCATAAATTAGAAGATCCCGACGAAATTTAACTGAAATCGGTGTACGGAAACGGGCAGTTTTAACCGGGTACTGCCTTTGCACATTTTACCTTTCTTCTCGTACTCAAATTTACAAGAGGCTGTGTATTGGGCTTAATCCTATTCGTAATCTATATAAACTCACTTTTTATTGTTAGTTCTTGTGGAATTTTTATGGCATTTACAGATGATGCTGCTTTTTCCTACGCTGGCAATAGTTAGAAAAAGATTGTCGAGGTGAGGAGGGATTTAGAAGGCTTAAAAGATTGGTTCGACACTTATAGCAAAGAGAATCTAATGTTATAAAAAGTAACGAAAAAAAGGAAAAATTTTCATCAAAAAAGCGCATGGGTTATGCAATTTTATAAATTACATACTCTTTGCTTATAGTAAGTTCCTAGCTTAAAGACTCCTTTTTTGTCATGCAGAACCGGGCCGATAATACGATAAAATGATCTTATTGCGCTATTATTAATGGGAAAGTTTCCAACTACCTAAGCGAGCGTATTGTTAGATTCTAGCCTTAATACTATCCAGGGTAGAATATGTCGATTTAAATTTTGCATTATGTAAAATGTGGTTTTGGTATCGAGGTACCAGCGCCGATGTTAATAAATCTATGAATCTCCTTGTGGCGGTGGTTCTGGATATTTCGATTAATATCATCCATTTAATTGTATCTGCTTCTTCTTCACTGGCGCCAAATCGTGAGATGATTTGGCCGCCCCAACACTCCTATTCCAGAACAAGAAACATTGTAGACACATTGGAAACCGTAAATATTTTGGGAAAGGCGGTGCTGTTACCGCCCCGGTGGCAAAGTGGTCAGCATGCTTGCTCCAGCGACCGAAGGTCCCGGGTTCGATTCCCGGTGGTGACAAGGAAAAAATTTGGTTGGTTTGGTTGGTTTAGGATCAATGGATTAATCATTCATTATCTGAAATGAAAATATGATTATGAAACCTCATTTGAGGCGACCAAATCCCTTTATGGGGTATAGTGCCAGAGACAGAGAGAGGTGCTGTTGTTTCAATTAATTTAATTCGAATGAGATTGCAAAGAAGTCCTGCTGTAATGTGAACTGAGCAAAATAAATTTTATACATCAGTATAAAACTTCACTACAAGTGACAAGTTCTATAAAACCTCATTTGAGGCGACCAAATCCCTTTATGGGGTATAGTGCCAGAGACAGAGAGAGGTGCTGTTGTTTCAATTAATTTAATTCGAATGAGATTGCAAAGAAGTCCTGCTGTAATGTGAACTGAGCAAAATAAATTTTATACATCAGTATAAAACTTCACTACAAGTGACAAGTTCTATAAAATTTGGGGCCGGAGAGGAAAATCAGGTTTGGATAATCTAAGCTTTAATCGACTCATCTGAAATATTGGACAAAATACACAAATTCTGGAGAATTAAATAAGATCGGTTGAGCTCAAATGTTTCGAAAACCTTTGTTCTTTTTCGGTTTTATTTCTTTTCAAAAATCTGTTTCAAAGAAACATTTCGCTTGGCATTTGATTTGTTCAACCAATCAGTTGTAAATTCCGAGCTGTGGCTTCTTAGTTATTTATAACTTAATGTTTAAATAGAAAAAAATGGAACTTTATTGTTCAAGTCTATGTCGATTCAAAATAACCAGTCAGTCGTTAGTTTTTCTTCTACTCACCAACGCGGAGTAAACTCGTCTCCGATTAACAACGAGAACGTTAAAGCTGGTTGAAAAAGAAACTTTTCACAAAAATCGGTATGATTAGAAATAAGTAGCCAGGAATTCGACATTCAAGAAATTTTAAAGTAACGAGACCATTCTCGTTTGTGCCTCCATTCAGAGATCATTTTTAGTTTCATAATATTTTCAGAATTGGTCTATCGTATTTTTGGGAATAAACACGACAGATGATAAGTAACGGTTTTTAATCAGATACATATCTGTCAATAATGTATATTTGTTAAAATTGGGTTTATTTAAAGGATGTGGCGGTCGTATATTTTCTTGAAATTTTTTGCGGTTGAGCATTCAGTTGATCTAAAAAAATCTTTTAATGAAAGAAGTTGAGAATTTAAAACAATGTTATTAGGTTCTGGTTTACTATCGATACAATATTCACATGGTGCGAATACAATAATCTAGTTTAGTCCAAATTTGGTAAAATTAGGTCTTATTGAGTTAATTAGTTTATTTAATTATAACTCCTACTTAAATTTTGTTCAACTTATAAATTAGTATTTTTTTTGTGGTTTCCACTGTTAAATTTAGAATTTTATGGAAAACGAATTTTGAGTAGTAGCAGCGGAGGACTTAGATGTGTTATGAATGTGCAGTCGACTGTATACTGTGTGGGATTTTTCATTTCCTTCGAATTACATTGGGAGTACTGGGTGCTATTCATTTACCATGATAAATTCGAGTACATATATCTCGGATACAATAATGTAATAGCGCAAAATTAATTATTAAATTAGGTACATTTATGTATGTATGTAGAATAATGAGTTTTAATCATTAAATAATTCCCACAATTGTTTTATAAGGTCATCAGCCTCGAGATTAGAAAGATTTCACGGTAGATGCAGATCAATCCATTGTATTTTATATATAAATACTTCTTTAATTAGGCCAAATGGAATAATGTTATTTATATAAAATTTAATTGTAGATCCATGTGAACCACCAGCTGTTAGTGGATCAGGACCGTCAAGTGGTTCAACAGCTTCAGCCCCCGGTGCCAATAATAGTTTAAATAATAGCTCTGCAACATCATCTTCATCATCAAATAATCACACATCAACACAAAATAATAACACAAGTAATTCATCCTCCACATCATCATCATCACCGTCGTCGAGTAGTAATAATGCAACAACAGTTCCAAGCACAAGTAGCACATTACCATCATCATCGTCATCCTCTACCTCGACATCATCCTCCTCTACTGCAGCAGCGACAACACCAGGCGGACATCATTCTCCCTATGATTTGAGACGAAAGAGTCCTCTAACAGCAAATAATCATGATTCGTCAACATGGACGAGTAGTAGTGGGCCATCAACTAGTCAACAGTTTGGTAGCGATGGTATACCATATCTTCTTCCGGCCCGCAAACGTTCCCGACGAACGTATTCAACAAGCACCGATGTAGGAACAACAACAGCCGCACAATATTTACAGTATGAAATGCCCGATGAAGTTCTATTAACAATATTTTCATATTTACTCGAACAAGACTTATGTCGGGTTTCACTAGTTTGCAAACGATTTAATACAATCGCAAACGATACAGAGCTTTGGAAGCGTTTATATCAAAATGTCTATGAATACGATTTGCCATTATTTAATCCAGAATCATTTAAATTTTTATTTGTGAAACCTGAAGATTCAGAATATGTAAATCCGTGGAAAGAAAGTTTTCGACAGCTTTATAAAGGTATACATGTTCGACCCGGTTATGAAGATCGGGTATACAAAGGCAGAACCTTAGTGTATTTTAACACAGTCAAAGAAGCCCTAAAATATTCGTACAATCCATCGACTTATAATCGATGTTCAAATGCCATATGTGTAAATTGGTCGAATTTTGATTCGACGAAACAACAGTCTCCATCGGGGCAGCAACAACAGCAGGATCAACAAGATCTACAAGCCGTGGAACAGCATGCCTTAATTTTTGTACATGCCGGACTATATTTGGAATTCATTGAAATCGATAAGGATGTGGCACTAATTGGTGCTGCATTCGGTAATGTTGCCGAATCCGTAATTATACAAAAGGATACGGAATCCACGATTTCGTTTGGAGATGGGACTAGAGCATACATTGGCTATATGACATTACGATTTTCACCCGAAATCACATCGACCGTACTACATCATAAACATTTTTGTTTAGAAATTGGAGAAAATTGCTGTCCAACTATAGATAATTGTATTATTCGGAGTGGAAGTAATGGTAAGTTTTTGTAACATTTTTATTTTGATCACATTTGATACCTAAACATTTTTATAGTTGGTGCTGCAGTTTGCGTCAGCGGTGTTGGTGCCAATCCCGTAATCAAAAATTGCGATATTAGTGACTGTGAAAATGTTGGTTTGTATGTAACAGACTATGCTCAAGGTACGTACGAGCACAACGAAATCAGCAGGAACGCTTTGGCTGGAGTTTGGGTTAAAAATTTTGCTAGTCCAATTATGCGCGAGAATCACATTCATCACGGTCGAGATGTTGGAATATTTACGTTCGATAATGGAATGGTAATTATATTTTAGATTAGTTAGAACTTTGTGATGCTAATTTTATTTGTATTCTAGGGATACTTCGAGAAAAATGATATTCACAATAATAGAATTGCTGGTTTTGAGGTGAAAGCAGGTGCAAATCCAACGGTGGTAAAATGTGAAATTCATCACGGTCAAACAGGCGGTATTTATGTACATGAAAACGGTTTAGGCCAGTTTATCGAAAATCGAATACATTCAAATAATTTTGCGGGCGTTTGGATCACGTCGAATAGTAATCCAACCATTCGTAAAAATGAAATTTACAACGGTCAACAGGGGGGTGTTTATATATTTGGAGAGGGTCGCGGGCTAATCGAGCATAATAATATTTACGGGAACGCATTGGCTGGGATACAGATCCGAACTACAAGTGACCCTATTGTGAGGCATAATAAAATTCATCACGGGTTGCATGGTGGTATTTACGTGCACGAGAAAGGACAAGGGTTGATTGAGGAGAATGAAGTGTATGCAAACACTTTGGCCGGGGTATGGATTACTACGGGTAGTACGCCGGTGCTACGGCGAAATCGTATACACTCCGGCAAACAAGTTGGGGTTTATTTTTACGATAATGGTCATGGGAAACTAGAGGATAATGATATTTTTAATCATATGTATTCCGGAGTTCAAATACGTACTGGCAGTAATCCAGTGATTCGGGGCAATAAAATATGGGGCGGTCAGAACGGAGGCGTGCTCGTCTATAATGGTGGTTTAGGATTATTAGAATTAAATGAAATTTTTGATAATGCAATGGCCGGGGTGTGGATCAAAACGGATTCAAATCCAACGTTGAAACGGAATAAAATTTACGATGGTCGTGATGGCGGCATTTGTATATTTAACGGAGGTAAAGGTATTCTCGAAGAGAATGATATATTTCGAAATACTCAAGCCGGGGTGCTAATTTCCACCCAAAGTCATCCTATTCTCAAACGTAATCGAATATTTGATGGTTTGGCGGCCGGCGTCGAAATTACGAATAATGCAACGGCAACTTTAGAAAATAATCAAATTTTTAATAATAAATTTGGTGGACTGTGTTTAGCAAGCGGTGTGCAGCCGATTGTTCGACAAAATAAAATTTTTAATAATCAGGATGAGGTGGAGAAGGCCGTATCAGGTGGACAGTGTCTGTATAAAATCTCGAGTTATACATCGTTTCCGATGCACGATTTTTTTCGATGTCAAACGTGTAACACAACCGATCGAAATGCCATCTGTGTTAATTGCATAAAAACATGTCATGCTGGTCATGATGTTGAATTTATTAGGCATGACAGGTACGTAAACATTTTGTAGTACGTTAGTATACCAAAGTAAATTTTTCTAATTCAATTATTATTCGACATATTCATAATTATTCATAATTAAAAAAAAAATTAATTCAGTTAATTTTATTAAGTAATCGCCATTGACGTTTGGTCATGTGGAGAAAACATTATCTATCGAAATAAAATAAAGATCTAATACCAAATAATAAAAGCTGTTATTCACGAGGATGAAGTTAAGTGAATAATCCGAGTGAATAACAACTATTATATGCAAGTAGAATACTATACATTGCCCACGATAATTAACTACTTTTGATATTTTGATAATTTGAATTTTACAGACAACTATAGTCAATTTATTTTCATTTTGATCGTTTAAATACAACCTATATGCAAAGACCAGAATACATATGTAGATCATCAGGGCGGCATAGATTACTTACCCCAGTGTAAATCGCTCACTTCACTAGACATCCATAAAAGATACAATAAAATTGTAAATTTATTACAACGTATTAACTATAAAGTTCGTGAAATGGTTTAGAAGTATTATGCTTGGGTTCTTCGATATTCGGCCAAAAATTTGTTCCCATTGTGTTTTTATCTGTGTCCTAGGTAATATTTTGGAGGCTGCTAGATAAAATTTCAAAAAAATAAATAAATTGCATAGTATATTTGTTCGTTTTGAAAAATGGTTACCCTGCAGGTATAGAGAGTGTGAGTCTATACATTTTTCCGCTGCAAAAATTTCAGCAGGATTGAGACTTGTATCCCTGTGCTCTCGTGGAAAAGTTTATTACTACGAAAAAGAGTTTAGTCAGGCTTTTCTATGAATTATCTATCTATGAAAAGTGGTCTTGGAAAGTTTACTATTATTTGTATATTCATCGAGCAATAAATATATAAGAGAAATCAAGTAGTGCAAATTTTATAAGCCAGTTTTTCCGAGGTTAATCTTATTTTATAGTTTTAATATATTTATAAACACAAAATTAATTGTTTTCTATATTTAATCCATATATACGAACCTAATAGTTCTTATTGTGTTTTTTAACGCTCTCACAGGGTCCTATTGTTTTTAGATGGTTAAACGTTAATTTATTTAGAGCAGTTGCATACTTTTTATTAAGTTTTTGATAGTACCCATTTTCCGAAATAATTGATGTTGTTTCCTCTTATGAATTTCTGAACCAGCAGTACAGGTGGCCACATTTTGCAATTACTGCGTTTACAAATTATTCTTCAGTTGAACAAGAGCGAAATAATTATATAGGTAGTTATAGCCAGGCCATTTGCATGTTTTGGGAACATTTCAACACAAATTGCTCCAGTCAATCCATACATACTATGAAATTTTCGAATTGTTTGATACTTCGAGTTCGAGATCTTTTCAAGTTTTAAATGTTAACTTAATTCATCAGATACACTACTTTGTAAAAAAAATTTAAATCCCTTTTAAACATTTGTTTTCAGATTCTTTTGTGATTGTGGTGCTGGCACACTTGCAAATCAATGTCAGTTACAAGGTGAACCAACTCAAGATACGGACACATTATATGATTCTGCAGCACCCATGGAATCCCATACATTAATGGTTAACTAGAATATTGTTATATTTACATAAATACTGTGTTAAATGTGTATTTTCACTTAATAATAATAATTTAATAATAATTATATATAAATTAAATTTAAATTTAATTTTTAAACGTTCAACAACAAGCAAATGCTACTGAAAACCATAATTATATAGAATATTTAGAAAAATAATTTTGCCTCATAAATTATAGTAAAAAATCACCTTGCTATATTTATTGTGAATAAAATATGATGTCACGATTTCTTAATCGTACATACAAATGAAGAAAAATATTCGTTGTTAGCAGTTCGGGTAAATCTATTACATACATATTTATGTTGCATGTTCGTTTGTTCAAAATTTTGTCTTGTATTCCGGAACAATAAAATGTTCGTAGTCTTGTTTTAAAAGTATTTGCCGCTTTGCTTTGCTAAATCGGAATAGGAGGATAATGTTTGGTTTTATTTATTTTTGTTTGCATAGCCAAATGAATTTTTGTAATATTTAAATGTTTCTGGAATTACTTGTATTGAAATGCAATTATTCTTGTAATTTAGCAAGGCAACACGGCATTGGTAAACATGATCGAAACATTAATATAGTAAGGTGGAAGTTCGTGAGAAGTTTTGGGATCGGAATAACTGATACCTCTCAGTTTTATAATTTTGTATGCTTAACTTAGTAAGAAGACCAGCAAACCAACCAACAAAAAAGAATTCACGAAATAAAACATTAATACTTCAATTATACATGTGAGTGAAAATATAAATAAAGATTTATTCAGCGTGAACATAATCCAATCTTAAAATAAAATCAATAAATTTATAGATATACATATATTTTATAATTTATTAAATAAGACATTTTATGTTTAATAACATATTAACATATAATATAAAATGGGTAAGACACATGATCAGATAGCAAGCAAACTATTGTTGCTAGTCGAAAATATTGTGGTTGGATCAATTTTGGTTACGGAGCTAAATTCAATTACGAGTCGCGAGGATTAGTCTTTAATTATTTTTGATTCGGCTTTTGGCTTAGTATAAAAATACACTAAATGTCAGATACGCGTTAAAATAGGGGTTCCGTTGTCTATTTTGATGTATTAAGCACCTCAAATATTACAATTTTTCGTATCTTTGCACTAAGGACAAGACATTTTTCGAGTTCGTAATCAAAACTGGTAATCTAATTATAAATTAAATCGCAATTCTTTTATTTTTCCCATAAATAGCTTGCTTGCTAAATATCTAATATCTGCCCCAATATAATATACAGCATGTCTTAAATTTATAAGTATAAATTTAGGGAATTTGTCGCCCATCAACAATTTTGATGTTCGGCCACTTCTCCAAATTTAGGACATTCTGTGTACAAAATACGTATAAAGAAGAAAGGAGAAAATAGCTGTACTACTATTTTTTTTAAGGTGCCAATATTTGAATGAATCTCATTCCATTTTTATTTTTAATTATTTATTTTAATTATTCGTTTAATAATAATTAATAATTTTTTATATGTAAAATTAATTAAGTTATTAATATTTTTTGTTGTATTATTTGTTTTTTATTTTATGTTTTTATATACACAGCAAGAGATTTTTAATATTTTTTTTTATTTAGATGATTTTATCATTATGTAGAACAGAAGCAAACTATTTTAAACCATCAGGAACGCGCTTTTAATCAATTTTTTTAATTACGGTAATTTTTGTTTATTGTTAACTTGCAGTGAATTTTCTTATTGTCTAGGGACATTATTAAATTGACAAATAATGTCCTTAATATGCCGAGATTTGTGGTTGAACTTGTTTAAAAAACGTTCTTCCGTAGGTCTAATAGGAAATGAAATTTTTCATAAATTGTAAATTCGACTGGTAAATTAGTTAAAAAAATTAACAAAATTTCTAACTAAAATTTACCAAAATTGCGATAAGTTTTTTTTTTTTTTTTTTGAAATGTATCTCCGTTTCAAGTTTAACCTATCTCTTTTAATTGCAGGTCTCTCTTGATCCCTTGGGTTTGGCAGCGCTCTTGGAACGCTTTTCTAACTTTCTGGGGTTGATTTAGTTAATTCTGATTATTTAGATAATTAAGTGCAATCGAATACGATTATAATACCATGAACAATTTAAACAATATTCTGATTAGCTGCTCAAATAAAATTTGTCGACTGCCAAGTTTTGAACAAGTCTACTTTTCATCTTTTATTTTAAAGAAATTTTTCATACTAATTATACACAGAATCGCTATACTGGTTTAGTTTTTTACAAGGTGCACGAAATCATTGATTCCTTGAAAAAGAATTCTCAATACATAAAAGATGGAAAATGTTTGTAAGCCATAAGCAAACCTTATACGGAAAGAAACCTTATATTTTACTGGAGTAACTGATAACTGCTCCTTAGTTCCAATAAAATTGGTCATTATCCAGAACTCCATTCGCGGTTTATACTAGAATCCACGAGTTTTATTCGTATTCGTACTAATTTTGACATTACATAAAGATCACCACAAAAGGAAACGTGCGACCCTTAAACCTTAATTTCCCGCAATCAGTACAGGTATCAAACATTTCCTGGGGTTAGAAAAACTTCTCACCTTTTTTTTATCAAGTTTTCATCGTTTCAACCGCGGAATAAAAGAATAAGGTTCTACCTGAAGACCCCTGAGCACACAACGGGTGCCCGAATTCGGCAGTTATTTCAAAAAAGTGCACAAAATCGTTTTGAAAAACTGTAAAGTGAAGTTGTGTGAAATAGCTGACGCCTTAAAGGTATCAAATGGCAGTACATAAACACTACTTAGCAAAGACATTTGCTCACGAGAAAGCTTTGTTCAAAGTGGGTGCTGCGCTTGCTCACCTTGGACCAAAAACAGCAACGCGTGGATGATTCAGAGCGCTGTTTATCCGTAATAAACAGGATTTTTTGCGTCGATATATGATAATGGATGAAACATGGATTCACCACTACACGGTAAAAATCAAGCTACTGAATGGATTGTGTCGTATGAAAATTCAAAACTCAAAAAACTAGTATTTCCAGTCATGATTCAACATAAAATTTTGAATGCAGCTAGGCATTGAGGTTAATAAGAACTGACAATTCTAAAATTTTAACTATTATAGGCCGTTCGAAGCGAAGAAAAACGTAAATGTCGGCCAGTAAGGTTTTGGCCTCCGTATTTTGGGATTGCTAAGTGTTTTATTCATTGTTTCGACTATCTTGAGAAAAGAAACACCATCAACAGCAATTATTACGATATTGGTGCGCTTGAAGGAAGAAATTGAGAAAAAATGGCCCGAAATGCAAAAGCAAAAAGTGCTTTTTCACCAAAATACTGCAGCGTGTCAGAAGTCCTTGGCTACGACGGAAAAATTACATATTAAAGTTCGGATTGCTTTCCCATCCACCACATCCTTCGAATCTGGTTCTCAGCGACTACTACCTGTTCGCAGACTTAAAAAAAATATTTCAGGAAAAGAGATTTGTGTCAAAACGGAAGTCATAGTCGAAACAAACGTCTATTTTGAGGCCAAACATAAATCGTTATACAAAAAAGGTATCGAAATGTTAGAAAGAATTGGAATGAATGTATCACTCTTGAGGCATCTATGTTTATGAATAAACTCGAATTTTGTTTATGTTTTAATGTTACTCGTACGCCATTCTGTTTTCGTCATTTTCAATTCGTTTCCGTTCTCCAGTCTCTCGTCGCAGTACCGGCCAAAGAATTGTAATTTTCTTTAAATTTCTTCAACTATTGTATTAATTTCGTTCTAAAAGATTATCGAAGCCAGTCAAAATTTACCAGAAACGTACCTGTTATCATCGTGAAGTCTGCTGAGTAAGGAGAACAAAAATTGTTTTTCTTCACCGAGTGTCTTAACAGGTAAAGAATTTTTGAATCTTCACACACGAATCTCTTTCTCACCCTCGACTCTGGCTCAAATTTTATCAGCGAATTTCAAGGCGAATCGAGTGAAAGTATGTTTCGAGCGGCCTGTAAAAGAACTAAAGTTCGCAATTCGTTTGATTTATTCGCATTGTAATTTCATTTCATGAAAGAATTAAAAATGATTGCTGATTAGATCAACTTTCTATACACAATTTTGAAATGGTTAATAAAATATGCCTTTTTGCGTATGAATATTTTTTAAATTATTTTAACTTAAGAACCGATTTGTTGGCATAAAGTTAGATTTCCATCATGGAAAAAACTTTGAGCACAGAAAAAAATAAATATAAACAGAAGTAAAGCTGCATACAAAATTTTTACGCATATTTTCATAGTAAAATATGGGGTCACGATCCGGTTTTATATTGACCAAATTTAAAATTACCGTTATAATCTAAACGAAGAAAAAATGAAACAAAAATATTATGAAATTTAAAGAAACACTTAATGTATATTCGAAGAGTTGGACGTTCTAAGTTTATTATTTAAGGCGTAAAACGAGTTTGTATTTTGGGGTTACAATCTAAAAAAGTTGGTTCAAAATTTTATATGCAGCTTTACCTCTGTTTATATTACTTTTCTCTATGCTTTGAGTGTTTACCTGCAAAATATCTTTGAATTTAAATCACACTTATACGCAAAATGATATACAGGTCACCATTAGTGAACAAAGTAAAGACGGGCGATTGTAAAATTCTATTTAGAGGTTTTTTTATGTTTTTTTATTATATCAGTTACTAAGGCCTCGACAGTTAAAAGATGATCGAAGCCAGTCAAAATTTATTAAACTATGGGGCATAGTATTTTTATTGGCCCATTTTCAGATTGTTAGTTATCGTTTTGAAAAAAATATTTTCTCTGAAGATTGTTATCGAACAAAATAACTGCCAGTTTGTATGTTGTTAGAAAATTTCCAAAAGTTATTCTAATAGGTTCATTAGCAAAATTTATCGAACCTCTGAAATGTATTGATTAATTGTTGGTGTCGGTGAAGAAACCAATATATTTCTTTAGCCCTTTGGATTGCATATGACAGAACTAACCTAAATTTTTAATTTAAATTTCGGAATACTTCGCTATTTTTGGGATTTTTCACTGGTTTTTTTCACGTGGGCACGGTTCATATAAATAGCAGTCATCTGAAGTTATTCTTTCTTTGAGACGCAAACCATGATGGATTATAAATGTTTACTTGATCCTTTCGATATTGCTATTTCAGGTTATCGGCTTAGACAATTAGCAGGAAATGGGTTTGTAAATAATTCTTGTGATTGGATATACAAATAAAAACATTTGAGATATTCTTTCTGTGCGGCCATTTACGCGACTCTGCTCCAACTTATTTTATTATTTTATATTGTATTTTTATTAGAAATTTGTATGAATGTTTTGTGCTTTTATTTTACGTTTTTTTATTGAAAAGGATGTTTGATCAAAATTAATAATGAAATTGTATATAAATAAAAAATTATAATTTATTTATGTTTTTTAAAAGAAAAATCTATTATTTTTATTTTGTTTTTGATGTTTTGACCTAAATGTAAGTAAAATTAACTAATTTGTAATCGCTTTATTGTATGCTTTGTCCATAAATGTGTACTAATCTGACTGCAAACATCCTTTTAAGTACTTTTTGTATGATACGATCATATCATTGTAGTGGTGGAAAGCTATAACGGCCATATTTTATGTAAATGTAGCATTTTTTATTACCTTGGTTCAAGTGAAATGTGTTGTTTGTGCGTCCTGATTTACTTTAATTGATTTGTTTATGAGATGAGTGACGAGTGAGTGATACTGAAATTCTAAAATTTTGCCTATTTTTTCTATCCCGAGCGGGAGCCAGACAGCGTCCATATGGCAGAAAATAATTAATAGATTCCAATCAAAACTCATAATATTTCCTGCCGAATACGGAACAACGTAACTCATTTACAAATTATGTATAGTATATACAAATTAATTTATTTACTTAAAAAGAAATTATAAAATTTGGTGTATACGTACTCGTAAATTTAATTTTCTGACAAAATGTTTGTTAGTGCGCTGTCTAATTTATTTTCTATTCTGCATTGAGAATGTGATTTTTTTTAAGATAAAAACTATAATTAGGTTTTATTTTTTTATGGTTTTCTAAATTATAAACTTTAAAATTGTGTGATAATTGAAAATTATATAATAATAATTATTATATTAACAATAAAACGTGTGAATTTATTAACAAAAAATGGAGAAAATAATTTAATTTAATTAAATCAAAAATAATAAAATAATGCTATTTTTTTTATTTATCTAACTTTACATAGAATAATTAATCAATTTAATATTAATTTACTTAAATATATAAAAAGTATAATATTGACTGACAAAATAAATAAAAAAAATCTAATTTAATTTAATTATAAATGTTTTAATTTTAAGCAAAAATTTATATATTTTTGTGTACATAAATTATACTAAATTAGATCATTCACATTAATATAAATATATATATATATATATATATATATATATATATATATATATATATATATATATATATATATATATATATATATATATATATATATATATATATATATATATATATATGCATATATATATATATATATATATATATATATATATATATATATATATATATATATATATATATATATATGCATATATATATATATATATATATATATACATATATATATATATATATATATACAAAACAAAAAATTAAGAATTTAATATGTACTAACAATGACATTATATAAATGATTAATTTTGTAAATACAATAATAAATGTTGAATTAAACCCTAAATTAATTAATATTTAGAGATGTCTCATGATTTATAATAATAATATTGTAATATGTACTACGTACTATATTGATTCAGCCGAAGTATTATAACCGCAAAACCGAATATGTATATCCAAAATCAAAAATTAGAAAATGGTGTAACATACCATATTGTTCTGTAAAAATATGTTACACACAACGTTCAAGTAGAATCAATTTTATATACTATACAACAGAAAATACATAAAATTGTGATAGAACAACCCTTTTACATAGAGTTCTGAATTCCTTTAATTATTTCCGTAACACAAAAACAAATACATATAAAACAATTCGAATTTAAAAGCATTTAAACTAAAAATTAATTCTTACATTAAATTAAGAATTCTATTATTGTCAATATGACTTAAAAAATGCCTATGTTCATTTAAATATTTTGTTTATATATCAAGTTTGGCTAACAGAAATTTATATCGATGTATAAATCTTAATAATACACAAATAAATTAAAAAATATGTTATCAATGTATTTAAAAAAAATTAAATTATCCTAACTAAAATTAATTTTACCCTTTCCTTCTGTTCCGCATTCACACATTAATTAAATAAACTTACGCTTTATAATAAAACAAACTATTATACATAAGTATTAATAAGTAAATAAGAATTAATTATTAAATTTATCACAATTTTTAACAAAAAAAAAAACATTGGACAACAGAATATTTAATTATGGAGCACTTTACAATACCTAAATATTAATTAAAAATATATATATATATATATATATATATATATATATATATATATATATATATATATATATATATATATATATATATATATATATATATATATATATATATATATATATATATATATATATATATATATATATATATATATATATATATATATATATATATATATATATATATATATATATATATATATATATATATTATAAATTAAATAATGAAATGAAATTGAAAATGTAAAATAATTAATAAGGAGAAAATGGCAACAATAATAATGTTTTTTTTTTCTATTTGGAAAAATATATAAAAATTCATTGAAAAACAAAATTATCTAGATAATATTTCATTTACATGGTATTTCCGTGCAGAACACTACTTTATGTGATCGTTGTGGGATCAATATAACGACATATTTAATACGATGAAAATGGTTTCTGAGTGTCCATTTTATGAGCCTTTTCGTTGAAATCATGTTTTAAATTTTTAATGGTCTATTCAAATGTCATGTCCAAAGTTTATGCAAAAATGGAATAAGTGGCCAATATTGTTAAAGGCCTTCGGGCCTATTATGGTTTTCACATTTCAGTCACTCGACGACTTCAATCCACCGATTTTGTCAGTTGGTCTTGTGTTTTACCGTGAGTGAACCAAACGGCCAAAATGTTCGCTATCAGTTTGTAGGCGAATCTATATTCATCATTATGGTTTGCTTTTTAGTTAGTCAAATTTCTCTAAATACAGAATTATGCATTTCAATTTTAATTCCACACGAACATTGTGCAATTCCAATTATTAAATAAATATGGTCCTTGTCGCCAACAGAGCTTCAGTGATTTTTGTGGTAGGGTTTTCGTAAATCGATCGAATTAACGAAGAATCATATTATCTTATAACATCTAAGATTTACTTTTACAAATTAAGCTTCAATAGCTCAATCACAAAAAATTCTCGAAACTGTCGGCAAAAATTCACAAATAGTGACGAACTGCATCGTTTCTATTTCTTTCTTATTCTTTTTATTTATTGAATATTGCAACTGATTACTGATTAGTAATTTATCTAAAAATAGTTTCTCTCTAGGATGGCCCAGCTCGAGCAGTTTCTGCCTTTAGAGACTTCTCACTCCATTAGCGGGATGTCTGCATTTTCATTCCGAAATAATCGCTGTATTCCATCTTTAAGTCCCTATGTAGGTTGTCGTTTCTACATGGGGTATTCAGAATCCATCGCAGCACTTTATTTTGAAAGCATTGTATCATTTGTATATTTTTTAGTACATTTTCTTATATTTGATGTTTAACCCCTCTTTTTTCATCTTGACCTTGTGAGTTAGGAACCACGGGAATGCAATTTACGATTTGGTTTCTAAAGTTGACATGCACTGATTTTGGCTTCATTTAATCATATAATAATAATACTCAGTGTGTTAATTGTTGAACGATGCACATACAGATCCAAGTACGCTACCTTGTGGTATACCAGCTTATATTCTTTTTAGTTCAGACTACCCGTTTTCATGTTTGACTCGAAAGTGTCGATCTACGTTTGTAGGATTTAGGAATATCACAAAAATGATGAGGCAGGTCTCGATGCAGTTTAAATTCAAGCCCTTGGTGCCAAACTTTGTCTAAAGCTTGAGCATATCTTCTTATTCTCAAGTGCATCCTCAATGACATCCGTTATTCTGTGAAATTGTCAACAATAGAGTGAATTTCACTAAACCCAAATTGGGATGGTGAAATTGACCAGTAGATTTAAAATATATTTGATATAGCTGGAAGTAATGATATCGGTTTATCTGGGTTAGGAATTATTATTACTTCAGCTTCCACCTTCCAAGGACGTGGAACATATTTCAATCTGAAGACTGCATTAATTATTTGAACTAATTTATGTAAGCTTTTCTCGGGAATGGCTTTCACAATTTGCTCAGCAATTTAGTCATAACCCGGAGCTTTTCTAATACTTAAATTATTATTGATTTTATTTTTTAGTTCCAATAAAGTCACTTGTCTTATGTTAAGATCATCTATTTTGTTCACGACAGGTGTGTTTTTATTTGATGTTTGTGTCGGCAACTTTTGGAAAGTCCCGTTCAAATACGAACTGGTTCATAAATCTAGAATACAATTTTAAATATACGTTATCTTATATATTTGTGCGTTACATGTGCCGGAAAGATACTAAGGCGTCGGAATAATATTATAAATATACATTAGCATATACGTGTAATGCTTGAATGTCGCTGATAAATTGTGTGTCATCACTGACTTTCCCGCTGGATATGTTTGCCAGTAGCGATGGTTAAATGACAGAAAAAAGTTTGGTACAATTTTTGATATCGAAATTGATCGTTGTTTCGACTTGCTAGTGAAGGCGAATCTTGATAGTGATGACTGAAAATTTGCTCTGAGGTGAGATTTGTAGTCGTGCGAATTTTTTAAGCGATACAAAACTTTTTAAACGACTAATGGAATACGATTGTTGTCACTTCAATCGATGATTGTCGCTTCAATCAACTAAGAGAATAACCGACCAAACGGCTTGGTGGTTAAAGCTTTGGCGTTTGAATCGGGAGGTACCGAGTTCGAATCCCGATAGGAGCAGGATGCAAAAGGGAATTTTCATCAACAGATTATGGTCTGCGATGAAATGGAACACAACTATGATCCAGTGTCGGAGTGTAAAACTCATAGGCCGACCCATCTTCCATGCCAGTATGGCTGGCATGGGGCTATGGAATGTGCAGATGGTGATAAAAACGGACCTATAGCCGTACGTCTTCCATTTGGCAAGCAATGCGTAAAGTAGGACGTGAAAAGCGAACCGCGAAAGAGTTGGGAGTGCTTCGGCCCCAGAACAGATTGCATAGCTTAAAACTTAAAAAAAACTAACAATATGAAAAAATGATTGTCGTAAGAAGCGACAGGTGGCACGACTAAGAGAATGGGGTGTAATATAGAACAAATCAACTTATTATATCTCTAACTAACGGTTGTATAATGAGTTCACAGATTTTATGGTCTTGATAGCTACTGCTGCAGATCTACAGTACACCAAAGTATGCAGAATCAAAGAAATAGTTGACTTTGATAATGAATTTCTCTCAAAAAATATGTTTTTTGACAAAATAATATTTTTTTATTAAAAAAAAACCATGTTTGACTTTAAAAAGGTTGTTTAATTCTTTTATAAATTTGATCATTTTGCTTTTATGGATAGAATTGTTCACCAGTTAGAAGATGTTTGTTAGTATAGACAGCGGTTGTAGCCTACAGTCAGTAGCCTATAATACCTCAATGCAACTGAGCATTCCGATTCTGAAGCATAATTTATCTAATACGAATGAACCAAAAATATTTGTTATCATAAGTTCAATTTCTAGAAACTATCTACTTAGTTTGTACTCTTGTAGAGAGGATTTTATGCCTGCCGTCATGACTATTAGTTGCCATTTGTCTGTAAGGTTCTCTGTAAGCTTGTTGGTTCAGATTAAGTTTGCCAAATTAGTTTCATTATTATATGCAAGAAACTATTAATTTAACAATGCTCTTCTTGGTAGCTCCAAATGTTTCAGGTGATGCAGTAGATCTTTAGTGTTTCATCATCTGATATAAAAATATTTCGTTAAAAAGCACGGTTTTTAACTCATTTTATTTTATGAAGAAACTTCTTTAGATTCGATTTCTATAAAGCTAGCACTAGAAATGCTTAGATCCACGAAGTTACTCCAACGAGCTCATGTCTAATAATATTTTTTATACTCCATACACGATTAATATCGGCAGCCCGAAGATAAACTGTATAGTGTCAAACAGAACAAGGACATCATAAATTTCCTACATTTTCTATTTTATGGAAACGGTAAAATTTATCAGTCTTAACCACCTGCATCAGTTCCGTATTGCTAATGGCTTTGATTTAATAAAGACTCAAGTTTGGTCTTTTCTCACGAGAGAATTCACATATATAGACAATATCTATGGTGAGCAAATAGACAAAAAATGAAATAGTTAAAATATACCGTATGTTGGCACGTTGCAATAAAACACAATAATTTGCGGCAAAGATACGTCGAATATCTGAGTCAACTCAAGGGTTTCGACCAGCCTTGTACAAGTAAAATGAAGAATACGAAACAGTAGGAAACTACAGTTAGACGTAACTATCACGGCGCGTCACCAATCGGAAAAAGGCAACCTACACTTCTTAATAGATGTAGATCACCAAACTCTTCAGTACATCTAAAACAGAAAAGCCGACACATTTGAAAACTTAACTTTAAGCGGAGTGCGATGGGTAACTCACGTCCAATCTTTGCAAACATCAAAAACAAAGATCTTCCAGCAGGAGCACAGGCCCGAGAGCTAAAAACACCGATTTGGAGCTAATGTGATAGACGAATTTAAGGCCTCAAGCATCTTTCTGCTAAAAATAATGTGGCCTTATGATTTACGGAAATTACTACCCTGTTAAACAACACCTATATGGTTTTTATAAGTCGCATTCTATCAGATTCACTTGTGTTGTGAAAAATACTTTCGACCACTATCAACTGTATATTGTTTCCAAAGAAATATTAATGCTAGTGGCTGGCTTTGCGATTTAGAAAGAGATTACCGAGAGAATGATTAAAAAGAGTTAGAGTATGTTGCCGGCAGCAAAATATAACGTATATTGCGTGTATCGGCTGCAGTTTTTGTTTTGACGTTTGTAAAAGTTGTCTGCTGGCTAAAGGGCAGTGCATATTGAGGACAAGTAAGCCTGGCCTATATGCAATTCTGTAATTTTACGAATAATAACATATAAGTATAATTTCAGATTTTTAGCACATGGAGGATTATTTAAAAAATTGGCCATTGATTTTCGTTTGGGTACCACTACAATTGTTCGTAAAATTACATAAAAAAATAGAACGAACTTTCATCTATTGGTGCCAATTGCCAAATTGTAATGGTGCGCTTCACGGCAAACCCATTTATTTCTTAAACCTAGAAACACTGGTTTAAAGTTTCATAATTATAAAATAAACTTTCGTATTGTTTTAATTACATGCTAATTACGAATTTATTATGGTTGATATTGGTGCATACGGCTCTTGTAATGATGGTGGCATTTTTTCTTCCTGTGCCTAATTTGTCAAAGCTTGTCTCAATAAAGATCTCACATTACAATTTCCTTCTGATCAGCATTTACCAGGTACATCTGTAAACATTCCTCTTGCACTTATAAAGCATTTTAGCGCTTATTAACACCGTATGTGGAAAAACAACATACAAACACTTTTTTAACTATTGGTAAATAAAGTTTGTGCGAGTAATTAGCCATTAACACTTTTGAATATATTCTTTCTTTAGACTACCGCGCGCACGTCGTTCCATCGAACGTTTTAGATTGTGGCTATTGAGAATGATTTTCCGGCCACTATACTGCTATAAAAACCTGTACCGGTCTACACAACATTTTACGAGATCTGCCAGAAATTAACATAACCTCTTATCGCTCCATGAAGGATCTACTCATGATTCAAAATAGGCCATAGCTATTAGATTAACAAGATGACTATACATAATAAATTAAAATTAACATAACATTATTGTATTAAACTTATATCTATGTTTTAACATAAAATAAAAAAACTGTTACATCAGATATCCATTAGGTTAATTTTCAGTGGTTGACACTTAGGCCATTTTTGGCCCATTGTGATACCACGCATTCACGCCACATCATTAACCCATTCACCTATTTACCTACTCACACAACTACAGCATACCACCTGCACATTGACGTGGACGGTGGGTTAGCGCTGAACTCTGCACTCCATCAGAGGGTCTTAGTTGTGTTTATTAACATCACCGATTATAATCGACGATGAAAAGATATCCATTAAGTATTGCATGAAATTAAAAAAAGATACAAAGCCACACAAAGATATGGTCAAGCGTACAAGTCGTTAATGGTTAAAATTTCGGCATTTGAACCGGAAGCTATGCGGTTCGATTTCTTCCAAAGGCAGGGTGTAAAGTGTAATTTTTGCTTATAATTACGATCGGCGTAAGTCTAGTTGGGCCCCAGGCACGAGTGGTAAATTTTCCTGTCTTGCAAAGAGCATGCACTTTAGACCCTAGACTAGATTCAAAAATTACTCTTTGTGAATCATAATATAACCGCTATTCCTCTATCGAATATGCTATCCGCAAGGGTAAAATGATTGAGTCTCGCTTAAAATTATATAATCAATTCGACTTTAAACATTGCCGTCCAACATCCCTATTGCGATAAATTTGTAAAACCAACAAGTAGGTATACGTTAAACAACAGATTTAATAATTTATATTTACAAACAAATTTTAAGTTCAAATAATAAGTTCCATGCAATTAACAGCATACCACTCATATCATCTCCAAATTTTACACGTATTATCCTTGGATGCGGTAATAATCGCATCCCCGGAGTAATTAAATGAACACGAGAATACTTCTGCCTCATGTCCACTTAGCACTTGTGAACATTTTCCATTGTATGAATACCATAGGCGTGCTGTTTTATCCCCTGAAGCTGTGAGTACAAGCGACCCGGCTGGACTAAATGTTATTTTGGAAACTTCTTCTGTATGTCCGGACATGGTGACCATTATCTGCCCTTGTTCTAGTATATTCCATATTTTCGCTGTGCAATCACTACTAGCACTTGCCAATTTAGTACCCGAATAATTATAACAAATATCAAGGACCTCATCTTTATGCCCAATAATCCTATGTAAGCTATTTTTGGGGTTTCGTATGTCCCATATATTTATGGTGGCATCTAATGAGCTGGTTGCTATCTGTGTGCATGTAAAATTCCAAATACAATTACTCAATTCAGCCGTATGCTCTTGCAGTCTAAATATATGATCTTTGGTTCGTAAATCCCATAATATCGCATTCTTATCAAATGATCCGGTCAATAGTAAACTTCCATCCCGACTAAAATGTGACACGATTACTTCCGCTTCATGCTGATCGAACACACCCACTTCTTGTCCAGTTTCAGTGTGAAATATACGTGCAGTTCGATCCATCGATGCAGACGCAATAAGTTCATAATTAATCGGATTAAATTCACTAGCAACAATTTCTGCCGTATGTCCATACAGGGTTGTTAAGCATCCCGCAGTGACCGTATTCCAAATTTTAATTGTTTTATCGAATGATCCGGTTATAATTCGATCAGCTCGCGGATAATTAAATCCCACCGAAAATACAACATTTTCATGGCCGCGCAAAACATTTTCCTCTTCACCGTATTCTATATTCCAGATGCGACAGGTACGATCATAGCTTCCGGTTAAAAAGCGCTTTCCCGATTTATCGAAACAGACATTCGTAAGCGGTAGTATATGCGTTTGAAGCGTTTTGTATAAATAGAATTTTTTCTCGGTCGGTTCGCGTAATTTATTTTGTAGTTTCTTTAATGCATCAAGAAGCTCCGGTAATATTTCGTCTGTAATTAAAATCTCGGTTTGTAGCAGCTGAGCAACAACTTCGTTGAGATCCGATCTAAAATATAAAAAAATTTATTAAAATTTATTTTAATCGTATACATACCATAATATTTCGTATGTACTTTCCATCCAATGCCAGTAAATCGATCATACAAAACACCTCACTCCCGTCTTTTTTGTTGAACAGCAAACGAAGTCCTTTATAGAAATTGGTTTGGTCACATCTAATTATTGTAATGTATAATGTGCTGTAACACTTACCTGGTGGGTAGTATCGGAGAAATATTTTCCTCAAATGCATTGTTTTACATATGCGAGGGGACTGCCCGTGTACGTTGTAACGTACTGAATCGCATGAATAAAATTTTGTTTGGTCGATAATTTAAAGATTTCGATACACAAATATTTTGTTATACGCGTTTCACTGGCTTTGGTCGCGATAAACTTAAAATGCGATCCGATGGTGGTGGATTCCATCCCGTTAGTAATGTTGGTGATGAATATGTCTCGTGTTTTACTAAGTTTGGGTTATTACTACGCCGAGGTTGCGATAGAGCTCGAATTCGTGCTAAAGATCGATTTTGGATACTAACCGGTATTTTTGTTGGAATCTCGTTAATTGCCGTATTATGTGGGCGAACTATTTCACCGCAATCTGTAGGTTTATTTAGCTTTGACTCGAAATTTTTCCCGAATATCATTGCCGGTTTGCTAGAGAACAAAAAATCATCAGAACTGGATGTGGTCGAGAATATTGGTGGTTGAATTGTAACGGGAGGACATTTGGTGGGATTTTTACTAATAGGTGCTTTCCATATATCATCGGAAAATTTAAGATCTTGGAATAAATGTTTTATTGATGGGTCCATATTTACCGCGTTATTGGTTAATGCACTTTTTACTTGCATTTCGATTCGATCGATTTCGGCTCGCTGTGGTTTTTTCGATTTTTTTAAGGGGTCGTGTAAACCACCGCCTAATGTTTGGGGGTCTGCTCTTAACGTTTTATTCAGCTTTTGGTGTAGCTGGTTCGATTCCTCGTGCGTAGGTCTTTCAAATTGGTTACGGAAGTCATTATCCCGATGGGTATGTGTTTTAGATATTTTATTTTTGGAGGATGTTTTTCTTGATTGAATATATTTTTCAACTTTATGATGTTTTTTCGAATGATTTTCATCGTCGGTCCTCGAGGCATCTGAAGTGTGTCCACTATAATCTGTCTCCGAAAATTCACTAAATTCGACTGTATGTTTAGAACGATCTTGCTGTTTTGAATCTAAAATTTTATCTTGTTTCTTGCTACCCGGAAGCAGGATATAAATATGATTCTCGTAACTGTTACCATTCTTATCTTTTGTAATTTTTCGAATAATTGCATCTTCTTCTTCTTCATAGGAGGCACCATCACCGTGATCCGTTTCAGAATTCGTTTCGTATTTGCCGTGGCTCAAATTATGAATGTGTTGCTTTCTATGAGCATCATGGGTTGGTGTATTGTCCTGCCCCGATTCAGAGGGTGTGTCCTCCTTTCGATGTTTTCTGTCCTTCATTTTCTTTATAGAGGATTTTTTACTACTCGAGAAAGAATGCTCTTTTACATCATCATCGTCATCGTCGCGATGATCCGATGACTCGGCAGACTCATTATTTGATTCTGGCTTCATAAACGTACTATTTTTTAGAATTGACGGCAGATGGACGTTCATACAGGGTAACGGAGACGAGTCCACACTACGAGCATATTTCTTAATGCTTGATGGTTTTCTATATGATTGTTTTCTTTGACCTGAGTGGAGGCTTTCATCATCCATGCTGACCACTTCCTTTTCATTACTGGAATTTTGCTGGTCATTTTGCTTGTGTTTAGTTTTCTTTTGTTTATTCTTTTGCTTTTTTTCATTGTTTATTATTGATTTTTTCGTTGAACGCTTTTTATCAGGAGGTGGTTTTAATTCAAACTTTTTGGCATAATAACTTTCTTTCGTGAGAGAGAGAGATTCTCCTTGAGATCCCTCTTGAGATCCCCTTTGAGATCCCCTTTGAGATCTTTTTAGAGATCCCTTTTTATTTTCGGGACCGTCTATGGAATCAGTGTCAGAAGTCGAGTCGTTGTCTATATTGGTTGGTTCGTTTAATTCGAACTTTTTCGGATAAAGTGTTTCAAAATAATAAACTTGCCTGTCATTGTTACACATTCGAGGTCTTTCTCTTTCAGAGCTTTCCAAATTGCTTGCCTTCCTACTTTTATGCTGCAGCGCTCCAACATTGACATTCATTATTATCGATTCGATGCTGGTGTCGGATTTGATATCTTTTAGATAAAGAGTTTCTTCAGACAATTTATTATTTGTTTTAGTAGTTAGCTTTAGAAGTTTTAGCTGAGTTTTTCCACTGTTCTCATTCTTAATCGGTGTGTATCGAATTTTGTCTGTTTTCGGAGTTATAATATCGTGGTCCTCGATTTTCCGTGTACAACATTTAGTAGGCGTACATTTATTGTTATCTTTCTGAGATGCACACTTTGACGAGTTTTTTGATTTGCGATTAGTTTCTTCGACATTTTGCAACTTCGATTTTGCAGCACATTTGCGATTACAGTCCATGATGCATTTACAGTCCCCGATAATTTTATTTTTCCTTGAACAAATTGTTTTATCATGCGAATCACTATCCGATGGTTCACTGTTTAAAATTTTGTGTTTATTTTTAACGGACGATTGTTTAGTAAAAACCCTTTCTTCCACATTTTTTTCATTGTTGGACGTTCGTTTAACGTCCCTACCTATTTCAACATATTCATCTTCTGAATATGCGTTATCACTGTCTACCTGGGGCGAAATTGACTTGCTTTTTCTTCTTGACTGTCGTCTATTCGAACATTTTAAAGCTTCAGTCGAATCTAATTCTGAATTATTTTCACTGAGGGGCGACGACACTCCACTCCTTCTTGATTTCCTAGGTGCTGTGATTATTACATCAGGTGGCCTCGAATTTCTATGTATTTTTCTGCTTTGTTGTTCTTCTGAATCTGTCGTATTACAATCATTATCTGATTTACCTGCCTTAGAACTATGTTTCGTTGGTTTTTTGAGGTTGTTTAATTTCCGGTTTGAAGTCTCGTGACAATCTGAAGAATCATTATCTGATTTATGTGCTTTTGAACTATGCCTAGATATTGAACTATGTCTTGATGGCTTAGGCATATTTTTAGGGTTTTCGATGTAAGTATTTTTAATTTCATTAAAATTTACCGATGGTTTTTTCGATAATTTATACAGTTTGTCTGATTTCCGGTTTGCAACCCTTTGAGTATCTGAAGAATCATTACCTGATTTACGTGTCTTTGAACTATGCCTGGATGGCTTAGACATATTTTTAGGGATTTCGATGTAAGTATTTTCAATTTCATTAAAATTTACCGAAGGGTTTTTCGTTAATTTATCTGCGTTCTCTAATTTTCGGTTTGAAATCTCGTGACCATCTGAAGAATCATTATCTGATTTACGTACCTTTGAACTATGTCTACGCGGCGTACACGTTTTTTTAGGGCTTTCAATAGAATTTGCGGATAGTTCTTTCGTTAATTTATATGCGGTATCCGATTTACGGGTTGAAATCTTGCGAGAATCTGAGGAATCGTTTTCATTCAAATGTGATTCAGAAAATCTTGATTTTTCAAAGTTGGGAACGATCGCTTTTTTATATCTGCTATCGTTACTATCCTTACACAAATCATTGCATTGTAACAAATTCCAACACGGTGAGGTTTCATTACGGTGCGGTTTTAATCCATGTTTTGAACTCCTTGGTCCCATACTAGAACTTCGTTGTCTTAAACTATCAATGAAATTCCTGTCTTCATTGTTCAAACAGCGACGATTCGATCTGTCCAAAGATCTAGATTGATCGTTAGGTCTGCAACATTGGTTAGCACTTGAGTCACAACACTCTTTATTATTTAGGATGTAAACGTAACGGGATTGAGCTTTATCATCATCAGAGCAATTCCTTTGCTCACAGAACTCATTATATGTTGTTGTATATTGCGGTGGGCATTTATTATTGGGTTTTGGTGGCATTATGAGGGCTAGGTCTTTTTCTATTTCCTCGATCAAATTGTCCATTACCTGCTCGGGGTCTTCGCTACAAGTAATCCTCTTCTTCATACTATATGCTACACTCACTAGAATTTTATTTATCCATTAATTTGGCACTTAGACTAGACGATGGTTTAACAAAAAAAAACAAAAACTAAATCTGATTTGTGACACAGACTACGATTGATTAAAAACAAATGTAAAATCAACCTACTTTTTATTAATTAAATTTTTGAAAATAATTTGTTTCGACTTTATGTTTCCTTTGGCTGGGCCAGTTGAAGTGTTCGCTCTGTTGCCACGGCTTTTAGCGCGTTTTTGCTAACCCCAAATTTGGTTAGATTTTCTGGAGGAGGCTCGACAATGTATTGTTTTGGCTTGGCAAGTTCAGTAGTGTGTTCTGTTGGCTTGGCTTGTAATGCACCCGGATTAATACAATGCCGCGAGCATACCTTTTCTGGCTTCTGTAGGTAACGTTCGAGAGGTGTTGCTAGCTGAACAATTCGTTCTGATGGTTCGTAGTGTTTCGCTGCTTCGGAAACGGTGGGTGGAGATGGCGATCCCGTATATTTTGTTCGTCCATGTTTTGGATGGGCTAGCTTATCGACCCGTTCCATTATTTTACCCAAATCTCCTCGTTTACGTTTAATTTTTTCAGGTGGTGGATATTTTTTGGCTACCGCGTTTTTGCTTGCCCACGCCTTGAATTCATTCCAATCTTCTTCAGTCCATTTTCTTGCGGGCTCTTTCATTTCAGGCAAATTTATATTAGCTAATCGGCTGTATATCGTGAACATACTCTTATAAATATTTTTGTTAAATCGTTGCAACCAATATTGGCTGACTAGGCATTTATATAATTCGCGATTGACAATAAGTTTTCTTACAATTGGCAGAGCCAATTGTGCTAAACGGCTCGAGATTCGTGGTCTTCGAATAATTGTAACTCCCCGTCTAGCAGCTGCTCCTCTGCGTTGCACCGTTATAGAAACAGGGCCGTTTCCCCGCCCATGTTTCGGTTCGGCCAATCGTTTTATTCTTGGGCTTGCATTTTTGCGGTTTTCGCCTCGTTTATTTATGATATATTGCCCGAAAGAGCCAGCATTACAATCATTCTCACTGCCATTATCTCCGGTCATGATTTTACAATTTTTATTTTATAAATTTTAAACTTTTTATTTAATTTTTATTTTATATTTCAATTACGAAAAATTTTGACTTCCCCCGTGAAAAGTATACAAATTTGTTTAAACCCTAAAATGACAATCGCTTACTGCGATCTAACAATTCTTCGAACTAGTGTAGCGTGAAACACTTTTTTTAGTCCTCTTCTTCTTGGTCACCATAATTTTATTTAATTTCTTTGGTTGGGCCAATTCTAAAATTCGCTCGTTTGGAACATATCGCAATGTACTCGGGTTTACATTACAAACGATAGGATTATCTGAGACAGGTTCGGGTAATCGCCGTTTTAATGGTTTTGACAGAGTTTCTATTCGTGATGGACCCGAAGCTGATATTTTTAATTTATTATGTGAAAGAAATTTAGCCCTAGCTACTTTATCAATAGGTACTTTTCGCTTATATTTTGGTTCGCCAAAACATGAAAACGTTGCATTAGAATCTTCATTTTCACCACAACGACAGTGTTTAGGTTGAAGTTTTCGGTCGATACTCTCGGTTGCCCGATCAGTTAAGGTACGCTTAAACTGTTCTTTATTTTCCAACAATGTTCTAAAATAAATTGTAACTGTTATTACATTCACACCATAACCATTTAATACTGGTATGCAAAATACACTCGTACCTCATCGGGGGCAATGATAGCTCATCTATCCGTCTCGAAACCATTGAATGTATATAGCCATCGCTTACCACAGCAGCAACAGACTTTCGGTTTTTGATATTATTGGATTTAGGAACTGAAGCTTTTATAAATTTCAATTGAGCTTTATTCATATTTTAATAAAAAAAAATTTAGAATTTAGATAGATCAACCAATTTTAGAAATTTTTTGTTATTTTATGACCAATAGTGGAAGGTTTGCTTAGGTTTAAAATTTTTTGTTTTGGCAGCAAGGAATGAAATCATTTTAAACATAATAGGCCGTTTTATTATGGACAATGTATTCGTCTTTTGAACCTCATAAAGCTGCTTCTCGGGTTTGAATCATCATACCGCATTTTCTTTGGTTGTGCCAATTCTAAAATTCGTTCATTTGGCACATAATTCAATGTACTTGGTTTTACACTGCAAATTTCCCTTTCCGGACTGCTGGACGCTGCTGACGGTAATCTTCGTGTAAGCGGTTTGGACAGCATCTCAATACGTGATGGTGCGATAGGTGTTTTCAATCCTTCGGAAATAGGACGAATTTGTTTCTTACTTGACTTTACAGGTTTATCCATGGGTCTAGATTCGAGTACTAAATGTGGTGCGTAAGGATCTTGAGCTCGACCATATCGAGAAAACATGCTTTGCTTAATTTTTTGTTCTAAAACGCTAGCTCCTCGCTCCGATAGAATATGCTTGAATTCTTCCTGGTTTTGCATTAGGGTTCTGAAATTATAAATCTCTTATCAGTGATGAACATTTTTAATAAACGTGTTTTACCTTATCGGTGGTAATGCTAATTGTTCGACTCGGCTTGTTGTTACAATGGATTTGGTACTCTCAATGAAGCTATTACCGGCTACTTTAGAACTATTTTTTGATGGTTCCTTGGTAGTATTTTTTGATGCAACTTTTTTGGGACATTTTTGCGCAACTTTAGATGTTTTTGGTTTAGATACGTTGGTAATTGTGGTCTTAGTGTTTACTTTAGTTTTAATCATTTTCGTCCGAAACTTTATAATAATTTTGAATTTTGACTGAATTTTGCAAAGTTTCTGATAAAATAATAAATTTAGGAATACTGATTACTTTGTTTTATTGGAAAGATATTTTTGAACATTGGTAGGCTTATTCAATTAGAAGTATACTTAGTGTTATTTTCAAAGTACGCGATTTCAAATTTCTTCAAGTTGCTTCCAGCTTATTCGCAGCGGAACAAAACTAAGTCGGATAATGTTATTTAAACAAACAAATCGTAAGGCAACATATTAAGACGATGCTGAATTTACGTGTATACGGAAGCAACAATGACTGCATTCATTATGGCTGAGCATTGTTGAAAATATATCACGATTACGTATTCTTAAACTATTTCAACAATTTCGGAACAAATATTTTAAATTCTAGGATAAATTGGAACTTCAGTATAGGTATACTGGAACAAAGTTGGTGTCAATGGATGGCGACACCATTAAAAAAATGACTATAAATGACTTATTTCAAATATTACAAAGTTCGATATTTTTTATTTCATTCCAAGTGTATAGCCGATTCTAACTAGATGTAAACATTCCCGCTCATTCCATCCATAAAGATACCTTAGCCATCTGTTTCGCCAACTGGTAGAGAAGTAAAGCTTCATAATAACATTGACTTAATGCATTCCTTTCCGTTAAATGACGAAAAAACTGATTGTTTGTTAACCAATTGTATGAGATACGATTCTAATCACTGGATTGGCGCTTAATTAAATTTGTTTTCACTCTCATGGTATCGTGTTATAATACCATACTCTACCCAAGGACACTGTGTTTACTGAATATGATGATTCTTTGGGAATAAACAGGAGAAAAAATCACAAATATAAAGCGTAATCTAGGCGACCTCTAGGACTAAGTAGCCTTAACAATAATACGGGCAGGGGTGTGTGTGTGTATTAATAGATCTATTTTTAAAATGGAAAATCAAAATGAAATAAATAATGAAACCAAATCTCGACATCTAGATATTACTACCAAACTCTTGGAATGTTGACGACGTTTCTGGAAAACATCAATATGTTGGAAACTTCGAAACTTTCTTGAAACGATATCTTACCGTCTTATGGTATAAATACCAGTGCTTAAGTAGTGGCAGCTTAAAGAAAAATAACATTATCTGGCACCCATGGAAGGAATAAACAATTTCTAAATGGTGCCCTATCCAGCTCTCTGACGATATAGGTGGTGCTCCGAAAAAAACAAGGTCATATAACACAACTCGCACTTCAAGAAACGCGACAAAGAAGCAGAAGGAACAGGAAAACAGGCTAAGCTTACAATGCGTGATAGAAAGAATTACTAATGTAATTAGTAATTCTTTAGAATTAGATCCGAAACGTACTTTTAGAAGTACGTTTCGGATCTAATTCTGGAACCTCTAGAAATTCTGAAGGGGCTTCAAAATCAAAACACGGAATTAAAAATTGATAGATAGATCATTTTTGGTTTAAACCCTTTTTCTCTCCTAGCAGGATACAATAAACGCCGCTTAAAAAGAGCGAGCAAGAGTTCAGGAGAATCTACTCTGCCTCTTATCTTCTTGATTGGAATGGCTGGTGTCCAGTTTATAGAAATACATTTGCATCATTCCAAAGCTAGCGTCTCTTCATTTGTGGAATGGCACAGGAAATCTTGCGATCCACTACTTTCAAAATATGTCTTCTTGATCTCCCACTTCTACTTTTCATAGCTTATGTGGTAAAAACAGATTGAAGAGAAATGCAAGAAGCAAGCAAATTTACTGGAAATGTAGAAATACATTATTTTGGTAAATAGAGGGGTGGGGCTTGAAACCAAAATACTTATATTGGCTGTACGTTGCAGTGTAAGCTATGCCTGCTTTTGACCTGTCAGGTGATTACGGTTCTACTCGTCGGATGGGGGGTTCATTGATCAAAAGCATATTAGGCTAAGCACTTAAGTTGTACCTGACGTAACATACGTTTCTTCACCTTACTATCATTCACATCACTATACGAGTTAAATTAATTTAAACAGACATTTTTTTTCTTCTTTTTACGCTAATAATGAATACAACCGTTTCATATGACTATATGATAACAGAGCGACACTCCTTAAGTTAACGGTAAATTTGTTCCTCCACAAAAAAACTAAATTAAATATAACAATAATCATTTAATAAATACCGCGAAATGAAACGATCATTACAATTTCCTTAAATAGTGATATCCTTTGAATAAATAAGCTAGAAACAGGAAAATCACGCACAAACTCTTTAAGTCAGGCTGGATAGCAAATAGTGGTTGGATAGCAAATCAGATTTATATGAGGGTATTAGGATACTGCAGAAATTTCACGATGGTGTTTTAAAAATTTCGTTCAAAAACACCCACTAACCTTTTACTATATGATTTTATTTCACGGCAGTAAATTTTAATTTTAATTAATTTTTTTTTTCTTTTATTTTATTTTTATATATTAAATTGTGTTAATAAATGTATATAAATTATTATATTGAATATATTTTTATATATAATAGTTTAAACAGTTTTAATTCATATTGCTAATTTACAATTCATTATTTTTCACGTTGATGTGACATTAACACATGTCCGATCTTATCACTATAGCTTATGTACATCGACAAGGAATTTTACATAAATAACTTTATTTATAACTTTAACTTTTATTTTATAAATGTTTATAATTTTATTCACAAACAAAAAACAAACTGATCGATTCATTTGTTTTACATCCTTTTTATTTTAATTTTGTATTTTTTTATTTCAAATTTTTTTCAACTACTTTTATCGTAGCCGTTCTGTTATCAACTGATCTCGGGTTTTTGTTACTAGTCCCATGCCACACGAGCATTTTTTGTATTTTGGCATTTTTTTTCTACCAATGTTTTGTTCTGCTCTCTCTTAAATAAAATTTTAACTAAAATGAGTCAAAAATGTCCTTGAAATATTTTTTATTTCATTTATGTTTGAGTTGTGTGGTTGAACAGAAAATTTGTTTAAGTCGCAATTAAAACTTGTATCATAGGTAAACGGGGAAAGAAACGAAGAAAAATGCGGCATTTTTTTTTACGTGTGGCATGGGCCATAGGTATAAACAGAACCAGAGATACAGCGACAAGATACATACATCGACAAAATACATTCGTTTGTCGGTCATTGATATCCAAAAAAAATATAACAAAATAACAGGGGAAACCGTTCCATAATCTATTACCAAAAAAACATTTTATGGTTCTTTCGCGATCAATAATCCATCAATACAACACCAAACCATAATACCCGGTGCTCTGTACAAATCGTTACAGCAGTACTTAGACACATTATCACCTTTGCTGCTTAACATGGTGATTGATTGGTGGCCTGCAGTTGAAATTAAGGTGGCCTGCAGTTGGGAATTGCAAGGGCTATACCACACCGACAGTTGGAATAGAGATTTTTTGGATATCCCACCTCTTCATCTCCGGATTAGGAGGCACACATCATTCACGGATATACTCATCTGCGGCATTTAGGCCACCATTTTCGGGTAGATACTGCTATTGAACACTATTGAATATGGAGGGAAGTAAGCAAAGTTGCCCGAGACTAGATGGTCACAAGGCACTTTTTCGAGAAATCGTTTAGTGTGATTATTAATGAATGATATGAGTGGGTACATGATGTTAAACCCACATTATAATGGGGACTTGATCATGTTCACCGATGGATGAGTGAGTGGTAGTCTACTAGATAATGCCGAACTGCATGCATCTGTTCCGAAAGTGTTATTATCATATTCCCTTTTACAGTACGCTGACGTTATTCAGATAGAAATTGTCGTAACACTTAAAGCAGCCGTCTATGGTATTGAAACCGACTATGTAGGGGTTACTAAACACGCATTACAACATAGGGATTTAGATTCCAACACAGTTTCTTTGAGTCTTGTCTGGGAGAGTAAAGAAACAATTAATTGGTTTGACAGACAAAATCAAGCTTTACTTCTTTAGGTGGCATAAAGGCATCGCTGGAAATGAGTATTCCGATAAATTCATTGTAAACCTCTTACTATTCACTTATAATCAACACAATTAGATATCGAGGTCTAAGTGGTTTTATATCTTCAACTCGAAGGAAAATTAAATGAACAAGTCTATTACCCGTTCCCCGACTGAGTCCGATGATCTGCCTGGCTCCCCAACTCATTTAAAACAACCCACTAGTGTTACGCCTTCAGTGATAAATAGCAATGGCTGGGTACACGTTACTTTAAATTCAACCTAGGTATCACTCTGATTATAAATAGTCAAATAAAATAATTTTTCGTTCATAAGCAATTGGTGTGAAATCTTCAGAATCCCCATTTAAATTATTTTGAACAGCAACGACATGTGCGCCATTTTACTATCAGTACATATGAGTAATCTTCTTCTAGTTATAAGATTTGCTAACAAAAATAATTTTCTCTAAGTTTGTAAGTGTTCCATCGTAACAACAATTAAAATCATAGTTCGTTCTTTAATTCATTTGTAAATGTTATTTATTTATTTATTTATTTATTCAATATCACGAACTAGCGCAACAACGCTAGTAATCGTAGGTCTAAAAACTATTACAGCAAATTCTTAATTGATATAATAATAAAAATACAAAAAATAAAAAATATACAATGTAAAAAATATAATGATAATGATAATGAAAATGAAAATGAAAATGAAAATGAAAATGAAAATGAAATCAAAATTAAAATTAAAATTAAAATTCAAATTCAATAAATAATAATAAATATACTATATAAAACATAGTCGTATATAATACACTGATGGTTATTGATTAAATAATATAAAAACTTAAAATTATATAGTCTACATATATGTGATTACAAATCGAATTGTTACTGTGACATGATGACATCTAAATAACGTTTCTTGAATGCTTGAACAGACTTGGCCTCTCTCACCTGTAAAGGTAGACTATTCCAAATATTTACACCTCTAACGAGTAGGGCACCGTCCATATACGTCGAATTATGAGTCGATACAATTAGATTCTTAGTTCTCTCAGATCGGACAAACCTAAATCTCTCAACTATATATTTTGGGGAGTGTGGAAAATGAAGATTTTTAAAAATAAATAAAGCAACTCGGTAATCAAAAAATTGTTTCAAGGGCATGCCAAAAATTACGTTTCTGATATGTGAAATGTGATCAAAAGCTCGTAAATCGAATATATAACGGAGACAACCATTATAAACTCTTATAATTTTATTCATCACTGAAAGGTTCAATCTCGAAAAAACGATATCACAATATAATAAATGACTCATAACGAGAGACCGAACTAGCAATAATCTAGTGTCACGTGGTACCCCTAGTCGTTTACTACGTAATAAACGCAGAGTCATGTACATTTTTTGACAAATTTGATCAACATGCTTGTCCCAACTAAGGTCATTAGACATTATAATACCCAAATTTCTAACAGAACTATCATAAGATATAATCGCATTATTAATTTTAACAGGTGGTCATAATCAATTCTTTTACCAAAAATGATAGCTTGAGACTTAGACGCATTAGACCGAATCAATGCTAATGTGAGACAAGGTGTCATTGGGTATTTCTTTAAATATTTGGACATCATCCGCGAATAGATGGTGATTACAACTTAACGGTAATCCCGAAATATCATTTATATATAACGAAAAAATGATCGGCCCCAGGATAGAACCTTGAGGAACCCCAGCTGACAATGGTAATAGAGAAGATTTACCCTTATTGGTTACAACATACTGAAATCTATCCGTCAGGTATGATGAAATTAAGTTGATAGACTCAGCGGATAAACAAAATTGCGTTCTTAGTTTATTCTCGAGTACATCAAATTTTATTGAATTAAAAGCTTTCGAGAAATCTAAAAGAATCAGGATTGTCTTACTGTTACACGATCTAACAAAGTCAGTTACATGCATCAACAGTGAAGCTGTGCTATGCGCTTGACGAAACCCCGATTGAAATTTAGAGAGAGACTGGTTTATCAGTAAGTGCGTACGAATTTGATCAGCCACAATCTTCTCAAAAACTTTGGACAGTGATGGTAAAAGTGATATAGGCCGCATGTCAGTTGGCACTAATGGATCTTTTTTTTTGGGTATGGCAATCACCTTACTTATTTTCCAACATCTAGGAAAAATTTGTGTGTTTAATATATAATTATATATATGAACCAATAAAGGTAATATGGCCGGAATGCAACATTTAATAAATTTCAATGCCATCATCACCCATGGCATGAGATTTAATAGAAAGTATTGCATTAAGCACGACGTCCTCATCAACCTCTGAAAATTGGAAGGCGTTGCCCACCCAGCCTGCAAGACTCGAGTGACCAACACCGCCAAGATTATCAGGTGGGCACGTGGAAATTTGATTAATATGAGGAGCTGAACTTACATTAGGAACACAATCAACAAATGCAGTATTTAACTGGTCAGCCTCAACCATCTTAAAACATTCTTGATCATCTTTACTGTGTATCCCTTCATTTTTTAAATGGTTCCAAATTACTTTAGAACCAAGACCAGGATCAAGTTTGTACTGGATATAACGTTTTCTAGAGGCTTTAATCATACCTTTCACCTTTTTATCATAATATAATAGAATACGTTTATTCTCAGGCAGACGAGCCAATTTCCACACTTTATAAGCCATGTCGCGAAGTTGGATGGCGTTCCTAATATTTTTTGTGATCCATTGGGGTGAGGTTGTATCAATTATTCTGGTAACAAGTGGAGTATGTTTATCCATAAGGGACAAAATACCCCGATTTAGTAGCAATACTTTAGTATTAATGTCACTGGAATTATATAAAGCAGCCTTATCGAGCCTGACAATATCCTCCTGAAGAATATCACATTGTAAATTCCTATAACTACGGTACGTAATATAATCCATATTGCGAATTACCTTAATATTAAGATTTGCCCCAACCAATTCATGATCAGCAACTCCAGGGCCTTGAAACATACTACATGGCTGTAAAGATGGACTAATAAGAATTAAATCAATAAGCGATGCACCATTATCGTGAATTCTGGTGGGTTAAGTTTGCGTAGTATTCAAATTAAAATGAGTCATTAAACGTTTGAAATTCCTAGAATCATTTGCATCTAGCAAGTTGACATTAAAGTCGCCCATAAAAATTATATTGTTATACTCCTCATTCAAATACGCGAAAACTTCTTCTAAATTTGTAAGAGGTAAACCTCTATGGTGGATGTACCCTACACCTACAGCTATCTTGATCGAGGCCAAAGTAATTTCAATTACCAAATGGTCAAGGTTAAAATGGGACACCCTCTGAGAAATACGTACTTTTCCATTTTTCACAATATCACTTCTGATATATAAACCAACACCTCCCCCACCTCTACCAATTCTATCCTGCCTGAACAGTTTGTAGCCATCGATCTTAAAGGCCTTATTAGTATGGTATGATTTTAACCAAGTTTCTGAAATACCCACAATATGGAAGAGGTTCTTACGGAAAAGAATTTGTAGCCTCGCAATTTTACTTGGAATAGAACATACATTAAGATGACAGATTTTGAGAACCTCAAGTCTATTCAAAAAACTATTATAACCACTGAACATGGCAATAAAAAAAAACCCAACAGAAGAGTCATGTCACAGAAACAATCGGCAGACAATAAATATAGATAAAAAGATACTATATATAACCAAAATAAGAGTAATATATAAAATAATAGTACTATATAGAATAGAAATGAAAGTAATAATAAAAGTAAAACTAAAAATATAAATAAATATAAACATAAATATAAATATAAACTTAACAAAAATATATAAAAAATAACAAAATCATAATAATAACAGGAACTAATATATATAAAATATAAAAAAATAATAAACATACATATGAAATCCATATATTTATCCATATGTTATCTTACTGCAATGATAATTAAACAAATGCGATTGAACTAATGAGTTTCAAAATAATTCAAGATCACTGAGACTTTCCATTTCGAGCTCCTTATTCAAGTTCGAGATAAAAAATGGCATTTATTTGTAACTCACTCTGTATATATTTTAATAATTGTAATTAATAAGGTTCAAATTTTGGCTAACTTATCCCATAAAACAAAATATGCGATGCTTATCAAAAACCAAAAATCTCCACTAATCTAGTACAATAATGGTGAAATTTATTTTATTCAACACGTACTCTGGTCACAAGTTCTAGACACGAAACACGACAAATTTTAACCCTAATTTTCTGGTTCTGTGCTGTGCTGTGGTGTTCTGCTGACTTCAGTTCGTAGTTTGCGGTCATTGTGCAAAGAGATGGTTAACGTGTTATGACGTGTCAGCTCGTAAAATATAAATAAGCCAAAATAAAATCATTTCTACACTTTAATTTTATAAAGTAAATCGTATAAAATGGGGTGTATATCGTATTTATTCAATAAATTATTGAAATTTTTGATATTTTTCCTAATAATTGTGTTTTTACCAAATCTTCCGCCACATACTACATTTGATTTCGAACATTTTGAGTAAGTAAATGCGAACTATTTATAGGTACATAATATAATTATTAATTAAGCGGTGCATTAGGATCCAATAGTTACTTCAAAATAACACAAAATATGCAAATTAAAGGTGTTTTGGTGCAATTTTTATTGAGCCGTCAAATAAAAGGTGTTAACCCCATTTTGTGCTAGACGTGTGACAAAAATCTTTTATTAATTCATGTTTTTTAGTTTACACCAACATCAACAATGAAATATGAATCAAAGTTTAATTAATTAAAAGTGCAAAAATTTTATTATTTTGATGTGGTCCAAATACATTTTTTATTTTAAAGTATTTGTGCCCGATTCGCTGTAGGACGTGATTTTATATGTGACGCCACGTAACAGGTAAAATGCTTTTGTTATTTTGCTGATTGAAATCAATAATTCGGCAAATCGAAATAAATGCGGTTGACCACTGCGCTTAACGTTTTGAAACGACTTCTGGGCCCTTCCCAAGTCATAAATTAATTATTTTAAACTATTATAAAACCAACTGTGTTATCAATGCAATAAATGAATAAATATTAATCATTTGTTTAACTACACAAATAAATTTATTTATTAAGCTGGCAAATTGATTATTTAACTTGTTTTGAATTTGTGTACTTTGTACAAATCTCTTCAAGTTTTAAGACGGTGTGATATCATCATTTGATATATGTACTTATAATTTACCATTTACAGTGTTACACCTACAAAAGATCTCGTTGGACCGCTAGCTCTTAACACCTATCTCGACAATGCCGAAAGATTGTTAGTTGATCGTCTATATGGACCAGAACATGTATTAAAACGGGGAAATGATTTGTACGTCTCAGTGTGCACAGGCCAAATTCTTAAAATCAACGGGAATCATATAACGCACTTAGCTAAGTTTGGTGAAGCTTGTGAATATTTTGAGCTATCGAAATGCGGTCGACCAGTTGGATTAGCGTTTGATGTTGGAAACGGAAATAATTTGATTGCAGCGGATGCATACTTCGGAATATGGCAGGTTAATCTTGATTCGGGGGCGACCAAGCTCCTGGTTTCACCATGGTCTAAGTATGGAACAGAGAATCGACGGAAAGCTAAGTTTTTCAATTCAGTAGCAGTACACAGTTCGGGTGACATATATTTTACTGATTCGTCATCAGATTTTGGGGTGGATGATGCATTATATGCATTTTTAACGAACCCGTCTGGACGGTAGGACTTGCTTCATTATTTTAACAATATATTTTCTAATTTATCGTATTTTTTAGAGTTTTCCATTATTCGCGAGCTAAAAATGAAACAACGGTATTGCTTGATAAAATTAGTTTTGCAAATGGAATTATTTTGAGCCCTAATGAGGATTTCTTAGTTGTTGCTGAAACTGGGCGTGGTCGCTTAATTAAATATTATTTAACTGGGCCAAATAAAGGATCTTGGGAAGTATTTGTTGATGGATTACCAGGGACACCGGATAATTTAACGCCAGAGCTAAATGGTATTTGGGTACCACTTGTATCGCCTGCAGATAAAGATCATCCATCATTAATATTTTCATTAGCTCAAGTACCACTTATCCGAAAATTTCTCCTACGCCTCTTTGCCTTAATCGAGGTACCCTTTAAATTAATGGATAAATTCATGCCAAATGATTATGCGAAGAAGGCAATCCATTACATAGGGGCTCAAGGCCCAGCCGTATATCTATTGCCAAATCGATCAACGATTGTGTTTGTAGATTGGAACGGTAATATTGTAACTTCGCTGCACGGATCGGATCTTAGTGCTGGGCGTATTTCTCATGTGCTTGTCGATGGGGATTATTTGATTTTGGGATCACCGTATAACAGATTTTTGGCTCGCATCAAATATCCAACAGAAGTTCGTAAAATAATTGCAGATCATGCAGCTTTGAACCAAGCGATACGTGCTGCTCCAGTAACTGAAGCGCCAACTACAAAACCACCACCAACAACTAGCACGACTACAGTAAAACCATCAACCACGCCACCACCACCAACAACAACAACAACAACGTCACCACCAACAACAACACCACTACCAACAACTACACCAACAACAGCACCTCCACCAACTACTCAAAAACCGGTTACACAAGCACCAACCACCCAGGCACCAACAACAACACCTCCGCCACCACCTCCATCAACCACTCAAACACCTACTACAAAGCCGCCACCACCACCAAGTACTCAGAAGCCTGTAGTGCAACCACCGCCACAAGCTACTAAAAAGCCTGTAACTCAACCATCGCCACAAGCTACCGACAAGCCAACAACCCAATCACCACCACCAACAAAACGCTTGTCAGGGGCCCGTGAAGCTCCACCACAACGAGACCCAAATTTAATTCCGAAGGAACCAGCACCAATCCACGAGAAATCCGATGATAATGTAAAACAAAAAATGCCACCATTAAAAGTAATGAAGAAGGGTGGTGTTCATGGGGAGCTATAAAAAATCATTCCATTTAAAATCGCAGTCATTTCAATTTTATTTGTGCATCACACTACAAAAGGACGTGAGAGCGAGTTTTATAGTTTTCCGTATATTATGGGAAATGGGCGATATTTTTAATAATTTATTATTTCGGAATAATTCAAATAAATTTTTATATACAAAATTGTTTGTTTGTGTAATTTGTCATTCCGATTGATGTCATTCCGCCGTTTTACACAGTGATCCGGTCCTCGGTACCTCCCTTTACCAACAAACTGTTGTTAGTTTGTTGGTGAAGGGAAAGGAAACGAGGAGAGAATCTACGAAAGCGTGAGGAACGGCGGATTTGAATTTATCGAAGGTTTGAACTATGTGTTTTAAACGTCAACATTTAGGGGCATTCAACTAGTTGGAGGAGTAAAATACTTTTTTTATGTGAAACAGCCTTGAAAATAATACTGCCTGAGATTCCTCAAGTTTTGCTTACTGTTAGCATTGCATCTCATATTAGAGATTTGGCCGCCTTACGATATTTCACCAGATATTACAGTTCGCAACAAGATGACGCCATACATATTCACCGGGTTGTGTGCAGATTCTTTTCCACATCGTATGTGATTTTCCACGCGGACCAAGTTTCGTCGGGGCCCAGTCGCCTGTCTGAATAATGGTTTGGTTTTGTGTTCGTAGAAGATGGTCTAGCTGCCTTAGCTTAGATGATTTTATTAATCCATTCATATCAATTTTTTCGAGATAATTTTTTCTCATGATGTTGTGTAATATCCCTTTTTCAACCAAGAAAATAAAAAATTGGCTCAATTTTAGTCCAACCCACACAAATGTGTGAGTAAAAAACCATAGTATGTAATGGCGTTGTTGATAAAAAATTTCGCTTTATTTGAAGTAAAACCAACACAATTGTGTGTATAGAGTAGTGTTTTTTTTCGGACGAAAATAAGTTAAAAAGGAATTCACAAATGTGTTAGTTGGTTCAAAAAACATACAAAATTAAATTTTTCACATGGTACTTTTGCCTACCCGCACAATTGTGTTAGTAAATCACTAAAGGGATATACCGGAAAAAGTCGATACACATTTATGTTTTCCGCATTGTTGCGGAACCTTACTTGGTCAGTAAATTTTAACAAAATAAACACAATTGCGTTCAAGCCGTATACATACGTCGGATGAAAATCCGGGATTTTTACATCCGAGATTTTTTTTTCAATATTTTTCAACTTTTTTGTATAAAAAGAGGCGTGTCTGTTGTATAATTTACGTGATGTAATTGGTTAAAACGATGGGATAGAAAAATCCCGGATTTTTAACCAACGTATGTATACGGCTTCAAAATATGAAAATGCAACCTTGCAAACTCGGAAAATGGACAAGTGTTTTCCGTAGTGCTTCTTTAACATTTTCATGAATATAAATTTTCTTAAATAAATTTTATCCGATAAAAAAGTTTAGGATTATCACAGATTTTCGCAAAAAAAACGAAAACATTTTAGGCCGGATTTATGGTTGGTGTTCGTTCGTTCGTTCTGACAATTTTTTCGACCAATAATATTGCTGGATTTTTCCACAAGAGATGAATGATTGGTCGAAAAAATGACCGAACGAACACAAACAGAAAGGCGCCCTTATTGTTGATTTTCCGGTCCAAAATGATTATTGGTAATACGAATATCAAGTTAGGCAAGAAACAACCGATAATTTACACCCGAAAAGCGTGGTTATTGGAAGTGCCGTATTTTGAAAAACGGTCCCATTTTGTAATCAAAATTTGATTGCATTCGATTGGGCAACATATTGTAGTAAATTAAACGCAGATCTACTCAAAATTCCCGCATTTATCCGAAATGACCGAAGCTTACGGAATCTTCAAGTTTCGTTTCGTTCCGACCTTTAAGTTGAATATGTCAAAATGTATGGAAAACCGAAAACATGGTCACGTTGTTAAGCTAAAGGTGGAACTGAACCGAAACAGTTGATCAATTTTCATTAAAAACTTAAACAATAACCTCAAATTTCTCATTTTGTTGTTTATGGTTATGTCGTTTTTTTGTCAATGTGAAAATCTTCATTCATTATTAAATTAATTGATATGATATTTTAAATAACTGATTGAATTGAAAGAATATTGTGAGAAATAAAAAAAATCAATTCATAAAACAACACAAAACAACTCAAAACGAAACGAAATCTATGTGCGTGAGAATAAACATTAACACTTATTGAATAAACACTTGTTGTAATAAACACTTATTGAAAACGGAACGAATCGGAACCAAACGAAAACTATGTGCCTCGAGCTTAAGGCTTTTTCGGCTCAAAATGTTTATTGGTAATGCGAATAACATGTTGAGCGAGAAGCAACCAGTAAGTCATATTTTGTAATCAAAATTTGATTGCATTCGAATGAGTTTTATTTGATAAAATTTATTGTCTCAGATACTATAAGTTTCGGTAATTTGGCATAAGTGTGGGAATTTTGAGTAGAACTGCGTTTAAATTACTACAATATAGTTGCCTCATTCGATGCAATCAAATTTCGATTAGAAATTGTGACCAGTTTTCAAAATACGGCACTTCCAATAACCGCGATTTCCGGGTGTAAATTACACACGTTGCTTCTTGCTTAACTTGATATTCGTATTACCAATAATCATTTTGAACCGGAAAATCAACAAAAAAATGTTTTCAATTTTTTTGCGAAAATCCCTGAAGGCGACTGTTCGAGTGCGAACTTTTGTGCGGATATTTAGAATCACACTTTTCAACTAATCAAATTAAGCCGATAAAAGATAAAATATTTTTAACTTTAAGAAAAATATTCGCACACGATCAACCTAATCATAAAAAAACCTAAAATTGTGAGCTACATTGTGCTCAATAAATTGGTGAAAAAGTGTGATTCTAAATATTCGCACAAAAGTTCGCACTCGAACAGTCGCCTTGATGGTTACTTGCCTTACTGTTTTTTAGCGGATTAAATTTATTGCTTCTATTCCGTGAGTTTCTTTCATTTCGGATAAATGCGGAAATTCTGAGTAGATCTGCGTTTAAATTATTACAATATGTTGGTTCTTTCGAATGCAACCAAGGTTCGATTATAAAATTTTCCACTATTTCAAAATACAGAAACTTCCAATAACCGTACTTCTCAAATGTACCCTCCCGTTTGATTCTTGATCAATGTGCTATTCTCATCATTACCCAAAATCATTTTCGACCGATGTTACAGCAACAACATTTTTTAAATATTTTGCAAAAACTTCTGATGATCTTCTTGATTTTTAGCGGATTTTATTTTTTGCTACGGATTCTGGAAGTTTTATTCGATTCGAGGAAATTATTGAATTTTGAATTGCTCTCTTTTGAATTAAAATACCTTATAGGCTTAGTGGTTGCATCCATGAGATACGTTTATAGGCTTAGTGGTTGCATCCATGACCTAAAGATGTGCTGGAAGAGGTAGCAGAGTAAACTGTCACCACGCAAGAACCGTTAGTAGCGCACAAAGGGGAACACTGCTTGGTATTACTAATGCGTATAGGAGTCTCAACTGAAGTGGTTTTTATCTAATCTGGATACATATAAATGGAGATATCGTTGAGGGAACGAGTGGCTAGTTACAAAATATTAAAATAAGGCAAAATGTTAGGCAACGGTTGAATGTTGAAATTCTAGGCAATCCAGAAATACTTAATACATATCGTGAGTAAGCTCAAAAGAGATATTTGAAAAGCGTCTACAGCAACTTGGCCATAAATGATACCAATCGAGAGACGTCAAAATTATTCATATTTACATATCAATGATCAAGGATCATACGTAACGTACTAAGTTGTGTACTGCTTGCAGCTGTTTCCTGTAGTGAAATCATCTTTCACGTTTCTTACATAGTAGGCGACAGTCAACCATACTCGGTGAAGGATGGGACTGTTTACTTTGTTTGTCATAGATCACGATGCCCTCGAAGACCTGAATTCGAATGTTATACTAAAGAATTGAAAACTTCCAAATTAGTAATAGTAAAGCATTTATTTTTATTTCTTTTGTTCTCAAATAATACAAATTATATTTTATTTTCATATCAATATAATATTTAAATAATATCATATATTATTATAAACATATATAGTTGAAAAAAATTAATGAAAATGGTTAAAAATTCTGAATATAACATTATATGGGATCTATATGTCCTCTAATATTATAAATGTGTATGTATTATCAAACGAATACAGTTAAAATAAAAAAGCATAAAATATAAACTTAAACTAAACAAAAAAAAAAGATAAACAAAGAAATATTTATAATATAAATTAATAATCATAATAATAATAATAATAATTAAATTGTATCACCGCTTATAAAAAATAAAATAAAAAACATAAAACAAGATGGTAGACAATAGAATTCTGAACATTAAAACAATATGGCGGTTATCATATAAATAACCGTCATTTTGTTATAACGGTAATATAAATAAATAATAAAATTATAAAAACAACTTAATCAGATGATCTTGTATATAATATGGATGGATTTGTAAAAAGGACTTCAGAATTTTTAATCCGTTTGACAGATTCGTGTAAAATCATTTCCATGCTTTTCTAGGTTACAAAATGCGCTTTTGAAAATTCTACGTTTAGAATTTATAAAAGTATTGTAAAATATGGAAATAGATTTTAACAACGTAACATGACGTTTTGGACCGAGTATTATTTTAACAAACACTTAAAATATTTACAATAAAAAAGAAAAACGAAAAAAAATTCTACAAAATTTCTAAAAAGTTTCTAAGACATAAATCTGATTCTAAATTGCGTATATTGCTGTTTAGTCGGCGTCCTTAAAACGACGATGAATTGATTGAACATATGTGAAAACACACTTCCAATCAGGCTTTCGCATTACAACCATATCTTCGACATCCAAAAGTGGCGCGATCCCGGCTTTTTCGCTGTAACAACATAAAAAACATTTTAAACATGTAAAATTAACACCACAGATAATATAATTTATAGATAGATATCTTACTCAGCCACTCGGAACGCGAGATCAAAATTATATCTTCGTTGTGTTGGTACCAATTTTGTATAGTCGAAAGCATCTGGTCGAAAATGATGTATTAGTGCACAGAATGCAAGACCATCTGACCAGCTTGTTGAAAAGTTTTCTATTTTAACGTTCTATAAAAAAATATATAAATAAATTTCCGATTATAGTTTATGCTGAACAAAATGGCGGATTATAATGTATTACGAATTTAAATAAAACAACACCAATTATATAAAAAAAATGAGCATGACACCATATAGTATATATTAAGCAATAATAAAACAGCCAATTATTACGCCGTCATATTTTTTTAGGTTAATAAAGCTATCGAAATATAATGTGTATATTAAATATGTACAGCAACGCCACCTTTTAAGCCATTCGCATAACAAATTGAAAGAGACAACTCGATTTTTATCGTTTCGTTTCGTTTCGTGGGGCTTGCGGTTAAACAAAATTAAGGAATATTTACACATTGATTCTTGTGTTCGTGTGAATTTTAAATAAAAATAACAACGCTAACAACAATAAAAAAAAACAATAAATTATTGTGTATCTTTATTAAAAACTGGTTTGTTGTTATTTTTATAAAACAAAATAACTTTTTTTAGGTTAAGTAAAATTCAAATTATTATTATTATTATTGTACCTCATATTCCCTTGTTTTGATTTGACACCATTGTAGTAGTTGTTCCTTGAAAGTGGCGACACGACGACTTAATGCCGGATCGGTAAATTTAAATATTGGGGCTGATGTTTGACCTGGTGTCTTAGGAGTGTTCGGGTTATGTGGGGAGCTGCGCGAGGTATTTTATTTGTTTTTTAATTTTTCGTTTTAAAATTATATTTTTTTTTATAGAAATAAATAAAGCATGCATAAATAAATTTTGAAATTCGTTTTTTATATAACGGTAACATGAAGGACGTTTTGTTCTTTATTTTTTTTTCGTTTTAAATGAGATGAGATAATTTTATGATTGACTATAAACTAGTGTAAATATAAACTATACTCACTTTGGCGGTGATTGTGTTGATGCTTGTTTATCTAGTTGGCGAAATTTGGCAAATGGTGATACCGGTTTTGCTGCGGTTACAGTACGTGTTGTTACTGTAAAATTGATTAAACGTCATTACAATTTTCGAAACGAATAGGGTGCGCAGCCCTTACCTTTAGTCGTTGTTGTTGTAACGCCACCATTATCATCTTTTTTGGTTTCCTTGACAATTTCAGTGGTTGTTTTTCCTCCTAGAATAAATTTTAATAAAATAATTAGCATTTTCTAATTATGATGGAGGCCATTCTCCCATTCTTTAAATAAAAAAAACATGCCGAAAAATTGGAATATAATTGGTTTCATATTCCGTTTTATGTGTAATGGCGCTTGCGGCGAAATCGTGGTAAACATTTGAACTAAACTATATTTGAGCGATACGGATAAAATGTGAACATGCTATAAATGGGCATTGTGATTGAATATGATGTGATAAATGACATTTTATTGAGCAAAAGCAATATAATACTTAAAAAAAACACTATTATTTTTATAAAACAAACAACAAGCAATATTATCTGAATGAATTGAGTAAATATCATGCGCTTTCTTTATCTGGTTCATCATCTGTCTCTTTTATTTTTATATAAGGGACACGCCACACACAACATCAACACAAAAATCTAGTAAAAAATAACAACAAACATCTATTTATCTGAAAAAATCACACGAAATCAACTCTAATACATAATTCATAAAAAAAATGTGACTCACTAATCCGAATTTTGGGGGCACGGAACCTTTTGAAATATGACAGATTATCAAAAATGTTTAAAACAATTGAATGTAACCCGCGGGAAACAAGAACACAAATATTTATTCTGATGATTTTTTATGCGGTGATGATGTGCCAGACGTGTTGTATTCGTGTGTCCCATTTTCAAAAATATTTTTTGATGATGGCGGATTATGGTGGTTTTAAAATTTTTGAAAATTTAATTCTTTTTGTTTATTATTGCAACGCACGCACTTTCAAAATTCAAATTGATAATAATATGTAAATATATAGACAACTAACACAATAGCTCAGAATTTCGGAACAAAATGGCGGCCCCATTTTGACATTTTTTTGATTATACAACAACAATTACTACGTAAAAAAAAAATGCACGTGGTGTGTACTGTATATAGGTTTTTAAACCACGTGCGCTCGATGTACGGTTTCGTTTGCATACAAAGCTAACCAAAAAGCTTTTCGTTATATTAAAAAATATATTTATGACATAAAAAGCGTTTTCTTGCGTCGATTTACTTAATTTTTTTTTTATTTTAATTATTTTGATATTTGGAATGATAAAAAACTAGAAATGAATATTACAAATAACATTGGGAGTGTGCATTAACATATACTATACAATCCCGGCGAATAAGTCTTCGAAAGCATCTTCAACATTATCTTCGTCAAGAAGCGCGACACTACCGCCGAATCCTCCAACATGCGGCATTGTGGCGCTACGTACAAGTCCTCCGGCGAATGGTCTACCCGTCGATGTTTTTTCATTTGTTTTTGTGCGCTTAATAGACGTGGATTTGGTTGTGGTTGTTGTAGTTTTCGAGGTCGCTTTGTTCTGTGGCAACGGTGAAACGGACGCACGCTCACTAATATTGGTTTGGGAGGAATTGCGCGATAAATTTTTTGGCGACACTTTACCGCTAAAATATGCTTCGACCGTTTTTTGTTTTTCACTAACTTGTGACTTTTGCAGAGTTGGTTCAAATGGTCTCGGAAGCTGTAGCGTATGCCCGGATCTAGTCCGCTGTAATAGTCCGGGTGTTTCGGGTGCAAATACTGGTTTAGGTGGTACATACGCTTGATTCATTTGATTGATTTGATGCCATGAATCCGATTTGGCCAACATATTGCTCACCCGATTTACATTATTATATATGGCAAATGGTGGTAGCGGTTCACTTCGGCCCATGGCCATCGGTGATGAGGGCGTTTCAATCACAATAGGCGGATTCATAACAGCAATCGAATTTCGATTCAATATTTTTGCTGGATTTGGTTCGTTCGGTCCTACTTTTTGGCGTAACACCGAATTAAGATTTTGCTTCGCGCTCGTCTCTTTAGACAAGCCTGACATGTGATCATAATTTTGATTACGAGTTGTTATTTTACTGCCAACTTTAACCGCGGTTTGTTGTACGGGCCCTCTCATAATTTTTGAGATCACCGATAAATGCTCTGTTGTATCCGATTGATCGAAATAACTTGGACTAATAATAGGCCGGCTACACGATAAAACTAGCGGTTCCGCGTCGGGACTGGTAAGCGAACTTTGACGTTCCAATTTAGGGATGTATGTCGAGACACACGAGGGTTGGGTGTAATCCGTACACGTGTACGTGTAATTAGGGAAATTATTCTCATTTATGTTGGTATTTTGAACGGTTTGGGTATTTTGGCCAAATTGGGCAGCATAATTAAACGTGTTATTTGGTAGGGATGGTCGTTTCTCGACCAATCTATTAAAATTATCACGGACTTTAATGGATGGTGAATTGCGGCGAATTTGGGATTGCACGGGTAATGGTGGCGGTTCACTAGACTTTTCAAATTTGCTGGCCGCAATGCTGAGTACACGTCGTTCGGGTGTCACTTTTGTGGTCCAAGGTGCACCGATCACCGGTGATCGTGCCGGTGATGACGGTTGCGAATTAAAGGCGATTGTATGGGTTGGTTTAAATTTTTCACTAACTGGTGACGGTGTCTGCCGCTTATTCAGCATAGTACGAGGCATCGGAACCGGTTTGTATTGGTGAACGGGTGGTGGTTGAGTATTTTGAATGATCGGTTTAAAAACATTTTCAACATTAGGGTTTATATTTTGTGGGGTACGACGGGGTGCAATCGGTTGGAATGCGGACAGTGGAGCATGACTAAAATGATTCACTTGCGATAAATTCGGGGTCGATTTAACCATTAAATTTTGCTCGTTTTGTCGTTCTTTCTCTTTTCCGACCCACGGGTACTGGGACCCGGGAGGCGCCGGGTATTTTTGGGGTGGCACAACATGTGACGGAACTTTAAACGACTCAGTTTTTTTCCAGAAATTTTTCGCATTACTTTGTTGCCCACTATAACCAATCGGGGGCTTATTAGGCGTGGGCGGCTGATTCGAAGTAAATTCAAATATGTTCTTTCGGTTACCGAATTGATTAGTCCAGTTAATTTGTGCAGGTGCCCGTTGTGGTTGCGTAGGTAGTATAGGGGCTGATTGCGGCGGAGGACGATATTGCCCAGTAGTCTGTTGATTTATAATCGAGGCGGACGGCCGAGCTACCGTTGGAATAATTCTATTCTCATTGGCGTTCTGCTTATTCAAAAACGCTAAAAATTTCAAATCATTCTCGGTTTTCGGTTGAAATTTGGGCAAATTTTTTGGCGGTTGCTTAACGTCGGACGGTTTCACCGGCCCTTTTAATCCAATTGGCGACGTACAATATTTCTCTTTATTCTGTTCATCATCATCGGCGCCTTGCATCGCAAGTAAACGATTTTTTGGTATATCAATCGTGTTGGCCCGCTTCATTTTTAACTTTTTAGCCGATGTGCTATTATACTTATTGAGTTTAAGGTCATCAAAAGTTTTATAAGCCGCTGTAGCACCATTTACCTGACTTAATTTTGTCTCATTATTCTGAAGGTTTTTGATAAATTTATTGTCCGTTGTTTGCGACGGTGATGTCGATGAGTCCTCGTCATCCGTAACATTATCAAATTTTTCTTGTTCAAAACTACGAGATTGTTTCATAAATTGTAGTTTCTTAGCATGAACGCTCGAACTGTGTTGTGACATAAATTGATTGGGACGAAATAATTGCGGTGGTTGGATAGGATTCGGTGCAGCCGGAAGAAACGTACCAATCGAATTATTTTTTTGTAATGAGTACGATGGTATCGCAGCAGTTTTATTATGGGTTAATACGGGACTATCAGATTTACTATTACTATTACTTAGACTTTTCTCCCGCAATTGTATATCCTCGATTAATCGGCGTGCTTCGGCAATTTCATCCCGACTAACACCAATCGTATAGCGATTATTACGATTGCGACGTTTCAAAAAACGATTTTGATTTGTACCAATCCGTTTATTGTATACAGTCAAGTCAATGTCATCGTCTGGTTCGTCATTTGGGTCATCGCCCGATAATAATGCTGAAGAAGCTTCACCCGATTGGTTTAAACCACTCTGCAAACGTGACACTAGGGTTAATAACGTATTTTTCTTATTCATATCAAATTTTAAATCTTTATCGGAGATTAACGAGTTTTGCAAACGTTCCAAAGCCTTGGTAACATCATTTAATAAATTATTTACATTGCCATTGTTGTTATTACTATTGCTCGTATTAGGATTATTATTGTTATTATTATTATCAATAGAATCTCGTAAGCCGGCCGCAATTAATTTTAAATCTTCACCACTTTCAGTGCCACTATCTTCAATTGGTGGCCCAATTAAATTTTTATTATATTTTCTATCATTACTATTATTATTATTATTATTACTATTGTTGTTATTATTATTATTTATTGTACAAGTGTTTTGTGCTTTACGGCTCAGTAATCCTTTAAGTAATGGCAATAGTAAAGACTCACCATCGATCTCTTCAGTTTTGGGATCATCTTTTTTATTATCATTATCATTCTGTCCATCTTTTACAGTATTACCACTACTATTATTATCATTACTACTATTATCATTTGTATTATCCATTTCACTACTTTGCGACGATGAAGTAGTTAATATTGTATTGATTGAAGATGCAGATAAATCTTTTGTTGTTTGTTCAACTACATCGGTACACGCTGATATAGTAGTTATTTTTTAAAATTTAACGATAAAATGGCGGACATTTTAGAATGTAAATTAATAAAATGTATATATGTATGTATGTAGTTTAAATATTACCTTCTTTATCAGCCATTATTTGACGTATTCTGGCACGGATCTGACGACGTTCTTCGTAGCTCGATGATTGTTCCAACTGTAAAAAAAAAAATGTATTATGTGAGGTTATGTTTATTTTGTCTACACTGTACATACACGATATGATTGACAATCGCAATTTAAAAACTCATTAAAAATTATAAATAATCATCGTTATAAAGTCTTTTAATGTGTTTTGATGCCAATGGCACCACCTGAGTGTGATGCGGTCGTTTTCGACCCACCTACAACATTTAATACTTACTAATTTTTTTAAATATGTCTCGTCCCAAATACTATCGATATCATTAACCGCGGTTGTTGTTATAGTTGTTGCGACAGCACCGGTATTATTACTGCTGGCACTATCCTTACTATTACTGTTCGTTGATGATTTAACTTTTGTTAATTTTGTTGTTGTTACCTATAAAGTATGGTAAAATAATAAAATTAACATTTTTGCGGTTTTTCATGATTTTTATTGAATTTTACGATTTAGGAAAATTTTATTGTTAAACCACTATGCCAAATGAATAATTATGAATTTGATTGATAGACCGAGATTGATATTATTATCATGTATAACACGCTTTGCAACGTGCATGCAACACAAAATAATGAGCAAATAAGGTCGTGTTTCAATTGGTTTAAATGCCGCATAAAAAGTTAAAAAGTTAAAAAAAAAATTCGTGGTAATTTTTTTTTAACTTTTTAACTTTTTATCTGTTTCAATTGGTTAAAATTTTGACAATAATATGGTTGCTTATTTTATGTGTAATTATGAACGTATATAGCAAATTTAAATATGAAAATATTAAAAATAAATACTATTTAAATGTATATTAGTTAATTATGGTTAGTTTACATCTAAATCATTACGATTTTTCTCAAAATTTGTACTTGACAAATTTCTGGTTACAAACAAATATTTTTGTTAGCCAAATGTTTTCTATATAAAAATTTTATCAGCTCTTGAAGCGGATAAAAAGTTTGACATTTTTATTCACCACAATTTTTAACTTTTTAACTTTTTATGCGGTATTTAAACCAATTGAAACACGCTCTAACACAACAAATTGTTAACTATCGCGATAGTATAAAGCATTTTGTATGATGCAAATTCTTATTGGAATGATTTATATATGCTACTATTACATAAATTAATCCAGTAATTGGGCAAATTATTTACCGGTAGCAAAATAATTTGATCGTGCACGTGTCAAAACAAAACAAAAACACAGAAAATTAATTATATATTATTTCACCCACTATGTTTCGTTCTATAAACGTTATAAAATTATCACCGTGAAATTATTATAATTCTACCGTATTTGTACTATATTCACTTCACATATGATCAATCATGAATGATCATTATATACGGTTTATACAAGAACTTAATGACCAAATTGTATGTTTAATTGACCGTATATATGATAGAAATGTCTCGACTATATTGCGACGGGCAAAATTATTTTTTGATCATCGATTTACTGAGTCATGTGAGGTCTATGTAATTATGTACGCCAAAATTTTATTTTGATCGATCACTTGAAAACAAACAAATTTTAATTTCACTTTTTATAGTTAAAATATATACACAACACATGCAAATCAATTATAGTTGATCGAATAGAAAAACTTGATCGATTTTGTTTTTTTATTACGATTTTCTTTTATAATTTTTGAAAAAGAGAAAGACACGATCGCATTTGTCGTGCACTTGTTCTTTTCTTAAATAAACGCAAAATCAAATAAATAAAAATTTGCTCTTATATTGTCACTATATAAAGCATTATAAACAAGATCTATTTTAAGTCTAAAAATTATAAATAAATAAAAACTGCCATCGCATATTCACAATTTTCTAAAATGATCGCGTCGCGTACGTACAACACATAACACTTTTCTTTCAGCAGAAAAATAAAAACTTTACTTTCTTTCTTTGTCACATTAAATATTATATACTATACACAGAGGAAAAACGCAGAAAGAAAAGATTTTTTTTTTGAAATTTATATTTTTAGAATTCTTTTATTTTGATCGATGATGATCGTCAGCTTTGTATAAATCTATATAATCGCGCATCGCACAAAATTTATAAATGCAGTTTTGTTCTCCCGTATACATATATGAATGCGTTTGCCAGCCACCACACACGGTATTTGTCCCATTATAAATATATTATAGAGGTGTGCCATGATTCCGATCTTTTTGATTTAAAAAAGAAATGCACGTGGATCTTATAAAATGCGCAATATAAATAAATTAATGACCGTTCAATTTAATTACACGAGGAAATCTTTATATACGCGAATAATTACAATTTGATGATCAGCTTTCTTATACATAAAGTGATGTTGGCCTCGTATGAAAGCGTACAAATGGATATAATAAATTTACTTAGTTTTAGAAATTTATTTACGTTTATAATTACTTTTTTTATATTTATTATTTGAATTACAATTGCGCTCGCTATGCGGTATTTTAAGTATACAGGTATGCATAACATATTTATAATACATAGCCAAAATTATGTAAAAAAAATAAAAAAATAACGTTCGAATACAATAAAATCACGCAAATATTTGGCAACCGTACAAAATTTTGAATTCTTAAGAAATTATTTTTATGCAATATAGAAACCCACACACACGGGTACGTATGCATGATAATGCAATAAAACAGGTGTATATCGATCCTCATATGTAACATATTATATTGTAACGCTACTGTTTTTATCATGAAAATTATATTGGCACCGATAACTAAACATTTCGTGTGATTAAGAAGTTAAAATGAAGAAATCGTCAAGGGCATTCCCAATGACTAAGAATTTAACTAAATAAATTTGTTTATAACTATTATATATCGATGTTTCAATAATCTTAGATGTGGGTGGTCAATATAATTACTAATCGCGCATATTATTTATTTATAATGGGGTTGTTTAATAAATTATTCGTGTTATAATACATAGAATAGGAATATCGTAATTTTGACAAAGGTGAATGGCTCCTCATATTTAAAAAAAAATGATATGATCCGTCTGAAATATTTATGCAAAACCAAATTTTTATTGGGCAAACTTATCAAAAAAAAGATGATTAATTTATTGCAAAATTTATTAATTTCATTGTTTTTATTTAAATTCGGTCATATTGAAGAAATTATTGGAATCTCATTATCATTTATAATATTTGCGCAAAATTTTATGAAACTGAAAATTCTGAAACTGAATTAATTATGGCCATAAACTTAAAGAATTATCTGTGTTGAAATTTTGACTGGCAATATTTGTTATTGATTTCTATATTTATACGCAAACATTTCAACTGAATATCGCAACTGATGTCAAATCACTCTTAAACGAATGTCTCTCTATCTAACGGTTGCTATTTTGCTATAATCGAAAATAAATGTTATGTGTCACGTCAGTAACGCAACAATCTCAATTCGCATATTCCTAGGTTGGTAAATAGGATGAAGCAAAATTACTTTGTTATTCAAGGTAATGGGACAACCGATATCAATATAAAAACGAAAACCTCTTGAATTTATCTGAGGTTTTAAGGAGTAACAAAAATTTTTGAATCTAGTAATCGGCAAAAAATTTAGAAGTTTTGTTGATTTTGTTGTTTTCATAAATTTTTAGTCATGGCAAACTGTGCAAAGATTTAAATGAATTTTAAGAAACTATTGAATGCAATGCACAGCTACAATTTAAAATTTCATGTAACTGTATACATTGGTTTTATATATGGCTAATTTAGAATATTACTCGTGATCCCTTTAGATCGAACGCGAAGTAAGCCTGTGGCGTATGACTAAATTGTTATGACAAGATAAACTGATCGTTAACTGCTAAAGCTATTATATTACCGTTGCAATTGATTATTTATTTCTTCACAAGAATTATAAAAGTTTTGCTATCTGGCAACAATATCCTGTTTGGCAACAGGATCCCATTTCACATACCAAGACACATAATTATTAAGTGTTAAACAATTTCAAAACATCTTAGAAACGTGGTTTGTATTAGTTTTGGAGATGAAGATATGCAGATTAAAAATTTAATGCTTTACATCTATCTAAAAACATTAAAAGCACACCTGTCTGAAACGGACAATAACGTAAGTATTAAAACTGTAATTTTTTTGAAGAAGAGGATGCGTTGCAATAATCATCAGAATTGGGCCCTCAAAAATGGCCGTTTGTTTAAAACGATGATTGTTTCTTTGATTCTTTTATAGTTAAGAAATGTGACTATGTAATTAATGCAAATAGTTATTAAAGGCTAGTTAAGTTGGACAAGCTACCTCGTACCTAAAATTCTTTTTGATTAACATAAAATGAAATTTATAACCTTTCTTCTGATTTACATACCAAATAGCTAGTTAAGCTAGCTAAATTACGTTTTCTTGGTAGGGAGCAAAACTATTCAAAACAAAATATATTTGCGTTTTGTTTTTTGATATTTGCGTTCTAATACGTCCGAGCTCAATGGGAATGCCTTCACCGACTTATTCAAGATGGCACCAAATAACCCAATAACTTAACAATAGTAGGCTATTTTCAAATACCGGCTTTATGAGGACATCGCCTGAACACCAAGAGCAGCGCAACATATTCCAAACATTCCACAATAATGGCTGCATATAGGTGTGCTGACCAAGCAGGGCAGCGGCTCGTTTTGTTTTAGTTGTAAAATCGAATTGTCAATGTCAATTTTATCGAGCTTAAGCGTAGCAGGAAAGCGCAGTAAATTTATGCTGCTGAGTCTGGAACCTATTGATGCCGTGGTACATGGAAAAAACTAATATTGCAACATATCACAAACTACGATTTCTCTTCTTGTTTTGACAAGCAAATAATGTAATATTTAAATTTGCAGTTCGCTGCTGCTGTTTGGTGTGCTCATCCTTTGTTGAAACAAGTACGACTAAATGTGTGCACACATATTTAAATCTAATGGCCAATAGGTCAAAAATAAAAATAAATTTTATTATGAACGATTTTTGGTTATGACTGATGACTGATTGTTTTCAAAAAGGCCTAGAAAAACTTTTAAATGAAAAGTGTTTTTAATAATTTTGATTTTCTATTGCAATTGTAATCTTTAAAATTAAAATTCAGTGGTTCGATTTATTTTAAAAAAAAAGAAATATCCTGGGTCTCGGGCTTTTTTCGAGATCCAAATCAATCAGCTATTAACTAAGGGGGATGACAGTAATCAACTCATATTTAATTTTAAGTAAGAATCTTACGAATCTAATTAAAAGCAAATATGGATCTAGTACTATTGTTTTCGAACTATATTATGAGCCCTTGGATTGACACAATCCTTTCCAGATTGTACATTTCTACAAACATTCGGCGGTTACTTATGCTGTTGTGTGCCTCTGAAGATTTTTCAAATTGAACTTCCAAATTGTCAAGCTTTTGTTTTTACCCCACATATGCTAAATGAGAAACTAATTGACGAGGTTATTTTTAATTTTGTATGTGGTACAGTTTGACAATTATTAAATCTTTTAATTTAAAGAATATTTACTTAGCATAAATGAATATTTGAAAAGGAAAGATTTGGTAATATCAAAATTAACTACAAACAGAAAGAAATTCGATTTACCATTCTCAAATTTTGAACATATGCACATATGAAAAGGGTATGTAATTAGTTGTGACCGTTTCAAAAATTTTTTCAATGATTGCAAAATGGACATTTTCTAGTAAAGGACAAATCCAGTGAAGGTCCATCGATCTTCAACAGAAATCTTCGATGAACTACTTAAATATGACATTCGTGAAAGCAAGATTAAGTCTGGACTCATAGGTTCGATGTATTTTGAAAGAACATTACAAAATGGTACATAATTACGAATTGCTCAATAATTAACTAAAGCTACCTACTTTAATAAATTTGTAACAAATGATGCATCTTGGATATTTAAGTACTAACCAGAAATCGACCCTAGAGGGGGAGTAGTACAAAGGGAAAAGACGTAAATATCACCATAGCCTCGTGCAACCATTGCTAGTTAATAAAAATTTAATAGTTGAAATTTCAATAAAAAAAAACGAGGTATAAATAGCCCCGGAGTCCAATTAGACCAAACAACATCAATCAATCGCAGGAAGGGACACACTTACTTAGCATCTCCACCTAATATAATTTATATCATTACCATTAACATAAATGGTAGGAAATTGTTTTAATATGGCATCGGGTGTAGTAAACATAACATAAACTTGACATTTGAAAATCATTCGTTTATTGATATTCAACAGCGTCTTATGTCACCAAACCACATCGAAATGTCCCCAAAACATAAAATAATTACGAAATGTCAAAATATTGTATACCATCAAGCTTCGCCAATATTGTATACAATTATCGTATAACGATTATAATAGTTCGATGTTATTGCGAGTCTTTACTAGCAAATTGTTGGAATATTAATGGTGTAACTCGATGGTAATGGCAGGTGGCATTTCGTAAATGTTCAGGGATTCTTCTATCAAGTGGATAAAGAGTTACATAATTCTAGTAAACTGTAAGGGGGAGGTAATCAAGTTATAAGGGTAACAGATGGCTTTGATTGTATTCCTTATATTCCAGACGAAATTGTTACGAACAAGTACTGATTTCACGGTCGAGATTAAATCAATCTTTTTATTAGAACAAAATTCTTTAATCCAAAATAAAAAATGATACGTTACGTTTTATTTTACATCTTGACTCTGGTGGGCGACACGAGCGTAGAAATCCAAGTACCGAAGTTTAACCACTACACCACTTGTTCTATTTATATGATTATGGAACAGCTTATGAATATTAATTACCGTTCGAAAGAGAGAGAATTGGAACTCATTTGTTCCGAGGGAAGCCGAATAACGTTTTTTGGTTGGGGTTTCAGGATTGTCTATAATTGAATGGTATTAAAATAATCTAGATTAAGATTAATGTGGATTAACTTAAAGCCTGATGAGTTCAAAACAAAGGTAGATAATAGTTTCAATTTTCATGTATTAATGGCAATTTTTTGGTGTGCAATTTGACAGATTCTCAAATGTCAAATGACTGTATAGTTTTGAAATTTTATTTAAATCCCAATAAAAATTTTTTCTTCAACTCGAAGCTGAAAATAATTCAATTAACAATAATTTGAAATCCATCCTGCGTATAAGTAAGTATTCATGATCGTAGTTGTTGTCACTCACTGAAATACAGAGCAAACTCTGGTCGTATTGTAAAAGTAAAAATTAGAAATAAAAAATTCTTACACCACAAAGTTTGGTGAGCGAATGAAAATAGATGACGAATCTATTTCGTATGCTACAAAATAAATCGCTAGTACTACAAGTAGAAGGTACACAATTCGAGAAAAGTGTGAGGAAATTTGTGAATAAAGTGGCATGTGAATAGACTGGCATAGGCAAAACACAGGTTCCGGAAAATATTGCTGCTGCAGCTGAAAGTGTGTGTCAACTTCCGAGCCATCGTCCATAAGAATTGAACATCAGCGATAGGACTTTGCAAAAAGTTTTACACAAAGACGAAGGGTATAAAGGCCTAAAAAAACTCAAATTGAATCTAGAATTGCAGGTAGTTGACCATCCATTGTGTTTTCACTTTCCGTATTTGGGGCACAAAAAATTCACAGTTGACAATTGAGAAGCCAATACACCCAAAACGAGTGCCTGTTTGGTTTTGAATATCAAAGGCATCATAGGGTCATTTTTCTTCAGAAATAAGCAAAGAGACGACACTAACAGTGATTGAAGACTTGAAGAGGAATACGGCGCCGCTGCACATGTAGTCAACGATACAATCGACGTTTTAATATACATTTTTAAAACAACGATCTAAAAGTTGCCGCATACTGTAGTTCTACCAGATGTTTAACCTCTGGTGAAGGATCAAATTGAATTAATAAAAAATTTATTATACGAAAAAATACCCGTTCGCCTTTTAACGTAATCTGTCTGGCAAGGACATATTTATATTGATGTTAATTTGATTTTAATCCAGTATTGGATTAGGCGCAAAATTTTCCTGTATTCTGAAAATATTTGAGAATAGGATCAAATAACGATATCGGTTCCCTTCAAAAATCATCAGTTTCATGAAATTCTAATAAATTATACCCTCTCAAATTTTTATCAGGATTACATCAACCAAGAATAATATCGCAACAGTAATGAACTAACGACGATTCAGAGTTATCGTTATTGGTTTTCGTGATACAATTTATCATGGCATGCTAAAGGGTGCAGCGGAATACTAAACAGATTTTTGACGAGAATATATATTTCTGAAAATTGCACCGATAAGCCTACAGGTAAATAACTCAAGTGCTTAGAGCACCAATTCTCCAAAAAATTCTTATAAATTTCGGTAAAAATAACCCAAACTGCATTATCCGAATTATTCCTGCACGTTAAATATCGAAACGTGTTGCAATAATTAACAGTGAGTGAAATATGATCTTAATCACACTGTACCAAGATGCAAGAAAAATTAACTATTAAAAAATGTTTTGTTTAAGAAATGCCTTTACCCACCAAACTTAGAATGTAAATTTGGTTTCATTAGGACGATTTTAAATATTTTCTCGAATTTTTTTATATTACCAACGTGACGCATATCACATTCAACAAGGTAGAAAAACGTTAGTCATGACACAAGACTCAACAAGAATCCACATGACGTCATAACGAAACATGCGTTCTACTTAAGTTCTCTGCTCGCGAGATGACAAAAGCATTTATGTACATCTATTCTTTTGTTCGTTGGCCATATGTAGTTGGCTTTGTATATTCAATTAGAAGTTTGTCATTTTGCCCGATGCCTAGGTTTTCCGCCATATTGAACCTTGTACAAACGTCAACTTAACACGTGCTCCTTTGTCGAAAACAAATAAATTACGATAATTGTCTCACAATACTTCTTCCGTAATATTTTTGTGAACGCGTCAGGGATAAAGTTATCTAACTAAATTTGTTGATTCTGTGCTTTCTGGGCAGTATGTGCTTAAGCACAGAATCCATTGACGTACGACGACTACTCACTCTCGTGGAAAACAATTTTTCGACCTCATACGTACGGAAATAAGATAATTGATACAACTTGATAAAACATAGGCGACTGACACAAAATTTAAAAATAAATTTTAGAAAACCTTTTTAAGTCGGGAAGATCCTGATATACGAAAATTTCCTTTATTTAATGAGGTTTCGTCATTGAAAGGTTTTATTTTTATGTTAGATGTTTACATCTCCAGAATATATTATTTTCGAAGGTTACTTACGAGTAATCGGGCATGTCATGGATGACATGACATATTTATGTTAAACGAGGTACATATTCGACTAATTTTAGTCACAAACACATATGAAAGTGACAAACGCTGTGATAAGCGCACTCGTAATAATTATTCCAATTAAATCATTATTAGCCAAATGAGGAGAACAGTTAAAATGATTTGTTTTTATGAAAGCTGCGCACTAACTCAAAAACGTTAGTATAGTTTATTAATAATTGATCAATCACCATTATTAATATACGCAGACAGATGATTTGTATAATACGCCAAAATTTAGTCTAGGCTTAACATACTAAAAACCAAAATTAATCAGATTTTCTATTTTTAACCAAGGTACACGAAATATACACAATCTTATAAAATCAACAATCGAAAAATTATTTCCGGAAAATATACATATATTTAATTTTACGCATTCATTCAACACGAATAAATTTATATAGAAACTTTTGTGTGGAAAACTCGTCGTATCTTATTAAAAACCACAATAGAACAAAAAGCAACAACAACAACACTAGATAATAACATAGAAAGATACATAATAAAGAAAATAAAAATGAGATCGACGAGATCGCGCATATGAGGAGTGTATAAAATCAAGGCGATCGATAATCTCACACTTGAAGGTAGTAAAAAATAGACAGTACATAAAGCGCGAACTGAGAACAAACTCACAAAACACATTGCTCGCCGCGCTGCTACACACATGAAACATTGGAAACATTGCCAAGTTTTTAACCAGCAGTCCTATTTTGGTAACGTTTCGTGATTTTTTGAAAAAAAAGAAATTAAATTTAAAAACAAAACAAAAATAAATAAAACAAGAAGCAAAAAAAAAAATTATGATCGGTTAAATTTTCCGCGATCGTTTGTTGCGTTGAACTTAAGATTTTATTTTTATATCTTTTCATTATGCATTTACATATATTTAAACTAATCGATCACTGACCTATCAATCGGAAATTTTATCAAATTCTCAAGATATTCTTACGTCAATTGTATAAATTTTAAAACAAAGTTTAGTAAAAATCTATAAAAAAAAGTGATCGCGAAAATTTTGAAAAAGAGAGAGAGTAGGAGGGATTCTTTTTTTTATATAAAATCATAATGTAATATAATGTCAGAAGGCGATCCTACACACCAAAAAATAAAATTCCACAATTTTCATCAAAGTGATCATGATCGGAATAATGATAAAAATACTTAGTAAAACAGAATACATTACGTCAATATATTTTTAAACTTTTCACCTTTTAAACTTTTTATATATAAATGATCACTTTAATTATAGCACACTTCAAAAATAAAAATCACTTAAAATTTCGCGGTTAATTTATATACGATCACTGATCTTTTATATGTGATATTGATCCTATTGATAAAATAATATTTTAAGATGTTAAATATTTATTAAATATGATCATTTCATCGCTTTATGCACGATCGATCTTCTTCCAGATTATATATGATCGACTCTATGTTATTATTATGTTATATATTAAACGTATATTTAAATAATACGATTTTTGTTAACCGATCATATTATAGCAACAGACAAGACGATACTAAGCGCAAGAAGTAAATGAAATAAAAAATATTATTTTTTTTTGTGATTTTTTTATTTTCTGTTCATTTTCCGAAAATAAAATTATATATGTATGGTATATACGGAAAAAAGCAAAGACATTACATTTCAAAATATGTATATTTGATTTTTATGTATATAAAGTGAGATTTTTAAAGTTGGGAGCATAAAATGGTGCGATCATAATGCAGTATATAAGATCGCGTGTCTCGCGATATCCGCAAGATCATCATGATTCATTTGATATGCTGTTAAAGTTGGTATCGTAAAATCGTTGGTATGCTATCGTTCGTTCAAGGTCGCCAATTAGCATAATCCACCGATACCATGAAAGTAATAGGTAGTCGCGATCAGTCGCGCAAAAACATTAAACATTATAAAGTAAATACAATTATTTTTTAAAACGTTTTACGTCAAACCAATATACATAAAATACAAACAAAAATTATAATTAAAATTTTCCGAAGAACACATTTTCTTAAAAATCGACCAGAGATCGATTCTAAAATTAGGTAAATAAAACTAAAATCTCATAATAAATCGTAAAATAAAGGAAAATTAATTTTTCCATTTGCATCATCATGAGAATCGTCGTTCCCTCTATCTCATATAGTAAACGCAAATTAATAATAAAGTTTTTTTTTATTTTTTCATTTTACTTACGATCACCTGTGCGTGTTCTATAATAATAATACGCGCGATCGTATTATAATCGACAGCAGCAGACAATCGAAACAGTATGTGTGGGAATTTTTTATACGTTTTTAATTTTCAGGCGACGAACGATAATTGCACAATCGTTTTTCTTCTGTATTACATAACATACATATATGTGTTTTATATATATATTTTCATATACAATATAAACATTATATAGGTAAAGTCAAGGTGAAGATCGTGATCGCGAGTTTGTGTGTGCTACGCACACCAATATTTGTAGCAAACGAAATTAATTAAATATTCATATGAAATATTATTTTAATGCAAAATTAAAATTTATTAAATCGTTTTCACTTTCTTTATTTTCCACTTTTGTAGTAAGATCACTATAGATCGCCGATTATCCTTTATACAACGGTATTACGAATAAGATGTTCAGAGCAAGTGATATATGGTAGAGCTGTTTTTTATATTAGATTCTCCACAAAGAAGATTCTTCTTATACAATCGTATTAGGCTAAAATATATTTGGGTCAAGGCTTCTCGTTCCGAGACCCAGAAAATCAGCGATCTAATTGGCTTCAATCTCACAATGATCCGGAACGTAGAGTAGTTTACACTCCTTAACAATTTTGGAATCGACTATAAGGGGCTACACAAAGAATTGAGCACGCACGGTGGCGTAAATTCTCGAAAACACAGAAATCAATCATCTTTAAAGATGTGGAAAATTCGATGATCAAGTTTAGCAACGATGAGAAGTGGATGGAATCTGCTGATAAAACAGACCGGTAAAATAGATAAAAAATATCAACATAAAAAAAAAATATTTTTTTATGTTGATATTTTTTATCGATAAAATGTGATCGATGTGATTGATTCCTATTCTCAGATCCTTATGAATAGATGAAAAATAAAATGAAATTCAAGTTAATTCCGACAATGTAGAATCGGGCAATCAAAGCGGAACTTCTCACCTAAATTCTATTTTTGTGTTACGAGAACTTATACTACCATAGCATGTACCTCAACAAAGAAAAGGGCCCAATTACTTCAAATGCTATAAATGTTGGCACATCGCAATCGCGCCAAAATCAAAATATGCCCAACTATTAAAAATGAAACTAGCCAGAGATCTGAAAAAACTATCTAACGCAATGGTCAGTCTTCATTCAACATACTACATCATTGAAGGAGACAGGTTCGATTTAATTATTTGCGATTGGAAGAATCTTTACAGAGCGTATACCATTGACGGTAACCAATTTAATAAAATTCTTAAATTTTTAGATGTACTCAACCGAGTTGGGTAGTTATTATTGTACAATTACTAGATGATCTCTGAATCAGTTGTATTGCGTTGGGGCGCAGATAAGTTTTGAGGTGTAAAGATGGCGTAACTATTAAATCGCATCGGGCCATCTTGTAACTATATTCATATTAAAGCGTCATCATTTCCCTCTTAAAATCCGTATGTGTCATGTCGCTGAAGTGTAAACGACATATTTTTTTGTTCTCTAATCATGTCAACCTTTGTGCCAACAAAACTCAATTTGTAGGAAGCGCTGCATTTTTGTTTTAATTTCAAGAAAATTGCAGCTGATGGACATCGATTGCTGTGTGATGCATACGGGGAATATGCTTCATTCAATGAAAACATGTGAGTACTGGTTCCACCGTTTTAAGTCCGCCGTTTTAGATTTTGACACCAGTGACAAAGAACGTGAAAGGTTGAAGACGCTGAGTTAGAGGCGTTATTGGACCAAGTTTCATGCCAAACTCAAGAGCAGGTATGGTACGTGCGAACAACTGCTTCAGAGACAAAATCGGAAAAGGTTTTTGCATGGAAACGTGACGGAAGATGTAAGTTGATTCACTACGACAACGGAAAGCACAGAAACTTGTGGGGTAAGCCCGGTCATGGATCAACCATCTGGTGCTTCGGAGAGATCTACTATGGAGGCGGATTCGTTGTTGTAGTTCGTTGTGTTCGTTCCGTTCGTTGTGTTCGGTATTTTTACTGGAGTATTATTTTAATGAGTTCATTGTTGATGAAAAAACAAAACATCAAAACACAAAATGAACAACGTACTTGACTACAAAATAAAAATATCGAAAATGTGTCTGTTTGTTTCTACTATTATACTATATATCATGTCGTCTCTTTCTTGCCATGTTCCTTCGGTAAAATAGTTGAAGTTAGATCAACTTGATGAAAAAAATACCGAAGAAATAAAACGTCATTTGCGACAAATCCTATTGGTTTACAAAAAAGCATAACGAACGGAATGAACACAACGAGCTACAACAATGAATCCGCCTTAAGCTTCTCCAGCCTAACGAAACCATCACTGGAGAACGTTATCAACACCAAGTGTTGCAATTAAGCCGAGCATTGGTTTTTGCAAAAAATTCGAAGACTTTTTATTGTTGAAATTCTGGTTCAAAATGATTATAGATAATGAGAATAATACGTTGAGCCATAAACAAATGGTAGGTTACGTGTAAAAAGCTCAGTTATTGGAAATTTCGTATATTTTGAAATCTGGTCACATTTTGTGATCGAACCTTGATTGCAGGCGAATGAGGCAACATATTTCACCCATTTAAAAGCAGCTCAACTCAGAATTTCATTATTAATGCAAAATGAGCAAAACATTTAAGAACTGAGACAACAAATTTTTACCGATAAAAAAAGTCAGGCTAACCATCAGCGATTTTTGCAAAAAAACGAAGACTTTTTATAAAATGTTTAAAAAGAAATTACATTCTTGCCCCAATTATCTATTCCCAGGGAACAGGTGGCTCTATTGTGGTTTTCGTTGGGAATAGGGAATTGGAAAAAATATTTGCATATCAGTTTTGTTTAAATTGTATTTTTGTGGCCTACTGATAGTATCAGTTGCCAAACAAAGTTAATTGGGAAATAATTTTTTCCAATAAAATTTTTATGGAACCAAGGTTTCCCATTCCACTTTGTGAAATATTGTAGTTGTCGGATATAATTTTTCCGTTAAACTTTCTTTTGCATATTTGTGTTTTCATACAAAATAGCTAAGCCTATACTTTGACCTCTTTCTTCATAAAATTATTTTGAAACATTTGATTTTTCCGGTAGCACTCGAATTTAATTTCCTACTACTAATAAATACGCCAACTTTAATCAACAATTTTCTTCTGCTAGATCAAAACAATTAATACCATTACGATAAATTTGAATATACCTTTATGTAACTTTATTGCATTAGCTGTCTTTTTTTTTTGATGTGGCACTATTATGGCTTTTTCTGGAAATATGGAATTAGAAATTTTTTTTTCGTAACATTCTTGTCTAAATTTTATTTATTTATCTAGTGTAAATATTTCCAAAACAAAAAGCGTCTTTGATGCGCAAGCCATTCCCATTCAATAAATATTCTGCTCAAAGTAACAACCAAAAATTTTATTTATTTAGTTTTATTAGTTGGTGACAATTACGTTTTGAATTTCAAAACAACGTGAAAACGCAATTAGTTTGCAATAATTTTTAGAAAAATTCGATGTTAAAATAACAAAAATCGTTATTTTATTTTTATTGTCAACATTCAAAAATAAAAGTATTCAATTAAACTGTCCTGGCGGTGAACATTATAACTACAGGTAGTGGGAAACATGTGTTCCACAAAATTTTTATAGGGAACATATTTCCCCATTTATCTTGGTTTTGAAAATATTTATATCATACTAATACCTTCATCAGTAGGCCAGAAAAATAAAATTTAGTCAAAAATGCTATATGAACATTTTTCCCCAATTCAGTCCCAGGGAAAACCAGAATAGTGCCACACTTGTATCAACATTTTGTTTGAAAAAAATTCGGCATAAGTTATATACCCTCTAGTGTAAATATAGTTACCAGAAAACTAATATTTGCAAAATTTAAATCTAACTTTTTCTATTTAGCTGTAGAAAAATAATTTGGCGTTTTAGAATCCAGAAGGACATCAGACTAATTCCCCTTTCAATATTTTAATAAATTAACATTAATTAAAAACGCAAAAATGAATAAATTACATTTATTAACAAACCAAAATGGATTACAAATTAAACAAAATGAAAACTTTGTATTTTCGTCTGCCAACAATGACGCAAACTGTTTGACAAATTGTTAAATTATTCGACACATTACACCCTTTTTAGCATTCTAATAAATAATATGTTTAACCTTTGGAGTCGATTTTAATTATTGTAAAATGCTCGTTTTTTGTGAGTTAAATAAATTATAAATACCATAGATTCACTATCAGTTGTTGAGTAGACGTCGATTAGATTTATCGTAATACAGCCGCATATCGATTGAAAGTGCACGATATACATATATAGTTTGCCGGTTTAATTCTATACGAGAAACATGTTCGAGGATTGGGATACCCGTAGGCTAAGAAATACAGTTGGTTGGATTATTTATTAATAATTTTTTAATTGTCATGTGCAGTACAGGAGCATACTCAAAATTGGCTATTTCTCGAGTCAACATTTAAAATTACGCTAATATGTGTGATGTATTTAGTATTCGTGCTTTATGCTGGCCCTATGTAAGTATATGTGATGTATAAACGGCGATTGAGCTAATCTGTGATAATTTATTTACTTCCAGATTTATGAAAAATCGGCCTGCCTACTCACTAAAAAATATTATAATGGGATACAATGTGTTTCAAATAGCCGTGTCATACTATCTGACCAAAGAATTTCTAACAAATGGTGTTTCGTTTCAAGATTTCTACCGATGTATTCCAGTCGATTATGGCAATGGACCACAAAATATGTATCGTGCCACATTGTTATACTACTCGTTTTTATTGAAAATTGTCGAGCTCATTGAGACGGTTTTCTTTGTGCTTCGAAAGAAGGATAAACAAATTTCAGCGCTGCATGTTTACCATCACGTCTCAACCATATACATAACATATTTCGGAGCAAAATTTGTTGGATGTGGACCAGGTTGTGCATGCATGATGCTAAATTTGATCGTACATTTTTTCATGTATACGTACTACCTGCTGTCCTCGTTTGGCGATACAAAATGGCAACAGAATCTACTTTTCTTTAAAATTGGAATCACGAAATTTCAAATTGTATGTCAATATACTTTTACCTAACGTATATGTATATTGAGAATTAAAATTGAAATGTTTATTTCAGGTTCAATTTCTAATTATGATCTCATATGCAACATTTGTATTAATGAATTCATGTATTGATCGAATATCTTCGGTTGCATTTTCGTTCGTGGTTCCCGATGTAATACTCTTACTGTATATGTTTGTGAAATTTTATATCAAATCGTACAATACGAAACCAGTGGCTTCGACAGTGGTAACGAACGGAACTAAAAAAAATTAGTTAATAAATTATAAGTGAATATATTAAATTTAAAACGTTTTATTTATTTAAATTTATAGATCGGCCGCCATTAATCCTACTAATCCTAACCTCAAAATTATTATTTCGTTCGCCATTTGTAAATTACGCATTTCAACAAATATTTGACATCATTGTAATGATAAAACCATATGGCACCCCAATTTAAAGGCGCCAATTGATAAATTTTATCGAAAATTTATTTATGATTTCCCAATCGAAAACTAAATAAATAAATAAAAAAATTTTCCAATTCTCTCTCGCGATCTCCATAATATAGAATATCATTAGAGATTTGTAAAAAAAAAATTCTTAATTTTAGAATTTATGTTTTTAAAAATAAAATGAAGATCGCGCGAAATTCGCAGCGTATATACATAAGTATACATTTACGCCGAGGAACATAAAGCCTACTGTGTTGTATATAAACACACATATTTACACCAAAACTTATAATTAATTCGGTGACCTTGTCATAATAATAAGCTTAACTAAGAATAGTTACGATTTACATACGTATAGCCTAGTTGATTGAAACGATTCGAATGGAGCATTGAACTATCGTGAACACAACTATTTTTAGATCGAAAACTATTTAAAATTTGGAAATATATTCCAAAAATAAAAAAAAAAATTAATTTGGGTCACTTACTTGTCGATTTGCTGATGACGCCGGTGAATCAGATTTTAGTGTTCGAGTAGTTTTCTGCGTCACTTTCACACCGTCGGGAAGAACACTTTCAGTTGCCTGCACCAATATGGATGCACCAAGAAATTTATTTAGTAGCGCACGTGCTTCACGATCTGACTCTGTGTCCCCTTCCACATGAACATTATCGGCATTTTTCATTCGATCGATCACATCATTGAATCCACTGTAGGTTTTCTCACTTCCCAAAAATGATTTAACATTGGAATGAACTTCCTTTGTAAATTTTGATCGGGCACGTGCATTTGATTCGTATTCGTATTCCTCGATCTCCTCGGCACCTGTATCCGGTTCATCATCAATTTCGTGTTGAATAAATTTTTTTGTCGATTTTTTAACTTTTGTCGTGGCTGTTTGATGAATTTTTTGCGGTGATCGTAAATTTACGCTTTCGGTAATTTTACGTGTCTGTTCATCGGTGTGGTAAGTGTCTGAATCGGTTGAATAAACGGGTTCTAAATAAATACAAAATTACAAATTAATTAACGAAATTTTATATACTGAATCTATAATCTAGACCTTTAGGTTGTTCCGTTTTTAGGGCTTGTTTCTTAAGTGCGCGTATTCCGAACAGCGGTTTACCATTCTCATCGGTTGGGCCAATACCATAACTAGATGTTACACTATCAGTTTTTTCCACCTCACGAAAACTGGACGTATTGAATTTCCGGGTAGTTGAAGACGATGTTGTGGTCGATGATGGACTTGGTGTTTTAATTTGATTATCGGATGGTTTTTTCAACAAATTTTTATTCATCCAAATCGGCTTACCATCATCTGCAATATCATTACCTTTTGAAATTGTTGTTGTTGTGGTCACAACTTTTGACACCTTTTGATCGGGTTCATCAACAACCCGAGTTGTCTTTGTAACCGTTCGCATTGGACTTATTTTTCGTCCTGGCTGTGATTTCGGTGTAGTTGCCCTCGTTGTTGTTGTGGTTACAGTTTCGGTTTGTTTGCTTGTTGGACTTCGAGTACGTTCTTTGGAAATTCGTTTGGTTATAATTTCGGAAGACGTGTGATGTGCAGACGTATGCATCTCCTCTTCCTCTTCGATTTGTTTTTTTATGATTCGAATTTGTGATCGAATACGACGACGATGCTCGTAACCTACAACGGTCTCCAACTAAAAATTAAAAATAAACAAAATACATTACTCATTTGTACATGCGAATCGCACTAAACAAAAATTTACTAATTTTACTACTGTATCATAGATGTCTCTTTAACTAACATAAAAATACATAAATACATATTTAAATTTACCATTTTTTCGAGTAGTTCCAAATCCCAAATTTCCTCTATACATGGAATTTCTGTTGAACTGCTCTTGCGACGTGTTTTAGTCGCATTCTGCGAATCAACTCGCTTCAATTCCACACCAAATTTGGTAGAATTGACCGAGTTGTTTTCTTCGATTGATTCTTGATCAGAAATGTAATGTGATCGCGAATCTCTGCGATTAATATGCTCGAGTGATGATACAGTATGATTCATATACGATGGTTTATTTGATGGTAAATAACGGCCTTGAGAATCGGTAGGGGTGGTTGCGGGTGAACCGCCAATTGGTGATTGTGAGAACTCACGATTTGTTGTTGTAGTGGTAGTAGTAATACGGTCGGATGAGAATTTTCGTTCAAATAAATCTTTTTTTGACGAAATGTTGGTCACATCTCGAAGATTTTTTAGGGTGAATTCATCGCGAGCACTTAATTTAGGGGTTTTTGGTGCTTCGGGTTGGAGTTCGATCACACTTTCCTCCTCACTAGTATCAATTTCTTCTTTAGTACTTGTTTTAGTAACTCCAATATCTGTCAACTTAACATCATTCGTTTTATACTTCCATACAGATGGACGTGATAAAATATCAATCTGTTTCGGCCGTTCGTTTGGCTTACTCTCAAATATTTCTTTAGCCTTTTTCATTACCTCCGTGCTTTGAAGAATTGGGGTGGGTGTACTCTTTTTAACTTTTGGGGCCGCTGTATTTGGTTTGAAACGATCAGTCACACTGCCTTTGGGCGGCTGATTATCTTCTTGATCTACAAAAGATGATTGCACAATTTTTGAAATAGTTTCGGTCTGATGATTATTCGTAAGATTTTGATTTAGGAAAAATGGTTCTCGTCCTCGGGAGCCAGCTTCATAACGATCATCCGGCTCATCAAACGGCTCATCGGTTCCATCTTCGGGTTCAACATTTTTATCGAATTTACTACGAATCGAGGACACTTTTTTATCGGTGGTAATCCGTTTGATCGACGATTGGCGAGATAATTGGTCATTTGGTTTCGTAAATCTTGAGGCTATTGTTGATACTTTGGTCTCTTTCGGACGCGTAACAGTTATTTCTTCATCTTCGATTGTTGGTTCAACGGGCTTAGTTTTGCGCGTTGTTGTTGTTGTGGTAGTAGTTATTACTGTTTCTTTTGGCTTTTTTTCAACCACTTTTGTCACTTTCCGAGCATTGATACGATTTGTTGTATCCACTCGCGTAATTTCCTCCTCCTCATCATAAATTTCATCCTCAGTAATTTGCGGACGATCATTTTTGGGTTGACGACGATTTTCTGTTTCGTTTATTTTCTCGACGGTTACAAAATCGGCTGATGCTTTTGGCTTGTTGAATTCCTCTGCAGTCGTTATAAATTTGCTGACTTTGTCCGAAACCGATAATAGACAATCATCATTTTCTAGATCTTTCGCAATTGGGCGCCGGCGTTCGGTCGTCCCACGTTCGACTTCAGTCTTTTTAATTGTCTTTGAAGTAACTGTTTCATCCGCTAAATTTATAAATCGCGAAACTTTGTCTGACACTGATAACAAACATTCATCATTGTCTGTCACTTTCACAATACGATCTTGATCCACATCATCGTCACTTTCATCGACATTACCTTCTTGCAAGTCATCGTAGTGTGGTACATGATCTGCAGGCATTTCGGTGATATCGCACGAAACAAATGTGCTCGTTTCTTCTTCGTAAATTGGAATATTTGTTACTTTTCTTCGCGGTTTTCTATCATCTTCCGGTTCCGTCACATTATCCGGATATCGTGATGGCCCTGTATCAATTTCTGGGGATACAGGCACCGGCACCATTTTATTAGGTGAAGGTTCCCGTGATGATTTCGCTTGCTGTATATCGATTATGATATCCATTTCATCGCTATCGACCACCAAATTTGTATTTGTGATGTTGATCGTCTTGGTTGCAATGCATTTTGTTGGGCGTGCCGATTTTGACTTAAGCGATGGACGACGCTCTTTATTCACAGGTTCGTTCACCTCAATTTTTGGTGTATGTGTCGTACGAATTTGATTTTCACTTGCCGATCGACCAAATTTATCGGTTGCCGGCACTCGACTCGATGGTATTATTGGAGCGGTGTTTTTACGTTCGGTAACCGATGATCTTTTATTAGTTTGTGTTGATGTTGTGTTCGATGTGTATCGATCAATTTTTTCGGCGATTTTCGATATTGGGCGAATAGGAGTATCCTGTTTCGGAACAGCCCGCTTCGGTGTTGGTGATCCATTGGTAAGCGGTCGTGGCCCACATACGTCTAGGTCACACAATTTCTTAACATCTTTTTTTACAAAAACCTCTTCAGTAATCTCATTCGGTCGCATCGTGGATTCGACCGGTTTCTTTTTGATGGGGCGCGCAATTGGAGATTCCGTCTTTGTTGTATAACGCTGAATTGATGACGGGATTATTTCTGGTGCAGTTTTTTGTTTCAGTTTTGTAGTAGTGGTCGTGGTTCGTTTCTCGTCACGATCTGTTATAACTTCGGAATTAATCCGATCGATGTTCGGTTTCCTTTGGCCTGGTTGTGAAGGTGTGGTTTGCGGGCGAGATTTTTGTGGGGTAGTTGGTGTGCTGTGATCTAAAATTGTTTTAGTAACTGTGGTTACATGGCTCGTCCGACGAGATGGACTTGTTTCGGGTGACCTTGGTTGTTTGGATGTTCTGCGCGGTTGGGTTGGCGAAATTATGATTTCTTTAACAGTTTTAATGATATTTCGACGAACGGGACTAGTTTCGGGTGAATGTGGTTCCCTCGATCTTGGAGTTCTACGGTCGGGGCTAGTTCCAGGTACAGTTGGCCGTCGAATTGTTCTACGCTCAACAGTAGTGGTAATCTCTTCGGTGTTATCGTCAAATTTCGAGGATTTCTTAAGAGTAGTTAGTCGACTTGGACTCGATTCGGATGATTGCCCTCTCTGTGGGCTTGTTTTCGATGGTTGTCGCTTAGGTTCTTCCGGTTCTCCAGTCAATTTACATCCCACCTCCCGTTCCTCCTCTACCAAACTATTATCAACTTCGGTCAGAGTAGTTGTATCGATAGCACGTTCAAATATAACTTCAACGTCATCGGGTTTGCGCCGGAGAGGACCAGGCCGTTCAGAACTTGATTGGCGCGTTGATTCTATATCACGAATCTCATTCTCAATAAATCCGTATTGATTAACCTGAACAGTTTCTTCATTAATGTCACTTTCTTCAGAAGAAAGCCGTTCAGGTGATCGATCTCGTGGTCTATCTTTACCGGGCTGCTTATAAATGATCGTTTTCTTAGTGGTTACTTTGCGGATGGGCTGAATATCATCTTGAATAGGTGATCGTGGCCGACTGATTCTTCGTGTTGGCGAATTACCATCCGGCACGGGATAAGTTGTTGTTTTTGTAGGGGCTTTATGATCAGGTGATTGACTATCCGGTATTTTACTAACTGGGCGACGAGTGATAGGTTCACAAGTATTTTGTTCCGGTTGTTCATAGACTGATTTTCGCTTTATTGTGGTTTCATGAACTTCTTCATCAGTCTCATTTACATACGTTGCAGTAGAAATTTTACGATCTGGTGATTTAGCTTTTGGTTTTGATGATTGAGTTGGACGTAAGTATCTTGGTTCAGGTTTTTTGTCCCCTAGGATACTAGTAGGTTCTTCAATAGGCTCGTCCGACTCTAAAAATTCTTCAGGTGCCTTTTGATCTCGTGATTGAGCTTTTGGTTTTGATGATTGAGTTGGACGTAAGTATCCTGGTTCAGGTTTTTTATCCCCTCTGCAGATACTAGTAGGTTCTTCAATAGGCTCGTCCGACTCTAAAAATTCTTCAGGTGCCTTTTGGGTAGGTTTACGTCTTAGTGGCGATGTTTCATCGGTGTAAGACGGCGTTGGTCGTCGCGCTGTTGTGGTTTTAGTTACTGTTGTAGTTTTGCTAGTTGGACTTTCCTTTGGTCGTCGGTGTAAGCGATCAGGACTCCTATCAAGGTTTGTTGGAACATTCCTCGTAGTGCTGGTAGTTTGACGACTGGGACTTTTTCGATCAGGTGATTCATCAGTTGAATGACGATGAATTTTACGAGTCACACTCGTTTCGAAATACTGTTCGTCATTTTTGGTATTTGGCTTTTTTGATGAACGGACTGGTGACGTACTCTCGATAGTTGAACCTCGAGGCTTATCGATTACAATCTTCCGATCAGGCGACCAAGATTTGGATGTAGTTGTACTTTCGGTCACATATTTCGTGGGTTTCGAATGACGTTCTGGTCGATCTACCGTCTTGCGATCAGGCGATCGTCTATCTGGAGATTGATCTATAGGACGCCGGATTGTCTTACGAGTAACGGTTGTCTCAACAAGTTCGTCATCTGTATCGCCCCGGTTTCTAGTAGTTTTATAAGGACGATCAGGAGATCGTTCCGATTGTAGTGGAACTGTTCGTGTAATTCTAGTTTCCGTAACTTTTGTTGTGGGTTTACGATCAGGTGACCGATCCTGGATGTTACGGTTGGGTGAACGGCGATCCGGTGAACCGTTATCAGGACGACGCCGAACTTTTCGAGTAACTGTTGTTTCCACAATTTCTCGATCATTAATGACTTTGGAAGAACGATCGGATGATTGACGGTTTACTGTTATGGTTTCCTTAGAAATTTTACGAATAGGTGATCGGCGATCAGGTGATTTGTCGGTTATTTTCGAAGGGCGTTCCGGAGATCGATTCGATTGATTTACTGTTTTACGGCCAGGCGACCGACGATCAGGAACAGTACGATTAGGTGATCGACGATCTGGCGATTGGTCATTAGGTTGACGTTCAGGTGATCGAGCCGGTTTTGTTACTGTTTTGCGTTGGGGATTTATGGAAACTGGTGTACCTTCATTTGGCCGACGTTGAGTTTTTCGAGTAACCGTGGTCTCGATTACTTCTTCATCTGTGACCTTTGATGCACGACCAGGTGAACACCGATCTGGAGTTTTTCGGGTAACAGTCGATGCTAAAACAGTAGTTTCTTCTTTTATTTTTGATGAACGATCAGGTGATCGACGAACAGGCATTGTACGACCAGGTGACTGGCGATCTGGTGTTTTACGTGTAACAGGCGATCGACGATCTGGTGATTCGTCATCTGGTCGGCCTATTTTTCTAGTGACAATTGTTTCAACAATTTCCTCTTCATTTCCTCTTACATTTGTAGTATCTCTTGATGGGCGATCTGGTGATCTACGGTCAGGAGTTTTTCGGGTAACAGTAGTTTCAGTAATTTCCTCTGCTATTTTCGACGGACGATCTGGCGATCTACGATCTGGCGATCTACGATCTGGCGATCTACGATCTGGCGATCTACGATCTGGTGATCTACGATCAGGTGTTTCAGTTTCATGGCTTATTATTGACTGACGAGAGGGTGATCGACGATCAGGCGATTTATCTCCTGGATATTGAGGAGTTTTCCGAGTAGTGGTTGTTTCAATAACTTCTTCGTCGGTTTCTATAATACTTGTAGTGTCTTTTGTAGGACGATTTGGTAATCGACGATCGGGGCTTTTTCGGGTAACCGTGGTTTCAGTAATTTCTTCTGTGAATTTGGAAGGACGATGTGGTGATCGAGTGGGAATTGTCCGCCCAGGTGATTGTCGTGATTCTTTCTCTGGCTGATCTGGTTGATGTTGATTTTTACGACTATAAGTTGTTTCAATAAATTCATCGTCAGTTTCTGTAATATTTGTAGTTACTTTTAAAGGCTGGTCTGGAATTTGTCTGTAAAGTTTTGTTTCAGTAATTTCTTCAGTTACTTTTGATAGGCGATCGGGTGATCGACGATCGGGTACTCTACGTTCAGGTGATTGGCGATCTGGACTTTTGCGAGTAACAGTGGTATTGGAAATTTCACCACCATATGGTCGGTCTTGATGTCCTGGAGAACTACGATCGGGAGTTGGGGTTTTATGAGTTTTAATACGATCGGGTGACTGACGGTCAGGTGATTCGGCAATAGGACCCCGTGGTGTTTTACGTGTTATACTTGATTCAATAGTTTCTTCATCTGTTTCGGTAAACTCCCCAATAGTCTTGGATGGACGACGATCAGGTGATTCATCATTAGGAAGTCGGCGGAATTGGCAAATGTCTGAAGTTTCAACTGCTTTGTGGTTTGTTTCAATTAAATTTGTGGTAACATTACGATCTGGTGATCGTCGATCTGGCGTGCGATTACTTGCCACATCATTTGGATGATATGTAGGTTTTCGAATGGTTGTTGTCTTTGTAATTTCTTCTGTAACAGTGAACGGACGACTTGGAGATTTACGATCGGATAAATTACGGTCAGGTGACTCATCCTTTGGGTGACGTTGAGTTTTACGACCTACTGAAGAATCAATATTTTCTTCATTTGTTTCTGTCGTGTAGCGACTAGTGGTGATTGTAGATGGACGATTAGGTGATCGATGATCTGGGGTTTTTCCATGGCTCGGAATTTTAGTCGAGTTTGGTGTTTTCGGTAATGCGTCATTTGGAAGGCGCTTGCTTTTTCTAGTGGTAGTTGTTTCAATTAATTCCTCATCAGTTTCTGTAGTTATTGAAGGATAATTGGATGATTCATAATTTGGTTCATCATGATCAGGACGCCGCGGAATTTTTCGAGTTCCTTCAGTTGGTCCAAGCGGTCCATCATTAGGGCGTCGTGATGTCTTACTCGGCTGGTTACGATCCAATACAGTTTCTGTGATAACCGTATCTGTAATCTCGTCGTCAGTATCTGGACCCCTTTTTCTAGGCACATCTTCATCAGTTTCAGGCAAATATTCCGGCTCGTCATCATGCGGACCTCGAGATCTTCTTTGTTCAATAATAGTGGTCGATTTGATATTAACGATGTCTCTATTCTTCATATCTGTTGTATCCTGAATAATTTTATGAGAACGATTTGGCGTTTCGTCGTCTGATATAGGTTCTCCAGTTGGTTTACGATCGAATGTTTCAAATTCAGGTTCAATTTCATCAATCAATTCCTCATCTGAATCTGGGCTAATTTTTTTATTTGCAGGCCGTGGTGTTTTAAGTGTCACCGTGGTTTCAGTAACAGTAGTTTTACGATTAGGTGATCGACGATCGGTAGGACCACTATCGGTTGGAAGACGGGGCAATTTACGATTTATAACAGTTTCTTCGTTAACGTCAACATCAAATGTTTCTAAATTATTAAACTTTTTGGTAACCACGGTTTTGCGATCAGGTGAGCCACGATCAGTTGTAGGTCGACGGGTGGGAGATTTCCGATCAGGTGAAACATGATCATCTGCCACGGGTCGGCGAGGAGAGTCTCGAGTGACCGTTGTTCTTGTTGTTGTAGTCTCAACAGCTTTAGAAGGCTTGCGCTCCGGTGATTGATTTAAACCTGGCCGAGTTGGTGTTTTACGATCGGGTGAGTGATTGTCTGGAACTTCGTTGCTTGGGCCACGTGGAGTTTTACGCGTTATAGTCGTTGTAGTAGTTTCCACTATTTTAGAGGGGGATTTTCGATCTGGTGATACTCGATTAGGCGACTTACTTTCCGGTATATTTTGTTTGGGTCGCATTTGTGTTGTATTATCTGGTGATGAGCCATCTGGTTGTCGTGGTTTTTTTCGATCAAACGTATTTGTATTAATAGGATGCTCATCTGTAGGTGAACGACCGGATGGTTTACGAACGGGACTCTTTTCAGGTGATTTTGAATTCGGGCGTTGCTCCTTTAAGACCGTGCGATTTTTAACAATATCAACCTTTTCATTTTCTATAAAATCAGTTGTTGTGGTTGAGAATTTCGAACGCCTTGTCCCGGGTACTTTTGGTTGCTCATCGGGTTCAGGCATTCCCAATATTTTTCGACACCGTTCCTCATAAGTTTCACTGCGGACGAACGGTGGCCGATTTGTTTTTGGCCGATCTTTATTATCGGTTGTCGTTGTTGAAATCACCGTAGTGGTTTTGGATTCGACCGTGTCGTCCGTATCTAGATCGGTAACTTTAGACGTACGTCTTGGAGTTTGATCATTGGGCTTTCCATGTTCTGGGACCCGAGTAATTTTTTCCGTTTTAATCGTGGTGGTCGTACTATCAGGCCGTTTGGATGGAGACGCACGTTGTGGTGATTTTAACCCAGGTGTTGGGCCACTTTTTGTAACCGTTTGTGAACTGATTTGACTAATATCAGTATCTCGTGAATTACTACGACGTGCTCGGAATCCCTTATCCGGACTAATACTAGAACGGATCGATGATGTTGTGCTACGATGAGATCGTATCGAATCACGATCAGAAACGGGCGATACACATCGTAATGACCTTGCAAATGCCTCATGTGTTGGATCTAGATCGACACTAATTCGTTTTCGGGTGTATTCGGTTTCAACAGGTTTTTTATCGACTTTTATTGGACGCTTTACATCGTATACGTCGTTATTTTGATTCGTTTTCGTGGTTGTTTTTGTTGTTGTTGTAGTTCGAACTACATCGTCCTGATCGGTTAAACGTTCCATGTCGCGGGCCAAATCTTTTTTAACAGTTTTACTTATGTTACGATCGTTTGTTGTTTCGATTATGACTTCGTAGCCTTCGGCATCTTTAGTAGTTTTATTCGTCACAATTTTATTAGTCGGAATATTACGATCATTCGTTGTATCGATAACGATTTTATAGCCTTCAATGTCTTTTGTTGTTTTATTCTGAACATGGCAGTTTGGTTGATAGGGTACTTGATTTCCGCGATCATCGATTATGTATTGGATTCGGTTGAGTTCAGCACGATCTTCTTTAACAACGCGTGAAGTTGATGTCGATGTATTTTTATTGCTATTTGAGGATGACCATAATTCAGAATTTGCTGATCTTGTTTCATATTTTGTAGTTGTAATGGTGCTACCGTCTGGGAGGGATTTTACTTCACGAATAACCTTTGTAAGCGGGTCCGGGTATTCAACGGTGCGAGAAATCAATTGTTCGTTTCGATTATTGGTAGGAGGCGGAACATTACGTTGCACATGGCTATTTGGTTGTTGCGACATCACACGAGGTTGAGGAGCTTCGTTGTAGATAATTTTTCGTTCAATCATTTCAGATGGTGCATACTGTGGTTCATAACCATTATCACCACTCTCGTAATGCGATCGGATTACCTTCGACGATGTCGTAACCGTAGATTTTTTATTTTCAATCCGTCGATTATTTTCATCACCCTGTACAATATTTTCCTCAAGCACGGTGTTCGAATTTTCACCCGATGAAGTTGTATAATTTTTATCATCTCCGTCAAAAGCGACCGAAGAGAGTTTTTCGTTACGCCCAGTAAATTTTGCTTGACCATCAGCCAAATCATGTACACCACCTGTGGTGGCTAAACTATGTGTCGTATGCATTTTACCATCGTTACTCAATTCCGATGATGTCATTACATTCCACCCACCCAAATTCGCTGGGGCACCATATTTAAATTCACTGTAAACACACAAAATTATGAATTAATTGTCGTAATCGTAATGCGCGAAGAACGCAAAACCCACATTGACCTTAAAAATGATATTGTTTGTATTAAAAGATGGATTCTAATATTTATGTATATATGTACTTAAAATTTTCACACATACGTGATTGGCAAATAGGGGAAATATTATAAATTACATTCTAAAGTAAATCGCATAGGCTATTGCGCGTATAAGAGCTAAACACTGACATTTAGGGGTAATTGAAAATTTATCAATAATCTCATGATTTGCGTGGGGTTCTTGTAATAAACGCGACAACTAACTGTTTAATTAATTGCAAACATCGCGTTTATTAATTTCCATATAAAGTAATACTAATCACGAATTTAATTTCTATATTCTATAGTAATTTACACATTATTTTAATCACGTTAAAAAAGTAAGACAAGATCATCTTGTTGTCAACTTAAGATGTTAAGAATTTATTTTAATTTTCGTACACAGGTGGGATTAGTTTTTGTATATTTCTCGAGATTTACTGTGATGAGTTCATATAGTATATATGAAACACGAGATAGATTATTATCTCAAAATATTTATTTTGTAATATAATTATAAATGCGTTGGCCGAAATGGCATATGGTAAAAATTAATACTATTAAAATATGTTGTGCCCTGTAATTAGAGTATGTGCGTAACAAAACGATCGAGGGCGTAATTATTGTTAAACAAAACAAAAGATTTCAATGCCGGTTTTAAAATTTTTATACATATAAACACTTACCGTGTTGGTGATTCAGAATCCCGAATCTCTTTAGTTTTAAAACTTTGAAAACTTTGATCAGCCAACGAATCACCATGACTAGCGGTCAACGGCGTTTTAGATAATCCAATGCCTGCATCCATATCGCCTGAATAAAAATCTCTTAATCTGGTTTCACGCAATTTGTACATATGCGCACGGATCTCTTTTTTACGACAAAAATCGTCCGTATCTTGCCACTATATCAAACACAAAAATTATATTTTTAATAAATATATGAAACACTCAAATCACACTTAGGTATAATAATATATATATATATATATAAGTTAATCACAATTTAAGTGCACTTAAACAATAAATAAAATCACTTAAACTATTATAAAAGTATAAGCAGTGCTCAGCTCTAAATATTAGTAACAATATAACCAAAATTAAATTATTTATTATTATTTTTTTATAATAAACCGATCTGCCCGACACACACTTAAGAACTGAGTTCTCAAGAAAACGCAAATTTTTAAAAAAGAAATTCAAAATAAAACTACAAAAAGTATGAGCTCACACAGTAAAGTCCACAGTCACACATTTAAAACCGCAATCACCACCACCACCACCACCATCACCTTCTTTATTAAAAACTATATTACACCCTGCTACAGTATACGAGACTTGTGTTGTGTATCAAACCCACGACAGTTTCTATTTAGTTATAGTTTTAGATAAATGATTGGGTGTATCACATGCACACCAATAAACAATCATACGAGCTCAATTTATTTATGAATGAGTTAAATATCGCGAAATCTAAGATTTGATGTTTATATGGATGGACCAAAAGATTCATTGATTGTGGGTGCCCGCAACATGAATATATCGAAAATGCGGCTGCTAATTTAATAAAAATATTTAATTAATTCTGTGGCTGATTAGTTAGTGTGGATATGCAAATATAATTTTCGATGATGATGAATTATGCAATCGTATGCGCATTTTTGGATATTATATTCACTATACGGTGAAAGTGGGTGAATTTACGAGCAAAGGAAATATGTTTATACTTGTTGGCGTTGACTTAATGTTATATAGGTGTAAAATATTTGCATGCGGGGTCATTTTAACCGCATAAGAAGTTAAATAACATCTCTTGTACGTAATATTGGTTCATTTCGTGCTGCAATTATCACTAGTGTAAATTTCGGTCGTTCACATCGAGAATATTGCTCTATACTAGAGACATCAAGAAATATTGCTTTAGGAAAGATATGGCGTCCAAAGCATTTTCCAATTGAAATGATTCCAAACGGAATTCTAATAATTCTTCTAAAACTTTAAATCGTTTTCGAAATACCAAACAATCCGCATGCAAGGATGAAAGCTTAGTCTATGCGGGGTCTGGGTTAACGGGAACTGTCAAGTTAAAAAACAGGTAGACCCATCATCCTTATCACTTTATCAGTGTAAATCGATAAAATGGGCCACTAGCAGCCATTTAAACAAAATATAAGATTTATGAATATTTAGTCTTGAGTTTTGATACATTTTTTTAAATTTTTTTATCGTTTTTCTTTCGTTTGCTTGGAGATCTAACCAGCTCACACGAAAATGGGTGGTTTTTCACTAAATTCAAATTATGAAAATTAAATCCCATTCTCATTTATCACGGAGTTGGAATAATGAACAAATTTGTTAAACTTGAGATGCCTGTACAGGCAAGGATGAAGGATGAAATCGCAAACACTTACGAATAACCCTGTTTGTTGTAATACATCTTAAACGTTTCCAGTTAGGGAACTATTTTCAACAATGTACAATTTCAAATTCTTCAAACACAAAACCAATTTTTTTGTACTACAGTTATTCTATTTTTAATCCTTTCAGTCCTGATTTAAAACTGGGCCAAATAGATTTTCTTGTCACATGTTTTGGGTTGCTTGGGTACCAGTTTAAGTAAAAATAATAATAAAAATTTAAAAAATAAATCAGGGAAGGTTTTAACTAATGTAGGTACACAAACTTCGTACATAGCATGTCAAGAATATGTACAAAGAGAGTTTCGTCATATCGAATTTGCGTTGAAGATGAAGCGTTGCATTGAAACATTATTACACTATAAACAGTCATAGACTTCTCATGGATAGGCAACAGCTTGAAAGTTTAGAAAGAAACTTCTTTTTAAATCGTTTACAATGTTCATCGCTATTTAGATCTTAAACCATAACTCTGATGTTGTACGAACAATAGAACACCATTGAAAGGTTACATCATTTTTCAATACATTTTAAAAAACACAGGCCGGTGCGTGGATATCTCCAGAAAAATACATCAAAATGCATAGAAATTTGTAAATTCCGGAAAAATCGCAAGGTACATGGGAGTTCTGCCCATCCTTGCCACTTATATCACAATTTATTTGGGAATATCAAATCCAATTAAAGACATAAAAATTCTGTTCAACGCAATAATATTATTTTTTTTTTCAAAATTGCAACTTCAATTTTCCAAAAAGCACTATAACAGAGTCATCTCAATTGACCCATATTCGCTTCATACATGGAAAACAAACAAACACAAACTGTAAACAAATGTGGACATGGGGACCGCAGACATCTCTGGTAATGGGAGTACAAGTGGAAACGCCCTTAGGAACTTTCCGAGATGAGTACTTAAGCTGTGGAAGATGACTTATCTGACGATAAGTCTCCTCGCGAGTAGACTTTTTTAGATGAGTTATCAGTGTGGGTGGGGCCTCTCATTAAAATCAAACATGATTATTATTCGACAAACTTTTAAATAAGTCAGTGAATTGGACCACAGCTTATCTGAATAAGTACTCTCCAAAGAAAATGTTTGGGAATTTTTGTCGTGAATCTAGTGTGTCAATGTACCATTAATAAGTGTAAGTAAGGAATAAGTTGCCGTTTTTGGAAAGGATTTTATGCTGTGTGCCTCAGGTCGTATTTTCGACAAAATTATGAACTAAACCAAATTGCTCAGTAATTCACAACAACATCAACAAAACAAGCTGTACATGACTAATCGAAATATGTACTTAAATTAAATTAATGGAAGTTCATATGGAAGTTGCATGATTAACAAATGTTATTATAAACTACGAAATATTTAAAAATAAAAAAATGTAAGAAATGAAATAAAGAAATGTTTAAAAATGACATTTGACAACTAAATTGAAAAGTTACCTCGCGCGAGGAGACTTTTCGTTTGTAATCTGGTGGCCAATAGCGTAACGGCATACATCAAAAAATTTAGTTCATAATTTAACCGAAAAAATGGCACACAGCATTAATGTACAAAAATATGTAATCCTAAATTACTGACATAATTAATCGCACGTGTGGCCCAAGAATTGCATGCACATCAATAAATAACACCTAAAAGCATGTTATTTGTTATAGACATTTACTGTTTCCTAGAGATAAACATTATTTTGAATGGACAAAAAAAATCGTAGAATCCCACTGTTTATAATTATAGGTCATTTCGCAGTATACGAATGAAGTTCGTACAACATAACCATAAAATTATTTTCAATATCAAGTAAGAACATTTTATTTAAGAAAATAAAAACCAAATTTATTATTTTATTTACAATTTATTAATAATATTAACTGTAATAGTTAATAATAACATGTGGGGTTTAATATACATATATTTTTTATTATTCTTGTTAATATTTATTTATAAAAATACATACATACAAATTCAATTTGTGTGCTGCTACAACGAATGGCCATCCTACGCACATTTAACAATAATAATAAAAGTAAGAAGCCCACTTTTTTGCCTTTATATAATACGTTACAATTTTGCGGTATATAGTAACCACCACATATGGATTTAGAATGATCATCCAAGAATGTTTTGCTATATGTACCACAGTCTATATTATATACTATATATATATATATATATATATATATATATATATATATATATATATATATATATATATATATATATATATATAAATAATCTCGATCGAACGAAATTAAAAAGTAAAAACAAAAAATAAATGATCTTCATTTATCACATTGATCGTGATCGCGCACATATAATCGTGGGAATTCCATAAGATCATTATTATAATTATCTTGTTATCATATAAGCGATATGTGAGACAAACGGGAGACGATTCGATTATGTATTGTATGATAAATACATAAATAAGGTGGGGTACTTTACAAGATATGAATAATACATGTGTCAGTGACACAATATGGTAATCAGTATGTCTCGCAGATCGATCTCTGGTATTGTTTACCGATGATCTAATTCGGTTTAGTTTTCAATAATAATAAAATCTTTCCAAAGTGATATATTATGATCGAGTAGGTTGAGTGCGGTTTATTAATTCTTATACATATATGTAAATGGATTACTCAGGTATATACATTGTATGTAAATATGCATTGGTACAAGGTTTGATCACCAATGGTGGTTTAAAAGTGTGAAAATTGTCTATGTAATTACCATATGGTGTAACAATTACGATACGTGATTTTCACAACAGGTGGCGTGGCGCTCTATTCAGTAAAATGTACCGCATGGCCATAGTCATAACGTATTTACATTTTAATCGCAAAATTATATTTTTTGTATGTAGTTTGTTTAAAAATAAACATGCGTACCTTATTAGGAAAGCGGTTTTAGATGTAATTATAATAATGTATTTAGAGAGACAACAGAATAAGTCTATAAATTATTTATTACTTACCATTCGTCGCAATAAGTCTTCATCTTTAATCGCACCAATATCAATAAGCATTGACATTTTGCGGTTTGCAGGCGCGCTCTAAGTACTTGCTTATTAACGATTTTCTCCTATAGTGACGTTTGCGTAATCAGTCTAGTTATTGTATCTGAAATGAGATATAATTATAAGCTTAAATCAGTATTCTCCTTAGGCTGTGGACTTGATTTGAGATCATTTTCATTTAGCCGATTTTATCGTATCTGTACACAAGGTCACTGTCAATGTTTTTGTACACGTGATATTCAAATTAACGCCTTCAAAATTTTGTTAGATCTCAAACAAGTCGATAAATTTGTTTATTTTAATGTATTTTCGCCCAAAAATTTTATGGATTCATACAAAATTGTGTATGCGGTTTAATAATTTTATAATTGGATTCGCCTATTACATCAAATATATTTATTTATATTATTATATGATTGGTACTCGAACCTATTGCTTGTCTCAATGATTTACGATTGGCCATCGTTGAATATACGTATAAATACACCTATATATATTTATAATATTTAAGTACAGATGCCACCATATGTATATCGTTGATCAATTAATTTATTAGTGACAATCGAATTTATTGTTCTCATAAACTAAGTACCCCACCGCAGATTATAAACTATGTAACGTATTTTTATATAAATGAATGCTGTTGCATCGACTTATATATAAAATAAAATTCCTTTTATGGCAAATTAAATTTTAATTCATGTCTCGACGCAATAAAAATACAGCAACAACATCCCAATTGCAGTACTATTACGAAATATCATGCAGCGCATATAATTAGGACATTTTACTTAATGTATCTCGCCACCAGAGGTATTCAAAACGCTGAATTTTTGTTTACCTTATGTAGAAACCAGCACGATCTATATTTGATTGAAAATAGCGCCAATGTTAAAATGAAACGACCGCTGTCAAAATTAAAACTATATTTGATCAGTTATAAACAACGACAATAATCATAATTTGATATTTTAATGTTAAATCAAATATTTGCCAATTTGATCTTGAAAGGCACACAAAAATTGTATAATACATACGATAATTATTGAAGTTATATTGTGTTCGGTATAAAATAAAGACGAAATAATTATTTTTTTGTGCAAATAAACTAGCTTAACTTGTTTCAATTCGTTTTATGTACAAACATGGTAAGGTAATTTTAGTAAAATTTCACTTTAAATTAACAACGAAAAATAACCCAAGAAATTAATTAATTTTTTCTGTCATACAGCAAGCAGATAATCTTAATTTTTTAATTGAATGGATTTAGTGTATTTGTAAAATGTCGTAATATTATCAAAATATTATATTATATAAAATTACCAATGTTGACGTGATCGAACGCGTATCGAACACAGTGATAACTTGCTTTATTCTTGTCTGTCAAGATACAACGTAACTAGCTTTAGATCTACTCTAATCCAATTTTTTATTTCAGGAAATAGGAGTGGCATACGTTTTGCATGAGGCACAGGGTACAAACAGCGAAAATGGCAGGGGGCCAACTGAAAATACAACAACCCATTAGTAGTGAGCAACACCTATAATTTCTTAGAAAAGATTAGCGATTGATTACTCAATGTATTCAGACCATAGTGGAAACCTTCTTAAGTGTCATGGAAGAGAAACTTTGCGCCAATATGCTTGCAACCTCATTGCACTAGTCTATGCGGTAAAATGAAATAATGTTCAATATCGGTGACCTTTCGCAGTGTAAAGAGTTTAAATTATCTTCTGAGTTTATACCGCGCAATGTTTTCGTTTGCATAGATGCTATTCGATTTGACGAAATGAAACGAGCGAGTTTGTGGCGTTTTGCACCTTGTACCACGTTATATAAATTTATTTTAACTGTCTAGCACCGGAATGGTTAGTTGAGTATAAACCAACGCTTAAAGACAAACATTGAAAAGAAAAGTTAGTTATTTTTGTTTTTGCACAAGAATTATGCAGAAAAATAAAGAGTTAAAAATAATATTTAAAATTAAAACGTTTGTGTTTTAAACTAATAAACAGTAAAGACAATTGTGATATTCTATATATGAAAGAGATTTCCTTATTAAAGCTAAATTAAAATAAATCCTTTAAATATTAGTGGTTCTTTATGTTTTAAAGAATTAATAGCTTGGTGGAGCTCTGAACCACTAAAACTGGTGACTCCGACGTGATCTGAATCACGCAGCAATTTTATCAATGGCTGATAATGATATATTTTACCAACGGCCACTAATATCATTATCTAGAAACATCGTAAATTACGGCTGCTATCAATTAAAGCCATTTTTAAAGTCGGAATTTCGGGCACTGCAAATTCGGCTGATTTTTATTTTACGGGAAGTTCGGAATACTGGCAGCTATATTAGGTATATTTACATCGATACGTCAACTTTATCAGGAATTTCCATCATCACGTCATCATCAGGAAAATAACAAATTGTATAAGTACTCTTTACGGTGCTGGTGCTAGTAAAAATTTGTTATTTCATAAATAAGTGATTTGTTTTTAAATTTATTCTTAATTAAAATGTATTTCGCCTTTTCAAACATTCGGCTGAGAATATTTTCATTTGCTTTTATCATCATTTCGGCACAAAGGCGTTAAAATGTAAACCAAATTGTAAATTCGAGTCAAATAACTCCAATAACAATGTTCCAAAAAAGTAAATTAACATTCACATAACTAAAACGAGCCGCCTTTTAATCTACGAAAATTTTCTTGAGGCTTATTTTTTAATAGATACAGGTGCAGATGTCTCAGTCTTGCCAGCCTATGTTGTTCGGAATCCGTGGATCGACCCATCATTCAGGTTGTCCGCAGCGAACGGTTCTTCGGTAAATGCAGGACTAAATTTTTAAGACTTCACATCGGACTGTTCTGCGAATTCTCCTGGGAGTTCATGGTTGCTGACGTGTCGATGCCTATCATTGGCACACATTTTTTGAGGAAAACTGGATTGTTAGTGGATATACAGAGACAGAGGCTCATAGATCCATTAACTTCTCTGTATTCAAATGGTACCTCTTCCTTTTACGATGTTGCTACTTTATCTAGAATCGATAAGTTAACAATGGATCCAGGAGTTTTCAACGTGATATAAAAAATTTTAACAGTCATTCACGGCAACATTAATATTGGCAATACTAGACATAATGTGACTCACAAAATTGAAATGAACGGACCACCGGTTGCATGCAAACCACGACGACTAGCACCGGACAAATTCATCATCACAAAGACAGAATTCGAAAACATGTTGAAATTCAGGATTTGCCGACCTAGTAGCAGTCCTTTGTCCAGCCCGCTGTACACTTTCTTTAAGTGAAGACTTTTGTGCACTAAATAAAGCCACAATTCCAGACAGGTATCCGATTTCACATATTTAAAACTTTACACAACGACTTGAGGGCTGCACTATTTTTACAACGATAGGCCTTGTACATGCTTACCACCAAATTCCTATTGAACCGACGGACATTCCAAAAACAGAAATTTCAACACCTCTATTTGAATTTTGTAGAATGACTTTATGTTTTAGCAATGCAGGGCAGTCGTTCCCCACGTCGTCTTATGAGTTTAGCACTAGGCGTACTTGATTTCTGTTTAGTATATTTGGACGACGTGCTCAGTGCCTCTCGAAATTATGACAAACATCTCGAACATATTAAAATTATTTTTTCTAAATTAGAAATGCGTTTTCACGAAAACCGAAATTATCTTTTTTGGCCATTTGGTAACTGGACAAGGTATATATTACCGTCCCATAAACGGGTTCCAGTCGTCCAAAATTTCGAACGACCACATAATGTTAAACAATTGAAACGCTTTTTAAGCGCATTCCGGTGTCGCTGCTGACCAGGAATTGTTGAACGACTATCTAAAAGGTTCCACTAAAAACAGCCGAGTTCCAACGAGAACAGTCGAGTCAACGGTGGCTATCGAAGCGTTCGATAACTGTAAAATTCATCATCACACCTGGCCTTCATAGTTGACACTTCTGATATAACGATCGGAGCGGTGGTTCAGCAGTTTGTATCAGACACTTGGCAACCATTCGGTTTCTTTTCAGTACGCCTCAGTGATACGCAAAAAAGATACAGTGCTTATGGCCGTGAACTTCTCGCAGCTTTTTCGGAATTAAACATATTGACATTTTGACATCTTCCCCGGAAAAAGCATCTCCTCGTCAAATTCGACAATTAGATTTCATTAGTAAATTCACATTCTCTAGATTGGATGTCGTTGTCGCAGATACTCTTTCACGTAATAATCAAATTTCTATTCCTATCCAGACCAATGATGAAGAGCTTCAAGAAATTTTAAGGAGTAACTCTGTTCTCAAATTCGGGAAATTTCCCCTTCTTTCAATTCAAAAAAATTTATTTATTGCGATCTTTCTACCACTACACCTAGGTCATTCATTCTCTTAAATTTCCGAAAACAAGTTTTCGATGCTTTTCATAACCTTTCTCAAGCTTATATCAGATTTTTTACTCAGAATGTCATCTGGCAATCGATGAAAAAAGACGCTTAGAAAATGGCTCAAAGTTTTGTAGCTTGCCAAAAGGCTAAAATCTCTCGACATATAAAATCTCTACTTGGTATAACTATAAATTTACTTCTCAACGCATTCACCTCGAAATCATTGGTCCTTTACCAGTTTCTGATAAATCAGCAGTATTGTGTTACATTGATTGATAGATAGACTCGCTGGCCCGAGGTGGTTCCAGTTCCGGATATAACTGCTGCAACCGTCGCTTTCGCTATTTATTCGCATTGGATAGCTCGCTTTGGTGTTTCAGAGTTCATTGTCATGGACCAAGGTATGCAATTCGAATTACAACATTTTCACGAACTGGCTAACTTACTTCGTTTTGAACGCAGGAGAAAAACTGTAGTTAAAGTCGTCAAATCTGTCATTATGTGCTACGGCCGATCTGATCGGGTCATAGAGTTCTTCTTGCAATCTTACTTGGACTACGAACGACTTACAGTGACAAACTAAAAGCTACTCCAGCTGAACGGGTTTACGGATGTACGTCTCGAGTTCCTGGAAAATTTTTAGATACTATTTACAAACGATCAAATTACACAATCAGACTTTAATACGAACTTAAGACGACAATGAAATTCGACCTGTACTGGCTTCTCGACATACTATACGGACAAAATTTTCATCAGTAAAGATCTGCTGACTTGCTCGGTGGAGCTCTAAACCACTAAAAGTTCACTATTAAATACCTTTGAAACATGTTGTATAGGTTAGAAGAAACTTTCCAGCAGATAAAAGTTGATTTGGATACAATCAAATGTTGCTCTTTGAACCAAAATTCAATGGTCGGATTGAGAATTTGAGATTTGATTGAGATTGCAAATGCATATAGTTCGTGTCATTTTGACGCAGTTGCTCAAAGAAAAATTTGGTAACCAAGGTTAACCTAATAACCAATGGTTAATTTTGAAAAAAACTGCAGTAACGTTTATTAAAACTTGTAAACGGTTTTCCATTTTCTTTACCTCACATTTATGGGGAGGTAATCTTTGCAATCTTAAAACAAAAACAAAGTTTGTTGCTCATAAGTATTTAATCGGTTTTGAATTAATATTGATCTTTAAAAATTAGTTAAATATATAACAGCACCAATGATATCATCACCGCATAAGTGTTCAATGAAATTTTCAATTGGCACCGGAAGTCTGTTCAAATACATAATACATACAAAGACAATGATTGAAAAATTATGTCATAAATGAGCGAAAATGCAGGCAACCTTGAATAACAAGATGAACGTACAATTTACGATTTTTTTAGCAATTATCTAAATTTAGATTTTGAATTGGATGCACCGCTTAGTGGACACAGTTTGATTAATGTAATTTTAAATTGCGTTAATTAAGTCTCCGGCTTTGTTTTTATATTTTCAAAGGAAATTTAATCAAGAATTGCAAAAATTCTCATAACATATTTCAACTTTCAAAATTGTACGTTGATTCGATCATGATGCAAATACATATTATGCTTAGTTGTGGTTTATATACTCGTAGTTATTTCACCTTCAAATTAACACATAAACCACCCGCCTTATATGGGCAAATTTAAATTTATGTGCATAATTCGACCGAATGTATAATATAATTTTCACTTGTCGATCGCCAAATATGCAACCCGAATATATATATATATATATATATTACTGTGCAGACCTGTAGACCTCGTCCCGGAAAATTATTTTGATTTGTATTCAATTTTTATGAATGAAAAATTAACATCTTTCTCTCGTTTTGCGATAAATTACCAAATAAAGGGGACTGAATATTCAACTGTGCCATGTTGTTAAAAGCCTTGGAATACGATTTTGGTATAATAGTATTCGATCAGGTTGATTGACGGCCTTACATAAGTGATCTACACTCTATAGATTGATGATAATACTTAACGAATCGTAATTGAATGGTTAATGGCACAACATAAATGCATATGTAAATTGGTTTTGGAAAAACCTTGGTTGAGCGGTAAATAAATCTAAATGGGGTGTATTGGGCGTGTTTACGCTTTTTAATTGCTTTATTTTTCACTTAACTCCGAAAAGTTGAAATGTCCTAATAAACTATGGTTCTGAGCTATAAATTTGCGATTTAGTTCAAATCTTTACTGAAAAACATTTCGGCAGAGATGTTTAGTTTTTCATGGGAGGACTATTTAAGATGGGTGCAAAGTTTACACTTAAGAATTTGGGCACACAAATATAATTTTGAAGACTAACGGTATCCAATTTATATGACAGGATATGATATTTAACCGTATGCTAATTTACACAAATCTAAGCGTTTTATCCTCATAATGGCTATATATAGGCTGGGAACTGAATGCTTCATGTAATCCAAATCTATAATGTAATTTTGATATGAATGATATGTCAATAAAGCTTTTGCATCGAAATTTTGAACTTTATATGCTATTCTCAAATTTTACATCGAAGGACGTGGCACAACATTATACTGAATTTTCTCTGCCTAATTGGCTCCTGTATTGGTCTCATGCGCCTTTCAGATGCCGGTAGGAGCGCTACATGTCCTGTACAACAAAAAGGCGGTCAGAATTTGCTTATAATTGTTATCACCTACTAAATAATTATTTATATGACGTTGCCATCGATGGGGGGGCTAATTATGTAAGTATTACGAGTACGACTTATGGCTTTCGACTCAAATTAATTTTGACAAATTTTCTATGAAAATAAAAAAAAATTAATCAAGAAAACTTATGCCTCGAAATTATAAATGCGTATGAGTTAAACAACAGCAAATACCTTCGGATATGATTTGTCGTAAGTCGTAATTCGTAGTGTTTATATAATCATGGGGTCCGAATTTTACGATTCGTTAAATTTTTAACCTCTATAACTATTAAAAAGGCTGGTTCATGAGTTTCGAAATGCTCAATGTTTGACTAAATTCGTCTACTGAGTTGACAAATTCTTAGCTTTATTAAAATTATTCCGAACAAACCGGTACTCGTAAATTGGCCATAAAGTCCCTCATATAAAATTTGTGGATAGAGTGAACGTTAAAAAATTTAATTCGAGAGTCAGCTGCAGTATACAGCCACTATTGGAGCCTATTTACAAGATTTGATAATTAGGGTTTGATTGGATTTAACTTAAATTCGAGGATGACCTCAATAACTTCACTTGGACCACTAGTGCATTCATTATACTACATTCATTTTACGATACAGAGTTTGTAATTTTCTCAGCACTATGCGAGATAATGAAACATAAGAAAACTACTCAATCGGAGGCTTCCGGTAAGTGAGAGGAAACCCCAATACTAGACGAGGTCCTTGTTATCGCGAAAGCATTCAAGTTGACTCAAGTTGAATGAATTAGCTTCTAGATCGTGCATGTTCTTCTAGGAAATTTCGACCAGAAAGTCGCCCTCATCCAAAATATCGTAACATGTCTAAGTCTACCGGTTTTTCTGATCAGATGGCTTTAAGAACGTATCCTCGATTTTTTAGGGAATCCTATCATTTATGTTTCGCTCAAAACCACATCAATCAAGTCAAATCCGAGGTCGTCCAGTAAGAAAAATGATTCAATTCAATTATTAAATGCAATGCAGACGGTTCGTGTTTAGTAAGTCGAGAATGTTCAGTCAGTTCATAAGCAGTTTCATCAAGAAGAACAGTCGTAAAATGCACGTCCAGTTGAACGAAGATCGTCCCAATATCTGGTCAACTCATAGGAACCACTGTGTCAATGCTTAGTCTTGATACATTAAGATTATTAGAGACCGAATTTGCAAGCCAGTCCTGTGGGCTTAGGGTGTATGATCACGCCGAGTTTAAATTAAAAGAAATAACTACCGTAAATGTCACATTGAGACAACAAAAGTAAAATTTAAATTTATTAGTAGCGGAAAGCTTTGGAATGGGTTAAAGCATTCAAGTTTCGGATGGGAAATGTCAGTAATGATGTCTTGCAAACAACTAAAACCTAATTCACTCAAATCTTCAGATAAACAACGTGCGAGAAAACTTCCATTGAATGGCTAGTGGGTCGATTCTTGTGTCCTTAGGAAATAGATTTTTTTTTTCTTATTTAGGCAAAAATTTTGATAGCAGTTTTTTCCTAAAAAATCTTTCCTTTGGTTTATTTTGGTACACATAGGAATAAATTTTTCACAAATTCTTGATTAAGTTGAGTATTGAAAACCATGACTCTGTAAGCGGTTAAAAATGTAAAACTTACATTAATTGTAGTATAATTATACTTTTTTTTGTCTAATTATAAATTAAAAGAATATTTTATGTGTTGTAAAAGAATGTCTTTCCGTAGCTGAAGTAGGTGCGGAAAGATAAACTTCAAAACTGCGGTAAACAGGAAAGAAAAAATTCCTATAAGACATACCAGAATAAGCTTATATAGGAAATAAATACAAAACTGCTATAAAAATTTAAAATTCTTTCCTATTTCCTATTTCCTATTCCTATATAGGAAAACCAGAATCGGCCCACTGGTCTTCTATTATTAACGATCATGATCTATTGTATCTTGCGAGTCAAAGTTCTAATTCTTCTCCATCAACGCCATTGAGAAATGGTAAAAATAAAGCAGAAGGCTAGGAAACATTTTTGGTGGCCTTAATATTGATCGTCTTGTCGAAGAAGTAGAAAATTCTCATGGAAGGAGAGTCAACTCATACTGCATTGCAAAAACATTTCTTCACTTAGCGTTTTTCGGTAGAGCTCATAAATAGTTCAGCCATTTTTAAACTCCTGATTGTTACCATCGGGTTGTAAACTGGAATTTATGTTCTAACTAGAATTTTAGGTAAAATCATCGAATAAAATCATTGTTTTGCAAAGTAATAGAGATCGAATTTGCAGAAAAAGGATAGTTTTTTGAATAGAGAGCAAAATGACCGTCGCCAAGCAACACATCAGTAATTTTCGCTTCTGTGTTCCCTGGTCTTACAGAAAAGTAAATTCTTAAAATATGGTTTACAACCATTCTACAAAATTTTAATTTGAATTGCACTTTTCATGTGAACAAGGTCGTTATATAGACAGTGGTTACCACCAGATTTAGTTTCCAGAACTCCCTGGTTTCTATGAGTAATTAAACAAAATCCCTTTCAAATGCAATGGCCTATTCAGGTATGAGCCTGTAGAGCCAATCGCACACATGAATCAAGTTGGTATTTTTTGAGTTTGAAATCTTTTTTTATTACTAGGCGATAACAGTTGGTTACAAAACCTTACAGAATTTAAAAATTCTTATGAGCGGGTTATTTATTTTCCACAAATGAGCAAACCAACCCTTTTCAAATTTGTTGATCCAAATAAACAAAAATTGAAATTTGGTTTACATTAGAATTTGTTTGTCGTAGTCCAAGGATAGAATGCAATTCTTAAGCAATTGAAATGTCAATTTTAGCAGCTACCGCGTACGTGTGCAATTGTGCATAAATTAATTACTTGTGAACACAACATTAATAATTTTTTGTTATCGCTCGTTAATTCTAGGAATGCCATTCCGTATATAGAATAAAGAAATTACGTGATGTCATTTCAATAAAATTTTCCACATTTTCATAACTGACATAATGTAATTGAATTTTATATATTGATCCGATTATGTAAATTAATGCGATCTTATGTTTGTGATATAAGGATTTAAGGTGACGCGACTGATCGTTTCTTATCCTGTTATTTATGACCTTTTAATGGTAAAAATAAAAAGGTATTGTGCATGCACCGTGGTGACTCACAAGAACATAATTTAGGATATGTAAATCAATTGTTTTGTTACTATCAAAACCACTTATCCGTCTTTGAATATATACCAGAAGGAGACAGGTTTTCATGGTTAATTATACGGATAAGGTCATATACATAATTATTTCAATATAAAAAATTCTTCGATAAATTTTTAAATTAATTTTAAACTTATAAATCAAAGATCACTTCGAGACGCGTTCAATTATCTTATTATCATTGCACAAGAACATATCTATCTATCTAAGCATAAAACAAAACAATTCGAGAGATCGCCCCCACATTTATTCAATTAATCGCAAAAAAGATGTGTGTGTGTGTGTGACCATAAATCAAAATTTAGTAAGTCAAAACATGATCACTGCATACTACGACAAAATAATAATATGATCGATCGCATATACTACGATTTCATATATTTACATATAGTTAAAAAGATCTTAACAAAAGAAAATAAAAACAAAATATTCTTTTTCACATTCAAGGTTAAGACTTAATAAAATTATTGTTATTACATCATAAATAATTTAAATTAAATTATTATTATAAAACATAAAAAGTAGACTTAGTTGTTAAACGAGTGCCATTTTAACGTTATGTCACGTTTATCTTCGATCTTTATTTCATTTGTTTTATTGATTATTGATCGATCAGGGATGTGCATCTCGTATAAATAAATTTAATTTTAGTACAATCAATATCTCGCTTGTTAAAATGTTTTCTTTATCGTTTTCTAGATGCTTTTGTTGTTGCATTTGAATAAAAGGATTATGAGCATTTCCAGCGAGATATTAATAAATTCACCTATACATGTCGCCATAATTTTGATAAAGTGCATACGGAATTTAATGGAATTTTAGACGTGGAACTCATTCTTTTTGATATCGGGGAATTCAAAATGGATTAAAATGAATATTAATGTATTAATATTAAAATTTATCTTTGACTGATTGGAAAGGAAGTGTGCGGTTTGTTTATGGTAACTCGCCCAGAAGTATTATTAATTTTTTAACACATTGTAAATTTTCGCGCACACAACTTTCTCTTTGCGTGCACAACATATATGAGTTATGTGTGCGGTACCAATATTTTATCGCAATTAATGAGTGTGCTACATTATTTTGCAAGGCTTAAAGATTTTGTCGTTTGATTAGTAATTTCATATTTAGTTTCTGATTCATTCAAATATTTAGAATAATGCGGTCTTTATGAACCGTCGTATATGGTCTTGCTTTATTAGTGTTATTTTATTCCACAGATCGATTAGGTAAATAAAAAACACTATGACTATCTAAAAGTAAATTTTATGAAATTGTTTTATCATAAATTTATTTAACCAATCAAAACAAATAAATACATTTTTAGCCTTTTAAATTGCTACTTAAACTACCAAAGACTGATTCACACACTGCACACAAGATAACACTATTGATTTTATGCTTTTTGATCACTGCGCTGCCATTACTTATGCGTCAACATACGCATATATCGGCAGACCACAAAATATACAAACATAAACAAAATTACTCACAGGGAAATTTGAATGAGGGCTGTTTCACTTATGAACCAATAACAATCAAATTTTTATTTTGACACATCCACTTTAATTTAGAAAAAATACGTTTTTAACTATTAAATTCCACCAACAATATTATAATTTATTAATAAAGTTTTATTTAATTAATTAATAATTAATCGATGTTTATTCAACCGGCGCACAATATCAACTACGTACAAATTTTGAAAACTACTTAGTTTATTTAAAAACCGAAAATCAACGTAAATCAATGAATAAATTTTATGAATGAACTTTGTGTATTCGATTCAGGGCTAACAGGCTCCTGCCTATATATAGCACGCACAATCAGGTATATCACACATAATATTATGTAGATCAGACTACATATGATGCATCAGTCGATTTAAGATGAATCGACGCGAAGGTTGACATTTTATGTAGATATGTCTCACCTCTGGTGGGCAATATACGTAACTAAATGCATATATGGTGCATAAATATATTTTTTGCAACCTGATGTCATCGTAAAAAGATTTTATTTGCATTTCGAGTTGAGGTTTTGTGTATCAAATTACGATATAGATATATCAAGATCGCGTTTATCTTCTGAGAATTTTAAGTCATTTGTACATAAATTCATATATACTTGAGATTATACGCGAAAAACTATACAAAGATATTGCAACTTCTTTATACGGTAAGCAACGTATGTATGATTTTAAGAAAAGAAATATTTTAAGCAAGATAAATTACCTTTTACAAACAAAACAAGTTTAATCGGTTTATTTTTATAATTTTATAGTTTGGTTCTAATATTTGATTCATTGGTGGAATTGCAACGGTTCTTCTAATCGATGAATCGTGTTATGTGTGCGAAGTATACTAAACGAAACAAAACTTATCAATAACATAAATCTAAAATTTGACAAATGTTTTAACAATCGAATTAGCGAATGCCTGCATGTTCAGGTTTCGACTATAAGTATCTCGTTTGAGAACAGTTATGCTTCTCCAAACATATTGTAACTAGGATCTACTCTCTAGCGTCAGCAGAGTACAGATGGTGTTTCATATTCAAAAATAATAATTTTAGTAGGCAATTTCAATTAGAAACAACGCTTCGTCAAGTACAACATCATAAATAAATTGCTTTTAAGAGTCATTAATTAAAGCGATTTATCGGAGACTGCGATTTCATTGGATTCATTAAATCCAACCAAATTAGATGCTTGTTCACGAGGCAAGGTCCTCACAACAATGAATGATAAAAAGTGTTCCAGCAACAACCAGCCAGTGTAGTCGAGAAAGACGGGGGGGGGGGGGGATGTGTAGCTAGAGAGAGGAGAGAGAGAGAGAAAAAGGGGACTCGTTAATTCGTTTAAGATTACCATAGCTATCAATATCTTTTATGCTGACAGAACTACTCTCTAACCGATTTTTATTAATATTTGCTGGTTCAACCACTTAACGGGATTAAAGCGACTGTTAAATTCTTATTTTAGAAAACAGATATTTGTGCTGCAAGTTGATCTGTATTACATTGAGCATGAATATCATCAAAGTATACCAGACATTAACCAGCCCGGAGATGTTCTTCAAATATATCATTCCACATACGTATTACAACATAGAACTGGAACCAAATATAATCTCAAAAGACTCCCGGTCAAGCTTGAAAACAATAGATTGGCGATTAGATTTTGTTTTATAGCGGTCCACCTTCATTCCAGTTGATGAAATCTGCTATACTAAGTCAACAACCACTTTAGATTTCCGTATTTTAAAAATTTAAGCAGTCTTACATCTGCGGAATGAAATCAGAAGATCTAACAGAATTTAGAATCGAACGACTTATTTTATTCCGGAAACCCCATAATTTATCCTCATCCAGGGAAATTTTCGAAACTGTTACCAAATGAAAACTTATTTAAATATTTGCCGCCACCTTAAATAAGTACATACTAAATTTCACCATTGAATAAGAGAATGCTGAGTTGCAAAGAAGTACGAGACTACTAAAAGTGATTTAAAAATTTCGAAGAGAAACTCTCTTTTACGATAGGACTACCGCACGTAGTTAATAGAGTAGACATCTAATATCCGCCTATTTTGATCATGCCATGTTCTAAATTCTATTCCAGACAGATTTAGCTACCGATAAAATAAAGTTATTCGCAACATTCGTACATTAATTCTTTTATTATGTGCAAACAATACTACTCGTTATTTGCACAAACATTTCAATTTCACCAATCCTAATGACATTATGATCTTTCACATTTACATATTTAAATCATCATATCATGTACACCTACCTTTCACTTGTTCATCAAAATATTTTATACTCTAAAGAACAATAAATTCAATCCATCAAGATTACAGCCACAGAGTGCATTATAAAGATCAATTTGTCTACTTATTTGCATATATGATATATAGACAGCGCGAGATTCGATCGATCTCAATTATTGTGATCTCAGTGACCAAACGATCATCATCAATTGGGTGTGCGATGGTGTGTTGCTTTCCAATTTCATTTGTTATTATTTCTTTATAACTGTACGTATAAATTATTCATGACATGTATTGCGTTGGCTGATCGATATTTAAAGAAAGATATTCATTGATTTCGTTTCTATAGGACCATCGTATTCCGGATGATCTCAATTTTTGAAATCCTTTTTACGAAACATAATGTGAATATTGAAGTGAGAAAATTTGTTTTTGTTGTTAAACATGATCTGAATATATCTTCTGTTATGATAATATTGATGATCGCTATATAAATTTTAATGTGTTGATGGTATGTCTCAATGCCTTCTGTCAATAATTAGTTAAAGAAAGTGCACCGCGAATAATATATTCCTTATAGGTCAAGCAATTTTATTTTAATGTTGTGTGAACACAACATCTTACACTTATACAGCGATGAAGATATATACATATTTCAATGCCATACAATTTATGAATATATGGCTCTGCACTCATAAGAATAAAAAAATTGTGCATTCAATAAAAGTAACAACAAATAGCGTATACTTAGTATTTTAAATGTGATTTGCGAGTTTATAAGACGCAAAAATCTTTAAGAAAATTAAATTGAATTGAAATAATAATACCAAAGTATAATGTACTTGAACATATCGCCATAAATGGAATTTCTTCTTAAAATGGTTAAATAGGTCGCAAATTTATGTATTTCGTTTTCTTCGAATTCAATTTTTAAATTTATTTTATTTTTTTGGTTGATTCTTTTGGTTGAAGGTATTACATATGAACGCGGCAATCAAGTAGGGAGATTTTGGGTCATGCTTATATCGGTTTTTAATTAAATTACAAATAACGTTGATCGATGTCAATCGTTTAATTTTAATACATAAATTTATTGAAGGAGAACACATTTCTCCCTTTTTTGAAACTTTTTGATGGTACAAAGTGATCTTCAGCCTAAAACCTTCTTCAAACTACTAACTAGTTCCGGGTCGGATACTTGGTGTACCTTTGCAACATTTTTCTTAAATCACGTAAACTAAACCTTACTGTTTGTCACTTAGAATAAAATCCGCCATTTTGTTCAAACGGATTGTCTACGGATTCTAGTTGAGAAACCCCGAACAAAAACTCAGTCCGATTTTTCTCAATAATAATTGAACAGATCTCAAATACCACCTAAAAATAAATTGATCACCTTCGAGAGCTTGATTGGCAAGCTCGTTGAAACAAAGTTCATTGAAACTATGATTTTACCTATACGTAAGAACTAAGAAATCAATTTTATTTTTATTATACTTCGTGTTTGAACATTCGTTTGGGAACAAATTTAAAATTTATTTGCTGTAAAAAAAATTATGAAGTGCCTAACACTCTTGGGCCCTTTTCCAAAACCCTGGACTTATTTGTAGAATCTGATTTATTCAAATAAGTTTTCTCGTGGGGAGATCTCGACTAATTGTAATCACAAAGCAATTTATATATTATTATTATTTATATATTATTATAGTGCTTTGTGTTGTAATACATGCAGTTTTATATTCAAATATATATTCAAACATATATAGGAACAGAGCCTAATGCGCAATTTACATAAGGCGATATTGGGTCCCTGCAATCACACGGGATGTCATGAAGTCGTTTCAATCTTCATTTCTTTTCCCTTTACCTATTCCCCTTTTAACTCAATGTTGCTGACATATGAAGGAATAATTTGGAACTAGAGCGAAAGGTGATCGACTTCTAGTATAATTGAAAATTTTAAACGTGCCCAGCATTTCACAATATTAAATCAAGAAGATGACTATAATTCGACTGGATATTATGTAAAATGTTCAATTAGTTTGCAATTAATGTAACAAATGATGAAATAATAATAAAATTGAATGCGGCTTTTTCTCGTATAAACAAATATCACCTTTCGCTCTTATAGGAAGTGGTGCTAACTAGGCGGTGATTAGAAGGTCAATAAGGTTACGGGGAAATAAAAGTGTAGCCAATGTGTAGTTGCATGGGTTGTCTGCAAGATAAGTGAAAAACAAAAGATTCAAGAATTATAAAGCACAGAAGAAAAAATGTGCATCTGCTAAATATTTACACTGAAACCCGAGAAACAATAAAGTCTAGAAACAACAACACAATATTACGCTATCACAGATTCATGGACTGGACTGGACATGCATTTCTTCCATTTTTAATAATTTGTTCGTAAAAATTCGATGTTTTGAGGTTATCTACATCTGCATATTTGCTGGGTTCCAATTAACGTGGCAAACTACAAATAAGTATGTACTTGTATCTAGATAAAGAATGAAACGAGTTTGAAAACCTGAAACGCGTGAGTTGCTGCGTGTCGTTAGATGTACTTGAGAGTAGTTCGCTACGATAAATGCAACGCAGCGATTATCGTTGAATGTAAATTACGCATTAACTTATTAAATAAAAAAATATGAAACAACTTCTGATTTATTAAATCGCAATCTCTCTATAATTGCAATTGAATAACGTGCAACAATGAAATTGAATTTCTAAAGAGCTCTAGAGTGAAGCAAGTGACTGACTTCATTTTCAGCTCACGTTTTCGTTATTTCTGTATGCGATAAAGATTTATTTTCTGATCACTTTATCTTTAGAAAATACACCAAACAACCTATCAATAGAAGCATGAAGAAAACCAACGAAACTATTCTAGATGATTCACTACCAATACCAATTCTAAATCTTATTGCATCCACACAACGATTGAATTTTCAGAAAGAACAAGAAAACCAAAACGTCAGACTGGAAGTGCTTCATTAAATGTAGAAATATCAAAAATAATGACGGTATTATTGCTACTGAAGTTCAACAAGCCACTGGTTTAATCTCACTATGGCTTAGATACGAGTATCTTTCTAACGAGGGTTTGTAATATTATCCCAATTTGAAAGCCAATAATTTAGACCCGCAGTAGCACTATTTTGACTTTCCCTTGGAAATTGTTCTACATTTACGTCGAAATTAACTTTGTTGCTGACCTACCGAGGAAACGGTATAGGTCACAGGAAACTTTTCAAACTAAACTTTTATTGTGCAATATTAAATAGGTGTCACTAACTAAACTAACTAACTAAAATTCAAAGAGTAAGTCATAAGATGTGTTGCTTTGGTAAAACTAAGCGGGTTTTACGTTAATATCTCAAAGCAACAGCTTTTGGCTTTAGTTTTTCGGTGCATTTTAATTATTGGTTGTTGGTAATTAATCATTTATTAACAACCCAAAATATCAACAAAAAAAAAATTATAAAATAACCGCTTTGCGGTGAACACCATAACTAGAAAATGGTTTTATTTCGTGTTGAAAAATTACGCAAAACAAAATTTTAGTTTATAGCAGGGGGGAAAGAAGAAAAGAAATTTTTGGTTGAATCATAACTCGTGTAAACTGGCGGAATGAGCTTATTTTTAATGTTCTAGATGTCACATTCCCAACTTTACCAGTCCTCAATAGCAAAAGCAGTAAGAATTTAAATGTGACGTTAAAACGGAACAGGTTCGACGCCATTATCATATTTGCAATGGAATTTCTTTTAAACATTAAAAATGCATTATGATGTCAAAAAAGCGTGTAGAATTTAAGTTTATATTGAACATATCGCACCTGACAAAGAAAAGTGACATAACTCAAAAATTTAAATTTTTTAGAACAGCAAAAACAAAAAATAGTAGTTATGTTATTTAATATCAAAATCATAAAACGAAGAACGACATTAATTACGCGCTCTATCATTTTAGGTGAAGCAAAAACAAAAATGTTTTTATTGCGGAATATGAAATCTACCATTGCGATTATTTGTAATGAATTAACTCAAAAGGTTCACTTTTTGAGTTGTGTCACTTTTCCATATAATGTGCGATATGAAAATCTTTGCGAACTACTTGCTACAGATATTTAATAATTTTGTTGTGAATCAGACAGCTTCAATTTAAGTTCACCATACACAAATGTGTATGTAAATAATGACAGGTTCTATAATGTCTTCCGGATTTTAACGGACCTTAGTTAAATCGGAACTCTTTTTGAAAAAAGCATAATAATTTGATAACAAATAAATTATATAACATATTAATTATTTGTTTTTGATGACATATTAGTTATGTATTTTATTATTATTAGTTGTAGTGTTGTTTTTCGAACGAAAACAAAATTAAGTGGTATGCATAACACATTTTATCGTAACAAAGTACTTTCCAAACATAAAGAAATACATAAAAACTATTGGTATGCGTGTAGTTTAAAAAGTTCTGGGCTAGGTTCACATTAGCAGAATAAAGATATTTTCATAGCCGGGTTCTATTGGCGTTAGTAAAGCACTCACAAGTGCTTTGCTAACGTCAAAAGAACCCCGCTAATATGGCTATGTTGAGCTTTTACTACGGATAACCAACATATAACTCACTAAACTTGCAGTGTTTCACGGCAACACGCCGATGTGTGCTGCGTAGTATTATAAAACTAGCCACGATATTTAAATCTGTGGTCGCTTCGAACGTTTAATGTCCACAATGCAATGCTCTTGTGCCAAATATATGTGTTAACAAATTTGAAAAAAGCAGAAACCAATGATAATTCAAGATTAATTTAAATCATATCTGACCCATAAATTTACGACTGTTATAAATAAATAAATATATTACCCCTAATTTCCCCCTAAATTCGTATACACATAAGGCGCTGGACAGAAAAGTTCGTTGTAAAAGCAAGAACGCTTTGATATAATGAATGGAAAAGTTTGCAAAAATGTCACACATTTGTTACATTCTGCGTTATCATAAACTAGTGCCGTTGGTGTTAGGAGAAAATTTACCTAATGTTCACATATCACAACATTAACAATTATGAAACAAAATGGATTGAAGTACTCTGCACAAGTGGACACGCTTGCTAATCAATTAGCCCGCCAACAATTTTAATTATACAGAGCCTATTTAGTTTTAAATAATGCCAAATACTTTTATACCTTTTAAATTAATTATATAGAGATAGCATAATTTAAATCAGTATTGTATAATTAAATATAATTTCATCAATCACATCTTATAGTCGTACATAAATAATCAAATATAGGCATATAACCGTCTTAAGATATATAAACCAAGGTTGTTTTGATTTAGAACACTCTGTGACTTGCTTATATAGATTAGAATAAATGATTTTATACTCGTTGTGGGCTGGTAATTGATGTGATTTTGTTTATGTGCTGCTTTTGGTGATTTATGATGTGGGGCGGACATTTAGTGAGTCATACTCACTAAATACAATAATTACGACATACAATTTGTTGATTTCCGCTTTTAACGTAATCACGTAAGTAGTGTAACAACAAAGTTTTTTAAATTCTGCTGAAAATTCATAATATAACCAAAATATAACGTATAATATGGAAAATATTTCTGTGCATTCAGCAATCAGCACCATATGTATATAATAAAATGCAGTAATGTAATTTATATATTTTGTAATTAGATCCCGTATTCAAGAACACACAATACATAATATTTATAAAAACCACAAATCATGTAGGAAATTTACAAAGTAGCTGCACTAAGTATAACACTTTTTCTTATATCGAACGATATATAAGAACTCATCTTTGGCACTTAATCACTTTTACTTTTATATGTCTAATAAATATGACTTGATTTGAACTCACCTCTGCTTAATTTTTATATACATAAACTACACAAACAAAACACTTAGTAAGTTCACTTCTATATATCATACATATATAATATATACAATCTTCTTCCTCGCCTGCTTAAGAATGCAACACACCAAACAATACAATTATTTTTTATTTCTTCACAAGCACGAAATTATCTTTTCTTGTAATCGAGCGCAACAACACACAAAAAGAATAAAAAAAAATTCGCGGGGTTACTTTTTAAACTTGATATACATGCATAAAACCGGAAATCTTCGCGCGAGTTTAACGCAAATTTTTTAAATTCTTGAACACTCTACTCGCCTAAAATACACATAAAGAAAATGCCAGACATTCGATTTAGTTTTTCTTCTTATTTCTTATCAGTTCAACACACTTAGTATATACTCGTATAATAATAGGTAAGATTTCTTTTAAAAAATATTTTATGTTTAACTCTGACTATTCAACAAAATATTTTTTTTTTTTAGTTAGTTATGTTGTTATCGTAATGACCGCGTCAACCAGACTAAAGGTATTATACGAACAACCTGTGAATCATATACTTGTTTATTATTTATTTCTTATACTGACTGTGAGTTCACCACCGTTTTCTTATGATTTTATGTGAGAGAGCTCTGTAATGTTTAATAAATACATGTCTTTAAGACTCAATTTTAGTTTTGTTAGGTATACATTATTTATTCTTTATACATTTTTGCTTTAAGTTGAATATCGTGTTTTTATATACGAGTATAGAACATATTACTTAAGAGACGCGCGCGCGATTAATGTCAATCGCGACTGGCGAGAGAGAAATTAAAATAAACATTATCAAATGAAATTGAATTTAGTTTTTTATAATTATTCTCTGAATATTCTTGTGATACTTAGTACTTTATATATTTTACAACGTTGTTAAAGGGAGCCAATTACTATAAAAAGTATTAAAAGAAACTGACTTATGAGATCGTTGTCCTTCTCAACTCATTCTTTTAGTTTTGTGTGTAAATTTGGCAAGATCAATGACCTATATTCGTTGAAACCTAAAATTTGGTAGACGCCATTTTGTCGTTGTAAGTCTACAACTAGAAACAAAATTTTAAATTATTTACTTAAATTAAATGTACTTAACTACCTGGTTACATTGGACGTTATTAAGTCATACAACATTTAGCATTCATCTAACACGTGGTGTGGCATAGTTTTAATAAGAGACTATGTAACGTTAATGGAAACATAACATAACAATACTGTGTGAGCCTAATGGGTCAATTTTTCAGATATATGTAATTTTGTAATCCGTGCATCTTGTTGTGTACGGAGGTAACCGAGCTACATTTTCATGGAATGGTAAATTTTGGTCATAATCCCAGTCACTTTTTTCTTTATCAAAAAAATCAGGAAATTCTGTTAAATGCTTTCAATTCTTTTTATGTGCGCAGCATAGTATGGATTCCAGACCGTTACAGTGTACACCAGTTGAGATCAAACACAAGCGAAATAGAGTGAACATAAGGTTTTTGAATAACTTTAAATTCGCCTGTCCATCATTTAACAAATCCAAACATTGCAATCACCTTCGCAATAAAATTTTCAATACGCCTGCCTATTCCTTTTACGATGAAAAGACGTAATTTTGCATTACATAATATTATTAAGTATAGTGGAGTTTCGATCACACCTCTCACTTAATCTATCTAAGTCTTCTTGAAGTTTCTCCGTATCTAGCATTCTATTAATTTTACGAATTTTTTTTTGCAAATATGAGCACGTCTGAGATTTTGATTATTTCGGTTATTCGGTCTATGAAAACGACTAAATTCCAAGCCTGTATGTGTGATCCTTGCGGAACACCAGATTTAACTTTAATAACGTTTGATTTCTCATTTCCCGCATTAACCAATTTATGTGCCTTTGGTTAAGTTCCGCCACAAGAGTGAGAAATTTGTTTAGTCTAATCGTTAAGAACTGCTTTTCAGGAGGCTTTGCCATTAACAAACCATTTAAGGCATCCAAACATGACGCAGTCAGTCACAACACTCCAAAGACCAACGATAGACTATCGCTCGCCATAGTTGTAAATACGACATCAAATATCGTTCAACATTCAAAATCTTCTACATCGAGATATGTCAGCAGTTATTCCAGAGAAACAATGCTCAGAGCGACCCCATAAAATGCTACTGCGTTTTTGGCAAAATTAAGAAGGAGAAAATGGAGTATTTCACGCAAGTTTCATATTGTGCTGCAGTTAGGAACACACCCAGTCAATAGGAGCAAAATGCATAAACTTCACTTCCATGTGTCGTGTTATAATTTATCTACTAATTATAAGTGAATTTCCGATTTGTCTTCTCAAGAAATCCGGATCTGATCTTATCTCATGAAACAAGCATTGTGGAGTCTTGTTATATTCATAATAATCTTAACTTAAATTCATCTGAAACTGATCTGATGGTGTTCAACAAACGCAATTATTAATTACATTTATACCTATGTAAACTTATGCGACTATTGTGTAGTGGCTCGTAGTTAATTTAAAGTGTTCGGTGACAAAATACTACGCGTAGGCCTGTCACTGGTGAAAGTTCTTATTTTCTTTCCTCAGCGCCAGTTTTAGGCACAGTTTGCTCTACATTTAAAGCGTTATTTTCCAATCAAGTTAAGGTAAAAATGGTTGACCAGAACCAGACCGAAAAAATGTATTGCAATGGAGTTCTATTCATACTATCATTTAATTGTGACTCTCCTAATATTTGTAGGCGATGTGATGTAATAATGTAGTATTACATGAATTCGAACCAATATTTAGGAAGATACAATATCTGATGGTAGTCCGATGTATTAAATAATATGTATACGAATTGACCCAATATGCTTTCGTCACACACACGTGACACTGACCAGCCTGGTTGCACTCTGTTAAATATTACATTATGTAGAGGCATAATTGATTGCGTGTTTTTAATTTCAATTTTTTTTTAATCGCCGTGCCTAAATTGCTCTAAGAAAGTTGTATGGTGAATATTCAGCGTTACTCCAATCACACGGGTCATAATTCGTGGGCTGCGGAGACCGAAGTAGAAATGTTAATATTTCTATCAAGGTTGGTATTTCCAAAAGTGAAGTATACTTTACAGATTTTGATAAAAAACAGTGTTTTGGTTTTAAACGGAAAGTTACCTCAATACTTTGATTGCATATAACATTACATAGCCATATAATAAGTCATAAAACAAACAATGATTTCATGTAGCACGTGATGTGGCAGCAAACTTATAAGACTATTTAACGTAGAATAAAACAATTATGTAAAAAGTTATCTAAAAAATTATTTTGCTTTATTTATATTCTATTGACTATTTATAATTAATAATACATTATTCAAAATAAAAAAATATTTATAAATTGCATCTAATTCTATGTCTTATCTATAAAAATTCTAGAAATCTGTAAACTGTAATATAAAATCATGTTTATAAAAAAAAATATTGGAGATATATAAGGCAAGTATATAATATAAATGTATTTAATTATTTATTTAGCTGCATAATTATAAAGTTAAATTAGTCTTTTATTTATTTAATTAGTAATTAATAAAAAATAAATTTTTTGGTCTTAAATTTTTTCTAAGAAAAAAATCCTTATATGTACTTATTAAACTCGAATTCATGTTCTTTTTATGAACAATGATTTCGACTAAAGAGATTCGAAGACGTATTTTTTTGATCTCCTATCAGACCTCAGGATCTGAATATCAAAAAAAAAATGTATAAGGAACTTACAAATCGTGGAATACAAAAACATGGGAAGACATTCAACGATACATAAACCAGCAATGTATCTTTATAAATCTCTGGGTTTGGCACTTCTCTGAAGAATTTGGAAGACATGTCGCCGTGCACTTATTTATATTGCACTTATATTTAGCTCTAAGGGGGCTTTTCGGGTAATCGAATAAAATTTGGTGGTAACACATACAAAACTAAAACACTCATTCAATCGGTCACGCCTAAATGTACCAATTGCTGCATGCATCTCTGTAAATACGTCGGATCCGGATAATGTGAGAATTGAGTTTTATGTTCGACCGAATTCCACAGCACCACATCTTCGCGTCCGGTTGTGGCTGAACGTCCAATGGAAAATAGTAAACGGCGATCGAATGCTATTTTTAGGAATCGTAGCACTTTCCGTCCAAGCGGACAATCAGGAATGTAACAAGTACGCGGAAAACCAACTGCGAAAAAAGATCTACCCGGATGAGGATGCTCCTGATCTTGTATACCAGATGCAATACTGTAATAAAGTTCGTATATAGTAATCTATGTAATAGTTTAATGGTAATATCGCGTGACTTACTTGTACGTAATCTGGATTGTATGTAAATTTTCATGACCAGGCAAACTTTTCGGTATTGAGATCCACGTCATTGTGCCATTGGGTTGATTACCTATTTTCTCGCCGTATACAATCCCACAAACCGGACATTCGATATATAAGTTTTGATTATGGCTACTGTGCTGGCTTATAATCAACTCGTTCAAACACTGTAAATGCATTAGATGTTGACATCGACTTAGCGATATCGTTGGATTCTGCGAATTATGTCGTAACTCCTCCATGCACATCGGACATGGTTGAATATGATTTGGCCATTTCGGTGGATGCACTACACGAACAAACCGTGATATCATATCACTATCAGCGTCCACACCAACTATAGAGCCTGGGATTAATGAGGCCGGTTGAAAGACATCGTCACTTCCAATGGAACAATCGAGCAGATCAACGCTGCCAAATTTATTGTGACTGCTGCGCGAATCACTTTCTTTACTCTCGTGACTAAGGTATGTGGAAACGGTGTCGACACTAGGTCGACGGCCTGAAGTTAAACTACCAGTTTCCGGATCTATAATAAGCGATTCGCTTCGAGTACGTGATCGAGAGCGACGATCACTTGTTAGACTGCGATGATATCGGTGGTCCCGTTTGAGATTATTTTGATGATGGAGTGAAGTGCTTCGATCACTAGCTTGGCTACTTCCACAGCTGCTATTGTTACTGTTATGGTTATTTGTGGTGATATTGTGATGGTTTTGACTGTGGCTGCCCCCAAAAATATTTAGATTATTAAGAATTTGCCTAGCCAAATTAGTGGTAGTGTGACATTCATTCCCGTTTTGGTTTTTATTCGATTTTAGTTTTTTATCGGGCTTGGGATACGGTTGAGGTGGGGGTTGTGACTGCGACTGTTGCATCTGGAGCTGCTGCTGTTGTTGGTGGTATAGATGATGCTTTGATGGGGGCAGAGGTGGAGGTAATGGTTGTTTCTGTGGTAAGGGCGGAGGTTGCTGTTTCGATAATTTAATCAGTGGATAAGGTGCTTGTTGAATACGTCGAATATTTCGCAGTTGCCCGCTGTTTTGTCTTATTTGCGTTAAGTTACAAAAATTAATTTTTATTGGTAGATTTACAAATGTTTTTAGCAAATCCACCGTTTGCTCCCCTTTTGCCCATGCCTCTTCAATCACACATTGCACTTCCATGTTGTATGGGTTCCAGTCGGCCCCATTTGCACTCGCCCATTCCCATTTTGTCCCCTTACCAGCTGGTGACGTTGGTTTATAATAAATCCGACGAACATTTATAAGAGGATATTCGTTATCTGTAAAAACAATTATTAATAAAAACAAAAATTTGTAAAGAAATATGGTGAAACCTTACCAAAGTCGTCCGAACACTGACGCATCGTTCTCACATTCACATAAAATTTATCCAAACTTGGATCTGCATCACTTAGCAGCACACGGGTTAATTTTTTAGCGTGCGCTCTTTCCAAATGTTGCGACACCTCCGGACTGTACGGTAGCCAAGTACCACCACCTGAGGATTTATATTCCCAAACCACTACGGCATGCCCTGAATTGTTTGACATCTTCGTGTGATAGTACTGCTTGTTGTTGTTGTTGTGGCCAATTTTTCTACAACCACTTTATTCTCAATCGAATTTTCTTTAATGTAATCACACTAAACACCAAATAATTAAAACAATTCATAAACATGAAATAATAAACTACATTTTGCTGTGATTTATTTAATAAACATTATGAAAAATAATTCAATTACTTAAGCAAAAAACAATAATTTAATCGAAAGATTCACAAAAAAACTTCTTATTAGACACACAACACAACAAACATGGCGGATTCGGATTAATTAAAATCTGTGGAAAGTTCGTCAATTTAAGGAACTGTGCTGACCAACCAACCATTTACTATTTTATAGTGTTGTCTTTTCTCACAAGATGTAGATAATTTTTTTTTTATAAATTATGGTGATATACAAATAAATTAATGGTCTGTAATTAAAAGGCCATGTTACTATTTAAACATTTCCAAATTTGTAAAGAATCTATATATATTATTTATAAAGTTACAAAATTTGAAATAATTAGTTCCCTCATCAACCGCCGTTTGTTTGCAATCGTGACCACTAAACCACAAACGTAATATATCCAGACGAATTATTGCGAAAGAAAGTTTGGTCGAATACTGTGGCTCCACTTTTCATATTACATTATTTTTTGTAATCTAATCGAGGAACCCCATAACCCTGCCATCTATATATACATAGCAGAAACAGCCTAAAAAAACGTTCGTATTTTTTTTCGCACCTAAACTACATACACATAGTAATAAAACTTTATGAATGAAGGAAACAATAACAAAACAACACGATGATCATAGTGTCGGCTTATTAGAAACGAGCTCTCTTATTCACGGTTTAATTGTTTTGTGTGGATGTAGTATGGATAATGAATATTTATAAAAAATAAAATATGCATGTATATCACAACATACGGGTAGTGAAGCACGTGGAGCTTGGCCATGTGCGCTATACATGTACAGAGAAAAATAGATTTTAAATAAATTTCGTCAAATACCTAGATACATAATTCTTTTTTCTAGTTATAATGTTGCTGCATGTAGTTTTTTGTTTCTATATATATTCGAGTATAGTTGTGTTGTATGTGGATATGTAGTTTAATTTTTTTATGAATCACTCAGACATATTTTATGGCTTCCTGAATTGAAAAAGGCCGAAATTAAAAATGTAGACTTAAAAAATATGTTTTTATATGAAAAAATGGGACCTTTTTTAAGTCATATTTATAACAAATTTTTTGACTTAACAAAGGTGTTTTACAAAAACAGATTTAATTTAAAAATGGCCCAAGGAATTCATATTTTAAGTCATTTTAAAAATACATTTTATAATTCATTTTCAAAATGACTTAAAATAGGCATATTTTATTTTATATTATAAACATAAAATTTACATTTGTTTTTGATATGTAGACATAGAAATGCATGCGTTATAAGTGGACTTTTATGCCATTTATAAATACACATTTTATGCTTTTTATAAATACACTTCTTAAATCATTTTCAAAATGGTTTATGATTATTAATAAAGTCAGGTTTTTTTTATTTCATTATCATTGCAGATTTTAAGTCAATTTTAAAATGAAATAAAAACGCTGGTTTTAAGTCCGGAAAAACACAATTTTTAAGTCAGCCTTTTTTAATTCGGGGAGCCATATTTTATATAGTTTTCACTTTTCGTCCTTCGTTTCCCATTTTATATTTATAAATATAATATATTAAAATGTTAACTGCCACAATAACCATTATAAAGTATATACGTTATATTTTTTATCATAGATCATCGTTTTTTATTTTTAATACAATTTTCATTGAGAATTCTTCTTTATCCTCAGTATGATCTACATCATCCATATATTCACATATAGTGTATTTAAACCCAATATGGAGTGGGGTACCAGAATATTTGCTAAACTGCATCTTTAACCACTTGAGTGGTTTGCCCGAGCGTGACTCGGAAGCGTAGTTCGATTGTGTTTTGATTTGCCCGAGTCTTGCTCGCGCAAAGCTTGTATTGAAACAATAATTGAAAAATAAAAATTTTTTATTCAGATTACTTGGTAATTATTTTCTAAAGAAATGTAAAAAAAAACTAGCAATTTATGGACACACTTTCTCACAAAAAGCCGTCACTTAACTGGTTAAGTTCTTATGATTTGTTTATAATAATTAAATATAAAAGTATTTCTGTAAAATATTAAATATCTGCGTATTGTTCGATGAACTCTGCAGTGAAACAATAAAAAAAACTGTTAGTCTATTTTGAAATAAAACAAAATTATGGCCAATTCATCGAAGAATATTAGTAAAAATTAGTAACAAATACTAATTTTTAGTTATACCAGTTCTCCTATACTTAAGTTTTTATCTAAAATAATTGGTGGAATACAAAACAATCAGTTACTTTTCATCATAGAAAAATACGTATGGATAATATTTGTTCCTTGTTTTATACTGGTTTTCGGCTAATTGTTTGATTGGTATTTGCCTTTCTATGCGAAGCTGTTTGCAAAATTGCAAAGAGTTATTTGCAAATGGTAGTAAGCAAAAGTTATTTGACAACATAGTAGGGATTTAGCCGCTTTATTTCTAAGGTACACAATCAATTAAATTTCGGATTAATGAGCAAATGATTAGTTCATTGAAACCAAGCCAGATCCCAGGGCAGCTGAAAGAGGCATATTGCTACTGGATGAGGAATACTAGCATGCCCGGAGGATGAATTTATTTCCTTCCATTTACTGACCAAAACAACGATTGTTTGACTTTGTTGGGATACATTGTTAAATTGTTTCTCTCTGCCATGCCAACCAAACATTGAAGTTATTCTAAGTCCGAAGGATTTTACACATTCACTTGAAAGCTAAATTTTTGTTTTATATTAATGCTGTGTGCCTTAATCAACTACATTGACTAAACTAAATTCAAACTAGAAGTCCCTGAAATTTAAAGACAGATATCACTAAAATAAAATATTTATTCTGTGTAGTTTATTTGTTAATGTACATGTACAGAAATTTTTAAAACATCCGGAGTACACCATAATAAAATTATGACAATTCTAATGTAATGAAATGTAATCAAAAAGTAACCACCTAAATTTAATTGCATCAGTCGCGTGCTGAACAATAGCAGAAGCTTCAATATTTGTTAAGTCAAGGCAAATGGCATAAGATGTTCATTCTAACAACTTTGGATTCATTAACCACCCACCAAGATTTTTTCCCACATATTAATGTAGTTTCAATTTTCTGAATAATAAATCTTTTTTTGCAGTATTCTACAACCAATGAAAAGATATACACTTAAATTAATGCCTACTTTCGCAATTTATTATATCGCAGATGAGGAGTAATTAGAATAGAAACGCCTGTTAGGTGCCAATGTTCCAGATTTTCTAATGCCATTCTTGTGTTATTCACTTTCACTTGGCAACAAACGAAAAAATTTTACAACTTACATTCAATGGATACTTTAATTTTTCTTTGCATTTAAAATATTAGTTTTTGTCCGGGTTGAATTAGTTAATACCAATCTTTACGATCATTGCGTTATATAGGTTTTAATTTAGTTATTATTTAATAAAATATTAATCATTCGATTATGTTGTTATTCAAAATAGTAGATAAATAGCTGAGGATGATGATTTATTAATTTATATAGTTATAATAAATGTTGAAAACAATTATGTCGCTAGCAAAAGCTTGCTGTTTTACATTCTATTTCATTGAACTAACAACTCAGTTACTATTGACTATTTAGATGTCTGAAACTGGGTCCATTTCAGAATAATTAACTTATATATAAAAGGGTGGGCGAATGGCCCGCCGTCCACTTGTTTTTGTTTTGGTCGCATACTCTAAAGCATTTCTGCATCACGGCGCTTCACACGTACCTACGTGGAAAAGGAAAAATTCTTAATGAAAATTGTATTAAAAATAAAAAACGATGATCTATGGATAAATTATATAACGAAAAGTCGAAAACTTTAAATTCGTTTTAAGGAAAATTGTGCGAGTTAATATTTTAATACATTTATATTGGTGTAAATTACGGTTCGCATAAATACAGGGTAGGAGAAAAATTTCGTGATCGTTTTCGGGGTAGATCGCTTTACATTCATATATCCCAGTAAACATTGATCGTATCAAGCAACCTTGTATGCGTTTGAAAGGTGACATTTTAACTTGCACTTTGACATACAAAACATTAAAATCGGTGAAGTGAGTAAAAAGTTACAACATTTTAAACATATACATACATAAATAATGAAAAAATTCTTTACTTTTACAATTTTATTACGACAAAATTAAAACCGCGGCTCAGGCTTGCGAAAAAATTGTGCATGGAGAAGGTGCTTTATCAAAATCAGCAGCAAAGAAATCTCGCTTTCATTCTGGAAATATGGATGTGAAAGATGCCCCTCGCTCTAGTCGACCAACCAGTGGAAAATTCGATGAAATCATGCAGAGAATTTAAGAAGACCAGCAAATAAGCTGCCATGCCATTGGTAAAGAACTCAAAATTGATCACAAAACAGGTTTAAGCCATTTAAAAATGGCTGGATACAAAAAAGCTTGATGTTTGGGTGCCTCATGAATTAACAGTTAAAAATTTAATGAACTGGATTTCTATCTGCGAAACGCGAAAAGCAATCGTGCATTATGAGGTGCTGCCACCTACTGATGACATATCAGATATATCTGAAATTTTTTTTAACTATTTTTCTTAACTTTCAAGAAGCGGTATATTGTGGGCTACGTAGCGTTCAAAATTTTGAGTAAAATTAAATGCTCCCGTTGCGAAAACATGTTTATCAAAACTGATGAAATTTTAGAGGCTCCGACAGAATATTTGATTAGCAATAAAAATTATGACGATGAAAAAAAAAATGTTTCTCGTATTTTCCAACTTTGTATTGTTAACACTAGCAGGTGTTACAAAGATTTGTATGTCGAGCAAAATCCATGCCATGAGCATAACAAGGCAGCCTTAAACTTCATGATTTTAGTTTTAATCAGAAAACACTGTACCTGGTTAGCTGAAAAACACATACAAAAAATTAAAAACCGTACGAAACTTTAATTGGCGAATACTATTGCAAAACAAATAATTATATAATGAAATGTACCGCACATGGGTTATTTTATTTTTAAATTTTAGTAAAATTTATTTTAATTTTAATAAAACTTTATTATTGAAATTTTTATTTTATTTGCTTTATTGTTATTGAATTTGATTAAATAAATTAATTATTATTTAACTAGTAAAATTGTTGGTTTCTTTCTCTGTATCTAGTGGTATACCAAGTGAAATTTATTGTATATGGACGATTTATTTATCCATATGTTTCATGTACATTTTCTTCTAGGAATTAAAAATTCAAATTTAATGTCAAATAACCTCAGTCTCTTGAATAACCTCATCGCAATTCTTTTTGAAAACCTTACCTGTTTAACCCTTTGCCTGCCCACCATTAATATTAAAACTTACTAGTTTCTCGTTATCAATTAGCATCAAATCAAAATATGTAGTTGAAATGTATGTATTAAGACTAAATACAAAATATACCAAAGCACATGTTGTGATTATTTCTGTACAAAATTTATAACTGTTTTTACAGTTAGTAAATATAGGTACATTTTATTTTTATCAGTTACATTACTAACTAATACTACTAAGTAATGTTCTTAGTCTCAAACAAAATTTTGTAATAAAAAATAAGGCAGTGTATCATCACCACATATGATGCGCAGGACAGTCAAAGGGTTAACTCATCGTATAGTTAATTGATTATAATAATGGTTGCACGACAAATTCGATATTAAACAAAAAATTATTTAACAAAATAATTAAAACTAATTTCAAGTAAAACAACGTGCATACCATGTGTCACTCAATCCTCATTATAGTGTCATTTTTTGTTTGTATGTGTGTCGAACTAACTGCCGATATTATTTCGTTCGATTCATGGTTTTTATTTTTCGTATACATATAGCTAATACCAATAATAATTTTTTTATCAATAAATTTTCTTATTGATCCATGGTAGGTATGAAAATAAACAATATGAATATAATTTAAAACAACAATAGAATGGAATAACGAAAATAAAAACAAATAAAAAATAATATTTTACAGTTTTCACTTATAAAATTGTTTTTCAGTTTTTTGTGTATCTGCATACGTAAAAATTGTGGTTTTCGACTATGTTGATGGTAGTGCCATCTACTAGTAAGTAGATGTCAAATGAATATCAAAATAGCTAATGGGGTTCCTCGATGTAGTTTAAATTTTTCTCACCAACAATTGGCGCAATTATCAGTCAATTTGATAAAACCATGTCTTCATTCGCCAATAATTCGTCTGGATATATTGAGTTTGTGACTAAACTCTCCAAATTAAATATTTTGACAAGTAAAGTTTTTACCAAAATAAAAATTGAAACTGCGAGAGAGATATCATAATTCATAATAAAACCATTGTTTTTTAATTAAAAATCGATCGCACTATGTCGATAAATAAGAAAACTACTAATAATAATAGTATATTAAAGAAAAATAGTATTTTAAAACCAGCAATAATTGCAAAAAGTGGTCAACAAGACCCAACATCATCGAACAAATCTAAAACGTGTGTACCCTTCCATTGCGTTATCTGCAGCCAGGAATTTACCAAACATTGTGATTTAATAACACATTTTAGGTAAATAAGACTTATATAATGTACTATTATTATTTTAAGACTATAATAGTGGTTTCTGATGTTTCAGGCAACATGGAAGTGAAATTGATATTCGGGGTCGACCAATACTAGAATCAACTCTACTTAAGTATCCTCCAACGAAAGACGCACCAACAAAGGTCGATTTCATCGAATGTGAATGGTGTCCTGAAGCATTCCCTACAATCTCAAAAGCTATCGAACACAAATTCCGTAAACATCGATATGAAATTAATTATTTTTGTAAGACGTGCGGCAAATTATTCCCTCTGAAGGAGGGACTACGCCAACATGAACGCCTTGAACACAATAAGATTCATGAGCCGGATGAGGTGCGACCCCCGCCACCAAATCAAGAATCTACAAAGGAATCTCTAAAAAAGTTAGAAATATGCCGGTTTTGTAACGCATCGTTTGAGAACGTGCATGCCTTAACATTTCACGAGAAATGCATCCACAAGATCGAAAAGCAATTACTTACTCCGACAATGTGCCCACCTCCGTCAAAGAAAATTAAAATGAATAACGCGAATGAAGTAACCTCAGTGTATTATTGCCATTTATGCGGTACGGAATATTTAATAAAGTACAACCTGCGGAAGCACTTGGAAGATCATCACACAGAGGCGGAACGCACTGGAATTCCGGAAGAAGGGATCATAATTTGTAAAGCGTGTGAATCGGTATTCTACAGTAAAAAGGCATACGATGTCCACAACATTAATCACCGACCTGACGATCTCTACGTCACGTGCGAGGAGCAACGACAGAAGGTTGTTGCCCGTGTAGATCAGGATTTCGATTTAAGTCGTGTACCGAAGAGTATCGAGAAATTTGTACCACGAAAATTACCACCCAAAATTAAAAATTATTCTCGGCAGTTCCCTGCAACTACAACTAAATCAAAATCTGAGGTGCCATCTACCTCGAGACTCGACTCGACGTCGTCGAAAAGTGACGATGAATCTTTATCACCGGTTTCTGATGTGGTAGATTCGTCGTCGTCTTCTGAAGATGAATCTCTCAACGCGCACAATTAGTCGAAAAAATCATAATTTTAAGAATTTGTATTAAGTGTAGATTAACTATGAAATATGTACTACAGTATCAGGATTAATTTTACTGAATTAATAATAGAATAAATTTATTTTGATTTCTCACATCAAATCGACATGCTTTATTTGAATACACTCAGTGCAGAACCATCTTCTATGAATAGTATAGCTGGCACTTAAATTGAACCGTAGTTTTTGACGTGGCTACTGCATATGGAAAGATGAAAAGCGAAAGAGTTGGGGGTGCTTCGACTTTTCCACTAAGCAAAAGAATCAGCTTTACCGAATAATTTGATTATATTTCTTAAATAAATAATGGTTATTTATGTAGCGCTAATATAGTTTTCATTACGTATGTAAATTGCGTTACGAACCTCAATCTGAACGATTAACATAATTTTATTAAGAGAAGCATAATTTACAAATTACACACAATGAATTCGCCTGAATCTCTTTTCATTTAAATGTATTATACATACAACTGCATACATACATCGTTATAATAGCCGAGTTCCATTGGCGAATAATGCACATATTGAGGCGAATTACAGTTGGCGAACAACAACGTTTGAGCCCAGGCTCAAATGATGAATCGCGTCCAGTTTTGAATACAGAAGCATGTTTCTCGTCGTTAGGTTGGTGCATGATCGATGACAATTATGTTCCGAGTTTTATCGAGTTGCAGGATACCTAATAGTTTGCACCTGTAGCCCTATTATGAAATTTTTCCGACGTCGTAAAATCCGTCTCGCGTCGGATATTCATATTATGAAACTAAAAAAATCCGATCCGCGTGGATTTTATACTATTATGAAATAAAAATCCGAGTTAGCGGATTTTACGACAAAATTCAATTATCAAATCCGACAGCTAGTTAGGTGACGGATATTGTAGTATACGCACGGAAAATAGATCGTAGTTTATAATTTTTACATGTTATTTAATTATTTAAAAGTTTAATAAATTTTTAAATGTTAGTACATATCTCTATAAAATTATTTTAACCAAATTTAAATGTGACAAGTATATACTGAAAATTTCGAGACTGTAAAAATACATGTTTTATAATACGAATATCCGCCGCGGATTGGATTTTACGACGACGTATTTTCCGACGGTGTCGTATTTTCCGACCAATTTCATAATAGGCCCCCTGCTTATCGGGCGGATAAATCGAATTTAACAAACCCATGCAGGCTATATCGATTCTCTATGGACATTATCACGTAAAACTTTACTGACGTCTAGACGAGTGCGGTATTCCAATCTTCTGACTTTATTCATGCGATTGTAGCATCCGCGCTTCTTCTACTTTCGGAGTCAGATAATGCGGAACAAAATATCATCATTTGCCCGAGTGATTGTTCCAATAGAAGTGATATCATCGAGCCGATTTAAATCATTTTGAAAGTAAAATTACCACTCTAATAGAAAAGTTGTGTTTGTTAGAAATTTTCGGTTTAGTTAAATTTTCGGCTTTGGCAAAACAGTGTCGTGAGTTACCGGTGTCCGCATGAAAGCTGATATTTTTAATGCAATCGGTCAACTGTAACTACTTCTTTTGGCGCTGAGAAATTTAGTCGTTTCTTCTGTTGTGCGGAAGTATTCTGGGGTTCTAAAATTTCCTATTACCAGGCAGCTTCTATTTATTTTCAAAGTTTCCTAGCTGGTGAAATCTTTAAAATAACGTTTCATGGAACGACGTATACCCATATACATGCAAAAATTTATCTGGAAAGTTAAATCGATCTTTCTTTCTAATGCCGGTGGAGCTGCCGGCCGTATATACTACTATAAACTTTTAACAAATTGCTAATTGACTCAACCTACTTTTGCCTACATAGCTCAACATATTCACATCAGTGCACCGGAAACACGTATACTAACTTAAGAAATAAATTATAAAGTTCATCAAGGATTTATTTTCCTCAGTTTAACTTTTATGTTTCTGCGACGCACAACGTGAAGAATTTTATTGAAATCGGCCTGCAAATCTGGCGACGACTGGAAAGTTGGACAAATGAATTCTTCATTTATGACATTCCATTTACAATATATTATATTATAACATTCTCACTTCCAGCTGACGGAATACATATAATGCATGTATTATCAGATAATCCTCTGGTAAATACAAAGTGTCCCATATAATCTCAAACGTACTTCAATTAAACCAATTCCCATACACATACAACAAAGTTCATTATTTGGCCAGAACAAACATCGTCACTACGTTAGGCAAATATCATAAGTTACACGTTATAGAGACGGCAAATCGTCACGTTAGGGGAATTTCATGATTCGTTAAAAATTATGGCATTTCCAGAGAATCAATATTCATCATTAATAAGCAAACTATTTATTTTTATAATGCATTGTTATGAGCCATCTTCTTGGGTACACACAAATTTAGGTGTGTTCTGCATTAATTGCCGCTGTTTAGTACAATAATTAGCAAAATGTAAACAAGATAATTTGTAATTAAAATTTTATAGTTTTAGTGTATATCCACGTTTACCAGTAAGAGCCACCAAAAATCATAATTAGGTCGGAGGAAATGTACTAAAACTGAATCGTTTTAATTGTCCACACCGATAACAATCGCAATCTTATAAAACCTAAAATATTGTGGGCAAATTTTGCACAAGCTGAAATTACTTAAAACGTGAACATGTCGAAGTTGATTCCTGTATTAGTTTTGTATTGCGCTATTTTAGTGGTAAGCTGATTCATTTTTCTCTATTAAATATATAACGAACAAATTTATTGTATTTTAGTTTACAGATGGATTAGAATGTCCATTGCACGACATATTTCTCAGCCGGCCAGGGAATGCTATAATTTATACGCGACTTTTCAATGGTGCATTAGCCACCAAAAGTATAGAATGTCCAGCACATACTATATTTTCGACAACAGAATTCAAATGTGTAAAATCGGAAGTGAAGTGTACTCGAAGTGGGCGAATTGTGAACACTAGTTCATCGAATTGTACAACATATTTGATTTGTACACAATTAGAGGACGGCAGTTACGCATCAAAATCAGTTTCATGCCCAACTGGCACCTTGTTTTCTCCGAATGTAAGTCGTTGTGTTTCAGCCAACGATTACAAATGTCCAGAAATACAACCAAATGACTGCCAGGGTAATGGTCGGTTTTCTAATTCAAATTCGTTAAACTGTTCATCATATTTGATCTGTACACAAATGAAAGATGGGAGTTATACATCGAATCAAGTAAATTGTCCAACAGGAACATTGTTTTCTTCGAGCGCCAGTCGATGTGTTTCGCTTAATAATTTCACATGTCCACGATTAATAAATGAAACGGAAACTAATTTTCAAGAAAATGGTTGTAAAAGCAATGGCCGATTTTCTGATCCGTTTTCAACAAACTGCTCATCATATTTGATTTGCACCAGATTAGAAGACGGAAACTATTCTTTCAAAAATGTAAACTGTCCATCTGGGACATTATTTTCTTCGAAAGTGAGTCGATGCGTTTCGACTTCTACTTATATTTGCCCGTCTACTAAAAATGAAACGCATGAGAATATTCAATTTAACGGATGCCTCGCTAATGGTCGATTTTCCGATCCAAACTCAATGAATTGCACATCATATCAGATTTGTACACAATTAACAGATGGAAACTATTCTGCACAATTAGTGACATGCCCAGTAGGAACGGTATTTTCACCAAACGGAAGCCGATGCGTCTCAAATTCAAGTTTCTATTGTCCGAGGTATCAAAATGAAACACATGGTAATCTTCAATCTAATGGCTGCAACGGAAATGGTCGATATCTCGATCCAAATTCAATAAACTGTGCAACCTATTTGATTTGTACGCAGTTGAATAATGGAAGCTACTCATCGACCATAGTAACATGTCCTTCTGGCACAATATTCTCAGAGAATGTAAAGCGATGCGTCTCTAGCACTAATTACACATGTCCAGGATACAATTCTGAAATAGCGGAAAATCAATGTCAATCTAATGGGCTATTTGCTGTTCCAAATTCATCAAATTGCTCATCTTATTTAATCTGCACCCAGTTAGATGATGGCAGCTACGCCTCAAATCGAGTAAGCTGTCCGCATGGAACTATATTTTCTTATAATGTAAGCCGATGTGTCTCGAGTTCAAGTTATATTTGTCCACATAATAAAAATTCAACCCATGAAAATATTCAATCCAGTGGATGCCGCAGTAATGGTCGGTTCCCTGATCCAACCTCCACAAATTGTACATCATACCAGATATGTACACAGCTAGACGATAAAAGATTTTCTTCAAGTCCAGTGATGTGCCCATCAGGAGCAGTATTCTCTCCAATCGTTAGACGGTGCGTTTCGAATACAAGTTATACCTGTCCGACTACACAGACCGAAACCCACGAAAATCTTCAAATAGTCGGATGCCAAGGAAACGGTCGATTTGCCGATCCTAATTCATCAAACTGCTCATCATTTCTGATATGCACAAAATTAGAAGACGGCAGTTACACATCAAATCGTGTTACATGCCCACAAAATACAATATTTTCTCCTATAGTCAATAGATGTGTTGTATTATCGAATTACACATGCAATTCATGCAGTACGAAAGGTCTATTTCCAGATCCAAATTCTGACGACTATTCATCTTATATTTCGTGTTCAGAAGATCGAATCCCTACCATTTTAAAATGTCCACAATACACGTTGTTCTCAAGTGAAAAACGTGAGTGCATTATTGTAGGTGATGTGACATTTCTCGCAGAAGCGTAAATTTATCAAAACTGAATAGGCCTCAAGTTAATTGTCAGTTGAGGGAAACGTCATTTTATGTATAATTATTTTGTCGTTAATTATTAATTAAAACAAATAAATTTTTAAAATTAACTATTTATTTTATATTTATTTATTTTAAAATATGTTAAAAATATATATTCTATTACTATTAATGCGTTATTGTAAAAGTAGCGGACCGCGTTGTGCCGCTTCTGAAGTTGGCGGATCAACAACGCAATCGCCATGTGGCGGGTACGGATTTCGATGCGTCGATGAACAAACTTATCAAATATGTCAAACAGTTGATTCGGAGGGAAATATGGAATCACCTGAACTATCGAGGGAATGCATGAAAGGGCTTGTTTGCGATGAGGAGAATCCTGCGTTTTGTACTCCAATCGATGAAGAATTGGAGGCGGCTAAAAAAGCTAATGAGTTGCGTATAACGAGAGATGAGACATCAGGAAACGAGCTATTCGATAAAAATGGTGAAGAGATAACAAGCTGTTATAAATCGTTGGATGAAGAAATTGTCTCCACTACTCCATTTGAGGATGAAGATGAGACTACCCCGAATTTTGTACAAAGTGAATATGAATGCCATGGATTTGGCCAGTATCCAGACACCTCGAATAAATCTCTGTATTGGCTCTGTGAATGGAGTGGAAAAGGGGTTGGCTATTCTGTGCAACATCTGTGTTGCGGAGGTGGTCGAATTTTTGATGCAAGGATACGAGAATGTGTCACGATTGGTACGACCCGTGATATTCGAAGTACCGTTCCAAAACAATCTTTACTTCGAATATGTCGGGCGAATCGCAAAACTCATCGGTTTCGTTTGAAACGGGGTGACTGTGAAAATTACTATTTATGCTACAATCATAATCGAGACGTAATGAAAATGCAATGTCCACGCTATTATCAATTTAGTGATCGTTTCTCACGGTGCATGCCCGAAAGTTTAGTCAATTGTGACGAACAAAATAAAGAAGAAGAAGAACGAGACGATGAAGAAGAAGATCCCAATAATTACTTTGATGATTGATATTATGATAAGCGCGCAGGGCGTTGTTTAGTAAATTTACAACAAATTTCATGTATTGCCAAGTTTTGCCATTTTATAAAAGAGAAAGTGCCTGCTATTTAATGATAATCAGAGAAATATACATTACATTACGTGAAATGGAATATTAATTATATATTTTGCTATATGATGGAATTCTTAAATAAAAAAGAAAAACAATTTAATTTTCTATTTGTTGCGTGCAACGATCTCATTGAACTCTATCGGTAGGCGACCTAAACTACGTGACACTTTCAAATTTGAATAAAATTGAACCGTTTATGTTGCGTAATCATCCTTTAAAAATGTTTTTAAAATTGTCTCAAAAAACTTTCAAATTTTGCAAATGCATTATTTGTAATTTACATGGTAATTATAGTTTTAAAATATTTACTATCAAAAAATTCCGACATACTTTCACTATCGATATGCCTGCTGCCCAACAAATTAAATTAGTATTCTAGTCAAGAACGTTTATATTTAAAGCATTCACAGATCAAATCGTCATTATGTACACAATAATAAAATCTTCATATAGTGAAATTTGAAATAAACCTCGTACACTTCAATACTTCATTCATTCTAATCATACGTAAATAATAATTAAATCAAATGAAAAAGATGATCTGAATTTCTGATAAAAAAGTAAAAAGATTAAGTGAAAACTAAATATAATGAAATTGAAGAAAAACTATACGTTTATGCTTATTATTATGATTAATTTAATTGTTTTGCCGGTAAATAAAAAATTAAACCGTGGTATCAAGGTCATCAATTAATAAAATTTTCGTCGGATAGAACTTTGAAGTAGCTATTTTGGTTTTAATTTAATTAATGGTGTTGCAAATGAGCACGCAGGCGTTCAAGATTTCAAGTATCACCATCATGCTCGTGATGAGATTGTTTCCATGCTTCTCCTATCAAAATTGGTGTACGATATGGTTTGAGGTGACCAAAATTGGATGTTAGGTTCGCGAGGAGTGAAAAGTGTCAAGTATTTGAAGACATCAGCGGCGTAGGCTAACTGGCTGCCATCAGGAAACCCTGGTAAATCTATTGTACTCGCTTTGTAGGAGTTTATGAACCTTGGGATTGAAATAATAATAATTTCTTTCAATTCGTCTCGTATTTTCTCCAATAAAATTCTTTTTTTAAGAGGTAGGGGATCATCCATTACAATTGGTGACTTCAATCTACCAAATATACCATGAAAATTCGATATAGAAATAAATGGCCTATTACCGTATTTATTATATCACAATCGGATAGGTACAAGTATTTAATGATTCTGGGTTGCTGCTAGCTAATAAGTCAAATCAAAATTTACTCTCGAAGAGAGCGGGTCATTTTTAGTTCAGATCTGCATATGATCATATGACTACATACAAATTTAACAAAGCAGATCACTTTGGCTGACAACAATACTTAAAACGATCAAATTGGATGATATTCTAATTTCTAATGATATAAATGTTAAAGCGTAAATGTAAAACTGGTAGCCACTCTCTTCTATAACTAGAAAAACCTCAAAGCTAAGGCATTCGTTAAAATGATTAAACACGATTTGAAGTTGCACAAATCAATCGTCTATATTACATACAGCCAGCATTTTAATGTTTGCTTCAAAACAAAATACAGTTCATTTCTAGCTGATTCAAGTTAAAATCAAATCCAAACAGGAAGTTGAAGGATACTCAGCCAATATGACTTTCAATTATAACAGCAGTAATAACACCAAAAGAATAGCTGATATGTTTGCTTTAAATCGGTATATAGACGAAAAAACGGAACTTGATCAATTGTTCACCGATTATTATGGGATTGGGTATGATGGATGAAAATGGGATTCTTAAACGTTTTTGGAAGGAATTCTGGAGTATGGGCACCTGGAACGGTACTAGATCAATTCTTAACCGACTCTGATGGGATTGAGTATGTGAGATGGAAATGGGATTCTTAAATGATTTTGAGAAGAAGTTCTGGAATATGGCCACCTGGAATGGAATTCGATAACTTCTTAACCGATAATGCTGAAATTGAACCGGTGTATGGAAATAAGATTCTTCAATAACTTTTGGATGCACTTGTAAAATATGTCCACCTGGGACGGAACTCGGTAATTAAAACTAGGACGGGACTCGGTAATAAGCAGGTGTCTTTCTTGAAGCAAGTGGCTCTTGCTATTAACATGTTTCTGATAAGGCTAGATGCCTTAACATAATATATCACCAGTATGTGAACCGTACTCATGTAATCACGAAAAATCACGTTCAGAAAGTCACGTCAACCACGTCACGCAGAGCTCGGATAAATTTATAGAATTCTTATCAACAACGACCTCGAAAAATATTCACGGGAATATGGAACATCATGCCTTCTAAGTCCTTCAGATTTTCAGAACCTTTCAAACCAACCGGAAATTTATACTTTTGACGTACTTGCAATACAAGGACATAGATGGTCTGGGAGTTAATTCCATAAAACAACCAATAATTACACTCTCCACTATAGCAATAATCAGAAAAGTGGAAAATTATGATTCGGTTTCTCATCCTCTGGCGAGTACAGCAGTTTATCATTTTATAATCCCATATTTGTACAACGTCCCGAAGTCCATCATTATCGAAAGTATAATAGCAGCCGTGTCCTGTTCCAGGAGGCCATATTAAAAAACTTCTTCTAGAAATCATGATATTCCAAAAATTCTTTCAAAAATCGTTTAGGAATCTCATTTCCATCCAACATACTCAATCTCATCATAATCGACTAAGAAGTAATCGTGTTCTGTACTAGGTGGCCATATTCCACAATTTCTTCCAAAAATCGTTTAAGAAACCCATTTCCATCCAACATAATCGGTTAAGAATTGATCATTATCCTTCCCAGGTGGCCATATTCTAGAGTTTCTTTCAAAAATCATTTAAGAATCTCCGAATCCATCCATCATAAGCGGTAACCGAAAAATGGAAAATAAAAATTGTCTAAATCCGAGCGTCTGTTAAATTGGGGTCCGTTAAATCGAGGGTTTACTGTATATCGCTAAAAACCAAATTTTCAAATTTTTCCATCGCCTCCACCATTGACTTCTTGTAATTAGTGATGACATACATGATTTTTAATTTTTGGTTCGTTCGTTTTTTCAATTATATTTGCGGATATGCAGAGAGTTTAAGAAACCACTATAGGAAACTCTGTTATAAAACTACTGTTTTTATGAAATTTCTGACATCATCTGCATGATGGGTATCTAAAAATTGGATGTTTCCTGCTAAGACAGTCTTGGCATTGAATATTACGTGTTATTGTTATGAACTCCTTCGTTTGAAAGGTATAAGAGTTTGGTGTTTCTAGCCTACAGATATAGAGATAAGTTCCTTTACTACATATTTAGACCTGAGCGTTTGAAAGGCACGTTAAGTGATTCTACCACATCAATGCGTCACGGCCGTACAACGTATTTCAATAATCATAAAATTCTGGATTGCTAAGCTCAGAAACAGTTTCTGTCCAATGTACTATGGATTCATCGCCTAATTTGCCCATTATTAGGTAAATCAGCTAGGGATCTCGAAAATCAGACACATTTCACAATGTCTTGAGCCCGCGAATCACATAATCAGATGTACATATGACGCGCTTGAGTTGGGCTGCATTCGATGTGATCGTCCTCCTTATTTATTGAAAGCGCCAATAGAGTATATAGTTTTCCGAAATATGCGTGCCCCAACAATATTTCGGCTTCCCTATCAGACCGCTGGGTAATTGCCGGTTTCACTTCCGATAGTGTGCCAAAGTAAGTTGCATTGTTTGATGAGTCTAGATTCAGTAGAAAAATTCCAAGCCTGGATCTGACAACTCACGAATTTTACGCTTAAAGTAGCAATTCACGAAAGTGGAGTTCTCGAGAGGCGAATTAAATAATATATTTTTAAGGTCCTTTGACTTCGCCAAACTTCATTACGGCTACAGAGCGGAATACTCATTGCCATTGTTAAAGGAATTGCGAAACAATTGCTACAAGTAAATGAAAAAATGGCCACATGGCGCTTTTACCTTGAAAACTTAAGCCTATACCAGATCTTTGATAAAAACAGAAAACTAACAAGGTCACAGATTTTTTAAAAACTACTATTTTGACTTCGGCGATATAGCGCATGGTAAATCTGCACATTTCTCGTTGGTAAAATGTTTGCTATATTTTATTTTACTATACGTGAATAAAGAGAAGTATTCGCCCATCGTTATCCTCCATGTAAGGAATGTATTTAACATGGCAAAGGAAAGTCCCACAAATTCGTAGTATTAAGCAAGGATCTGATGGCGTGTTTAAGATCTCCGAATAGTTGAAGAAGTAAAGCTTCTGCAGGCGATTTTATTATTTCTTCGCAACCAACAGGTATGGATCTGTCAGGTACACTGTGCAAAACGGTTTTCATAACAAGCAATGTACTGTCTCGAATAATGTAAAACACCAGTGGATGATCTACACAGATATTACGCAGTATGTGAGCTTACAGGGTCACCTCCGGTAAAAATTTTAGGTAAAGTGTCTAAACAAGTATACGCATAAAACATGGTAGTGCTTGAAGGTTCAAACGGAAAGTCGGTTGTAGAATGCAGGTTCTTATGACACCTGGCTTTCGACGTTAGCCTATAAGAGATTGTTCCGCTTGGCTGTATGATACTGGAAATTGTAAGGAGGTTTTAGTTCAGAAATTTTAAGAAAAATCAAAGCCTGCCACCAGAAACAAACACACACATTCACACAATTTGTGACTTCGGCCTCACGTTAGACTAACGCTGCAAAAATGGTGGCAAAAGTTTCATTCAATTTTTTTTATTGAAATAATTCTTCGTTGGGATTCACCTAAATATAAACGAAAAAGAGGGCCCCGTAACACTTATATAATGTTGATTTGTCGTGTTAAATATCTCACTATACAGTTATATTTCGTTTCATTCTAATTTTATGACAGATTTTTAAAAGAAATTCCAATATTTTAAAACAGCCCATCCATCTTGACAAATGATCATCTTTAGAAAAGAACAATGTACAATACAATCTAAAATAGCGGTTAATCATCAATATATTGTTTATCTTCGAAAATTTAGTTATCGCAATATATCAATACGGAAGGTCGTTTAAACGGAGGAAGGACAATTAAAATTATTATATATGCCGAACTATCAGGAAACTACTTACATTTGCAACCAACCAAAAGCAATACTCTCAATTCCATATCGGGCATTAAAATATTAACCTGTCTAGCCACACCATGATAATAATTGTTATAGAATGATGCATAGACCGTAACGAAATAGATGAAAAGAAGAAAAACTTCTTTAAGATATTATACAATTTGTATGTTTAGTAATATTAAGTTGAAGATGAGATAAAAGAAGCGATCTTGCTTTTCTATTTTATATAAATATATTTTTGTGTCATTTTATGAATTGAATTTCTGTATAAACCAACGATTGAAAGGGAAAATTCATTGTGTCATGGTTTAGCGGTTGGTTGATCTGGTCGAGGCGATCGTGATTATTAAATTTTTTTGTATTTATAATCTAACCTAAACCCTACAAAGTCGATTAAATATTTTGTGTTTGGGGTCCAGAGTAATCAAATTTCAGGTAGATCAATGATGCAGGATAGACAAACGTATGCGATAGGTTTCCAGTTTTTTATGATCAATTAGGTTAAAACAAATAAAGTACGTTAATGTAAAGTGAATAAACCCTGTATGTGTTTTCGAGATCGTTAAGATGATTTTTTCCCGATTAAATGGAATTGTATGTGTTTGTCTGATTAAACCGGTTTTAATTTAAAGATGCTTAGTGTGGGAAAGTTGGCTTCGGGGGGCACCTATTGATATACATATCCATGTCTTTATATAACATGGTCGATCATAAAACTCGCGAAATTTTTATGACTAAATTTTCTCCTAGTAAACAAAATTAAGAATTCACTTTCAATTCATTGCGATCGAGTGTATTGTATGTAATCCACATACATTTTAATTCATTTCATTACAAATCAAAGATCGAAAACGAAAACAAAATATTTTGTTTTGTTATTCAAAAGAGAAGCCGATCATGTATACATACAAAATAGTAGGTCATTAGGTATAATATAATGTTAAGATCTTCATGATCATCGTTATTTCGTCTTTGTACGTTGCAATGTATGGTTCGTATCGTGGTAAAAAAATAAGAAAAGAAAAGAATTTCTTTATACATTCCACAACTTTCGTCGAGGTGGATTTTATTTACTAACGAGTGTTCAACAATGAAAGTGCTAAGTGCGATCGATACGATCATAATATAAGATTGTGAAGTGCTCAACTTGATATTATTATTGTTAAAACAATCAAAAAGATGAAGGATTAAAAGTGATTATAATTATTAAATTATAATAAATAGGATTAAATTAATCTGCTTTAAAAATAATCGAGTGCAGGAAATACCAGGGATAATGGCATTAATTAAATGTGAGTACAACATTTGGCCGGCAATAAGTATCTAAATATGTTCATCAAAATATCTCGTTATAGTTTAAAAGTCATTTAAATTTTTTTAAAGGAGAATTTAAGTATCGGAAAACCCGTAAATCACTTTTCTTTTAAATAAACACATAATTTAAATTAAATTCTTAAAACTATTTATTTTGAAAGCTTTATTTCATTCAAATTTGAATAGAACTTGTTTCTTGAGACCATAAATTACAAATACACACATTCCCAAACATAATTTAAATATTTATTAGCTGCATTCAACCCTATCATATTTTAAATTTGGGCGTATATGGGCACTCATTGAATTTACATGTGATCTATATGCTCGAATTATTAAAATAGTTTCGTGCGGCGCCGCATACATGGATCAGATTTTAATCAAATTGATATTTTTGAATTCCCGATCTTTCTTGGGGCTTTCGAAGTCCGTAGAACGGAAGCTTCGTGTGTGTTGGGAATATAGCAATTAATCAATTTCGTGAGCGAAATCCATATTAACTGAAAGCCATTTTGGTTAGAGTTAGAAAATCTAAAACCAAAATCTAAATTAAATATAAACATTAACAAACCAAAAAATAAAACTTCACTGACAATGACTGGATGATATTGATGTTCGTTTTCATTGTACACCCCCAGAGCTGAATACTGTAAGTCCACACAGGTCAGCCCAAAGAATTTCTTTCCATAAGAACCAATCCATCTTTCCGTATTTAATGAGTAACCCTTCATTTTTCTTTCTGGCATGCTGCTCAGAGTTATACCTATATAATTTGCCATGTTTGCATTGGGAATTTGCTGAGAGTTCAGTTCCAATGTTATCCGTCATCTCTTCGTTCAGGTACTGACAATATTAGTGGCTCTTTGTAATCTGCTTGTAAACATAAAGTTGCGCAGAACGCTATCTTCATGGTACTTCTGCTGATATTTTCTTTATTTTTTAGCAATCGACGTTCTATTTGACACAAAAGCGTCGATTAGCTATAGAATATTGTAGTATTTCATAAAAATGCTTTGGTAAGTCTGTTTGAAATATAAGTTCAAACCTTTATCAGGCCATCAAAGAAAATACTTGAACATACTTTCTGCAGGAATAGGATTTCTTTCATTTGTTATTGGTTTGATTCTCTTAAGCAGTAGTTCCTCGAATATTTTTGAAATTGTTGAAAGCATCGAAGTATAGAACCGGACTATACAAGATTTTGTCATTTAGTGTGCTCGTCTAGCTAGCAGCTGAAAAATGCTGGATTACTTCAATATATGTGTGGCCTTTGATTGTATTCCGAAGCTTTACTGCAAGAGCAACTGTTTTGTCTGTCCTCCTTTTCTAAAAGAAGAGAATGAAATATTAATAGATTTATTAGGAACTACTTCTTAACATTGTCTCCTCTCAGTAACATGCAATATGCTTATAGGGTTGACCTCGTCTGATATAGCAAGCTCTTAATACCGTCCGTAAGACCGTGTTCAATTCAATGATGTTCTTTTCAGAGCCACTCTAGTTTTATGATAATGAATGCTAAGCCTTTTCGGTGCCAACCAATTTAATTAAAAAAAATCTGAACCGATTAAAATAGTTTAATTCGTTGTTTACTTTAAAAGATGGGGAAGGCTCCTAAACCTCAGCTTTTCCCACTTTCATATAGTTTTGAGAAATATAAATGAAATTGTTTTAATATTTGAATGAAAAATGGACTTCTTATGCTTTCCCAACCTATATTTTTAATCCTCATACTAAAATAACGACTTCCGAGGATGGCAGAAAAATGGTTTAAAAATTTAAAAAATTGTTTAATTCTTGCAACAATTTTGTTATGAACAAACAAGTTTCGATTATTTTTTCGTACATCTCGCGATACAAGAGGTCTTACGATTAGTGTTACAACGATGTAATCAACCACTTTAGTACCATGAAGTCTACCTTCATGTCTTAATTCATCCATCTGTTCAAATCAAAATGCTTTAATCAATTTTCACTTTGAGTTAACTATTTAACTCACTTTCGTTAAAGAAAAAATTCTACACATGTTTTCGTATTGTTTGTGTAACGGAAATGCTAAGAAATTTCATTCCATTGTTGCTCATCATCATAATCATCATCACCGAGACTACAATTATCGTTTACCAATTTGAATACAATTAGTGAGAACTTGTTTTATATTTTTATACTGTCACTATTGTTAAGGAAAGTGCCAGAGACTAGGTCAGCCTCTTATAATAATATTCTTTAAAATGTGTGCGAGCTGTTTTATGCGCGGTATCTAAATGTGGGTGATTCTCTTTTCTCGTGATGTACCGCCCAGATTTAACGATGTTTTCGCAATTATGTAAATAATTCAATTTTTTTTTTGTTCGAATCGAAAGTGAATACTGAATACGTATTTAAAGTAATTTTATGTTTTATGATTCTTATTTTCAGATATAATAGAAACTATATTAGTTTTATTAGCAATAGAGATAGTTTTAGGACAACATATTACGCCACCACAAACAATAAATAGGAATCAAAATGAATTATTTAGATATTTACAACCGCCGCCGCCTGTTCCGGTGCTGAACTATAATTTTCAGAATTATAATAGTCGCGTGTGGAAACAGCCGCAACAGCCAAGACAACAACAACAGCAACAAGGAGCCACCAAAGATTATACAAATCCAAAAAGTGACCTGTCGTTTATGCAAAAAGTTGTGAGGTTCTTTGGTTTTGGTGGAAATAATAGTCCGCCAAAAACAAACTTTAAAGATGTGTCACAAAACTACCAACAGCCCCAACATCAGAAATTTCATCCATCCCAAAATGTGCAATATCGTGGCAACAATTATCACGCACCGGAGATCCAATCCATTTTGCCTGCAGCCGCTCCTTCGGAATGGCCTGCAAAAAATACTATTGGTGAGCTAAAAACAACAACAACAATGGGTACAGGTAAATGTCTTCCATGTAATCAAATTCCATGGATACCAATATTTCCATTCTATCAAACTCCAATTTTGATTAATAAACATAATGTTGGTGGTGGTGATCCTAGAAATCAATTAACAACCCCTAAGCTAACAACAGATATATCCGATGATGTTGAAACCATACCACCAATTATAACATCATCCACAACAACGGTGTCAGGACTAACTACAACTAGTACGACTCAATTACCATACGATACTGAAAAACTAATTTCCCTTTCAACAGTTCAACCAAAATTTTTTAGCCATCAATCATTTATACACGGACTAGCACCAATACCGGTACCAAATTTAAGTGCTACCCCTATACCACCGTTATATGATGCCAAATCATTTTTATATAATCCGTATGGTGCCAACTTTGTGAAACCGTTTACTAAATCAGAATCAAAAAGTCACCATCAAAAATATAAAATTGAGGCGGTACCCGATATTATTGTGGGTAGCACAAAATCGCCTGCTATGGTGCCACCTATTCATACTGTTCCTAATATAATTGAGACACAACCGCCCAAATTTAGTAAAATTTCTGAAAATTTCCCATCACATTTGTACAAAGAGCTAGAAATTACTTCGGACACGGACATTGAAGTGATCAAAAGCATACCGGTCGCTCATTTTTCCACCACCGTATTACAGTATCCAAATTTGAATAATCAAATCCTACATCAACAGCAAAGTTATGGAACAAATTTGGGTAGCATCAAGCATGATATTCATGTACTGAATACGTTGATTAATGAGTCGCTAGTTAATGAACCGATTTCGGTCGAAGATAGTAATCCGTCTGCATCACATAATCAAAATTTTACCGTTGGATCGGAAATTCAATTTGTACGGCCCGAGACTACGACTCGAGATTACTTATATGACGAAGAGTTTAGCGAAACAAAGCAACCAACGATCGTAGAGAAGCCAATCGGTGTTCCAGATCAGATCATTTACGGAAAACCAAATGGGATTGAAAATACTGTTTCGGTTCCCACAACATTTCCAGAGCCACAAGAGAACTATCAAAATATAAATCGTTTCTCAAAATCAACATTCTTTAATTCTATTCCATCGTCCGAAACACAACAACCAACCACATGGACAACAGGTTCTCCGATCCAAACGACTCTGTACGATGAGACCAAAAAGAAATCAAAACAAATTCAAATCATTATTCCGTATACAGTGAATCGCGAAAAATCGGGAAAATATGTAACCGTAAACTATGATAACTGGAGCGTTCGAAATTCTAGCCAGAATGATGATTTCGTGCACGGAGAATCGAACATTTTATATCAAACAAATAGGCCCGAGTTCGAGAAAAAAAATCCCAAATTTTTAACAAAAATATTGGCGTCTAATTTACGCGAACTGCTCAAGAAAGAGATACCAAAATTTAATAAAAGTTCTGCCGCCCTCGATGACTTAGTAATCAAGAGACCATTTTTTATCGATCAAACCAAACTTCAAATGAATATCGATGATTGGACAGAACAAGAATTTTCCACCTCTAATATGGAACAAAAGGCTAGCACCATATCGTTTCTGGTCCCATCGAAAATTATTCCAAGTGAGTATCTAACAACAACACCATCTACAGTTCAAACAACAACAATTTGGCCTGAATCCGAAGAAACCTCATACGAAGACGATTACTATAAAGATCAATCGGGCTACGAAGACGATGAAAAATCTCATAGTACAGAAGAAACTCGTAGCTTTGATAATAATTTATGGAATAAGCTTGGAGTGACGATATCCCCAATTACGCACGAAAAAGTTCATGTAGTCACGCCGTTAAAATTAAATGCAGTAGCTTCGGACGATCAAAAAAACTCAGCTGATAAATTAATCGCGTCAAATTTCAAAAATGAGAATCAATTTAAATCACCGAGGTTTATAGTGCGGCCAACGCCAGGTTCTGCCACCAAAAGTATAAATCACCTTAAATCGACGTTGGCATATTCAAGTACGTAAATCAATTACCCCCTGTTTTGATTTTTAATAAATGTAATACACTTTTATTATTTAGTAAATAATTTAGAGACTACTACCGAGTCAGTTAAAATTAGTGGCCAAATGACACTCTTGAAGCCGAAATTATTCGGGTACATGAACTATTTTTCACCTTTAGCGGAACTGATCGAGAAGGAAAATGATGAGCTAAGTGAGAAACAGGTAATATTGGTGTAAGCCATGAAAACTTACAAGGAATTAATTATTATTTTTATATTTTCAGAGAATTCAGATAGTGACACCCCTGTCCTTTATTAGACGCAATAATTTAGATAGTGGGGATGAAAATGTTTCGAATTAAATCGATCGAGACTGTTAATGTTTAAGACTATTTAGTATAAGATGTGTGCCAATTTTTGTAAATTTTCAAGTGAATTAAATTTATTAAAATACCTTAGTAAAATATTGTAATAGCGTTTTATAAAAAGCGGTTAAATCTAGATTACTGTTTCCCTGGAATATAAACCCCGCCCCCCCCCCCCCACTTCCCGTCGCTCCTCAGACATAGCCTGAAATATGCAACAGTATCAGATCCGGAACAGTAATAATCTGTTAGACCGCTCAAGACTTTACAAGTGCTTGAAAGTGGAATAGCCGAAGCAACAAAGAAAAGGTAACCAAAAGAGTAATAGCTATAATTAACCCTCTTCAGTAAAGTTTCATTTCTCTTCGCCAATGTGGCTGGACTCCCAGTGGCCTGAGAAAACAATATAGGCAGTTTAGCAATGCAAGATTACACACTGCTACAATTCTGTTTGACAAAACAAGCAACATAAAAGTTATTTTGTGGGTAATTTTTACTGAGAGTATGCAAAGACGAAAAAACAAATTCAAAACATTTTATTTGATAAACAAATCTCCCCTTAATTCATAACGATCAATTCTACAAAATTCCTTATTTGGCATAATGTAGATTGAAATTGGATTTGGATCTGTTTTTTTTTTGTTTTTAACCCTGCAATCTGTTCTGGGGGATGCTCAGCTCTCCCTGCTCTTTCGCGGTTTGCTTATTTCCGTCCTCGGAAGCGGCTTACGCCAGTCAGCCAATTCGAGGACGTATGGCTATACGACCGATTTTAAGACCATCTGCACATTGCAAGCTCCATGCCAGCCTATACTGACATGGAAGATGGGTCGGCCCATGAGCTTTGCACTCCGACAGGCCGTCATAGATGTGTTACATTTCATCCCAGATCGTAATCTGTTATGAAATTTCACTTTTGCATCCTGCCCCTATCGGGATTCGAACCCGGTACCTCCCGATCCAAATAACAAAGCTTTAACCACTGTGCCATTTGGTCGGTGATTTGATTCTATTCTGAAATTGATTGTGATTTGAAAATGGAACGTTTTAATGTATTATCCGGTATGACCTGTACGATTTAACACGAATAGTATTTTTCTAATCAACTGTACATCTAAATTATATACATCGGGCATCACTTTTCGATTTCCCAATTCTATTTTTGTTTTGTTTTTTATATACGAATCATACGGATATCTCTTTCGCACATCGCTAGGGCAGAAGAAGAGTCAAAACAAATACAAAACAACAATAAAATTAATAAAAATGTCGGAAATCGCTCGATTCTTCGTCTGTCATTTTAATTAACCAATATTTCGTGTTTAATCTAACAAACCGTAAAACGTAAAAATCATCCCAAATAGTTTATAAGTACTAGTTTTATTAATTGCAATAGTTTTTATGTTACAATCATAAGTGGGTGGGAATTGTACATAATTTGGGTGAAACATATTTTGATTTTCGCTACTGAGAATTTTTTTAAAGTTACAACACCTATTCAAAGGTGGCACAGTGATTCGGGTGTGGATTTTTATGCACAAATTATTTTTATAGTTTTTTGAAGTTTTCTGTTGTCTTTCGTGTATGAAATTGTGAATGTTTTTTTCGGTGTTGATTTTGTGAATCGGAAACGTATTTTTGTGGAATTTTCCAAAAATAAATATAAATATTTGTGAGTGCTATATAAAAATTAAAGAAAATTATGTGTAGTTTTTTTATGTATTACTAACTAAATAAAAAACAAATTTTGGAATCTATAAAATCACAAGAAGATTATATTCAAAATGTCGCAAAGTGTTAATGGTAAGTTTATTGATTTTTTGTCTTTTATTTGGTTTTGTGTTCTCGCTCTTTTTTTTTTTTTTGTTGAATTGTTATTTTATCATCATCTTTGCCGTTTAATGATTTTGACCCATTGATTCGTGTTATCGTTGACCTTTACAAAATATGATACAGTATTTATATGTAATATCAAATGTATAACAAATACAATTACCAATACTAGCTTCCCTTCCCATTAGAACATAAAAACATTAAAAAAAAATCCAATAACACCGGAATTATTACAACTAAAAATAGTTATTATTCTCCGGTCCATCCATATTCATATTTTCCTGCTTATTCGCTCTCTCATTTAAATGGAATGCAATTAGAAACGTAGACGTGCGATAAAGATAACCATATGGTGTGTATTATAATTTATTTAATTTATGACATAACAAATTGGATTGTGTCATTAATAAACGGGATGGCAGGAGAGTGAGAGGAATTTATGCAAATTTTTTTTTGCTAATTGAGGAAATTTTAATTATTTTTGTGAGTGGATTGTTTATTATTTCAATTGAATTTCATGTATATTACATATAACATAGTATGTAGTTCTAAGTACTAGAATATGGAGCACCGCACATAGTTTTTGTTAATTGGGAGAGGTCATTTTGTGTGTATTTGTATGTTCATGTTTATTACGTACATACCTAGAAATTCGGTTAAATGCGCAACACCCGGCATCTGAGTATTGTGGGATGAGATCGATTTGTGGATGTTTCAGATTTGGTCATGTTTTGTGTTGGTGGTGGCGGTTGTGGTGGTTTGCAAAACTACATTTTTTGTCATGTTGCTCTAACAACAGGTTTTTCATAATTTGTGAGTTCCTGCTCAGCTTGCATTTGTTGCATAATGCACCAATATAGATTTGGCTCAATTAAAATATTTGAGATTGAAATATGCTGTATTCTCTAAAATTCGTAGGTTTCATGATATTTCTGATAATGAGGGAATATCAAAATAACGCGGAGCTGAAAAATGAGGGATTTATCCGGTAAGTGATAAACTAAATTTTACTGTTGAAATTTGTTAACAAGGCGGTTTACTCATGTCTTTCCGCCAACCAAGAATAACAACCTTCCAAAAATTATAGACTACCTTAACGTATGTAGGCCATCTCTAGCGAACTAAGTAATTAGAAAGAATTTTTCTTGAACGGCGTTCTCGGCCAAATTGAAACTAGACGCGTTGCGTTATACACAATCTTATTTAGCTGCCCTTTTTTAACAGTACGGAGCTATTTAATTCTCTCTCTCTTTGGCACTATATCCCATCAAGGGATTTGGCCGCCTGAAATGAGGTTTCAAAATCATATTTTCATTTCGGATAATGAGTGATTAATTCATTGATCACCAGCCGTGAAATTTTTTCCTTGCCGGGAATCGAACCCGGGACCTCCGGTCGCTGGATCAAGCATGCTGACCACTTTACCACCGGCAAACTATTAAGTCCAGTTATTTAATTGCCTTAGACTAAAAGTCAATTCCTTAGTTTCTAGACAGTCTTGATAAAACATAAGTAAGTCAATATGTGCGAACATTCCGGTTCAATGGAAAAATTGGTTAGAGGTGTAATAAAAAAAATTTCAAGTCGGCCAAAACCATGATATTTTGGTGAGCTCGTAATTTTATCTTTACTGGAAATGGTACTGAAAGTAAACATCATCGAAACAAAAAAAAAATTAAAGAGAAAGAAAAATTCCTTCGCTCAATACAGCTCCAAGAAGGGCATGATGGACTAAGTCATGCTCTTCGACTCAAGATCCTAAAGAGGTACAACTTTCGAATAGGTACATTTTTCCTGCAGTAATTCAATTCTGTTGATGTTCGGCCTAAAATACTTATAGAAAATAAATCATGATCAAAAATGTGTTAAATTTATGCACTTACAGACATAACTAAGGTTTAGGCGGTGATATCCGTATAAGCAAATATAGTATAAGAAAGTTGAACTAAAATGTTGCGTATCCGCTTGCACTGAAAATAAGTAACACTATTGGTTGGTTGGACATATATTTTATAAGTTAGCTAATTTCAACTTTTAATAAGGGAATCGCCAAAATTTTGTTTGTTGTTAAGAACCTTCACAGGTCAAATTTTTTAACTGACTCCAGATGGGCAGAGTAAAAAATTAACTTTGTTTATTTCTTTTTTATTGTAATGGTTTTATTGTGATTGTCTATTTTCAGTATTCTCGAATTAAATATACAATCGTACGAAGTTCTTCCAATTAGCGTGAATCTGGGTGACCACGACTATGGTAATCGACACTTATTACACACAATCAACTTCCCAACCACCCCATACTTTTTCTTTCCATTAACGCTGGATCGGGGATAAAAACAAAGTAAAATATAAAAATTCGTAAACACGAAAAGTTAGTTGTGAGAATGAAATATAATGAAAAATGTGAAAGAATCTAATTTCGTAGGCTAAACAATAATTCGCTAGTACTACAACTACATGTTACTTTTCTATATATATAAACAATATTCCAATGTAACTAATACAACATCAGTCGTCGCGACCTGATGAGATTGATTTTTCAAATCAATAATCTCATCCGTTCGAAACTGATTGTTGTGATTCTTACAAATTTTCCCTCTATAAGTCAAAAATTCAAATAAAATATAGGTTTCAAGGCAAGGGTACGGTGCGCAAGTTGGGTAGTTAAATTTGCCGAGAAATGGCTTAACGAAACGGAGCTTTTGGCAGCAAACTTATTTAAAAATAGAAACTGTAATGGTTAAGATCGAATGGTTAGGAATTATATTTCTAAATTCAACTATATTGCCGATGAACTGGAAGGTTTCTTAGAAAATTGTACGTGTCGCAGATGAGGAACAAAAAGATTGAGAAAAGGACCATATTCCTCTTGTGTGTGAACTGATATTGATGTGTTGTCTGCACAGTAGACATCTATTCGTTTCCAATGATCTCCTCGTTTGACGAAAATTTGGTCCTCCGACCCAAATTTTGAGGTTAAGAAAGAAGAGATGGTTGTTGGAGTCGGGTCTTCTGAATATAATGGATGGGCAATCAATGCGATGTCTTGATGGAAGAGCACTTTCTTCGTTTCCAAATGAGGCCATTTTTCAACAATTGCTACTGGTGTATTAACGATGCATAGTACGACCCCGTTATTGTTTTACGTTTTTCCACTCGTAAGTAGTCGATGAATCTAACTCCTTCGTTATCCCTACCGTACCCATTTATTCCTGGTGGCAAGGTTGGGATTGGGTGAGCGTAATCAAAATTTCAAATGCAAGAACGTAACCATAGCTCGGTAAAAAAGCAGCGACATCGTCAGATACAAACGACTGTAACACAAATGAGCATCGAAAATGGTGGACATTATACATGATATTTTCTCTCATCAACTCTTTCTTTACAGGCCAGTTTTGGAAAATGACACCAATTTTGATTCACTTTTTTGATATTATGCAAATAATAAGGAATCTAGACTATTATGAATAAAGGCTGAAACTGTTAGGTTTAATGGCACGATATGTCTATATATATTTTAATAAGACATTTGAGTTGCGGCATGTGGAACCTAAAATCTACAATTTCTACCTTGATATGATAAAAAATGTTTATACTAATTTTGTTCAAAATTTGGCCTCTAGAGAAATTAGGCGTAAATGAGTGTACCGGAAGTGGCAGCTTCCATATGAGTTTTTTAATTGCAAAAATAATGTTAAAAAATATTAACGAAAAACGCAAGCTTTGTCCCTGTTGGTGTTCTGAAATTTATGTGAAAACAACGATTTTGTATTATACGAGTACCTGACCGGTTTTGCCGAAATCCCTAAGGCTGTGTGCCAAACTTAAGGTAAATCATTTACTACGGTAAAAATCGGTTTTAGGACAGATTTTTCGATCAGTTTGTCATAGAATTTTTGAAAAATAGTTAAGCAAAAGCGATTTAAATGGGCCCGTGAACACCAACATTGGACGATAGAAGATTGGAACTATGTTTTATGGACGGATGAGCCCAAATTTGAAGTGTTCGATACTCGAAGTCGAATATTCGTGAGAAGATCTGTGGGTGAACGTGCCAGAAAAGAGTGTATTGCCGCTATCGTAAAGCATGGAGATGGTTCAGTCATGATTTGGGGGTGTTTTGGTGATACTTGTGTAGGCGATGATTGGAAAATTGACGGAATACTAAGGAAATAAGGATACCGATAAAATTTGGAGAACCACGCAATACCTTCAGGAATTGGACTTTTAGGTCAACATTTTATCTTTCAACAAGATAATAACCTAAAACATTCATCTAAATTATGTAAAGGCTATCTTCACCATTTAGAGGAGGAAGGGACGATTAAAATTATGGAATAGCTTCCCCAAAACCCTGATTTGAATTCTATTGAGTAACTGTGGGAAGAACTGCAATCAGCTCCAACAGCAGCTACTGTTATGTGGAACAATTTTCAATCAATTTGAAACTCAACAACGCCAGAAACGCTGGCAAAACTTATTACGAGAATGCCTCGATTGTTCAATCAAGAGGAGGTCACTAATACCACAGATACATATCTGGTTTCGTAATTATATTTGCGAGATGAGAACTCAAGACACATTACAATTTATTTTGTCTTCTTTTTTGGTTTTGAATGTAATGGAGTAGACATTAACAAAAATGTCAAGATTGACATTTAATTGACTTTTAAATTGTGAGATATTGATATTGACAGAACAGAAAAAAATTTGTTCCCGCCAATCAAATATCTCAATGGACAATGACAAATAGAAAAGTCAAAGGAAACTAGATTTGCTTGGTAAACTATTAGGGTCGTATCGACAGACGTGACTACGACTTTTAGCCGTAGTCGCGATTTTTTTGAAAATAATGTTCAGAAACTGTATTTTTAAACGCGGCTAAAATCGCAAATTAATGCTCAAATTTATTGTTATTTTTAAACGGTAAACTACATTGAGTATCACTAAACCAAAAGATAGATATCAAAATTCTAACTACTACACTAGCTAGTAGCTAAGCTATGTCAAGTGCTTTGAAAATATATTGATCCACTTAAAACGCCAGTAAATTCCTTGCTACCACAAAAAAAAAAATATGCCGTCACTTAATTAAATTTAATTAAACCTAACCAATATTATTATAGTTTTTACGATAATTTTCTTTATTATACATACGTAGTATTTAAGATAGTTGATTTTTCATTAAATACTTGTAGAGTGATCTCTTCTTATCACGCACCTGTGATCATTGCATAACAAGTATTTTCTTGAATGAAATTGAAAATAAACGAAATCGATTTTCATTTTTTAATATCCGGTTTCATTTAAATTTTTTCGGTTTTCCCTCTAATATACGTTACACCGTTTAGCATAATTTACGTACGCATAAAGAAACAGCTTGACCTAAATAGTATTCTAATTTATGGGAATATGAAATGTGCGTATACATAAATAAGAATGGATCAATTCGTATAAGCCCTAAAGATTTACGGCTGGTCTTCGTAATTTTGTATTCGTTACACGCGCGTCGTTTTATAATTATTTTAGTATTAATTATTACGCGCGATATATTTCATAGTCCAAGGTCGTATCTATTAGTTTTGATTAATTTCTAAAAATTGAGATATAAAACAACTATCATAAATAGCGCGCGATTATTAATATTTTCATCGCCATAATAGTATTAATAATTTAACACCAACTAATTTCCGTGGGTGTTTCATTCAGAAAATTTTACACAGACAAATCATTTATGTATAAAGCACTTACTGGGCCGAAGTAATTTTGTTTAGCTTTATTTGTTATACAATTCGTCGTCTTGGCTTGTCACATGGTTAACGTGGAGATAGGAAATAATATAAAAACAATCCGGATGTCTTTTATTTATTATGCTTATATGGGAAATTATCACATCAACTTGAACTTGAGCAGAGGTAAACGAGAAAATCCCACCTCGTCGTATCAAATTTCTTGTAGCATGAATATGTGATCATAATATCTTGTATTATGATTTCAACCGCATCAATCAAACGTATGCCACTTTCACTTTTCATAATTTTGTTCGCAAGTAAGTATGTAAGTATGTATATAGAATTTATATGTGAACCGTTTGGTTTTAATTATACACTTAGTGCGGCATCCATGGTTAATCAGAATAAAAATCTCTTATGGCAGCTTACGGAATGCTATTGTTTATGCTGTAGCAGAACGTATTTTGTACAAATCGTCTAGATCTAAATGCGATAAAGCGCCGCTTAACTACATAATATGACAGGTAGAATCATGAGAATGAATTGCGTGTTGCATCATAGTAAATTTAAATGTTTCTTGTTGATGGATATGTAATATCAATAGAAGGTGACTGACTGTGCAAAATATAAGATGGTTTGTAATTTGTAGTTTTTTATAATTATGTGTATGTGGAAAACTGGGGTGTTCTATATCGATATATTGATAAAATGATTTTATTCATCCAGCACATTTAGGATGACTAAACGATCCATATACTCAAACACCAAGAGATTTTCTAAAAGTGTATGAATTTTACAATCAGTTCATTTTCTAACGAAAATTACAACGCAAGGAAAAGTGAGGGTGGCATGTGAAACAGGAGGCTTAACATCGGTATATATATGTTTTTAATTTTGTCAATCGAGCAATGAGAACCAAAAATTTGTACAACGAAGGAGAACGTACATAGTGTAGGGGTAAATAAACATGACTAATATTAAAGGAGTAAGGAGATGTAATTTTTGTTTTGGATTCGTTTTGTTTGGAGATAAGTTAACCTACATCCCATCGTGGGATTTAACCGCCATAAATAAAGTAGGTGATGGGCTTTGTCTTTGGATTAGTGAGTGATCAGTCCATTGAATCCTGATCAGCTTTGGATTTGCTGGTCGGGACAAACTTGCATTCGGAGGAGTGGCTGTCGATTTTTGTTCATTCTTATTTGTGTTTTATCCGGTCAAACAAATTTGTATAAAGAAATGGATACTTGACGTAGTGATAAAGTTGTTAACGAGATCTTTCTGTGCTACTCATTCTAAAAAAATCAATTTGACTCGCGGTAAATGCCGATTAAACGGACTCATCGATAATTTGATAAAAATCAAACATATATAATTTGTTTTTTCGGGCCTGACTTATCAAATGGCGGAGAATAGTATCACAATGGACTTGAAAAATATTTTTTTTTAAGTAAAACATCAGTCACCAGATTTTTTTATTTTTGAGTGAATCTCATTGCCAATAACAAGACATCGTGGAGATTGCACCACAATGAAACCATATAAGAGTAACTTCTACGAGTTTAATCTATCAAACGAAGTTAGACTTGTGCAGTACGATTTTTGTGGCGTAAATTTGTAACGGAACTCCTATTTTTCTGTGAATCTCATTACGGCCAATAACAAGGCATCTCAGAAGTTGCACCAATGCGCAATCAGAGAGATGTAAACCCTACTAACTGGACCTATCAAACATTGTATGTACTTTTTTAATATGAACTTTCTCAGTACCATCTTGCTTTTTTGAGAAAAACTCGCATTGGCTTCTTTTGATTTTAAAGTAATTTGCGTTTTGTAAGCTTAGCAACTCGGCGCAACGGAAACATTATTTTCAGGTGATTTCGTTTTTTATGCAGTTGACGTATGACGGTGATCTTCTGTTCCTTATGCAGTTCTTCAGTGAATCGAATGCATGGATAGCGAATCCTCGTTTAAAAACCTATAAGGGTTTAGGTCACGAATATGACTGCTTTCCTAACTCCTAATATATTGGGTGTGAAAATAGAAACTCGGCTCTAGTAGTCTATCAGCAGCGTTGAGAAATGACCATTATGAGGAATAGTTATTGTTTGCTGAATGTCGGAACTAACTGTGGTTAGTTTTAGACTTCCTCCTACTCGCAACAATCCGTCTTTGCCTATTTTCTGATTAAGGGTACTCGAAGTTTTGATTCGCTATGTTTTTCCATGATGTTTATCAAATTTTCCTAAGCAAAACTCTTGTGTTACCTTTAAGGCTAAACTCAAACTGTCGTGAAGTTCTTTGGTTGTCAGATAGCTTGGTGATGATTTAGGTGTTCTGTTTATAAAGACTATAAGCGAAATTCCTTATTACTTTTGTGAACGATAAACATCGTTCTATCAAATCCAGTATGACATTTTTCTCTTTGGTTGTAGTAAAGAATACGGTTTCTTCATTTTGTGGCTGTAAGGCATATTAGACCGTTTCACTAGAGCGGGTAACCTAATAAGCTGGTAGGATACACTTCGGATCTTATGTAACCCCATAGTGCGACAGAGATAATAGGGATTGAATTTACACTATCCCGTAAGCTACGTATGTTTTAAATCTATTAGGTTTGCCTTTAATCCATGCTAACGTTATCATTGAATCCGTACATGCAAATGTTTTAATATCCGGTTCTTGTAACGCTTGTTTGGTTGTCTTGATTAATTTTATTAGTAATTCAGCTGCACACAATTTCAATCTAGAGATGGTTAATTTGGATTTTAACGACACAACCTTTGTTTTAGCATTGACTAAAATTACTTTGTGTTGTGGCTTAACTTTTTTTGTAACCTTACTTTTTCTAACATCGGCAATTGGATAGCATAGCAAATCCATTGTGCTTCTAACCCAGTGGGCAGTTGTGTGTCCCAATCTGTTCCTAATGTCGATAGTTTTGCATGGATATTTTTGCGTTTATTATAATCGGAGCCAGCCACCGTATGTGGTCCAATAGTTTGGAGGTTTCAGAAAGCAGTTTTCTCTTTTATAGGTGCCTACCTATTTCGTGGTTTGATTTATAAATTGGAAAATATCTTCGGTAGGATTCCATAAGATACCGAGTGTTTTAATTGTTTCCCTATGTCAATTGTCCCCCCAACGTAACAATATCTCGTACTAGTGGTTGTTGTATTGTTGGGCCGGCATGTCGCAGGTCTTTTAACGATATTTCATTTGATTTGTTTGCTGAAGCGTCAGACTACTCTGAGTTTGGTTGTTGGGCTATCATCCTTAATGGTGTGGTAGAAAATAGTTTTTACCTGCATCATCGTTGGTTTATTTCTACCATATATGATTCATTCGATGTATTCATCAATGAAGCTTCTATATTCATTCATCTGTAGGTTTTTATTTAGTTGTTTTTCCACTTGAAGAAGGCGTACTGTAGGGTTTTCCTTGATTCGCCTAATGTGAAATCGTCACTTTTAAGTGGTAATGCGACTTGGTATGCACCATTTTCTAATTTTTTGTAGTTCTTTTAAAAGTTATCTTAGCATGTTTGTTCATCATTGGTAAGTACCCGTTCTACGTGGACTTCTTCAGTATCCCAAAATCTCTTTAGCTGATTTTCTAATTCTATACACGATCCATTCTAATTCTGTTTTTTGCGCTACTGGTTGTTCTGGATTCTCTTTTATATCACTCAATCCGATCTTTGGATAAAAATCCGCTCCAAGCAGGCAAGCAATATGTCTATGGAGCCCGGTATATTATAATTTGTATCTGTATGCTCTAGGTTGCTTAGATGTTCCCAGCCTTTGGTTTGTATGTTCTGGAAGCAGTGTCGTGAATTTTTTAAATACTAAAGCCTCTAAGTGTAATTCAAATTCGGGTGATCTGACAGGTTAGATTTTTAGGCTCACTATTTTCCTTACCTGCCCTAATGTTGTGACCACCGACTCCAGCTCTTTTGGCATATAATTTCTGACTCTTCAGCTTCAATTTTTGAACTGCTTCCTCGGTAATGAAAGTTTTTTTTTTTTTTTTTTTTTTTTTTTTTTTTTTAAAAGGAAGTATTAATTGTCCAGTGGATTTAATGTCCTTTGAAGGTCAATTAATACCCCCCTTTCATTCACGCACAGACCACTCATTCACACAATTACAGTATACCACCTGCACATTGCAAGCTCCATGTCAACCTGTAAACTGACATGGACGGTGGGTCGGCGCTGAATTCTGCACTCCAACAGAGGGTCTTAGTTGTGTTTATTAACATTACCGATCGTAATCGATGACGAAAATTCGCTTTGCATCCAGCCTCTGATGGGATTCGAACCCAGTACCTCCCGGTCCAAGTGCCGAAGCTTTAACCACTGCACCACTTGTCCGGTAAAGTTGCTTGAGATTATGGGTCAATCTGGACTCTTAATGTAACGTGGCTTCCATTATTTTTAGCGGATTTGACCACTGCGAAAGTAGAAATATCAGCCACAGTGGCATAACATCAGAAATATAGCTGAAATCGATTAAAATGCTAATTCATTCAAGAATGTAGTGCCAAACAGTAAGTAATTAAAGACGATTATGTAAAAATTAATGATTGTGGTTTTACTGGTCGACGCCACTTACTTATAAGGAGACGCTCGTCATATTAGTCCACGTATACTAAAATGACAACTATCTAATTGACATTCGTCCGTGTCAAGGTTAGGCTAGTCAGTCAGTAACGTTTTAAATTGTAGTCAACTTATGCCAATTAGAGTTGTTGGCCAGCGAATTATGCGGATGTTTTTCTTTAGTTTTGAGAATTTGTTAAGTCTTTGGTGGTCAGTAATCCTAGCCCAAATGGATTAACTTGAGTATAACTTAAAACTTAGTGGCCAGTTCAATCTTCACTACATGTATCTTTACGTACGTGGGGAAATAGAGTGAATGAAATAGATACATTTATTTTAGTTGACTGAGATCATAATAAAAACGAGTTTAGTTGCGACAACAGAACGTAGGTCTTTTTTGGTTAGCTTTGGTTGTCGTGTAATCATACCAAAATAGTTCAATAGTAATTTTAATTTTTTGTTGTAATTCATAATTGTTCCTCTTACTGCTCATTAATCGCGGATTTACAGTTATTTTTAGAAATATACTCATCATTCACTACTATTTTATCTCTATAGTAGATAGCGTTTAGTTTAATAATTATAGTCATCAGCATAATATTGTTTAAACATAAATTTTAAGTACAATGAACTAAAAACACCGAAACCAATAAAAGAAGAAAATGTCGAACATCTTTCATCGCGCATCTCTCAACCACTACAGAGGAACTGTAAAATTCCAAAGATGACAAGACATAATGATTCTAACACTTCAAATGCTTGCACATCGCGTTATTTAACGTCAATTTAAAAAATAATAATTGTTTTGAATTTACCATCATAATCAAAATGTATCCCCACCCTTATTATCATGTAGATGTTTGTAGATTCATTTTGCCGTTATGAATATGTCACAAACATTATGACAACATCGAAAAGAGACAATGACATTTTGAGTGATTAAATTTTGGTTTTTTGTTGTATTCTAGCTTCGCATCTTTCGTTTTTTTGTACAAAGTCAAGTTTTTGGCAAGTTTGCTGTGTCATAAATATAACAGATTTAGAAAAGCCGATCAATAGGTTTGCCGTTATTGCATTTTTTCTCTACACCACTAATCCTATAAATTGATAACAATTCGAATGGCGACTGTATAACCTGGCACGTTATTGCATCATAAAGTGATGTGGGAACAATGCCAAAGTCATAAAAATATTTATATGCATATGCAGTTTAGGATTGTTTGGAATTTTAGAAGTTTAGATAGAGATCGTGTAGTTTCCGGTTTCGGTTAAATTAAATCCATAACCGAATAAACATTTATTAATGCGGTGGAAATTTAATTAATGATTTCTAAAGGTTGATTTGCATTAATGCGATTTTTGAATTAAGACTAATCGTGTAATGTAAAATGAAGGTTGCACAACAATAAGTTGATTGGAAGAGAATTATCTTGTTCGATTTATTAGCGAGGCTCAGAAAGTTATAATAATTTCTACTTGCTTCGAAAATAGGCAAATTGAAAAACATGAATTTTTAAAATCTTGTTGGTTACAAATTGGCTTCAAGTACTTTGTTCCGCTAGATACAATGTTTGTTCGGGCACCGACTTAAAGAATTAATTTGAGGTGAATTGCCCAAATTTATGGAAATTTACAAAGACTCATAGTCGTTGTGCTATAATGATTTTATGCATATAGGGAACGATTAAATTTCGTACATTTTGTCAAAAATTGATTCATAAGCCCATTTCGCATTACCCAACAAAACATGAATTTAAATTTTAATGTATTAGTCAAAAGTTAAGTTCTGACAATATAGTACAAGGGATTAGGCGTTAACCATCTGCTCTGAAAATTTGATCTCTTAGAAAACTATCAATTATCTTAAAAAAAAAAGTTCTATGCATACGTTCACATAAAAAAATTGATCGTCTCTTTATTCATACTAAAGATCTTCCACTTAAAACTATATAGGCCATGTCAAGTGCCACATCGCATATACATATACATACCAGTAACTCTAATTTAATTTATTTCGGTGTATTTTTAAAAATGTTTATTCGTCTACAGAGAAAAAATCGCGATCGCACATTGAACAAATGTGTTTTTTTTTTATCCCAAATACATTAAGAAAATATCAAGATCGCGTCACATCACAACACCGTCGTCGTAGTCGTATATTTGTCACGAACCGTATTAGCCAAAATAGCCAAATTTTTATACAAAGATCACAATTTTACATCTGTTTTTGCGATCAACGATCACACAGTAAAAATAAATAAATAACACGACTTATCTTTTCTAGTTACTGTTTACGAGTCGTGCTAACCTCACATCTTAAGTTTTGTCATACAATTTAAAAATTATAAAGTGTCAATTGTTATAAGAAATAAAGTGATTGGTTTAAATGCGTTGCGATCGCACGATCGCGCATTTGTTTATATGGTTTATAGTTGCAATCAACAATAATTATGTTCTGTTTCTGTGAATTTTAAAAAAACGTTGTTAAGTGGTCTTGCAGCACGCACGTTATGCAATCAAGATGTTGATGCAAGTTTTAAAATAAAACATGATCGTGTGACTTTGAAAATTGTATATACAAGTTTTTGTCAATCAACGCAAATATAAATATTGACTTTCAATTCCCGTACGTTATTTATAGTTTTATTACACAATTATCTATTTTTGACCGACCAAAAAGACGTATTGTTTAGTGTGGTAGTGTGATGTATGCAAAAAAATCATGGTTGATCGTGTTAAAAAATTCTGTGATTAATGGCGATCGTTCTTAACTCATTTGAGTTTTTTAATTTTTTGGAACGTCGAGATGATCGATCTTAAAAATTTAAATACTTAAGAGTGTACTCAGATCACGTGGTTTAATTAAGAACGTCCAAAGCAGCAGAACTCACACATAGTTCTGATTAATTCCGTATTGTGTTTTGTCACGTTACTAAAAAAACTATTAATTTCACAATAAATAATAAAATAAATTTTAATTTTCTAAAAATAGAAAATTTTCTATTAACATTCTTGAAATAATTTTATAAATTTACATTTTCCATCTCATAATGGATAGAGATCATGAATGATCGCATATTTTAATATAATAATAAATTCATGCGGATTTTCTTCAAGCCTTGAAAATCACAGCGTGTGTAGTAAAATGTAGCCAATTAATTTTACAAAAATGTATTAATCGTGATTGATTTCATAAAATTCCGAGTATATTTGTTCTCAATATACACATATTTTGAGGAACCACTTGAAATATTTATCTAACAATTTCGTAATAAATATTTGAACTAGCTGGTCACTTGACCTGATCAATAAATTTCTTCACCTTTCTATTAACTCTCCAATTTTGTTATCAACAAACAAGAAAACTACAAAATGAAAGAATGAGGAAAATATATTTTTTAGGTCATTTACTTGAGATCAAATTTTCGAAAGTACTTTCATTTACCGCACACACAACAAATAAAAATATAAACATAATATTGGGTGTATCATTCGACCAGCAAATTGCATAATCCGGTGCGTACAATAGAACATCAATAGATTCAACGTTCAAAATCGTAAGAAATGTACGCGGTCGCTCACTCTTTATATAATAAGGTATAATCCATGTGATTAATCGGTTTTTGGTGATCGCATATATCACCGATATAGAGTTTGCCGTAAATATCGGAATTTGGTAAATAAATTTTTGAATATTGTTGCAATTTAAATATTTTGGCGATCTCTTGAGACTATAATGTGTTCAGCGCGTATTCAAATTTGGTAGATCAATTTAATTATTGTGATAAGAATTTAGATCAGTAAGGAAATGTCTGCGACATTTATATGGATATAGCAATATAAATCTGTTTTGATAAATAACGGATTAAATAATCGATGAAGGTGATCTTTAGGTTGTATACTGCAAATTATGTATTTTAAAATTTGGTCTGATCGATTAGTTAATCGATTATCAACATGTACTTTCACTTGTGTTTCTCATAATGAAATCGAAAATTGAAATTAAAAGTCGATTTATTTATTTGATGAAAGTAGCAAATTTTAAACATTCGTATATAAAGTGTTTAAAACTGTCGATCACTATAGTAGCAAGTTAAAGGATTGGTCTTCCTTTATGTTATATGACTGCGGATCGATTTTCTTGGCTAGTGTGAAAGTAATCATATCATTCAAATCCTATACGATAGTAGAAGTCAGCCTAATTATGAATGTCTCGACCATAGTGATCGTAGTTTTGATGTCCAAGGCTACTATGGCTATATAGGGCAACAGTACTTCTTCATGCTTAGTCTATTTTTTTGTTCAATGAAAATGCCTTGTTTTGGCCTTGGCCAATATTGTATTCTAACGGTAGGTTGAAACAAATTTGAGCTATTGTGCCTCTTCCTCCTCTGCCGGACTGCGGATATTATTACGATGCTTTGGACCTTCTGTTCCGAGATAGTTGTTACAGTTTAACCTCTTTTATGAAGCGGTCGAGTTACGACCATTTTTCACTGTTCTGGAATTTTCTTTGGGAACAAAATCGTTGAAACAAGCTCAGCATTGACGATTTGTGCATTGAACTCAACAAACTATCTCGTTCTGACGAACGCAGGCTCTAATTTCACTTCCGTTGGTGTCTGAAAAAATAAGAAGTTGAAATGACGCAATCTGAGTACGTAGATCCGGTTGTTTAGGGATCTGAAATACGTTATAAATTGATGACAACTCAAGCCTGATCGAAGTGTTCATGAAAAATTTAGGGCGGTTTAAGCTGAACACAACTTGTTCCAAATTTTAAAACATTTTATTTCGTTTTCGAGTAGTTAATCCGTGGTCGCCGCGAGGAGAGCGTGAGAGTTGTTGTACAAGTTGTACAAGATCAATCTACACTTCATATGGTGAATTCGGAAATGGAAATGGAATTCTGCCATTGGTCTGCTCGTATGGTTTTACAGATGCCATGTTACGCTGTTTTTTAGTAAAAATCAGTATGAATAATGACAAAATGTTGCCTGTATTTGATTTCGACAACTAGTTTTCGGTGGTTTATCTATCGAGATATACCGCTCCCAAGGCTTAACCAGGAATTAGAGTTCCTAGTATTTTCGCTTATGGTTTCTTTTTGAGTTCTCGTGCGGGATTCGGAATCTATTGCCCTTCATATGATCTAAGACCAGCTGGTAATTTGGGTGTATTTAGTACTTCATTTTCAAACTGAATTAAGTATTGCATTTTGTGCGACAGACGCATCTAAGCTTGCTAATTTATGTATAGAAACATTATTCTGTGTATAGATTTTAAACTACTTCCAATTTGGTAGATTGCTGACTCTTTTACCAAATATGGTTCCAATTTGAAGTGGCCCGTTGACCTTAATAAGGGTAAAGATGGTGCTAAAATATAAGCAAGACATTAAGAGATTAACCAAGTAAGCCGTGACGTTGTGGAAGGGTTTTCTACAACGATGTAAGGAAGTAAATGTGCAACTCTAGATTTCTAACGCTAGATCAGTTGTCGTGCTTGTCGTTATTTAAACTCTTTTAATTTACTAAAGTAGCAGAACGCGTACGGATTGAGGTAGAATAATCGGTTTGGCTCATGGACACCGTGTGACAGTGAGTGGGTGAAACCCAAAGGGTTCTGGGTTTCACCCAATTTATTAATATTTTCCTCCCATTAGAAATCGTATACTTTCAATGAAGAGTTAAAATATAGAATATATCAACCATGATTTTAAATTAGCCAAGATTTTCAATCAGTAAATAAAGCTTGCAAATCCAAATGTTTATTGTAAGGTGTTCTTAATACGAATGTTGAACTAAGTTCTGAAATGTAGTCGTAATACTTCAAGCTGAATGAGACTGCGTTTTTAAACAATGATGATCAAATTTAGTTTTTAGGATAAAATTGAGTTTCTTTGGTGGATTTTGGATAAAGATTTGTACTAAACCGTTTTTAATCCGCAATCAAGTAAAGTGCTTGTCGGAATTAATTGTTAAATTTGTTTTTTAATATTCTCTGGGAAATTGCCATTGACTGCCGTTTGCCTATACTTAAAACGGCAATTTCTGTTATAGTTAAACCTTTTCCCACCTTCTGTTGTCCAAACATCTCAACCATATCATATAATCTAAAAAAAATATTCGCTTTCATTTATTGAATTGTAGCGTAATGGTAAATATTTTTCCAATAATATTTAATATCAAATCTTAAAGAAAGTGTAATTATTTTTAATAGCAGCTGACTTTGACTTTCGTTTCCATATAATACATTTTGTTATGAGATGTGTCGTGTTGTTAAATGATAACAGGTTGGCTGGATGTTGGAACGGATGTTTTATTAAACACAGATACATGATCTCAAATACATTGTACGTATATTCAAATTGCAACATGTGAATGATCCTATCCCGGAAAGTGTGTACAGTATATAACAGAAGAATAGTTATGTACATATACAGATCGCGATCTTTCCGTTTCTGTTTTGTATAAAAATACAAATTAAATTACAAAAGGTAGAGTTGCTTGTTTATAACTTAAGTCATCAAATCAAATCGTATATAGTATCAACCGCAATACCAAACCGACTTACTTGACTCTGTTGTATATCTCTCCTGTACATAAAAGAATTTACGCTCCATGTAACATCAAATTAAATACAAAAAACATAAATAAAAAAGAACTTGAATACTTATTGTCGATCGCAACTTTTTCCATTTTTTTGAGAAACATTTTTTTTTATTTAGTTTTCGTCGATAGTTTGAACAGAACGGAACAGACCGTAAAGTACAGATTGAATGATCGCGCGGACGATTTATAATATTTATTATCTATTCGATACGCGGTTGGTTGTAATAAAAATTTGTACATAAATAAAATAATCAAAATTAATCAAAAGTAATTTAAAAAGTCGACAACAACACAACGCATAATATTTATTATGTCGTCAAAAAAGATTGTTAAGTGATTTGTTGGGGATGTGCTTACACGTTTCGGTCGTATAAAATCTAAATTAATATTTGTTTTGTGTGTGTGATTGCGACTTTATAATTCACGAGATTAGAATTATCTCCGCTCAAAATTTTTTTTGTTCACGCATTATAAACCACAGACCGCATAATTTACCTTCTTATTTAAAATCTTAATTGTAATATAAATTTGTGTTTAGGTGAAATTAAGAAAAAAAAAAAAAAAGTTATTTATTATTTTATTTATTGTGTGTAGTTAAGTATAAAAAATATTTAAATAATAAAATTGAATGAAAAGTAATTAACCGCGAAATAGCGGTAAAATAGCAAGAAAGTACAAAAAAAGATTATTGGTTAAATTAATCAAAGTGAAAATGCCTGATTATGATGATACATTTTTGTATGATTGTGAAAAATTTAATAAGAAACATTGGAGATCGTACAGTTTGAATCGACACCCGAAATTGATTAAGGAACTGTCACCGATTCGGAATTTTTTTAAAATTTCGAATGGATACGATGAAAAACGGCGATCGTTTTATGGAGTACTGAAGGAGGATGTTTATTATGAAAGTAAGTAAATTTACATAGATAGTTTTGGAAATCAATTTGTGGCATTTTATACTATTACAACAATGTTTTTCTGTTTGCAAATAAAATCTCCGTTCGTAATCATCATTTTTGTGTAATAAGCCTCTAAATACTGTACTAAACATTTCGTAAATTGAACCTTGATCAGACATAAATTAAAATAAATTTCGGATAGGTTCGTAATATAAAATTCCATTTATACGAATTTTCGTTTAGTTTAACACAAACAATTACCATCAAGTTGTTTTTTTTACCAGGACTAATCTTTTATTTTATTTAATGTAATGTTTTAAAATAAGCGCAGAATAAATAGACAAAACACAGAAAAGGCAGACCCAGACATTCATTTTGTGCGGCCAAAACACAAAAGGTCATTCATTTTTCTATGGTATATAATGCCATCTATTTTTGAATAGATGAAAGAAAAATTTAAAGGAAACTCGCATGATGCTAAATGAATTTATTTTAATGCTGTGTGCCTCAGGTCGATTTTTTTGACTAAATTAAGAACTAAACTAAATTGCTCAGTAATTCACAATAAACATTCATAGGTGGCAGTTGCATTATTTTCAAATGTTATTATAAACTACGAAATATTTAATAATAAAAAAAAAATATCACGTAAAAATTTGTGTAAATTTGTACACGCAATAACACATTTGCATTAAATACCAAATAATGACATTTGACAACTAAATTGAAAAGTTACCTCGCGCAGAAACCTCGTTTGTAACCTAGCGGCGAATAGCGTAAGGTCACCTCAAAAAGTTTAGTTTATAATTTAGTCGAAAAAATCGACCTGAGGCACACAGCATAAGTGGTTTGTTCAAATAAAAATCTAATTAAGATTGTCTGTTGTAAAATTAGTTCATACATCTTGGTTTGAAGTTATTGATTTATTTTTTACTATAATCTGAAGATGACGAGCTTACCTTGGCCCAATCTGTAAAGACTGCTGCGTCATCCGAACATGATCGAGCAAGCAATGCTCTTTGATCTTTCAAAATACATAACTAACTAACTAACTCGTACAATTCTTGTTGCGTCTTGACCCATAGAGCGCTGGCATAGTTTTTCTACTTTAGTACATTGTCTCCTAAATAGCTTTTTACGTTTTTGCTATTTTTCACAGTATGTCATTTGTGGATTTTATGAAAAACCCACCAATAAATAATTTACCACTACCAAAATAAACGATCATTGACTACTGTAAGCAAGTGTCAGTCTAAAAAAAATTATAATAAACTTTTCCATATATCAACACAAACATTAATCTATCACCACCACAGGAAAATCGCCATGTTTTACTGTCAATTCAAAAATCAATTCATAAAAGAAGAAATTTTACTCTCAGACCTGATACTAATTCAACGAATCACTATCTTTAATATATTCAACGTTGAATTACTATTTTGGGCCGAGTGAAAATTATGTCATATTTCGTGATAAAAGTATAACGTGGCCGTTACAATAATTGTTGGGTTAACGTACAGAAAATAATAATTTTTTAAATGTTAGAATTTTCGGTCAACTTCACAAAAGTCCACAACGCTCTTTAATGGACTATTTATGTACGAGGGCTGCCTTTTATATTTCGGGATTAGAGAACAAAAACAAATATTAACCATCGAAAATCGCTCTATTGTTTTTCAAAATATTCCCCATGAAGATCTATACACTTTTGCATGCGTTTGAACCAATTGTCGAAGCTCTTTTTCCACTCTGATTGAGGTAACTCCAAAACATGCATTCTGAACGCAGCAACCGCTTCTTCAGGTGTCGAAAAACGTTGACCTCTCAGTTTGTTTTTTACGTACGGGAATAAAAAGAAGTCATTTGGTGACAAGTCAGGACTATACGGCGGATGACTCTTCAAATCGATGTTTTGAGTGCTCAAAAATGCAGTTGTTTGAGCCGATGTGTGAGAGCTCGCATTGTCGTGGTGAAGAGTGATCCGTCTTCGGCAGTTGGTTTTCCTGATTTCTTGGAAGACAACTGGCAAACAAATGGTTGTGTACCACTCAGATTTGACTGTTCTGCGTTGTTCTAGTGGTACGGTTGCGACATGTCCATTTTTTCCGAAAAAGCAGGCGATCATTTGCTTGCAAGTGCTTCGTGCGCGATCACCTTTTGTTGGATTCGGCTCATCTTGAAACACCCATACAGTCGACTGCTGTTTACTTTCGGGCTCATACGCGTAAATCCACAATTCATCACCTGTCACTATGTCATAGACGTGTTTTGAAGCACCGCGATCGTATTTTTTGAGCTTTTCTTTCGACCAATTGACACGAGCCTTTTTTGCGCGATTGACAAATTGTGTGGGATCCAACGCGAACAAATTTTTTTGGCATTCAAATGTTTATGCAATATTGAATGTATGCTGGTCCCACTAATGCCTAAGGTTGTCTCAATCTCACGATAGGTCACATGACGATCTTGCAATATCAGTTCGCGCACAGCATCAATGGTTTCCGGAACAACAACTGATTCTGGACGACCTTCACGAAATTCGTCTTGGAGTGAACTACGACCTCGATTGAATTCACCATACCATCGATAAACACTGGTCCTTGATGAAGCTTCATCGCCAAAAATTGAATTAAGTTCATCCATGCACTCTTGCTGCCTTAATCCACGTCGAAAGTTGTAAAAAATAATCGCACGAAAATGTTCACGATTTAATTCCATTTTTTCGCCGAGATGTTGAGTTAATGAGTACTGTAAACAACACAAATAGCGCTCGAATGTCTAAACGTTCTGAGTACGTAATCTCAAAAATGTCAAACTTTACGATAGAGCTGTCAGTTGCCAGATTGCGACACTAGGGTTGTCCAATCCCGAAATATAAAAGGCAACCCTCATATGTTTATCCGTGTCTGCATTCAACTTTGCTCAAATTTCTGACTAATTAAATTGTTGGTTAGTTTCACCTGTTATTGATAATGTCAGTATACTAATATTTATAATTTAGTTTTAAACTGCAAACTAAGTTGGGGTTTATTAGTCATCGTTGGAAAATATTTTAGCTATTATGGATGGGGTGCTCTAAAAATACCTAATAAATATCTTGCTATAAATGACGATTTGTTCGGACCTATACCTAAGATAATTAAATATAAATTAACTAAACGTATCTAGATTTATCGATGCCGATTTATCGAATCTATTCAAAATATTATCTTGAAAAATTAGTAATCCTTTTAAAAAAATACGTTTACCTTAACTATTTTCTCTAAAAGATGAGGTTTATGAATTTTCTGGAAATAATTAAGAATAAAGAGAGATAACATAAATTACATCACCCGTAACACACTTCTTCGAAAAAGATATTAAGTTTTGTGTAATACGAAATTTATATATAAATTAGAACGGTATTGTTTCTAGATAATTAGTGGTTTCTAAAATACTTTAGACAAATTGTTTTCAGATAAATTGTTTCAAACAAATTAGTTTTAGATAATGTGTCATGTAGAGAGATGGACCCATTTTTTTAAGTCCGGGTTATAAAACATTGCAGAACTATAGCGGTCGGTTGCTCTCACTACTGCTATTAAAAACTTTATCATTTAAAATCTGCAGTGAAATTTACCGGACCGGAATGATTTAGGCCAAATTTGCTCTTTAAATTGTGTAAAATTCTAAAATTCCAAAATCTCATCCAATACAAATGCACCAATAAAAAATCCTATCCCTTCCTACCTACAAACTGAACATGAAAAAATCACAGGTTTAATGAAGACTAAGTTATTATTAGGACTTGATTATTTAATTAAAAACTCCTCTGCTCAAAACGATTGCATCAAACCATAAATAACCATAGCAATGAAAGTATTACTTCCACAAAGAGACAAATTGGATGGAAGTCAAAAGCCAACTTCAAATTGGTCGTCGACTTCGAATGGCTTGAGTTCAAAGATTTATAGCCAAGCACATGTTGGGATAGTCGGCTATAAATTACGACGTATAATAATTTAAATACAATTGACCAACAACCTCTATTCCTAAATTCACAAAAAACTTTGCTACGGAGGTTTCAAAGAACGACATGTGAGTTAAACTAATTAAAAACGATCAAGTAACAATATTGTTGTAAAACTATGAAATTACTAGTGAAGGAAGATAAGAATAATTTACAATATTGTTTAATAAAACTTTGGCCTACCCAAAATATTTTTCTTAAGTTTAGCCAACTGACTGAATTGTCAATGTCATATTCTCAAAAAATTTCAGATTATTTATAATTGCAACAAACAGCTTACAACAATCATAATGCAACATAATATTCTATATGTGGATATATTTGAAGTACAGGTGATCTTTGTTATTGCCATTGCCGGCACAATGTGCGTTTGATCAATAAAAGCTGCTGAATATTCTCTGATGGCGTCGAGAGAAGGCGTCGTATTCCTACTTCAATTTCAAATTTTATCTTCAATGGGATGCTCACCTTCTTGATACTGTAGATTTGAATTGACTCTAATTTACTTTTTCGGTTCTTTAAAAATACATTATTCATTTTAAATTTAAGACTCAGTGTTAATAACAACATAAGTGGAATCTCTCTTGTTACTGTAGATTTGAATTGACTCCATTAAAGTGTTTCGTTTAATTAAAAATGTATTTGACCCTGTTAAATTCAGAGACCCGCCTGCTAGTGTTGATACTGGTGAGTGGTCAGATGATTGTCCTAGCATTTTTCAGCTATTATTTAAGTTTACCCAAATACGATTATATAGATACGGTTTACTGTAAGGTTTTACTGCATTGACCTTTCTGACTCTGGGATTGCTAATTACTAGTGCGTCACATGACAGTGACAAAAATATGAAATAAACTCAAATCATTTTTATATTATTTACAAGTTCTTCAGGTAACCTAGGATTAGCGACAATATTCGTTATATGCAAATTCGTTTGCTAGTAGCTTTGGGTTTTGTAAAATCTAGCAAAGCTTCTTCTACGTAGGATGTGATAGTTTGCCAATTGCCAGAAGTTGTAATCTTCTGAATAAATGCTTTAAGCGCTGCCGGTAAAAGAAGATGACCTTAAAGATACAACCAGCTTAATTGCCTCATGATAAGTCTTTATGACATCAGCCATTTATGTATCATGTTAGAGTTTGCTGGTTACATTTACAGAACTGATAACAAGTTGGCTAATTCAATATTCCAAATAAAAACTTTAATTCCACCAACTTTTGGTAAAAACTGAGTATTTTCTGGAAATCTTAGTGGAATCAATACGCAAACGCTGATTTAAAATTTTGAAACATTTTGATAATTAAAGAGTAATTAACTGTGGATTTTGACAGAGAAAGTTAGCTCAACCAATATTAACCCCTGGGCTAGAAATACAAAGCAATTAAAGCAAAAGATCATTGAATTGTTTTTGAAATTTCTTATTAAGAAACTATGAAAAGTTATATTAAATATCTTAACTAGCCAATTATTTTGACATTATTATTGATGATGTAAAGTAAAATTATTCTCGTAATTATGGGATCAAGAGATCCGCTATACAATAAAAATCAACATTTAACAATTCAACTGTCTGATTATATAAGCAAGACTAATATGGAGTTGAAGGAGGGGAAACCAGAAGACGTGCATCTATTTTCATTTTCGCAGTTCTAATTTAAAAAAATACTACGTTCAACGAAATTTCGTAAACTCAAAATAACTAACGATTTTTATATGGATTTTGTGCGGTGAGTACAAAAAATGTTTTATCTTCACGAATTTTGTAAGAAAATTGTAACAAATCTTCGTATATACAAAACAAAAATTTGATTTCGTCAATTTCGATAAATCTTTTCTAATTTTATTATGTCGGTTATTTACAGTTCTAAAAAAATCGACCATATAGTTTTTAACGGATTCGTAGATCACGGACATCGAACGTGTTAGAAATTGTTTTATGGTTAGGTATGTTAATCACGTTTTATTTGTCTTTGCGATTGCAACTTAAAAACAATATACCAATATAGAAATTTATAGATTTCGTTCGATTCAAAGTGTTAGAAAAGAAAGGTAAAAATAAATGGTAATAAGCGCATGGCCCCCTTTAAATGGAGTTTTTTAGTTTACTTACTTCCACCATGCTTCGTGACCAAAACAACGTCGATTGGTAATAACCGTGTATTATATAAAAATCGTTTTAAAATTTAATCTGAGTAAACAAAAAAACCCGGGGTTTTCAACAAACAAACAGAAATCTAATGAAAATGCATTTTTCCCTAAACTTTATTTAGAATAAATTTTTTCAGTATGTACACAAAATACATGAACATATAAACTTTCTATTAACTTACGAAGGCCTGGTCGGTAATTTTGTATATACACATATATACACAAAAAGTCAATGACACCTAATTGCAATGTGTCAGCATATTTTGTATGATTGATGCGCGATAATTTTCTCTGCTTGATGACATTTAAGAAAAATGTTCACACAATGTTTGTTTTATTACAATAGTTTGACGATACGGATGTAGCTCAATTCATTTGTTTAATGTTGTTTGACTTCGACCATGTCGAATTTCTTAAAATTTTAGTATTATGCAAGTGTTCGAATAAGAAAGTATCAGTGATAACCGTTCAACTCAATTGTGCATGCAGTATAAAGATGCTTTTCCTTTGAACACAAACCACTGCTTTATTTAACTTATTATATGCCAGGTTTGTAAAGAACTTGAAACGGTTAAGGTGAAACGAAAATATCGAATTTCAATATCATTTTTATATATGTCGTCTTTTAAAGTCACGTTCTAGATTATTCCAAATATCATAATATCTTAATGTTGATAAATCGTAATTTACATGCAAAAATGCAATTTTCTTTTATTGGCTCCTTTTGTCTACAGTGCTTGGTTAGTGTGTATACATTACACGTGTCATGCGATTTTTTGTACGTTTATTTAAACCATAGCTAAATTAACATCTTTCCACGAAAATCTAATTTATATTTTCTTAATTTTATTTCGTTCCAGGTAAGTGTCAAAGACATCAAATCAGAATTTAAATCCACACAGACAACAAATAAATCCAACTATGAAGTATCGCGCGCGCAATAATTGGATTTGTTTAAATAAAAGCTGATTTAATCGTGTGGAATTTTTGGTTTGATAAATAATTAAAATTCCATTCACCAATTTTTTTAGACGATTTCGGAATTTCACTACGTCTAAACGAGTATAAGACGCGTCTTAAAATATACACAAAATAAAAAGTGAAATGAAAATGATTGACTCGTACGCTTTTGAAATAAGAAATTATTGCTCAATCACCTTCAAAGGTAGATATTTGTTGAGAATTTTTTAAGCTAGGAAGATCATAAGTATTGTGGTTTTTGTTGTATAGCTGTATTTCAAATATCATTAGCCGAGGTGGTTTATTTAACTGTAATTGCAATAGACGTATTATGAAGATAGACGTGTTGTTTGTTATATTAATGAGATTGTGTACTTAAAGAATTATTAAATTACGGTACGGGTCTATTTGACTAGTTCGAAATTAGTTACCGATAAGTACGTATTCAATAGAAATTTAACTTATCAAAATTTTAATTCTAGAGCCTAAACTAGGCATCTTATAATATTAAATATTTTTTTCTAAAATTAAACTTGACCCTAGATTAAATATAAGTAGATAACCAAACACAAACGGAGTTAAACTTTGCAAATCATACTTATGATAGAATATAGGATAGAACTTGCTTGTCTTCGGACGAAAAAGACTCAGGTCTAACAATGAAAATCATTTGTTCCTAGTTTGATGCGGCTATGCTGTGTTTAACTGATCCTTCACTAAATTGTTAAGACGATACTGGAAATAGTTAAGTCGGTTATGCCGAATACGTACGAGGTTTGTAAATGAACCTATGGATTCCCAATTCAAAAAAAGGAGGAATACTTTTTTACAACTATTGTATACACATATGGGCTAAATAACAAATGCAGTCTGTATGCACTATGCAATTTCAATGTTTTCAACGAAACTAGTATAAGGAGCAAAAAACCAAGGTTAATGATAAAACAGCGATTGATTTTTGCTCTAGTTTTCTATAAGTACTATTCAATTTTTTTTTTTTTTTTAAATTTCGATCGGTCATTTTCAGTGATAGTGTCGGCTGGAAGCTGTAACAGAGTCCTTTCAATTTGCTCGAAGCTTTCCTAATGAACGGATATTATTCTGCTGATTGCATCCAAAAAAAGGAGTGAAACATCCATAAAGTGTTAAGTAATGTAGTGTTGCTAAATAAAGGGTGAGCCATCTATTGGTTTGTTTTTGAACGATTTGTTTGAAATGTTGACAGCTCGTTAGTCTGACATCCGCTCACGAAACAATCATGTTTTCGCTTGAGGGGCGTTTCGAAATATTGAAAACTTATTTTCAAAGTCAGTGTTGTGTAGCCAAAACTGCGAATTTGAAAAGAAATATGGGTCGTGAAAGAGTGCCAAGCGGAACCACTGTAGTGAAATTTGTGAAGAAAGTTTGTGAGAAAGGCTTGCTATTGAATGACCAAAAAATCATCTTTTCAGACGAAGCGAAACACTAGCGGAAAAGCCACACATGGTCTAAGAAAGTCCAATGCACCTACCAAGAGTGACTGTTTGGTGTGGATTTCGGAGTGATGTCATAATTGGCTCATTTTTCATCGAAAACGCTGCTGGAAACGCCATTACCGTCAATGGCGACTGTTACAGAGCCATGCTGACCAACTTTTTATGGCCTCAAATCGACGTTATGAATATGGACAACCTTTGGTTTCAACAAGATTACGCCACGTGCCATACGAACCGATCGACAATCGATCTCTTGCGCGCCAAATTTGACAACCGAATAATCAGCCGTTTTGGAGATGTCAATTGCCCTGCACAAGGCTGCGATTTGATGTCGTTGAAGTTCTTTTCTATGGGGGATTAAGGATAGATGTTATGAGGATACTCGCCGAAATTTCCAAAGAAGTTTTTAAAAACTGAACTTACAGGATGGCTAGTTCATGTGGCCAGTAGACTGAGCCACATGAACGAAATTATTTTTCATTCTTAAATCAGAGACTCCGAAAAAAAAGTTTCCACAAAATACAGAACTCATTTTATAGCGTTTTTAAAAACTTTTAAATGGCCCACCATTTACAAATAGGCTGAATAATTCAGCAACAGAATACATTTTTATGTAGGATGGGATGGCGTACCTAGCCATCCACATTATGAAAGGTTTTGCGGAAAGATCTTGGCTTACGATCTTACAACAAGATCCTATGCAAGAATTGTAGCCGCATTTAGCGTCATGTGTTTTTCGTACGTTCGTTCAATGGACCGAAAACGAGGTTGCTCTTTAATAATAGTTTTCACCAAAAAGTTTATTAATCGAGAAGGTTTTGCCGCATTTAGAAAAAGTTAGTTTTGATGTGTTTAATGGGCTAGTGAAATCATTGGTTCATATTTCTTCAAAAATAATACTAGGCAGAAGGTTAAAATGAATGGAGACGACTATAGAGCCATGATTATTAACCATGATTATTTATTGATTTATTGAAGCAAACATTCGACTAGCTCAAAATTGCGGGTAATGGTACTGTGAATTGATTTCCAAGATCGTATGATTTAACACCGTCTTTGTTGATAAACCAGAAACGGTGGAAGGTTTGGCGGAATCGTTATTGCCAATACATATATGGCCCCAGTTGGTTTAAAAACTGGTCGAAAATTGTACTTTCAAATTTCGCCGGCATGTATCTGCCAAAAATCGTATTAACCCCTTAAGGACCGATTTTTTTTTAACTAAATGCACCAAAAAAATCAATAGGCATTGCCATCTTTTTTTTTTTTTTAAGGAGATTTTTACAAATTTCGTAATCCTGGAAAATGGACAAACACTTATCAGAATTACGTAACAGATTTATGAAAAACAGGTAGCTAATCACTGTTATGTTTTTGAAATTTTGAAAGAATTTGAATTTGAGCTCTGAAATTAAATCTTAAGTATTAATAAAATATTGACTTATTCCCTATAACATGCAAGAAAAGAAACAATCAGATATAAGTGATGTAGTGCGCTCTAAAGATCATAGTTCTACGAATAAAATAAATAAAGTATAGTAAACATAAGATTTTAACCTTAAGATTTTTGTAGATTTACCATTCGCTATACCGCGGAAGTCAAAAAAAGTTGTTTTTGAAAATATCTGTATTCGTGCAGATAAATTTCTGTTGGCTCTCTTCAGCCCAGACGGATTACTAATTATTAAACTAATAAACTAACTAACTGATAAAATAATTATTTGATTATAATCCGATTAAATGTTATTTATAATGTTATAGTAGTGTATAATTAATCTAAAAAGAAATGAAAAATAATTTGAGGCTTTTTCTCGTATAAATCAATACAACCATTGACTCACATAGGAAGTGGCGCGAACTAGGCGGCGTTTAAAGAGTAAACACTGGACAATGTTGGGGCAGCCAGCTTTGATTCTTGTTGTAATTTTACTCTTTATATTTTAATAATGTTGATAAATATTTCAAAACTTTCAATCACAGTTCGAATATTTTGTTAAACATACTTCTGACAGTGGTGTAAAAATAAATTTAAAAAATATTTTATCTATAAGAACGTTTTTGAGTAAAATTTTGAGTAAAATTTAAATCTCTATAAATGACACTAAGCAAATTTTGTTGGTTTTTTTTTATATACCAGTACCTTGGTACATAAATTAAAAATTTTGCATGAAGCTCAGGACGTATAATATTTGCTATTTACATGATTAGATTTTTAATCCTTTACCATAAAGGAACCAATTTCTAAGTCTGATAAATTAGAAAGCCAAATATAAGTACATTTGTCAAATTTTAAGTATCATAAGTCTATAAAAGGTTTTTAATTTTCAAAAAGTCGGAAGTGACTATTTTTATTTAAAAAATATTTCTCATTGGAATTAAATCTAAATTTAGATTTTAGAGGACACACGATACTTGAATTGGGAACAATGAAAGCTATTTTTCACACATCAACATCTCATAACAAATTAGACGAGAATCGTTCCATTAAATTAAAATTAATTGTGTAAATCGCGCATCATTTAACCGGCTAATTGCCCATAATTATAGGAAACAACCGGTAAGATAAATCTTTTGTTGTTGCTTTATTCTTATATAATATTACAGATATTAGCAAGTGCCTTCACCTATCCTGAACTTAAAATATAATAGTAAAATGTTAATACACAATCAATTCACTCAACCGGCAAATCAAATTTTCTACTCCAAAAATTATGAAAATGACCAAAAATATTTTCCTCACAACAAAGAACGATGAAATCATCATACAAGTATCTCACTTTTACGGTGCATGATTTTCTTTTTATTACACAATCATAACACCCTATATTTTAGACCACAGTGATTTGAATTTGACACAGCAGTATGTCAAAATGAAATAACAGTTTTAATCGTTTTGCTTAAATCATAGTGCGGTGTGTAATAACAATTATTATATGCTTAATAATTATAATTGTCTGCCATTAAATATTATTGTATAGTAGGTAGTACATAGTAATTAATTGGTATGGTGTAAAATAGTTGTATCTATAGTATATATTATTATGTTTTATAACCGGAAATACACTAAACATAAAACACACATAAAAAATTGTATAAACAATGAAAACGTTTATGTCTGTTCATCGCAGCATATGCATTTTTATGGTGTTCTGAGTTTGTTTCTATATGAATATACAACGCACTGTGTGAATTTATAGCACTAGCTAATTTTAGATGGCGAATTTAATACTCTTTAGGGTTTAATTTAACAAAATTGATTTGTTCGTTTAATGATATCTTGACAGATTCCACCGATAATTTCCGGCAAGCAAATCATCGTAAATTAGTCGCTTCAATAAACTTGTTGGCTGCAACCTTGCAGCTATAGGTGTTCGTTCTTCAAATAAACTTTGTCAAGAGCTGCCATATAAATAATCTGCGGCGTTGTTCAAAACAAAGCTTATGCTAATTTTTTGTATAACTTTTCTCACGTTTACTCGGCGGTTTGCCGCAAAATAATCTTAACAGAAATGTTTTTTTGGAAAGTAATGAACTTTGTCTTATCTTTGGTCAGTTACGATGTTGTTGTAATAAAAAAAGCAATTAAAATGTTCGTATATTATTTAATGGACTAGAAAGTAGAAAACTTAAATTTTAGAATAATAAAACTAACTAATTGTCACCGTGGTTTCCCTTTGATTTGATCATAATAGTCTTTAGTGGTAATTAATTCGCTAAAACCGAAGATTTTTTTTGATTTTTTTCCAAACATTTACTAAGAATGTAAATAATAAAATTTGTACCTTTTCCCATCAACTTATCACCTGACAACAGATGACAGAATTTTTGGCTATGTATCAAGCATAATATGGCCAGTTTTTGTAACTGGGTATCCCGCAAGCAGCTAACACTAATAGCGCGAATGGATTTCTTGTTCAAAGCGAAGAAAGCCTTATATTTATCACTTCTCATGTGGAGGCCCGGACTCATGTCAGCCACTTACGGGACACCCTATATTAAAAAAACATATTTGGGTAAACGATACTCTACAAGCATTATAAAATTAAATTAAACTTGACATTAATTGTCTACGATTATAATAAGGTGATTATAATAAGCTGAATGAGCAATTATTTTTTAAGGTGTATACAAAAAACGCCCATGTTTCAATTTTCAGTAATATTTAAGCACTGTAGAATCACGTAGACTGGACTGTACACGCAAGCATTCTGCAACTCTACAGAAATGTTAGTATAATTGCGTTTCAGAAACAGGAACATTGCTGAAGAATGACGATGAACAACGCTAAAAGCGAAGTTGCCTGAATACAAACAAAATCCTTAGAAACTAACTCCTTCCTAATAACACCGGACAAGTGGTGCAGTGGTTAAAGCACTTGGACCAGGAGGTACTGGGTTCGAATCCCACCATAGGCTGGATGCAAAAAGAGAATTTTCATGATCGATTACGATCGGTGAGGTTATTCGTCGATTACGATTGGTGTCCCGCCAAGGTGGGAAAGTGGTCAGCATGCTTGCTTCAGCGACCGGAGGTCCCGAGTTCGATTCCCGGTGGTGACAATGAAAAAATTTCACGGCTGGTTTAGGATCAATGAATTAATCACTCATTATCCGAAATGAAAATATGATTATGAAACCTATATATAGTACCAGAGAGAGAGAAATGTAAAATTTTTGTAAAGCCACAGAAATTTTACAAACTGCGAACTTTTCTCCATCTGCTGTTTTGCTTCACCAACCCATGCTTTTTTTAATCAAAAGTCTCGGAAGATTTTTATCTAATGGTGGAAAATTCGTTTAAGAAGTATTTAATGTCTACCCCATTGATCGTCATGCATAGTAAATTCCGTAAAGGATGTTAAATGCCGACATGATTTCCTTCATTTATGTACCTCTTCCAAGAATGAGGTTTCTTTTTGTAATTTTCTTGGTTGCATCACCAAGTTGCGATCATGTTGCTGTTACTAATGAACAGTCAAATAATTTTGCTGATTTAATTCTGCCAACGAACTAATTACGTACGATATTTTATATTTTGAACAGTACAAAGCCGATGCACCTAGTGGATTCTTTGTGGCGGAATTTCAGCATGCTTATTCTATTTTAATGGACCACCAGCTTCATATTTTTAAAGCCTGTGCTGCTTTTAGTTTTTTTCTGGCGGTCTGTTTTTGATAAAAAATTTCGCTTGATTTGAAGTAAAACCAACACAATTGTGTGTATAGATATAGTTTTTTTTCGGACGACTATAAGTTAAAAAGGAATTCACAAATATGTAAGTTGGTTGAAAACACATAAAATTAATTTTTGGCATGATTATTTTGCCGAACCAACACAATTGTGTTACCGGGCAGGAAAAGGGATATTAAAATACATTAGACGTGGAATGTACTTAGTGCACTTATGTGGCGTTGATTAATTTTCATTAATATCCGAAAAATTTATGGATTTTATAGGATTTCACGAACGGACTGTAAAATTCTCTTGACTTCTATTCAGATGGATCGCGGTCGAGCTTCAGTCATGGATTTGGACTCTACTATCTCACTCCTTAACCTTAGTTTGTATGGCAGTCAGAATGTGTCCTGAAGCCGCAGACAAATTGAAATCACAGAATTAATTTTCTGTGTTTCGAGGCTATGAAATCGGATCTTTCGCACTGACTGTAGGTAGGGCTTGATTGTGCCATAAAAAGCAATGAGCTCGCCGATTTTGTGGCTGAAGCTGGTTCGCAGCTAAAACTAATTGGCCCCTCAGTTTGAATATCGAAGTTCGAGTGGCAACAATTTAAAACCAGTTATGCACAGACTGCTTGCAGAAAAATGATGATAGTCTTCGTATTGACCTGCATTTATAAGAATAAGATCCCTAATTTTATTTAATTCTATTGAAGTTGGATTATTTTATTTCATTCGTTTATTGAAGCTGACAAGGAAGCAGGCGCAATTCCTCTCTTTAATACAATTGATGGTATACACCTGAGCCCTTTGAAGCATTCAGTACAAAACTCTTGTGGGTCCCAGCCAAATCAATAAAAATAAGGAATTACCTTTCAATTTTCTGCTTCATTAGATATGAGTGTGTACAATTCCTCAATTAGCAAATAAACTCAATCGATAAGGAACTAAAGAGATTGTATAGGTTGTCAAAAAAAGCTTTACAATACATTGGTAGCAAAAAATAAATTTAATACTCTGTAGATACCCCAATTTGAATTGCGCCACATCTTCTATATACTTACTCAACGAAATATTCAACCCAAATATATCTAGGAAAAATAATTGAAATGTATAGTTCCCGTGTAACGCAATATCATCTACTACCATGTTGAATGCAATTTGCAATGTTGGCATGCCTCTACATTCAAATGAAACCCCATGTCTATTCACAGTTATTTCCTCATCAAACTATTTGCGCATTCCAATAAAACAGCTGCACTATACCATATAAAGCCACACTCATAAAATTTCATGAATGAAAAATTCCATTTTGAAAAATAAAATTTTCAATTAAGCGAAAAACTCTTGAAATCAACATAACGACAAAATGATGATTGCATACATTTTTCTTATATATGTCTTTGATTCCGGTTTCGATAGCGTACATATAAGACGATGCAATTTTATATTATGCAAACATCTGTTATGATTGAATGTGTGTACATGCTCAAGAGTATTCGATGACATGTATGTCACGAGACTTGGTCGATTTTAATCAAAACGGAATCGTGATGTATCGCGAATTAATTTAAATTATCGCGCACACACCCAATAAAATTGTTTTTCGCGTTCCTTTTCAATTCAAATCATAATCAAACGACCAAGCCCACAACATATTATAATCTAATGATATGTATAAACGACGTTTTTCGTTTCGTTTGAATGAATGAATGAACTTGGAGTGTGCGGTATGATTGCGTTTTGCTGTTGAAATGTAACCAAATTGACATAAATTAACAAATTTCGATCGCTTGTTGTTATAATTTTTTGAATATTGTCGTAGGTTATAACAGACATGAATTGTATATTCGACTCTTAGCAGCTATATTTGGTGTGACAGCTTAGAGATTTATAGTTTTGTGAGTTGGAGTCGATCAAATTACCATCGATGATTAATTCCAAAAATTTTGCGTGGTATGTTTATGGATTCAGTTTGTCTACAGTATTTTTGTATTTTGGTTACAATTGGGTTCGAACTTTGATTCGCTATGTATATATTTACCTCTTGCTGCTCGTACACCCTGTTTAGTAAGAAAAATTATTTACACACATACAATCATTTTTTTGTATAAATGTCTCGACACTCGGCATGTGAAAACAAAAAATGTACGCAAACATTTTTTTATGTATACCTACGTCTCACTCTAATGTGACATATTTTAATATGTATTTATATATGTATAGGTATTTACAGTATAGTTTCGGTAATTTAGTCTTGTCGGTGTGAATATTGCGCGAACTTGCTAAGATTCGAAATAATATTTGGTTGTGTAGTGCTTAGAAACTAAAAGCACGTACAGCACATAATTACGTAAATATCTACAAATTCCAAAGGGGGTATATTTCAAAAATCAGTGCAATGAACAATTGGGTTTATTTTTGTTTAGGAAAACAATGAGTAAAATATAACGTGTTTGGCGCCATGTCTTTATTATTTGGTGGTATTCCTTTTTCAAACTCGATACAGTCTGTTTTTTAATTCAAACAGAGCAAGTAGGCTTATTCTGGGTTTTGTACACCGAGCAAAGGCTGTGCTGGGCTTAATATTCCGGTGTGCGTTCCGGTGTCCAGTAAGTTATTTTATTTTTCACTTACTTCGTACGAAATTCATTACCAATTGATTAGAACGTTTAAATATGATATTTTCATTACGTTGTTTCTATTGCGATCTCAACCTCTAATAAAACTAATAAAAAGAAAAAAGATTAACGACCAATTTTATTCTAGTAGACCGTAGACGCGATCGCAAACGAATAATCTTAATTTTCGCTAAGTATCGAAAAAATGAAGTTACAAAATCCCTTCCCGGATTAATTTAAAGAACCGAGTAAACATTGTGTAAGCAATAATACACATATGTTTTTTTACATGCGTTTTTGATGGGGGTTTTTCGCCATTTTGACATAAACCCGGAAATATTTTTATTTAATTGATCTATCCAACAAAACATTGTTTTTCGAATTTTGAGAGTTTGATATGGATTCGTACACGATTTTGCAAATAAAACACTCAGCGATTTAAGTTTCTAATTTTATTTTCCACTCCAACACTTTTAATTTCTGCAGCAATTAACAAATTTCACTCGTTCACTCCCCACTAATTCATTTTTGTTGTGCACTTTAACCGCTCAATTTTACTGCTCACTACTTTTCTAACTGTTCACTTTTCACTTTTTAACTCTCTACTTCATATGAAAATTGCCCATTTGTTGTCGTTGTTCAGCCACGTTATTGTTGCGGCGTTTTACTGCTTAATAAATCGATCGTTTCCTGCGGTTTTATGCGTGCCACGTTTGCACAACTCTCCGTCACATACTTCTGTATCTCTATCTCTCTCTTTCTCTTTAGCAATGAACTCTACTACCTAGCTCGCCGAGTTCAATAGTTTCACCTGCATGAATTTAACAACCATTTCATCATCCAGCAAAACTGTTAGTCTATTTAACGCGGCGCGTTTGAGGTACTTCATTTCTCCTAGATGTTGATCTTGATCGAAATTTATTTTTATACTTGTTTGTAATATGTATCTGTATGGTTCACTGGCGGTTTTCAAATTTACTTTATAGCCTAACGATTAATGCCACGACGCCTACCGTTGTTTCATACACTTAGGTGCATTTGTCTTTTTCCATTTTTAATTTATCTACGAATTTTTTAGGCGGTTCAAGCATGAAGGGGGACAAAATCTATGTTTAAGATTATTTATAATTGACACGATTTCATTTATTTTTGTCACGTCACCTCAATCGACTAAGAGAATAAAGTTTTATAGACGAAGTGACATGACCATTGTTGCGTCGTATGAAACGACACGACTAAGAGGATAGGGGTATAATTGTTTTTCGATAAATTGTCGTTTTCCAATAACTTAATGTTCAGTATGGTTGTAGTTCTTTAATAATCTGCTTATTTTTGTAATCGTCAATATTCGTACATAGGGTTAATAAACCCTATGTAAAATTAGAAATAAAACCAGCTGTCAAAACTGTGTGAAATTTTCCAATGAAACTTTATAGACATCATTGTTTCTCAACTGTAATCTCTGCATAACACACATTAAAACAAAACGTATGTGTATACAGCTAAATTAGTAAGACAAATATTATGAAACAAAACGTACAGTACATTGAATGAATGCATGACATTCAAAGTTCGGAAGTTGTATTTTTTGTTTTTTTTTTTTGTTTCTTATAATAACAGTGTCGTGCAGTCATCAAAACCCCCTTTAATTTTTTGCATCATTTATTCCATTTTTGATCTTAAATTGGAAATTTGATTTTATATATTTGGAATTTCGCACACATTCTGTTTTGAGTAGGTTTGAGTACATGTATTAATTATATTTATGAGTATGGTTTATTTTTAGAATATGTGCGGAGGATGATTTTGGGAGTCGGCTGATTGTAAACGTGTATTTCTTAGTATATTGTATACTTGGATGACCATTTGGTTAATTATGCTATACCGAGACAAAAGATCTCGAGACATTAAAACATTCCATCATACAACACCATATACGCATACATATTGTGTACGATTCGGTTTTGTATTTATTTCTTGTTATTTTCTTTTTAATATTTACTTAGACGACGTATAAGAAATATAAAGACAACAGTAGTGATATTTTATATAGTATTTTTGCTCAGACATTCAGACGTTACTGTATATAGACGGACACGACCAAAAATTAATCTAATTTGTTATCGGTCGGTTCGCTTATCGATTACCTAATTAATAATGGGAACATTTACCATCTAATTTCTTATCTAAACTGCATAATGTGTTGATGCTATACAAATTATAACCAGTGTAAATTTCTTATATACTTCATCGTGTATATAGTTTGGAAAATATTTTTTTTTTAGTTTTTAGTTAGTTATTATGGAACCGCGAATTGAGCGTGATGTGTATTTAGTGTCACATGAATAATGTAATGTTTGTGTTTTACATCGGACACTTCTAGTGAAATTTTGATTTTTGGAGGATGTTATATATAGCTATATAATTTGTTGTACAGTGAATAGTGTTACAAAATACTTACTTACCTATAAAACTTATTTATTTAGTGTTGTAATATAAAATTCAGTTGAAGGTGAATCAATTATATTAAGGTTGTGCAAAGGTGATTCATACTTTATATACATTTTATGAGTGAATAATAGCCAATAGTTTGAGTTATTTCTTTTTGCGAGACAAATTAGTTTCGGCTGTGATTCATTTACATTATTAATATAATTTTGGAAAATTTAATTCTCTAGAGTATTAAAGGGGGCCTAGCCCTTTTTCATGCACACAAAATGCTGTATATCAAGTTTTCTTCTTATATTGTTTATTCGGTTTTGTGTGAATATACAGGATATAAATAGATGTGCCGGCGTGGAATATGAAAATTTCAAAAATAAATACTGAAAATGGAATGAAAATCACTTTTCGTATTTATGGAAAATTCTTTGAAAAACTAGTTTAGTGTATATGTTGAAACTTTAATTGCTTTCGTTATAAAATTTAGTTTTTTTAGAGAATTGTTAGTGTTGTAAAACTCATAAAGGTCGATGGACCACACACCAATGTTTCGTTTGGTTTAATATACTAAGATTTCCTTAATTGATTTCACAAAGAAAATTGGCGAATTTTTTTTCTAATTCTATTTCTTTTTTTCAGGTAAGTTCGGGGCATTTCGAAGCCACTAACAGAATTAAGATTCAAAAATATTATATATAATAATTCGGAAATTATTGAATACGCTTTAACTTAAGGTAATAATTGCGGTTCAATCAACTTCAAATATCATATTTGCGTGTTTGGTATGCCGTATAAATATGCCTTTTGGTTTCCGGTGAAAGGTAATAAAGCCAAATTTGACTGATCTGAAATTCTGATTTTATAAAGAAAACATTTGAACTAGGATATAAACTAGTAACAATATTGACGTGGGATAGCTTGACGATAAAAGTATGTAAGCACTGCTTAGTTCGGTTAGAACGAAAGAAAGAAAACTTACGTTAGCTTAATTTATTAGACGCTTAACGTACAGAGTTCAGACATGTTTTAGCGGAATGTTTTATTCCAAAAATATCGAAGTGAACTTTGTGTAAGTTATTTATTTATCGACTATCGAACTGCATAAATTTTGATTGAATTTTCCCGATTGGGGTTCTTGGAAAAGTTATAAACCTAAACTTGCCGCCGAATTCAAATTTTTCATCGCAAGTTTTGCCTCATTTGAAATACCGGTAGTGTTCGGGATGTTTGTGAATAAGGAACTAATTATTCAAAAATTATCTAACACATATGATTCATATAAAAAATTTCGCAGTTTTGTCTCATCGACTTTATGTCGCCAGTTAAGAGTCCAACTAATATTTCAACGTTAAGAATTTAATTACTCGTCATTTTTATTTTCGCATGGTTTATTTAATCTATGTAAAAGTTATAAACGATCAAATGTTTTGAGCATTTTCATTTGCTCCCATGGAAAATTTTAAATATTGCTTATATATTTACCATCAGTTACTGGGAGAAATATCCTTAGATGCATTCCACATTCCCCATATCAAAAAACACAAATTCCAATGATAAACTGTATAAAAAGTTCTATTTCATTGATCACTCTTTTTAACGAAACTTCTGGTAGTTTGTGGTGTATATGTTTGCTGCTAAAATTGCTGAATTTTGAAACCAATACTCTTAAAAGAACTCCCAAAAATGATTTTGATAGTTCGTTGCTTTTTGTCTCTGTCGGTTTATTTCAAAATATCGTAACAAATTGGATTGATATCCATTGATTTGCGAACTTAAAATGTGTTTACATTCAAACCAAAATTGTTGCTTTTGTTTTGGACTGGATTGATTTATTATTTGCTGGAAAACAGAATTGGAACCAGTTATTATTTTTCCACCACGAATAAAATCTTTCCGTTATTAGAAAGCCTTCTTTCTTTTTTAAAACATCAGTCATTTATGGTTTAACCCATTCACCTATTCATCTACTCACAACTACAGTGTACCACCTGCACATTGCAAACTCTCCATCTCAACCTGTACATTGGCATGGACGCGGTGGGTCGGCGCTGAATTCTGCACTCCATCAGAGGGTCTAAGTTGTGTTTATTAACATCACCGATTGTAATCGATAATGAAAATTTTGATTTGCATCTAGCCTCTGATGGGATTCGAACTCAGTACCTCCCGGTCCAAGTGCCGAAGCTTTAACCACTACGCTACTTGTCCGGTAAGTTGCTAATTAAGGTGTTTAGGATTTTTCAATTTAATTTCGATATTTTCGTCATAGTTTTGGTCAGTTTTTCACAAATAATAGTGGAGAATCATGAATTTTTGAACACATTTAATGAAAATCTCGAATCTTTGTTCTTTGCGATCCACAACCCCACGGTAGATAAGGAAGCGCACAAACAAAAAATTATTGATACTTTACCAACACTTGTTGTAGCTGCCCTAAATTTCGTGAATTTCAAAGTACTCGGTTCAGTAATAAAGTTCGTCACAAAAAAGTGGCATATCTTATTTTGAACGGGCTTTCTCAAGGTGGTTCATCATTCATCTTCTGTAAAAGGTCTCCTTTGGATATGCTTCTTTATAAAAGGTTCATAAATATCCAGAGGGGTCTTTAAGTGTGACCGATGATTTACAATCCAGGCAACTCGAGTCCCAAACTAAATGAACTAGAACTAATTGTCAGTTTTTCGTACACTGAAAATTATCGGGCCATTTTCGCATGGGTCCAACAAATTACCTTTTAATATTTTAAATGATAAAATCTCTGCAATAAATTTGAAAGATTAAGTTTCTGGCTAATTTTCAAATGCTGTAATCAGTATCGTAGCAACAACTTTTATCAAAGAATTACATTCACCAAATTTTAACTTGTGAATCAATTTTCTGCTTCGGTAAAGCCATCAGATAAATTATAACTAGCCGTGTGGTTTAGCGGGCTAAACACAGATCCTAAATGGCTTAGACGGCTGTACACAACGTTTAATTACTCTCCCCTCGTGGTAGTACAATAATACAAATTGAACAAACTTTGATTACCCCTTTTCATTGTGTTAAAGCTATTAAGATAAATGGTTATTTAGTATTATTTGTATGCCGAATATTAAATCGTGACTTTAAATATTTTGACTGTCTATCATTTGCTTTTGACATCACATAGTACGTACCGTACCTATCAAATAACAAAATTTTCTCACGTCCATAAAAAAAATTAAGGTCATCATGGGTCGTAAAACCGACAACAATTAATCAAATAAATTGCTAAGCTAATTTAACCTGCGATTTATAAAACTGGGGTAGATAATATGCAAATGACATAAATGTCATTCAATTTATGAATTGAATTTTTTTTCCTCTTCTACTCTAAACATATTTTCAATCCCAATCCAATTACAAATTTCTAGTTAAAAAAATGAATTCGTTTCCGTGACTATTTCCAGTTTCATTTCTGTTATCACAAAAATTACATGGAAATAGAGAAAAAAAAACGTCGACAACAACAATAAACTAAAACACACAAATCTGTGATAGGAAAGAGTCTCGTTTTTATGATATGTTACCCCATATAGTAATGGCAAGAGCATAATTTTCACAATAGTAGTGAACTTACATTAGTCATCGTTGCTTTGTATACCTGGGTGAATCAGATCGTTACTCATTCCCCCCCCCCCCCCCCTCTTGAGACAAAATAAAACCGTATAAAAACACAAAGTACAATGACTGCGAATGTTTAGACATATATGACATAATTTTACTGTCTCAAGTCGATCACATACGATGATGGTAATACAAGATATTCAATCATCAAAAAATTGTTGATGAGTAATTTGTAGCCCACGAAATTAATTTTATGTAAAAACTATTTGTATCACAGCTGTTGTATCGCCTGTAAAATGTAATCGAATATTTTCGAGTTTTATTTACTATACGTACTCGAATATATGATATGAGTAATCAGAAACCCTTCTCACATTTTGTTTATTTAGTCCGACAATAAATAATTCGTTTGGAATTAATTAGATGAAATGGTATAATGGAGGGGATCTGTTTCTCGTCTCCTTTTGTTATTGTTTTTTTTTCGTTTGAATTATCATTTGGAAATGTAATTAGTAAAACAACTTTGATGAATTGCTTTGTTAAGGGAAAATGAATTATTGGGAAATATGTGTAACTCGGATTATGTTCCAGCTCCCGGGCTTATTACCGATTTTTAAAAAAAATTAATTTTGTGTAGGGATTTCTTTGCTAATTTCATCGGGGTCGCCTCTGAAACTATGTTTATAAATTTTCAATAGGCTTGTCATCCAAAGGGGCTTCAAGGGGCTTGTCTCGCCAGTGAACTCGATTCTAATGTTTTTCCCAGAGGTTTCATTCGCAAATTCCGGTTGGGTGCTGATTTTGTGATATCTTTCGATTCAGCTCCATACTCCATATTGGCACGATTTCCACCTACCGTGCAACCCTCTACTAATCAGAGCTAATAATCGTAATTATTTGGTCATTTTACTCTTGGTATACGTTTTACACAATTGTTGACCAGTTGTAATTGACTCAGTCTGTTTCTAAGTCACTTTGGTACGATTTGATTCTGAAGGTCGCGAGTTGCCGATTCCTTGATATTTGTGAATACTTGCAGGTGTATTTTTAATTTCTCCATTTCATGATCAATCTGCCCCAGTAACAAAATTTCTCAGTCTCTGCTGTCTGTTGTCCAACAATCGGGAGACTGCATCTGCCAATAGCGTTGACAAGTATTAGTTTTGTTCTTTTCACGTCAGTTTTTAAGCCCACCAGTCTGGCGTGTAGTTCGTGTGAGATTAAGTTAGACTACTTTCTTGTAAATGTTTGATTTCTAATCAGATTTATTTTAAAAAAAATTCTGCGGAAGGTACGTGTTTTTTGAATGCCATGACTGAATTGTTATTATTATCCCAGTTGTGGTGGGCCACGCAGATGTTTCATTGTCTGATCAAGTGGCGAGTTCATCTGCAGAGTTTTCGGTATATTTCATGTTATTTTGTTTGTTGTGATGTTTCTCTGTGAATCAGCAGACAGCACTATACTGCCTACTGTAGTAGCGTGCTTTGCTAGCTCGGAAATGTCGCTTAACCAAACACGCTTTGCTTTAACTTAATTCGAGCCAATCATAAGGTGATAGTCACCGAAGCCATCTGAAATCCACGGCTTCCCAGATATTGCAACCATGTTCTCCATTGACAACTAATGACAATTTTAAACATTTAAACGTCATATACATAGGGCCAGTCGTTCAGGTAGCTTTGTGGATATTGTGAAGAAAAATGATACATTCAACGATTAGAGATTTTTCTGAACGCCTAATTGCCCATCACTAACAACATTATTCATCAAAACAGGGTGTATATAATGATGTCATAGGTGCAAAATGTTGTGTTCTAAGCAAAAGTGAAGTTATCAATTGCTCTCGCTTCCGAAACCTATCACTGATGAGTGCCTTGTGAAATGTGAGCTGATTTTAATAATCTTGATTGGGGTTACAAAAATAAACTGTTCTCTTTAAATGTGTATAACTTCATAGGGGGAGCTTCCAATTCCAACAAATGATTCCGTATAAGTTTTTGGCATAGATTGAGAACAAGTAATAGCTCGCAAATTCTAAATAAAATTTGCCATAAAATATGCTTTTTGACTTTTTCAAGTTCCATTAACACACTTACTAAAAGTGTTTTATACGTTTGTGACCAAGTTTTCCATCTGATGGAACATTATCTTTTTAGTCTAGCACAAATTGATAACCTCTCTGCCAGTGATATGAAGTGTTATAACTCATATTTTTCCATATCTGTAACACCAATTAGTTGGTTCATAAAAGTTAATCGAATCCTGATAAATCATATTTAATTGAACTGGCATCGTGCTTTTGAGATAAAACCCATTTTATTACGTGCCACGATTGTTGCATTTTCAAATGTACTTCAAAGAGTTCTGGGTTTTCAAGCTGTCTATCGGCATTTATTTTGATTCGATCCTTCGTCGTTAGACGAGGCTTTTGCTGCACAATAAAAATATATAATTCGTGTTTGGTTTAAATAATTGTATAGTTTAATTCCTCGAACTTAATCTCTCGTCTATCTTTCTCTCTCTCAGAAACCTAAAGTAGTGTTGCTTTCGCTAATCCGCTTAGCTTAGCTAAGAAATGTGAAAGCAACAACTTTTGGCTTTAATTTTTTAATGCGTTTTAATTTTTCTGTGTTGGTTCATTTTCTTAATATTTATTTTATTTTTTTTTTTTCATTTTATGAAATAGAATAAATTAAATTCGGTTTTTGCTATCAAATAACAAATGCTAAATTATTCTACAAGATAAATTTTTCGAGAAAAATAGAAAAAATAACGCCTTGCGGTAAACACCATAACCATAAAATGATTTTATTTCCCCTAATCCTAAAAATTTTTTTCTTAACATTCTAAAACAATCGGCTTGAATACAATGCAATTGTTGTTGTAATCTTTTGAAAGCAACACAGCTTAAATGACGAATGGTGACAATAGTTTGGCTTTTATACTATTGATAAGTATTTTTATCCTCGGATAAGCGAAAGCCTTCTTCCATTTTTCGGCGTCTCAAATAATTTGAATATAAACCTGACATTGATCTAATTATTTATTCTAACGGGTGATTTTTTAAGAGCTTGAGAACTTTTTTTTAAAAAAAAACGCATAAAATTTGCAAAATCTCATCGGTTCTTTATTTGAAACGTTAGATTGGTCCATGACATTTACTTTTTGAAGATAATTTCATTTAAATGTTGACCGCGGCTGCGTCTTAGGTGGTCCATTCGGAAAGTCCAATTTTGGGCAACTTTTTCGAGCATTTCGGCCGGAATAGCCCGAATTTCTTCGGAAATGTTGTCTTCCAAAACTGGAATAGTTGCTGGCTTATTTCTGTAGACTTTAGACTTGACGTAGCCCCACAAAAAATAGTCTAAAGGCGTCAAATCGCATGATCTTGGTGGCCAACTTACCGGGCCATTTCTTGAGATGAATTGTTCTCCGAAGTTTTCCCTCAAAATGGCCATAGAATCGCGAGCTGTGTGGCATGTAGCGCCATCTTGTTGAAACCACATGTCAACTAAGTTCAGTTCTTCCATTTTTGGCAACAAAAAGTTTGTTAGCATCGAACGATAGCGATCGCCATTCACCGTAACGTTGCGTCCAACAGCATCTTTGAAAAAATACGGTCCAATGATTCCACCAGCGTACAAACCACACCAAACAGTGCATTTTTCGGGATGCATGGGCAGTTCTTGAACGGCTTCTGGTTGCTCTTCACTCCAAATGCGGCAATTTTGCTTATTTACGTAGCCATTCAACCAGAAATGAGCCTCATCGCTGAACAAAATTTGTCGATAAAAAAGCGGATTTTCTGCCAACTTTTCTAGGGCCCATTCACTGAAAATTCGACGTTGTGGCAGATCGTTCGGCTTCAGTTCTTGCAGGAGCTGTATTTTATACGGTTTTACACCAAGATCTTTGCGTAAAATCTTCCATGTCGTCGAATAACACAAACCCAATTGCTGCGAACGGCGACGAATCGACATTTCACGGTCTTCAGCAACACTCTCAGAAACAGACGCAATATTCTCTTCTGTACGTACTGTACGCATTCGTGTGGTTGGTTTAATGTCCAATAAAGTAAACTGAGTGCGAAACTTGGTCACAATCGCATTAATTGTTTGCTCACTTGGTCGATTATGTAGACCATAAATCGGACGTAAATCGCGAAACACTTTTCGAACCGAACACTGATTTTTGTAATATAATTCAATTATTTGCAAGCGTTGCTCGTTAGTAAGTCTATTCATTATGAAATGTCAAAGCATACTGAGCATCTTTCTCTTTGACACCTTGTCTGAAATCCCGCGTGATCTGTCAAATACTAATGCATGAAAATCCTAACCACAAAAAAATCACCCTTTATATTCAGCTAGAGAACGTTAACAAGCAAAAGAGCTAGTCAGGAGCCGTATCATGATTTCCGCGGCAAATAATAAAATATTTCGATATGTTCTTTTCGACCCGCTACAACTTTTATATCATGAATTCCGCTATCGAAAAGACTTGCTCATTTAATGTCATAAACGCACTCATTTTGAGTAAACAACACTACTTAGAAATTAATTTTGACTTTTAGATTTGTAATTTGAGGTTTTAGTGTTGAATTAAATATTTTTGGGTTATTTTTAACATTTCTTCATAAAAAAGTGTATCACTTTTCAATTGATTTATAATTTGATGTGATTGATTCATAAAAGTGCAAAACACAACAAATAATGGCCAACACAATAAAGAATTGTCAATCGAAAAAATATCCGCCACCAAATATCGGATAGATGGCGAAAGGGTATGGTGTTTGGTGATACCGAATGCGCGATATCGTGTGGAAATTGTTTCGCGGCGGAAATCATGATAGGGCCCCTCCCCTGTTCAGGTAAAAATTAAATCTGAATGCTTGCGTGGTAAATATTTATACCAACACTTTTATGTGTGGGTTTTTTTTAAATTTTTCTTTAAGGAAAGGGCTAAAATTGGTGGTAGTCGATCAAACAACGACTCGAAACAGTTTGCATCGGGCAAGTAACATTCTTCTTATTCAAATTAGTTTAACTTAATCCAGAAAACTAAGTACCAAAAACTTAAAAAGCATTAAACTTCAACTAAGCAAACTATTTATTTAAGTCGGTTAATTCACCAATACATTGAGGTATCCCACAAGAGTTTTATATAACCGATCATTTTCATCGGAATCATCGATCGCATCCGGAAAGTAATAATACTAATCACAACGTCGGAATCAAAATGATCCAAATCGACTCAAAGGTTAATGAATAGTTCCAAATTATCTCAATTTTTTCCAAACTGTCTCAAACCGTAATCAAGTCAGCTCATATTTCGATGAAATCTTTCCAAATCGTCTTAAATAATTTCTCAAATCGTAATTGAAATCATTTCGCATCGGTCCAAATCATCTCAAACTTTAATAAAACATTTCCAAATCGTTTCAATTCATCTCAAGTCGCCTCGAATCTTCACAATAACACTGTCAATGAGAAATTACTGCAAATGAAGTCAATCAACCTATATCGAAGATTATCCTCACTTTATTCGTACGTACGGACATATTGACCGATTCAAAAAAACAGAGTTTAATATGCTAAGTAGCAAAGAAGTTAAAAATGCTAAAGAATGAATTCCTTACGTTACTTCTTAAAATGATAAAATATTTATTATTAAACACTCTGAAAAATCCTTTCGGTCGATTCATCTCAGTTTACCAGTTAATTTGATTCTCATACGTTTTTGCTCTGTAGCATCGAAAGCTAAATTCCTGTCGAACCACGTCCATGTAGCCTTTCCATTCGCGTAAATGAAACACATGTTTGGCATGTAGACAAGCACTGGCATCTGACTCTGAGCTCATAATACTAAATATACTGTGTAATAACTAAAAACATATAATCTCAAGCTAAACTTATCTTGGAATTTATTTTAATTAGCTTAAACCGGAAGCTAGCAAAAAAAACTGTTATTATTTTTGCAGCCGTTGCAAATTTCACACAAACGTAGGTACATATCAAATTTCTAACCTGTATAGCCTCTGCATACCATTTTTAAAAATTTGTTATTACTCAAAGTTGCAATTCTAATCACCAGATGAAACAAACAATAAAGAAAATAATTTAGCTTTCGTAAACTTGAAATTACAAACAAGATATGATTGTCAAAGTAGAAATTCAAGTTTTTTCGAAGACAATGTGCCGACGACATTTATTTTTTTCGATTCATTTTTATAGCGAGATATAGAAAATAATTTAATTTCTATTTTCAATTTGGTGATCACATTTTGTTTTATGTACTATAATATGTTGTATTTATGGCGCCATATTGCTAATCCCTGCCTGATCGTTAACCGTTTGAAATTTATATTTTATGTTTTATTTCTTTCTTTATCGCACACATAAATCAAGCGAGTAATCACCTCGCCCTTTTAGTATAAATGAGCGAGTAGTAAGCACATTGGTTGTGGTGTGCAATTTCCGCAAAAAAAACATAATTAAATTTACGATTAAATTACAACATGGTATGCAATACGCATACATAAATATATTATTATAAGAAAATCAAATATATTAATATGGCGCTTATCATATGTTGACCCTTTTTAAATAAGACAAGACATGAAGGAATTTATAAACAAATCCGAGATACAATCGCTAGTTATAGTAGAGTGACTCATGATCGTAATAAAATATGGGTGACATCATCAAGATCGCGCTGTATTAAGTAATTTTTTTTTTTTGCTCAAGGTCCATTTACTGTTTGATCTCTAAATATATAGAAGAGAGGTAAGTATTGTATTGTCAACTTTAATTGATCGCATTGTTACGCAAAATAAAGTAAATATTTTAAATTTATTTAAATTTTTGGGCACGTTTGTGGAAGATGCGCCAAGGTTGATCGCGATTTTGATAATTTCGGATTTTCGGTAAAGTTGTTAATTTAATTAAAAGTTACTTATAATCGTTGATCATGTGTGCATAGCAGCGAAGCATACTAAGGCTATTCAAATAAATTGACAACTGATGATGGTCACTGATATTTTATTTAGTTTTGTGAAGATAACTTCTTAGCCAATGTAGGACTGAAACTAGTTGAACTTAATGATTTCACCGTAGTTTATGTTCTGAATCTATAATATTCTGCTTCTTTTTATAGCACTGGCATGGCACTAATAATCAGTCCTACTTCTCGATGGGAATACCTATATTATCTGTATTTGTTAATAAAATATTTTCTAAAAGCGTTTAATATATACGAGGGGACTAACAAAAATTCGCTTCGGGTGCCTTTATGGTTGGTGTTCGTTCGTTCAGTCATTTTTCGACCAATCATCTCTTGTGGAAAAATCCAGAAGCAAAAAATCGTATTTTTGAGCAATATGATTGGTCGAAAAAATTATCAGAACGAACGAGCACTAACCATAAAAGCGCCCTTAGTTGACCAGAAAAAAAATCGTTTTATTCTTAGTCTTTTTTATCTTCTCTACATAATCTTCATTGATTTCAATGCATTTCTTAAGCCTATAGATCCACTTCTCAAAACAGTTTTTAAAATCTTGCTTTTTAAGCTTATCAAGTTCAGCATTAACCGTATTAAAATTATCCCCACGTTACTGTTAAAGATCTATCCTCTCAATTTTTTTTAAAATTTTTGGAAATAACCAGAAATCACAAGGTTCTAGATCTGGAAAATATGGTGCTGGTCGTATTTCTTCGATGCCAGAGATTGCAATAAAGTTACTCTTTATTTTAGCAGTGTGAGCTGGCGCGTTGTCATGATGTAAAAAGTAGCGCCGTAAATCCTTTTTCTTCAGGTTTTCCAACAAATTTTTGAAAACTTTTGGTAAGCAGTCTTCGGTATACTATTTTGCAGTTACTGTCTGATCCTTTTGCAGGGTAATAGCAGCTACACTTTTTGATCGGGTGAAGTAAACTGACATCATTGCTTTTGTTGCTGATTTTTATTGCTTAGCTTTTACGGGTGGGATTGTTCCTGTTGGACTCCATACCATGGACTGTTGTTTGGTTTCCGGATCGTACTTATAGAACCAAGATTCGTCACCAGTAACAAGTTTACTACATATGCTAGACTGCCCATTTTCGAATTTCTTTACGAAAAATTTTGCAAAATTCACTCGAGCCTCTTTTTGGCCTCATTTAAAATTCGTGGAATCCATCGAGCAGATTTCCTCGTGTATCCCAGATGATTACTTAATATTCGCGATCCGTGTCAATCGTGGTTCTTTGTCAACTTTGAACTTCACCAGAACCACAGTGGCGTCATCAGTGGAAGATTTTGGTGCACCTTCTTGGGGCTGGTCCTCCACAGAAAAATGTCTCGTCTGGAATCTTCGGATCCATCTTGGAAATAGTCTGTAGAGATGGTGCAAGCGTTCCATATGCAATTTGGCATTCATTACATATTTGTAGTGGCTTTAGTTTATGACGAAACCGAAGAGAATCACATAGCGGATTTCTGTTTGCGTTGGTGGTGGAATTTCGTCTGATCCATCCTCAGCTATTTTGCATTTTGTCGTTTCCATTTTAAACGATCGTTATGAAATTATGAAAAAAGTCTCATAAAACAATTTCAAAGGATTATGTATTTTTGGTTTTTAAAAAAAAAAATTCACCAACTAAGCAAACTTTCGTTAGTCCCCCGTATGATATTTAAAGTGCTCAATACTTTTAACACTATTTGCAGTAGGCACTTGGCAAAACACACTTACACTTATTTAATAAACACATTTTTATTAGCACTTCTTTTTTTTATTTCGCAAATATTAAATTTTGAATATTTTAATTAAAAAAATTTTCAAAAAGTATTAAAAAAATTAAATCTTACTCTTCTGGACAACCAGATAATGAAAAGGAAACCAAACTCGCTGGAAAATTTAGTTTCCTTTTCATTATCTGGTTGTACAGAAGTTTATGATTTAATTTTTTGAATATTCAAATAATATTTAGCTTAATAGGTGAAATCGTAACAAAAAAATGAAGAAGGAAATATTAGGTGTGCAAGTAGAAACTCTGCTGTTTTTTGGTCAAATTAAATTTTATTGAAAATATAATTGTTACAAAGATAAATTTTCGAAATATTTGCCATTACTATCTATGGCATTTTGCCATTTATCCAGGTAGATGATGAATGCCTTCGCGATAGGAATTTGGTGGTTTTGAAGCAAAAAGACGTCATTTTTGTACATCTGCACCTTTTCGTAGACCGGTGATCTTTCAAATATAATGACATCAATCTGAATAAGTGGTAATCAGAGGGAGCCAAGTCTGGATAATACGCTGCAGTTGGTTTTGCTGTATGTGGACAAACGTTGTCATGCAGCAGTATCACGTTCCGCATTCCCTGGTCCGTAAATGGTCTTTTTTCGTCCTGAACATCACTTAATGTGATCAATTGGGCCTAGTAACATTCAGGTGTAACAATTTGACCAGATTCCAGAAGCTTGTAGTAAATGACGTGTTTCCAATCCCACCAGACATACAGTAACACTTTCTTGGCATGAATATTCATTTTTGCAACTGATGTTGATGATTAGCTTAGATCAACACATGGTCTGCGTTTAGGATTATCGTTCAAAATCCACTTTTCATCACTCATAATGATTTGTGCCGAAAATTCTTTCTTTTGTACCGAGAAAGCAAATTCATACAGATATCAACTTTTCGGTTTTTCTTTTCTTCGATGAGTACCTCCTAACTGCTCTGCAAGCTCTTTTTGAGTTTGACACGGATTTTCATCCAGTAAAGCTTAAGTTCTTCGTCTTCAAGACTAAAATTGCCTTTTTTACTGTTGAATGACACAGAATATTCACTCAAAGTCGAACTTATCAATTCCATAGCTTTTTATTTGTAAACAGAATAGAATTCAATGACGTAAATGTTCGACATCCATCTCTTAAAATTGATGCACACGGAACGACAGCTTGTAAACGACTGAAACTTTCATGCATATTTTAATGCAACCAACTTCAGAGTCGTTTCTACTTGCACACCTAATATGTTTTGGCCAACACTACCTAGATTTTCATTTTGAATACACTTGATTTCTAAAGCGATAAATGAAACTTAACAGAATTTTAGTAAAAATTGTCTTGTATAATTAAAAATCGTTATTCCCATTTAAATTTCAGAAAACCAACAAAGTCAACCTTTGTTGAAAATTTAATCTATAAATTTATTAAAATCTTTTAACTTTTGGTCGTTTTTTGTAAATTCTATACTTTTCAACATCATTGTCGTAGCTGCCGCTTCCTGTACGCAGATTTTAACCACATTTCGCAAGGGCCTCCCAATTTACGGAAAAGCTAAAGTACGAAGTTTTATTCCTCCGATCAGACTGACTGAGTTGTGGACTCGTATATTCCGCTATAGAACTGGACTCGTAGATTCCATATAGAAGCTGCCAGCCAAAAGATTTCAGCCAAAATAGCGAGGCCACATACACACACACCGCCATGATAACATTATAAAATTTAAATGTTGACGCCTCTGGACCACAGATTAAGAAACAAAACACAATCTTATTACCATCCATATGGTCTCATTCTATTTTCTAAGATTTAATAAATTAATCAACCAAAAATTACTAAGGCGCTGAAATTGAAAACGACGATCTTAATTGTTTCTTAAGAATTATTTAGTGCGGGTGATCAATGTCCATTTTCGAAATAAAATAATAATTTTGATTTTTTTTTCTTAAATTTAACTAAAAAATCGCGCGCGACACCAAAATAATGCGTTCCTTGATGGTAATGTGTGGTTGTGACTAGAAATAGAAAACTAAAAATAAAAAAGTTGATCGTTAGTTTTTATTTCAAGACACAAACTATAATAGCATAGTAATTAATAATAGTACATCGTTTGTTAGCTGCGATTATTATTTATGTCAGACGTAAATAGTAGAGATCAGTTCAATGATCTACATATTTTAACAAAGATCGGTAAACCTGGCGACGGTAGAGCATACTTTTTGTGACATGCTTTAAAAGTTTAGAATTTTGAGATCATCACATTTTCAATTAACACACGAGTTTATACGAAATAATTTTTAAATCGTCAATCGCAGATATGATCACGTCATCTCACATTCAATGTGTGGCTGCGATTGTGTAGGCAAACGACAAAAATTCACGAAAATTATATTTTTGGTTTATATCTTTTAAAATTTAGTTTTGTCGCGCCAACATGACTACACTATACTGCACCAAATGCTGTCTACTTTTAAATAATTCAGCCTATAAATTTAAAGGTTTAGTTTTTCTATTTTGCTTAATATTGTGTAAATATTTTGTTGCGGTTTATTGTTATTCTTATCAGTCACTCGAGTATTTAAATTTGCCTACGCGCGATTTTTGATAAGATAACGTTGTTTTGGTTCGGTTCAAATGAAATTTGTGTTACCTTTATATTAAATTTAATATTTCAGTCAATCAAATTCTTTGAATTTAATAACAACTAAAACAAAATTACAAACAAGCAAAATGATTGTACTGGAATCTTTTATAAAAAAGATTTCCACAAAAAATCAATCGATTTCTAAGAATAATATTTTACCATCGCCAGCGACACCGTCACTTTTAAATGATGGCGGGCTTAAAATTAAAATTACTAATAATAATAATTCAGTTTATAAGAGAATAAAAAATTTACTAAAAATAAAAAATAAATCGCAAAAGTTTATCGTGACACCACCGATAACACCGTTATCGCCACTTACCCCATCACCCAACAATCACGATGAATTTAATTTTTACGATCAATTATTTTCGGAATTAATGGAATATCCTGCATCGATTTTATTTCCAGATCAGTGTGATAGCGGATCATCAACACCATGCGGAAGTATTGAACGGACATCGGGACACAAAAATAGTTTACGTGGAACAAAATTAGCACGAAGAGCACGTTCATTCAAAGATGATTTTCTAGAGAAAATATCACAAATCCGGACACCCACAAACACAATGACAAGGTAAATATATATTAAAAAATAATACAATTTTCATTACTTATTTATATTTTCCGCGGTTTTAAAATTCTACATAACAATGTTTATATGGGTTAAAAAAAAATTATATATAAATCGCGGTGTTCTGATCCAATTATTTTATTTAAATGTCATGTGATATTAGATCTGAAATTGCAATTTTGAATTTTTCTTGCTTTATGAGTTAAATGGCTCAAAGATTTTATTTAGCATGTGTGTACTGTGTGTGTGTCTACACTAGTATTTAAAGGTGATTTTATTATCTTATCGAGCACATAAAAATGGTCATTATCGTAAATTAACCGACAAGCGAAAATAATAAAAAAAAACCTACGATGATATAGATATTAAGAATGTAGGAATAAAATTTGGCGAATTATGAGTGGCCTTAAATTAGTGATGCTTAATTAAAGCATACATTTTTGTCAGTTCCAAAGTTCTATAACGTTAATTAGGATAATATTTAGATGACGAGGCATGTTAGTAAGTGAAACACGTCTACACTAGATAATAAACAATCGTTCCTCAGTATGGTTGCTTTTGACAGAATTTTCTAAAAGGTTGCTTTTGACAGAATTTTAAGCGGTTTCTGCAGCATTTTCGAATAGTTTTTAGAAAATCGTTTTGTTCTAAAAGCCAAAAAGGCTGAGAAAGGATTATCAAAGTTTCAACCGATACATTTTTTTGAAAATTTGGCCATGCCGTTAATGCACATAATTAATAATGGCAAAATATTTTTGCCGATGGAATGTTTTCTCCAAAATATTGACTTTCATTTTATATTGACTATTGGACTAATTGCTTTACAGATTCTAAGCTTTCGAATTTTTTCAGAAATATTTCTATAATAAACTCCAACACCCCCGATCTCTTCATAAATCACTTTGATTATGGGCTCTAAATCGTTCTTGAGAATAACACGACAAGGAATTTGGTTTGATGAACTTTTCAAGCTAATTTATCATAATTTCATTGTAATAAGTTTTCTATTTAAGGATTCCCATAAAATAAAACCTGTTGCTCGAAACTTAAGATTTAGTATCAATTCATCTGCCAAAGGATTTGACTTCACAAATCCGAAATAAGGATTGTCTCTAAAGTTATGACAACTTCTGCAACTTTTGTAGTAATAGTTATTCAGAAACCTAAACCTTTCGAGATATTTGACCGTGTTGGAATTTTATGAACGCTGGAAAATCTTAAAAACTCTTGAACAACTTATATTTGCAGGGAAAACTCCTTTTGTATTATAGTTTCATTGCAATGTCTTCGGTCTTGGACAGTCATTGGACGTAGTTCTACAACCACATGTTTTTCGTTAAAAAATTATTCACATGGATATTGTCCATCGAGAGTGAACATGGGATGAAGATAGTAGAAAAAATGTTGTTTGCATTTAATACCTAAAATAATTTTCATTTTAGGCACTAGGCTTAAAAATAACTATACTTTGCTTAAGTCTGCCTATTTTTCATAGCTTGCTATTAATAGTGTGCTTAAAACTATTTTGCGAGCTCTAGTTTGTAAAGCCTATCATATATGTACGTAGAAGTGGACAAAAATGTGATTCTTTACGTGTAAATTACATTGTTTGGTTAGTGTCAAATTTAGTAGGGTACAGAGATGTGCCGACAGTTATCAATTTTAGATTAATAATGTTAGCACCCAAATGTATATTTCTAGAAATGATTTATGTCTTATGTCCTTATTTCAGCAAAATTTATACCATCTACTTATTTTGTCTTAAAATGCAAGAGCTCAGTTTTTGAGATATTCCTCTACCTCGTGCAATATTTCTATTTGATGTGTGTGAAACTGCACCTAGCACATCTACAATAATTTCCTATTGAGTCCCATGGTGTCTTGTTGGATTTCCTATGGTCCCGGTAGTGCAGAGCTTATTTGCTTAACGAGTGCATAAATCTCTTCCAAACTGATGACGATCTGAATATCGTTCAGCGTATAATCTAATCGCATCCTGTTCATTTTGCCGAAACTCATATACCCAAGAGTACAACATCTTATTAAGAATTTTTTTTTATTGATGGAGAATGTATATTTTGTTTTAATTTACACCAAATTCTTTTGCTGTAATATAGCTCATATTTCTGAAACCAAATACTTTACGAATAATTGTTTATGAAAAAAAAAGAATTTGTTTATTTAGTTTTAACTATTTAATCAAAAATGGCACTCAAAAATACAGGTTCTAATTTAAACAATATCTCCAAAACTAATAAATTTCAAGGTCATTCAAGATCACCACTAAACGTCCCCCGCGAGACTGAACAATTTTTATTATCAATAATTTTCTCCTATCTTGCACCGTTTCCGAGATGAAAGCCTGGCATTTATTAAAACAATCACCCTGTATATTATTCACATGTTCCATTTTGGGAGGGCAATTAATTAAAATATAAAAACAATTTTGAGTTTAATTAAAAATGTTAGTAAAGAAGTTGCAAATGTCCCAATGTTGTACGCTCTTCAAATAACGATCAATTTTGCTCATTCATTAGTTTTGCCTAACTCCCAAAATCTATTCATAGGATATGAATAGATTCGTGCGGTTTTCGTAAACATTTTGAGTTAAATTATTAAAAGTTGGCAGTTATGCAAATTTCAATAAATATTTTTTGTGTTACATTGTTCACATGTTTCTCAACAGATTTTAGAGTTGAAATATGAAACATTCTTGTGCATTGAACAATTGTGTCCACCCATTAATTAGTTGTACCCACCTCCTTAAGTTACGCATGGACTCGAAGAATTTTTGTAAAAACCGTGCTGTTAAATTATAAATTTTTTTTAAATAAGGTCGGTTGAATTGAGTTGCATAACGTCGTTTGATTGTCCACTCAATTTTCAGTTTTACATACCGATTAAACTTTTCGTAAAAAACAGTAAAAAAAGTTTTTTTTGAGTAAAATTATAAAGGTCCAAATGCACATGTTAATAATTTTTTCCCAACCATTTGATTAGATCTTTCCTACTTCTCTTTCGTTATTGATGGAATATTAAGATGATGATTAATTTTCGTCGCCCTCAAGCGATGTGTGGAATATTGAGATTTCCATAAACATGTTTGAGTTAAATTACAATAATGTTAGAAAACCGCCCCTAATTGTTATTTGTCATTAATTTACCCACCTTAAAAGTGATGCATTAAAATTTGCTGTTTTGCCGGTATCGATCTCAATAGTTCTATTAAGTAATTCTTTATAATTCACCACATATTGAGCAGTTTTTTCAGCTCAATAATTATATGCTTTCCAGTTTACTAACCGGTAGCAGCCAACAGCCAACCGATAATAAAATGATTTTTGTTATTGCTACTCCCAGAAATTTTTTCGTATGTCAAATCAAGAGTGCATTTTGGGTTTGAGTGAAATTTGATTGTTTGAAATTTTGCCCAACTTTGCGAATATATAGCGAAATATTGTTAAGCTTATAATTGATATTGCAATTTCAGCATCTAATTAAGCCAAATATAAAACTAAGATTTTGAAAATCACCTATAAATGTTTTCTATTAATCACTAAATTTCTAACAATAAAGCTACATACTACTACTACTATTACTTACGCACACAAATTCCTTGAATGATTTACTATTTTACTACCTATAGTTTTTTTTACTTTACTATTTACTTTGTATATTTTATTTATTTTATAATTTTTTTTTTAATTTCTTTTTTTTCTCTGTTTGTAGTGAATTCTAAACAAAACAAAATAATAATATAAATAATTAAATTATTGTGCAATGAAAAATCAGTTAAACGCTAATAAGATACTATTTCGTGGAAAACGAAAATAATTTTTCCATATATAGAGAGTGCGTGTGTGTATATTATATATAAAAATAAAAGTAAAAAATTATTTAGGAGTTTTGAAAAATTCTCAATATTTTTATTTTACTGTCTCTATCTAATATTAACTTAGATTTATATTAAATGAGATAAGGCGGTGAAATATTTTAAATAACTAGTGTTTGAAAAATAAAATTAAAATGTTTCACAGTTTGAAAAGAAAAAAGAAAATTAGGTAAACATTTTCATTTAAATTTATAATTTTCATTTAATAGATATTTTGAATCAGTTGATTGATAGTGAAATATGTTAGGTTATTATATAGTTCAGCCAGGGAAATATTTAGGGGGCAATAATTGCGTTGCTTCGCGCGATACTAATGCATGATCCATACAATAATACATTAAACAATAAATCAACCTGCCTCACTATTAATCTTAACTGATTCTAATTTGGTTTGCACTTGTTTGAGCATTTCATTAAAAATTTAAATATTTTAACATTTTTTAATATTAATATTGTTGTTGTTGTTATTTTAATTCATAATTTATAGTCTTAATAATAATGTGTGGATTATGTGTGTGCTAGCTGTGTCTGTTTAAGGCAAAATATCTATTTAATTTTGGTGTGATTGACGTAAGTAAAATGTAATTCACACCAATTCTGATTTAAAAATTTTGATTTGCATATTACTTTTGGGCTTCCAGCATATTTGTTATTTTTTTTTAGATAATTGCATGATTTAATAATTATTCAATAGTCAACTGATTTTGTGACTAATTCGCGAATTGAATTCCAATCCTTAAAAAGGGTGAATACAAATTCCAAACTGCTGCCTTTGTGCTTTGTTGCCAATATACGTAACTCAAATTGAAATATTCACACGCGTACCCAATAATTCGATTTTATTGCACAATAATGTCTGCAAACACTTACACACGTACACACTAAAAAATTTACTACCCCATACTCACTCTATAAATAACAACAACTGCAGTAGAATTTTAAGTTTTTGTTTCTTAAAAATTTGTAAAAAAATATTTTTTATTTTCTTTCTCGTATTTTCTCGCTCGATCCATAAAAAAATCCATTTAACATTGCACTCAATATTCATTCATCATCATATTCATCTTTACAAAACAAAAAATAAAAATATTTGTACTGTTAAAATAAATAATACAAAGATCACATTCACCAAACAGCCCTAGAAGTGGCGGGGTGACCGGGAGTAGCCGCACATCCAAAGGAGCATCAACCGATGAATCTATCAAGCCGCAACAGGATTTGAATTATCATGTGCGCCAAGTCAAGCACGCCCTCACCCATTTCAAAGATGTCATATGCAAAAATAAATTGGAAATGCTACCGGGGAACGGTACCGTAGTGCTTGATATGATATCTAACGTGCACGTTGCGCTCCAGTCGTACACATTGAATGAGAATAGTAGCTCATTAATTTCAGCAACGAAACAAGTGCATCTATCGCTAGGTAAACTTATAAAATTCTGTGATGAAATTTTATTAAACGAGGAAGAAAATTCAGCATCGCTAAGCAAAGAAAACGTGAAAGAAATAGTCGACCTGGTCGAAAATGCTGTGAACAATTTGGTTAAATTGGCCAATGAAAAAATGATTGAGCGCGAAGCTGGTGCACAGAATGAGCAAAATGCCAAAACCACATGTAATACATTACAGCGGCCGGCGATCGACGTAGCAGGACAACGAACTTCCCTACCCGATATTCCATTAACACCGCGTGAACTTGATACACTAGAGAAAACGTCAATGAAAACTGTGCGCGCTTCTCATAGTACCGAAAGTATATTACGCGACACAAGTCCACCCCCGAAGCCGCCGTTACCATCAAATCGACAGTCGATTGGTAGTGGTAATAGTGGCGGCGGTAGTAGTCAATTATGCAGTGGTAACGATGATGATATGCTAGACGATAATTTAATCGATGATCGTAATAATCCGAATCCACCACCACTGCCACCAAAACGTCGCAGTAATGTAAGCAGTGCTCGACACAATAACACCAACAACTTCTCTATCAATTCAGCCGATTCTGACTGTATCATTAACGATAACTCATTTTTAGCGTGTGGCCTTGAAAGAATGTCAATGCGATCACGATCACCCGAGGATAATTCTAGTCTATTGAGTGCAAGTGCAGGATCACTTGATTCTGCACTGAATCATTCACGTGAGGAAGACGAGTTGCGCGCTTTAACACACGATCATTCATCGATCGATGAGCAAATATTGACAAATGATCTCGATAAAATAAATTCATCGCATGTGGCCGGTATAAATTCAACAAATATTATAAGCGCATCAAATCGATGGACCGATGAAAGTGAAGCGGGACAAATATTAACAATAGCGGGGATCACACAATCGGACGGACTAAACAATCGGCATTCAAATGAATCAGGATTTGTATCAATGCATTCATTGCGATCTAGCATTCAGAGTATGTCGACGACTAAACGAACATCACAGCAAACCAAAATTACAAATATTTCCTCAACCACGTCGTCCTCGATACAAAAATCGGAATCAATTTTGGAGAGTTTATCGGAACAGCAAACTCAAATAACGTCATCATCGACTGTAAAAATCGGACAAAAACAAGTGCTGAGCAGTCATCAGGAGATATTAAAACAGAATAGTGAACAGGAAATGACCGTGCACAAGTCAACCGAAAATTTTAGTGCCATCTCGAAAGCCGATAGTTTTGATTTTAATAGCGATGATGTTTTCGACGGAAGTTTTAGTGAATTGGGTCCGGGCGATCTTCCACCTGCCCTTCCCGTGAAAACAAGGCGCCGCAGTTCGAAACGAGAACGGCACCTATCCACATACGATAATGTAGAAGATACGGAACAAAATGAACAAAAGTAAGTTGTTCATCAACTAAATGTATATTCGATTTACTAATTTTTTACTATTTTATCTTTATAGTACTCAAGATCAGCATCTCCCGTTACGTTTCCCATCTCATGCACAATCTCTGCTGAATCGTCATCAAAATTCCATGACAAGTAAACACCAAAGTCTTATTGAACCGCGCCATATGAAAAATTTCGATGGTGAACAACCTCCACCGCTTCCAATTAAGAAAAAACACAGTAAGTACAAATTTTTAATCGATCTTTCGTCATCTAAATCAAATTAATAGTTTTGAAAACTATTTTTTATGATTATATTTTATAGTTTCACTTTTATTTAAAATAATAATAATTTGATTAATATTTAATTATCCGTTCCATCAAGAAAACAAAAATTACATAAATCTCATTCAGTTGGAAAGATTTGTTAGTACTTTATTCGTCTGAGCATTTTTTACGGTCAATCGTTTTGAATAGACGATTTTCGTGTTTTTGTTGTTGTAATGTTTATTATGAAATTTTAAGTATGTATGTAAATGTTAATGTTACAGTGGTGCTTCTAAATTTAAGTCTAATTGCGTTTAAATTCTTAATCCTGATACAACCCAGTGGAACTTATCATTTTGGGTGAAATATCAGTTTGTGTTGTCCTAATGGCAAATAGTTATTGTTCTTTTTAATTTCGAAACATTCGAGGACGTGATCATATTTTTGTAATTTTAAACTGGCAGGATCCACAGTAAGACTGTGTCCGAAGCCTGGAGTAGTTGTTTTTGTGTAGTATTTTTTGTCATATTCATGAAAATACCAAACTCATCCGATGTACTTCTGGCTTTTCTGAAAAAATTATTGTCAGAATAGGAAAACATATTTCAAATTGTTCGGCCTCTGCAGGTGAAACTTCAAAAACAAATAAAAATTTGACGGACCACACGGTACAGTGGGGAGGTTTGAATCCCAATAGGAGCAAGATGCAAAAGGAAATTTTCATCATCTAATTACGATCGGTACTGGAAATAATGAACACAACTATCGGAATGCAGAACTCATAGGTCGACCCATCTTCTATATCAGTACTATAGACTGGCAATGTGCAGATGGTTCTACGTAATTCATAAAACATTATCTCAATTATATGTCCAAACGTTCCCTTTAACATCAATAATTAATTCACATAAGATCGATCGCGCATGAGAGTAGCTAAAGCACCAAACATAACATTTTATAAATTATTTCTTCTAAACAGTTTTAAATCACCATTTGTAAAATTTTGTTGTAAATCGAATTAGTTTATTAAATTAACGATTTTCAGACACCAGCTCGCGAAAAGTACTAACAAGTTATTTTTTCTATACACAAATCATAATAAAAAGTCATGCTCACCTCGATATACGATTAATCCGTACCTATCGAGGGCCTCACTATAAAACAATTACAAATTTTGTTTTTTTCTATTTTTTTAGTTAATTTACTATTTGTTTTTTTGTTTTATATTTTCAAAATCGTTAAAATTCCACTTTTCTTATTTAAAATAAAAAAAACAATTACAAAAACAAAAATCCGATTTACTTTTGCTAATATATAGTTTTGTGTTACACTTTAGTGTTTCAAAGTGTGGCATATTCAGGTAAGATTGAAAAAATTAAAAGTTTTTCTGTTTTCTGTTTCATACTTGTTTTGTTGCTTCAATAGCCCAGAAGCAAAACTTACTTACTATTTATTATAATATTCTGATATATGGTTACATGAAAAGTGTTATTGTACTAGTGCATTTTGGAAATTCAAAAGATTTGGAAATCAAAAAAAAATTTGAGTGGCTTTTAATAATAATAATTACATATTTATAGTTTTTTTTATGTTTTTTGATTTTATTTATTATGATTTCGCGGTTTGGTTAATTTTTATAATGTGTAATATGCAAAGTGAACGTTTTTTCATACTTTATAAGTTTCATTATTAAGTTACGGTGTGGTTTGTTTTATATAAAATATATTGAGTAATAATAGTTTTTTGAAGAGATTGACTGTGACAAGAATATATTGTGTAAGTTTTTATTACAATACATGATACACATCGTACCTCATGTAAGAAGTACATTTTTTGATTTTCAAGCCAAAGCCATTACTTAATTTACTTTCCTAACCAGATAGTTATGCCTTAATTATTTTATTACTATAATGAATAAAGCAAAAACTACCGGTGGCTTGCTAATATTGTTGTAGTATTTATGTTTCATTGTTTGCAAGCAGTCATAAGTCCTGTGGTTTAATGTAATTCAAACTGTTCAAATTGGTCAAGCACAATTTAGATAGACAATCTAAACTTTTTCTATACTTTTCCTTTTGGGTGGTAAAATTAATTACTACCTGTATAATACGGAATATGTATATAATAATACGTTGTCCCACCTTCCTTTAGAATAAGCTAACACCACTATCCAAAATATTTAGATTTTGTTTATTAAGATTTGCCGGTTCGAAAATTAACCTGAGTTCTATTGTAGCTCTTTAACTTATAACTGAAGTTAAAACAAATGACGCTTCAATAGAAAAGTAACACAACTCAAAACTCAATCAAATCGACATGTTCTTGATAATTTATCTCTAAACTGTAATTATTTATGTAACAACGATATTTCAAGTTTTTAACGACATTTAGCGAATGAAAGATGCAAGAAATGGACAGGGAAATTTTATAAATCCAGATTTGTATTTAAAATGAGAAAAGAGAAAGGATTTCAAAAAAAAAAAAATGTCTCAACTTAAGATTGAGCTAGTGTAATGCCATTCGCTTAGTAACTTATTAAGAATTTTGAAAATTGTCTGTTGCTAACTATTTTTCTCAAAATAGCATATGTACTTGTCTTACTTTAGTCGAAAAAAAATCGTTGAAAAATTACTGCCAACAGCACAATACACAAATAGGCTAGTATCTGAAGTAGGTTTGGGCTCTATACGGGCGAGATGATTATTGGGCTTTAAAATGTTGAAAACTGAGGCCCGAGCCTAGCTTTCAAAATGAGAAGCTCATATAAAACTAATTTAGACTACTGACTAAAGAAAGTGTCTTCCCTCCTAGTTAAAAAAGTTAAAAAAGTTTTAGTTTATAAGACGAGTTAAATTATGTAATGTTGTTTTTTCCAACAACGAAACAGAAATGGACATTTTATCACGTTTGGAAAACCGTCTAAGTATTATCAACGGTTTTCATTTACGATTTATTTAATAATTGCATACAATTTTAGCCCGGGTCACATAAGAGTCGTTTCGTTCTGCACCGTTTTTCATACGAATCTTTAAATTTATGGGTAATTAAATTTTCGTTTTTCTTATGCTAAAAATTTAAAGACCGGAACGAAACAATAATCGCATTTAAAGCTAGTGGTGAAAACCGTTCAATTGCCATAAAGCATACTATATACGTGTTTTCCACCCAAATATTTTTATTATCTTATAATGAAAAAAATTATTTTGTATTGAACGAACAAAATTTGGTATTTGACTTGATAAATTCGCAAAAGTATTCTATGACACAGTACATTAAATGTATATCGGGCAAAGAGAATCCATTTTACGTATATCAAGCTCAAGAAACAGGGCCTGTAAAAGAAATACGAGAAACTAGTCGAAAAACTTGCTCCGAATTTCGGTTCCGTGGAAATAGCTACGTATACACCGAAAATTGAAGTGTCGCAAACATTCAACTCAATAAGCATCAAAAGTTGGCGAAACCAGCAAATAGCAACTTGGCGGCTTAAAAATTCAAAATTTCTGTAATCTGTAAAAGATTCAAGTAACTGTTTGAGCGGCATTCACACTAAATGCCATTTACCAATGCGAGTAACTTTATTCGCGAAAATAGAATTTAACGAGAACTAAAATAAATATTCCACGAGGGAAGGGCAAATGACAATTTCGCAAGTTTATATATGCGAAAATCGTCGCTAATTCGATTTTTTTTATGGGTGTCAATTAGGTTACATTTTAGTTTTGCGAATAAAGGTATTTGCGTTCGCAATTCACGTCTGGTGTGAATACCGTTAGCAGTATTTTTTTAGTTGCCTTGTTAGTTTTAACTCAAAATTTTCAGTCGTTGGATTCAATTATTTAAAAACAATTATTTTCAAAATTTAAGGCCGGTACGCAACTCAAAGCTAAATTTTCCAAACAAATTGGTCGTAAACTTAAACCGACTAAGTAAAAAGCGCTATATATGATTGGTACGAAATTGCGAATTACAAAATACCGCCAAAATGCGAGATTTTTTAAAGACATTAAAATATTATTTTATCTACATTTTTTATTAAGTTCTCGGCCATTTCTTGATTGATCTGGGTCAACAAATTATGGGGTGTAATTTGCATGCTGGATGTAATTAGGCCATTTCTTAACCAATAATGGTCATATTTGATATATCGGTCTAGATTGGGATTCTTATGTGAATTTTGAATGCATTTAAGGAATTTGGCGTTGCGGAATTGAACTAGGCCATTTTTTCTTTATGTAGAATGGAACTTCGAAATCCCTTAACCACTTATGTAGAATTCCAATCCAGTTTGATTCGGAACTAACAACTTATACTTTTCCTACATGGTATTGACAAGTAAAACATTATCAAAAGCGGGCTTGTGATTATCGATATTTTGCAAAGCAGAGTTTTGATAATCGATTTTGAAAAACGAGTGTAAAAATATTTTGTAGAGAAAAATTTTCAAATGTTTTTTTCTTACACATTTGATTGTTTTTTTAAATTAAATTATTTCATATTTAAATTTCAATTCGCGAGATACAAATTTGCTACGAGAACTGTGAAAACACTTGTGCCGCTATCTAGGCAAGAATGCATGCACTCAATTTTAATTAATGTAGCAGAATACCGATCAGTGGAATCGAGAGCTGAATATTTTTAGCTTGAATATATCAAATCAAATTTGTATGGAAAATTTATTTCAGCTCGAGCAGCGTACAGACCTTAACGAATTAAATTTTGCTGTAAAATTTTTATTTTCGTTACGTTATTTTTATTTCAAAATTTAAATGTCACTCCAACTGTATGTTGAAGTAAACTCCTAATGTTTTGTTTTGTGCTAAACGTGTTTTTTGAGGTGAGCAATTTGAAACTTGGCGAAATATTTTGTGTGTCCGATTCACACAAAATAGACATTGCTTATATCAACCACAAATTTAAAGGCATGGTTGGTCCAATGTTCTAAATAGAACAACACTGAACTTAATATCTAGAAATTGAAAGACGTAGTAATTCCGAATAGCGCATTTCAAAGAGCATACATTAAAACTAACGATAGCACAAAAAAGAACTATCATTCTTAGTTTTTGACTCAACCAAATTTACTAGTAGAAGACTTTCTCAATTTAATGGTAAACACCACACCCACTTATAATATATATTTGCATATCTAGCATGTATTACGCTGAAAATGAAATTAAAAGCTTTTCATTTAAACAAATTATTAATTTTTTGAGTTCGTTTGCTAAATTTGGTTTTTGATTTATGTTTATCGCATATCGTATTTTGATTTTTTTTTATATCAATTCATCAAAATGCATTCATCGCATCTAGGAGAAGCAACCGAAAATATCATCCTGAAAAATTTAAAGCAAGCATAAAAGTATTTATGAATACTAGCTTTATGATTTAGTTTCTAGGAATGATATAATTTAATCGTACTAGAACTCTGTTGATCTTTATTTATATGATGAGTTCTCACCAATACTTTTTACATATCTATCTGGCTTAATTGTTATCTATTTAGAGATGTGTACTAGATAATTTATAAAATAGTTTTAATAAATTTAATATTTTTCGATAATTTCAGTTATGGCATACATGGAAATATTTGGAAATTGTTCACATTCGCCACAGAGTGCATCGGAGTTTTTAAGGCATTCGGTGCACACGTATAATTTATCACATTCATCTGAGCATCATCAGCATCATCATTCGCAACAAGTTTCGCATAGTGTTATATCACATAGTCAAACTATGAGGTAAATATAAAGTGAAGTGAAGTGATTAAAAAAATGTATTTAATATTTTGTTTATTAATATTTAGTTTATCACCACTACGAAATCAAATCCAAACTATGCAATCACCGCCCGATTCACCAACAATCCTAGATAAACCACCGGCGTTACCCCCGAAACGGGTACGTGGTAATAGCCGTACAATTACACCACCATGTATTATTACAACACCGCCGCCTAGTCCAAAAATTCTAAATAATCAATCGTCTGTACAAAGCGTTGTACCAACAATAATTAATGATCATCAGGATCAACGGTCGCCATCGCTGAACAATAACGATAGTTGTCATAATAACAATAATGCTAAAAATAATAGTATTAGTAATAATATTACAGTGTCACCATCATCACAGAAAAAGGTATTAAATAGTAATCAAGTGATAACAATATCATCATCATCATTATCATCAGTTACTGGTCAGCCGAATGTTACAAAAACTGTTGTTATACCTGCTATCTCTTCTATTTCAAATAATACTGTTTCTTCTACTACCACAACTACTACAAATACTATACCTAATAATGCTATTACTTATTCTAATAACTGTAATAATCTCTATGATAATGCTAAAGATGATGATAAGGAAAATTATTTACATTTATGTGATACAACAACAATAATATCACCGAACGCGACTACTCAAAATACTACCACTACTACTACGGGAACACCGGCGACGAACGGCACACAACAGCAAAATAATTTAAATTTATTAACCAAAAATAATCATAATTTAAAAATTTTAAATAATATCAATGATAATAATAATAGTAATCATAATAATAATTGTAATAATAATAATAATAGTCTTGATATGATTGATGATGATGATGAAGTAGAAGTGGTGCTAAGACGTAATATATCTGCTAATAAAACCGGGGATAAGGTGCTACATAAATTTCTTTTTATAATTTTTTTTTATTTTATTTTGCTATAACTAACAAATTTTACTAATAACATTAGTGTAGAAGAGTGTTTGGTGCGTAGAAATAGTGTTGTTGGTGAAAATGTGTATCGGGACCAATTCTTATTCCATTAAAAATTAAAACTTATTTTCATTAACAATTCTATATCAATTTATTAGAATAGTAATTTTCAATTCTGCAGTATAAGCAAAGAACATGATTGTTAATAAAAATAAATTTTCAGTTTTTGTTGGAACGATAATTATGTCCTTAATGGTTATGAATGGCCTTAATTATCTATAAATTTGTCAGAGGGAAATATTCAGGTTAGTATTAAGAAATAGTTGTAGCATAATGAGCGCGATTTGCCTTCTATATATATGCAGAGGGCACTTGCAATTACTTGTGAATTTGTCTTCTATGTATACAGAAATCAAACTGCAATCGCTAGCTTGGCTGTTAATCTGAAACTGAACTGTACCCCTCTGTTACAAATTTCATCGATAAGTAGCATAATTGAATAGAACACCTATTGGATTGATATTTTAAATCTTACAAAACAATTTTCCCTATCTTAAAATCACGTTTGAATGTAGCAGTCGCATTACTTTAATTAAAACAAGTGAATCACTTCTCTCGTACATATCTAACAATTTGTTTTGCCGAACCCGTTTTGTCTGATCTGATGAGTGATCAGTCGTAGATTGAAGTGATATTTTCAATATTAGACCAATTCGTCAATAAATTTCGTTTCACAGGTCAAAGTAAGACAATGAGCGTGTTTTTTTATTGGAGCACTATCCGGAGCCAAATGGCAATTTTCTATTGAAACTGCAGCTATTATTCACTGGTGTCGCTGTACTTTAAAAATTAAAACTAAATTCATCAATAAAACAAACATTTATCACCTGAAATATATTAATTGACATTTATTTTGACATGACGTTATAAACAAAAATCCATTTTGCAGCGTTTTAATTTTTTATTGTAAGATTTAGTTTCTAATGGTTTCAGGGGTTTACAAAATTAAAAGCCTTTTCAAATTTCCCATTGAAATGGATAGCGCTCCCGATAGCGGCTCCCGATAAATAAGTGAGCCGAGATATTTTTTTATCGATTTTTAATTAAAAAGTTGAATGAAAAATCTTAGTTTAGATTTAAATAAATTAATTAAATGCAATAATAGCGCGCTAAATATAAGTTTTCACATAGAAAATTGGCTGCTCCGGAAACAGCTATCGGGCGCTAATAAAAAAACACAGCAAATATTCCTTATATTATACAGCTCGCAGCTTAAAATATTAAAAATTTACTTTACGATCGTGTGGATGTATTAAAATTTTAAATCTCCTCAATTTAGTAAAATTTAAAAAATTTTGATTATCATTTAAACCGGCCATTCATTGAGAACTCATTAATCTCTATTTCTTCTTTTTAACACCGCTTTCAGTCTAAATGTAACAGAAATAATAAATAATATAAGCAATTGCTCAACCAAATATAACTTAAATTCAAAATTTAGGATCAAGCGAATAAAAATAGTTCAAGTAATACTCCAACCGGGGAATTCGTAAAATCAGGTGATCCATCTAATGATGTGCAATTAATTGTTCACGGCTTTATCCATAAGCTCTCTTTGACCTGACCCTTTTATATCTCCATTAAAATGCGATAATTTAATATACCGATTACCGATGGTAAATAAAGATTCGGCGACAACTCAACAAAATCTTGTGCGAAATTTTCCAATTTTTAGACGAATGTTTTTTTACCTCGAGTAGTTGAAAAGGTTTACCAAGCTCTTAACCTCTTAACCATTAGTTCTGTCAAATTTCTAAAAGTGTTTGGGTGTTCGAAAAGCACGATGTGAAGCGTGAATGATATTTTTAAAATTAATAGTATAACGATTAAAAACAATCAGGCGTACTAAAATCATAACTGCATGCTTACTAACACTTAACAGCTTTTGGGTGCCATCTTACAAAAAATTAATAATTAAACCATCATTGCGCTGCAACCAGCTAATCAAACTTTAAATAACAAAATATATTTTTGTTGTATTTGATTGTAAATAATGAAAACAAATTGACTTCTCCGATCACTACCAAAAATTCTAATCAATATTAATGATTTTTTGTTTATGCTGCGCGCATTCAGAACGGTATTGTCCCTAAATCACCAAAACAACAACCTGATACCGTAATACCTGAACCAAATTTGAATCTCATTGAGGAAATTGATGTAACAAAGTATCTAGTCATTAAAAAAGAGGGTGAAGATGGGCCCGACGTGAAAGGTGGACATCCGGATGCGCTGATCATACACGCAACGCGGCGTTCAGATAATGGTAAGTTCTCGTGCCGCATTTTATCGTATTTTTCAATATTTTTAAAATTATTTTTGCTACTACCGCCTTGCGGGTCATTTTTGAATTAAAAAAAATAATTTTAAATCATTTTTTGTGTATTTTTGTTTAAATTATGTGTAATAATTGCATTTCTTTCTTTTTTTTGTATTTTCATCGAAATTTAAAAAAAAATAATTCATTTTAAATTTATTATTAAAAAAACATTTTATTTATAAAAAAATGTCACATTGTCCTCCTATATATCTACCTATTGATTGTGTGTGTGAAGATGATAAAGACGGTAATACATAGTTTTTTTAGTTTTTAAAAAAAAATAATTAATCATAAACCAAATTTATTATTTTATTATTTTTAATTAAAATTAATTTTATGTTTAAATATTTTATTATTTGCTCGATTCATTAACCAAACATAACTTTTGTACATTAATTTATTAGAGGTGATTAGATTTGCTCGTAAATTATACGTTTAGTTTATTACATCAGAAACTATTTTTCATGAAAACTTGTAAATTCTACGTATGTGAAGTTAATGCTAATCTTTTACCTGTATAATACGGATTTTCGACAATGAAATTTAATTGCCTCATTTAACTCCAATTCCTTTATTGTTAAACAGCTTATAATAACATTTGTCTATGGCAAGTCTGGAACTCGAGCATTCTATAGTTCCTCTGAGCACCTCTTAAATTAATTTTTTTATGCGAACCGCGATAACACGTATCAGGTCAAAGTCCTCTATTATGAAATTTTTTCGATTTCGTAAAATACGAAATCGTAAAATTCGATCCATCGCGAATATTCCTATTATGAAACTTTCTTTGTTCGTAGAATTAAAGACCATGTAGTTTGTTATTTTGTGTTGTTTTAGTTAAAATTTCAACCATCAACAGATTTCTCCGTGGACCGACTGAATTTAATTTGTTTGTAATATCACTTTACAAATGTTAGGTAGTCTCTTTATATTGCGGCGCATTTAAAAATTGTTTTCCAAAAAAAGTAACTAAAATGTCAAATTGGCGACCATATTGGTGAATGACCTACAAAAAACACCATAAAATAAGTTCAAATAAATTGTAATAAATTAAACTAATCAATTTTTATAAAATAATTGAGTATTTTACTTTTTAAAAAGTAATTGAAGTATTTTATTTTAATAAAAAATTTTACTGGATTTACTTTGAAAACTAGCAAAAGTTGAGTAATAACTTCACACTTAATCATATTTTAAACCATCGACATATATTTTATCATCATAATTTTGGGATTTGAACCCCAAACAATTTTTATTTTATTCCGACCATGCTTTTTTAATAAAACGGCTTGAAATATTACTAATCGCTGACAGTATTCAAAATAACTAATATAACTAAAAATAAATGATATTTCAAGTTAATCTATTAAACCGTAACGAGAGTGGGTGCATGGCAGAACACGTAATACCTTAATTAACCGCCGACTGTACCTCGATAATTTTAATTCGACCTAACATTGCATTCATTAATTACATTCAACAGCTTTCGGCCTGTGCAAATCTAATCAAACATCTCAATTTACTGCTTTTTAAGTGTATATAGCATTATGTGTTCTGTAAATAATTACTAAAACTAAGTTGGTTATTTAATTTTAATGATTTTTTTTTTAACTAAAACTCAACAATTTTAGCATATGGAGAAGCATTTATTACAACATTTAGAACATTTATTTCGCCATACGAGTTGATCGAGAAGCTAATTCATCGCTATAACGTATACTCGATACAAATAATGAGTAATGAAAAGCAACGTGCGGCTAAAGAATCATTCTCGCTACTAGTCCGAGTTGTTTACGATTTAACGTGAGTTTAGTCAATCTTCCTAAACAACAGTGATATTATATTAGTGTTTTAAATTTCAGAACTCCTGATTTAACAACACAACTAATCGACTTCATTAGTGATTTCGTATATCATCTCGTATGTGCTGGTCAACTAGTTATGGCCCGACTTTTACGAGTTAAACTGCTTGAAAAAGCGTTACTATACAAGCAACAGAAAATGCCCGCGCCCAATGCAACACTATCATCACGGGCTGTGATCGCCCAACCCCCAACCTTACTCGATCTGAAACCTTCTGAAATTGCAGAACAAATGACCCTACTCGATGCCGAACTATTCGAAAAAATTGAAATACCCGAAGTTTTAATATGGGCCCAAGAACAGTGTGAAGAGCGTTCACCAAATTTAACCCGGTTCACGGAACACTTTAACAAAATGAGCTATTGGGCTCGATCTCAAATCCTAAAACAAGAAGATGCCAAAGATCGTGAAAAATACGTGATCAAATTTATAAAAATTATGAAACATTTACGAAAAATAAATAATTATAATTCGTATTTGGCACTATTATCGGCGCTCGACTCGGCCCCTATACGCCGATTGGATTGGCACAACCAAAAACAAATAACGGAAGGTCTTAAAGAGTATTGTGCATTGATCGACTCAAGTTCGAGTTTTCGGGCGTATCGTCAAGCACTCGCCGAAACAAATCCACCTTGTATACCTTATATGTAAGTTTATTGTGTTTATCCCGGATTCTAAACTTTTATAATATCGAGACATTATTTATTTACAGAGGATTGGTGCTACAGGATTTAACTTTCGTGCACATTGGGAATCAGAATAATCTCTCGGAAAATAATATAAATTTTTCTAAACGATGGCAACAGTATAATATTGTTGTGAATATGAAGCGGTTTAAAAAGTGGTAAGACCAAAGTTTTATTAAGCCGGAAAATACCATTAATAATGAATTTTATTTTTCAGCTCATATCCATATAAAAAGAACGAGAAAATTATTGGATTTTTTGATAATTTTGAAAATTACCTGGACGAAGACGCGATGTGGCAAATTTCCGAGAATATAAAACCGCGTGGTAGTGGCAAACGGCAGGTTGCTAATTAAGTTATATACATATAAAGATATTTTAAACAGAGATACACACTCATATTATATTATATAATATATATTTACATTATAATTTGTTAATTAACGAATAAATATTATTTATTTAATTTTTTTTATATTATATATTTTGAGCAAACGTTTGAGATTTTTTCCTCCATTTTGGTTTTATTTTAATTATATATTTTAAATCAATTTTATTTAGTTAGGTAATTAAATATCTATAATGCCAAAAAATTATTACGGAAATAAAATATAAAAATTTATTATTTATTTATTATTCAATTTTATTTATTTATTTTGAGTTAATAATTATTATTATTATTATTATATGATTTCGTATGTGAGTATGCGCGACTAAAAATATTATAAATTTAATATACTAAATATAATATTTACTAACTTCCCTCAATTTATTTCCCTTTTTTCATACAATGAATTTTACACAACGAAACAAAATGTAAACTATTTTTCATTTTAAAATGCATTAGATAACGATTAAAAAATCAAAATTTAAAGCCGTGTATGTTAACCTTTATAAATTTATTAACCAATACACTTTACTATATTTTCATAAATCAAAATGAGTCTATGGATCAGGATCTTAATCCGATTGTGGAACGTGGATATATGAAGATAAGATTTTCTAATTGTTTCGCATTAGTAAATAATAAAATAAAAAACAAAGCAATATATTTTGAAAAATTGATAGAAAAATTGACATAATATTATATTTTTATAAAATATTGGGCGAAAAAAAATAAGTCTCATGCTTAAAACATGCTGTAGTGAATAATTTAATTTATGCGAACGATTTCGGTAAGATCGTAATTACTACCAAAAACAGATGGAATGACCTGCCAAAAATATTTATATCTTGCTGCATTATTCTGTGCTTTCCCTGGGAATAGGGAATTGGGAAAAATATTTATTGTGTAAAGATATTTTTACAACATATTTTTGCGAAATCTAACGAACCATCTTTAAAAGGACCCAATATAAAATAAGTATTAACGATTCTTATGACGCTGATGCTGTATCCCATAAAGGTATTTACAGCAATAATGTTCTAGGAAACTTCGAGTAGACGTCAGTTTAAATATGTTCGTTGCCGTCGTTTCGATTCTTAAATATTAACTTTCAATGGAGTGGTAAAACATCTGGGGGCCTATTATGGTATTTTCGATAGCGTTTTTTATTCGATACTATCGAAAAAGCGCTATTATGAAATTTTCGACAGCGTTTGTTTTCGATATTATCGAAAAATTTACGACACGTCCTAAGGTGTCGAATATTTTTACGAACACTTAAATTATACTTAAAATATAAAATTTTCGGTTAAATAATTTTAATTATTAAAATTTAATGAGTTTAATTATAAAAAGTTTTCGTAATACAATTTTATTGAGATTTTATATTTTCGAAACAATCGAAAATTTCATAATAGCCATTTTCGACGTTATCAAAACGATCGATATTATCGAAAATAAACGATATCGAAAATACCATAATCGGCCTCCTGGTGCCCATTTTAATATTCGCGTTGATTATAGAACTCGTCGGATTTACTGAGACGGGAGTCCAAAACTTCATATAAAAAAAAATTAAAATCACGAATTTTGATCAAGGTTGCATTGAAACTGGTTTTATAGGTCATAAATTGCATAAAAATTGCAAATTGTGTCCTAATAGAATGCATAAGTGGCGTTGGGCCACATTGGCCACATCCTGACATTTTTAAATATTTTTTTTGTGTTGATTTTTTTTTTTTTTTTTTTAAATTATTTACAATGGAATCTGTTTTGGGGCTCAAGGCTCACCCTGCTCTTTCGTAGTTGTGCTTGTGTTGCGTTCTTACTTTACACCTACAGTTGTGTGAGCTGGCAGGAAAAGGGCTATACTTGCATGGAAGATGGATCAGCTCGTGGGTTTTGCACACCGACAGAGGGTCATAGAGTCACAGATCGTAATCTGATGATGAAATTTCACTTTGCATCCTATCCTGCCCCTATCGGGATTCGAACCCAGTACCTCCCGATCTAAACGCCAAAGGTTTAACCACTGTGCCATTTGGTCGGTTATGTTGACTTTAATTGTTAAGTTTTTATAAAATTCTGAACTAGGTTATTCCCTCAGTCTAGGTTGGCTTCTATTTGGTTATGATTGTTAAATACCAACACGTAATTTAACTTAAGTTTAATCTTAAACGGAAAGGGTTATTCCGTATAAACTTGACAGATAGCGCTTAGAATAGCGAAATATTTATTAAATTATTATTTAGATTGACGTAGTGTTTTTAATCTAAACGTGCATTGGTCATGTTATCGATTAACCCATTCAAGGCTTGTATACTGGTACATTATGATGTAGTGTAAACGCACGTTGGTTCTCTGGTGCAAGGTTATTCTATCAAACTCGTCCAATTAGGATCCATTTTAAAAGCGTTTTAGGTGGCTACATCAACTAAGTTTTTCCATGCAAATATATTTATAGGTGACCTCAGACCATGTGGTATTTGCGCAACAGAAGTAATTTACCGATTAGGTGAAATAGGTAGAGTTTTCTTTTTGGATCCACTTACTAATATTGCAATCAAAAAAGTTGAAGTATTTATTAGTCTCGTGCAGCAGTTGGTTCGTTTTTCCATAATTTGTGATGCGAGGCCTCAAAAGCTTACTCAGGCATGAGAACTTACATTAAAATTTATATTTTCCACCAGAGATTGAGTTGATGAATAAACGTTTTAATGATCGAACTGAAGGACTACTATTCAACGCAAAGTTATGAGGAGGCTGTTACTAGACGTCTCCGAATCCTATCAATGATTCGATTACCTTTGTCATATCATGTTAAAAAGTGATTAATTTAAGAGTTCATCTAAACATCTCTGAAAGTCATGTACCCTCTATCATTGTATGTTTACAGTTTTTTATACAGCTTTAATACCTGAAAATTAAAAAAATTTCGTTGCTTTGCGGATAGAGATGAAGCTGTGTTTTTACAGTGAAAATGGGATTACAATATGAGTTCCGAATGTAAATCTGGAAAATCGCCAATTTGAATGTAACTAATATTTCTCAATCCATTCAGATAAAAACATTGTTTGTGTTTGAAAATAGTCAATATGAATGGAGCAGGGCAAGACTTCTACAAAACGGTTTTGAATTAAACGAATCCCATTCTCAACCGATCGGGATAAAGCCCCGTTTGCAAGAGGAGGTAAGAGGAGGTGTTGACGTACAAATAATTAAATAGGAACATTGGGTGCTTTTAGGACATCCAACAGTTGGGAACATGTTGAGTAAAATCGAAGCCAACGTTATGAAAAGGCGTAGCACTATGAAATTTTCAAATCAAATTGGCGATGATCTCGCACTAATCATGATAGGAGACCTGAATGCACCCATTGTTAAATATCTTCTGAAGCCAGTAGTGATAACAACCACACCATTTACAATATATTCAAGGTGCTTGATATAAATTCCATTATATTGGCGGTGATCGATGAATTTCTGTAAAAATCATGTTGAATTTCAGAAAATAAAGGTTTGCAATGAACATACACTGTGTTTTCAAACAGCTTGGGGAAAACACGATAGCTTTGCAATTTGGATATAGTGGCGAACATTTAGATCTACAACTATGTATAATTGGCAATTATTCATGTACTTTAAAGTAATTTGGACCAATATTCCAGGTTGTTTGTTTGAAAAATGTCGACTAAAAAGAATTAGCAACTGCACGCGGATTCTATGTGGTAAATAATTTATTGATTGATCCCTTGGCACAGCCAAGTCTAAACTCGTATTCCGGGTGACGCCAGTCCCACCTTTATACCCACTTTACAAATCACATTAGAAGCATAGGACAGGTTTATTAGTAGTAGGCAAATCGACTCGATTACCGACATCTTACTGATCAATTAGTTAGTAAAAAATATAATAAGTCAATCAGGACAATCACAATTTGTAAATGTAATTCGCAGCTTTCTGTAATTTGAAAGCTGAAATAAAAACTGAAACTAAAATTAGTTAACTAAATATTTCTAAATTAATTGGTGCTAAGTGGTTGACCATAAATACAATCCCTTGTTATTGTTACAACCAACTAATCTGATTAAATTTTAAATTGCGTATTTCCTTTAATGGAGGCACGCATAGATATTATTCTATGTTCCCTACATTAAAAGAAATATGCAATTTAAAATTTAATTAGATTTTACATTTGAGCCTACACATGACTAGAAATAATTAAGTTTAAATAATATTAATCAAAACAAATAAGATGGCTTCAGGTACATGATTTTCTCAAACTAAATCCAGACATTTGTTCAACTTGTACTCGCTTTGTTCAACTTGTAATTAATAATAAATTAATGAAAATAGAATAATCAAGTCCCACCCCAAAATTGGAATTGAGTCTAATATTAATATAGGTAATTTGATAGAAAAATTAACGGGATACTTTCTAGAATTTATTTTAATTAGTAAATTACACAGCTATAATTTAATAGTAGTTGATAATTTATGAGAAACTCTCCAGTAGTTTTTGAATCTTGTTTTCCTTAAATATCAGTTATGTTTCTAATTGTCTATCGGGAAAACGGTCGCAACCATAAATGTCCAATTATAAATGCAAAATTCAATTATTTTTTCGTAGGAGTAATATGTAAAGGTTCTATCATACTCTTGTAATATTTTGATCGGTATTTGCAATCATTCTGATCTTCGGCAATGCTCTTCCTATCATTCTGGCCTTGGTAGTCTATCAATTCAAAAACTTGTATGGCCCAAGTTATTAACTGTAAAATTATTTTTTATAAGATAGATTTTTAATTCGGACGCCGTACACCAGGGCTCATTTTAACCATTTACATTAAAAGTGCAAAAATAAAATTTTATAGAATACAAAATTTTATTGTGAATAGGTTGAACCATACCAAATTTTGAATGTATAAATTGCGATGACGAAATTGATTAAAAGTGCAGCTTCTAGATAGACTGTTAGACGAAAAAATATCAAAGTTTGTCTTTTTTCTATTCGGAACCGGAATTGCCACTCTGACGCACACATCATTAATCTAAACATTTACAACTTGATGTAATCTAGCAATTTCAAGAATAATAATTTCAAATGAAAATCCAAATCGGCCCCGGAATTCAATTCAATTTGTATTTATTTAGAAAACAAAAACACCAAATACATAAGTAGATAAATATTTATTATATAGATGCAACGAAATTAGTATAAACAATTCTAATAGTTAATACTAACACCTAACTAACCATTTAGTATGAGACTTAAATTTAAATTGGCTTTCATTACAAATTTCCTTTTGTTCTAAATAAAATTTTAAACGAATTAACGATGGTTAAATTTAAATAAAAATATATATTTATTCATTAGATTCGACGTATTAATAAAAAATCTTCTATTTTTCTACTACCTAATTAAAACAAATTAATCATTTTAATTTAATTTATTTAAATTTTTTTGCACAATATAAGACTGATTTATTGAAAAAAAAAATTATTAAAACGTATTTTATGTAATTAAAATTTTATCTGTTTTTATTTGGCTTTATTATAAAATATTAAAAAAACTAAATGCGCTTAAAATTAATTTTACGTTGCTAATTAATTAATTACATAAATTAATGGTGAAACGGTAAACTGAACAAAATGGCGGAATTTAAATAAACGCCAATTATTTCTATACTAAAAATTCACATTTTAATTTAAAAACTTTCACATTTTAATTTAAAAATAAAATAATTTTAAATAAATAGTTGTGATTTAAATTATATAAAAATAAATAAAATAAAACATGGCCTAATAATTAATTTTAACTACATAAATGTGAATATAAATGTAATTGAAAATGAATATTATTAAATTTTAAGAATGCTTTCGATATTTTCATTTTATAGATGTTGTTAAATGAGCTACTATTTGATTTTAAAATAATATATAAATAGGGAAATAAAAATTTAAAAACAATATGGCGTTGTGGTTAGATTAGACGAAAAACCAATTCCATCACGCCAGGTCCATCATACCTGTATAGAAATTTTCCGAAACCAACTTACAGATAAGTACACCCACCCACGTACAAAACAATCCTATTACATTTTTCGAATTTTCTATTTTAAATGTTATAATACCCAAAAATCTTTTTATGTGTTATAATATTCGTCGTAAAAAGTATTAATGAAATAAATATACAATTTATTGTTATAGTGAAATTAATTAATTAAAAATCGGTGACTTTTTTAGTAAACCAGAATACCTAAACATTTTTATTAAACAAATATTTTAATACTCACCATCTTACCCTTCAACCTTTTCTAACTTCAAAATATTTCTTCCAAATTTTTATCCTTTTCGATATACATACTTAAATAATGTGATCATATCAAAAACAACTATAAACATTTGAATTATATTATTATAGGGAATTAAACTCTTAATTAAAATAAAATTAGAATTTATTTACTAAATAAATAACAAAACAAGGAATTGATAAATTAAATACATACATACTACTACAAAAAAAAACATTTTATTAATTTGTTTAATTTTAATTTTTCAAAATATGTATTTAGTATTTACTAATTAGTATTGAATGTAATTATTATTTTAAGTTTAAAATTAATGAAGATATCAAACAATAAATATTGAAAGCTAAATTAATTTTGTAAATAAATATACATAATTCCATCTATCGGTCAGCACATTTTATTAACCTACAACATAAGGTACTTCCGCGCAGCCAAAGTATATTCTTTTTTCGTCGCGGCAACGCGCTACAACTACAAGTACATATAAAGATTATACGGTATCGACGAGTTTATCGCATGCATAATTTTTAAAGTATGATTTATACTTTGCGTTACCACAGTCGAAACTACTCAACTTACAAATAATTTTGATTTATAAATAAACTTTCGTTTCGCTATTTCAGACATTTAATCAATATTTCATAAAAGGCTTCATCGTTCTCGTATTCCTCACGCTAAATTAAATTTATATAATTAATATATTGAACTGTTATTGTTTAGCGGCCATTTTGTTCTAAAAGCGGTAAGCAATGAAGTTACTTTAAACAACCTTTCCACGTGGTTTTATCTTGTACGATCTCTCTATTAATTTTTCTTCATCCCAGAACTCCCGAAAACCATTAACAAAATTCAGCACCGGTATATTTTTTTTGAATTTATATGGACTGGAATAAGAAATGCTTCATGTTAGTACTAGCTAGATATATCGTGTAATAACGTGTAATAAATAATAGAGTTCAACAAATCAGGCAACACAAGGTATTATTTGTAGACAGGTAACTACAAAATTTGATGATACATATTGTTTGTTTTACTTCTTCACAATCCATAGGCCGGAGCACTTCCAACTATTTCGTAGTTCATCCTACGAAATCCATTTTGCGTAAACCATCTGCTTTGCATTGCTCCAGCCTATAAGTACTACAAAGAAAATCTATTGCCCCATGAGTGGCACTGCACTCCAACAGGGGTCATAGTGTGTTTGCATTTTAATCACTCGAGTTAAATGATATTCTGAGATTTACTGGTTTTTCTGTGGCCAACTAGCGCATACCGAAAGCTCAACTTTTAAAAAATCACGTAATTGAATTGTTGACCGGCTCTTGAATGTACACAACTTAAATAAACTTGTAAGCAGTATATTTTAGCATTTACAGACGAACAAGTTGTTCGTGTATGTATATGCCACGGGCCCTTACGCTCAACAAGAGAGCAGATGTGTGACGACATGAAAGGTAAGTTGCCGGTAAATAAGTGAATACAGTTTTTAAAACCCTTTAATATACATTTTTCCCTAATTATACCAAAAGATATATGCTAAAACAAGGGTTCTTCAATTTAAGTTCACCAGGTGCGTATGCTTTCACAACTATAGGTAAATTTAGTTATTTTCTGGATATATGTCGTCGATTTGCATCATTTTATTAACATCCACAAAATTTTGTACTACAAAACATACAAACAGCTTTCTACTTTTTGGCGGTTTTTAAGTATATACATTTATGTAAAATCCTTAACATTTATTTGAACCCGTTTGAACTGTAAAAAGGCAAAAAATGAATTATATCCGACTTATATCTGACAAAGGTGCGTTTTTACAGTTCTAAGAGAACTGAGCTTTGAGATCTAAAGTCGAAGTTACAAATGTTAAGGAGGAAGAAGTAATAAATGAAGCAAGCATCTTTGAAGAAATGGCAGATAAAATAGAAGCCGATTTTATCACGGAAAAATGAAAGACGTATGTCCCTGCTATGCCTTATGTTTTTTCGAGGAATTGGAACGTTTTTGAACCAACTTATTAAGAATGCTACAGTGGACGTAGATATTTAATTATAATCAGCAACTTTTGTTGATATAATATTCCCAAGCAGATTCTTAGCTATCGACTGAACTAAATGAAATGTTAGCGAACACAAAACTATCATATGCAAAGTATAAAGCACTCGGCAACGAAAGCTTAACAGATTGTCCGGTACTTGCAACACACGATTATTCTGAGAAAGGAAACTGGCGGCTGTTGTCTACGATAGCGTCCGCCAACAGAAATGTAGGCCAATGTCGTGTAGTAGACCGATACCACGGAGTAAGTCGTACAATGCGGAGTCATGAATAAATTGAAGATAGTCAACTTTATTGGTGCATGGATTTATGTTTGAAAATATTTTGCTAAGGAAGTTAAAGGATATGGTTATTCAGACAAGCTGCTGTAAAAGTCTTACTGTAAAGTGGAAGGCGAGGAGTTCATCTATAAAAAGACAGAAACTGAAAGCTAGCCAGCAAAATGGGATCGATTATGTAAGCATTAATAGTTCGAGTTACCAGTTTTGGGACAAACTAATTAAAAATTAATCATTACGATTTGTTTCTCGAAATTATAAATGTGTAAGAGTAGATCGAAGATTTGGGTTCCAGAATTGTATTTTAAATCTGCCGGTTTCGTTAAACTATAAATAACTATTGATATATGGAATTTTTAGTTAGTTTAACGAAACTGGCAGGATGACACAGCTATTATGGTATCTCATATACAAATCCTTTAGCTGGATCGCAAATATTACGAAATCATGTTAATAGAAATGAGAGCTTTTGAAAACTTTTTTTTTTAATTTTGCCAGTAAAAGGCGCTGCATATGATTGGCGGATTTTACCGCCAGCTCTCAGAGCGGCTTCAAATCGCATAGTATTGCTGTATGAGGCAGTTTTTTATTTGGAATTATGCATTTATTCCCTTATAGGTTTTAGGCGACAAGCTTTACTTAGCATATTTTTCAATAATTTTCTCCCAGAAATATTTACTGCAACTATGCATTATACCTTTGTAATTTTTTTATGCTTCATCAATTTCAAAATAGAGGCTATCAGTAATAATGCGAATAGAGGTTTTGCGATCTATAGGGATTTAAGTTTTAAGCACTGTGCCAATTAAACGATAATATTATCAACGTGTGGTTTTATCAATGATCTGCTCGTTATTACTATGCATTGTGGGACTTTAAATGAATTGCATTAAAAAATTCTGTTTAAATTTTATTCAGGTTTCGCACTAGACAACACTAGGTTTAGCGTGACCAGTCGGAAATACAAAGAATGACATTCTCTGTCCATCTGTGCTAATAGTATAAAGTTATAAGCAATGAACCTGTTCTATCGATTGATTGAATTCGATTCAACGAAGAACAAACATAAATTTTGATTTAACTCTACGTTGGTCATACTTACTTTATTGTAGCTTTTCTAAACACCGCCAGAGCGTTATAAATTTGAACACGTTTACCAAAATTTATTAGGTTATGGATTTCGTTCGGATTACCAGTTTCGATATGAATTAGATCTCTGAGGAGTAGAAATCTGTAAGATACAACTTAATCAGTAGGCAATCTCGCTTATCTTAATATATTTATTACAGGTTTTACTTACAATATTGGAATACACGTTCCCTTTGTCTTGCTAAGACGTTCGCGATATTCTCTAAAATTCTTTGCAGGATCAAATAGCTCAATAAATTCATCAAGCTGTTTTAGATCCGGCAATATCCGATAAACCGATACATTACAAAATGCTGAATTTAGTGCGGCACACGATTCAAAATTTCCATAATCCAATAGTTTCCTCATCACCCGAATAATATACAAAATTAATTTTAAACGAGCTTTAGAATCATTTTCCTTAAGAATTGTGGTTGCTGCCCAAAAGCTTATTGAATTAAAATGGTTGGCGAGTGCAGAAAAATTTGGCGCTATATCGATATCCTGCTTATCGATATAGAGTAGTAATTCACTTGATCGTATATTATTTATGATTCCGTGTGTCAGCAGACAAATTTGTTGTGCTAAAATCTCATGGCTAATATCCAGTAGATTTGTATAATTAATCATAATGGCGGGGCCGCTATCCAAAACACTAATCTTTTTTTCAATTTTTTTCCTTTTTGTAAATTTAAAAATTTGCTCAATCACAAATTCACGTAAAATACGGCCTAATTTAATTTCGGCCACAACTATTATGCGACAGGTGCAATCAATTAAAAATTCTAGAAATGGAATACTTAAATCGAGATTAATTAGTTCACTAACTATAATTAAGAGTAGGGCAAATGTTTTCTTAGCTATTCGATAATATTCTGCGTTCGTAGGCTCCTTCTTCATAAAGTACTCAAATCGATACGTTAATTTATCGATTAGTTCTCTCGATCCGATGAAGCTTTTATACGTTGTTATGAACGCGTCCGTGTAGTCCTTTTGTTGGTTATTGCAGGCATACACAATGAGCGCGTCTACAGTACCACCTTGAACCGAACTTCCATCTTCGTTATGTTTCATCCACAAATAGTGTTCGACATTTTCGTATTCAATTAACTTCGCGTTGGATGGTTGAATTGGAATCGTTTTGCAACCATTAGGAACTAATTTATTTGTATCGTCTAGAAGATTTTCCCGGCTGTTTGGCCTTCTTAGTAAAACTTGAATTTCATCAATTTTGATGCTCATTCTTGTGCTGGTCATCTCAACCGGGTACTTAGATCCGAATAAGATTTCTTTACCTTTTGAAGCTTTACAAAAATATAATATAACATTTAATTAGAAAACCATATTCTAATTTTTATACTTACGCAGCGAATTCCGTGGTCGCAATGTGATCCTGGATTTTTCGGGATACCGTGATGAGACTAATTTATTCCATTCATGTAGTAACGTGACATCTAAGTCCAAGTCAATTTTAAAAGTATCTGTCGATTCAACTGGCGATGTGGGGGGTCCCGGATCTAAATCGTAAGACCCTTCTGATAGAAATCCGGATTCTTGAGAGATATTCGATTCTCTTATAAAACCACGTCGCTTTAGTAAATTTATATCGTGTTCATCGTCGCACCAGCTCAAATACGAACTGGTCGTCGAAAAAAGGGATTTATTGCTACTCCGCTCGATAACCGTTTGATTAAGTGTTACTGTATTGTAATGTCTTTCAGGCTCAGGGGATGAAGAACCGACGGCAGAATCAACTTGAAACTCCCATGAAATATTAACGATTTTTTTTACTTCATCGACATAATCTTCAATCGCAGCCTTTAGTGAGTCATATATTAAATGTTCAGTGATAGCATTTTGTCGTTCACACTCGGTACACTGAATTAAGAGTCTATCACCAAATTTGATTAAAGATCCGAGCCGAATATAGATTTCGGTTCGTATTAATTTTTGTTCGGAATATTCATCTTGATTCGATAGTAAATCGGGCACCAGCGCTAGTACTTTTTTATCCAGCTCAATTATCAAATCGATTAGAATAAAAATATTTTCATTGATCAATTCGATTTTATTTTTAACAATAACTGTCGTAAAGAAATCGATGGCGGATTTTATTTGTTTAACAGTTTTGATTAGACCATTGCATGAGATGGTTGTCTTCTCGTCCGTATAAAATGAAGAATTTGAAGGGCTGAAATGCATTAAAACGAATATTGTAGATAACACGAATATTGTAGATAACTTAAAAAGGAATTGTAGCGAGTTTCGGTAAGGAGGGAATATGAGTTCAGCGTCTGAAGGCTTAACACCGACTGCAATCTTAATATGATGAGATGTAATTTTCAGTCTTCAATTTTTATAATTTAAATCTTTCAATAAGTACTATACCTGACATGGATTTTAGATGGTATTTTTATGATATTACGCCAATGCTGTGGAGAATAGCAATTAATTCCGGAATCGGTAATCTGTTAAACAACAATCACATTAACTATTGAATTCGTAAAATGGAATTTATTGGACTTCGAAATTTACAAAAAATGGATGTGAATCGAAATTCTAAGGATGTCTCAATACGTTCGTTCACTGCATTTCCAACCGAAACTTGTTCAAGAAATAGAGTGTCGGTGTAAATAAAAGTCAATATAGCAAACTCATAATAGGCGAAAGTCGGCGGCCGACATTTACCAACAATACCATCAGAACCATTGAAAATAAAGTGTTATAATTGTAAAACCGTACTGAATATGAAAATCTTGAGTGCAGATACAATCGACAGGCAGGTGATACTGGAGAAAATGATAAAGTAGCATTTTTAATTAGGAATTTTCCAGAATATTCTAGAACGAATACTGTGAGTTGGTACGTTGAAACTGGTACAACAGGCTTTCACATCCCATGAAGGAATTTTGCCGCCTGCACTATATGGTTCTCCATCCGTCTTGATTCATCGCCCTCGTCCTTCAATTTCGACATCCTAATATGCGTAAATCTTGTTCGATGTTGTCATGCCAGTGCAGTCGACACACACCAGCTGGTTGTTGATGGAACACTTTATTAATCATCCGTTGTTGTGAAGACCTTGAAATGTGGCCGAACCATCGAATTGGGGTATTGCTTCAGCAAAATAATTAAAAGATCTTTTAGCCAGTGGAACGGTAAGTATTCGCATACTACTACAGGCGTAGGGAAATTTTATGCAACGCTGTATTAATAATAAAATTTTTTTATCTATACAACGATTGGAAAGGATTATACAAGATACAATTTTATGAAGGTTTTTTTTGTGAACAATTGTGGTTATGGTCGATAATAAATCAACAATGGAAATTTAAATTTTCCCAATGCGAATTGATTATATTTTAATAAAATGATCGATAGCTGCAAGGTCGATGGGAGTAACTATGCAACAAACAGAAGCTCACGAATTAAGAAAACCATTTTGCTACGATTGCAGTTTAATACACTTGCGGATACCCTAATTAAACGGAGTAGCGGAACGGCGAAGAGAACAATTACTTAAAAATCGAATTAGATTCGAATTTAGAAAAGAAGTTATGGGGCATAGCTGTGTAAGATGTGCGGTGTATTGATAATAAATATGTCCAACTTGATCACTACAATAAAATAATTCTATTGCCCGCGGAAATGGTTAAAGGTAAATAAATATTGTAAAGTTGCGAGCATTTGAAAGTGTTTCGTTTAAGAATAAGTTGTGTCGTACGAATTAAGAATTCGTTGTGTCGTTTTCTAAAAACAGTTACCGGTTATGGTTTCCATGAAACACATAAATTTGAAATCGAAAAAACATTCAGATGATGATGCTGAAAACGTGAATCATCAAACCATATGATTTATAGTTATTTATATTAATGCCCTTTCCCAAACACCGACTTATTTCAAATTTATTGACTTATTTGACGCCATCTTGAATAAGTCGGTCAAGTCGTCCCAAACGGTAATATAATAAAATTAAAATGTACAAAAAACATTTTATTTTGATGAATTATTTAATGAATAAAAATATGTCTTGAGTTATTAAAACACAATGTAAATTGTACACGATGTAAGTGGAATATCTATCACTAATGTTTGAAAGTTATTAATAATATTTGATAATTTGTTGAATTTTTCATGTTTACATGATCAAATGAATTTTTTATGTTTGCATGATCAGATAAGTTGTCTGCTCTCAAAATAAGACACCTCGATAGCAGACTTATTTGAATAAGTCGGTGTTTGGGACAGGGCCTTAATCCAACATAAAGCAATTGTTGAGTCTGTCCAACAATGAATTTCTGCTTCTGTATAATGTGCCGATTCTCGAATATGATTTAATAGCTTTCCTAGCAGCAGGGTTGAATTGGGTTCAGGGTGGTATTCGTCTGACCTGCGTCTGATCGCAATTTGATCTGCGATTTCAGCTTGCTTTTGATGTTTGTTCATTCTGATTTAGTTTATTTCTTAAGGTAAGAAATCATCTTTTAAACCGATTGTCAGTCTAACTGATCGATCTGAATCAAAATATGCAACCACCTATACAAGACTATACCTATAAATCGATATGAACATTTGGTCCATTTACTATCAAAATGTATTCAGAATGACTTCTAAAGCAACAAAATTCAACAACATTGTTTTATAGTACCTTTCCTATGCGATCTGTGAAATTTCATTCCATCCGAGCTTCCAAAACAAGTGAAATCCTTAATCCAGAGAACAGCTGCGATGGAATTAGAAAAATATTCAACGTAGTCGATTGGTCGGACCTTGTCCTTGTACTTCGTTATTTCAATCTATCATTTATCGAATGAGCTGAACAGTAATTTGAATCAAAACCAAACTATTTTCTCAGAATCATTATAACCTTTTATTCTATTTGACGTATGTGACACAGAATAGCAACTGCCACACTAGGAACATTAGGCGTTCAATTTTAGAAAAATTAACCCAAACGAATTCAATAATCCTTGCAAAATATCAACTGCAAGGATCAGTTTAATGGCAATATCAACACGGATGTCGATAAATTCAAAAAATGTTAAAACCACGGTGGAACGAAAAATTAAAGCAAAACTGAAATTGATATTGTTGCAACCCTGAATAAACCAACTATCAATATCATGGTGCAACCTAGTATATAGTTATCGCACATGAAGTGTCATGGTCACCACGTCAGGGCACTTCGTTCTTGAGTGTAACCGAGTGAGGTTATGCATTAATAATATCCTTATAAATAAAGTAATAATTATTAAGAATATACCATTAATTAACAAACACAACAGATATGTACATCAATATTGAAAAACATCAACACTAAATTCGAAGAATATTTGAATAACAGACATGAAAATTACATTAAAACTCATTTGATTAAATCTGACCATTATTTAGAAGTATTTTGTCTCAAAACGTGAAATTAAAGTGAATGGTTCAACAATATGCACTCCTAAGGGAATCGCACCCAATTTGTAAGCACTGTTTTGGAGATATTTTATAAAGTGTTTATAACTTTTTACACAATAAAAATTATCACTAAGAGAAATTCAAATATTTTCCCAGAAATATCCAATATGCTGGCGAGATTTTTTCAATCTACGTAGAAGCCTTAAGTCATTCATCAATTCAATATATTGCAGCCATACAGTAACAGCTCTCAGTCCTGCTGTACGTATGCAAAATAATCTTATCCGTATGGTAATTAACTAAAACCAAGAAGGACTATAAGTAATAACGAGATACCGATTTGTAATTACAATTGACTGTAGTTCACCAGTATCTAGTAAGCCTTAATTGAAACTATAGCTAGGCTTGATACAATTTATGAATATGTGTAGTTTTTATAATTTTTTAAATTAAATTAAATTTATATATAGGTTGCATTTTTGCACTAGAAATTCCCAGAACAATAATTTTATCAAAAGTTATTTAATTTTGTTGAATTTTAAATATGAACAAAATTCGCGATCTTTTAATGTATAATAAAGCAATTTAAACGACAATCATTTCGATAATGAATAATTTATGGATGTGTGACGTTTCGTTTAATATTAAAGCCAATTTCGGTAATCGCATTACATACAATACCTACACATGATGAATCAGAGGGCATATGCCGAAGAGATACACCGCACCCATTTTAACTTTACCTTAAAATATTCATGTTGTGATGTCTTTTATAAATGTCTAGCTCGAACTTTTTCTAAAGGCCAAGTGATCCTGATAAATATTGTGTAGACGCACACTTACGGCGGTCACTAAATATTGCACTATTAAACACAAACTATACCATACTAAAACAACCGAGTCATTTGCTCTGAGAATAATAGTTCCTACTACATTCCACAACGATTTAAATAAAACTAATTAATGATTTATTTAAAATTTATTATTTTTAAAAAAATTAAAAACTTTATCGTAATTCCAGCGATTGGATTTTATTGTTTTATACAAATAGTTTTTTTTTTCGTTTAATGTTTTAAATTATCGGTACATGCTCGCGTACGTTATACGTAATTGTGCAAGTATTTGACGCAATTAAATAATGATGAACTATACGTGTCGTCCACTATGACGCGTTATTCAGCGATACGTAATAATTATCAAAATTACGGAAAAACGTTAGAACTTTATAATTTTTCTTGAAAGGATATCCACTAGAAAAATAGTTAAATGTGATTAGTAATACGAGTATATACATAGTTAAATAATCACGAGAAGTCACTCACGCTTTTTCCTCTTTAAACACTTTGATGTATTTGTATTGGCGCCAAATTCGATAAAAATTTATCGAATTTTCTAATTCTGCCGGTTTAAAACGTTTTGTTGCTTCACTGATATAGATTAAATCGTGTAACGCGATGCATCTGTAAATTACATGAAAAACTATAAAATAACATTGGCGCTACAGCGAATTGTTTACTTACAAGAGCGGTATTCGCGGCAATTTAGAATCTTTCAGTAAGTTACGATAATTTCTATAATTTGCACTAAATGAAAATAGGTCGGTAAACTCGCAAAACAAGTTCTCATATTTCTTGGTAACTTTGTAAATATACGTGGTTTGCATTCCAACTAAAATCGCCCAGCATGAGCTATAATCTCGGTATTCCTTTAAACATTTCATGACTTTTACCAGGAACTTAATATGTTTTTGCACTTCTCGCTGAGTTTGTAGCTTTCCGATCATGGTGGTGACCCAGTAGCTTAATTTATCACAGTGGTGTATAAAAGCGGTGGCATTCGGCGTTGCACCTTTTACTTCCGAAACTAGCAATTCAGACACATCAATTTTCGTAAATAGCTCGTAAGCCATCAAAGTCATTTGTTCTGCAATCTGATTTGGTTTAAAATCAAGTATTGTACCAGCGTACTCATCGTCGCCCAAATATTCTGGTATAGCATTCACCAACATCTTCATTTTATGATATTCATTTAATTTTTGCTCAAAAATGTTATGCAATGAAAATGCCCATTCAATCTCGGATCGTTTCACTAATTGGTATATAAAATTAACTAAGGCTGTGAGTAGCGGTTCGGTTATAAAATATCGGTTGGAAGCTTCCATTATTTTAATTATTAACGTATACGCATTTTTCTTTCGGTGATCCACAAACGTATTAAATCGAAAAATCAATTTTTCTAGCAAATCGTCTGCGGTGATAAAACTTTGATATGTCAACACAAAAATTGAACAGAATTCACTCTCTAAATTTTCAGTTGCATAAACGACCAGAGCATCTAGTTCAGCATACTGAATCACTGAAAGTCCATTACTTATTTTAAAAACAATATGCTTATCAATGTTCGTTTCGGTTAATAGGATTTGTTTCGCTTCTTCGAATGAGTTCTGTGACTGGCGTGCAGCAGAACGACGAAATATTACTGGTCCATTTTCAAGCGGTACTAATGTTTCTTGCGCAGGCGATACAGGTGTCTGTAGACTAGATAAACGACGCCCACCCAAATATACATGCATGTATTCAAAACATTCGGTGGAGGGTTTTTCACCACCCAGTGCGTACCACTTGAACACAGCTTCGTTTAAAAAATCTTGCCAATCTGGTATCAGTTGACTGATTGACTGGTTAAGTTTTAAATCATCTTCGGTATCGCTAGGAATCGGAGATCGTCCTTCGGTAGGTGAATATGAGGGCACTTCGTCCGAACAATTTGAGGACGGTCGCGAACGCGAAATTAAATTTGAACCACACTTCACTGAATCCACTTCATCCTGATCGGGTAATATATTATCAAACAAAAATCTATTATCCTTTATCTCGGAACTATAAGTTCGCAGAAAATCATCATCATATTCGATTGATGGCATTTTCAAACAGAGTCCACAAGTTTTTTTACGCCCACTAGGTGCATACAATTTTTGTTCAGTGGCAGCAATTTGATTAAGTTTATTCAAATATAAGTTAGTTTTCTCGATGAGGAGTGATAGCAATCTGTCAACCACTTCTGGTTCAATATTTCCCGCATCCATTCCGATCGATTTTTCATGAAAGTACTTAATCAAATTCGCCAGCTGTGCATACACATTTAATCTGAATTCTTTTATTTTGTTGATTTCAATGCTATCAACAAATAGTTTATATTTAACCGCTAGCGTTGTAAACATTGTTATAATGATTTTGATTAAATCGTGTGATGTGATAAGGTGATTTTTGTAATCGTTTCGGGCTTCTATGAACTTCTCATAATTATAAGCAAGAGAAACCGTGTATTCCCGAACAATATCGGTAATGTAGAATTTTGAATTTGCGTGACTGTAAATTAAAAACAAACATTATCAGTTCTCTGCGGTGCTTTTAAACTGGGGATTTACGTTAAGCGCTGCGGGACACAGAGTAAGTAAAAATTACTGCAAAGCAGAGGATATGTAATAATATCAACAGGACGCTAACAACTATGCGACCCCCTTACCTGCCAGACATTTCACCTATTTTGTGTTTGGATTGTGGGCCATATACTTCTGCTCACGTTAAATAAATAATCAGTACTGCTCTAAAAAATTGTGTTTAGCGTTTATATATAAACTGGTTTATCGCATATTCACAGAATTCAACGTAAATATCGAATCATTTAAAATGCAATTTACTATGATACACAATATGCCGAGTAAATTGAGTCTCCGATTCTATTGCGATTGACATCAAAACAATTTGCTTTGATTTAATTCAGCTCCATTTTATACGAGAAGGTGATTGATTCGCATAAATATGTCTTCTTTAAAGCATATTTTTCATAACATTCTCGAGGTTGTGGTTTGCTTAGTGATGTACATCTTTTCTTTCAAATCCCATTAATCGGCCATAAAATTTTCTTGAAAAATTTGCATAGCAGAATAAGATCATGTTACACCACCCTGTTAAGACTATAAATGCTATAGGCTCAAGTGAACCAATTCGATTGGTGCGTTAGTTTGACGGCCGTCTAATCTCTAGCTGTTGTAGATATATGTTTTTTATAAATTATTGTCGATCACTATCTGCAACTGATGTATGACAAACAAATCAAAATGGCACGATACAAAATTGGCCTGTGACACTATTCTGGTAATTCCCCGGGAGTAGGGAACTGGGAACAGAATTTATATGTAATTTCTTTTCAAATATTTTTGAAAAATATTTCAACAGAAATAATATATAAATTCTTTCCCCAGTACCCTATTCCCGGGAAATTACCAGAATAGTGCCACGGAGCATAAAAGGCATGGACTTCCTTTACAATAAAAAATATTTTTTGTTTTATGGATACCACGATGTTATATTATATTACACGCACTCACATGCAAATGTGCTATAAGCAAGTATATGCAGTAATAAAAGTGCTCAATTAAAAAAAAATAGCTTACAAGAAAATGTTCTAGAAGAAAAGTTATACCCATCTTTTTTTATAAACAAGATAATAATAAAATAATTCCCAACGATCAATCACCTCTGCCTGCCCGCACTTGTCGAGTCTCCATCAACATTATTATTATATTTTGTATATGCAGGTAGGGAAAAGGATATCACATCGCTTTGAACTATGGAGAAAATTGAAACTGAGTTTAACAACAATCGAGAAATTATATATTGAGAAAAAATGCTAAATGGCCAAAAATGAGCGTACAGAATGAATGATACCTTAGCACTAAGAACGATTTTTCTTTGGTCTCAAAATAAACGTTTGTTTCAGCTATGACATCAACATTTGGCGCAAATCTCTTTGCTGTGAGTTGGAAGCCGGATCCAAAGAAAGAGTGAATGGGGAAGCAATTCGAACTTCAATATGTGCAATTTTGCCATATTAGCCAATGACATGTGACACATGTGAGCCAATGACATGTGATTGTCTTGGTCAAGATCACTTTTTAGTTTTTCATTTGGAGCCGTTTTTAATTCGCTGTTGATGGCCTTGTCCTTTCTCTAGATAGTCGACAAATAAAATGCTTTGCGATCCCAAAATACGGAAGCCAAAACCTTACCGGCAAACCTGTGTAGAGCTTTACGGTGTACAAGTTGAATGAGCTGACCAAATGGCACAGTGGTTAAACCTTTGGCGTTTGGATCGGGAGGTACCGGGTTCGAATCCCGATAGGGGCGGAATCCTGCAAAAGGGAATTTTCATCAACAGATTACGATCTGTGATGAAACGTAACACATCTATCACCCCCTATCGGTGTGCAAAACACATGGGCCGCCCGCCGACCCATCTTTCATGCTAGTATATATACTAGCAGTATACTTGGCGGGAGCTAGCAATGTGCAGATGGTCTTAACTCGGTCATATAGCCGTACGTCCTCGAGTTGGCCGTGAGCAATGATCGTCCACCGGCAAAGGTCCATAGGAACAATCTGTTGTATTTATCCTTTATTGGCTGGTTGAATTTAATAAGTATAAATCGAGTACCTGTTGCTGAGATAATTGGTATGGTATGGATACAATTTATTAACATTCGTGAAAAGTTACTTTGGGATACTCCAGAATAATTGCATGGCAGATTTCGCAATGTGCGAATCAATAGTGATTATGGTTAATATTTTTTTGATCTTACATCCCAAGTGGTGCAGTGGTTCGGCAAAGCTTCGGCACTTGGACCGGGAGGTCGTGGGTTCGAACCTCAACAGAGGCTATAGATGCAAAGTCGAGTTTTTCATTATTAATTACAATCGGTGATGTTAGTAAACACAACTACGACATAATATGCAGATATCAGCGCTGACCCACCGTCCAGGTACAGGTTTTGACATGGAGCTTGCAATGTAATGTGCAGGTGGGTATATTGTAGTTGTATGAGTAGATAAATGGGGTTTAATGATGTGACGTGAATGCTTGGGGTATCACAATGGGCCAAAATTAGCCAAGTGTCAACCACTGAAACCCAAGTGAAATTTGGCTGCATCCATAAGGTTTTATGATGATTTTGACTTCGAATTAGTAAGTGACCACTGGAAGGCCAAGCAACACCCTATATCTACTGAATTAGGGATACTGGCATGCCGAGAGGAGGAGGTTTTATTTTTGTCCTTTCTTCTTTGAGTTCCCATGCGGTTGCCTTTTCCAGCCCGACACGCCACACATTCGATAAAATATTTTTCAAATTTTAATATTTTTAATATACATTTTATTCGAAATATTTCATTTCTTTTATAATAATAATTCTACATATTATCAGTAAATGCTGCGGTCGGGTAAATCACGTTACCAGTGGTACGTCAGTTCTGTTTAAAGCATTTACCCTCTTCGACCGCAGAAGTTTTCCGAAAATCGGAAAATATTTAAAAAAAAACCTTAAAAATTACAAAATACTTTTCAAACTTAATCCAATTCTGTTCCGTTGACAGTCTAAATTTATTACAGTCGTTTCTACATGGTCACCAACCGTAACTCTAAGCCCATTTAACTTACTGGAATGTATCAAACCATTTGTTTCCACTCCGATATCGACAAAACAGCCGAAGTCCGTAATATTCGTAATGCTTCCAGTTACAACATCGTCTAGCTGCAAATCTGCCATTTTTGTAAGCGTCTGCTTGAATAATGGCTTTTTATTTATATCGCTCCGATAATCACGCGTTATATCACGCTGTAAGGCCTCAAAAATCGATGTAATCCGTTCAATCGGTTGATTTAATTTATCGGCAAATAATTTGTACTGCGTTTCGTTTGAATGCAGTCTAACCGTATTAATAAAGCTTGGCTTGCCAATATCCGATTTGCTTAACTTTAGTGACGAAACAATCTTTTCGGCAGTTTCATAACTCTCAGGATGTACCCATGTTGAATCGAGTATATCACATTTCGTATATCCAGCGGTCACTGGATCAATGCGTATAAATCCTGCACACTGCTGAAACGATTTCTCGCCAATTTGTTTAACTTTGAGCAGTTCTTTCCGTGTTCTAAACGGTCCGTTATCAATTCGATATTTTATAATATTTTGTGCCCGGGTCTCAGTCAGACCGGCTACATGTCGCAATAGGGTGACACTCGCAGTATTTACATCGACTCCAACATAACTGACACATTCAGAAACGATATCATTTAGAGCCTCTGATAAATCTTTTTCGTTTATATCATGTTGGTACATTCCAACGCCCAAATGCTTTGGTTCGATTTTAACCAGCTCGCAGAGTGGGTCAGCTAGACGTCGAGCGATTGAAATGGCACTAATTAAATTTACATCCAAATTGGGGAATTCTTTTTTTGCAATAGCGCCACATGAATATATCGAGGCGCCATGCTCCGATACAATACAATATCGTACCACATTTTGATTTATGATCCCTTCGGCGTATAAATTCTGCAACCATTTTTCAGTTTCCCGACATGCTGTTCCATTTCCCAACGCTATTATTTTGCAGTCATGTTTTAACAGAAGATTTTGCATTTCATAACCGTACTGTCTCAAATTTTGGGGCTGTGTATGCGGGTATATCACCAAAGTGTCAAGTAAATCATTATATTCATTGATCAGGGCTAATTTGCAGCCCATTTTGAACCCCGGATCAAGACCTAATATTTTCTCGCCACGAATCGGCGACATGAGCAACAATTGTTTTAAATTCGTTGCGAATGTATGAATCGAACCGTTTTCGGCCAATTTTGTTAAATCTGATCGAATTTGTTTTGTAACAAGCTGGGAAAATTTTTTGGAGAACGCTTCATCGAATGCTATGTTAAACATGTCCACACGAATTTTGCTATAGATTCCTGTCCTCAGGTACAATTCTTCGACAAATCGCTTTAAATCGTGTTTCATTCTATCCGGAATTACTATTTTAACAGAAAGAATTTTATAATTTTCACCACGATTAATCGCTAGAATTTGATGCGGTTTTAGAAATCGAACTAAATTCGAGTAATCGTAATACGTTTCAAATTTTTTCACCTCATTCTCATTCATTCTGTGATTTTGTTTCGCCTGATCCAGTTTCTCGGATTTAACAATTTTTGCTTTTTTCACTTCAATAGAGATTTTGTGTAGTGCTTGCAAACGACGCAATTCTTCCAAGACTGCAACATCTTTACCGATAACGTGGGCTATGATGTGGCAAATACCTTGTTCAACCTTCTCGATGGTATCCAAATCTGTGTTGTCTTTTTGAACGAAATCCGAAAACCAGAATTCGGATTTTATACCGTTTAATAGCGATAGGGCCGGTTGTTCTAGACCCAGGGCGATTGCACGTTCAGCGAGTGTTTTTTTACCAGTTGTTTTAAACGGTGCGTACTAAGACAAAATAAACTAATTAATCCAAATTATACATTATTAAACCAATTAGAAGTAACTTACCAGCATGTCCAATTCATCGAGAGATTTAGCCGACTCGAACCCTTTACGTATTTCATCATTTAAAATACCTTTCTTTTCTAACCCATTTATGGTCGACATTATTTTCGACCGTAGATTCAAAATGCTATTGTAACAATTTTTAACCTCTCGTAAATCGTCCGGACTCATTGTGTTTCCAATTATCTCCCGTCGATATCGACATATAAATGGAATTGTATTGTCGTTCTCGAATAATGTGACAATATTTCGGGCACAGTAGTAATCGATATTCGCTTGCTCAGCGAGTAGTTCGGGAACAGTCCAGCCACTCGTCTTGGCAATATGTGCTGGTTTGGACGATTCTTTAACGTTATCAGGTTTGTTGACATCACGGTTTTCATCAGAAGAATGCTCGTCGATTGGCTCGGGTTTGGTGGCCCTTTTCACTCTTTTTTTTATTGCTTTAGGGCGTTTCTCCGGTTCGTCTTGGTTTAATGTCGGTTTTAGATCTAATTCACCAAGGTCATCGTCTTTAAAATTCGATACAGAAGGTTTAAAATAAAAAGCAGTATCCAATTTTGAATCTTGAAAGGCTGATTTCATGTCTACTTCCTCCGGCTTGCACGTAATAAGGCTCGATATAGATGGTTTTACATCAATAGTATCCCATCTAGATTTTTTCGCACTTCTCTTTCCAACTGGGGGATTTTCTTGTTTACTGTCAAGATTAACAATATTAGGCTTAACATCCATTGCAGTATCACTCTCCCCAGTGTCATGAATAACATTCACTTTTTTAACAGCTGGAGACTGTCTGGCGGAGCTCCGCATTTTAGGCGTCGGTTTTTTAACCATGACCTTTTTAACAACTTTCCGAGTTGGTTTTGGTTTGGCCTCGGCGTCAACACTCTTTTTGGCCCTCTTTTTTGGAGGAGGTTTAGCCACTTTCTCTTCTAGGGCAAACGAGTCATCTTTATCATCAACGGTTTCCTCGTCACTGGAAATGATGTATGTCATCTTCTTAGTTGATCGTGTTGTCCTCCGGGCAATAGACATTTTACGACCGCTTAAATTATCTTAATTTCAGTTAAATTTTATTAAATTGAGAAAACAAACAAAATTTTTGACTCAGATATTTTTGTTTTACAAATATACACAAATATAACAGAATTCTTTTTGAACAATGACAAATAATCATGTAAAACTGGCCTTTTTACCTGCATTATCAACATTCAGTATTGCCCCCTGCGAGTTGTAACCCAGTATGCAATTTTTCCACTGTATGTGGAAAAAATTGTTTCCATACTAAATTCCGTACTACAAAATAGCAAAGACACAAAATTATTGATTTTGGACAAGAAGTATTGTCTTTCTCTTTCTATTTCACGTTTTTGTTTTATTTTTATAAATTTTTATTTTGCATCTTCAGTTTCTTGTGACAAGTAGGCGGAGAACTAAGCACATAGCTGTGCGTGAAATTTTTTTAATTTTAATTTCTTATTGTTTTTGTCAATAATGTTTTTGATTATTAAAAGAAATTTTTGTAAATTATAGTGCTTTATAATAATAATAGTGTAATATAAGTGATATATAAGTGAATATAATATATAAGTGAATATAGTGTAATATAAGTGATATATAGTGTTTTATAAGTGATTCATCAACGCTGTACTAAAGGTAATACAAATTTATTTTAATATGGCGTCGCCATCTTTATATATATAATTCTTCTGTACGTGTGTTTGTAATTGAACCCCTCCTAAACGGCTGGACCGATTTTAATGAAATTTTGGGTGGGTCTTTGAATGGGTCCCTGGATGGTTTAGACTCACAATTGGACCCAGTAGGTGGCACTGTAATCGGGTTCTAGGAATTTTTTGTTTTGTTTTTTGAACGAAATATTTTTTTTTATTTCTGTTTGTATATTTCACATATCAGAACATATAACCCCAAAATTTCACCAACCCCACCACTCCAAAATTTTTATAGATATATGTAATTCTTATGTACGATTTTTTGTGATTGCATTCCTTCTAAACGGCTGAACCGATTTCATTCAAATTTTGTGTGTGTTTGAGTGGGTCCCTGGGTGGATTAAATTTACAATTGGACCCGGCAGGCGCCACTGCAATCGGGTTCTAGGAATTTTTTTGTTTTTGACAAAATATTTTTTTTATTTTTTTTTTGTATTTTGCACATAACAGAACATATAACCCCAAAATTTCATTACCCCCCCCCCCCCCCCCCCGCCAATATTTTATTAAATGAAAAAAACGTTGTGAATAATTGACTTTCTGAGAATAATTTGTGTACTAGGAATTTTTTTTTGTTTTTTGACGAAATATTTTTTTTATTTTTTTGTATTTTTCACATATCAGAAAATTTAACCCCAAAATTTCACCTTCCCAGCGTCCCCCAATCTTTATATATATAATTCTTCTGTACGTGTGTATGTAATTGAACTCCTCTTAAACTGCTGAACCGATTTTAATGAAATTTTGTTTGAGTGGGTCCCTGGATGATTTAAATTCACAATTGGACCCGGTAGGTGGCACTGCAATCGGGTTCTAGGAATTTTTGTGTGTTTTGACGAAATATTTTTTGTATTTTTCACATATCAAAACATATAACCCCAAAATTTCACCACCCCCACCACCCCAAAATCTTTATAGATATAATTCTTCTGTACGATTTTTTGTGGTTGTACTCTTCCTAAACAGCTGAACCGATTTTATTGTAATTTTGTGTGTGTGTGTTTGAGTGGGTCCCTGGGTGGTTTAGATTCACAATTGGACCCGGTAGGTGGCACTACAATTGGGTTTTACGATTATTTGTTTTGTTTTTTGACGAAATATTTTTTGTTTTTATTTTTTTTTTGTATTTTTCACATATCAGAACATATAATCTCAAAATTTCACCACCCCCATCACCCCAAAATTTTCTGTACGTGTGTATGTGACTGAACTCCTCCTAAACGGCTGGACCGATTTTATTCAAATTTTGTGTGTTTATTTGAGTGGGTCCCTGGATGGTTTAGATTCCCAATTGGACCCGGCAGGTGGCACTGCAATCGGGTTCTAGGATTTTTTTTGTTTTTGACAAAATATTTTTTTATTTTTTTTTTTGTATTTTGCACATAACAGAACATATAACCCCAAAATTTCATTACCCCCCCCCCCCCTCCTCCAATATTTTATTAAATGAAAAAAACGTAGTGAATAATTGACTTTCTGAGAATAATTTGTGTACTAGGAATTTTTTTTTTGTTTTTTGACGAAATATTTTTTTTTATTTTTTTGTATTTTTCACATATCAGAAAATTTAACCCCAAAAATTTCACCTTCCCATCGTCCCCCAATCTTTATATATATAATTCTTCTGTACGTGTGTATGTAATTGAACTCCTCTTAAACTGCTGAACCGATTTTAATGAAATTTTGTTTGAGTGTTTGAGTGGGTCCCTGGATGGTTTAGATTCATAATTGGACCCAGTAGATAGCACTGCAATCGGGTTCTAGGAATTTTTTTGTTTTTTGACGAAATATTTTTTAATTTTTTTTTTTGTATTTTTCACATATCAAAACATATAACCCCAAAATTTCACCACCCCAAAATCTTTATAGATATAATTCTACTGTACGATTTTTTGTGATTGTACTCCTCCTAAACAACTGAACTGATTTTATTCAAATTTTGTGTGTGTTTGAGTGGGTCCCTGGATGGTTTAGATTCACAATTGGACCCGATAGGTGGTACTGCAATCGGGTTTGAGGATTTTTTTTTTGTTTTTTGACGAAATATTTTTTTTTTGTATTTTTCACATATCAGAACATATAAACCCAAAATTCCACCAACCCCATCATCCTAAATTTTCTGTACTTGTGTATGTGACTGAGCTCCTCCTAAACGGCTGGACTGATTTTATTCAAATTTTGTGTTTATTTGAGTGGGTCCCTGGATGGTTTAGATTCACAATTGAACTCGGCAGGTGGCACTGCAATCGGGTTCTAGGAATTTTTTTTGTTTTTTACAAAATATTTTTATATTTTTTTTTGTATTTTTCACATAACAGAAAAAATAACCCCAAAATTTCATTACCCCCTCCCCCCCCAATATTTTAGTTAATGAAAAAAAACGTAGTGAATAATTGACTTTCTGAGAATAATTTGTGTACTAGGACTTTTTTTTGGTTTTGTCAAAATATTTTTTTTTATTATTTTTTTTATATTTTTCACATATCAGACAATTTTATCCCAAAATGTCACCTTCCCAGCGTCCCCCAATCTTTATATATATAATTCTTCTGTACGATTGTTTGTGATTGTACTCCTCCTAAACGGCTGTACCAATTTTAATGAAATTTTTTGTGTGTTTGAGTGGGTCTCTGGATGGTTTAGATTCACAATTGGACCCGGTAGGTGGCACTGCAATCGGGTTCTAGGATTTTTTTTTGTTTTTGACAAAATATCATTTTATTTTTTTTGTATTTTTCACATATCAGAACATATAACCCCAAAATTTCACCTTCCCAGCGCCCCCCAATCTTTATATATATACTTCTTCTGTACGATTTTTTGTGATTGTACTCCTCCTAAACGGCTGAACCGATTTTAATGAAATTTTGTGTTTTGTGTGTGAGTTGGTCCGTAGATGATTTAGATTCACAATTGGACTTGGTAGGTGGCACTGCCTACCAAGTCCAATTGTGCTTCTACGGACCAACTCAAACAAAATCATCTACGGACCAACTCAAACACACAATTCTAGATTTTTTTTTTTTTTGTTATTGGACGAAATATTTTTTTTAGTTTAATTTTGTATTTTTCACATATCAGAACATATAACCCCAAAATTTCACCCCCCCCCCCCCCCCCCCACTATTTTATTAAATGAAAAAAAAAAACATAGTGAATAATTGACTTTCTGAGAATAATTTGTGTATTAGGAATTTTTTTTTGTTTTTTGACGAAATATTTTTTTTATTTTTGTATTTTTCACATATCAGAACATATAACCACAGAATATATAGCAACGTGTTTAACGTTGCGGAATTGCATATCGATTCATCAGGCAGCACTCTTTTATGATATTTATGTTAAACAGTGGTACCAACCCTAATATGTCAAAAGAAATCCATTGTCTAGTGATTATTCATGTGTCCAAGTCAATTTATTGATATTGAATTTTATTTTATAATTAAATATTCCTTATTTAGATATTTAAGTGAAATAAATTATAAAAAATTCTAGTGTGATAAGTTAATAAAAATGCAATCGGAAAATGATGAAAGTTGGATAGAAAATATCGAAGAGGAATATTTACGTTCGATTGATAATCAACCCAACTATGAGCAAGAATATTTGACAGAACGTGATAATGCAATACGTCGTGTTTGGGGCACATTTCAAGAATCCGCAACATCAATAACACAATTATATAAAGGTAATATTGTTTAGTGTTCCATTTTATATCATGTGCAATACTTATCCACACAAGATAAATTCTTTCCTCGATTTTATTTGGTTCTTCCAAGGACAAGGTTGAAATGTCGTTCGTCAGACATTTTGATTTTCATTTGGTACAAAATTTATTTCCAAATTAAATCCCTGTATTTAGGCAATCTGAATAGGAATGTATCCAAGTTAAATGGCATTACGGTTTATACTTTATTAAGGGAGAAAAAATATTAAATTGTAGCAAATTTATTCGATACAGTAGAATTATCTTTGGATTATGTCAGCAATGAAAATAAATTCAATGATGGTTGATTTTGATTACAAATTTAGATACAGTTCAGCACACGATATAAAATGGGGCTCATACAATAAAGTATGATAATAATGAACCACTAAATAAATAATAATACTTGCTAACTTTTTATTTTAGATCGATATTCTACAGCTGATACTGGGGCATTGTGGTTGCCTTTCCAAACAGCTGCTGGTACAATTACAACACTATATAAAGGTATGTACATACGACAGGGGATTATGTTGACATTTTTTAAATGGTGTAATATTATAATTTCAAGTGGTATTATGGCTGATGTTTATTTATAATATGTAAGTGACTTTGAAAATGGGGTTACTCATCATCTTTATAAATAAACCGCATGTCAGTATCAGTAAAATCAAAAATCCACTCTAAAATTTTGTAAGGTCAATAGTGCATTGTGGTTTATAAAATCAGACCGGAATCCGGACGTAATTTAGCAAATTTATCTTCATGTTGTAATTAGGCTTAGGTAAGATTTGAATTTTAGACTTACGTTAACATTCCACTTTCAATATGGTGGAACTGAGCTTCGAAATTTTGTTTATGTCTTCCAGACCTCCTCATACGAAAATTATAAATCTGAATAACAATAAACCGGTAAAACCTACCTTTAACCAAACGATAAGTCCGAGGTTTCAGGTTGTTATTTCCCTAGCATGCATGATTGTTAAAGTTTGAACGCCAACAGAAAATTTGTGTTGTATAAATGTTGATCATTTAAACACAGGTGGTAAGATCAATTGTTTATTATGAAGAAATTATTTAGCATGGCGTCTTCTAAAATATAACGATTTCCATCCAATTGCGTTTGCAGTTTTGCTGGGGCACACTGGGTGCTATAATACGGTACGATACCGTCCCAGACAATGGACTATTAAGATGAACGAACTCGAACGTGTATGAAACAAACTTATTCAATATTCAGATAAAGACTAAGGTCTTAAATGTAAGCTTTTTAGCTTACATGTTTATAGCATTTTTATGGGGTAATTGTAAATTTTCGCTTTTTTATGTCGAACGAGGGTTTCTAGAATAGCAGCTGGCAAAATGTTCACCGTGTCCTTACATCTTCACAACCTCAAAATTTTGTTGTTTTCTTTCAAAATCGTAGAAAACGCACTTTTTACGTTCTGGTAAAGTAATGGTTGCGATATACGAAGATAATCTGATATTTCACTAATTCATTGTCTCTTATTTGATGATCTGATTTGTCCATGAACTATTTGAGAGAGTTTAAATCCAATTTAACTTTAATCACGAAATTCTTGATAAAAAGAAACCTATAATGCTTAGGTAGATGCCTCATCGGGAAGCTTTCTGAAACTGCTACGTTTTTTACTATGTAGTGCATCACAACCGAATTTTTGTTGATTTTATATTTTAAAAATCCATATAATTTTAGTCTAATTTAGGTATGATACAAACTATGTAAATAGTTTCCGTTATATTCAGGTTTTACTGCACAACTTCGAATTGTAAAACCAACACCAGACCAAACAATCTTGGTTTATTTTCTAATTTTTATTTTATAATTGCGAAAGAGTCATGTAAAGTTAGTATTGAAACAAAAAATTTGAGTTTTTTAGTTAGTTCTCTTTCTCTAAATTACTGGACTCGATAAAATGTGACCCTAAAACGTAACCAATTTTATTTTTTTTCGAACGGGCACTGTATGTTTCATAGTGTGATCCAAATTTAAGATCTAGCTACTAGTACAGTGCCAAGTAGATCACAGTAATTGTTTAACATTTCTAATCAATTTTTTGCTTGGGATCTGTTAAACAATAAATCTTCAAGTAAAACTACCTCCCGTACCACATTGGATATTTTAATGGAACTGAACTTGGAAATCGTTTCGTGCAAAAGCTATGGTACTAAAATCGAGCTGGTACCTGTAAATAGCAATAAGAAAGTTTGACTTGCATAAATAAAAGATTGTTTTTGTTATGCGGTGACAGTTTTATTTGAGTGAAGTGTCCTGAATTGAAAAAAATCATAGTAAAGACTGGCGCTAACGTAATCGTTTAATACTTAAAACACGAAAGGCTCCGAGAACCGGAAAGAAATTCCGCTACAAAAATGTGTTTTACAGAAATCTGGAAAAGCCTTTTGAAAAATATATTAAGCCCATAAATTTCTTAAATTTATTTTTTTTCTGTCTATGAGGATTTTTACTGTACGATACATGTTACTTATATTAAAATAGAACGGACAACTAGACTTTTTCGATTGATACATAAAAATTAAATGCATGTATTTTAATTTCTTATGTAAATAATTTTTCTAAAATAATAAAAAAGTTAGCTTAAATCAAAAATTTCCATTGATAAGTGGAATAGATTCTGCTATTACTGTTTTTACCGTACTAAATCAAATAAAGCTTGCCGGTTTCCTAAAATCAAAATTAGACTGACTATTTTCAAAAATGGTTTTGTTTATTTTATTATTTTATAATTGTAATAGAATCGTGTGATGGCATGAAAAGAACTGGAGAAACTGCCGTGCAATGTGGATACCAAAGAAGAACACGTGAATTAGCAGAATGGGCTAAAAGCAAACGAAGACGATACATTCGTCGAGATGATTTATTATCATATTTAGCCGGCAAACCACCGCCACCATTAAGCGCAAGAATGCCTCGGTAAGTACATTTTCGTTACATGCATTGCTTTAGCGGTGTAATCAGGAAGTCAACTAGATGATCAACATGGTTTTTGTGTGTTTTAGTTCGTCTCCTAAACCAGAATCACAGCATGTAGTACAATATGGGTCTGCGCCGTTTCTAACAAATAGTCAACCTGCGGCTGACGGTGATCTGCATACTTTTAAAGAAGCCTTAGCTCGTAGGCCGCGGTAAGTTTAGTTTTTAGTTTTGTATGTAAAACTCTATTTTCTTTAAGGGTAACGAGTTAGAAAATAATTTATTTTCCTTAATTTGCAGTGCACCAGAATTATATGCATTTGTAGCTGGTGAAATAGCACGCCATTGTAAAAGGCCTGCAAGTCCATTAGATGTGAACATGGAAGTTCAAAATATATGCAGCAAACGGCAACGTTTTATGTAGAATAATTAATTCAAAAACAAATTATTATTTTTATAAGTAATTAACTAAAAATAAATTACAAATAAAAATTGACAGTACAGCCTTTGACTAAATAAGTTGATTTTTAGTTAAATCAAAAATACAGTAAAGCACTCAATAATTAAATATTTAAAAATAATATTGTTTATTTACTTAAAATTAAGATATTGGGTTATTTAGTATCACTCACTACGACTGTTGCGTAATTTTGCGTTTCACTTTTGTTGTACGGCGATTTTCTGTTTTTGTTCATAGTAGACTCGCCCTTCTCCAAAAGATAGCCAGTGATTCTAAAGCTGTACCAGATTTTGCTGTAAATTATTTAAAAAAAAAATTCAAAATAATAATTAAAAATTAATTAAAATGTTATTTATAAATATTTATAAAATATTATGAATCTGCTGTAAATTATATTCGCGGGGAAAACGTAACCGTGATATAATGTCAGGGAAATTACATATTTTTTTTTATTTTGCATTGTGAAAAAAGAGATATAAAACGCTAGCCATTTTGTAATAATATTTAATAATTACTCGTGTTTAAGTTTAAATATTTAGAAAATATTTATATAAAATAAATAATTCTTAAATAAAATCATAAAAGGCAATACTTGTATATCCTTCTTCGTTTTATAAATAACACAAACATACACCTACTACACCACTCTACACATACATATTCATATTTCGACTATTAATTTTCGTCATATTAACGGAAACAATTTTTTTCGTCTTTATTGAACATGGCTGAATTTTTAATTATTATTGTTTTTTTTGTCGAATTATTTAATAAAATTTGTTTTTTCTTTTGTATATATTCGAGAAAATATTCTTCTTATGTATAAATATTTAATTTTAGATTATATTTTATAATTTAATTTTATAAATTTAAACAATTAAAAATACAAATTATGGTTATAATTAATAATTATTATTAAATATATTATATTTATATATTAAACAAAAAAGATATCGTCATTTAAATAAAAACGTAATTTAAGATAAAAATTTATTATTATAATTTGTAAAATATATTATTATATTATATTAAAAAAATTAATTAAATTTATACGAAAAAGTTCTTGCTAATTGAATATACTACATAGTCTTAAGTTAAATGTTATTTTAGAGTTGAAAAATGCGAAACTAAAACTGTTGGTAATTTTAATTGGGTGATGGGCTCACTAACATTTTTAATTATATCATTAGGTTTAGCTAACAGCAAGGGACTTACAGAATGAGGATTTAATTGGCACCCCATTAGAAAACAACTGCCAGCAGATGTCAATAAAATACCATATCTATTAGACTTTATAACTAGGAAGCTAACAATGACTTAGGTACGTTAATATAAAAGAAACTTTATCTAACGACTTGAGCTCTGACTACACACTGGGAAGAAATCTGAAAAACTGAGAAAAATTGCAATTAAGAAAACCCACTAACAATTTTCTGAACAAAAATTATATACATAGTAACCCGAGTATTTTTTTCAGTTAAAACATCTGAATCCATTTCTACATACATATAAGCCCCCGATTCTGACGATAAGACTACGACATCTTAGCTGAAACTTTATTGTAAAGACTTTTTTTTAAGACTAAAGTCTTCATTGAAATTCTGTAGGCAGTAGTCTTAAATAATATATTATAAACTCTCCAAACACTTTTGTAGAGCTGCCAAACCAAATTTATACCATATTGTTTCAAATTTATGAACGAAAAGCGACAGTTCAATTCGAAATAAATATAATTATTGTTTCTTTTTAATGTCAAAATTATGACTCCTAAACCACCTATTTCGCTGATATTAACGAAGACAATTTTTTAAGACTACTGATTGATAAGACTAAGGTCGTGTTTCAATTGGTTTAAATGCCGCATAAAAAGTTAAAAAGTTAAAAAAAAATTCGTGGTAATTTTTTTTTAACTTTTTAACTTTTTATCTGTTTCAATTGGTTAAAATTTTGACAATAATATGGTTGCTTATTTTATGTGTAATTTTGAAGGTATATAGCAAATTTAAATATGAAAATATTTAAAATAAATACTATTTAAATGTATATTAGTTAATTATGGTTAGTTTACATCTAAATCATTACGATTTTTCTCAAAATTTGTGCTTGACAAATTTCTGGTTACAAACAAATATTTTTGTTAGCCAAATTTTTTCTATGTAAAAATTTTATCAGCTCTTGAAGCGGATAAAAAGTTTGACATTTTTATTCACCACAATTTTAACTTTTTATGCGGTATTTAAACCAATTGAAACACGCTCTAAGAGCGTGTTTCAATTGGTTTAAATGCCGCATAAAAAGTTAAAAATTGTGGTGAATAAAAATGTCAAACTTTTTATCCGCTTCAAGAGCTGATAAAATTTTTATATAGAAAACATTTGGCTGACAAAAATATTTGTTTGTAAACAAAAATTTTCCATGTAACAATTTTGAGAAAAATTGCAATGATATATGTGTAAACTGATCATATAATTGACTAATATATATTTAAAAAGTATTTATTATACATGTTTCCATATTTAAATTTGCTATATATGTTCACAATTACACATAAAATAAGCGACCATGTTATTGTCAAAATTTTTAACCAGTTGAAACAGATAAAAAGTTAAAAAGTTAAAAAAAATTACCACAAATAAATTTTTAACTTTTTAACTTTTTATGCGGTATTTAAACCAATTGAAACACGACCTAAGAGCGTGTTTCAATTGGTTTAAATACCTCATAAAAAGTTAAAAAGTTAAAAATCGTGGTGAATAAAAATGTCAAACTTTTTATCCGCTTCAAGAGCTGATAAAATTTTTATATAGAAAACATTTGGCTAAGGTCGTGTTTCAATTGGTTTAAATACCGCATAAAAAGTTAAAAAGTTAAAAATTTATTCGTGGTAAATAATTTTTAACTTTTTATCTGTTTCAATTGGTTAAAATTTTGAAAATAACATGGTTGCTTATGTTATGTGTAATTATGAACGTATATAGCAAATTTAAATAAGCAAATATGTAAAATAAATACTATTTAAATATATATTAATTAATTATGGTTAGTTTACATCTAAATTGTTACGATTTTTCTCAAAATTTGTACATGACAAATTTCTGTTTACAAACAAATATTTTTGTCAGCCAAACGTTTTCCACATAAAAATTTTATCAGCTCTTGAAGCAGATAAAAAGTTTGACATTTTTATTCACCACAATTTTTAACTTTTTATGCGGTATTTAAACCAATTGAAACACGCTCTAACAAAAATATTTGTTTGTAACCAGAAATTTGTCAAGTACAAATTTTGAGAAAAATCGTAATGATTTAGATGTAAACTAACCATAATTAACTAATATACATTTAAATAGTATTTATTTTAAATATTTTCATATTTAAATTTGCTATATACCTTCATAATTACACATAAAATAAGCAATCATATTATTGTCAAAATTTTAACCAATTGAAACAGATAAAAAGTTAAAAAGTTAAAAAAAAAATACCACAAATTTTATTTTAACTTTTTAACTTTTTATGCGGCATTTAAACCAATTGAAACACGACCTAAGTGCAGAATAAGAATTGAAAGTTTATAGTCTTCGCTAAGACAAAAGTATTTGCTAAGACTGAAAATACGTCTGTGACTGTACGTTAGAATCGAGGGGTAACAATTTAAAACAATTAATTTAAAAGTTTAAACTGTTCAAAACCCAATTTTTGCATAAACCCGTAAAAATGGAACTTAAAGAAAATTGCACAATTTTCCAATCTGTAATGACAAGGAATCTAGTAGTACGATTGCTGCCATGTCAACATTTATTCCACAACAAGTGCGCACAACCTATAATCGATTTTGTAGATAATGCTTGTCCTATCTGCAGAAAAATATTGATTACAAAGGAAGTAATTGAAAGAAAAAATTACAAAAAATAGCGGAAAAGACCGTGAAAGGATAGTAAATTGTGCTAACAGAGGTGTTGATTGGATAGCTTTGGCTGCAACGCTAGAAATTACATATAAGATCGCTTACTATTGGATCCAATCTGGGATTGACAAAATGTTGCCAAAAGGTGGTACAAAGCCAAAAATTCTTTCTGATGATCAAATTGATTTGATGGTTTCGTGGATAGAAGAAGACTGAACGATAACATTAAAGCAATTAAACGAAAAGGTTATGAGTAATTTCAACAAACTGTTATCTGTGTCAATCGTAGGTAATTACTTAGAAGGAAGACTGTTTACTGTAAAAGGAGTATACGTTGAACCTGTTACAATGAATTCCGAGGCGAACAAAACAAAACGAGTTGAATACGTACAATCCTCGAACCAATACATACAGCAGGCGAAACAAGTTGTTTGGATGGATGAAACAAATTTTAATTTGTTTTGTCATCGAACGAGAGGCCGTGCAACTAAATACCAGTCGGACTTTTTCTCGGAATCGAAGAAAGAAAACACTAAACCAATATACATATATTTCTAAATTTTTATTCGACTTATACAATCTTTAATAATCATAAATTAAAACTCAAATGAATCAATCCCATGCCGATCCTTACGTTTCGAAACCGTACTATTAATAGTCTTGGGCCGTAATTTCTTTTGCGTGTCTTCAGTTTTCGCAAGCTCTCGATTCCGCAGCTTATGCTTAATAAAAATTCCAGTCACTCCAGTTGGTTCGCTTGATCCACTTACCGTGTCTAATTTTAAATTCTCTGCGGAGCGTATATACCGACAACTCTTCCTCGTTTTTAATCGCTTATTAATTTTCTCCAAATTTTTTACCTCCATTATCTGCTTATTGAGATCATTAATTAAAATATCCTTGCGCTGAACTTTATTTCGTAATTTCTCAATCGTTAAATTCATGTCGATTTTCATTTTATCACTACTCTCTCGCACTTCACCCAGATTGGCTTTCAGCTCTTTTATTTCACTGGTACATTCACGCCACAGTTTCTCGAGTTTTGAATTTTTCATTTTCTCCTCTTCGAGCAGATTGTTAAAATGATAGTCTTGGTATCTTGTGTCATTTTCCAGTTTAGAAAATTTTGTCCGCTCTGTATTTAGCAAATTTTTTAGTTCATGAATGTGGGCCACATACTGTTTTATAGTGTCGTTGAATTGATTTATGTCATGTTCTAGAACACGATTTCGTTGCTTTTCTTCGTCAATAAGCTCGAGCAGTTTGGTATTCTCATCCTTTAGTAGATGAAATTCCTTTTCGATATAGTTGTGATTTTTATCGTTGTAGGGTCGGTTGGCGTGTTTCTTTTTTACTCGATTCTCGAAAAATTTCATCAAATCGCTGATCACGTCATTACTCTCGGATTCTGCATTATAATTTTTTGCCGTATCATTATTGTTGTTGAGGTAAATATCGATATTTTTACGATTATCCTTAATTTCGATATCACTGGTTTTCGGTGTCAAATTACTAATTTCATTATTTAGTTTTGGCGTTTTACGTTTCATTACGATAGGCGATAGTTTTACCGACGGTGAACGAGTTATTTGTATATCTCCGGAGAATTTTAGTGCCTTGTAGGTTTCATCAAAATTTTCTCTGGTGGGATTCAAACACGTTAATAATGCTACATGCCCGACTCCCTCAAAAAAATTCTTGAACAAATGCGTTATTTTCGTATCCCGATAAGGAATCATCTTATGGGTTTCATTCAGCTGATTCTCTCGTAATATTTCCAAACAGTATCGTAATGTCATTAACGAATTATTAATATTTCCAGCTTCACGTAGCCGTTGCCCAGTATTTTTAGTCCGAGTTGTTCTTTCTCCGCCGGCCAAATCAACAAAACTTATTTGACTTTGTATTATTTCGCCGACATCAATAAATTCATCACCATTTTGGACATCATTCTGAAATATGCTCGTCTGAATCAATTTGACCGTAAAAATTGTATGACTTCTCGAAGAATCACTATTAGTTGCCGTGTATTCAGTTTTACGTCGCTTTTGCGCTTTATAAAATAAATCCAGCGTTTCATCAACCGATTTAACTTCGACTTCTTTAATTCCATGCACAAAGACTCTATGCGCAGTATCTTCTCGAATCGGTTTATTCTGCCATTTATTAACGCCTCGCTCGTCGAGCAGATCGTAAATCGAATTATTATAAATTTCAATGTACGTGATGTAAAGTGCGTACACATCATTTTCGGAACAAATCATAAAATCATCTTCGATGCTCTCCTCGAATTTGTATTTCATGCTTAGGGATTTTAATTGCTGGATTTCTCCGCGTACCTGATTATTGTTGTGGTCTATGTGAATGGATTTGCCACAATTGAATAAATAAAAATTGTTGAATTTATCTTGGCGGAATATAAAATTGTCGGTTGGAAATTTTAAAATGTTTCGAAATATTGTATTGATGCATCGTGGCAGCAAGCCATAATTGCTTGGATCTCCGTTCATTGTGTAGGTTTTTCCACTACCGCTTTGGCCATATAGGAATATTAGACTGTTGTGACCTGTGGAAAATATTTAAATGTTAGTTTTACATTTTTATATGATATTTAAAATGGATTATTCACTTCGTGAGCTTGTCGTGTTCAAAGAAATATAGTTGCTAATGATTAGGCAATTTAAAAACTGCCAGCATCTTTTACTAATTATTTCAATCTCTAGGCCGAATGCGGTAACCTACTTTCAAAAACATAGAGAAAAAATAGAGTTTTCATTTCTCTGCTAGAGCGTTCTCTGGTGTTATTACTTCTCAAATCTAGTGCGATTTAACCTTTGCCTATACATTTACGTTTAGGCAAAGTTTAAACTGAGAGAAAACGGTATTCTGTCAAATTTTAATTTGCTTGGCGATCCTATCCACCCACTCCAAGAACTAAATCACCATACTCATAGAAAATCATAGCTCTATTAGGGCGTTGTTGAGAGTAGAGCAAGCACACATCACTACAGAAGAGAAGGGCAAGTACTGGAGCCGTGATTACTGCTATCTTAGGTCAAAGATGTTGAAGTGATTATAATATTATAATTGTATTGGCTTATAAAATGACGACACTTTACGAGCTGTTCATCGTGATGTTGGTAAGGAACAGTGGCTCCCAGCGGAATAACAGTCAATAAACAACAGTCAATATTTTCAGTGGATCCAAGCAGTAGATATATGCTTATGTGTAAATATTTTGCCTATACCAATCGAGAAGATCGAATATTAATTGTTCAAAATATTCTTGCTAGAAAGTCCCAGACTGAAGACGAAACATATTGATTTCGTTAAATCTGTATAAACTGGCTCCTATCTATCTCCCTAACATACTCCCAATTATATTTTCAGAGCGATTTAAACGGTTAAAAAGGCTGATCGTCTAAATGTTAATCTTGTCCGGAACCCACAGTATAAAATAATTTTCATCTTAGATTTCTAAAGGAATCGTCCGTCTTTTAATTCTGTTTTAATTAAATTTTATATTAAGTTCTTGAATAAAGTTTAATGTTCTTCATCTAACAATTTTAGGATTGAATTTTAATCCACCACACCACAGTTATGAATAATGCAATTTAAATTATTCGTCGTGTACAACTATAGCTAAACTCACCTTTGATCAAATTCCTTACAAATGGTAATCCAATATTTTTATAAATATCACTTTGTTGCAAATGCTCGTCAAAAATTTTCTTAAAATTAAAATAATTTTCTTTCAACGAATAACTTGAATCGTATCGATTGTATTTAAAATTATCCGGTTGCATTAACTTAATAGTCGTAGTTGAAAGCACTTTTAAACATTGCTGATAATTATTATTGTTACTATTGCAATTACTATTAATATAATTTTTTTTGTTATTCCCACTGGGCCTAATGCGGCAATAAATCTCTAACGGTGGCAAATTTTTATAAATCCTATTTGCGTTCCGAGCGCTAACACTGTTCGTATTTTTACTATTACTATTATTTTGATGATTATCCGTTAAAAGTAACTTCATTTGGGAATAATTCAGTCGAATTTTTTCACATTTTAACGTTACAAAATTTAAAAGGATACTAAAAGTACATCAAATATGTATTGAATATTTAAAGACGGCGGAATCAAAGAGACACGACATGACAGTAAGTAATGTGTAGTTTATGTATATAGATAGGATAGATAGATATACACGTTATTATTGATTAAATAAGTTTTTTTGGAAATATTTTAAATTTTGGTATATTATCTATAATTATATTTATGTATTTGGGTCTGGTATATAGCCTGTTCATCAACGACTTTTATATTGGTTGATGACAGATGTTACATGCCGTACTGTGCAGTGGATGTGAGTATAAGAACCGGATTTATGAATATGAATATGTGGCGCCCAACATGGGGCAATGTTTCTTAGCCAATTTGGCTCTGATTTATTGTAAAGGTATTTATAACCACATAGTCATCAAAATTGTTATGGTTTCCAATAATAGTTTTGTCTATCTATCTATAGTTTTTGCATGCATGAAGAGATTATAAATAACTTTTATAATATTATTACCCGGTTGTAAATTGGGAAACAACAAAATTTTCTTACAACAAAAAAACAATTTCCACACTTTGATTAATGGAATTTCACGCTGTCTACCTAAAAAACCTAATATTTATTATGTTTTGGTGGCAAAGCGCATTACTATACAAAATCGGGGAGAAATTTAGGAAATTATCATTAGTAACTTTGACGAGCATAAATTACATAGGGAAATGTTTTGTATATGCTCCGGGGGATATGGGTAATATATTGTCGTGAGAAAATTATATTTGTAGTTAGTTTGTAACGGTTACGGTATTGTACAATTATTACATAATATATAATAGTTTAATGTCACTTAGCGATTATTAGTGGTTGTAAAGGGTTCAGTTTATTGACATCGTAACATGTGCCTCGTCTCGTCACGACATAATTTGGAAACTTTTAATTGCAGTTGTCTGTTATTTTATGTAAAATAAGTTGTAACAGTACTAACTAGCATAAGTGATATTCGACAGCATTTCCCAAACAGATTCTAGCAAGAACCGGATAACTACATACACCTAGTTTACCTGTGAAATTATTCATTTGGCAAACTTCTCAGTCGAAATGGTTTAGACGTTTTATCTATTTCTTGCCGCTGTCTGTTAAATATCCATTCTGGTTCTATCTTATCTTATGCGAGGAAGATGAATTGTGCAAGTTTGTTAGCAGTAAAGGAATAAATTTTTCCGCTAACTGTTGGCATTATGATTAGTGAAATCATCACCAATTTGATTTGAAATTTTCATAGCGCTGACCGTGATTTTACTGAAAGCGCTCGTGTGCTAATCTGAAATAATTATTCTCGGTTAAGGCATGATAGGTTGATACTACTGATAATAACTTAGACAGGGAGCTCAGTTTAAAACTAGCTCAGTCTTCAAAGGTTTATCTGGATACTTGGCGCCCTCGGTATAGAGCAGCCTCATCGGCTTACTGCTCATTTATTCACAGATGGACACATCTCCACTATACCAGTAAACCATAACTGCCGATTTACATAAAAAAAACAATAACAACAACGAAGAATACGGCTCTCAATCTGTGTACTTCTGCTAAGGGGACTGTGACGTAAGCTATAACCTCTATGGTCATGGTGAAGGTAAATGGGACATAAGCAAGAAGGTCATTTAGAAATATATTCTAGGAACAAAAGCACTGGTCTGTATATGTAACAAATTACGAATGCAAATCGGTTCGTTTGTTGCTTACCCAAAACATAGATCGAATATATCAAATTATAAATCCAAATCTATTCTCCATACGAGGATTGCCAAGTTGGAAGGGCCAAGGGCTAGTTATTGATCAACGATATCATCGTTTTAGAAAAGCCTGATGATGACGGATTAACGATGTTTTTGAGTGTCACTTGAATGGAGACAAACGACCTTATATAATGATTCAGAATAATATGATGGGTCCGACTCCAGAGTTAAGAATCCTTAACCACTAACATTGTGAGACTACTAGTAGCTACTGCATATCCATGTCATTTCGGTGTGTGTTAGATATTATGGCTTGTAGCTGTTCGTAGAATTATTTTTTCGTTAGTCATCTGCTCCTTCCATAGATGCATAGTACTGAATAATTGTATATCTTATTTTCGAGTGGGATTTTGTTTCTATCTATTCTTTTGTTTTTTTACTTTAGCTTTGTTAATATGTCTACGCCGCGATCTTATGTGTCTTATATAGCCAGAGTATATTGCCATCCTTGTTGTTATAGCTCCATTATTCTTCTATGTTTCTTCACTGAGGCAAAAAAGTATTTTAACCATGTATCGCTTCTTTTCTTTCCCAAATTGTGCTAACCATGATGTTTCCGTTAGAGTTTTTATATTCCAATTTCCAATTGGTGTCCAAGTACGATAACCAATAGTTGATGTTTTTGGTGACCCATTGAATTCTAGCCTGGTATGTTTATGTCATTCCATTTTGCACTTTGTTCTATGATATCCGCGTGTGGTCACCCAAATTTGCACTAGTCCAAGCAATGGTTGCTTGACTTTGGTGATGAAGTTATTGTCGTCTTATCTGATTAGTTGATTTATCAGCAAATGAGACAATTTTTCGTTTGTGATATGTCTTCGATGAATCGCGTAAGACATCTTTAAGGTGAATTCATGTTTGTCTATGCTATGATAATTCATAGATGAATCTGATTGAATGTCCGAGATTGAATGTGATGTTTCTGAAATGAATCGCAGAATAGCACGTACCCATGAAAGAAGAAATTTATATTACATATTTCACACTAGATATTCTTCGAGGAACAGTCATTGCATATGTCGTTTGAGAAACTAATGCGTGACGAAATAGTTCCCACGCATGTTGAGTAATTTCCAACTGAAAAGACATATGTAATGACTATTAAATATAGCTAAAATTATGCGATGGAGTTGTGATCGTCCTTAAGTTCATTAATTTTCACGTTTCCCTTTTCAAATAGTATCTCTCATACTGTTCCATGAATTGAACATATGAAGAATAAAATTTCGGATTGTGCTTAAACTTTCGTCTCATTCAATACCACCAGCTGAGAGCTGATGATAAGCTCACTGTAAATTTATTGTCATTACCATCAAATAAATTTTCTTCATTTATTTTTTATTTCTTACAATTTATTTAATTCTAGGGTCTACTACTGGTTGTTTCGCGCCTCACTTCATTTCATAGCTTTTCAATTAGAAATTTTAGGTGGTATTGAACTTTGTGAAATATTGCTTTAGAATTTATCCCTTTCGGTCCAGATAAAACTACCAACCTGCACACTGTCGTTACACATATTTGTCACGTCAGTTTACAGATTTAATTTCTATATGTGAACTTAAGTTCAATCTACATAATGGTGGTGTAATTACGTTAAACGAATGAGTTTGAATGGTCCCTACACATTTTTGTACGCAGCATTGGAAAGAGAACAAAAAATTACTCCAGTCCTAAGTTCTTCCGACATACTGAAAGCGGAATCGATTAGTAATAATTTTCAAGTGTGTTTCTATATAACAATCTAAAAGTAGTTTGGGAAAATGACAAAAATCTTAGCCAACACGACCTATGTTAATTTCTTAAAAGAAAAAAATTAAATCGCTACAGCATCTTTGAATCGGGAGATATTTTGTTTATAATACTATAAAATGGGGGAACAAATAGATTCGGCGCAATCCACAGAGACACGAAAAATAGCCAAAGACTTGAAAATTTCGCGAATATTTAGAAAAATTATTTATCGTTAAAACCTTACAAAAACATAAAATGCCCGGAGTTTGAACAAGCTGCAACAGATGTTCATATTAAGCAAAAGTTACTATTTAATTTTGTATTTCTTCTTCTTAAAAACTAACGCGAAATTTTACTTTGATTTTAATTCAAATATCTAGATCTCCCATCACGCGAGCATTTTAAATAAATGATTCAGATAAATATTATAACAAGCTGCCACACAACACGAATTTGACGAATTCGATCTGGTAGTTTTCTATGATCTTCGTCAGAAAAGCCCTTTGTACGCTTATAAAATAAATTTAACATTGGTTTTAATCTCGGTCGAATCTCAGTCATGAATTAGAAGGTACGTAATATATTTTATTCTGAGAAACCTCTTGAAAAAATTTCAGTAAAATTTCTAGAGACATTAAAATAAAAACTTTTTATTTCAGATTCCTTTTGTGTATTTGTTTAGTCAAAGAACTTTAAAAAGTTAAATACCTACTTACTAAATAGTTAGTAGGCCGTTAATTAAAACATACATTAGAGTAAATATTTTTTTAATTAAACACTGTAAATATCTACGAATTCTGAGGAAACTATAGGACCAGGAATGTGGCGGAAGAGGATAATACAGGTAAGGTACGCAAAAACGCTCAGTTTATAAAACGTTCAATTCTATCGACAGTACTTTATTCAGTTTCAGTACTTTATTCCGTTTTAGCTTCTTTGTGGTACTTTTTCTAGCATGGGCGTTTCTTTCACGTCTATTCTGATTCGCATGAATCTTATGATTTATAATCTGAGAGTAGAACTTTATTTTAGTCGAAAAAGATAATTTTCATATAACAATTATCTTTATGATAAATCATTTCACAATAATTTGTTCATACGATAAATTGTTCTCACGAAGAGCTATTTCGCAATAAAATTACCTAACTGAAATTTTTGATCTTAAACTAGGCTACCTAGCATGGAGTTAAAACTTTATGAAGTCAGAATTATTTAATTCTGCCACGACTCGAATATTTTTAAAACAACCCTCACAGGCTATTATGAAATTTTCGACAGCGTTTTTCTCTCGACAGTCGATAATTTCGAAGGTTGAATACATACATATAGCGTTTTTTAAAACTGATTTAAGGAAAATTAAAAATTATGAATATAAAAAAATACCAAAATTTAAAAAATGTTTCACCCATTAACCTCAACAAACAGCTGAAGATATCTACTAATTTTCGTCTTTATTGGAAAAAGCGCATCGTATAATTATTTTGTATCATAATCTAGGAGTAAAAAATACGAATCGGTTCCATAATAGCTTTTTCGTCGTTTTCGACGATGTTCGTAATAGAATCGCTCACCTGGACGGGACTTATCGACTTGCCAATTTGCATTACAGTGAAACTGGAAAGTTTATTAAATTAATTAAAACGCTGATTTTATATTATATTCAATTTTAAAATTTATTAGGTAATTCAGCTGATGGCCACACATAACATGTGTACCTGATTTATAAATTCAATTTGTATATCACGTTTGAAACAATAAGTATCAGTAGAGAGAACGCAGTAAAACAAACTACGTTTATCGTAAATCTTCTCGATTTACTTTTAATACTTCGGTCATACTGTTTGATAATGAATTTTTAACATGAGACCCATCCCAATAACACTTACCGCAACCATCACAGATATAGAATAAATCGTGCATATCGATTACTCCCGGCATTATATCAAAAATAAGCATATAAGCGCCACTTCCGGTCCGGCAACTCGATTGATTATACATGCTGTACGGTTTCAGAATCCATGACCGTTGAATATTTGTGTTCGAGAATTTTATGTTACTGGAATGTTTTGATGCAGCAGATGAGCCTGGTTGTGGGGTATTAGAAGATTTATTTGATGCTGCAGGTGGTTTATGTAAACTTCGTAAATATCGTAAATCGCTTTGAGTGATTGCGATAAATTCATTCGAATTGCACAATTGACAACGACTAAATATATTTTGTTCATACACAACCACGTTAAAGTATTTAAGAGTCTCGATTAATTGATCATCTATCACATCGCTTTTAAGTTTGAGACAACAATTTTCGGGAATATATTGAATATATCTTTGATATAGGCTACCTCTCGTTAATATAAATCGCCTTTCTTCCATCGACATTTTTATACATTTATCGTGCGAGTCCCAGGTCTCCAGTATTGCGGTATCGATCCCGATACGTCTTAATGCCTTTCCCAAACCTCCCAGCATATTGTCAGTAATAAATTTAACTTGCGATACTGAGACGCATGATAAATGCGGACCTGGAACTTCTACATAATCGTCATGACTTCCTCCCGAATCATTTGATTTATTATGATTTTTGCGGCTCGGCTTACGCTTATTACTCGGCCCCGATTGGCATTTGTTTTCGAGCAAATAATTATATACAAATTCATTGAAATTTATATTGATCTTTTGCATTTCGCGTCCTATCACATCGTATATTTGTATTAAACATACCGCATCAAGGGCTGCGTACCTTATCTGATCGGTACGCAGCGGTCTTTTTTCCCAGTTTGAAAATTGATTTGATTTATCCAACTTCTTGCCCAAACATTTTCTAACGAGGTTGCCCAAATTTTCGCTGGTACTGGAATCCAGATGATCATAGGGGAATCGAAAATCTTTTATATTATTAATTTTGCGCCATAATTCTTGGAGATCGAGATATGATGAAGAATTTTGTACCGGGTTAAATGTTGGTATCAATTTTTGTAGCATGGCCAGATCGCTCGACGGTGAAAATGATAATTTCAAAATTTCTTCATTGTTGAATAAAAGACGGCCCAAATTGTTCCAGTACCCAATGTTGATATTAAGCACAACAACATCAATTAGAAATACACAATGACGGGTCGCAATTTGAATTAACGCGAGTTCTGTGGTCGCACCGAACGTTGGTTTCCATTCGGAATCGAATGAAATAATTTGTTGGTGTTTTAGTTCACCCAACATACTATGAAATTTAGTATCAGTATCTACTATTCTTATACATGAATCATCCATCGAAAGGGTTAGTACATCATCGTCATCGATCACTATGACTTCGGAATGATACGATGAAGAATATGCTCCATCCGTGATTTCTTCATCGGTTACCGCGACGGTGACTCCACTCGGGTTCAATACAGAATCTTTTACCAAACTCGGAATTTTGTCGGCCGGAACTTTAAAATACTGACACCATTTATAGGCCTCGTCATAGTCGCGATTATCACAGCAGGTATGTATTAAAATCATTTGAAGTTCGGGGACATTATGTGGAACCGTTTCTTTAACCATTTCCTCCCAAGAGTCTTTATTGAGACTATGATCCCCGTACTTCTTACTCAACAAAAATTGTAATGCCCCGTAATTCTTGATCCGATGGAAATTTGGGAGTGATTCCGTATCCACGCTAAACTTTTTCGCAAGCCGCGTAATCAATTTGGTCAACGGTTTGGTTTGTAGCTTTGAATATTTCACATCCTTGTAATCGTATTTCAAAATGTATCGATTACAGTTATTGGCTACGGATTGCGAACGATCTATAAGCGAATCGAGTAGCTCAACAAATGGTCGCTGCATATGTTCAGCTTTAGTGAGATATTCTTCGGCCGGTGTGTGTTTATCCTGTAATACTAGTGGGAATACAAAATCGAATATTGTGAATTCGTCGAACAATTCTAATTCGTAACATATTTGGCACACTTCTTTGTACATTTGTTGAGTAATCAGTTCTCGGATTTTGTCAATGAATAGATATTTACTTGTGATTAAATCGTAAGCGTGTACGATAAATTTTAACTGTTGTTGGCCATGTTTTTTGATCAAATTGAAAGCAACCATTTTAAGATTATCGTCCACATATTCAGAAATTGTTTTTTGATGGTTTTGGGTTTTGAATATGCTGATTTCTTCCATAACTACAGGCGAAAATTAAAATCAATAAATAATTTGGAAAATGTGACAACCCACCAGACTTATTCCGCTAGTCGACTCGTTTCAAGTGACTATAAAAATCTGTTATTTGTATGAAAAATTAGCCATTACCATGCCAATAGATGACTTGAGGCAATAGAAATAATTAAAATGGAATTTTACCGCTCCATCTCTGGTGTATTAAACCCACTTTGCTTTTTCGCTGGTGCTCTGAGTACTACAAAATGAAAACAGAAGTGGATTTTTTCATTTCTACTTTAGTAAAATCGTATGAAAATTTCACGTCAAATCGAACTGCTGAGTACTAGGCTGTACTAGAAAAGGCATAAAATACACCATCTGTAGTCTGAAGCAGATATTTGGCAAGGCAGCTGACTTTGGTTCACTTGAAACGACTCGACTAGCAGAATCAGACTGCAAATGACTTACTTTTGAATGCAAGCGAGTTCGCTTTGGAATAATCCGAAGTTGGGCAGTTTGCTAATAACTTTAAAACATCTACGTAGGGGTTTGTGCGAGAACTATAAAACTGCTGAAGTCCTTCGGCGATCCTAGGACATCGTTTGTCTGTAATTAAAGAATAAATGTCGGTGAAATGATTTTCGACCAATGGCCCTAATACATTTAAAATGTATGACTACGAATTCACATGGGAAATCACACATACAGTAAACGAAGCAATCACTTACAAACATTAAAAACTTTTTTGAATTGTTCGAACCATTCATGCACCCTGTGATCGAGGGTGTGATCAAATGGTTCACCATTTAAACCAGCATTCTTTATAACATCCGGCAGGATTGTAATTTTTAAATTAGCGCACGTTTTCTGTACATAGTGGTCCAAATTTGTTTCCACTGTGTATTCGTCATCCTCAGACTGTGAAACAAAAACCATTCTCTTGTTAGGTATAGACCAACATTCGGTCCGCGAAATATGATACTTACCTCAGCACCTGCTGGTAAATAATTTGCGCACATATTCACTTTATCGGAATAACTCTTTTATTTACTGTAATAAGTTAAAAATATGTCAACCGAGGTACGCAAACAATAAAATTTTCTTTTCGCTTTTGACAGCTCGTGGCACTGGTCGAAAATGGTTCTTGTTTTTTAATGTTGGTAGCATTCTTCGTTTTCCACACAAACTCAAAACTGGTCGAACCTAGCGGAGGGCGAAAACAATATTCGCCTATTGTTTCGCCGTACTGTCAAACAAACATCAAACTTGTGTCTCGACCGATTTTAATTCGTTGCGTACATTATATTTTAATTTTCAAAGGAAATTGTGGAAATAGATAATAATTTTCATATTTAATCCCGTTCTAAAAAGTTGTGCGGTTCTTGACAATTTATTTATGTAATTTTTACATTAGGCAGCAGACTATTATTCGAGTTTACAAGTTCTCTTTGTGACTTGGAATGGCTGGTAAGTCGCGAGTTGAACTGTGATTATTTATTTTTCCTAGTTTATTATATATTTGTTTTTAAGTTTTTTAATTGTATTTTACATCAATTATTTTAAAGTTCTTATTTAGAAGTGGCTGGAAAATTTTTTATTCCGTTGTCCTTCCTTATAAAAATTTCATTTTCACAAGCCAATTGGATTGTATGTACAACATCGGTATAATGTTGAAATTTCTAAACATGTTTTGAGCAGAATTTTTTGATTTTCTCATTTTGCCGACCTTTCCTGACGTACTTATAGCGAACTGTATTTAAAAAAAGGGCGAAATATTTTTTTAGAGGTTATGGGGGCTGGGCTGTCACCAAATCGGATCAAAGAGATTGTATCGCTTCTACTGTTGGACCTACCACAAATGTTTTCACTTTTATTTATTGAGCTTAATTCGTTGTTTGAAAAGGAAAATAAGCGAAAATTTTGATTTTTCTAAAAAAAAATTAACTTACAACTTAACAAATTCACAAACCCAACATCAAAATTTAGTAAAAATTAATTACCTATACCTATACATATTTTAATTAAAATAAATTGAAAAATGTTAAAACTTTCCTCGAAAATGTGGGGAATTTCCGGTAATTCTTGGCTAGCACTTCCTAAAAACTTAGACATTCTATAAATTTTTTTTTGAGAATTATGTTTTTTACCTGATTTTCACGATGTCTTCTAAACTGGAATTTAGCCCGTGGTGCAGAGGATATTAAAAATTATTAGAGAATTTTAATAGATTAGTGTCACAGTTGGTGATTAGACTTCATCTTTTAGTATAAAGTCATAAGTCGAGTCCTCAAACTTGTTGCAGGCAAAAACAGAGACTCCTCTGTTTCGCTTGGGTATGGGAATGGGGTCCATCCGTTTACATTCTTTTAATACTGTTCAGTGCACGTTGCGTATGTGCGTTTTAATAAATAGAATAATCTTTTGTTATTTCTAGATGTCGCATCACCTCCACAACTACAAAAATCACGAGAACCCTCCATCGAATCAAATCGATCTCGCTCACGATCTAAGTCGCCTAGTGTTCATACACCGCGTTCACGGAGTGGTTCGGTTCATTCACATGTTTCAGCTCGGTCCAATGTTTCCGCCGACCGAAATGGTCGATCAGTAAGTCCAGTCGGATCACGTAAATCGCGATCGAGAAGCGGCAGTCATGCATCAAAAGTGTCTGCACGGTCAGCAAGTAAATCACGATCGCGAAGTCGAAGTAAGAGTATTTCACGCAAAAGTAGGTCTAAAAGTCGATCAAGATCCCGCTCCGGTTCGCGACACAGCCGATCGGGATCGCGCCGCAGCTTATCGGGATCCCATCGTAGTCAATCAGGTTCAAACCGCAGTCATTCAGGTTCACGTCGCAGTCGATCAGGTTCGAGGCGCAGTCGGTCTGGTTCTCGTCGTAGTCGATCAGGGTCGCGCCGCAGTCGATCTGGTTCACGTCGTAGTCGATCTGGCTCGAACAGAAGTCGCTCAGGTTCACACCGTAGTCGGTCTGGATCGCGCCGAAGTCGATCAGGTTCCCGACGAAGTCGATCAGGTTCGCACCGAAGTCGGTCCGGATCAGCGAGAAGTCGATCGGGTTCCAGACGCAAACGTTCAGGATCAAGACGTAGTCGATCTGGATCGCGACGGAGTCGGTCGGGGTCAAAACGTAGCCGTTCAGGGTCAAAACGCAGTCGATCGGGCTCAAGACGAAGCCGTTCGGGGTCAAAACGCAGTCGATCAGGATCCCACCGAAATCGATCAGGTTCTCATCGTAGCCGATCAGGATCACGCCGCCGTAGTCGCTCAGGTTCTCGTCGTAGCCGATCGGGCTCTCATCGCAGTCGTTCCGGGTCACGTAAAAGTAGATCTCGATCTCAAAATGGTAGTGTAAAAGCACGATCGAAATCTCGTAGTCGATCACGCTCCGGATCCGGCAGCCCAGTATTAAAACGGGGTCGGAAACGTATTTCAGCATCACGATCAAAATCACGAAGTCGTAGTAAATCTATAGATCGAAATAAATCTCGATCGAATAGCCGATCTAAATCTCCTCCAAAAAAGCGACGTGTCCTAAGCGATTCCGAATCAGATGACGAGCAATCATCGAACAAAGCTAAACGAGCCAATATCATTGATTCTGATCATGAAGGCGAACTCGAGGAAAATGAAACAGGAAATGTTCCGATAGAAAATGCAACAGCTGAACCCGCCCCACATAAAGAACGCGGCGACGAAAGTTCAGATGATGAAGGCCCTCGCCCAATCGATGATGATGCCCAACCATCAAATATATCAGATTTTGAGATCATGTTGGCCAGAAAACGGGAAGAGAAATCCAAGCGGCGCAGAAAACGTGATATTGACTTGATTAACGATAATGACGATATTATTGATCAACTACTCCAGAATATGAAATCCGCGGCCGAAGAGGATCGTGATTTGAATAAAACAAACCGACCGGCGACTAGAAAAATTTCCATGTTAAAACAAGTTATGTCGCAGCTGATTAAAAAAGATTTGCAACTAGCATTCCTAGAGCATAACATATTGAACGTGTTAACAGATTGGTTAGCGCCGCTTCCAAATAAAAGTCTTCCCTGTTTACAAATTCGGGAAAGTATTTTAAAACTTCTTGCTGATTTTCCGACTATTGACAAGGCATATCTAAAACAATCTGGGATCGGTAAGGCGGTTATGTATTTGTACAAACACCCGCGTGAAACAAAATTAAATCGGGAGCGGGCGGGTCGATTAATATCAGAGTGGGCTCGGCCAATATTTAATTTGAGTGCCGATTTTAAAGCCCTGACGCGAGAAGAGCGCCAACTACGCGATTTAGAGCAAATGAATACAAGAAAAAGAAGATCACGTACACCGGAACAAGGTCCTTCGACGACAAAAGCTTCCAAAGATGAGGGCGTGTTTACAAATAATGATGAAAAGTAAGCCGTAGTATAAACATATAGAACAATCTAATTCTACTTTAATTTCTTTACAGAGCCCTACGTCCAGGTGAACCAGGATGGGTAGCTCGAGCTCGTGTTCCAATGCCATCAAACAAAGACTATGTGATTCGACCGAAATCAACTTGTGAAGTAGATATGAGTCGAATCACCAAAAAGAAGCCGAATCGATATGAGAAACATTTAAAGAAATTTATCGATGCGAAACGGCTCAAGCAATCGAAACGGGCTGTAGAAATATCTATAGAGGGGCGAAGAATGGCGCTTTAAAACTACGTTTGATATATTTAGGCTTGATTTTGAATTTTTATTTCCACAGAAAATAAAGCATATTAAAACTTGTAAAAATTTTATTTATCTCCCACAACCGGGGTTTCGTTTTGATGGCATTCCGCGTTCTCCGGATCCAGTCGGAGTGGAACCATAGACAAGGTTGAAAATGTATACTTGTATTTCGGATTCACATGAAATACGTGTCGTTCCAAACAAGGGTGTTGCGTTCTGAAATTACTGTAGATCGGTCGTAATTTTGAATCTAACAACAAATGAAATTGCTGCAGTTGTTCGTACGAAATGTAACATGTGTCACGTGTGACTACCCATAGCATATTCGAATCACAAACTTCCGTAGTTACATTTCCCCAATATAGATAGTAGTCAGATGGAAACGGAAATAACAACTCGGACATTAAAAATGGTTCCAAAGGTGTTGCTGTATCAGCTATTCGTATATCCGGAATTTTTGACAGGATTGGATACATAATAGGGCTGTGTTGTGACATTAGCTGGAATAAATAGGAGACAGTCACGAGACCATCATGATATTTTAAAGCTTCTTGTTGTGTTTTATAATTGCTTTTGAAGTGGACGGCATGCATTTCTAATGGATAGCTAAAATAATAAGAACAAGCGTTTACATTTTTTTAAATTAATTGAAAATAGTTTAGCTTTTTACAATTTATCATCAGCGCTGTGTTCACTTCCTTCGAATGGCGTTTTACCCCAATGAAAATGTATTTGCGACAGTGTGTAGTTTCCTGGTAGACATCCGCCCGTTAAATATGGGCGAACCGCGTGCCATTTAGCACTCAGGATAAGTGTACTTCCAGAATTGGTAATTTTTATTTTTTTGGGCAGTTTATCGTACTCATTCCATACTAGACAAGGTAGTTCAACGCGAGTTGTTTTAACAACGTCTAAATTGATTGGAGAATGGAATTTTGATTCTACTTTCCATAATTTTGAGATTTTATGAGGAGTCCAGCCCTCGGTATCGTCTTCATCCAAAAAATCTTCATCCGATATTTTTTCTAAAATTGCTTGTTGGCTCGACATGTCTGGGGAGGCTTACTAAGTTAAACAATTTCGCGAAAAATAAGTTGGCGAAATGAATTTTGCAAGATCATTTGATCAGTTTATTTATGAGCAATATCAAAATAAATTATAAAAACGTGAGAATTATTGTGCTCAGTTTCGTATATTACTCGATTCGATCGCATTCACAATATCATCGATCGCTGTATATAGAAGATGAAATGTTTTTAATTGCAGCGACTGGAGATAAATAGCGTATTTAGATTTATTAAGTTCATTCGCATCAACTTCAATATTTTGACATGAATCACGATCCAGGTCGCATTTATAGAGTACAACTAAATTATCTTCTTCCCCAACTTCCTGCTCTTCTTCGTCAAGATCGATTGGTGATTGTTGTGTTGCCATTTTCAAGTCGAGTGCAATTTTTTCAAATGTGTCGAACAGTGATACAAGAAGTATGCGTACTTTAAACATTTTTTCCTCATTGCGATTTAATGGCAAGCGCTTAACCAACCGCATCCGTTCGTAATTGGTACAAAATCTGCTATATAAATCGTATCGCTTTTCTTCGTCCTCTACTTGTAAAATAGTGGCATACAACTTTTCCAAATCGTAATCCCATTTATTACAATTCTTGAGATTAATTGGAATTTCGTGGAGGTCATTATATAACATGATATAACTATCGGCGATCTCTAAATCGTACTCGAATTGCGGATTTTTTAAATTCCATAGATTCTCAGGAGTTAGAATAATTTCGTAATTTTTTACGTAATATTGACGTGGATCGGCTTTTTGGATTATTTGCTCGAGCCGATTTTTAACAATAACTTTACTAATCTCGCTCAGCATCTCGTTTTCCAGCTGCTCGAGTTCGGCTCGTAATTCTGGTATCCCAATACTACAAAATCCGAATAGATTGATAGTAACTGAATTACTCGAATTCATTTCGATTTCAATATGTTCCGTATAAAGTCCATACTCAGTCGGCTCGAAGAATATATCAAAATCGTGACATTGGTTCGGAATGAGTTTAAAAGTATTCCGGTTATAGTAGAAAACGTCGTAAAGCGGTTGAGTTTCTTTAAAATTAAAACGGATCGCGGTTCGGCCGAGATTTTCAAATTTAACGGTTTGCATTTGCCTATCGAGCTGGGATGTTTCGTATGCAAAATTTATTTCTATATTATTGTGTCGACCGCATAAAAATTTTTCGTTGGCTCGTAATTGAAAGGTGATGCAATCGATCTCTTCTTCGAAATTTAGTTGCCCGTAGTCTTCTCCTTCTTCCTCTTCACCAAACGGCTCAGTAGACGCAAGGAAGGATTCGAGTGTCGAGCTATCTGTCTCACGTTTTTTAATATTCGTCCCTGTAATCTCAAGATCATCAAAATTCGGTAATTTAATATTCATTTTGCGTAGTTTCTCTTCCAAATATTTCGACATCAGCCATGACTGTTTTCGAAGACGACGTTCACATAAGTCCTTGGAAGGGAGATCAATAAACTCGAGTGGTTTATCACATGTTTCACTTTTTGGAAACGGTGCATACACCTGAGGTTTATTTGGAATAAACTTTAGATGTTCTGGAAATTTCCAAAAAAGCACGTTCCAATTCTTTTCCCGTTCGGCATCGTTCAGAATCTGTTTGACCATAAAAATTCGATAGACTTCATCTAAATTTGCCATAAGCACCTCACAAATAGGACGACGAGTCTTTTTTATGATTTTCTGAATTTGGGCCTCATGCCTGCACAACCATAATTTCCAATTTAGTATTCGTGCATCGATACATTCTGAGCTGAGTACAGTTTCGGTACTTGATGTTATCTCAGAACACGAAGTACATGAATAAATCTCTTCACACCATTCTTCCTCTTCCAGATCATCGTCATCGTGAACGTGGCAAACATAATTTATTATGTCATCTAAAAGTGTTCGAATTATCCAGTGATCGTCGGTTTCTTCTTCCTCCAGCTCCCCTTCTTCGCCTTCCAATTCGTCAACGTTTAAATCGTTTTCGGAATTTACAGGTGCGCCTAAAATAAGGTTATAGAAATCCATTTCAAATTAGTGTGATTGATTTGTACAGGCCAACTTATACGACGAACTACTATTCATTCATTCAGTGTCATGCGATTTTTTTTGAATGGGCGCGTTTATTTGCTGTCTAAAAGGATTTTATGTCAGCTAGAAATTAAATGTTTAGGTATGGGAAATTATTGGGTAAATTAAAGTGTAGCTTCCCTGAAGATCTTAATGATGCAAATAACCTAGAAAACCAAGAAGCTTTATCGGAATGGCTGGTAAATCTCACAGTAGTTGAAAGGTTGAAACTTTGTGGGCCATCTAAATTTGTTTCGGTGCAAACGTCAATTTGCTTGCAATGCACATAAGATGATAGTTTTAAATATTTAAATGATCTACGTGAATTTCCAAAAAGTAGCTAACATCTGCTGAACAAAATGTCAATCAGGATTTACTATAGAGCAATGGGGATCTTTGCCGCCTCGGTGTCAAGGAAAAAATTTCACGGCTGGTTTTGGATCAATGAACTAATCACTGATTATCCGAAATGAAAATATGATTATGAAACCACATTTGAGGCGGCCAAATCCCTTGATGAAATATAGTGCCACAGAGAGAGAGAGAAATGGGGATCAAAGCAACTCGTTCCAACTCATCCCACATCGTTTTAAATCGCCTCAACTCGTAATCATGTCGTCCCAGTTCATATCAAACCGTTCAACCTCAAATGGTAATCATTATTGTTCTAAAACATTCCAAATCGTTCCGAATCGTTTAAACCGTTTCAAACCCTAAAATCGTTCCAAAAAGTCTTAAATAGATTCAAATCACTACAATTCATATTCACATCGTTCTAAATCATATCAAATAGTAATCAAATCGTCCCAAATCGGTTCCAAATCATATATAATCGTCTCAAAGTCGTTCTATCAAAATCATCTCAAATCGTAATGAAATTGTTCCAATTCATCTCCAACAATAATCAAATCGTTCCAAATCCGAAAAAACGGAACTTTTCGTGAGAGAATCCATTAGAATGTTCTGCTTGCATATCGATCGTTTCGTAGTGCATGCGCACTATTCAAATGGGTTTAACAGATATTTATCCCCCATCAGAAAGTTAAATTGATTGCGATAGATGATCCGCCTATATCTTGTAGGTATACAGCAAGTTAGTAGATAGTTAAATACTTGGGTTTTTCTTGATCATTCTGCATTATCATCGTCATTTACCGATTTCCATAAATTTTTCGACGGTTGACCGAGGTTTTTGTTGAAACAGATACCTAGTTGTTAAGCGACTGAATAAGCAATTTCCTTTCCTTTTCCTACTCATTTCAGTTCTATGCTGAAAAGAGAAAGATTATTGTTGCGTCAACGATTCCAAATATTTTAGCAAAATCAATCTATAAGATGTAGTTTTAGATTGTGAAATAATACATTAAAATAAGAAGTTGGTAAGTGGGAGCAGACACAATGATTCGAGTACTGATTCGTAAATGCACAATATGGACAGATAACTACATTCGCCTCAAATATTATCTGGCTGAACTACTCGTTTATGTAGAGTGAGCCATTTCGCTAGTTGTGATCAAAGAATTGCATCGGCTAGTTCGATTTCACTAACATAGTTGTTAAGTAAAATTTCTCGATGCTTTTTTTCAAACGACATAGTGAAGCTGCTTAGTACTTTTCACTCCTAATGGGCAGACGATGTAGGTAAGTAGTTTGTTTGGGAGTATTTAGTTTTCTGATCACCTAAAACTTTAGTCGAGGTCGGTACTTGTAATGCATTATGAAATATTAAAATTGGTTGTTTCTCAGGATCTCAGTTATTTACAACTATCTTTCAGATTCAAATTCTAAAGATAATCGTTGAATTTTCACCATATCTATGTAAATTAGAACACTTCTCGTGAACTTGCCATAAGTTGGTTCATTAAATATATTGTTTTAGCAAGCTTTACTACTGAATTTAAAATGGTGTCAAAACAGATGTACAGTTCCTTTTCCACATGATTAATCTAGGATTTACATAGAGTTTTCAGTTACTTTGTTCAAAACTACAAAAGATTTTCGGAACTTTGGAATAGTCCTATCCAACTCGGCCAAATAAAGTTTTGTCAAACGGTTGAGATCAACTTCTCTCGCTTCCCTGGATTAGCATATGGTAAGTTGTTCCTTGGCCAAAGAATTATCGATATCAGGGATAGTCTTGAACCGTAGGGCAGAATCACCAACAAAGTAACTTGGTAACAACAAAATCATACAATCACGAGCAGTTACTGTGTGGGGCGTAAAAATAGTTCAGTATGAATTTTGCAAAAAGATCCAGAAACTCGCACTACCTTGAACCACACCGAGCATATAGTGTTACCTACATTTTAAAATAAGGTGGTATTCGAATGAAATACGAGGTAAAAACCTCCTTATCGATCTTACGTAGATTCATTAAACTCAACTGGCTAATTCACGTCAGAAACCTCTCAGCGCAGAGGATGACTAAAACGATCCAATGATTTTAAGGTCAGATTTAAATATTATTCTGACCCTCTTCTTAACTAAGACATATTTGTCATGATAATAATCATAGTCCAGCAATTTTCGATGTATAAAATGAAAAGAACGATATCTTCAATGTGTTTCATTCCACCGGTGCCGTCATTTTGCTTACAAGGCTGAGTTGTTCAGTGTGATCTGAATTAAAAATCCAACCCTCCGTCTGTTCTTCTAATAGCGGTTTTTATACCTTCTGAAATTAGAAATTTATTTGGCACCCCACTAAATACAAACCTATCGTGATTGGATGAACTTCAAGGTCCCTCGAGAAAGAAATTTTTTAGAGCATACACAATTAAAACACACTATTCGGTATAAATCGCTGTGCTCTCAAAAATAGTTTATACATAATTTATTTTTACATAACTCATATTCCTAATCTATAAACATAATTTTTATATCAAAAACTTAACAATAAAATGTAAATTTCATTTACATTTTCTCTGGTCTAATTAAGGCAACACATATTATATAATAATAATAATAATAGTAATAAATTCACATTCATTCAAACCCGGTACCTATTTTAACCCCAGTCCCATATACCTAGCTCACAATTTTGACTTAACATTACGTACAAAAACAATATCAGGTTTTTCAGCTGGCTGCTGAACAGCACGATAGTTATTTACAATTTTCTTGTTATCATCGACAGAGCAATACTGCAAATTCCGAAATTCGGCTACTTGCTGGGCTGAGACAAAAATCGGCGATCGATATATGATCCATGTAACACTTTCGAAATATGGCGCGGTGGTTAAACTACCGCGATAGGTATAGTAGTGTTTACTCAACTCTTGAAGCCCTATCCATGACAGGCAATCGGAGTCTAATGCTGCTTTGGTATTGGGATGGCGAACACGTGAAATACCTTCGGTTATTTTACGAAATTCTGGACAGTCTGTATCTCCATGAGCTTGGACAAAAAAAGCAGTAACTGCTAACCCGTCTGGTTTATTGGCGGCTTCTGCAAAATTTGCATATTTTGCGTTAAAGTGGACCGCATGGGCTTCCATTGAATACCTATGCATATACAAATTTGAAATTAAAAAAAAATTGTTCAAATATATTTTAATGCAAACTTACGTATTTCCTTCCAATACATGCTCACACCCGGAAGTATCCTCATCGGCCCAGTGAAAGTGTAGCTGTTCAAATATATACTTATCCGTCCCTAGTGGACCACCAATAATGTATGGCTGTTCTTTACGCTTCGAGAATGTAACCATGGCCGAGGTACCAGTATTTAGTACCATTGCAGTACCAACTGGTTCCCAATGGCCATGATATTCCAGTGCTGGTACATCATCACGGTGTTCAATTGTTCGTATTGTTATGGCAATTGGAGATTGAACAGGCATTTTGCACGATTTTTACTTTTTTTCCTTTTTTTCCACGTTCTTGCGCCGACTTGAATTAATTGATTGATGGCTGTATGGGAACTGAAATTTATATTAAACATAAAAAAATTATTGTATAAATACTAATTTTTATTTAAAAAATCAAAAAATTCTTTATCGAATACTATAATAGTCTAAACAAGATAAGATTTGACTGTTTTGATGTTGTTGTGCGCTCAAATCTTTTGATTTTAATCCATATGTTTAACATTTTGTTAACAATTTGGTTGTTCTTATCTAAATATTACTAATGCCGGCAGTACGACGTGAAACATGTGATTTAGTATTTTTGTTGTTGTTGGCCTTTGATAAGAGGCTTAATCGTCAACGTATTAGAAAACTTAGATGCACTGACAATCGCGAACCTTAAACGTGAGAAAATTTGTTCTGAATTGAAAGAATAATACTGTGAATGTCTTTTAATATTAAAAGTTTTACCTTGAAAAAGTTGCAAGCCGAGTTCAAGGTTAATAAATATGTGAATCTTGTAAAATATTTTTGAAAATCCCCGACATTTCGATTTGTTTTTTTCTTGGTAAATTATACGTAACATGTTATCCTATGCTAAACCACATACCGAGGTTTGACAAAGAATCATTAATTGATAAAACTGGAATTATTGTGAAAATCGCAGTGATTTATTACACACCCAATTATATTTGGGTGTATGCAAAACCTAAGCTGTGCTTTTAATACTTTTAAATAACGAGATAGGTTTCTGATATTGATAATATCGATAATTCCCATATCGCTGTTTACACACGTGATTGATAAAATAATCGATTTTATGATTGTGGTTAATAAAGGCAGATAAAATGTTTCTATATTTAAATAAGCAAAAGCATGCGGAAGTATTTTATATAACGCTTCCATTCGAAGAAGGTTGTTATAGGTAAGCCTGGTATAATTACGATAAAATGTAATTTACTGGCGGAAAAAATTGGTGTCTCGAATTTTGAAATCATTTCAGTTTTTTTTCCGGGTGGTAAACTCTCATTAATTTTTCAAGAAATTCCACCTCAGTGCGCCGCACGTAACAATATTACTCGGGCTTAAGCCCCGATACTATTTTGTTATAAATTGAAATTATTTATTTGTTTTGTTATATGAAATTAACAATTAATACTGAAGCTTATAATAAATGTAAATTAAAAATAGATATTTATAATTGTTTTTGGATATTTGTTAAAAAAAAAAAAATTGCTTGCATCATTTTGGCAGTGACCCACTGTAGATGAGCAGAAATACAAAAATTACACTACGCTTCTTTTCTACTTTTGGAGAAGTTCTATTTTAGAATTGGCTGGAACCCAAAGGGTACCGCACTCAATGCCACACCGAGCCCATGGGTAAATCAAGGATTATATCTCCATTCTCAACCGCGAGCTGTTGCCTTAATAAATTGAATGCGTTTGAACCAACTGATCTTTTAACAGCTGGATACAGTTACAATCGAGACCAACATTCTTATCCTTCCTCAACGTCATGACGCAATTTATTAATCTCAGATTTGTAGAGGAAATAAGCATTGCTCGATTATAAACGAGTTTCACAGTCTTTTTACTCATATCGTAAGGCACGGAGTTACTTGTTTGGAGGAAATCAGCTGTAACTGCGAAACTAATTTTGCCAAGGAGTCACCAATCCCATAGTACCCTCAATGATAAAATGAGCTAGGACCAACAGGACTATAACTCTATTGTTGTAACCAATCTGGTTAATAAAATGTTTGCAATCCTTGACCTACTTGGAAGTGGTTCTAAATTTTTCAACAAATTAAGCACAGCTTTAGTATCTGCACACAGATAAATGTGTCTAGTTTTGTTGCGTGTCGAACTAAGATGCGTACATTAGAGTTTCCTGATCGCTGTTTCAACAAGTAGCTCATCAATAACCATGAGCCATAGCAGAGGAGAACGTACTTCCCCTGGGGCAGACTTTAGAAACTTTAACGGAAACTGAAAGACTATCCAGCTCGACATACAAGATTGTTTCTGTTATCTATGTAAATATGTTTGCACTGAACGCAACCCTTTTAGAAATATGTAAACGAATTGGAGATAACTTCAAGTGAATACTATTTGATTAGAACAGTGACTGAGATGATGTAAAATGAGTTAACAGTAAAATAAAAAAGAAAAAGTATATTGATAATCATCCAGTGTTTTATTAAATAAATAAGAATTATCTATTCCCGAACATAACAAATTGCCGACGAGGATTAAAAGTTCATTAAGATTTTGTGAAAAGAAAGTTTTATAAGGAAACCTAGCCGCACAAGAAATTCGCGCAAGATACAATAAAACTTTTGCAATCGAAATTAGAGATTTTCGTCCCTCAAAGGATTGATTGGGGACTTTACCAGGAAAACTCGAATCATTATTCAGAAGATTTCACTGCAAAGCTTGTGCAACTAAAACGGGCACCTTAATGGAATATCTTGACGCGAGTGAATTAATTTTACTACGAAATTTGTGTTCTCCAAAACGTATCGAGGAATGCAAATATGAAGATTTATGTAAAATGCTTTCAACTCATTTTAGGAAGTCGGTAATCGTATTCAAGGAACGAAAAAAGTTGTTCACAGCCCGAAAAGACGGTGGTGAAAATGTGAATAATTTTTATGCCAGCCAGATTAAGCTCGTTTTATATTATCCGTTCCTTTCAGTTCCTTCATTTTTCGTATCAGACAAAAAAAAACATTGTTACATGTTTTTTTCATTGGAGTATTTATATTACCCGTTCCGTACTTGCAGGAACTGAACGGAACGGATAATATAAATACTCCAATGAAAAAAACATGTAGCAATGTTTGTTTTTGTCTGATACGAAAAATGAAGGAACTGAAAGGAACGGATAAAATAAATCGAGCTTTAGAAATATTGTCAATTAATTGCATATTCGGTGCACATTTAGAAGGAAACCTGCTGAATCAATTCATAATGGGAATGAACGAGAAAACCTTCGAGAAATTGACAGAAGAGGACGAAACTTTAACCATTACCTTCAACGCGTTGGAAATTGCAACACGATTGGAATTAAAAGTCAAAGGTCAAAAAGACAAATCGTACAAGAAGCCCGATGAGAAGCAGCAATAAATATAAAAGATCATCAACCAGGTAACAATAAGCTAGAATGCTGGTGTGGTAAATTATTGCGATAGATTCATAAAAGATTTATCAACTACTATGAATCTTTTATATAATCTATTAAAATCTGGCGTAAACTTTGAATGGAGCAATGATTGTCAAAGTGCATTCGATAAAATTAAAATAGATATTAGTTCTAAAGTTGTGTTAGTGCATTTTGATCCTAATGTTCAGATAGTTTTAACATGCGACGCATCACACAACGGATTAGGAGGTTCCACCGTACTTTAAGAAAGGTATAATTGTCCTTTGGGCAACTTATGATAACTTTGTAAAATAAGAACTATTTGACACTAGTTTAAAATTGGAGAACGATTTATGTCATTCTTAAATCCTTCAGACACATCCCTAGTTTATATCTGCGATATGGTTTATAGCGGTCTGTTAAGGAACATATAAAGATCATTAGCGGGCATTAGCGCGTGGTTTCGTTAGAGATCCACTTACAGTACTCCACCATGAGTTCTCCGTTCAACAGAGCTTGAAACTTGAAACTAAATTCGAGTGGGTTTTGCCGTAATTTCCTAAATTGATTGACTGATAATATATAATATATATAGTAGCATTCTAGTTCCTCATTGTTAAGGCTGATCTAGGGATTTAGGTGTGGTTTCTGGCCATTGACAGGTAATTGTTAAACTTCAGCAATGTTGCCTTATTACATCAAATGAAACTGATGATTAATCTGAGTGGATCAACAAGTATTCTAAATGGGTAGTTGGGAACGAAGATGCAAGTTTTCCACAATTTTAAATCATTTAATTTTTCAACATAATTGACTTTTAGAGTGGTACATTTTTCGCAACGTCCTTGCCAATTTTTAAACCGTCTTAAAATGCAATTTATGAATCTATTTAAAATAGGCTTTTGTCTTGACTATGACGTGCAATTTGACCATGGCGATTCCGGATGAGTGAGCAGATGCGTCGATGTGATGGAACATGCCATTTTTCTTGATCAAAAGGAGCCACTCTTTTAATTCTTCATTAAATTGGGTTAATAACACACTGGAATACTCCGTGATCGTCCATCCTTAGACATATCCAAAATATCTATTAGGATTATTGATTCAAAATCAAATATACGGCCTCATTTAAAATATTGAATATTATCTCATGGTTTCCCATCCCAAAAGAAAAATGGATTGATATTGTTCTTTTTCCATTGCTTTGAGAGACACCAAATACTTGTAATATAAATTGCTGTAAATTTTGGTCAATTATCGGTTCCTCCTCTGTTTGAGACTAGATCTCCGAGAAACAATTTTCATTCGCTTAAGACCCTGTCGTTAAATCAGGTTCTTTGATGCTGTTGAGTCTAATTTCTGGTTTAGAAGCTACTTCCTCTCTCGATGACTTCACTAAACACGTGTTTGAGTCAAATTTGATTCGGGTATTGAGACCTAGCTAACAAACTTATCAATCTACAATGAACTAAACCATCATCGTTTGGTCTAAACTAAAAAAACGGTTGGTCGATAATTCGGCGGCTTCTCGCTGATAACTTCATTCGTTATTTTAAAATTATGATATCATATTACCTATGTTTATACTGAGAATGAATTGCTCTGACAGTTTTTATTCCATTCGATTCACAGGTCCAGGTACGAATTCCTCTACTGGTGTTGAGGAATATTCAAAACTAAAATCAAGCTTATTAACGTCGACTACGAATTGTATGACTATCCGTTATTTTGCAGCTAGTTTTCAGATTTAATAGAATGTAGGGTTCCACTGTTTAGCTAAAGAGCACCATTGCTTAAGCCAGACTTTGCACTAAAAAAAGAAAATCTATTTCGTTATGTATTTCTTCGTCTAAAAGAATTTCATTTGTGCTCGGTGCAAAAAAGTGCCACGAAGCTATAGGGTTACTTCTTCTTACGTATCGCGTATGTAAAAATAATTTGCGAGTGTAACAACCTGTTTAAAATCAATTAATCGTTACATGATCATATATAATTCATTATATTTCAATGACCGCACCTGATGTGCTGAAACCTAAGATTACGCAACCGATATCGACGGCAAAAACTGGTTTATATACAATAAACATCCGGGAAATATAAACCGCACCATGCTTTTCACACACAATGCGAAGAAAAATTGCTTTTCGCCACGGTCTAACAGGTTATGAGCCGCCGTATAATACACATAAATATTATATTTTACGTATCTGAATTTAGGGCGATCCGATCACGCGAATTATAGCATTCAATTAAACTGCTATTTAAATAAAAAGTTGTTTACATAGTTGTTAAATGATAGGTCAGATTGGTAGATCGTTAAAGCCTCATTTTAATTATCATGAATTAACAGTAATATGCCAGTTTTAACACAAAATTATGATGAATCTGCATTGCACTGTGTGGAATAATGATTATAGAAAATTATACCGAGAAGCTAAATGATTACTTCGTCTCTGAACTTGACTATATAATTTACACGTATGCCTTAGCGATATATAGATAGCGCTTATTAATGTAACGCGCTTATTAACCTTGGGTACGACCTAATGAATGTAGTCAGCATTAGATAAAAGCTGTTTATAATTATTTTATGATTTGCTTACACACTCAATTTGTGATGTACATACTCTAATTATTTATTAGTGAATTTTTATTAGCTGATAATTATTTTAATTATCACGAATTAGAAATACTATATTTAAAAATTAAAAATGCCACCGAATGACCGAACTAATATTACTTAAACTGACCATATTTTGCAAAGTAGTCTACACTGATTTATTTTAAATTGAAACTTGTTTCGATTAATACAGAAAAGTTCATGATCATGTAATTTGTAATTATAATGATATGGGTTCTCTAAGCAATACACAAGTACTTGTTGTGTTATTGTCCATAACTTGCATCTGAAGCGTCTAGAATTAAACAGTTGCCAATTTGGATAACCGCCAATGGCTCTATACTACTATTTATACGCTAAAATTGCAGTACCGAGTTTTTTTTAAAGTTGCTTTTCCTAATGCCACAATTAATTGACAACCCCGAAGAAACTTCGGGTACGTTCCGAACAAATATGACCTTAAACTTCGTATTTTTGATAATAAATGAGAGAAAATTCAATTGAATTTTTGATTGTTTGGCAAAATGTGTTTGGACTTAATTAACACATATCAAAGCAGACTTAGTGGTGATTAAACGGAAAATAATTGTATGATTTATCGAAATTTTTAACAATTAACTGTTGAAAGGATATGAAAACTATTTGAGAGTATTTCCGGTATTTTCCAGCATATTCCTCAAGTTGGGTAAATAATTGAAGTGTCATTGTGAACCGTCACATTGATCGTTGTACTCGCTATCCATGAAAAACGAACCGAATTAAACAAGGCGAATTCGTAACAATACGAATCTGATCTGAGTTAATTACTTATTGCTGGTGCTGCATCCCATGGAGAGATTTGGCCTCCTCAGGTTGCAGTTCAAGCTGGTGAAAAACACGGGATTTTACCTACCGATAACTAACCCTTAAAAAGGTATTCTAAACCTGCCATGACTACTTAGTTAATTTACGAGTTTGCGTTTGGTTATCAACCCAACTTGGGGAAAACAAAATGATTTGAAATTTCTGATTAAATATAATAGTTTCGAATTTCGTCGCGATAATTGAAGTATCGTTCTATCGTTTTTATTCATAATGCAACTGGCGCAAAACGTGTTGAATTTTTCTTAATAATTGGAAGAAACTTAAAGTGAATATCTATAAATCATGACTAACTTTCGAAAATTTCGCGATTAAAAGTCTCGAACGATTGATTGATCGAAGTCGGATAGTGTAAGATGTATGAAACTACAAAATGCATCGGACATATTCTGGAAGTGTACTTTACATGATCTTTCTAGGCCATCATTACCATACAAGCTCGCAATTTCAATACACTTTCAAGACTTATGAATCTTACACATTATACTTAATGAGAATTTATAACTTACAGTTAAAATTAACAAATCAAAAAATTGGAATAAATTTAAAATTGCTTAATAATTCATAAAACCAAATTCAGCTCACCAAATTCCTTCAAATGTTACGGTTAACGTGTGTAATCAGTAAGCGTGTGAAATGAAAATTTTTAAAATCGTATAAGTCGGCTAAGGAAATAGATCAGCCACGAGAAGAATTACTAAGCATTATAATGGGAGATTGTCCACAATCAACATTAAGAGGGGTCGCTAAAAACCAGTTAATTGCTAAGAAACTACAAGATTCAGAACAACAACAAGATAAACCTAAACTCTAAACTACTAAAGCGATTGTGAACTTACGATGCTTCGGTTGCAAAGCATTATTCCGATCAGCACATTGCCGCATACAGAAACATTGCTAAATAGTGCTTAGTTACTTTAGATGTGTTGGTAAGCATCACGCTCATTGATGCCCTGTCCAGTGCCGAATCATACTTTCTATGTTCGCAAACTTTCAAGTAGACGACAATCTGTAATTTTTATAGTTGGTTAAATGTGTTAATTAAAGCATTAATTAAAGCCCTCAGAAGTTTATCTCTGTTCATAATAATAAAAATATCTCGTAACATTTAGAATTAGCGTCTAGTGATCGCCCCTTGATCCGTGTTAGAAATAATAATTCTCGGTTTTTAGAAATTCTATTTAAGAAATTAATGTAAAGGAAAGTAGCCCTCACCTAGTCTAATATGAAACATATATCTTAGATGAAAATGACCTTTATCGGGTTTTTACATCTATCGGCTTCTCAATGTTCGATCTTTGACATTCTGCGGTGGCAATACTAAAATTCTATCTTGAACATTTTTGTGACTTGTATTATTAGTGCATGATACCATTTCATCATGGAAAGATACACAATTGAAGCCTCAACAGTTTTAGAGCAACTTTAAATTATTTTGCCATCCTTTTATTTTGCCTCATTTTGGAAAAAATATTTTGCAAGGTCTACGAGAAATAGAAAAGTTAATTGATCTTCAAAATTATACGACTTAACACCACTGGGCTTTTTCTATATGGGGTTAGGTAAAATAAATGTGTCATGCGAAAAACGATAAAAACTTAATTAATTGCAAACCAACATTGAACATGTTATTGCTGAAGGAAAGCCTGATTTTTGTGATAGACCATCGAGTTTGGTCCAAATAACCCGTTATATAATTATACTATATTCCAAGATTTATGGTATCAAGCATACATAGGCCCCGGCATGTGTTTCAGAGACACGTTGCAGTTGATCATTTCGCCTATTTAAAATAAAATCTCGATTGGAATTGATCACCCACAATGTCAAAGGCTATTTCATTTATTGTTGTGCATTGAATTGTCTTGAATGCTCACCTACTGGTATTTTATCAGCTTTTTGAATATTTTGTGATTGTCGGATGGCATTTGGTCTACTGCAGTCTTAAATAATTTCACGAATTCATTATGCTGATGGAATATATTTTAGAGTGGTTGTACAATATCACAGGCAATAATGAACCTGCATTGAGAATGTGACTTTGCACTTTGAATGCTGGCACGAAATGATCAGTAAGTATATATTGTCTAAACCGAATAAAGTCGTTTGGAACCAAGTGTTGTACTTTCGAATATTTTTCAGAAAAAGTTTTGATTCCGGCGTCGTTCCACAAACCAATGTTAGTAATAATGGTTCCAGTAAACCTGATATAAAATAAAATCACCAATTCCTAACATTTTAGCCAAACCCTTTCACAAGAAGTCAAATTTGACAATAATCGGTTCAAATCATGTTGCATTCAGCATGTCAAAATTCTAGAACCATATCCAAAATGCAAAATTAGGTAATCAATACATTATAAAATATTTTTAGAGAAGGAATCAGTTTAGAATGTTAGTTAATGAAATATATTTTTGTAATTAATTATGTAACTTTAATTGTAGAGAAATTATTTCAGATGTGCGAGCTGCTCCTGTTAATAAAATTATTACCGTAACATGAACTGCAAGATGTTAATTCCTAATTTCTAGTCAAGAACGTATATTTAAAAACAAAGCAATTGCTAAAAATTAAAAGAAACGAACACGTAAACGCTAATTAAAATGAATGATTCACTTGAAATGAACAAATAAAAATTATCTTCATAATCCGCAAACTCATAAAAGCCTAAAAAATCTTAATAACAAACAACTTGTTCACATAATGTAATTATATAAGAGAAACCATCTAACAAAACAATGTAAAAACGCCCCTAATCACATATAGTTTGCCCGTCGTTGTTTTCCAGGGGGCTTTAAAATTTTTATAGTAAGTCTAAATGTTGCAAAAAATATATTCATCCAACAAAATCTTGTTTATTTTTATGCAAGGTGAAAGCGCAACATGCATAATACGAGAATGATGATAATTCGGTTCATAAATAGAAAGTTTCACACAGAAGGTTATCGCAAACACATTATACATATTAAGATGCCGGTGATCGTACTTTGAATGCAATATCAATGAATCTCTTTCAACTAAGTAACACACTTTTCAACCAAATAATCGCGACAAGATGGCCTTGAAATAATTTTTGTGTCTGGTAATGATTATTAATATTGAATTCATATATGGCACATCAATCACCCTTCCTACTTTACAAATATCGCATCACCAGAGTTAGTTACATATATAAAATTACAAATTTATTTATATTTATGCGATAGTGGCTATCTCTAAATAATTCCAACAAGCAAATCGGCAACAACAACTCGGAATAACACATTTAAAATCGGCATCACGTGACCAAAACTATTTTCTTACATTTTAATATTGTCATTAAAATGTCATTATTGGTAATTTTTAGGTTTCCGCCAAACAACACATAAAATTCTATTTTATTTAATACTCGTGCCACTATCTCGTGTCGACTCACCTGCGATGGGCTAATTTAATTTAGCAACCAACTACGTTTTTCTTCAATATGTGAATATATATAGCGACACACTAGGTACAAATCACTAAAATATCTCGTACTACCACACTTCTTATCAATCACTAAAAAGGCCAATAAAACTAAACACCTTGTTAGAGTCTAATGTGATAACAAATTTATTATTTTGATGTAAGTAAACACGACAAAAAAGATAATCGACACTGATATCACACAAAAAAAAATAAAAAATAAAAAATTAATAAATCCTTCGTCTGGACTGGTAAATGATACAGAAGATGTTATCCAAAAACAGTCACCACAGCACTAAAATAAACTTGCCCCACTTTTTGAGTTCACCGCACGGTTTGATTTCTAGTAACGAAATGAAAAAATACTGTCACGTTTCAAATTATAGTATCGCGTGCTTTTATCAATAGAGCGTCCGTCGCACACCAACTACCAGCTAATAATAGAGAGAGAATTTTTTTCTATTTTGTTCGCTTAAAGACGATACACACAGCTCTCTAGTACGGGGAAAGCTTTAATAATAAACTTGATAAATTTATTGATTTTTAAGCTTAATTTTTATATTAAATCGGTATCGTACGAGAATTTTCGCGCGAATAAAAGCGGTCTATGTGCTCACTACAGTGAATCTATCAGTAAACTGTTTGTGGAATACAAAAAAAAATCTTTGAATAATTAATGATTATCTGGATTTTTTTATTTTTTTTTTTAGTTTTGTATATTTTTCAAGTTTGGTATTTTTGCTGAATGTATTTTCCACCTCTCTACTAACTAGTTTTTTTATGTGTGTTCAATTGGATGCGTTTTAAACAGTCATTATGATTTACATATTAAGTCAGAATCACATTTTTAGTTTTAATATTCGAACACAATTGGAAATGAGAATTCATGAGCAATTTTGATTGAAATAAAAGTTTTGATTTAAACTAACTTAATGGGAAGATTACTGGGCCCCTTATTAGTAAATTCTAGATTTGAATAAGGCCCTGTTATTCAGAAAAGGTTAGAATAGGCAAATTGTTTATAAAAGCTTTACTAAATTAAGAATTTACCTAAATTATTCATTTCCCGTAGAACGTTTTTCTTATTGTCAAAATTCCGAGGTTTTAACGACAATAATCAACGGTATCTAGAGATCTGACTTTAAAAGTCGTTGAATAAAGTTGAAACTGTGCCATTTATTAAGATCCACATCTTTACTAATGTCATATTTGTTAAGAGGCATGTAAATAAATTAATATTGCTTCTTAAACTTCTGTCAGCCAGATTATTTTAATAAAGGCTGTTCGTTTTTGATTTTGTACTTGCAGTAGGTTATACGTGTTGTTTCTTTACCATATCCAATACATGACAATTCGGAGTTCGAAATATTTTGGGCATGAGTGTGTTGTTTATAGATCTGATCGCTGAAATCAGTTCATTCTCAACATTGAGTTTATTCTCAACATTTGTTCAAGTTCGGAGGTGTTTTCTCGCATTTAATAATATTTTTTTTAGATTGTTTATTATAATTTAAAAGTTTTTCTTTTTTAATTTTTTCTTTAGTGACATAATTTTAAAAAATCCACAAAGTCGTGTGCTCATTTATTCTAATTTTTAAGTGGAGTAACTTATAATTTTAAATGTGAGCTCAGTGCCGAAAGCTTGTTTATCGATACCATTTTTGAATTAAATTTAGGCCAAATATGTGGGAGACAAATTACCGGGACAGAAATTCAGACTTGATATTTATAAACGAACCTGCCATATTTGAAGTTCAAGACTCACGGTAATGACTCTAGTATGTGGTACGATATTCTATAAGATGCAAATAATATAATAATTGTACTCTTGAAAACAGACGCCTACATTTGGATGTGGTTTTCATCGGGAACATCCTGCTTGGTCGTATATCTTATTAGAAAAGATCTTTCTATGTATCCTCCAAACAGGATATTGCGTAATCATCGATTTCTGGCATTGGAATACCACTCCACTAACTATGGCGATAACAACGCAACTAATAAATTAACAGAAACATTTAATAACGTAATTTTAATTGATCTAAAAGCAATTTGAAAGCTAATTTTAAAATTTATTTTACTCTTATGACTGCTTCTGTGAAGAACTGCTTTTAATGTATAATCTTAAATTTTTTTCGAAAGAAATCGATCCAAAACAATGGGATGAACAATGGGATACGATGATGGGGCTTTCCAAAGACGATGTAAGCCGAAACTGTTTTGGGTGGCAGCGACATGGCTTACCATTGCAGTTCCAAAATCTGAACTGTATGGTTAATCTAAATTTAAAAATCATCGTGAAACAATTTCTTCATCTACGAAACAAATAAGAAAATAAGTCAGATTGATAAGGTACTCTAACTATCTCTACTTCACTCAAAATAGTGGAAAACATCCAAGGCTCCAACTATAGAGAACCTGAGAAACACGTCGGACATCGATAAATCAACAATGCATCTTTGCACGTTATTCAGGTCTCAACAACAAGTCTTTGCAATATGAGGAGGGTTTAAAACAGCATGTCACAGTATTTATAAGGCCAGGAGAAGAGGTCGAGAACACTTAGAATGTCACTATCGAAAGCCAAACACGTGGAAGGTGACACGACTATTCTGTACCGCCTATTTATATGAATAACTGGGGATCCAATACTTATACAAGAGCTTTGGATAAAGAACAAGCTCGAAAGTTTGTCTGTCATGGCGGGGAGAACGTGAAAGGCCAGAACAGGTATTCTTTGCCGCCTATCGCATAACATATTCTATATAAACCAATTTAATTTTCCATCTCATTACAGACGCATATATCAATGGGTAGAAATAGTTTAAAGTTTACCATAACCTATTTCCCCCGAAACGAGGACGTCTATTGCAAAACTCATCACTCAAGATTTATCATCGCATGCGACGCGAACTCACATTGTTTGTTCGTAGCATCAATACAAACTCAGAGGTAAGATGCATTTTGTTTATTAACACTGTTTATTAATATAGAGATGATGCGCAGAGGCGTATTTCTCTAATCACTTGTGTATTAAAATTAATTTCTAAATTAAGGAAAGATTACAAGTTTACATCGGAAGTGTTCAATATAATTTAAGCAGTATTCAGACGGCCATTAATACAATTGAGGACCATGTTAGAACTACCAATGATTTCAAGGCTAAGGGCTGGAGGGCCCATCTTATAGATAAATTTTTACCTTTGGAGGAGACCACTGAACCGTAAAGTCAGTCATTTGGCTTTTACAAGACTTCGGATGGAGATGGGATCTATCAATATTTCTGTAAAGCAGTATATAGCCAATAGAAGCTCAACTTGTCATTCTATATGGCAAACTATGGTTTATAATACGTTTCAAGATGTTATGAAAATATTTTCACGGTCGCTATATCACATCTAACACATTCCAATTGTATATACCATACCATACTGGGAAAGCACGAAAAAAAAGATAACGTAAATCGTATAGATACTCTTTAGGATAAGGAAATATTGGTGTGCGCTTTTACAGACATACAAGACACTTTTGTCAACTCTAACTTCAAATTTGCGATCCAACTACAAGCTAATGTACCCGGACTTTTCCATCCTTGGATCAACTATTAACATGTTATAAAGTTATAAAGCAGAAGGATTCAAGCTTACTTATTCTCACCTCTTCTGTGTGTACTTGTCAAAGAACAACTACTCACCAAACAAATCAAAATTTGCCCAATATTAAACAAAATCCAGGGTATGTAAGCGCAAGCTTTTGGTGCTCTCACTGTTGCACTTACATTTAAGAAGCTTTACTAGTGCGATGGCCATCAAACTAAAATTAACAAATCAAATAAAAGTTAATATTCATCAAGATGAGAATATTATATCCCCATTTCTCCATCATACATTTTGTAACGATAAGGTAATCTGACTCATTAAAACAAACACATTGACTAGAGCACACGAATGCGAGCATTGTTTTATAGTCCGCATACCTCACTCAAACTAAAAGTGGAATTACTCTTAGTAGAAACGGCATGGAAGTCAAAATTACTCTAACGTGTTATCTCTCCCGAAAACGAGGTAGCTAAAATCTGCGAGAGTGAGGGTACAGATAGCTCCTTTACTCGCGTCGGGCCTACTTAGCATTAATCTAGAAGAATTATGATTTTTGAAAATAATTATCGAAGCAGGTTACAAATCTTCCGCTAATCATTGATTGTCCCTAGTGTAAATTTCGTTGCTTAGGAAGAAGCAGATTAGCAATGTTATTTTAATATTCTATTTTAAAATGTTTCCGAACTGAATAACTGAAATATTCGTCAGATTTTAGAACCAAACGTTTAGAAACACACAACACAATTCAATATAGCCGCGCCTTGCACGAACATACTCATATTATACTGACGGTATGTCACTCAGCCAACTTATACTAAAACAAAAGCACATGCAATTTCATTTGCTTGCTTTTTCGTAATCTAACCAAATCCAACATAAAGACGGATTTTACAAAAAAAAAAAAAAAAATATTTGGATAAAAATTTGTCGCGTCATGCATATCAGAAATAATTCGCCTAAAGGTAGACCGATAAAAACCGACCGATCTATAAAAAAATTAGCAATTTAATTGATGTTTATAACTCTTTTATTGAGGATATAATTATCTAATTATAGTTACCTATTCATATAGCTACTAGCTATCTACACTGACCTGTTTATTGCCTACAAAATTACAAACACTATCTCAGTTGTTGAGTTCGACTAATAAACTTTGTAAATTACATACTTATGTGAAATATTGAAGCACGAGTTGTTTGTAATGTGCAGCGTGTGCGCTCAACGAAGTGCAAAACTTCATAAGCAATTTATATAATTAAACGTGTACAGTCGAGGGTTCGAAAATAATTCAGGCAATAATTTTGCTTTACTCGTTCCACGATGCAGTTAGGTGTATGTAAATCTGTGTATGTTATGTTGTGTTTATTGATTTTAAGACGATGTACTAACTGGGCGAGACGATATTTAGCGGTAAATTTTATCGCTATGTCAGCGAGAGTATGCGTTATGTAAATGCCTGGCCCCTGCAAGTATGTCGCATGTACATCTTATCTCATATTTATTTATGTAATTTAATCCACAATGACCCATAAACGAGTAGTTCTCGTTTTGTGCTGATCATCGTTTATATATTATGAAAATTGGCAGTACTTGTGGTTATCAATTTTCAATTAGTATAGGCAAAATAATTGATTACATATACATTTTGCACGTTTGATTGATGTACATACTTGCTATTAAAATAATAATATTTTTTTATAAATAGCTTAATATACTCGATATTTACATTATTTAGGTATTACTAATATAAACTTTATTATATTTGTTTACATATAACATGTCAGTAACTTTATTTATTTATTGGTGATAATGAAAATGTAATGAATGAAATGAAAATTATTTTCATTAGCACACAAATAACCGATATACATGTACATTATACATACTGAGAAATTATACGCGTGATATACATACTATTATCGTATAGGGTATGAGTTGACCGGAAGCGAACAACATGTATGTAATTGTGTGTACATGCACACCAAGAAGCTTGTTGCAAACAAAACAGATTCGGCGATTGTATTTTTGGCGAGGCTTAACTAAAAACGTCAGTACTTTGAGAATTTAGATGTTTGGTACTCTGGTGTGTTCCCTTTAAAGGCTAAAGCCACTGTTTAAAATAAATTTAGCTTAGCCAAATAAAATTATATCTCCTGACTAGTATATCAACCTTAGCGAGCCCGGTCGAAATAACTGTTACGGTATACTATTTAACCACTCGACCATCATGTGGACTGTCCTCATCTTCGCTGTACTGATATTCGCTCGTACTGTTATCTTTAGGGCTTTTTTCGTAATATCAGTCTTCATACATCCTCCTAGATTTAATGTTGCTGTTTAACCTCCCGTGCCTATAACAACGTTGTTTTAGGTCACCTCCTGACTGCCTTAATTCTGTTCGACTCCGAACTTATTCGACGAATTGCAATAGTTGGTTTAGTTATATCCTTAGAAAAGTTTTTCTATGTATCAAATTTTTACAAAACCACCACGTACGAGTAGATTACCTGTAAATTAGCATTTTTCCTGATTCATTTTGCGATCAATTTTCTTAGTGGTAATTAGCGATGTTTTCAAAATTTTCGTGTTTTGGCGGAGTTCTTAATTTACAGATCGAAGTTCTGATTATCTCGTGAAGTTTCAGTCCTAACACATTTTAAAATATATTTTATGGAGAAAAGGCGACAACTATGGGTTGAGTTATATAAGACAGGGCACAATGTAACACATAACACATTAAAAACGCCCAGTCGTAACTTTTTCGTTCACCACTAGCGTTCACCAAGCGCTCTACTTAATACACTGTAGAGGGCGACGTTTTTTGTTTGAAAAATCGATCCGTTTCCTTCACTTTTTGCCAGCCCGGTATTTCCGACTGTCCTGGAACTGGTGATCGTGATCGATGCATCAAATAGCTAATTTGTCGAGCTCACTAAAATGTGAGAAATTATATATAATTCGGCAACCGTGGACGATTAAATTATTGCAATTTCACGAATAGCTACAGTAGTTACCACTTCTCTCTCAAAATCTTTTTGTTTCTGCTTATTTCTGTCTTGCCATCTACACCAGTATATAAGTGTAGTTTGCAATTCGTGCAACTTTCACTATACACACAAAGCAGTCTCATTTTATTTCACACTTGTTTTATATAGAACCTTAACATCTGAAAATTCATATTTTTTGTTATATTGCGACTGTTTGTCAAAAATATCAGTTAATATAAGCTTTATTTGCTTTGTTTATGATGGTTAGGTCGTTATTTTATGCGAATACAAGGGTTAACTGAAAACCAGTCGAAATCCCAATTATACATTATTCCGTAAAAACAACTTTAATTCCACCTGTTCCAACAGATTCGTAACAGTTGTTGCTCCAAGATGATGGCCCTTTGCGAGCAGGATCGACTCGACCAAACAACAGTTCGAAGATTTCCTAAGATCTAGAATGAAATTGGAGAGCATAACTTGTGTTGAAATACCTGCCAAGCGAGATAACGGCCTAAAATAAAACGAAGCTTCATATCGAGTTAGTGCGACGGATGAAGAATTTATCAACTTAATACATCCCAAGATATCCAGATAACCACCTGGACTTCTGGCCAAGGAATTTATTTGAAAATCATGTCAACAAAATTTTCAAAAGATGGGTACTATTATAAACCCTTCCTAGCCAACAATACGTCTGTAAGTCCCTATTCCCTAAAAATAGTTCCGCTATGAGAGTGATTACTGGAGAGTGATTTCGTCTTTCTAAACATGACGTTTGCTGTTACAAAAATACCGTGTTATATTATGCTGTTGGAATTTTTGAGATATTATCCATAATCTGAAGCTTAATTATTTCGTCGCTAAAAATCGAAATTTTACTTAGCGAAATTCTAAACGACAATCTCCCTTAATTTTCTGATTAAACTCGAAAGTTTCCAATAAAATTCAAATGCAACCATGCACAACTATTTTTGTATTTACTTGTAAGAATTATAATATAGAGCTACAATGCAAGTTTCACAATTATTGATTAGTAATTAGCCGAGTTCTCTCCGCCATAGTCAAATAGTGTAGAATGCACAGATGCCCAAACTTTATCTAAAATGTATATTTCAATCCAAAATCTAACGTAGAAACCAAATTACACAATGATTGATTATGAAATGGTGAATTTTAGTCCAGCAGATCCTACAATTTTGTTCAAAACTCACTTTAGAATTCCAATCCTAATAGAATAGAATGATTTTTCGTTAAAAAATCGCGGAGATAGATAGAACATTGATTAAAATTGGTCAATGTTCCATCAAATATAGCAAATGATATCAAATTTGGTCATACTCGGTAAAAGTATTATTGAGTTCTATTTCACATGAGCAAATTACAGAGAGTGATGTCAAGAATTCATGTCATGATTGCAACTGTAATCCTCTAAGTAGAATTTAATTATGATTGGGTATAAAGTGGCCGAGTTCAATTCACCGTTACCTAATTCCAGAGCTTTATATACAATTCAAGCTGTAAACTACCTTCAAATGCTAGCAACTAAATTTGATCAGAATCAGTATAAAATAGCCGAGTTTCGTTGATAATGGGTAGATTTCATTTTTATACGAGGGCATCTTGATTCTCGACCTTGTCACTTAAAGTTTTTAATTTAGATTGTTGTCATCGGGTTTATGTAGCGATTAACGTTTCAGACTTCAAAAAGAGGATCAAAAAGAGATCAAAAATTTAATTATACAGGGTGTTCCATTTTGTGCTGCTATAATCTCACTCTCACGACGCGCAGCCGCTGCGGACCTCGCATTCATAGGTTATTGGCGAGTGCAAATAAAGCTAATGTGCGAATAGCCTAAGTCTATTGAAATTCAGCTAATTTCAAATTATAAGTGATCAAAATAAATAAAAATGCGAGATTAAGAAGTCTAAGCCCAACCGAAATTTGTATTCCTAACCGCTATTTGAGATAAAATACTTTTATGACAGTTCATTCTATACGAGTATAGTACCTTGAATTTACAACTTTTTACATAATATTTTCCATTAGTAGTCAACCGCGTGTTATTGACTTGCCTTGAACATCTTCTTGATTATCAAATAACATGCGGTAATTACGGGGTAAGGTTCAAATTTAATAGATTCACATTAAGCCTATAATGATATCATCGTATGAACATAGAGCATAAATTATGTACATATTTTGTATATTAATATTTCGCTACTGTGGTGATGAGAAAAAGGAAAACCTTGCTGTTCGTCTTAGAGATAAAGTAAAACTTGTTGCATCAATTGGCATGCTTTCAAATCAAATAATCGAGCATACAGCTTAGCATCGATAATTGATGTGGCATAAACACAAAGGCAATGAAACGCACGTTGTAGTTTATTACCCTAAACCAAACACCACTTTAATCGTGAAAATATTTGATAACAGATAATAAGCATTTTATGAGTATAATTTATGCTAACAGAACAATTTGTCATTTTGTTAACTGACATTGGCAGATACATTAACGGCTCGTCAAGGTACAGACAACTTAATTGGATGCCATCGCACAAATACTTTTTAGTCATATATCGATAACGTTTTTTCTACATACCCGATCGACACATCATCACGTTTGCAAAACCGTGCGCACGTAATTTATTTTGTAGTTATTTTTATTTATCGCGATCTTGATTTCTTCGTATTCTACTTGCAATTTAATCAGCTGTTTAAATTAACCAAAACCGGACTGGGTATATTTTACCTAGCGTTCTATGAATAAAGCAGAATCTCGCATGTTAACACGAGATTGTGATATTTAGATCGATCTTACGCGCTAAATTGGTTCGATGCCCTGGATGACTTAATGATATCATATGTTAATCATAAGAGTGACAACCTACAAAGTTTAAGTAAATATGACATTTTTAGTGGTAAATTCTTTTTAAATAAAGACGCTCGATCGATCGGATTGGAATAAAATGCGTCATCGCACAACCATCGAAACGGAAGTAGAATTTGAAAAACCCAACATGGTCATGATACTCCAAAAATGTATTAGACTGGAACGATCATAATATATACAGACGGTAATTGCAATATAAATGTTGTTATATCAATCACCTGTTTCAATACCATAATTTAAAATCGATATACTATATACGAGGTACTCTTATGTACATAACTATTTATAAATAGTTTTCATCAACTTTATTGTACAAAAGAAACGTGATGATGATTAATCTCCTCACACCACATACCACCGCAATGCTTCTTTTGTACCGTACAAAACTAAATCATCATCTTACAGTAAAATACGTTATTAATGTACTAATAATAATCACCTTCTTATACATATCGATGTAAGTACATAGTTGTGTACACGATGCCATTAATATAATTGTTTGTTTACACTACAACACGCTATATTGACTGTATTACGTAGGTAATGTGCAGCGGTGGGCAAAGTTTATTCAAGCAAGGGCGTTTATTTTCAATTTGTTCCTTATTTTTGGATACAAAATAAATTCTCAAAAAATTGAAATTTGCGTTCGTTCGGACCAATGGTTCGAGTTTCCTAATTTGACAATAATTTATTAATTAATCTGTAGAATTCTCCGGATGTTCTTAAAACAAGTTCTACTGCTTTTGCTTAACGCCACCGCTCGCGTTTGTATTAGAGAGCAATCTGTAATTGATTCAGAGTTGTTACTTGTAAAACGTATCGAAAATCACTTTTAATTTGGTTGTGGTTTGTGCTTATTGATTACCGTAATTGATGATAAAATGTAACACTCGTGCTTGTCGTTCACTTTGTAAGTGTCCTTGCTCGAAGTAATCGTGTTGGTAATCGCCTTTCTAACTGAGTAGATATAGCTAATATCTTCTATTGGATGAGCCTATAAAGTTCGTTTCGGAAGCTGTTCAACTTCGGTCGGAGGTGCTTCTTTGTATAGTTCGCCAACTTTCTAAACTGATTCAAATCCATTAGGATGATCTTTGGAATGGATTTAAACTGATTTTCTTTCTGAAATGATGCCAAAAATTATCAAACTCTGTTGAGATTTGTTGCCATTGCTTCCGTTTTCTTGTTGCTAGACGCGTGGCAGGATGTTGTTAATACCTGGTGATAGCCCTTCTGCTTCTGGGTAATGTTTATCCGTCGATGAACCATGCTATTTAAAAGAAACCTGTGCTGTAAAAATTGGTAAGGATTTTTTTTGATTTATTGATCTGTAGCCGTTCCTTTTCTATGAACTTTGAAGAAAAAATAATTTTGCAAAAATGTATTGATCCGCTCTATTAAAATATCGTCTTCGCTTAGCTTATTGAAATGTGAATTCGGCTATCTTTTACGTGGTCCACATATTCCAATGAACCCGGTCAACATTGAACAATTTATGAAACTCTATACGTACGACTGCTTAATATGATGTTTTAAGTACGCAGACACTTTGTTTCTCAGCACAGTTATTTATTATTTCTGAATAAAATGACAAGAGAATAAATTAAATAATTACACGGGTTCAAACTTTAAAAAGAATAAAGAACGCAAAACGCGATAACATTATGACTGCCAACGTTGTGTTGGCAAGAAATGTTACATTAAAACTGCATATTCTGATTTATCGTTTGAATTGCAGAAAGTATAGAGTACGACAGAAAGCGGCGATTATAATCGACCTTCAAAAGCTAACAGAGTAAATACTTAAGCTCAAACATATAATTGAAGTTATTTAACATTCTGTAAAGAGGTGGAGTTTGTTTAGTCCAATTAATTAATTAAAATTTCAATATAGGTCTCATTTAATAACTTTTTGCTAGAAACAACCCTATTTTGTAATTAAGTTTAGTGTTGTCCACTATAATTTGAAATATTTATTGAATAATTTGGATTTTATAACATAATGTCTTAATAATTATAGGTATCGTTTATAGAGGTGTAATAGTTGATTAAAAAATGTTTGAAATGCCATTTTGTAAGGTGATGGGAAGTTTAGCTCATTTATGGTTTACTCTATACTGTATTTTATTCGCCTTTAGAATAAACCTAGTATACTGCCTCCTGTCATCCGCATTTATTTAGTAGTAACGAATTTACACTTAAATATGTTATTAAAATGATGCAAGAGCCTTCGTTTATAAGCTTCTTGAACCACATTTCACCAATCTACCAGTTTCTTCTATCATTCATAATTGCCGCACTCATAACAGCCAATTTTTACTGTATGTATCAGCATTGCTATCATCTATACACCGAAGAGTTTCTTCCATTAAATAATGACAGTGAATCTGTCAGTGACTTCACTAATTCGGACGAACAATACTGCTGCAGTCTAGAAGTAGGCGCCAATGAATGGGAAATTATCGAGCCGCTTGTCGAGAAATGTTATCAATCGCCGGTTAACATTTGTAAAACATCGATAAATGTGTTGGAACGTCATTTTTGTCTGAGATGGAAGCACTACGACGAAGTACCCGACAAAATTATATTAAAGAATGATGGCAGCACAATTGTGCTTACTTGTGAATACTGCTTACACCGCCCATCAATCACGCAAATTGATCAACTATTCGATGAATATTTCTTCAAATATATAAAATTTCGGTTTAGTCTGACGAACGCTGATGGTTCGGAGCACATGATCGATGGTCGAAAATATCCGATGGAAATTCAGATTACCCATGAAACGCGACTAGTACGTAACCGGACAAAAACACTAATACTCAGCTATTTTTTTAACATCGTTCGCCATGATAACTCCTACCTGAATCCGATTATACAAAATCTTGCTGAACTTGTCCGATACAATGCCGAAGCTGTAATTGAAGATGATGTATTTCCACTCAGCTGGATATTGCCGAAATTTGAAACTGGATATTTTAGTTACAACGGTTCATTAACCGAACCACCGTACACAGAAAATATATTTTGGATTATCCAACCTGAGCCGTTGGCCGTTAGTGAACGTCAAATGCAATATTTTCGGCGCATGTTAATAAATAAGTGTTTTATATCGTTTCATAATTCGCGTTCCGTTCAAAATCTAAATATGCGAAATATTTTCTATAACATACCACAGCGATGTCGTGAAAATATTAATTATTTGTAACTTACCTAACATTTGATATACGTACGAATTATATAATTTGAAAAGAATTTTATCTTGTGTATCTTCTATATTATGAAAATGATTCACGCGCCTTCATAAATCTATCTGAGCTGCCTTAATTTTGTTATGATGCCAAACGCTTTCTGTTTGCACATATTTTAGCTGAATGCGGTGAATTGAAAATGATTGTGTAATAAATTTATGCAAAGTACAACACGTGCGATAAGATAATTCATTAATAATATATTACAGTTATTAATTTAATTATATTCATTTTTTAATTACACCATACATTTATTAAATAAGACTTAAGGCGAGGTAATAAAAATTTCTTAAGAAACACGCCATTATTGATTTGCCATTATCAGTTTGATACACGCCCTAAAGCTCAATATAATTTCTCTTTTATGATAAAATGTGATGATGGCAACGCAAATATGGATTTTAGTTCAAGAGCTGCCATTTCTAACAAGCAATAGAGTTGCAAAGTCGACTTGTGCATCAACGGTTTTTGGGATGTTTTTTATTTGTTGGTGTGATGCGTATCTGCCTGATCTTGGTGGTTAGGATGTCAGAGCGCGAGACATAACTCCTATAATAAAAACTGAACTAAACATCGGAATGGATACAGGTATTGGATTTCTGCTCTTTATTGGTCCTAAATTTTCCAAAGGCTAATATTGACACAATACAATATTTTACAGTGGTCAGATGTGCTTTACAGGATTAATATTCCTAGCAAGTACATTGTGTAGATCGAAAATACAATCGACATACGTCAGTTACATATTGCATATTGTGAGGTTTTGATACGTTGAAAAGGACGTTTTCAAACTTGTGCCCACTATGAAGTGTAATATGTCTCCTAAGCCTCTTTTAAATTAACACAACATATTCATATCGACTTCCATATTTTGACATCGCGTCATTTTCTTTATTCTTTTAGCTATGGAGAAATGAAACCATATAACCATCTTCTGATTAGTCAATTCCAAAAATCTACGTGACATGTGCATGTTTCGTTATCTCATAATCTCAAACCATAGTTGTCGGTTTTTCTCTAAAAAACTTTGTTTCGATAGTAATTTTTTACGAAAATAGAATCAAAAATCTCATTTCCGCTTGAATGTTGGAAAAATAATCTGGACCGGTTTTGTTGCAAATTTAATTTAGAATCCATTTGTTCTTAACCAATTTTTTCGCAGATGCTATACTTTTTAAAATATTTGAAAAAAAATGTCTAAAAACGAAGAAGCGGCTATGGAGAAGAAACGAACTTGGAAGACATTTGTCGCCTTCATTTAAAAGGTTCAATAAGACACTTGTTATTCAGTAGTTCAAGAGAGCTGTTGCTGTCTGTTGTTTCTTTTGAATCCTTAGATGTTGGTATTGTACATGTTTTAGTGATATTCCTGGTTAAAGACTATTTGTCTTGACTATGATTTTTGCGAGTGGCCATCTTGTTAATGAAAGTAGTTCATCTTTTATCAGATCTAATTCTCCTTTCTTCATTATTGGTCTTCTTTGCTATCAAAATTGTTTATTACTTTTGTCAGGAGGTTTTACCTTGTGAAATACTTTTACATTCGTCATGGCGAGTTCTGAAACTGCTGTCAATGGTCTACCTAGGTGGGGATTAAGGTTAATACGGTTGAAGGATCTTCAAACGTTAAAGTATGCTCGCCAAAATGATGAGTGAATGTCCGGCGGTTCTATTTTCTGCTAGATTAGCCCCATTTCTTTACTATGTTGTTTTAGGCTTGCATCTTTAATATTTTACTCGGTCTAGGCAAATCCTTGAATGTTCTTCATTAAATGGTAGATTTGATTGTTGTTTAACCTTACGAAGGTCTTCTTCAAAGTATGTAGTTTTACAATTTTCATCTTTAATTATTGATTTACCGTACTAGTTTTTTTCTCTCTCTCTCTCTCTAGCTTTCACATCCCATGAAGGGATTTTGCCGTCTGCACTATAGTCGTCCATTCGACTCGATTCCTCTCTATGCCGCACACCGGCTGGTTGTTGTTGGAACACTTAATTAATCATACGGTTGTTATGGGGACCTGGCAACGTGGCCCGGCCATCTAACTCGATTGGAATTGATGAATCCGATGAAATCGCTATCTCCAAGAAGTTCGTTATCTCATTGTTCATACTAATGCGATATTCGAAACTCGTTGTCCGACAGCGATTCGGGTGTTTCTTTCTGCTTGCATATCATTTGACGAAGCTATTACACTGAGTTTTCAACGCTCCTGGGCATTGCTAAAAATTTGGTTTTGCTACTGTTCACCTCCAAATCAAGTATCCTTGTCGCGATCGAGCGGTATGAAACTCTCCTTGATATCACTAGGTATTCGGCCAAGATTCATGATATCATCTGCAAATGCAAGAATTTGGCTTGATTTATTAAATATTCAGCGCGAAGTTTCAATATTGCTTTTCCTTACCGTGCCAAATTGAACAGCACAGGTGGATCTTCCTGTCGAACACCAGATGTCAAAGGAGTTTGATAAATGCTGTAAAAATGGTGATCTATATTTTTCTTCATAATTGAAACAAAAGTTGACAAAGAGCGAACGCTCGAAACCGGTCCTTCAGACTCTAAAAAATATTAATATCACAATAAATTTGAAAGTGTTTCAAAATATAGTTTTTTTTTATATAATAATCAATTTTATTTTATTTATTAAAAAAATGTATGTATACATACACGTTTTTTATTAAACAAGTTGAGTCTGATAAAGTTCGTCCGATGACGATTCTACATACAGACGCAGACGTTGTTAATTTACACAGAGGACCGAGTTTCTCTGGAATTCATAGGCACATGAGCGCGTCAAATAAGTTCTCGTGGTTGTAGTGAGGCAAGTACAACGTTAGCCAACATTTTGTAGGCAGTGTTCAATAAAGCATACCACGATAGTTTTCAAATTTAAGACGTTCGCCTTTTCTGTACAATGTACTTTGAGCGTGTGTATGAGTGCAGTCTTCCAATTCTCCAGCAGCTCTTCTTACCTCTTCTTCCTCCGGGTGCCTCTCCATTTTTCAATCTACTAATAGTTGCGTCTACTTCGTGCTCCTCTTCTTCCCTGTGGGATATTTAATAAAGGCTTCTTCACTTGACGAAGCAATTGCTCTATTGTGGCTCACTTCGTCATTCCGATTTAGTAAATTTTGGAAGTAGATTTGCTATACTGCGAGAACTTAGTCGAGAGAATAGTCGTTGATTTCATATAGCATGGAGATATTCTGCTAGAGTCGTTCTAGTGTTGCGGCACTGATCATCGAACCAATCATTGCAGGATCTCGGAGATTATGGCTAACTGTATAGCGTACTACGGCTCCTGGGTGTTGAGAGGAATTTCTCCGTTGTTGCTGTGCCGGTCGCATCGACATTCCATCGAGAGATACAGTAAACAAGCACAAGAGATCGCTCTTGTGCTTGTTTACTGTATGTTTGTTCATTCATATTCTTTTCTGGGTGGTATTTAATAGATTTAGCGGATGAATACGATTTTGAAAAAAAACAAGCGTTCGTCCTACTGAAATGCATAAAAATAATATTATTAAAATTCACATACAGCCGAGTACCAGTAGCACAATTGTAACTTCTTGGCATTTGGAGGAAAGTACTTTGTCCCTTTTAGAAAAATTTTGCAATATTACAAAGATAGATATTTGATAAGGTTCGAACAGTCTGTAGAAGTTTGTGCATTGTGTTCGAGTCGTACTCTAATGAAATCTTGCATTGATGTATTTATTGCTATTCTCGTAAATGGATGACCAAACGAAGGGCATCTCAATCTATACTCTTTTAAAAATTAATATTCATACAAGTATTAAATATTCAAGATGATTAAAATGATATAGAATTTTCAATTTAATTGCTCTATAATTTTTTTGTGTGAAGGCTTTTCGTGCAAAATATGAACTTTTAGTCGGAAATTAAAGATTAATTAAATTATAAATACAATAGCGTGAAAATTGGTTTCCTACAGAATATTAATTATTTTTTGTTCATATTTGAATAGTAACAACATATTGTATAAGTATGTCTATAACAGCTGTATGCCACCACCGCCCCCCAATTGGTTAATCACTTAATTATATCGGGTCGTTATGTCATAAAATATATATTTTTGTTATTATTTATAGTTTATGCAAAATATGTAAGAAATTTATGTTTGTCGCAAGCTTGAATCATCATCCCAGTAACATAATCACCCATATAATTTATACTTATTGAGATAAAGACGGGAACCAATCAACAAGATTGCTAGCGCCACTCTTGAACGCAAAATGTCGAAATGCCATCAAGTAGTACAGGTAAATAAAATTTAATCTCGTTAATAAAATGTCGTTCAAAAAATCTACCTTGAAATAATTCTTGTGTATTGTCTTGTACATATTACAATATAAAAGAATGACAAATAACTGACGTGACAATATAGAAACGAACCCACCCACATAATATTGATCATATGCCGTCGTGTATAAAACAACAATAGAGTATAGTTTAAAGAAATCTGTTACACTTTGATATTATGTGTGGCACTAAGTCGTTAACACTTAAATTGCTAAAGTTGCTAGATAAGTTGTAAATATCGTAAGAACGGCAAACGTCTTGTTGGGTTGTAAAATAAGCGCTCGACCTCTAAAAACCTATGGATGCAAAATATTTTTTTTATTGTTTCTTTTCCAAACGTATTGTTTTGTGTCTTAATCAAATACTCATTGTTTACGATCGTGCACGGTGTGGTGGTCGTGGTATTATTATAAATATTCCACCTTAATTTCATTATGTTTTTTATAGTTATAATTGATTAGTTTTTGAAACACAAATGCTATAAACTACAGCACGTTATACTGAGTATAAGAGTTGCGGGAAAAATTAGAAATCTTTTTTTAAAAATTTGTGGTGCGTTCAACGCGATTATATCAAATTTTTTGCAGAAACAAGAAAGTTAAATTTACTTCCAATTTGTCAGTCTCTTCTTGAACCTATAATCATCTGGCCCAACCCCATACGTTTTAAATACTTAGCATCCTCGCGATATTGCATTAAGCGATGCGAACAAACTCTTAAAAAGTGTATGATGGGAAAGTCGAAATTGGACAATTGGATTAATAGTTTTGAAAGTAGTGACTCCCGAATTTTTGGATGTTCCCAACTGTAAACAGAATCGTTATCAATTCGAATTTTTTTTTTTTCCAGTATAAACAAGGGTCACTATCTTCAAAAACAACACAGCTTCACAATTTTGTCATACTAAACATGTCCACCCAATTTTTTCAATCAGTGTATGCCAGAAGACATAGATGAATGCGTAAAACCAAATGATAGCAAAAAACAATTTATCCATAAAAATTCCACAAATTTCAGCGGAAGATATATTTCTCGCTCTAGAAATGTTTAAAAATGGATGCGGCCCGGATAGTATACCAACCTTCAAGACTTCAAAAATTTGGAAATTCCTCTGTGCTTTCTTTGCAAACAATCACTGAAACAAGGAATTTTTCCCCAGAAGTGGAAAATAACAAGAGTAACGCCAATATTCACAGTTGGAACATGGAATGGTTTTATGTCAAAAAGATCAACTGCAACAAACCTGACAGAATTCACCAGGGGCACGATAAAAGAAATAAAAAATCACAAGCACGTTGATGTGGTATACACACTCTTTGCTAAGGCCTTTGACTCCATCAGTCATTATAAAATCTTAGAATGCTTGAACAAATTTGGGCTCTGCCGTTCGTTTGTAAGCTAGTTTAAATCATACTTAAGCAACCATTCTCAATACGTCGCATTGGGGAACAAAAGATCTGCATTAATCTCAGTCACCTCCGGCGAGCCTCAAGGCTCAGATATTGGCCTTTGGATCTTCATTTTCATTAATGGAATCACCGATGTAATTCATAATTCAAAAGCCCTAATGTTTGCAGATGACCTTAAAATCTTTAAAATCATGGAGAACATCAACGACACCCACAAATTACAACAAGATATTGACAACCTCAACATAAATAAGACCATATCTTTTCATCGAAAAACTAATCCTGTTCTCTTTACCATTCTACAGAGAGCATATGAATTTAAAGACCTAGGTAGGAGTTACTAAACACATCGAAGATATTGAGATAATAAAGATATTGTACTTCGCATACGTTAGATCCCAACTTGAGACTGTTAATATCTGGTACCCTTACTACAATCAACATATTCGTCACATAGAAAGTCTCCAAAAGAAGTTTGTGTGTTACTTATCTTGGAAGAGTGGCTGAAACGACTTACCGTATCATACGTTAACCTGCAAAAACTATACCGCGTTACCTTACTGGGTGTAGAACCTACAATCTGTCAACCCTGGAAAATAGAAGACTGTGTTTAATATTTTGTATGTTAGAAGTCAAATAACGTGTGGACTTTTTTTGTAAAATAAATAAATAAACCAAAAAATTCGGTGTCACTATAGTGACGATGACAGTACAAATGTGACTGGAAGGAACACTGATGAGACATTGGCTAATGAGAGTGGCTTTTGCTACTATATGGTTGTTGCGGTAGATATATTAGCTGTTTTCCTTGTCATGATTGACAAAACGCTTATACCAGTGTGTGGTCAGGTAGCCCAGTTGCCGAGACGACTGGCTTGAGAGCGTTGCTGGTAAAACCATAGCGGAATGTCGAAGATGACGCGGAATGGGAACGGACCATACACGCCGATAGCAAGATAGGATATTGGGCAAATGTGTATTGTCCGTGTTATGTCAATTGAGCTAATGATTATGAAGATAGAGACATTTAGATTTAAGTAGTAGTAGTAGTGTTTGATAAACACGACTACTGATAGTCTGGAGGCGACGAAGAAATGAAAAGCTTTTTTAAAACATTCTGAATACGTTCTTGTCAATCTATACATTCATATACTAAGTACGATATATTAAATTAAGTGTCAAGTGGATTTGGTGGTAATAATCGTAAAATTTCTCAAGAAGCCCCGTTTGGAAACCATACCGTCACATACTTGTTATCGTTGGCCTGCGTAGATTTAGTTTCCAGCAGCTCAATCTCCAGTTCCGAGACTATAAATAAAAATGAAATAATGATTTTACGAGGCAACCTGATTCCCGAGGAAGATAAAATTAAAACTTGTTCCATTGTTCCAGACCGGGAAGAAAATTAGAGAATTGAAATATTGAACAAGACCAAATGGTCAGTCCAATAGTAAAGGAGGGTGAGTCCGGCAGTAAAGTTGATCGCTTGAGAAATGCGAGAATGTGTGATCCAGGTACTAAGAAAAGTATAAAGATCACACGCTTTGGAACAGGGAATTACTAGAATATGCAAAACAAATCATGGATTAGGTATACAACAACGACCATCAACGACTAGACATCTGGGTCGATATGATCTCTAAGAATAATACTTTAATTCTTTCTAATCTCCATTTCATTTTGTTTTGCGAAGTACCGCATACTATTTCATTGATATGTAGAAACCAAACTGAACTTTCTGAGTCGGGGCCAAGTAGAGTGACTAACAAGATGTTTTTAATTTAATAAAAGCTTCTTTATATCGTTCAAAATAAAAATGGGGTCTTTTGTTTCCTCGTAGATTACTTAATTCTCCTTAAAGTTGTTAAATTCTTCATTGTGAAACATGGTAGAACAGATGCTCTTTAAATTCGTTAAACCATTAAAAGCTCTAAGACCACTAAAAATTAAGTATACTATTTAATGTTCCAGTGGGAAAGTGGATATTGCAGATTTCACAACACATCTAAACCAATGTCGTTGATCATGTAGATTAGAAGCCAGAAACACAGAACAAAAATGTCGATATGATACTTACGCTTATTTGTTGAAATCAGTGATTACACACACTCCACAATGTCGATAAAACAGATACATATTATTACGAGCTGCGTTCATGAAGTAGATTTACGATTATTTGGGTAATGTAGACGTTGAGAATGAATGAAGTTTTGCGGTTTGAGGTCGATATAACTTAACCCTTATGTAAGGGACCAGTTATGGTCATCGATCTCATATATATCTCGGTTTGGTTAAGTGTGAAAAAGTTGAGGGAAGTAATTTCGAATTTTCTGACGATTTTTTTAATAATAAAACGAATATGATTTCAAGATTTGGCCTTTAAGATTTCACTATGGTTATTTTGTATAGCATTACAATAAGCATAATTTACCAGTACATGGTGTCTCATTGATAGTATATGTAATTGCGCGTTTTCTAATTATTTAATGAAAAAAATGTTTCTATCTCCAGCTGGTTATTGAACATCCTATAACGTGATAATGTAATTTCAAATTTTCGGATTATTCAATAATAAAATTTTGATATTTTTATATCTTTGACAGTGTAATGGGATACGTCTGATGTGGTTGAGGACGTGTTTGAATGTTATAAATATCATAAAACGGTTTGGCTTTCGAGATTATACTGGTTGGTATGCGATGCTGGGGTATGGACCTAGGCATAATTTTTCGTTATATTTATTTCAGCTACATCGAATAGTCATATAGATAATACACCATTTAAAATTCAATAGGGGCGCGTGGAAGAGAGAGACAATGCGAGTTCAACTTCACTATCAACGTCAAGCAACCATTGGGTTAATACAAATTTGGGTGATCGCATGGAAATAGCGCAGTAGCAATAGTAAAAATGGAAATTTTGCAAGGGTATGAGGTAAGTGGATGAAGTATCCGGTTAAAAGCTATTTAAATCATTATGGCCGCTGTTTTGAAATGAATTTGTTCTTCAAAAATTTCTCAATCAATTTAACTCATAAGGGCTAGCACGACAACTGCTTCTACGTTGGCTTCGGTTATCAAAGAATAGATCATATTGAATTCTATTTCATAAACATTTATTTCAACTCATATGAATCTTAATTATTTAATACCAACCATACATCTAACTAATCCATTGTATATATTATGACCATTCAAAGCAAACATTATTTTGATGGAATACTAAAATGTTGTATTCGCTAATCTTAATCAAAAGTCAAAGAAATAAACACTAAAAATTTGTAGTTTTGTTGCCTCTACTACATATTTACATTTCAAAAATAAAGAAAAGAGTAAAAAACTACAAATTAATTTATTAGTTGAGCGAAAGTTATTAAATTTGAAAGCAACCGAAAAAAAACAAAATAAAAAATCTTTAAGAAACCATCAAGTAGAAACGAACTTATTTTCGGTGGTTTAGTGTATGTTAAAATTTCGGTTATGTATGATGATTCGCAAAGGAACGTGTACGAAATGGTGTGCGGTGCCGGTTTCGCGAAAACTCCGGAAATAATTACAGTGAGTGAACCCAAGTGCTTGTGTAAAATATAATACAGTGTGTGATGATTACAGTATTATCTTATCTCACTATACAAAAAAAATAATAATAATAAGTGGCATTGTGCTTAAGTGTTTGTTTAATTAAATTAAAGATTTTATACTAATTTGTGAATATCATCAATCATATATGTATACAAATCACGACTAAATTCTTTGAAATACACGTCATTAAACCAAAGTAACAAATAAGTCACTGACTGTTGTTGTTTTGGTTATTCGGCGTACGTCAAACACAATAGAAAGTTTTCTTATATTATGTCTCTTTAAACTTCCTCCTCCTCCTCCTCTTGATATAATATTATTTCGTGTACAAAATTTCACTGTACTTGTATATACTTACTTCAGTCAGCACACACAAGTTTAAAAGTTCATTCATTTAATTTCAATACGTTTAAGCCATGACCGTTAAGTTAATTAATCCTTGAATATTATATACCAAAGCAGTGTTGCGTTTGGTATGTCGAACTGTTCGACCAACTGTATAAACAATATATTTTTTGCATATTGCTATTTGACCACAAACTTGAAAAATACAATCAAGCAATAACAAAAAAAAAAATCTTAATTAATGAATAGAAATGGTAATAAAAAAAATTAAGACGCTTATCTACTGTTAGTACGTTCAAATGCACGGTTACACTATAGGTACGAGTTTCAAAATACATATTATCACGTTATTTAGCTATTATTAAATTGTGTACGCAACCAATTTAATTATTTTTAAAATTTGCGGTTCGCAACCAAAATTTCTTTTTAAGTACAAGGTTTAATATACTAGCACGGCACGATTTCAATTAAAAACGCTATATAAAAAAAGAAAAATTGTTTTTAATAAAACAAAACAAAATTTATAAAAAATAACATTCAATGTCAAAAATACACAACAAACCGTATAAATTAGCATAAATTTTGAATTGAATATTTGAAGCTACAATAAATTTATTGTGATTTATCGTCCAAATCTTTGAATTACATTAAAGATTTTAGTACATTTCTCTGGTGTTATCGACGATCGCAGCCTCACGATTTTTTTGTTGTTGAATTTTTGATATGCCTGCTTATGTGTTTATTGATCTTTTAAGTGTGTGGCGTCAGAATGTCTACGGTGCGCGGATTGATCGTATTATTATCAGACATTGATGTGTTTTTTATTTTTTGTTTTTGAAATTCGTGTGTATATTTTTATAAATTCTTTTCTGATTCATATGAAAACATGATGTAATATAATAATGTATGATCGTATGATTTTTGTAGATCATCCCATCGTTTATTTATTTGTGTTGTATAACGCGTAAAATAATTTCAAAATTTATATACATAAAATATTCTTTGCTGGTGGTAACAGAACAATCAATGGCCTAGTTTTGAGATTTTGGCAACATACTTACATAATCAAGGGGTGTATATGTGTATTGATCGCGATCGCTTTTTGTCAAGGAACTATTTTGATTGTTCAAAACAAAACTGTTGCAAGTGTTCCTTAAAGTTTACTTCGTAATGGATCAATTGATAAATTCTAAACTAAGGGAATACACATACGAATAATATACAAACACCTTGAGCATAACTTAGACATCAATTTGTCGTTCATCATTTTCAGTAAAGCATTTGTCAGGAATTATGTTTTAAAACGCTTTTATTTTGGCTCAGGGCCCGTCGTTTGCAATTCAATTTGTGGGTGAGTCCTATCTACAAGAACGTAGGACACCTTTCACGGCAACATCAACACGTAAATTTTGGTCAGCCTTGTCAGACTTTGTGTAATGGTGTGCAAAAACTAAGCTAGAGTTAAACTTTGGCAATTCAATCATTCATGTACTCCCGCAAATGCGTACATTCCTCTTGATATCGAGCTACTTCCGTTTGGGATTTGGGAGTTATTTTTGACAATAAATATAATTTCGTAAGGATTATATTGACAATATTAATAATTGTTAAATAATTGTATAATAATTGTTAAATGCCTAATCCAATTTCCAAACAAATTAATAAATAAATAAATTAGTAAATTAATTAAGAGCTTAGGCCCAACAGAGATGTCCTTAGAATCATAATTCGAGGGACTTAGGAATGAAAGAGTATTATAGTTGGAGACTAAATTAGTTGGAAAATAATCATCAGGAGCTAATGTTCGCGGATGGAGACTACTTATAACATTTAGTTTTATGGCCAAATGTATTGATATTTCTTAGGCCAACTGAGATATTCCTAGAGATCCAAATACAACCTGAGGTATATGAAGTGTTAGTTGGAGACCATTATAGTTAGAAAAATTAACGGGACGTGTAACACTTCAAAAACAACTTGTTAAATAAGGGGTTTAATGGGAGAGCTAAGCCTCCAAAAATAATCTCGACAGCCTCCAAAAAATAATAGTCGAGGATCTAGCTCCAAAATCCACTCTGTAAGGCAATCGCATATCGCTGTTTTTATATGGAAAAATATCGAATCATTTTTTTATCCATGACTCGCCAAAGATATAGGGATTCATTATTTTTGAATATTTAAAATTCAAAGGCGTTTTCTGTATATTTCTCTTCTATGGTTTGATGGCCTAACTTCCAATAAACAACCTGTAAAACAAGGGGTTTTAACTTCTCAAAAAACAAACAATTTGTAAATTAAGGAGTCTGACTTCAAACAAACAATGTGTAAAACGGAAGTTTAACCGGGTGCCGTTCCTAACCCCTCACAAAACAATTTGGACAACAAGTGGTTATACGGGAGCTTATTCTCCAAAAAACAACGTCTAATCAGATTATTTAAGGGATCATCAAGAGCATAAAAGGAATTGCCTCATGCGGCACGACTCTCGCCCTATCAGCAGCCCTGATATCTGGCTATGATTCAATGGACCAACCACCCATTAATCCGAAAATAAATGGATGAAGCAGCAAAATAAATAAATAAAAAACACGAGGTTTAACGGAAGAGTGTGACCCACACACATGGGTTTAACTCTTTTGCCTTTGAAACTATCGTACACCTATCCGACTACGAAATGGTCTGGGTATATACCTTCAAACAATTTGTTTGAAAATAACTAAAGGAGAAATTTGTTTACGTTATTTCGGGCAACAAATACATTTTTTAAATTGGTCTATTTTTCATTGTTTTTTTCATGATTCACACATTTGCAATAATTTGGCAAAAAAATACAACAGTAGTTAAACGTTGGAATTGATCTTTGCTCAAACATAATTAATGAAACTAGCAAAACTTGCCGGGTTAAAAACCGGGCTAAAACTTTTCATAATATACAATGTTTTTACTTGCACTCAATATATTTTCTCTGCAATAACAAAATTCTCATGAATTTCCGAAGATCTAACCTATTCGATCATCTCTTTGTGATCCGTAATAGCCGAGATTCCATAATTTATAGAATTTTGTAATACACTTAATGATATTAGAGCTGAAAAGGAAAATAACGTTTTCACCAACCTGATTATGATCGTTGATGTTAATAAATAGTATACAACCTATTAAGATTTACGTAAGGAAGCTATAAGCTGGGTTATGTAGAGCCAAGAAAAACACAAGTTGTTTGAGATGATGATGTAGAATATGTACAACTACAAAAGATTCGGCAATCCAAAGTGGCTATCCCAGCCGAAACTTAATTTTTAAGTTTTAATTACTCAACTGAAATTATAAACCAATTTAACCTGAATTCTCATTTTATGAATTATGAAAAATTAATTCACGACATCTAATCTTTTAACATTATGATGAAAAGTTGAAGTTAATCATTGAAAGCTTTTAAAATTTGTACCATTGTCCATTTCCGATCATTTTTAGAGTAATTCAACCAAAATACTATAAGTTTGTATATGTACTGCAACCAAGTAATTATGTCACAATAGTAAAATTGATTCATTGCTCAAAATATATAATGGAATCTAAATTATTATCAAGGTATATACGCAATTCTGAAGTTAGGGAATACACATATTCATTATAGATAGCATAACACCTATAATCCAATACAATTTAAAAAATTAAAAAATTAATAAATCATTAAGAATAAAGATATTATCATTATGATGCCTTTGAAATGAACCGAAACTAATAAAAACAGCTAATTCATATACGGGTAGTCTAAAATTTAACTGCTCTTCAATTTGATTCCATTACAATATACTCGTACGACCGCTAAATCGTTCTTCATTCAAATAGAAGAATGGATCATTTGAATCCTAAAATGTGATGATCCTAAAATGTGAACCACTTCAACAGATCTCATTCTAAATAGTATTAGTAGTTATCTACCAGTTGAATGCTTCCCTAAATGTTTGATTCAGCTTATAACGAATAATTCTAGATTGCTAGCTAAGCTAAATTTGTTAGAAACTTTATTAACGTTTAGCGGAACTATTTAAACTCTGGTTCCTCATCAATAACTGCAGAAGACTGAAGTATTCTACTCCTTAATTGGACCACAGAGTCTATACGTCCTATCAAAAAAATAGCCGGAGAACCTGGAACTAAAATCCCCAGTTGGTCTTTTGCAAGTATATAATGTGATCATTTCTATATTTTGCAAATGAAAACTGGAGCTTTATTTGGAAATAAGTGATTAGTGATAACCTCTTATGTAGAACTTTTTCAGTTGGGATTACAATCTGAAATCTATAAGGCTTCTCTAAATGACTTCATTGGCAGTCTGGCAATAATTTGAAAATACTCCGTATTGATGATCAATCTAGTGAATAAAATGGCTACAGATGAATCCGACCGAATCACACCAAACATCATATTTCTTTTGGGTTTGTAATCGTGTGCCTAGCCTTCCAACATATGGCTTCAGGCATATTAGGCATAATTAGGCGATTTCCGGAAATCGAAATTTTTTATGATGTGAAAAACTAGCAATGATAAGAAAAATAGTGTACTAACATACCGATCCAGTTCAAAATATGATCATTTGAAAATGGATTTCTAATCCCATCGGCAGATGGCAGATCGGAAATTTTGTCTCATAAACACACACGTCACACGATTTCGAAATTGCAGCTTGATGTAACCAAGTTTGCCCAGAATCAGTTTCGAATTCGAATGAATTTCGAGGCTCCTGAGTAAGATTTCATCGAATTAATTAAATCTAACAGGCATTTGAACCACAACGAACGTAAAAAGGGTAAATAATGCAATTTGTATTATAATAGCAGTTCCAAAAACGAGGCAAGTAGAAACACGTTAAACGCAGGTAACGAAACTTTACAGCACAAACCAGTCAAGTTTAATATCTTGACGTTTACCGGGCAAGTGACACGGTGGTTAAAGCAGACATTTCGATCGGGAGATACCGAACTCTAGCCAAACGTAGAAGCCAGGTGCACAGAAATCGTGTTTTGCAGGAGAAATGTGGGTGATTCAATGTTTTTAGCAGAACACACTGCATTTAATTAATCTGCCAAATGTAATAGTCGTGATTATTCTATATTGGCTTATTCGACTGAAAGCCACTCGCTACCGTACCAATAGATTTCCGCTTTAGAGGTTGGTTGGTTTGATAGCTAAAATGCGGTTAACCACGTGCGAGTTCGCAAAATCGCAACATTAACGATCATTATACTATCACACACTATCTTGCAATTAAAACGACATATTACAGGACACTATTAACCTTATTTGAACTGGTACCAGAAACAAACCGCAGGGAGTGGAAAAATTATTTATTGATTAGGTTCAGCAGGTAAAGAATAATATTTGTCATACACACTATATTTAAATTACCTCATACACCGTACAAATGCAATAAAAAATAAGAAAAATTTAAAATTCATGAATCATTCGAAAATAAAAAATTGGTACTAAATTAGTTTATTTATTATCGTGTGTACTAAAAGTTGCAACTCTCTTGCAAATATTTTTCCCATTTCTTTTTTGTGTATGGTAAATGTAATCTCCCACTCTCTTTATTGCTGCTATCCCGCATTTTATGTTGATTTTTTAATTTTCATCACATTGGTAGTGCTGCTATTTTTTTTAGTGTAAAGAGTAGTCACGAATTATAAGCGGTGTGTGTATCGTTGTGTGTGCAAAGAACGTTTTTTATGGACTATTGTGGATTTTGTGCGACAAAATTTTATCATTTTTATGTACCCGCGTGCCTTAATAATGTGTACAATGTGATTTACATATAGTTTGTGTGCGACATGTTACAAAATTTTACGTAAATCGGGAAAATTTGTCGCTCCTTTGTCGACGACAGCTGAAAAAAGTAAAAAAAAAAAAAAGTCCAAAGACCCACACTGTCTATCTCATTTTAACACCATCTATCATATTCACATTTTTCTTATCTTGTGTGTTATGAATTTTTTTTTTGTAATAAATGAAAACTATTGTTATGATCTGTTTGTTAAGTTTATTTTATAGTTTTATATAAATTAATAATTTAAATGTGGATTTATTGTATAGTTTTTTGTAAAGTGAAATAAATAATTGAAATGTTTTGACAGTCGCAAATAAACGACGACTTATAATGAAAGAAAAAGAAAGAAATAAAAGCAATAAAAGTTCAATAATACTTTAATAATATGAATGAGTGAGAAAGATAGTTATAAATAGTTAATAATTTTTTTTTTTTGATAAAAGTATTTTTTGTTGTTGTAAAATACAAAAATCGAAAATGGCATCAATACTAGATGAAGATCGTCGAAAAAGGTGATCTATTTATATTTAAACAATTTTCTTTATATAATTGAGTTATTATTATATATTTTACAATGGAATGTATAAATATTTTGATTTATTTATAAACATAACCTAATTTTTTTCTTGTTCGCTTACAGAATGACAGCACTGGAGGAAAAGATACGATGTCCCAGTAGTCATGTCAATGTGGATTGTCTTTTAGATACGGTTACAGCACTAATCGCAGACTGTGATCATGAATCGGTCAGAAGGATGAAAAACATTGAGGCTTATATAAATCGATGTAAGTTGGAAAGTCATGATATTACCGAGACATAACACACTTCATCATTTTATTACATTACATGCCTATTTATTGATTTACTGTCTCATCAAATATTCAAAATACTATCATTGTAGTAAGGTTATTTCGATGGTCATGAGAATACCCTCGTTTATAGTATCGCCGTGTCATGATGACTAACCCTAATTAATATGGAATTCTACTCGTATGTGTCTACTGTAGTATTCAAGGCCGCCATTTTTGGTTCCCTTTAATGCATTTAGAAGAGGCATTGAATCTAAGCTACAATATTAGGTTGAAGAGCTTTTAATACTAATTTTGCCTTTACTTTAAGTAATGTTCCCTATTCCTCAACTAATTGTCAATAATCTCTTTTGGTACGAATTGTTAATTGTCACTTACTAAAGATCGCGAAAAGCTATTTAACAAAATATTCTTGGAGTTTATTTTAAAAGTTAGAAATTACACGTTTAAGTCAGAACTGAATATCCTGTAGTGGGGTTTTTAATGAAACCACGGAACAAATCCGTGAAGGCGGAACACAATAACAAGTCGACAATTACTGAACCTAAATAAATAACCAACTACTACCGGAACAAATCTATCGGTTGGATAGAGCGATAATTATTTATTACTTAATTATCTGTTTACGGTTTGTTTTAGACTTTTTTGACATATAGCTCTATGTACCACAAATCTTAATTAAAGTGCATTAGAACTGATTATATCATTAAGTAATCACCGTCGTATAAACTGATATTTTTCTATGCATAAAATGTCTTAAGAATCGCGCATCAAACAAATTGTTTTCTTTATTTATCCTATCTTGATGAATTTCTAAGACGGAACTCAATTTAACAAATATATATAAAAGCTATGTTTTCTTATCATATATCACAAGAAATTTTCTTTGTCTCTTTCAAATTATTCAGATGAATCATTTTGCCGTGAAGTAAACGAGCTGCGGATGAAACCTGATGATTTCAATGTTATTAAGGTTATTGGCCGTGGTGCTTTTGGTGAGGTGCAACTGGTTCGCCATAAATCTACACAGCAGGTATACGCAATGAAACGCCTTTCAAAATTTGAAATGATCAAACGGCCGGATTCAGCTTTTTTTTGGGAAGAGCGCCATATTATGGCGCATGCTAGTTCCGAATGGATTGTTCAGCTACACTATGCCTTTCAGGATATTAAATATTTGTATATGGTGATGGATTATATGCCTGGTGGAGATATTGTTAGTTTAATGTCCATGTACGAAATACCAGAGAAGTGGGCAATATTCTATACAATGGAAGTTGTGCTGGCACTTGATACGATACATAATATGGGGTTTGTGCATCGTGATGTTAAACCGGATAATATGTTACTAGATAAGTATGGGCACCTAAAACTTGCCGATTTTGGAACTTGTATGAGAATGGGTTCGGATGGGTTAGTTAAGTCTTCCAACGCGGTAGGAACGCCTGATTATATAAGCCCGGAAGTGTTACAGTCTCAAGGAGGTGAAGGAGAATATGGTCGGGAATGTGATTGGTGGTCTGTTGGAATTTTTTTATACGAAATGCTCATTGGTGATACTCCATTTTATGCCGATAGTTTAGTTGGAACCTATGGTAAAATTATGGATCATAAAAACTCTCTTAATTTTCCGCCTGATATTGAGATAAGTGAAAACGCAAAGTCCTTGATTCGCGGTTTTTTGACCGACCGAATTCAACGCCTAGGGCGAAACGGTATTGATGAAATAAAGCAACATCGTTTTTTTCAAAACGATACATGGACTTACGATAATTTGCGAGAGTCGGTGCCTCCAGTAGTTCCTGAATTAAGTGGTGATGATGATACTCGAAATTTTGATGATATCGAGCGCGATGATACTCCCGAAGAAGTATTTCCTGTGCCAAAAACCTTTGTCGGTAATCATTTACCATTCGTTGGATTCACGTACACCAGCGACTTTCAAATGCTATCATCGGATGCGGATAGTGTTGATACTAAAATCCCACAAAATAATCATCAACACAGATCTTCGCATAGTGGTGAAATTAGGCGGCTCGAGAATTTGCTAGAACGGGAACGATCTACAATCGAAATCCTAGAAAATCAAGAAAAGGCGTTAAGATCTCAAATCGAAGCTATACAATATCGCGAAAATGAAGTCCAAATTTTAGCGAACTCATATGAAAAAGAATTGACCATGTTGAAACACAACTATCGCGATGTGCAACGAAAAGTTGAACACGAACAAGAATTGAGGCGCAAAACTGACTTAATACTTAGCGAGACAAAAAAACGTTTGGACGACGAGCAAAATAAGCGAACCCGCGAAATGAATAACAATCAGCAGCATAACGATAAAATCAATATGTTGGAAAAGCAACTAAACGATACACAAGAAAAATATAAAAATGAGACAGAAAATACACAAAAATTAAAAAAGTTAGTGACAGAATTACGACTGACCAAAACCGAGGTTGAACAAAAAACTATCGAATTACAAGCAATACTGGTTGGGCTACAAACGCAGCGTGATGTGTTACAGCAAGAGGTGGCCGATTTAGAAACAAGGCTAGCACATGAAAGGAACGCTCGAACGCAGTCGATTGAAATCCAAAAAGAATTGGAATCGAAATTGAATTCAGTCTCATCCGATCTTGATCGGAGCGTTAATCGTGAACAAAAATTTGTTATTGACAATCGTACATTAAACGAAAAAGTATCAGAATTGGAAAAATTAAACGCGACTCTAGATTTGGAGTTAAAAGCAACACAAAATTTGTATAACCAAGAAATGAAAGCGCATCAAGAGACGGAAAAATCTCGGCTTGCTGGGCGGGAGGAATTGAATATGCAAGAAGTGAAGGCACTGCAAGGTAAGCTAAACGAGGAGAAATCGAGTCGGCAGAAAGCGGAACAGAATGCACAAGAGAAGGAGCGACAAATTTCGATGCTGAGCGTTGATTATCGACAAATTCAGCAGCGATTGCAAAAATTAGAAGGAGAATTCAGACAGGTGAGGTGTTGCGACAACCGTATTTTTCATGTCCAATTTCGGCCGTTATTTAAATTCCAATAATGTATTTAAATGTGATTATTTAATTTTCGTGCCGATAATTTGAATTTATTTTGAAAACAAATTCTGTAACTAATCTCAAATTTTTAATTTTTTCACCTTCCTCGGAACGTAATTTCCTAAAAAATTGAAATGTTTTGGTTTGTTTTGTTAAATTTTTTGTTGCATGATAATTTTATTTGGTTTATTTTGATGATTGGAAATTGGAATGAAAAATATTTTTAGTTTTATCAATTATCCGTATTACAGCATATTTTACTTTCATTTATGATGTTAATTTATTTTTCTAAAAATTATTTAATTTATATTTTACCATTTTTTAAAAATAATCCTTTTCCTCCTCTAACCACGTGTTTGCGATTTAAACCTAACACGGCTAACATTAATAACACGATTGACGATCCCAATCCGTCCTCGACATCATTTCCTTCATGTCATGAACCAAATTACGAAATACAGGAGACTGAGAAAGTATTGGCATTGCACAGCCAATTGGAACAGGAACAAACAAAGAAGAGTTCACTTTTGTCAGAGCTCAGTTTACACAGCAGCGAGGTAGCACATTTAAAAGCACGTGAAGTTCAAATAATTAAAGAGGTCACAAATTTACGCGAAACAAAACGGAAATTTGAGGAGGATATTGTTAAATTACGTAATGCTCATAATGCCGATATTGTGCAGGTAGGTGTAACACTTAAATTTGGCATTACGATGTGTAATACAATTTTACTGATTTATTTAGATGAAAGAAGTTCAAGACCAACTTGAGGCCGAACAATATTTTTCGCGACTATACAAAACCCAAAGCTTAGATTTACGCGAAGAGAACGAGGATAAATCTCGTGTTGTACAAGAACTGGAAGATGAACGTAGCTCACTAGTTCATCAACTCCAAATCGCTATTGCACGGGCCGATTCCGAAGCTCTAGCGCGTTCAATAGCCGAGGAAACAGTAGCCGATCTCGAAAAAGAAAAAACAATGAAAGAACTAGAACTCAAAGACTTACTTACCAAACACCGAAATGAGTTGGCAGCTAAAGAAACCGCTCTTTCCCTCTTGAAGGACCTCGAAGTCGAAATCAACAAAAAATTAAATAATAAAATTTCAGAGCTCGAAGACTTGTTAGCACAAAATAAAAAATTACAAGAAGATGTACAACAAAATAAATTAGATCAATCTGAGATGGAAAAACTAAAGACAAAATTGAAAAATGAAACCCTTTTAAAACAGCAGGCTGTTAATAAATTAGCCGAGATTATGAATAGGAAAGATTTCGCGAATCCCGGTAAAGCTAAAAAGGCAAATAATTCAACGGCTGATTTAAAGAAAAAAGAGAAAGAAGCAAGACGGTTACAACTGCAATTAACACAGGAACGTGATAAATACAGTAAACTGCTGTTAAAATATCAAGAATGTCAGAATCAGCTAAGTGAAGAATTTCAAACAAAGACAAAACTTCAAATGGAAGTGGCCTGCAAAGCGACTGAAATTGAACATTTACAAATGAAGTTGAATGAGACGGCTTCGCTATCGTCGGCCGATAATGATGCAGAGGATAATAATCTTGAGTCTGTGTTTGAGGGTTGGTTAAGTGTACCGACGAAGCAAAATATAAGACGGCATGGTTGGAAAAAACAATATGTAGTTGTATCATCGCGACGAATTATTTTTTATAATACGGAAGTGGATAAACAAAATACGATTGATCCGGTGCTAATATTGGATTTAAGGTGAGTGGTCATTTTTATATGAACGCGAATTTGTGTTTAATTTGGTAACTACGATTGTGTCTAATTTGGTCATTTCTAGTTTTGAAGCAATTTTTGCTATTAAAATGAGGAATATTTCTAGGAAATCCACTGTTTTGAAAAACTAGATTTCGGTAAGCATCAACTTTGACTTAAAATCTGAATTTAGTCAGCGTGTTAATTAAGTCATGAAACGGTTTCTTGTGCTTTAGCGGCCCGATCGATTGCCTGTAGAGTAGAAAATTAATGTCTCACTTTTGATCATTGTTCCAAGTAAGAGCATCCTCTCTTGATTGTATGACTCAGTTTGCCACCTAAAATATTAAGACCCAATGAATAATAATACCTTTCTCTCTCTCTCTCTGGCACTATATCCCATTAAGGGAGATTTCCGCCTCAAATGAGATTTCATAATCATATTTTCATTTCGGATAATGAGTAATTAATTCATTGGTCCTAAACCACCCGTGATTTTTTTTCCTTCTCACCACCGGGAATCGATCCCGGGTTCTCCGGTCGCTGGAGCAAGCATGCTGACCACTTTACCACCGGGGCGGCGAATAATAAAACCAGGGTCTGGATTTCTTATGCAGAGAATGCGATTGACCCGAATTTTTAGCCTTTAATTCTAAAGGTACCGCATTTCATCTTTCAAATAAATGTGTTGTCTGCCGAATTACGTTGTGATTAGCTAATTTATTTTTAGATCAACTAAGGGAGGATGAAACTCAAGCTTGATTTTGATTTGCTACGGACTGTCAAATGGGAAGGAATGGTTTATCTGCTTTACATTGATAAGTCAATTACACGAATTGAGACAACAGATGCAAATATGCAAAGTGGCAATCTTGATGTGTCTAATCCTCCACAAGAAACAAAATCCAGCACCAGATCGACGGGTCACAAGAAAGCATTTACCCTTGATCTGATTCGAAAGCATTTACCATTGAAAAATGGCAAAATTAGCCCCGCTCCCAGCGTTATCTGAAATACCTTCGCTGCAAACACTCGACGAACGAATCGAACCTTCACATCCAACAACTGTAGTGTCAGAAGAATTTCTGAAAACAATGACACTATTGACAAGAAAAATCAAATTAAAAATGGTAGAATCTACGGCTTCTCAAGAAGGTACTACGTCAATAATGCTCAATGTATCAGCAGTTGATGTTGTTGATCAATGTAGGTTTTTAGGTTTCAGTGGTTGACACTTAGGCCCATTGTGATACCACGCATTCACGCAGTCTTAGTTGTGTTTATTAACATCACCGATTGTAATCGATGATGAAAAAAATTCGATTTGGATGTAGCCTCTGATGGGATTCGAACCTAGTACCTCCCAGTCCAAGTGCCGAAGCTTTAACCACTTGTCCGGCATCAAGATGTAAACCAAACTGAAGTATTCGATATGAGTTCGCTATTTAATCGTAGTAATCAATCTTTTCCATTGTGCTTTACCATCCAGTGAATGGTCTAAAGTGATCCCACTGAAAGATTTTGAATTTTACAAAATACATATTATTTTTTCACAAAGTTTCTAGTACTTCGTTTTTGAAAACAAACCGACTAACCGATAATAAGCAAAACTATATCACGTAAAAGAAAATGATCTTTGTCAAATTTATGAGAGCGGCGACACTTAACTGTTTGAGTCCCAGGGGGTATTGAAAAAACACTGTCGAAGAATCCCAAACAGAACAACTGCGCTTTCTCTAAATGAGTACGAAAAGACCCAAGTTACATCGCGATAGCTCTTGTTTTATTTTATGTCCAAAAATGCCAAGCGGCGCGATAGCGCTTTATGTGCTGGGTTTTCTCGACATAAAATCTCAACAGCGCGATCGCGCCGCTTGGGACTCAAACGGTTAAATAAAAAATAATAATTAAAAAACAACTCAAAATAACAAGAAGCTCTATCTAATTAAAAAGTTGCTCAATTTTTTTACCAAAACGTCAGCAAAATGTCATCCAATCATGTGCGATTTAGAATGTTGTCCCAGCAAAATATTTGCTGTGTGTTTAGAGCTGCACACAATATAAATTTTTCGCATTAGTTGAATAGAGAAAGAAATATAAACTGCCATAAATAATATTTGTTGCCATAAAATATATTCGGGTCGATTATATTTTATGGCAGTATTTTTATTTTATGCTTTATTTATTTATTTGCTCAACAAAAAAGACAAAAACGCACAGAAAAATTTTTGCACGATGTTATTCTTTTCTTGTCATACACACGAAAATTTTAATATACCAAACTCTTCTTTTTTTGCTGGGCCAACATTGTTTCATCATCTAAATCGCGCTTAAGGCAGCAACCTTGTGCAACTTTGTCTTGAAAACAAATCTAATTTGTTCTTACCGACAAAATGGCACAGTGGTTAAAGCTTTGGCGTTTGGATCGGGAGATACCGGGTTCGAATCCCGATAGGGGTTGGATGGATGCAAAAGCAAATTTCAACAGATTACGATCTGTGATTAAAAGTAACACAACTACGACCCCCTATCGGCGTGCAAAACTCATGGGCCGACCGGCATGGAGCTATGCAATGCGCAAAATGGTAACTTAAATCGGCCCTATAGCCATAGCCGTACGTCTTCGATTTGGCAGTTGATGCGTAAAGTAAGACGAAAGATAAACCGCGAAAGAGCAGGGAGTGCTTCGGCCCCAAAACAGATAGCATAGTTTTTAAAAAAAAAAAAAAAAATCTAATTTATGCAATTTGCGTAACATCTTTCGACCCAGGAATAACATACCCTCTAAGTTTATGGTAGTACTACGATAATAGTATTACAAAGAAATCCAGGGGAGTCTCTTAGTCATTCAGACATCACTTGGCAATTCTGAACTTGAACTAACTTCATCTTCAATTGAGCAAAATTAGGTTTTGATTGAGCAAAAATAGGTGTACAAATTTGCTTGGAAAAATATGTACCTTTACATATCGAATATTCCCCCTCATTCTGGAAGTGAACTATGTATATGCGAAATGTTATACAATTGAAGCAATGATTTCGATTCAATAATGATTTCAAATCCTCGGATATCAACATCACAATGTGAGTTACAGGAAGCGAGCATTTTTTCTTTGACACAATACTCATTTTCAAAAGTGTAAATGACATAATTTAAAAAAAACTTATTCCATCAAAATTGTGTATTGCTACAACCCGGAGGGATGAACTATCGGGAAAACCTTCATACGTAAGTTTTTTTCATTATGTGTTTCATAATTTTTCATTGCGAAATCTTACTGAAAGTTCGGCGAAAATGAGTGTACCGGAAGTGACAGCTTCAATAGTAGGCTTTGATTTGTAAATATTATTAATATTAGAATAAAATTAAATATTAAATTTAGTTTTTAAATAATATTTGTTTTTAATAATAGTTGTCGGTTTTCGATTTTTATTAAAGAACTGTGTTTATTAAAAGTCTGCTACGTTTTACTTTTCACATTAGAAATCAAGTGTGGTGTATTCGAAATGTATGTACAATCGTTTTAAAAGAAAGTCGGGCGTTGGTCACAACTTGTACATACGTCTTTTCAGTTTTTTTTAAAGCCAGCCTTACAAATCGAATACAGAATTTGTATTCTAAGTGGCGAAAGCATGATAATGAACGAACTAATGCAATTAATGACCTTTTCCACAATTATTTTATTAATTTTATTTCACTAAGCCTCAAAAGGAACAAAGTTTACAATGCGATGAAACATCAAATTGAACCAACAAATTTATTTTAATATGTGTTTTTTCTATTAAATTTATAGTAAAGTATTCCATGTGCGTTCAGTGACTCAAGGTGATGTGATACGTGCCGATGCCAAAGAAATTCCGCGAATATTCCAACTCCTGTACGCCGGTGAAGGAGAGGCTAGACGTCCGGAAGAACCTCAAAATCAAGAAAATGCCCGAGCTGGTGACGAGCGACCTGGTACCGTTATATTTAAAGGTCATGAGTTCCTTCAAATCAATTACCATATGCCCACAGCGTGTGAATTGTGTTCAAAACCGTTGTGGAATTTTTTTACACCACCCGCTGCTTACGAGTGTAAAAGGTACGTAGAAATGTTTACCTCAATTATCATCAGAATTTATAATTTAGGCAAATCTTAAAAAAATGTTGTTTAGGTGTCGTACAAAAATTCACAAAGAACACATTGAAAATAGTGATCCACTAACGCCGTGTAAATTACATCATGATCCGCACAGTGCGCGGGAAATGTTATTGCTTGCCACATCGAATGAAGATCAAACACGATGGGTTAGTCGATTATCAAAACGTATCCAAAAATGTGGATACAAAGCCAATTCGTCGAGTAACAATTTAAATAATACAGTTGACGGTAGTAAAATTTCGCCAAGGTAAATTCCAAATTCTATTTATTAATATTTTTTATTTATTTGTTATTAATTAATTGCTTTGTTTAATTAATTTTTATTATTAACTTTTTGTGATTAATTATGCATAATTAAAACTAGCCAATCAACACGTTCAAATTTAAAACATTTTGCTGTGAGTGTACAGAGATCAGCAACACTTCCAGCTAATTCATCATTAAAGCAACAATGAATTTAATTAAATTATTATTTTTTTAAATTTATTAATAATTTTAATTTTAAAGTCTTTCAATAATATTTGTTTTTAATAATTAAATGTAATTTAATAATTAGTTTTCTATTGACTAATATTTCTCCCCATCATCGATATATTATAATTATTATTATTTATTTAAAATTTTTTAAACAAGAAATATTATTTTATATAACTAAAAATTTATATAGATTATAAATAAAACATCGTAATTTATATAAAAAAAAATATTAATGTGTAAATCGGGTCTTGTGGGTTGTCGTTCCCTATCAGACGACGTTCTAATATTCTCTGTTTGATACTGAGGGTAAATACCAGTCTTACTCCGACAGATAGTTGCTCAAATGTTCAACGAATTACTGTGCCGAACATTACTACATTCCAATCAATCACAAACGAGTACAACGAATATTTATTTACCTAATTCATTCGCTTCATTTTTTTTTATTTCATTGCCATCGTCATCATATCAATGATGCTGTGCAGAGCAATATATCAATAAAATTATAAATAAATAATGAATAATGATAATCAAAATTCATAGGTGCTCTCGATATAAACTAATTAATAATTCATCACTTCGAAATTAACAATTTTTGTGCCAATTAATGTCGTGTTATTGCCATTTGCATCTGTTTAAAAAACAACATCAACGGTGGGTTTGCTTTGAATCCCATCACACATTACACATCATTATTTAAATGGCTTTACCAAAACTAAACCTTTTTTATTTATTTATTATGCAACAATAATTAACATATCAATGATTAAATTTTTTAACTAAATTATTAATGCACAGTAATTTTATTAATTATTAATTACATTTTTTATTTTTTCTTGATTTTTTTTTTTAATTTAGAAGCAAAAGTAATAATTAAAAGACGCTTTAATTGCTATTAATAAAATACGTTAAAAATAAGAGTTTTGATCAGCTTCCATTTTTTCATATTAATAAATAAGCTATTTTTAATAAACAATCGAGCAATATTGTGGGCAGGTAAGCATTAGTTTAAGCATAAACGATTGATTTTTAAAACGTACAGAGCCTAAATATTTTTTTCCATTATGCAGGTTTTTGTTGTAAAAAATTTATTGTCTTTGGATGTGTAGGTACCCGAGAAATTTTTTCCATTAAAGCGACGTTGAGTTTCGTCGCTTTGACTTTTGAAAATTCTTTCTTGAGATTTAAAAGTCGTGGGATCGCATTTGGTGGTGTAATTTTGAAACGGTAAAATTGTTTATTGTTCTCTTAAGCCATCCATGTTTTTGCAGTTTATTTTAATAAGAAATGTACTATTTTAAAGTTTGGGTTGGGCTGAAGTACTACTTGACCTGGAAATTCAAATTACAATTGAAAATCATAATGATTTTTGTTATTATTTTTTAAAATGTATATTTGAGAAAAAATTGTAGTTAGCACTAGAATGGCTTAGGTTCATAATTCAATTTCCGAAATTCGTCCCAAAATCCGCTTGGTTTTGAAAATTTGAGATTTAGCTTTATTAAGACAGGTTAGGTTATGTTGTAGTGGCGGTGCATTTTTGTACCACAGGACCTTAGTTCTTTGTAACCTCTAAAGAAATCATTCAGAGCTACTTATGCAGTGTAAAATGTCTAGCATTTTACTATTTTCGAGATCCAACAGATATGAATTGACGAAAATATTTGTGCCTTCTGTCATCTGTGTGTTGGAATAGGTATAGAGAAAATTAACTAGGCACTTCCTCCTCGTCGCTCTCGTAGATTTGATTTGCGATAAGTGCATCAGAAGCAAGATCGGAGACGAGCATAGCCTTTGTAGGTAAGGGCAGGGGGACAGGCAACATATGCACCTCCATTCTAGACAATAAATAAATATGCAGATGTACACCTTATACGTTTTTCAGTCTTTACCTGTAACCCTGTGAGCTTGGAAGGACCGATAATCATATACTCCAATTCCTTGTGGTATGGCCAGATTCGCTCTATGCGCATACTTGAAAAATTTCACGCAGTTTTCGTACAGTTTCGAACCAACAGTGTTGGTTCGGATAGCAGGCATCGAATATGATATTCTAGATCAATCAGTTCATTAAGTTCGTGCTTTAATTGTAATGGCTGCTTGGTGTTATATGTTATTGATATGTCGTGATTTCGTAAGATATGGTAAGGTTGAAATTATAGAAATTCTTCTTAATGTCAGATAGAGGCATCGAAAGATGTAGGCTAGCTAACACTGGAGGAATTTTTAAGATAAATGTTTGAGAACGCATTTTTTTTTGTGTTAGTTTTTTCTTTGTTACTTAGCCACATGCTTGAACTACCAAGCCATTTTGGGCCCTTGCCTCATAAATTTAGGTTCCGTAGGTGGTCGGTTCCATTCACCGAGATGTGCAGTTGCCAGGATGGTCCGGAGTCTACATGTACCGATTGATGTACATATGTTCATGGTATTCAGAATCTCACTCGTTCGATTCTTGAAGAAAAGTTTCCCGTTTGGTATGTGTAGAAATAAATCACGTAAAACCACTTTCCTCCTGTACATTGACTTAATACATGCGTCTGTTACTCAAGGAGGTTCAAACACACTCGACTTCCCTTAGAAAGAATTCTTCGCTTAGTTATCGTTGGTACCCAAAATTGGAAGGAAATTGCTTGCTTCTTCTACAGAGTCTACTCCAGCCATTAGGTCGTTCCCATGCATGATGTGAACTACAGCATTGGAATTCGATTATTTAAATCTCTAACAGATGATGCTAATATTACTTATTTCTTGAACATCGTGTTTACCTTACCCCGGTCATTGGCCTACAACTGTACTGTTATCTAATACATATCCAGAATAACGCAATAATTTTTTACAACAATAATGGGGAAAATTATTCAAATTGACGTTTATGGTTTATGCTAAGTTCTTGGTGGAAGGAGCTTAATTATTCAGTATGATACTGCTACTAGAGAATCGCAAAACAAGATTAGGGAAGTTTTAGGTTTATCCATAGTAGGTCAGATTCAGTATTAGCCAATCTCATTTTATTTTTAGAGACTAGCTAATCTTAAACCTTTGAACAATTCACTAATCTTGTTTATGTAATTCCTAGTTAAGTGTGATGCGGTGTTCAGACTATGGATTTTGATCTAGATTAAAATTTTATTCTTATAGTCTCTGCGAATATGCTGTAGTATATAAATTTAAATAAAATTATTTAAATTTAGAAGTAAACAATAAATATTAAAATGTTTCGATATTTTATTCCAAAAAAAATAATTCTCCACATACGCCTAAAAGTAAGCTACAAGTAACACAAATGTTCAGATAATACTACGGCTATAAAATAATAAGGATTAGATCGGTGATCTAGATCATTACCCGCAGTCTGCACACAGTATAAGACTTTAAACGGTAGTTATTTTTTTATTTTCCACAACAGATTTAACCAAGATCTATAATAGACCTGATCAATAATAATAATTAATAAAATCATATTAAAACATACACCAAAACTTTTAAAAATTATTTATTTATATATTTCTTGAGGATTTTCAATAAACATTCATCATGAACTAAACCACAAACCAAACAAAATATATCTTACATCAATAATAATTATTTAATACAACAAATCTTTAGTTTCTTCTAATAATGCAAAGTTTTATATTAAACAAAATAATAAACAATAAAAGTGCAGCGCTATTCATTTTAAATATAATATAATAATCAAATAAATAAACAAATCAAATTGTAAATATTTTTTTATTAATTTTGAAAATAAATATACAATAAATTTTATAAATAATTTTTATTTTTTATTATTTTTATTAATATTTTTTTTAGGCTTAATAAATTTAATTAAAAAATATTAATTAACTAATTTCTAGAATTTTTACAAAATTTTATTATAATATAAATTAATTAATAACAACAAGTAATAAATAATTTTTAAGTGTTATACATTTTTTTCTATTTTATATATTATAAAAATTAATTATTAGTATTTTAAGCTATACAAAAAAGATAAAAACATTTTGTTATTACAAAAGCATAGAGGTGTAAAATGTGTGTTTGTATTACAAATGTCCGGGATGGTTAGCTAGGTCCCCGGATTCATGATGTACGTGCACATGTTTTTTATCTATGTGCACTATAAAAGCTTAGAGAATCTAAGAAAAAAACGCTTTTAAATAAAAATCAAATACATATAACTTTTTTTTTTTTTACATAATGTTAATGCACTGATTAAAGTTAAACAAATTAATTAGACGAGATTGCCTTCCATTAAACATTAAAATTTGATGTGGATTGTTTTATTTTTGATAAAATTTTGTTACAGGTATTTCATTAATATTTTTATAAGGCTATATTTAAATATTTATTTAACATTAATATTTATATTAAATTTTTTTTTTGTGCAGTCGTCTTTAAATTAAATCAGTATACATAATTACAAAGCAAAATAAATTACATTCCTTAATTTGCAATTTTATTTCTCTCAACCAAATAACAGAAATATGTGCCTTTTTTGTTAATTAAAAATGTGTTTTAATTATAATTATAATATACATATATCATAATCAGTTAATCATATTTTGTAAATAATTATGTAAATAAAAAAAAATCATGTTGGTTTAATCAAATTTCTAGAATTTAAACAACAAAATTGTTTTATTTATTAAGGATGATGCTTCAACATCAATTTATTTGCTGTGCGGTACAGGATTTTGATTAGTATTTTAATAACGTCATAGTTAACTAACTAATTAAAAGTTTTATACATAAATCGTGCCGCATAGTGAACATAAAAAATATTTTTAAATTACCTTTATTGAAGAATTATGAACAACGAGTAAATAATTAACCGGGAGGGGCAGTTACAACATAGAAAATTCATCTTGTGGTCACTAAACTAGTACTAATCCAAAATCATAACAGATCAAATACATAATTCATATATTTCTAAATTTCTGTGGTAAGCTATAAACTATTATAATAAGGTTTTATTTTTTAATTTATATATTTTTTCAAAATTTAGCTCATCAGTATGTACTAGTATCGTTGACCATTAGATTGCCTGAACAATTTTAGCCGAAATAGCGAAAAAGATAAACTGTAAGTACAATTTTTTTTTATTTTATGCTAAATATGTTTAGTATTATTTTTATTTAAATATGAATCTTTTAATCTCGAACCCCTTCAATCCTCTAATGAGGGCGCACTTTTGCCGCCGCTTAATCATGATACTCAAATATATTAAGCGAGTGTGATTTTGGTACGCATTATACAAAAATAACACTACCTAGTGGTCCTGTTTGGATAATTCCATTATAGGTGTGCTAGCTTTTAGTTAATTTTTTATTTCGCTTTGCTTAGTCGCTTTGCATTAAGTATCTATCATATTTGGTATTTGTAGGTAAATTTATAGTTTGAGACGAGAAATAGCGTTGTATTCTAGAATGTTTTGCTCCAGTAATAAATACTACTTTCAGCAATGTTCCAAATTAAAACGAATCGTCTACATCGAAGCCAAAAAAAATTTTTTTTACTACACAAATTAATTAGTGGGACACTTCACTAAAAAACTGAAAACACGATTTTCGAAAGCGCCCTTTTGATGAAATTGAATCAAAATTATTTATTAAACTGTTTAATTGTATCGTTGCTTATTTATTTATCAACAATTATTTTCTAATATTTACAGGCTTTACAGGACATCTATCATGTGTGGGCTAATGGTACAGAAATTTTAAAACGGATACATTTTTGCAAATTATAGTTCAAAGAGAAGTGCCTAAAATATATATAAGTCTATTATAGAATTTTATTGAATATAATTTTTTTTGCTTTTTTACTTAAATTATTTTTTCTGTGGCTAATTAATTTTTGGATGCACAATTAAGCAAAGTAAATTACATTCCTAAATTTGCAATTTTTTTCAAAATAATAACAATACGTGCCTTTTGTCTTTATTTAAATGTTATAAATAATATTTTTGTAAATAATTATGTAAATAAAATTTTGGTTTAATATTTTTTCTAGGACTATAATTCTAAATTATTTAATTTTTGAAATGTTGAATCCGTTTGAGAAGCCTTGTTTGTAAGCTGAACACAATTATTCTTGAGGCATGTTATAAATACATCGCAATTATGTAGAATTTTGCCGAAAAAGGAATATTGAACAAAAGAAGGCTGTATTACAGTGGTGAAAGATTTTATAGCCGTGCTCCGGAAATACAAAAAAAAAAAAATCAGTAGGGAACGACGTACTACTCAACGGGTTGTAATTATTTCACAAAGATTGGGAAACTTCTAGATCTTAATTTGAATTTTTGACTTATAGATAGAAAATGAGTAAGAATCACAACAATCAGTTCTGAACGGATGAGATTACTGATTTGAAAAAATTAGGCTTCTTATCAGGTCGCGACGACTGATGTTGTTTAGTTTACATTGGAAAATTGTCTATATATAGAACAATACCATATAGTTGTACTATTAGCGAATTACTGCATAGCGTACGAAATTCGATTCTTTCACATTTCTCATCTATATTCTATTTTCACAACTAACTTTTCTATAAGCTAAAAATTCAAATTTATCCGCGATCTAGCGTTAATGGAAAAGTATGGGGTGGTTGGAAAGTTGATTGTGTATAAGTAAGTGTCGATTATCATAGTCGTTGTCATACAGATTGACGCTAAATGGAAGAATTTCCTACGGTTGTGTATTTAATTCGAGAGTGCTGAAAATAGACCAATATACGGAACTATCACAAAACACCATTATGGACCTCTTTTTAAATTTTATTCCAGGTTAATTCCAAATAGTTAACAGTTTTTAGTCACAGCAATAGTACCAATTCTTCGAGTATCACGAGTAATTCGATTAAATTATTAATCAAATCTCTACGTAGCCTATTCCAGCAGCATCGATACAACCGAAATTCGGGTAATCTCCCTTAAACTATTTCAAAACTAAATGGACAGGCCAAATCGTAAAAGTTAATCTTGAAGCTTTTTATGAAAAAAAAAGAGATTTCGCATTTTGGTATTTATCATCACCCTCATTTAAACCGATCGTAGAGATTTTTGCGAAAACAGAAAATAATGGCAAATGTGAATGCTCAATAGTAATTGGACATCAATTTGAAAATTTAATTTAGGCAACGTTAAACTGTAAGTAAAAACGAAAATTTAATATTTTTAAACGTAGTTTATAAAGGGACGCCGTGTGACAATTGCAACTTCCACGGCTTCGATGATGACTAACCTTTTAGTTTTAGCTGAAAGGAGCATTTCCATTCCATAAACTATATATACCTACTTCCCGGCGTTTCTTTTATTCATTTATGTTTATTTTTTTTAAAGAAAATATTAATTATATCCAATGGATTTAATGTCCTTTTAAGGTCACTTAATACTCCCCTTTTCGTAATCGATGACGAAAATTCTCTTTGCATCTCGACTTCTGATGGGATTGGAGCTCAGTACCTCCCAACCAAGTGCCGAAGCTTTAATCACTGTACCGCTTGGCCGGTAAACGGCAAATTTGAGTGGAGTAAGTCATTTCGTTAGATTTTAATTTTGTATTTTACTAAGCCATTTCTCAACAGAACACAGTTTGTGTGATGAAAAGTGCCCAAATGAGCAAAAACTAACCATCTTCAATCAAACCAACCAATTTCTCTACCGATTACGACAAAATTTTGTTTGTATAATGCATTTACTATAATCCATTTATGAGTTTTGCTGTGGTTTTGGAAAATGACTAACTTAAATGGCGCTCAGAAATTTCTTAAGCTATTTTGATGATCCTATATGAAGAAAATTTAATGCCAATCTGAGTTCCGAATATTGTTCTGAAAAATTGCAAATATAAATGGAACTAAACATTTTGATATCCGATTGGAATACAAAGAAATGAGTTTCGGATTTTATAATAATTGGATTGTAGCACGAGTTCTGTTTGGAAATTGAAAATATGAATGAAATTATTCACTTCTCTATCCATTGGGTTAAAACTTGAATTTTGAAAATGTGAAATGGCCAATTTGACTGGAGCTAAGCTATTTGGAACTTAGTTATAACACAAATAGATATTAATGATTGTAAGGGCTGGTGCGTTCCAGAGAAAAATAGAAAATCAAAAAAAAAAAAAAAATAGAATAAGGCAGTTTATCCAAGAACAAGAAAGAGAAGAAATCTGCTTAAAATTTTTGTTGAACCCGATTATTTGTGTTAGTTTACGAATCCCATCCAAAAAATCAAACTTGACAATAATATATCCGATCACATTCAGGTGATCTGCCTATCACCCAGAATAACTTAAAATATTTCATGAACTATTCAAATTTGAAAAGTTCGATCAAAATTCTTGTTAGAATCCCATTTCTATTTTATACACCAGATTTGAACATGAACCCTAAAATACAAATCCCATTTTTCTGTCTGAGTCTTATAAAATTTGGGTAAAACAAAATATTCTATCTGGTTCCACATCGAGACCACCATATCTTCGTTGTGATTGAAGATCAAGATATCCCACTTAAAATAATTAAGGAAGCGTAAGTTATTTAAATTATTTGTTTATTATTATAAGAAAATGTACATTGAAATATGAAAACAATTAAATTGTATTATCTGGCACCGCCTCAACTTCTTCATCCTCACTACACAATGCACTAAATTGTGGATTCGTTCCAGTTTTACATTTGGATGCGGTTTCACCATCCTCATAAACAGATTGTCCAACAAAATTGGAATAGCTAAAATTACAAACCAACATGACACTTTTTTCAGTTTTCACTTTTTCCGATGCGTGATATTTGATGCAAGCACATCCCATTTCCGTCATTTTATCGCTTGACATCACAGCAAAATGTTCATAACTTTCATATGGTTCGGTCGCCCGATATTTTTCAATATCCGGTTTATTTGCATAGACGTGCTCATTAAACCATTCGTCGATTATGAAATTTATCAAGAAAGTGTAATCGGTCTCGTTTGTGATGACTACTTGGCCAATATTTTGCGAAACGAAATGGAATTTTTTGGTATTTCGACATTTATCAGTGACGCCGTCACATTGCTTTGCGGTTAATTCAGCTAGTTCGGCAAATTCGTCGTTCCAAACGACAGTTGGCATTTTACATGCGGCCGGAAGATTTGTCACATTTCCTGCCGCCAGTTTATTTCGCAAATAGTTGTGATGTTCGAGGATAATATTCTTTAAATCAGTGGTCATCTCGATCATTTCAGGCTCAAAGCATTCTGGCCCAAATTCCTAAAAAAATAAATTTTTTATTAATTATTTAATTTAGTATTTTTAGATAAACGGTCTCTCTTACCCCCGTATTGTTACATGCAATGTGACTTATCACGACAGTCGTGTTATCAGACTCCGAAAAGTATTCACACAATTCTTCTTTACAGTAATCAGTGGTGCACATAATCATGTGCGCCATCGATAAACACAAAAAAAATTTGTACAACATTTTTTGCATATTCAGCTGATTACACTTCAAGCACTGCAGACAGAATATTTTTTTAACAACAGCCACCGTGTTATATAATGAGTTTATCGTTATTGGTGGAAAACATTGTACTGTTTATGTTATCAATTTTCAAAGTTTTGTATTTTGGGTGTGATAGTCATTGCTGACTTGGTCAGCAAATTTATTGTTATGTTTAATAAGTGAATGACGCCATTTCTTTATGAATAAAATGTGTATGTCGTGACCTTGAACGTTTATTACTGTTGTATTATTTGCCGGTACAATATGGCATTGGCCAATACGACTTTGATTCCGACAACTATCATTTAAGGTTAATCGTTATGGTTTCAACTTTCCAATAGGGAATGATGATCACGCATCTGTTGGGACCTCTATAGGCCAAGTTATCGCTAAACTTGTTTGGCAAAGAATGAATAACGAAACTTTAACTTAGCGCAAGAGCCGATGAGACGAGAATGCGGCTTTCCACATGAACTTAAACATAAGGTAAATAGTTAATTCTTCTGTCCTTATTTTCCTTATTTGAAGCCTGCCTTATCACCAAGCTTGAACTATAGTAGACACCAAGTGATATTTCAATAGCATTTGGCCAAAGTTTTCATTCGTTGTGTCGATCTAGACGTCATCATATAAGGAATAACACAATAGTTGCTTTAAGAATGGTCTGGCCAAAAAATCCCACGTAGTGTTTTTAAATTAAGATTCCCCGGAGTATTGTGTGTATTTCGCATACCAGCATTCGATTACGCAGCATGTGTCCCTGCTGCTATTTTGGTACGCCTTCCGCACCGACTAAGAAGCTGTTAACCATATATTTTTGTTGTGAACAGAGGAACCAAAAATAAGAACCGCGACGATTAGAATGGCTTGATACCATAACACGATAGGCGGATTGATTTGAACACCGGTCAATGTTCTCGAATTGGGTTCGAATTATAGAATTTATGAATTTAAAATTTCGGGATAAATCGCAATTTTCATTGTGCTTTCGGTACCAATACCAAAAATTTTGATTACGGGGCTGTACGAAAAGTACTACCAATATGAGAATCATAGAACAAATCGTGACAGAATCACCTTATGTAATTTAATCGCTGGTTCAATAGCAACATGGCGAGGAGGATTATCACCTCACCCATCTTATTCTTAGTCATTATTCCTTTAGAGTGTACCTAAGGTATAGTAGTTCACATCTGACACATATTGAAGTCCCATCATGCGTTAAAAGACAAATTTACGTTCAGAGAATTTTCGATAAAAATACAGCCTTGGCCAAAAGTATTGAGCACCCATGATATCTTACATTTTTTTGGGAGTATCAATTTGAAATAAATTGGAATAATTTTTATAGGCTAACATTACTATTTATTTATATAAAATCAATATTTTGTGGGCCCACCCTTTGCCTTAATTACGGAAGAAATTCTTTTGGGAAGAGAGTATACAAGTTTTTTACATTCTGTAAGACGTATGGCGCTCCATTCTTGGTGGAGACAGCGTTTTAGGTCTTCTTTGTTATTTATTGTGTGGCGCCTGACTCTGCGTTTTAATAAACTCCATGAATGTTCTATGGGGTTCAGGTCCGGGGACTGGGCAGGCCACTCCAGAAACTCAATGCCATTTTCTCGAAACACCATGCAATTGTGTGGGGAGATTTATGACTTGGCGCGGTATCCTGCTGGAATTTAATGCCATTCATGTTTGTATCACCAAAAAGTGTTAAAAACGAGGGCAGAATGCAGATTATAGGACATTTATATATTTTGAAGAGTTCATGTGGCCCTCACACCCGAACATTTTGCCAACTCCAGAACTAGTCATACAGCTCCAGATCATTATGCTGCCTCCACAATGTTTTACGGTTGGTACCACACACTCTGGACTAAATGTCTCTGATCGCCTACCCGGCGATGCATAAAAGGCACACCAGGTATAGCAAAAATCTGAAATAAAGGAAATGTAGAGACTTCGGAAAACTAAAATATTTGTATCAATGAATTTTATTTTAAAATCATATTATTTAATATTATAAGGGCATAAAATTGTCAACTTACTTCAAAGTTTGTTTCGTCTGACGATGCCAATCTTTTTCGGTGAAACTTTGGTATTTTAGGGTCCATTTATACCTAGCCTTCTTGATTTTTTTAAGAGAGCCATGGTTTCTTCCTGGTTTTATAGACTTTCAGACCAGCTTTCTGAAGTCTTCTGCGAGTGGTATGAGGAGAGATTGGTTCCTTAACTTCTACTGACAACTCAGCAGCGAGGTCTGAAGAAGTTTTTTTTCGAATCTTTTAAGGCTTCTCTCACTAACTTTCGGTGATCCACTAGCGGAGAATCACTCAATAGTATATTGCACAGATCGGCATGAACATTTCACAATTTTAGAAATCTCAATTTGTGATTTCCCTTATGCTCATGCAGAAGCTGTATCTACACACGTTGTTCTAAACTTAACTCTTTTTGTTTCGGCATATTGCAATAATATCACTAAATTTAACAAATCCAAACAGAAAAGGCGCACTAGATCACTGGATCTAGGAAGATGTGTAAACAATGAGCGAAAGTAGCGAAGTGACGAAAACATACAAAATGGAAAAATAACAAATTTTATTGCACCAGACGATTTATTGCCACACCTGCGGTGTGAGTCATTGTTTTTAACTCTTTTTAGATGTCGAAAAAATAATCAATAATCAATAGGGGTTGTTTTCTGCTATACTTATATCGTGTAGGCTCGAAATTTATAGGGTACTCAATACTTTTGTCAAGGCTGTACTTTTTCGGGTTTCTGCGATAAAGCGAGATGCAAATCTGCAAAAATCGCAAGGTGAAATAATGTTAAGGTTAGTGTTGCGTACTTGCGTGTGGAATGAGTCATTCTGCCACTTATTCTGTAAGATATATGTGCAGGTCAGTATTGTACGATACCCAAGTGTATATCATCTAGTTGTATTCCGATGAGAATTAGTACCGCGAATCTAGTTGATCAGAGGTAAAAAATTAGTATAGCGCGAATCACAAAAAGGCAAGGTTATTCAGAAAACAATTTTCCAAAATTTCGCTAATTAGGCATCGATTTATTTTTAACAATATTTAACTTTGATGTTAAGAGAAGTCTGAAGGGGGTTTCAAGCTATATTTGAGGATACACTTTTAATTTTCCTATAAAATGGTCTAACTTCGAATATCCGCATTTTTTTGAAATTTGCAGAAGAAATTACTGCTGTAGTGCAAAATTTTATTAAATGAGCATTGATCTTACTAATACCAATTCGATGGACCATGATCCGCGGTAAAATTTAACTTGTTTGTGTGCGTCGGGTCTAAGTATAATTTGACATGATGTTATGTGTGTCTAATAGTGATGTTAGTGATAAAATTACGGAAAATTCGAATTGAAACTCCCGTAACTCCAAGAAGGTTAGGCTATTCCATTTTCTTTAACTGAACTCGAAGATGACAGTTATTTTAAGAGCCTATTGGATTGTTGAACATTTAAGAAAAATAATTGGTTGAGTAGCCTTGAGATAATTGCAGCCTTTTGTCAGTTTGGACTAAATAAAAATGCCTAATTTCTGTTAATCAGTCATCCTGTCACAATGTTGAACTAATGTCGATTTTCATTGATTTTGCTCACTCCCAAAATGTTACCCTCATTTTTTACTCCCATTTTCTTTCAATGGAACAAAAATGTACTACTCTATTTGATTTTTATAATTTCACCAATCAAATTACCAACGCGCCGTATATTTTGACAAATGACAGGAAAAAAATGGCATAACAACAACAAAATCGTATACTCCACCAAAAAACCTAGAGTATAGAAAATTACCCCGGGAGTAACAAAATATTACCCTCGGGGTAATATTTTTTTCAATGGGCGCTTTCAGGTCCGCCAACTGTTGGCATCATGATTGGTGAAATCATCGCCAAGTTGACTTGAAAATTTCATAAAGTTCAAAATTTCTATAACGTTGGCCGTGATTTTACTCAACATGTTGCCAACTGTTGAGTGCCCTGAAAGCGCCCAATGAAACATTTTGACAGCAGTTGGAGTACCATAGGGTACCATAGGGTACTATGATTTGTTCAATGAAAATCGACATAAGTAACTGATTTGGCTAACGACGTCTCGAGATACAAGCGATACCAATATTTTCATCTAGGTTGATTGGGAATTAATTTAATGCAAGATAACTGTGAGTCAGTTGACCAGCCGTCAAAGTATCTAATTTTCTTATCGAATAACCTTTTCTATTGGTCTATTTTTAATTTCAACCGGAGCAGGCAAAGTGTCCTCAAAAAATACTTCGTGTTTTTTTTTTCAACCTGAGTAATTTTACTCTACACACTCTGTTTTAATTGTGAACTGTGGTTTCATCGTGCATACTCAGTTGTTCAAATTTTGAATTAAAAAAGAAAGCCTATGTTTTCATATTACCCCCGGAATCGTCTTTAAAATTTGGACAAAAAAGATGACCATGAAAAAAAAGTCCGATTTGTTGACAGTATCTGAGCAATTAAATTTTCTGTCCAAGTTGATATTACGTTTAAAATGACGGTTCGACATGTTTTATGTCATTTCATAATTTTCACATGTTTGGTTACATTTTTATTTTCTATCATGTACTATGTGGTCAGTGATAATACGTATCCATCAAAATTTTGTAATCCAGACTTGTGTGCCGTAAATGTCCGGCATGTGGGCTGTCATCCTCCCGGTTTCTCGATGGTATGTATTAAGCCTCGCTCACCAATGCTTGACACCGCATTTAAACGATTCATTCTAAGCAAGCATAATAAATTGCGTAATCAATTGGCGCTCGGTAAAGTGGCCGGGTTGAGTTCAGCTGGTCGTATCGCAGTTGTAGTAAGTATTATTTGAAAATATGATTACTAGGTGTAATATACTAAATAGTTTAAAAATTTTCTGTAACCAGACGTGGAATAATGATCTTGCCTATTTAGCATCAATAAATTCAAAAGAATGTGCAATGCGATACGATCACTGCCGCAACACCAAAGCTTTTCCTCAAGTCGGACAAAATATAGCGAACCAGCCAGTGGGATCAAATAAAATAAATTCAGAAATAATAGATTTAATCGCTGAGTATATAATAGAAACATTATGGTTTGGAGAACACACCGCAGCTACACAAGCGTTAATGGAAAATTATAACTTAGAGAGTGGGGCCAACATTCAAAATTTCTCGAATATAATACATGAGCGGACTACAAAAATAGGATGTGGCATGACTACTTATTATAGCCTTGCAAAAGAATTGATGTTCCTATTTGTATGTAACTACAGTTTTCGGCCATATCCGGGTCTACCGATATACAACACGGCGCCGCCTTGTTCGAAGTGTAAATTCGAATGTGACTCTAGTTACAATGGTTTATGTAGTAAGAAAGAAGCAATCGTATCTAATATATTTTAAAACAAATTAAATGTAAATACATTTTAAGGGTAGGTATCAGCTGTTTCTTGTGGGCTACACAATGATTTATAGCGTTTACTACATCCTGTGCGACATTTTGTACAACTCCGTCCACTTCTATACACAGGCAAACCAATCACATTGGTGAAACTATAGTCACAGGCCAGGAGTATATTTTTAAATGGACCTGCTTTGTATTCTGCAACCGCACACCCAACTTCGGAAGCCCTGTCTTGAACCATTGCGGTGAAATGTCCAATTTTCTCTAGATTATACCCTCGAAAAGTTTTTATATCCGTCATTGGTGTTTTAACATTCTCCTTATACCATGCCTCAATTAATTCTTTTATAGTTTGCTGCGTATGAATTTTCAACGTGTATGGTTGTTTTCCCAAATTTTGACCACAAAATTTATATTTAGCAGTATTTCGGCAATTATCATGATGCATACGACACTGAAAAACGTTTAATGTGGCAAAATAGGCTAGCTCCTCGTTCCATTTTAGGGTTAGCATTTTCGATGCGGCTCGAAATTTTTTAACAACTCCCGATGCAATTGCGTTACGATACCTGTTGTGTTCGTCTACAATTATTTCCTTTAATTTTCGTGACATATAGATAAGCTTCGGTGATTCACATGTTTTTGCAAAATGCTTAAAATAATAAATTAAAGAGTAAAAATATGTAGGTAGGTATAGGTAATACGTCATAAATGTACTTACTTGTGAATTGTTACACGCGATGTGATATGCGTGGCCCATACATAAGCTTGGGTCACAATAATTCGTTTGGTGAGAATACGAGTATGTTACCCAAGTTAACAGAACAGCAACCAGTTTAATTTTACTCATGTTAATAACGAGCTTCTAACTCAAAATGTATTCGAAATGGTTTATGCTAATCTAATTTATGTTTATTATGTGAAGTGGGAGGGGTAGATTTTGGGAATTTTGATAGCCGTTTCGTAAATACTACAATAATAATAATCCCGATTTTTGTATCAAAGTTTTGTTTTTTGTTCGATATGAGATCAGCTGGGAGGGGGGTTCGATACGGCTATCGCTTGGGTGGTGCCATAATATTGGTAGTTTAATTATAAAGTTTTTCCGAAATCAGATTTATCATGTAGTTTTTTTCCGTCTAATGTAAGCCAAAGCGCTTTGATATTGGAAAACCCTTAATCGAATAATTTAGAAATTAGAAATTCATTTTTAGAGAGAAAGGATCAAGGGTTAAGTAATGTAGTGACTACAAGTAAAACCTTAGGCAACGTTTAAATTACAAGTCCAACGAAATCACAAACCATCTTTTTAACTTCAATACATTTTTATTTATTATGTTGTTAAATACAGAAATTGTGTTAATTTACATTTTAAGGATTCGGATTAACATGCTCTTGTGGATTACAAAGCGCGTTATATTGTCGATTACATCCACTGTGACATTGAGAACAACTGCGTCCTGTTGTATAAACGGGCACACCAATCACGTTCGTAAAGCTATAATCACATGCTAGCAGTAGATGGGTCCAACCGCCCGATTTGTAGGTTGCAATCGCACACCCAATATCAGACGCCTTATCTTGAATCATTGCGGTGAAATGTCCAATCGCGTGTACATTAGCTCCCCGAAATCGTACTATATCGCTCATCGAAGCTGCGATATTCTCTTGATACCAGCGGCCAATCATACCGCCAACAGCTTGTTCTATATTAATGTGCCCCGTTGATGATTGTAGTGCCAAATTTTGACCACAAAATTTAAATTCATTTGTATTTCGGCACTGGTCATGTTGCATACGACATTGTAACACGTTAAGTTTGGCCAAATATGCCAGTTCTTTATTCCATTTTAGGGTTGGCATTTTTGCTGCAGACGTGAATCTACGTTCCCTCCCCGATGCAATTTTATTACGAAAATAATTATGTTTATTTAAAATTATCCATTGTAAGTGTTGCGATACTGGGACTAGGCTAGGTTGCTGACATGCTCGTGAAAATTGCTTAAAATAAACTTGTGAATGTATTTTCTTGAGAATTTATATAAATAGTCATAGAATATTTACCCCAGAATTGTGACATGCGACATGACGCCGACCGCGACATAACGACTGGGAACAATAATCCGTTTGGTGTGTAAATGCCACCAAAGTTAACAACACCAGGACCGACTTTATTCGAATCATATTGAAGTACGACTAATTTCAATATGATTGAACACAATTCGATTTATATGTGAAGACAGACGATTCCCGGAAATTTGATAACAGTTCCGGGGAGTGTTTTTGGATAGTAATAGATTAGACCAGGTTTGTTGTTGTAAATATTTTTAGATTAAAATCATGTCGGGTGTATCTGCATGTACCTAAAATGTATTTATACAGAAGTTAACAATTATCTCAAAAATGTGGTTGTTGTTGATATCTATATCTAATGTTAATACGAGCAATAATTGTTTATATACATATTTGTTTGTATCGTGGGTTTTGAAAACGGATCGAATGATTTTCATAAAAATGAATGGTTTAGGGAAAATTCGTTTATGAGGTCCTTGACCTCAGCAATTGACGTCAGCAAATTTACCTGCAACTAACACCTGACAATAAACCAACGCCACAGTTCAATTTATCTAAATCCATCATGTTGGCCTATCCCTCAAGATATTTATAGATGTCTAAGGAAATGTAGGGACGGACTGTTTAAATCATTAGTTTTCTCTTCAGACGATAATGTACATTATTAAATACTCGACTTAAATTATTGGAAGTGAAGATCTATCACGAAGCCTACAAGGACAGTAGTTTTGAACAATTAATTTGGCTCATTATAATACAACGGTAAAAACGGCCCAAATAAGGTGGTATAGTTAATGCTTAGGAGCGCTTACTTCTCGAGGGAGTCGCCTTAATGCAAACAACAGAAATCGCTTCTACATTGATTCTATATGGCTAGAATATGGTTAATATGGTCTATAAACGACAAATTTCGAGAAAATAAGTGACCTAAATCTAGAAAAGAATGAACTCAATCGATTATAACTTTATATAAAAATAAGCAATATTCAAGATTACGTCTTCTACAAAAGTTCATAATTTTATTGCAATACATATAGGCTAAGATGTATGAAATGACGAATCGAGAAGAACCCTAAAGTTGTATCACAATTTCATGGAGGAATATAAACAGCTGCATCCCATAGTTAAAATTTCAGATAATGCAATAACTACCACGGTGTCTTAAGAGCAGCCAATTCAACAACGAAGTTATGAGCTGTGTTCGATTTGGCAAAGAATAGTAAGGGCGAATATTATTTTTTTTTGTATTTTAAGTTGTCGTCATTTTAATTAGGGATTTTTGAAATATTTAATTGCGAGAGAGAGAAAATACGTTAACAACCTCATCAAGTCATCACCATGTCAAGCAACCTTTGCTATGGTGAGTGATCGTATGGAAACACAAATAAGAATGGTAATACCAATTCTGGCCGTCGCTAGAATTATCGTGTAAACCATAATGAGGAACCACCACCTGCTATGACGTCTGTTTCATATCACACACAAATACCGTCTTTGAAGAAGAAAAATTACAGGATTACTTAGTTGTCAACGTATCCGTCTGCCGCACTGATCTATATACATCGCTATATATATCTATATATAGATCTATATATATCTATATACGCACTGATCTTTATCTATATACTGATCTATATACTGATCTGTATATAGATCAGTGGTCTGCCGTACTCATTTCAAATTGGTTTTAGTGCACTATGGCCTCAGTCATATTTTTATATTTTGAACAATACAATTTCAAATCAAGTAATCATTTGACAGTTTTCAGAATTAAAATTTTTTTGACATGCCTTTCCATATGTATTTAAGTGTACGGGCTATTTGGTGTAGTTTTGCTCTAATCCTTTTTTTGACAATTCTGGCTTCGGGTATATGGTTTTTAATCTTACACAACATCCCATTCGTTTTACCCTATTATTGTTCTCCGGAATTATGTGCCCCAGGAAAACGTCATGTTGGTTGTGATGGACGACGTAAATTTTCTGCTGCATGTATCGCACCAAAACAAATTAAATTTTCTAATAGCCTGACAGGTTTAATTGTAAATCACCATAATATTTTACGTGATAAATTTGCTGCAGGACAAATCAAGCCACATCCATCAGCTGCTCGAATGGCAACGGTGGTAAGTTTATAATAAGATATATCACAATAATTTACAAATACTAATTATTACACTACATACAGGCATGGCACGATGAACTAGCCCATTTAGCCTTTTTGAATACACAACGATGTATGGTGAATTACGACGAGTGCCGCACTACCAGAGATTATCGTTTTGTTGGTCAAAATATAATGCTCAGTGGACAATATAAATCGAAAATTATTAGATCCAGTGACTTTGGCGATTTCATAACAAAAGCAATCGAGCTGTGGTTTACGCAATATAACCACGCGAGTCTATTAATAATGCAGAATTTTCAAGTTAACGCTTCCAGCGCCATGCACGATTTCGCTAATATAGTTTATGAAAGGACAACAAAAGTTGGATGTGGCATGACCGGATTCTTTTCACGTCACAGAAAATTGGTTTATCTGTTTACGTGCAATTATAATTCTGAACCGCGGCAAGGTTTACCAGTCTACGTTGTCGGACCTCCAGCTAGTAAATGTGAAACAGGTAAAAGCGAATTATTTAGTTCTCTATGCAATTCGACAGAAATATTTTTAGAAGTAGCAACATAATTAGATAATTCTATCGTGCCAAGCACGGTAAAATCAAATTAAATTCTAATTTATACGTATTTAATAAAATTAATTATGTTTGTTTATGTATCACAAGTACATACTTATTAATATTAATATCAATTATTATTAATTGAACTAATCCAAACAAAATAAATGATAACGATCATGACCGTTTTATATAAAACGCATTGCTCTAATTTCGCAACTACGCTATTTCTACCTAGATGTCAGGTTTGTCATTAAGATGTTTTTTTTTGTACACAATACAGTTTACAAAAAAACGGTTTCATTATTTTAGATTGTTGTTCTTCCGACGGACCATGAGCTTGGTACATCGATAAATGATATTCGCAGTATCAACGACACATGGACATATATTTGGGAAAATTACAAAATCCCTTGATGATGCGAGGAAAAATATTCTGGTTCATTCAAAGGATGAAATATCGCACTAAGAGATTCTCAACAGTCTGTTTAAGCAACTAGCGATGTTCGGATTCAGGTCGATTTATTTTCACACCTCATACAAATACTACAGCCTCGCAAGCATCCAACTCGAAAAATCAAATTGAGAAAACCGATGTTTTACCATTACTAGAATGAGCATCACTGCAAAGAATCAAAAACTCCGAAGACATCACATACATTGTGCACCGTTATTGTCGATGTACCAAAATGTCAAAAGAGATAAATTATCTGATATCGCCGGACCAACCGATTACATATATCTGGAAACTAAAGATTCTTATTCGTTGTTGTTGCCTTCTGTAAACGTATGTCGAAATATTAGATTATACGTTTGGATTTCAGTTTGTCAGTAAACAATTCCATGATTTTTGCAGTGCTCGAGGAATTAAACTCTTATTTAGGCCACATTACCACTAGATGGAAACGGTACTAAGGTGTGATCAAATATCGATTCAAGACGATGAACCTTGTGGTAATGGTGTTTATCAAACTACCCATTTCCTAACAATACCGCTTCCAAAATTATTCGCAAATAAATTAATTCGTAGACTAAGGAATTAGTAAATAAGGCAATATAAAAGGCATGTAAGAGGCTTGTCTCATTACATCAACCAAAATAGAAAAAACCCTTACATTTGCCATCATTGCCTCCTATTAAAGATAAGGAAGACAATCGTTCCCATTATGATACTTTTATCATAAGACCTTCTACTTGAATTGTGATCTGCGTGATATGGAGCCTTGTAATGCATAATCCATCGCTCAAAATACAATAGAAACCTCTTCGATGCAGCTGTACGGAATTGTCCGAAACAGATTTTTCTTATTTCCTTCTTGAAGCTATTCATTAGTCGAAAACTGGTTGAAAACTAGTAGAGCAAGATGTTCGAGTATGTAATGCCGATGGCATGGTTATGTTTCCATAACCAAAGTTTGTAAAGATCTGAGTTCTTCAAAATATCTGGGAAGACTTAGGAATTTAGCCTACATGGCTCTGCAAATACAGGGAACTTTTTGATAACCACTTTTCGAACTTTGACGATTTAGCGAATGGTTAATCTGCAAACAACTAGAAGTCAAAAATGTTCATGATTACTATTCTTTATTTTACTGCGTTGTAAAAGAAAGAAAAACGGATTGCAAGTCACTAAACAATCAGCACCTTCCCAGAGAATATTTTTTTTAAGCCTCTTGGATTTTGATTCAAAACAACGCGGGCTCATTGTGAACTTGAAAGCGAAATAATGTGATTTTCAAGTAAATATTTTCACTTCATTCTAAGTACTTTAGAATTATGATCGACGTTTAAATTTTTTTAATAAATTTTTGAGCAAATCAGCTTTAAATCAAACTCTGTTCTTACAATGGCGACAGAATTGACAAGCCTTAGAAGCAGCAATCGACGCAGTTAAGGCCTTATTTACACATATCATAAAGTTTAGTAACACGATCGCAATATGTGTAGTTTGAGTCGAGTCGCTCAAAGTAACGATCGGAAGTTAAAAATGGTTCATATTCTGAGCTGTTTATACCAAATGGAATCCTTTATTGTGTTCACGCAACATTCCTCGACTGTCCTGTTTGAAAGTTTCAAAATTCAAAATTAGAGTTGAGAGGAGAAGCAGCCGCCAAATATAATCGCAAAATACATATTACAAATTCGTTCATTCGAACGTTCATAGAACATCGATTAATGTATCAGAAACCGATCAAATTATTGGGTGTTAGCCAAATGCCGATGGACATCATTCCAGCAGCTCATCAGCCTTCAAAATAATTTTGCTAAATTTCTTTATGAACAACCTGGATGGCTGGACTCACTTGAGTTATGGTATCGTTATTGATACAACCCACCATGGTCTTCTAAGTGTGAACTTTATCCAAATTCGCATCATACTTACCGTCGCAATGATCACGGTATTTAAACCGATCTTCGTCAGCCGATTTTCAAGTCAATCGTCGAACGCTGTAGACATTGCAGTAGGGTTGGATCATTTCTTTTCCGTTTTGCTCGATGGATAAGAAAACAGCTTTGCGAAAATGGGCCAATCATTCAAATTACTATTTGTGGCTCTGTATAGGCGGATCTGAAGTAAATATGAAACTGCAATATCATTGTTTGCTGTGGACCATCTTGAACCCGTCGCAGATATGAAGATTTTGGAATGGTGTTCGAAATGACACCAAATGGAAAATTTATCGTATGTTGTATCACAATTTCATGGTGGAGTATAAGCAGCTGCATGACATGGATACAATTTTAGATAATACCATAACTATCACGGGGTTTTAAGAGCAGCAAACTCGTGGGGTGCCATAACAGCATGTAATGGCCCCCATATCAAAATTCAATGGCTTAGACTAAGCTGCGATGATGTCTGTCTCATGTCACACATACCGTTCTTGAAGAAAAGCGAAAGGACTACCTAGCTGTCAACTCCTTACACAGAAAATCTCGAATCGTCACACGTTTTGTGTACACTTTTTTGGCAATCAGAGCAAGTTATGTCAATCAGCTTGACGATTTGTTTTCCTAGCTACATTTTCCAGTGGCATTCCCCAACCTTTCGAGCTCAGACAGCACAAAAGTTAATCCTTCGCTTTTAATAGGTAGTTTGCGAACAAAAATTTGCATAAGCAGTCCAGCATTCTATAACGTAGTCGGCTAATTGGGCCTTCTATTTTAAAAGAACTGAGAAAAGTTGTTAGGAATCAATAGAATACAAACATCTAATCTTCCTATTGATTTAAAAAAATATTATCAATTCTCAACGTTACTTCTGTTAAAACTTAAAAGGTCTAGCAATTAGACCAATTCCAATAGTGAAATTAAGGAGCAACTGCTTTTTGTTATGTTCCTTCTAGCAACAATGTAACAGCACATGGGATTTAGCCTAACTATATTTATTCTCAAGACAGGTGATCCTTGTGGTGTTTTTTCTGCTGAACGAAGCCTCATCATGAAGTAAAGTGGCTAATTATATTGACCGCGAGACATTTTGAACTAATGGTCATTCGTTCTCTTATCTTCAAGCTTTGCAAAGAATTGTTGGCTGATTCCTGCTAAGGACTTGTTGCACTGTAGCAATTTCGATTCATTACTCATAGCCGTTTGAATTACCCTTTCGTTACGGTTTCCAGTGAACAAGTACATGTCTTATTTTACATACTCGCTCTGATTAGATATCATTTAACAAAAGTGCTGATATTTAGAAAGCATTTAAAATTGAGTTTTCGTGCGTTATGGCCTCAGTCTTATTTATATTATATTGAACGATACAATTTTAAATCAAGTAATCATTTGACAGTTTTCAGAATTAAAATTTTTTTGACATGCCTTTCCACATGAATGTCAGCCTACGGGCTATTTGGTTTATTTTCGTTTTTAGCCTTCTTTTAACATTTCTGGCTTCGTGTATATGGTTTTTAATCATATACTACACTCCATTCGTTTTACCCTATTATTGTTCTCCGGAAATATGTGCACCAGGAAAACGTCATGTTGGTTGTGATGGGCGACATAAATTTTCTGCTGCATGTATCGGACCAAAACAAATTAAATTTTCTAAAAGCCTGAGGATTTTAACTATAAATCACCATAATATTTTACGTGATAAATTTGCTGCAGGAAAAATCAAGCCACATCCATCAGCTGCCCGAATGGCAAGGGTTGTAAGTTTAAAATTAATCTGTCACAATAATTTACAAATACTAATAATCACACTCTACGTACAGACATGGCACGATGAACTAGCCCAATTAGCCTTTCTGAATACACAACGATGTGTGGTGCATTACGACGAGTGCCGCAATACCAGAGATTATCGTCATGTCGGGCAAAATATAAAGCTCAGTGCACCATATAAAACGAAAATTATGAGGTCCAGTGATATTGACAATTTCATAATACAAGCAATCGAGCTTTGGTTTACCGAATATAAACAAGCGAGTCTATTAATAATGCAGCACTTTCAAGTTAACGCTTCCAGCGCCATACACGATTTCGCTAATATAGTTTATGAAAGGATGACAAAAGTTGGATGTGGCATGACCGGATTCTTTTCACATCACAAAAAATTGGTTTATCTGTTTACGTGCAATTATAATTCTGAACCGCGGCAAGGTTTACCAGTTTATGTTGTCGGACCTTCAGCTAGCAAATGTAAAACAGGTAAAAGCAGAAAATTTACTTCTCTATGCAGTCGGTACGAACCTTTTCCAGAAGTAACAACATAATTAGATAATTCTATCGTGCCAAGCACGGTAAAATCAAATTAAATTCTAATTTATACATATTTAATAAAATTAATTTCAAGTACTTATTAATATTAATATCAATTGTTAAATAATTGAACTAATCCAAACAAAAATAAATGATAACGATCATGATCGTTTTATATAAAACGCATTGCTGTAATTTCGCAACTACACTATTACTACCTAGGTGTCAGGTTTGTCATTAAGATGTTTTTTTTGTACACAATACAATTTATAAAGAACGGTTTATTATTTTAGATTGTTGATCTTCCGACGGATCATCAGCTTGGTACATCGATAAATGATAATAATCCCGGTATCAACGACACAATGAAATATATTTGGGGAAATTGCAAAATCCCTTGATGATGCGAGGAAAAAGAAAATTGTGGTTAGTGATTTACAGAACCAGCATGCTAACTCGTAACCACCTCGATTAATTCAGAGGTATATTTTTACCGAACTTTCCATAAAATTTCTCTGTGAACAAAATGGTGGAACATTTGGGTTGTAGGTGCATTCCCGTTAGCTTGATGCGCGAGTTTCATTAATTTTCTTTGTAGTGAAGGGCAGGATTTCTCCACGTATTTGCCGCTTGCTTTTGATTTGAATCTTGCACAATTCTCTGATGTGTGACTAACCGTATCATAGATCCAACGCAGTTATAACCTTCATAGCTCCTTACTGTTGCGGATACAGATCGCAAGACATCTGGAGCTTTACCACAAAGAGCCAAAACGAGCGCGGTGAGTTGCTCGGTGAAACTGAACTTTAAAAATTTTCGGGATTTTGCCATCAAATGTTGGAGGTTTTAAAATTCAAGCTCCAGTCTGATTGCTTCTCCAAATTTTTTGAGCTGTCTCTTGATTTTTCCCTCCTCTTAGCTCTTTAACTTGAAGAACTTAATTGGGTGTGCTGAATTTGGTTGAGTTTCTGGGCTAGCTCGGAAAAGCTCCATCTTGTTCTGCTCGTAGTTCTGCTAACTGGGTGCTGTATAGATAAAAGGATTTTAAAATTGTTAGTAAAATAGATTAACCGGTTAATCGAAAATTCTGTTTTGGATTCCCAAGTTGTATCGGCTAAACGGGAAGTTCGGAAAATAGCCTGTCAATGTGGTTATCTGGTTGTCGACGATTTTAACTTCAACGAATTCATTACAAAACTCATTATACTTACAAGTGGAGTATTTTGGCCGTATTGTATTACGAATTCTGCTATTGGCGCATAGTTTAGCTTTCAACCCAACCTTCTATTCACAAACCTGTATCGTTCAAAATTGTAATTTATGTTTATAAATATTCGTCGTTGAAATCTCAAATTGTTATCTCTCTCAATGTTCATTCTTCTTGAGCCATGTTCAACATCCAAAAATGATTTATTGATCTTTAAATCATTATGATTCTTTTATAAACAATTTCTAAATTATTTATTTTTTGTTAAGTTTCTGTTTGTGGTTATATGGTTAGGTTCTATCTCGATAACAAATCCATTTATTTATATTTTATTGTTTGTACTCGGTCTCTTAATTTATCTATAGGAAGATGACAAGAAGAACACAAAACAAGAGAAATTAATTTATTTAAGAAAAAAGTGGATTATATATCGGTTTTCCAGTGGTTCGATCCATTTATCAAGCGTACCCATATCCATGACAATTGTAGGAAGTATAACGATCCATCAATTTTAGCCTAAGCGACTTTTGAGTTAAGTGAGAATTTTTTTTTACTGTATATAAGATACGCATGCGTTTTAATTATACATATAAGACGGACAAGCAACAATAAAATACGAGTCTTGTTAATTTTTATTTAAGTGGTAGGCGTTCTTGTTTTTCAATTAATTAATTAAGCGACCAATAATTTATTTATTTTATTTCCAGAAAAATGTTGTTTCGTGTCCTGAGCAATTTATATAAAATTATTTATGGGAGTTTCTTTGTGTTAAGTACCGGAGTCCCGAAATTAACTCCCACAATATATTAGGATTAGATGATGACCGCAAAGTCTCACCTCAAAAAAGTTCGTTCCTAACATCATTATTCATTATGCATTATACGTTTGACCTTAATGTTGACCCATTAGTTGGCTACCTAAAAAATGTTTCGTAGGATTTAAGTCGATTTAAGCAATCTGACATCTTTAGAAATGTTATTTTTTTGGGTAGACAATAGAAGACAATAAATTAAATTTATATTTTTTGGTTTACGGTACCCCGGTTCGTTGTTGAAGTTATCTTATATGTTTGTATGGCTAACCACGAGACGGAATCGAAAATTTATAATTTTGTGAATTGATTTTGGATTTTATCTATAAAATTGATTTATTTCCAACAACATTGAATACATTATTAAAATTATATTTTGTTTGTTTTTCAAGAGTTATCTTATTATTGGTATACGGACATAATTCATCTTATATCTACATATTTTAGATTGTGTGGTGTAACAGCCTGCCTCAAAAGTGAGTTTTGTCTTTAAGCCCCTTCCAACTTCTGCCTTATATAGTATACAATGAAGTTTACCGCAAGGAGCTAAACATTTTGAGTAATACAGCAAATAATAGGCCATAAAATACTGTGATAAAAACAAACCATACGAAAATTAGACTTTTTATCTTAATTACTGTCATTTACGAAATAATAAAATAAAATTTGAGATAAAATTGTTGTGGCCTGGAGACTCGAGCAACAGTGTCGATCGCAAAAAAAAAAAAACCTGAATAAATTAATTTTTTATCGAGGTATAATTTATACGGCAGACGTGGGTTTATATGCGTTTTCTCGGCTACATTTATTTACTGCACAGATTTTTTGTCAAATTGTTGTTGGTCGCGTTAATTTATCTAAAATAAATAAAAGATTTGTATACTATAAAAGTGCTCCAGAATACAGACATACAAGAAAAATTAAATTATGTCAAAATGAAATTGAAACTTAGCCAATATTTTATTTATGGAGGTTGTTGTCCAGACGCACGAATTTAATATTTTACGATCAAGAAAGTCATTTTAATTTAATACGTTGATCATATGTAGGAAAAAAAGTAAATTTATTCGGGGCACGCTGATTCATAATTGTAACGATCTGAATCCTATTTTAAATCCTCAGTTTCCATAATACGGTGATTATTTCGCAGCACCGTTCTCATCGACCAACTAGGCCTTATTTTAGAAATATCGCTATTGATAAACCACACAGTGTCCACAAATGGCTCTTCTTCAAATTGTTAGATCGCTGACAGGATACTTCCTCTGTAAGTTTCGGCGTGGTACACTCTTATTGTTTGTGTTAGTTGTGTTCCTTGATGGCTATTAGGTACAAGACACATAAATATACCCCATCAGATTATACTTGAAGGATTGTACCGCCCTTAATGAGTTCGTTTATTTGCAGTGGTGCCGTACGTCCTAGTGACGAGAGCAAGAACCTGAACTATAGATTTTGAAATTCTCTCTGTCTCATTGAGCGACGATTGGTATATTTTCTCTCTCCTACACACTAGGAAACGTAAAGCTGTTTATACATACTTTAGTTTACAAAACCTATATTGAGACACACTTCCCAGGAATATACATTAGCATTAAACACCATATGAAGATTGCTTCTAGCTAAGAAAGAATAACCGCCGATATGATCCGTGCTGCAGATTTATCTACAGCGGGAAGTGTTACAGATCCGATCTATTTTAATACAGAAGGGTCTTTAAGTTTCCTTCGTTTATTCCTCGGTAGTGAAGAGTCACTATACTGGAGGATTAGCAATATGTTTATATTACTTTTCCCAATCATATAGGATCTAATATTCCTCGGCTCATTTGACTGTATGATTCTACAACGTCTCGCTCTAAGCCCGCATATCCTATATAATTTGTTACCCATGGCTTTTGAATAAGAATTTTCGGAACATCTACCAACGTTTAATCCACAATTCGTATGTCATGTTGATTGCAAGCAAACTCGTGGCGTTCATCCCCTGTAAATCCGACAAGGATTGCTTGTCAGGAACCTGGGACAGATGGATAGTTAGGTCTTCTTTTAATACTGATTATATTTCTTCACTGGACCAGTTATGTTAATGAACTGCAGATATAGCACCTTTCCTTCTCTAACAGTTATTGAAACCAACCTTGTGTTTGCAAGAGGGGCTAGAGATTCGTTACTTATCGCAACAGTAGCATATATAAAGTCCCCTAACCATTCATAATTTTTTGTCCAGGATTGCAATCAGATACTGAAACATACGAAGTCAAATATTGGTACAATATTACACCAACTTATGAACGTGAAACTGATAGATCGAGTGGGTTGAGTTTTAATGTAATGGATTATCGTCGATCCGTAGAATTTTTTTTTGATGCATAACATCATGCAGCAAGCCACTTTTCTAGTGGCCTTCATGTTCCAATTTTCCAGTTTTAGAAACTCATTTTTAATATACAGCTCAGCAATGTCATAACCTGGAAATTAATTGAATTCCAATGCGCCCCACAAAGCCATACCTGTTAGGTTGTATGCAAGTTCTTCCTTACTTTTACTTTTTCTAACCTGTGACCGATTAACAGCTTTTAAAGAAAGAAATTTCTTTCTCTTTGTTCCACTTGTTCCAATTATTTGGGAATATCCATATCATGGGATTTCTATTTATTATTGCCTTTAAGGCGAAGTAAGGTATTAAGTTTATGCGGTTCTAAATCTTCTTTCTTTAAAATTCTTTTCCTTCGTTCGTTTACATAAATTCACTTACTATCAATGGCATCAAGTATTCGTCGAATGGGAAAGGTTAGATCCATCAATATAAGGCATGCTGGTGTTTCACCCAGGATAGTTTCAGGTCGGCGCTTGTTTTATTAAATATTCGCTTTGGAGTATGCCTATTACATCTTATGTCGAACAAGTTCAATTTCCCAAAGACCGATCAAGTTGTTCTTTTCGAGGAAGATTTGCTAAATAAGCCTGTGATTTGCTCTCCGATTTTTTTGATTACTGTCTTACTTATTATCTCACGCAATAATATCTTCAAAAATTCATTGTGGGACTCAAACCTCTCGCCTCCAAAAGCAAACAATCCATGTAGTGGATGAATTGCTCGATTGGATCATTATGACGGCCAGGAGGACTTTATGTTTTTCATGAAAATCTTTGTTCAGCCACATAACAAAACTCTACGAGGTTTTTAGATGGCTCTAGTATCGCGACATCTGGATTTAATTCATTTATAGTCCGCCATAGGACTGTTTAGCTTCGCAGAAATTTATATTTATTGAAATAACTTCATTTTCTTTCCATTCGCTAGCTCCGCAGCACCATCAGAGATTTGATAATTTATATCTGCTTTTACATGAGGGCCGATTTATGACCTTCCAGCATTTGCAACATTTCACTGCTCTTACAAAAGGAAACTTGATTAAGCGCTTACTCTTTGACATGTGCGTTTTTTGGCTTCATTCCTATCTTCTGGTAGACATCAGTTTTCTTAGAAGGGGAAAGACAACGTGAAGGCGTCATATAAGTTGACGTTTCAGCGTTCAAATTTTTTGCCTGATCATCCTTAACCGTGTCATTAGTTTTCACGTATACACCTTTCGTTCAATTGAAATTTACTTGCCGGAATGTGAATTTTAGAAGGGCAACGATTATTCTTATTTTGCGTGGTGAACATATTCCCATTTATGCACTCTGTCAGATCAGACGATAAGCGGTAGCATTTCTAACACTCACCTTTTGGTACAGACGGACAGAACATTTCCCGTTTAAGCTACCAAACTGTGGCATTTGCAGATGCTTCCACTGAGAGTGATTTACGATTTCTCAGTTTTACAAATATTGAAATTTATATTTAGGAGTAAAATATTCTTCAATAGTTCCGTCGATTAAGCGTGTTGCTCTTGTCAAATATGAACCTGTAGAAAATAAGAACTGTCATGCTTGTATTGGTAATCTATAACTATTCCTGGAACGTGCCATGCGCTCATTACATCCATCCAAATTCATCTGAGGAATGAGTCCAACGCCTTTTGTTTGGTTAGCTCAATTTGATTTGTCAAAAAGCGCTTATTAAAGATGGATTTAAGATCCAGAATGTATATAGAATCATGAACCGATTGAAGCAACCACAACCATTCAATGGTCAAAGTTGAACTGGATCCATCCGAAGGCATTTTGAAAAGCGAGAAATTCAGTGTTCACCAATACAGTGTTTAAACTGCTAAGAATATGGTACTCAAGTACTTATTGCAAGTTGATATCAGTGGTGTCGTATGCGGTGAATGAACTACACTAAACTTAAAGTTGCCCAAAACCAAAAAACTTCTCAGTAGAAAAGAAATGCTGCAATTGCGGTGGACACCCCACTGCAAACTACCAACCTACCCATGCCCAGTCTATATAAATATTATTCAATTGTCCCCCAGGTGACAATATAAAACCAGCGTTCAATCTGGTGTCCAAGATTGACTATTCCAAGGGGTCGTCAATTAATGAATGTTATTCAAGAAAATCTCCACGATGTCGCATCGTGCAGATCCAAGATTTTGCAGTCACAGATAAAATAAAGCGAGAAATAATCCAGGCTAAACCACGTTTAGAATTATCTTCTGACCACTCTCCGGTCTTACCACATTACTGGGTTGACCAAAAGACACTTGACATTTACACTGCAGACGGCTAACGATATAAACATTGCTATGGAAAACTTTAATGATTTATTGATCGACGTAGCTATCCTAGCCTCGCCTAAACCAAAGAGCAAACATGCAAGACACACCTTAACATCCGCTGAAATAGAGAAAATGTTCACAGTGTTAATCGATAACTAGATGCAAAGCGCAACTTTAGCTATGCGAAAAGAAAACTGCAAAGCTTATTGCAAAAAAAAACAACTTGGATTTTATGCAAAACTGTCTTAAGGAATTATCTCCCCATTCCTACTCCAACGACTCATTATATGGTAGGCAATTAAGTACCTTAAACGGCCTCAGGAACCAAATCCGCCAATTCGTCTTTCTAACGGTGAATGAGGAAAATTTAAATCTTTCTATTTAAGAAAGCCTCTGTGGATGATCGAATTGGTGAAATTCTTAAAGAACTGCCTGAGTGTGCCTTTGGACGACTCGCTCAAATATTCAATTCAATTTTACTTTGGTTATTCAATTTATAAATCAGGATATATCCCTTAGTGTTGGAAACGGTTAACTAAACAAATGAGTCCGAAATCTGGCAAGGGTCCTACATAAGTCTTGTCACATATATCAATAAGTCTACTACCAATCATCTCGAAAGTATTCGAAAAAGTGGTTATCGAAAATTCATCATTCATCAACCTCTAACTCGAATTCTGACATTGTCCAACAAATTCAGTCAACAATTTTCAGAATGATTACAGGAGCACCCTGGTTCGTAAAAAATCAAAAATATGCATAAGGACATTAGCATCCTAACTGTCCAAGATGGATGACAAAAGATGCGAATCATATATGCGAATTTGTTTCACGATTAAAGAAGAAAACGATGAATGTGACAACATAAATACTAAAATTTATTTATTGATAACATGTAAATTCCGCAGGTTTACATGATTACGCATTGTTATGAGTTGACAAATTCAATGAATAAATAAAATTGTAAAATAAAGGTACCTGATGGCTGATTTCTACTATCTGCTCTCACTAATTACACTAATTACAGGTTTCCCCTTCCAATTTCAGTTTTATGAGGGCAACACTGTTGAAACCTCGAGATGGCATCTGTAAAGAATGGTATAGCACTTCCTACAAACTACACACGTCTCACGAATTCACATTACTTTTCAAGCTAACTTAAATTTAAAAAATTTATAATGGATGATTAAAATTAATGGAAAGTGTTTCATTTAAATTTTTTTTTTTTTTTTTTAATTTATGAGAAATTAATTTACGGTACAAGCATTTTCTATTTATGGAGACAGATAAATAAAATTAAATATGGGATTAAAAAGCGATTAATAGATTTAACATTGCTTAACTTTATGAATACATACAACATAATGGAATACGCAGAGCAATAAATCAATTCTGGGAATTTTTTTTCATTTCGGAACAGTTGGTATTTGATCACCAAAATTCCATTAAATTTGTACACGACCGACGAATTTAGTATGTCTCTAATTTTAGTTTAATGTTGCTGGCATTGAAACGTTACACCTGAGTGTTTGTGACGTAATAAAAATAATAAAATTTCGGGAAGCTAAGTGGCCTGCATAAACTATCTTTATATTATAATTGCTGCCAACATCTTACCTTTATTGAACATTTTTTTCAAAATTTATTATTTATTACTTGAAATATTTCAAAATTTGATTTGGCGCCACCAATATTCGAATGACGACATATTATTCAATTTCATTGTGGTGTGTGAGAAGACCCATGTTACATGATCATCTAATAAAAAATATTAAAAATTGTCATCTTAACTGTCCGCAGGTAAAATTTATGAGTCACAATGAACTAAAATATTTCATTTTATAGTTTTCATTCTCTGTTTAAATAGAGATTTAAAAATAAGAAATTCTAGGAAAATTTATTAAAAAAAAAAAAATAACAAATTGATAGTGAAAGAAGGGGAAACAAATTCTAGGGAATCAACATGAAATTGATATACCTGTTGTTTATCTATTTGCTGTTGTTTCCGTAAGTTCAATGAACCGGTTTGATACAGATTCCCATACCACATACAAATCTTCACGCCACTAAATTTTGGTACGCCGAATTTATTCATAATTAATATACACAAAATTTACTTTCACATTCTAATTAATGTTGATTCCTACCGAGCTTCTTGAAATTAATCTTATAATTATCTGGTACATAAAGTAAGCATTCGAGATGTTAATCAGTCTGAAACCATTCAATCAAATATACAAAACTTTCAAGAATTCAGTTCACAATAAATCATTTGAGGTTTTTTTATTTTTTTTTGGCTTTGGATCGAAATGAAGTTCTTACCACAGTAACGTGCATGTATATACGAGTAGAACAACAACAATTAACTGAAAAGTAGAAGCCAAAAAACTATCTACTTTAATTAATAAAAGTAGAGGTAATTTTTCATTTAAGAAACGTTTCGATCCCAGGTGACCAACTAGTTATGTTTTGGTATATTATCGAACTGTTATATAAATCCGTTAAGGTTGGTAATCGCTGAGTAAATATTTTTTGTTACGTGCGCAGATCATAAATCTGATACATAGTCAATCACAGAAATTAAACCAACAAACATTTTTTCAAACCCAAACCAACAAAAAAAAAAACTTATCTCACACATCGAATTCGGTTTGGGAATGGGTTGTTATTTTATTAATTTTTACGTTTTGGGTTTGAGATGGCTCACAAAAGATGTTCAAATTGAAAGTATCCTGCTGTTTCACGAATTTTTTTTTTTTTTGGTAAATATTTGTTTTGTCCAAATTGGGTTGATTAAAAGATATTATTACCGAATATTACTATAAGACGGGTTATGAATTGGTATCATATATCCATATGGGTTTCTGTATTAATGATTAATTGATAAATAAATAAGTTTGTAAATGGTATGATTACGTATATAGTACTCGAGGGTATACTTAGAGTTCGTCCATAACTTATTTACAATACCCAAATTTTCGCATACCGTACACCGACTTATGAAACTCTCGCGAACACTTACCTTTAACGTTGACGGTTTCAGGGGCCTTTGGTAAATTTAGATAGATACCAATTTTTTTTAACGATCCCTATATTTAGACGGTTTCAATCCTCGAGTTTATGTCAGATTAGGTAAGATTAAGTTAGATTAGAGCGAACAACTAGGGAATCGATATTTTTAGCTGAACAGACAAAAATATACCCGTGTTGCAAGCTTCTGATAAAAGTTACTATAGGTACAAGGAAGGCGCGGTAGAAATTTATTGAAGTTGGCGAGTATAATCCTAAAGTAGTGGCGATGTTAGGTACGAGTAATATATGGATAGGCTGGATAATTTACCGATTCTAAAAGAAGATAAGCTCAGTTCGATACATTAAGTGCCTGGGCTATTGGCTTACGAGTATATGTATGTAGCGCGTACGCTGTAGAAACATAGAATGCTCAAAACAATGCTTTAAATGCGGTAAGGAGGGTTTCATATTAGGAAACTGCTCTGGCAAATTGTATGCTCTAAATCTGACCCTACCTTCTGAAGAAAGGAGACAATTTTGATAATTAACAACAATTACATCAGTAGCAATCATATATGAAGACTGTAAAGAGTGCAGACAGAAAACCTTGTAAAATGATCGATAGAATTTACTGGATGGATAATTCTTCATATAAACATTGAACATTGAACAACATCCATTACAATATATAGAATAATATTCGAGTGAAATTGGACACTTTGTACCGAGCATGAACGAAACTGCATTACTTGAAGTAGTTCCACCAATTACGATGGAATAGTTCAAGAATATTCGTGAGAAATTTGATTTAGCAAGACCCGAACCCAGATAATATTCTAAATATAGCATACTGAAAAAGCAGTTCATGTTAAAACTGCAGATTGCCTTGACCTATTGAACTCCTTCTAGTCAACTGCCTATTGAATTAACGCAACATTTCCTGAACGATTGGTAAACACGCTAGGTTTATTCGCTTTTCTCAAATATCATAGCAACAGTTTAAGGAAGCTACCTATAGAGGCCGAAGCACGTTAAATACGACTTGCAAAGCAATACAATGCAGCATGTGAACCAAAACACATTCAAAACCATTTGATATGAAGTTGCATTATAATGGCCTGTGGTTAATAGGTTATCTACTATATTAGAAATATCGTGAGAAATTATTTCTAAACTAGGATTCTAAAACATAATAAGGATGTAGTTATTTGGCGTTCCGCAGGATTTGGGGGAATTACGCTCAGTACACATAAGGCTCGGTACACCCATGACACTATCCTGGTTTTCTCTGCGGGAATTGGGAAAAATATGTTCATAACATTTTTGTCAAAATTGTAATTTTCTGGTTTACTGATGGCATTAGTTTAGTGTAAGTTAAATTATGAATTATTTTCCCCTATAAAAAATTTGTGAAACAGTAGGCCAGAAAAATACAATTTTGACAAAAAGGCTATGAGAATATTTTTCCCCATTCGTTTTGCAGACGACGTGGAACGTGGCCAGGAGTGTTGCAAAAACTAGAAAAAATGTATGTAAATCTGAAGCAAACATCGATTATTGCTCTTGTTTAGATACCACTCTTGGTCTTTGGCCTTGGGCATATTCACTTTGAAATCGGGCAATCACTTTGGAAAAAACTAAATCTAGCATAGTTTTTGCTTCCCTAAATTTCTCCTAAAAATTGATGCACTTATCTGACATCAAAAACTGCAACTTCAGTTCAATTCTTAGCAACCTAAACATCACTGATTATAGGGTTACAGGATTCTACTGATGGAAATAAATGGCAAAGAAATAAATTAAACATTTTGCTAGCAAAGTGAGCGCACACTCTATTCAATTACTATTGGGATTGAAATTTTGTTGAGTTTTTAACGGATGACTGGAAATCTTCGTAGGTTTTAAAAAATCAGGGAGCGAAGATGCAAATTTTCCAACATGTCGCGAATACGTCAAATGAGGAAGAGGTCGGCCTTAACCCACCAATCAGATAGAACCTCGCATATCTTTATGTGAATACTTGTTTCAAAAAATTCGCGCCTTCTTAAAAAAAGTCACGTGTATTAATCCTTCTACTGGACTTATTTTCATTCTACTGAGGTTTCTTAGGTCATGTAGAGTGGGAGATGTCTCCGGAGATTAATTTTTCATCAAACATAAGTTATGGTTTAAGTCGTGTTTAACTGATCTGGCAGCTTCCTGAAGCATTAGTTTACACTAGCGAGTGGAGTTTCAACATTTACATAGATTTAGTTTCAACAATGGCGTCCACTTCAAGAGATGATTCAAATTTTCAGGTCATGTGTGAGTGGCTGTACTTCTGAGTGTTCCAATAACATGTGAGGCGGTACCAGAAGTAGATGTCATTGATCCAAGTTCCAAGGATGGTGGTATTTCTCCATCTAAAGGTTGAGGCATGTCTATATATGTAATAATGAAACAATCCTACTAAAACAAGCCATCACAATCCTGCCTTTAAACATTTGATTTTTAAAACTTCTGGGTGGTTCATCCACGTCCAGACTGAAGAGGTATCTCTCTATATCGAGAAATCTAATGCGAGGTCGTTCTGCTCATTGATTTCCTCACTAGGAGGAACGATATTGCTTCGAAGTTTTTTTTTCTAAATAATTTTTGCTTGTATTAGCTGGATCTCTATTTGTTAGGCTATAAAAGCCAGCTATAGATTGGAGTACGCTCCAATATTCTGAAAATATGTACGAGTGGTTTTTGTGCCGAAAGTAATCAAGAAACCCACTGGGGTCAACGGTTTTTATTTATCATTAAAACTATGAGGTAAATACTATTAGTCGAAGAAATTGAAGACCAACCACTCACTAGAATGAAAAGTGACCATATCATTGACATTTGCTATTCTGATGCCGTAGTTCTAATATTTCCACCACATACACTTAGGCTATTTAGAGACTGGTGCAGAGGGTCGATTTAATCCATAGCTTTTCGAAACTTCCTCTCTCTACTCTGCAAGCCAAAATATTCATCGAAATAGTTAGAAATATAAATTGGACACCGATTTGTCCAATTGGCGTTAATTATTGGCTAGAGTTTCTCCGGCTGAGTGTAACGACTAAGAAAGCAACTGCAAGAGTTGCAGCAAGAATTGTTACACTTGGTTGGGACAGAAAAAACAAAGTGACACACCGATTTTTTAAATAATTATTATTATTTTCACATTCTAGCATTTTTATTTGTATTTTATTTCCTTTAATTCTTGAATTTTAAAAGTTTCACTTTTTCCACATTTAGTACTTTATAATTTTTTTCTATAATACACAATAAGCCCTGTACGTGTCTAATTTGTTAATTTTTTTTAACAGTTTATTTTACCGATTTTTTAAAAGCAACTCACTTTTGATATACAGAAACGATCTAAACCCACACTATATAGTATATAAGATACTTTTTGTTCTTCCCAAATTCCCTCTCCTGTGAGGGTTTATTTCAATTCTCTGACTTTTTAATTGCTTTCGAGAAGTATTGCAATTTTAGGTTGTAAAAAACTATATTTTATAGCTTTTTCAATGAATCTGGCAACACAAAACCATACATCTACTATCTAACATCGATATTAATTACAGAACACTATTAAAAAAACTAAACTAAAAATAAAGTAATCAAAACTGCTCATTTAAGGTTTAGAACATTAGTGATATCTGGGTTAAAGTAGTAGCGTTAGAAATAGTTTTATAACAGTTTGGTCAAACATTGGCTTATCAAAAATAAAGACAGGTACTGGGACAGAACAATTCTGGTTTAGTGTCGAATTCCGTATTCCGTTAGTATTCTACAATAAATCGAAAATTTTCATAATCTCGATGAGTCAAGCAGCAATATTACTTCTACCATGCCTGGTATTTTACTGTAACCTAACATGAAGCTGCTAGTGTTTTTTAATAAACCTGGACAAGGAAAATAAAATTATCTCATTTGCGTGGTCTAAATTTCCGATTAACTAAACTAATTGTTAGTTCATATCAGCTCTTCATAGATGGCACAAAATAATGTTTAGTTAAAAATATCGAATGAAATCTCATTTTTGGCCTTTGATGTTTGTGTCAAACAGTCACATTAAATTTTTTTCCTTAATTTTCAAAATTGTATTTTAACTATGTATTTATAATATTTGCTGATGTAATATACAGTTTATAATAATTGTTGATTTCCAAGCTTAATTGTAAGACGGCCGTTTCAATTTCTTAGGCGGACTACAGAATAAGCACTGCCATCGAGCAATAAATATATAAGAGAAATAAGTAGTGCAAATTTTATAAGGAGGTTTTTCCGAGGTTAATCTTATTTTATAGTTTTAATATACTTATATACACAAATTTAATTTTTTTCTATATTTAATCCATATATACGAATCTTATAAACATATCGGGATAGTTATTTTATAGTTCATTGTTCTTGTTAGGCTTATACAGGTTGCCAAAAGTAAAATAGATTAACCCCGGAATCTCTACATGAGTTCTCTTATGTATGTTTTGCTTTATGGCACTGCTGATAACTGCCCACAAGGATCCAAATATATTAATGGGCTTACGATGTAAATTTAATGGAAAACAACCTCTAAATGTTGGGATTCCATCAAGCAGCAGAAGTAATTGTTACATGGTTACAGAAAATATAATATGGGGTTTGACACTTAATATAAAGCTATTATTTCGGAAAATTTAATAGAGTTCACACCACGTTATAAATGAGCTTATAAGCTCAAGATGTGGTTGAACTCGACTCGAAATGTAAAATGTAAATAAATAAATTAATTAAGATTTATCAATCTTCAAAATATTAAGTTTGCAGTTTATAACAAAATTTCAGGCACATTTTAGTTTTTGAATATTAGAGACATCTATCAATAACTAATAGGAACTAACTATCTAGTGTTTTGCAAAATGTCCTAAACATACTTTAATCCATTGGATTCCTTCTATTTCCTGTTTAGTATATTCTTTTATTTATTCGGAGTATTTGGAATTAGTTCTTTCCGTGTGACATGGACATCGATAGGTAGAATGAAAAGAATATTCTTTCGCGCGTTTTGTGGTGGAAAAAAAATTGTATGTAAAGTAATTAATTTTTTGTAAATGAAGCTGTAAAAATGTGTCCTGTTTATTCGAAAGTTGTCTCTTATTACATATTTTATAGAATACTGTAAGGTCACGTGATGGCCTAGATTTGAAATCTATTGGCCGCCTTTGTGTTGTTTCACTGTACGCTTGAACTGATGCGGACCAGACCAAGCTGCAAGAAATATATGTATGGTATCAAAAACGAAAAAGTGCAAATAGCATCTTAACCCTTGCAGGATTGCTTATACCAAGAGCCACTTAAATAAAAAAAAACTATTGAAAATACTATACCATCGATGGTTACAGCTAGCAATACTTGGAAAGGTGCACACGTTAAAGCTTGCTTAACTCAATATCGAACTTCTGGACTGAGTACTCGACTAAAGCAGGAAAATAACGAGCAATAAATTACAACTTACTGCAGTATTCGATGGGTAATCTGCAACTTTCTACTAAGTGAAGTTTTTTCGTGCTTCTATCACAAATAAATTTGGTAAGGATTGACCCGGTATTTGCTCAAAATCGAGTATTGATCCCTTAAAATACTCGAAAACCTCAAACAAATTTTTATTCCCACAAATTATCCAGCATTTTGCATACATAAAACATAAAGACCTCAAGGTAAAAATTAATAAATTACCATTTCGTTTTATAAATTCATAATTAATCCACCTTTTTATTTATTTATTCAACAAGAAATATATTTGCTGAAACCCCAAAACGTAACAAACAAACATAAGATTTAAAACAATAAACCAAAGTAAAATTTCTTACCTCGTCTTATATGCGATACCTCAGTTAAGGCAAACAAACATAAATCTCATTTATTGCCGCATCGTGTGTGCTATGTGTATATCCCAGTATGTTAAGCAAAACCATTTATGTGTTTACTTTATACAGCTCCATATAATATGTAAAGAGAGTTGAGGGCTTTTGATAAAATACGTGACTAAAAATCAATAAATAGGCGGATTTGGATAATAATAATGCTGTGCAGCATAAATATGATTCAAAAAAACCGCAAAAATATAATTATCAATTTGTGTGCCGAACGACGACGGCGACGAGCGGGCCGAGGCTCGTACACGTATATAAAGAAACAATATAAAGGATTTGCGAAAGATAAGAAAATATTTAATAAGAGTTCTTTAAACAAATATCGTATATATTTATAGAGACCTACAGCAGATATCATCACATTAATAATGGGATGAACATGCCAATTTACGATCTTTTGATTTCTTCTGCGTTATGTTTGTGTATTTAGTTGTATTCCGCGATAAACACCTTGAAAATGAGGTACGTACATAGTTTGGAAAGTGTGCCGGATAATTATGCTGAATCCGACTATAGGGAGTATATCATATTGTGAATACCTGGTTAGCCATAACAAAACCAACCCTGAAAATTACACATATAAATAAAATAAACAGCAGCTGAGGGTTAGATTTGGTTTTTTCTGTATTAAGGGTACAATGAAAAAGGGCGTTGATAGGAACTGACAAAATATCAGGCATACAAAAAACAAACAAAACAGCATAAATTAAATCATTTAATGGTTGAATGGTTGGTTTGGGTAATACACAAATAGAAAATTATTTCATTGCCTTTTACCGTAGCAATATGTAGACATATTGTCGAAGACGACAACCCGGGCATTTTGGTATATTCCTTTATACACCACATCAAACAAATGTTCTCTACTCCATAAACACAGAATAGTTTTACGGTTAATGCCATCAATTTTTATGCCCGTCGAGCATGTCAACATAAACATCGATATATATATATACGTGTAGGTTCTTAAATGTTAAATTTTAATTTATTTATTTGTAATTAAAATTGGATCAGCCATTAAAATTTATTTGATTGTTTTTTTGATCATATTGAATTATGTTTTATGTGCGTGGGAACAACATCAGGTGATTCGACGCCTAATATTTTAGTAAAACTCTTTCAATTTTGTTTTACGTTTTACATATTTTTTTTTTGGTTTCTTAAGTCTGTAACAATCGTCTGCTAAAGATGCGGCCAGTAAAAAAGTTGGGCCATTTTGGTAATGCATATACGACCAAGAAAATTTCCTAAGTGCTGACAATATTCTCAGTTAACGTGTTAAGTGTCCACATCGTGGAACCTATGTAGAGACTTCATGAGATTACATTAATACACGCATAGAGCACCACGTGCAAAAATACATCCGGGAATATACTTAGCTACATAGCAGTGAATGATTAGCAACAGTTTCTTTTGCTGGAGATAGCTTTTTGAGGTGGCAACGGCTCGGGAAACAATGCTGTATTTCAATGGACATCATTGAATGTATAGCGTGCACTGAAAGTTAACGCCATTCAAACAAAATTCGTACGAAACGTTTCATTCATGTGTATACGCACAAAACGACTCGATTTAAGGCTTTATTACAATTTTGGATCTGCAAATTAGTTTTTACAAAAGAATTTAATTGCGAAGATAGGTATTGGTGAATTTGGGCGAACACTAAACGAATAATGGCGTTAACTAACAAGGCACACAGATTATTTTGAAGTAACACACAATTCCAATGATTTTCATTAGATGGCTTACAACTTTGCCAATCGCTCGAAAGTGTTGAAAGTGTTTATGCAGATTGCTGCCGTGTATTGCTGCCGTTTGCTATGTCTCGTAAACTCTCATGATATTTTTGTACGAAGTTTGCTATTTCATTATACCACTTGAGATCTTTTTTTCACATCGGTCCAGCACTAAATCAACCTGTCGCCAGTTTTGATTTTTTTTTCAGAAATCTACCTCACTTCTCCCTCCGTTAGTCCAAACTCTAAATTTTAGTTTTCTCTTCTTGAATGTTACTTGCTTGTAAGCACTATCAGCATCAATGTTGCAGTTCTTCGACTTGACTTTTTGCTTGCTATTGAGTCATTGAGTAGACTTGGTTTTGTCGCATGTTATTTTAGCTCCTCTCGCATGATTCACTCGCAATTTTTTCGTGTTTAGCGTACAGTTTTTAATATATTTTCAATATTGCATCTAGAACTATTATACATACTTATTTCCTTTTAAAGCCTTGAACTTTTAGTTTTACCATTGAATGTCTGAGGTTTAAAAACTACTGTGGAGTTCCTGGCTAAATGTCTCTTGCATTGCACTCTGGCGACACTCTCATCGTTTTATAAGAAATAAATCTTTAAGCGAGCCTTAATTTAATTTATGGTTTAAGAACTTTGTTCTGTTTAATGTTAATTAAATTTATCTGAGATAAAAGACTGAACCAGTCAGTCCAAAGGAGCTTTTGCACTGAATTCTCACCAAACATCAGGATTTGTCCAGTGAGTAGTCAGTTTTATGTTTCTTGGCTTTGCCCTTGACTGTTCTAATTTTCTGTGACTCCAACACCTTATGTTAGTTGTCTCAACTTCTCTTATATGTTGTCCTTGTTTCCACAATATCCTCCGAATCCAGCTTGCGCAACTATGATGTGCTAGTGGCTAAACTTGCTGTAGCTGTCTCATATTCTAATAGCTAACGCCAATACTACATTCATGAGTTTACTTCTTGTATTGATTCTCAAATGAATTGAAAGATGGTCGTTCTTTGCAGCACTGATAAACGCGTACGTTAGTTAGTTAGTTCGTTCAACGCATCTGCAGGTGCCTTACCATGAGCATGACGCGCTAATTTGGGTATCTCTCTTCCTCGGTATTGTTTCTCCCCACGTAACTGCCGCTTGCTTTAGAGTTTAATCTTGCATAATTATCTTACGAGTTACTGTCCATATCTCACGACTCAGCCGTAAATTTCCTCTGTTTTGGGTACATATTGCAACACATCTGCTATACTGTCTTTATAACTATTGTACTTTAACGTTTCTAAATTTTTGAAGTCTTCACGTGTGTGAGGGACTCTCCAAACTTGCACCAATTTTTTTAATTTTACTTTCTACCTCCAGGTGGACTTTGAGCTCGAATTTTTCTACTTGGTGGACATATTTAAGTTGATCCAATTTTCCATTCTGTTCAGATCGAATTTGGAAAAATTGCTTACTCTGCACGTTTATTCATTTATGGTTTAGTTTAACATCTCGGTGGTCCAGTTTAGTTTTTATTTCATTCAATTGAAGCAACAATGCCTTCATAATGTCCCTCATATCAAAAAAGGGGCTTCAGTTGGTCGGCTATAAGCGACTGCACTAATCCCTTACTTCTGATGATCCAATAAACGACATTACTGCGGGTTCTGAAGCCGGCGACGGGAATTGTGGTCTCCCTCCAAATGCAACTATATGCTCGGGTTTCCTCCTCCAACCTAACGTTTTATGCTCTAGCTGCCTAGATGTGGAAAGTTGGAAGTCATCGCTTTCTTGTTTGTGGAATCAGTTGCTGGTAAATTATTAGCGACACAATTTTAGAACCCTTTTTCTACCAAGAAAAAAATTTGGCTCAAATAAGTTCCAATCCACACAAATGTGTGAGTAATATTGTGTGTAGAAAACAACCAACACAATTGTGTATATAGTTATAGTGTTTTTTCGGACGAAAATAAGTTTAAAAGGAATACACAAATGTGTAAGTTGGTTCAAAACACATACAAAAATACATTTTTGACATGATTCGTTTTCCTTACCCACACAATTGTGTGGACAGGCAGGTAATGGGGTAAAATGCAATAATTTTCTAAAAAAATCGACTTAAACCCGATGTACATTAAAAATACTTAATTTTTTAAATATGCGATTAGTTGAGACCATTTGTTACTCGATTCATGATGTTGGAGTTACAACTCTGGATACACCATTAAATTAACAAAAGCTGCTCAAAAATTTTATGTCAATTTTATTTACCTCACACAAGGTGAATGTGCAGGCATGCATCGGGCCGCCTGACGATAACCTGTTCACCAACAAAAAACTGAAAATGTATTTTTAATTAAACAGCAACAACAACAACAATAAAGTTTTAATATATGGAAATTTGGATCATTAAAATTAAAACAATAAAATAATTTTTTAGTTATTAAATATTTTGTTAAAAAAAATAAAATCCGTATATTAAAATTGTTAAATGACTAATAAAGTTAGCTAATAAAAATAAAATAAAGAATTTTATTTTCATAATATGTGAAATCCTCGTTTTGAGGAACAACATAGGTGATGATGATGATGATGTTAGGTGTATGCCCCCATATTATATCCATCTAAATACAAATATATCATAATTAACTAATTTACGACCGTACTAAATTTTACGATAGCGTCAAATAGACAAAACGGCGAAAAAAAAAAAAATTAATTAAACCGCGAAATTTTTTAAATAATCCATCTCAAGCGTGGTTCGCTTTTGCGTTTTTTACGTACAGAATTATGTTCAAATTATATAAATATTTATGAGCCCATACATCTTAAATATATTATGTGTATCGCTTAATTTGGAAGTTTTGTTACAAAACGTTTTATGATAACGTGAGCGATATTTATGGTGCGATCTAAATCGTCGACCGTATATACGGTGGTTAATAAATGACACCCGTATAACAAGCGTCTAATCGCGCGCGCAGCAACATCCAAACTACTGTGCTGCTCAAACCTCAACACAAATCTAAACGGTATCAGTGTTTTTAAATTTTTTATCTATCACAAAATTTTAATTAATTTTCTTATTTATGTAACAAGCAATATATAAAATTTTCTTCTACCGTGTTAGCCGTGCGTTTTCTTACCTTAAAGGCTTAATTAAGATAAAAAAAAAGAATTATGAATAAAATTATCGTGTTTTTGAGCTTGCATACGAATATTTCTATTATAAATGACATAAAATGTTTGTTTTAATTCGAATATTTTGTGTGCTGCTTATATATGGTGTGGCTGATACGCGAATCGTTCGCGTTATTATTTCGATGCCTGTCTTGTTGAAATTATAAAATATCGGACGACGTATACGTATATTTTACTCAATAAATTTTACAATTTTATACGTTTTAATTGAATAAATTTGTTGGTGTTTCTTGTTTATAATAAAAATTAACAAATAATTAAAAAGATATCTTTACAGAGTTTTTATAAATTAAACTTTAATTGGAAGTGTCATCGCTGGTTGATATGATATGTAGGATGTTGCAGTGAAGTATATGCGATGCTAAACTTTATGTGGTAATATACCTCAAATGTGGTTCCAAAATTCGACGTATATACATAACGCTATTGCAATAAAACTTACATCGCTGACATCGAACAATGTTGTCTGAGAGATTCACAACTCATAACTACATTTACAAATTTACTATCACTTAATCGAAAAAAATGTAGCGAACTACGAATTTTTGGTCACCAATTTGAATATTTGTTTCGTTTTATTATTTTACCGCATTTGTCATTGGAAACCAGGTCGAAACAGCTACTTTAGAGCATACAGCAAACAATTCGAACTGAACACTAAGAAGAGTATACAATGATATATCCAGACCGCAGTAAAATGAGTTGGTGTTTAATGACGAAAAGAATAGCTTTGAAATCGATTAGCATATGTCCCATCCATTTATTGGTGGTACAATTCTTGGTGGCATAATCTTAACTGCCATGCAAATAACGAAGGCACCCGAGCCCAAGGAATTTAAAATCTAAATTACATTTAATATTATTACTATCTGCATCTGGAGGAGACTATGCAAAAAATCAAGAACGATAACATTTCGTTTATTGCCGTTAAAAACCTATGTCCTAGTCCTTAACATTGTCAATAAAACCATTTTCGTCAATAAGTATTGTTGACCTGTCAAATCCGGTTCATATAAATGGATTGTGAATATCGTTTGACGGTTACAACAACAATTCTCGCAATTCACACCGCACATTTCCTGCACTTTTTCACTATTAATTCACTTTCCACAATCTCAATAAATCACACACCATTTTATCTGAAGTTTCACTCCAAGTTGGTCGACACTTCGACAGTCTTCTTCCTTATAACGCAATATTATTGTCAAATCCGTGTTTAGTAATTGCTCCTTCCGAATTGATTCATCCGTTTAGTCCCCATCGGGTACCATTTTCATAAGCCGTACATCGATTACATCTTCCTTTCCTTCCATTCGCATGCATTCTTTTCAATGATCGATGTCAAAGTCATAGTTTGGTAAACGTTCGATTCAGCGTGGCATCTGTCCCTCCGGATTATTAAATTGTATAGTAACCATCGTAACGTCCTATGGTATTTATGAAAATGTTTTACGGCCGCACTATAGCCAATACCTCTTTCCGCGTCACACCTAGTTACGCTCAATGACTCGCTTGCGACCATCGATTTCTTGTAACAACGGCCTGCCTATATACCCATCATTGCTTGTATCGGCATCCAAAATAAATTTCACGTTGGGTATATGATATGTAAGAATTAGTGCTATGCATAGCCGTTTCCGTAGTTTAATGAATGGTTCATCTTGTTCTTCCTTCCATTCAAACGACCTGTTCTTCTTCGTTAATTTGTGTAAATTTTTTTCAACATTGGCAAATTCTGACACGAAATATCTATAGTAGGTATACAATCTTAGGCAGTTTCGTAATTCAAGTAAAGTTTTAGGCCCTGGCCTTTTCCGGTTGTGTGATTTTAATGCTGATCTTTGGTTAAAGCTTTGACGTTTGGATCGGGAGTTCGAATCCCGATAAAGGCAGGATGCAAAAGGAAATTTTCATCAACAGATTACGATCTATGATAAAATGGAACCCAACTATGACGCCCTTTCTGAGTGCAAAACTTAAGAGCCAACCCATCTTCCATGCCAGGCTAGACATGGAGCTATGCAATGTGCAGATGGTGATAAAATCAAACCTCCGTACAGAACAGATTGCATAGATTAAAACACACAAAAAAAAATCTTTGTAAGACGAATCGTTCCTTCGAATGAATTCTCAAAACATTTTGGGAATTCCGCAGTTTACTCCCAATACGAAATTAATTCATTTGGGTGTCTTAAGAAGTGGTTACCAAGTGTCCAAGCATGGAATGCGGGTTTTTTACTAAAAAACATGTTAAATTCATAAGAATGACAAACAGCGCTTTATTCAGAGTATGCTGCATCGCTTGTTAAACATTTTTCTCATCTTTCGGACAATTGGTGAATGAAACACACCAATAAAATCTACCTCTGTAGCTTCGAACCATTCATCGAGCCATTTTTTCACATCTTCGTACGAACCAAACCGCTGTTTAGCAAGTGCGTGACCCATCAATGCAAACAAGTGGTAGGTAATCGGAAGGAGCCAAGTCTGGTGAGAAACCCGCATAGGGTAGAACTTCCCAGCTGAGTGATTCCAACGTGTCGCGAATCGGTTTTGTCGTATGTGGTGGAGCATTGTTATGAAGAATCCCTTTTTTTTCAAGTATTCTGGCCTTCTTTCAAACAGAGAACGGTTCAGATCGGCCAAATGTTTTTTGTAAAGTTTAGTATTAACCGTTTCCTCAGGTTTTAATAGCTCATAATAGACCACGCCGCTTTGGTCCCACCAAACACAGATCATCGGCTTTCTGCCAAAGGGATTCGGTATTGTGGTTGATGTGGGTGGTGTGCCCACCAATGATTTTTTGCGCTTGGCATTCTAAAAACGATACCGATTTGTACCGAGTGAGCAAAATGACACATGAGTTTTTGCGCTGTTCCAATTGCCTTGTCGATTAGAAATAGCTTCTTGATTAACGCCCAATAGCTCGACGAGTTGTTTTTGTGTTTGCGAATCATCTTCGCCTCCAACATTGCTTGTAATTCCACATCTTCCCATTTTTTTGAAGGTTTTCCACGTTCCTTGTCTGCAACCTCGAAGTTACCATTTTTGAAATCCTGAAATTATCTTTCACACGTATTTTGTGATGGAGCATGTTCACCATAAGCTTCTCGAAGTATTCGGTTTGACTCAGCAGTAATTTTCTTCAAATGAAAACAAAAAATTAATGCTATCCGCGAATGTTCTTTGTTCGGTTCAAATTTCGACATATTGAACACAACAATACAATGATATACATTATACACTATGCACACACTTTTATAATTTATCACTCATATCAATTTATCACTGTTTGATGACACGACAAAATAGCGCAGTGTCAAATTTTGATAGCCCAAATTGCATTCGTGCACCATCCGTTGTATGAAATCCGCATTTCATACTTTTACACCTAGTAGTTGAACTATTTAGAGTAAATTGGTACCTGGTAAATAGTATGTATACCTGTGAGCAAAATGGCTATGAAGAACTTATGTTTAAAGGTTGTAACGCCGCGCTGTCCACCACAGCGTTAACATGTTCCACTGTTCTATCTGGCAATATTGTAAATTTTGGTTTCCCAACGAAAACCAAATAATACGAAGCAACACACACACAAATTTACGAATAGGCTATAAAAGCGAAACAAAAACTCATGTGACCGGGGAGTCGAAAAGAAAATTTAAAAAGTGATAATCGTTTAAGTCGGGATAGACAGTACTGAAAATTAAAAGAAAAATAAAAACTTTAACAATTTGGCTCAAGTAAGTCGTGTCGATAATTAATTTTTTTAGTATACGGGTCTCGGTTTTTGTTTAGTAGAGTGCATTAATTCGGATAATGTTGTGTTTTGATCAAAAGTTAATATTAATATAATATGCGAAAGTGATTTATTAAACTAATAAAATAGTTATTATTGTTAAGTAGACTATAAATTTATTAAAATGTGGTGTAAAACAAAAATGATTGAAAATAATAGCCCGTGCTCATAGTAGTCTCAAGGACAATTATAAATATTAAGAGACAGTTTTTTTAACATTCTGAATTTGTAAAGCCATGTGCTATAACGTAAAGCAATAAACCGTGATAAATTAATGTTAAGAGTTATTTGTGAACTAGAAAATTTCAATAAATCTAATAATATAAATTAAATAATTAACATATATAAACAATAAACACAGTAACTAAAATAAATAAATTTAAAATATCTGCTGTTTCCTAACATAATTTGTGATAACAGATATTAGTGCTAAAATATAGTTTAAATTACGCCTAACATATACCATGCAGTGACAACAAAAATTAATAATTCAAAATTAAGGTTGATCCAAACCTATAATTGGGTTACATTACGAATAGTGCTAGTTATCGCAGACACAATTACAATACTTAAAAAAAAAGTTAAAAAAATAAAACAAATTGAAATAAATCGAAATCAAATCAAAATAGTTGAGTGAAACCTTCCCACCACACGAATTCCGGTTTAACAATAATTTAGTTTTTAATTTGAGAAATGACTGATTGAATGAATGAAATGAATTTAGTTAGTTGATTAGTCAGTTCTCGGACTCATAAAGTTATAAAATTCTTAAGTTCTTCTAGCTAGCATACAAGGTGAGTTTTTAATAAATGGCAGGCTGTTATCTAGGAAATGGTGCAAAATAAGTTATAATGAAAATTGTTCTGTATCGAAAGGGACGTTCAGTGGTGTTCTTAAATGACCTGGAAACCCACCCAGTAGTTTGGGAGATATTAACGATTTTATTAGAACCTACACTTTTGAGTGTACCTTTTGATTAAGTAGTTAAAGCAGTTAAAAATAAATAAATAAATACTTTTGTCCATAAAAAATTATTCGTAAAGCATATGGTTTCAGAGTAGGTTAGGTTAGGTTAGGTTAGAGTGGCTGCTGTCGCACACTTAGGCCAATAATGGCCCATTGTGATACCACAGGATCCAATCTCCCCTTACTCCCGCTGAAACCAACCAGAGCTACTGACGTAGCGTAAAATATCTCGCACCCTACAGTCCGCGAGTTCAGAAAGGTTGTCCATGTTGTACACACCCAAGTACTTACGTCTTTTGTATGATAGTGCCGGACATGAGCATAGGAAGTGAACTAGCGTCTCTTCCTCCTCTTCGTCCATACAACTTCTACAAAAGTCATTCGTCTCTAGACCCAGCCTTCTCGCATGTTCACCAAAAAGGCAGTGTCCTGTTAGTATCCCTACGACCAATCCTAATTCTCGTTTTCCCAGGGATACAAGTGCCTTGGAGCGCCGCAGGTCCAGTTTTGGCCAAACCTGTTTTGCTACCCTGCACGTGAGAGTGTTGGTCCACCTCTCATCTGTTAAGGCGATTGCCTTTTTACTGAGCGTCAATTTGAGCGCTGCTATAGGCCTCCCCAGACCTGCCCTTTCCGGTTGCATCTGGAGAGTCGTACCGTACCTAGCTAGTTCGTCTGCCCTGCAGTTTCCCGTGACGTCCGAGTGACCAGGGACCCAGATCATCTGGATGCTGAAATACTCGCTCATCTCATTAAGAGATGATCGGCAATCCAGCGCCACCCGTGACTTCAGAGAAACCGCCTCTAGTGACCTGAGTGCCGCTTGACTGTCCACATAAATCGCGATATCCCTAACAGATACCACGTTATGCTTCAACCATGTCACGACTTCCCCTATCGCCACCACTTCAGCCTGGTACACGCTGCAGTAGTCAGGGAGACGAACAGAAATATTAACATTGAGCTTCTCACAGAAGACTCCAGCTCCTACTTTGCCGTCTAGCTTAGAGCCGTCCGTGAAAAATGTCAGTGCCTCGTTTTCCCGTATTGATCCGTTCCTCCAGGATTCCCTAGAAGGACAGATGATCCGGAAACCTATATCGAAGCACAACGTTGGTTTAATATAATCTAGATTCACCAGTTCTTCCCTTAGTGATCTAACTATCGTCGAGTGTCCCACCTGAAGACACTTCCACTGAGAGACAGCCGAGAGCCTTGTAGCCACATTGGCTGCCATCTGCTTACCAAAAAATTCGATTGGAATAAGGTGGAACATAACCTCTAAAGCGCGTGTAGGTGTTGTCCTAAGCGCCCCGCTTATAAGCATACAGGCCGTTCTTTGCACCTTCTCCAACATCCTTATGTAGGTTACCTTTTCCAGAGCTGGCCACCACACGCCCACCCCGTACATCAGCACAGGCCTTACCACTGCGGTATAGAGCCAGTGTACCAGCTCTGGTTTCAAACCCCATTTCTTCCCTATTGCGTTTCTACAAGAGTAAATGGCTACATTAGCCTTATTCACCCTTTCTACAATGTTAGGCTTCCAGCTGAGCTTACTGTCCAAGATTATGCCCAAAAATCTCGCTCTGTCAGCAAAAGCCAGTCTAATGCCGTTCACAGTAGGAGGGCTAACTACCGGAATTTTATATTTCTTAGTAAATAGTACCAGCTCTGTCTTGGACGGGTTGATCCCTAATCCGCATTTGCCGGCCCATTTCGTAACGATCAGGAGTGCATTCTGCGTAACATCCCTAATCGTATCCAGTGGTTTCAGAGTAGTACCAAAATAAAAATTTGCTCTTAGGTCTAAGAATAATTGATTTATTTATTTTTATTTGTCGTTACAACGAAACAGTGTTTGATGTTAATGAAAATTATTTTGGCTGTAATGCAGATCAATTTTTACTAATATATCTGAAACTATACCATATTCTTCAGCCGTTCTGTTGCATCGTACATCAATATGCATTATACGACTTTCAATCGAGAGGATAGGAACAGATATCTATCCAGCCGAAGCGAGAGGAAATTAGTTGGAGCCAATTCAATTATTGCACAAAAGCTCGATTCGCTCTAGGTCATATCAATTGTTTAAAATTTTAGCCTGAACCATAAAAAGCAATTCGAAACCAAATCTTTACAAACTGGAATCTTTCAGAGGTTGTATGCATTTCAGATGGTTATGCAAAATAAAACTTTGATGCCGAAACCACAACCAACTCAGTCTGAATCACAATGAGACTTGCAAAATGAGCACCATGTTTGTTTGAGGACTGTGCAATAGACAACCTATCAGCTAAAACCAAAATAAAATCATCCATAATCACTAAGATGTATGGTCAATGGGAGTCATCCGAATTTTTGAATATTGAATACGATTTCTTGTACGTCCTGATCAAGCCTAATAGACCTGTAGCAGCCACTTATACACTGAATTAAACATAACCACATGAGTGTGGAATGGTCCTGATGATTATTGTAGTTGCTCGTGGTTTGATCAACTAAAATACATTATGCTGATAATGCAAGAACCGAACGGTTCAGGCATTTATAAGTTCGGCTCCGAGTATACTTTTTGTGTCCGAGTAGTTCAGTTACGGTTCCTAGGGCTCCAGCTAAAAAGTCAAAAAATTCTATAACACATTGTGCTGCTATGATCTAATAGTTGGTTTGGTTCCGGCTGAAAAATCATTTAGTGCGCAATGAAACACAATGCTCATGTCACAGTTAAATTGCTTTCCGGTGCCGTAACGGACAACGTATTGTCTCGCATAAAGTTCAATCAATTCGTCGTTTTTGCGGATTAGTGTTTAATTTCTTGAATACAAGGTGTGCAGTTTGAGCTTCGAATTGCCTTTCCAATTGTAGATTATTGATGTTGTAACGCATTTTAACAACCCTTCTATGCAGGGTTCTGTTACTTGAAGCTCCACGACATTTCGTATTTTCGATTATTGCATATTATAGATTATGTCGCGCTGCTAATAATAGGAATATAAAGTTGCCATTCCTATTATATTTCTGTAAAATGTTGAAAAACATTTTTGTGTGAAACACAAATAAAAGGTGAAATTAATAAAAAATTTCTTCGAGAATGAAATATTTTAATTTTGTCATCTATTGGACGACTGGTAAAGCTGGGAATGAGACATCTAAGCATCTAGCATGGCATTTTTCTCTCCAATTTAATTTTGTTTTCAAAAAAAGTAGCACTAGCTTTTTACCGTAGCAGGCCAGCAAAATAATGTTTAAACAGAAAATACAATATTTTCGGAACCAGAATAGTATCACTACAGATCTCTGATTAGTTTTCAATGGGCCATACAAAATGAATAAAATACTTTTTTCAACCACCAGCCGCCAGCACGTCATTTTCAACGATATAGTCAAATTTGAGCTTAGGATTTTGCACCAAATCGTAAATTTTATTAGAGTGAATATTTGTAAAATTTTATTATGTTTAAAAATTTGATTTATTCGAACTCGCAAACCAAATCAATCAAGCGGCAACAAACATGCAATTTACAATTCTGAATCTTTAAAATAGTTTCATTCCGTTTTGACAAGAGGTTCCCAAATTTTAAATAGTCCCAATAGATTATCATTATATTTTGTTTCTTTATACCCGTGACACTATTCTGACTATCCCTGGGAATGGGGAATCGGGAAAAATATTTTCATAGCATTTTTGTCTAAATTTTCCTGGCCTACTGTTGGCGTTAGTTTGGTATAAATATTTTCGAAATTTTTTGACTGCCTTCAAATCTTATACAAAATTGAGCAATATTTAATTTTTCCAATCGACTACCGATCGCAGCGATTGTTATTTATGATTGTCAGACAAAATTTGTTCATGAATCATTCTAATCGTCCTAAAAGGTTGAGACTCAAATAAAAGTTGGCGAACTGAAATGCTCATGCTCTTTATCTAGTTTTCTTGTCAACTTCGAATTCATTTGTCATACGATTATGTTTTGTGGCTAAATATTTTGTGTTGATTCAATTTTCGGTTTGGGTTCTGCTTCAATGATATGGGGAATATAGGGAATTTAGTTAAGCCATAATGAGCTTTTAATTTCCTGTGTGTTAGATCTTGAACTAAGAACCTAAACCTTTTTAATGCAGCATTCAGTTAGTCTACAGAGTTGGACCTAGGGTTAGGTTTGATTTTTTAATTATGTTTCACCACAATGTGTCCAAGATTTGTTGATGGGGCCTTTAATTATTTGAATGTCAATAGAATTTGTTCTTCATTCTTAGGCTGTGTGCCAAACTTAAGGTAAATCATTTACTACGGCAAAAACCGGGTTTAGGACAGATTTTTCGATCAGTTTGCCATTGAGTTTTTGAAAAATAATTGAATTTACCGAAAAATTTACTTAAAATTGACTTTTAGCTTAAGTTTGGCACACAGCCTTAATTAGATTTTCAACTCGTTTGTCGATTTGGGTTCTGCTAGCTTTAAAATATAAACAGACCCCAGTGTTTTATCTAAAGAATGGAGGCCGCAAATATTTTTAATATAGGCAATGTATTTAGTCTAAGGTTATTCTGTAATTACCATTTAATTTTCGATATTCTGTGGAAATATTTTTCTGGAGGGGTTCCGCTAACTTTGCATTAAAGAATAGATTAGAGAATTCATTTAAAATTACTTGATAATTCACAGAAATCGGATGATTCTGGCCCATGGGGAGTAGGCTCAGTCGTGAAACTTGGTAAGTATGTTCAGCACAAAAAGTTAAAGTGATTTCATTAATAAAAGGTGGAATTTCCAGAAATTGGTCATCATTTTTTTTTTCTAAAATGATCTTTTTCGTCCGGTGATTCTGGCCGATGGGAAGTAGGCACAATTCTGAGAATTGGTAAGTATGTATGTTCGGTATATAGAGTTTAAGTGATTTAAACTATATAAAAGGTGGGATTTTCAGAAATAATTCACATTTTATTTTTAATTTAATTTGTGAAAATATGGTTGAATTAACGGTTTCTATGACCAAATCTGGTTGATGTGGAGAATGAACAGCGAACCAAACCATGGTCGTATCAGACTATATAAACTTAGTAAATCTACAACAACAGGTTCCGTAAACAATTCGCTTAAATGGTTACATACTATATATCTGTTCTAGGATCACTTCTGGCGGAGAAACAAATTGTTTTTGGAATGCACTGCACAGCATAGCACAACAGCGCTTAATTAAAACATACACTGCAATGTTTAAACGGGTCTATATAGGATTTCTGATGTGATAATCATGAAATCCCATATTATCTCCCAAAATACGTTATGTACAAAATGTTACCGTTAGAGGAGCAAAAATGCACAATCAAACTGAACAAAATAAGAAAAATTTATTGGTCAGAATTTTTACTATATTTTTTTATATTGTGCGGCCACATACGTTTTTTAGTTTTTGACTAATATCTTAAAGACTTCAAGAAACTCAAAAAATTATAGCGAAAAACTCATATGACCGCAGAAATGTAGAATGATGATCAAAAATCAATCTAACAGATCCTAAAATTTTTTCCAAAACTCACTTTAAAAACCTTGACCAATATACTACAATCGATCCAAATTCCCCGTTTCTCTCGCGTTCCAACTTTGTTTGTCCGGCAAGTTCTCCGTTCCGTGATGTTTTTGGCTGTTAGTTTTGTTAGCTGCTGGATTATGGGTCCACATGTTTGTCAGCTTTAACTTCTTATAAAATTTGTCTTTAGAAATATACTTACAAGTTGTAATATATAACCACCTAAATATATAGAAATGGATATTCATCTATGTTATTAACAAATGAGATATTGCTTTACATAAAAACATCACGATGAAATTTACATATATTTCGTTAAATCCACTGTCTATAACATAAAAAATCATAGTTCTGTTTATAAATTAAAATTTTCAATTCGATTAATGGCGATTATTCCTATTAAGGTTTTGATTGTATATTTGGTCGTCTTAGAACAGGTTCCATCGTCGCCCAAAATATATTGTGGGAATTACAAAATTTGATTGTTTTATAGTAAATTGGATAGAATTGTTATGCTAATTTAATTGAGTGGCAATGTGTGTGATGTAATAAAGTGTCTCAAAATATGCCTTAATTATCGCATCACCGATTATACGAAAAATGTCGATTAGTATTATATCGCGTTTGATGCATAAATTGAGTATATAACGTTATATAAATATACCCTCATCATCTTGCTCGTTATAGTAGTTGGCAAGCAAAAACCACATTTAACAATTCAGCAAACATCAAAATTCCACACCAAAACATGTGGTCGTTCGTTAAATATGCAAAATACTGCAAAAGGAAATGGTTTGGTAATTTTCACAAAATCGATGGACATTTTTTCTGTTTTAATTATAAATTTTATATGCAATATATGACGTTAACCCTATTCGGACGACGGTCGATACCGAGTATCTCAAATAATGTCGCAAAATGTGCATACACAAGTTAAATCAGCATTTTTTCTTAAAGATCTTGTTTTGCAGCTACCCACATAAAAATCATTATGCGAATATCCTTGTTGTTCAATTTTATCGTTAATTTATTTGTTGTTTGTGTGTGTGTGTAGTTTTTAATTTTAGTTGCGTTCTTGGCTCTCGAAATGAATAATTTGGCAATAATTAATTAAAGCAACGTCGACAACAATAAGTCATCAGACTACATCAATATACCTAAATTTGTTCCCGCATATCTTTGGTAACACCTAATAAATTGTTCGGCACCGCACCATAATATGGATCCATGCATCGTGGTGACCGATCAATTGTTGAGATCACAATGAAAATATACAAGTATAAAACAGTGAGCGGTCTTCTAATTAATAAAATTGGATTTCTCGATACATACGAGTAGACAATCGAATTGTAATTCGCTTGAAATTAATAAATTGATTCATTTTATGTAAATAATACGAGTGCACGCAAAAACAACAAAACCACCCACACATGCCCAAACAAATTTATAGACAACCGGCTAGTGACCTTCCTTAGTCCATTTCTTCATATAGTAGACCAAAAGTCTATATACGCGAAATGAGTGGGTTCACGTATCGACTAATTATCTTCTGTGTATACATTTGGTGATTTTCAGTATACTGGATTTCGCGCGCTATATCGCAACACGCGAGTCATTTATAATTTTACGATCATCTCTGAGTATCGAAAAAAAACGAAATCCAATTATCTTCAAAAATTATGACCAAATTTGTGTCAAGACAAACAAAAAGATGTTGTTTTCGTCGTTCGTCGTCTTATGATAATCAAAATTGATAATAAAATATAAAATAAAATAAAAATTGGTAATCTTTTCTTGTATTCTGTCTTGTGTTTGTTTTGTTATCTTTTAAATTGGCCATAAGATTGGGATTAAGCGTAATAAAAATTTTACTTATGTGAGGATAAATATTGATTTCAATGTGATTTTATTATGTAGATATCTTAATATTCGAGACGAGAGTAGAAGTTTTTTTGTCGTAAATTTTTGACGCGTCATGCTAATCGTCTTTAAATTAAACGCAGATTAAACGGGACCACATTGGTTTCTTTTTTTGTTGGGTGCTTGCAGATTTATTTGGTCAAAAGTCATTAGCGCCCGCATTAGTTCGAGATTGGAATATGACTTAATCTATTTTGTGACATTTAGGCGAAATATCATAGTCTCATAAGAGTTCGCATCAATAAACCAACCAGCACCCTTCTGTTACATGGCGATAGTTACCATATCTATATAAAATTAAGCTTCGGTTTGTGTCCGTTCCCGCATCACGTGAAAACAGGTAAACAAAAATATGTGAAGCTCAGCATTTAATGTGGAACTACGATGAATTGAGTGATCGGTAGCAGGCGGTCATTCTGTGGTCTATTGGTCATAAGATAGAATAGGATGATGAGGATCATGGAGTGTTTGCTATTGGTCCGGAGGAACCATGCTGAGCCAGCTCGAAAATATTAAATAATTCAAACCGAGATATGCAACAGTTCAAAAAATAGAATCGAACTATTTGGGATTTTGGATGTTCAACCGGATGCAGAATCAACGTCTTATTGTGAGCCTTGTGTTGGTAAGTGGAAGCCGGAAGAGAAGGTGTCCACATTGAATGGGGTTGATGGCGAGTCACCTAATAGGGATGATTTTGGCGATTTTGGGGTAGGGAAGTAACAAAGAACGACGTAACCTAGGGTTGTGCAGCCAATTTGATAAAAATAATAATGCTGATGCTGGAGGTGATGAGGCGACGCCATATGTTGGTAAGTATGGCTCTCAGAAAAGAGAGAAATTAGTTGCAGGTGTAACGATGCTCTCGAATGGTGCCAAAGAGCAATTGTTGCAGCTACATTTGGGTGGGATATACAGACATAGCCTGAAGGAATACTGGCCAGGAATTCGGAGGAGCACAACGACTGGACCCTATGTCGCTAAATTTCGAGAGGGTCAGATGAAAACGGAAGGGATCACTTATGAAATGCCTGTCAAAGAGAGCGTTTGGATAGGGTTGGGATAGAGTGAACCATGGAGAAAAGGTGCAATGTTAGATGTCGTCGGAGGGACAAAAATGAAGATAAAGTTGAATTGGTTTGCGTTTCACAATCTAATCTGCAGGGTGGCAGTTTTGATTCTGTTTGGGGCGAACAGGCTTAGGTGGAGCGTAATGTTACGATCTCACCTAATGGTTTGATGAGTGATTAATCCAGCGAGGGCGAGATGCGTTTATTCTTAAAGTTTGCTCATTACATTACTAAGGTTTGACAACAACTTGAGAGTTTTATACCAGTTTGTGGTATTGCAAATTATGGTAGTCTAGGATACAATCCTCGAGCCTATTACTTCTGTATAAGATCAGGCGAGTCTAGAATGTTCGATCGGTATATAAATACGGGTGCATCGAACACAATGTGTTGTTGTGGTTTAGTGACTATAGCAGATTTGATAAAATTGTTGTGAGAATATTGGTGTAAGTATTTGAGTCGTGGGAACTTCCGGTTTTTTTTGGGAATATTTTGGAAGCGGACATAAATTACGAAAATTGGTGTTCTAACTGTCAAATTCTATACGAACCGAATTTGACAAGGCAAATTCGTAACAATATTTACATATAATAGGAGACATTTACATATAATAGGAAAATATTACTGGGGTCTGTTTCAACGAATTTCACACAAAAATAATTTACAGGTGGTCCATTTACAAGATTTCTGAAGAAACATTTCGTATTTTGAAATTTTGGCGTTTGAATAATTTTTATTCAATTGGCTAACTTTAATTCAATGGCAGATATGGTTAATTTGAGCCATCGGCGTTTGAGTATTTGAATGTACGAACCAACCAACAATTTAGTTAATCGGAAATTTTAACCAAAAAATTGGTAGTCTAAAGTAGATTATATGCGGAATGAGGAAATTTTCGACGATGTCAAGAACAAGGCTCCAACAATAGACTCAAACTATCACAGCTCCGATCAGAACCAATCTGCATTTTAAGTGTTGCCCGATGATTTTTATTTTATTTTTCTTCGATAAAATGGTGTAACTTCACAAGGGTATGATATCGAGGCATATCTGGGCATAACATGCTCTGTATGATGGCATTGTAATGCACTCAAATTTGATGGATGATCATCTAGAATGTTTTGCTCATCTGGTAAAATTTGTTTGCCTTCAATCAGAGATCCACCTGAGCCGTGAAAAAAAATACTGTATCTGAAGCTGGTTTAATGAGTTCATTTAAATTACAGGGCTGAGTTTATCATTAATTTGGCTCTGTTACAGAATGACAATGTTACGATTCATGCTTAAGAAATACGTCGATATATTAGTTGATTAGAAGCTACAAGCGAGCATCCTTTCGTTTACAATTCATTGACGGTATTTACCGGTAACATTTACTTCTAACAGAGATTGCTGCTTTGACAAGGGCCTACCTCCTTCAAATGTTTAAAAACGACGGATTAGTTGACACATCCGATTTATCAATCTTCCTGTAGATCAATAAAGCATTGATATATCCAAGCTAAGCTAATTAACTGGTCATATACGCCACATCCACGGATCTATTTTGCAAGCTGACCAAAATTTTTTTCAGTGGATCACTCAATTTTTCGAATTTTTTGTTTGTTCACACACATCAACAGAAGCTTTCTTATAATCGCATCTTGTATAGTCGTTCGTTAAGGCTGACTCTAAGCTTTATACTAATTAGGGTATATTCAGAAACCGTGAGTTTCCGGATGTCTCTCATAAGGTTACAGTCTAGCGCCCAGAACCAACGCTGAATAGGCCATGGTCAATATGAGTTGTGAGATTTTTCTCACAGATAGTGGAAAACATGTTGCATCGAACTCAGGAGGATTAGTGACGACATATTAGGTTTGGAGCCATAATTTTAAATCCGAATTTTATTCAAATATAAATATGATTTGGTTATTGACAAAAATGGGCCTAAAGTGCCATTCGTAACATACGGTTGGTATTGGGATATTTTCATAGGTAGTGGACATCATGTCTTATCGATATCAAATTAGATGTTTCACAAAACTTTTGATTTCAGGGACCACTTTTTAAATCTTAAGAATTGTTGATATTAAATTGTTGATCAATAAAGATACACATAAACTTGTTGTACCAATCTTAGGTAATGAATGGGTGGTTTACAGCTTCGTATTATAGATATTTTAAATATAGACATACTAGAGACTATGATTGAAGTTTGGATAAAAGTGGCAGGTAATCGGAGTTTGTTTCATATTTGGATGATGTCTCAGAAGAAATGGTCAATTTCTTGCTCCTTCATTTTATTTTCATGTTCCAAGTCAGCCTCCCACTCATGATATAGAACTGTGTTAACTTCAATTAGAGACTTGGAACCTCGTTAATTTATTAAATAACGAATTGATGTAATGAATTGAATTGCGAATTGAAAAAGAGGGAATATAAAGCAGCGAGATTTCGAGTGTCTATTGCTTTGCTAATGTATATAGGAGTTACTACGTACCTCCGTGGCATGAATTACGGGCTAAATTTTGCAGCAATATCCGCATTTTAGAATAGTAGTATCACTTGCATCTACATGTTGATTAAAAGATCAATCATAAGTCTGCTGATCAATTTCGCCAACTGTTCGAACAATAGAAATACATCTACTTCGCATCACGTGTACTTTGTTTGCGATGTACTGTAAATATTGTGCGATCGCTGCATGTAAAAAAACTATAAATTGACGATGAATTATGGGCTGAGAATACTGTTACTAATTTTGCCTAGCTATTTGTATAACTAATGCAAATATATAACGGTTGGAATGCTTATCGCATACCTTGGTGCCATCATAATTTAATTTATCGATTTGTTATCGTACGTTATCGAAAGCTCATGTGGCAAATCACATTTCATTGCTTGTTATAAGTGATATAAACTAGAAAATCTAACATTTCGAGTCAGTTTCCGATATGAAAGCAACGAGTTCAGTTATCGTTTTTGCCTTATTAATAGCCAAAAGCTATGCAACTACTGATTACTGTAACAAAGAATTGTGTCCGTCCAATGGAAAGCATATTGGCTGTAAAAATAGTGACGTAAGCTGATAAAGTATATTACTATTTTTTTTTAAATATCTGTTCAATTTTTATTTAGAAATTTGCATCAAGTTGCTCCTCTCCATCTCTAGTCCATTTTAATGAGACCCTCCAAGATTTGATGGTCCGTACGCACAATGAATATAGGAATAAAGTAGCCAGTGGTGATGCCAATTTTGATTCTGCTGAACGTATGCCACGTCTAGTAAGTAAATCTTAGCACATAATTTTTATGTGTTTGACCGTTACGACAAACCTTTTATTTTATTTACAGAAATGGAATTCAGAACTTGCTAAACTCGCACAACTTAATGTTCGACAATGTGCAATGCAACATGACGCATGCCGTAATACTGATTCATTTCATTATGCCGGTCAAAATTTAGGTTACATAGCTACCACAGCAACACTATCTCCTTTCATGATTGAATCGTATATCAAGAAAGTAGTTGACAATTGGTACGCCGAAAGTTCTTCAACCCAACAAATTTGGCTTGATACGTTTACTTATACTAATGAAGTTATAGGACATTTTACCCAAATTGTACAAGACCGAGCTACATATATTGGTTGTGCCGCCGCCACTTATAGAATGCTGAGAAAGTTCAATGCAGTTTTAGTAGCATGTGATTACAGTTATACAAATATCATTGGTTATCCAGTTTATAAAAGCGGACCAGCTGCCTCTAAATGTGAGACTGGTTCGGATGATACTTATAAGTCCTTGTGTTCCCCAGATGAAAATATTGAACCAAAGCCTTTTTAATGCGTGATTAACGATAAATAAATTACGGATGGATCTTAATATTTTAGAAATATCTTGCCGATGTTCCTTTGCTTAAAATTGTTGTATTTAATAGCTAAAAATCTATCGGATGTTACAAGTAATCATTTCTAATGAAGATTCTGGTTATTATCCACACGCAGACCGTATAGTGATAATTGACGAACTCATTGGAAAGCTTAGGTGCTCTCTGAAATTTTATATTGCGTTAATTGCTTGCTAACTGTGCTGCTTCCTACGGCTAAGAGATGTAGATTATGCATTCTACTAAGGTTGCTGCACATACCAATGATGTAGACTTCCTAGAGCTTTTATGTGAAAGCACAACATTACCCCATTAGCAACTTCCATTTCAATTCAAATAAAACAATTGATTGCGATATTTGACTGTTATTCAAATACCTTCTATTCCAATTGAATTAGTGTACTTGTGGAAATATTTACATATAATTTTTATTTGAATTATTTTTTTCTGGCATATTAAGGTAAAAGCTGACTAAATTCTTTTCACAGTGTTCACAGCGAATTACCATAATAGGGCCAATGGGACAAACGCATCTGTTAAGCTGTTGGCCAAAATTGGCCTATCTTTAAAAATTCGAAAAACTATGACTCAACGTTGATTAACACGTCAATTGCCGAAATTGTCTAGGCATAACATCCTATAGCTACTTATAAATTATTTGGCATCATTGGACCCGTTTCTTATAATCAGCAATATTTCATAACATCAATCGATCGATAGATGAGGTGAGCTTAGGCGGTTCCGGATATTAGTAGAGGGCGTTTTAACAGATCCTTTGGATAGGGTAACACAGAGCACATGAGTCAACCATGTTAAAGGTGGTACCACGAAATGTGCGCCTTCCGCCAAGCGATAAGACATTCCTCAGCTTCTCAATCTCGTCCCAAATTCACCAATATACCAACATTCAATATCCACCCGCCCTTTCCCCGCAACTCATCTGAACTAACTGTTATTGTTCTTTCTTTCACATGATGACATACCGAAGAATCAAACCACCAAAGAAAACAAAATTGAAAATTTTTGGTACTAGGGTATTGCGGTGGCAAACAACAGATGGCAATGCAAAGAAAGGGAAAATGTTGCAAAAGTTAAATAGTGGCCTGCCAATTAGTGGGAGAAAATCGTTTTTTATTTGTTTTCTGTCTGCGCGCACCATATTTCGTGGAACCGCCATAGTTCATCCATTTTAAATATACAAGTGATTTCCACTCACATAAAAAAAAAAATATAAAAATCAAAACGAAAAGACGTATTAAAAAAGGTGTTAAAAATATAACCGAATTAAGACAGGAACAGTCGAGTGGGGTAGTGTGCAGTTCATGGACCAGAAACTTGCGGAATCGAAACTCAGCCAGAGCGCATGTGAGGTTTTGTTGTGTGTATCACGTTTTTGTGTCGTCTACAAACCAGGTAGGTTATAGTAAAAAAGAAATAAATTATACGAAGGTGGATAAGGAGTTAGTCCAGTAAACTCAAATGATAAACTCGGTGTTCAAGTATAACCGCAGGTTGTTTTGTGATAAATTGTGCGTCTTACAAGTAAAGCGTAAAATCTGAGACGAGGTGAACGCGAATTAGGGTGGATTTTTGTTTGTTGCTTGTTGTTTGAATCCATCCTGGTTGTAAACTGGAAACAGTGCCTTTGACATTAGAAGTGAGTATGTGGAAAGTGAGAGAGCGAACTGTGAAACGGGGCATTTGTTGAATAATTTACGGCATCGTCGTGTATAGATTCAACCCATTTGTGGTAGAGTAAAACAGCGTGGATTGAGACCACCCAGCGAGGGTTGAGTTGCCATTTCCCTTCTTTATTTTTTATGTTCTCTAGTCTGTGAACGAGTTCTCTCATAATTTGTTCAGCACATCAAGAGTATAAATATCTGTACATGAAAATGCTAAACTGGTACATTAGAAAAGAAAACCTTAAGAGGGACGTAAGGATGAAATTCGTCACCGAGGACCTGCTAATAAATAATTTAAAGTCATTGGTGGGCACGTACACCCCTAATTAGTGTAGAGTCATGGAAGTGGCAATCACAGACACAAATAAAACAACTGACCTGATCTTTGTTAATTTTTTCAGAAGAGATAAGTTTTGGCCGATCGAGAACATTTTAAATCAGAATTAAAAATTGTACGTATACCCGAAATAATAAAAATATACAGGTTTCGGACGTACTTGCAGGGCACATCCCCTTACAATATTACAACATAATAATTATGTTTTCATATTACAATCAACTACACATAAAACATATTAAGTTTTAACATAACATATCATCACATTATTTTGTGGTTTGTTACATTTTCGAACCGTCTCATGTGATTTGTGTTTATCATGCAAATTGCGAGCGATCGATTTGATCTTGATTGATTGATTGATAAGAAATACATGCACACATGTCTGTACATAAACACATACATTTCATAATCAATATATATGTAATATAAAACAAGATAAAGTAAAATTTATATCTTAAGACGTGATAGCGGCCACACAAGATGAAATGAGTATCAAAATACCAATCTCGACATGAAAAAATATTAAAATTTATTAAGAACATATAAGAACAAGACTAATCTGATTTAAGTCGAATAGCAAGTGGTATGCGTTATTAAATCTTAAGACGATATAATAAATTATCGATTTTATAATAATACTTGGGATGATGTCACATAAATGCTAATTATCAGGTTCGTCATATTTCACTCGATCAACTCTTTTGAATAATATACATACATTTATTTTCGGCCGTATATATACATTCCACAGAAGTCCGCCAGGGCTTAATTTTGCATAAAATTTTAATACGATTTACTTCTTTCATCAGCTTTTTGTGTACAGTCGAAAAATAATCGCGAAAATTGAATATTCATCAAATTAATTGAAAACGCTTCAATCACGTTAATTTATTCGTTGATTGATATAATTTTACCTGTTAAGTGTAGTGCAGTCTGTTATTACTTGGCAAAATGTTGAAATTATTGCAAGATGTGTTATACAGGTATACGTCCGAAATTTACTACATCTCAAAGATGGATATAAACTCAAACATATATACCAAACCAACCTCCACCAATATGATTCAGTATTCTACTAAATTGTTGTGATCGTTATTGCCAAAAACAAAATTTATTGAAAACACGAATTTGCAACATTAAAATTGTTGTTTGGTTATAAAATAATAAATTTTAAATGGTTTTTATGCATCTTCTCAGATTTTATATATAAACCTTTTAACGTTAAATGTAATATGTACTGCTGGAATGGCTTTGGGGCATTATATGTTATCGGTTGAATGGCGGGATTGCTGCATTTTTTGTTGAAAATTTTTATTTTATTCAGGTTTTCTTATCATCAATTTAAATTATGTTTATTAATTCTGATGGATTGTTTGTTGAATAAATTATATGTATACTATATATGTGCGAGGTTATCTGATTGGAATGGGGATGTGATTCAACAATTTCTTATTCTCACATATTGTTAAGAGTCATTGTACTTGTCGCGGTGCATTCAATAGAGCTTACCTTTTATCAAGTCGGAGTACTTCGAAGAGTTTGGTATTTATAGTTGAATTAGTCATATGTTTTTACGTTATAGTGCTATTTATTTTATATACCACTTACGACTCAAATAAACGGGGCGAAAATGGGGAAGCAAATTCAATTTTGGGGTTTGCTTTGTTATTTTATTTTTTATTGTTGTAGGAGTCAGTAAGATGGAGAGAAGAGAGATGAAGAACTACATCATAATGTCAAGAAACAGTTGCAATGACAATATTCTCCAAACATCTGAAGAATATACGAGCTATATTACTTATTGTGGAATAATTGGAAATGTGCAGGCGAAAACGGGCGCAAGCGATCTTCTCGAATTATCAATGGATAGAGAACAGAATATCTTAATATCAGTTAACAGTGATCGATTTTATTTAACGATCAAGATAATTTCAAGTACAACGGTGGAGTGCGTTACGGTACTTACACACACTGCCAATGCAATGCATCTCAATAACATTTCGTGCAATAATACTGCATTGACAGTCATTTTTTTAATCTAAGATCAACATTTTGTTTGGAAAGAACTTGCGAAAAAATTAAAATAACGTAAAATAACGTGTCGTTTGTATGGTTTTTTGTGTTGTTTTGCTGCTAGACGGGATATATTAGATTAATAAATGTCATTTAGTCTGTTACCACATTTTATGTTCGCTTGTTACTAAAAAATTATAAAAACGCGTTAAACGCGGAAAGCGTGGTTGGTCACATTTTGTAATTGAAATTCCATTGAATTCGAATGAGGCCAACATATTGCAGAAATCTTAACGCAGGTCTACTCAAAATTGTCGCATGTATTCGAAATGACCGAAACTTACTGAATCTGTGACAATAAATTTAATCCGGTAAAAATCAGTAAGGCCATCAGGGATTTTCGCAAAAAATCGAAAACATTTTATTGTTGATTTAGAATGCTTATAGGTAATGAGAATAACACGTTGAACAAGACACAAAATTTAAATCCGGAAAGAGTGGTTATTGGAACTTTTTCATTTTGAAATCCGGTCAAATTTTGTAATCAAACAAATTCAGGCAAATTTGCAAAAAATATTGTAAGAATTTTGTGTCCTAAATCGAACTGAATAGGTCTAACGGTACTTATATCATCACATAGACCTATAATAAGAGAGGAAAGAGTGTCCAGGAATCCAGGCTCGAAACACAATGTGGCCGAATTTCAAAATACGAAACTTCCAATAACTACGCTTTCCTTATGCATCCAACCGGTAATTTCGAGCTCAACATGCCATATACATTACCTATAATCATTTTGAACCGGAATTTCAACAAAAAAAAGTTGTAAATTTTTTGCGAAAATCCCTGATGGTTAGTTAGCCTTACTTATTTTGAACGCATTAAATTTATTGTCACAGATTCGGACTGTTTCATTTATTTTGGATTATTAATGTAAGTATGAGTAGATCAACGTTTAGTTTGCTGCAATATGTGGCCTCGTTCGTCTGCAATCCAGGTTCGAAACACGATGTGGCCGAATTTCAAAATACGAAACTTCCAATAACTACGCTTTTCTTATGCATCCAACCGGTAATTTCGAGCTCAACATGTCATATACATTACCTATAATCATTTTGAGCCGGAAGTTCAACAAAAAAAAGTTGTCAATTTTTTGCGAAAATCCCTGATGCGTTCGACTGCAATCCAGGTTCGAAACACGATGTGGCCGAATTTCAAAATACGAAACTTCCAATAACTACGCTTTTCTTATGCATCCAACCGGTAATTTCGAGCTCAACATGCCATATACATTACCTATAGATCACCGTTTAGTTTGCGGCAAAATGTCGCCTCGTTCACCTGCAATCGAGGTTTGAAACACGATGTGGCCGAATTTCAAAATACGAAACTTCCAATAACTACGCTTTTCTTATGTATCCAACCGGTAATTTCAAGCTCAACATGCCATATACATTACCTATAATCATTTTGAACCGGAATTTCAACAAAAAAAGTTGTACATTTTTTGCGAAAATCCCTGAGTTAGCCTTACTTATTTTGAACGCATTAAATTTATTGTCACAGATTCGGACTGTTTCGTTTATTTTGGATTATTAATGTAAGTATGAGTAGATCAACGTTTAGTTTGCTGCAATATGTGGCCTCGTTCGTCTGCAATCCAGGTTCGAAACACGATGTGGCCGAATTTCAAAATACGAAACTTCCAATAACTACGCTTTTCTTATGCATCCAACCGGTAATTTCGAGCTCAACATGCCATATACATTACCTATAATCATTTTGAACCGGAATTTCAACAAAAAAAGTTGTAAATTTTTTGCGAAAATCCCTGATGAGCCTTACTTATTTTGAACGCATTAAATTTATTGTTACAGATTCGGACTGTTTCGTTTATTTTGGATTATTAATGTAAGTATGAGTAGATCAACGTTTAGTTTGCTGCAATATGTGGCCTCGTTCGTCTGCAATCCAGGTTCGAAACACGATGTGGCCGAATTTCAAAATACGAAACTTCCAATAACGACGCTTTTCTTATGCATCCAACCGGTAATTTCGAGCTCAACATGCCATATACATTACCTATAATCATTTTGAACCGGAATTTCAACAAAAAAAAGTTGTAAATTTTTTGCGAAAATCCCTGATGGTTGCTAGCCTTACTTAATTTGAACACATTAAATTTATTGTCACAGATTCGGACTGTTTCATTTATTTTGGATTATTAATGTAAGTATGAGTAGATCAACGTTTAGTTTACTGCAATATCTCGCCTCGTTCTCCTGCAATCCAGGTTTGAAACACGATGTGGCCGAATTTCAAAATACGAAACTTCCAATAACTACGCTTTTCTTATGCATCCAACCGGTAATATCGAGCTCAACATGCCATATACATTCCCTATAATCATTTTGAACCGGAATTTCAACAAAAAAAAGTTGTAAATTTTTTGCGAAAATCCCTGATGTTAGCCTTACTTATTTTGAAAGCATTAAATTTATTATCACAGATTCGGACTGTTTCGTTTATTTTGGATTATTAATGTAAGTATGAGTAGATCAACGTTTAGTTTGCTGCAATATGTGGCCTCGTTCGTCTCCAATCCAGGTTCGAAACACGATGTGGCCGAATTTCAAAATACGAAACTTCCAATAACGACGCTTTTCTTATGCATCCAACCGGTAATTTCGAGCTCAACATGCCATATACATTACCTATAATCATTTTGAACCGGAATTTCAACAAAAAAAAGTTGTACATTTTTTGCGAAAATCCCTGATGCCTTACTTATTTTGAACGCATTAAATTTATTGTCACAGATTCGGACTGTTTCATTTATTTTGGATTATTAATGCAAGTATGAGTAGATCAACGTTTAGTTTACTGCAATATCTTGCCTCGTTCTCCTGCAATCGAGGTTTGAAACACGATGTGGCCGAATTTCAAAATACGAAACTTCCAATAACTACGCTTTTCTTATGCATCCAACCGGTAATTTCGAGCTCAACATGTCATATACATTACCTATAATCATTTTGAACCGGAAGTTCAACAAAAAAAAGTTGTCAATTTTTTGCGAAAATCCCTGATGCGTTCGTCTGCAATCCAGGTTCGAAACACGATGTGGCCGAATTTCAAAATACGAAACTTCCAATAACTACGCTTTTCTTATGCATCCAACCGGTAATTTCGAGCTCAACATGCCATATACATTACCTATAGATCACCGTTTAGTTTGCGGCAAAATGTCGCCTCGTTCGCCTGCAATCGAGGTTTGAAACACGATGTGGCCGAATTTCAAAATACGAAACTTCCAATAACTACGCTTTTCTTATGCATCCAACCGGTAATTTCGAGCTCAACATGCCATATACATTACCAATAATCATTTTGAACCGGAATTTCAACAAAAAAAAGTTGTAAATTTTTTGCGAAAATCCCTGATGGTTAGTTAGCCTTACTTATTTTGAAAGCATTAAATTTATTGTCACAGATTCGGACTGTTTCATTTATTTTGGATTATTAATGTAAGTATGAGTAGATCAACGTTTAGTTTGCTGCAATATGTGGCCTCGTTCGTCTGCAATCCAGGTTCGAAACACGATGTGGCCGGATTTAAAAATACGAAACTTCCAATAACTACGCTTTTCTTATGCATCCAACCGGTAATTTCGAGCTCAACATGCCATATACATTACCTATAGATAAACGTTTAGTTTACTGCAATATCTCGCCTCGTTCGCCTGCAATTCAGGTTTGAAACACGATGTGGCCGAATTTCAAAATACGAAACTTCCAATAACTACGCTTTTCTTATGCATCCAACCGGTAATTTCGAGCTCAACATGCCATATACATTACCTATAATCAGTTTAACCGGAATTTCAACAAAAAAAAGTTGTACATTTTTTGCGAAAATCCCTGAGTTAGCCTTACTTATTTTGAACGCATTAAATTTATTGTCACAGATTCGGACTGTTTCATTTATTTTGGATTATTAATGTAAGTATGAGTAGATCAACGTTTAGTTTGCTGCAATATGTGGCCTCGTTCGTCTGCAATCCAGGTTCGAAACACGATGTGGCCGAATTTCAAAATACGAAACTTTCAATAACTACGCTTTTCTTATGCATCCAACCGGTAATTTCGAGCTCAACATGTCATATACATTACCTATAATCATTTTGAGCCGGAAGTTCAACAAAAAAAAGTTGTCAATTTTTTGCGAAAATCCCTGATGCGTTCGACTGCAATCCAGGTTCGAAACACGATGTGGCCGAATTTCAAAATACGAAACTTCCAATAACTACGCTTTTCTTATGCATCCAACCGGTAATTTCGAGCTCAACATGCCATATACATTACCTATAGATCACCGTTTAGTTTGCGGCAAAATGTCGCCTCGTTCACCTGCAATCGAGGTTTGAAACACGATGTGGCCGAATTTCAAAATACGAAACTTCCAATAACTACGCTTTTCTTATGCATCCAACCGGTAATTTCGAGCTCAACATGTCATATACATTACCTATAATCATTTTGAACCGGAATTTCAACAAAAAAAGTTTTCAATATTTTGCGAAAATCTTAGATGGTTAGCCTTACTTATTTTGAAAGCATTAAATTTATTGTCACAGATTCGGACTGTTTCGCTTATTTTGGATTATTAATGTAAGTATGAGTAGATCAACGTTTAGTTTGCTGCAATATGTGGCCTCGTTCGTCTGCAATCCAGGTTCGAAACACGATGTGGCCGAATTTCAAAATACGAAACTTCCAATAACTACGCTTTTCTTATGCATCCAACCGGTAATTTCGAGCTCAACATGCCATATACATTACCTATAATCATTTTGAACCGGAATTTCAACAAAAAAAAGTTGTAAATTTTTTGCGAAAATCCCTGATGTTAGCCTTACTTATTTTGAAAGCATTAAATTTATTGTCACAGATTCGGACTGTTTCGTTTATTTTGGATTATTAATGTAAGTATGAGTAGATCAACGTTTAGTTTACTGCAATATCTTGCCTCGTTCTCCTGCAATCCAGGTTTGAAACACGATGTGGCCGAATTTCAAAAAACGAAACTTCCAATAACTACGCTTTTCTTATGCATCCAACCGGTAATTTCGAGCTCAACATGCCATATACATTACCTATAATCATTTTGAACCGGAATTTCAACAAAAAAAAGTTGTACATTTTTTGCGAAAATCCCTGATGGTTAGCCTTACTTATTTTGAAAGCATTAAATTTATTGTCACAGATTCGGACTGTTTCGTTTATTTTGGATTATTAATGTTAGTATGAGTAGATCAACGTTTAGTTTGCTGCAATATGTGGCCTCGTTCGTCTGCAATCCAGGTCGCAACACGATGTGGCCGAATTTCAAAATACGAAACTTCCAATAACTACGCTTTTCTTATGCATCCAACCGGTAATTTCGAGCTCAACATGCCATATACATTACCAATAATCATTTTGAACCGGAATTTCAACAAAAACAAGTTGCAAATTTTTTGCGAAAATCCCTGATGGTTAGCCTTACTTATTTTGAAAGCATTAAATTTATTGTCACAGATTCGGACTGTTTCGTTTATTTTGGATTATTATGTAAGTATGAGTAGATCAACGTTTAGTTTGCTGCAATATGTGGCCTCGTTCGTCTGCAATCCAGGTTCGAAACACGATGTGGTCGAATTTCAAAATACGAAACTTCCAATAACTACGCTTTTCTTATGCATCCAACCGGTAATTTCGAGCTCAACATGCCATATACATTACCTATAATCATTTTGAACCGGAATTTCAACAAAAAAAAGTTGTACATTTTTTGCGAAAATCCCTGATGGCTAGCCTTACTTATTTTGAAAGCATTAAATTTATTGTCACAGATTCGGACTGTTTCGTTTATTTTGGATTATTAATGTAAGTATGAGTAGATCAACGTTTAGTTTGCTGCAATATGTGGCCTCGTTCGTCTGCAATCCAGGTTCGAAATACGATGTGGCCGAATTTCAAAATACGAAACTTCCAATAACTACGCGTTTCTTATGCATCCAACCGGTAATTTCGAGCTCAACATGTCATATACATTACCTATAATCATTTTGAACCGGAATTTCAACAAAAAAAAGTTGTAAATTTTTTGCGAAAATCCCTGATGGTGTTAGCCTTACTTATTTTGAACGCATTAAATTTATTGTCACAGATTCGGACTGTTTCATTTATTTTGGATTATTAATGTAAGTATGAGTAGATCAACGTTTAGTTTGCTGCAATATGTGGCCTCGTTCGTCTGCAATCCAGGTTCGAAACACGAAGTGGCCGAATTTCAAAATACGAAACTTCCAATAACTACGCTTTTCTTATGCATCCAACCGGTAATTTCGAGCTCAACATGCCATATACATTACCTATAATCATTTTGAACCGGAATTTCAACAAAAAAAAAGTTGTACATTTTTTGCGAAAATCCCTGATGGTTAGCCTTACTTATTTTGAAAGCATTAAATTTATTGTCACAGATTCGGACTGTTTCGTTTATTTTGGATTATTATGTAAGTATGAGTAGATCAACGTTTAGTTTGCTGCAATATGTGGCCTCGTTCGTCTGCAATCCAGGTTCGAAACACGAAGTGGCCGAATTTCAAAATACGAAACTTCCAATAACTACGCTTTTCTTATGCATCCAACCGGTAATTTCGAGCTCAACATGCCATATACATTACCTATAATCATTTTGAACCGGAATTTCAACAAAAAAAGTTGTACATTTTTTGCGAAAATCCCTGATGGTTAGCCTTACTTATTTTGAAAGCATTAAATTTATTGTCACAGATTCGGACTGTTTCGTTTATTTTGGATTATTATGTAAGTATGAGTAGATCAACGTTTAGTTTGCTGCAATATGTGGCCTCGTTCGTCTGCAATCCAGGTCGCAACACGATGTGGCCGAATTTCAAAATACGAAACTTCCAATAACTACGCTTTTCTTATGCATCCAACCGGTAATTTCGAGCTCAACATGCCATATACATTACCTATAATCATTTTGAACCGGAATTTCAACAAAAAAAAAGTTGTACATTTTTTGCGAAAATCCCTGATGGTTAGCCTTACTTATTTTGAAAGCATTAAATTTATTGTCACAGATTCGGACTGTTTCGTTTATTTTGGATTATTAAGGTAAGTATAAGTAGATCAACGTTTAGTTTGCTGCAATATGTGGCCTCGTTCGTCTGCAATCCAGGTTCGAAACACGATGTGGCCGAATTTCAAAATACGAAACTTCCAATAACTACGCTTTTCTTATGCATCCAACCGGTAATTTCGAGCTCAACATGCCATATACATTACCTATAATCATTTTGAACCGGAATTTCAACAAAAAAAAGTTGTCATTTAGGCGAAAATGTTTTTCCAGCAAATTGACTGATCGATATTGAACGGTATTCGAGGTTTCTTTCATAATTTAGGATGTCCTACTGAAATTTGGCAAACATCAATGTGTTGGAGATTTATGTTCATTCGCGGGAAAATAAAGTCGGGTGTTGACCACAACATGTAAGGGCAAATATAGGAGCAAAGGATAAAAATATTACATTACGGTTGTAGCAACTCATGTTGGCAATATTATAAGGACCGAGGCAATATTATAGGGACCATCTTTCCGGAAAACTTTGAAATCAGATGTACAGAAACTCATGATCGTTTAAATTTTCATTTAAATTGGTGTAATGCTGAACTTTTTATAAGTCAATGTCGTTTCTCAAAGATGCTGAATTTCCTATAATGGTGTTTGTCAAATTGATATCAGAATTCTAAATTAGGACGAGATGTATTGCCCTTTTGTACGATAAATAATTACTTGCTGAGGTGAATGGAAAGTGATTGCTATATACCCAACAGCAATTGTATGTTTGGCTTACTCACTAATTAAAGATACTGAATTTCATTCAACCGTTTCTACTGTTTTGCCCTGAATAACATGAGAAATAGTCAAAATAATCTTAAACATTTTTTAACATATTCATTAAATTCCATATAAGTATGTACAAAACATATACAATGTATTTAGTACCGCATGCAGAAATTCCATTTAAATGAACTGAACAAAAAAATCGTGATTAACAGCAGCACCACGTAAACAACGAAATGATTCCGATAAAAACACAATAAATTGTTTAATTTTCCAACTAACAAAAAATAAAAATAAAAAAATCTCCACGACGAGCAACCTTCCAACATATAAATTGCATAAAACACAAATAACATTGCACGCATCGTGACACAAAATAAATAAGTCGGAATAAGAAAATTGTCTCAATATACTGTACATAGCAACATATTATAAGAAGCTCTTGATTACAATTCGCTGATAATGATCTTATGTTATGTTTAATTTTTTTTTGTCTTAGCCACCACCATCCCAGCAACCACCGTCCATATCACCATATATTCCAACCATATAGGACGACGCGTTTCACTGTGCAATTAAAACGCAATATTGTACGATTTATATTTTACGGTCCGATTACACACACACAGCAGCAGCAAAAAAAACGTCTTAAGATTTAACGAAACATTTCAATTTGTTTTTGTTCGATTTTTTGTTGCTGTTGTTGAGTGCTGTTCAATGGAAAATGCTAATTTAATTTTCTTAAACGCGTACCCCGTGTACAATTGAGCGCGCGGACCCAATACCTATGAATTGTAATTGAATTATTTTTTTTGTATGTATTCGTATGTACATTGCATATAAGTAAATGAAAATTTATGAAGATTTAAATGGGTCGCGATTTATGTATGGTAAACAACATGTTTTTATGCTTTTCTGTTGCACAACAACAACAATACCGGAGCGATATGTTAAGTATATTGTTTTGTGATCACTATGTATTGTGGCATAATTTGATGTGATGTTATATCGAATTATTTATTGTGAGATAATTCAAAATGTTTGTTTAAAACACTTCTGTCGAGCACTTTCCCCTACACCGAAACGCATTTTTTTCCAAAATCCATTAAATAAATCTAAATTACGTAAAATAACTTGGAGATTCATGTATGTCCTTTCACCCGCACATTAAATTTTGTTTTTCATGTAAAAAAGCGAAGGGTTCCCAACTAATTTCGTTTCAGTATAAAAAAAGGGATGAAAATTCCCAATAAAATATTCATAGTCATTGCTTTTAATCCCATTGGATTTCAAACAAACTTTATGATGTTATTACACAAACAAATTAGACTGGAGTGGTACTCGGATTAGTGAATCCACTCGAAACACAAAACGTATCGCATTTTGATCAACAATTACTTCAAGTAATTTGATAAATTTTCCCCCACTCCTAGTATCGAGTATATATAGGTAATTCGAAACGTACGTGTAATTTTTTCAACAAAAATATTTACAAGATTCGGACAAAAGAATACTTCGATGTATCATCTGCGTATCTACTTAGCTACGTACCTTTTATAATATGCCGCCACTTCATCATAATTTCATCTATTGTTGAGTGTATTACTCTATTCTATTGTGTTACAAATATGATCCATCCGATGTATTGAGAAAAAAGGTTTCCAATTCCCTTGATTAATTTTTATTTTATTTAGCAGCCAACCCTTTCTAGTTTAGTGTTTTGATTACTTGTTATTTGACATAATCATGAGGGTTATCTAGTTTTAAACTATAAGAGATTTAATTTAAACCAATTTTTTTTCGGGAAAATTGGAAATGAAAATTTTATGTAATTATGTTGTTTTTACTATAGAGACAGCCCCTTTTCTTTTGTAATAGATTTCGCTTTTTTTCTTTATACGGTGATATCAAACCTTAAAAGAGCAACCAGATATAGGATTTGTTGTGATGCGATGCGGAAAGATGCAATTTCGGTTAGATGCGGTAAAATGACAGGTAGTGTTTGTATAACATGGCGTTTATCCGAATTATCAAATGTCTCTTACGCACTTCTGTCTCATAAACTTAGCAGTTCGTTTAACTACGATAAAGTTCCTTAAAGTTCTGGATTCGTTTGGAATGCAGTTTGAAAGGTCTTGATCCAAGCAAGAGTACATCGCATTTGATTTGGAATTTCGTCAAATATTGTAAAATTCCACCGCACTTCCTTCTTTGCTAAATTGACCTTAATTCCAAAAGGCACTTGTCTAAGGAACTCGTGATAACAAGAAAAATTTAAATCTTGTCGAATTTCCCTGAAGTTTGCTTATTTAAATAAAACAAAACGGGTTTTTAGTCCTGCATTACCTTGTGGAAGTGCCGAAAATCACGAATGAAAAAACCTTTAATATCAATATTTGGATATTTTTCAGTGATTGTCCGCCAAATTTGTTTTTCTCTTTTTTCTGATATTGGTGAATTGTTAAATTTTATAAAATCAAAAAATTTAAGAACTATTGGAACACCAATGTAAATCAGCGATGATCACATTATTTTGCTGATTCGGCTTGCGACTAAACATAGTGGGAATTACGCAAAATTACGAATGGACTAGGAATGTGGCTTTCAAAACATTTTTTGATGTCGGAAAACACTCCCACTACCATGTTGTCGTGACTCGTGAGTGAAAGATTTACCACAAAACTAAGAGCGATATTTGATGGCTAGCACCATCCAAGCTACCTTGTTGAACATTTTTAATTTGGAAGATTCCGATATGTCATGACAGTTGCGTGATAGAAAATATATCGTCAGATTTTACACGATTTCAGTTTCTGGCATTAAAGCTTAAACACATTCATGCTAACGTTAACTTTTACAATTTGGTGCTGCTCCTTTCAAAGATATAAAATAAACTAGATGTTTATTTTAAACGGGAAAGTAAAAATTAAAGTAAAAACTCTTCCATCAAATACATATAGTTCAAGCATAATTCTGTGTTATACTTTTCTATTGAGAGCCGAAAATATATAGCTTAATTATGAGAAATTAAGTGTTAAGAGTTCAGAAAAAGGCTCAAATTTTACAAGCAACAATTTTAAATGTTTGATTCACTTGGCTTACTTTTGTCTCTATTAACCAAATGCAAAATACTTTTCCCCCCAAATTATGGTAGTTATATAAGGTAAATTCGACTGAAACAATGAACGTACCGCAGTATACAAGCAGAACAGATTCTTATAGAACAGACTCTTAAAAAACCGAAAAATTAGCAAATTTATCACCTATCTATTGTTCATCAAGATGTTGAACGCGTACAATATTCGTTAGCTATCATACAAAAGAAATACACTTACAGCAACAATCGCTTTAAAAAGGAATCATCACACATCAACAATAACAACTCATCCCACCTCATCTCGAGATAAAGATTCAACCATACTTGACGTTAAAAGATTTAGTACGATTAAAGGATAAACTGCTACGTATCATACGCTGGAATTTGGAACAGGTACTTGAGACTAATGCTGGTAAGTATGATCTAGTTCGTCAGGTAACACTTCTGGTATGAAGAGTTTACCTTTTAGTAACAAACCACCTCCAAGAACAAACTCGTTAAAGCGAAACCTATATAGAGAGAATACACCAAGTATCACTAGTAATATTTTCTGTAAGCTTCATTCAGAGACTCGCAGAAGCTATACCATCGAAATGCCGTCATATACGAGTACATTGAATAACGAAGCAAGCTCGCAACAGAGGTGTTGAAATGGACGTCATTTGTTTTAATTTTACTGAAAAATTTTCGGAGGATATCGGATCTTTTTATTATTATTATTAAATGTTTAACTTATTTAGTAAAAGGCCAGAGTGGCCCTGTTGGAAATGTAATATAATTCTATTTCGAAACTGGCCCCTATCTGAAAGCAATAATCGAGATGGAAAGGTAGTTGTGGGTACTCGGTCAGCCTAAAATTAAGATGGCTTGTGTGGAGTCCAGCTAGAAACTCCCGCTTTAGTTTATATAGCACGTTGCAATGTAGAGGATCGAGTAACTCAGAAAAATATAATGTCAAATATCATTAATTAAAATTATTGTACCACACTCGTTCATATGAAACTATTCACTAATATTTTTAGTTTCAAATTCTGAAATCAATCACAGTGGTAATGAATTGAATTTACTGACCATATCAGAAACAACGGATTTAGAGGAAAAGAGATAAAGGCAGTTCTTAGGTTCAAAATTATATTTTTGTTGTGGTTTTCTAGGTCCCTGAGGCTAAAAAAGGACAAAAGATCCATTCATCTAGAATTCTAGAAAACTTTCTGAACCGAACTTGGTCTTTTTTTAATTTAAAAAAATTGTAAAGGCTTTGGCATTCATGCGTCAAGAGGTTTGAGTACTTACCACATGAAATACATGTGTGCCACTCAAATTTTATTGTGAAGCCCCATAGTATTGAAATCTACCGGAATGGCCTTGGATCAGCACTTTCACAAATCCTTCGTTTTGGCATGGGTGGCTTCGTTTATTATAAACACAAATAAACATTGTCATGCTGAGGGGTTTAAGAATAGCCACAGAATTACTCCTCTTACTTCTTCCATTCCTATAAATTAACATTATTAGCCAAGCACACTAAGACCACGTTTAAGGCTAGATTCTGATCAAATGACAATTTTTTATGACATTTTTATTAACTCTCTCTCTTTTTTATTAACTCTTATAGACTTTTAACCACCACCAGTCCAAAATATCACAACTAAACTGTAATTTTACAGTATCGAAGCTATTTACCAGGAAAAGCTAATCGTTCTGTGAGCAACAATCAAAACTTGCAATTTTCCCGTATTTCCTATGGTTTTTAATGGTTGATGTAAAAGAGAAATTTTGTTTTAACAAATTGGCTTATTGAAAACCGTTAAAAAATCCTAACAAAAAAAAATATTCTAGATCCAGAATTTCTTCTTCTAAACATAACTTTTCCTTTTTTCCTTAACTTCTTCTCAATACTGACTCGGAAAAATTAACAAATTAGTGCGCTGCCTACAAGTCTGTTTGGAGATACGAATTTTTTGTACCGATCTTCTTATATTTTGAATTCAGAGAATTGCAAAGCGTTTGGGCCCTGTACGACAAATGGGTCGGAGACCTGTCATACAATATGACCAAAACACAATGCAATACCACGAGATATTAATACTGCCATATAATCGTATGGTATGTTGATTGAATTGTCTTGGATCAGGCAACAATTTTTATAATACCTTTTTAGTTCACAAATCCACCGTTCTGGTGCTGTATATAAAATAAATGAGTTTTAGTCAGGGGAAGTTGTAAAGTATACCTTAAATTCAGCTGAAGTACCTTAGTACTCAAAATTACGGTAATGGCGCTCACCAATTTAGTTCACAATTCTACCGTTTTGGCGCTGATGTTAAATTTATAGTTTATTTTTACTTTGGTTTATATCAATTGTAATGGTGTATTGTGATTGTTCCGTATATTGGTCTATTTCAGCATTATCGAATTAATTACACAATCGTAGGAAATTCTTCCATTTGCGTCAATCTGTATGACAACGACTATGATAATCGATATCTACTTATACACAATCAACTTCCCAACCACCCCATACATTTTTCTTTCCTTTAACGCTGGATCGCGGATAAATTTGAATTTTTTTTGACTTATAGATGACTAATGTGTAAGAATCACAACAATCAGTTTCGAACAGATGAGACTAATGATTTGAAAAAATCAGTCTTCTCATCAGGTCGCGACGATCTATAAGTCAAAAAAAAAATTCAAATTAATCCGCGATCAAGCGTTAAAGGAAAGAAAAATGTATGGGGTGGTTGGGAAGTTGATTGTGTATAAGTAGGTATCGATTATCATAGTCGTTGTCATACAGATTGACGCAAATGGAAGAATTTCCTACGGTTGTGTAATTAATTCGAGAATGCTGAAATAGACCAATATACGGAACAATCACAATACACCATTACAATTGATATAAACCAAAGTAAAAATATAAAAATTCGTGAATTCGAAAAGTTAATTGTTAAAATAGAATATAGATGGAAATGTGAAAGAATTAAAAATTTCGTACGCTATGCAGTAATTCGCTAGTAGTACAACTACATGGTATTGCTCTATATATATAGACAATATTTCAATGTAAAAAACAACATCAGTCGTCGCGACCTGATGAGAAGACTGATTTTTTCAAATCATTAGTCTCATCTGTTCGAAACTGATTGTTGTGATTCTTACACATTAGTCATCTATAAGTCAAAAAAAAAAAATTCAAATTTATAGTTTATTATCTAATTTATATACGTGCCGACGAGCAACCATTATCTTATTTGCCTCAGTGGCGTTTCCTAGTTGTGCCTCAAGGTGTTCTGCTTCGGATTTTGATCACCCAAAATAATTAAAATAATAATAATTAATTAAGAAAATAATCTTAGAAAAACTATAATTTAAAATAAAATTTAATAAAAATAAAATTTTCAATAATAAAAATAAAATTTTTAGAAAAAGAATAAAAATCAAAAATTGTTTAGGCGTTCGGCGAACGACTAGAACATCACGAGAAAACGCCGCTGATTTGCCTATACATTTTGGATCGTGTTATACTTGAGCTGCCTGTAAATTGGAAGTGATTTATTAAGGCTACGATATTTTACCTATTTGTACTCGTTTAAAAATCGAAATTGCTAAAAAAAATATTGAAATTAAAATTACAATCCAGGGAATAGCATATAGACCGTAATCCTCCTAAAATCACAATTCACCCTCTTTGTATATTATATTTTGACAAATCTCCTAGACTGATTTGTAACATGATTTATACCGAAACACAAAACTCTCTTAAATAATCAACTATTAAGCCCTTTTAACATTACATCTAAATTATTATGTATACGATTGCACTTTTTGTTATTGGACGGGTGTGGATTCTATAAATATGTATGTATACATCCCTGACTTGAGATGTAACCATAAAAAAACATTAATCTCGTGTATAATGCGAATTCTGAAATGGTTCAGTGATGCGTTAAATTAATTTTTGATGACATCATTTTTATGCATAAAGCGCATAGACACCAAGAGATAACGACATAAAAATGTGTATGCAACAGCACCTGATATACAGACGATGAATCTTGCGTGCATATTACGTTGGGTACATGTAAAGTAAAAAAATTAATTTCTTAGATGAGTTAATATTGAGTGTAGATGCGCGATACCATATGGATAATGTATTTAGTGTGCGTGCGACATAATGTGTAATGAAACATTGCAACGTGTTTCGAGACAAAACAAAAAACATTTTTATCACAAGAAAAAATCTTGTCCGTGTTGTCGTTCCTGATTGTAATAAAAAAAAAATTTGTAATTTTATTGAATTTATTGCAATAATAATAAAAAATCTACTCAAATTTCAATTGAAGGTGGGATGAACAATTTATAATTTTTATTTATATTTATACACAAAATAAAATAAAAATTGTAATCTTATCAAGATCTTGAAGAATTTTTTTTTTATATATACGGAGACACAAAAAAAATTTATAAAAATGGCTGAATTTTGTATTTATTTAAAATATATACGTATAATAAATAAAAATGTCTTGCGTTACAACAATTTATCGTAATGTGATATGTTGCCATTTTTATATGCCCACAATATTATAATCCAGGATAAATTCCGACCGGTAATATTTATTATGTATTAGTAAAACATCTTGTATATATAACACCTCACAATAAAATATGGAACAGATGTTTGCAGACTCTGATTCTTATCAATTTTTATGTGTATGCTATTGAAATCGTGTATCAAAATGTTAAAATCTCGTTGAATATCCTTTTTACATCCTGATGTAATCTAATTGTGTCTCAACACGTATAAATTGTGTTGACATATTTATGAATAAATTAGGAATACGCAGCTTTCAACTATATAATGGTCCGTTTGCATAGTGTTCGTTTCAGCTTCAACTTGAACCAGGAGGCTACTAACCGTACCGATAAGTTTAATTTCAGGAAGCCTCTTCAAGGTGTAAACGTTTACAAAGAACGCCGGTCAATGCAAAATCTTTTTTATAGCTATTGTTCACCATTGTCCGAATTTACAGTTAGAAACTTTATCGGTTCTATACTCCTTCAAAAATTTAAAAAACAAAATTAAAACTGGCACAACTTTTAACATCTGATCGAAAACTAAACATTGATAGTAACGTTGGGAGTTTTGTTTGGCTTTTTCTTAAAATGGCGCAATTTTCATCATAATAAAGATTCTTGATCTGCATAAACGGTAATCACAAAATCACTCTTTTAGGGTTCACATTTATTTTCCTTATTTGTCCACAATGCTTATTTAAGACGTTTGTATTTTGAAGAAATTTGGTCATGAATTTGTTTAAAGAATTAATCCAAATTATAAACGTTTGTTCGCTGTACACTTTTGTAATTGATCTCACTATTGTCACTAATTAGTGTTGCACTTGTAGACATTTTTCAAGTAACACTTTACCCAACATAATACGTTGTCTCGATGTTGCTGGGGCGCAGTGTAATGTCACGCACTCACAGTAGTAATATTAGCACTCGTACAACTTTGCTTTATTAAATACAAAATCGCACCATCGACTTTCTGTTTATAGTTTTTAGTATTGAATTTAGATAATTACACTGTGCTAGTTGAAAAAAGTGACAAGCTGAGCACCCAGGTGGTAAACCTAATTCGAGAAGGCTGAATTCAATGGTGCCTAGTCCCATTTCAAAGTTAGTCCCCATTTTTGAGAAATCGCTTTCGACATGTTTTGGCTCTGAGTCAAAAATTTGTCAAAATATACACCCACGTTGATACCTCTTGAACCAATAAGATTTACGTTTTGTTTTTTTCAGCGAAGTGATTCCTATTATTCTGGCCAAATAATTGTAAGTGGGTTTTTTTTATATAAAATTTCGTAAAGATCATGCATTTTTTTCGTTGTTCACCAATAGAATTTGAACCATCGAGATGTTGGTTATGCTTTCTTCAGCAAAGTTGTGGCCAAGGTTAGGTTCGGTTAGTTTGGACTGGCTGCTTCCGCTCACTTGGACCAGTAGTAGCCCGTTGTGATACCACAAGATCCTATTTCCCCTTTACCCCTTTTTAAAATCATTTGGAGCTATGTACGTAGCACAAAATATCCCAGTAAGCGAGATCTGAGAGACTGGTCATAATGTACACGCCCAAATACCTATGCCTTCTGAGTTATAGTGTCTGACCATTTTATCAAAAAATGATAAAGGTGTTTTTCATCGAAATGAAAAGAAAAAAAAAATAACACAATAATGTGAATGTAGATGTGGTTTTTCGGTCTTGATATGTTCAGTAAAGTTGTATGTCTTAGCTTGTGCAGCAACTTTGCTGAAGAAAGCAAAACGAAAATCTCAAAATATTTTGACAAATTTTTGGCCTAGAGCCAAAACATATCGAAAGTGATTTCTCAAAAATGGGGACTAACTTTGAAATGGGACTAGCACCATTTAATTTAGTATATTTGAATTAGGTTTACCCCAGCTTTTCACAAAAAAAAGTTTACGATTCAAGCACAGTGTTATTATCTATACGTAAATAAAATTGGTGTGTCTTTCTGTAATTTTTAAATAAATGATTGTTCTTGGTTTTGTGCAAATATTAAAAAGTAATTAAAAATAACTAAGTGTTTTTAAACATTTTGACAGTCTGGTGTCAGTTTCGTTGTTCGGCTTTCAAACCCAAACTATACTGCACTGATTTTAGCGTATAGTTTAAATTTGTTCGTATAGTTGTTAATCACAAGAGCAATCTGCACTGTATTGTATCTCGATATCTTAAACCGCTAGTTATAAAATAAGACATAAATTGGTCAGTTATGAGCAACTAATGCTGCCTCATGTCGGTTTTTTTGTCTAAATTTCCAACTAACTGAATTGATGGTTAGTTCATACCATTCGTTCAAAGATGGCACAAAACAAACCGCATCTGATTTTTAATTAAAATCTGCTAAATAATCTTAAATTTAACATTCTACGAAACATTTTTAATCGGTAATTGATAAATCAGAACTAAGTTTGCAGTTTAGAATTATATATCGGGTAGATTTTGGTTAATAAATATTAGAGACATCTAACAATACCTGGGTGAACTAACGATCAATTTAGTTAGTTAGAAATTTAGTCAAAAAAAATCGTCGTCAGGCACACAGCATAAAGCGTTTTCTCGGGTCATTATTTCGTTTTTCGGTCTTATTCTTTTTCACAGAAAACAAATTTACAAATACAAGCTAAGTTTACCGAGATCTGTATAGAATAATTCAAATTTAGAGTGCAATCCAATTCGTAACTTCTTTTGTGGAGACCAACTTATTCGAAAGTCTACAATAAGTCGCCTGTCGAATATACTTATTGTAGACTTGTTTAATTTATTTGGATCAGTTACCAATTTGAACTAGATTCTCCCGTTAGAGTTACAGAAATCTACAATGACTCTATTCAACAGGAGATTTTTGTAGACTTCTAAATAAGTCATTCTACATAAAATAAGTCATGAATTGGACCGCAGTCTAACATGACCTTTTATATGCCTTTTTTAATTAAATTTTTGTTTTAACTGAATATTGAGGCGAGTGTAAATTTTTGTCGAATTTCTAGAATGGGCGCTTTCAGGACATCCAACAGTTGATAACATGTTGAGTAAAATGTTTAGCACTATGAAATTTTGAAATCAAATTGGCAATGATTTCACTAATCATGATAGGGTACCTCCCATTGCCACACTTTTGTTCAAAATATCAACTATGTTTTATTGTCATTCTTCTTGTTTGTTTAAAATATTAATTGTTTTATAACCAATAAGGCAAACATAAAATATTTTAGAATTTAACAAGTAAAATGAATAGAAAATAATGAAATATTTTGAGTAAAAAAGGTGCGGATCTAGCACAGCAGGGATGTGGTAAAAATTCGATTTCTCAAAAATCGACCTTTATCCACTCTCTTGATTTAAACCCTTTCGTAAAATCGTTATGTCATCTGCAACATCGTAATGCTTACATAATTAGCCCTCTGTTGTGTAGATTTGTTTTACGACTGGACTATACTAACCTTACTGTGGAATCTGCTTTTTACGTGGGCTATTATACAAGCAATAACATAATTTGTGGCTCGATCTAATAATTTTTATATCTTCAATAGTCAAGAACCAAAAGTTGTTTCTGGAATAGAAATATTGAAATTTGACGAGCCATTTCACGATTCTTCAAATTTTCCAGAACTTTTGATTCCATAATGATATGTCTCAAAATTGGGATTTCATTGATTAAGATTTTAAGTCTGTTGGAAAGTTGGCACTTCAATTCAAATTTGAAACAAATTTTTCGATGATTTCTTTTCAAGCTCGGTTTGGAATGTTTCTCATATTAGGTGACCGATTTGGCCGCTGTTCCCATTCAGCCACCAACATTTGTACTAAACCAAGCAGCGGTTGCCGTATTATGCTTGTTAGAAAATAGACGAATTAATACTCTTTGGGCACTGCATTTTTACATCATTTACATTTTTTACATTATTTACATTTTTAAATTATTTACATTATCCAATTTACAGGCGTACATATACCAAATTTATGTTGTGTCTAGTTGAGTTTGTCGCTAAATGCAGCAATTAATGCTATTCGAGGCATTGTAAGGAAACACCCGTCTCCGTTGTTTTAAATAGGGGTTGTCAATATTACATAAGTTATGCTTTTCATTGCAAATTGCTAGTATTGTTTGTTACCGTGTTATGTTCGTCAAAGCATACGCTACACAATGCTAGAGATTTGATCAGCTTTGTTTTACTGTACACCATGCCGTTTTATTGTACACCTCCATCATACGAAAAGTACCAAAGTAATTTGATTGCACGATCACATAATTTTTAGAGATGCACACATGGTGTTCCGATTTTCTCAAAAGCCCAAAATTTGTAGAACTTATTTGGATACTTTTATACCTATCAAACCAACTCAACATAAACCACAATATATTTATATGACGATAGCAGGACCAAATAACAAAAAAAAATCACTTAATCCAGTAATAAACAATAAATTTTTAGGGTGCGGAAAACACATTTCCATCGTACACGAAAATATATCACAAACAAGGGTGTGAATTCTATAATCATAAAAATTTGATACTTATCTAGCACAAGAGCAGCTTTCTGGTTCCTATAATTATTTTTAACTTAACAAACAACTCATCTTTTATCTTACATGCTCTCGTACATAATTCCCCAATGGAACTATTAAAAAATTTGTTAAAATTTCTTGAGATAAATTTTCAATGTGAACATTGTATATAAAGTACATACTTGAGATGTAGAGGGATGAGAAAAGGGGGACCTTAGTACATCTCGGAAAAATTTTAATTTCCATTTCCAACTGGAATATAAATTATTTATGATTATTTGATTATTCAACATAAAATGATATCATATTTTATCTATAATTGACATAAATTGATATAAACGATTGTCTCTGTTTTTTGTGGATATGCAGTGAACAGCAATTTAGGGTTTTCTTTGTTTTTTCAATTTATGTTCTGGGTTGTCTCACAATACAATTTCTTGAAAAATTCAAGGACAAACATTTTTGTGAATTTAAAATTCGTCCACTTGATTTCTTTTCACTATAACTAGGCACCAGCAATTTAATTTCATACCTATCAACACCCATATCATATCAATTTAATTGATTGATGAGACCTGTACGATAACATGCCTAAGCAAACAAATTTTAATTGATGACAGATGAAAGGTTAAGTTAATTATTAATTTATCATTTTCTGGGTATGGCCCGAAAAAAAATCAACACGAAGACGAATGTGCACCTGTTTTTATCGAAATTCTACATTTTATTTAATTAGGAAAAAATTTCCGGAGTGTGTTATGTGTCTGATCTTAATAATTTCTTTGAGTTTCTTGATGATTGATGATTTTATATAATGATTATGAACTTGGATAATTATTTCATCAATGCAATCGAAAAAATATGCAAATATTTATTTTCATTCGGGCGATGAATTGCAGGTTCTAACGATAATTTTAATAAAACTTGCCATTTGTGCGCAAGTCTTAAAAAATTTAACTCGAGAAATTATTTAAATAAATTTATCAGTTTATCTACCGTCGGAACGTGTAACTATTAAATGATATTTGAAACCCTCGGTCTCGGGTTCGATCCGTGGCGGCGATCAGTAAAAAATGATAGCAGGGTACTTTTAAAGTGTCATATGTTATTTATATGTTCGTTTATTTTCTAATTTTCAACTATAAACGCAACTAGGATCCTGTGGTGTGGTACAGATCTCGGCACTAAACCATTGGATATGTCAGGTTACAAAATGTGAAGGATTTGACATTGCGCAAATGTTATACTGTAATATTGCGAGTATAAGTCTATATGAATTATGGATGAGTAGGTAAATATAGTGGTGAAATGAACAGAAAAAGTTCAAGTGTGCCGTAAAAAGCACCACTACGATTTAAACTTCTAACTTTGGGTTCTAATTCGACCGTTGCTACCTAGGGAACCTTTAAACTTGATACCTGTGCCACAAAGTGCATAAACACGTTAGTACTTCTTGTTGTTTTCGGACGTGAACCACTTAAAACGTAATTTATCACTATCGTAAAGTGGCAACCCTTGAAGCGGCTAATTCTTCCACTACAATAAAACGCCACAGACAACATACCGTGGTACTAATTTTAAAACGGTTAATTGTCCGTACAAATAACTATTCCGAACGAACAACTCATAAATCAAGGCTGTGAAACACTTTATTGCTGTTACGCTAAAATTTGTTTGCCTTTTATGTAGTTTGATAGAAATAAAGAAGTTGGGTGTCGTATAGTTCGTTGTTGGCCAATGTAGGTGCAGAGATTAGAAAAACTTTTAGTGATGGGGGAAGTCAACTCAGCATATTTGGACGATAACGTTCCATGTTTCCATGTCCAAGAACGTGTGGATCTGTTTCACGTTTGTTGGACTTGGTAACTGATAAAAACAAGTAGCTTTGACTTTGAATGCATCGGTATGGAGGCCATGCTCACCAACCAGAAACTCTAGATAATTGATTACCCGCATCACAAAACCGACTGTTCTTAATTTGATCGTAATCTTAATATCGAATGAAAATTTGCCTTATTTCAGAAGATTAAAGTGCTTTTAGAGTCTGGCCGAAATAATGCCTAAATAAATATTTCGGAATATTCCTTAACTTAATTCAGATAGACACATTAGGGAAAGCTATAAAATGTTAAATGCCTAATTATTTATAATTTGAATGTCACCCTTTGAGAATTGTGGGAATTGGGCTGTGAAAAATGGCCTCAAAACAATTTTTTTAACCTGTTTAGATGACTACCGGTAAGAACAGAAATATAACATCTGCGAGTAAATGGAGGATAATTGTGTAAAAACTGAAGCCGTAAGTAGCACTTCAGTAATGTCTCCAATTGGCGTTAGAGAATCGTTTTACGGTCACCATATTTTCAAAATTTTGAAATGTACCTGCAACACAATGAACTCAGGGGATATATCAAAATGAGTGCTTTAATTTTGGACCTTGTGATTTCATTGTTTGCTCGGTGAGTGAAATATAATAATTTGAATTGACAAAGATGCTAGCAGATGACGTCGATCCAAAATGGTGAAATTTTAGAAATTTGAACTTCCTGTTGAAACATTTGACTTGTAGGAGAAAGGCAACTTACAACTAAATATAATTTTGGAGACTCATTTTTACGTATTCTTCTAGCCAGTCCAATTTAACCTTTAAAAATGCTATCGAGAGAGCATCCATATCTATAGGCGACACAAAACAACCAAATCCTGAGAACGTTCAACCAATTCGACGAATAAACCAATTGATCATAAATATCAATACCATATTCGAGTTGCTGGCGTTCAAGATGTTGACGTTAAACAACACAGCAATCAAAAGTCTTATTATTGGTTAAATTAAATATTTTTTGCTGTAACTGGTGCAATAATAGCAACCATTTTGCAAAACTTGCTTACACATCGTATCTCACCAAACAGCCGTTGGTTCATCGATAAATGCAACCACTTCTCCGAAGAATCATGCACAAAGGAAAATTAATAACCTTGCAGTTCTAGAATTCATTTCAAGCAACCGGTACTCGTCGTACTGGTAGAACCCATAGCCCTCCTACAAATATGGTTCAGTCCTTGTTTCAAAGGTCAAATATAACCCTTTTGTGTTTTACTAACACAATTGTGCGGGTAGGGCAAAAGTGTCATGCCAAAAATTTAGTTTTGTATGTTTTTTGAACCAACTTACACATTTGTGAATTCCTTTTTAATTTATTTTCGTCCGAAAAACAACACTATCTATACACGCAATTGTGTTGGTTTTACTTCAAATCAAGCGAAATTTTTTATCAACAACGACATTACATACTATGGTTTTTTACTCACACATTTGTGTGGGTTGTACTAAAATTGAGCCAATTTTTTATTTTCTTGGTTGAAAAAGGGATAATATTTCAAATGATGTGTAGATAGTTTAAAGATATTTAAATGCCTTATCAAATTTAAACAAAGTTTTTTTACTGGAAAAATTAAAATTTTATTGTTTGAAGCCCTTCTATAGGAATAAAAATGGAGGTTAGAAAGTTGGTGTGTTTTAAAGGCTACACATTTTGCTTTCGAATGTTCTGTATCCAATTTCATCAACTTTCACTGAATAAATTTTATGAATTTTTAAGTACGGCTTAAATAGTTCTAAAAAACGTTTGAAGGTGTTCTTGTTATATTAGACTGTTACCTGTTCAACAATGTATCGGGTATAATAATATTTAATCTTTAATGGCAAAACTTTTAACTATTGAAATTTTAAAATCCTTTTTGGTAAATGTGACATTTTTTAGTAACGAGGTAACCCATATTTTGTAGAGCTTGACAATTTCGGTTATCCGTATGTTTTGATATGACTTGTGAATACCTGTGTTTTGTTTCAAAATAGTCAGAGTCACTTTTTATTTATTTTTTTTGTTTGAAGGATGATCAAACTTAAAAAATAAATATGTTAAAAAAATTAAAATTAAATCGTAAAACGGCGGTAAATCGTTAATCGGCGTGCCTCGCTATTTAGAAAAAATCATTTGAGAGAAAACATTTCCCCCAAGTTTTATAAAAATCGAAGGATGTAATTGGAAAATTGCTGGGCCGTAAAATCTGCTACGACGTCGAGATTTTCTCAATACTTATGATTATGGTACTATATTTCAGGAAGAAACTACACAATTTTCAAGATGGTTACAAGATATAAATGTACTATATATCATTTTATATCTGTAGGTAAGAAACCTGCATACCGATAAAGTCTGCTGCGTGTGGGAAATGTTTATTTTGCATTTCTATAATAAAGTAGCTAAACCGCGTATTGCCCAGCAACACTTGTTTGCTATTTTACGCTAGGAGAAAATATATGACATTTGATGTAGTAAAGACACAACGACATGACACAACACACTTAGCAAAATATCAGAATACTATAAAAAATGAAACTTAGTTTCAAGACTACATAACCAAATATAAAACTGATCACTATCAATAACTTCCATCAAAATTTAACCAAGAAATAAAAATATCTTAAAGATATAATTAATGACCAAACACAAAACCAAATAAAAAAAAAACTTGATACAATATATGAAATGACCAAAACCAAATACAACATCGGCGATACCCATAAAACGACGAGAAAGAAGAAGAAGAAGAAGAAATATAAGAAACATATTTAATCTTAACGTGGCGATAACGATCTCGTCTTTTCTAATTTATATTAAATTTATTACCTTACCTAAATATATCCAAAAAACAGTTTTTTATAGTAGTTTTTTGAATACAGTTTTTTGGCGATTTGAATGTAGCCAAAATTGGCGAATTTTGTGTATGTTTAATGTGTAGTTAATGGCGATTTTTATTGTCCGCACTCTATATTAGGTACCATCGTGGACCATATTAGGTTTTGTGCTAAATGGTAACACTTTATAACGACGTAGATTATATTGTATATAGTTATAAGCACCCGCGTGACTCACCAGGGGACAAATTCTCAGAATTTTGGAAATGCGAACTTAAGACCTTAAATCCAATGTTTTTTTTTTTGTTAGTGTTGTGTCCCAATAAAATGGTGGGTACCCATGGGATTATACCAAGAAATGTACTCGTATTATAACGAAATTTACATATAAGCACTGCGTTATTACGATCTTGATAAGAAAATTTCGAAATTCTATACGATGTGACAAATAAATTATTTCGAAACTGAAAATAAAAAAAAAATTCATAAAAAATTAAGAAAAATTATTAAAATTTTCTCATAAAATTCTTTGATTTTGTGAGATATGATCTCCTATCCTAAGTCTTAAGACAAACAAAAAAACCATAAATTAATTAAAAAAGCGATAATATCAAGGTAAACGTTGGAAGAAATGAAAATACATTATAACTTTGTTAACGTTTGTCATTTGGAACGATAAATAAATTTTTTAGGTAGGAGTGAATGCACTAGATGTGTACTTAGACGTTTCGACCTCTATACGAAGTTCAACGACCACGAAAAATCAGCAAATATTTTTTTATTATTTTATAATTATATTTTTAGGCAAGCAAACAATATATGCTAAAAATATTGTCTCAACAAGTGCAAATTATGTTGGCCCTCCTTGAAGGTAATATCTCTCTAGGAACGTTAGCTCGACGAGTCGATGACATCATTGAGATCAAGCGTAAACTACAAATTAATTTTGTCTAGAGCTTTTCATTTGCAATATTAAAGGTAGCAGGTCTCCATCAATGTTAATGATAAAATCGTAAAAACTGAAAATCGTTCAGGCGCACTTTCATGGACGCTGTATTGTAGATGAGGCGGATTCCTTTCTATCTTTATTCCTATATGGAAAGATGTCTGCACTTACATTATTAGATGGAAATGTTTTTTCCAGGCTATGATAAAAAACTTAGATAAATTGTTTGGAACCGTGAATAATGGAAGTTAACGGCCTGCTGAAACATATCTAAAGTGGCTGTTAAGTTATATCATTGTTGCTATCGCCATGTCTGATGAGTTTACCATTGTAGAAGATGGCTGTGCGAGAAGAATTGAGAGAATATGAATTTACATCCAGGCATTTAAGAATACATAAATCTCTGAAGCGATTTTACTGCGTTCCTGTGACCGATAGTCATTTAGTGAACTCGAACAAACCAAACAGTTGTTGGTTGGCAGTTTTTAGAATATTAGATGACACCAGCTGGTGGTATTTCATAGTAAGCTTGATCAAAGTGTTGCCAAGGGGTCTAGTGTCCATATTTATTGTATAACTTCATGTTAAACCGGTTTGATATTTAATGAACTATAGAAAACCTTAATGAATTTGGAAAACATTTTTTGTATTTAGGAATTGATTAGTGACTTCCAATTGTGATAGTGTTGATTTATTTCCCAAGAACATATGGCTCCGGTTGCGAACAATGACGTTAACGATTGGCGGATCCTTCACTAGCGTATAATTTTTTTGAACCCTGTAATATGGGCAACACTCTGACATCTATAGTAATAGTGTGTTAATCACCCTTAATTTTCGAGCTTCTGATGCCGACGCAATTGCTTGTACTTGTAGTGAGATTTGTACCTCAAACCTCAGTATTTGAGAAAATTTACCTTTATGATCAACAATGTGACATCTCTCAAAATGAATGTCCACGTGAAATGCTTTCTGATCTAAATCTAATCACCGGGAAACAAAAGTTCTGACTATTGTTCTGTTGGCTGAAAAAAGCTCGAGATTAAAGTCGATGTTCTTTTTCTCTCTGCCATTAGCAGTTCAATTAAACAACAATTCGAAAGTTTGCCTTCTCAAGTCGCCGTCTGTGAAGTTTTTTGAGTTTAATTCATTCTATTTGGAGCAAATTGGTTTGCAATTATTGGCTTCGTCCTTGAATTGTTTGTACAAATACCATACCATTCGTTTTGACATCGAAATGTCTCTGATAACGAATTATTTGGCGTGGTTGCGAAGATGCTTGTGGTATGAAAATGGTTACGTATGAAAATATGAAGTTCGACGGTTGCATTTCAGCTGTGTGCAAATTTGAACATTACACGATTGTGACTAGGAACCCTTAGATGATTGAAAATCAGCAATTGTGATGTAACTGCTGCTTGAGAATAGAGCATAATATATCATGTCGGGGTCACCATGTCGTGCATGTCGGGGTCACCACTATCGGGTTTGTTTGAAACGGGCGTAAATTCTACTAGTAAACAGCAGTGGTAGCCATGCAAAATGTTCTTATGTGACTCCATAGAAAAGAAATTATTTAATAATTATAAAGTATTTATTTGACATTTATTTAACAATATTTTTTTAATATAGAGGTTTTTAGAACCCTTAGATGACTATGAACCTCTCCATTGAACTATATTGGTTTTGTAATTTTCACCGGTTTATATATTGCTTGTAAACATGGAAACTACAATTTTAAACAATAAAGACAATGGCGACGACTATAAAAATATTCTAAAAATAATGCTGACAACTAGATGTCTCTGAATTATAATATTTATTTATATATGACATGCTGTATTGTCTTCATTAACTCTTTTTACAGAATTATCCATACAATTGCAAAATAAGTATAATGATTTGATTCTATTTTCGGGTTTGCGAACCAATGAACAAAGTTTTTCCAACACGTAATTTAAATTTTCGGTTATGTATTTGTTTTTTTTTTTGTAATTGACACAAAAGATAAATTGGAACACTCGCTTAAATAACTTGAACATAACCCAAAAATAAAACCTAGTCGCAAAGGATGCGATCTGTCACGTGACAAAATTCAATATTATATGCCCGATGAACGAAATGACTCGATATACGATAATCGTCGTTGGGAACCATTGAAAACTTATTTCCAAAGTAGTGAAAAAGTAGCCAAAACTTGCTGAAAATTGCGTACAAAATGCGGTAGAAATGAAGCGCCAACTGAGAACAGTGTGAAGAACTTTGCAAAAAAAGTTTGTACGACTGGAATGTTAATAGACAATATACACAAAAATGGATCGTTTGATGGAAAATATTGCTACTATAGCTGAAAGTGTGTGTCAACATCCGAGCACCTCAACCCACCATCGTCCACAAGAAGAATTGAACATCATCGATAGGACTTTGCAAGGAATTTTACAGAAAGACCGATGTATGAAGACCAATTGATTCAAGAATTGAAGGCAGTTGACCATCCATTGCGATTGCACTTCCATGAACGGACGAATTCTCAGTTGGAAGAAGATGAGCATTGAGCAAGAAGCCTCACTAACAGTCAATTGCGACCGTTATCGTTATATGATAACTGACTTTTATTCATTACGTTTGAAAAGGGAAACTTTGTGTACAATCGAGCTGCGATTTGAACCCGTTGGACTATTATATGTGAGCGGACATCAAGGACAAATGTTATGCTAATCCTTCAAAAACAATTAAAGGTTTGAAAGACAATCGAGGCTTTGAATTAAAGTGACTATTGGTGAAATAGAGTCTCAAACCCAATCGTTTGAATCCAATCTACTGAAAACTTGTGTCGAGAGAATGCGGTGCTGCAGATCCAGCCGAGGCAGTCATTTGAATGAACTAGTACTCCATTATTAATCGGAAGGTGTGAGAGTGCGGAATGAAAAGTGGCATATTTAGAAGAAGCATTTAAATGGTTTTTGTGTATATTTTCGATATTCCATTATTTCGGTATACGAGTATTGCAAGCCCTATAGGGGTTTGAATCCCACCAAGTTTTCATCTGATTACGTCATTGTTATTGGAGGACTAGTAGCTTACAATGCGTAGAATTCATCGTTCTTCATTGGGATCTTCGTTTAAAAAAATATCAAATCCATCAGATATTAATTTTGTCGCTTTGGCAAGGCCTTTGGTTGATACGATTTTATTTTCATGAAATTCTAATAAATTGTCAGTATCTTCTGTGAAATTATCGGCTCTTTGCATTAACTCTTCAGTTGAAATACTTCAATCTTCATATTGAATAACTTCATCAAATCCGGCTTCATCTGTACCCTCGAAGTCAGATAATGCACATTCAGGCCAAATTCTGCGCCAGACGCGATTCACGTTGATTTTACTTTTGCCCATGAATTAGCAATATTATTGACAGCTTTAAAAATGTTATATTCCTTCCAAAACGTTTTCATTGTTGTTCCATCATTAGTATCGGTAGCATTTAATAGCTGTGTAAATGTTTTTCTTATATAATAAGATTTGAAGATGGAAATTACACCCTGATTCATTGGTCGAATGATGAAAGTGGTATTTGGAGGCATAAATAAGAATTTTCACATTTTTGCTAATATCTAATATATTTCAGTAAGCTGAACTCTCCTGAAGTCCTGGTGCATTGACGAGCACTACCAATATTTTGAAATTTAAATTTTGGTCAACGCTGTATTTCCTTTCCAATCGAAAAACAAAAGTCCATACCCATACTTCCTTATTTGCTCTGCAGTGCACGCGAAGCTCTGTTTTATCGATGCCTTTAAAAGCCCTTGGATTTTCAGAATGGTCCACTAATAAAGGTTTTAGTTTATAATTGCAATTGGCGTTACCCCCTAACGTTAATCTATCTTTACTTGCTTTAAAGCCGGGTGCACCAGATTCATCTTTACGTAAGTTTGTTTTGTAAGGCGTTTTCAAAATAAACCTGTTTCATCGACATTAAAGACTTGTTTAGAGCAATAATAACCATCTTGGACGACAGCCATGAGGAAATCTAAAAATTCTCTTGCAGCCGTATGATCTGCACTGGCCGCTTCCCCTTTTAATTGAATGGTATGCAGATTTGCTATAGTTTTAAATCGTGCAAACCAACCGTCACTAGTATTAAAATTTTCATTTATCGCTTCACTAATAAATGACACATTTTAGCTTGGATTATCATTTTGCTGATCCAAGGGCATATTCATTTGGGTCTGCTGCTCAATCCAAATTGAATGTAGCGATCCCATTTTCAATAGCAAATTCTCTGCTGATTATACATTGCGGTTAAATTGCAACTCTGATGCTTCCTCGGATAATGTTTTAATTTTTACTGCATCTCCATTGCAAATACTTCTTACCGTTGAAGGAGCTAATCTTAATACCTTAGCAATCAAAAACTTAATACGACTTGTTTTGAGGCGTGAAGCAGTGCTCTAAAGAAACACAGTGTGGACCGGGCCAATAAATATGTGTAATAAGAAAATAATATTTAGTATTCCCGAGTTGCGTCGAAAATGTGATGCAACTTGAAAAAATGGTATCAAATATTTTTGCGACGCAAGTTGAAACGGCGCAAGTCGAACCAACGAGACTCTAGTGTATACTGTATCTATACGAGAGAGGAGAATGAATTAGTGATTTTACAGGTCCGCATCACCAAATGTGAATTGTTTTGTCAAGCATTTACGATTTCGCTGATTAAGCACGGTGATTACAAACAGAAACATAAATTGTTAACCTTACTAATTTAAAATTAAATAATCATTAATTATAAAATTTTAATAACCATAAAATTATCGCAGCAATTTACTAACGATACACGAAAACTTCACCAATATTGTGTATCGACTTGAGTATATCGCATAATATACGCACGATACAAATAAAATGTGTTTATAGCAAGGCGTGGTTTTAAGGCCAAAGGCTAAATATTACAAGCCTGCACAAATGTAAATAATCATTAATCATATGGTATAATACATAAAATAACATAACATATAAGAAATATTTTTTGTGTACATTTTAAGAACATAACGATGTACAAAATACGCTTTAATGGTTGCAAATTTTGGGTGAGTTATTGGTTTTCGAATTACCCACCATTTGATATCCCCCGCAAATTTCGTGTTGATATAAAATTTGAAGTGTTGAGCGCTGCCGCGACTTTCGATAATCACGGTAGATAAAAATTCCAACATATTTGTTCCATTAAAAGTTATGTTTGTAGTTCGTCGGTGTTACGAACGAAGTGATAAATGTTGTGTGCATTTTGTACTAAAAGGTAAATAATTCAAAATGTTAAAATTTAAGTAAATGAGTAATTAGTTTCTCAAGCTTCGTGCGCGCATTTCTTATATTAAACTGCTCAAGATTGATTGGTTTGTATATGGAAATCATGAAGAACGTGTTTCGTGTGTTTAGGGATGTGTTGAAATTCGCCTTATACCATTTAAATTGATAATAAATCATGGCGGGGTTTTGTTTATTTTAATTAATTATTTTTTATTTCAAATCATGATTTTAGCACACCTATCTGTAGTTGGTGCGAGCATATTCAATGTAATTTAGTGAAACAATTTAGATTCAATATTTTTAGCCCTCTCAAATAAAAAAAAAATATTTGATGATTGATTCTTTCGTTCGAAATCCTTTTAGTTTATCAAACCATAAAAATTCAAGATGGATATCAAATAGAATTTCCATTCATCAAAAGATCTCGGGTCTGCGAGCATAAAAAGGAACAATTGGTAAGTCAAGCGAATATTTACATGTCTGTCTGTAGCGTATATACCTTTTTATGTATTTTTATCTTAAGAAAATAAGAAACCAAACGGATTCTGAAACAAAGCCATAAGAAATGAATAAAACAACAAACAATTTATTTTTTGTAATTTAAATTGAATGATGGAAATGTTGAAAATATTTAAAAGTAAAAACTTAAACAGCTGTACATGTTTTATTTTGGATTTATAGACTTATTTTTTTTTTGGTCTTACACACACACACTTATATACGAATATACAGTTTTAAGTTTAAATTAAGAAATTTTGGAGTTTTGTTTTATTGTACGAATGTACGATGCCGTTTAGTTTTATACTGTTGTTTATCATTCACAGAATACCTTTTCAGATTAGGATGAATGGGTTGGCTGGTTCGTTTCATTGTGTTATGTGTGATTAATTTATAAAGTATCAAATTACTCCTTTGAACAAAGAATCTTATACAGGGGGAATACGTATACTACGTTTATATATCGTAATGGGTCAAGCTCAAGGTATATACATAATTTATTACAAACTGATGTGTTAATGGAGTCTTTTTAGGGTTGTCAACCATATTTTATTATGAACGATTTACAATTATAAATTTGAGAAAAATTTAGTTTTATCGAAATGAAAATGGTTTATTTCATTTTACTAATTGTATCAGTGATTTAGAAAGCTATATCAATATAACTAATACGATTAGTAAAGCACAATGGCAAACGGTATTTTTAATAATCGGACTAATAAGTGAGATCCTAGTCAGCCTACAATTCATTAAAATGCTGGCATACATACTGGCATATTAGGGGTAGATTTCTGTTTCACTCCAAGTTTCTCCATTCTTCTTAGTGTTTCCATTCGATCACCCAAATTTGTATTAACAATGGTTTCTTGGTTGATGTGGGGGATGATGAAGTTGTTTGATATTTTCTTTCGCAAGTTTATTGCAAATGAAATCAAGTTATTGTTGGGATAGGTCAAATGGTATTATGACGTTAGCAGCAGTTGCGAATTAGAATCGTTTATGAATTTACGAAAACTAGAAGTTAGTACAAGAATTGTATTTTAGGTTAACTAAATCACAAAAAATGTCTCAACGAGGTACTCTTGAAATACCAAATTTCAAAACTCCATTTCTAAGATCTCTTAGTAAGTCAGAAATTAGTTTTATTACAACCCTGTACTTGTGTACTTCTGTGCTGATTTAACTAGACTATTTTATAATCGACTGTGTTCAAATTCTATGAGGGATTCTAACATGAATGTTGTACCGAGTTCTTCAATTGAGTGAAATTGAAAATGGGGTTCTGAATGCGATTCAGCTATGCGGAATATACCAAATCAATTTTGATCAAAGTTGATTGTAGAATGGGATTAGGATACTAAAACTAATTTTAGGAGGATGTGATTTATAGATGTGGCTCAAAGGTGGCAAGAATTATGATTCTGCTGTTTTACTTCTTATTTAAATTTATATTTCTGGCAGCATGCGAATACCACGTCAGAAGAACGCTTCATCTTTTAAGGCTATCGTTGAATCAACCCAATTTTTGGTATCTTAATATGAAGTTCCGCTCAGGCAGACCATGGCATCATCGATCGAGACAAGTATAGTAATCAGATGGGGCAATGTCTACTGAATACGGTGGGTGGGGTAAAACTTCCCAATTGATGATTTCAAAGTAGGTTTCGACCGGCGCCGCAACGTGTGGACGAGCATTATAATGCAGGAGAATAAGTTTGTGGTGTCTGGACTAGAAGTGGGCGGCTTGGCTCAATTTCATCAATTGCGTTCGGCAGCGAGCCCCTCAGTGCTCCCCATGATTTCTTCTTTTTTGGGTTATCAAAGTGTATCCATTTCTCATCACTAGTGACTATGCGATGCAAAGTACTCTTTCGTTCATGCCTAGCAAGCAACATTTCACATGAAAAAACTCGGCTCAACATCTCTCGCTTTCAGTTCATATGGAACCCAATTTCCTCGCTTTTGAATCATTCTCGGACGATTTTTAATTCAATATAATGCATCCAATTCCGCGTTTTCGTACACTTTCGGCCTTCTGCTATACGTTCTTTTCGACAAGACTTCGCCATTTTTAAACATTTGAAACTACTCTTGACAACTTCAATCACTTAAAGCAGCCTCACCTCTACAAGGAATCGATGCACCTTAGCTGCAGATTTTTTCAAATTAAAGAAGTACCATAAGTCAAAAGTTCCTACAAATGACACAAAATCGCTAATATTTTAAGGTTATGTTGTTAACATATGTCCAACCTTAGGATATCACGTTTTACATAGGGCAATTTTAGCCACAACTTACTGGTAGCACCATCTTTTGTCGAATGGCGGTGACTTATTTGTATGCCCAATAAGTTCTCTTTAAAGGCTGCGGGCCAATAGTATGGTAAAAGTCAATTTTAAGTCAATTTTTCGGTAAATTCAATTATTTTTCAGAAACTCTATGGCAAACTGATCGAAAAATCTGTTCTAAATCCGATTTTTACCATAGTAAACGATTTACCTGACTAGTGGCCCGCAGCCAAAGTGTATGCAACGAATACTGTGTCTACTAAAGTTTGGTGGCTAGCACTCTTGCAAAGAGTAAAATTTTTTTATAAAATTGAAACCGCGTAAATATACATTTTTAACCGTTAGTGAAAACTCCCTAAGGCTGCGGACCAATAGTGGGGTAAATCGTTTACTATGGTAAAAATCGGATTTAGAACAGATTTTTCGATCAGTTTGCCATAGAGTTTTTGAAAAATAAATGAATTTACCGAAAAATTTACTTAAAATTGACTTTTAAGCGAGATTTACATGATGACGTGATTTACGCGAAAGTGTTGGCCAGCAAAAAAAGAAGAGTTTGGTATATTAAAATTTTCGTGTGTATGACAAGAAAAGAATACCATCGTGCAAAAATTTTGCTGTGGGTTTTTGTCGTTTTTTGAGCAAATGCTGCCATAAAATAAAAATGCTGCCATAAAATAAAAATACTGCCATAAAATATAATCGACCCGAGTATATTTTATGGCAACAAATATTATTTATGGCAGTTTATATTTCTTGCTCAATTCAACTAACGCGAAAAATTTATATTGTGTGCAGCTCTAAACACACAGCAAACATTTTACTGGGCCAACATTTTTTCATCATGTAAATCGCGCTTTACTCGGGCCAATAGTCGGATAAAAGTCAACTGCTTCCGGTCGAGACATAGCCTCACCGTTCCTTTGCTTTCAAAATCAATTGTAATTGGTGGGAACATGAATTCTGACTCTGCTCTATCACTCATAACTTCAACAACCTAACCAACTCCGTATAAATGTCACCTTAGACGGCCGGGGAAGCGGCGTAATTACACTCGTACGTCGCAGGTCATATTTAACCAAGCAAAAAAAATTATCATGATCCGAAGATAGTTGATGTCTAATGTCGAAACGAAGATGTGTGCCTTTCCTATATTGTTAACATCGTGTGACGATTAATCCTCTGTTGTCCACCACTCTCAGTATTTGATTTGAAAGGATATTGATTTCGATTTGTTTCAATAAAGTTTTTCTTTACCAGCCCCGTGCACGCTAATACTTACACCGCTCTATAACAATGGTTGCGGGCCAATAGTTGGATAAATCGTTTACTATGGTAAAAATCAGATTAGGAACAGATTTTTCAATCAGTTTGTGATAGAGTTTTTGAAAAATAAATGAATTTACCGAAAAATTTACTTAAAATTGACTTTAACCCGACTTTTGGCCCGCAGCCAATCTTGTAGATGTACCTGCTATGTGTACGGACGATTAACGTTGGGGTCAGAATGCAATAAGGATGAAACAAATGACCTTGTGTTGTACAATAAAGAAGTCTTGGTGGCCGAGAAAATGTTGTTTATGTACAATTTTATTTTGCGAAGTACGAGTAGCAGTGGGGTTTGGTAAAAACAACAATTTTAAAGGCCGTAATAAAGTTTAAAATTGGATTGGTCTAGATTAATCGGAATTCTGCCACCATATATACAATGTGGAAATTTTACGATAACTCGACTTTTAGCTCGGGGGTCGATTATTTAACCATTACGGGCTACGACTTAGAACAAATTATGACAAACAGTGTTTTTATTTAAGGCATTTCTGGTTATCGTAATTGCGAGTTTTTGTTGTTGTTCTGTTCAAACACATTTATAATTTCGAGATACAACTCGTAATGGCTACTTTTGTTCTGTTTTCTACGTCAAACTGCAAAAACTTAAATGCTCAAAATAAAAATTATGACTTAGGTAAGCTTGGTTGGTACCGTTGATGTGCGAGCAGCAAAATATTCGTTTTGTATTATGATTCATAGAATTAATATTCGAAATCAAAAACAAATTTAAATTGATTTAAAAATATATGACGGATCAAGTCAATTCGCCCCTACTGTGCCCGAACTGATTTTAATTCCATTTTTCATTTTATACAACAGCCAGCTACTGTATTTTACGTATAAGTGAATCGAAATTGCAATGAATGGCCGCGAATTTTAATGATCGCGATATGTAAATACGGACACAGTAGGATCCAGCATTCCAATGTGCTTATTGTAAAATACAGAAAATTGATTGATAATTCTTGTTATTTATAACTTTATATAAATTCCATTCAGATACAGATAATTATGAAATTATTATAAATAAATTGTTAATTTATTTTAAATTTAAATTTTTGTGAAAGCATTCGAGGGATAAATTCAACATGCTCGTATATACGAGAACGTATATGTAAGAGAGAAAGAGAATGGCACCCTACATATAAAAGGCGCCTATATCCCGTTGAGATTTATGTTTTGTCTATATACAATATCAAACCAACATATAATTTTTACATAAAGAACATATATTTTATGTTTTCGAAATAATTTATATACATTTTTATTCTGTCACCGTTTGTGAGAAAATATTTAAACTTTATGGATAAACGATTTAAATATGAGTATGCAACACAAGATGATGAAGATGACAATCAAGATGATTAGTATTTGACGAGGAAATATTTTTTTTATAAAATATCAGGCGAGATACTAAAATTTACCATTATAATAAATTTGTTCTCCCCCTCCTATCATAAATAATAATTTTGGCCCCCTCTACACTAAAAACTTTTATTTTCACAATTTTATTTACCTCGAAAATATAAATTTTCCGGGAAATAAAATAATTCATTTAGAAAATGGAAAATTTAATATTTTTATTTGTTTGTTTTTGTATAATTAATAAATTTTAAAATTATTACTTTTTCGTGTTCCTTATGTACTTCTTAACCCTTTATTTACTGTGGGGAATAATAAAATTCAAAATACGATTAATAAATTTTTTTCGGTGAACTTTACAATAAACAGGATTAAAATGCTAAATGGCAAACGTCTTTGTTTACACCGGTTATACCTTTGCTACTCAAATTAGTATTTATTAAAAAGGTGTTACGTCAAAGTGAAATTAACAAGCTCAGCTTTGATAACATTAAATATTCCATAAATTCAACGCCACAGTCTTAATCCCAGTTTTGGACAACTTTTCTCTATTTAGTTTAACGTGGTACTCGCGCTAAACTAAATACGGGAAAGTGGTCCAAAACTTCTACTAATGGTAAATATATGTGCCAGAAGAGCTTCAACATACACATCAGACAAATTGCAATGGTCTCGTTTGGCGTTCCAGGTTTTTAGTCAAAATTTCCTCTCGCATCACGCATTTATCTTGTGGCACTTCAACGCCTTTCAAAAGCTTAAAAATGCTTTGGTATAGCTGATTTAACATTATATCCTCAGATCTGGCATATATTTTCAATCTTGATAAGAAATCCGGACGAACGATGATTTCTCCATCGTGCATCTAACATATAGTTTCACCATAAATTGTATTAAAATAACACAAAAAAGAATATCTGAGTATTTCCAGTATAAAAAACTAAACAAATAAGAGGTTAAGAAACGGGCGTTCAACTATATTAATGGGATCGCCAACGATTTCAAGCTCGTATTACGAAAAGTTTCATTAAAACTTGAAAATTATTTTAAATCTCCTTGTTGGAATTCAAATGAACAAATTAGCCAAGAATATTAGACTTCAGATGCTCTAGATCAACTTTCCAGGTCCCAAAGATAACCGATAATTTAACTCACATCATAGTGATTTTGGTGTAGTTGGTTTAGCAAACGGAAATTTCTGTTTCCTGAGAACACAGATCTGCTGGAAAAAGATGGAAGTCTGTCACATGCGCACGGTGACCTGGATTTTGCCTATAGGATTTACCCTTCTGGCTTATATTCACTTATTTTGATATTTTTTGTAAGCTTGATAACTTAGCTATAAACTTCTTATTTTGTAGCTCGAATTGTTAAAATATCGTGTAAAAAATATATAAATGTCGCAATCCATATTTAAGGCCTTTTTGAGTAACTATTATAAATTATCACAAAATTGCATTATGCAAATAAAATTGCGAATTGTAAATTAAAATTTTAAATAAAGCAAAACAAAAATGAAACAAAAAATTAATCAAGATATAAATAAATTAAGATATCAAGATTAAGAAGTAAATTGAGCTGAATATATAACAAAAACCAAAATACGAGTAACAACAACAACACTTAGTAATATACATATAAGTAAAATGTTAATGCATTTTTTATGTTTTGCATATAAGACAAAATAAATTAAATTAATCAGTTCCACTTGAGAAAGCCAAAATTTATATCCAACCAATACTAAACCAACAAAAATTTTATTTTTTTTTCATTTGCTATAAAATTAATTAATTTGGGACACATCGCGAGTCGAGTCCACCATTCAACATTTCTTAAACGATTCCATCAAAATATATTTAAACAGACAGAGCTTCAAACTTAGCCATGTGAATAAATAAATATAAATTTCCTAATCAATCATAAATTAATTTATGCGCTGTACCGTATAATATAAGCACATATGAGGTGAAGAGACCGTGTAGATTTGAATAAAGCTTTCTTGCTTAAATTGAAATAAATAAACAAATAAATAATAAAAAAATTTTACTATCTACAGACTATCAAATTCATGGCTAGGCTCAGTCTCTGTTATATGGCAAAGCGTGGTTTTCAAAATTTCGATTGTAATCAAATACGCAGGTCATTCTCTCACAATTGGGAGGCTTCATAAAACATTTATAAATTATTTCGTTTTGTCTTAACATTTTGTTTATGGTTATGAATTTAATAATGTTAAACGAAATGATTCATAGACTGTGATATTTAATTAAAAAATCTAGAATAATTCTGGAGAATTTGTCTAGCAAAAATGTAGAAAGGTTAATGTTTAATTATGGCAAAGTATGCATGCGGTTAGTTCAAGGTGTGGGTTTTATTTTAAATGTTGGGCGGATATGAATGAGTGTCACTTAAGTTCAACTCAAATTATACACCACGCTGCCATAAAAGCAACTTAATTACCACCCTCCTCATCACATCTGCATTTATATACCGCGCTTATATTCCAAATGTCATACGAACATTCGCAATGGTTCTGTTCTAGACTAATCTGCTATAAAACAACTTCTAATGCATTAATCTAGATGTCACTATTTCATAAGTGTCACAAAATTCCTAACCCTTAACTGACCAATTTATTATATACATCTACACTAATGTCACTATCGCTCCTCCTAATTCTTGACCGGCTATGAATCCCTTCCATAAGCCGTAATTTATACCGATCACTCTCTACACGGTTCCTACTCGCCACTGCTCTCTACCAGTTCATCCAACGGCCTTGGGATATTTGTTCGACATATTTTTTTTATTAGCGGTGTTCTACTATTTTCAAAAACCATGTTTATCGTCCGTGATAAATGTACAAGATACGTTTCTGGTGTTTGTGTCCCTTTTTGACTTCCTTTGGAGGGTCAACCGCCAATCAGCGCTTCCAACTACTCTTGCTTTTCAAAAAGTTTTAAGTGGTGAGCCATCCGCAATCTTAACTCGCCTGAGTCGGTATCCAAATATATGTCAATGTTCTGTTCAACGGTACTCCGTCTGGTCCTAAGCTGGCCACTCTACCTTAGTCATTCTTTCATTTTTGTTGGCTAGATAGACCTTAGGATAAAAAATCAACAATCTCTTTCTCAGCTGTCTCTCTGTTTCTCGCTAATTTGATTTTAAAAGAAATGAACCCCTGAGAAGGATCAAGGTGAACGATTTGCACAGAAATTGGTAATTTTGTATTCCCGTCTTATTTTTTTTTTCTCGCAAGCGGGGAATTCTTAAAACTATTATCCTAATGAATTACAATCATCTTTTTGAAACCACAAATGAATTAAACACAATTCAATCTTATAAATATGTAGTTAGATTCATTTTAAAAATAACGTTTAAGATCAGCTACATGATCATTGTGAAATTCATTTTTGGCAATCGGGTCATTACCCGACCATTAGGCCATAGCCAATATGTCCTAGTCGTGACCCTCCGTTCATTACCGTCACGGTTATTGTCATCCATCTTCACTCACCAATAGAAAATCTATTTTATTCTAAATTCAATATTGTCTTCAACACAAAAATGCTGAGTTTTAGTTTTGAATGGAAACTGGGGGAGGGGCGACTATACTTATAGCTAAAAAGCGCAGTAGAGATCATGATGGAATTGGTTAATTGTTGTAAAAATGATTTATGAATCAAAATTGTTTTAATTAATATTCGATCATTTAACCTTTACAACCAGCATACCCGGGTATGTCCATAATTCCATACATTTAGTATTGAATGATAATTTGTAATTTCATTTTAAATTGATAAATACATTTTGGCAAAATGTAATCTTAAACAAATAATTGTTATTAACAAATAATTATTACTAAAGATTTCAAGCTGATAAGTCACCTAAATCCATAAAATTTTGGGTAATAAAACACGAAAACTTACCCGGGTAAGCGGTTGTAAACATAAGGGTTAAAATGTACAAGTAAAAAAAGAAAAGGTAATTTATTTGAGTAGTGGAAATTCCAGAAGATTTTCATAAAAATTTTCCCAAAACTTTACCCAACACTTCATGAAACGTATATCAAATATAATCAGCATCAGCTAAGAGAGACCTAGACTATAAGCCTATAAGCCTATTGGGCCAGAAACAGGCCATTTGCTGAGTGAAAATTGGATTCGGAAACTAAATTAGAATCATTGCCAACTAGGATAGAAATGGGACATTTCTTTACGGACCAAAATAATCATAATTGTTTCATAAAATTCTGGATTACGGCCAATTTCCGGAGAACTATTTGTTGAGTTGGTGTTGATGTAATTCTTAACTAGAGCAATTTAACTGAATATGCAGCTTAACGAGGGATTAATAGCTGGGCGTATTTGCAGGGCGGGGGAAGAAGGGGGGGGGGGTGGTTAACTACATTATTAATTCCTCGCGCCTGAGTTTCAACATAGTTGAATAGATTCCAAAACTCACATATTATTTTATCTCATGCAACATACCAAATAATCTTAAGATAAACTTACAGCCTTATTACAAACATCAGTCTCAATATTGATCGGTAACTAAGTCTTCCCTCTTTGGTAATAATTTTTATTTATATTTAGTCAATATTACATCTGATTCATACATCATTTAGTAATTTATCTGTCTCAAATTAATTTATCGGTTGATGATGGCCGATTGGTTACTCATTTTACAATAATTTTTTATTCTTATTAGAACTGCCCAACTATAGCGGTTTTTATGTCTTTGGAGTTTTCTTAATCCATTTGTGGTATCTAACATGCGGCGTACGACTGTATTTTGATGCCGAAATAATCGCTGTACGTGTTTCTTTCCTTGTTTCTCTATTTTCTCGGTTACGTATTTCATACGTTTGAGCAACCCTATGAATCGGATCAGGTCCGTATGAAGGTTGTCATTTCACAATTCCTCACTGCACTTTATTTTCGAAGCATAGAGTATTGCGAATGTGGCCATGAATTGTAGGAACCCTCAATGATCTTGTTGCTCTAAGGATATTTAATGCCTCTTCAACTTTCAGTTCTTTCATATTGAAGCCTGCTATTGTATCCCCCTTCTTACGAGTGCGATAAAGACCTCTGGTCATAACCTTAATTTTCCGGTTATTTTTATCTTCGTAGGTATACTACTTTATACCTTCTTTAGAGAGCTTTTGTGGCTAAAGCTCTAAACGCATGGGGATGTTTAGTTTTGAATTCCCAACCATTATTGTTTAGTGCCACTTTTCTATGGTGGTTATGTATATGTACATAGATTTCAATAAAGTTGACGCCTTTGTCTATATGCAACATTATGTTGTTTTTGTTGCTGGTGTTGTTGAGACACAAGCAACTGGTTCGGTAGTTTCGTTAACTCTTGGGTGTGAATTCCGCCAAACTTCAAGCAAGCAGTCTGCTCTTTATTTTTTTCTAGATCTTTTCATCTGTTTATGCAACCAACCACTTTCTCTTAATACTCTATTAATACAGAAAAGTGCTGTATACTTTGGTCTTCATCAGCTCCTCATTTTCTTTCTTTAACTTAGCTATTTCCGGTTCATCGAATCACTGATCACTGGAATCACTGGTAGTGGTTCACTGGAGAGAACATCATTTGCTAGGTTCTCGGTGTTCGATTACCCAGCCGTTTTTCGGTGGCCAGAGTCTCGTTGATTGATCAGCAGGGGCTGATGAGGTGAAATTACACCGAACAACATGAAATACCAACATAAATATTTTAGGGCTCATAATGGCCTAATTAAATTCCCCTTTAAAATATTTTGAGCTCCGCTCGTTCGTGGTACTTTAGATCATTTAATTTAAAGCTAGCAGAATTCAAATCGAAAATCGAAGCGAAACCGATATTAGAACACAAAACAAGATCTATTAATATACAAATTATTAAAAGCTCGTTAGTCCTAATCATACGCTCGATTAAAAATTCTGGGCTCCTCTCATTCATGACCAAATTTTACGTTATTTCATTTTAAACTAGCAGAACCTAAATCGAAAATTGAACCAAAATCGAAATTAAAATCCAAAACAAGATCTATTGACACACAAATAATTTAAGGCTCATTATAGCCTAATCAAATGGTCCCTGTTCTTTATCTTGTTTTGAGGAGCATATAATTAGCATAAATTAAGCCGTTGATTTATCATTTGGTTCTAAATCAATTTTTGATATGGATTCTGCTAATTTTTTCTAAAGCTAGCAGAATCCATCATTTGAATTGGACGAGAAGTAGTTTAAATTTTTTAGCTAATACGTTTATGTTTAGACCGCGATAAAATTTAGTTTAACTCGAGCTGCTCGAGGTAGTTTTACATAAAGCAATGTTTTTTCCCTAAATATTATTTCAGAGGCAGATAATAAATTTTTAGATTTTTACATATGACTCGACGATACGATGATAATATGTTTTTTGATAAGGCGGCCATGCGATTCTTGGCAAATCAAAATATTATATTGGCAAATCTCGTTGGAGCATAAACTGTACATCCAGTCGAAAAATAAACTGTAAGTATTTCAGGTTTTATTTTTTGGGTGAAATATAAAAACTGGTTAAATTAAAGGATAACGTGTTAGTTTTATTTACAAAGTTTAACAACTTAAGATTTAGTATTGGTTTACATTGAACACAAAGTCGTAATGAAATATGTACAAACTGATCTGATTAATATTTCTACCTGCCATTGAGACACAGAGCGTCGGCTAATACAAAAAAAAAATGTTTATCAAAATATATCATGAATTTTTCAATATGCATAGGTTCATTGCCTTCTAACTAACTCCTTCGCAAATTTAAATAATCGGACGCATGATTAATTGCACAACCCGATCCAAAAATCAAACGATCATCACACCAATTAAGATATTATTCCAAAATGTTGGTTTTATATCTCCAAAGACACCACCAATTAAATTTGTCAGTTGAATAGAATTTTGTTGATTCTACTACTCGTATATAAGAAAACCCCAAACACAATTATTTAAAAAAAAAACGCGAGCAGCTGTATTATTTTTTTTATCTATTTTATTAGACAATTTTAGAATACAATTTTTTGAATTATATGACATTTTTTTATATTTTTGTCAAAAAAAAAACATTTTTAGGATTTTCAGATGAAAAAAAAAATTAGACCTGTCGTAAACCAAATAAAAATTAATAAATTAAATTCTATTTTTAATTTTATTTTAGAATTATAAATTATATTTTTTTTTGGATTAAGAGATAAAGATAAGGAGTAATTTAATTAGAAGGTAAATTAGACAAAAGAAAAACATCTTTTATGTTTTCGTGTCGTAATTATTTACGCTCGCACGACGTGTCGCCAAGCCAATTACGAATTACCATATGTGCTTTAGTTCTGAATACATTTTGATTAATATTTAGCTAATGTCAAAGGAAGAATTCTGCACAGATCTATGGTTTTATGGAGGAAGTGAAATGCCTCTGATCGTAGGTAGAAACCACATTCCGGAGAATTTATTAAATTAACCAAAATTGAACAAAAAAATTCTAGATCACGCTCGCTTTAGTCGTATGCTATCCTATACATATTTAATGAGGCAGGTTTAGATTAATTAGGTTGCTCTTTCAAAATTTATTAGTTGTGCATGCGTAGGTAAAATAAAATGTGGTAGCTTTAATTTAATAGATCTATGAACGCCCACATTCGAATACTTCTGGTCTTTTGAATTATATAAAAAATATATATCGTAAATTACTTAATTATGCTTAAATTGACGAGAAAACAATTTTTCTTGTTCGACCGACATACCGTTTGATTTACAAGGCGCCTTCATTCAAAATCACGGTAAAACTAAATCGTTATAACAATTGAAAAGAGGATGGTGTTAAAGTGTGTAAACTGTCACACAACAATTTGTACTGTTTGGTGCGAGACAAATCGAAGTTAGTTTGCGTGTTTACTTTGCATTTCTCATATTCTGCGGTTAGTAAACAATTTTTGAATCATTAAATTTGCTGATGAGATTAAGATATCGTACAATTTTATTGCCGAAAATTTATAGTGTAACGGAAATTATTTGCAAGTGAAATATTATAGAAAACAAAATGTACAATATGTTCCGAATAAATTGTACGCTAAACGGTTTGTTTACATTTTAAAAAATATTTTAAATTTTATTTTATAATAACACAACAGAACATAAATTAGATCGCGTTTTATACGATGGTTTTACTATTAAAAGTTGACCTATGCTAAACGAGTGCCCTTCCTCGAAATTATAGACAAGTTTCTAAAATTAATTTCGTGACAGACTGAGTGGCAGCACATTATTACATCAACGATAATATTTATCACATTCATAACAATAAGCACGTGCGTGAATACGAGATTTTGCCACCTCTAATACCAGCAAGAACACACAAAAAGTTGAAAAAATTTTAATATGCTAAAGAATTCAAAACAATATAAACTAAAGGATTATAATTATACACGCTATATAATCCAAAAATAAAATAAAATGTATAACGCAACGTACCAACCATCCTAATAAATATTGGGCCGAATGCGCGACAAACGGACCGAAATATAAAAATTAGTAATAACACAGCAATAATTACTTCCAAAATAAAAATCAAATTTATGCGTGTTCCATGTCACACATCAAAAATAAATTTTTCTTAAAAATATTTTCGTAAGAAATTTATCTATTCTAAATTATTATTATTTTTGTGTTTTGTTTTAATATTCAAAGGTATTTATGTATTTCATCTCAAAGAAGAATGAACGGATTGTCTTGTTCAACTAGACATCGTGGACCAAAAATATTTGGATAATAAATTGTTTATAACAAGACATTAAAAATAAACAATTTTTTTTTGTTTGTTAATTTTCTTATCATTACCGAAAAATCTTAATGTCATATTTTTTTAAGAATTTCTATTTTTAAAAAGTTGTGTTTATTTTAGGTTTATGTGTCAGCCGATTAGTTGCATTTATATAGCACAGTGCAAGTATATTACTCATGAGAAATATACACAGTTCAGTTAACAAAAAACTGTAAAAGTCCGGGGCGCACCAACGGAGAGTGCTGAAAAGCAAGCGCGGTGATTGGTCATAAGTGTACACCGTTTAATTTCAACAAAGACATATTGTTTTCTCAAATTTCCGAACCAATTAACCCATAAGTTAATTAAATTAAGTGCACTTCCCGCCCATTAAAGAAGAATACTTTAAAGCATCTTATACGTATTATTACATAGCTTTGAGAGAATTGTAGTCTCTCTGTTGCTATGAAGTCCATCTACTTTCAATGTTTGTCCTTAGTGGTAGCTTTTCTGTTGTTAGTTTAAGCTGTAGCGGGAAGCAATCAACAACTGTAGGCTTTGATTTGTAAACATAAAGATCTTAAATAGTTTAGGTGGTATTTGATCAAATTAACTGTTATATTTTTTGGTGCTAATTTTAGTGCTAAAATACGACAAACAATTGAAGTTAATGAAAACCTTTTCTACATACTTCTGTTTTAATTATTTTTTTATTTCTTTCTGTTTTTAAATCAGTTTTTAAAGATATTTTGGTTTAGACGTCTTTCACCTTCGTTACCAAAACGTTGCTCATTGCCGCTGTTGCCCGGGGTGTTGCTTTAAGAACGGCCCTTATGAATTCGATTAACTCGTTTTTATTACGTGGCTTAGTTTTAGACACCACTTGCTTATATCCACATTAAAAATCTAGAACAGTGAGATAGTGCGACCTTGGGCCAATTATTTTTCCCAATTTTACGGGCCTTGTTATTTAAAACTGTCTCCATCTTATTGAAATCATATATTTTGGACAGATATGTTAATCTTTGGTGCAGTTCTGTTAAAAAAAACTGTTCCCGCATGTTTATATAGATTTACAGTAAGTTTATTGTGAACAATTTACCGTAGAACAATTTATTGTAAACCAGTTTATCGTGTGGAGAGTTTATCGTATATCACAATTAGTGTCTTAGAAGTATCTTGAAAGATAAAAAAAAATCCAATATGTATTTCGTATAAGAACTATAGGCCATTTCTTAACCATCGTGATTAAAATTGGGTATATTGGATGGAAATAGGATACTAAAATTATTTTTGAATGACGTTCTGGAATAAGATCAAATATAACTTGGCCAGGGATGTACGATTTCTTAATCTGCAATAATTGTGCCAGTTACACTTTTTCGCCTTCACAATCGGTTAGAAAATTAGCTCGCGGTCATGCAGTCTTGATGAAGTTGTTCCGTATTTTGAAATAAATTTGGCTGACGCTCGCGGTTTTTACTTCAAAACGCTACCGTATATTCTTCATCTATCCAGTTATTTTTGTTTGTGATTTTAAATATTGTAAACAATTTTCACTGATCCTCTTTCACGAACTCAAGAAATAGCTGTAATAGTATTATCGAAATGTTTGCAGTTAAAATAATTATAAGTAATATTGATTTGACAGCGTCTTGTAGTATTTTTCTCAAGACGATATAATGATGTTATTTGTAAACTGCATACTTAGTTTGATTAAGTTTACCTAAACTTTGGGGCTGCGATATTGATAAACGAAATGTCATATTGACGTCCGTGATACCTGAGTATTAAAATACGGTGGGTAATAGGTGTGGAGACAATCAGGAATTATATTTATCAAGTTTGTATTAAAATGCTTCTTGAAAGTGTTAGTGGATGTTTTCCGGGCGGTTTAAGTTGAGTAGAGAGACTAACAATAGGTTTCCGTTTCGATTCTTTCTTTTTAAAATATTCATCATTAATTCATTTTCTTCATATTCTTCAGTATATAGTATTCTGTTCAATAAACTACTAAACTTTCGTTCCTTACTAAGTGTTCGTACTTTATTAAAAATGAGAATGTTTGACATCAATCGCATTGCATTTCGCAAATTTAGTTTTGTAAAATTGTAAGTCCTACATATATCGTCAAATTTTTTAATATATTTGACGATAACATGTGGGGGCAAACTTCTGGATTTATACCTCCTCGTGGTGCTCGCTGCGTAACTCTAAATAAATAAGGGGATATAGAGAAGGCCATCTTGGAGTAATTTTGTTTAAGGCCATTGACACTACACCCGTCTATTTTGTAGCAAGCATAGCTTGTTAGGTACACGTATATATCTTCAGAACGTGATCGGCACACGTGTCAACCCAATAAGGGTGTGATCCCATCAAAATCGGTGCATAAATGGCCGAGTTTCATCTCAGGTGGCATTATTCAAGAATTTCTTCCAAAAATCATTTTGCAAGCCAATTTCCATCCAACAAACCATATATCATCATAATCAATTAAAAAATTACCGAGTTCCGTTCCAGGTGGATATATTCAGGACATTCTTCAAAAATCATTTAAGAATCCCATGTCCATCCAACACACAAAATCCGATCAAATCGGTTAAGGTATTGTCGAGTTCCGTCCCAGGAGGCCATATTTCAGAATAGCTTCCCAAAATCATTCTAGAATCCAATTTCATTAAAATTGGATAAGAAAGTACCAAAATCATTTAAAAATCCCATTTCCATCCAATATACCCAATCCCATCAAAATTGGATCAGAAACGGCCGTGTTCCGACTTTGATAGCGATATTCCAGAACTTCTGCCAAAATTCATTTAAGAATTCCATTTCCATCCAACATACAAAATCCCATCAATACCGGTTAAGAAATTTTCGACTTCCGCTCCAGGTGGCCTTATTCCAGAACATCTTCCAAAAATCATTCTAGAATCCAATTCCATTAAAATCGGATAAGAAATTCCTAAGTTCCAACCCAAGTGGCCATATTCCAGGAATTTTTCTGAAAATCATTTTCGAATACTTTTTCTATCCGACACACCTATTTCGATCATAATCAATTAAGAAATGACCGAGTTCCCAGTTCCGAATCCCATTTCATTCCACCATATCCAATTTCATCAGAATAGACTAAAAAACAACCGAATTTCGTCCCAGGTGGCCATAATCCAGAACTTTTTCCAAAAGTTAATTAAGGCTATGTGCCCAAACTTAAGGTAAAAGTCAATTTTAGGTAAATTTTTAAGTTCTAAAATTTCTTCTAATATCGGTTTTTACTGTGAAAGGACTTACCTTAATTTTGGCATACTGCCTAAAGTAGAAAACTTTACAGAACTAGTTGGAGACTTGTTTGAGGAATTTGTGCCACTAAGAACTATATCACCCAAACCTAAACAGCCACCTTGGTTCAATGATGAGATCAGGGATACCATAAATTTCAGGGATTTTATTTTACGTCGGTGGAAGCGTACAAGAAGAGTTGAACTTCCCAATAATATAAAGCTGTACAAAATAGGAGTAATAATATTATAAAACGCGCAAAGGCCAAATATTTTTCAGCTATATTGCACCCATCCCTTCCTTCAAAAGTTTTTTGGAAAAATTTAAAATCTGTTGGTCCCTTTCTATCATCCAACGAAAAACCATCTACACAATTTTCACCAAATGAGTTCAATAATTATTTATCTCTTAACAGTGCACGTTCAGCGGGGTTACTAACTTTTGATGTATTAATGAACTCTAGTTCAATGGAAGGTAACTTTAGTTTTAATAACATCGATATCACTGACCTTATGGATGCTTTAGATTCCGTTAAATCAAACGCTGTTGGAGTTGACGAAATACCAATTAAGTTTGTTAAACTTATTTTGCCAAATGTTGATTGCTACTTACTACATATTTTCAATAGCTTAATAACGTTTTCTAATTTTCCAGAGAGTTGGAAGCAAACAATTATTATTCCCATTCCCAAGAATAAAAATCTCAAACGCTTATCTGATTTTCGCCCTATTAGTCTGCTTCCTGCTTTGTCTAAAGTTTTTGAAAAAATACTACAATCACAAATATTAACTGACGTTGAATCGGAAAATTTACTATCAATGTACCAGTCTGCTTACAGATGTCATTTCAGCACTAATAGTGCTTTACTACATATCATAATGACGACATCCGTAGGGCCATAGATAAGGGTTATCTTTGTATGCTGGTTCTTCTAGACTTTAGTAAAGCTTTCGATAAAATTGATCATTCAATTTTGGTTAGCAAACTTCGTAACAGTTTTAAATTCTCGAAATCGATCACAATTGATTAGAACTAATTTAGGAATCTCAAGCTCTTGTTATACTAATTGCGGTGTTCCTCAGGGATCGGTATTAAGTCCTTTTCTATTCATGATGTATATAAACGACCTACCTGCAGTTATCACTCAATGCAAATATCACCTTTTTGCGGACGATCTGCAAATTTATAGATTTTGTAGGCCCAACGAGATAACAAATTCTATCGGAACTATTAATTTCGATATTCAATTGATTACAAAATGGTCTATAGAAAATAATCTTAAACTTAATGCTGGAAAAACCAAATCTATTATTATATTTTCTACAATTTGTGATACGCACAACCTACCTAAAATCACCGTACTAGGAGAGGAGGTTGATTTATCTGATTCTGTGAATAATTTAGGCTTAACTTTTGACAAGTGCTTATGCTCGAGTTCTACATCGAAACAGTTTGTAGTCGAGATAATTTTTTTTATTAAGAATGTTATGGGCTACCACGAAGTGTTTTAATACCAATCTTAGATTCCAATTGGTGAAATCTTACATCCTTCCACATTTTTTGTACGGAGATATTGTCTTCTTTGAATTAAAGAAGAAGCACTTTAATGAACTTCGATTGATATTTAATTCTTGTGTGAGATACGTATACGGGCTAAGAAAGTACGACCACATCTCGAATTTTACTAAATCATTACTTGGTTATTTGTTGCTGAATTCTATGAGTTTCGAGTTTGTTTATACATTTTCAAGTTCTTAAAGTATAAACAACCCACCTATATTGTAGGGAAATTGGTTTCGTCTTCCAATCGTCGAATCTGATGAATTCATCATTTTTTTTAGGGGAATTAGCTTGTGGAATTCGTTAAGTAATAACGTTAAGAAATCTAAATCCCCTGCCGTGTTTAGGAAAAAATAGTTATCTTCAGCTTAATAATATCAAAATTCTATTTTTTGCCAATTTCAAGTTGATGAATCGCTAAAATGTTGCTGCACACCTATAGGTTAATTCAATAAATAAATTAGGAATAAATTAAAATAAGTAGTTGCCACTAATGTAATAAGTTCATAAGAACTTCAAACATTCATATTAAAATTATATAAATAAATAAATAAGAAAATAATTCCATTTCTATCCAACATGCCCAATCCCATCATAGTCGATTAAGATATGACTGAGTTCTCTCCTACACGACCATATTCCACAACTTCTTCCAAAAATTATTTAATAATCTTATTTCCATCTAACATATCCAATCCCATCTGAATCGGCTAATAAATGGCCGAATTCAATACAATTTTATAAAGCGAAAATGGGTTTCCTTTAATTTTTCACCCTTAATCCGCTAGTCGAGTCGTTTGTCGTTTCAAGTGACTCATTTAATATGAAACCAAAGGCGGCTGCCTTGCCAAAATATCTAGTATGTATATTATCGTAGTGACTTCAAACGACAAACGTCGTATTTTATGCCTTTTCTAGTCATTTCAAAATTTTACACGACTCAAAACGACAGTTTTTAATTGTTTCCTTCGGCTCAAGTCACTTATCGGCATGGCAACTGGCTAATTTTTCATACAAATAGCAGATTTTTATTGTCACTTGAAACGACAAACGACTCGACTAGCGCATAAGGGTATTTATTTACACATATTTTGGTTATACGGTCATTTACAAACTACGATAATGGCATAAGTAAAATTGTCCACACAGTAAATGGTGTCCACGGTAAATTATGTCAAGATAAACTGTTATACGGTTAAATGACCGCGTTTAATTGAAACACTGTAAATTGTTTACGATTCGGCCACTCGTTACTTATATTGTTACAAATTTGGCCTGTCAAATCGGGTTCGTATCACTGGATTGTGAATATCGGTTGAATTTGAAAGTGAGCACGCCAATTCCCGTAATTTACACACCTCCAGAATAATCGCGAAAATACCGGAAATAGTCTCTGAATAATTTCTAAATATTTATAAATTATTATCGCACCGTATCTCCTGAATGACTCACTAACGTCTTCATATCGCTCGTATGTATACCCCGATCGCATATTCTAGATTCGCCTGGATATTTTGACGTTTCTGTTTTAGACTACTATAATCTGCTATACAACAAAACTGTTATAAAACCACCTTTAGTGCTACTAGTCAACCCCAGTGGCCGTATTCTGGTAGTTCCCCGGGAATAGAGAATACTTTTTTCTTGTAGCAGCTATTCCCCAGATATTTCAACAACTCCCCGTTTCCCAAAAGTTAATTTTGGCGATTCGGGAATAAATTTACGGGAAAATAATTTAATTATTCGTGGCCTACACACGATAGTAATAAAACAAGAAAACAAAAGTCTAAAAAGAGTTTAGTACGCTTAATTGGCTTTTATTGATATTTTAATCGGATTTTACTTAAAAAATAAATTTTGTTTATTGAAGTAAAAAATTGGATATTGATTTTTTTCCCAAAAGATGTTTGCTCAAAAGCCAGATTACACTATTGGAGAAAAGGGAATAAAATTGACACAAAGATTTAAAATTTCCAGAATAGGGCCACAGATGTCACAAATATCACAAAAAAGTGTTGTATAATGTTTAAACCTTAAATGAGCACTTTTTGTTGAGAACAAATGTCTTTTCAATAGGCGAGATCGTAATAATATTCTTCAATCCCATCCATTTTTGTATTTTCTATTGTTTGTATTTATATACAATCACTGTACAAATTCAAAAACTAATCCCTAAACAAGCCAAACCATAAAGACCTGGTCTACGCCTTAGGGCCAATAATCAGCAATTACAGCAACGCATAGACGAATATTTTACAATTGCTGTGGATTATAACTGTTACATGAGTAATCTCGTTGAAATATAAAATTGCTCCCGCAGTTCAAGTAGTTCTCTGATCCGGATGCGGAAAATCTACATATCGATTATAACTACACAACTTATGGAAATTAACTAACAACGAGTAGCTGACCTAACTTTAAAAGTTTGTATACGTTATAGTAAGAACAAAGCTTATTTAAACAAAAATATACCAACTTTAAAATGATTGCTTCTTATCTGACTAATGGCGGCCTACAGCTTGGAGCAACTGAACGTATCATATGTGCAACAACTGGAAAATTCGACGACTTCGTTTACTCTAAAAATAGAACAGAAAGAAAAGAAGCTGAAAAATTATGCAAGACAGCATCTATAAATGGACTTTCATGAAAGCTTTCCATTGGGCCAGAGGTTGGTGGTTTTGTAGGTGAATGATGGGTTTTAAGCTAAAAAGTTGCGGAACCAAACACTCGAATGTGCCAAGCTCAGGGTTAACTCCAAAACACACTCAAAAACGAAAAATAAACAGAAAAATAAAACGTTTCGACTTTCAAACCAAATACAACTCAGCGGGCGATTTTTATATTAAAATATGTCGACATGATGGTCATTTATAGGAAATTTATAGAGAATTTAACATTTTTTTTTGTTGTTCGTTGTTATTTGAGCAGAACTAAAACGAAAATGTTAAGTTTTATAATATTCTCATGAATTAATTCCACAATCTTCTGGTTCTGTATTTGTACGTTAATTAATGACAAATTAATAAATTACAAAAATTATTTTTTGTAAGCACTCTACGTACATAAGATTTTTGTTTTATGTGTGGTTTGATGCTTTAACAATGATTTATGGCCGAAAAATGGCACGTATCTATATATATTGTCATGTGAGTATGCGATATAAACTGCATATTTAATAACGTCACATGTGTGTGAAATATCTCGTGTAATGTTCGATCGTACCTCTATGTGAATTATATTAATTGTCTGCGATATGTACGCGTACTAATCATCAATACGCGTATGTAAATCCAAATTATAACCGATATAATGAGTTACTTTTCGACCCAGGTGGTCTTGGGGCTCGCTTATGTATATACATATTGCTAAGTCATGTAATTGCACCGCACAGCACCATATATACCATACATACATTTTAAAATTAAGTCTATCAAAAAACTTTTTATTTTAATTGGCATTTAATTATCACAACCCATTTTGTGTACGTTGCCTGAAATTACACAAACATACATACAGGCACAGGGTAATAATTATGTCAATTCACTTATATAAACAATTAACTGTCAGATTTAATTATATGGATCCCCAGTTGATGATTGATGGATTTTTATTTGCAAACGATCGTTTTGCAACCTATCATTAAACATAATTCATAATCATCTTATCTCGTATACGAGTAAATTGAATATTTTTTGTTGTTTTTGTGGAAAGGTTATGTTACATCCAATTTTTAAAATACTTAAAATATTCTTATAAGATTTTAAATGTAAATTAATAATTTTGAAAGTGTTAAGTCAGTGGTTGGTAACTGTATGCCCGAGCGTATCCATTATTCCCATAAAACGAATTATTAACCCCTGATCCGCGAGACAACCAATTCACGATTCATTTATTAATTTTAATGTAAACATATTTTGACTTGCTTCAAATTTTTTGTTGAATGTTCTTCAGCCTTCTTCCCGTTCATTTCTTGTATATAGGTTATTATATTAAGAAAGGTATAAAATTCATGTCATGCCATACCATCATCAACGTCAATTGCCCGTCTACAAACGTATTCGTAATGAAAACATGTAAATTGAATATTTTATATGCGATCGCGATTTAAGGATACTGAAATATAATTATCAGATGTATGTTCGATGATCATTTACGATCTAAATTTCTAAATATTATCGAAATCATTGGATTTGATTAGGGTTAGAGGTTAGTTAAGAATTTCGTTTTGTTCTTCAACTACATGGGCATTAAGCTTAAACGTCATAACTCAGAAGTTAATCACCATCGATTTTAATCAAATTTATCTCAATTAACCTGGACGTCTTAAAGAATAAGTTTAAATGTTTTTTAGACGTGATAAGACCTCCAACGATTGATCGTCTTATTATCATGACAGTATATGAAATGTTTTGGTATAAGATGACCAATATTTCCAAATATGTGAATACAAGACATTGGTATATTATCATAAATGGTTAAAAGATATGCCTTGCGAAAACTGCAACGTCAAGATCGTGTTCTGTTGCAAGTTATTCTTTTATCAAGACGCTTTTCTTATTATTTTCTTATATTATGCGCGATTATTAATGTATTTTTTAAATGATTATTTGTTTTTGTTATATAAGAAATAATTGTATATTCCAGCCATACAACAGAATATAAGAAATATATCATTTTTATAAAGCAAGAAACGAGATTGGACCACCCCTTTAATGAGCATCTAATTGTAGTGTTTACGCGGCACCCGATTAGGCTTTTTACGTTCTTTTGTATCCCCATAACCTGAAGAAATTTTATTTATTTTTTATTGTTGTTGGTTTTTCATGTTTGTTTTGCTTAACGTTAACAACTACCTTGGGATGGATGATTTATTGCACTTTGTGATAACAGAAAGTTTGAAATCAAAAAAGATAAATTAAGCAAAAACGTTTTTTTTTCAAGCAAAGTACGATTTGCCAATTTAGAAATTTTTTAACATTCCATTTACAGTTTTCGTGACAAAATCAGCTGGTGTCACAAATTAATTTAATTTTAAAGGTGAATTTTTGGCAATCAGTTGTGATACTCGTTCGCAGATGGAATTTTAAATTTGGCACAAGCGATTTTTTGTTTCACTAATTATTGAACGAGAGACTTAAATTTGGAACATATAATAATGAGCGTACCCATGTGTGCATTTATTCTTAAATAAGTAACGAACTATTCCGATTCCGAGATCACACTCAGAGAATGCGGTACCAAAACATTAAAATTGTAAGTAAATGCAATATTTTAAAGTGGATAAAGTTGGTATACGTCGAACAGTTTTACTGCCTCACTAGGATCTCATACAGGCTCGTTAATTTTATCATACGACCTTAAGACCTCATTTACTGCATCTACAGGTGTCCCGCTTTTGAGGTTGCCAGATCCCGGCTTCTTCATTAAAGATCTTTGAATGTTGTCAAAACAGATGATCGCAATTGCGAATTGAGATAAAATCTGTTGATTTGCAACTTGGGCCTAATGTGACATTAAAGATGCAACCATCTTTTGTTCAAGCCAACTTTAACAAATAAACTAATCATCTACCAGAAGAGTAGCTTATCTATCTAATTTAAATTGGTATATGCTCCAGAAGAAGCATAAAATTGATACTCTTGTCATCAACATACTCAAAGAAGCTTCGTTACAGCGACTCGTTTAATGTTATCAGGTTGGCAATCGTTGATTAAAATTTTCCAGAGATCTCGCTATAACCTACCGAAATTCACTACACGTTCGCTTCATTTATACAGCAACATGGCTTTCTTTCTGTTTCTCAGCTTTCAAGTCAAGCCACATAGAAGGCCAGAATGGTGATCGAAAAATCACGGATTGTCTCCCAAGAAGCCTAACCACCCTTCACCAACACATACTGAACAAGGCCCAGTGGAACTGCAATAAGTTCTATTGAAGACTCAGCATTTTGAGATGCGTTCTGATTAACCAACTTGCAGCCAAATTGGTCAAAGGCTGCAACTACTGACCTCTGCCGCCCTTTATTATCGCTGGGACATGACATATAAGAAGCTTATGACAGCATCTTTATCGACATTTAATTAATATTTTCTCCATAAAAACGTATCATTGGATGCGATGCGAATTCACACCACGTAGTCTGAAGAATCACCAAAGTTTTAGAGGTGAACAACTTTTTGAACGTGTACTGTCTAAATGCGACAGGTACTGGAGCTTATCTATCACCATTCAGTGATAAATTTACACCGACAGATTCCAAATAATTTAATCGCATTCCAACCGACATTAATGCAATTTCAGATTATGACAGCACTGCTAACGACCTCACCAAGGCTAAACATCTGATTCGCATCAGACGGGATTCTCTCTAGTGGAAACTTGCCCGAATCGAAACAATCAAATAAACACCACAATCAAATAAACACCGTAAAAAGCAGGCAAGATTTTTGCTAAAAGAATCACCTCTGGAGGAACTCGCTGGGCTATAAAACCTTTTGACCCTTACATATTTCCAGGTGATGACGGTTTTTGACCCGTTCTAAGGCAATTTTTACAACAACAATTTCGAAGTAATTGAAGCAGAAAATGGAGTCTCAAATTCAGTAACGTAGTCAGCATTAGGCTGCTAGTGATGAAACAATTACTAACCAGATGATGTCCTAGATATGATGAAAAATTTGATAGTACAATAGCATATGTAACATGCTGTGTTATGTTTGATGGAAACTAACCTGAAACAACTATACATTTCTTATATTACAAACCGCAATCCATAAATTACACTATGGCTAAAGCATAGAATTTGATGTCGTATACACAGTTTGATGGCTAAAAAAGGTGGTCGCTGCTTTTATATGGAAGCTATTGGAGTTCAACCACTTTCATTTACATATAAAAAGCACGGCTGGTTCTAGGGGCATCAAACCACAAATACTAAATCAAATTAAGGCCAACATACCACGACATTCCAGTATTTTGGTCAACCTAAATTTTTCAAATGAAATTGTTCAATTATCAGACTTGATGATTAAAACCGCATCGCCTATTTCAAAAGCCACCAAAATAGAAGAAATAGGGTTTCTGAAAAAAGAAGCAAGCTCTCGGAAACATGATTTGAGATGAGTCAAACTAGACACCTTCGTAATTGCAAAATTTAAAAAAAGTCTGTCCTTCCGTCTGGATGCTGTATGTCTGTACCATGATATCTCAAGAACGAATCTTCCTGTATCTTTAATTCGGTAAATTAAAAAGCTTTTGGTGTCTCTATCTCTACCCTACAATAAATTACCCAATACCACGATATTGATGCTTTACATTTTTCCCATACACTCGTCAAGTACATCGTTCGAAAGGTCTTGGATCAGACAATAATTTCGATACAATTTTGGTTCACAAATCCGCCGTTTTGGAGCTGATTATAAAATATATGCTTGTCATATATCGTTGAAAATGTCTTGAAGAATGCCATTAATTTTACAGAAAACTTTTGTTCCCTAACGTTCATAAATCCACCGTCTTGGCGCTGGTATGCTGCTTAATTATTCCATTATCATATATAGAGGAGTCGTATATCATTGGAAAGGTCTTGAAGAATTCTGTAAATTTCTGAAACATCTTAGTATTTAAAACTACCGTTGTAGCGCTGGAAGCAGTTTTTCAACACTTTTTCTCATTCCTTAAAATTATGTAGCAAATCATTTCAAAGGTCTTGGAAAAAACAAAAATAATAATTACCCGTTTAGATGATAAATCCACCAATTTGGCGCTTAGAGCTTATAATTGATTTGTTATAGAATATATAAGTATGACATGTCAATGAAAAGGTCTTGAAGAATGCACAAATTATCTGAAGTATAATAGTATTCCAAATATTCATTATGGCGCTGATTATAGATACATTTTTTTTCATTCTAATATGATCATGTGGCGTATCATTTTTAAGATTTTGGACGATGGAAAATTTTTATCAGCAATTTGTGAAATAAATTCAGCGTTTTTACACCGGTGATTATTGAAAAGATCTTGACGAAAATAAATTGAGGCATGCTAGTACTAAGACCCTCTGATGGAGTGCAGAATTCAGCGCCGACCCACCGTCCATGTCAATATACAGGTTGACATGGAGCTTGCAATGTGCAGGTGGTATACTGTAGTTGTGTGAGTAGGTGAATAGGTGAATGGGTTAATGATGTGGCGTGAATGCGTGGTATCACAATGGGCCAAACAAATGGCCTAAGTGTCAACCACTGAAACCTAAACCTAACCTAGTACTCAAAACTACCGTTTGGTTTACAAATCTATTGAACATTTTACATAAATTTAATAATCATTAAATGATAGTAATAAATAATTGGACTAATATATTGGCGAATTCTATATTCAAGTAAAATTTTGTCTCACAAAAATCATTGTCAATGCAATAAATTTACAGCAAGTATCAACAAAATTTATCGCAATTCCATTAAATTTTTCGATCTGAGAGCAAGTTTTTGCATGAGAAGGACTCGACATAAGTTTTCGCGTATTTGTTGAATTTGGTTCAAAAATTATTTCTCATATATCTCTCGGTAAATGCCGTGGAAGCTACTGATCGTGTGATTTGCAATTGTTTAACACTTGGTTAAACCTGGAAAATTGGAATTTCTTCAAATAATTTTTCAACATCTAGTGCTGCAATTTAATACAGCAAATTTCAATTCTAGTCGAAATCAAGTTAATCAAATTCGTGGCTATGAAAGCAATTATCTAACAAAGGGGGTATTTGGATGGTTTTAACGAAATTAAATTTGTCCTGTGTGCTAGCTGTTATTAATCCTTCCATGAATTTGTGCTTTAACATTTTATTGCGTGGTGATGATTTTGTTCACTGAGGTACCATGGCTCAAGGTAGTTTATTTTGTTAAATTTATATTTGGTTTAAAAATTTAACTATGTATATAGTTCTACTTTTTAACATAGGGTTTTTATTTTTTTCGAATATTTTTAAAATTGTACTAAAACAGCTTAAGTACTATATATGCAAGAAATAGCCATTTTCTTATTATCATACCATTTTTCGATCATTGCAACACCCGAGTACCCGAATACGTCATATATGCAAGAAATAGCCATTTTCTTATTATCATACCATTTTTCGAGCATTGCAACACCCGAGTACCCGAATACATCATTCATAAAAACATGGCCTTAAATCTATTATTCTAAAATTGATATTCTGTTCTAAATTTTATTCAAGAGAAACCGTCAAATTATGAGATGGCTTTTAATCACAAGTCATCGTTTGAGAGACTGGATTCATTCAAAATTTATAGAACTGTAGTAATATTTCGGTCTTCAATCACTTCATGAACAACGACCGCCTCCACTACTCGAACAAATTTACCATTTTACGTATCTAAATTGTAAAATAAAAAAAATTCAACTAAATTGAGCGCCACAATACGCATCCCACCTCATACCTTGCCGGATCTAATTAAAATTGTCTGCATTTCTAGACACAAGAGTGCTAATTATACGTAACCACCACACACAATTAAATTCGCTGCGAATTAATTCTAAAATAAATAATTCTCGACGGGCTTACCACCAAAAACAAATATTAATTAACGTTTTATTTATAATTATGTAACAATAACAACAACGCTCTAATCTTACAAAATAATTCGCGGTGAAGATGATGATGATGATGATGCGGTGCTGATCATCTTTTCATCACTTTTAGAATTAATTATTTATTGTGGTTTATTTGATGGGCTTAAAATCCAAATTTTATATTTGGTATTCAATACAAAAAAAAATTATGAATTTAATAAGCTGTGGATTAAATTTAATGTTTTTGTTGTTTTATAATGAATTAATTAACCCAAGTGCGTGTTTATCGTGTCTTTCACATAATAAAATTGTGTTTCGAAAAAATAATTTTATTAAGATACAACAAACTCAGGCACTGCGTGTACGGAGTGCAACGTCAAAATTCCTGACCATTCACAATAGCTGTAAATCGAGACGTGAAATGCCTTCGCGATATCATATTTCTAATTTATTGAGATTTTAACATAAATATTTCCAAAAAAAATACAAATGAATTCTTCTTAATTAATAAATCATCTCAAATCTTGTCTTTAACGATTAAAAATCTTTATTTATTTTCTATTTTCATGTTTCTTTTGTTATTTGTTTAATTATTGGAGATTTTTATCTAAGATTTATAATTTTTTATTTCTTTTTTCGAATTAATTTAAATATTTAAATTATTATATTATTTAACATATTTTCGATATGAATTAAAATTAATTGGGATATTGAAATTTGTATTATGGCCACTGTGTCGATATTAAAAAAATCTTCAAATCTATTAACAAAACCATAAACAAATAATTAAACGATTTTAACAGGGTGTTGACAAACGTTACTTATTTTTGTCTTTCGAGCTTTATTATATATTACGAGTAATTGGACGGATTAAACTCGGTATCTTCCGAATTAAAAGTTTAAGGTGCTTTTTGCTATTACATCCTTAAAATTAAACTCTTAACGCACCATCGCATAAACGTTGCAAAGTTTTATTTCAGGATATTTACCGTTATAAATGGCAACTTAGTTAATTAATTTTATTGTTTTTTTTTCAGGACGCTGATTGCGGAAATTTATGCCATACCAAAAATCCAAAAATATTTGTGCTGTCTTGCTCTAATCGTTTGTCTCTACCAGTCTCTCTAAGTTTGTGTACCAAATAAAGGACTGCCCCGAACGAATAGTAAGAACCGTAGGCTACAACGAGGAAAAATTGTGAGAAACAAAGGTTGTGCAAATTCAGGAATTAGGTAAAATGTACAGTAAAATCACAAAATAAACATTTAAATGATCACTTGGATATGCTGTATAAGATAGCAGAAAATTTCCAGCAGATATTTTTCGAAACCAGCATAAAATTTTTGAAATTTTTATGCAAATAAATAATTCGCAGCAGAAAGTTTTATGAAAAGTCAAAGAATTTATGAAAAAGAAGGGAAAATATATGTTTAAACGTTTTGAAGCGAAGAAAGTTAATTTTCTTTTAAAAACGATTTGCGTATGTAACGTGTAAGGACTCTCAAAATATACTAAAATTACCATAATCATCATTATGCAAATACAGGGCAACATCAAAAAAATCGCCATCGTTGGTAGCACTCCTTACATTTCTGAAGTCAAAAAAACAGGAGGGTTTCTAACACTTTTGCTTTTTTGTTAAAAAACTGAAAACATTTCACATTAAAAAAACTTCAAAAATGTATGGAAGACTACTGACGTCAGGTATGAATCTTATGTTGCTCATGTATATAGATTATGATCTCAGCTACTATAAAAACATACACCCAGGATAGTTACAGGGGGGTTTTTCTAACACTTTTGTAACAAAACTGAAAACATTTCACATTAAAATGACTTCAGAAATGTAAGGAGTGCTACCAACGATGGCGATTTTTTTGATGTTGCCCTGTATTTGCATAATGATGATTATGGTAATTTTAGTATATTTTGAGAGTCCTTACATTAAACATACACAAATCGTTTTTAAAAGAAAATTAAATTTCTTCATATCACATATATGTATTTTCTCTTCTTCTTCATAAATTATTTGATTTTTCATAAAACTTTCTGCTGAGAATTATTAAATTGCATAAAAATTTCATTTTTGTGATCGTCATGCTTCTAGTGGTGAATAACGAAACACATTGTTTCTGCTGGAAATTTTCTGCTATCTTATACAGCATCACTTTAATACGTGATCAAGGGAACCAAGAAAGGGAGTCGCTTGGGAAGTTCACTGAATGTCGAACAGGGTGAGTTTTTCAATTAATCTATCTGATATTTTTTTTATATTTTACAAGAATATTTTACTGAAGACAATTTGAACTGATCAGTATCGATTTTCTTGTTATTGTAATGCTTCCTTTTTTATTTCAGATTTGTTTGTTTATCCATCTTCAACAAACAAGATACCACAGGGCGGAACACTAACGTGTACTAGCACTTTTGCGTATGCAAGATAGTGTGCATGCCCATGCCGCGCTTAATCATTTAGGATTGAGAATGGTTTTGCTTTTTATTTTAATTTATTTTAACAATCGTTTTAAAAGTTTTAAAATTCTATAAATAAATTTAAACATCAAGAAAAAGGCAGTAGAACCATTGATAGCATACATATTTCAGTGAGAGAAAATGTCTAGGCTACCATAAAATTTCTAGGCTATAAAATTTCTAGGCTACCACCGAAAGAGTGGGAGCGGCCAGGAAATTCAGTACAATCTTCAGCAAAGGAGTGCTGATTTGCTGAACTAACTTTTTGTTTTGTAGTTGATTGCTTCAGTATGACGATAAGATCAATTTTTCATTGCTGTATTTTATTGAGACAACTACGATACCACCACCATGGCTAAAGCAAAAACTAAAGCATTTTAAAATGTTGCTTTAGCTGAAGATATGGTAGATCTGAATTAATTGAAATATCTGAATAGCGCTGAAACAGAAAACTAAATAGTGTTAACACGCTTCTGAAATTTTGGGATGTTGTTCTAGTTGTCTAAACAAAATACAGTTAATGAAAGTATTTGACGAAATGTGAGTAATGTGACGGAAACGGATTAATCTAGCCGGATTATGTTTTACGCAAGAAATTTTCAATGAAAAGTTTGCCTTCTCATTTGGTCACAAATTTAATATTAAATACTTCATGCTTTTGTATAAATAATGAACCATTTAATCTATAGTGAATCATGTTATAATTAAATAACAATCGAGATTACCAATCACTATCCAACTTTTGCTAAACTCCCCTTCTCGCTCAAATTAAATTTTAATTTTAAATAAATAAATATTAAATATTAGTTAAATTTCTTTGGCCGGGCGCACGGATAAATGGTTTACAGCCGGGTACAAACAACTCAGTCATCTATGTCCGGGAGTTAAATATGTCCATGTAAGAAAATAAATGTAATTAAATGTGTTGACTGTCAAATCGTTGTAATATGAAACATTTAATTGAGATACCGGGCTAATTGGCCAGTTCTGTGAGCAAACCGATCATTAATGCGTTATTTCATAAATCAACAGAAGATCGTGGTGAGTTTTAAAGTTAATTCAATTGCAATAACTAATCAAGAAATAAGTCGATGCTAGGACGAACTGTTCCTTTACTCTTATAACGTACTTCATCATGTCAAAATTCTACATACCACAATTAGTACAAATCACTGCAACCCGTCTCGACCCGCCATATTTTTATCGTAAATAATATTGATTTTATTCTGTAAAGAAAGGTAAATAAGAAAAGTAAATAAAAATCACCAATCAACTGTATATCAATAATTATTCCTCCATTTAGAAAGATGTTGGCTTATTTTACATTACATTATTAAATTTATCTTAAGCTCAAACAACTATACATACTGAAGTAAGAATAAAAATAAGAAGACATCGCTTTTTTTTTATACATTTATGCTTTTCAATTTGAAAAAATCAAACTAAAATGAATTCCTTATTGTTGTGTGTCGGTAAAAATTCTTTTTATGTTTTTGTTTTTGATTTGCGCGCTCGAAGATGGTTTGAATCTTTATACACATTTTGAAGGTACATTTTATACGAGAGTACATAAGAAGTAAAATATTCTTACTTAACATTTAATTTTTTTTTAAATTTTTTATTTGGTATTTGTTTGTTCAAATCATACCAATAATTTTGCGCACGAAATGATTCCAGTGGAGAGATTTATGAGTTCCAAATGGTATTTAGTTCGGCGATCTCGTATTAACTTACAGCCGGGGAAATATTTTCAAGACATTCTACCCACATCGTTCGTATACAGTAAATATTTGATTTGAACCATTTTTCACTTTATATATTTTATATACTTTTCAATAATCCATTAACTTTAATCTTGGTGAATTATTATTGTCTTATATACATATACAGAATAAATTTATTCGCTAAAAGATTATTATTTTATTGAGTTTTATAATAAATTTTATGTCTGATAAGAAAACGGCGTCTTAAATGCACGATTTTCTGCTGTTGCGAAAATCTTAAATCATTTCGTCTTAATATAAAATATTATTTTTAATTATTTGTATTTTTTAAGTGATTTTGTATTTTATCAACATGCATGCTAATATGGCTTTATATAAGAATATAATATGTCTACGTATGTAATACCCGGAGTTTGCATGTACAAATTTATTTTGTCGGTGGGATGGGAACTCATCGTACCAAATCTGCATGATTGTACAAATTGGTATACTTTAAATTATATGTCGATTTTATGGCAGCTTACATATCAACAGGACAGACAGATTCAGATTCCAAAAATAAATGGGAATAAAATTTTTGTTGCCCAAAAGGACTTTTATCGATTAGCTGATGCTCAAATTTTTAAGGTCAAAGTAATATCTCAAATCTTTTTCGCTCTAAATATAAAGAAAATAGAGGAGAGAATGTGGAATAAAACGCCCCAGTTCAGAATGAGACACAAATATTTTGCCGAGTGCCGGGAAATATCACATAATGTAGACATTGGAACTGTCATAAATATAGGGTGGGCCATCTGTTAGTAATTTTTTGGTTTGTAAATAAATCACATTTTGGCATGAAAAGTCAAAATTTTTTATTGATAAGGAAAAGTTGATCTATGCCATTTATGTATGAAAAACAATATCGCTCAATGCTCACCACGGCTGTGTCTTTTTCCAATAAGAGCGGATTAATGACCTAAATTCCAACGCGAATGTTGCTTTTAAGTTGTTAAATTGTTTGTGGATGATCAGCAATTAGCATACACCTTACCTTTCAAATAATCCAACAAAAAACAATCAAGTGGTGTTAAATTCAAGCTTCTTGATGGCCAAGGAACTTCACAATTTCTTGAAATTAAGCGATCAGCAAATTTTGTTGACAATCAATGGATTGTTGCATGTCTTGCGTAGCATATCGCTCCGTCTTGTTGAAACCAAAGGGCGTTGACACGCAATTCATTCAATTTGGGCCACAAAAATTCAGTTTACATGTTGCGATAACGGTTTCTACCGTCAGAAACGGCCCAATAATGCCACCAGCTCATAAACCACGCCAAACAGTGGCTCTAGGGAGGGTGCACACCCCAAATTCGAGAATTTTGCTTATAGTATCTTACCCATTAAAATGAAAATGAGCTTCATCGCTAAACATAATTTTTGATGAAAAACCTTCATTTCGTTCAAGCATCCAAATAAGAAAACGACGACGATTTAAATGGTCTGGTGGCTTCATATTTTGAGTTAGTTGAATTTTGTATGCATGCAAATGAAGATCAACATGCAAAATGAGTCGTAATGTGGTTCGTGAAATGTTTAGTTCTGGTGAACGATTCCTGGTTCATGTGCTTGTTTCATTCGAACATTTTCACTAATAGCTGCCACTGCAACAGAAGTACGAACTGGATGAACATGTTGATATACGATCTACGACCTTCCACTGAACCAGTTTCTTCAAAACGATCAATAATTTTGCTAATTACACGCTCAGTAGGACGTCCATGTCAACCAAAACTTTTCATAACAAATTTGGACAATCAAAACGCGATGTGGTGCTGTTAGCGACCCCATGATGATAAATGACATATTTTTGGCTAATCATATGTCAAAGAATTTTTTAGAACAGATAACTGATAACCAAACATTAAGTACTAAAATGCATCGATTGAAAAAAGGACGAACAAATGGCCCACCCTGTATTATAGTCTAATTTCGATAAAGGACTTATATATTTAACAATCAAACACATCACCGGCCATTTGAAATGGCTGAAAATTTAATATAATTATGAACCACGAAAATTAAACCACCTCGATTACGTTTGGCCTATCCAATTCACTACCGTCATTCAACAAATTATGGGTAAATCAAATTTGGTGAACAAACGAATTCTTTCGAGGCGATTTACATGTATCGACTTATCAGACATGCAGAAAAATTGTTGTGAAACTTCAACAGATAAAAATCGGCCGAATTCATCCCTCTTGACATACATACATAATACACGGTATTTAAATCCTTAAATTTGTATTCAAAATTACAAAAAAAAATTAATTAATAAATAAAAATGAGGTATATAACGTCATGTCATAACAAACTGTCATAAGTACAACATAGTTGTGTTTTATGATGCCTAAGTGATTTTAAGCTTTGAATAAGTGGAAGATTACAGGTCGAGCAGCAATCATCACCGTTGCCGAAAGTCTTGGATATTCTTTTGATGAACTCGTTTTCAATCGAACAACACTGAGTAGAAATAGCAGCATCAGTTAAATCGGCTTTCAAATTTACAACAGGCGTACTACATTGGGATGGAAAATTATATCCGGAGTTATCTGGGACGGAGACCGTGGATCGTTTGCTGGTGATTATTTCCCATACAGATGGAGAAAATTATTTGGCGTTATCAAAAAACCAAGAGCCTCTGGTTTGGAAATGAAGGAAGCTGTTTTCCAAAGCTTAATAGATTGGAGAGTAAATAGCTAAAGATGTCGTGGCGGATTGCTTATATACAACATACTCAAATATTGGAGTTTAAATGGAGCAGCTATTATTTTAGAGCAGAAACTGTAATGAAGTTTATTATATCATCGTTGTCGACATCACATATTTGAAATTACATTGCGCGCTGCAATTGAATCAAAAATGAGCAATACATCAGGAGTGAATTTTCTGTTATTTGTGAGATTCAAGAATGACGGTAATTCCTCGTATAAGGATAATTTCAAAACAGGCATTGATAATCCCATCGGTCAAAGAATTATTGGAAATCACTCTCATTTTTTGGGCATGATAACAAATGAAAATTTGTTATTATTTATCTTTCGTGAAGAATTTGAGTTAACAGCACAAGAACAGAAGAATTTACAGGACATTTACATTTTTGTTGTACGATTTTATGTGAAAATTTGGTCCATTGAACTAAAGCTGCTAAATCACCATAGCGGGATTTGCACGGTTTACGAAATAAGTATTTATTTCTACAAAACACATGATGAAAATGAAAAATTGGCGATAGCTGTACTAAACAAAATATGTGGTCCATTATGATACCGAACGTCTCTAGTGCACAGAAAAGAAGAATGGTGCAACAGTTGGATATGATGAGGGTGGTGTTAAATTAATACAAGATTAAAATAGAAAATTAACAATATTTACCGCTTTAATCGAATTTCGCGCTCAAGTGGCGATCTTTAAACCACCTTCCAAACCAGAACATCATAAACGTATTATGATTTCATATACTATCATCTTCTCTTATCAAGTGATTTCAAATGACTTGTAGATCGACTTATATTACAAATATAATTATATAACATCCAAAAGTGTTAAATCTTAATTGAAATGAGTTTTATAGTATCCGCGTATCCGTTTTAAAAAGTATCTTGTGATAATAAAAAGGAAAATTACACGCATTAGAGATGTTTTATGTGTTGAAGTCATTAAAAACTCCCGAAGGTTTACATTTTTAATTTTTTTATTTTTCGTAAACAGATTTTCAAAAACAAATATAAAAAATCTATTATTTGCCCTTTGGGAAATCACTTAAGTGTTTTTATAATTTTATAGAACGGCATCTTGTTAGTCAATAAAAGAAATTTTCTTCTTGTAACTATTAAAGCGACAGAATATTATGGTAGATAGACTGGAGTCAAAATAGTCATTTGTTAAATGGGTACGTGCGGCATTTTATTCTTTTATATATCCTCGTGCAACACAATTAAGTATAGATGTGTAGTGTAGTAAGAAAGGTGTTTAATGGTTTGGTATGTTTAGTCTATAGAAATTCTTATACCATCTACCCTATCTATCTGCATATACGGTATAAATATATACAAAGTACATATCTATAATGATAATGTGACAATTTTAAGCCAGCTGACATGATATCGTTACAATTTCGTCTCCAAAGTAGATATTGATGTCAATATTTTGTATTTTATTTTTGGTTAGGAAGAAGAGGAAATGTATGTTTATAAATAAAAAATGAGTTCTGTCGGGAAAATTTATTTCATTCACTTGAAAAAATTCTTTTTAATGTTCGATGAATAATTTCTAGAGTTAATAAAATTAATGAATTATACAAAAAACTTAAACATTTCGAATAAATAATATCCTGTATGTGCGTTTCATAGTCGATATTCCAAATTGTTATTACCCGTGGAAAAAAAAGTATTGCATTAAATTATGGCATCCGCAGCGCCGTTTTGACGTTTATAGCAATACCCTTACCAAATATTATCTCTTCTTTGGCCGCGTCTAGACAACAAAATAAACTAATTACCATATTCATCAAGTAATGTCATAATGTAGTATAGGCCGCACACACATGTTTCACTTAACTTTTATGTGACCGACTGTACTCTAATAAAAATGTTTTCTTTGTAATTAAAAGAAAAATTAAATTTATGATAATTTAATTAATTTAGATATATAAGATGTTTTGCTTTTGGTTATGACGCGATTAATAATCGTGTGATTGTGTTTTTTATGTATAATCGAGGTATCAGAAGCATATTTATACCAACTTTAGAATATAATTATAGATAACAGATTTGTTAAGATATATAGAACCACGATTTTTTTTATTAAAGTATATAATGTTGGTGTGGGATGAATATTAGTTTGTTTGTAGAAAATCTGGATTTAAAAGATTATGAAAATCTTAAAAATGTAAGATTTTGAGAAACATATGATAAATTAATTAAATGAATAATGCCAAAATCAAAATGGAACTGGTTTTAAATACCTAGGCCGTGATACACAAAGTAATGAGTTGACACGCCACCTCTTTAAAACCCACACGGCTGCAGATTACAAGCTACTTAACAAGTGTTTAAAATGAGAATTTATATAGCACTTGTAATCACTTTAATGGTAAAATTGTGACAAATAGTTGTACAAGCGCCACATTACACATAACGCCACACATTACATGCATAAATAGTTTATTTTACTGATTTAATTCGACCAGAGGTTCGAAATTACATTTCACGATGTTTTGAATTTTTTTGACTTTTCTAAATATTTCATAAATTGGCTTTTATGATCAAGGTGTAGAGTGGGTTAGGTTCATAAATCAAATATCTTCTATCTCCTCACGGTTGATGAAAATCGGCCAAAAACTTTTTACTACTGGCACTGTTGGCAATGTTATCTGCCGAATAATGGATTCCCATGATGTTTGCGTTACCTAATTCAAAGGTTTCAAAGAAGTCGCCTAGATTGTTATGTTGATGGTTCACTTTGGTTACTTTCAGATTCAACTACACTAGTTTATGTGCATAATGGACATTCAATCATGAGGTTATTCATCGTTCTATTTTGATTGCGTTTCATGGTCAAGTGCATTGTGTATCTACGTTCTTCCTAAGAGGGCAACCTAAAAGATTCCCGAATTCAATCCATTTTACATTGGGGTAACGAAATGTTGAAAAATGATTGTTCGTGGAATTGTCCGATACTGATAGTACAGGATGCGCCATCTTTTATATCGTTATGTAAACATTAAATAATTGTGACATTTGTCAACCGATTTATATTAGACATTTTCGCTTCACACCGAAACAACGCCCGAAATAGTGACGATGTACATTGAAAATAGTCGTTCAGTTGTGTTAACTGAAAGTGCATATCGACGAAAATATACAGGCACCTTCTGATAACACCATTCGTCGTTTGGTGTCGAATTTTGTTGAGCACGGTACAGTGAGAGATCGTCAACATGCCGTTCATCAACGATCAAGACGTTCCAATGAACTGGTTGATGCGGTCAGAGAGAGCTTTGTGGGACCACGTTCCAGCGCATTTTTTTTTTTAAATAATATTATCCACGTCGCTTGGAAAACGGCCCAACAATTGGTCGAATGGTTGACGCAAAACCTGATTTTTGAAAGCAAATTTTGTTGACCGACGATGCCCATTTCACACTCTCTGGCGGTGTTAATAAGCAAAATTGCCGTATTTGGGGACCGGAGAATCCACACGAGGGCCATGAAACGCCATTGCATGACCAAAAAGTGACTGTTTGGGGTGGCGTTTGCGCGAAAACCATCATTTTGACCATATTATTTCAGAAGAAACGAGTCTAGGAAAATCGATATCGGTGGATGTTGGCTCATTATGTCTGCCCGCAAATGCCGTTTCAACAAGACGGTGTAACATGCTACACTGCAAATCAAACAATTCAGTTTCTGCAACGAAAATTTTCTGACCGTCTGATGTCAAAAGAGGCGATATTGACTGGTCACCCAGATCTCAAGATTTTACTCCTCCGGACTTCTTTTTGTGGGGTTATTTGAAAAACAAAGTATACGCCAGCAAGCCTCAGATCATCGAGGAGCTCAATGCAAATATTCGTGCTGAAATCATCTGTATACCCGTCCGAGATGCTAGAAAAGGTAATGGAAAACGCAGCAAAAAGGGCACATTTTGTTTTGGTCAATAAAAGCGGTCTTGCAAAAACTATTTCAAATAGATTGCAAAGGACCAAATTGAATAAAAATACCTCATATATAGAAATCGGTTGTTTTTTCAAAGTTTTTCAATGTTTACGTATCGACATAAAAGATGGCGCACCCATTAGTAGAATAATTTCTGGCATGAGATTATAATAAATTGCTTCCTAAATATACCTGCACGATTTATTGATATAACTTCTTCCAAAACTAAAATTTACGATTAGCATAGATATAATTTATAGGTAGAATTACGCTCATCATACCTTTACTGAGAGAAATTGCATTCTAATATTATGAATTTTGCATTGCCAGAAATTTTCTCATTTTGGTCTAAAATACTTAATTAAAATCTATTTGATTACTTTGGAGCAATATTATATTTGATTTAAGAAAATGCTCAAAACTATATTTCCAAAAAAGTTATGAATTTGTTTAAAATTTATTCTTAAATCTAGTCGAAATTGTATAAGCCAATAAAAATCTAAAAATTTCACAGAACTGATTTACTGAATTTGATTTGATTTGAGAGTAAGTTATGCTCAAAATTGTGGTTCTATAAGAAATTCGAAACGAAATTTTTTATTAATTTCGCACCACTGATACAATTTATCAATATAAATTGTATCAACATCTTTCTTGCTTTAAAAATTTTTCGCTTCGATAATATTCCGGAATCGCGCACTGTCTTCCCAAACTTATATTTAATTTTTTTGTTTTGAGAATTGTATTCTTGAATCATGCACTTAATACTCATATTTATATTTTCGTTTCTTATTTTGAGAATTGAAAGTATTCAGGCATCGTGTTATTAATTCTCCTAAATTTATATTTTATTTTCTGGTTTTGTCAATTTAGTTGACTTTGGATATATTCTAGAATTAGCACGTAATGATAAAGTTAAAACTATATTTTCGAAATTTGAGAATAAAAATGGAAGTCAGATTAACATGAAGCTTGGAAGTTTGGTTTCGAACTAATGAAACTTTGAATTCTTTAGATTAAAAAATTTGGTCATCTCAGCCTATCTATCCGACCTCATTCCTTGACGCTTAGCGAGACATAACAATATGCAAGGGCATTGTGATTATACATTGAATATAAGTTCAGTAGTTTTGTAGTTTGGTTAAAGTTTCGCTAGTTCGAAATCAAACTTCCAAACGCCTTAATAACCTCAACTTAATTCTCAAGTTTAAATTTTGTTTTTTTGTTTTGTGAATTTTAAACATTTTCCGAAATCTAGCATTTAATTCGCAAGTTCATTTTTTTTAATTTGGCTATGCGTTGTAGCCTGTAATGAATTTTACTAACGAGGAGGATAATTTTACTTGGCGCATCTTTAAGCAGCCTTTTATGTCAATTCAATGCCGATTCTGCTAAAATTTCTTATAATTTTTTTCAGTGTATTTTTAACTCGTTGCTTCCTTAGCATTTACGCTGGCTGTCATGGCTCAAAAAGCTTTGGATTCTATTCAATACATCTTGGAGTTTGTTATGCCTAGAGAACTTTTATAGATATTAGCGTGCACTTAGCTTTGCTAACTGCAACCGAATTCTTCTACTGCGTCTTCTCTTAGAGTTTTCGGCTCATACCCATTTTTAATTATCAATAAACTTTGTCTCGTCTACAATTTATTTTCATCCACTTATATTGGCCGTGCCCAGAATTTTTATTACATTTCATGGTGTTACCTCGGTTTCGTTGCCTCCACAGGGTTGAAGATCGAGGCTCTAATTTTTAATTCATACAAACAGGAAAACATATATGCCTAAAATGCCTACATCGGGCACGATCTCCAGAATTAAGGATTTCGCTAATCCAGAATTACTTCGATTTAATTGCGAAATTTGTAATTTTGTGTTTTTACGGTTAATGGACTACTATAAAGTTGTTCCATAACCACTAATTAACACAAACTGGCATTTACCGGTTTGCTAAGTTTCATTTGCAATTTCGAAAGTTTCACTGATGCAGTTACTCACACTTCGCGATAAGTAGGTAATAAATTTGTTCTATTATCAAAACACTAATTACAAGTATTTTTTAATTATTTCTAATTAAGTTACATTTATCGTATACATTATTTTTTTATGTTACAATGTTTTATGTCTGCACCTCTAACATATTTTATCGTTGTTAACTAAAAAACAAAACAAACAAAATACGAACAAGTAGTTTTTGATAACATTGTCTTTAAATCATCAAAACAAACAAACCAAAAAAATTTATTATGTGTAAAAATTTAATTTTAATTTGTTTTGTTATATTGTAGAAGAAATAATTAAGAAAATTTATGTTCGTTGTTTAAAAATATATACGAACGATATATTTTGATTGACGTTTCGTTCATTGGAAATTTAATTAATTTTTTGTTGCAGTACTCGCGCGTCTCTCGATATGGAAACAGGTGCCTAACAAATCTGTAATAACGTATTAATGGCGCTTATATAGTTTATATGTATATGCTTTATGGGACATATCGTAACATAAAATAATTAAACGTTCTTCTATTAAAATTCTAATGGTTAGACCGCATATTAAAGCAACGAATTGCCCAAATATGCAAACGTAATCCAATACATTCTTAATAGAATAAATTATTTTGTTTAAATAGTTTTTATGTAAAACTAACATTTTTATGATGGTATGATGTGTGACGCGAGATCGGCCGGTTTACCGGAGGCATAATAAAATTTAATTGAACGTGATACAATTTTAATTGATAACAAATTGAATGTAAATCATTTACGTTGTGATGTGCGCAATGTGATGAGTCGTTTAGTATTATGGACGACAGTGTATGTTCGGAAAATTCTTTGTTGTAGGTATACAAAGAAAATTGATCGAGCGCAGTTAAACATAAATTCCGAACTGTCAAATGAAATTTAATTTGAGAAATAAGGAATTTTTTTTTTCTTGTACTCAGTTTACAAATCTGTACATAGACTAGTTGCAGAATTCTTGGCGTTATACGTTCACATATAAAACATTTTTATTATATATAGGCAACATATCTTATGTTTTATGCTGTATTTTATTTACAATATGTTTTATTTTTATTGCATATAATAATTTAATATGTTCTTCCAGTCAAATACATATTATGTCATTATGTTAATAAATTATGTTCTTGTTAAATTTTATTATTTCCCCCACAAATATGACAGGGCCTTATAAATTTATGGGTGGCGGCAATAATTCAATAAACAGTTGAAAATGTGGCGTGTTAGTTTTTTGTGTCTGTGGCTGGTTTTATATTTATGTGTGTATATGACAAAAATGAGTTGTGGGTATGGCGGTTTGCCTTATAATTATATGCTTTATTATACAAAATGGCATTTTATATATAATTTGATTAGAGTCTGTCTACACTCCATACAAGATGTTATACAGAAATCTTAATTGAAATGTTTTTATCATACATAAATCGCACTTTGTAAACCATAAATTCAAGGCCATTCGTAATTTGATAGTCATATAAAGAATTAAAATAAATTAGTCTAACAATCATCGGCAGTATCAAATTTCAAAATATACTTAACGGAGATAGTAATTTTATTTATTTGGTGGTTAAAAGCCGCCCGGTCAAAAAACTAAATTATTTAATCCATTCCCATGCTCTAAATTGCGTCCTCTTTAAATCGATATGTAAACTTTTGTGCTTAGGTGAAATTTACTCGTATACCGTAACACTACCATATTGCGGTTTTTACGTAAATCTAAATATAAAATATTTCGTTTTTTAATAAGAAAAATGCAAATGAAACAGACGAGCAGAAAAATTATTATCTCGTATAAGACGAGAATTTCTGCAAAAGCACAATAACAGAATTGAGTAAACCATGTAGGCAACAACAACACACCATACAAGAATAGCACAGCGGGATGGTTTTGTTGCCGTATTGTTAGCATGTTATCGCTTGAATTCACTTTTTTGTTTTGTATCTTAAGATGTTCTTCTTAAACATCTTCTTTGCTATGTTATTCTTACATATTATATCAATTTCTTATTTTTTATTTTTTCCATTATGTCCTTTTGTGTGCAAAATAAACAAACAAATTTCGAAAATTGAATCTTTTGTTGTATATTTAGTATCTTGAAGAAGGTACACAAATCTTTCAAAGTAAATGGAACGGTTTTTTAGAATATTAAAATTCATTCAAGAAGATTTATTTTCCGTTTGTTTGTTGAATGAAACGATTTTTGCGTATTGATATCGTCTGTAGCACTCGATGTTTTCGAGATAAAGAGTTAAGATCTTGATTGCACTCGAGAAAGAAAGTTAAAATGTACACCAGTACAAACATAATTCAATTTACTAGCATTTAAACAGTGCCTGATCACTTGTTATGTAAGCTGCTCCTATTATTTATGAAGTCGAGTCAGACATCATCAGTCATCACTATGGAAATTCAGAATTGTTTCAACATTAATTTAGAGCGAAATCGACAAAATCCATTGCAAACTAACGAAAGATAGTTTCCTCCTTGGACCAAAACTAACAGAAAACAACTTCCTGATACTTGAAACCCGTCTACCGGCATTTCTTGCTAAACTAACTGCTAAACTTCTTATGACCTTCAAAGAAAGACTCTAAGCAAATTTTCCCGGAAAAGAACGGCTTGCAATTACTTCCAGGTAATTCAAAACGAAAAAATCAAAAAGTTTAACCAGGGCGAAATCCAGACCAGACTCACTGCAATTGATTCCTGGTCCTGGAAACCGCTCCTATTATCAAAACTGTTGAACTGAAAAAAATAGGATATGGTGCATCACCTGTTTGTAATATCGATACGCCTGGTACTCAAAAATTCCATTTCAACGTTCGAGCAGATAAAAAAATTTAAAATGAGTCGGAACCACATCGGAGGACCCGTAAACGACTTTTCTGACAAACAGGATTTAACCCAAGGGACTTTTTTGTTTTACATACGTACTAGATATAAAATAGGTATTTTGGTATTTAGGGCATAAAATGATTGTTTTTTGCAAGCGAATGGAAAAGTCACATACCACCCACTCACCTTTACACATAGTTGTACACTGACATTGAAGATTGGTTTGCGCTGAGTTCTACTCTCTAAGTGCCGAACTTTTAATCCCTACACCACTTGGTCGGTTAAATTTTACCGCAGTGTATACGAAAAAATATGATGGCTCAGTGATACAATTCTCAATTTTCGCCCAACTTCCATATATTTTTGCCCGAGATTTTTGTTATTATTAATAAAAAGACAAAAAAACGCCATCCTTGAGAAAAAAACCAGAAGGCGATAAAATATCTTTATGGCAAATTTCTGCATGTCATTCGATTTTCCAAGCATTTTCAGAGTTTACGAAAATGTATTTTTGATTGATCAAATAATTCCAAAATTTATCTGGTTATGAATGAAGGGCTTGTATTTTTCTGTTACTTTGATGAAGTTGATGTAAATAATCTATAGCCCAGGAATGGGCTATAAGTCGATTTTCTCGCAAATGCGTCAAAAAATATTAAAGGGACGATGCACATACTGAAATATGTAGGCATACAAAATAATTATATTTAATTATTTATTTACGTTGAAATAAGCCAGCAAATTTGACTTGAATTACATTAAAATACAAAAGATTCGTCTTGGATTTGAAAATTAAAACTGTCAATATAATATAGTAATAATAATAACAAAATGACTGCGGGAGGGCTCGATTTGGTAGGAGATTGCAAATAGAAGTGCTCTTTAAAAATTCGTACCTATTTTCTAGAATTTCCAAGTTGTAGGACTTACATCTACTTTAATTTAGTGGTAATTGTTGTACCATGGTGATTGTGTAGATCATTTCTTTTGAATTTTCTCAACATTCTGGATATGTTCTGCGTAGAATGGACACCACTCATTTACGGCATATCCCAGCTGCGATCAAACGTAAGCACAATACAGGATTTTAATAAGATTATTCTACTCCTCCCCACACGACATTCCAGTATATGCTCATCAAGAAGTAGTATGCCCCTTCTAACCGCCCTGGGATCTGGCTAATCATTCATTAATCCGAAAAATCAAAATTGTCGCCCTTCCACCGTTTCATAGAACCGAGCATCGGACTAGCTGTAGCAACGTACAGCCGATGTGCTTAGTAAAGCTTATTTTCCAACGTAAGCAATCCCTAGGTCTTCAGATTCAAGTACTTCAATACGAAACGTCATTTCTAGATCCGCTCCACTCTGACCTAAACTAAGTGCAACATCGGAGATGAATTTCATTTAATTCTATACCCCATTAAAGTTATTACTTTCGTTTCGAACCGAAAGATAGTAATGCAGATAGTCTTTTCTATCCCAGCCAAAAAAAAATATGTTATAGCTGAAAGGTACACTAATTGATCAATTATAAACTCCAAATAATCAGAATACAGGAAAAATCTGTTAGGTGTTATGAAATTTTACTAGATTGGTCCAAACGAATGTTACTTAATAACCATTCACAATTTTTTGAAATTTGGAACAGTTGGAACAATATTTTTTTTTTGTTTTGTATTTTTCGGGGGAATAAACAGCAAGGGGGCTGACCATTGGCAAATTTATAAAAATAATAGAAAGTTTTTTCTACCGGAATTAGTAACATTAGCAACAAAAAAATATTTTGGTTTGTATTTGTCCTGCCAAAAAACAACAAAAGGGGGAAATTAGACACATACATATGCATTTTTTCCTATCGAAACTAGACACATACATACATATATGTAGAGTAAATAGAAGTGAAATTTATTTAGAGTTTTATTTAAATGAACAAAAAAATTATATAGTTTGTGTAGTCGGTACGACGCACAGCTGATAAATTATGCTAAAATGAGTTTTAAGTATCTAATTTTTATATCAGGAATCTAGAAATAAGGGATCAAATATCCAAACTTGTCCCAAAAATTCAACGATAATATAAAATGCAGCGAAAATTATGGAGTTAAAATCTTTTCGTTGGGCGGGAACAGAATATTAATTTTTTTTTTGCGTGCTTCGTTCTAAATATCCAAACATTTTAGGGACATAGAAATTTAAAAAAAATTCTATTTGCTTCCAAGGAACAACGTACATACATACATTTTCAGCATGCACGCACAAAAATTTAAGATTACAATGAGCAAACAAAATACAACAAATATTATAAAATTATTGGAATTTTCATCTTGATGATTGCTCCAAAACAAAGGAAAAATATACTTAGTAGAGAAGAGTATAGAGGTCTAGTACTTACAGCTGTTTTAATTTATATTTGGATGTTCTGCAGCTTACCTGGAACGAAACGAAGTGAAATAATATTCTTATTATGCTTATGTAACATGGATTTTTTATACATTGAGAAATTTAAATGCTTAAATCTAAAGATATTATAATACCAAAACAGACAATTTTAGGACATGATTACCTGTGATTTATTTCGTAAACGCGGGATCCCCGATACCACAATAAAAGTTTTTTTATTAACAAGCACACAACACTAAGCTTTTCTAACATAAAACTTTCACTTAAATCACTTTCAACAAAATACATTATTTCAACACCGAACACTAACAAGAGCAGACTGATCGTAACGTAATATGTATGTTTGAGTAGACAGAAAAATCAATTTGCTAACGGTAAATTACGAGAATAAAACCAGAAAAATACGATGAGTTACATAAGACAATTTAAATTAGTTATATATATTACAATGAGTCACATAAGAATATTAAAGGATGGAAGACATACGGAAAATTCAGTTTAAACATTCATCGATCACCATACAACGATATTACCACATCCAAAGGTTTTGAATCGGAGTGAAGTGTATGCCAAAATAACAAAATATTCACTGTGTCCTATAAGTACTTAGAATTGAAAAACAACTCAAAAATTTAATTTGAAATTTTTTAATAAGCACGAATATTATATTTCTACACTAAAGTAGAAAATATTTTATTTTTGGGAATAGTTTTGAGTGAATTTTATAAAATGAAATTTATTAAAACAAAACATACTTCGAATCGCACAGAGGTTCAAAAAAAGAGATCAAAATGGTTGTTTATGTTGTAATTAGTTAATTCACTCTCAGTGTTTAATTAGGAATAGCGCGCTAACCCCGGGAGGGGCTTAGGCCGCTATATACATATTTCCAATTAAATGACGAGACTTGGATGTTTTGTAAAAGAACTAATTTATTTATCTTAAATATTCTATCTATATACAAAATGACACAACTGATTAGACAAACAAATTATAAAATTAGATTGTTCACCACTTATAACAACTTACACAAAGTTGTAGTAAAGAGAACAGAGTTTTATAAAGTTTAAAGAAACAAAATAAAAAATTTCATCAAAGAATTAATTAATGGGTTATGCAATTCAATTGGGTTATGCACTTACACATCTTTGCGATTATTTTTTATATTTCTCTGTTCCCTCTCTTTTGTTTATACAGTATTCGGGTACATAACACAAACTCGTCTAAACCGATATGTTTTAATTTTTTTAAATAGAATTTTTTTTTAATTTTGTTAGTTTTCTTTTCAAATAAGTAATGCTTTGAATATTGTACGGAGATGTACAGAAAGATATTGAATTTTGAATTATTTAACAAAAAATTTAAAAATGTTTAGATTATTGTCGATTGATTTAAACAAATTAAATTATGTATAAGCTAATTTTTATTAATACACACTGATTAGGGAAATTCATAGCACTCTATCATACACGAGAATATTCTACAAAAAAGAGTTGGCATCCTTTTATTTAACTATAAGACCATCTGAACACATAATAGACAGTTTTCGAAAGACTATTTGCATAAAATCAACATTTGAAATGTTTTTAAAGAATGGTTTGGTTTTCGTATCATCCTGATACACCGGACGCCTTTGTCTGCAAGTACCACTAAGAACGTTAACTAAGACCGGTGCAGAGTCAGGGTTAAACGGGAAAAATTAATGAAAAAGATGGCAATTATGGTACAATTTTAAACTTCACTGCCTTTTTCACAAGAGTGAAGGCAGAACGGCTAAAGAAATCATGCCGATTGATTCGTTAAGTTGTTACGTTGTCGCTAGAAAAAGTACAACGATATGATTTTTACAGTCAAGCCTACAATCGTTATTATGATCGCCAAATGCTGCAACAAGTTTAAAAGTAGACCGCAGCCACTAAAATTATCCCTCAAAATGATACCTTTGTTGTGATTTGAATTTTATAACTTTACATTTAGTTAAAAGATTATCTTGCTGGTCAAACACAAATCGGCCTTCGAGCGTCGATCCGATTTTGAAAAACTTAACGAACTGGTTTCAACAATGTTTTTAATAGTAATAATATTGAAATCGAACGCGTAAACTTTGTACTCTTCAACTCAATATTAGAATATTTTTTAACAGTAAACTGAAAAATAACTTACCCATTGAAGGGGAACGACTGTAAAATAGAGAGTTACTCAAACTTCGTACTCTAAGGGGATAACGTTGATAATTTTTTTTAAAGATTATCGACTTAGGGGTAGTCGTTTCCGACAACTTAGCAATTTCGATAAGATTCTACAACTAACACGATCCAATTTAACGGAACAAATACTATAAGTACGAGTCTACTAATACATTTTGTCCCCAATTTTGCCCTCATTTTTGTCCTAATTTTTGTCGTTATTTTTATCCCCAATTTTGTCCCCAACTTTGTCCCGAAATGTGTCCTTATTTTTGTCCCCATTGTTGTCCCCAATTGTGTCCGAAACTTTGTCGCCAATGTTATCCCATATTTTGTCCTCATATTTATCCACAACCTTGTCCCTATTTGTGACCCTATTTTCGTCCCCAATTTTGTCCCCATTTTTGTCCCTATTTTGTCTCCAATTTTGTCCTCAACTTTGTCCCCAACTTTGTCCCCAACTTTTTCCCCAACTTTAACCCCAAGTTTGTCCCCAACTTTGACCACAACTTTGTACTCAGCTTTGACATGAACTTTGTCCCCAACTTTGGCCACAAATTTTGTCCCAAATTTTTTTCCCAATTGTGTCCCCATTTTTTTTTATCCCCAACTTTGCTACAATTTTGTCCCCATTTTTGTCCCCAATTTTGTCCCCAATTTCGTCCTCAATTTTGTCCTAAATTTTGTATGTATATGAAGCTAGCCCGAAACTCAGCCCGAAGAAATGCAATAGCCGCACTAAGCTAGCACTATCGTGAGAGTAGACTATCCCAGCCCGAAAAAATGTCACTATCGTGACAGTAAAATTTGAAATCAGGCGCCACTCTGGTTATTTTCTACTTAAGTGTGTGGAAATGTTGCCAATTAAATGATTAAACAGGATGGTTGAAGAATAAGAAATTTACAGAATACTATCAGAACCACATCGTTCTCCGAATCCTACCAATGCTTGCTGGATATCCTCAACATGTGAAGAAAATTTGAATGTACTATTATTTAGTAGTTGGGTGCGTGGCTGAGAGATAATGCGACAACATCAACACCATCACCATCAAGCAACCGTTGCTTGGGTTAGTGCAACTTTGAGTAGCTACATGGGAACATTAGAAAACAAAACTGTAAAATGGAAGGGCAGCAGTACGCACTTTCCAGCAGCCTAGGCTTAATCTCTAAATGGTAGCGCCGGCGAAATAAAAAAAATTAATTAACATAGTTGGATCTTTCTAATTATCTATGTCTAAACAAATCGAAAAAGCTCAGCAAACATTTTGGTTATGATTTGTGGGTCAGAAGGCTTTTCATCTTTAAATATCATTTCTGCTAGGTAACCATCGATTTCGCGTTTGGTTTAAAAAAATCCCAAAAGTGTATTTCTCAATTTAATTTTATCGTTTAAGAGGCGAATACAGCTTTTGTATTGCAGCTTAACATAGGATTCAAAATTTTGGTTTCACATAATAAATTTTTGTTCACTATCCTAAGATGGCACCATCGACAATAAAATTAATAGAAAAATATGTTATGACCTTAAATATAATATTGCACATGGGAGGTCTACGGGTATTGTTAATGTTGCCATCTAGCAGCAAATATGGGAAATAAAATGTGAACGATAAATAATCTACACAACGAATCCCTTTGGTTATTCATTACCACTATGCATTTATTGACCAAAATATATATACTTTGTAACCGAATGTGGTGAATGACAATTTTTTTATAAATGATTTTAGTAAACATTTATCCAACTTGTAGCTTTAATCCTAGATATTAATAGGTAGGGGCAAAAGTTTGTGTCCTTTTTCCCGGTAGATGGCTTTACATTTTGACTTGACATTTTAACTTGCACATACAAAACATTAAAATCGGTGAATTGAAAAATATACAACATTTTAAACATGGAGATAAATAAGAAAAAAATTCGATATTTTTACAATTTTAGTTACGACAAAGGTAAAAACGCGGCTCCGGCTTGCGAAAAAATGTGTGCTGTTTATGGAGAAGGTGCTTTATCGAAATCAGCAGCAAAAAAATGGTTCGCTTGCTTTCGTTCTGGAAATATGGATGTCAAAAATGCACCTCGCTCTGGTAGACCAACCGCTGGAAAGCTCGATTAAATCATGCAGAAAATTGAAGAAGACCGACATATAAGCAGCCGTGCAATTGGTAAAGAACTAAATATTGAATACAAAACAGTTTTAAACCATTTGAAAATGGCTGGCTACAAAAAAAAAAGCTTGACGTTTGGGTACCACATGAATTAACAGTTAAAAATTTAATGGACCGGATTTCTATTTGCGAAACGCTGCGGAAACGGAACGAAATCGAGCCATTTTTAAAGCGAATGATTACTAGTGATAAAAATGGATAAGATACATGGACGAAACGAGGTGAAGCTTCCCAAACGGTATCAAAGCCAGAATTGACGCCAAGAAAGGTAATGCTGTGTATTTGGTGGGATTGGAAAGGGATCGTGCATTATGAGCTGCTGTTAAAACGTCCAGAAATGATCAGCAAAAAAGGGCGTTGTGTTTCATCATGACCAGGCTAGACCACACACATCATTGATGACCCGGTAGAAACTGAGAGAGCTTGGCTGGGAAGTTTTGATGTACCCATTATATACTCCTGAGAACCATCTTAATGGTTTTTCATTAAATTCAAAAGAGGCCTGCGAAAATGAGTTGTCTCGATTTTTCGTCTCTAAGCCACAGAAGTTCTACAGTGATGGGATCATGGCTCTACCAGAAAAATGGCAAAAGGTCATCGAGCAAAATGGCACATATTTGATTTAATAAAGTTCATTGAAATAAGAAAATTCTTTGTTTCATTGTCACCCAAAAAGGCCACCAACTTTTTCCCTAACCGTATATTTCCAGCTCAAAAATAAAGTTTTTGTTTGGAAGCAATTCTGAGAATTGAATGGAGTTATTTGAATGCTCTCTCTGAGTTAAATTTCCTATTGGAATAGTGGACACCATACAGAGAATGGTGCGTTGAAAAATTTCACCTGGAATATTGATTTCATGCGACATGCAATCTAATTTCAATCAAAAGCAACACTACGTGTTGGGCAAATAGATCATAAGTATTCACGATCTTTATCAGTCGTTTGCGGAATTGTACTTCAGCAGCTCAATTCTGATTTTCCTATAAGAAAAGGAATTAGGAAAAATATTTACATAGCGTAAAATATCATTTTATGGCCTATACTGAGAAACCATGTTTGATCTAAAAAATTTTAATTTAGGAAATATTTTTTCCGTATCGTTGGATAGGAAAAATATTCCCAATTTAATTTTGTTTTTGAAAAAATTTACACTAACTGTTTACCGTAGTATGCCAGAAAAAAAATTTTTGTGACAAAAATACTATGAAAATATATTTCCTAATTCATTTTCGTATAGGAAAACCAGAATCGACCTGCAGGTAGTGACTTAGGTTTGCGGCTTGCGAAGGCCATCTTCTAGATTGCGTCACTAAAATACGATACTCCTCCGTTAAGTCGACGTTACATAGGAGTTATATTAATTTTAGGGACCGCTATAGTTGGCAGTTCAGTGCATGCATCAGTTTCGTTAATGTAGCAGATGTGTGATAATTTTTTGCTGGCGCATTTAGTTATCTATTATTTGTCTCTGTTGGATGGCTGGGGCGATGTTAGTATAATGATCTCATATGGTTTGCATTCACTAGATTTGCCTATTTAGTCAAGGCGGGTGCTTTGGACAAGGATTTTATGACCCGACGTTCTTCTGGTTAAAGAGAAGAACGAGATAAGGCATGCAACTCTTTATTAGTATATCTTCTAAATTCTCAGTTCCTTTCAGAACATTATCGATTTTCGTTTTTTTGATAAAACCAGATCATATACCATTTTGCTGAATAAATGAATTAAGTCCATGGCAAACTTTCGTTTACAAACAAATATTTTATGGCAGATGAGAAAATACTCCCCATATAATTTTTTTAGATAAAATGGTGAGAAGTTTCAATTTTTAACTTTCATTTTCTTGTGCGACTTTTTAACCAATTGAATCACGTAACCAAACTTTTTATAGGAAAGTTTGTTTTGCTCATTGCAAAATTTAATATAGCACTGTGGGTATAATGTAAAAATATAAGTTTATTCAAGGGTACACTGTTTTTAATCTGGAGTGTGTTCGTAAACTCTACATTGTTACAGTACAATGAACGCCTTCAAGCGTTCTTAAACTACCATTGTAACAACGGCCATGTGGCTTTTTGTTGTTCGAAAACTCTTTTAAACATTATTTTACAAATGTCATTCTCAATCCTATTCGAGACTGCCTTCCTAGCTGTCAAAGTAGGTAAATTGCCAAATTTTTGTGTGAATAACAGTTTTTATAATTATTTTCATATTGAAGGGAAAATGAGTTCAACGTCTTCGTCGCACAAAATAACTCAAACTTCATATAGAAATCGCATGTAGGCGTCAAATGCAATAAAAGTCGAGGTTACGAAGGGGCTAAAAAATGTACAACGAAACATAAGAAGGTTGAAAGTATTTTCAATGCTTTTGTAGTTTTTACACTAAATAAACACTCGTAACAGCTCCTGCTGATGACCTAACAAGTCCAAATCGATCGAGTGATTTATTAAACTTTTTGAACAATTTTTTTTAATTAAAATATTCAAAATTTAATTTTTTACGAAATAATAAAACAAGTGTTAAGTGAAATGATTTAAAGAATTTAACGGTTGTCAGGACGTTGGAAGTTAGATCAAAACCAAATTTCCAACGTCCTGACAACCTCACCTCGATGATAAACAAATAGTTAATCGTATTCACTCCACCCAATATTTCCATAGACTTCAAATTTTTTAAATATTTAACTGTTACTAAATGGTCTAGTCTGTACCGATAGTATAAACAAAATAGACATCCCATAAACAACTTAGACTTGTTTATGAATAAAACCGGGTCACAGTTAATGCTTCAATGGAAGCGAGCCTATTTATCAGTGCTTTGTTTGTGGGAAAAGTATAAAATTATAAAAAATTATTAATTTGTTAATATCTAAAACTTCGCTATGGCACTAATTGGACTTCTAAACTTTTATAATGAAATAATGTACGAATCTAAAAATCGTTTTATTTATTGTGACTATTTAAAAATATCTTTAATTACAAACTTTAAATTGCTGATAATAAAAATCTGCCATTAAATTGCACCGATATAAAATATTACCTCTGAGACCATTCATCCAATTAAATTATTTATATCAATAAAAAAGTAATTTTGCTTTCGTACCAAGTATAATGTCAAGGTATAAAAATCCCGTGCAATAATTACAATTAAACATAATAAACACACAACGTAAAATTTTAATTAATACGAATATAAACAAGAAAATTAAAAAGATCTTATCACAATCACAAAATCTTAAATAAATATAAATATTTAAACAATTTTTTTTTTATTTTTTTCATTTTGTATTAAAATTTATGATTTTTAATTTTTAAGATAGGTTATAATTCTTAATTTAAAAATATATTATTGTGTTTTTGTCTTCACCAAACCAAATAAATAAAATATAAATAATTCCCGTGGTGATTAGAATTAATATTTCTTGAATAATTTAATTGGTTAAATTTTCAGATTTTGTTTCTATTAATTATTTTGTTTAGAAAAAATAAATTGTTTTATTGTGTGTCGTTAACATGATAAATGCTACGTCAAGATTGAAAGAGATTGTTTTATAGTTTTAATATTTTTAATTTAAAATTTATGGAAATTATGGAGCTCATTCAATTTATATTTCATATACAGTTTTACACAAAATATAGTAACAATAATATCTTAATTTAATCTAATTATGGTTATAAAGAAATGACCTTACACTAAAATAGTTAATTTAACACAAGCAGTGGCGCCTAACATTAACAGTTTATATTGTTATCCAATCAGATTTTTCAAGTGCATTCGATAGAATTTTATTTTTTCGTAAATTGTAGTTGCATGTTACAGAAAAATTTAGTATGTAGCCGAGGAACAAAGCATAAAAATTACATATATTGGAAAAGTACTTGCAAGCACGAAAGCCATAAACAGAATTGAGTTGTTTCCTTCTGGTGATATTGTTTTAACATTTCGGTAATGGTGCTGTGCCAATCATCAATAAATATCACCCACTTCACTGTAGTATCACCAACTTCACGGAGGGATAATATTACAGGAAAAATATCGTCAACGTATTTGGGTGGCGAACATCTCGATCTAGGAGGAAGGGATAAAATTTCTTCACTTGGTGAAGCAGACGGCCTTCTATATAAAGATATAAGAGGTGCGCTTTTGGAATTCAACCATGGATTGAGTGCCGAAACGCGGCTCGAAGAAATAAAAAATATATGGCAAAAGATGTAAAGTGGAATCCGTTACAAAAGTTAATATACGCAGACCGATCATTTAAACCATAGTTAATATATGCGAACCGATTTAAATTCGTTCGAGAGTTTAAAAAAATTGATTCCTGAGTTTGCAGTACAACTGAGTAATGCCGATATTCACATGGCATCATTAGAAAGGTAAACATAGATTCTCAGACTTTATTCAGATAGATCCAATTAGTTGGTACTGAAAGTGGACGGCAGAAAACGAGGTACAAATGTGGCAAAATGCGACACGAAGCAGCAAAGTAGGAAGAAATGATTATGGAGAAAGTCGACACTATCATTCTAGGAGTAAACGCAACCATAATTAAGACTATTAAAAATTATCCGCCATTTATATAGGTATTCCCAAATTATCATTATCTGATATTCATAGTTGTAAACTATAAATTGCAAGTACGAATATCATCATGAAAAACATAAAATTTGAAAATGTATAGTATGTTTTTGATATCTAAGAGTAGAAGAAAGGGTAAAAGTACAGCTGAATGTCGAAATTCGAAATATGCTATATCCAAAGCAATCAATATAAAATTAACTCGATGAGAAAGAGTCCGATACAGATGAAAATTTTATTGACGAAGGTTGTTCTTCAGAATACGCAAGTGCGGAACTAACCACCAAAAAGGGCAACATGAAGCATATATTTTGATAACCGCAAGCTGAATAAAGAGATCATTATGGGTAGATACATACCCAACCGCTAACATAAGACCAAATTGATTTTTTCACGTTCCGGTCGAGAAAAAGAGCGAGGAATATAAATCACTAGTATTGCAAGTCGTAGAGGACTACGGACTGATGTTTAAATAGACACAGTGTCAATGGAATACCTCGTGCATATTATCACAGAAGGACCGGTGAAACCAGCAGAAGCCAAGATGGGAGCAGTATTGAAACTTCTGGTCTCAGTAATGGTTAAGTAAGTGCAAAGCGTTTTGGAATTAAGGAGGTATACTCTCGCAAATTCTGTGAAAATTATTCGATAGTGGCGAAAACACTCTTTTATCAAGAAAATACCAAATTTGGGTTTACTCAAAAACAACTAAGATCATTCGATGCTTTAACAAATTTATTAATTAAAAACCCTATCTTAATTATTTTCGGCACAGACTGAGAAACCTGTGGAACACACGGACGTGTCCAATTTGCGATTGTGGGAGCATAAAAAATTTGATGGCTTTTAAAATGACAATGAATAAGAAAGATTGGCTTCAAGAATTGCATGCCAAGCTGCATTTCTGATGTATACTTCTGATGTTGCAAGATTATCGGTATATGTAATTTGTAAAATCGGTTAAGTTCAAATATAGGGCAGATTGAAACAAGTCATCAAAGAGACGATAAAACTACAAAATACGGTCGTTATGAAAAGTTTTTAGTCAAAAGCGGCATTTTGTTTGGAGAAGATAGTTATATTCTCAGAAATTGATAGTTAAAGTCAAAAAATTGCAGGAAGAAGTCAGGACGATGGAAACGGTGCAACAAGAATATTATTTAAGAAAATTGAATGGTTTATGAGAGAACTAGTTGTCCAAACAATTGCTTGGGAAGGAACCTGGAAAATGGGAAGAATTCGATCCGTCAACAACAAGTGAATTTTTATCGAAGGCAATTTCGGGATTCCGAAAAAGACAATTGATGGCAAAAGTACAGCGTTTACTTCAAATGAGTTTGCTCAATATTGAATCGATAATCAAATTCATCATTATTACAACAGATGATGCCTTATGCATCACTTGTAAATATTTTTAAACCTTCGAATTGTGTAGGCTATTGAGGAGAATTTGTGTACAGTTTCTCATTGAACGTGAGTAGCAAGAGTACCGTACAGGAAAAGAATTGAAGAAGTTTAGGAAAAAATAAGCAGACCTATAATCGATACCGTAAAAAAAGACAACCGAGTACCAAATTGGCGATATTATGGCGGTCAAGAGAACGCAATTTGAATTCGGAAGGATAACAATTGCACTTAAATTTCAACAACTATACGTGATGCGAGAGTGGTCAAAATGTTAAGAATGAATCAGATGAATAGATCTCGCCTCAGATTCTTCTCATTAAGGCATCGAAAACTTTTTCAAAATTGGTGAGAGTTGAAAACTACGCTACGAGCAGGTCCAGAGAAGTTAATAGATTCTCTGGACCTGGTCAAAGACAGTGGGCGGAGGCAATGTGAAACGCAGGCTTAATATGTAGTTCGGAAAAATAAAGTATATTTCATTGAACTTCTGCCTACAAGCCCAGATTCTATAAACTAATTTGTTTGCAAGGCGGTGCAATGTTTAAGCATGTAGAAAATATTTATAAAAACTTTTGAAAATCTTAGAGAAATGTTCTACTTTATCCAGGTTTAGACCCAACACATGGCAACATAAGAATACTTGGCTAGGTTCAACAAATAAAACTTCAAAAGCTTAAAGCTGCCAAAAAAATGTACCAAATTAAAACGTATTTGAATTTCAAGGAATAAAACTATCACTTGACTCAGAATGATCAAGCTACTTAAATAATATAGGGTTTGTCCGTCGAAAGAGCATCCAACATCAAACTGTCACAGCAATACTGATAACCGCAAGCTGAATAAGAAGATTCATATGTGTAGCTTCTCCCAACCGGGAGCGTAACGGACGCTACATGTAAATCACGACGCATTTTTCGCTCAAACCGTTGATGCACTCAAGTACACTTGGTAACAAACAACACAGTTAATATTGGAGCGACCTTGTGAGACTTAGAAAATATAGCGTATTATTTTCTGCTTCTCCTCATGGGTGACGCTCCTAAATATCTTATCGAGTACAGCTTGTGATAAATATTTCTACGCGGATTATTTTTTATAACTCTAGGACTACATTGAAGTTCATCATCCGATAGGTCAAATAAAGACGGCAATGCCAATTTCCAATATGCAAATACCAGACTACAGGTGACCCTCCTATAACACAGCAGATAGGTTCCTATAATATGGCGTGTTATGTGAAACCGTGTTATAAGAGACTAGAAGCTAGTATAAAAAGGAGGTTAGGCACTAAAATAAGTTTTTTTTTATTTCATATAAGTAATGATTAACAAATCTAACCAGTGTTTAATAATTCGTTTATTTGGTGAAACTTTCTAATTCTGAATTTTTTTCTGTATTTAGATTTTGCACACCTTCAGCAATCTTTAAAAAATCTGTAAGCTTTGTTGCTGTGTCCTTATAAGGTCGTTATAAATTTCATAATATAGTGATACAAGCACTTTTGGAGTTTCGATCTGAATTTTCTTCTTTCTGTGGAAGGGTCTGCATTCAAGAAAAATGATTCCAATTTTTCGGCTAAGTTTAAACCTTCTTGTAGTTTTTTATTATAGAATTATTAACACCACTGTCGTCTTCAGTGCTAGAATCAGCTTCGAAATCTGCTTCTTCGACTTCTTTTTCTACTAATAAATCTTAAATGTCCTTATTAGCCATATCAACAAAACCTTCTCATCCAACCGATCTAGCAAGTTTTAATATTCAACCAATTTTATTTGTGGCTGATTTTTGCACGTTTTTGATTTCAACTGATGCTGGCCATTACTTTTTCCAACATGCATTTAATGTTGTAATTTTCAGGTCTTTTAGCGATGATAGGACTTCGATTGAGTGCTTAATTTAAAATTGCTTCCAAGCTTTATGATGATCATAATGATCTTTTGATTAAATAAATTTTAAAGGTTTAAATAATACTTTGATTCAATGGCTGAAGCAATGAAGTCGTGTTAGGAGGTAGAAACACTATTTGAACGTAAGGATGACTTAATAGCGCTTTAAAGTCTAAATTTTTCTACCTCTGCCACAAAACAATTTTGAAACCAATTTATAAATAAATCAGCAGTTACCGAGGTTTTTGAATTCGCTGTTTAATATATCAGTAATGTGTTTTTATTTACGCCTTTAATGTACGGAGGAGATTCAAAGATCTATAAATTAGCATGGGTTTTATTAAACATACGCCGAAGTATTACTGCACAAAAGTAACGTTAAACGATCTTTTGATACCTTAAATCCGAGTTTACATTTTTTGATATAAGTGTTCGGTTAGGCATATAAACTTGATACGCCGTGTAACCATTATCTTCAATAATTTTTTTTATTATGAATTGGCAGCTTTATGATTTTCCGATTCATTTTCTCCTTGAATTTTTATGTTATGAAGTGAAAAACGCTTTTTGAACTTCTCGAACCAACCTTTACTTACTAGAAAATCTGGTTTCACAGTTGATTCTCCATTTTCTTTAGCTACCTTCAATGTAAATGCTGAGTGTTTTTTCCATTTTGTATTGTGAGCAATAGCACATAATATAGATATATGTATATGTAAACTTAACTGTCTTAACTGTCAAAAACTTTACAATTGACAGAATTATTTTCAAGGTGAAAGCATCAAATCATACTGCCGAAAACTCACCAGTTTTCGAAACTGGTTGCACGGAAGCAACATCACTCTAGCCTACTTAAATAAAAATACTAGATATTTAATAATTGCCTGATATGTAAAAGAGTTACCAATAAAGAAATCCTTGTCATCATCGCCATATTCAGCAGCCGTGGAGTAGACTACGTTGGTTCCATAAGTATGAAGCTCTAAAGAGCGTTGCAATAAAATCCGTATTCTGGAACAATTCACGTTAAACTCGTTAGCGATTTAAAAATGCAAGCGGTTCGTCGTTGCCTTTATCGGTTCACATTAAGAAGAAGTTTCTACATAGAATTATTTACCGATTGCAGTACAAATTTTGTAGGAGCTAGATAATTTTTTAAAAAAATTCAACGCTAAACAAAGACGGAGCTGCTAAACTAACATATAATGCTTCCGAAATTCTTCACTCGGGAAGTCCTTATACGCTTTTACGCAGCTTAAAGAAAAGTTACAGAAACAACAATAATATTGGAATTTCGTAAATAATCGTTCTAGTTTTTAATGAAAAATCTCCTTTGATTATCTGTGCAAAAGCTTTTAAAGAGCTTTCAACCGTATTGGCTCAAATAGAAGAACGAGTTTCAGCCAAAATTAAATATTTTTATCAATTTATTATTCAGAAACAGACAGCCAACTCCAACAATTGAACAACATAACTTTCGGCGGATAAAATTAGACGTGGGATCGAGTAAACCGAAGATGTGTGTGAATCCCGACGGGATGTTCGTTAGGTAGACCTACTCAATAAAATGTAAAATGCAAAATAATCAGAAATAATTGCACTAAATCTAGATATTAAGTTTAAAATAAAATTTGTCTGTCGGAAAATTTCATTCTTCAGCAGTCTAAATTAGCTTTAAATCGATATATATAAATCTGTACCAAAACAATCCATTTCCAAATACCAAAACAGAGAAATTCCTCTGTAATTATATAAAAATTAAATTTTGTAATCTCAAGAGAATTCATTCACATTCAGATCGTATGAGTAATTTGCAACATAAATTTTCACTGCTGAAAATCAACATTTAAAAAATCGCATGCGCTGTGCTGAATCAAGAAGGGTGTACAAAAAATGTGTTTTCCGCTGGAAAATGGACGAAGCATATGTATTATAATGTTTATGTATTGTATACTGCAGCTACTGTATGTGAAAAAGAAAAACTCCGCCTTGTTACGATAAAAGGTGGAACACAGCACAAACAACTATTATTCAGCGTACACACCATAAATAGTTGTTTGGTTGTGGTAGTGTGCAGTAAATTTAACGTCTTGACAGACAACGTGAAACACACTACATATATGTGTAATACACAAAAAGTAGGCAGTACCCTCGTCTAAAAGAAAACGCACATAAGATTATTTATTTCGGTATCCAGCACGCAAGAACGAGACATAAAACACGGCGAGGTATAAGTTTATTTTTAAAGACCGGCTTAAGATTTTATCGATTTGTTGTTGGTGTAGACGAAATTTTTTTTTATACAAATTTTAAATTTTATGTTAGTGGCCTTTGTAGCGTTGATACGTAAAGATTGAAACGGTTTTGTGCGCTAAATTTAATTTTTTTAATTCCGATTTTTTTTTCTGAAAATGTATGAAAATTATTAATTACTAAAATAAAGTGTTATTTATATTTTTTAAAAAAATAGTGAAAACTTGGGTGTAAAAATTTAGTGAAAAGTATAAATACAAAATATTTTAGCAAAAATGTTAGTTCCGCCAGATATGATCGCGGCCCAATCCAAAATGATTTACCAAATAAATAAATTTTGTTCGGAACGTGTAAATTCACGAAAAGCACAGATTCATAAAACTATACAGGAAGTGTGCCGAATTGTGCAGGACGTGCTAAAAGAAGTCGAGGTGCAAGAGCCGAGATTTATTTCATCGCTAAACGATTATAATGGGCGATATGAAGGGCTCGATGTGATTTCACCGACGGAATTTGAAATCGTTATATATTTAAACCAAATGGGGGTGCTAAATTTTGTGGACGATGGAACATTACCTGGATGTGCTGTACTAAAATTAAGTGATGGTCGTAAGCGTTCAATGTCGTTATGGGTCGAATTTATAACGGCATCGGGATATTTATCAGCGCGCAAAATACGTTCACGTTTTCAAACGCTAGTGGCCCAAGCTTGTGATAAATGTGCATATCGTGATATTGTTAAAATGATTGCGGATACGACGGAAGTCAAGCTAAGGATTCGTGAACGGATTATTGTACAAATAACACCAGCGTTCAAATGTGCTGGGCTGTGGCCCCGTTCAGCATCGCACTGGCCCATACCAGGCATTCCATGGCCACATCCAAACATTGTGGCTGAAGTGAAAACGGAAGGTTTTGATATGTTATCGAAAGAGTGTATAGCGTTGCAGGGGAAAAATTCCGCGATGGAAGGTGATGCTTGGGTATTAAGTTTTCATGATGCTGAAAATCGACTACTTCAAGGTATATAAAACAAATAACTGAATTTATTTGTATAAAAATGACAAAATTATTTTTGTATTTCTAGGTGGCTGTCGGAAACGCTGTCTTAGTTTATTAAAAACGCTACGTGATCGACATCTCGACCTCCCCGGTAATCCGGTCACCTCGTATCACATGAAAACACTACTGTTATACGAATGCGAAAAACATCCACGAGAAATGGAATGGGAAGAAAATTGCCTCGGGGACCGAATAAACGGAATTTTCCTTCAACTAATCTCGTGCCTACAGTGCAAAAGGTGCCCCCACTATTTTCTACCAAATATGGATTTATTTAAAGGCAAAACACCAGTGGCATTAGAGGCGGCTGCCAAACAAGTGTGGAAATTAACTAGGATTATGTTAACAAATACACGGTGCTTAGAAGAATTATAAGTGACCACGAAAATCTATCCAATTGTTGTTGTGTTAATAGTTTTTAGTGTTAATATAAAAATATGTGCGATAGTGAAGTGTGACAAAATGCGATCTATAGAAAAATAATTGAAAAGAAAAAACAGTGAAATGTGGTGAATGAAAATTTATTGGAATTATTCTGCAAACTGGAATTGGATTACTTAATTTTAAGGTAAACAAAACATTATCCATCTAATTAACCCAAAGCCGTCTTCCAACAAATATACATATAATCTTATAGTGTTTAACCCAGCGGGTGGTGTCTGCGAATGTATATTAAAATAAATCGATTAATAACCGAACCGAATCCCAAATGTTCGACCCAAATGTTAATAGATTGTTCGTTTGGGTTCGCGCGAGATAATTTGACGGTTTATTTACCAAACTATATAATTATTCGGACCGCGTCATATAGGTTACGCCCGCCGGTAAACCATATACAGTAGTTTTTTTTTACTTCAAAATGATTTATGTCTTAATTATCGACCTTAAAGGTTGAGTGCGATTGGTGTGATACACAAAATTGCAAAGTAATGGTGTTTAATATATTGCTGTATAAATGTAATTAATTCTTTTATAAACGAAATGTGCTGAAATACGTCGAGTTATATAAATCTTAAAAATTTATTACATCAAAATTCAATTAAAATTAGAATTCAGTTGCTATTAACGTTATAATAAACTAAATCGTTCGTAGCACACATTTTGCATAGAAAATAGCTTATAAACAACCCACACACGATATTTTGTTGAATGCACCACACTTTACAACACAAATTGCCTTACTCCAATATAAATTCAAAGAGATTGGCTTTTCTGAAAATATATCATGCAATTCTAATTCAATATTCAAAATAATATTGTCATAACTCTTCAATCAAACAAGATCGATAATTCATTAACCGCATACGGTCATGGACCATAAATAAATTAATAAAACAAATGTTAATTTTATTCTTGACAGAATCATAAAATATTCAATTTTTTTTTTCTCTCTTGTACGAAACCAATCAAACCAATTAACACAGGGGCCTGTTTAACAAATAAACATTTCAGAATTTCTCACGGATATTTTTTAACAAAATTTATTAAACTTGCAGGTTTATTTTTATTTCTTTTCAATTTAGCCAAAAATATAAATTTCCTATCAGCTTTAATACAGAAATCTTGTTCCCAGTAGAAACGAATTGTGACCCAAATCTTTCAAATAAAATTAACGTCTACATGAGTCGTTCATGGTGCATGACTTTCATGTTGGTAAATCGCATGCGTCTTGCAAAGAACCACGCCTAGTTCTTACTATGTATATACAGTGAAAGTGAAATTCCCCATTGTAATAATAGAAATATGTATAGAAAAGCTTATAAAGCTTTTTAAAAGTTATAAAAAATCAATATTCTTAGTATTAAAGCAATTTGCCTTACAAAAATCAATAACACAAAAATCTATATAATTTCGGGCCACACCTAAGTGATTAATCCTGTTTTACATATAGGCATGAGAAATATTTTATTGATGTTTTGGATTTTTATCGATTCAATGTAATCATTATTCATCAAGAGTAATATTTTGCCTTTTTATGAACACAGTAAAACAATGTATTGCAATTTGTCATCGATAAATCAAAACCATTAGTATGTTGAATAGTGTTCTGTTCACATTGGGCATAGTTCGTTGTACGCGTCTTAATATAATGGAAGTGTGTTTAAATGACCACCTGTACGTAAATCTAACCACCTGTTAGTATACCACACATAGCTAGAACGGAAAATTACAAAAAAATATATTTTGTTCACCACAATATTCTGTAATCGAAGTCGCAAGTAACTTTATATTAAGTTTTATTTCTCGTAAGGCAGTCACTAGGCTACGATGGAAAAAATATCTGCTACATAGTATTATAGTGCTTGCTTCTGTCATTTTATCTAGGAAGTTCGTAAAATAGCCGTTTTCTAATTACTATTTGTATTTGTTTTGACAGTATATACTGTGGTGTTTAATCTGAGGGAAAAGTTTCAACTCACCTTCATTGAATTTGTAGAAAACAGCATCAACTTAAATCCATTTTAGTAGAAAATTAACATAGCCTGAAAAATAAAATAAGAAAAGTAGGAAAATTTTCAAAAATGATTTAAAATAATTTATTTACTCTTAAATATGATTACATTAAAATGCTTATTGTAATGTTGTGTGCCTCAAGCAGAGGTCATTAAAATAAGTTTTGTTACCTTTTATTTATTAAATCATTTGAAGTACGCTTATAAATTATTCGGCCGCATAGTGAATAATAGCACAAGCTTACACTTAGTTTAGACAATTTAGTTTAGTCGACGTACAGCAAATTTGATCTGCAAACGAAATAAACAAATTGGCTGATTAATTGTTTTTTTAAACACAAAATGTCATTTGACCAAAAATTTGAACCGCGGGAATAATAATATTACAAACGGTTTAATTCCCATTCGTTCATTTAGTTACAGATTGCTAGCACGTTTGCCAATTCGAAATTTGAAATTATGTAATCACATTGATGACAATTTTAATTTGTTCTGCACTTTAAAATACCAAATCTATTAAATTTTAACACAGACAGAAAACTAAACTTGATATTTAGTTTTCTGATTCAGTTAAAATTTAATGGTTGATTTGGTATTTTAAAGTGCATAACATATTAAAACCGAAGCCGCTCACTATGGCACATTTCAAAACAGGATGTAATAAAACAGGACATCACAAAACAGTACATGGTACGGAACAGGACCGATAAAAACAGTACATCACAAAACAGTACATGGTACACTAAAGTACATGGTACGGAACAGGACCGATTAAAACAGTACATCACAAAACAGTACGTGGTACACTAAAGTACGTGGTACGAAACAGGACCGATGAAAACAGTACATCACAAAACAGTACATGGTACGCTACAGTACAAGGTACGAAACAGGACCGATAAAAAGAGTACATCACAAAACAGTACATGGTACACTAAAGTACATTTTACTGAACGTTAAGCTGGAGGATTTTTTCAGCTTGATTTGTTAAATATTTTTTATTGAATACGTTTAGTAATTAGGATATTATCAAGTGGATATTTGCCTTCACCTAGAGTAATTAGACAGTATACTATATAGAATTATAATTGCTTCAAGTTATAATAAAATATTCCTTCACCTAACAATATATAACATTATTTTTATTTAAATCGCTAATACTTGATCGTTGCAAAATAGATCAAAAATTTAAGTAAATTTATAAATAAATATATCCCTTTTTTAACCAAAAAAAATGGCTCAATTTAAATCCAAACCACACAAATGTGTGAGTAAAAAACCATAGTATGTAATGGCGTTTTTGATAAAAATATCGCTTGATTTGAAGTACAACCAACACAATTGTGTGTATAGTTATAGTGTTTTTTCGGGCGAAAATAAGTTTGAACGGAATGCACAAATGTGTATGTTGGTTCAAAAAACATACAAAAATAAATTTTTGACATGGTACTTTCCCGTACCCACACAACTAGTTATTAAAACCGTAAAATAAAATTGACTATTAACTATTTTGTGGTGTTCTCTTTTAATATGTTCTGTTTTGCGATGTACTCTTCCGTACCATGTACTTTAGTGTACCATGTACTGTTTTGTGATGTACTGTTTTAATCGGTCCTGTTGCGTACCATGTACTCTACTGTACCATGTACTGTTTTGTGATGTACTGTTTTAATCGGTCCTGTTTCGTACCATGTACTTTAGTGTACCAGGTACTGTTTTGTGTTGTACTGTTTTAATCGGTCCTGTTTCGTACCATGTACTGTAGCGTACCATGTACTGTTTTGTGATATCCTGTTTTGTGACATCCTGTTTTAGCACATCCTGTTGTGAAATGTGTCGTTTCGTATGAGACCCTATTAAAACTGTCACCAATGTCATTACCGTATGTAAATTTTGAATTTATAACCAACAATTTCGTGAAATATCTATTAGGTTATGGCAAAAACAGGATGGCAGGATGGGTAGGTTACTTTTTTCATTAATGGGGTGGGGATTTATAACTTAGAGGCCGTGAACGGTCCATATGGTACTATACGACCGACGACAATGAGGTAGGAATAACCCTGGTATATGCAGCGGTAGGATGTTGCTCGATCGACTTATCAGAGATTTTATCTGTTGCCTTAGAATTAAATTGCACAATATTTCGGTATTCATTATGCTTTTCTGTTGCCCGCAGACTACTAGAATAAATTTGATGTTTCTTGTTTAAAACTTGAAAATTTTGGGATTTTGGAAAATACGAAATGATAAATTTCGATCCTAGGCGGATATTCCTATTACGAAACTTATACGAAATGACAAATCTACAAAATAAACCAATGAAATATTTCATTTTGTCTTATGTTATAAAATTCAATTTAATTATTTTTAAAGGACATAAATATTTTTAAATAAATTAAATTATAAAAATTTATTTGAGAATTTCATTTTGCGTCATTTGCAAGTTTATATTTTACGATATTTCGTAGCAGGCGGATTTTATTATTACATTGTCGTAAAAACCGATTTCGTTTTGTTTTTAATTTCACAATAGGGCAGATTTTACGATTTCGTATTTTACGAAAACTCATATTTATCGTTGGTAAGCGTCACTGGCGAGGAAAATAAACAATTTTAGTTCCTATAGCAGATAAAAACGATTCAAAGTTTTAATTCCACGTATCTAACTCAGTTCAAAAAATATCCTCTAGGAAACCTAGTTGGTCCAATTGTTAATCGCGGACTTTCGACAGAAATGCGAATAATTGTTTTCGCGATGTCGAAGAATTATATAAGCTTAGTGAGCGAGTGAGTTTAACATTCTTTTTTTACGGATATTCAATCTGAAAGTAGTAAAATGTATACTAACCGGCGGAGCGCAGCTTCCAAAATATAAAAACGTTTGATATACATATGAGTCGAAAGTTAAACTTTCAATATTAATAAATAATTTTTAATTAATGGTAACAAAAATAGTGCCAACAATTATTATTGAGCGCTCTCTTGGTTGCCGAGATCAGTATCACATCAAAAAATCAGAGCGCACTAAGTACATAACTGCAATTCCACTTCTGATTTAAAGCTATGTGTTTAGTAGTCTCTGATGATATTTGAAAGTATATTCTAAATATTTTAAGTACTATCCATTTTTTAATGCGCCTGCGTGGTCCTAATTTAAAACTAATGGGAGAATAGACCCCAACTGACAAATTGTTTATGTGTTCGTGGGCTTGAATATTATAGCCTGTTCACAGACTAAGGATTAGTAAGGTAGTTCTATACCTAATCTAGTTACAATTGCAAATCTAGATCAAAAATTGCACCACACCTTGCGAGCATACCGCAAAGCTATCATTTTTTTATAATTATAATATTGTTATGTAAATTTCCTCAAATAATAAAATTGTCAAACAAAAATTCGATATTTCAAATAAGAGAAGTACAAGTTGTTTCGCTCATCAATTAAGGGGGTGTAATCACTTGATCTAGATTTTCTACAAAATCTTTAAATTTTTGAAGGATTAGGCTTCCAATCAAAATGGATTAGTGTAATCTAACTTGTTCAGAATATAAGAAAATCTAGATTAGTTCACAAATTTAAATTACTAAAGCAAGAGAGAAACCTTACCTAGGCCTGCTGAAAAATTTTCCCTTTACGAGGGCATAAACGAAACATAACGAAATAGGTTATTTTACACTGGGAATATTTTTTAATTCAACCTGAGTAAGCAGAGTTATTTTGTATATTTCACTTCGGTGTGCATAGAGAGTTGGCTTTAAATAAAACTAAAGATTCAGATTACAATTACTACTGACATAAAAGCCAACTATGATGAACAATTATTTTCCGTTACTGGAAATTCACGAGCAAATATTGCTGAAACAAAAATTGGCCTCTCATATTTTATTTTTCAAAGCTAAGCGAAAATGTTTTAGAATCTTCGCGTAGTGAACCAAGTTTTCCAAATAGGAACACATATTTTACAAATAATGCATGCAAATTGCATAACGTATATCAACCATATGAAACAACCATAAGATATAGGCTATTTTATTTAACTTGGAAAGAATAGGTAAATTATCAGATTTAGCCGGTTAGTTAGAAGAGCTTTATTTTAACAGCCATTTATGAACGACTTGTCGTATAATATTTCCTTGTATCCTACTTTGTTTCCAATTCCATCTGTAATTTTAGTAGTGACAGCAATCTTGACTGCCATTCGCGCTAGAAGTCGAGAAGTCGCTTATTCTCGTAACTAGAAGTATGAGTAAGATTAATCCACGTCATGCTACATACGTTGCTATGTTTATTGCTTGTTTTGAAAATATTCGTCCCCAAAGTAAGAGTTTCAGTGATTTAATATAATCTGGTCGTAATTATTTTTGAACGACACTTAAGCTAGAAATTTCACTTTAGTGAATTGGATTCGGTAGCGGTGGTCTTGTTCTTTACCCTTTGACGTGACTGCTAGAATTTTACATACTTGTGAAATATTAACATCACGATCGTCATTATCAAACATACTCGTACCTATTCCAATTTTTATTTACAAAACATATTTTGAGTAAAATTGTCTCACAAAATTTAAATATAATTTAATTTAAGTAATTCTAAAGAATTAAAAAATTCTAATTATTTAATTTTCTTCTTATCTAATTGAACTTCGCGTAGGATATAATCAGGACTGGACTACTCCGGCAGATTTAAAATTTATGGATACGATGGGATACAGGTTAGTTACAATTTCATCATTAGATTTTACATATCCACCTTTTGAAACTTTCTGACAAACTACAGTACCGGTTTATAATTAGCTAGACAAACTGCACACGTTCGAATTTCTATTGTACGCTGTTTGATAGCATCACTGACTACTTGAAACTGACAACTAGAACTGTTGGTTTAGTTTTGACGAGACAGCCAATGAAGGGTGTAACATAACTTTTACTTGGGTCGATTAAACAAATTTTCACTTGAGCTTACCTTATTGAATCCGCTTTTCCGAACAAAATTCTCTGTCTCAAGAAAAACGATCTTTGAAAAATTAATTTCTTGCCTTCAAACGCAAAAAGTTTGCCACTTATTTACTCTTTAAACAAAACAATGGTAGTTACTTTGGTAATGGTTAGAAAAATCAAATAAAAAATTCAGATTTTACTTGAGTAGAGTTCATAATTGTGGCTTTATCTACGAAATACACATTTTTCAATGCTCATGCAGTCAATTGTCTTGTTGTGCTTTTACTCATTTGCAGATTTTACTAACCAACTTAAGATCGTGCACTAAACACGAATTTTTAAAACCAAATAAATTCTGTATAGATAAACTCGATAAGATAAATTTGTCGACATACCAAAAAAATGTTAATTATTTATTATCAAGATAACAAAAATAAATTTTACTAAGAAAAATTTATGACGACCAGCTTATATTGCGATCGTAAAAGATCGCCCACCTATATCTTAAACAACACACGCAAAATGTGTAATTCTTACGTTGATCAAAGTTGATAATTTATTTTTCACATTTTATAGTCAAAAAACTAGTGGAAGCTAAACTATCACTTGGTCGACTAATTGATATTAAATCACATTTGACTTAAGAATAGAATTCAGACTATGTATTGTATCGTGTTTAGATATAAGGTGATTCTGAACTATATTTTGATGCAGGACCATACTTGCCTTAGTGGAAACAATGTGCAAGATAAGAATTCATGTTCCATCTCAAACGAAAAAGAAGTTACAGAAGTTATAAATTTAGAACGAGCAGTCGTTAAGTCGTATTTTTACGTGGTTTTCAGTTTTGTTAATTATTCGAACCTGCGGTGATGAAATCGTATTTCTTTGCCTGCCACGAATCTCTTCGTTTTTCACGAAACATAACCAAACCATGTGCTTGAACACAGTATTTTATGGATACCAAAGGACATTGGCGCATTGTAACCGAGCATAAAAAATTCAAATTGTAAAGTACGTCACTGTGGAAATTTTATGGTAGACACTTTTGATATTTTTGGTAAAACCAAGTAAACAAAATCAATGTTAGAAGTTTTTACAAATGTTTGATTTAAGTTTCTTTAAGTTGTGGTAGTAAATTTACGGAAACTAGTCGATTTGTGTACTATTTATTGCCGGATCGAGGATTAAATATAAAGTGGTCGTGAGATGGAGCAAATTTGATTAGACTAAAACCATGCGATTTATATATTAAAATGAATGAAGTGAAACTTCAGGGGTGTATCGCTTTCATTGAGCGAATACAAAATCTGCAGAGTCATAGTTGATTTAAAACTATTATAATTTTTACATACCGCATGCTATTTGTTAACGGATCAAATACGCGCATTCCTCAAGCAAATTTAAAACTTATTTCCGGTCTCTAAAAATTTAACGGCTACATTAACTCCCTCACTTGGGAAAGTTTTAAAAAGTCAGGAGTAGATTATTTACTCTCCATGAAGAATCCTTCACAGAATATTGTATAGACCAATTTTAATCCGTCATGGTTCTTAAGTTTTGATAAAACTACGAAGTCTCTACGGTAACCGAGAATACTTTGTATGAGCTTCATGTGGGAGTTGGATCCGGTGTGAACCTTATCGGCTCTTACGAAGATGAAATTGCAAATATCGAGTACAGCTAAGAATTTCCAATAAATGACTTAACGAGCAGCTTAAGTCCATGGCGAGCACTTAATATTTTCTTTAATAGTTGCTTGGGGTTTTTAGTATCGATTTGAATTTCGGAGCTGCAATAAATTGGGCTTTATTTGGATTTTTATTAGTTTGACTGAACATTTTGAAATCATCAGCAAATAGAAATGTAACATAATGTTAGTCATGGATACAAATGAGGAAAAGCCAAGAATCCAATATTAGAGTAATGTTTGAGTATTTTTGATATTGTTACGATTCTACGATAAACCTTTTCTTCTAAGGTTTTAAAATCGGGGTAATTTTAGAAATGTTTTGTTTATTTTGTTGAAGAAGGCATTATTACATAACAGTTTAAGTAATTTGAGTGAATAGTTAAATACATTAGATAATTGTTTAATAATCGAAACTGAAATCTTATTAAGCTTACAACCGGGGTATTGGCGGGTATCACTTTAGTTCACATTTGTTCGTAAAAATGGTTTTCAATATGTCTTGTAGTATATGCTGATATTTATTGCATACATCCTTAACTTCCAGTAGAATCTTAAGCAAATAGAAACCCTTTCTAACTTGAACGGAATATTTTTTTATTTTGTTCTTCTAAAACGACGCCATATACTCGTAGTAGCGCACAGCAGTCACAATATTTCAGAGTTGAAGGATTCACTACTTCACATTCAAAATCACTGGTTCACAATAATAATCAAGCGCAGTCGAAGCAGTTTTTTAACTGAAGATTCTTTAACTCAAGATTCTCATGTGATATTTTTAAACTATAAAACCAGGGATAAGATACATCAAAATTGCCAAAGGAATGTTGCAATTTACTGTAGTCTCCGTTTCTTTCAAATATTTAAGTTCGGTCCCTCCTAGAAAATTCCAACGTTAGTTAACCTTAAGATTATTGTTTAATCGTATAGTTTTCCTCTGTTTGGGTGCTTGTATTTTGAAGAAATCTCAATTATACAGCGTGGAACTCACTGACACGAATGACGCGGCTAGATTTCTTGGTCAAAGCGAAAGTGGCATTACTTAGCACGTATAGCTTCATACGTGGATGCTCAGCGCGGTCAGTTATAAACGTTTAAAAAATGGTTTTCCGCCGAAGCAACCCGTAATTAAAAAAACCGCTATATATATCTTAAAACAGTGATTAGAAATGAAAAAAAAAATTGTTGCCTCCTTTCAAAGCATTTTATAAAATTACACTTCAAAGTGTAATAAACAATAAAGGATTTTATATTATTAGAATCTGAAATTTAGTAAGAAATTTGCAATTTTTCTATGGCTAGAGATGTTTCTATAACTACAAATAAAGCACTGGGAACGAAATGATAACTGTGTTACGAGCCCAAAAATGTCAATCAAAACGAAAAGATGATAACAACTATCGGTGAATTTCGTAAAATATCTAGAAACAAATTGGGTAGAGCTCGACGAGAGTTCCAACAAAGTTTATTTTACTATATGAAAGTTGGAAGCCATACTTAATCGTAGGAGTGGATTATCGAAAGACGAAGTATCCTTAAGGACAGTTAATTGTAAACCACATCTTCGGATGGACACGTGATCTTACTTACATAAACAATATCATCGAATGATCATTCATATAAAACCGTAATCGAATGGACAGTTAAATGTACCACAAAGCTTAAAAGATGCTTAATTGTATCCGCCAAACAGTAATCATTTCTTACAATTAAAAGTCTTTAAGAAGATATAACTCTCCATACGATTAAGAGTTTATTTTAATGGTCAATCCGAAGGTTTACGACTAGCTGTACTACGCAGGATTAACCGGGCAACAATTAACTGGTTTAAGGATTAAGTGTTTAAACTCTGATGTGATCATACGGTTAAAAAGTTACGAATTTTCAATATTTTAGGTTCAAAATTTAATAATTAATAATTTTCCTCTTTAAATTGGAAGTTGTGGTCTCTTATAATTTCCTGTGACAACTGTTTTCCTTTCCTGTTTTGATTATTCCTTGTACGCAGCATTGAAATACTTGAATAATGATTCAGTGCTATTTGGAAAATATTACAATCCCTCACCTTTAGGAGTAACAATAGCATACGGCTATGATTTTAATGTCATCAAGTACGCCCCTCTAAAATTAATATGGGGTTCTCACTATAGCCGTAAATCTCACCATGATATTTTGAAAGCCTATTGGTCAGGTTATTTAATGTAAAAAAACCGTGTGGAAGAAAACGTATTGGACAACGTTTCCAACACAAAATATGGAATGAACTAACTTTTATGTAATTAAAACTTAAATTAAAAAATAACAAATTTTGTTAAGATCCATACATCGCTTACTTTGAGACGATGACTAATCGGTTACCGACTAAATGGCAGGTTGGTAAAGCTATCGCGTTTTGATCAGGAGGTACTGGGTTTGAACCCCAATGGGGAAGGATCCACAAGCCGCTTGTCAGTACGTACTAAACGCTGGCATGGAGCTATACAATAAGCAAATGATTCTACGTTAATAAGACATATAGACGTACTTCATCAAATTGGCTACTGCGTAAAGTATAGGATAACAGAGTAACCAGTTAGAATTTTTTTCTGATCAAAGTACTGTAATTCAATCACATGGCTCAAAATTTAGTCTGACATTTTATCCGTTTTGACAAAACTGGGTCTCATTTGACCCGATTGGTGCCTGCAATTCTTTAAAAACAATGCTGTCGGTCTTGTAGTTCTCATTGTACGACTTTAAAATTCCGAGAGACGCCTGTTAACCCTTTAGTATTATAACAAGGTAATACCAAAGTCTTCACAAAAGTATTTTACATTCCGATTCCGCTACTCACATCATTTGTCGTTTAAAGTGAATCATTCTAGTATTAAACCGTAGTCGGCTGCGTTGTCAAAATAACAAATATGTTTGTTATGGAAGCCACTTAAAACCACAAATTGCTTTACTTGGGACTTGAAAATGTAAATTTTCAATATAATCTGCAAATCACGTTCAGATGAAGCGCCCATGGCAGCTGTCACTTCAGGTGCACAGATATCGACCAAATTTTACAAGGATCTTCCAACTAAAGGAAAAATGTTAACTTTGCAATTTGATTCCCAATAGTCAATCTGCCTGGACTGTAGAGATCCCAAATTTTAGTGAAATATTTTTTATGTTATAAAACTCGTCAACAAATTTCGTAAATTCTATACACTTTTCAAAATATTTGCAAAAACCCGAAACATCTCATATGGAAGCTATCAATCCGGTGAGCGAATTTATGCCAAACGTCACTAACACCTCCAACTTATTAAAATCAAAAACTATCTTTGACGGTTTTGCTCCATTGTTTCACAAAACATAGCAAGTTATAAAAATTAAAATCATTCCCAGCTTTAAAGTAATCGAAATTTCTAAGGTTTTATGAGGACAGAATAAAATTTGAATACCGTCCAAAATTTCCACATGACGTTCATGATTCCGCCCCAAGACTTCAAATCAGTGGAATTGATTAATTTTAACGCAAAGTTTGCGGTAATAAAAGAGCTTAACACTTTCTTTCAAAGCAATTAACTTGTTGGCATATTAAACTGTCTAATTTTTAATAAAAATATTCATAGCCGCTTGGAACGGCAAGATGATGCGTAGGATGTTCTGTGAAGACACGGAACAAATTTTCTTTAGGTCGGTAACTATTTAAACTGATGATTTGAACGAATTGGCTACGTCATGTGCGTTTCGGTTCATATGACTTACACTCCTTTTGCTGGAACGATTTAAGCTTGAATGGGTTATTTATTGATTTGGTATTAGGGCAAAGTCTTGTATTGTTACTCTTCTTTTGAAATTAAATGGTCGACCTTGGTTTTGAAGTAAGAGTAACTTTAAGATTACCTTCGGCTGCTTTGTAGGGGTCTCGAAGTTTTAAGTAGATTCATATTTCGTTTTTTCAGTTGACCTCTATCAAGCTTTTAAAATGTGGTCGTTTTAGATTATATTCATATCAATAGCAGAAAGTCATCAAATGTAATTACGAGAGACTCTTACTGTTTCTGTCTTAATATTTTATTTATTTTGCTGGCGCTACATCCCATATAGAAGGATCGACCGAATCACCTCATTTCTGACATCAGCCCGCTCTCTTTCTCTCTTACATATAATCAAGTTATATTTGGATCAGTGTTTGATGAGTGCATTGAATTCTAGCCAGGTTCAAGTCCTGCTGGATGAGGCATACTGTCATGCCCGCATTTTCTCTTTTTATTCCATTTTACAATTTCATTCTGCGCTGTTCCCATACGATCACCCGTTAATTTACCTGTCATTGAAATTTGCAATGATTTTGTGAAAGAAGGTGAATTGATGTTTATATTTTACAGCCTTTAGCTTTTCAGGGGCTTTGGAAATTATATGTATTATTCAATTTCATATGTGAGATATTTTATTTTTGTCTGGTAAACTGGTAAAGAATAACTTTTAACGATATTCATTAAAACTTAAGCCTTGAACTACTATCGAAATATGACTCCGTCAAGTCCTTGGATTGGTTTTGTGCCGAATGCGAGACGATTAAACTGGAGAGTTGTTTATATTGTCGTTATTGTTTAAGTTCTCACGTTTCTTACATTCTCTAGTACATGAAAGTAGGATTTATATGAGTTAAGGGTGCAAAAGAACCTCCTTTATTAAGTATTTCACTGATACGTGAAATTCGAGTACTTTTAATGATGGTAAAACCGAATCCGAAGTGGCCAGGTTTGTAATATACCTTCTAGTTTCAAGGCATGCTTTCCTTTTCTTATTTATTCTCTACGTGCAAATGACACCGGTATTGCTTTGTGAAATGCTGATTTAGTATTCGCAACACTGAAATTTCGAAGTTCCCAAATTTTTCAACTTTATGCAAAGAATGCAAATGAAGTGAAGTAAAATTGTACATATAGAAATGATACAAGCGAAAACGAAAATGAAAATTTTACCACAGAATTTTATTTTGCGGTACGTATAGTTAGCTAGTGAAATTTGAATTTTTCGTATTAGAATAGCGATATCTCTGTTTAACTGTTTAACACATTTCTCTCTGTATTTTTATGCAAAAGTAATAGGGCCCATACACGACACAATCATGCATGTGCAATTGTGTGATTGCACAATCACGTTTTGTCCTCGCACGGTACATGCATATTGCACATTCATCAGTTTTAAAATATGTCTGAACAAGCCTGTGTTTAATTCAATTACTATATTCTTGACTTTCCACCTTCAATAATACTGGTAAACTTTGGTTCCAAAAATTCAATGCAATATTTTTTATTATTTATTAAATTTATATTTGACATATTTATTTGGACGGAAAATACAAACGACGGAGCAAATTGCACATATACGACGCAGTTTTGCATGTACAAACAAGAAAATATCAAAAAAAAATTAAAATCACACAATCAGCTTGCGCAATCACTCAATCAATACCATACACTGTAAATCAGCATGCACAATCACACGATTGCACATGCATGATTGTGTCGTGTATGGGCCCTATAAGCTAAATCTTTGACATTTCAAATGATGTTAAACAAACTCGCATAAACAAATATTTTGACACGAAGCGTTAAAAAAAATTTAAATCGGACAATCGAACTTTTCATGGAATAACTTATCTGGTTATGTTTGGAGACCATTTCATTATTTTCATGACAGCTATATAGACTTTCACTAGCCTTAACTGAAAAAAAAATTCAGCCATATTGTTTTTTGTCACCTCAAGAAATTTAATGTTGGTCTGACACGCTAAATTTGTTAAATATTATAAGATTATCAAAGCTCTTTTTAGAAACAGTGCAAAATCTGCTTCCAGAAATTCTGTATTTTATCTTCAATGGATTGTTGATTATTTCGAAATAGATCATTTATATACATTTTTCAAAATCACAATAATTTGAGTTTTTAGATCGAATTATAATTCAAGACGTTGTTAAATTATTCGAGGACAATCGCCATATTCCTTTTCTTCGTCACGTTTTCTAAATTAATTTTCATTCTAGTAAGAACGTAGATTAACAATGGCTTTTGCGTAGTTGTGTAGAAAGAATGTTTAAATTGGTTGTCCATTTGAAAACATAATTTGTTAGCGCTGTTATACGCACCGAACCGACTCGTTATAGGAATCTAATAACGCACCGGCGCTTACGGGTGATCATTTTTTGCATGGAATCGAAAAATAATAACAATTGCTGACACTCACTTAATTCACCATTTTTGTTCTCGTAATGTGGTATGGTGAACCCAATCACGTGATACGAACATTAAATTATAGAGCAGCCTAGAAAATTTCGGTTTCTATACGAAATTATATTTGGGTTTGTTTATGTGTACAGCGTTGAACCATTGCACACCATTCCGTGATGGAAATGAAAATCGATCTTTGACGATTTTCTTTCTGCACACACAACCAATTTTGCTACAACAAACGTTGCTATAATTGAAATTTCGCTTCATAGGCCCTTTCCGAAATGGCTACTTATTTACTTATTTGCCACCATTTTAAAAAGTATGCAAAACCATTGGAATTGGGGCAATATCATGAAATACGGCCGGAAAATATAAACGGATTCAAAAATAATTTCAGACCTATGCAACATTCAAAGAATTTAAATTTTCCACATTGGATGTGGCCTAGATTTTCGAAATTCAATTTCTGAAGGTAGAACATTTTTGTTCAAAATTTCTCGATTAGAAGGTATAGTTGTCGAATACAATTTTACCGTTGAAATTTCATTTATGTCTGTTTCCTATTCAAAATATCTAAATAAAAAATACTCCATTTCGCGTTCACTGTGATATTTTACATTACAGCAAACTTCACACCAAAGTACAATAACTGTAAGGTCGTGTTTCAATTGGTTTAAATGCCGCATAAAAAGTTAAAAAGTTAAAAATTTATTCGTGGTAAATATTTTTTAACTTTTTAACTTTTTATGTGTTTCAACTGGTTAAAAATTTTGACACTTCTATACGATTGTCAATACGTCATGGTCGATTGTTTTATCTGAAAAATGGAAAGTAAAAAATTAAAATTGTATTTATTTATTATAAATAACATAGTACTAGTATATAAAAAAATTATTGCGAACAATAAGCTATGTGCTGGGAGAAAAAAATTAAGAGTAAATTATATTCAGGTTAGTATTTGGTTTCTAACCTTTTTATAAGTATGATATTATGTTTATTAATTATTTTAATCTGCTTCATTTTAGAGGCCTAAATATCTACAACTGCGAGTAGTATCAAATAAAATAGAAAATATATTGGATGGAAATGATACAATTTGCAAAAAAAATTTGCGAGTGAGCCATTCAACTTATAAAAAAATTTTACAATTAATGCCTCATAAGCGTTCTGGTTGGTCCATTGAATACGAGGTAATAATATTTTTGTATTGGATGGCTGCAGGTTGCAGTTACCGGGTGACGGGGGATTTTGCGGGGTTGAGCCGTCACTCTATTCGGAATATAATAGTTAAACTGTTAAATTTCTTTTGCACCGAAATGTTGCATTTGATCCATACTCCAACACTAAATGAGCTGGACGAAGTTGGCGCTAAATTTTGTTTACGGGCAAAAACTCCCATTTTTAAAAATGCTGTTGGTGCAATTGATGGATGCCATGTAAGGATTAAATGTCCCATAAATAGACATGACGAATACATCAATTATAAGAAATTTTATTCAATAATTTTGCAAGCTGTAGTTGATAGTAGCGGGAGGTTTATCGATATTTTTATTGGTTACCCGGGGTCCGTACATGATACCAGAGTATTCCATAACAGCCCTATTTATAAAAGAGGGGCATACCCACCGCAAACGTATTATTTACTTGGCGACGGTGGTTATGCTTGTAGATTAAATCCTTGTGCTATCATCACTCCATATAAAAATTCGAATGCTAACCAACGGAAGTTTAATACAGCTCATAGTAAAGCGAGAAATGTTGTTGAGTGTGCATTTGGCATAATGAAAAATCGGTGGCGCAATATTTTTTTCAAAGCACTCGAACAAAATATAGACAACAGCATTAAAATTATTGCAGTCGCGTGTATTTTGCATAATATTTGTATAATGGGCGAGGAGTACAATGAAAATATTATTTTCGATTGTGAAGACGAAGACGAAAATAGAGGAAATAATAACCGCAACAGATTTTTGGATAGCAGCGATGGAATTGTTTTTCGAGATTGTTTACTTCAGCGACTAATAAATGAAAATATACAATAGAATAAATCAAATAAAAAATTATTTTTTATTTCAATATTAATTCAATTCATTATCTAGATATAAATAAATAAATAAATAAATGTATATATATATATATATATATATATATATATATATATGTGTGTGTGTGTACATGTTTTAAATCAAATTTAATCGTCCGATGAATCGGACTCGACTAGCAGTTGGGACACGTCGATTGAAGGATAGTCGTGTTTCACCATTTGGCCTAACACGGACATCATCGAGCCTACTTTTTTTGTTAATTTTTTATTTTGCTTTAAAATTTTAATTTCGAACAGACTCAAATCTTCCTGGTTGTACGAGGAACTTGATGATGACCTGGATGTACCAGGTCTATTTTGTGCTAATATGTTAGCATCGAGCGAAGGAGAGGGAGTACTATCAAGTAAACTAGCTTCCCGTACGGATGTCTGTCGACCCTCCAAATTACTCAAAAGTTGTTCTGGGTGATAATTATGCTTTTGTGAAGCATAGCTGTTAATTATCTCGTAGAACGGCCACGTACTGGGGTCATAAGTAGGACCATCATCGTTTGCGCCGTCGCCTGAATGACCATCGCATATAGCCTGAAAAATACACAAAACATTATACATGTATTATTTCAACTAAACAAATTTTATATAACTTACTTTGTATTTTCGCATTAACGACTGCCACTGATGACGGCATATTTGTGTCGGTTTGTGCAGCTCTTTACTTACTGTTCTGAAATATTAAATATTTTAATTATAATACAATGGAATAAGTTAAATACAAATGTAAAAAAATTCACATCCAGCCGTCTCGTTGGTTTGCATTTTTGCCTGTGAACAAATGGTCCATTTTAATCCTCGTTTCGATCAAGACTGTTTTCTCTGCTTCTGTCCCTAAAATAAAGAAATTTTAATTATTAGTATCAATTATTTAATGCTTACATTTAATACTAACATTTTGTATATGCAGTATTGACTACGCGTTTTCTCTTTTGTAGCACTTCCATTTCTTGACAAAAAATTAAATATTTTCCACTTTTTCAAAATTCAAAATATTTATTTTAACATCAGCCTACTATTTGTATATTCAAAAAAATTTTATCAGCTCTTGAAGCGGATAAAAAGTTTGACATTTTTATTCACCACAATTTTTAACTTTTTAACTTTTTATGCGGCATTTAAACCAATTGAAACACGCACTAAATCGCCATATTGCAATAATTTTATGACCTCAACCATACTCGTACATGCAATAAAATTGAATTGGTACGAATAAAGACATGTGTTATCGTGTTATTATATAAAATTACAAAATTATTGGCCAACAATAATAAAAATTCATAGTTTATATTATTTTCAAGGATATTGAATTTAAATTAAATATTGTACAAGACGCCATTCCATTAATACATTATAATTTTATTTTATAGATTTTTAATCGATTTCCATTTTTATTTCCAATTACAGATTGTGTACAAGACTACCACACACTAAAATGGACGAGTACATGGATACAAAGAATATACCGGCAAATGATCAAATTAATAAAAATAAGTAAATAAAACAAAAGAAAAACTATTACTAGTCAAAAATATGATAAGTGAATGAAGTGTGTACTGTTTTATGTTTTAAAATATTTATTAAGTCAAAATGAGCGAAGGCACACATTGATTTTAATTAACTTCTAATAATTTTTGCTGAAACTGAAACCTGACTGTGCCTTCCTTATTAGCCAACTATAAATTTTCTGCCCGCTATACAAATTTACTGTACTACACACCACTAGAATAAAATATTTTAGAAATCGTACTCTATTAAAAAAAAAATATAATCAAATTTTAGCTTGAATATTATTATTATATATGAGGCTAAATTAATTTGGAAATCTTAATTTTTTTAAAACAAACTATGTATACTGAATAAATAAAATTTATATACTAATTATTATTATTATTATAATTCTGTGATTATAATTTAAATTAAATTAAAAATCAATTTTTTACACCAATCTTATTATTAGTCGCCCTTATTATTATTATTATATATTCATATACATATTATTTTTCAAAAACAATGTTCATTAATTAGTGCACAATTAAAAATCTTGTTTAAAAAAATGTTTAATCGACTTTAATCACCCCAGTGAAAATACTGCGCACAAAAAACAAGATAATTTAATTCAATTAATTTACGATTTTTATATAAATTTTTATGTTCATGTAAATAAATAAATATTTTTTTTATTAATTATTGATTATTATATTATATATTATTGTATTCCTTAAATTTATTATTTATAATTTATCAATTAGCGAGAAAGCAAATTATATATACATATAAAAAAACAAATCGATTAATTTTTAATGAAATGAAAAAATTAAAAAACAAAATTTAATAATTTAAATACTTAATTTAATTTAATGAGAATTACAAAAGAGGGGAGCGGCGTTTAAATAATGGTAATGTTTATTGAAGGTAATTTGTTCTTCTGTAATAAAATAAAATGTGCGCCACGTAATTTTACTTGAAACAAACAAAAACGCGGGCATTTTTCAGTTCATACATTAACTGAAGCACTACTATGTCATCTTTCGAGCCTCTTGGTGCAGATTATCAAAAAGATATTTTTGTTTTAACTTTTTGAGACCATATAGGTGTTCGATTTATTCAATTCATTACAGCAAAATACCTCCATTGTTTGCTTACATTGAATCCAATATTTCAATGACGTATGGTATCACTGGCGATAAAATTTGAGTTCGCCATTTCACTCCTGATGAAGGAAGAGCCAACATAGTGAACTGTAGATATCCGATCGGCTAGCAAGCAAACAATTTGCTAACCGAAATTCTGGCAATTCAATCAATTTTACCAAGAAAATTTGAATTTCAAATTATATTTTTCAAAATATTGTTGTTTTTTTGCGGACAGTAAAACTTTACTGTGCGATTGCAAAAATAAACAAAAAATTTATAAAAAACATAATTTGAAATTCAAATTTTCTTGGTAAAATTGATTGAGTAGCCAGGATTTTGGCTGATAAATTACTTACTCAGCAGCCAATCGGGTATCTACCTCGTAAAGTATAAAACATTTTTACTTAAGAAATTCTGTTCATCGACTAGTCAGTAAAAGAAAATAATAATAAATGTCAGTTCGCAAGCAGGGTACTCATCAAATGCCCCCCCCCCCCCACCCCCCGTTATTATTTATTTTGAATTTATTAGTACTACACCAGCAACTGGAGAACAAGTTGAGTTACTTGTCGGTTTTATGGAACGAAATGACGGAATCACAAAAAAATATTTGAATGCTCCACAGTTTAAGGTACAAACTAATAATTTGTGGGTTAGTATAACGGAGGAGTTAAACGAAAAAAGTCCACCACGTTTTAAAACTATTTTATTTATAACATATATTTCACACACATAATAATATAGATTTCATCTGAGAAGTCATTAGTCAATTATAAACAAAAATAAAATAAAATTTAATAATTTAATAAGTAATTTAATAACTAATTACAAAACGTATTATTACTAACTTCATGCTTATATTTGACAAATTCAACCAAATAAAATCATAATAGAAAAATTGACCGTTTCTCATTTTCAAAATAGAATTTTCAATTAAAGACCTATCATAAATATTTTTAGTATTTTATTAAAGCATGTCGATTTGGATTCAGTTATAATGCTTCCTGAAAGAAGTAATACTTTAACCCCTTTAATTGTTTCTGAGTTGTATATTCTACCCACTTTACGATTTGAGTTTTGCAAGCTTGAATTTTATTATCTTGTACGGATCAGTTGACCCGTTAAAAAATATTTTAGTTATCGTTCTCTACGTAACATTTATTTCGATTCCAATGCGCGTTAAATCCTACACAGGATAGAAATAGAGATTTTCTCTGAACCTCAGCTTTTATCTGGAACACAGCAAATTTATTGTTGGTGACTATTAAAATTATGGACCAACTAGTTTTCAATTTGGACATATAGACTAGAACGATTTTACATTTAAAATTTGTTAAGTATATTGCACTGTTGTATGGTTTTGGATATGTAAACGGATGTAAACCTTACCGGATAATATAATACTCTAACCATGTACGTTCCAACTCAGCAAACCAACCAAACTTTTCTGTAATAGTATTTATGATTTTGTTTATTAAATATCAAATAATTGTCGATAAAATCATTAAATAATTTGGCGTTCGAAATTAAATTATAGCTAATTTCATCACAACAATCATCAGATTGGTTGAGTTGGTGGTATTTCTTTTCTAGGTATAGATAATATTTTGGTGTTTGGAATGTCTCGGGGTGGGTTTAGCATTGCATATTTCTAAATGTGCTATTTTCTTCAATTTTGGGGACTGGACTCTATACATTCTTTACAAACAATCGTATATTGTTGCTTAAATGTCGCATTTACCTATGATTTTCTTTTGAAATGTAGGTTTAGGAAAATTTGAATCACTCATATTTGAAATATATAAATATATAAAAAAAATATTTAGAGTATAAATTTTGAAGCCGAAAAGGTGAGCGTAAAATTTTGATTCCGGTAAAGCCAAAAAATGAAAATGATTTAAATTTTGTTAATTGGACATTGAAAAAAACTTAAAAAAAAATTTCAATTGCCAACTAAGACTTTATAATTCAAGCAAGTACGCCACTCGAAAATATTATCTGAAGTGAAGAGTGCGAATTCTGTTAATTCGGTTGGGCTAATTCCCTATACAGTCAAATAGATCCATAGTAAACTATGACTCACATTTTGCTTCACAGATGTCAGCAACTTTCTTGGATACCATCAATATGTTTATATTATGACGATCAACATCTTGAATAGTTTTATTTATTCATCCGACCAAGTTGTCATTAGAAAACACAGAAAACTGGAGCTATAGTGGTGTGATCAGGGGCCAGATTATGTTCAAGATAGACATGACATTGACAGACTTGACAATTAAAGTGTAAAATTTAGAAATCTTATTGATGATTTATAAATTTTGATGAAAACTTCTGCGACTTTAGAACATCATAAAATATACCCCAAAAATTGTTATTTGATTAGAATTTAGCCCCAGGTTGCTATGTGGGTGTCTAGAATACTATTTATTCTTGTAGCTCTTACTTTTACAGATATTACTGACAGATTTATTGACTTCACCATAAATTCACACTATTTGGTCCAGTTCACTATAGCTTAGCTCTATTTGGTCCAATTGGAGAGTATCCTGAATGTGCTTTGCGTGCCTTCGCTCATAATCCTATAGATAATAATTCTACAGATTCGATCGAATGAAAGAGACATAAAGAAAATCATTTCTGTCAAAGTGATTGTATTTCATATCATCTCGATATCAATAAACTACGATTAATGTGAAAAATTGTTTGTTAAGATAACAGTATCATTTTATACGAAAGGATAATTTCTCTCGGTGTACAATTAGATTTTACACAATTCGATTGATGTGCAAGCCCATACGCAGCAGTTAGTGTGGATTGTTTGGAATATGCTGCGATGCTCTTGGTGTGTTTCAAGGATGAAATACACCAAGAGGAGCGCAACTACTATGAGTAGCGGCAAAGAGCAGTAGAGTGATGCTGTTCGTGTGTAGCAATAATAGCAGTAGAGTGATGCTGCCGCGATAAAGTTGAAATTCAAATCGAGTTGCCACAACGATTAAAACAAATTCGATCGAAAAAAGAAGTCAGAAGATGAACATTAAATTGAGCGCCCCCCCCCCCCCCCCTCTTTCACGATTAATATTTTATTAATTTTTTAATGTTACAAATTAATATCATTAAACGATCATAAAACGCAACTAAAAATAAAGTAAACACAAAAAATTAAGAATTTCAGTGCTTCTCAAGAATATATAATATTATGTAGGTATGTCCTCATACATATTGATTATATTTAACGCTTTTTAACATGTCTTACATGTGTTTAAATGTTTATCGTTTTAGAATATTAAATAGAATTTTCGTTTTATGTCTGTCTTTAAGACAGAGTATTATTATGTTCATGGAACCAATCTTCAAATCAAACTTTTTTATTTTTTTTGCTGTATACATAAAAACGTCGTTGGTTCTGGTTCCAATGTGCACCACATCAAGCCTTTTTTTCGTTATCTATTGATCTCTTACATATTTTATACGTACATTCTGTTACCTTTTGCGTTTCTTTCTCAAAACTTATTTATAAGAAACAAAGAATTAAAAATGTCACAAAAAGATTTTTTTTTTATATAAACATTATTCACAAAATTCTATTTAATATTTATGATATTTTTGGTCAAGAATATTCGAAATATCTGAATTTGGTTGGGAAAGGTAAAACGGAGGTTTGTATATGCTTTAGAATTCTGGGTTGTCGTAAATCTATCACGAAATTTATGCGAATTGATTCTTTTTCGTTGCATACGCATTTGTGATCGATTTGAATCCGCACCAAGTCAAAATACCCATATAATCGCACGATGTAAGTTCATTGATTTCATAGGAATAAATATATATTAAGAAACCAAATAATATTTCTACAAAATTGACGACATACCCCACGACGTTCGCGTAATTATTATATTTAAATTGCTTGCAACATTTATCTATATAAAAAACGTAAGTTATGTAAAAGATGTCACAAATTTCTTATACTATTCGTTTGATGAAGACTAGACAAAACAACATTTTAATATACAATAACATTGTGCCCAGTAAAGCAGACAGCAGCACAGTCGCATGATGCATCAAAGAACTCGTTAATTTCAAAAAATAAATTTACGATAATTGAAAAATTCTCGCTTTTTGTTGTTGCTTCGCAAAAATTAATATTTTATTTATCAAAATAAATTTGTCATATCAAGGGGAAAAATTGTTAATAATCGCCATTATAAATAAACAACATGCGATAAAAATTATTTGGTGTTTTACATTTTTTAAGTGTTTGTTGTGGTTTGTGTATAGCTTGTAAGACCACTTAAGCATGACACCTATAGACAAATTCAAAATAAATTTATTTAAAAAATTTGTGCAATCTGCATGCGGATTAAATGGATCTGGGTTATCATAAATTTTATATAATATAATTCAAAAGAACAAAATCTGAAGTCATGGGAACATTTTATTATCGATATCACAAAAATATATCCAGAAAGTCTTCCCATCCCATCAACCTCGCTCGGGTAAATAATATGTATTATTCAAAACCGCGAGACGTATTATTATTCATAATTAAAAATGCAAACCTTTATCTTGCCAGCAATATTTATACATATTGACAATATAGTCATTTACATTAAATGATTTATTGGTAAATTTATTATGTTTGATTATTTTTGTTCATGGCAAAAAAAAAAAATATTATGAATGTCTTTCTATACTTACGATTCGAGATTGTGTATTTGTTGTGGCAAATTGAAAATGTCATCACAAAAGAATATTACACATATAGTCGTCTCTCGTATAGGAATAGGTCTTACAGCCAGTCAGGCAGGCATAAAAATATATCAGGATATAAAATATCAATAAATTTAATTTTATTTGATTTTAAATGATGTTCGATACGTTTAGCATTATGAATATGGTTATTCGATTGGAACTATTGGATGCATCATTATAAAGTGACCATATATTATTGAATATCAGACGCGACGTCACACTTTAATATTTTTAACAAAGGCAGTTTATTTTAAAGTATTTATTCCTTTTTGTTGAAATTTATTTTAAAATATTGTGATCAAACTCAAAGTCTATAGAGACGCTGTCGAAGGGATCCACCCATAATCTTGCTATCAGTAGATCCTACTCGTAGATTGTGTAACCAGCTGACCAGCTTGTGCTGTAGTTAAAGCTTCAGCTCTTAAACCAAGAGGTTCGACTCCCACCGGAGACAAAACGCAAAAGCTCGATTATCTCAGTGCCAACTAAATGAAAATTATGTTTGGTGAATCCTAAATATTTTACTAAAAAGACACGACACTATAGTGTCACAAGTTAACAAATCCTTAACAGACAATATGTGTAATACGCTACACTTTGAAATAATATTGTACAAACAAAACTCAAAGTTGATAATGTATTCAAAAACAAAAATTAAATTTATTTAACACTAAACCTACCGACAACTCCTGTAGCGGTCAAATTGACCGGTAAAAAAAATGCTATGATCAAATGGACCAGTATTGGTAGGTTTAGTGTTAATAACGTTTTCTCAAATAAATTATGGTTTATCGTGTAATACTGACAATATCGCATATTTTTTAGAAGCCAACATAATTATGCAAACCGTCGAAGCATAAATTTTCTCTGTTAGAATCATAAAAAATTGAAAATTCAACCATTCGATTCAAATGTTGATGATTTAAACTCAAATGTAGACGAAATTACGGCTGCATATTGAACCATTTGAATTCATCATCTAACTGCTTGAATTCATTATCACTTATGTAAATCACTTATCTCCCCGATATGTCTTGTTTATGGCCTACGAAAAGCTAATTTTAAATTTTTTATTATTCAAAACATAATTAAGTAGACGTATGTAAAGTTTTCGCCTCACATTTAAGAAAACACGAAAAAAACGTATCGTTACAACCTAGCGAAATTAGGCTATAGCCTCGTATACGAGCAAAATATGTACCGGTAATTCATTTTGAACCAAATCTAATATTTTAATTTGAAATGTAAAAAGTATTAGTTTGTCGGATCAGGGCTATATGGTTTTAAGATGGCCAGACCCATATGTATTCCATCACAGTGCCACGTACCGGGTCTAATTGTGAATCTAATCGTTTAGTAGGAGTTCAATTACATACACATCTACAAAAAAATTAGTTAAAAAATAATAATAAAGTTCCTGGATCACTATTGCAGTGTCACCTACCGGGTCCGATTGTGAATGTAAACCATCCAGGAACTCACTCAAACACACACACACACACACACACACGCACGCACGCACGCACGCACGCACGCACACACACACACACACACACACACACACAATATTTCATTAAAATCGGTCCAAACGTTTAGGAGGAGTTCAATTACAAACAAAAGTACAGAAGAATTATATATCTATATATATAAAAAGAAGTGTACATTTTAATTGTCACTCCATAACTCGAGAACGGCTCAACCGATTGTCATAACATTTTTAGGGCAGAGAGGAGTGACGATGGTTAGTTGATTTTGAAATCCAAAATCGGTCCAGCCATTCTCGAGTTATGATTTTTTTCCTGAAATGAACTCGCTCTTTGTAAAACAACAACAAATACAGTGTAACCTCTTTTATAAGGAACGACTGGGGCAAACAATTCCGGATAAAAGATTTTTTTTTTAAATTTTGTAGTAAAACAGCATATTTTAATATTTTTTAAACTTCAGTGTCATTTATTAAGATTTTATATTTATTTTAGTTGATTAAATAGTAAAAAAAAATATTTCATTTTTTTAAAATAAGGTAAATAAAAGAGAAAATGAAAGAATACGAGAAAAACGTTTTCCGGATATTAGATGTTTTTCCGGATAATAGATTTCCGGATAAAAGAGGTTTGTATGGACACATAAAATCGAAAAATTGCAAATATCTCGAAAACGGTGCGTTTGAGCGAAAAAATAAGGTCACCCCCCCCCCACACCTCATGTACACACTTTGTGATCGCTTGGGTATGGTCCCAGCCCCCCGTTTGAAAAAATTTTAATTCAATATTTGAAAAAAAAAAGTTTAAATTTCGGTCCGAACTAATACACCATCCAGTGTCGTATATGTATACGGCCGTCTAACAAAGTTTTGAGTGTATATGAAATAAAAGCACAATGAATTAATTCGATTGTTTAAAACCGCTATCGATCGTATACCATCTGATGATCACAGAATCGTTATCAGGGCTGACAAAACGCCTTTTGGAGAGCATGGGAGACGATTTAATGCACCAACAGTTGATGAAGTGGCCATTGTAATTGTTGGAGACCAGTTTCAATCTCGCGATATTGTGCTACATCGAAGAAATGAACCATGTGTTTCAGAGCTTCAGCGCAGCTATGATGCATTACAATATCCATTATTGCACTGGAAAGGTGACGACGGCTATCATATCAATATACGAATGATAGATCCACGAACCGGTCAAATATTACTGAATTCAATTTATTTATTTCAAAACAAGAAGACGTGATTTTAATTTTCTGATAATTTATTCATGTTCTGATAATGTATTCAAAGGTCATGAAGGAGAAAAAAAGTTTGTGGGATGAATTATTATTCGTATAGATTCGAGATTCGCCCACAAGAAGACAACTTTATTATGCGATGTGGCAAACTTTTCCACCAATACGCTGTTGACATGTATGCAAAAATTCAAGCAGAACGCCTTAATTACCTTCGATTCAATCAAGCCAAATTGCGATCGCAAGAATACATACACTTGCGAGATGCAATAGTGTATGATGGTAATGTTAATGATATCGGATGTTTAACAATATTACCATCGACATATGTTAGCAGTCCGCGCCACATGCGCGAATATACGCAAGCTGCAATGTCATACGTTCGCAAATATGGTCGTACGACCTATTCATAACATTCACATGCAATCCACAGTGGGCTGACATAAAAAACAATTTATTTGATGGTCAGAATCCAACAGATCGACACGATATAACAGCACGTATATTTCGACGATGCATGATCGATGGAAAATGTAGAAAACGGTATCCAAGAGCATTAACTTTGGATACAATTACAGGTGACGACGGATACCCGTTGTACCGACGTCGGTCACCGGAGGATAATTGCCATACAACAACAATTAAAATACGCAATCAAGACATTGAAGTTGATAATCTTTGGATTGTGCTTTTGAGTAGCTGGTGAAAATAGCAATGATGAAATCGCCCAATATCAAATGGGGCGCTACATTAGCACTAATGAAGCCTTTATTCATTTCCAATTCATGAGCGATATGCTGCAATTGTTCATTTAGCTGTTCATCTTGAAAATGGCCAGCGTGTGTATTTTACCGATGCAAATGTACAGCAGAGAGCAGCACAGCCACCAGCAACAACATTAACTGCATTCTTTCAATTGTGTGAAGTGATGAATTTGGCAGAACGTCATTCAGATGTAACGCATTATTTCACTTGAACTGCCAAGAACTGGCAACGATGTAAACAAGCATCACCTGTTGATGGCCATCCGGGTGTTTTTTTGCAGATATCATGGGAAGATTATACACAGTTCATCCAAACAATGCAGAATATGTTATTATTTGCGGTTGTTGTTAGTAAATGTTGTTGGACCACGTTCATTAACATTTGCGAAGAGTAAATGGTCATTCATGTGTGACGTATCGTGAAGCATGTCAGTAATTAGGTTTACTTGAAAATGATGCGCATTGTGATTTAACGCTCCATGATGCATCGATTGCTTCTTCTCCACATCAAATACGTATGTTATATGCTATAATCATATCAACATGTGTTCCATCAAATCCACTTCAATTGTGGAATAAATACAAAGATTTTATGGCAGAAGACTATTTAATTGGAATGCGTCATCACACAAGAAACGCTTTGCTGATTTCATTGTATAATGAGGCATTGATAACGATTGAAAATATGTGCCTAACAATTGCAAATAAAGCATTAGGGCAATTAGGTTTGTCACCACCCAATCGCCAATGCATGATTTATTTGACCGAGAATTGCAACGTGAACAACAGTATGATCCCAATGAATTGCAAACATTTGTGAATTTGAATGTTCCCAAATTAAATGACCATCAAAAACATGTCTATGATACCATCATGCAAGCTGTACAAAATGAAGTCGGTGGATTATATTTTTTTGATGCGCCTGGTGGTACGGGAAAAACATTTGTGATATCACTGATTTTGGCAGCCATTCGATCGCAACGAAAAATTGCATTGGCAGGCACTTGCTTCGTTGGGAATCGCTGCTACTCTATTGGATGGTGGACGAATATTTGCTAGTTTCGTGTCGTGTAAAATACTTAAAATATATCACAGCATGGTATACATAAGTATACATATTATAAGGGCAATCGCACATCGTCGTATGTGGTCACATTAAACACATTAAAATAAACAAATTTTCATGATTTTTATCGCTCTCCGAACTCAATATTCATCCAAATCACACAAATTATTTTAGATCGTCATATTAGAGGGGCTATAAAATTTCCACAACATCGAATTAAATAATCAAAACTATAAAAAAAGTCTCATAACCATAATCATAAAACTGAATACGCGTACAGCGAAGAATAAGATGGAAAGCCTATACGACATGCCACGAAGAAAACTACAAATCACAAATTAATTACTTTTTCAAACATTGGACAACAACACACTCAACAAAAAAAAAAATCAGAAATTAAAATTAAAATTATTTCCATTTTAAATGGTCGTTTTAGTGATTCAAAAGGTATATTATCATCCACCTACATTCTATTAAAAATCACATAAAAACTGTTAAGCCAAAGACATTTTAGAGAATAAAATTGATTTTTAAAAGATTTCGTATAAGATCATATAACACACTGCCTGTAATCTGGTATTTGATATATCGCTCGCGGTTATTTATGGAGCTTTGTTATCTCATATTGTTTCATTAATACACGTATGCTGCATTTCTTGCAAACGAATGCAATAAACTTCATTAATCAGTTAATTAGAAGAAGCGAAACAAGTGTTATTATTGCGGGTGTGTGGGTAGACATAAGAAGAAGGAAATCGTACTCATTGAAATTGATTGGCCAATCAAATGGAAACATTCATTAAATAAAACTCTATTTTTTATATGCATTAATTAAAATTTATAATAAGAAAAATTATAAGAAACATTTTATATTGCAAACGAGTCTAGAATAATGAGGAGCAGGTAATTAAAAATATAAAATCACCATCAGTATGCAAGGAATTTACGAGCTAATATTATCAGTTAATGAATATGAGATTGTGTACGCATACATATTGAAAAACACCTGTTACGAGTAGTTCTAGGATGACAACGTATCTTCGCTTACATCAATCTGGGATGATTTTAAAGAGGCTCGGAATATAAAGGTTGCCTTTGTATTCGCCAAGAGAAGAGAATTGCGGAATATATTTTTCTCAAAGCATAAATCTGATTTGACAATTTAGACCCAAATTTCGAAGCCGGAAAAACATTTCATTAAAACGTTTCAAATGATAGACTAAAATGTATTATAGTTATGTATAAAATCAAAATGATTGATCATATTCCGCGATCATCAAAAAAAAAAATTATCCCAAATGTTAAAATAAAACAATCACGAATCGAAATTTTTTTTTGTTGATGACAATAAGACGATTCATTTTGATTCGAATACGGAATATAAAATGTCTAATTAAAAAAATAAATAAAATAATCGAATATACAAAAAAAATGTATTTATCATGTTCTTCAAGAACCTTTGAGAGATTATATCAAGAGGAGACCGACAAAAGCCTCTATATGTACGAACGAGTACAACAAAAATTGTATTTACAACAATTTGAGCAGTCAGATTCGAACAAAATACGTTTATATGTTATTCGTGGCGCGTTTCTTGCCTTTTATATTTGAATTGTGCTTTCCAGGCGCCAATTTTAATTTTATTTTTTATTTATTTATATAATAAAACAAAAAAAATTATAATAAAATGAAATATAAAAAAAATTGACAAGACTTTGATTAATAATCGTCAAAAAAGTATCCAAAAATTTTATATTCCAAAGGCGATATATTTGGACATCTCTTTTACGGTAATTTCATAAGTATAGCAAAAGTGTCGTGCCCCAAATTCGACAATATCGGAATTTTTTGTTGAATCGGTATTGTTTAGGTTTTTTATTAAATGTGAATGTTTTTATGACATAAAATATCCATAAAACTTTAAAAGTCACAGTAGCGTACACAGGTTGTGACGCCTCAACAAAATGAGGAGCATCAAGAACTACTGAACTCCCCTTCATTTTACCATAACTGGCAATGCCTGATTGTTGTGTGCAATATCAGATGTAGTAACTTGGTTTCATACTATTTTTAGGAAGCTCATTTCTTAGTGCCTTGTAATTTTTAATACAATGTTCTTCCTGACTCCTGAAGCACCCTTAAATTAGTCTTCTTAATTCTGCTCCTTTATGAGCTCTAATTTGCACAATGGCAATAGCCGATTTTATATAGTGTCATTTTCTGCTTATTTCAATTAGTCAGGTTGCTGTCTCTGAAAGTTTCATTCCTATTTTAAGATTAAGAGATTTAAAGGTTACGGAAAAGTTATAGTTTCTTCAACCAAATTTGATGAAATTGGTCCTCCCAGCACTATACATCCAAAAAATTTAGTCCGAGTCAATAGGATGCTAAATTGAATTTTTAGTGAAATCTATAATATCGAATGTATTTCATGTCTGTTTACAGCTCCTTCTTTACTTGGGCCGAACATCGTACGGAACACAATGTTAAGAGACGTATGACTAGTTGCGCATAAAAACCGTTAACGGCTGATTAGTCATGCTGATGAAAAGGAAAATGGTTTCAAAATCTGAAAAAACTAAACACAAGTTTAATTAAATTTATTTTATTTCAAATGAATTATCCAAATTCTATAATTTGAATTATGTTCTTCAAATTTTCAATCAAATTACTTTCAAATTTTCGTATCATCATATACATGAAGTATTTAAGAGATTCTGAAACAACGAACTATCTTATATTATTTTTCTTCATGTTCTCTTATATAAATAAATTTCAGGAAATATGATCAGTTTTTTCTTGTTATCACCTGGTCCTTAGAAAAAAAAAAAAGGTTTAAAATTACAACCAATTTACGGATGAAGGCAGTGTGATGTGTTTTTCAGTGATTAACAATGATATAGAATACATATGTTCTATAATAAAAGAATAATTTGCTACTAGCGACCAAACGGTGGTTTTGAGAAGTAAAATACTGATAACAAAATTTTTGATTAACCCAAAATCTTTTTAACGACATGCCACATATTTAAAATGGGTTTAGAAAATATATCTACTTCTAGCGAAAAATACGTAGAGGTAGTTCAGTAGATACTAGAATTATGGTTTCGTTCAAAACTTTTCAAGCGATATGCCACTTGATTAAATCGGAATAAAAAAGAACGGCTTCCATAGCTATTTAAGTATTTTTGACCATTAAAGAGTTTCAGCTAAATTTAATGCGAAAAATTAAGCTTAAGGAACTCTTGGCAAAACTGTCTTGTATAATCAAAAAACATTATTCCTGCTTAAATTTCAGAAAACGAACAAGGTCATCTCTTGTTGGTTGAAAATGTAAATAAAACTTTTCAACATCATTACAACAATCGAAAAAGCTTTCATGAAAGCTGCCACTTCCGGTACACAGATTTCCACCAAATTTATCAAGGGTCTCCCAATTAATGGAAAAAGTTTAAGTATGAAGTTTTATTTCGAATAGTCAATCCGCCTGGACCGTAAGATGCCGAAATTTTGGGAAATGAAGTTTATTTATCAAAACTCGTCATTTCTTGTAAAATTTTAATCATGATCTGACCTAATTTTATTTGAAATTTATTTTGCAATATTTTTGTTTTAATTGATTTTTCGTAAATGTTATATACTTTCCAAATTATTTCCCGAAAACGGGAAAGCTCCTATGGGAGTTGAAACTTCCGGTGGACCGATTTCGACCAAAAAAGCTTCGTCCCGAACAATCAAACCGTCTGGGCGATATAGCGACCAAATTTATGTTAAAAATCAGATTATGTCAAACAACAGTCAGAATCTGCTTTACGATTTTTATATCTTTCGACTAAAACTTTTTGCTAACGTAAATAAGGTGGATAAACTAGTATTTCCTGATCGAAATTCGAATTCAGTTTTATGTAAAGCCGTTTCAACTTTACACTTTGCAAATTCTTTCCCCAAATTCCTATTATCAGGAAATTATCAGAAAAGTACCACGGTGAATTTTCATTCTGAGAAGTTAAGCCAAATATTATCATTCCGGATGCCCTGATTTTTTCATCCGCTCAATTACGAAAAGATACGGATTTTTTAAAACCACCTATAAGAAATCAACACCATTTGTGATTAAACAATTCAAACTTCTAAGTGGCCCTGGGATGTTTGAATTGTACTCAGAAATATATTGATCTTATTTTTATTCTCAAAAACAGGGTTGTATCCACATTCTGCATCATAACTCCCTTAGCCTTCGCAGAACTAAACTATTTTAAGAGTAAATTAAGTAATCCTAAATATCTTTGTAGTCCTCTGAGTCCTATGTACACTTTTAAATTTAAATAAAAGGCACAAAATAATGTTTATATGAATGAAATAAAAATATTTGACTAATTTTAAAATGATATTAGGAACTGGAGGTGTCACACAATGATCCTATTAATTTTATCAAATATTTATTGTTCAATTTCTAGGTCACACCATGGGAGGTGTATTTCAGGATCTCAACATAATAGTATTTAATACGGAAACGGCCCACAACTATCAGCAATAATTTTAAACACATAAATCACCAGCAACCTTATATCACCACCAACTACACTGCCGGCAAAGACGACAACCACATCAGAACCTCATAATTCGATTGGAATTTACAAAACTGACCGAAATGCACGCTCAAAAGAAACTGTTTGATTTCGTCTGTTATTTGAATTCAATAATAGCCGTATTCCCTAATGTGTTTGATCTTTTGATCGGTTCATCGTTTGATTCGGTTCATTTCATGGTTCGTGAACAACTCAAATGCGCTTATAACAAATTAAGTCAAAATTTGAGTTAAAATTTTCATATAACTTTTGAGTTGATTCGGATATATAGATCAATGTGCTTTCAGCGCACCAAACAGTTGGTAACATGTTCAGTAAAATCAAGGCCAACTAGTGAAGTAGTGTCAAGGCCAACTAGTGTTGGGAGGTGTAACCTGACCAATTAAAGCAATGGATAAAATGCAAAAAGAAGAAAATACCCAAAGTAGTACACCAACTACCCAGTTGGCTAATCCACCTTCTAACGAGGCTGGCTCAATGGATTCTGGAGTAAGCCAATCATTGCTATACCCATTTTCAAGAACTTCAAAGTTGTCAAGATCACCAACTTATAGACAAACTAACTCAGCAAATCAGCAGAAAAAGGAAAACGCTGAACTTTGTCGGAAACTAAGTGAAGTAGAAACACTTAAAACCCAACTAAGAAGCGAAGTTGCCAAACTTAAAAAGGAAAATGAGGAATTAAAAAAGCTCAAAGAAATTGAAATCGAGTTTTCTGAAAACCCTCTAGCCAGTTATAAGGAAGCAAGTACATACACCAGTTATAACACTGAGTTCACCAAAAATTTTCAACATCAAAGCAATACCAAATATGAGGGTTAAAATAGACCCCTTAATATCTCAATGCAAAAAATGCCAAGGTTTCAAACACACGCAGGAGGATCTCCAATACTCCTCCCCCTTTTTTATTATTAATTTTTCCGTATAAACAACAGTTGGCTGAGACGATCAATAGATTAATTTGTATTGCCTTTTTTGTCTCTCCTTCCATTGTTTTTCTTCATTGGATGAATCTAACTAGCTATTTGATATACATTGTCAGAAGTTGAGTCCAAATCTCTAGTAAGGAGTGTTATAAGGCTTGTTACATTTCTAAGAAATATTTGAGATTCGAAAAAAATCGCGAACACCTTGCGACTCAGGTTATGACTTTTTATTTTGGCTCGTTAGATGAGAAATTGAATAGCCCACTCAAAACAGTAACAAAGCTTTATTAAAAATTGACGGTAAGGAGTATTAATGACCATTTACAATTCTGGTTGGTATTTGGGCTCATCGCATGAGAAAACTGACTAGCTATTTGACGTATAATCGTAACTCAATCAAAATCTCTGCTAAGTAACATTAATGGTAATTTAACAACTCAACGACTATTTAAGAACCATAGAAAAAAGATTCGTGAACACTTTGCGACCCGGTCGAAATGTTTTCTATGAATTTTAAATAGACTTGGAACTGCAAACGGCCAAAATCTAGCCCCTAACCCATATCACGAATCTTTTTCAATGAATCTCAAATAGTCGTAGAGCTGTTAAATGGCAATTAATACTCCTTACCAGAGATTTTCACTCAAGTTCCAATAGTGCATTGAGTAGCCTATTAAGTTCCTCGTCGGGACGAGTGAAAATCCGTCCCACATGGAGCCACCAATAAGCCGACATCTTGACTGCAAGAAATACGATTATGTTGCTCATTGTGTCATTCTAAAAGTCTAAAGGGCTAGAAACACACAATCTTGTTGGTCAATTCACAGATCAACGAAATGGGTTTCTATAACTCAATACTTAAGTTATAAACAAACCAATATCACAAACCAATATCATCCAGATTAAATATAATTCAAACTCTCGTTTCCTTTTGAATTTTGTTGCTCCCTGTTTGCAGTTTTGTAACTTAACTGGCCACAGTAGTCTTTGTTTTGTATATCGTCTGCTGGGTGTTAATTGGTAGCAGTAGCCTATAACCTATGAACCATAGGTTTCCAGCACATAAATGAAGATTGCTGCAATCAAATCATTAGATCAATCTGAATTGATTTTTGCATTTCTCCCTGTGGGTGTTTATTTTAACCCAAAGTAAAAAATTTTAGTTTGGGCCTGGAACTACCGCTTCAAACCGATTAGCTCGTCTTACCATTCGTTTTTGTGTTTGGCTTGCTACGAAAACATATTCAGGCTGCGGAACAATTTTTGGGTGAAACTCAATTTTAAGTAATTTTTTCGGTAGATTCATTTATTTTTCAAAAACTCTATGGCAAACTAATCAAATAATCTGCTCTAAATCCGATTTTTACCAAAGTTATTGATTTACCCGACGCCTATGTTCTAGAATTTGCTAAGTAAAGAACCTTGTTGAAATTGCACCAACTTTCCAGCCACAGTGCTTTGCTTAATCAATTTTATATCTGGTCTAGTTCAACATTTAGCCACGTAACCGTGTTGGTCTACACAAATGAGTGACAACAAACTGGTAACAAACTGAGTTTAAGCTGTTCAAATTATATTACGCAGTACTGTATATGTAAGCTGGTAAAAGTTAAGGTAATCTTGAAAACAGAAGATTAATTTATTCATTATTGTGAATTTACCGACATGTGTATTTGTTTGTTTAAAAATGACAAAAAACAATTTAAAATTTTCTATTTGATCTTTTCGTATATAATATATAAGGCTGTGTGTACATGTTGTAAATATAATTAAAAATTTAAGAAAGTTTTGTATAAACATACGAGTATTATACATTATCATCACTCGGTGCGAATAATAATTTATATTGTTACACACGTGATTAATTACACACATTATACGCGAATTTATGTTTTATAATACACATTTTCCTCTCTCATACAAATGCACACACACGAATGATGAATGGCACCGCGATCATTTGTGCGACTGTTTTTGAGAAAAGAAAATTCCGAAAACTAAATATGTGTAACCTGTTATTTTCACACTTAACTTGCGTCGTTTATGTATTTAATCAAAAAATAATTAATTCGTGATCTCGAGAATTCCATATAAGTGATATGTCGCGATCGCGATAGAATACAGCCCTGCGAATCATATTATATATTATACAAAATATGAAAGGAAATACAAAAATATTTTCGATTTTGTAATTGATTTGAAGCGAATGGCATAAAATACATAAAACATTAAAGTAAAACATATTTTTTGATAAATTTATTATTTACAAAAGGAACGCCGAAATCATCATTATCGTTATTAAATTTTTTTGTGCGTTTATTTGTGCATGAATTCCACGAGGACATTGCGTTGCGGTACGAGCTTTGATTAATGTATATGGAATGGATTGAAAAAATTGATAAAATTCTTATTTTTCACTTGCGTCGAATACATTACATAGAATCATAATCATCGCATATAATAATTTATAAGAATCGTGTTAAGCCAAGACATTTGTGTGAAAAATTATAATCCGACCTTTGGTAGAGATGACTGTTGCACAAAGTTTCTGAATAAAATAGTAATCCAAGTGGTTGAATTATATTATACAACAAATTATATTCACAGAGAACTTCCAATTCAATTGGTGCTGCTAAGTACTCTCTAAGGTAGCATCTTATTCTATATCCCGCATGAGAAAGCAAACCAAAACCCAAGACTTGGCTCATCGGTCAAGATTATTCTACGCCTGTATTCGATCTAGTAAGACTGTATCTGCTATTGCATCAGTACAGGAATCATTCACTATATATCAACTGCTTTGCCGATTCAACAGTTCATGAAGTTAGGTTTGACTCTAAGGCTGCGAGGTAAGTTTATAAAAATCAGACTTTCAAGATATTACCAGATGAACGTCGATCTCACAATGCGAATTCAATTGATCTTAGTAAAATTAATATGTGTCTGAGGCGAGTTTAATGTAGCTTTTGGGATGGAATCATGAGTTAAGAAATATTATCGATAATAAAATGAATTTTCCAGATACACATCGGTCAGATGGTGCCAGTTCAATTGACCGTAAACTGATTTACAAATCATCTAGTAATTTATCTTACACATCAATTATATTCTTGTTTGGAGGGTTGTAGCGCTTTGGCTAGTCCCCTTTACAAGTTTATTATATTTTTAGTCGATCCGATTTTTTATGTACCACGGTGCATTTACTATTCCACGTAGGCCTTTGCTTTGGAATGACTGGATGATTTTGACATTCGTTTTCTTTGTATATAGCCCCACAGCTGAATACCGTAAGTCCATACAGGTTTTAGGATTTGAGGGTATAGTCACCACACCATTTATTATGTAGAGTTAGCTCAGAATTTCTTCCTAACAATTAATCTTTCTGTATTTGATGTTTAACTCTTCTTTTTTCTTTTTCACTTCTTTTTTCAGTTTCGCGTCTAGAGTAATGCATATATATTTTGCCATGTTTGCATATAGGGAATTTGCTGAGAGTTCAGTTCTACTGGTATCCAGTTGATCTTTATTGTTAGTAAAGTTTACGTGAACAGATATCGTTTCATTAAGTTTTATTCGCCATCTCTTCTTCCAGGTACTGACAATATTAGTAGCTCTTTGCAATTTGCTTGTGGATTCTTCTATGTTATCAGCGACTGCTAAAATGGCCGTATCATCCGCAAACGTCGCTATGTTAGTCTACTGTAGCGTTGACAGATCCGAGGTGTATAAAACATATAAAATTGGTCTCAGAACGCTACCTTGTGGAACGCCTGCTGATATTTTCTTTATTAAGATTTTAGAATTTCATAAAACCGCTTTGGTAAGTCTTTTTGTAATTTATATTTCAAGCCTTTATGCCATATACTCTGTCAAAGGCCTGACATCCAAGAAGATGCTTGAAGATATTTACTATAACTTTCAAGTACATCTGCAATTATGTTTGTAATTCGGTGTACTTGTTCTATTGTTGAATAGTTTTCTCTGAAGCCAAATTGATGTGGAGGAATAAGATTTATTTCTTCTATTATTGGTGTGAGTCTCTTTAGGAGTAGTTTCTCGAATATTTTTGAAATATTGGGAGTAAGGACATCGGGCTTTACGAATTTTTGTCATTAAGTGGTTTGTTTGGTTTAGGTATCATGATTACTTCTGCGACCATCCATTGGCTTGGGACGTGTTTAACTCTGAACACTGCGTTAATTATCTGCAGTAGTTTACGTAGTCTTTTTTCAGGAAGAGCATTTACTATTTAGGTTAAGATTGATTTCCTCTTTTAATTCTTGTAATGTGACAGGAGATATATTGCAGTTATTCATTTTATTTACTGGTGGTAGGTTTTCCTCTGCAGTTTGTCTAAGAAAGGCTGGAACGTGTTCTCGAGGTGAGTTGCAAACCGACATTTTATAAATATTTTATAAAATAGAACAGTAGTTCAAGGACTATGGTCGCTGGATTAAGAATTTTTTTTATTATTACCTTGGGTATTAGAAATAAGAATTGCGATGGCGGTTTTATCGAAAACAAAACAGTTTAAACAGTTCTAAGGTACTCAGGATTTGTCAAGACAAACATCGATTTTCGGGAGTAAAATTATGACATCCCGACAAAATAAAACACAATATAGCTTCAAAAAAGATTAAAAAATTAACATCAGGTAATTGACGTTTGAAATAATTGAAATAAAATTCAGGTGTAAGTATTAGAACGACTTTTTTTACAATTCATGATATATAGGAGCCAATTTAGTGTTGTAAATTCCTTTCGAGATAAAATTTAGAACGCTGAAGTTGATACAAAGAGTTAAATCTTGATTGTACCTTGGCTTCCTGAATCATGGTTCGGTTTTTATTAATGAAACATCGTTTCAACACCTAAGTAGCTTGTTGAATTTTTAAATAGTTTCGATCAGATATCTTCGATCTAAAAGTGCACAAGGAAAGAAATTCGTCTAGTATAATTAGTCAGCATATATCTCAAATCATAATGAAAAGATTTATTCAAACAAAACGTCATATTAAATTAGAACTTCCAGTAAGGTCATCGTAAGACGAAATCTCAAAATAAGTCGGTGAAAAAACTAAATCGAAAAATTGTCCTTGTCTGTTGTAGAACAGAATATAAATGGAAACGATTAAAAATTTATTAATCCGAAGAAACCTTGTTTATGTATGTCTTAAAATGGATAGCAAGCATCATTTATAGAATTTAACTTTTACCCCAATCAACACACTTCCTATCTTAATGCTTTTACTTAAATAGTATACTTCTTTTTAAAACGATAGCTGAATGCCATTAATCTTCAGGGCTGAATTTTTTGTAAACCATGAATTAAGCTTTGTCACGAATAATGGCAGCTTGAGGTAGTAGAGAGACCTGATCCACGGAAATACCATTAAAATATATTTAAATGAAGAAAATCTCTTTATACATGGCTTGATTTTATCGAATGGACGTTGTGAATTTAATAGGTCGTACATAAAATCTGATAGTGTGTCTTATTGTCCGGCAAAAATTTGTTATGATTCGGTTGATAAATTGGATACTCTGCTAAAGGGACGCTCGATTAGGTTGAACGGACTCTGAGTGTCTAACGAAAATATATGTCTAGAAAAGATTAGGCAAGAGGGAAAAGTTCTTGATTCATACCTCGCAACATGGCTTGCTGAGTAACTCTAAATAAATCAAGCGAAATAATTGAGGCGGTACGCAGAAGAAATTGCACCTATTGTCAAGGACGCTTAGGGGCTGCTGAAGCGGACGACTGTCTCGCAGCAAACGGCTCGCTGTAGAAACGTATTCAAAGTACAACTGGGTGCTTTTAAATCTATCACACACTCGAAAAGTGGGATGAGCGGCGCATCAACTACCTACTCTTACAAAAACCATCAAGCTATGAACCACAACGTTTTCGGAATAAATTACCGTGGGAACATAGAACGTGCAAAGCCTTTTAAGATCTAGAGATCTCGAGAACCTATGGAACCAGAAAAAAATTTATACATTATAGAAATTGTTGCACTACCAGAGATTAGATGATCCGGGGTAGGATCAAGGAAAGACAATCATTAATATATCAAAATCATCGTGGGCGACTTTAATCCAAAATTCAGTAGGAGGGCAGAAAATCTCACATATTCGTCCGCACAACTTGCATCAGCTCAATAAAAGCAACTGCTAACGCGTCGCCAAGCTTACTATAATGCATAACCTATAATGCATAAGCACAGAAGACATGCGCTAGAACATTGATGCACTAAAACATGAAGACTCCGTGCAGAGCTGTATACCAGTCATTTGACACTGAAAATTTAAATCAGCAAACATCCAAGAGTTGAGGTAAGCTACAAAGCCAGCTATACCTGCCGCAGCGGAAAATATAAGTGGAAAAGATACCAAAATCAAGTAAAGATTAGCTAAATGATCAGTGCCGTCAACTCGTAGAAAATAAACTAAAGCTGCTTGAAAAATTGTTGGCCGTAAGAAGAAGCACCGATATATGAGGAAATGCCTCGAAAACATCAGCTTCCAAGGTGAAACCTCAAACTCGAGAGACTATTTCATCAACGTAAAAAATCTTACTAAAGACTTCCTTAAAACACGAATAGAGAGCTAAGAACAAACGTGGCTGATGTTCCCTCAGTATGGAAAGCCTACGAATGACGAAGAGACCAATATTCGAGCTGTTTCTCAACCAGGCGAGGTATATATCCCATATCCCCACAGCAGGGAAATAGCTGTAACTATTATTAGATTGTGACCGTTCAGTCAAAGACCGTCTACAAGTGCTTTCTAAGGTTACCAGAATCATCATTCTCGTCGATAATATCATCAGTGACTATCAATAATACCTTACGCTAAGATGACAGCATCAGGCTGTGTGTGTAGAATTGTAGTGAAAGGAGCCAGTATCTGACAGTGTGACAGGGAGACCCACTCGCCCCTGTGCTGTTTAATCTGGCGCTCGGGTATCAGACCCACTCTTCTTCGCTGGAGACCAAATGGTATCAAGGAAAGTTGATTACCGCTTCACGAAAAACCAACAACGAAACAAAATCGTTACGCCATGAAGCATCCCTACGGCAAATCTCAGAACAAACGACCACAAATTTGACAACGGATATCGATATGCAGGCTTATATAAAAGCCCGCATAGCAGCCGGATTTCGAGTCTTCTATACACAATCAAAATTGTTGCGATCAAAATATCTTTCACTGCAAATTTGCACTTTCCAAATCACTACTAAGACCTGTGCTAACATTTGGATGTGGGAGTTAAACCTTGATGCCGCCCCGGTGGCAAAGTGGTCAGCCTGCTTGCTCCAGCAACCGGAGGTCCCGGGTTCGATTCCCGGCGGTGGCAAGGAAAAAAATTCACGGCTGGTTTAGGATCAATGAATAAGTCATCCATTATCCGAAATGAAAATATGATTATGAAACCTCATTTGAGGCGGTCAAATCCCTTGATGGGATATAGTGCCAGAGAGAGAGAGAGTTAAATCTTGACCGCGAATGAGTATAAATTATCATCTACTTTTGAAAGAAAGCTCATTCGATCTATTTATGGCTCCATTAAGGTTGCAATGAACGAATACCAACTAGAGCGGGAAAAATTGATCATTTAAGAATTGCATAACTAGAAAAAAATAAATACATATAAAATTGTTCCTAAATGTTGATAAATAAATATAAACGTCATTCTGTAGCCACTTTCGGACATGTTTGATTATATAACTTATAAAGCTTGGTTATCATGCAACAAAATGGAGAAGTTCGGACAGGCAGAATAAAGAACAGAACTAGTACGTCAAGAGTGATGAAATGCAAGATATTCACCACTCTTTTATACATATACCGCCCTATTCAGAAATTTAATAGATGCAGAGAAAACGTCAAAAATATACCTTATTAAAATTAAATGAAAGCTCAACACCACATGTAGTACTAGAAAAAGAATTCGCATAGCGGATTGCGTCTAAAAACTGCATGATCCGCGGACATCCGGGCTGCATACAAATGGCCATAATAATACGAACTCGTTCGATTACAGAAATTAATCACTTAATTGTAATTCCTTTTTTAACCCTTTAGATTATTAGGATGAAACCAAACTTCCAACGACGTAGTAATCTCACCTCAATGTGAAGCTGGTGTCTGTGGCCCTCCGGAATAACCCAAAACTTTATATAATACTTTAGGTATTTTAGTAATCCCTGCAGATTAGTTAAATTAGCATCTACACATAATTGTACAACTGGCCCGTTTTGCAAATAGCTAAGTCACAAATTATAAAATGGAAGATCGGGATGCGAGTTACAACATTTGATTTGTGTGGGAACAAATTCCAATGGAAAATTATTCTTACTAAATTATGTAACTCTTCATTTAAATTAAAATCTAACTAGATATCGGACATCAAATTGTCTGAATTACAAGAAAAGTTATTTAATGTAGATACGTGATCAATCATTGACGAGTAGGTTTTAGGTTAGGTTTCAGTGGTTGACACTTAGGCCATTTTTTGGCCCATTGTGATACCACGCATTCACGCCACATCATTAACCCATTCACCTATTCACCTACTCACACAACTACAGTATACCACCTGCACATTGCAAGCTCCATGTCAACCTGTAGTACATTGACATGGAAGGTGGGTCGGCGCTGAATTCTGCACTCCATCAGAGGGTCTTAGTTGTGTTTATTAACATCACCGATTGTAATCGATGATGAAAATTCGATTTTCATCTAGCCTCTGATGGGATTCGAACCCAGTACCTCCCGGTCCAAGTGCCGAAGCATTAACCACTGCACCACTTGTCCGGTCATTGACGAGTAACATTCTATTTATTTTAAATCTTCTAAGATGATTGATTTACGTGCTATCAGAATACTATCCCCTTCCTCTTTTATATTGGAGTAATAATTTTACCTAATAACCCATTAAATTATAATTTATATGAGTACCCTTTGGTACCGGCTAATTAGTACTCTGAAAGTGTTAAATTAAACATAATTCTCATTCATTAGATGCGCACATTCTTTACTTAATGCATCTTATCGCAAACCGAAAACTCAGAACAAGCAGAACGCATCTAAAATTTCATTGTTTTTTGTTGCATTTTGCGGCCTATCTTTGAGAAAAACGAAATATTTCTTATATGCTTTAGTTTTTGTGTTTTTTTTTTTTGTGGTCCCCAAATACAGACACGACAGCATAAATTTATAACCAGTTTGATAGGTGTAGCAAAAATATTTTGGTTTAATTTTATGTTATTGTTTCAAGTCTGTACAAAAAATTATAAGACAAGGCGAACTGGAGCGGCTTATGATTCCGATGTATAAAAACGTTACAGTTTTTGCATTGAGCAAAAAAATGACATTTCATATTATTATGATGTATATGTCTCGATGACATTTGACAGTATAAAATTACGATAATTTTGTGATTAGAGACCGATTGAAATAGAATTGTTATAAATTTTGAATGAAAATATTGATAGAAAATTTACCGATGTCAAATTAAATACAAAATCGCCCGGCAATATCGTAATGATATATCTTTATGTTGTAACTAAAACACTGACAATTTAATACTTATCGGATTATGAAATATTTTATTCTGAATAATTATACTGAATATATAATTTAATAAAAATTATTTAAAGATTAAAGAATATAGCACATACATTTTTTGGCATCTTTCAAAAATATTAAGACAAAAATTTTTATAATACTCGTATACATTGTTTATAACAATTAATTTGTTTTTCGTATAATATATAAATAAATAAGCGACGGTAAAATAATGAATCACATTATAATATTTATAGATTAAAATACTTAAAGTTTTTCGAATGCGCGACTATTTGTGAGTAGCTCCCGTGTTAATTTCCATACTTGCTTTGCAGCCATCTCGAGCGAATTGCCCGATTTGCCACGGAATAAATCAAGCGACGGTATAAAATAGTGTGGACATCGTTTACATTGAAGACATGAAATTAGCTGAAGAAATATACCGTTTATTCGGTCAGCGAGGCATGAATCGTCCCATTCCATTTCGCGCGGATGTTTTTCACATTCGTATAGGAGTAGCGTTTTTAGATGATAGGCTGTGATTGGATTACCCGGCAAGTCGAGATGTCGATCACGTAATGTTTTTAAAATACTTAAGCAACGTTTACGACACCCACCTTGTAGAAGACGATTTTCTGCTTCTAGAAAACTAAGCACCCACGCATCTCCTTCGACACTTGAATTTTTTTGCTGTAGTGCTACACTCTCCTTGGATAGTAGGTCGAATCCTTCTGTTTTCACTTCGGCGACTAGATTAGGATGTGGCCACGGAATATTTAATAGCGGCCAGTGGGATCCTGATCTGGGCCATATACCGGAACACTTAAACGCTGGAGTCACTTGCACTACATAACGTTCACGAATTCGTAATTTAACTTCAGTTGTGTCTGCCACTAATTTCACAATATCACGATATATTGATTTATCAACAGCTTGTGCGACTAGAGTTTGAAAACGGGAACGTATTTTGCGCGCTGATAAATATCCTGACGCCGTTATAAATTCCACCCACAGTGACATTGACCGCTTTCGACCATCGCTTAATTTTAGCACTGCACATCCGGGTAATGTACCATCATCGACGAAATTAAAAACTCCCATTTGATTAAGGTACAAGACAACTTCAAACTCCCATGGCGATATAACATCAACACCGTCGAATCGCCCGTTACATTCAGCCAAGCTCGATATAAATCTTGGTTCTTGTACCTCAACTTCACGTAACACGTCTTGCACAACTTTACACACTTCGCGTATCGTTTTCGAGATTTGGGTCACTCGCGTTTGTACTCGTTCCGCGTAATATTTATTTATTTGGTACATGAGTTTTGATTGTGCCGCAACCATATCAGGTGGGACCAACATTTTTTTTAAACACTTCTTGACACTTTTATTAAATCACAAAATCGGTTTATAATACAAATTATTATAAAAAAAACTAAATTATAAATAAATGGCACTAAATTATTAATAAAAAATACCGACTTTTATGCGACAATGATGTTTAAAAATAAATGTCTAACAATGAACTGCATTCATGATATTCAGCGGAAATTGTCTCATCTCCGATTTTCTTTTGTTTTCCACACACAAATCCAGTACATATTATATTAAAGGCAGAGGAAACACGAATACTTATACGTACGAGATAAAAACATGGGGAAATACAATTTTTTGTGGAGTATGTATGTGTGTGATAACCTATAGCGTGACAATGATATCTGTCACCTTGATCCACTTCTATCCCCCCATTGTATAAAACATTGGCAGTCAACGTGTTATTTAAATATAATTTTTTCACCACACAGAAACAAAATGCAACAATATAATAAAAATGTTCACACATAGATGGGCGACGCAACGAGATAGGCGTATCTTGTTGATTATGTTCCGCCTATTTTTATATCTCTTTTATCATTTATTTTTATCGATTGTATTTTATAATGTTGTTTTTGTGGTATCAAAGTGTGTGTGTCAAGAAACGAACCCCAATTTATTTATCCACACAAATAAATCGATTTTTTTTAATTTTGTTGGATTAATTATGTAATAAAAATGGAGCGAGTGGTAAACGTAATGTACATAGATGATGCACGTTTGATTCGCATGTTACTACATAGAGCTACTCTCACTCTCGCTATTTTTATTTTCAATATTTTTTATTGTAAATTTTTATATTGTTAATCGGGTTGAAAATTGATGATAGTCATAAAAATAAAAACCGTATCGTAGGCGCGCGCTTCTTATATACGATAACAGTCTTTTGATATTTTTTTTAAAGTGGCGAGTTATGATTATAGTGAGGTTCATAAAATTTAGAAAATAGAAAAATGGCACGTTTGGTGGTATATTCATTTGATATAATCGTTAATCTCAATGGTTCTGTGCGGTTTTTATTTGTTGTGTATTATAAAGCACTCGGTTGAGATGTGTTATAAAATTAGATGAAATGATATACGTTGTTATGGTTTATTGCGTGTGATGGCTTAATTTTCGGCCGCTATTTGATTGGTTAAAATTACGAAAATATACGCATGAATGTTATAATTAATTGGCCTTCATGAATTTATGGTGCAGCTGCGAAAAAACATAAATGGCGAGTTTATGTTTGACAACTTACTACGCCCCGTGCATTTTAGGAATGTGCGTTTTGCGTAACACGCGGATCGAAATTCTTCAACTATTTCCATAATAAGTAGGCGGAAGACTCGTTATTTGTGTATTTTCAATGCCATCTGCACAAAATTGTCTCACAATTTTGAAATAATCTTTGAGAGTAGTTAAGAGGTTTACATGCACTGTATATACACACATTGTATGGTGTTTGATGTAAAATGGCGGACTATGGGTATGGCTGACGGAGGTCTCACTTTCGGAAGTTTTATTCCTCATTATTTCTGAATAGATTCTTTTATTTTTATTTGGGGTTTTGGCATCTTGACTGCCGTTTCTAGACAGTTGCTGAGCAACTAACTAACTACTTTTTAAGCTAATTTGCAATTGTTAAAGGAGTTAGTTCTCAACCAAATTGCTCTTGGAGTTAGTTAACCATTTAAAAGCTAATTAATTAAATAAATTCTCCGAGATATATTTCAAACTTTTTCCTTGTTTTTTTTTTGATCTGACCGAATTTTTTTTTGAAAGAAAACAGTCAACATTATCTTGACTTTTGTTTGACTTTGACTCGTGGTTGTTTCGGTTTCGGCTCATAGTTGGAAGGTGCCATTCCGAAGCTTGTTTACTGGTTTGCATGTCAAAATCGTAAACCTATGTCTCACCACCAGTTATAATGCGTTTTATGAATGCGGGGTCGGAATTGACTCGTTCTAGCATGTCTTCAGCGACCTTTACGCAACTTTTGGAGCTAGTCGAGCGACAACGCATTTCATGCACAATCAATCGTGTACAATGGTACGAATTGATTTGTGAGACGCAGCAAATTAGTGGCTATGTTCCTCAAACCGAAATGATGATTTTCCGTCCTAATTTCCTTCACTTTATTGATGTTCACGTCAGTTGAAGACGTCAATATCCGACCAGAGCGAGGCAAATCTTCCACTACATCTCGACCGCTTTTCAATGCACAGTACCACTCATATGCACGTGTTTTTGGTAACGTCGATTCACCGTAAGCCTTCTGTAATATTTTCAGTGATTCGACACACGCAACTCTATTTGCAATACAAAATTGGGGAGGCAGTTGTACAGTGTGCTAACTTAGCGTCAAAGAAAAATGTTACAAACCCTTTAAGCGGGCTTTTTAAATGGTCATTTACCGTCACGTTTTTGATAGGATATATTTTAAATTTTTTATTTCGCCTTTACAAAAAGAGGGTTTCAATAAGTACATAACAATTTTGTATTTAAATAAAGCAAAGAATAATTGAGATATTGAGCTGAATTTTATTCTAGATGATCTATACATGTTACATTTAACTATGGAATTTGATCTCGTTCATATATGATCACCACGAGCACGTTTACAGCGATCGATTCTTTGAAGCCAATTTTTAATCATTTTTTCACACATATCAGCCGGAACGTTTGCAATTTCGCATTCGATATTGTACCTGAGCTCCTCTCTCTAACGTTGATGGCTTGTCGACATAAACCAAAGAATTAACGTAACCCCAAAAAACGAAATTGAACGCCATTAAATCGCATGAGCGAAGTGGCCATTCGACCGAACCATTTCTCGAAATTATACGATTATCGAACTTCCCCTTGAATAGATCAATTGTTTGGCCAGCTGGTGTGGCATGTGGCACAATCTTGTTGAAACCATAAATCACTGATGTCAAGTCCATCCAATTCTGGCCAAAAATAGTCTTCAAACATGGCACGATAGCGAACTCCATTGACCGTAACATGGATGTCATTTTCATCGACGAAAAAATTTGGCCCAATCATACCACCAGATTTCATCCACACCACACTATCGCACATTTTGTGCTTGTAATGGAGTCTCTTTAAGCACATATGGGATTGTTCCTGTCCAATAACGCATATTTTGCTTATTGACAAAGCCATTAACCAAAAATGAGCTTCTTCATTGAAGATGATTTTTCGATGAAATTCAGGATTTTATTCAAACTTTAGCAGAGCCCAATCGGAGAAGTTTCTGCGCTTCAAATGATCAAGAGGCTTCAGTCCTTGAGTTCATTTGTTCTTGTAAAGCAGCACGCCAAGATTTTTACGCAAAATTCGCCACAATCTGGTTTAAGAGTCCCAATTCCTGTGAACCCCGTGGAATCGACTGATTTAGCTCATTTCAAACTAAAGCCCTTACGGCTGCGATATTTTCGGTACTTCGACCAGTGCGTTGTTTTACTGCTACAGTAACATCCAATAATGAATATTTTGTACTCGAATTTATCCACGCACAGCCTGTGTCCGGTGGCACGATTATTACGGCAGAAAATTGGAGTAAGCGCTCTTAAAGCTGCGACCACCGACTCAGAATTGCGGTAGTAATTTTTAAACATTTCCAAACGTTGCTCGCTCGTGAACTTCGCCATGATAAAAATTTTAACCTTGACTGACTGCGTTCGTATTAAAATACAAAATTGTTATATTGTATTAATGTTTGGTGCTTATACACGTAAAAATATTATTCCTATAAAATAGCAATACCATTAAATACTTGTTTTGTACCGAGTTCTTTATAGTTCAAAATGGAATAAGTTTTTCTAAGAGTTCAATAATAGACAAGCAATTCCTGAAGTAACTAGAAGCTCGGTCAGCTGCGGTTGAATCTTTTCTAGCTTGTGGTACATAAACATCCAATCCAGCTACACGAAATTCATTTCATTAAACGGACAAATTGATAAAAAAAAGAGGCGACCAGATCAAATAATATAGCAGGCGTTGATCCCGTTTTCTGACGCGGTGCTTTCGTGAGGAGGTATAGATCCAGAAAATATTGTCTAATATAATATGATAGCAGCAACTGGCGAAACACCGAGGAATAGAGATGCATCGGTGTATCGGATATATATTATCGGATATATATTATCGGTGTATCGGATATATATTACCGGATTTATATTACATATATAAATATCGTCTGATTTTCGTTATACACGCCTTAAAATGAAATTTAGAAACTCCACTGCAAAAAAGAATGTAGATAATTATTTACCAAAACAATTATTTTATTTCAATAGTTGCGAATTATTGCATCTGACCCTTCTATTATAATGTAGGAATTAGTAACTTCAAATAATTTGATATCTGAAAATATATTCAAATTTATAACATTTGATAATCCGTATGGATAATAATCAATGATCAACTGTCAAACTCACAGACGCAAAGAACCACATACTGATTCTTTTAATATTAACCGCTGCTGTAACCGTTTCCACCACAGAAAATTTTAGAACGGCAATAAAAAATTCCGCACTTGGCTTATGATGGTCTTTTGACAGAAACTTCTCATTCAAATTAAAACAACCTTTCCGTAACTTTAAGCATATTTTTGTGATACCACAATTGTAACCTCGGTGCCGTACACCCGTTTAACTCACTTCAAAATTATATTAATTATGACTCTCTTTTAACAAGCTCAGCTGTTTCTTCATAAGTTAAACTACCTGTTGTCTATATAAATACATAAAATTAAGAAACGCATTAAAACAATTAATTTCAATCCTATATAAGTCGACAACAAAATTTACTTTGAAGCCAAACAGAACAGAACATTTCCTTATTAATTTTAAATTGAAAGACTAATTAATTCCAACAGAAATAAAAATAAAAATTTTCCAGACGATATTAAACATCATGTGGACTTTATTATATGTGGGGAAAATATTTATTAAAAACACGTGGATTTTGATTATTAAAATCTATTTTTAATTTACTCTGATTATTTACTGCAAAGGGTTCAACAATCGAACATACATTTCCCATTGAGTTTTGATCCCCCTATACGGTGTGATGTGCCTCTGCATACAAAACATTATGACAAATGCATTTTTCCAACGAAAATTCGTGATATCGGATAATTTGTAACAGATTGATACAGTGAGGAGGATTTCGACTATCATTTTTCTTAATTTCCAGATGAAAAATTATTATACGTTTACGTATTTTGTATGAATATACGTATCTAGAAGAAAAGCAATAACAATTTGTTGTTTGGTACGTGAATTTAAGATATTGCTCTGTAGTGTATTAAGATGGGAGGGGAGGATTTGAATGATCTCAAGGTAAATGTATATTATCATAAATCACCGGGATGTGAAGTAAAACATTTGTTATTAATTTTTAATAAGATTATTTTTCTATTAAGTGAATTGGAAAATATTTTTATATGCGTATGTATCACAATCTTAATGCAATGTACGAGTATAACAGTAACAACTTTGTAGTCCAAAACGAGATTTAATGATTTTGTTTTGAAACACAAAACATAAAATAGTTGTATTATCCAATCTTCATTTTCTGCCGTATAATTGCATGCACAGCGGGTGGAGAAATGGGTGGTCTCCAAGTTTTTATTACTATTTTTATGTTTTGCTTGTACAAACTGCTAGTAATGAACAGTTAAAATCAATAAATGTTTAGCTTACGATACACTTTTGGGAAATTTATTAGAGTTCCAGCTTATGGCTGAACCACCAAGTATCACAATTGGGAATTTTTTCCAGCAATTTAAGTCGAACTAAGGTAATATTTTGCTAATTTTTCTACTATGAAGTAGTTTCTCCATATTTGTAAATTAATAAGGAAAATTTCCAAAAATTTTACTTCGTTTTTCAACATTAGACCGATATTTAACTTATAGTAGAATAACAAGGAATTTTAACCTTATTTACACCAGGAAAGTGTGCGTAAAGTTGAAAAGGCTTTATTGTTGAACAGAGGGTTTAAAATACGACAAATATTCTTTAGTTTTTACCTATTCTCGACATTAAAGTTAATACACTATAATCTAAGGTGAAAATGGTCTCAAATAAGAGAACTTTTCTCAAATAAAACTTTTCCATTTTTCGACTTTGGCGAGGAGTATCCATTACTACAAACGATAGATAAGGATGTTTACTTATATTTTTACAAATTTTTCTACCGTATGCTTAGAGTTTCTTTAAAAACAATCTAGGTAGAAATCTATTTTATTCAATCGACCCTAAAGAGGTGAATCACGTGAAAATTACACCTTCAAGACGAATTTTCGAATAGATGCCGCGCACATTTTCCTTTATATTCGAAAAAAGTAAAAATTTCTAAATTATGACATTTGGAAATAAATTGCATTATTACATCACCGCAGCATCATTTTTCGTGAAAATGAATACAAACCGGACTTATAAAAAATCTTATCGTTATTGGTCATTTGGAATCTTACAATCCTTCAAATACGTCTTCAACCCTAAACATGGGTATACCTCATCACAAATCGTAGCACGGTCGGGTTCAACGGAATATGAAGATTCACAGATTTCTCTTCCTACACGTGAATTGTCATCTTTAAATGGAACTTCCTCATCAACAGCAGTACCTATACAGAAACCGAACCACACATTTATGAGGAATTATGGGAAGAAAACGTTTCTTCATATGGCAATTATTGGTTTATTAAAAATACTAAAAGACCTTGGACATTCAGAACTTCCAAGAAATAGTCGAACGCTTTTAGATACTCCAGCTCAAGTTGAATTAGTAGATATGGGAAGTGAACAATATTGGTATTATTGCATAAAGAATAATTTGAAAACAGTGCTTTGAGATGTTAAAAATTCGATGACGATTAGTCTAATAATCAATGTTGATGGAATATCGCCATTCTAAAGTTCTATGTAGAGAGTACTATAGGAGAATGGCGCAAAGGGAATTTTTATCACTTCATTATGATAAGCGTACCTCGAAATAAGTGTACCTCGAAAGAGTTGAGTGTGCTTCGGCCCCAAAAAAGATTATAAACAAACAAAGCACCAGTTATTTCTGTGATTAAAGTTGCTTGCCCCCGCTAAATACGTTGTAAGTATGGATTTAATAAGTATGTGCATTTTTATAGAACATATTTTGTTCAACACTCTTTAATTCGCCGTAAACTTATTTACTTTAGTGGTTTCTTTAGTTACCCGACTTTCGATAATATTGAAAGAGCACTCTCAAATAAACGATGTGCAGAACAATGCACAAGCTGAAAAACACGCAAAACCTCGTAAAGCCATGTTGCAGCCTATCTAACCCTTTTAGGGATCTGTAGTTGGGTACCATTCTGAAAAGGTTTAAGCATGTAGTAGACGTTTAAGAAACTTGATAATACCCTGCTTTATTTTATAAGGAACCCGAACTTCATCGAAGCAGAATTACAATGCACAAATCAGTATGCTGGACTAATCTCCATTTTGTAACGACGTCTTGGAAACAATTAAGTTTAGTGTTTCCGAAAAGAAGAAGAGAATTGGAAGAAATGGATTAAATTTTTGTATTCCAATATTTTTATTTTATTTGTTAAAAACTTGTATAATTATTATTTTATTTTAAAAAGTAACAATACTTAATTTAAAAAAAAATAAAAAACAGTAATTTTTAAAACTTTCATTATATCAAATTAAAATTATAACATTTAAGAAAACCGGTTTCGGAATTCTTCCTTCTTCAGTTCCTATATTTCTACTACTCGTAGATGTTTCCTCGTTTTATAGAAATTTCTCAGTTAGTTGCCTTAGGGAATGCCGGTCATAACCCTATTCTCAAATGGTGGAGGCAGGAAATATCAGAAAATCCTAACTTGAAGTTTCCATCATGTGCCAATTGGTTAGAATGCATGATCCTCTGCTCGTCCATGTAGAGATATAGTTGAGAATATTCAAAGGTGTGAGATGAAAGAAAATCTCCAATTTCTTGAGTGAAATTCGGTGCCTTTCAACAAACGGTTCAACAACGGTTGCAGTATATAGACGATGAACGAGGTAAGTTTCAAAATATCGCCGTTCCCCAATGGATTTTATTCAGAAGTAGCGCGCAAGGGTGACTTTCTAACTTTGCTATCCCAGATTAAGACCCAGATTAAGCTTTTACGATTTGAAGTAGGGGAGCAAAGTGAGAAGGTTTACTTATTTTATTTTATTTAGACAACTGTGACGAATATTTTTTTTTTTTTTTTTTTTTTTTTAATTATTTTTATTTATTGAATCTTTCAAAACATGAAAATAACAATAAGTTTTCAAATCTTAAAAACTAAGTTAATTATGTAAATCTGCGGGAGCGAGCAGAGTCTACTTTTGTTCAATAAGTAAACTTAATAATTTATTAATTTATGCTATTACAGCCATCGTTTTCTTCTTTAATCGCGAAGACGTAGGTATATCTTGTAGGTTTCGCGCCAGCAAATTCGGATGAGATACCAGCATGGCTACAATGGCCTACAATGGCCATCAGTCCGCAAAGGCCGTCAACTTCACATGATTTCGTTGCACACCTGCTTTCTGACAAGACGGAGCAAGTTCAAGAGTTTCCCTCATGTTTCTGAGGCAAGTAGCTGCTAGGGCCATTTTCACCTTATTCAATTTGAAACATCATACTGCCGTCCTGTTAAGCCCTGTTAATGGCAACTCCCACAAGGTGCTCTTTGAGAATCTTAGTTGCAATTACCGGCAGCCTGGGTCTTTTCGAAAACTTGGGTGATTGCTCCTAAGATCACTATCTTCTTTACAATAATCTTCAGATGAACCGTGTACATAAGTTTCGTAAACATTTAAGCCCTTTCGAACATTTTATTTTCCGTTTCCAAAGGAATCTATCTAGATCAGTTTTGAGCTTCTCAGACCCTCCCACTTCTTGGTTTGGTCTCAAGGGAGAACAAGTATCGCAAGAGAACTGAATTATTTCGTTTTAATTGGCATTGGATTCATAGTATGAAGCAATAACAGCGGGGAAGTGTCCTTCTATGCAGAAATTTTCAATAAACATATATGGCTACATGATCTGAACGGCACCGCTCCGAGTAACCAGATATATCGTTAGAGACTGGGCCAGTTTTTATACTGAGCTATCTGCATTGCAGCCTTATCACAACGATGGAATTAACACTTAGACGTCTAGCCCAGTGCATGATTAAACTTAGCCTTAATCCAGGAGCACCAACTCGGAGGTCCGAATCTTGAAAAAAAAAATCACCATAGCGTTAGTTCCTAATAATTCTCTATCTTGACATGTATATAAAAAAAATTAAGCTTTTCTACAAACTTTGCACTTTTCAGTTTTACAACCGTATCAAGAATGATTGATGGTTCCTGGGTGTGAGAAGAGTGGATTGAAGGAGTCTGGTAAAGGTGTTTTAAGATAAGAAATCAATAAAGAGAAATGGGGTTATTGGGCAGGGAGTTTGTGATGGGGAGTATTAATATTTACGGGTTCGGTTCTCAGTATATTAAATTTTAAGTATTTTATATATAAAACTTATTACCTGAGGAAAGGCACTGGTATTGGGTGACTAAAATGAACTTCATGACAGGATGTCATAGTTATACTGAAAGCATTTATATCGGGTGTTTTCGATTTCATTGCAAGTTTTTAGTTTTCTTGTCCACATTAAAAGCAATAAGCTTATAGGAGCGTGTGGAACCGATGGAAGAGAAATTGAGAATGGGAGCGGAGTGTTTCAGCAACAGTTTATAGAATTTGGTTTATAGAATTGAAGTTGGCTTTACAGAGAAACTTTGGTTGTTTTATTTTAATTCGTGCAAGGAGACCTATGAACACGGGGAGGAACACTTGTTTGAGGTTTACTTCGATACAAATTATTTTTCATTGGATACTCTCAACTGGAATTGAACTGATCAGGCTGTTGGATGTGAAAAAGTGTCCAAAAACAGGAGATTTTGGAATCCAGAACTGAATCTGAATTTGCTCGAACTGGCTTTTCGTTTGCCCGCCATTTCTTGCCCTCGAAGTTTTTCTGGCCATATCTCTTTAAATTTCAACGGACATGCAACTTTCATGACCGAAAATTTAACGGCACACATGATAATGTGACCAACACCAATTTGTTCACACCCGTTTTTCTATTGCGACAGTCCCGATCATGCAACTCCTATGATCCTTGATTCAGCGCAGTGAACACCGCAACCATGCCTACTGTCGCTTGCCTCGGGAGTAGATCATGCAATTTCCATGACCCATGGATTAGCACCACCACCCACCTCTACTGTGATAAACACCTCATATAGAAGGATACACTCGGAACTTCAGGATTACCTGGTTCCATGAGCCTTACTATAGCTTCAACTTGATACTTTAGCGTTTTTTAAATAAATTAAGCTTTCTCCACAACAGTTTCTTGTTATCTCTATCCCACACGATCATGCGGTTATTTTCGTTCATCTGGCTACAAAAATATTCAAACAATACCGAGAGATTAAATGTCACAAGCGACGGATCTTATCACAACAAACAGCCACAAGCGACACTTTAGCAATGAAACAAGCAAATAGGGGCCAATTACTTTCGATCGGCTTAACAAGACTCAAGCAAATTCTCACCCTAAAACTACATTTCAAGATTTGGAGTATCGATCAGCTTGACGACTGATTAGGCACACAATTCAAACTACTCACTGAGCTTACGCACCTACTAAGCTTACATTGAATAGGAACTACTGCCTAACACCTATACAAGCAAAACAGTCACTATCACATATAAGTAGTCTGGAATTACTTGCGATTTTTTTGAAGGCCAAAAATCTCAGGTATTAAATTTAAAGTTGAAGTGCCTCGTGAATCTTCTTAAGAAAATGAAAGCATACTTGGGGCAGTCCCCTGCTATATGTATTGAGTCAATAGCAATGAGTTATTAGACCCTGAAGTCGACTCTGTCATTTGATTCACGGTCTCTGTGGCTTATTGAATACAAACTAACCTTTTGTGAAAGATGGAAGGTGCTTAAAGGTTTCCGAAAAAATTTGTCAGAGAGACTATGAATGAACAGACGATCGAAGTTTGCTAGGTTGTCCCATATTCACCAGTGCTATCTAGAACGTTCCCAATCCATATCAATGTAGAGTCCTGTACCAGCTTCAAGAAAGATGATGTTACTAATTATCCGGTAGAATTTCCAAATTTTCTCATTGCAATGGTCTTCCTTAAGATCGAATCGCACTTAAAGTCGATGTGTAGCATATTCATATCACATAATTTTCCGTTTCAACTTAGACAAAAACTTTTGTTTGCTATGAAAATTAACAAACCGCAGGGGCACACGCTAAAGGCTGGGTGTTATATGTTGCTTGGTCTCGCATCATCAACCCAGTTGGTGAAAAACAAAACAGAAAAACAGTTCTTTAAAAATTTGCATTTTAACAAAAATTTAAAATCGCCGTCCACCCATGTTACAACGTGTGCAGTGTCGAATAAAAACAAAATTCATTTTTTCATTTCTTGAATATAGATAAAATTACCCCTAAGTTCATAAAAACCGATAGGGGTGAGGAAGGAATCCGGTCTTTTAATAAAATCCAATCAAGTAATATCCTCCAATTTCCTTTCCGTTGAAGGAGAGTTGCAAAAATTAAGTATAGAAATTTTACAGTATAAAGGTCCTGAAAAGCCAAGTGATAAGAGTCTTAACAAACAATTGCTTGTTCTAGTTCTAAATCACTTCAAACGGAATTCAATAATATCAAAATGTTTATCTTAATTTCGTGATAATTAATCAATCAAATTTTCTTCCCGTTAAGCCAAAACCAAACCCCCTATAAAATTAGTTCCACTACATCCGATTAAGGCATCTTTTTCAACAAACATAGGAATAAACCCAAAAACAAATATTAGAACAGCGTGTGGCCTCCCATATTTGCGATAGGGCACGTTCAACAACCATCAATATACCTCTCCCGCTAATTAATATTCAAAGGCATGAAGTGGTTTCAATAACTGAAAACATTTCCGCTATGTAGTTTGATGTGGTTTGTTATGATAACACATGTACAGTAAATAGAAAATTTTTTTAAATGTCATCACATAGTTAAGTAATAGCACTGTATAGTTGGTTGGACCAGACAATGCAATACAATAGAGACAAGGGTGTGCGTATGGTGAAATTATAAAATACAATAAAACAGCATGTATGCTGCTGCTTATAGGGTATATATGTACAACCATGTTACATTTTAAGGGTGAAATTGAATTAAGAAAATAAATCTTGTAATTTTATTTATGAATTTATAGAAGCGTAATAGAAAACAATGGGGATGCGATGGATAATCGAATTGATTAGAAAATAATTGAATTTTCTTTATATTTTCAATGTGCACTGCCAAGATACAAATGCATCTTAATGCAGACTCATTATACATAATATAGGGGATGTTATGATATTTGGAAAATATTTAATGTAATTATGGTGATCTCATTTTTAGTTGAGTGGTTATATGAATTAGTAGTGTAACAGTAAAATGCTCGTCCGAAATTAAACCAAGCACTAAAGGATTACGTGTTCAAAATTATGATTTGTTGGTATGAAATATTAAATTTCACTTTTCTTAAATATGCTTTAAGTTTTCTCGCCAACTCCAATCGAATGTCTTATAATATAAAAATCGGTAACGCCCAGTAACCTAAAATCCGCAAATCTGCCAACTTTATAATATAAAACAAGCACCGTTAACAGTTGGACATAAAAAAACGTATTTTAATTTTGACAGTCACAAAATTTATTACCAACTTATAATTTTCAAAACTATAAAAATAAATTTATAAAAATTTTCATCGTTGACATGAAATTTTATGAGAGGACGACTCTCGTCTACTTGTATATACTCGTAAGTTCATATATTCAAGACTGACAGGTTTCGAACGGAAAAGGACACAAATTTTCTATTTAATTTACAATCTTTGTATTGTACAACTATTTTTGGTTACAAATGCAACAACAATTCCGATACAAATAGAAATAAATTATGTGGTACAATGTTGGCACATGGACAAATGTCAACTTGTAAATTTTATACCATTTATCGCGATATGGAACCACATGGTGTTAATTATATATGCTGTATAGTATTTTGTTGTTGTAAACGATATTCATGATTTTTATATGTTTTCTCAAATCTTATATCGTCACTCTGGGATTAGGTATAATCCTAAGAGATTATATTATACTGGAAAATGTTTAAAATTATATGACGGGTTAAATCACAGGGATTTATACAATTTAATTGCCGATGCAATTAAAAATCACATCAATCAGATGGATATAAGACGACGGCTGGGATAAAGGTGCACTAAAAATAGTTTACTAAGTAAGTACCAAAAAAACATTAATCTAATGCAATTAAATTGTAAACTCGTACGTGAATATATAAAACTAAAGTCGTTATGTCATTTCCTTAAAGACGGCTTTATGTTATAAAAAAACACCTTTAAATAATTATCGTAATAATTTAAAAATCTTGTCATTTTTATAATTAAATTAATTTTTGTTCTGTTTGTAAGTTTTAATTTGAAATTTCCCTTCTCAGTTTTTTTTTTGTTTGTATTTATTTGTTAATTCTTTTGTGCGAGTGCATCACGACGAACGTGTATTATAAATTTTCCAGTCAAGCGCAAGTCAACACGTGCTTTCATTTAATGCGGATTACAAAACTGTATAAGAGGAAATTATTTTTATATGCATAACTATTTATGTTTAAATACCAGCTATTGTTTGACAATAAATTGAGACAGTAGAATCCGTGACTAATTTAAAAGAGTGGCTTATGAAAATAATTTCATGGCAGAGGGAATTTTATAATTTTTATTGACTTGTTTTGTATATCACGCGCATGTTAGCGTGGTCACCTTATAACTACCACCAGATTCTCAAAAAAATCTCATCCATATTCTGGTCGATAAATCGTTTAATCAATCAGCTTCATCGCCTGCAGAGCTATGAAAACATTGCGACTATTCGCATCACAAAATAATTTAATAAAATTTCATGCGTAATACGCTGAACCAAAGAGCGTTTCTTTTGCTTCATTTTCATCATTGGCGCTTGGACAATGTCAATTGTTGAAAAAAATTTGAAATATGAGAGGTTAAGCCCCACCCTATGTAAGGTAATATTTACTGTGCTGTTATAGGGTAAATTTTATACAAACTACCGAAAAATCATATTAGCGGAACTCAGAGTTTATTGGCGATTGGCAATTCACAGAAAGGCTGTTCAGCGTGGGCGGTATTTCTATTGCAACGGCCCGTAGACGGAAGCGAGATTTAAGCAGAAGTTGCAAAAAGGAGATATATAAAAAGTCGAAATCATTTATACAGATGAGGATTACACATTAATCAATGTATAAAAATGTGGACGATTTACCAGATAGAGGCAAAATCGGAACCACTACAAAAAGGAGGATGAGGCCATTATACAGTTATTTGCTAAAAATTCTATACATTTACGCTGGACGCAGCTGTGGAAAAATTGGCGAAAAAGAATATTATTATACCAAAAACACCCATATACGAAATAGAATTATGGCACATGGCTACGCGTGTATGGAAATAATTTGGACAAACCACTGCTAACACAAAAATACATTGAAAAGCGACTACAGTGGGTGAATGAACATTAAAACAAAGATGGGACGAACATTGTGTTTACCGATGAGTCATTTTTGGAGTTTTAATGTTAAAAGGTCTGTTTGGTCAACTAATCAAAAAAAAATATTGTTCCAACTGTGAAGCACCCGCCCTACCTCCATGTACGGGGATGCTTCACCAAGCAAGGTTTTGGTAAATTAATCGTTTCGACACGGAACCTAAACGCACCTTTCATTAATAAAATTTATTCACGAGGTTTGTTACCATCTGTCCTTAAATGGTTTAGAGCGGGGGACTCAAATTGGATCTTGCAAGAAGACAATGATTCAAAACACCATGGCATACTCTGTTCGGAATTTAAACTCAAAAAGGGCATCACAACATTGGATTTTCCATCTCAGCCACCTGATTCAAACCCAATCAAAATTTATGAGCACCCTTGAAGAGTAAGCTGAAAATGTACTACATAAAAAATTTGAGCGCTCTACCGCGAGTTGTGCGGAAGATATATAAGAATTTATCAGCACAGTATGCAGAAAGTTTTGTTGTTAGTATGGTCAAAAGGAGCCAGGCAATTATTAACAGTAATGGTGACATTACTATGTATTAGTTGATAATGCCAAATATAAGATTGCCGATCTCATATAAATGTTTTCGACATATTTTATTTTAAAAGAGCGGACGAATGCCCAGTAACCACACCATGCGGACACTTTTTTCATTAAACAAGTTTAGCTAAGACAACAATTTTGCGCGACTTCTATACGTTTCATGAACAAAATTATACGAAGTTTAAATTTGTTAATCGATCTTTATTAATTGTTGAATAAAAACGTAAAGAAGAAGCAAGATCAACTTTGAATTTTATCAATGGTTTTTTGTATTCTTTTATATGAGGTGGAATCCTTTATCTACCTCCTATCAGTATCTCACATGAGCTATGAAACCGCTGTTAAGCATAACCTTGCCTAGCAGGCATAACATACTCGGTTCTTACATAAGCACGTACGTGCGAACGTAATCACAACCTCAACAATAATTTCAATGTTCGAGAACCCATGATAGATGCTTAGGATCCATTGTCTTTCTATATGCTGAAGCGCGGCCAGGAAAAGAATGCAAGTTCTTTGTTTTTGGCAACTCTGCAGACCAGACGAAATAGGGTGTCCTCGCAAGAGCTTCTTAGAGTAAAATTGATTTGGTTACACTCACCAATAGCAGTCGCCGTCTTTATTACGTCCCTTCAACGTCTTATTACTAGCATAGGTAACGCGATCTTTGAACGACAGTCTCAACCAATACATTTTCAGCTAGATCTCTTACTCTTTTCACTGGCATCTAAAACATATCGATGATAATCTTTTAAGCAGACAGATTAGGCGATAAGCAGGCCAACCTTCGGGTGGTTTTATCAGTTTCGGAGTTAGTATTAAGTTTACCCTGCAAGTAGCCATGTGTAGTTCTTCTACAGTAATTGGCAGAGCCTCTTTCAAAATAGGTTTCAGTTCGCCGTTCTTCTGTTGTGGCCATCATTTAAATAACATTTAAAAATAACATCATTTATCGGTATACCGATACGTGGATGATAGCAAAATTATTTTCGGGTTCAATGCGCAACTTAAAAATCTCCGGTATTGATGTATTTATAATATACACCCTAATATAAAATTGTGGTGTGAATCCCATTTCCATCCAACATCCCAATCCCATCATAATCGATTAGTAAATGGCCGAGTTCCGTCCCATATCTTATCCAATCCCATCATAATCTGTTAAGGAGTTACCGACTTCCGCCTCCAGATAGTCATATTCCAGAACTTCTCCCAAAAATCATTTAAGAATCCCATTTCCATCCAACATATCCAATCTTATCATAATCGGTTAAGAAGATACCGAGTTTCGCCCCAGATCGCCATATTCTAGAACTTGTTCCAAAAATCATTTAAGAATCCCATTTTCATCCAACATCCCAATCCCGTCATAATGAATAAGGAAATGGCCGAGTTCCGCTATAGATGGCCTTACTCCAGAACTTCTTCCAAAAATCATTTGAAAATCTCATTTCCATCCAACATACCCAATCCCATCATAATCGGTTAAGAAATTGCAGTTTCATTCCAGATGGCCATGTTCTAGAACTTGTTCCAAAAATAATTTAAGAATCCCATTTCCATCCAACATATCCAATCTTATCATAATCGGTTAAGAAGTTACCGAGTTCCGCCCCAGATGGCCATATTCCAGGACTTCTTCCAAAAATAATTTAAGAATCCCATTTCCATCCAACATACTCAATCCCATCATAATCGGTTAAGAAATTGCAGAGTTCTACCCCAGATGCCCATATTCCAGAATTGGTTCCAAAAATAATTTAGGAATCCCATTTCCTTCTAATAAAACAATCCCTCCATAACCGGTTAAGAAATGGTCGAGTTCCGCCCCCAGATAGCCATATTACAGAACTTCTTCCAAAAATCATTTAAAAATTCCATTTCCATCCAACATATTAAATCCCATCATAATCGGTTAAGAAATGGCCGAGTTTCGCCCCACATGGCCATATTCTAGAACTAGTTCCGAAAATCATTTAAGAATCCTATTTCCATCCAACATCGCAATCCCATCATAATCGGTTAAGAAATGGCCGAGTTCCGTCCCTGATGCCCTTATTTCAGAACTTTTTCCAAAAACCATTTATGAATCTCATTTCCGACCAACTTATCCAATCCCATCATAATCGGTTAAGAAATTACCGTCTTCCGCCCCCCCCATATTCCAGAACTTCTTCCAAAAATCATTTAAGAATCCCATTTCCATCTAACATCCCAATCCCATCATAATCGATTAGGAAATGGCCGAGTTCCGCTATAGATGGCTTTATTCCAGAACTTTTTCCAAAAATCATTTGAAAATCTCATTTCCAGCCAACATACCCAATTCCATCATAATCGGTTAAGAAATTGCAGAGTTCCACCCCAGATGCCCGTATTCTAGAACTTGTTCTAAAAATAATATAAGAATCCCATTTCCATCCAACATATCCAATCCCATCATAATCGGTTAAGAAGTTACAGAGTTCTGCCCCAGATGGCCATATTCCAGGACTTCTTCCAAAAATTATTTAAGAATCCCATTTCCATCCAACATATCCAATCCCATCATAATCGGTTAAGAAATGGCCAAGTTCCATCCCAAGTGCCCTTATTCCAGAACTTCTTCCAAAAGTCATTTATGAATCTCATTTCCGACCAACATATCCAATGCCAATCTCATCATAATCGGTTAAGAAATTACCGAACAAACAGTTTGTACGTGAAGGGAAAGGAAACGTGGAAAGAATCACGACGAAAGAATCAAAATCTGGAACGGCGAAGAGTTTTTTCCATGAAATTTTAGCACGGCATACTTTATGAAAATAAAAATTAACAAACAAAACTATACCCTACAACTACAAGTTGAATTATTTTTGCTGTCAGATCCATTTAAGGGCTAGACACACCAAGCGGCGACAGCGAGCGGCGAATATAAATATGCATTAATTTATTTATGTATTATATAGAAACGATAGTTTAAAAAATATATTCCAATTATGTACATATTTATAAAAAAGATTACAATTCATAAAATGAAAAATGACGCCATACAAAAATATCTAAAGTTTATTCACAATATAATAGAAAAATGTAGGTATATATAATAAAATAACTTTAAAACAAAAAGACTTACCAAGTAGGTAAATGCATCCTTGTAAATAAGAACTCACAATCACAACTAAAACTTTAACTTCACTTATGTATTTTTATCAATAATTAATTTCACAAATACAAAATTCAAATAAATTAAATTAAATTTAAAAATAATAAAATAAATTTTTTATTTAATTTAATTTGATAGTCGACTGTTCTCGTCGACGATCAAACACCAACTGCAAAAATATGACAGCGTGAAGCTAAAAAGTTTATGACAAAATAATACGCCCTACACGCTACACACGACCTGATTTGGTCAGGCGGTTTGATGGTTGGATGACGGTTGGATGAATTTTCCACCTGACATCACCCGACAGAAAAATTGTCATACGACAAACCTACTCAAGGCCTGATTTTATATCTGATCTGATCTAATCAGCCCGACCCCGATGGCGTAACCAAATCAGATCGTGTGTAGCGTGTAGGGCGTATTATTTTATCATAAACTTTAACTTCACGCTGTCATATTTTTGCAGTTGGTGTTTGACCGTCGACGAGAGCAGTCGACTATCAAATTAAATTAAATAAAAATATTTTAATATTTATTATTTTTAAATTTAATTCAATTTACTTGAATTTTGTGTTAGTGTAATTAATTATTGATAAAAATACATAAGTGAAGTGAAAGTTTTAGTTGTGATTGTGATTTATTATTTACAAGGATGCATTTACCTACTTGGTAAGTCTTTTTGTTTTAAAGTTATTTTATTATATACCTACATTTTTCTATTATAAATAAACTTTAGATATTTTTGTATGGCGTCATTTTTCATTTTATGAATTGTTATCTTTTTTATAAATATGTACATAATTGGAATATATTTTTTAAACTATCGTTTCTATATAATACATAAATAAATTAATGCATATTTATATTCGCCGCTCGCCGTCGCCGCTTGGTGTGTCTAGTCCTTAAATGGATCTGACAGTAAAAAAAATTAAACTTGTAGTTGTAGGGTATATTTTTGTTTGTTAATTTTTATTTTCATAAAGTATGCCGTGCTAAAACTTCATGGAAAAAACTCTTCGCCGTTCCAGATTTTGATTCTTTCGTCGTGATTCTTTCCACGTTTCCTTTCCCTTCCTTTACAAACTGTTGTTCGGTAATTTCTTAACCGATTATATTGGGATTGGCATTGGATATGTTGTTCGGAAATGAGATTCATAAATGATTTTTGGAAGAAGTTCTGAAATAAGGGCACTTGGGATGGAACTCGGCCATTTACTAATCGATTATGATGGGATTGGGATGTTGGATGGAAATGGGATTCTTAAATTATTTCTGGAAGAAGTCCTGGAATATGGCCATCTGGGGCGAAACTCGGTAACTTCTTAACCGATTATGATGGGATTGGATATGTTGGATGGAAATGGGATTTTCAAATGATTTTTGGAAGAAGTTCTGGAATATGGCTATCTAGTGGCGGAAGTCGGTAATTTCTTAACTGATTATGATGGGATTGGATAAGTTGGTCGGAAATGTGATTCATAAATGATTTTTGGAACGAGTTCTGAAATAACGGCACCAGGGATGGAACTCGGCCATTTCCTAACCGATTATGATGGGATTGGATATGTTGGATGGAAATGGGATTCTTATATTATTTTTTGAACAAGTTCTAGAATATGGCCATCTGGGGTGAAACTCTACAATTTCTTAACCAATTATGATGGGATTGGTATGTTGGATGGAAATGAGATTTTTAAATGATTTTTGGAAGAAGTTCTGGAGTAAGGCCATCTATAGCGGAACTCGGCCATTTACTAATCGATTATGATGGGATTGGAATGTTGGATGGGAATGGTATTCACACCACAATTTTATATTAGTGTGTATGTTATTAATACATCAATACCGGAGATTTTTAAGTTGCGCATTGAACCTGAAAATAATTTTGATATCATCCACGTATCGGTACCAATAAATGATGTTATTTTTTAAGCTGTTCTTTTCGTTGAGTACATATTTCTGTTCGAAGTATGAATCGATACAATCAGACAAACGGATTTAACGGACAACTTAAAAATCTCCTAAATTTCTTGGCTAGGAAGCCCTTTTCTTATTGCTGGCAACACAGCTAAAGGTGAAAACGTGAAGCTAGGAAAGCGCTTAAATCCTCTGTGAAACCAAGGAAAGAATTGTCACAACTTTCTATCCACAACAGAAGAACGGCTAACTGAAACCTATTTTGGAAGTGACTCCGCCAATTACTGTAGAGCTACTCATGGCTACTTGCAGGGTTAAGAATAGCACCTCGTCCGATTTATTATTGAACATTGCCTTTAAAGTGGCACCTCATGCTAGAACATTGGTTTTCTTTCACGGGTATAGTTAATGCCTAATTAAAAAACTTAATACTAACTCCGAAACCGATAAAACCACCCGAAAATTGGCCTGCTTATCGCCTAATCTGTCTGCTTAAAAGATTATCATCGATATATTTTAGATGCCAGTGAAAAGAGTAAGAGATCTGGATGAAAATGAATAGGTTGAGACTGTCGTTCAAAGAACGCGTTACCTAAGCTAGTAATAAGGCGTTGGGAATAAACGCGATTATGCAAAGGATGATGCCAAATATAGACGGGAAGTAATAAAGAAGGCGAATGCTATTGGTATGTGTAACCAAATCAATTTTACTCTAAGAAGCTCTTGCGAGGACACCCTATTTCGTCTGGTCTGCAGAGTTGCCAAAAACAAAGAACTTGCATTCTTTTCCTGGCCGCGCTTCAGCATATAGAAAGACAATGGATCCTAAGCATCTATCATGCGTTCCCGAACATTGGAATTATTGTTGAGGTTGTGATTACGTTCGCACGTACGTGCCTTTGTAAGAACCGAGTAATTTATGCCTGCTCGGCGAGGTTATGCTTAACAGCGGTTCCACAGCTCATGTGAGATACTGATAGGATTCCACCTCATATAAAAGAACACAAAAAACCATTGATAAAATTCAAAGTTGATCTTGCTTCTTCTTTACTTTTTTATTCAACAAGTATGTATGTACAATGTACATACTTCAACATGTGCATCCAGCATGTGCAAATCGTCGAAAATAAAGATCGATAAACAAATTTAAACTTCGTATACTTTTGTTCATGAAACGTATAGATGTCGCGCAAAATTGTTGTCTTATTTAAATTTTTTTAATGAAAAAAGTGTCCGCATGGTGTGGTTACTGGGCGTTGGTCCGCTCTTTTAAAATAAAATATGTCGAAAAAATTTATATGAGATCGGCAATATTATATTTGATAAACAAAAATCGTAGTTTTATTTTTACTTAGTTTGTTGCCGTACACGCTCTTGTTGCACATACTGTAATTTGGATTTTCAAAAAAAAAAAAATTATCGTTTATATAAAAAGTAAGAATTTGTGACATCTAGAATTTACAACATTAAACTAACCATACAAATTTATAGATATGTCATAATTAAGATTCGTACGTAATTGTAGTATTTGCGCCCTATTTATCACTTGTAACATACTCCGCCACCGTTAACGACTCCTTCGTTAACACACAGGTAGCTTGGAAATTTTTACGATTGGTCGCTGTAACGTTGAACTTGAAGTTTTGATGGTTACCACTTGAATGAGATCGTTGTCATCAGAATGTGTTTCCAAAATTCGTTTAAGGGGCCACTTGCAAACAGAAAGATCATCTTCTTTGATAATAACTATGCCGCCAACATTAATGTTTTCCTTTGGTTGTTGCCATTTACGCCTCTGTTGAAGATTGTTTATGTAATCCGTGCGATATTAATTCCAGAATATTTGTATTCTAGATTGAATATGTTGCCATCTGGATAATGTAGAATCTGCTGCAGTTATATGTGAATCTCGAACTGACCAAGTGGATGTCCCTATTAGGAAATGAGCGGTGGGCGTTAATACTCTATAGTCATCATCTGTCGTTCTAATATACAAAGAGCGTGAATTCAAGATATCCTAGGTTTGACATAACATTGATGCCATTTCTTCAAAACTATAAGGTTCACGTTACCCGTCGCTTTTAACAAATGAGTTTTTACAGATTTCACAGCGGATTCCCATAATCCACTGAAATGTGGGGATGCTGGTGTAATGAGATGCCAATCTATACCATTCTCGCTTCTGAAAGTACAGGAATATCCAATTCGAGGTTGATAAAGTAGAAATCTGTATACCGACATCTGTCAAAGATAAACGTCAAGTACGCTGTCATTTATTTAGTTGACATTCTGCCATTTAAGAATATGGAGCATTTAACAATCGACCAACGCATTAAAATTATTAAATCTGCTGATGCTGATTTTTCGAACAAAATTTTCTTCAGTGATGAAGCTCATTTTTCGCTTGGTGGATACGTTAATAAGCAAAACTGTAGAATTTGGGGCTCAGAAAATCCACAATTGATTGTAGAGAAGCCATTACACCCGGAAAAAGTCACTGTTTGGTGCGCATTGTGGTCTGGTGGTGTGATTGGGCCGTATTTTTTTGAGAACAACCATGGACGAACCGTTACCGTCAATTCTGAGCGCTATGGCCGCATGTTAACCGATTATTTTTTTACGAAAATCGAAGATTATGATCTTGACGATATGTGGTTCCAGCAGGATGGAGCAACCAGTCACGTAACACGAGCAAATCGAGATCTTTTGCAAGAGAAATTTCCAGGACGTTTGATTTCGCGATTGGCTGATGTCAATTGGCCTCCAAGATCCTGTGATTTAACGCCTTTGGATTTCTTTTTGTGGGGCTACGCGAAAGATCGTGTTTACGCAAACAATCCTCAAACTCTTGACGAATTGAAAACTAATATTCGTAAGGTAATGGCCGAGATACCGCCCGAAATGTGCCGAAAAGTCATTGAAAATTACCTCAAAAGAATCAAGGCCTGTAAGAAGTCCCGTGGAGGACATTTGAATGATATCTTGTTTAACTAAAAATGGCAAGGATCAATCTGTAAAATGAAATAAAAATTACAATACATTCCGAATATTTTGTGTGTTTTTTTTAAGTTTACTTTATCAAGCTTGAATTGGATAACCCTTTATATAATTTTGGTTAATGTTTTTTATAAGCTTGCAAGCTTCCTTTAATATTCTCTTCGCTCCAAGAAAGTATGACCCATTATCCGTGTATATCTCTTTTGGAACTCCGCGCCTTGCAATAAAACACCTCAAAGCAGCTAGGAAAGCCTCACTAGTAAGATCACTTACTGGTTCCATGTGAACTGCCTTGACTGACAGACAAACGAATATACAAAGATATCCTTTAATAGGGTTAGTTCCACCTCTGCCCTTCTTTGCAATAAAGTACAGTGGGCCAGCGAAGTCTATCCATAGTTGATAAATGATTTTGTCGGTACTATTCGCCGGTAATTTTCCCATTAACTGTGAACTGGTTTTACGTACATATTTCGTACAGATCACACAATTTTTCAAAATTGACCTTATCATATTGTTAGTGAGTGTGAGGTATTTGCTTTGTTTCATAATAATCCGTGAATCTTTTTATTTTTATATTATCAAAATATCCAAATTCGTCTCTGACCTTTCTGTACATTTTGTTATAATATTCTGGCAGCTTACCATCCCAATCTAATTTTAAAAGTTAGAGCCTTTGGAATAGTATTTTTAAAATTACAGTTGAATGGGGCCAATAATCCAAACGGATCAAACACTCGAGAAGCGAGCTCGGATATTACTTTCCGCTTCGTTACCTCTGTAGTTTTTTGAGGACATATACCCTGAACGTTAATAAATCAGATGTAGGCTGCCAATGTGATCCCAGAGCCGTCTCTGCTGATATACCACCATCACCTCATAATTGTGTTATGATTTCTTTTCCTCCTTCATCTGACAGACATTTTACATTAGATTGCCATTTTCTCAATACAAAACCTCCTTGTCGTAATACTCTCATCGTCATTTCTTTAAGTCGAACCACACCTTTTAGATCACAAGAGCCTTTTAAGAAGTCGTCGACGTTTTGATTAGGATGTTCATGCCACAAGACCCGTTGATAGTCTGCATCGCCAGGAAATACTAAAACTTGCATATACATTTTTTCGATGTCGGCAGGGATCGCAATTCGGTGTTGTCTATACCTCATAAATGTAGCCCATAATCTTGGTTGAATGGTTGGACCAACCATCAATTTGTCATTTAGAGCAACGCCTGTACCATTGAAAACTACTCGAATCTTTGTAGTGTCACTGGTTTCTTTGATCACAGAATGATGCGGCACATAGTCAAACGCGAATCATTTATGGTGTTATTTTGAGAAATTTCCATCATATGCCCCATTTCTGATTTGATTGGCATACTGTTCCGTTATTTCGAATTATGGTTCAACTTGCGATCCAGTGATATGAAACGGTGCGTTGCGACATTTAATGAGCTGCCCAATTCTGGCGATTAAGTTTTAAATGGAAGTTTAATCATATATCTGCCATCTTTCTGCCTTTTATGTGTACTGTCGTAAGTTTCCTCGCAATTTTCCAAAATCGATGAAGAATTTCGTCAACATTTATATCAATTTAAATATTAAGAACCGTGTAGGAACATAAAGCATCCTCAGCTGAATTATGAAAAATTGAGCAGCTCTAATTAGAAAGTCTATATAGGACCTGGCGTGTCGAAATTAATGTCAGCCAGTTCCATATTTTTAATAAACCGTTTATCCTGAACATCAGTAGGGTATCTTGGTAGATTAGGCGGTAACTGGGTGGTTATTAACGCGTTCAATTATATTTGTGTAGTGGGATTATATAGCGATCTCATGATTATACAATCCTTTCCTCTCGAAACCATAGAACGAGGTGCAATACCCGTTATATGCACATTGATCTTTTCCTTTATATTTGTAATATTTGAGTACAATTCTCAGAAATAAATGAACATTGGGATCCTGAATCCAGCAGTTTTCGACATTGATGTTGTTTTCCAAATCTATCATTCACTAAAACATTTGCCGTTGGTAGAATCTCTTGAGGTTGTTGTCGAGTTGGTGCCAAGTAAGAACACGCGTGGTGTAGCAGCATTATCGTAATGAATTATAATTGAATGTGCTTGTAGAATCATAAATATTTAGAGCGGGATCTAAATACGAGTGCGAGTCTTCAGTGAGTCTTTTGAGAGTTTTAGTATAGACGCGGTACGTGATTGTTTAAAAGCGAAAGTGATTAGAAGGATAATTATGGGATTAAAGTGAAATTAGTTGGGTGATTAAAAATAGTTGTAAACGATATGTCCATTTATTTAGTCAAATACCATGAGGGGAGTTTTATTCTATTTTGATAATAACGATTACTCGTTCATATCTTGAGCATCTTGGCACGGACACCCACCTAGTTGCTCCTGGCGTGACCTAATACAGTCTAATTATAAGAAGTGATACTAATTCCAAATCGCTGAAATATTACATGTTCGATGCAAATTTCTCATTTAAAAATTGTGTTTATGTTCAGTTCGCTAAACGAAAGTAAAGCGAGTTGACTTGGCATCTTCCGAAAGTCTTTAAGAGTATGTAATACTTTTCACCGAAACCCATGGTATCTAATACTATTAGCTCAGCAATGGAACAGTATTGACCTTTAAAATCATTTTAATAATAATTTTTCTGTGCAGATCCCAAATTGAGCTAAACGAGGATTTCATATTTTATACATTAAAATTTTAGCCAGAACTATCACAAAACCTGCCGTAACCAACAACAGCCACTTAATTGGCTTAATTAAAATTAGCTAAAATCAGAAAATCGTCAGCTGGGATCTAATAAGTGAGTAAGAACCATTGAAAAATCAATCCGATGAGCTCTTGGTCTTTGGGCACTATCTACAATTTTAGACGCAAAAGTCAGCGGTTTCATTTGGAGCATTAGCATAATGCTTTTCAGATGGTTGTGTAACATACAAGCTTTCAGCCAGATCAATCATAAATAAAATGAAACCACTACAATACCAGCAAGAACCAGCAAGGGTCTTAGAAGAAACCATATGAAATTACCTAGTAGGAATTCGAATCATTAGACAACGAACACAATCCGGTCTAAACAATCCTTTCACAATAATATAGAAAATATTTTGATAATATCAGCCACTGACTTCATACAGGTCTACTATCTGCAGTTGTGTCGTTAAGTCGGTTAACTTTTATTTTAAGCCAGCAAAGACACTTTTAACAATACATTTTTAGAATTAACTCTATCGTCATAACTAAATGTAACATTTCTTTGTGAAATGAATTTCGATTTTGCTTTAGAATATATTTAAACAATTAATTTAAACAGTTTTGACTTTGTTCATCGTTTAGCAAAAGCTACATACTCATAAATAAATAATCACATCAAATACATTTTGTTATACAGCTGTGCAACTGACATTTTATGTAGCAATGAAAGACACGTAGCAATTTTTTAATTTCCCTAAATGTTGATTAAATTGAAAGTATTTCATGCTTTTACCTTTTCTTACTCATTAAATATTGACAGTCATATTTATTGATTTATGTTACACTTTGAAACTAGTTATAAATCATAAACATCTAAAATCAAACTTTTCCAAATCACATAAAATAAATTTCTAAAATCAGTTCCATAAAAGCTCAAATTAAAAAGTGAAAGTGGCAAAAATTTAACAGTGTACAAAAATATGTTACATTCTATTCCATTTTGTAGTTGCGTACACAGCATGCTATATTGAATTGGAAAATTGGCAAGTGGCAACGTCAGTCAATTCGAGTACTGTCATCAAATTATATCGAACGCGGACCGCGGTCTGATATACGGAGCTTAAACCCTCTGTGATTTTATTATAATAATATAGAACGAAATTCCTTTTAAACATGATTCGAAATAAGTGAAAATTGTGTATACGTATTTATAACGATTGTGTATGTGTGTGTTTGTAAATATTTATATACAAAAATAAGTGAAAATCATAGCTCAAGATGGTGGAGAAGTTGGGCTCGCCACGGCAAGTGTTCTCGGTGCTAGTGCTTTGTGTACTCTGGTACATAGTGTCATCAAGTAACAATGTAATTGGGAAATGGGTTCTAAACGATTTTCCATTCCCAATGACCGTCACAATGGTTCAATTAACCAGCATAACATTGTACAGTGGCCCATTTTTTAATCTGTGGGGCGTTCGAAAATATGTACCAATCCCATGGAATTACTATATGAAACTAATTGTACCATTGGCATTAGGTAAATTTTTAGCATCTGTTACATCACATATCTCAATATGGAAAGTTCCTGTCTCGTATGCTCATACAGGTAAGTTTTGTTTTTGTACCACTTTCACTTTTAATAATCTCTCCGTTCTGATGGTGCCCGCATTTAAAATACACATACAACGGGGCCGGTATACTTAAAATTGTGCGAAATACTTGACCCATTTTATGTTTGTGTGTATGTAGGTGGCACATATTAGATTAAAAATTCATTATCAAATATCGCAGTTTAAAACTTGTTGATTTTGAGTGGCTGTAAATGATATAGCACAGATTCCGTTGAACCCCACACATATGCGGAAGTGTGCAAATAGCGATAACCCTAAGGATGATAATCAAAACACATACAAAAATATTCAATGAATTTTGTTGGTCGTCACGATACCTGTACATAAGGAAATTGGAACTATACGCCTGTTTAACAAAGCACACCGGCTCGCCTACACAATTTAGGATATATTTCTGCATACGAGAAATTCGGTTGCATTAGGTGTATAGATTTACGTTTTTAACCCTTTAGGTGACCAAGGTGTCATAACAAACTACATTACGTACACATTCGATGCAGAGATTCCAAAGCCGAGGCACTCGATAGAACAACCATATGGTTGGCCTCGTATTCCGCGAATTTCTTAAAATTCTCTGTCGACCATCGTGAAAGGGTTAATATATAATAACAAAAAACTAAAAATACGTACGAATATTTTTAAACAGCAAATACTTTCACAATTTTATTTACTTAGCTGGGGCAGCAAATTGCTTTGTATTAATTATGTAACTCAGCAATAAGATTTTTAAATTATTAAGAAATGATTTTCCGGTTTGACGAGCCTGCATGTACATACATCAAAAATGCACCCAAATATTTTCAATGTCATGGGAAGTTGTCGCACGGTGCTACCTATAGCAGAGATAATTCGATTCGACATACTGAGTAGTTTTTAATGTTCATTTTATCGTTATCAATTCGCTTATCTAACTGACACACGTGATCCTGACGTGTTAACTGATGAATAATAATTTGGTTTGTTTACGTATGCAGTATTTAGAATGACTAGGCAACCAGAATTTTGCCAAGTGTGCGATAAATGGCTAGTGTTACATATATTTCGATTACAATGCGATTTGATACGACCTACACCAAACTACCTTGCATGTATGCTATTTTACTGACCAATATAATTTTTATGTTTATTTTCAGTTAAGGCCACAATGCCACTATTCACTGTGATACTGTCACGTGTTATCATGAAAGAGAAGCACTCGACGATCGTGTACCTAAGTCTTATACCGATAATTACCGGAGTTGGTATTGCTACGATGACCGAGCTCTCGTTCGATATGACCGGATTGATAAGTGCCCTAATTGCTACAATGGGATTTTCATTACAAAATATTTTCTCGAAAAAAGTATTAAAAGACACCGGCATACATCATTTGCGGCTGTTACACCTACTCGGACGCTTGGCGCTATTTATGTTTTTACCAATTTGGTTCTACTTTGATTTCTTTAACATTCTGCAGCATAATGTTTTTGTGACAACGGATTATCGGGTAATCGCACTACTATTTACCGATGGAGTTTTAAATTGGCTACAAAATATAATCGCATTTAGCGTACTGTCTTTGGTGACACCATTAACGTACGCGGTAGCGAGCGCTTCGAAACGAATATTTGTGATTGCAATATCGTTACTGATACTTGGAAATCCAGTGACTTGGATGAATATATTCGGTATGTTCTTAGCTATAGTCGGAGTGCTTTTATACAACAGAGTGAGTATAAATTTACTAGTCCAACAATATAAAATTACTAATCTTACTGTAAATCTAATTTTAGGCGAAATTCATATCCAAAGAGAAACAAATTCAACTTCCATACACCAGTAAAAATTGGGATAAGTACAAACCCCTACAAAATTCGTATGGCGATTTTAACCATCAAAATGGTAAACATTATATGAATGGTTCGGTATCTAGTGCGACATCACCATCGAGCTCTCTGCTATTTAACAACACATCCACGAATTCCACAGCAAATAAATTATTATTCGTGTAACAGTTTTGTAAATAGTTTTTTTTAAGTTAGCCAATAAATTAGACGACAGATAAGCGGGTTAGAATTTGCAGAAATTCTAAAAAAAAAAAACAACGTGTAGTATTGATGAAAGTGCCTGTGTAAATTAAGTGTAAGCTAAGCTAATTATTTTTTTTGTGAATGGAAATACGCACATCCTCTAAGGTATTTTGTGCGCCCATCAGCCCAATATTTCAAAAATAGTTTTAGTTCCTTTTCTAGAACAAGTTTACGGTTCGTTACAAATTGTTGTAAATATGCAAATTTTTAATTTTAAGTTTAGCAAAAAATTTTATTTATGTATGTATAACGATAAGTGTAAAGGTTTATATAAACGATAAGGATCTAGAAATAAATTATGATAAGATTAATTGATATATTATTAAAAATTCCAGATGGTATTTCTAATTGCGCATATGAAAGAAAAAGTAGATATAATTACGAAACGACGGACGGTTTGTCAAAGCAATAAAATGAACAAACACGAACTGGAGGTTCGATTTGTCATCACCAACCGATACCATCTCAATTTGGTTTTAGCTTCATACACAATCCAAATTCTATGGCAAGCTTTTACGGACATGAGAATTCAATAATGCCAATTTTTTTTGTCTCAATGCTCACTCTCCCTTTCATTCACACATAACAACACCCCCCCCCCCCCTTTCACCTCTACTCACACACACAATTATAATATACCCCACCTGTGGTGCACGTTGCAAGCTCCATATTTCAACCTGCACACTGACATGGACACGGAAGCATACTGTGGGTCCTCGCTGAATTCTGCACTACAACAGTGGATCTAAGTTGTGTTTATTAACATCAACGATCGTAATCGATGAAAAAAATTCGCTTTACATGCTGCCCGCTCTATCCCGGGATTCGAACCCAGTACCACCCGGTCTAAGTGCCGAAGCTTTAACCACTGAGCCACTTGTACGGTCAAAATAAAAGAGACTTACTTGTCAAGTAATGAATAACAACATCTGTTTTACTTCAATCTATTACCATAACGCATTCAGCATCATAGATAAAGCCAAAGGTTTTTGTCTGGCGGTGGGTACTCGACAATAATTACGACATAAACATATTAATCTGTAAGACTTGACATAACGACAGTATGCCTCCTATGGAGTACTTTCCACCGGACTATGTCGTTCGCAGGAAGGACAAATATGAATTTGTTACTATAGGGTGACCGAATGCAATGTGCAGGTGGGTTTACGAAAATCGGACTTATAGCCACACGTCCTCGAATTTCATGACAACGGCGTAAGGTAGTACGTCGAAAGCAAACCGCAAAAGAGTTGCTAATGCTTCGGCTCCAAAACAGAATGCAAGGATTATAAAGAAAAATCCTTGTATGAAAGTGACCAAATGAGGAATGTGGCAAATCAGCAATCACTGGGAAGCATACTGTTCACGTCTCGAGTTTCTCTACCAGGCATTAACTATGCAGTGAGAAATGTCAGAAGATTGAATAATGGTTCCGGAAAAGCGTATTGATTGGCAGTGCATCGAATTCTGCGGAATTTAAAGGGAACTCCTAACTCAAAATTCGTGTTGCCTAAAATAACAACTAAACGCATCACTGGTTGTTTTCATGTATCAAAATGGAGCGATATGTTGGAATTATAAAAAAAACCAACAGTCGCGTTACCCACAATGGAAGCAGGCTAAATGGCGGCATCATCTTCAATTCAGGAAGCTATCTAGCTTAATTCACTCCAAAATGTGCTTTTTATGAGTCGAGACTCCGTAACTGCCATTGTACAACAAAAGTGCTACTTGGATTTTTCTCTAGAATTGGCGTTAGAGAATTTAAAGTCTTCCAGGTTAAATCGCTGACACACAATTATAGAAAACTACCTCCTGTTCGTGAAATAAACATATACATAAATATACATAAATCTCTCGTTTCAAAAATACAGGATTTTTTCTTAGGTTTCAAAAATAGAAAAACCACAAGTAAAACAATCTTAATCATCAACCTTGAGGATTTTGGTAACTTTCTCAAAACTAGGTATAAAATTTTCAAAAGGCACACAAATTGTAGGAGAAACACAAGACGCCTTATAATATTGTACATATACTGCAAATCAGGACTCAATCATCATCAAGCTTAGAGGGTCTCTCCTGGGAATTCGGTTGGTTTTCTATTTCCCGTTTCTCGGGATTGTTTTTGTATTTCCCGGGATTTGATTTAAAGGCTAGTTTCATTTAGACAACTATCAAAACACAAAAAATCAAGCAAAACCTTGTAGATGTAATGCGAAAACCAAAAACTAATAATTTTTATACATTAATGTATGTATGTGAATTATTTCGAGTTGAAGTTCACCCAAATTCGTTGACAACACTGAGTCTTTTAACATATCAATTGTGAATTGGCTAATACAGAAATTAGTTGAGAATTGTCATATAACATATGTTTTACCGTTCACTTGTTCATGCGAGTCTGCAATTGTGAAAAATTATCATTTAATTGTAATTGTAAGTAAGCATATTACTAATAGTATAGTAGTAGTAGTAGTAGTAACAAGTAATCAAGGTTTGATTTTTAATTAAAATGTTTAACTAAAAAGCGATCACCATCACAAGAAGAATCATGTCTGCTGAAGTCTGGAAACATTTAAAAAAGGTGGAAATGGTGAAAATGCTTAATGCCTGCATTGCTCAAATAAAGTTCATTTGACAAAAAAGAAAATAATTGAAACCATACAAAAAATGAGTGGAAAGTTCAGTTTAACTTTAGATGAATGGACGAGTGTAATAAATCAACGTTACCTAAATGCGAATGAATATTTTAGCCAGTATTACATCAACTTGGAACTTGTCAGAATACTTGGAAGCTGTACAGCTGCAAAAACCATTGAGCTTCTTGATGCCAAGCTCCATAATTTTGGGATTACTCCGACAAATGTCAACGGAGCAGCAGTGATGATAAAATTTGGACAAGTCACAACATCAACATCAATTCTGCAATGAACATGACATTAATCGGGCAATATTGGATGTAATTACGGAAGCAGAGGATATTAGTGATAGTGATCACGAAGAAGAATACCTTAATGAAGTTTGCTCTGAAACTGATGTCGATGCGACGAATCCGAATGATCTCATTGTTGAATAATCACATGATGCCAAAATGCGCATTCGAAATAACTTGAGTGCGACAATTGAAATGGTTCGAAACATTGTAAAGTTTTTTAAATTTTCACCAGTTCGAAACACTATTTGGCAACATCATGTAAAACAGAAACATAGAAAAGAATAAAAATTGCTCTTGGATTGCAAAACCTGAAGGAATAGTATGGGCGCAATGCTAGAATGGTTTTTGAACACCATCGACGGGATTCGTGCGGCAAATTAATTGATTTGGGATCTAATCTACTAATTGAATATAATATGTGATTTGCACATTGCTTTGAAATGCGTCAAATTGGCAATTAAAGCGCTGGGAGGCGTGATTCAAACTTGCTCACTTCGAACGCTATCCCAAAATTTTTGTTGAGGTAGTTGAAATCGAATAAAAACCATTATTTCATTAAAAACTACATTGGGCATTAGGTATACATATCTTGGGAATTCCCGAGAATAAGTTTTCAAAATTTAGTGACCCTCTCACAACAATCAAGCTGGTGCGACCACATCAAAAAAGTCGGTTACCGCCAAACTTACCTTTCCTTACCGGATGGTGCTACTACATTGACAGGAACCAAAAACCAAGACACCCCTTAAAGTGCAACGAGCAGACGAGTTATTTAACATGTTTCGAATTAAATCCTCATCCAAGACCATACCTCACTGCACTGAGCTTAACCAAAAAAAAATCCGTCTCGAATCCCGATACCAACATCCTGACCATATTCCGAAACTTCATATAACATATCATTTAAAATTCTAACATAGAAACATAATTTTATCATGATTTGTTAAGCAACAGCTGATATTCCTCACGAGGACTAAAATTTAGAATCCCAGTATCGACGGTTTTGATAGTAAAAATATTAGGTGGAGGATTCGGAGTTCCGTGTAGCACAGAACTTAATGGTCATATGACAAAGACTGCTGAGTCTCACTAACTTAGACAAAAATGGGCTAAATTTCATAAATTCACAAAATTTCTCATATCTTGCACCGTTATCGAGATAAAAACCAGGCATTTATTTAAAAAAAACTTACCCTTCATAGTTATAGTAGTAGTTTCCGGGCTTTCACATTCTTAGCTATTTTCTTTCATTTCGTTTATGGTACCTTATTGTTGTGGAATCATGGCCTCGTCTTGAGGTAGACATTTTGGCACCTGTAAGGCAAACAAGAGGAAATGAAGGTATTTTAAAGAACAATTTATTTTAATTCGTTACATCAACCGCGACAATCACCATATCAAGAACGAATAACCGAAACGATAATTAATTTTTGACTGATAAATCTTAATAAAAAATTATACAAAAGCGATTTATTGCGATACTTAGAGGGAGGAAACCGTATGGGGGTATGGGACACGTCTCGACGACGATGTAATGTCAGATCTATAGCTATTAAAGTTAAACAATAAATATGAGATAATTTTATTTCAAAATTAAAAGAACTCTATAATTTTAATAAAACTTATCCCTGCTGTTTCTTCATAAATATCCAACTGTAGTTGTTCTCCATTGGAATTAGACTAAATTCTAGTTTTTCAAATGTATGCTCTGACACTTTGTTTCCACACACAATGAAAACGAGTATATCTAAATCATATTTGGTTGCAATTATTTTGCTCAAAGCTTTAATCACAAGTTTAGCGTATCCTTTACTTCGATGCTCCGCTGCTGTTTGCATCATCCTAAAAATAAAATTTACCAAGTGACTAAATCAAATAAAGGTCAGAATGGAGTAACTACCCTATCCCAAATTGTTCATTCAGCAGTGCCCATGAACGTATTTGATGACCATCTTTAGAAAATATCCCAATGGTATCGTTGACACCAATCAAACTTTTTAAATATTCCTCTGAACCCGCATATCGATGCGGCCATACTGAATTGATTGCATACACATCATCAGCTCGTAAATTTGCTACCACCACATCATTGGGAATTTCATGTTCGTATTCAAAATTTTTGGCATCCGCTTTGGCTAGCACTCGTCCGGTATTTGAAACTTCTACGTCGATCTCAGCTTTGCGATAATTAAACACATCGGTCAATATATGGCGATAGCGTCCCTCAAACGATATGAAATATGGGCCACGCGAATAATCGATTAAATTCGTATTCATTAAGCACTCACGTAATTCGTCCTCGTCATTCGAATATACGAAAAGATTGTAATCCTTAGGGCCAGAAATCGAAATAAATGTACAATTTTCTACTTTACCGTCACGTTTTGTATAAATATTTCGACGGAGATAATCTGATGTGACAAGTTTTTCATATTCGTCTGGATTTTGTTCGAATGTATCACTCAGCTTCAGATTCATACGTAGAAAATTATAGCCACGAATACTCATCGGTAAATTTTGTGCGCAAATTTCAATCATTTTTTTAATTTCATCACAACGCAAGGGCCGCAATATATCGAGCTGAGGTGCACCTTCCATCTTATCACGCGTAAATTTGAAACAGAACTGAATTATGTCAGTTATTATAATGAATTACTTGGTTGAAGTGGTCTAAATAATAAACTTTGGTGTGAGAATATACTAAACGTTTATTATTTTTTTTTTTTTACTTTTTGTGTGCAGTTAGAGATAATGTTGAAGTAGAGTATTTTCAGCTGATAACTGTAATTTAGTATATTTATTGTACTTAGAAACTAAACTTAAAACTAACATGCAAAATATATACGAGCTAGTTTAGTTTGTATTCGGTCGTTTCGTTCGGTACCACACGTACCCTGGCATTTCCATATCAACACGTTTAAATCCTAATTTTCTATAGCACGCCTCAGAATTTTTATTGCCATGTACGATATATGCGATTGTGTCTTCGTTGTGTATAAGAGCGATTTGTTTTGCAATGTACTTGATGACCAAGCTGGCGAAACCCTTCCGTTGGTATTCGGGCCGCGTTGTTAAACAACCAGTCGCAAATTGATCATTAATCAAAACCCAAGCAACTAATTCCCTTGTATCTCGCGTGAATACCCCAGCGGACTCGTTTAATATAATTAGGCTGTGGATGAATTCGTACGAACCAGGATATTTGTACGGCCAATAGTGATCAACAACCTTAGCATCCGATTCTTGTAATTTTTCAACGACATAACCATCCGGTACTTTAATATCGAATTTAAGAGATTCCGATTTATCAAGTACATAACCATCATCGTCGATTACGGTAGCCACCTCAATATTTTTTTCCTTAAAAATCTCCTCCAAATACCGGCAATGTACTCCCTCGTGCGATACAAATTGTGGACCACATTCCCAATGTATCAATCGTGTTTCTCGAATGCATTCTGCCAACTCATCACAATCACGAGAAAATGCATAAATATCTAAATTATCATCGCGCGAAATTGATAAAAACGTACAATTTTCTAATTTGCCGCCTCGTTTCGTATATACTTTACGATTTATTGAACCCGAAGTGATACGTTTCACGATCTCACTATTTTTAGGATCGTTAAAAAATTCAATCCACTCGATTTGAAAACGAAGATATGCATAACCACGAACGCAGTACGGATAGTTTTGGGCGCAAATGTCACGCATCACGTACATTTCACTCACGGTTAATTCACGTAAAATATCGTCAATCATTTTACCTCCTACCACGTATTTATATTTAGTATCTCACACTGGACTAAAGTGATCGAATGACTGAGGTTTATTATCATGCAATTATACAGACTAATAATATTACAATACACATTATCTGTGATGACATTAATTGGATTGGCCTTGTCCCTGAGATCTACAGCGCAACGAACTTAATATGGTTTATGTAGCAAAAAATAAAATATACAAAAATAGAACATCTCAACTGTATTCGGTTATCAGACATAGTACATATAAATTATCTTAATGTATATACCTAGCAGATATATGTACATAAAATTCCTATGTACATATATTTTTATATAAACAACGTCAACCCTCCTTCGCCAACATCTAACGATAATGTCGGTATCGCGCTGCATACTGAAACTAAATTTTGTCTATGTATTTCACGTGGTATCTTATCAATTGAATGAAGTATGTACTTTTCTATTTCTAATTTTGTTTTTAAATTCTATTAACTATATAGATTAGATACTTCTATTGGTGATTCTGTATGTAGTTATAGATACAGTGCATGAAATCAAAATATTTAAAATATATAAAGATCATTTTAGAAAGATAGCCAATCCATATTTTAATGAATAAAAGTTTCAAATATATCGGATCATTTAATGGATAAATAAATTATTTTCCACTTTACAATTAGCTCTAAATTCATTTTGTTTCCATCACTGTACACGGTTTTAGATCATGCTTCTTTTATTTTATTTTGTTTAAATTGCGTGCAGATATATCAAATAGTCAGCCGAGCGAACCGGTACAATAAAATAAATATCGAGAGTTGCCGTTTTCTTAAAATTGTCCGTAGGTAACTGTGCCGCGACTTATTCAGAAACGCAGAAGCCTAAAAAAATTTAATTCGAAATGTAATTGAATAACTTTCTAAGAATTATTTACGAGCACCTTTGTAAAAGTCGATTAAATCAGCAAAATATCGTATACAATGAAATGCCAGGGGCTAGATCCTGAACAAGTGACAAACGATGGCAATGATAAATGGTCTTAAATCTGATTCGCACCAAGTAACATTTTGAAAATGTTAGCGAATTTAATTTTATCAGAATCGTAAATTTGTTGTGACAATTTTTTGTTCTAATAAAAATGTCATCCAAAATTTTCTCGGAAGCTAGGTCGGGGTTGTTTCAGGGATATTTCTTATTGCTAGCTAATAGTAATAAATCAAAAATATTACATGTTTAAACTAAAATATGGCATTAGTTTCTTGTCGAATTGTAAACTAAGTACAAATTTTGCGTTATCAAAACATTATTTATTTGCTTCGTTATCTCATAGGTATTGTTTGGCATTTCAGGCAGATAAAGATATCGTTTCAAAATAGGCGAGTAACAACTTAGCTATATAGAAAGGCTAATAAAAATGAGTGTGTTACAGACTGTATGGTACTCAGTCTTAGTGCCGTAGAAATCAGTTTTGCATTACCAATTGATCTAGAATTCTTTCTTTAGGATGAAGCTAAGTGTTTAATGGAGGAATTAATACACGAGTATCGAAATAAGATTATCAGTTTTCTTAATATGTCTCTCCGAGAAAAATTTTTGTATCCGGGTGTTAGGAGACAAAATCTAGCGATTAATACACTTAAAGGGAAGTTAATTGTTGAGAGCTGAGTAATTATTCTCATTTAAGACGTGGTGTCCACAAAAAGGATTTTGTTTGGCTTTGGCGAAGAGTACCGTTTTCTCTTCTAATATTTTGATCTCACCCTCATAAAATTATTTGCGCACCATCAGTTCGAATGCTGCAACCTTAAGTGGCAGTTCGGTTAAAAAAAATTTTGTATTGCATATTGAAGGTGCGATTTAAATAATTGGCCACAAACCAGCATCTTGTAAGTTCTAAAATAGTATTCGGTCTTGATTTGATATGGTTTGAGTTCAACCAGCATTATCTTAAAATTGTCGAGATCGGGTTGAGAATTTAATGACATTTAAATAGTAGTAAGCATTGCAAGTAGTTTTATAAATGATTATCGTAGATTAGGCTAGAAAAGAACTGGCGAAAACTCGTGTAGACATCTGAGACAAATACGAGTGCGATGAACGTAATTTTTGATCGAAATATATTTTATTTCCATCACTGTAAAACCAATTATTTAGTCCTTCAGAGTAGTCTTTGGAGAGTTTTAGTTGAGACCGATCGATTTTTTTCTCCGAGGATTGTGTTGAAAAATTGCTACGAAAAGGACATCGCTCTGCGCTGTCTATTCACAAATGGGATGTAGTACCAGCAAAGAAGATAACAGACTGATAGAAAGGAAACTATCGCAAAGGTAATGCAAGACCGGAACTGTAGATATCAGCGGTCTTAGACCCAAGGTCCCAAGCGGTCTAAGATCCCCCTTAGACTGGGATGGTAGGCTGTGGCAAACTAAATTATGCGGTTTCTTTCCACCTTTGTTAGATGTCTAAAAAGAGAGGACTTTAGAAATAAAAGAAGAAAATTGTTTTATGGGGAAAATATTATACGGAAGTCGGAAAAGGACGGTTTCGGAGGAGGCCTCGCGTCTTCCGTGCTACCTATCTTGTTTGAACTTAAAAGATTTTTTCCATTTTTTCCTCCATTCTCGTTGTAAACATCTTCATCAACCTTCGTAGGTTCATACGAACGCACCTCAATATAAGCTGTGAACTCGAAGGGTGGTTTACTATTTTGACTTTAGCAGAAATGTTCTGACGGTGGCAATTTTGGTTTCAATACTGGAACTGTTAGTGCCGCTTTGGTTTTAGCAAGGCCACTGATGGGTTCTTTGGTCGGTACAAAGTATGTACCGATTTGTGTGATTTACAGAGTGCGATTTTCTTGATAATCCTTAGTCCTTCGATCGTTGTCAGCAAAGAATAATAGTTTTTATCCAGTTTAGATTAGTTTTCAAGGGCATGTTGAATATCGTATACTTGGTTTTAGTTAACAGTGTGCTAAGACGATTTTGTAAGAAAGTCCTTTTAAAGATGCCATCATAAAGCCTTTTTTGATAATGGATGATGACGTTACAATGGTGTCATAATCCTTAGTATCGTAATTGCCCTTGGGAGTAAGACATAACGGGCATTTGTGCTTTCGGGTGTGTTTGGAAAACAATAGCGGGTCGAGCCTCTTGATGTGGTAAGGCTGTTTAAAATTCGACGCCACAAGGTATTCGGAGTTCTTTTTTCTATTATTGTTAGTATATTATTTTGGATAAATCTTCGGTGCTCACCGCCTATCGTACATATTTATTATGCCGAATGGAGGCATACCATTGGTGCGGTTTTATTACAATGCCGCTTCTTTTTGTTTTTCCTTTAATTAGAAAATTTAGTAAAAAGTATCGTTACTGTAATGGAAAGAATAGCACTTGTAATACTTTTTCTCTTGACAAAAAAATATTAAAATGTTAAAACGAGCGTAAAATGAACAATAATGGGTCGATTATTGTTGAGGGCTAATTCAATTTGTAAATAAATTTTTATTATTTCAATTATTTAAATCGGAAACGTTTCACGTGCAATGATACTAAACAGAATCCGCATGAAACATGATGTCGATCTCAGAATATCAGCAAATTTTATTACAAGTTTTAAAGAACTCTACAATTTCAATAAACTATCACTGTTTCTTCATCAATATCCAACTGTAGTCGTTGGCTCCAATTATTTTGCTCAAAGGACTAATCACAAGATGGGCTGAAAATAAAATATAGTAAGTTTGATTATGAATTTTGTGCACAAATTTCGATCATTTTCTAGATGCTAATATGTACTTGCCATTTTAACATGTGAATTGGTCCAGAAAAGAAAATTTGGAGAACTTTAGTGCATTTATTGTATGTACTTATAAACTAAACTTTAAAATACATGTAGAATTTATACGAAATGGTTTAGTTTCTAGTCGGACGTTTCGTTCGATACCATACGTACCCTGGCATTTCCATATCGACCCGTTTGAACCCTAATTTTCTATAGCACCCCTCTGATTTTTGATTATCATGTGCGATATATGCAACTGTGTTTTCATTGTGTTTAATGGCGATTTGTTTTGCAATGTACTTGATCACTAGGCTTGCGAAACCCATTCGCTGGTATTCGGGCCGAGTTGCTAAACAGCCGGTCGCAAATTGATCATTTATCAAAACCCAGGCAACTAATTCACGTGTATCACGCGTGAATACACCAGCAGATTCGTTTATTATAATTAGGCTGTGGATGAATTCGTACGAACCAGGATATTTGTACGGCCAATAGTGATCAACAACCTTAGCATCCGATTCTTGTAATTTTTCAACGACATAACCATCAGGTACTTTAATGTCGAATTTAAGGGATTCCGATTTATCAAGTACATAACCGTAGTCGGGGATTACTGCCGTAACCTCAATATTTTTTTCCTTAAAAATCTCTTCCAAATATCGGCAATTAAGTCCCTCGTGCGATACAAACTGTGGACCAAATTCCAAATGTATCATCCGTGTTTCACGAATGCACTCGGCCAACTCGTCACCATCACGGGAAAATGCATAAATATCTAAATTATCATCGCGAGAAATCGATAAGAATGTACAATTTTCTAATTTGCCGCCTCGTTTCGTATAAACTTTACGATCTATTGAGCCCGAATTGATACGTTTCACGATCTCTCTATTTATAGGATTGTTAAAAAATGCAATCCACTCGATTTGAAAACGAAGATATATATAGCCACGGATACAATACGGATAGTTTTGAGCGCAAATGTCACGCATCACACACATTTCACTCACAGTTAGTTCACGTAAAATATCGTCAATCATTTTGCCTGCTATACCAAGTAATTAATATTTCACATTAGACTAAAGCAATCAAATGACTGAGGTTTATTATAACATGCAATTATTAAATTTGGGCTAATTTGCATTACACGTTATCTGTATTGACATAGTGCAAAATAAATTAGATTGGCCTTGTCCTTGACTCTGAGATCTGCAGTACGGCGAACTTAGTCTATGGTTTGCAAAACAAAAAATAAGATATATCTAAATAGAACATTTCAAATGGATAATAAATTATCTTAGTATATTACACCTAGCAGATATATGTAAATTTTATGTATATTATATACAAAATGTCAACCCTCTTACGCCAACGTCTAACGATAACGTCGTTATCGGACAACATACCAAAATATTGTTGTCTACGTATTTCTTAAGGATTCTTATCAATTGAGTGAGTTCTTTAATATTTCTAATTACACTTTCCAATTCTTTTAACAATATAGATTAGATACTTCCTTGAATAATTGGATATTTGACTCCGGATACAGTTCGTGAAATCAAAAAATTGGTACATACATGCCAATAATTTTAATGTGAAATCCATGTATAATACACGGTACACACATGTTGAATTCGTTAATATATTTCTCACTTCTTATTAAGCTCTAAATAAATTTTATTTCCATCACTATACATGCTTTTAGTTCACATGTTTTATTTTCTTTTGATAAAATTGTGTATATGCGTTTCAATAAATCGGTGAACCAGTACAGTGCAGCTGCAGTTGCGTCATGTTAGACCTATATGGCTATATCAGGGTTGGTAGGAGAGCTAAATTCTCAAGTGCTAATAAATCAAACATATGACATGCTTTAGCTGTACAAATTTACGTTTCATGATTATTATTTTTTGTGACTTAAGTAGCCGTAAATAAAATGCATTGCTTTGTTATCTCAGATGAATTGCACTTGGAGATAAGTTTGCAAGATTTTATAGCCTGGTATAAAAATTAGAAAAAGCATGACTTGTTTTCTTACGACCATTTATGATGTTCCTGTTTATCTGGTGCTTCATAAATTGACCTATGGATCTAAGCAATAATCTTCGCATAAAGGCGCTTGTTAGACAAACTGATAGAACTCGACTATTTCTCAACCTCGGCTAAAATTAGTAAAGGCGTATCTATTGATTTTTCAGGAAATCATTTAGCGTATTTTACCATCAACTTTGTGATCAACGTAGTTGTCAATAATCAAATTTGATTAGCAGGCCAGGTTTTGATTTTACCAGTCTGGCATATCAATAATGTCATTGGTAATTCTCCCGCAAAATTTATTATTAGATTAGAAATGCAACTCTTATCTTTCCTACCACAATAACTTTTGCAACTCAAATTATCTTTCATTGTTGCATTCCACTTCACAATATACACATCGCAAATCATTTTATCTCGGTTCAAAAACCACCTACTCCGATCGTATCACTCAAGAAAATTGAAAAATATTTTTATTTTACAAATTAAAGCATCAGTTCAAAATAATCATTGAGTATGGCAACTTTAAACGAAGCAGATATTTTAAGGCCACTGCAGCATGATGAAATCGAGAAAATCATCGCTCTGTGTGCGGAAGATTTACCAATGAGTGCGCGGGGCTATAATTTTCTGCGTATGCACATGAAATTGAAAAAATTGTGTAGCGAGTATCCTGGTGAATACGAAAAGATGGTGGTATCGGACTACATGAAGCGTGAAATTTATACGAAATGGAATGGAATTATTGAAAACTGTACGTTTATATCAATATCGCGTGGTGTGAATTACAGCGTCTTTATCTATTCGAAGAGCAACGAAGAGTTGCATCAATGCTTAATGGAGACGAATTTGATTGATTATTCATTTTCTCCGGTTTTTATATCAGTCGAGGGGTGGCACCGGCCAATTTTACTACAAGTTTTCGCATCAAAGAATGTAAATATTGTTGATGAACAATGGTGCACGTCACGGATTTTACGGAAAGCTGTAGCACTTAAATTCGAATATGAATTACCAGACGATGTTATAGAGCAAAACTTAAGTGTGGCAGACGCAGACGTAGTTAATGAGGCATGGCCACATCATTATTCTGGATCGTTAGATTTTGTAAAAACTTTGATTTCAGTTAACGATTCGATTGGAATATATGATAAAGATACAGGAGAATTACGAGCATGGGGGCTACTAAACGATCAATTTGGACTTGGGTAATTAATTGTCATATCTGCATATTCTTTTATTAATCTTGTTTAATGATTTTCAGGATGGTGCATACATTGCCAGAATGCCGCAAAAACGGTTACGCTAAAATTGTTATTAAATCATTATCAAAAAAGATTGCACACAAACATGATATCGATATACAAATATTTGTGGTAAAAGGAAACACATTGGCTGAACATTTGTTCGATAGATTAGGGTTTATAATAATCCCGATGCCGGGTGACTACAGCTGGATATTTACAAGGCAGCAGTTAGTTTCAAATATACCATAAAATAAAAACAAGATGGTATCATGATCCACTATTTTATTAATATATATTTTACAAATCAGTTTGAATTACTTTAATCCAGATGAGGGCTTCGGGAACGTCAACCTTCTGGAATCCTAATTTAGTAAAACATCGCTCCGAATTCGAATTACCGTATGTTATAAAACAAAACGTCCCCATATCGTATTTCTCGGCCAAATTCCGTGCAAGGCTTTTTATGACCAAGGATGCGTATCCTTTTCGTGTATATTCCGATTTTGTGTGCAACATCGCCATGGAATACATATCATCTACAAGACCCCACGATTTTATTTCGTTCGAGTCTTTTGAATATACCGCAACAGTCTCATTTAGAAGGATGAGGCACTTTATGTACTCATCTGAACCGGGATAGCAGTACGTCCATAATTTGTTTACGACATCATAATCTTTTTCGTGTATCGAATCGAGCCGAATATCATCCGGCAGTTCAATTTTATATTTTATAGCTGCGTCTCGAGGGAGATAATATCCATTCGTAGGTATGTCATACTGTAGCGCTAAACCTTTTTTACGAACTATGTCGGTAATATTCTGATAGTGCTTACCTGCGAAACCGGCAAATGATGGCCCCTTAGCCCAATTGATTAAATTCGTGTGCTCAATACACTGTTTTATTTCGTTGGGATCGTATGAGAATATAAATATTGTTAGATCGCGCTCACCCGAAATTGATACAATTGTACAATTTTCTGCAACACCATCACGTTTTGTGTACACTTTACGCCAAACCGTATCGGAGTTTAATTTGTTCACTAAATCGTGATTCTCTGGTCCGTTGATTATGCGTTGCCATTTAATATGCATCTGGAGGAAATTATACCCGAGCACCGAATTTGGTAGATCGCCACTAAATCGATCAATCATTGCGTGAATTTCATCATCTCGTAACAACCTTAGTATATCAGCGCTCATGTTCGCGAATTGTGTGGAACTGCACCTAAAATTATTTTATCAGATGCAAAATTGAATCATCATATCTGTTTACTTAGTGCAGTTCTAGATAAACTCCATGCTGATATATTCTGAAATTATAAAGAAAATAGGCATGAAAAAAAAAACTTGTCGCTCCGCTTGCTAAATGAGATATCGCTAAGTGTACGCACGTGGAATAAACATGTTCGATTAAGTTATTCAACTTTGGAAATGCTATAATCCACTTTTAATAATTTTTGTACTTTGTTCTAAATTCTTAAAATTTTGGCGTGAGACACACAATCAAATGGTTTTTTAATAAAGGTATAATAGGTAACTGGTTTTCAAAAATTATCTAACAGGTAAATACAGAATTTATAATTGGGTTAGAAACAAGGTAAATTTATTTATTTTTTGTTACGAGGTGGATTTTTTCTAGTAAAATGTGCTAATCAAAATATATTAATTTAAGTAAATAGGTAAATGTCGTCTAATAAAAAATCACATCTTTTACAAAACAAGTTGGGATCGTGCATTTTAACTGTCGCCAAGGACAAGGAGACTAATCCAAATATTTAGCAAATTTTACTAACTTTTAGGCACACTAACAAGTTTTATGTATATGGAATTTCCAAATAAATCTGTTTTGAAAACTTCTTTAATGATCCTTCGTTATCAGAAGAATATAGAGAAATGAAGAAACCCAAAAAATTACTTTAGAGAAAATTTATATTACCTAATTTAAAAATATTACTTACCTTAATTTCTAGCACTTTATATAAACCAAATTATCAACATAAGGGCTAAACAATTCTCAGATTTTGTACACAGCCAAATTTGATTCAATCGACGAGACAACTTAAGAATGAATGATATATTATTTTAATTTGAATGTAGTGTATACATAAGTTCATACATATGCGTGCATAGATAAGATTATTTTTAAGGGGTAATCGTAATAAGCTAATCTGTAGTACCAAATATAAAAGATAAGTGGTTATACAAACGTAAACGTATTTGTGCTCATACATTTACAATTTAAAGTTCATTGCACGACTTTACATTTTGTGAGGTATCACAATTCAGAATTCATATCAGTCCTGATGATATTCATGAATGATTTAATTACTCATTTGCTTCACATGCTTTTTACTGGGTGATTTATCTAAATGGACGAATTATAATCAATTGTGAAAAATAATCGGATTTAGAAGCCACTATAAAACGAGGTAATCTATTTAGTTGGGGGTAGTACAATAATTGGATTTACTAAGCAATTTTACAAGTTGTACATTAAATTAAGACGAACTGTGCATATCTACAGTGGGGTAACTTGAATCCGTTAACTTATAAATAAATCAAAGCTATTTTATTGGTAAAGGAGAAAGAAACGAAGAAGTTACCTGGTTCAAGTTACCCTAGTCTGGATATGCACCATGCCACGATCACAATTAGTTAGTGTTCCCCTCGTAGTATGTGTTTACAACATACATCGAAAATAAACTTTCGATTGATCTTTATTAATTCAATAATTATACAACAAGCATTATTAATCATGTTCTAATGTCTCAACACTGATTAACAAATTTTCTTTTACAATGGTTAAGTATCCAAATTTCCAAAAATTTAATTTTCAAGACCTTTTGCACTAAATGCTCCCCACTCCATTATATTTCCGTCTCTATGCTTCAATGTCGGCCGCAAATTTTTCAACTCAAGCTCAGTGTTAGTTTTCCGCCACACATTAACTTGCCATAGTTTAAAGCATATGCCAAACGTTTTTTGGTGTTTTGGGGCGATATGTATAGTTTTTTGCGCGTCGCACATCCTTAATACCCTTTCTTGTGTAAAATGTTACGTGTAACCTGGGGATTGACTGTAACATTTTCACGTTAAAATAGGTTGGTAGCCAGCGTGGGACCACTTAACTTTGGATCCTTTTTAATCGCTTCATTAGCCTTATTTGACGTTCAGTTAGTTTAGCTTTGCGGCCATGTCCTGAAGTCATCTCTAAGGATTTTATTTTATGGAAGTTCTGGATTACGTATTGTATCGAAGATTGTCAACAATTTTTGAAATTTCAGATAAACTTTTAACCTCATTTTTCAATTTAGTGATTAATTGTTTAATTTCAAATCCAATTTAAGAATGAGAAGCACTTATTTTGTTAAATGTACCAAATTTTCTTTCACCAAAAATTTGTTTGTAACAAATTTGTTTCAAATTTTTCTGTAGATTAAGATTAAAAAAGAATTTGTTTTCAGGAATCAGCGTTTAATTTCCAATAGAGCTAGTGTATGAAGAATTAACGGGTGGCCGATCTAGCGTTTGAAATTTCAACTACCGGTTATTATTATTTTGAGTATGGCAACACTTACGTCATTCGTGTTATGACGGGTCGCTTTACACAGAACAAAATTGGAAAATATGGAAAATTTACTTTGAAGGTGATGAATCTTCTACCCAAACTGTAAGATATTTACGTGGAAAATTCAGTAGAATCGAAACGCCTACAATCCAATTTGTGGATCAATTTGTGAAGCGAGTTTGTGAAACTAGATTGTTATTGGATAACCAACACGTGCATTTACAGCGCGTACAGCTGAGAACATTGCAGTTGTTGCTCATAATGTGTCTGTGCATCCATCAACATCAACCCGCCATCGTGCTCAAGAATTGAACATTTCACGCAGTTCTGTGATGAAAATTTAGCATAAAGACCTCGATATAAAAGTGCTCATGACGCCTAAAAAAATATATTTTCCGACGAAGCTCATTTTCACCTCGGAGGCTACGTCAACAAGCAAAATTGTTGCATTTGGAGCTCAAAAAATTCACATGTAACCATGGAAAAGCCGATGCATGCACAACGAGTGACTGTGTGGTGTAAGTTTTGGACCGGTGACATCATTAACAGTTAACTTTTTTCGAAATTGAGCAAAGAGAACTTTACCCATAATTCAGGAGAATGACACACACGACATTTGGTTTCAACAGGTCGGCACATAACTTGCCACACAGCAAACGAAAAAATCGGTCTTTTGCACACTGTCTTCGTGGATCGAATGATCAACCATACCGGAGATGTCAATTGGCCACCATGCAGCTGCGATTTGACTCCGTTGGATTTTTTTTTTGTGGGCAGCCGTTAAGGATAAAAGTTACGCTCTAATCATCCAGGACTTGAATGATCTAACAGAAGTTACCATTGATGAGATAGGAGCCCTTACAATCGAAAATGTTCTGAAAAATTGGGTTACCAGAATGGGGTACTGTAAAGCCAGCCGTGGAAGTCATTTTCATGAAATTGTGATCCATACTTAATGGCAGTGTATACTCGTTTTAATAAAACAAACTGTCTTTGAATTAGAGCCAAATTAAATTACAAATATTAGATGGGCCATCCTTTATTTGATGTAAATTTGGGCTAAATGAATTTATATCATGTTAACTATTATTTTCTGTTCTTTAAACGTTATTTGAAGTTATTTAAAATAAAGATTGAATTATTTACTACATTTTAATTGCTTTTTCACTGATATTTTATTATTCGAGAACCGTACGGATAATTTTTTAACACGCTGTATACAAGATATTTGCTTATTTGCAACACTTTTGCAATTTCATGGCATCACTTACTGTAAGGTTTAATTTACACTGTAAACTGTAACATACAGTTGTTATAATCTGTATTTGTTAATTCCATATTCCTTACGTGTGTTCCAATATCCAGAATTTTGTATCTATTTTAAAGTCGTACGAACAAACGAGGATTATATCTCTTTTGCTGCCCGGTCATGTCAAAAATTTATTTTTGTATGTTTTTTGAACCAACTTACACATTTGTGCATTCCTTTCATACTTTTTTTCGTCTGAAAAAAAACACTATAACTTTACACACAATTGTGTTTGTTGCACTTCAAATCAAGCGAATTTTTTTATCAAAAACGCCATTATACTATGGTTTTTTACTCACACATTTGTGTGGTTTAGACTTCAATTGAGGCATTTTTTTTTTTTGGTTGAAAAAGGGATATAAGAAATACTACCAACAATATTGGTTACACTAACAATGCAAAGCAAATTTGAGTCCTTTTATTTACTTAGAACAATATAAAAATTTGCTGGACCCCTCCAGCCCAAATTACACACACCATACCTTCATTTCCAAGGGATATCATGGTGATTGATGTGTTTGTGAATTCTCTACTGCCCAGAATCGGCTGTTTTGTTTGTTTACATGTCCACTTAAAAGAAAATGAGCTTTGTCACACATATTTAATTTTTCAAAAAAATCTGGACTGCCAGTGTCATGCAACAGCTATTTATATGGATACGTGCGGCACCGCAAATGATCTGTTGAATATATATCTTTGAGTTTTATACGTGAATGAATCCAAAGTCCAAATTCTTGCGCACGGTGTCTGATTGATGTTGTCGGATTATCACTTTCACTTACAGCAATATTTTCTTGTGTTCTGACTATACGGTCTTGCACACACTTTGACTTATTTGCCACAGTACCTCTTTCTTCAAATTCTATGAAAAACCGGAAAATTGTAGTTGTGTTGTTCAATCGAATATTTTCCATAATTATTTGCCACGTGTGTATTTCACGACTGCCAAGCATAACCCTTTTTCTGACCCGCATACACAATTGTGTATGTAAACGACAACCGAATATGTCAAACATAGAATTAGGTGACAATTGAAGACCAGCATACACAATTGTGTAAACCATTTAATTTTGTTTTCGTCCGAAAAATAACAGTAACTATAATAATGATAAAATAATTAATATGTTATCAAGAACAAATAAATTATATGTTATATAATTAATTTGTTATCAAATTGTTATGCTTTTTTCAAAAAGAATTCCGATTAAATTAAGATCCGTTAAAATACGGAAGACATGTGATTATTTACATACACATTTGTGTATGGCGAACTTAACTTGAACCAAACAAAAATTTTTTTTGAACTCGAAAGGGATAAACTATCAATATTAATATAGGTACACCTAAATGTCGGCAAAAACATTATAAACCTTTCGGATGGACACCCTGTACTTGGCTGGATTATGATTGTTTAACTTCAATTCAAGAAAACGATCGTGTGCGAAAACGTAATCCATAACGCGTAAGCAACGACTATGAGACCTCGAAATCTTCTAACTGAATCTAATGGCACAAATAACAAACTCAAATATTTATGTGAGTGATGTGATCAATTTATTTATTTATTAGATCTCAGTCCAAATATTTACCTATCTTAAAAAGAAAGAACCTGTGAAATATTATATATGAATTTAAATGAACATGGGATATGTGAGTATAACCGGCAAAACTCTGTGCGATTTAATCGCACATTGGCGGCGCCTTTTTAAATTAATTAAGCAGAAAATTTAACATGACAACCATAAAAATTAATAAAACTCTCGAAAATCACTTAGCAACTTAACTCGATAATGCAAAATACTCAAGTATATAGTAATAATAATAAAAAGTTTGATAACATAATTTCTAAAATTCACGAAATAATTTTGGAATTCAAAGTTCAATTTTGCAGGGACACCGCCACACGCGAGATTAATTATTTTGGTGGTATGCCAAAATATTTAGTTATTGTAGATAAACTAGTAAAGTGAAAGCAAATTATTATCAGCAGCAGCAGCTGCCCTAAATTAAAACTCACCAAACCTTGGAAATGTTGAAAAATATCTAAAATTACGTCAGAAAGCACGTGATGTATTCGTGAGCAAGCATGCTTTCTTCCGTCCAACGTTTTCCTCGATACTAAATTCTATAAAAATATTTTGTATATAATAATTCATTCGCCGAATCAAAAAAAAAACAAATTTTGGCATCATCGTTCGTATTTCATATAAAATTTACCCCAAGTATTTTTATTCTATATATGTGTGTGGTTTATGCGGTATCTATATTACGGTCTTACAACTGCTCAATATAAAAAAAGAGAAAATTTCCACTCAAAAGCATAAAATTAAAAGACGTAAAAAATTCCATTCATTAAAAATGCGCGCGGAGCACAGTGTTTCCCCACCACTCTTTCTTTTTGATTTTTCGTTTAGGTAGAATTCTATCTAACGTGTCAACTATTTTATTTTGAGTCAAATCCAATATTCATTCAGTCTTATAAAAATCGTGAAACAATCAACATTTAAAAACTGATAAGTGATTTAATAAAAAATAAAATTCAAAATTTAAAATAAAATGGTTTTCTCAAATCAAGACATTTTACGTCCGTTGAGTGATAACGAAATTGTCGGCATGATTAATTTACTCGCTAAAGATTTACCGCGCTCAGTAGTCGGTTACAACATGCTCAAAATGCATTTGAGGTGGAAAAAAATTATCGAAAATCCGAAGAATAGTGAACTGGTGAAACGGCTCGATTCTGATCTCGTACGGAAAACTGTGTACACAAAGCGTGGCGGAAAATTTGAAAATTGTACAGTTTTATCAATATCGGGCGATCGAGATTTAAATATTTTGCTGTTTTCGTATGATCCGGATGAGCTGAAAGAATGTGTTCGTCGCACGAAGCTGATCAATTGGGCACGCGGACCACTTTTCTTGGCAATCGAGGACCGACACTATTCAAACATCATAGAAATTATTAAAGAAAAGCAAGGTAACATCGATTCAATATTACAGTGCTCGGCTAATTATCTACCCAAGGAGAAGGCACTCAAATACACTGTCGATGTACCAGATAACGTCCATATCGAAAATATTTGGGAGGAGTATGTACCGGAAATTAGCGAATTCTGGCACGATAAATATCCCGGCTCAGATAAATACACAAAATGTCTGGTGCTGCTGAACGACACACTGGCCGTATATTCAAACGAGACAAATGAAATTTTATCATGGGCCGTGATTGATGAGCAATTTACTTGTGCAATGCTAAACACAAAACCAGACCAAACGCGAAAAGGTTATGCAACGACACTCGTCAAACTGCTGGCACGAACACTCGCTGAAAAACATGATTTGGGGTCACTAGCGTACATAATCAAAGGTAACACTAAATCGGAACAGTGTTTCAAAAAATTGGGTTACAATCGGCTGCAACAGGAATACCATTGGATCCAGTTGGTTCGAAATTATAATTAATCATAAATATATTTAGCTTAAGTATTGTACGTAAGAAATAAAACTAGTTATTTAAATACAAGAACAAAATCTCTTTCATTTATTAATAAAACAGTAAAGCATGGTTGAATCAAAAAATAATGAGGTAGGTAAGGCGATACGAAATCATAGTCACGTTTTTACGAACCGAACGACAATAAAAAAAATCAATTTTAGCAAAGAAAAGAAGAGCACGCTACTTATACATATTTCATTATCGCACACGAGTTTCAAGGTGATCTTTGATTTATTTCGTATGCAAATGAGATTTTTTTGAATTTCTTAATTGATAAGCTTGATGACCTGCGTGTGATCATCTGATTTGATCAACTTAACCAGCTATTTTGTTACTTAGTATTTAAGTTTCCAAAACATTAGATCGCGGCAGCTAAAACAGGAGAAAAGCGATCTGTGCGCCCTTGAAGTTTTTCTTGGTAAATTAACGTACACTGGGTGGTTTTGCTTTATTATCGCATTTCGAATTAATTGTTGGAATAGCTATGTCTAGTTCTAACTGGATCAAACTATGTTTTAATATTTTTAGAAGATTTACATATTTTATTGATTGTAAATTTAAATAAATGTCTTTTATTTTGGATTTCCGATAAGTTCTGTATAGCACCACATAGTTTAGCATAATTAACTGATAAATAAAATTGTTTCGGAAACCTGTACCTTATCAACATTGAGTCAACGATGTGCTCGTGTAAGCGGACTTTGATCGAATTTCGCAGTCGTTTTTATAAAGTACACAGGTATCACCCGGCCAGTTATTTTTCCACCCAAACTACGAAGTCCCGCGTCTTTTCTTCTATATATGTAGCTCAACAGCCCGTTTTATGATAATTAGTAATCCGACATGCCTTTAAACAATTATTGACTGTCGTCTAAAATATCACCTTGAACACTTAAACCCCACGCTCAATTCTTGAAGAAGCACTAAACCAAAGTGCTCGCGATGTTACCATTAAATGTTTTTGTTTTATCAGTTGTAAAAAATTATAATGCCAACAATAATTTAATCAACATTACATTACCACGCGATTGACACCTGTTTGAAAGACGTCGAGAGTGGGCAATAAACAAATAAAATTGTTTACAAACAGGTAAAACTTGTTTACTATTTTCTTAAAATTAAAATGTTTTGTTTATCGTGATTTACTAAGAAATTTTAGAAATTTGTTTTATCGGAAAAAATGATGTAAGTGTTTTGAAACATTTATTAATGTTTATCATGTTTATTTGTTTTTATCTGGGCCATTTGATTTGGGTTCAGTCACCCGCAACTTTTTGGTTGAGAATAATGATGATTTCATCCATATTGAACCGTTACGTGTCACAATCGCTGACTAATCTTTCGACACTATCCAGTCTAGAGACCTTCCCCATTGGTTGTGTACAGAGTTTGTAATGGTGAAAGACACAGTTTATAATAGTGAAATATAACGTTCATCATGAAATCGGGAATACAATTGAATATTAAACCGATTACTAAACCGAGTTGCAGATAGGCCAACTACAAGACTACCTTACCACTATGTGTAAGCGCAATGAACAATTTTATGCTAAGCACAATGAACAATTTTACAGAAATGAACAACACAAGTGGATAAAAAGTAGCAAATCGAATAAAGCCCTCCTTCGCAGATTTTGAAAGGAATAAAAACAGATTCTGCTTTGGAGAGTATGGTAGATAGTGACACATGTCTATAAAACAGGACTACTTGTTACTGGCGATATAGAGGTTGGTGGTAATCGCACGTACCGCTCGAAGTTAAGACCCTTACCGATCCCGATATTCTCGAGATTTGGAACATCGATGACGTTATAACTGAGGACAAAATTTTTAACAAAATAACGAGTAAACCTTAACAATGATAATGATCAGTCTTAGATCAGTACACAGAGAGCCAAGGTAGCGGTTGTTAAAGTAGCAATGGTCGCACTTCGAAAATTAGCTGATTTTGGCAGGATTCGTTTAAGTAGTAAACCCAATGAGATCTGGATACCTGGTCACAAATCGGACTCAAGTAAAAGCGAGACTGACCGGCCACCAGTCAAAAGTGTATAAAAACAAACCACAATATTAATTCAGCTGTACATCAAATAGGAAAGCTGATCGAAAACACGTTACTGGAAGTGGTGAATGCCTCCCCCCACCCGCCTGTAGTGGTTTGGCCATCCACGGAGACTCGTAGACATGTTGTCAGATATGTTCGAACATAACTAAATGAAATACATATCTACAGTTGCTATGCGTGCATTTGGCTTTGAATACGAAAGATCAAAGCCCAATAGTTATTTTTAGATATTTCAGGCTCTACTGAATGCCTGCTTGTCCTAAAGTTTGTTAACTTATCTCTGTCGAAAAGAGGAATAATTTGGAAGGTTTACGCCTTCTAACGTACAGCGACTACTAGGTCATTTAATCACTATTTCTCCATATTTTTTCAATATTTCTTTATAGGGTGGACACTGAAGGATTGGGGGTTTAATATACGTTGTACTTAAGTAAGGTCCACCAATTCCCGTTAGGGTTTAAATACGGAGAATTGTCAGGCCAAGAGAGGTGTTGAGGTCAATATCTTTTGGTCAATATTTTGGTTATTAATTTTGCGGTATGGCACGGTGCTCATGTAAGGAAATAAGACGTCTTTTAACACTTTTTTATATTGTTCTTTTGTTATGGTTTCCTCTACGAAGTATATTGGACCAGGTCCTTCTCCCCTAATGCAGCTCCATATGATGGTGGATGTTTTATGCTCCTAACTACGCAGTTGTCCCTAAACCTCTCTCCTGGTCTCCTTCTGACGAACTGGGACGATTTTATAACGGCCTCTAGCCTGCATTCGTCACTAAATATAACCTATAAATTAAAAAAAAAAACTCTTTAATATCGGATATTTCTTATTTAATTTCTGAAAATATATGAGTGCTTAAAAATTCGATTTACCTTCTTCCAGTCGTCCATGGTCCAGTGCTTATGAAGTTTAGCCCAAATAAGACGAGGTGCCTGGGTTTCTTTGCTGGACGCCTGAGGCCCTATTCCTGAATACGATACGAATCTTCTTACGATACGAAAATTCAATTCGATACGAAAATAAATTGGATACGAAAATCCTGAATACGAACGAGACACACATTTTAATTTTTACAGTGTAGGCAGAGGGAAATTTTTTTGTTGTAATATTTTCTTCATAATAAGAAAATGAAAACACAAAGATGTCATATTTATAATTTTTTAAATTTTGATATCGTAAATAATAATGAGTTGCAAAAATCGAATTATATACTTATACATTGAATGTGATTTATTTGGCCATATAAAATTTTCTATTTCATGTGTAGCAGATGTTTATAAAAAAAAAATACATATTGCTCTCAAAAAACCTATCAATTAGTTTTTGTTTTTGTTCAAATGGACAGTAAAATTTTGTGCTTTAAAAAAATATTGAAATTATTAAATAAAATAATTAAAACATTGTAAAATATTTAGTAGATTAGTAGATTGTGAGTACTAGTGTATCACTTGGTAATAAAAATTATTTTTTTAAATTAAAACGAAGTGTCTTTTGAAAAGCTGCCAATGCCAAAATACGCCCAAAAAACTATAAAAGGATTCTTACGATCGAAAAGTTTACCAAGTGTTTTTATAAAATAAAATGTAAATTATGTTAAGAAAGTGATTTGTGGTAAAATTATCTTAATTTAAGTTTTATAAATTAATTCCTGTACGAATACGAACAAAACATATACGAATTCGTATGATTGGTATTCCTGAATACGAATACGTATAATTCTAATACGAATACGAAAATGTACGATACGTTCAAAAATTTCCCCTATTCCGCAAAACGAATTCGAACAGTTTTTGTTCGTGCATGAACGAATTTGTGTTCGATGTCATTTTAGTTAACGACAATGAAAATAAAAAAACAAAAATAAAGATGTAAAATATATTTTTTAAATTTTTTTAAGAAATTTATTTTATTTAATTATAAATTAATTAAATATTATTCATATATATAAGTATTTTAATAGAATATTTAGAGTAAAACATAAAAAAAAAAATTTTAATTTTTTCGCATTTACAACTTTAAATAAAGATAATTTTATCATAAATCACTTTCTTCTTAACATAATCTACATTTTATTTTATAAAAACACTTGGTAAACTTTTCGATCGTAAGAAATCGTTTCTGTAATTTTTATGCGTGTTTTGGCATGGCAGCTTTTCAAAAGACATTTCATTTTATTTAAAAAAATCTTTTTATTACCAAATGATACACTGCTCATAATCTACTAACCGTTTTATAATGTTTTATTTTAATTAATAATTTCAATATTTGTTTAAAGCACAAAATTTTACTGCCAATTTGAACAAAACCAAAAACTAATTGATAGCGTTTTTCTTTGCGATATGAGACTGCAATATGCATTTTTTATGTAACCATCATGGGTAGCAGATAGAAAATTTTATACGGGCAAAATTAATATTATTTAATTTATCCCTTTTTACGGCCCTCGATCACAATTGTGTAAAATTTAAAAAATTAATTTATTTAATTAATTAAAAAAATTGACATAATAAATATTGTGCTCAAAGTATAACAACCAAACATTGTATTTACTTATTTTTATTAGTTGGAATTACATTTTGAAGTTAAAAACGTGAAAATACAACTAAATGTATCTAATTAAGATCGAATATTATTGAATATTATTACAAATCGTAACTAATTTACAACCGGCAGAATAGAATTATTCTATACAGAAAAAGTTGGTTTAAAACAATTCTAATTTGGAATTACATATATGGGATTGTTGTTGTAAATTTCTCAAAGTAAGACCGCAATTGTCTTATTTTGAAGGAAATTTTACAACAAAAAATTTTCCCTCTGCCTACACTGTAAAAATTAAATTTTTTGGTGCGTTCGTATTCAGGAATACCAATTTATTTTCGTATCGTAAGAAGATTCGTAAAAATAAAAAAATTAAAATTTTGGTTGTTGTTGTTGGGATATTTCTCTTTGTAAATATGTTTATTACCAGTGCCGCATTTTTCTTATTACTATGGTTCGAAAAGATGATGTTGATTATTTCATGTTCTACGTGCTTTTCTTTTCATAATTATTTTTGTATTTGTATTCCAAAATAAATTATTATAGTTTTTACAGAAATTATATGAAAAACATATTATGCTTTTTTTAGAATAAGCTAATGTGAGGAATTAAAAACAATGGTTGAACTCAATTGGCTTCGATGTACAAGATGTGAAATGTAAAAAATGAATAAAAATTCGATTAGTTGCAGACAAAAGAGAATCGGTAAATATTTGTAAGAACCGAATCATCACATTTAAAGATCGACGTCCACAGAAACCATTACTTTCTTCGTTTCTTTCCCCGTTTACCTGTGATACGGTTTTAATTGCGACGTAAACAAATTTTCGGTGCAACCACACTAACACACATAAATGAAATAAAAAATATTTCAAGGCCATTTTTGACTTATGCATTTTAGTTTAAATTTTATTTTCGAGAGAGCAATAACTAAACAATACAAAAAAATTTTATCTTTAGATATAAAATAAGGTTTTAAAGTGTAATAAAAAAAATTCCAATTTATTTTCGTAATATTAAGATTAGTTCGAAAGATCACATGATATATGTCGCTGCTCTTTTATTTTGTTTTTACTGTAGTTGTTTTGTTTTTATTAGTATACAAAATGATTTTTAAATCCACAAATAGAAATAAAAGGAAAACAAATCATCGATTTTTACGTACAATACGATACCACAATACTACATATAACGTAAAATCACATTATACAGTGACATACATACCTAATATTATAATTTTTAGTTACAGCGCATCTCCAATAGAATTCCTCCTTACAGAAAGGTATGAAAAAATAACTTGAGAAAAAAAAAATCTCAAGTTTTTTTTTCATACTTTTCTGTAAGGAAAAAGTTAAAGGAATTCTATTGGGGATGCGCGTTAATTGCTCACGTTTATCCTAAAATAAAAACAAAATATGTTTTTCATATAATTTCTGTAAAACCTAATGATGGCCCGTTCCATACTTATATGACCTCATGACATATCGACAACAATTTGCAGTTACACTAATAATCGTCAATTGTTCGTACCTTTCTATGGATATGTATGTAGCAAAAAAAAATCAAAAAATAGTCATTTTAACGTTCATTTTTATATCGTTTCATATTTGTTTTATTTCTATTATCTTTGAGGTAGTATGTTATGTACAACACGGGAATCAAAAAAAAAATTTAAAACCACACAAAAATTTAATTTGTAGGTAAAGAGAAAAAAAACGAGAAAATAGCAGATGCAATAACATAAGTGCGGAAGGGGCTAATATGGTATTCAAAAATAAAAGTAATTATGAAAAAAAGAGAACATGAAACAATCAATCCCATATTTTCGAACCATAGTAATGAGAAAAATGCGACACTGGTAATAAACATGTTTACAAAAAGAAGAAGCCCAACAAAAACCAAAAAATTTTTCTTACGTTTTTCTGTTTATAACTTAATAAGGATAATTACACTTAATAAGGATAATACAAATCACTTTCTTCTTAACATAATTTATATATATATTTCATTTCATAAACACACTTGGTAAACTTTCCAATGGTAAGAAATCCTTTCTGTACTTTTTAGGCGTGTTTTGGCATTGGTAGCGTTTCACAAAACAATTCATTTTAATTTAAAAAAAATCTATTTCTTTACAACACAATCAACTAAAATTTTTATAATGTTTTAATTATTTTAATTAACAATTTCAATATTTTTTTAAAGCACAAAATTTTACTGTCCATTTGAACAAAAACTAGTTTGGTAGATTTTGTCTTTGTAATATGAGACCGCCATATGCATTTTTCTATAGTATATGTCCCATGACACACGAGCATTTTTTCTATTTTGGCAGTTTTTTTCTACCAATGTTTTGTTCTGCTCTCTTAAATAAAATTTTAACTAAAATGAGTCAAAAATGTACTTGAAATATTTTTTATTTCATTTATGTTTGAGTTGTGTGGTAGAACAGAAAATTTGTTTAAGTCGCAATTAAAACTTGTATCATAGGTAAACGGGGAAAGAAACGAAGAAAAATGCGGCATTTTTTTTTTACGTGTGGCATGAGCCTATAACTTCTACGTAAAATAAACACACATACACAAAGATCATTAGCAAATTCTTAACATTGTAAATTTTATTAATATTATTTTGATTATTATGAATTCTACTTTATTACTAAATAAAAAAAACCTTAATATTATAAAATAATTAAAAATATTTTACTTACATCTTTATTTTCTTTGTTCTATTTTCAAAGTCGTTAACTAAAATAGCACCAAAAACAAATTTGTCTATGCATATTCAAAAACTGTTCGAATTCGTATTGCGGAATAAGGGAAATTTTTGAACGTATCGTACATTTTCGTATTCGTATTAGAATTATACGTATTCGTATTCAGGAATACCAATCATACGAATTCGTATATTTTCGATTCGTATTCGTATTCAGGAATAGGGTAGCTGCATTTCAAATTATTATTATTATATTTACCTCTTCTTGACTAAGGTGCTTTTGTAACTCGCTCGTCGTAGCTTTGTGCTTTTCTAAGCCCGATTGAATAATTTTCCGGTATGTTCTGGGCGTTATCTTCCTGGTCCCTTTACAGTTTCTTCTCTTGGTCTCATAAAATGTACCTCCAGATTGAAGAATCTATGCCAAATTATTTACTGATGAGCAAGAATTTTTCATTTTTGAAAATAAATGTCTATGTCTAGACTTTCCAACACACACTTTAACTAAATGATAAAAATCACTACAAGTAGATTATTTCTTACTTAAGCTCAGTCACAAAATCTCTAAAAACAACTTGTCAAACCGCGTGTCAAACATAAAATGAGAGGATAAACTAAAAGTAAAATATGCATGCTATTGATCTTTTTAGTCCTTTTTCACGTAATAATTTTATTAAGAATGTAAAATAATCGTAAAACAATAACAGATGGGATCCTAAATGCATTTTATTACTTTGAAATATTTTAAAATATAAAACAATAGCAGAAACAGGGACTGTATTCATCTGAGTACCATCGAATGGATAACGTACCATCATTCACAATCAGCTAATGTCTGAATTTAGGAGAACTACTAAGAAAGCTCCAGGACTGAACTACATACTGACCGGAACATTAAAGACCGCAATCCAAGATAAAGTCGAACAGATATTGGTGTATACTGTGCATATAATTTAACAATTTATTGATTCAGTCGAAACAAAAAACGAGCGGTGCTTATAATCGCAGAAAAATTCTGAGCCAAATTTGCATCCAAATTGGAATACATTAGATTGTTCCGCAACCTTCAATAAAATATCCGAGTGTACAAATCGGCATCTATTAGTTGACAACTTCGATATTACTATATACCAGAAGTGTGTTCAATTACGAGAACACCATGGCGTGCGCGATAATGGATTGACCACCAGTCCCAAAAGCATGGAAAATTGTAGCAAATTTTGCAGTACAAATCATTAAACAGTTGCGACGGCTGAAATGTAGTGGGTTTTAGTGAGTAATACTCTCATCTGCGGTAATGATGTTTCCCTTAGTAGGGAGAAAAATTATGTTTTTTAAATTAAAAAAAGATAAAATTTAAAAAAATGATTTAAGCAGCCGGCGAAAATTTTTAGTAATATAAAGAATTGCATAGCAAATTGCATTCCGATTACGAACATTTCCACCGATTTCAAGAATAGGGCCTCACGGCGCGTATCCTTGAAATCGGTGGATATTTTCGTCTACGAATTATAACTTGCATTTTTTTGCCGGCTACTTTAATCGGTTTTTTCAACTTTGCTTGCAAGTCTTCTATTATTTATTTTACTACTAAACAAAAATCGGTGGAAATTTCCGCCTGGGTAAATCAAAGGCGGATTTAGCCACCGATTTTTATTTAGTAGTGAAATAAATAATAGAAGACTTGCCAGCAAATTTGAAAAATTGATTAAAGTAGCCGGCGAAAAATTCGAATAATATTTATAAAGAATTTTAATGCAAATTATAATTCGTAGACGAAAATATCCACCGATTTCAAGGATACGCGCCCAGGTCATTAATTATTTGAAGGTCGTCTTATATGAAAAATTCCTATTCGCACAAATGTCTGAAGGTAACTTACTACATATATGAAATTTGATTTTTGGGTACGTTTAACCTCTCCCTATTCAGAAATTTTTAGTTATCTGTGTGCCAAATAACTGGTAATTAGGTCGATTTACAAAAAAATGTTTTGTAAATTTCCGAAAATGAGACTAGGGCCTTCTTTAATAATAATAAATAGAATGAGAACGAAGGAACTTCGATTCTGCGATTTTATTCAAGTACCAGACCAACAACAATTCTTAGAAAACATTAACACATATAAATCGAAATAATTTGCGCTAATTAATTAATTGATTTCTTGGTAATTTGTAAAGTAATTTGTTTATCGGATGATAAACAATTTAATTATTTACCTTGTTCACAGTCACATTTCTCTGGCGACTAATTTGTGGCGACAAATAAGTTGAAAATAATTTGGAATTTGTGTGCGTAAAAGAGGGGTGTAATTTTCGATAATGATGATCTCTTGCAATGGGACTTTATTCGGTAAGAAGTTAATTAAAAAAAATGCAAAAAGTGGTCAGAATAAATAATTAATTTTAATTAAGATTTCAAGCTGCACCTAAGTGATCATTGTACATTTTTTAGGAAGTTCTTATTTTGTATTCCTCTTATTCATCTGCCGACAGCCATTCCAAGCATTTGCTCCCCACCGTTATGTGAATGCTTGACCTTCTGCTCCGTATCATCTACATCATCATTTCGGTTGTCAACTATTATGTCTCTCATTTAATTTAGTTTCTTCTTAATGTTTTCCATTCCTGTTTTAATTTCTTGTTTCATTTCTCGCGTCAAATCTTGTATTGTTTCTTGCGTCTATTTACTTTGTTGATCAAATTTTTCCGTTATAACAGTCAATAATTGTGCCACATCGAAAGTTCCAGGTAGCCAGGTAACTGCTTTGCTTTTCCATAGCGTCACGTAGTCGTAACCACACGTCGGTAAATTACGCTGCTTTAATTGGAATTTTAACTACGTAACCGTTAAATACTTAACATCCATCTCCTAATATTTACAATCCCACCGCTGTTACCAGTTGTTACGAAATTTTCCTGTTGAAACCGCGTCGTATCACTAGATTGTGAATACCGTTATATAATTTGACGGTTACAATACAAATTCCCAAAATTTACACCACTTCCGGAATGTTCCCGAAATATCAGAGATAATCTCTGAATAATTCCCTAATATTTACCCAACACTTACCACCACTGGAATATTACCGAAAATACAAAAAAAATCCACAATAATTTTCCCACTATTAACCAGCAACACTAAAACACCACAAAAAATGTCAAGTATTCTTTATTGATTCACCATTTACAATTATTTCTGATCACGCCACTAATTTGACTTTTACACCACTTCTATTTTTCCCAATACTTACTTTCGCTTTTACACTACACGTGCCGCGTCTTAACTAATACACATCAAAAACTAGTTTAATATTCTGCAATACCACTAAACATTATAAATGTCATTAAACTTTTAACCCTTAATTAACCAATCTACGCTGAATTACTCTCTCGCACAAGTGACCAATCCACGCGTAATTAATGCCACCCACATCAATAAATGAGATCGTAACAAAATGTTTATTTTGAGTCAAATTTTAACGCAGGAATGCCAATCCACAAAATAAAATTTCTAAATATTATGTGATAAATCTCAACTAATTTCATTTCAAAGTGAGGTAAATTTTTCCGGGGGATTTTGACGCACGTAATATAAATTCGTCTTAAAGGTATAAATAGAACTAGAGATATAGCGACCAGTGACGTCGCCATCATTGTAAACATTGTCGCTGACGACGACGATATTGTCGTTGATTTTTTTTTTAGAATCTTTTTCTAATTTTGTCGTCGCCGGCGCAGTGCTACCAAATAGTTTGAGATTATTAGGTTATCAAATTTTTTGGAATTGTTGTCTGTTATTAAATGAATTTCAAACAAATTTGAATGTTGTATACAATTTTTTCTGTACAAAAATTAAGAAAAGGTCGATAAAAAATAAATGAAATATTTTAGAGTTTATTCATTTTTCTTGTTTTGTCGCATCAAAGCGACATCGCCGGCAGACAAATGTATTTTGTCGATGTATCTTATCACTTAACAAAAACAAATCGTTCTCGTTTTGCAGATACGAGTTTAACCAAAGATTTTAGAAATGTGTTGTTTGAGGTGGCACCCAAACAGCAAAGGGACCATGTCGAATCATAATGGAAAAGTTCTCTTTGCAAAGTTGTGGAAAATGGACAGAGAGCAGTGGCAAATGGGAGCCGTTGGTGTGATGGATGACCGTTAAATAAGAGATAGTGAGGACAGGATTTTGGAGGAGCGAGTGATACAGGATATCGGAAGGAGAAACAAACACTCTATATCTCCAAAATTAAAGGGTCAGGTCAGGCGAGTCAGCAAAGAAGATTACAGATGAAATATTGGGCGATGAGAGGTTGTTGCTGCCGCAGTTCAAGCGTTGGTTGTTTTCATGGAAAGAACGGAAATTCTAATTTAAATTTCATTTAAAATTGCTGGTCTATTACGCGTAATTTTTATTACTTAGAGAACTATTTAGAGAAGTACATGTTGGATATCTGGTATTGATTGGAGCTGAAATGAAACTAAACCTTTTATTTAGTCTCTTTTAAAACCACTTACGATCTTTTTATAGTTTTAAAACTCAACCGCTAATGCTGCTGATTTAAATCCGCGACCGTTGTGGCAAATTATGCAGAAAGCATAAAAACAATGCAAGTTTGTTTAATAGTGGTTTAAAATTTCAATATCAGCTGTTTGCACCATAAGAAATGTAAAGAGGAAAATAAACGAAACAAAATATTTTATCGTTAAGAACATATAATTCTCATCGTTTAGATTCAAATATTCAAATTATACCTAAAATATTTATACAAATTTGACCTTATTATCGTTAGATTGTTGTTGTTTCCATATGTTTTATGTTTACTGTTTACAACTGAACCAGCGCTCTTGATGTTTCGATACTCAAATTTCCATAATTTAAATTTATAATTTTTATGTATTTCGAGACGGCACTTCCCATTGTACGTGCAACAAACACCGTAGATGGAAAATTACTGGCTTTACCCAAGGTGATACATAATCACACAAAATAGTTACCTACGTAGATAAGAAAATATGGCTTATATTTAATCGAGTACCAAAAAAATAATTTGTTGCCATCAAAATATGTAATCTGAGCATCAAATATAATGTTCGTTTTTGTGGTACCCCTTAAAAAGGTGAATGAAAAAATTGTGGTGCGCAACGACTCATGCATGGTCAATCTACTCACCGTTATGAAATTAAAAGACCGAAAATTCTGTTTCTATTATCTTCTTCTACTCGAATAACAGAAGTTATAGTAAATTTTTAAAGGGACTGGTTCTTGAAAATAAAAAATCGAATTGACGATCAAAACAAACATAAATTACGTTTAACTTTATCTGACCGCAGGTGAGATTATCGTGTGTCGCCGAGATCTTAGGCAAACGGTAAAGAAACCATTTGTCCCACACCAATTGACCACACCTGATATTTTTTCTGTACGATTCTTGTTTATACGAATCGACGGGTTCATCGGCCTTAGACACCTAAAAAGCGTTATGATACGGGTTTTTATTTTAAGTGTACGCCTCGATCGAAAACTATAAAAAGCCGTTGTCGAACTCGATAAAGCTTTATTTTGGTAAAAACGGTCGAGAAGTGTGTTGATACTTGTATCACGCGAGTGTGCAAAAAGTTTTAGTGAAGTGATTTAAATGTAACGGTGCTTCAACAAAATTTGGGAATGTTGTGGCTTAAATTTTTTATTATAGTCACTTTGCTGGCAAATAGATATGACTGTGCTTTTGATAAACCAGCAATTAAATGGAAAGTGATTAAGTACGCAAATGCACCGAGATCAAGTAAGCAATTGTGTGTGACATTTCAAAAGTGGCCATTCAATAATTTATTTGTTATTATCTAGGCAACTACAAGGTTGGTTCAGCTGATTACTACATTCCGACAAATAACATACCAACTGGGATAGCAGTCTATAAAAATAAACTGTTTGTAACGGTGCCCCGATTGGATTATGGTATTCCATCGTCATTAAATTATGTGAATTTAAAAGACACGAAGCATAATCGAAGCCCACCGGTGCAGGCATATCCAGATTATGAAACAAACGAGATCCGACAAGATTCTAGCAATAGATTGTTGCCAGATTCATCACGAATCATTTCAGTGTATCGAGTGAAAATTGATGACTGTAATCGGTTATGGTTTGTTGATACCGGAGTTATAAAGTCGACCATTAAGCTACCAAGAAGGAAAACGAGAGAAGCATCAAGTAGAGCAGGGAATGGAAGCTCCCTTGGATCTAACGGTACTGGAATAAATAACGATTCCGAAGAAACCACCGGCTCAGGAAGTGAAAATTCATATGGATCTGGTACTGGAGGTACTAGTGGCTTAGGCAATTATTCCGGAGTTGGATCAAGTGGCGATGCCAGAAGAAATGGTCCAGGTAGAAATAAAGAAGCTAACCTTGGAGGTTCCAGAGCAAATGGAGGTGGTTCTGAGGGAAACGAAGGTGGCACAGGAGGGGATTCTGAAGGAAACGAAAGAGGTAATTCTGGAAATGGAAATAATTCTGTCAAAAATGGAGATACTTCTGGTGGAAACGGAGCTGGTAGTTCCGGAGGAAATGACAGTGGAAATAGAGATGGTAGTTCTGGAGAAACCGGAGGAGGTTCCGGAGGAAACGAAGGTGAGGCTGACGGAAATGGAGGCAGTTCTGGTGGAAATGCAGGTTCAGCAGGAAATGGCGAAGGTGATCCGGAAAGTAATGGGGGTGATATTTCTGGAGGAAATGTAGGAAACGGACAAGGTAACTCTGGCGAAAACAGAGCAGGTAATCAAGCGGGAAATGGAGGAGGTAGTTCTGGTGAAAATGGAGGTGGTTCTGGGGAAAATGGAGGTGGTTCTAACGGAACCGGGGGAGGAAGTGGAGGAGGTAGTACTAATGGAAATGGAGGAGGTAGTGCTGGTGGAAATGGAGATGATTCTGGGGTAAACGGAGTTGAGGAGGGAGGAAACGGTAGCGGGTCTGAAGGAACTGGAGGTGGTTCTAGCGAAAACGGAGGTGGTTTTGGAGGAAACGGAGGAAATGGAGGTGGTTCAGGAGAAAACGGAGAGGGTGGTTCTGTAGGAAATGGAGGTGGTGTCGGAGGAAATGGAGGTGGCTCGGGAGGGAGCGGAGAGGGTGGTTCTGGAGGAAACGGAGGTGGTTCTGGAGAAAACGGGGGTGGTACTGGAGAAAATGAAGGTAGTTCCGGAGGTAATGGAGGTGGTGCAGGAGGAAATGGAGGTGGTTCCGGAGGAAATGGAGGTGGTTCTGGAGCAAACGGAGGGGGTACTGGAGGAAATGGAGGTGGTTCCGGAGGAAACGGAGTAGGAGGTTCCGGAGGAAATGAAGGTAGCTCGGGAGGAAACGGAGGTGCAGGAGGAAATGGAGGTGGTTCTAAAGGAAACGGAGGTGGTTCCGGGGAAAATGGTGGAGGTGGTTCAGGAGGAAATGGAGAAAATGAAGGTAGTTCCGGAGGTAATGGAGGTGGTGCAGAAGGAAATGGAGGTGGTGCAGGAGGAAATGGAGGTGGTTCTGGAGCAAACGGAGGAGGTACTGGAGAAAATGGAGGTGGTTCCGGAGGTAATGGAGGTGATGCAGGAGGAAATGGAGGTCAATCGGGAGGAAACGAAGGTGGTGGTTCTGGAGGAAATGGTGGTGGTTCCGAAGGAAATGGTGGTGGTTCCGAAGGAAACGGAATGGGAGGTTCAGGAGGAAATGGTGGTGGCTCGGGAGGAAATGGAGGTGACTCGGGAGGAAATGGAGGTGGCTCGGGAGGAAATGGAGGTGGCTCGGGAGGAAATGGAGGTGGCTCGGGAGGAAACGAAGGGGGTGATTCTGGAGGAAATGGTGGTGGCTCGGGAGAAAATGGAAGTGGCACGGGAGGAAACGGTAGTGCAGGAGGAAATGGAGGTGGTCCCGGAGGAAATGGAGGTGGTTCCGGAGGAAATGGAGGTGGTGTAGGAGGAAATGGAGGTGGTGCAGGAGGAAATGGAGGTGGCGCCGGAGGAAACGGAATGGGCGGTCCCGAAGGAAATGGAGGTGGCTCGGGAGGAAATGGAGGTGGCTCCGGAGGAAACGGAGATGGTTCCGAGGAAAATGGTGGTGGTGGTTCAGGAGGAAATGGAGGTGGTTCCGAAGGAAATGGAAATGGTTCTGGAGGAAATGGAGAGGGGGGTTCTGGAGGAAACGGAGGGGGTGGTTCTGGAGGAAATGGAGGTGGTTCCGGTGGAAATGGAGGTGGTGGTTCTGGAGGAAATGGAGGTGGTTCTGGAGGAAATGGAGGTGGTTCCGAGGGAAATGGTGGAGGTGGTTCTGGAGGAAATGGAAGTGGCTCAGGAGGAAATGGAGGTGGTTCCGGAGAAAATGGAGGTGGTTCTGGAGGAAACGGAGGGGGAGGTTCTGGAGGAAACGGAAGTGGTTCGGGAGGAAACGGAGGTGGTTCGGGAGGAAACGGAGGGGGTGGTTCCGGAGCAAATGGAGGTGGTTCTGGAGGAAACGGAGGGGGTGGTTCTGGAGGAAACGGAGGGGGTGGTTCTGGAGGAAACGGAGGGGGTGGTTCTGGAGGAAACGGAGGGGGTGGTTCTGGAGGAAACGGAGGTGGTGGTTCTGGAGGAAACGGAGGGGGTGGTTCTGGAGGAAACGAAGGGGGTGGTTCTGGAGAAAACGGAGGGGGTGGTTCTGGAGGAAACGGAGGGGGTGGTTCTGGAGGAAACGGAGGGGGTGGTTCTGGAGGAAACGGAGGGGGTGGTTCTGGAGGAAACGGAGGGGGTGGTTCTGGAGGAAACGGAGGGGGTGGTTCTGGAGGAAACGGAGGGGGTGGTTCTGGAGGAAACGGAGGGGGTGGTTCTGGAGGAAACGGAGGGGGTGGTTCTGGAGGAAATGGAGGTGGTTCGGGGGAAAATGGTGGAGGTGGTTCTGGAGGAAATGTTTGTCCAGGTGGAGGAGGTGGTAGTGGAGAAAATTTTGTTAGTAATGCATCGGGGGAAAATGGTAGTGGTTCTGAAAATGAAGGATGTGGTAGCGAGGGAGCTAGCAATAGTTGTGCACCTGAAGATGGTGACGATAATGAAGATGGTGGCCCCAGCCGTCTGGCAAGTAAGGCATTACATTATAAACTAGGTATGTTATATAAATAAAGCTTATCTATTTTGTTTTTATTTCAGATCAAATCAAAATCATACGTATTCAACCGCCATCAATTTGGATTTTCGATTTGAAGACAGATCAATTAATTCGCCGTTTCGAGATCCCTGAAGAATATGCTCTAAACCCGGATGGATTGATTAATATTAATGTGGATGTGAATAAAACGCATTGTGACCGAGCTTTTGCCTATATTCCAAATAGTAAAACGCCATCGATTCTCGTGTACAGCTTTAAAACAAACCGAGTGTGGTCACATTTCGATCCCACATTTAAAAATGATCGGATCGTAAGTGATTTGCGAGTGCACCCGGTCGATTTAACAAATATTAACTCAATTGCACTAGGAAAGCGAGATCGAAGTATTCGGCAACGAACAGCGTACTATCATCCAATGGCTAGTTTCAATCAGTTTGGAGTTTATACTTCGGTTCTACAGGACGAGAATCGTTCGAAATGGTTAAATTCTCCCAGACCAGACTTTAGGTTTATCGGCAGCAAAGGAGATCGGTCGCAAACACTGGTGCATGAAGTGGATCCGAAAACTGGTGTCATGTTTTATGCATACATACGAAGAAACGCAATTGCCTGTTGGGATACGAAAAAGATATTGGTTCCGCGAAATGTTGCTATCTTGGCTGAGGATCCTTCACTAATGAGGTATCCATCAGATATGAAGGTATGGTAAACTTCTTATAGGCATTTACGCACTTAAATATTTTAATCAATTTGATTTTAGATTGATTCACACGGATACCTGTGGTATTTAACTAATCGCCAGTATGACACTGCATGCGGTCGTCTCAAACCCAATATATTCAACTTCCATATATTTTCGCAAAAAATTAGACCAGCCATCGAAGGTACGGTATGTGATACTAGATACAAAGATACGACTGATGAAAGTGAGGATGAACGTCAAAGAAATTCAATACATCCTGAACATCAAAATCAGCATCAACCAAACCGCAGAGATTGGACAGATGATAAAAAGGACAAAACGAAAGAATTGTCAGGCGGCTTGGCTCAAGAAGTTACATAATTTTTAGAATTTAAAAGGATCAACATACTAAAAAACCGGCTAAATTTGTCTTCATCCGGTGGTTTAATTATAATAAATGTATTGTTATTTACTTACTTAGACGATCGCAATACGTAACTTAGAATTTTTTAGTAAACAAACAATTTCGCCAATAAAATATTGTTATAAATAAATTACAAGACGAAAATACGAACTAAATATAAAATTCCACTGCCAAATAAAACAACTGACGTTTCCATTTGATTGTAGCGAGCGCATAACAAAATGTTAGTTGAACTATTGCCCGCTATTTTTATTTTGGCACTACTATGCAACAATTCAGCGCAAACTTTTAGTAGAGACACATTTTCATACTATTCCGGCGGGATTTTAGATTCTTTGTAAGTAAATTCGCGCACAGTTAGCCAACCGTAATCTAGAATTTTTAATTTAATTTATTCACTTATAAAAATTAAATATTTTTAGATGTCAATATCTAAATGTTGCTAATTCGATCTTGCCTAACCCACCGGTCATCGAGTTTATTTCTTGTGTTTGACAACAATTTGGAACAAAGGTGCGTTTCTGCATGGATTTAAAGGATTGGGGTGTTTCATATTTTGCGTTTCTCATCAAAAATAAAGTACGCTCTATTTCGTTCTGGGAATTGATTCCTTTTGTGGTATCTTGGCTCGGCATTATCGGTTTTTGCTAATGATTACAGTTGATGGACATTTATCAAGTTCAGGCTGAACTGAACTACTGAACAAGCTGATTAAGCTGATTGTTTCGTTTAATAGTGAAGTTATGTGATAAATTCACCACCAAAAGATCGTAAAAAACTTTATCCTGATTGCCATGAATGATATCAGTTAGGTACATTGCTTGACTCGACAACGAATTTTCTAAATAAACGATTTTACTTTTATTATGATCATGTCGAGAACATAGATCATATCGGTATCGGAGGAAAATTTCCAAACGATATGGCACGAAACCATGCCATATATAAAGGAGCTGTGCTTGACGCATGTAATGTTCAATGCTATCCCTTTTTCGGAAAAGGACTACCAAGGCGACTGTTCGAGTGCGAATTTTTGTGCGGATATTTACAATCACACTTTTCCACCGATTTATTGGACACAATCTAGCTCATACATTTAATTATATTTCTTTGTAATTTCATTTCTTTTTATGATTAGGTTAGTCGTCTGCGAATATTTTGCTTAAAGTTAAAAATATTTTATCGTTTTTGGGGGCGTAATTTGATTGGTGGAAAAGTGTGATTCTAAATATTCGGAAAAAAATCGCACTCGAACAGTTGCTTTCAGGAACAACAAACAAGCTATAATATATGTATGTAATATGGTTGCACTCGTTTAAGTGCACCTTTTTTGTTGTCGTTTGGAAAGGTGCAACCTGAAAAAATACCTTGTGACCCACACGCCTATATGTTTGTTGCCTGTTTCAAATCATATGTGAATACTCGTTAGTTGTGAGTATATTGGCGTTCCTGAACTGATACAATGTATCAAAATCCTGATCAGTTAGTGTGTGATGTAAGTCTAGTTCGCCAGCCGAAGTCTTTATTAGAGTTAGAAAATGCTATATAACCAAACTATGTTCGGACTGAATGATGGACGGACGACATTTTTGATTTGAAGAAACTCCTGTATATTGCGCGTACCTTCGATCTTATATTGAATATACCTTGAAAGGATGTTGTCCCTTTTATGTAGGACAGATCCAGAGTAATCGTTGGAAAACAGGCGCGAGTTGTGGAACTAAATTAAATTAAAGATCTCTAATAAGCAGTTAAGATCATGACTTCCTCCGGTTAGATAGACACAAATTTAATTATAATGATAATGAACTACTGAACATGATAAACAAGGGTTTTAATAAATTAGATGATTTATTTGATTTTTGTTTGAGTAAGGGTAATTAAATGCACAGATTGAATCGATTATATAACCCGAACGTCTAGACTTAGAAGTTAAACAACAAACTTTAATGTAACCTCAAGTCAAAATTATAGATTTATCATTATGAAAATAAATAAATCACGATCAACATATTTTATAAAATCTGGATTGAGCTTGTCCTGTCAAGAAACACAGAGCTAAGAATGTTCAATGATTAATGTTTAAATTCAAGATCGACTACATTCTGATAGAGAATCTAATCACATAACTTGAATGCCCCATGTAAATGCGATTTGCAAGGGCACGCGAAATAAGTAATAAAGTTATTGTAATTTGTAAAAAAAGCCAAGCTGGTGTAAAAAAACTCGTTAAAACGTGATAGGAATTTAAAGCAATATCACTGAGTAAAGTAAGCTTTCTTGCCAGTGCCTTATTCTCTGCTAATTCAGTTTAGTGCTTCAGTCTATAATTTAATTGATTTAAATGTTAATTTTATTTAAACTAGTCGAAAATAGACGATTGATGAATTAGTTTTGATATTACGTGCGGAATCAAAAAAAGTTTTCTGTTGTGGCTCTTTGAGGCGTGTTGAAATGCAGCTAAGATCGGTTTCTCCATGAAATTTAACTCTAATTCAACTTTTATGTTAACGTGACCCTTAAGTAATAGACCACAGTAGAAATGTTTTCCCAACTCGAAGTTGTTAGTAGACACTAAAAGATAAGTGGAGGAGATCGTGCTATTGTACTAATCATTTACCCACTAAATCAGATGACAACTCCTAATAAATTAGAGGTACATGTCGACTTTGATACGTCATTGGTTATTGCATATTCGCTTTCCAAATTTTTGTGTTTGATTGTATTGTAAAGTCCAGGAAATTAGAACAACTTGTTATATTTGATAAATGAATTTCAATACCACAACTAAAGGTGTCGCTCTAATCGTGTTCTGAATAACGATGATTAAAACGATATATTACGTAATAGTTAAATACGTAAAGCAATATAATTAAACTGTTTTCATTTCTGATCATTGACTCACACATAACAGTATATACACAATGCAGTTATTGTGTTTACATAAACAGAAGTATCGCTAGTCGATCAAACGGTACCTATTATCAATGTGTATTATATATTTGCAAAGACCCACCTCCACTTATTATACATACTTCTAAAATATGATTTATCGTACGATACATAGAAGTACATTCTGATTGACCTGATTGCAAAGTATTGGAACTTTGGAAAGTATATAAACACGGTAAATAGATGTTGAGGTAGAACAATAAACAATTATTTGATTGTAGAAAGTGAAATTTATTTTTATGCAGATTTTTAGTTATCTCGAGAGGCCTAGGCGATAACATCTGCTTATCTAGGCAGCAAATAAATTAAATCGCGTACCCCCTAGGTAATTAAATTAAATCGTACCTCAAATACTACAACATTAAAGTGATCTTAGTAAAATCTTAGGTGCAGTTTTAAGAAAATGCAAAACCTAAATCCGTAAAATATAGTGTTCGCTCATAAATTTTATATCTCGTTAAGCGGTAATATATTTTAATCGATAATGAGCCCATCAATTATACATCGAATTAGGGGACGGGTCTCTCATATTTACCAGTAAGAGAAATACAAGAAAGAATATTAGGTATCTACCGGTCGGATAATAGTACAAATTCTAAGCGCAAATTTTGCTGCATGTTATTTTTCCATACATGGGACAAGAATTAAATGGAAAGAATTAAGGCTTAATTACTTGGGCTGTCCGCTATATAACTAGTAAACTAGCACATGGTACATATTATATTAAACCATTTGCAATAATTAACCGTATAAAAATCAATTAAAGTTTAAGTAAAAGCGTATGCTAGTTAATTATAGTTTAATTGTAATTATATTATATATATATACAAAAAGAAAAAAATTTAAATAGTGAGAAAAATTAAGCGAAGATAAGAGAAATTCATAAGGTAAAAAAATAATACATATTTAGTGAATTCCGTGATATAACAACAACATTGATTTTCAGCACTCGGACCAACCCCAAGGAGTACTCTTTGTTACGTTGTTCTGGTGAGTAATTTTAACCGTTTTGTATATTATGCTAAATAACATTATATGTATATTTTTGCGCTCTTATGAATAAATAGTTTGTTTAAAATCAGTAATACTCTTACTAGAGTAAAATTCTTTAATATTTGTTTTCTTTATTATGATCTTTATATTTTTCTGAATTATAACTTTTATTAAACTGAAATGGAGTGAGTTTTAATTATATGTGGATGGTGATGTGGTGGTGTGTATAATATAACTCTTGTGAAATTATCTCGTTTTCAAGATTTCTTTAATAAGCACGTAAAGTTTGTACCGCCAACAGTATATCCTAAGTTGCAAAAATTACCCCCCAAATCGTGAGCACGCCCGATTAAAACACGTGCAGACACTTATAGGATAGTCGGTAACAATATGTAAGCCACTAATGCGAGACTTAAGTTTAGGCACCATGTTGGAATGTAGAACGCAGTTTTCCTGTTAGTTTCCTTTATTATAAAAATATAAGATGGTTCTGGTTGTGGAAGTTGTTATATCTGTTATTCAGATAGATTTCAAATTAATCTTAACATCGAAACATTTGGTCTGAAATGTGATAACAAAATTACGAAATTGATGTCGTTTTTTGCGGTAAATTAAATTTAGGTGTTTGTGTCACTCACAAACCCCATTACAATCCAGCTTCTATCGAATAAGTTTCTCGAAATATCGAATATAGTTGCCAGGTGGCGACAATATTATTTAAATTTCGAAGATCTTTAAGAGAATCTTTAGACTTAAGCGTCTTTAAAATATACCGTAATAAAATTTAATTATTACTCAATTATTTTTGGTTTTTTTTTGTTGTGTTTTCTTTATTTTTAGCAAATTTTTCTTAATATACATAAAATTATGTCTATATAATAAAAGCATAGTTTATTTATTTATTTCTTTTATATAATTATAATAATATATAATTTTTTTTTTATTAAATTTTGTTTCATTTTTTGTTTAGTTCACATCTCCTCATTTATTTATTTTTTGTTTTGTGTAAATTTACAAATTATAAGAAAAAAAATAGTTTTAAGCATTATTTAAAAAAAATATCACGTGCACTTATATTTTTTTATTTATTCCTCATTTTTAAAAATTTAAAACATTTTTAATTAAAACTGAAAAATAAAATTTCTTTATTTATTTATATAGACAAATTAATTGATAAATTAGCACCAAAATATAATATATATAAAATAAAAAATTTGTGACTAATTTATAAAAAAAAATGTACAGATGTTTAGAAAATTACTTGGCAGTTTGACATTTAACTGAATATTCTTGCAACATTATGCTATCGAAACATCTTTGTATGTTATATAATTTAATCGGTATAGAGAAATCGATTTATTTAATTAAATTTAAAAGTGAATTAATTTTTTTAATATATTATCTCGTCAATCGTGTATGTGTAATTGTAATTAATTTTAACATAATTAATCAATAAAATAAATAAATTTTTTATCTAATATGCACGCTAAATATATTTAATTTATTTATCGTACACTAATTATTTTTTTTTAAATTTTTTACAATTATTTTTAAAATAACAAAAAATAATAATTATATATAATAGTTTTGTATTTGCATTTAATTATATTTTTGTTGATGTATTTACCTTAAAAACTATATAAAAATATATTATTAAATTAAAAATTAAAAAAAACGCGCCATGATCGTTGTATTTTTAATTAATTTTTTTAAATGATACAATATAATAACGTGACATTTAAAATTAATAAAATGAAAATATAATTGGTAAAAAATATTATTTAATTAATAAAAATAATAGTGATGTTTTTCAATGTATATTATTATAAAGTAGCTCAAAAGCACGCAGATATTATAAAAGACACAATATATTAAAAATCCAAAATAAATTAATTATCGCTTGAGCAGACAAAATATTTAATTTTAAATCGCACAAATAAGCGCTTTTCAATATATTTTTGAAATTAAATAAAAAATTAAAATAAAAAAAAAAAAACGAAAAACATCGGACAAATTTGTATATATCTGGGTATATGTTACTATATTAAAATAATTTATTTTCTACTTCCATTGAAGAAACCCATGGTGTAGTTTCTAGCAAAGTGTCCAATACGACGTTGTCGCCCAGCTGAAAACAGTATAATAAAATCGGCATTAATTATCTAGATGACTATAATAATTATTAATTAACGAAACACAGCAACCAAAATAAATAAATCAACATTAAAAATAGACTACCAACACCCTAAAAATAAATTATTTATAAACAAAATTATTTAATAAATTAATTAAAAAGAAAACAATAATTAAAAAAATTATTTATATATAAATAAATAATAAAGCCTGAAATAAGCGCTGAAATGAACGACATATTGCGTGTGTGGCCACTTAAAAATGATGTTTTGTGATGTTTGTGATTTGCGTATTATGTGCATTAGAGCGTTTTAATTACTTACCAAACCTAATTAAGTAATGTTAATTTTTTTTTAATTGAGATTAGGAGTGGATTTATGATTTACCTATATCAACAAGACATGGCAAGTTAGACATTTTATTTGTTTGTGGCCAAGTTGGATTAAGGGTTTTTATGACTCAAATCGAATAATCAGCCCATCCCACAAAAATTGGTGCGGTTTTGCTATTTTAAGACTATGAAACACTTCTTACTGATAAAGAAATTTGTATTCAAACAACAGGTTGTAATTACGAGCAGATTTTGAAATATTTCGAGTCTCAACATGAAGGTGGCAAAACTCGTCAAGAGTGTGTGTTTGGTTTCCTTGGTGAAATTATTCAGTGATTTTAACTTCTTAAAGCCGAGCTACAGATTCAATGAAATAGGAAATATATATTTTTTATACTTTGTGAGTTTTTATTAGGATTCCAGGTACAAATGTGGAGCTTATTAATTAAATAAAAAGCCCATAATATTACGAAAGGAAAGTAAATCAGCTTTTACATGACATTAGGTTTTTATAAATAAAAGGGAGATATAATCTCATTATGCAGCTTACTCTAAGATAAATTTTTCGTTTGAGGTCGGCACGCTCCTTGGGCTAAGATACATTTTCTAAACAAATTTATCGTCGCAGACAAACTGTAATTGTATCACTTTACAATTATAGATTGCACCACAGTAAAGTCTACACAACCTTTCGCAGCAAATTATCTTTGTCTCGGTAGTTTAGTTTAACTAAAAAGACTCCCGAATACAGCATCTTCGAACGGAAATACGGCTTGTGGACGATTTAATGGCCACTGATAGCAAATTCATACTGAAGAACACAAAGTGGTTGATGTTGCAATAAAGGAACTTGGAAAAAGAGCTGTTGGCTTCAGAATATAATGTAACTAATGCCAAATATTTTATAAGGGCCTACTAATACCAACGGCGAATACCACAACGTTTGTTCTATCACTACTAGTAATATAACTTTATATTGGAGAGGATCATATAGATCATATAATTGTGGCAATTCGGAAAAACCACTTATCTTTTATTAAGCAAATGTTCAGGAGATTAGGAGCCACATCGTACAATAAGATCGAAAAATGTAAATGGATTTAAAAATATTTTCAAACCCTGATCTGCTGAATATTTGCCTAAAAAGATAAGTGGTTTTTCTGAATTGCCATAGATAAAATAGATGGGATCTTAAAATACATTCAGAAGATGTTTAATACAAATAACCAGTTGACCAACACGCATGAGATAAATCATCTAAAAAGCCATCTTCAGCTGAGAAATTTTTAAATAACCTGGAAATGCATAGTTTTTGAAGCTTGAATAATCAATAAAAGGCTAGTAACTTGTTGAACAAACTGCTTAACTGAACAGCCAGCAATCGGTTGCTGCAATAATAAGCCGACCTCTAACTAAATGTCCGTACGTAACGGAGAAATTAGTCGCTACATTAAAAAAAATATACGTTAATCAACCCCAGTTAATTTCCGTCCAAAGAAGGCTCTTGAAATATTGTAGAATTAAATCGTCGGCTCTGTCTCTCATAAGAACAAGGATTCAGCAGCAGTTACTAAAAAATTACTATAACATCAACAACGAAGGAAGTGATCTTGGGTTGCTATCAACTGTGATGATAAATGTATGGCCGTTATCCTACCAAAACCGAAGCTGGCTCTTAAGTTTCGGTATCCAATATTTCCAGGTTACATCCAACTTTGGATACCCCAAGGCCTATTGACCCATAGGCGTACATCGTAGCATAATGATACAGGGCACAAAAAGAGATTTGCTTCAAATATGAATCGTTTAAAAAACGGAGATAGACTAGGGAATTTCTAGCCTTTGAGCTACAAGAGTAAAGAACCAATTAACAGCTGAAACAGGTCCGCGAATCGAAACTAGGAAATCATTGGATCATGAGACCGATTTCTTTTAACAGCAACACAATGAAATACTTTTAGTTCCTAAAAATGAAAACCAAAGCTAAACTGCAGGGTGATATGAAAAAGGCTGATATGAAGTAATGTTCCGATCAAAAGTTTAATAATTTGTTAAGATTAAGTAATTTTGATTTAAAGTAAATTTTAAAAGTTTCGTAATTAGAAATTGCATTCTTAAAAGAATAATCTACATTTTATACATTAAGGTACATAAAGGCGAAGTACTCTCCGTCAAAATAATTTTGAGTAAAATAAAGCCCGAAATTACGAAAATATTAATTGAGACCTTAGCCATTCTACATAACTTGTCGTAACGAAAACATTTTTTTTTCTGATTTGAATATTAAGTAAATGGACCAGTGATAGTTAAGTTCTGTTACCGCCATTGTGAAATTTTGAAGTGTCTAGAAAAACCATAAAATACACCGATTGTCGTTTGAAGTGACTACGATAATAAACATATTAGATTTTTTGACAAGATAGGCGACTACGGTTTCATTAAAAGAGTCACTTGAACCACGACAAACGACCCGACTGATGTAATCGGAGTGTTAAATAAATATGTTCACAAAATTTTAGATTTTAAAAATAGTTCAATTTAAGATTAAATCTTTCAATATCATTTTATTATTAACAAATATGAGGAGGGGGAGGGGGAGTAGCAGAGAGATAATGGGACAAGACTACACTATCAACGTAGGGCAACCTATGCTGGGTTAGTAGAAAATTGGGGAACACCATAAAATGTTGTTGCAAAAATGACTTGGCCAGCTTGTTTAACACAAGGCACGGAAATTCATTTGAATGCTTCTTACATACAAACAAACAAAATCATCAAATGTCGGACTGAATTTGAAATTCGACTTAAGTTTTACCATTTTGAAGTCGTCTGGCACCACTTACAACACACAAACCTGCAGTGCGTTTACTAGTTAAGTTGCTTATTTTTCTAAACTAAACTGTCCGGTATTTTGAAATCCTTGTTTACTATTCTTTTACTATTCACAATGTAGAAAAGAAAAATTTCCGAATTGCAACAAAAAAAAAAATTGGGTAAATTTCTTACACGTTTATCGAATAAGTATCAGGTTTTAAAAATTTCAAAGTTATCGAATTCTGAATGGAACTGGGCTCGTTCTTAATTTTTTAGTATATTTTAACAATACGGGTTTGATGTGACTTAACGGGGTTTTTGCGATATATAAGTTCCTAGGCAATTTGTTACAGTGACTTTGAATTTCAGATGTTAATTTGTTATCTCTGATGCAACAATAAAATCTTTGCTTCTTGTTTCGTTGCGGAGCGACATTCGAATCTTATGGAGTTTACTCGGGGTCGTTACGACGAGAATTGATTTTTTAAAAGTAAAACTAAGATCAATACTGTTGTTTCTAGCCTCTTGCTCATTGAAAACAATAAAATAAGGCAATCTGATGAAACCATTCGAACATCAATAAAACAATAGAATTACCACCCCTCTTAAAAACTACATTAATAAATAAACTCTAAATACATACATATTTACAATAATTAGATTAAGACAAAACCAAATTAAAATACCCCCACCATTAAAAATATATTTAGGAAGCATATTTACGCCAAAAAATTATGTATAAATAAAAAGCAGAGAAAGCCTATAAAATTAAAAAAAAGTGGATAATAAAATGAAGTACGTACTGTTTTTCATAATTTTCTTGTTTTATTTCAATATAATTCAACATTTATATAGATTTTGTATTTTTGTTTGACTTTTGTATTAATATTTTTAGATGTCACTTTATTTATGCTGGTTCAGGCGGGATTGGCGTACTGTAAAACACATATTGGAATACATAGTTTAGAAATTGTATATAACAAAAAATAAAATTTTAATAAACAGTGATCAGTACGCACTAAAAAAAACTTTATTAATAACAAAACAAATTAACAATTATTTATTAATTTAATTTATAATATAAATTATGTTAAACAATCGAAATCGAACACACACACACACAACATAAATTTATTATTTGGAAATTTCTTGCTGTAAATATAAAAAATTAGTTAGTACGTTAAACTTCGGGTCATTTTGATTACATCATGCTGGATTACGTTCGAAATTTGGCGACCAATTTTGTAAATTAACTAGGAATACGAACACATTGCTTTCGAAGTTAGTCGATGCACCAATGGAAATGGTAAGCGGTTATGCTTTTATCTACCCAGTGTACGTGTTTTTACAAATTTCCATTGAAAGGTAAAACGATTTTTTTATTAAATATAGGGAAATTTATTAAACAATTAATATTAGAATATTGAAAATGTAAGATAACTAAGAAATAATATTTACAAACATTTCTTTAACAAAGTTAAACAACTGAAATTTTTTGCTTTCTAATCTATCTTGTCAACTGAGAATTTTTAAGCTCCTCTTATTAAATCCTACAAAAAATATAATGATAGAAAAAAGAGATAGAAGATCGCAATGTATTAGTGTTAAAACGTGATCAAAAATTAACTTATACCTGTGTATTATGTAATGTTTTGATGTTACTAGATCTGTTTTTCAATTTTAGTTTTTTAATTAGGCAAGCGGCACATGCTAATGTAACATTAGGAAGTTTAAGAAGCGCGCAAAATCTTCCCAAATTATTTTTTAGATTAATTTATAGTAATTGCTGTATAAAAATTCTTGAAGCCTATCGAATTTATTAAACAAATTTCGAAGTACCTCTCAACTTGTGTATGTGTTCATTGAATCATTGTTTCCTTCCTATGTAGATTATTAAAAAATCTGAATTGTAGACGTAAATCAAGATCTTTTCTTACTGCAATTACACACATAGACAGAGAGAGAACGAGAAAAAAAAGAAAAACATCCATATTTCATTTAAAATCTCGTCCAAAATTTAAAAATATTGTGGTTATTAATTATTTACACATTCAAGGAAATAATTATATTAATTAATAAAAATTATATTTATATAAGATAAAAATTCATTAGATTTATATAATAAAATAATTTAGTTAAGAAAATATGTAAAATATAAAACCCAGAAAAAAATTTCAAATGTTTTCCAAGGTGGGTTGAACGAACATCACATAAAGAAAAACATCCTTTAACAATAAATAACACGCTAAACATAAAAAAACATAAAATTCTGAAAAATAATTAAAAACAAAATTAGTTAAATTTAATTTTAAAAAAAAACAAATTAAAGAACATTAGATCATATTTACGTCACTAAATTAACAAAAAAATTAATATAAATCTAATGAACTTTTTTTCTTTGGACTGAACACGTTATTCATTAATATAATGTAATTTGAGATTAAGGTTCAACACAGAAAAATATTAAACGCGTATCTATCCTTTAAGAAAAGGAAAGATATACAAAAAAATATTCTTCTGTCTTTTTTTTACAAAAATATTAATAACTCGCTGTAAATGAAAGATAGTTAACGACAATAATATTATTAATAATTAGGTAATCAATTTACAATGATGAGCACAATATTCTTGTGACTGTACAGGATTAATATTATATTTGGAAGGCTAGAAATGGATTCAAAAATCAAATACAAAAAAGAGACAAAAAATATTTAAAAGTAAACTTCAAAAATATATGGTGGTGGTCGGTATATCCAGAGAATGATGAAAACAGCTAGTATTAGTTTAGTGTGGTTATGTAATCGGTTATCGTCAAATTAGGAAAACCCAAACGTTTTTTGGTGGAAAGCTATTAGAGTAAGTGGATATTAGCATCGTTAATGGCGTTAGATGTTCACAAGAATAAGACCGTGCAGAGCCAGTTGATACAAGTTAAACTTATGGCATACTTCTTAATCTGGAGAAAATTTTATAAAAATCCGACATATTTAAGGAACAGTTAGGGTTTCTTAGTAAGAGTGAATATATAAAAAAGGTCTCCCGTTTTAACGGGAAAAAAGTTTTCAAAACATCGGACAAACAAAGATATATGTATATGCATTACAATCAGTAAATCATTTATATCGTTCCATAACCGGATTAAGCCTCTAACTTGATGAAATATTAGAGGTAAAAATGTATTATGATTTTAACATTAGGTGCTATAAGGGCGTTGTTTGGAAATAATAACCTTAGGTCATCAACATATGTGAGGAAATCGAATCGAAATTAAAAGTCCTTTACAAACAAAGAACACGCTTTACTTAATAATTAAAATCGTTATCATAATCATGAACCCTATTGTTTTCCATGCAAGGAATTCATAACATTCTGTTATAAAAGGACTTCCCATATTTGGTTAGCCTGTCCTGGTGGTACTCTACTTGCAATTTGCGTCGTTTAAATAGTTTTGCAGTGCGGTGTTTGAGGCCTATATAAAAATTTCTCTCGATTCGGTTGCCTTAAAAATAGTGAATGTGCGTTGAGCACTCGCTCGTTTGGCCATACAAATTTTACAAAATGATAAAATAAGCCAGAGGAATTTTTGTTGATTGATCTCATAATGATAATCAGCGAATGCAAAACTTTTCGAAACTGGATTTTCACTACCATTCTAATTATGCTTTATTATCCTCTTACTCGCGGTTAATTAGGTCTACAGAAAATTGTAGCCCCACATTGGGCGCCATAAATTTTAATTTGCAGATACTCGATTACACTACCACAAATAGTTAATCAATATTAATAAAATGAAAACAAGAGAAGAATTATAATTTCAGATCTAGGATTAAATGACGAGTAATGTACTCTTTTCGGTAAAAAAATCAAAATTGGTAATTTGTGGAAATATTTATATCCAATGCTGTATTTTGTGTAGTAAAACATAAACAAATTAGTATACAGTACATAGTTTAGTATATTTTCCAAAATGTTTGGAAATAAATGTATGTTGTATGTTTTTTTATTGTTTTATGTACATTTATATACTTCATTCTTATATACAATAGTTATAAAACTCACACTAATTGTTTTGTATTATTTATAGATAATAAAGTAAATAGATAAATAAATAGTTTGGATTATAATAAATTATTTATTATTCATGATCAAAATCAGGCTCTGGCGTTGGTGATTTCGATGAAATCGGACTGCCCCGTATGACCATATTATCCGGATCAACTTCTTGTTCAATATCAACTTGCAGTAAATTTGGTTCGGGCGTCGTTGGACACATTAGTTCTATAACTTCGTGATCATTTTCATCATCGTCCTCATCATCGGGGGATGTAATATACGAATATGGAATAGGTTGATTACCTCGTGGACCACCACTACCATAAGTTTGGGTTAAATTTTTATTATTTAACCGTGCTTTATAAATTGAATGGAGAGTGCGCGAATTAGGTTGGTGGAAGAATATAAAGAAAGAAATTAATTTACGATAATTTAAAAAAAACATTAAGTAATAAATTAATTAATATAAAATAAATCTTGGATTAGTAAAATATATGTAATGGGGTTAATTATTTATTTATATATTATTTAAAATATGTTAAAGGACTGTGTGTGTACGGTGTCCACCTTGCAAACATTTAAAATATATAATTTTTAGGGACTGGGAACTGTTATATACTGAAACAAAAAATATTGTGTATATTTGATATATATGTATGTAAAAATGTTCAAGTGTCCTAAAATTACATTTAATCAAATCAAAAACTCAAAACCAACATTTAAACGCGACTTTGAACAAATATAATAACAATTCGAACGAGCACATTTGGCACACGCAAAACTCTTCTGACTGAACAAAGAAAATGAAATAACTTCCTAGATGTATAAAATCCAAATGTTTTGTAATCACGACACAAGGTTAGGAAAACTGTATTTTTTTAAATTTGACCGACAAAAACAACACAAAAATTTATTTTTAGCGCGTTTTTCTTACAAAAATAAAGTAAAATTAAGACGTTTTTTATATTTAGAATTTCAGTTTTGAAGATTAAAACACGACAAAAGATTTTTTGGGGGAAGGAAAACTCGTACAATTTACCTTATTCTCAAGAAAAAAAAATATAAAATAAAAAAAAAAATTTAGTCGAAATTAATTTCAAGAATACCAATGTTATGGAGAAAATTTGCGGAAAATCAATTTCGACTAAATACAACGCTCTTAAATAATTTTATCGGAGGAGATCGTATTTAGCTCATAATTATGAGTCTCCATGATTTGATGAATAATGTTTGATTCATCACCGCATTGGGTCGAATTGAATGAAGGTGACGAAGATGGTTTAATGATTGTGGTTGGTGTAGTATTTAAATCAGGGCCGCCTTCCAAATTACCAGCATTTTGTGATGTAGCTTTACTATTATTATCACCTAAATATGAATTAAAGTTGTATATATTTTAATCGGCTAAAGTTAAATATTATTATAAAAAAAAAATTATATGGTATCCTCCATCTGATGTGCACCCTTTTAATTTACCTGAGCTTTATCTACAACTAAATAAAAAATTTTAAATGCTAAAATATACTTACTTCTGTCAATGTTGCGTTGCAAATGTGCTGCAATTCTATGGCGGGCATCATTGAACTCGAAATGTAGACCTAATCGTAGAAGTGATGTATTTTTTTCTACCAATTCTGTTATTTCCATTTCTATTTTATTCCCTAGAACCGATGATCGTTGATTTGACGCCCGGAATTCTTCAATTCTTTTAGCTTTTAAAAGCGCTTTAACCAGTCTAACAATTAAGGGTGGATTTATAAAATTTGTTTCCACGTTCACTACTCGCAGGGTTTCATTCTTTTCGATTGAGTCTGCGAGCACCGTAGCTGTTCGATCGGTTAAGCCAACGTTTGTTAAGGATAACACTTCCAAATGTGTATTACCGGTGACTGCCTCGAATAGCTGCTCAAATTTCTCATCGGATATATTCTGGAATCGCAAAAAAAATATTTTAGCTCCTAATGTACCGGATCACTCCTATACGTGTAATCCTACTTTGATATTATTTAAATTTAATTCAATTAGTTTAGAGTCATCATCCTTCACCCGTTTAATTGAATCATCAATATCGGTCGAGTTTGGTGGATCATGTGGATAAATTTTTTGTTTAGACGATTTTGTGATACCGTCCCATCCCAAACCGACCGGTTGTCCTTTATTTAAGAGAGACGCATGGTATTGATCTTGATTCATCATCGAGTGGAACCCAAGGATAGCGGCCAAATCAATGATTTCTTCCTGCGACGCATCAGTCAATGCCTGTTCATACTCTTCACCCATATCGATTGCAATTTGCTCCTCTGCTTCGCGCATTCGATCTTCAGGTGGGGGTGGCGTCCACTAAAATAAACAAAATCGTATTGTTAAAAAAACATGTTTAACTTATAACCTAACAAAGTATTTTCTATAATCTCAATGATCACTAACCTTTTTCCCTCTAACCATACCTTGAACGTATGGTTCGATATCAGGTATGTCAGGTGTCTCCATTGCTTGTTTATTAATATGTGTAATTAATTTTTTACGATCCAATGGCCCCGTAGCCTCTTTATCACATTCGTAGCTGTGTCTTTGACTTGGTGGAAGAAAATTATCCTAATGAATAAATTTTTTTGTTTTTGAAAATTTTTTAATAAACACACACGATTTTTAATTTTTTTTTCGTTCACAAAATGATTAAATTTCAAAAATTTAAAAATAGAATTTTATATAAACACAAATACAAGTACAACGTGCGAATTTTATATACACGACTAAACTGTATACTTACATCGGGATCAACTTCTTTTGCCAAAATATTTATTTCTTCTGGTGACAATTGTGACAACAACTCATCGACGTCGATTTCATCATATTCACTAAGGTCTTTGCCGTATAATTTGGCAGGTGTTGTAAGAGTTGTTGTTTTTGTTGTTGAGGAAGTCTATAAAACAGATAGAAGAGAAAATAAGAAAATTATTTAATTTGACATTCTATAAAAACTACCATAAATTCTTAATTAGCCGACGAGATTCGAACTTTCACTTCAATTAATATCGTATACCTAATGTGCGGTTTCAAACCATCAACTCAAGTAATTTAATTAATTTATGATTGGCTTTCAATTGAAACCAACATAAAACCTCAAATTAGAAATTAACATAAAAATGCTTGACTATAAAAACTGTTAAATTACTCAACATTTCACTAAGGTAAAAATATGTCACGATAAATCTTAAATTATAAATCGCATTGGACTAAGCATAGATTGAAGATGGTCCAATCAATACAAAAAACGATTGATCAGTCAAGATCAAAAAATTAAATAAAAAATTATGCAACCTAACAGATTTCGAGTTAATTTATTATTGATGTTATTTGATTTGCAGGTTTAATACATTCAACATTTTCGATTATCGATAAACATTGACGTCAACTTCATTGTAATCAGATTTCAATTTGGTGTTAAAGACTAATTAAAATTTTATATTTATAATAACATTTTTTTTAAATTTAGAACATGATTTAATTCGTTTTATATATCTCTGATTGATGATGTTGGTTTGAATTCATTGATCTAATATTTTCAATTTTTTAAATTAATAATGAAGGTAATACGACTTAAATAGATTTGAATCTAATTTGCACATAATTTGACTAACTTTGAACCAGGTTTGATTTAGTCTGAAAGAAAAAGAAGGTTGAGAGAAAAAAATAATAATTTTAACTATAATTTCGTTTATGGGTAATGTGGCTTAGTATGGAAAATAATGCCTTGTAACTGATTTCATGCTGCTGTACGGCAAGCTACCATTCTTTTATCAAAATTCTCGATGACATTCTGGCATAACTACTTTGTTTTTATGGATGCCTTTATTTTTTGAGTATTCTGAGCCTTGCATCCCTTTAAATGAAGATCTTGGTTGGTGGCATGTATAATTGCTGCGAATGATAACAAATTGTTAGTTTTTGGACTTTTATTAATACAGCACTTACAGCAGCAATATTTTCATCTGAACGACCACTACGATGGTACATTTTGCATTTTCTCCCTTTATCGAGCTAGTTTCAACAACTTTCACGAAATTTGAAATAACTACAAACGCGTTGTTTAATCGTGCAACAAAAATTAATGTAGTTTAGTTTATACCATAGTTGCCACTGTACACAAGTTGGATAAAATATTTTTTAATGATGGATAATGAATGAGTTACTACTTGAACTAAGTTAAGAGTGGTCGTGGGTTTGATTGTCATTACATAAAGTGGCTTTTAATGCTGTAATGCGAAGCTATTCAAGGATGCATGAATATAGTTTGCCCAATCTTATTTTAAATTATGGCATGGATAGGTGTTAGAAAGTAGCTCATTGAAAGGTAACGAATAAAAATTTAAATAACTTGAATCTAGATTGAACATAAACTAATTTGTTTGATACAATTTGATATGGTTTAAAAAAAATAAATAACTTCGGATAAAGGTAACAAATTTTCTAGAAACTGATTTCACTGTTATCATATTAAATTTGCATCGTTGACATTCTCGACCAAATTGTTTATAACAGTTCGATCGTAAACCATTTTAGTGCAGGCTTAACTTGTAACTTAATCGTACGTCGTAAGAGTAAGCCGTAAATTTGAGTGAATGATTTTTTAAATTGTTAGCAGACAGTAATCTGTAAAGCTGTATATTAACTATTGAAGCAATTAACTGAACCACTGGGAACCGAATAATTTGAAATACCATTAGAACCACTTGATTTGCAATCAATCTGCAAGGCGGTTACTTTCTAGAGTTCAAAGAGAGGTGTTATCTTATATGGATGAATCGTTGAAATAACTTTTATACTCAAAAATTGAAATGTTTGAAACAACAATCCTGAATTTTGCTCGAAAAAACTATGTATATGAAAATTTATTTGATAATGAAACTGAGTCACCATTTGAACTAATATGATAAAAAAATCTAAATAACAACTAGTAAAATGTTAAGCATAGTAGAAAATCTTGCTAAATTCTTGTCAGATTAAAAGTACCATCGAGCAACCGAAGGATCCTTAACTTAGCCTGCAGCAAACATTCTCTGAGAATTTTTTAATAAGTCTAACTATCACTGGGTTCCATGACAATTTATTGAAAAACAATTAATCGAAACGACAATTTATCGAAAACACAATTCACCGAAAATGACAATTCATTGTAAACGACACGGAAATTAATAATAAACCTAAAACAATATACTATACATGTGTACATAGTTTCGCATATTATTAAAGCGAATATTTTAACATAACAAATTTTTATTGATTGAATATATTATTACATATCAGTAAATTCCGGACCGCACTTCCGCGAAAAATAGAGATCGCCCCATTTAGCCGAAAATAATAATATCGATTTACAAAAACCTAGAATATTTTTTTGTCGAAAAATTAGTATTCTTAAATAAAACACACGGATTCGGAACCTTCTTGCGCAAAGTAGACCTAATGCTAAACGGCTTTGGGGAATTGTTTTTTTTTGCTATGATCATTAAATATGAAGGATCAGGAATAATTAAACATTGACGCATAAAAACCGAATTTTTTATTCAACTATTAAAACAATTTATTTTATAATTCTCAAAATTATGAAAAATTAAGAAGCGCGGGGTTTGGGGCAGCCCCATTCTCAAAAGTAATCAAAGAGTTAAACTAGCCTTATTATTATAGCGACACTTTTTGACTAAGTTTAGATTATAAATTCGACGAATAAAAATTTCGTGAATTATCGTTTTCACTGAATTGCCGTTTTCGAACGAATGATCGGTTTCGGTGAACAGCCGTTTGTAGTTTGTAATTTACCAATCCAAAACAAACAATTACTTCAGAAAAGATTTGGCCTTGCTTCTGTCTATTACTGAGCATTCTCTAAAAACCATTTTCCAATGGTTATATTTTAGAGCTTACTCCTTTATAGAGTTCTATTTGCATCATACATACCTAGTCTCATTATAATCGATTTAGGAATGAACTAGATCCGTCTCAGTTGGCCAGATTCCAGAACTTAATCGAAAAATCATTTAAAAATCCCATTCTCATGCTAAATACAAAATCTTGTCTTGATCGGTAAAATTTAGGTTTAGTTTCTTCTCGTTTGGACATATTCCAAAACACTTCAAAACATCATTTTAGAATCTTATTTGCTCTAAAAAGTGAGCCTCTCAAGCACGTATGCAATGCAAATAATGAAGTAGCTTATTTTCAAAGTTTTTCGATCAACCCGAACAACAATCGACTGTGTAACCGTGGTTTCGGAAGGTCGCCAACACTAATTTAGCAACCACTCCCGTGTATCGATTTTGTCCCAAAATGTGTGAAACGAAATGAGTGTAATGGGAAAGATATAGAGTAGCATTTGTGTTAGTGATCTGCGTTATGATTGTTTTGTTTTACTACACATGCATGTCACGTGTCTTTGTTTTTTGTTTATTCATAATAACCCCTTGAGGACCAACATAGTTTCGACTAGTGTATTGAGGCGGCGCGACAAATCCTCCTTGGCATTCAAAGTTGTTAACCATTGTAAATTCGTCATTTTGGAGCAATATGATTGGCCGATTTTTGTTGTTGAATAAATGAATGAACGAACGAACGCAACACTAAATCCGCCTTTACAAGATAACGTTACTTTTTAAATAATTTATGTATTTTCGATTTTTTTTATTATTAATATTTTATTTTTGAAAAATAAATTTATTTATAAATTATGATGAAAAAAATATTAAATATAAAATATATTAGCATATTAAATATGTAATGACACTCCACAGCTCGAGAGCAGACGAAATGTGTTGACAAAATGACATAAGGACCATAACAATTAAACCCATTCGCTCGGATTGCGTTATTTTGGTAATGTCCATCTTAAAAATGTAAAAATATAAAAATACAAAAACAAAGACATAATTGACCGACCAAATGGCACAGTGGTTAAAGCTTTGGCGTTTGGATCGGGAGGTACCGGGTTCGAATCCCGATAGGGGCAGGATGCAAAGTGAAATTTCATCAACAGATTTCGATCTGTGGTGAAATGTAACACATCTATGACCCCCTGTCGGTGTGCAAAACCCATGGGCCGACCCATCTTCCATGCCGGTATAGGCTGGCATGGAGCTTGCAATGTGCAGATGGTCTTAAATCGGTCCTATAGCCGTACGTCCTCGAGTTGGCCGGAAGGCGTAAAGTAAGGACGTGAAAAGCATAACCGCGGAAGAGCAGGGTGAGCCTTGAGCCCCAAAACAGATCGCATAGTTACCAATAAAAAAAAAAAAAAAAAAAATAAAAAAAAAAAAAAAAAGACATAATTGTGTGACACTGAAAAGACACTGTGTACGTATTCGATTTTTTTTTGCTTCCCTCATTTTAAATGAGTAACTTACGGGGCAAAATCGATACCCAGATATTCATAATTGTGGGGATTCCTTTCAACACAACTTAAGTGTTTTGTAACTTTAATGTTTTTCTAACGGCTTGGAAAGCTAACGGCAGTGCGAGTGAATAGAACTAGTATGGCGCAAAAACTGCTGGTTGAAAGTACAGTTAATTGTAATTATAACAGTTAACAGAAACAGATGTTTATTTACTTAGTTTTCACATATTCGATTTAGTCTCAAAGTAAATAAAAAACCTAACAGTAAGGCTATTAGTTCAATTTTAATTTTTACAAGAGCCGTTTACCTACTTACAAATTGAAAATTTAAACCGATGTAATCGTGATTTAATCCTATATTTAATTATTTAGCTTGAGCGTATTTGATATAGTTTGACATAGGTTTGAAAATAAATTATGCAGCTTAATAAATGTTGATCAAACTTCGGATTGATAGCGATTTGAAATTAACCTCATTGTTTAGTGGAGGCTTTAGTGGAGGCACTGATTTATTCTTGAATAATATACGGCTTTTAGTTCGCATTTACGTTGAATTTCCAAAAAGGCACTACATATTCACAGCTTAACATCAAATTAATCTTTGAAAGTAATATGACACTGGTTTGATTTGGTTTGAAAGCAAATTATGCAGCTTAAAACGTGATTTAACGCTTTTTAATTAGTTAATTTGATGCCTTATCATGGGAAAAAGTTCCGCATTTAGCTAGTATTATACACTATGTGGATTTCCCGTCTATTTCGATCACCGTACAAACTAATTAATAAATTATCTTTATACATATTGTTTCACCTCGCGCGTAATTTTCAATATATATCTACAACTGAAATTAAAAATAAAAGTAAAAGCCAATAACAACAATAATATGTATAAAGAAAATCGTGCAACGCTGAAACAATAAGAATTGTAAGCAGCCCAAAGAAATGTATATATTGTACAAATAAAGAACTAAAGAGACAAAAGTTCTTTCGCGGTTGTAACCATTTTTTTATTTTTGACGAATTCATAAGAATATATAAAGAGTTCGTCATTATGATAGATTTTCACGCATGGTGATTCATAAATTATATAGTCTATTCTTTCAAAAACACTTGAGCTATATAAAATTGTTCGTATCTTTACGACTTCCTGGAATTGTATTAATTATAATTTATTCGATTCGTTTGTATACACAGTTGGTGTACTAATGCAGTTTACTAATTCGAATCGATTGATTAGGGGCGGTATTCGCTTTCTACATGTTATCGTTGCTTTCTAAAATCATTTAAGATTTATTTGGATTAAATCTGCAGGCTGGTGCCAAGTGAAATTTAATAAGACGTCGATTATAAATTTAAGTAACGTATTCACAAAACATGACTAAAATATATTATATTAGTTCAGTTAGAATACAGAATTATAAATTTTGTCAACATGTTGCACAATAATCACAAAACTAAATAACAGAAAGGGTATACAGCTTGTCAACTTATTTCAAGTGAAACATGCATTAGACCGTATATATGAGAAACCGATTAAATTCAAGATTGCATAAGAATTTTTTTAATACTTATGTTTTAAATGCCTGGACCCTTCTTTGTTAAAATATATAAAACTTAATTGTTTCGTTGTTGCTATAAAATTAAAATGTATACGCTCAATTTCGTAATATAACAATATTATGAAGTTTTAACTATTAGGGCAATAAATTGTAAAGAACCGGTGTGGCAAGCAGCATATATGACTTGTAAATACATTGCAACATTTCTTACAATTACATATCTTATGTAACTGTTTTATTCATAAACACATATCTCAAGACGACTTCATTAACTGTAACATAAATAGCGAAACATGTTTGTTACACTATTACTGGATAAACTATAACATGAAAGAATTTAAATATTATCTTAATATAGAATTTTATATAAAGCAAGTTACTCATCATCATCATCATCGTATGTTTATATGTAAATATGCTTTGTTGTTGTATATATAGTTTGATGGACACTATTATAAGTTGTTTTGAATTGTGGTGCTCCGCAAACTTACCTAGAAAGAAAATAAACAGAAAAAAAAAATTAGAACACACGTTCTAGACAAAAACAAAATAATTTAAATTTTAAAATTAAGAGGAGAATGTGCTCATGCACCGAGAAAGTAAATAAACGATTTAATTTAATTTATATTTAAATTTTTGGGGAAACTGAAGCTTTGCAATCGGTAAACGGTAGGTTGTATAACATATATCAATTATTATTGAATCTACAAGTCAGATGTGCAATATGTGTAGCTAAACATTTCTATTTCCAACTATTTTTACGATTGTCATGATGTGTTAAAATATTTTAAAATTTAATTTCTAAAACCACTTAAAAGTAATTTCATTCATTTTATCTTAATTGTACGGCAAATCGCCCGTAAACTGTAAAAATTTCCATTTAAAATAATTAGAATTATTTAAAAATGCAATTCGGGTTCATCGTCGATTTCATTCACAATATTTAATGATATTATGTGATGTGTAAATTTGCTGGTTGAAAGAAAAAATTCTATGTTTTAAAGGGAAAGTGCGAAAGCCATTGGCGTAGTGGCATGAAGCGAGGCCAAACAGCAGTCGTGCGTCTTATCTCACTCTACTCATGTAAGATAATCAAATCACATGTCCGGTGACAAACGCACAATCGCACATATGAGTATAAGTTCATGTATTGTGAAACTCCTGGACCTGGCTTGTCTGTCGTTGGTCAGACGGCTTCGGTCATATGTTTTGGTGGTGGAGTGAAATTAAAATACATTTGAATTAATGTAGAGTCGCCCGGCGCCAAATCTGGAGAATAGGATGGAGAATGCAACAGAAGTGTTTCTTCGAAAAATATGGCTTTATTCCATCATTTCGCGAAATCAAGCCAATAAAGAGCAGTAATCGTGTCCTGTGATCGTTTCACCATATTTCCAGGTACTTGATAAAGATTAGATGACCTGAATCCGACACACTGTGTCCATCACCTTTCAAACCGATGGAACCGTTTTTGCCTTTTTTGTAGCCGGTTCGCCGAGAGAAATGTGTAATAATGAATTCATCATTTTAATTGGTCGCACGTTTCCGCTTTTAATCTATTATGAGGAAATGGCAGCCATCTTGACGGTAGTGCATCTTGACTAGTTCATGCAAGATCTCAAAAATAGAAAAAGCCAGAAGTAAAAAATCTTCATTTTTCAGCAATATGATTGGTGCAACAAATTGTCAGAACGAATACCAAACATAAATCCGGCTTAAGCGTCTTTCTTTGGCAATTTTACAAAAACAGTATCATACATTTCTTTCCAACCAGAAGTTTTATTCCAAATTTTTGTGGGAAAAGGAATAAAATTATTCTACGCAAAGTTGTTAATTTGACCACTAGAGCAACATTTTGATAATTAATATTTTGTGGGTTGGAAGCTTGATAAGAATAGTCAATTGACAATTTGTCAACAATGCATGATTTTTTATTTTTTTTGCACAATATCAACTTGATGATCAAGTTGCTTTTTTTAATGGTATGGTTATTGAAATGTATAATAGATTTGTCCCTGTAAAATCTTTTATAATTGATATATCGAAGCCGAAATGGTTTACTCCTCAAATTTCGGATTTCATGAAAAAGAGGAACAGGGCTTATGGTAGATGGACAGTGCTTCGAACTGACAACAGTTGGAATGAATATAAATTTCTTAGAAATAAGGTAACTTCACTTAAGCGTAAATCAAAACATGATTTTTTAATGAACAAATTAGATCCTAAACTTCCACCTAAAATCTTTTGGAATAATTTAAAAAGTCTTGGTGTTGGAAAATTTATTGAGCAGGCACAGATTCCATTTACTCCTAATGATCTTAATAAGTTTTATTGTGAATCTGTTAAATGTCAATCATCTGGAGCTAACACAATTGATTGTTCTATTTTTCAACCTAATTTTAGTTCTTCAAAATTCTCGTTTAGTGTAATCTCTGAAGACCAACTTTTTAAAGCAATTTATTCTGTTAAATCTCAAGCTTCTGGAATGGATAATATTTCCATTAGATTTATTAAATTACTTTTTCCTTATATTTCTCAATATCTGCTCTATATTTTTAATAATATTATTACTAAATCTTATTTTCCTAGTTGTTGGAAGTTAGCTAAAATTACTCCATTGCCAAAAACTAAGAATGTTAATATGATGTCTGATTTAAGACCAATTAGTGCGTTATCTTCTATCTCTAAAATTTTAGAAATTATTATTAAAAATCAAATCACAAGTTTTTTGCTGGAAAATGACTTACTTTCGGATTATCAATCAGCATACAGACCAATGCATAGCACCACCTCTGCTTTGCTCAACATTACTGACGATATTCGGCGTAATATTGATTCTAATAAATTTACCGCATTAGCACTCTTGGATTTTTCTAAAGCGTTTGACTCAATAAATCATTATAAACTTTGTGTTAAATTGTCGTCGTTTTTTAACTTCTCAGGATCTGCATGTAGATTTATTTATTCATACTTAAGTTGTAGATCACAGCTTGTTGAAATTAATGGAATATTTTCTGATATTATGGAGCTAAGTTGTGGAGTTCCACAAGGTTCAGTTCTTGGTCCGTTACTGTTTTCGTTGTACATTAATGATATTTCTACTTGCTTTAGATTTTCAAAATTTCATCTCTATGCTGATGACTTGCAGGTTTATAATTATAGTGAAATATCGAATAAAGATGTTTGTATAACAAACTTAAACAGTGATTTATTAAGAATTGTAGAATGGTCGATACAAAATAATTTATTACTTAATGCAAAGAAAACTCAAGCTATTATAATTTATAAACGAAAGTTGAACAAGAATGATTTCCAAAATTTGATTCTGGGTAATGAGTTAATAACTTACTCGGATACAGTTAGGAACTTAGGACTCATTATGAATTCAACTTTGACTTGGGACGAACATATTGATAAAATGTGTAGTCAAGTGTATAGTATTTTGCGCTCTTTTTGGAAATTGACTGATTTTGCAAATTCTAGACTGCGACATAAATTATTTATGGCTTATGTTTTACCACATTTATTGTACTGTGATGTTGTATTGTTCGGTATGTATGGCTACTGTATGGATAGAATAAAATCTCTGTTCAATGCATGCGTTAGATATGTTTTCTCACTTCGAAAATTTGACCATATTTCTATGGTTAGCCATCTACTACTTGGTTGTGATATTAAAAATTATTTCGATTTTCGAACCTGCGTCTATATTCATAAACTTTTGCTTATTAAGAAACCTTCTTATTTGTATAATAAAATAAAGTTTTCTAATTCTGATCGCACACAGCATATTATATTACCGCATAATAACCATCGTATATTTCATTCTTCATTTTCTGTTCTCGGAATGAGTATGTTTAATAAATTACCCTTGTCGGTTCGCTTAAGTGATACGCAGCAAAAATTTATAAATAATTATAAAAAGTTTTTAGGATTTGAAATCCACTTTTGAAGTTTTTGCATTGCATTTATTGTTTTCCGTAATCTAATTTTTGTTGTATTTTCCTACCAAAAATAAAAAAAAAAAAAAAAAAAAAAAAAAAACCTTATGTTTATTATTACAATATTATCATTATTTAATTTTTAAATTTAAATTATTATTTTTATATTATTTTCAATGTATGTATTGTAAATATTTGTATTATATTCTTAATTTTGTATGTATTTTAATGTTTTGGGTTATTTTGTAAATAAAAGCTTCCTAGCTTAATTACATTTATAATAAATAAAATAAAAATAAAAAAAAATAAAAAAATAAAAAATAAAATAAATAAATATTTTTTTTTTGTTTTAATTTATGTAATCTGTTCTGAGGCCGAAGCAATCCCAACTTTTCCGCGGTTCGTTTTTCACGTCCTACCTTAAGCGTTGCTTGTCAAACTAAGGGCGTACAGCTATAGGTCCGATTGCCAAGTGATTACCTCTACCTTAGACCTAAATCTCTTACCGCCCAGCCATTTCTTCAGGTTTGGAAACAGGAAATATTCGCAGGGGCTAAATCTGAATATGCTGAATGAGGTAGCAGTTCGTAGTCCAATTTATGGATTTTTGCCACGGTGACTACCCGTGCATTGTATTGATGGAACAGCATTTTTTTCTTCGCCAAATGCGGTCGTTCTTGTTTCAAATCAATATCGACTTTTGCTTCAAATCAATGAATAAGCCTCAGCCACCTCACGCATTTTCATTCTCCGATCAACCTATATCATTCCACGCGGATTTTATCGACTATTTCTGGCGTGACGACCTCTTTTGGGCAACCTGAACGATCGGCGTCACTTGTGCTGGTAGGACCACAATGGAACTCAGTAAACTACTGTTTTACCTTTGAACTTGATGGTGCAGAGTCCCAATAGTACTTATCAAGCCTTTCCTTGAGTTTGGTGATGGTCTTTTCACGCAATAAATAATGCTTAATCAGCACACGAAATTCACTTTTTTCCATTTTCGTTAAAATTTTAGAGATTGTTTGCTTTCAATGGCTCTCAAACACAAACTAAATGATGCCGCTTGCTCAAATATTGACAGTAGTCTATTAATAGATGGCAGTTGACGGGAGCAGTGTCATATTTAAAGTTACTGCGCGGGAAATTCAAAAGCCCTCGTATTTTTCCTATTCGAAGAGGAATGCAATTTGTGTCCAAAGTAAGAGCCAAGCGATAGGCAAATATTTCATATTTGTGAATTTAAGGTATCACGGAAGTCCTTTTAGAATTATTTAGTTTATTTCATTTAGTTCCTCTTGCAAGAAAAATGAAAAATTGGATAATTTGCATTGTTGACAAATTGAAAATTGACTTTTCTTGTCAAGATGCCAACCCATAAAATTATAATTTTTTAATGGTCAATAGGATGACTTTGCGCAGAATAATTGTATTCCTATTCCTACAAAAATTTGGAATACAACTATTCTGGATGGAAACAATTGTTGCATATTCTGTTTCAGCAATTTATTTTGATTGGTTTCTCCCCAGAATGCTTTAATTAATTATGTACAAAGGTTTCATGGAAAATATAACCTTTCCCAAAAAACTTTCATCTCTTTTCGTTCAAGATAACTTTTCCCAAAAAAACTTTCACTCCTAAATTGTTCATAGCATATCACTTTGCATTTTTAAGGAGGTTTTCCAGAACCAAGTTAAAAAAAAGTAAAATAAAGACAAACTAAATTATACAGAATGGAAAAATTCAATATTAAATATCTCGATAAAAGTTCGTTCTCTTTACAAAAAACTTGTCATCTGAATCAATTTTACAGTTTCTTGCGAATCTAAACGATATGATCGTGCAATAATTATTACGTGCAATTTACTACACTTATCTTACATTTTCTTTAAACTTCTTTAACAAAATACGTCTTACAGTATAATATCGTAGTCATGCAAACGAGTGAAAGTTCAATAATAGTTTTAAACATAATTATTATAAATATTAGTGCGTTTCTTTTTTAATTGTTCCAATATAAATACTGTAATTCTTTACTATGCATATGCATACCCTGAGATTCAAAGACGATGAAGTCGTCTTATGATATAAAAGATAAAGAATTTCCAGTTTTTTTTATTAGATAACTTGTAATAATATTATGCATTACCAAGGCTTTCAAGAAGCTGGAAATTATGTCAATATGTTATAATCGGTCGTTATCGTACATATATATATATATCCAGTTCTGGGTATACGATACACTGTTACATACCCTTAAGACATGGAAAGGAAGTTGAAAATTGGCGTAGATTTCAAAACAAGTTACTCAATTAGCATTTTATGTGCATTAAAACAAAGAACCTTGATGTATCTTCTTTTTAAATCAAAGACTAAGTATATATATCGAATTTCCTTGAACTTAACTCTTTTGATGAATTTGCTAATTTTATAATTTGAATTAATTCGTAAACAAAAATGATGAGTCACAAGAAGTTATGTTAAACATAAAGCAAAATGCGATACTAAATCCTATATACGGCAAACCCATCAAGGGGCCTTCTTACTTAAGCGTAAGATGATTATCTAACAAAATATTTTGATTATGAAATCATATATTATACAAGTTTCACATCACCATTAAATATTAATGCCCAGCCGACCCCAACCAAACCAAAACAAAAACAAATCATAAATTATTATCGCAACAACTGTATTAAAATAAACTAAACACATTCCGTTGAACTTCGTTTAATAAACTGGCCATAAATTACCTTGAACAATAACATAATTTCTGCCCACATGAAGATGTGTTGTAACATTGCAACAGAAGTTTAATTTGATTTTTTCTTTACTCTCGTATATGAAAAACTGATTATTTTCGACAGACGTACGTATGGATATAACAACCAAGTTAATTAAATTACTCAATGGCGAATGGTAATGTACGAGTAAGCGACGCCTACCATAAACTAATATAATGAGTTGGACGAATCGTGATTGTTGTTGTATGTATAGGCACTCGAACGGTTGGTCAAATATAGAAAATGTAATAGAAATCAATAATCTTTGGATTAGGTCATAAATTTAATCTCCAATTTGGGAATACTTATACCCCTCCACTCATGAATTACCAAATTTACTTTTCTTGCAGATTTGAGTTCAGATTAAGGTTACATTGCTTGGTGTGTTTCTCTCTTAGACACTTGTTGAATGATATGAGCAAAATAAATTTATATTTTGGTTATAGTGTCCAAAATATTTTCAAATCGCAGATCTGGTACAATCCTTCGCTGTTTACTATTTGCTTTTCTTGCTTGATGTACGAGAGGTGTTTTATGAACTTTTTTCTGTACTACAATACAATAATTGTAACCTTCTTCAATTAGTTATATTGTAAAATTCTTGGGAATGTTTTCAGTGAACTTTATTTTAGTCATTCCTCGCCAATTTGATTTTTTCGAGTACGATTTTCGTCATTTCCTGAAATTTTACCAATATTGTAATTTAGTATACAAGAATTAAGTGCAAAACAATAAATAGGATAATATTTATATGACACCTGGGTGATAAACATTTCCATGGTTCCAGATTCAGCCAAATTGCATTTGAATGATTTTAGAAGAACTAAATCGATGAGGTTAGCATTTCACCGACTTAATTCTTCTAAAACCATTCAATTGCAATTTGGCTAAAACTGGAACCGAATCTTTGTTCTTCCAACTTCTTCATGATTAAGGCGGACACATTTATTTATTTCTGTTGGTGCATTTCTTGGCTAATATGTAGCATAAAGCAAAATATACATCAGAGGACTCATGTAGACTTTCCGAGGTTAATCTATTTTACTATTGGCAATCTATATAAGCCTAACAAGGACAATGAACTATAAAATAACTATGCCTATATATATGTTTATAAGATTCGTATATATGGATTAAATATAGAAAAAACTTAAAGTTGTGTATATAAATATATTAAAACTATAAAATAAGATTACCCTGCTTATAAAATTTGCACTCTTAATTTCTCTTATATATTTATTGCTCGATGCATGTAGCCACTCTGAAAAAGTATAAAACACAAACAAAGTTTGCACTGAAGAAAAAAGATCAGAAATACGTTGCGTTAAAGGCATACAGTCAGGTCTTGGAGGTAAGAACCTTGGGAATCTCGTTTTATTAACATAACCAAGTGCAACTTATCTCTGTTATTGGCTCCACAGAGTTTATATTTCGTTATGTAAATCTCATATGAAAATGTCTTACATACAAATAAACATTTGCCTTTTTTAGCTCTCTTAAATGTAAAGTAATCGTTAAAATTCAATTTAATAAAGCAGGGCACGAGGGGTCCTTGAACGGAAGATATAAAATGCTATAGACTGAATTTTGAAAATAATTTTCGTATTACAAAAATCCAGAATATTATTATGATTTAGTAGGGCTCTAGTAAAAGAGTATGATGGGACTTGCTTCTTCAAGAATAGGATCACGAATTAGAGTATACACCATCACACAGGATAAGAGTGTCCGAGACCCGAAAATCAGATTAACTTCTAATCCTAGTTAGAAGATTACATATCTTATGGCAAGATGATTTTAGTGACTTCTTTAGGTGCAACTGAACATTTCGGCCGAAAAAAGACCGAAGAATAACTGATGTTAAGGGAGTTTTATATTCCAAAATTCTCTCTGAGAGAATTCTCTGAAACTATTACATCCACAATTTACATATAGCCTAGGTTCGCAACAAGTTTGGATGGCTGTTTCCTATCAAAACGAAATCAAGCGTTGAGGCAATACAGAAGAGGAAAAAGCAGTGTTTGGTAATCCAGCTCGTATTGTGTCTGAACAAGGTACGTCATTTACTTCAGTAAAATTTAAACAGCAGTGCCAACGAGAGAATATTATCAATCATTGGGTAATTACAACTGCGGTACACACTGGTAACGGTCTGGTTGAACGTATCAGTAATATTATTAAAACTGACCTGACCTGAAATTATAGTTTGACAATATTTCTGCCATTCCGGAGGTTAATGAAAAAGAAGGTGATGTCACAGGAAATGAAATATCCGTTTGCTCAGTTGGTTGTTTGGCGATGGAAAATCCTAATTATATACTTAGGTTCAATTGGGCCAGTTTGTTGAAATAAGATTGATTTGAGTTGTTATAATTCATTTTTTATACCGAATTCAACATGGTTCCTGATAAATTATGATAAATTTGTTTGAGATGAATAAAATTTATTAATTTATTATTACAAACAAATTCAGAACTTTGACTTGGCAAGCAATTAAAATTTTGACTAAGGGAGGGAAAATAAACAGTGCGTGTTAATAGTTTAGAACCTAGCATATGAGTTCTAATTGCAAAACAATAGCAAAACAATTGCAGATGTCGCAAAGAGCGGCTGACGCCTAGTCTAAGCGAAATATTAAAACACCCATGTACATAGTCATATCTAATTGTTAATAAGATTCTCAGCATTACAATAATTCTATGAACAATCCATTCCCTATTGCACTTAAAACGAAATGAAGGCACTATCTAAAGTAATTAATATTGAACTTCCCACTTCCTTTTCTCACCATTATATCAACACAAACGTTATCTTGTCGGCGACTTACATAAAATGCAGAAGTTTGTTGTAATTAATTTTGATTTATTGATTGAAGTAAATCTATAAATGTATATAAAAAATAAACATCTTTGATAAGAAAATTAATTATAACAGTTGCGTGTAAGGAGACAAGAGAAGACTGCACGCCATGGCAAGTAGTAGAGTGAAATAGATGGATTCAATAATAGCTCGGCAACGCCAAAAAATACATCAAAAGAATACGAGTATGGTTTTCTATTTTCAGTGTCGGGCTTGTTTTTCGCTAACAAGTGTGTCTGCGGTGAAAAACTATTTATGACCATATACCTGTATTACGTTTTAAAGCTTATTAAATTTTTGAGATCAATCCAAAAGATTGATGAGGTCTTCTCAAGATAATGTGAGAAAAAAGGCTGAAGAATGCATTCATTCAGTAGTAGATGCAATACGTAGCCAAATTGATAGAATTAATTATTTTTTTAAATTAATGAATGTAGCAGCAAAACAATAAAAGTTTAAAAATAAATTTTTCGAAATTTTTTAAAATTTTAGAAGGTCATTGAACTAAAAAATTTTTTAACCAACCTGTTAAATTTATTACTAAAATAATCTGTAGCAAACACACAGTATACCCGAAATCGGAATCAGCAATATTATGGGGAATAGTAGTGCACAGCACGGTAACACAAGGAAAAAGTAAGCGACCCCTTACTCGGCATAACAATATTGAACTTAATATTTCCTTTTAAGACCTCTATATCAACACAAAAGTTATCTTGCCGTCGTCTTACATATAATACAATTCAGAAGTTTGTTGTATCGTGTATGTAGTTTTGGTATATCGGTTGAAGTAAATCTATATATAGAAAATAAACAACTGTGATAAGAAAATTAATTATTATACAGTTGCGTGATTTTCTTATCATTGTCTTTAGATTCAACACGTAGAGCTCAAGTATACTGTTCAACCTGCTAAATGTATAGAATAAAGCCTTAACTAAGTATAGCTAGTCGCAACAAATATATTGATAAATTATGTAAATTAGAAATTATTTAATTTTTATTGTATAGTGGTCGCGGCATTAAAACCAGGGTCGCGAACGGATGAATCATCATATACAAAAATATAAATTAAGACAAGAACGGTGTAATGTCAACAAACAAAAAATCGGGTGTGATGAATGTCATTACAGTAACCAAAACTAATTTCATATAGTGGCCTATCTATAACACTATGATTAATATAAATTTGGTGTCCGTCTCTGTATTTCGGCACTTAAGTATATTGTGACATAATTTCTGTTTATACTTATGTATCGTGTTAATATAAAATATTAAATTAGAACAAAATTGTGTATTGTGTAGGAATGAATTGAAACAACTTATAAAATGTATTGTACGGGGTACACCAAATATTTCGCACACCTTAACTATTTAATTATCTTGTTTAACAATATACCAGTCATTTCAATTATGCGTGGGCATCAATATAAACAAACCCGAACATGTGAACCCAATGCGCACATTATTATAGTGCCAAGCCTAATTGACCATGATATGATTTTCTCCATTGTATGTCGATTGAATTGATATCAGAACATAAAACATAATCATAAGTTGCTTTAATTGGATTGAGTTTATTAGTCTCGACTGTATATATATAGAATTCGGTACGTGAGCGTTAAATATTATAAAATGTCTCGTCTAAGCCGATATAAGTATTTGTATATGAAGACAATTTGAAATATTAAATTATGTTGTTATTTGAAGCCATACAAAAAAAGGTCACTTTGAATCCCGCGAACAAATAAATTTACCACAATCCAATAAAAGTAGGTAAAGTGAACGGGGTGTATATAAGTTCAATATAACTGTGTTTCTGCGCAAGATAAACAAAAAAAACTGTTCTAAGAATTTTATCTAAAATTCATTGTTATTGTGAAGATATATTGCGATTATTGTTTGGGTTTGCGGTTTTATTGAATCGACATTTTTAAAAAGGTGGTGCGCTGATATGGCGATGGGAAAAAATTATTATTGTGATTGGAATGGTGACTAAGCTTCATTTAGTATTTGTCGGCATAATTTATAAAAGAGTCTGTCTCTGTAGTAACAACCTTCGAAGATAACTGTTATATAATAAAACTTCTTACGCAATTCTGCAAACTTTGTTTACATGTCTTATTTATTATTCGATCTGTAATTCAATTCGGCGAGCCACAGTCGCTTCTTTCATATTTGAGATTAAAAATAGATCAGACACACTAAATCTGCAGTTGAAATTCAGTAGGAAGGGGCCAAGTGTAAAACTTATACTTATGTAAATACTTATGTAAACTTAAACATTTTATCGGTTGCTATTTGCTATTTCTAACAAAATAGGTGAACAAAACGCGGACCGCATAATTTGCTATGAAGCCAGGGGATCAAAATAAAGAATTTGATAATTCTTGTCCCTTTTAGACGTTGAAACCAACGCTATCTACATTCGATGATAATCGCGAAAATTCGCGCGTCTTGTCTGCTAACATAAACTTTAATTAATGATAAGTACTCGAATCCTAGTTTGATGCAGATCAGTAAAATCATAACTAATCAAGACTGGCAAATTTTATAAAGGGGTAGCATACTCGATTGGGCTAGCAAGCAAGCAATGTGCTACCCAAAATTTACTTCAAAGTGTTTGTGTCTGGCGTCAACTAATAACAGCAAACCGTGTTTCAGAAAATAATTTCAACCACTCGTCGACTTATATCATGCATCAATTTTAATGATTGCAACAACCTATGCTTCGTTTGCAACGAATAAAGAAAAAATATTGTTACATGTTTTATGAAAATTCGCAGCAAGTGGCACTGTGCTTACGATGCTCTGCATAAATAGGTTTGCTAAATAGTGTTTTACCAAGTTTTCGCCAAGCAGTCGAATCAAAAAGTTCAGTTTAGTGTTTAAAGACGGATTTCCTTCCTTCCTTGAAATTTGTTTAAACCAATTGTGAATTTTTTTTAACAAAAAATTGATTTAAACAAAAAATTCAGAAGGAAGGAGGGATCAATAGCAAGCTAAATTTAAAAGTTGTTAAATAACATCACTGCTCCGATTACATCTATCCCTATCGCGTCCATATCTGGAGCGAGCTATTGAGAGCTGACTAGAAAATTATTTATTATACCTGTTGTTAACTTTATTGTCGCTTTACTTAAGAGTCCAAAAAACGTTTCGAATCGTCAAACTAAATTTCGCAGCAAGTGGCAATGTGCTCCCGACACGTCATCCGCCGTATAAATAGGTGGATCTAAATAGTAGCGACAACCGTGAGATTAATTCATTTAAATTGAAAGTCAATCTTACTAAGCATACTTCCATTAATTTAAAAGAACCCGTTTATAAAAGGTGATTTTTTAAGAGCTTGAGAACTTTTTTTTAAAAAAAAACGCATAAAATTTGCAAAATCTCATCGGTTCTTTATTTGAAACGTTAGATTGGTCCATGACATTTACTTTTTGAAGATAATTTCATTTAAATGTTGACCGCGGCTGCGTCTTAGGTGGTCCATTCGGAAAGTCCAATTTTGGGCAACTTTTTCGAGCATTTCGGCCGGAATAGCCCGAATTTCTTCGGAAATGTTGTCTTCCAAAACTGGAATAGTTGCTGGCTTATTTCTGTAGACTTTAGACTTGACGTAGCCCCACAAAAAATAGTCTAAAGGCGTCAAATCGCATGATCTTGGTGGCCAACTTACCGGGCCATTTCTTGAGATGAATTGTTCTCCGAAGTTTTCCCTCAAAATGGCCATAGAATCGCGAGCTGTGTGGCATGTAGCGCCATCTTGTTGAAACCACATGTCAACTAAGTTCAGTTCTTCCATTTTTGGCAACAAAAAGTTTGTTAGCATCGAACGATAGCGATCGCCATTCACCGTAACGTTGCGTCCAACAGCATCTTTGAAAAAATACGGTCCAATGATTCCACCAGCGTACAAACCACACCAAACAGTGCATTTTTCGGGATGCATGGGCAGTTCTTGAACGGCTTCTGGTTGCTCTTCACTCCAAATGCGGCAATTTTGCTTATTTACGTAGCCATTCAACCAGAAATGAGCCTCATCGCTGAACAAAATTTGTCGATAAAAAAGCGGATTTTCTGCCAACTTTTCTAGGGCCCATTCACTGAAAATTCGACGTTGTGGCAGATCGTTCGGCTTCAGTTCTTGCAGGAGCTGTATTTTATACGGTTTTACACCAAGATCTTTGCGTAAAATCTTCCATGTCGTCGAATAACACAAACCCAATTGCTGCGAACGGCGACGAATCGACATTTCACGGTCTTCAGCAACACTCTCAGAAACAGACGCAATATTCTCTTCTGTACGCACTGTACGCATTCGTGTGGTTGGTTTAATGTCCAATAAAGTAAACTGAGTGCGAAACTTGGTCAGAATCGCATTAATTGTTTGCTCACTTGGTCGATTATGTAGACCATAAATCGGACGTAAATCGCGAAACACTTTTCGAACCGAACACTGATTTTTGTAATATAATTCAATTATTTGCAAGCGTTGCTCGTTAGTAAGTCTATTCATTATGAAATGTCAAAGCATACTGAGCATCTTTCTCTTTGACACCTTGTCTGAAATCCCGCGTGATCTGTCAAATACTAATGCATGAAAATCCTAACCACAAAAAAATCACCCTATAGCTCCCATTCAGAAGAGGGGCTGTAAATCAGATGACTCTAACTATAGACCATTTGCAAAACTGACCAGTATGCCTAAGCTAATTGAAAGTATTGTGTACGATTTTCTTGGAGTGTTTATTCGAGTCTGGAAATGAAGTCGACGTTAGTGTCACCAACAATAACAAACCATTTGAGAGGATTCTCACACAATTATTTTATTTAGAATAAGCGTTTTGAAAATTATAAAGTTGCCATGCCAATAAGTGACTTGAAGCGAAAGAAAGTTGAAAATTTTGAGGTGACTAAAAAAAATAAAACACACCGTTTAACATTTGAAGTGCCTGCTATAATAAGTAAACATATTAAAAACTTATTTGTGACACAATTTACAAAGTAAATTAGTCACTTGAAACGACAAACGACATGCTTAGCGTAACCGGGGATAAGAATGATAGATATTCTAATATGACTTTTGTACTAAATTCTGGAAACTTCCCAAAACTAGCAAATATTTAATGAAATGTTTGACTGAAACTTTTAATCTGATAATTACTCATCTGTGAACAGCCATCAAAGAGGCTTCTAATGCTCAAAATGAGATATGAAGTTAACAAAACATAAACGAATAAGTCAAAATTCTAGAATATGGTCCGAAGTTAGACGAATTATTAGAAAGAAAGAAACAGAAAGTGATTTAAAACAATACTTTGTCGTTTTTTATAATATTCAGTATATGATCTAAGGAAAATCGAGTCAGACTTAACCGTTAGGGATTGATGAAATTTGTTTTCTACGGAGGTAGCTGATCATTATTTTTGAGTTGGCCCAGACACACTTTCTGAAACTACAACGAACTTGTAATACGAACTATAGTTTTGATTTATAATTTGGAATGGTTGCAGCACTAACTCTCCACAAAAACGGATTCATAAAGGCACGGAAATCAAATCGAAGCAAAGCGGTTATCAGATTTACCAAATTGCAATAAGGAAAAGACATTTTTAAAGCACAAACCAGAATAGACACGACCTTCGTATTATTTACCGTGTTCAACATAATCAAGTTACGAGGATAAACTTCGACACTGCGGTATATGGGATCATGAAAAACCAGCCGATTCTTGAGTTCGTTGAAGATCAATGGAAGATTAAAAAAAATCGTCCAAAAGACAAAAACTGGTTAGACAAAGATTACAATTCAAGAAAAGGACCGCACACATCAGCGTTATAAATCTCCTAACGAAAAGTTATACCATAACGATAATTTTACTGCAAGGAGAACTATCTAATGAGCTTTACAGACAAACATATACGAGACCAATTTCTCAAATATATATGAGACCAATAACGAGCGCCTAATCCCGGAAATGACTTGAGGGATTGATATTGCAACATAATCTATGGACGTAAGCTATACAAAAATTGCAGACAGCACTAGCCAATTAGTTATAAATGAATCTTAACGGTCTTAGTTTACGGACTCTAAACAATAGTTTGTTTTATTCACGTCTTGTCTAGATTCGCAATGAATCCAGATAATTACAAATTCACAAATATCGTCCTAAAAGTATCGCGAAATTATTAATAAATTAGATTCTTTGTGAAGGGGTGATTTGCAGCGAAATGGTAAAAACCGAGCGATATAAGTCCTGCCGCATGGTTGAAATCATATCCTATCTCGTAAGACCGTCAAAACTGGTATTAATTTTAAAATATTTACGGCTGGCTTAAAATGCCATTGTCTTTGGAGTATATTATTCATTATAGTTAAACATATTCCGTGCAGATACATAGAAGTTCCATTGCAGTTGGGGGTTTAAAAATTTCGCAAGCAAAAATTAGTTTCTAAATTCCGCTTTCGAGGTAAACATTAAATTCTTAACATTAAGTCTCGCAACATGTCGCTTCAACTAAAACTGAACATTTATAATGCTTTAATAATGCCATAGTTGCCACTTCATCTATGACTTCAACTCGTGGAGTCAAGTCGCGTTTTGAAATTATATTTGCGTTCTATATAAGGCGTGTTCGATTAGATTCAATTAAATGAAGTAGTAGCAACATCCGAATTAACTGAAGTGAACAAAATGTTCGATTGGCAACCCTTCAGTTGAGCTAAAAATTGAGCAACTGAAGAACCTGAAGAGGTCTTTTGCTCATGTAGATACTACAGATGAGTTATTGCTTTTCAGTTGGTCGGTAATTTTACTAATAAAAATAATTGTATTAAATTATACATAAAAAATCATAATTAATTTCTAGGTAAGAGAGATTGAGTTTACAATAAATAATTGTGATCGTTGATAAATGGATACGAGTGTAACCACTAGTAATAATACTCACCCAAATCAACCCTATTTGATTAACTACTATTTTATCAAACTTAAAACGGTACAATTCATAAATCTATCAAGATTGAGACGGCTGGGTTATGTTTAAGGTTGAACAAAGATAAGAACTGACCCTTTAGATAACCCAACCTTGTCTGCGATATATGGGAAGAAACAAGGAATTATTCAAAGCAACTTTTTTAAAAATCAAATTATTCATTTGATATTAGTTAGTGGCTATCATGAGATAGCCTAAACTTATCGCTTTAGCGAAAGAGCTGAAGGTTTTTTTAAATGTTACGACTTAATTATTTTTTGAGGTTAATCGTATTCGTATAGTGCGTTAATATTATGAATCAATGCTAATTAGTTAGCGAACTAGTTGTCAGTAAACAAATTAAAATAAGAGCTAGTGTGAAAACGAAATTAATATTACACAACAAAAAAGTGAAGAGAACTCTTACTATCATCTTGTTATGATACAATACAAGCATGTGATACCAAGTGGTGTTAATTGAACTACTCGCGTTCGAACTTAATCCAGTAAGCATATGTATATAGAAAATGAATCACTCAAAACAAAACATGATGTCAAACATCACATGAAGTGGGCTACGATAACAAACACCTCATATATAATCTTGTTTGTTTCCAGTACGAATATCAAAAAATCATTTAGAATGTCTAATATTTGGTATTGTACTGCTGATAACTAAAAATACAATCAAATTTAAAAATCATTTTCTTCAAGAACTTGGCACGATAAATTAAATTATAAAATGTTTTAATGGCTTATTATAAAACAATCTTATCAAGACGGCGATACTGATACAATTGATTTTTTTTTTTTTGTAAGTGTTGGACTCTATGCTTTAAGACACAATAAAATATTTTCTCATGTATTTTTTGTGAAAATGTGCTGTTTATGTATCCGCTCGCCGAAAAATACAGGTTTTTTTTTAACTTTAACCACACACACCAAAATATGCGGTATATACATATATAGCATAAATATAAAAAGAACATAAAACATTAAATGTTTTCCCAATTAACTCAATTCTTATATCCTTTTATGGATTTTGGTCTAAACTAAATATCAAAAAAAAATTTAAAGTGAAATTGATTGGAACCACCATAAACTCGATCTCTCTATTTTATACCGAGCGGCCTTCCGGCGAAATTATCAATTAATCTAAATTATATAAGCTCTTTCGCTAAGCAATGATTTAAGACGTTAGAAAGTTTTGACCACAAAAATATAAGTAAGCTTAAAGCTTAACATTTTTCATCAGATTAGATGTTTGCTCGTCTTTTATGCGAGTATCAAAATTATTATGACTTGTGAGCTGACATAATGATATACCTACTCGTATAGATCTTAAGTTTCATGCTGTTATTTCTCACACTCGCTTAAATTTTATTTTTATTTCAAGTATCATCGTCTTGTTGGTTAAAATTAAAAGTAAATTTTCTGGTCGTTTTGAATTTTTAATTATAAGAAATAGTTCTGACCTTAAGATGTTTCTGAAGGTTTTATGAAATATTAAATAATGGCGGAAATTGTTTGATGGCTTGTTAGAAGCGTTAACTATATATAGTTAATTGTATTACAATCGGAACTGGGAATTAGTATGCGAATATAAATCGAATAAAATCAAGTGATGGTGTGAGCCAAACTAACCTTACAAAATTAGTAGTAAGAAGTGTCGAACACATTTTTGGAATACCCACCATATTAACAATAAAAAATGTAAAAACACTTTACATAAAATTAAACTAAAGTAAAATAAAAAAAAAGTGTAGTTGAACCAAACGGATATAAAAGTAAATCTGAAATTTCCAAACAACATTCTTACTTATTTCTACGATTACATGTGATTGGCCATCAAAGTTACATACATTTTGTGGCCAATTTTAACTAAAAGAAAAGCCAGCTTTAAGACTTGTAAATTAACATTAGAACCGTGTTTGGGGTATAGAGTTTCCCAAGTCATTTTCCCAATTCATTATTAAATTCCTCTTCACACACCGACAGCCTTTCGTGGATACATTTGATGGTTTATTACATTACTTTTCATAAACAAACATTGTCCAAGATAAATTTTGCAGTGTAACACAATCTCAAGAAAAAAATAAAGATACTTACTATCTTTTTCGTGTTATGGGGAACTGTATTCTCTAAACTATAATTGATACAATAACAATTAGTATGAAAATAACATTTACTTGCAATATTTTAGAACTTATTTCGTTTTTCTATTTGCTAAATGTTCATTACTTGTAACTAAATACAAAATAAATATAATTGTCATAGTTATCGTTTTTTCTGATACCCTACTGTTTCATACGTTATTTTTGTTCTATCCATTTAAAACAGGGTAAATCACCAAAAATATTTATTTTATTCGTAAAATATTACTAACCATAACGAATTAAAATTATTTTCAACACAACAACCCATCCTACAACCAACAGTTCTACAACCAACAAGTAGGCCCACCAATGGGGAATCTTTATCAGGAACATTAGCCGAAATATTAATATCAAATTTCGAACAGAAACATGTATTCAACGACACAAAAGGCTATACAAAACTAACATCATTCACTGGTACCGATACGCCGACGACATCATAATCCTATACAATGCATCTAACAGACAGCTTAAAAATCTACACAACTACACCAACAACAGACACCCTAATATAAAATTCGCATTAAAGACCGAAAAAGAACACCAAATCAACTTCTTAGACATCACAATAAAAAATGTCAACAATGAACATAAATTCAAGATATCTAGAAACGCAATCCAAACCAATCACACAAAACATGCCACATCAAACCATCAAAAGGTCAGCATATGAACACATAATGAGCCGGATGAATAACATATCCATTTATGTAATATATAAAGGAAAATTTGGGAAACCCAATTAGAATAGTGAAAACAACTGGCGAAGAGGGAACTATCGAATCTGTTTAATATTTTGAGCCGAAAATAGATATAACGGACGGATTGTTGTATTTGGTAAATCGCGGTGATAGAAGGAATTCTACGAAGCGAGGACGACGACGCAGACGATAATGTAGATAACAATCGAGATAATGATCTATACGACCTATATGGATCGTTCGTAAACGAACCTCCCCTTCCAGAATTACGTTTGCAACATTTGATTCAGATGAAATTGATGTTCCCGGTATATTGAAGAAACAGACCAGACTGACTCTGTCAATCGTGGGCAACAATACATAGGGCTAGGTAGACGAGACAACACTATCTGGTGGTCATTACCCAGTCCGACAGAAATTGTTAGAGCGCAAAATTTAGTTTCAAACAGAAAAGTGTCCCAACCTTGTTATTTGGAAACATATGTAGAAAAAGACAAAACGTTCAAACGTCTTATATCTGAATCTCTAATTGAGTATATTGCATTGGAAACGAAAAGGAAAGTAAAGATAAAGTATATGAAGAGAACAATCGATCGACACATGCTCTCCAGATTTATACGTTTTGACGAACCTGGCCAGCCAGGTTACGTGAAGGCAAATTAGCTCCATACCGCTAAGTTTGGACGGTATTTCAAAATAATTTAAATGGACATTTTCTCAATCGCAAGAGCTAACACTAGATAAACAATTGGTGTCAACAACAGGAAGATGTTCTTTCATACAATACATACCGTACAGGCCAGGAAAGTATGGTGTAAAAATATTTTGGCTTGCAGATGCTAGAACTAACTATCCGCTAAGTGGTAAGATTTACTTGGGCAACCAACCAAATGAAGGGAGATCTACAGGTATTGCCCATCACGTCTTTCGAAACAGTTTTTGGATAAATGGTATAATATAACGATGGATAATTTTTTCACAAGTTGCCCACTATAGCCAAAGAGTTATGTAGCCGAAATACTATTTTAGTTGGAACAATACGGCCAAATAAAGCCGAAATACCGGTTGTTTTTGCCAAAAAAGAAATTGCAGCTGCTAGAGACGTTTTTAGTTCCGCATTTTGTTTTTTCGGACGAAATCTCCTTAGTTAGTATTACTACCAACAACAAGAAAAACGTTTTACTTTTATCAACTGCACATGCTCCGGATACCATAAATCAATTAACTAAAAAACCAGAAATTGTAATTCATAATTATAACGAGAACAAAGATGTCACTTTTATTATTGTTTACCAAAAAAAAAAAAAATGTGATTAGGAATTAGTTCCGTCGCAATAAACCCAATGTTTGCAGCTTAAACATGAGTAGTAAGCCGTTTGGAACGATATATTACTCATATCTGCGGAATGACCCATTTTTGGCATAGGTCACTTCTGAATCAATGAAAGTAATTGACGTCGCTGAAATATAGCGCTCCAGTTGGAAATTTGACAACAAGAATGTAAATATTTTTTTACGAAAGGCAAACGATTCTAATTTACTTGCCCCTAAATCATTTTTGATGCTGATTCATTGATTAATTTATGACAAATTACATTAGTTTCTCAAGTGACTCGACTAATGACTGACAACGTGCGACATGTTAGTTGCGTTTCTGTTTTATGATAATGTCTTAAGCGAAACGTGTATGAAGAGCCTTCGATGTTTATCATTTTATCATGAAATAACAATCGAGAGAAAATAAATTAATTATTTTAATTTCATCTACACTAAAAATGGCTCAAATTCAGCCATTTGGAATATCAACAAATCGCAGAGGAAATGTGTCAACATGAATCAAAGCATTTATAAAGGATCTTTCAATAGAATGCTCGAAATTGGTTGAGACAATCTGGCATCGGTCAAAATTGTTGTGAATTATTCTTTAGTGTATGGAAATTTACCTCCTTCCATCAATGGAAGGTTATAACTTTGAAGAATATGAGCAAATTATCAAATTTTATTTTCAAAATCAGCAGAGCCTTACCACCGACTCCACCGGCGTTCGTTGCTGGTTCGCTTTTACATTTTTTGTACCAAAAAAAACGCAAAGCGAAAATTTGATCGCTTCAGGCGTAATTTTAAACAATTTGGTTACTAGCGAACAAAAGAGCGAAAATGTTTTTTGTGATGTAAAGATGTAAGTATTTCCTCCCGATATTTTTTCCAACAAATATTTAATACGCTTCTTTTGACACCTGAAATAACTATCTGAAACCAATATAATTATATATTTGCACTAAAAATGTAAAACATATGTAAATGTTTTTTACTAACGTTGTTTCTGGAAGATTAAGAGAAGAATTAGCTCTAATTTTCTAAATAATGAGCGATGGAATCCCTGAAGTGAATAAATTTTTTATATTGATATAATTTAATCACAAACACTACATACTTTATAGATAAATTACAAGTTAAGTGCACGATAGCGTTGCGTGGTATGATTTCACTAGGCGAAGCGAAAATAAAAAAGCGTAAACCAACGAACGCTGACGGAGAAATATAATAAATAATCAGCCAATACCCGTACGTCAGAGAAACGCAAGGTCTATTGAGAACATCGCTGCAGTGAGAGTGTACGAGAAAACCCGAGACAGTCTCCTGTCGTTTACAAGAACTTGACCTTTCTGCGACTTCAACTTGGCGAATATTTTGCGTCGAGACTGGATCTGCACCCGTACATACAACCGACCCAGAAACTTAAAGTAAACGACAATAGATAATACCGTGTCAATTTTGTCAAAAAAGAATCGTCTTTAGCGATGAGGCCCATTTTTGGATGAATGGATGTGTGAACAAGAAAAATATTTGGATTTGGGGCGATACCAACCCACATGAGCTATACCAACACCAAATGCATCACAAGAAAGTCACAGTTTGTTTGGTGCGGATTTTAGTCTGGCGGAATCATCGGTTCATACTTCTTTCAAAACAAAATTAGCATTGCCATAACGGTCAACGGCGAGCACTACAGATCGATGATAAGCAACTTCTTGTGGCCTAAACTGGATAATATGGATACCGATGACATGTGGCTTCAAAAGGACGGCGTTACGTGTCTAAACCAGACCTCCTGAATATATGCCACTAAGCAAAGTGCCCGCGGCCAACACTTCAACGATGTTATATTTTATGCCTAGTGCCATAAAATATTCTTTCAAATATCTCGGATATCTCACACACCACTTGTTAGACCTAGGTAGCTTTACTATTGGGGACACGTGGTAGAGAAAGATAATGTGACAACGATTTAGTAGTTTAGATGTAATTTCTTACTTTAGATAAATCGAAAATACGTGCTGATAAAATTCGAGCACAGGCACCACAACTTAATTTAAATCGCTCTTACACAGTGAGCTAATAAAAGGATTCGTTTAATTTGGAAGATGGAAACAAAGCTTAATGGGAATTAATTATTTTACTGGCTACCCTATTGCGGTTTTTCCAGGGAATAGGGGGTTGGTGACGATTTCATAGAAATTGGGAATTTTTTTTACACCAGTTTTCCCCAAAGTTGTAGGAATTGTGTTTTGGAAATTTTTAAACAGTGTTAACCTTATAAATTTATATTTATAAATGAAGTAAACTTAAAATAAAATTGAAATACGCGCTTTAGCTTCAAAAAATCAAAATATACAATTTTTCTCTAAAGCCAAAAAAAGTAATTGGGAATTTGACTTTTCTAATTACTAAAATATTTCCCCAATTCCCTGCGAAAACCAGAACAAAGCCAAAGGTGTAAATAAAGCATTGAAACAAATACTTATACGAACCGAAATCGATATAGGCAGAGCCATATATAACCTAGCATTTACAAAAGCCAGTAGTGCATGTGAACACGCAATTTTTGCAACTCCTAATTACTTTAAGTTTTGCTGATACCAATGTAATACTTGTCGCCCATTAGTCCATATCAAATTAAATTTTACATAAGATCTAAGCTCTGTTTTGAACCACAAAATATAATTTAAAATTTAGAAAGCTTTGTTGACGTTAAAATTGTTGGTGTTATTTCACGAAATTGATATGAAGCAGATCAGACCAAGCGTTTAGTCCACTCGAATTTATAATTCAAGGCCATTAAAATAAATGAATTTTTTTCATATACCAATGGAGATATCCCGTATATGGGTGTGCTGTAAGAGCTTTGTTTCAGCTTTAACAACTAAATACTTGGAACGAGGACCATAAACATAACTCGTATTCAAAAATCTTACCTCAAGCAGACTGCGGTTATTTCACTTAAAATACCCAATGTGTTGCCATACACACACCTTCTACTTTATACCACTATTCATTTTTTTAATACCAACTGGATACAACTATTTCTAATAAACAGAATAATAGTCGTACACAACTTTAAATTCGTCATAAATTATGTTGTTCAGTTGTGAAATATGAAATGATTGTGTTATTCTTTACAATCTGTCGAAAAAAAAAATATTTACAAATCTAAAATCAAATCAATCAATATAATAGTGCTTTTGTACAACAACAACAACGTCTATTTATAAACAAAAATATCAAATTATAAAATAATTTAGAAATGAATTCTTTTATACATACATAATTTTAAGGCCATGAACTTATTTAGCTTAACTTTCAATTTTTCCAGCATGTGAAACAAAATTGTGCGGGAATTGTAACCGAAGGTGTGACTAGCATTATGATTATCATCTGGCTTAATATGTAGACCATTGACTTGGGTTGTTTAATTAGATTTAATACAATTATTATTCAATTAAATTTATTTAATGCATTTACGAGTATAAAAGTGAAACAGAGCAATTACACGTAACATATTACTTTTAATCGTATATCCAAGTACTGTAATGTACGTTTACACCATTTCATTAGTTTATTACATAGCGACACGAGTGTATCATGATGGCATTTCAGGGACAGACATATTTTTGTACATTTCTTAGTAAATTTTATTATATTAAATGCCATGTCGGCATTGAAGTGTTTTAGGGAACGTCTCACAAAAAAATATGGGTTTCAAATTTACTTAATTATAAAAACTTTGTGTGTGCCGAATACTTGCAGACAGAAAAAGTGTAGGTGAAAGTTGTGTGTTACTCAATTGAAATAAATCATTGTAGAATTTTTTGTGTATCTTAATTTTGATGGGATTGTCGTCGAATCTGTACAATTTATTATGTTTATGTTTTCACTTTGGATTATTTTTGGTTATAAAAATAATTTATTTAAGTGCATAGCTACGCATATGATAGTTGTTTTTAAATCATGTCAGTTAGTATGTTAAGCTAATTCTTAGACTCCGTAAAAGTTTATTGTCGATTACCGGCTGTTTCAGGTTATTAATTTAGAACCGAGTGTTTAACCAATAGCCAATTTCCGATTCAATACACAATTATATTTAACGTAAAGCTTATATGTAGGCACCACCTTGAATTGTGAAGTATATATGACATTATTGGAGGAGATAATATATTTCTCCACAAACCCTAATCTATATGGGCTTTTAGTGTTAAAATAGTTTCGATCATAATTTAACACTGATACTCTGTGTCTGACGTCGACTTTTTTGTCTAAATCTACGATAAACTAAATTTATGGTTAGTTCTATTGTCCATAAACTATTGGGTTGTTCCGAAAGTAATTTCGCTTTTTTCCAGCAGAGGACTAAAATGTAATGTTTCATAACCAATTTCAAACTTAAACCACATTGCCTTTATAACTATATATTTTGACAGCTGATATAGCAGAGCTTATTTGTGCAAAAATTTGTTTGGTTCTGCTTAATAGTTTGTGTTTGGTGCCGTATGAAATACGGTAATTCGAAACCAGCATTATCGGCATATTTTACTTTATTATTATCAAAAAAGCAAAAGTGCTGTTCAAGAAAGAAAAAAGTTGTGTGATGTGTATGGATATATTGATAGAACGTCAGTGTCAAAACTGGTTTTTAAAATTTCGTTCTGGCAATTTTGATGTTGAAGATGCACCACGTTCTGGAAGGCCAGTTCAAGCTAATAAAGACAAAATGAAGGAATTGATTGTTGCAAACTGCCGAATAATAACTCGTGAGATCGCTGATAGATTAAATTTATCGAATTCGACCGTTTATGATCATGTAAAACGCCTTGGCTTAGTTTCAAAACTTAACCAATGGGTTCCACATGTTCTTACAGAAAGAAGTTTGCTTCGTCGCATTGATGCCTGTGATTTGCTTCTCAAACGTCAAGAAAATTATGCTTTTTTTGAAGCGAATTATTACTATGGACGAGAAATGGATTGTCTATAACAATGTAAAATGCAAGATATCATGGAGTAAAAAGCTTTGGCGGCGCAAACCACTTCGAAAGTCGATATTCATCGAAAAAGGTAATGCTGATGCTGTCTGTTTTTTTATCGGACAATACCACGATAAATTCTGAAGTGTACTGTCATCAACTGGACAAATCGAATGATTCACTCAAACAAAATAGGCCAGAATTGATCAATAGAAAAGGTAGTGTTCCACCAAGATAATGTGATAGAACCTCATACAAGTTTGGTAACATATACCAAAAGCTATTGCAGCTTGGATGGGACGTGCTACCACACCCACCATATTCTCCAGATTTGGCACCTCCAGATTATTACTTGTTCCGGTCTCTACAAAAATTTTTAGAGGGCAAAAGCTTTTCTCCAAATAGGACGTCAAAAATGCATTCAATCAATTTTTTGCCAGTAAAGATCAAAAGTTTTATGAGCGTGGAATTATGCTACTGCAAGAAAGATTGCAAATGATATTGGATCAAAATGGAATATTTGATTAAAAAAAAAACAAAAACGAATTACTTTCTGAACAACCCAATAAAATTCACGTGGTATTTAAATTTAAAGGACGAACTTATTTTAAATTTATAAATTATCTACGAACGACTGGTCTGAACAAACATTTAGTTAGTCGGAATTTTTTTAAAAAAACAGACGTCAAGCGCACAGCTTGAGTGTGAAAAGTGATTCCAGCATACTAAAAACCAGTGTTAAAACTACATCAACTACTGGCGGGAAAGTATTTTACTCGAGAGGACAATCTTTTCAAAGAATTGATTTCGATATGCAGCTGAAGAGGTGAATATTAACCCATTCACCTACTCACACAACTACAGTATTACCACATGCACATTGCAAGCTCCATGTCAACCTGTACATTGACATGGACGGTGGGTCGGCGCTGAATTCTGCACTCCATCAGAGGGTCTTAGTTGTGTTTATTAACATCATTGATCGTAATTGATGATGAAAATTTGATTTGCATCTAGCCTCTGATGGGATTCGAACCCAGTACCTCCCGGTCCAAGTGCCGAAGCTTTAACCACTGCACCACTTGTCCGAATATGGTTGTATTGTCGGTGTATATTGAATTTTGGTTCAGGTTGTGGCTCGGTTTTGAAATGTCGTGATAGTAACAGAGAAAAAATAAGGTCTTAGAACCAACCCTTGTGCGACTCTTGCGCGTACGGTTTTGATGGTGGAAGAATATACAAGTAGACATAGAATTTTGGATCACTGAGGTAAAAAAAAAATCAGCTTCATATGATGAATTTTTAATTGTATTTGTAGAGGACGAGTGGTGTGTTCAATTTCATTAGGCGGCTTTCCAGGTTTAGAGATATAATGTTTGGGTTGACTGGTGAATGCGCCAATAAAACGGGCTACAGTCTGTGTATGTTTGTAAATGTTGTGCGATCTGATTGTGTGTTTTGCATTAAGTTATCGGATTTCATTAAATATTCAGAGAAATAATCATGCACCCTTTTCAGTCTGTTTTGAAATTCCTGGTCTTCAGTTCCTGAGCCAGAGGGAAATTAATTTGGATTATTTTTAGTGGAGTCGATTTTTTTGAAGCGCTGTAATTCAGGTGGGAGTTCAGCTTTGTGTTTGACTTTTGAGCTTGACATATAGCGTGCTGCATGATTTTGGAATTGTTCGATGCGCATGCGCGTCGATTTGGTTTATCGTGAATATGGTTGGAGTATTAGGACGGTTTTGATAGACATTTACTTTAAATTTTTCTCAGTTTGGTAAGGAATAATTTCGGAATACTTTTGGTAGGCTAGTTATGGTTTTGAATGGGATTATGAATATTACTTACTGGGAAGCGATCGAGAAAAAAATTCAAGCAATACTTGCGCGACGGTTGGTTAGGCTTATGTTCTTCGTCAGAACTACGACGAGACTTAAGGAGGATCTTCGGAGTGTGGGTTCGTGAAGGGCATTTAAGTAGTTACAGATTTGATACCATGCAGAATTTTTGGAGTTCATCTCTATTCTTGTTATTATTAGGGCAATTCCACAAAGTATTTTGAGAATTAATTCTGCACAATTTTCTATCTTATCTACTTTTCTATAGAATAATTGAAAAGGTTTTGTTTACACGATTTATAAAAATCATCTGTAACAGAAAACAAATTATGTAAATGATTTTTAGTTTTAGTGAAAAGTATATAAGTTATCCCTAGGGTTCCTGAAGACAGGAAAATGTTCGTAAATAATGATTCGTGTATATAAATTTAATTACCATTCGTCCTTTTATTTTGCCTTTTGTTGGGCAAATTTTCCCAGTGAAAGCTACATCTTGCAGGAAAATAACAGTTTCTCTTAAAGTCCACATCTATTTCAAAGTTTAACTTTGCCTGGAACAGAGTGAAAGAATGTGCATTATACTTCCTTTTGTATATTAGAAGAAGTTATGTTTTTCGGTAGAAATGGTACAAAAACAAGTTCGAGAGTAAAATCTTTAATGGAAAGTCAAGATTTGTTAGAAAATAAACATATCGACCAAAATTTGTCAGAATAGTCGATTCTTCAGATCATTAACTTCTGTGTGCTGTACCACATCCTCTGGCATATCAAAGAGACATCATTTCGAACCCTTAATTTTATTCTGACCATTATCGTAGTGGATAAATTGAAACACAATTTTTAATTCGATGCATGAATAACTTTAGGAAGATACAACCCCCATTAGAGGCATATCACCTTCATAGCGACTACTTCACTTTGACATAACTTATCCTTGAAAGCGAACATACCTCTACATAGATAGATTCATCAGGAATTTGGAGGTATAATTTGTGATAGTAGGCTAGATTGTATAAAAAACAAACAAATTTCCTACTTTCGGCGTTATGATGGGTTGTACCAAAAAATGTTTAATCCCCATGTTAAGCTTTGCCGAGGCTTTCTACAACACCTTTTTAAGAAAAGTTAGTTATAAGTAACTATTCCAGGCAAGTATGTGATCACACCGAAGCGGCATGCGTATATCTGTCTTTTTTGTGGTACGTAGAATGCCCTGATTCGCTTAACTAGAGGTTTTAATGAGATTGAGAATGATCTCAATATTTACGTCATTTTAATGCAACGGGTGGGTGTTTTGTGGTACTATCGTCTCTTTGATTTGTTCTCACAGAACAAAGCATGGGAATCAATAATTGAGCCGTTTATTTTGAAAGTGGCTTAATTGACTTTTTCTAAAAATCATGTTAATGCTAAAATTAGTTTCAATTTAACGGTATCTCTTCATTTTAAAAAAATTACCAAAAAATATGACAGTCAAATTGATTGGACATTTTTTTAAAATGAAGAAATACCGCTGAATTGTAGCTAATTTTAGTATTAACTTGATTTTTGGAAAAAGTTAATTAAGCCATTTTCAAAATAAACGGCTCAATTAACAAATTTTGAGAGATTCTTCTTAAGTAAATCCAAAAAAAAAATAAGTTAGCAGGTTAATATATTACTTTCATAATGTTTGAGTTTTCTACAGATGCTGCCATCCTCCTCCACAGTTACGACTACAGAACATTTAGAATAACTTTCATATTCTGGTCCCTATTTTCGGTAGAACAAAGTTTAGTGAATTCTAATCAAAAACTGTTTGGGATAATGGACGAGAAAAATAAGAAAAACTGCAGGATAGCACACTCATAATGTCGCCACTCGTCAAATTAAGATGATATTCTTCATTCGTATTGAGACGTCTCAATTGATTGGCTCAAATCGTAACATGAAGTTTTAAAATTTGGTTTTCAATTAGTAATAATTTTACAATTTGACGACCGTTAGTAATTCGTCTCAACTCTGCTCATTTCAATCTGTCTGGGAAAACGTGACTTTAGTTTCGATCAATACCAAATGAAATAAAAAATGTTATGATTTCCCTTTTTCTTTCCCTTGCGTTATAAAGGGTGGATTAGGGACGGTTAGAGTGTATGTCATGTACAGAAAAAAATAAAAAATCGATTTTTCATTGCGAGTAACGCAGAGTTTACCAACCTTATTCGAATCATTTCAAACAAAGGATCAAATTTCGTTTTTTTGCGTAATTACGTCATTAAATGACTTGAGTCACGAGACAATTATTCACAACAGTTTGTGCCACACAATTTTGAAGTTGTTTTCGTTCGATCTAAGCAATATATTTTCATTGCGAAACACGATCCAGTCTAGACTGGAATGTCTGGCGAATCACCGTATATACCCCTTAGACTTAGGGTGAACTATAATAACACTTTTCTGCATCTGCACTACACCGGTTTCGACCAATTGTAACAAAGTTTACGTAGGGCGGCTCATGAAAACCGAGCTCACTGATTATGATAGAAAGCGTGCAATATTTATTCAACGAACTTAAATATTTGGAAAACGTTATCGATTTTTGTATGCTTACAATTTCATACCGCACTATTATTAATTCTTTAAGCTAACAAAAAATATTTAAAGAAGTCAACAGCATAATGTAAAAAAACACAATCATGTGAAAGGTTTCTTTTGAGTGTAGACTGCTCTTGATTTCATGTGGTGTTTTGAGAAAACGATAATTATCTCATTTATATTGCATTGTTTTAAAAGAAAAGTGAGACGTTTGGATTTCACCTTAATACATCAATGTAAATATTAAGTATTTTATAGGTCGTTTATATAGTACAGTGTTTTTTTTAAAGAAATTTGTCTTATCTTTTTTACGTACGTAATAAGAAAATAAACTTGGGTTGGGTCTTTATTGATATAAGACCGAAAAACTGATATCACTATACTTAATATACTTAAATTAATTTACAACAATGATATAATATAATGTATAATTTATTTACCATTTCTTTAATATAAAATAATCACAAAAACTATTTGTTTAATTTATTTTGTCTTTAAAACAACCAAAATAAAAAAAAATCTAAAGAAAACACAAAAATGACGTAATGCAGGGCTGTTCCGAATAAAATATAAATTTTTCGTTGACACACACACAAAATATAATACACAACACAAAATTTATAACTTAAAACTGGTAAAACTGCACTATTCTCACACACGAAAATTAGTAAAAATTTGTTTTCAATTAATAATTTAATTAATGAAATAATAACAAAAAACGCGACACGGTAATTGTCTTATAAAATATATACGTGTTTGACAGCTACGAATACACATAACAAAATGTCTGAATCTGGCAGAAATGTTTTGTTTCTAATCAAATTGTAAATTCTGTCTCAAATATTTTGTTTATTTTTCTCCCTCTTTATTGTGCGTGTGAGCAATACCAAACTACGGAATTTATTTGCGTAAGAGTAGTGCAGTTTATACCGTATATGGTCAACAAGAGTACGATGCATATATATTAGAAGAATACAAATATATTTTTGGTTCCAGCAAAATATGCTGAATTGCTGATTATATTTTACAGGTGGTTTGTAACTTTGGTGTCATACAAATGATTTATCGTTTTTACTATGTTCGAATATAGAGGGATACAACCACTTGTTGTGTAAATAAGAAACCTTTCAGGCCTAAGTATTTTTAAGTGAACAATAAAAAATATTTACTGAAATTTTAATAAATATTTTAATCCTTCAGTGAAATTAAAGATGTAGATTTAATCTTTACATGTTTATGAAGAATAAAGGATATTGTAGTTAACAATAACGTAATATTGCTGACATTGGATATTATTCAACTTGTGAAAGCGTTTCAGTTAGTTACTGTTTCAGAAATGGTGAGGCTTGTGCCTAGATGTAGGATGAGGTAAAGCAAACGTATTTTCAAAATTGAAGAAAGAAAATCCGCAGTTTTTGGGATAAGGGACGATTCATGGCTACTCTAGGTTTGGCTACTATAACGTTTGATTTAAGACAGCTAATAAAACGTGAAATTTCTTATCGGGGTCAAAGGAATAGGATATTTATAAGTATTTGAATTGGGCAGGAAGTTGATAAAAAAGTTTTGGATATCAGTAAATTGGCATTTGGAGAAACTAGTAAGCTAAACGTGAAAGTGCTAGCTGTTTGAGATATTGCTTTGCGGGCGGTAAGAACGTAAATAAAAGTAAAGATGTTTACTGATAAATGTGGAGATCAACGGAAAGTGATTCCACCATTGGCCCAGTTATTAATGGTTTTGACGATACTAAAAATATTGCCATCATACATGGGAAAAAGACTACACCAACAAAGTAGCAGGATAATATCATTTATTAGTTATTATTGCAACTAGTGATAATCAGTCACTCTGCGACAGATAGATCATCTCTGCCTTATCAAACCGAAAATTTAAAACTTCGTTAGACCTCACCAAATGAAGAAGTCTCTACATAACAGCACACAGTACAGTAACTGAGTCCCAAGGTAACATTTGAATCTCGATTTGAACACAAAGAAATAAAGACTGAAAACAACTCCTGAAACGAAGACAAGCCAAAAAAGATGAATATTGGAAAGCCTGGCACTATTGAGATTAAGTAATCTTACCATTACAGTTCCGGGACTAATTCTAGAGCAAGCTGAGAGAATCTCAGCGGGTGGAAGGGGTTGGAAAATCAAAATCTGAAGTTAATAACTGACATATGGATAATATTGGAGCAAAAGTGGATAAGTGTACGCAAGGACATTGACCTAGATCAGGCTTTTGCCAAAATACAAGAACATCTTTGGTTCCAACCTCAGTAAGGCACTATGTGTCTCAAACAGAGCAGAAACGAGTTCAGGAGAACTTGCAGCTTACTATAACATCTCTAAAGGTGCATGAAGACGGTACTTCCAAAATACGTCTTATCGATTCAAGAACAATGGATGGATAGATGTAAAATGAAGTGATTTAATTCAGTTAATTCACGTTCTAGTTATAAAACCAGTAATTATAGTAAGACAACTAAAACAATAATACATTTTAGGTTCCCTAATAAAATCTACTATATCCTATAAATTCTGTTTACATTCCATATATTCCAAATGTAAGTGAGCTTTCTGTGGCCATCATAAAATTATTATTGGAACTCAAAAAAATATAGATGAGGCTTTTACCAGAATCAGTTAATATGGATCTTTTATTGAGTAGAAGAAAATGTACTCATCGACCAAAACGAGGTTCTAGAGAATGACATTTGGCTGCTAAGGTAACGGTTAGAGAAAATAGCATCTTTTCTTTCTCCAAGGTCACTTCCTAATACCCAGATAGTTCCTCTTTTGCCTGTTATGGTCGTGGGTACGTTCCACGAGCGTGGAGATGGAAGAAAATTAAAGGTGGTTAAGAACAAGTAGGTCATCCGTTAATCTTATTAAATGGTTTAGAACGCAATCTCAAAAGGTACTTTGGAGATAAATCTCTTGATATAGCGCTTCATGATATCGTTGGATGAATTGTAAAATCGCTAACAAAAAAACTATTTACCCTGGGATCAAATCTCTATGTTGAAGGACGCATGACAATTTATTCATCAATGCTATGATTTCTGCATCCTTCATACATTTCATGGATCCCACTATTGCAAAGTGATTTGATATCATATTGGATCTCCCACTTCGTGCCTTATTGAAGGATGAATAGAGCATTCACAAACAATTGCCTGTGTCAGACAGCCTTGCTCTAGAAGATTGTACTATTGGACACTCTTGGAGGGAACTTAGCAAAGTTCTCAGAGAGAGGAATTTGTCATATTATCTTGGACAGTATCCCATTGTTTTTCAAACAGAAATTGTTTTTATCTTTAAGGTTGCTGTCTATGCGATTGGGATTGACTGTGTACGGGTCGCCGCATTTCTATTGCACCAGACACTAAAGCTGTCTTAAGGTTTATTGATTTAATGATTCCTGTCTCTTTTACTCTTTTCATAGATCATACTGTTTCGGTTCACGTTTCCTTTCCTTTCCAATTGACCATCTGTCTTTGATTTGCGTGCCACTCAAAATAAAAGCATTTGATGTAAAGTGATGCGAAGTCATATCACACAATCTGGGGAGTATGGATTTGAACAAGGAAGGTGATGTTATAAAGGATAATGCAAGAATCGGAGATAATTCCTTTTCCATTGCTATCTTCAATATAAAGATATTTAGAACCGACCATTAAATCTATTTAAAAAAATCAAAATCTGCTGGGGTTGTCGTCAGAGTTATCCAAAATCCTCTGAATCTATACAGCTGCGTGATGGTAAACCTATTCGAAAATCCCTTTCATGGATGCATCGAAATCGCACCACACATTTCATCAGTACATACTCCACAATTGAGCCATTAACTGTGGTTTGGTGGTCAATTCACACAAGACTGGATTGATCTTTTTCTATTGGAAGAAAACCCTCCCATTAACAACGAACTTTGTATATGGGATTATTGCCTGGTAACCTGCTCTAAATATTCTAGCAACTCTAAAGTCTTTCATGAAAGTGTAATGAACAGCTACCAGTGTGGTGTTCAATCACAGTAGATTATTTTTCCTCTCACCCTCTTGGATATTCTAGGTAAAGGCAGCCGTAAGCTCACCTAAGGTTCATAAGTATATGAACTCCAGCTCCAAGTGAACAGACCTTTAAACAGAAGTATAGAAGGTTTTCTGTACCTATAAAAGGTATTCACTTCTTCATTGTTGTGTCAAAATAGGGAATGAGGTGTTTTGTAGTACATTCAAACATAGCTTTCGGTTTTCCCAAAAAATGCAGCGTGTTCTTAGCTGAATAATAATAATTGTGATAAGGAGCTGCAGATTGATTGAGGTATAATGTAATTTTGAAAGGGATTTTCCCAATTTTACGGACAGTCATGCTTTGAATAAAGCGGTAAAATCAGTTCTCTTTAGTTCAAAATTAGCCTAAAATTATATCACATTTGCGAGTTGGTAGATTTGTTCAACGTCCAACACCCACAGTCGTGGAACGGAATCGTGGTACTTCTAAAATTATAACAGATTCCTTTGGGTTAAAGATATCTGGAAATAGTGAAATTTTGATGTTTTTTTTAAATTTTTTTCTTTATCTCCGATTTAGGAGCATAGGGAGTTTACTAGACTGTACCATCTTTCTCTACTCGGGGCTGTTACATTCTTCTCCCCATGTTTATGCGAGTTGTTTTGCTGCGGCTAGCACCGTTCTTTTCCAGATTATTGCTGGTCTTACTACGTTCCTTTTCCCTTGCGGATTCCATTCCAATGACGTTTTTGTTATATCATTGGTCTCTTACCTTACTGTGTGACATATAGCACTGGTTTCATTTTTTTTGGAAGATTGAGTTGGAACGTTTCTTTGAATGAGTTTTTGGTGTCAGTGTTCTTCAATCTCTCAATAATGAATTTCCTCCGTTTAATCTTTGGGTGCTTCATTGGTGATTTCTGACTAATGAATGATTGGTTCACTGAACCGTAGCCAGCTCATAGGTTTCGTTCCATGCTTTTGAATCCGTGTGAGACAGTGCGTAATTCTTTTATTATTTTTATACTGGTAGTAATTTTGTTTAGTAATTAGTAACTTTGTTAATCAATTCCAATTTTATAAATAGTGTATCAAAAATTGTCTTTGCTTAATTTAACACATCCATAAATCGTAATCCCTATAGTAATCCTATTAAACATGAATTTTCCTCCTCCGACTCGTTCATTTATCAAAATTTATTTTCCCGTAAGATTTTCTTTGTTTGTTTTTCAAATTTCGAACGAAACCAACTTATCCCATATGTAAAAACCAATTTAAAACAAAATCCGCGGGAAAACACAAAGAAAAATGTCTAATGTATTAATTCGCAATAAATCTAATGGAAAATTTAATTTCCACGTGTTCTAAATTTAAATAAAAATTTCCAGTCATTATAATCCAATTAATGTCACGTCATGTTGATATGTACCAGTATTTTATATTTTTTATATAAGAAAAACAAAGAAAATGCACATCGCACACGGAAGATTCAGTCGGGAAATGAATGAAAAACAAAAACTAAAGAAAACCGAGATTGTTTTGTTATGATTATAGTGGTCTTTTTTTTCTCACTACACATACAGCAATTCGAATCAAATGCGCATAAATAAAATTATTATAGCCTTAATTTTCTAATTTGTTATTTTATTTTTCCAAGATTTTCATGCAACAAATTTACGAGACAAAAAAATAAAGAATCATTTTCTACTTTGTGTTGTACGAGTATTTTCCACTATGTACAAAACGTCGTGTTGTATGTAAATATAACGTGTGTTGGAAAATTCATTTTATACACGTATTTTCCGATGTCTATGTAGCTGTAACAATCATTTTTTAGTTGAATACTGATGGTTATAAATAATTTCGACGAAATAGACGCGCGATGATCTCCAAGTATAGACCTTTGGGAAATTGCCAAAGCGCTGGGATGCGCAAATATACATGCGCGACGCATATATTCATAAATGAAAAACATGAAAAAATAAAAAAAAAAATTTCCCTCAATACAATTCAACCAAAATAAAAAAGAAAATTGTATACCGATTTTCACTAATACATTGATGTATCCGTGCAATTCATGTGTAAATATATATTTGTTATGTACTGAGTTTTCCACTCAAACACATTTTTTGACTAAATAATAAAAATTAAAATCAATTATTTATTTATTTAGAAAATTTATGTGTTATTTTTATGAAATTGGCTTTAAAATCATCAATGGAAAACATAAATTTATGTTCATATTATCATAAATTTATGAGCGCGTGCGAGAAAGAGAGCGGAAAATGGCCGAAACGTATCAAAATAATAATAAAAAAAATATTTACATTACCTAAATAATTTTCATGTAAACAGATTTTTCTAACAATGCGCGAATCGGATTTTTCGTGAAAAATGAGGAAAATTTATAACGAGTAAATATTTTGAAATGCAGTTTTGTGGTAACATTTAACCGGAGCTGTGTGCTGAAACATGAATATTAATGAGGTTATATGTTGTGCGTGGTTGAAATATTTTGCTAGTTTTTTTGTGTGCTAGCGCTGTGCAGGTACAGATCTTTGTGTTATAATGGAATGACCATTTTGTACCATTATCAAAAATAAAGTTGTTTACATCTGTTTATAGAAAGTCATTGAACTGTGTGTGGATTGTCAGCCCCTTGCCAAATTACAGGCTATAAAATTAAATTGATTATTTATCACCATACACATTGATTGCATTCAACTTAAGAATTTGCAGCAATGCGATCTTTAAGTGGGTAATTGTAGCAGGTAAACCGAATTGTTGGACCAGTTCCGCATTAGAACAAAGTGAAACTTCGATTTTATTACTAGAAATTTGGTTTTATTTTTACCATATTTTTACCGCATGACTTCTACTTGTGAACAACCTTGCGAGGTACGGTACACGTGGACCGAAATTTATTACTACTCTATATATGCCATAAAAAAGTCATAAAAAGTTTTGACATCTAATTTTATTGCCTGAAAGGCTTGAAGAGTTATAATGTTACGAGTATACCGTGGGCTTTCTAAAAAGAATACTGCGAATTGTTCGTCTGCCAACAGAATATAAAATTGTCAATCAAATTCATTGTGACAATAACAAAACAACTCACTCATTTTTATTAAATCACCTTGAAGTGCAACCGGCTTATTTACCTACGAATTATTTATCAAAATTACACTTGAATAATATTTACATAATTAAATTAATTCATTGCTAATCACCAAACAAATTTTATATTATGTACCGAGTTTAAAAATAAATAAAGAGTTTTCTTTATATAAAAAAGACTTTTCCTTTGTAATACGAATACGTACAACAGCTGACATTTGTTTATAATTCAAAATATTAGGTAGTTGTTGTTATAAATTTTCACTGCCGCCGCCAATATAACGATCATAAAAAAAGTCGTAGTAGTAACAGCAGTAAGAATAATAATATTAAGAAAAATGTCTTAAAGGTGATTGCGAGTACATATTTTTGAATAAATACGTATACTACCACAATATTAGTAAAAAAATATTATTGGCTCACTATACTATAGACAGTGACGAATTTGGTATACATATGATAATTAGATACAATTAATTAATTCGTATCGCGAGAACAGTGTGTTGACATAATTTAGTTTCGAATATAAACAAATTATTGCACACAAGAAGTTTGCAATAATAAAAAAGACAAATTAATTGCTTTTGAGGCCCTAAACTAGCCAAAAAAATTGAATTATTAATAATTTGGCAAAAGGATAAAAGTCAAATTTCCTGTGTACCGTGATCAATTTTTGTCAGATGTGGCCAAAACATAAAATAATTTTTTTTATTATAAAGCTCCCAAGTCTATTTCACGAGTGTTTGGCATTTTTAATAAGTGCTGTTGAAATTTAATTATTCATCCAACTAATTCTAAATAAATTGGTAACAATTTCACAATGAAAAAGGGGGACATAAAAATTACGAAAATATACCGTCTAAAATGCCTTGTGATATATCCGCTTTCAAATTGGTGATTTAGACGTTCGTGTTACCAGAACGCATCCATCAGAACTTTACAGGGTGCTATGCTAGCTTATCAATGGGGGCTGGCTAACTTTTTAATTATTTGTATGTCGTAGATCTTGTTTTGCGTTCTAAATTAAATTTTCGACATGTTTTTAGATTTGAGCTCTGTTAGCTTAACTCGTTGCTGCATATGACGACTAAATCCGTCATTTGTTCTGGGGAGAGAAAAAGTGTTGTGATGAGCAAATGACGGCTATTACTGTCGAGAGTTTTCATGGAAAAACTGTGAGAAAATGTGATAATTTTCACTTCCAAACATATAATTAACGCTCAATTTCATATGGCAGTCATAAACAATTGAAAACAAAAAAATGTGTTTCTGAGCACGGTCATCAATTTAAATGTTATGAAAAACACCCCCGACTTCCGTTTTCGAATACATCACACTTGGTTTCTAAAGCAAAAAATTAAACTTAAACTCTTGTTAAAAAGCTGTCGTGGAAGCCTCCACTTCTGGTACCCAGATGTCCACCAAATTCCGCAGAGCTCTCGTAATTAATGGAAAAAGTTTAAGTATAAAGTCCGGATAGCCAATTCGCCTGGACTTTAGAGATGTCGAATTTTGGTGAAGTAATGTTTTTTTTATCAAAACTCGTTATTTCGGTACGGTTTTCGGTAACACATCATTAGGTTATTAAGTTTCATCCCGATCAACTAACCTGTCTGGTTTGATCAACTTGTCCTGCACGGGTCCCAAATTTAAACAGAATTTTTTTTTCAAAAATTTCTTTCCAAGTGTGGACTTAAATAACCATGACTTAAATAAATAATAACATGAAAAATGTGTAATAAACAAAGTGCATCATCAACTGCATTAAACTGAAACAGGACTGCAATTTTTACGGTAAAATTTATTTAATAGACTGTTCATGTCTGTATAACTTATTCATCTAATTTTCGAGTAAAATGTCTCGATCTAATCACGAGCGATGACGATTTACTACATAAAATATGTAAAATTTGGGAAGGTTGTGGTCCGGATGATATTCCAGCGTTTATAGTAAGAGATCACACTAAGCAATTTATCCTACCACTTAATCAGCTGTTCAATTTGTGGAGGAGTAGAGGATTATTCCCCAACAGATGACATCGAAAATTACACCGATTTTCAAATGAGGAAAAGGAAGCGATATTTCATACTGCAGAGGAATAGCTACCACATCAATGATATATTTGAAATTATTTTGTGTAAAGATTCTAATATATCATTCCACATCATCTGTCCAATTTCTAACATGGGTTTATGCCTGGTAAATCTGGCTAGTTTAGTTGAGTATCGAAGCAGTGTTCTTAAGACTATTGAACAACATCTACAATGGATACAGTTTTTACGGACTTTAATAAAACATTGCACACCATCAGTCTTGGGAACTATTTCTTTTTAAAATATATTAATTCATTCTTAATGTACATTTGTCGTGGATTCACTGCAAGTTGTTAGCCAAACAATTTCTTCCATCTCCAAATTTTAAGAAAATGATTTGATTATCACTCCTTAATTTTAAATGACAAAACGAAAACAATTTATTTTAAACTTTCGATGTATTTCTATATTTATCCATTAGGCAGGTAATCCCAGAACTTGTAATGATGGTAATTGTCCCAATGATTGTATTTCTATTGATATAGTGGAATACTTTAAGTACCCCTGAGTCACAATTGATTACAATCTTACGTGGAGATTAACAATGGAAGTCTATGAAAATCAGACTTGAATAATTGCTTTTGTTGAAAATAATCGTTTTTACTTGCGGGTGTCTAATCGGCTAAAACACTACATTCCCAATCAAGTGGAATTTCACTAGGACGATGCCAGTATTACCGGTTGATAAATTGACATAGAGCACATTGTCGTTTGTTAGTCCAGCCAACTTAAATTTCCCTCAATAGTTTCACTCATATAATAAATCACTAACACTTTTTTTCGATTTAGTCTGTACAAAGAACTAACAGTAACGATGGTCTCAATTGACACATCAGAATTGGGTTGTAAATGACTATAGTGTATTGAATGACTACAATCAAATCTATTTATGATCTTCACCGTTTACTACAAAAATAATATTTAATTTTGCAGGATCGAATTCCTGATATTTCTTTTTTAATGATCGAATGATTAGTGACACGCAAAATAGGAATCATTGCGACGTACATATACAAGTACTTTCTGAAAGTTGGAGTTCCGTTAGAAATAATCTGACACTCTAAAATATCTCAATTTTAAAAACTGTCAAAAAATATTTGTCAAAGCGGCAAAATATCATTCCGGAATTGCTGGGATGATATCTGTCAGATAGCGGAAATTTCTCCATATTAATACACGCATATTAAAACCGGAATCATTTGAGGTGCCTAGTGGTATATTAACAAAGATAGGACTGATGAAACCGCAAATGTGAACTAAAGCTTAAGGTTGTCTGACAAAACGCAAGGCCAAGGGGCAAACCATTATCTTTCGGGTTAACTCAAAATTTGTCGATCCCATTACTGGTTCTAGCAATTCATAACAATACGTCTTGGACAAAATTTTCTTCAAGATCATCTCTGATCTATGATTGTTTCTATTTAGTTCTACTTCTTCCCGTGATCTTACGAGACTTTGCTTTCCGTTTTGTAAACAGATATTTTTCTATTCAGAAACTATACCTTATTATATCATGGAGCTTAAATAAGAAAAGTTTCGGTATAATTAGTTGCTTCGCGAACGTGAATAACAGGTCGTGGGGGAGGCGTAGATTCTTTTTATATTTAAAACTAGCAAGTCTAATTATACTGAATATAAGAGTTTTCTGCCCATGAGTCTTTCAGTTGTCAGATAGTGTCTTTGATAGATTCATAGAGACTACTTCTTGGCTCTCTAGCTAAGCAGATACAGTAAAACGGCAATATATGAACTAGGATGTCAACAAGGTGATTTTCGGGCAAACTACAACAGTTCAGATTTCCAGAGGTATGCTAATATCCCAATTATAACTATCTCTGGTAAACATCTGATTGTAGTACGTAATTTTGAATGACTTTATCATATGGTGATAAAATAACATTCAATTTCTTTTTAAGCTTGTTGATGCAGCCGTGCTGCTAGTTTTTACTCACATTTCACGTATTTAGCTAACTTGGTTTATGAAAGTTAATTGAAATTCCTATCTTCCGATTAAAACTGATTCATTTCCGAGACTGAGTGTGGATTGCTGTACCGTGTCGGGTTCCAACAAAACCAACAATAACATAAAGCATCAAATACTAAAGAAGCCAAACTATAGGTAGATGATATGATTTTCGAACTGGAAGTTTATTCAAATAAAAATTTCATTATAAACCCAAATACTTTTAGAAATATAAATACAAATAAATTTACTGGACTGAAAATTTTTTATGCTCAGTAATTTCTCACTATTTCCTAAGATTTAAAAAATACTCCTACGAATGTTGTCGGCGTGTAAAGGTAGCATCCTCAATTGCAAAATTAGTAGTTGTACCATAGTTTGGTCTAGATTTTACGTATACATTAAAAAATTGCTCAATTATTTAAAAGGTCACCCTCTGAAACTGCTAAAATAAATGTGTGAAGTTTGAGCCACCATTTGAACCACCTTAAAACTTAAGTCAACCACTTAAGTGGGAATTGTAATATTCCGTATATAGGTTAATGGGAGTGGGCTTAAAACAAATATTGGGTGAGCTAAATTCATCATCAAATATAAATTAATAATCAAAAAGTCCACGTAGAATTTTATTATTCCCTAGACAGGGTGAGAAAAACCAGTAATTTGATGGGCAAAGTTCATCCATGTAATAAGAATAATTTTAAAACATAAAATTGATGGTGAATTTGGCTCAACTAATAATTATTTTTAACCCACTCCCATTAACCTATATACGGAATATTACAATTTCCACTTAAATGGTTGATTGAAGTTAATAGTCGTTATGTTTTATCAATGTCCACCTGTTGATCAATTTTTCTCACTCATTAATTATTTTTACTATAATAATAATAATAATCACCTCACCTCTAATTATTGAGTGAGCAAAATTCATTAAAATTTGGATAATTCTAAACCATAATTCAACATTTGAATTGACAATAAATAGCGATTTAATTTATAATTTTCACTCAAAAATTTACGTTGAAATTTTAACATTCCGTATATAGGTATATGACAGTGGACAAAACTATTTATTGGGTGGACAAAATTCAAACAGAACTCATTTAATTTAAATAATATTTAATACTGCCTTACAAACTTTATTTAACACAAAAGTTAAGGTAAAATTTTCGGGTGGGCAAAACCAGTTATTTGGTGGACAAAATTTATTTACATAATATGGATAATTTTAAACATAGCATTAATTTAATTAAAATGATATTTAAGACTGCTTTGCACATTATTGATGTATTTAACACCAACTCCCCTCGAAATTCAATTCTGAGAGTGCTGGCTCAAAATTTACTAATTTCTTTTAGCACTTTTAGAGGAGACAAACCTAGGTAAATGAGGGCAAAACAATTTCATAACTTATTTTTTAAGTGTAATTTTTGAGTGCTGCTCAAAATCACTAATTTTCACACTAATTTTTGAGTACTTTTAGGCTAGGACAAATATACCAACGCTGCATTTGTGGTAGTGGATAATTAGATTTTGATTTTTATATCAGAACATAAATTACCCACGTTGCCATATTTCATCGAATTCTTCATTTGACAGACTTTCCAACAAATTGTCTCTTTCAGATTTTATTGATTTCTACAGAACAATATTAGAACAATAACAATTATAATCACATTAGTGATTTATATAATAAATTTGTTTTCACATTGTTTGTATTAACCTTTTATTTAATGTAGACGTTGGTATTTAGGAGCAAACACAAAATGTAGGGGTGCGAGAAAAAAATTAACTTTGTTTCGGACTTTGTTCATGGCTTTAAATTGTTGTTGACTTTGGTTCCAACCATTTTAATAATAAAGCTTCTAATATTTCCAATAAAAGTTTAAGACTCCATGCGGAAGATAATATTCAGTTCAGCGCTGTTATAAGAGGGCTAATCTGGAAAAGAGACCAGTTTAGATTTAATATTTTGTATTAATATTATGGATCCTAAATTCTGTTTGGATTCTAAAATTGTAAAATGCTGCTTGAGAGATAGGTTTAGGACAGTAGGAAATTTCATGAACAAGGAGAAGCAAGGGCAAAGTAGTTAATAGCAGGAAAAATGGGAGTAAGTCGAGAAAAAGTTCAGAAAGATACGAGGAGGAGGTACCTAAACTAAAGCCGAAACACCATTTTGGACTTAGCAGTTAAAACTCGCAAATTTTGAAAGAAGATGTAATCAAGGATTACTCTCTGTACAATCAACTTTTCAGTCAATCTCTCATCCAGAAACCCAATAACAACCTGCGAATTGTCCTAACAACACAATCATTTAAAAATTGATTTTTTTCACGAGGAGGGATTCTCTTAAAGAATCCTAAGAAAATTTACAAGTTTTGGAGGAATAAAAGGATTCTAAATGTAAATATGTACGTATTTACGTTACTGAAAAGGATTAGTCCAATGTAAGGGCTCATAATAAAGTATATAAATTGTTATATTAACCTTAAGTTTGACGAATTAATCTAAATATACATAAGTTAAAAATTTAATATAAAAGTAACATTGATGTTAGATTAAAAAATAATATTTGCATACTTATCCATTTCGTAATAAAAATAAACCAAATTCGTGTAATCCATCAACTTGCGTACATTGTGTCTTGTGTGTTTAACTTACCTAAAATGAAACAAAAAAAAAGAAAGAATTATGTTACGAATACCAACAATATACACTACATATTCTAGGTCACCCACAAATATTTTTTCCATCAATGTCAGCCGCCTTCAATTTTGCGAACAGGCATATTGCCTTAACAAAAAAAAAAATATCAAAAATAATCTAGCTGTAGACCAACATAGACGCGTATTCTGACATAGCAAAATTTATTAATTTAATTTTTTGTCTTTTATATGTAAATAACTACACACACACATCTACAATGTATGAAGATGAAAATTCACGTAATTTTCCTACGTCTATTGAAATATTTTCATTAATTTTTTTAATGATTAATTGTCTCTTACTCTAAAAATAGCACTACATGTTATGTACACATATGATAAGAAGAAATGGCGCCAAATCTTTTAGAAAACTCGTAATTTAATAATTTTTTCGATCGGAAAAATAACAAACAAATATCGGAAAATGTATATAAAATGTGTGGGCGCGAATGAAAAATTATGTATATACCTACCAATTTATAAAGGTATACAGATCGTGAAATTAAACATTTTTCCAGACAATTTTTCATCGTTACACAAAATGTATAATGCGAAAAGCGGAAAATGTATATATTAAATAAGAAAAAACATTTATTTGATTGATTCTGGAGATAATTTTGATGTGTCCCCCCTTTTTTTTATATTAACAACATACATTTTTACTCTTCTATATGCTCAAAATCAATATTTGTATTTGTACAATGTCTTATACTTATTTTTTGACTTCTTTGTATACATATGTATATACATAAAGATTACAAACACAGGGTGATATATCCCTTTTGTGATTTACTAACACAATTGTGCGGGTAGAGCAAAACTACCATGTCAAAAATTTAGTTTTGTATGTTTTTTGAACCAACTTACACATTTGTGAATTCCTTGTTAACTTATTTTTGTCCGAAAAAAACACTATATCTATACACACAATTGTGTTGGTTTTACTTCAAATCAGGCGAAATTTTTTTTCAACGACGCCATTACAAACTATGGTTTTTTACTCATACATTTGTGTGGGTTGGACTAAAACTGAGCCAATTTTTTTGTTTTCTTGGTTGAAAAAGGGATATACTCAATATTTTAAAATGGCCTTCTAACGTCTTACAGTGATGCTCTTGATGTCTCAATGATATACGAAATTAATTAAAACGGTTAGGAAATTTGTGGTTGTAATGTCTTAATGCAGACGTTTGTTAACTGTGATTTGCGAGCCAAAAATACTGCAGAACAAAACGGTAAAAATGTACGTAAACATGTAAAAGTTTCCCCCAAATTCAAAGTGTGCCCTATAGTAAGCATATGACTACTTCAGTTACATTTAGTAATGTTTGCAGAATCTCTCGGTACAGAAAATAAGAATTAGCGTTTTTACGACAAGACTCCTACCTAATTAGCTTACTGTTTAAACCATAGAAAATCGGTTCAATGTTGATGCCATTTAGCAGCGTAAAAATTGTTTTTGAAGAAGCTGAACTATCCGGTTGCCCGAATTCAGCAGTTATTCCAAACAAGATAAAAAGTGCACCAAACTCATTTTGGAAGACCGTGAAATAAAATTGCGTGAGATAGTTGACACGTTACAGATATCAAAAGGCAGTGTATACAATATTTTGCATGAATACAAGAGCCTCCTAGATATAAGAGCCGTGAGATTCCACAATTTTTCTTATGAGCTTTCTATAGAAGGAAAGATTTTATTCTTTTTCATATCGATCAGTGTATTTTCATATTATTTTTAGAAGCTTTTTTGTATATATAATCATAAATGCTTCGTTTGAATTTTCAATTTGAATGGTTAGTTCATTATTAACGCATATTTTACAAATGACTCAATTTTACGTCGAGTTAACGCAAAAACGTTTAATTTGGCCTAACATATTTTTTTTTTGTAGAAACAAGAATTTGTTTATATGTGTATGTAAAGATAATAAAAAATTAGTATAGAGTGTTCCATCAAAAATTTCAGCATTATTTTTCCAAAACAAACGCTCGTTAAAAAATGCTTTTAGAGTAGCAATGTAATAGGGAGTTATTGTTAAAAATTTGATTTTCCATCTCAAGAAATTCGGAGGTTATATTGTTTCATCCATCCAGTATAAACAAAACAGAGCTTTATAAAATATTAAAGATTAGGCGCTTAACTTAATAATGGTTTATTATTGTAACTAGTTGTTTAATTATTTTATACTTTTCTGTAATTTCAAGTAAATTTATTATAGAGACATTTGTAAACGGATTTTAAACTTACAGAAAGCTCGGTTTTGAAATCGCATAAAATTGAATTTTTCTACGTTTTGTTGTTTTTGTAATAATATTTAATTAAGAAGATCAACGAAGGAAGAAGTTACAAATAGAAAAAAGTACCCTTTCACCAAGACAATGCACCTTGTCACAAGTCGTAGGCTACGATGACAAAAATTCATGAATTGAAGTTCGATTTGCTTCCCCATCGACATAATTCTCCGGACCTGCCTCTCAGCAACTACTATCTGTTCACAGACTTCCAAAAATGGTACAGGAAAAGAGATTTTGCCGAAACAAACGAATATTTTGAGGCCAAAAATAAATCGCTCTATACAAGATAGGCATCGGAATGTGAGAGAAGCGTTGAAATCAATGTATGGCGCTTGAAAGAAACTACATAAACGAATAAAGTCGGATGTTGCAAAAAAACTGTTTATTTAGTAGTTAGCGTCGAGACTTATTGACCCTTCAATTCATAAACTAAATTTTTTTGTTTTCATTAGAGCTCCAAATCTGCTTCAAATGTTCACATGATTTGAGTCATGAAATTTCAGCTGTTCACAAAATTAGATGTTTCCTAAACAAGAACTGAAAGGTTACTTTACCACCATAAATTGTGACGTTTTCTTCATTAAAATTTATTTATCGATCTTGAGAAAAGTTAAAAATTCACATTAATGTATTCTGGTATATAGCCCATATAGTCCTGCAGTAGTAAGTAACCAGTTACTAGACACAGCTTTTAACAGGTTTTTGGTATTATAGAAAATTTGTTAAAAACTGGTATTATAGAAAATTTGTTCTTTTTGATGGAAGTTAACTGTCTAAGTAATTTGAAATGGGAATTAGAAATATAAATCATTAAAATAATATCTGGCCGTACACACAATAGGTAAGAAATATATTTTTGATACGGCTACCAATATTACGTTTACCAAAATTATCGGGAAAAATTTTAATAGTTAAAGGATATAAACCGCAAAGTTAATCTCCGCGTTCAACGTCTCGGACATGAACTATATTCTGGAATGAGAGGAAGTATGCAAACGGTATGATAAACAGCAACTCGTATTAAATTCGATTATCATCTTAGGATCAAGTCAGGTGGGAGTAAGACGGAATCAGACATTAGAGGAGCAAAGGCACTTAAAACAATGGACAAGGACATTGGATGTTGAGCATTAGTTTTAAGGAGATATTTATGATGTGTGCCTCAGGTCAGTTTTTTCGGCTAAATATGGACTTTTTAATGTAACCTTAAAAAGACCTTAAATTTGAACTTTTTATGTGACCTTAAATATGAACTTTGTATTGTAACCTTTATATAAACATTATTTTATTTCATTTCTTACATTTTTTTATTTTTAAATATATCGTAGTTTATAATAACATTTTCTAATAATGCAACTTCCATATCAACTTCCATTATTTTAATTTAATTTAATATTACCTTTATCGACGAAAAGTTGGCAATTTAATATTTCAATTAGTCAGGCATACAGCTTGGTTTGTTGATGTTACTGCCACTTATGAATGTTTATTGTGAATTACTGAGCAACTTAGTGTAGTTCATAATTTAGTCGAAAAACTCAAGCTGAGGCACACAGCATTAAATTCAAATTTTGGTCTATTGAAATGGATACAAAGAAAAACAATTTATTTACAATTGTTGTTGTCGGAACAAGGAGGCATTCTAAAATATCTGCTCTAGCCAAAGCTTTATGTTTAAAAGGTGTATTATTTTGGCTCCTATAGCACAGTAGGATTATACATGGGGAGATCACAAAATTTTCCTCCTTTCAGCAATCCCTGAAGAAACAGAAATGTTAATGCTGTTTTATTGTTATTTTAAAAGCAGTCCTTAGATTTTACCTGAAATTAAAATTTCTCGGCCAACAAAAAATTTTACGAGACGCGAGATTTTTAAATTCAAATCCTTATATGTGATTGAAATAGGAACTTTAACATGAATCAATTAGAAGGTTTAATGGTCAAATGAGCAATGTCAGTCTACAACAGCACACGCATTCCAGTACAATATTGCAGTAATTCCCCAAGTAAAATGGAGATTTACGATCCGTGCAATTTCAATATGTTTCATTGGAATTTTCTCAATAATAGTATACCATTACCATGGGCATTCAACAGTCACAATTCCACTAGATACTTGCCAAGCAAAAAATGGTGGATCGTTAAATACTACTTTTAAAAGCAAGTTCTAATATTTTTCTAGAAACTTATCCCAGCTCAGTTATATCTGTAATAAGAGATCGGAATGTTTTAAATCATTTTGTGGCAGCTGAATTCGTCGTGTAAGATTTTTGATCTTATTTGGCTTATATTTTTAAAAGCACTTTCCATCACGATCGAAATGCGTCTGTTACCATATTAAGAAGCTTTAATTTTTCCCCAAAATTAATGGAATGTTATAAAAATTCCTTTTTTGAAAGCTATATTTGATAAACTCATTCTTATAATCATGCATAGTCGATATAATTTTGAAGATCCCACCTTCTAAAATCTTTTACCAGACGACCTATTTTTTACTATCTCATTAATACAAAGATAGTCCTGGTGAAAATATACTGATAACTTTCAATGTGGCTTTTTAGCGTTTCCACATGAATTTTCCGAAATGACTTTCGTACTTCTTAAGATTCTAAAATTGCTCTTCTAAGTGTCTTTAGGGCAGAGAAAATAGGGCTTTTGACCCTTCTGTGGGTTCATTATTAATTTTATTACGAGTTCTTCTTAACTAAATCTATAAATTTCTGATTGGCCTAATAAATTGAATTATTCGATAGGTTGGTGAATCTTAAAGAATCTAATATCGATGCATTTAATTGTGAAAAGGTCAACAACCTCTAACCTAGTTTTACCGATTTCCAAACGTATTCATTCAAAAGGTGTCTTTATGAATCCAAACAAATCAAATTTTGTTTACACCCCTCGATAATTATGAGTTCTATCATTATCAAACCCATATGTTTCTTAATGCAGTTTCTTTTATTTTTGTATCACATACTCGTGTGTACGAGTATAATAAATAATTTAGAATAAAACGGATGTTTCATCATCATCATCATCATCATCTTCAAAAATGAAAATTTATTTTTAATTTAACAACCAAAACTAAAAATAAAAATTAATAGCGCAAAAAAGAAGAAAACCATTTTTCCTATTTTTAAAAATAAATTTGTTTTTTTTCTTGTGTATTTCTAAATAATATTTATTTCTTCTATTTTTGGAAAAATAAAGAAAAACTTTCAAATACAAAAAAAAAATATTATTTTTTATAACAAGAGTAAAAATGAAACAATAAATAATGTGGTGGAAGATCGGAAAATATAATAATGTAGATTTTCTTGTTCTGTATTCTTAAATTTTGAGAACGTCTTCTTACTGGTTTTCTTATTTATTTAAAAATTTATTTTATTTTTATAATGGAAGTTAATTATATAATTTATATATAAACACCCAAACGTAAAATTTTCTATAGATCCTTGAACTTTAAGCTTTTTTGGGGGTTAATTAACATCAAAAGTTTTTGAGGTTATACATAATCTGTTGTTGGGAGTCTAGTTACAACAAAGAGGTTAATTATTATAATTAAGATATTTATTTTTTGTGTTGATTAATTTCATCAAAATAAAAAAAATGTTTTCCATAATTATTTTGAGTGTGACATTAAAGATGATGAATTACCATCGAATCAAGTTTTGTAAAAGTGTATTAATTTAAGGTGATGGTTCATTTAGTTTTGCCCCTATTTAAAGAAGAAAATATCGATGATTAAAAGCCAGGCCAAACTGCTCTTTGTAGTGTTTATAGATTCGGATGTTTGCAACAAATACTTTTATTGGAATGGCAACAATTTTGCGGAAATAAGAATAACAGTACAATATTTAAGCAATGGAGGAAATCAAAATTGCAAAAACTATTTTCTAGAATATTTTTTAACGGGAATCTCAGACTGATAAGATTATGAAGCTGTGGGAATAACGCTTGACGAGTTAAATTAAAACCTGAATTAAATTAATTTTTGTGGCCAACACCCAACATTCTTTTATACCACGTACAATTATGAAATGGTAATAGTCGGGAGGGGCAAAAATTCCGTATTTCCTGTTTTACAAAATCTCGTTTTTCAAAAAATATTGTAAAAATTCCGCAATTTTAACATTAAATGTATGCTGTTAAGGCAATGATGCGACGTCACCATAGTGACAACAAAACAATTAACAATTTTTATATGAAAAATTGATTGTTATAATTCTTTTAAATATTAAATACTAGATTAATTAATTTAATTTTTTCACATTTCTTAATTTTCTAGTAATAAATAAGATGAATAATTTATTATTGAATTGCTTTGGACATTTTCTTCGAAATTTTTAGCGGATCATATAAAATTCGAATGGTATAATAGAATTGGCAGAGCAAATATGTTTTCAATTATTAATGGGTTTTGTTTCAAATTTGATCAAATTTGGTGGGAAAATTCTGAAATATTACATTCGAGTTGTCATGCTAAATAGAAATCGATAAAAGATTGTGGAACTCCACCGTTACTAAACGATTTTGATAAATTTCGATTTGCTTGTTGGTATTTAAAATTTAATGCATTTTTTGTGACGTTCCGGAGTCTAAAATTGGACCAATAGCAAATATTGGCCAAAATAATAATAAAAAAAAATTAATTTTACAAAAAAAATCTAATTATAATCAACCTACAAATCAAATTTTATATAGAACGTTTGAGAAATAGTTGATTCTCATGGCTAACATTAGTCATTCCCAAAATTTTCTTAATATTAACACATAAAGCGAATTTTGCATAATTAGTCCAAAAATTTGTGTTCTCCAGACTTTCACACAAAATTCATTTAGAATGCCCATTTCAACATTAAATTCGAATAATCGGTTGAAAATGGTCAGGTTCCATTTAGCATGAATTTTGATGGCCATATTAGAAGAATTTTCACAAAAAAAATAGTTTATATTGTTCAAATTAACATATACACAAAATTTTATAAAAGTCAGGTCAAAATTCAGCAAAGATTTTTAAAAAATTTTAATTCCAGCATATAAACCAATTTTTCAAAATAGTTTAAGAAACGGCAATGTTTTATTTATTTAGGTGGGCCATATTAAAAAAATACACAAAAAAATCGGAGCCTTATTCCAAAGCATTCTCAACAAAATACATTAATATTAGAATTTAAAATCTCATACCAACATCAAAACTAAATGTTATCAACACCGAATGAAAAATGATCGAGTTTTAATTAGCACTGTGAAATTGCAAAAAGTAACTGCCGAAATGGTGAGATTTTTGCAGAGATGGTTCGTAAATGTCATGCAGTTTCGGTCACCATAGCGCACCTTCTCGCCCTACAGTAGTCCGATCAAGAAGAATTCTGTGGTTTCTTCAAATTTGCAAAAGCACCTTGATCAAATCAATATTAAGATTGATATTCCGTACTAAATAATTTATGAGTGGATCAATTTATAAAAACTGTGGACTAAACTAATTTTGGACAAAGTCTTGTTTTATTTTAAATTTCGGTTTCGGTTTTAAATTTCGGTTTTATTTTAAATTTGCTTAGATTGGAAAAGTATATTGATAAATTTGTACTACATTCATTTCATCTACATATTACGATCTGTGATGAAATGGAACACATCTAGGACCCCCTGTCGGAGTGCAAAACTCATGGGCCGACCCATCTTCCATGCCAGTATAGGCTCGCATGGCGCTATGCAAAGTGCAGATGGTGATAAAAATCGAACCTATAGCCGTACGTCTTCGATTTGGCAGATGATGCGTAAGATGGAAAAAAAAAATAAATAAAATAGAATTTTAATTTTCCTGGGCTTGAACTTTGCATATTTATCTTTAATTTGGATAAATTATTTTTAATTTTTAATTTAGTTTTCGTTCACAATTTTCCGTTCATGTAATGTCTTTAATTTGGTGACCGACGTGTATTATGTAGAGCGAGATTTGCGTGTATGCATGAAGAGTAATTATTGAAGGGTTAAGGACATCATGGTAAATAGATGACTGACGGAGAGAGAACTGAATTCAATTTTTACGAGTAATGCTTATATGTATAATCATCAATATATATACAGTGGCGGCGAGGATCTATGGTGGAACTCAATTGGAATAAATTTTCCTTGGATATGTAGAGTAATTTAAACGGGGTTTTGTCAGTTCCAAATTTAGAGAAGCAACAAAAAACAGCAAATCTAAGGGCCATAACGTTATATAATGAAATCTAACAAACATTAGGTATCTAACAAACTTTCAACGATGCATCTTAATGGATGACGAAAGCTATATGACGCTTGATACAAAACAAATTCCTGGCCAACAGTATTATACTAAAATGAAAGGATGGATCATCGATGAAACAAAATTTACAATTGGCGTCGAATTCTCAAAGAAAGTTATGGTTTTGGAAGGAATTTATTTTTGAATTTTTGATTTATAGATGGAAAATGTGTAAGAATCACAACAATCAGTATCGAGCGGATGAGATTACTGATTTGAAAAAAGAGAGTACTGAAAATAGACCAATATACGGAACAATCACAAACACCATTACTATCGAGAACCTAAACGTAAAATATAAGGAATTTATACTTGTGGAAAAAAGACCCAACCATACTTCACACAGTGTACAATGTATGAGGGTTCATACACTGAAAGTTGCCTGAAAGCAAGAATTCTTCCTTTCATTCTAAAGCACAAAGGGCCAGTGCTGTTTTGGCCAAGTTTGGCTACAATACACTATTCGGGTAAGGCGACTTTTATGAAAATAGCAATACCGTAAGTCGTACCGTAAAGTCACAACCCACCAAACTGTCCGCAACTTCGCCCAATTGAAACATATTGGGCCAAAATAAAAGTTTTTTTACGGAAGAAAGGTAGAATGACTAGAAAAATAGTAGAATTCTCCAAAATGTGAATGTCGTCCCAAAAAACAAATGACTGTAGGTGGTGTGCAGAGTTTACATTACAACTATAAAATGAATTTTTTTAAAGTTGAATCTGAATACAAACACTGAATTAAATTTGTTTTTTTAAATCATTATTTTCACGACCATGTGATAATGTTATTAATATTCCTTTTTCTAATTTATTGACTTAAAAAAAACTTATTAAAACTATGTATTATCGATCAACTTGATTATAAATTTAGAGTTCTTTTGTAGTATGTTGCAACTTTTCGAAATATGAAAATCAGTTTTTATTTTCATGTGGCGAAACTAAAAATCTTTTGGATTAGGGCTATACTGTTTTAGGATAGACATACTAACAGCTTCATATGCAAATTTTTTTGAGTTGGTTGGTTTGTTGCAATTTGTCGAAATATGGCTGTGGGCTGATAATTACCAAGCATTTTCCAGCAGTAAATCAGATTTTCTTGCTGTGTACCGAAACTAAAAACCTTTTGGTTTAAGGTTATACAGTTTTGGAATAGGCTTATAAACAGCTTAATTGTGAAAAAATTACAAGACGATCAGTATGTTGGAACTTGTCGAATTATGGATTTAAGCAAATTACTAAGATTTTCGAGCTATAAATCATTTTTTCCGTTTCCGTGTGCCAAAACTAAATTTTATTTTGGATAAGGGCTTTACTGTTTTGGAGTCAGACAGTTTAAAATTTTAAGTGAAAATTTCAAGTTGATCGGTTTGATGCAACATGTCGAAATATGGCTGTGGGCTGAGAATTATACCAAACATTTTCGAGCAGTAAATAAGTTTTACTTTCCGTGTGTCGAAATTTAAAATCTTTTGGATTGATGCTATACAATTTTGAAATTAGCATACAAACATCATATTTGCTAAAAATGTCAAGATTATCAGTACGTTGCAACTAGCAAAAATATGTCTCTGAACTGGGAATTGTATTAGCATTTTCGTGTAATAAATCAGTTTTTCTTTCCGTGTGTCGAAATTAAGAATCTATCGGATTGAAACTATACAATTTTAGAATGATTTAACAAACAGCTTAATTTTGAAAAAAATCAAGATGATCAATATGTTGCAAATTGTCGAAATACGGCTGAACTGAGAATTACTAAGCATTTTCGAGACCCAGCGAAATCCACAGGATTCTTTGTAAAAACTTGGTTGTACATTCAAATTCAATCAATCAATTTGTGATATAAGCAACCGTCACCAATTCCATCAACTAAAAAAACTTCGTGATTTGGTAATGCAATATTTCCTTTAATCGTTGTACACAAACTATAAGCTTGCAATTTAATCTTTGTGACGTTATACCAAACATCCATCTCAAATTATATTCACGTCATTTAAATTAAATTGCCAAAAATGTCAAATCTTGTAATTTTCTTTTAATATATTTTATGTACGCAAAGTGAAAATTACAATTATATTTCCAGTGACTAACAGTCTGTATCTCATATAAAATATTTGTTAACGATCTGACGATGAATCACTATTTGATGAATAATTTTAATTTACATTGTGGTGTGAAGTTTAAAAAAATAAATGCCGGGCGCGTATTTTCCGCAATTATATCATATATTCTATGCCACGGTACGGGTGAATGTACCACCAAATAGATATTTTAATTTAGTGTTTATTATTTAAAAAAAATAAAATAAAATAAATTAAAATTAAAAAAAAACACTGAATAAAAATGGCGTCTACTTTTAACAAATATACATTAAAAACACTTTGCGCTCGCTATCTCTTTTGTTTTTCTTATACATTTTCATTTTTTTTTATAGGAAACGATGAAAACTCGCCTACTGATTCAAATTCAAACAAGAAAAATAACAAAATAGCGCAAATTCGTAGAAATTATAATGATTTTTATTTTTATTTTCTATTTAACTTTTCTAGTTGATTTTCATTTATAATTAATATTTAATTATTGTAATTTTTCCTTCGTTTATTAAACATTATTTAAATATGTTTATAAATTAATTATTTTGGTGTGTTCTCGAGTCGACAAAAATTTTTATGCTAATTTCCATAACCATGAATAATTTTTTGGTTATATTTATTTATAATTAAAAATAGTTTAGATGGGAGAGTTATATAAATAATCGGATGTGAACATTTTATGAAAAATTTTCTCACACGAAAATAGAAAAATTCCAATTTATAAATAATTATTTTTTTTTTGGTTAATTTATTATTATGTAGGTCAATTTTTTTAAGCGATTTCGCCAAAATTATTTGTTTACAAAATTCAGGCTGCTATTTGGTTGGGGAACCTCCAAATGATTATTTTAATGCCATATAAACAATTTAACTGTTTAACTACCTGTCAGTTTAATAATAGCCCTCCATTTAGTTAATAGAATTTTAATTATGTGGTCTAGTTTGAAACAATGTTTCATTCTGAGTATTTTGTAGACTATTTACACATATGCATGTTTAAAGCTACAAAAATATTTATTTTATATAGACTCAGGCTAATTGTTATTGACATGATTATTGTTTTTATAAATTTCTAAAATTCTCATTCAACTGCAGTTAATTACATTCATTGTTTAGTTTCTTATAATATTTATTTTCAAACCGAGTGATGTAATTGGAAATATTCATTGCAATGTTTTATATGAGTTTATAGCTTTTATCATAAATCTTCTTAACATAACGATCAGTTCAGATTCAAAAGAATTATATATAATTGATCGTAAATCATTGATCATATACGCGTAAAAGTCGATCATATAAAAAAACTATTCTCATCTCTGATTTTGAAGCGTGAAGTGTAACTGAAAGCCGCTAAAATCCTTACACCCTATATAAATCCATTTCATAAAATTATTTTATTTCTGTGTATGTTAAAAAACATTAATATATTTTAAGCCAAGGTAAACAAAACGTTTTCCATATGACTTTAAAAGATTGCGAAAATTTTAATTTTATTAAAAAAATTAGATTTTTTTTTTAACATTGGCCTTGGCTGTTGATGTTTCATGCCGAGAATTAGGCGATGGAGAAATATTACTAGGTTAAATAATTAATATGGTAAATTGTGGTGTGTGTAAAAGAAAAAAAAAACGGAAAATTTACATACCTTGGTAATAGTTTCCTTACGCCACTCTTTTCTAACTTCCACTTCCATATTTGGTAAATTTTCTTTTTTCATATAAACAGCCGATTGAAAAAACTTTTGCTCTCAAAAAATATAAATAATAATAATAAAATTAAGAAGAAGAAACAAATTTCTTGATCAAAATTTTCCACACACAAAAAATACAAGAATTTTCTTTTTTTCCACAGACGAACATTTAGATACACATATTTTCTTTTATGATAATTGACTTTCTTATAAACACTAATACACCAAACACAAAACAAATACGAAAATTATTTTTCCAAAAAATCAAATAATTTTCCTTTATTTAAGAAAATATTTTACACATTTTGTTCAAAAATATTTTGTGGCTTTGAGGTATATACAGGGGATGAAAAGGTGTGTACTATTTTGTCACACGCACTATATAAAATACTTTTATCCACCTAGTTTTTCACACTACTCGCTCGTAACACGCACTTTTTGGAAAAATCCATTATTTAAATATTTTTAAAATAAAAATCTGGAATATTTCGCCACTTAACACACACAAAATTTGAAATTTATTCTCTCAGTTCTCTACATTTATGTATTTACGGTTATTATACAAAAATGTTGAAAGTCTTTCACCTACAACACTCAAAACTATACTAAACTACTTTAAATGTGAGTATGGAAGAAGAATCATCATCATAACATCAACAAGAAGATCGTTATATTTTTTTGTGTCTTTCAAATTTTTTTTGTTTTTTTTAAAGAAAATCAAGAAAAATTTCTTGTTGAGATTTTAAAGATATGTATGTAAAATTTTAAATTGGATTGTGTCTTAGAAATCAGTAGAAATATGTTATTGTCCAGAAGAAACGTATTGTAAAGAAGAGAAAAAATTAGACGTCGGGAATTTGCTCTTGACTATTTTCCAAGGTATTCGAGGAAAACCTTGTAGTATTTTTGGTTAATAAAGAGCAGGTGGCATGTGAAAATTAATAGGTGTCGCGAATTTTTATTATTTATAAACAATACACAATATTATGTTATATAATTTGGAATGTACTAATCTATATTGTTATATAGAATTTTGTCAACATTTTGCATTGGCGCTAATTAGAATCATTGATAAATAAAATTGATGGGCTGTTGAGTAATAGAATGTGTCTCTAGCTGATAGACATGCAGCTATTTATTTACATTACTATACAGTATAAGAAGATTGTACAACGGGGTATTTGGTGAACAAAAAACATTTTTTTACATTACTTTGAGCGTAAAGTTAGCACCTTTACTTTAGCAGTTTTGCGAAAGTGTCCCTCCTCAATGGAATATATATTTGAATACCTTGAATGCGGCACTGTTAAATGGAAATTTAAACGTGGTTCCTGTAAATTGTCTAACAAAAATTAACGTTCTCCAACTCGCAATAACATTTTAAAACTGTGAACCATACTAAAATCGAATTTTTTAAAAATGTTTAAAAGTTGTAACCAATAATAGTTCAATAATTATTTTTCCGATGGTAAATCCACCATTTTATCGATGAAATTCAGAAATATTTCCGATGGTTGTTAGTAACGTCGAAATTCTAGCACTTTTGCTAATATACGAAGTTTCTGTACTACTCGAATATTTTTGATCGTAAATACTTCTGACAAATTATCAACATCCTTGTTTCATAAGATTAAATAATAGTAGAGTCGTCTAGAGTTCCTAGCCGTTTTATTTTAATAATCATGCTGTCCAAAAGATGGCAGCATTGTTAATCTTTTTCTGTCTCTTTCAAATTTTACTAAATATATTCATTTCAAACTTTAAGAGATTACATAATTTGTTTGCTTATTATAACGTGGAACAAAAAAAACAACAATAGATTTGGGATACGGAGAAAAACTAGGAACTTCATGAGGTTCAAGTTCTTCCAGCTTGCAACCATGTTTCAGTAAATTAACAATGAACTCATTCAGCAAGATGAGGGATTGGAAGAAAACAAGCCGGACAAAAAGCCAAATTGAACTATCTAGGTGTTAAATTCGACAAAATATGTGCCAAATTAGAGCAGCAGTGATGAGCATCAGATCGTAAAACTCCTTCAAATTATACGGCCTGAGCGGCCTTTATTGTGTCAAATGTGACAACAGAGCTGAACAGTTCGTGATACAAATGCAGCAGGAGATAAAAAGTAAAATTAATGAAGTTGAGGCCAGCTTGGAGTTGTATTTCCGACATATCGATGAAGGAGGTCTGCGGGTTTTACGAACGAAGTGGCTGCGACTCGAAATTAGTTTGAACTCTCAGACTTTGGGTGGTAAAACTCTATTCGAGGACTTCAGGGTACAGTTTCAAGGGACTTATAGCAATATGGTTCACGGTCACGATGCAGTATGGTACATTTGTTAAAAACAATATCGAACGGGGTACAATACTGCCAAAAACGGTCTGTCAATCGATCGAATACCAGTGTGAACACTAAAATCTTATGATGTTACAGTAAAAGAGGCAATGGAGAAGCAGGCAGTTAAAAAATTGGCGCATTCAAAAATCTAAGGAGATGCTTTAGGTGAGAGTGGTTTGGCACTTCGTGAAAGTTTGAACGATAGAATGATAATTATGATAATTATGCATCGATATTGCCTATTCAAGTATTTTTCCGATACTGAATCGAAATTAGATTGGCAATAACATTCCATGTTGGAAGAATACTATACACAAATACTGGAATTAGACCAGACTATAATCACCACGTTAAACGACTCAAGTGATACACAAGCATATACGCGCGAGCTAATTGTAAAGCAGACACATTTTAAAGTCATCACTTGTGCAATTTCAATTCAACCTCGTACCTCCTTAAGGGTTGTTATTTGCAAAAAATATTACGAATCCAGTAAAACGCCTAAATTTCAAAATAATTCATAACTAGAATTGGAAATCCAAGAATTTTGTGCAAAATACAGTTTACAAAAAAAAAAATTATTCTACAACTCGCAATTTAATAATATAGTGTTCAGTTCAAAATTTTAAACTCTTGACAGGAGACATTCTTACAAATTATAAATATGTTTCAAGAATTAGCAAGTCTCCATATATGGGCAATGAAACTTTATTTAAGGGCTGGCTAGTTTATTCAATAATGAGGAGATGATATGGAATGAGGAATACTATGTAGGTAGGACTTACCGATTCTCTCTGGGACACTATTTCAGTGCACTCGATTTAGAAATATGAAGGAAACTGTTGATTATAAACTGCGGAGGAATATGACCCCTCTTTAGATCTAATCTACCCAGCAAATCAAGTTGATGCTAAAGCCTTGCGGATGAAGAAACAATCATTCTAGGCAACACCCAGTCGGGCTCTTTAAATACTCATGAACTCCCAATAAAGACTAGTTGAGGGTCCAGGCAATTGAGCAGTATTATTGAACTTGATGCAAAATGCTTTCAATGACCGATTTGAAAGCGGAAATGTAATGACTTTGAAATACCTAGGGCCGTTGGATTGAATAACATGTATTCACGTTGATAAATTGCATATGACGGTCCACAGAATAAATCTAAGACAGTGGGATGCTTTCTTGTGTGTAACGAATTCCACGTCAAGCTTTCATGTTACGCAGGTTCATAGGTCCTGTGACGGCAGGGTCCACTTACCTCGCCCAGGTGGTGTGTCTCATATTTCAAGTTTAATTAATAAATGATGAATATAATTATTAACTAACATGTAATTTAATTATTATGTACCCGTTGCATGCTATTAAGTCATGATTAATGCAAACGGTTTAGTGCACAGCGGAGATGTAATAAATTATGTAGAACGAAAAAAGATGACTTGTGTCTGGGAAATACATACGGAAATATAAATTTTCTTTTAACTCACGAGAATGGTTTATTTACGGATTTTGTGATGTAATGCCGCGATTTTATAGGGAATATTAAATTGTTCAAATAGATTTTTGTTAATAAACGTAGGTAAATGCACTCCTTGACCTTAAATTCTAAAATTAGTAATTTAATAATTTGTACGAACATTAAAATATTATTGGCTTTGATAATTATGCGGCATTCTGATCTGAGGTAAACTCTATGAAAGAAGGGGAGATTAATGAGGCAAACAAGAATATTTGTATAACAAAACATAATCCATTAAATTTTTTAAAAGCATCCAAAAGTCAGTCGGTTCATATTATGCATATTTTATGCGACTGAGTAATTCTGGATTAAATTAAGACATAATCCGCAGTGGATTAATAAAGAAAAGCCCTTAATCGAAATCAGAAAACTTATCACACCGAGCAGTGATGTAAAAAAAATATTTAAATTATGGTTCATTAAGATATTAAATTTAAATAAAAATGTACGACTAAAAGTTAGCTACAAGTAATACGAATTTCTGTGTCACCACTTAACCTTCGTCAAATTTTTCCGGATAAATTTGACTCAATTGAAAGAGAGTAAAATCAACTAACCAAAACACTTTATTTTGTAAACAAATCACCACTTTACATTTTATGCGTTCCCCTGCGAAATAAAAAATGTTTAATTCGCATTAAATTGTCTCCGAATTCGCCTGATCAAAATCAAGCGACTGTATTCTAAAGAGACTAAAGTTGGGCTAAACATAATCTACAATAGAAAATTTAAGCGGTAATATAAGCATTTTGGTATTGTGAATGTCTAATGTTGTAGAGTTGCTGTGCGACCTGTTATAATCAATGATTTCGCGAAGAATCAGGTTTACCGGTAATCCCCAACTGTTATTCTTTGAGTAAAATTCTTTAAAATGTATTATAGCAGACCTTATGCTTAAAAATCGATTAAATATAAAATTATATTTCTTTTCACGTAATACCAGCCCCAGTAATTATTACAAGAGCACACGCCCTTCAAAATCGACCATGATCTTGCTGTACATGTGTTGACCAAATCCGAATTTATTACAACAGCTTACAACGTCAAAAATCGATTATAATAAATATGTCAAACTGTCGTATGGTGCCCGCAATGTTACCCCATACACCCCACCAAAAATCGAATAAAATCGTTACATGTACCTATGTGTAATTTGATTTATTTTAGGCCCTTTGGTGATGGCTATTGTAATAAATTCAAGGGAGGTCATTATGTTTACTGGAAGATAATTATATTAAGTTACATATTTCGGAGTTGTTTATAATTGAATTATGACTGATCTGATTATTAATTCTTTCCCGTCCAATTGGCCTTATTCTATAATTTTAATAATTTACTTATTCAATTTAATCAAAGGTTAATCTATGAAAAAATCTTCAATTTAATTAAAAATAGGCAAATTTGAGAATTGCGGTGCCTGACAGAAAGAGGTAATGCGTCACGTCGTTTCAAAGTGCATAATATTTCCTTTTGTATGCAATTATAGGAAAGTTAATTTTTCCAATAGTGCTATTGTTGAAGATGATTTTGCAGATTTTCTGAGCCAAAAATATTCCGCTGCCGTATGCTTTGTAAAACGCTTTAGACGACAGTCTCACTGAATTTTAGGTTTAACGACAAAACATAATTCTTTACAAGATAATCCTATGGAAAATAGTTTTCTGGCATGGACCACAAGTTGTTCAGTTTCCCCGAAGAATAAGATCTATACAGAATTGTAACAAAGACTACCTAATTCAACACTCGCTACTCTTCATTGATTTTTTTAAGAATTATTGCTGTGCGATCAAGTTGTTATTAGAACAATTAAAAAATATTGAGAAATAAATTTAAATAAATATCAACAAAACAAAAATCATAAATAATCAGAAAAAAGCCGAGAAGGCGTGTTTTATAACAAAGGCCTCTGTAAAAAATTTCATTCGAAAATAAAAAAAAATCGACAATGCAGATAGTGTTTTTATTCCAACCGATAATAAGGTTTTGACTACAACAAAAATTAAAATTCTTAATAAATTTAAACTGTAAAGGGCCAACCATAAAAAAATTATAAGATTATAAAAATTAAAAATTTTGACGACACCAATTTTTAATGACATTCCAGCCATACTAGTCGTAATGATAGCACGATACACATTTTAGTGTTTTTTAAGTTTGGACACAAAATTTCGCTCCAATAATTTGTATTAAGAGACAATTCATATTTAACGAAGCTTTGTTAAATTTTTAATTTTAAATTAATTTTTCCATGGACGAAAGCACAGAAACGGCATTTATCGCAAACATAATTTTTTAAAGTTTTTAATTTTTGTATGGTTACCCCTTAACTTCACTCAAGCCGCGTTACTCAAACAATTTACTATAGTTGGCCAAAGTGGTTGGAACCCTGCATAGTTTAGTGGAAAAAGTTAAAATTTTAAACTTATACTTCTCGATGACCAAAAATTACCACTCAAGGTTTTATGGTTTTCATCAAATATCGCTATCGATAATCGTTAACTAAAAATTGGCCTCCTGCATTTTGTCGTTTGAAGCCACCAATGTGTAATTTTTGGTACAACTTGATGTAACAATGAATTGCAAAGCATCCATTAATGTTAATTTTATGGAACGAATTATGGGAATTTTTTGACTCTGAACAATTCTAATATTTTTGTTTGTTTACCGTGTAAATGGTTACGAAATGTTCGTTGACCTCCCCCTCACATAACCGTAGTTTCATTTATTCCCTATCAGAGCTCTAAGCATCATGAGGGACACAATGAGCCCGTGAGAGTTAGTAAGCGCGTTAGTCCCTACTGTTCCAAAATACTTTGAACTAATACCATAGAAAAACTCCGTGGGGTGAAGGCTGAACTATTTCGAGAATAAAAGGCTTCGTATTTCATAGATTTCAAAGCAATATTTACCGATTTCGGACTTTTACCGTAACATATACATAGGTCACCGTAAGTATTAAAAATGTGAAAGATTATTGTAAAAAAATAATATTGTAATAATGAAGTTTGGAAGAAGGAATTATGATCATTTGACATTTTTAAACTTAATGAACTTGTCCCAAGCAAGAAGTCAAATAATATCGCCTAGTATAAGGCATTTACAATAAAGGCAAATACCTTCCAAAAAATATCAAGATGTGATAACTTCTCTGTGAAGGCTTCCATTACTGAATTCAGCGTCTGATAAATTACTGTCGTGCATATGATTGCAATTGCAACTATAGCGACGCGGGGAGATTTCGTTCAAAATATCCGAAGTTCAAAATTGTTCTATTTGGTCCCGTGCAAAAATTACCGTGGGGTAATTCAGCTAGTCTCTCTATATTATTAGATTTTCCACGGAAGTAAAGTATAATAATAAATAATAAATTATCCCGACGACCTATTACCCCTCCCTACCGCGCGCGGGGAGTCTCCATCTGTATTATTATTATTTTTTTGAGTATAATTCAAGTGAATTATAAACAAGGATATCGAGATGCTTAACCAGAGAAATTAAAAAATTGGATTTTAAAGCGGCAAAAAAAAAAAAGTCAAATGTGATTATAAATAGATAGCTAAATGAATAGTTAAGCAAGATGATACCCGTCGCAGACGGCAGGAAAACGGAAGTCGAGTCTGCTTAGTACAAACAGATTTGATAGATTAAAAAAAATTTAAATAGTAAAAGATAAAGTCAAGCAAAATAAAATGACACAAAAAAACAAAAAACAAATAAGTTAAATAAAATATCAAACTATAGTCAAGAAAAATAAAGACGTTTTTTCAACGTACGTTTTGTCATATTGTAATCGATAAGATGGCAGTGCTGATTAGCTTCGTACAACATTCTAGAGACGGGCTCATTCTTTCCGTAATCAGTTCGATGAGGGTCGATTCTAAACATAGGTACTGATCTTAAATCCCGAGAATTAATATTTAGATTGATTTTACCTAACAGAGCAGAAGAATCGATACCCCCAGTTAGTATTTGATGGATGAAAGCCACGTCCGCAACAACTCGGCGCTTACTAAGTGATTGTAAATTAATTAGCTGCAGACGATCTTGATATGGAGGCAGGCTAAACATGTCCACCCATGGTAGTCCGCGTAAAGCAAAGCGAAGAAATCTACGCTGGACTGCTTCAATCCTCTTAATGTGAACCTCATGAAAAGGCGACCACACCTGGCTGGCATAGATACTACTGTAATGAGACTATTGGTTTCATAACTATAGTTTCGAGTTACGATTTCGTTATAATGCGTTATGCCTACATTTTAGTGCTAACAATGCTAAAATTTTACCATAAACGACAGTTTGTTACGGGAACGATATTTTTCTATTCTATCACTATAAAATGCATTTATGACATTTTAAAAGTGAATTAATTATTAATCTTGGCAGTTTTGTCAACGCTTCGTTCATATTTTCAATCAACATTTGAAGACAAAATAAATTGTACTGTGTCTTAAGTTTTCATATGTTTGTAGTATTTTATGCACCCAATTTGTTTTTCAGATAAAAGCCGTCTGAAGTACTTTGTTTCAAAATTCAAACATTTTTGATATTTTAATCTTAATGTCAGGACTGGCCATTAAATTATGACTTCTCATTATCATATGAGTGAGCCAACTTTTAACGGGTACGCTATTTTTATAGGCCCCATTTCCGCCGTCATACATTTTTATACCTGACTGCCTAATAATGTGCCCGCATGAGTTATTCATCAAATCGAAAAAAATGAAAAACAAAAAATAAATTTATTTTGATTTTCAGATAATTTTACAAAAAATTTTCACGAAAATGTTTTATTTGAAAAGCAAAAAAAAAAAAAATTTCAAAAAATAAAAAAATATAATTTTATAATATTCGACGGCAACTAGGAGATGAACATTTGAAACAATTAATTATACTTTTTCAAATTCATTCGGCTTTTCTAGATGCGTCTGTATGGGTCTAGTATGTGTGTTGTGTACGAGTAAAAAAAATAAAATTTGTGAGAGATTTAAGTCAGGTGTGGCATTTCACGTGAGATTCTTTATGCAGTCGATGTTATAATTAACTTTCGGCGTGTACTACATACGTACAAATCCTACTTGTGTATAATAGATAAACGTCTTAGAAGTAGGTATCATGTTAATTTTATTTACTGTACATTTTAAATGCATAATGATTTTTCTACTTTTCCTGAACAGCAACTGCATGCAATAAATTTAAATCTCACATCGTGTCTGGTAGCAACATTCGTTCATTTTACATTCATGTCTTTTGTGTGTACCAAAATCGTTGTATTTAGTTTTCATTCAATAAAAAAAATCTCCTAATAAACTAGTGATTAATTGCACTATTATTTCTTAAATAAAATTACCATCTTTAAATTATCGAAAACAGTTGGTGTTTAGCACGCTACAGAAAAATGTAGTACGGTCAGACTCACTAGTACGACTACTGACTGAGTGTCGACGCTCCGCTCAGCTGCGAATTTAAATAAATCAATTTGCAAAAAAAAAAAAAAAGAAAACTAAAAACAAAATTTTATTCAACTGTAAAAAATAATAATTAATTTTAATTTAATTTATTTTCATGTAACAAACATTTTACAATTAATTACAAACCGCATGACAGGACATATTACATATACGAGTAGTACAACGTATTTTCTAATTTTGGTTACATTTCCAAATATAACATTTTTGTATTTTGTCGTTAAATACGCGAAATAATAATTATTTTGCACTAATAAATTAATTTTTAAGATTTTTGTCGTGAGTGTCGCAAAATTTGGAGTAATACCAAAATTTATTTATTTGACTTTTTGATGTGATGGGTTTTTTGCTAAAAACAATTCAAATTAACATTTAATTTATCATTTGAATACATCACAACATGAATTATTAGTATTATGTTATGTGTCTGTATGTGTGTATATATGTGTATGATCATGAGATTGTGTTTATACCCGGAGACATGAAAAATGCGAAATGTTGGTCGCACACACAGCATTCAACTGTCAACGACGTTATAAAATCTGACTCATTAAAATTTGATTTTGTGGTCATTTATCATGCAATATGTGACGAAATGGCACGTGTCTAATAAAACTTACTCTTTTGCAAAGATCTCGAACTTACCTGAAATTAAGAGAAGAATATATTAGATTATATAGTGTTTAGTGTTTACAAAATTATATCGTTTCGTGATTCGCACATCCCTCGCAACATTACGATTTGTTTGATTATTTTGTATCACTCCTACAAAAACATTTATTATGTTATTGCTTTTAAAATTAAATATTTATTTATTCACTTAAACCTGGACCTATTTATATCCGATAATTTGCTTATGGGGCAAATTAGTTCGGAAAATAGCATAATACACATTCCACCTGTCGTGCGATAGTGTGAAGGAAGCAACTCTTTCTATGACGGTTTTATATCAAAATTTGTAGTTGTAAAGCGAACCTAAGCCCAACAAATTTTATTAATTAGTTGTATGTACTGAGCTTGGAAATAAATTTATTAGGCCAAAACATGCGCATATTACAGCTAACCCTAGGTGGAGAAAACATTTCATAGAAGGATATAGTTTGTGGGTTCATTATGATGAAAAAAAAACCGTGCTTTCAAGTTCAACTTCTAGGTAGTTCTAGACAAGACTTTAATGGAATAAGAAGTTTAGCTTCCATCTGTAAACTGTGTACAAGTTGATTTTAATCTGAGCCACCGTTATGCATCATGATGCTAATCACACGGACAAGAAATAATAAATCAAGATCAAAATTCTGAAAATAATGAAAATGTTCAGAGTCTCATCAAAATGTTGCTAAAATAGTCCCAGAATATTTGAATTACACTAATAAACCCAATAAAGGCCACAGTTCTCAAAGTTTCTCTTTAGAAAACAGCCATAAACTGGCTCTCAGTTTAAATCGTCTTAATGGCGAAGATGTTATCATCCACGACTTACTTTTACTCCAGAGATCTCGAATACACCATACTTAATTTCTAAACCGAAAAATTGAACCTACTGGATTTGTGAAAAAACTTTTCTTGTATAATCAATAATTATTATTTCTTCTTCAACTTCAGAAAACCAATAATGTCAACCACTGTCGAAAATTTAATTTTTATTGTAACAGCCGAAAAAGCGTCTACGGAAGTTGCTATTTCTAGTACACAGATGTTCACCACATTTCAAATGGATATCCCAATTTAAGGAAAAAGCTTTAGTATGAGGTTTTATTCCGAATAGTCAATCCGCCTGGTTCGAAGAGATGCTGAGGATCATTTTTTTACTAAACAGAAAATAAATTAATTTAGAATCTTGTTGTTTATAACCATTTTTCTCAAGAATTAACAAACTTTTCAAAATACAGGAGAAAAACGAAAAAGCTCCTAACGAAGCGGTCACTTCCGGTGGTTAAACGGAAAAGCTTCTTTGGAAGCTGTCACTTCCGGTGGATCAATCTCGGCCAAAATTCACTGGGATATCTCAATTTGTGGAAAAACCTTAGGTATGAAGTTTCATTCCGTTCAATCAGTCTTTCTGGGCAGTACAAGGACCGAATTTTTGTTGAAAAATGGTTTATTTTCAAAATCGGAATTTCCGAATTTTGGAAAACTCATCCAGAATGGTATTGTTGCAAAATAAATTTGGAATATTTCAGTTCACAACCCTTTTTCTTGTAAATTATACACTTTTCAAAATATTTGCAAAAATATAAAAGCTCCTATGGAAGCTGCCGCTTCTGCTCAACCTAAATTGGATAAAACTCACTGGGATCCTTTAATTTTTGTAAAACGCTTAAGTATGAAGTTTCATCCCGATCAACTAACCTTTATTGGCAGTACAGGGACGATTTTTTTACAAAAACGTTATTTCGGCTTGAATTTTGGGAAACTTATTGACAAATAGAATCTGTTAGCTTATAACCATTTTTCTTGTAAATTTACTTTTCAAAATACAGGTCAAAACGAAAAAAATTCCTAATGAAGCGGTCACTTCTCGTGAAAAAACGAAAATGCTTCTAAGGAAGCTGTCACTTCCGATGGGATCTTCCGGTGGGAAAAGCTTATGAAGTTTCATCCCGATCAATCACTCCATCTGGGCCGTAAAAGTGCAGAATTTATGTAGAAAAACGGTTTATTTCAAAAATCGTCATTTCCGCTTTAATTTTGGAAAACTGATCCAGATCACTATTGTTGATAAATTAATGTATAATCTTTCAGTTTAAAACCATTTCTTTTGTAAACGATACACTTTTCAAAATATTTGCAAACAAGTAAAAGCTCTTTGACTTTGTCTCGGTCAAAAATAACTGAGATTCCAAAATTTATGAAGAATACTTAAGTATGAATTTACATCCGTATCGGGTGCAGGGACCAAATTTTTACTAGAAAACATTATTGTGACAAATAACGTTTTCCGCCTAAATTTTGGAAAACTTGTTGAAAAATTAATTTAGAATCTGTTAGTTTATAATCGATTTTATCGTAAATGATATACTTTTCAAAATACATGTCAAAAACGAAAAAGCTCTTATGGAAAAAATGAAAAAGCTTCTAACGAAACTGTCACTTCCGGTGGATCAAACTCGGCCGAAATTTACTGAGATCTTTCAGTTTGTGGAAAAATTTTTGTATGAAGTTTTGTTCCGATCAATCAGTCGATCTTGGTTTCGGAAGTATGGTGTAAAATAAATTTCTAGTTATCGGTATAGTACTAAAATTTTACGTTTTTTTTATAATAGAATTATCATTGTAAGATTCTCTTGACTATCGTGGATAAACAAAATTTATGGAACCCTTCTGCAACAATATACAGCTTTAAATAGCCATTTGCTCATAGTTAATTTCTAGAACACGGATTAGAGTTCTTTTCTGCATCAGGAAAATCTGAATTACAAAAGTGAATGTCGGAAATCCACTACAACAGTACTAAAAATCTAAAAGTATTTTTGCTCAAGTTCGTCGTTGAAATGATGCGATATAGTATCTGAGACATCTGGTATAACATGACTAGATTTTTCTTAGGTATATGAAGCACGATACTTAGTCCTAAAACGCGATGGCAACACTAAACTAGCACTATCGCGAGAGTTTACAAGCCCTGCTCGAAAAAATGTCGGTATCGTGATATTAAATAGTGTCATGATTCCCTGTCATGAGTTTTACGTATTTTTAAGTTATCCTTCAAATGCTTGATAACCTCTAGAACGAGTTAAACTTAGCATGTATATGAAGCTCAAGTAGAAATTACGCACCGACAAAGCTAAACTATCAATATCGTGAAGGCGACAGTGGCATGATACCCTGTCATGACGTTTATAACATTCAACCCGAATTTTTAAACTGATCGCATTACAGGCGATTCATGAGCACTTGAATTCCTTAAAGTATTGGCTACAAACAGGAAAAATTTTCAGAAAAATTCTATCTGGAATTATCTACATACATATATAGTCGTTTGCATATCGCCTCACAGGTAGAGTTTTCAAAATACTTGCGTGCCCTTTCAAGTTCAAGAATTTTTTTGTTTCATTAAAATTTACATACACAATTGTGTATACGTGCTGGAAAAGGGTTAGAGTGACAGTATTTAATCGGCTACGTAGCTTGGTATCACAATTATATTACCTGCCACAGAAAATACACGTTTATATGCCATGGAATTTAAAATTTCAGCCCGATTTGATAATCTTTTGAAAAATTTGATGGTTTCCTATGATTTCACAACATAAGTTTACCTCATCTCCATCGCTGAAACTAACAAAATCATCATAGCTCTCTTTGTGAAGAATTTTTTTCCGGTTTCGATATTTGAATTTATTATTTATAACTTTAACCACGGCCAAACGCATGGCGTGGTTGTATCATAGATGGCTTTCATCAATAATATTTCCTCCATGTTTCACCATCACCAAAATTGAAAATGAAAAAACTAAAAATTGATGTTGCCCGAGTACTTGATCAAAATGCTCAGAAAATCGAGTAGTGACCATTTCTTAAAATTATCCGGGTTAACATAAAGCATCCAATTCGCGTTGAAGTTTTGACAACAAATTAAGAGATTCTGATTTTCAGAAAAATTGTATCTAATTTTAATTATAATTTTGCTGGATAGATTTTAATTTTGTAGCTAAAACGTCAACAAATCCGGTGGTATACCTATGTCCAGTGTTCGTGAATTGCCTGAGAATGAGATTCAAGCGATTCTCTTCAGATAATTTCTTATAGAATTTTGCTGGAAATATCTTAGTTTTAAAGTTAAAAATTCAAAGAATCCGGTTGTATAATCAAGTGATCGTGAATTGTCTGTGAGGTGAGTTAGATAATTCCCGATCAAATTTTTCTCTAAAATTTCGACCTAAAATTTGTTTTTCCTGTGCGTTACTTATTAATAAAATGTAGAAGCAACGCTTAATTCGATAGTCATTGAATACACAACCAATTTTGCTGAAATTTATGTTTAAAATGTTAATACAATGATGTGTTTTGTGCTGCTAATTTTAATTTAGTTGTGACGCAAATTTACCATAACAGAAGTAGTATTGCCAACGTATGTGAAGTTATCCCACGATTCTATTCAAGAAAATGAAAAAAAAAAAAAATCATCAGGCAACAATTTTGCGAATTTTAATCATGCAACTGTAATTCAATAAAAAACTTATACATACAATAACATTAGTCACGATAAAGGCACTTGGCACGCTAAAAGTATAAATTTGCCGGATTAAGGCGTGGTTTTGAGATCGTCACACTCCTGCCTTTCTTTTAGAAAACAATATCGTTCAGTGGCAACTTTGCGAAATTGGGTCTGGGCCAGATATATTCATACAACTCGTATATATGTGGTTTTGGGTTCATGATTCCCCTGCATTTCTTTTAGAAAAGTTAGAAAATATTAATTAACAACTTTATTTTGCATGATTAAAATTCACAAAATTTAAAAATAACGAACTTAATTTTTGTAATTAACGTGATTTTTAATAAATTCTGGGCTGTTCGCCAACTTGATTGAGCAACTGGGGATTTTTATTGATTAGTGTTGCCTGATGATTTTTTTTTCATTTCCTGTGATAGAAGCATAGGATAACTTCACACGTGTATTGTCATAAGTAAAAAAAAAAAAATTTCGGGCTAACTAACTTCATGGGGGTATTTGCTTAGATTATGGTATTTGGCCTCTTGAATGTGCAACGCGATATTTAACCAATTTGTAAGTCCGCAACTTTGGTTAACATGTTAATAAAAGTAGTAGATAGTTACATGACATATATATCTTTGTATATATTACAAACAATAAAATTGATTTATAAAATTTTACATCTCGTATATAACACTTCAGACATGCCGGAAATTCAACTAAAATCCATAAAATTCACATGCCAATTTTACACAAATCTGAAATATTTCTTTTATACGAGTATATTTGAAAATATAATAAAAATACCGACATCACTTTTAGTTTGTTGAACTTTTCTATTAAAAATAATTTGCCGCAAATCTTTGTTGTTGTAATGGCCTTCCGATATATGTCGTTAATAAATAAAAATTGTTAAATGTGTTATGGGTGAAAATTATTTCCAAGTGATAATTTTTGACATAAAGGCTATTAACCTTATTTTGAGTTCTGTTGTATATTAGCAACGAGATGAAAATTTATAATTAAATCCATAAATACAATAAATATCCGTCAATTATTATTATTATAATAACAAAAGTCTAAAAATAGCTTCGTTATAAATATACACAATATAATTTTTTTTTCTGTTTTAAACAAAAAAAAAATGAAAATGGAATAATTTTCCGGGTTGAATAAAATGTTTATAAATAAATAAATAAATACAAAATTATGAATCTTTAATTTGGATTTTTAATTATGTGTTGACCAACCGAGTATAGCGATAAATCGTTAGAAAAATTTTTTATCATAAAAATATTCCTAATTTGAATTTTCAAATTTATTAGCGTGTGTTCATAAACACGATTTAAATTATGCTTAATGATAAAATCGATTTAGAATATTTATTTGTCTTAATAAAATATTTATTTAAATGATCTTCACATTTTCTAAAATTGTATTGTCTATATAAACAGCAACTGAGTACTAAAGCTTTAGTCATCGCCACGAGTTTTCTTGCAAATTTATTTATTTATTCAAATTTTATGACCGTGCTATCTGATGTCACTAAATCGCTTAAATTTAAATTTAATTTTCGATTGTGGTACTATTTGTTTACTGGCACTTGCCGCTACATTTATAATTTTATACAATTTATATTTTATGTTGCCACAACTATATTTTCTAATAATTTTGAGGTTACGCAACAGTATTGCGAATATATGAATCGGATTTTTGGGGGATCCTTAGTCAATAAAATTTAAATTAAAATACTCATATAAGTACTCGAAAGCATTGAAACTAAATTCTAGGCAAATTGAGCGTTTTCAACTATAAAAATTTAGGCCAAACTAGAATGTTCCCCACTGTAAACAAACAATATAACAACGGTGCAATATTTTTAGTCATATAAGGGAGTTTTGGAACGAGGTGTATTTCCACCAATATATTACACGTGCTGCTTTGACTATGACAACACAAATTTTACCATCAGTATCAGGATTTATTTATTTATTTATATTGAAATAAAAAATCGTGGTACGGATGGTAAATTGTGTTGTCATAGTCAAAACAGCAGGTAATTATATATTGATGGACATGAATCGTTTTATAAAATATGTATTTGGTAGTAAGAAATTCGAATAAAATAATTTTTGATTCGGAATACTCGGTAAACCCCGCTGATTGAATTGGATAAATTTGTGGCATTCGGTAACGATGAGTGGAACTAGGCCGTTTCTCTCATTAAATAAAAAATTAATATATTTGGCTACTAGTTCCATTTAGCATTGCCAAATTCCTATTCCATCCAAAACTCATTTTAGAATCCAAATCTAGTTTTATACCAAATTTGTAAATAATTCGTTAAGAAATGGCTTAGTTTCTACCAACATTACATTACCCACTACCAAAACTTCATCTAAAAATTTTGTCAGAAAACTTTGGTGATTGATGATGATTTTTCTAAGAATTTAAGCTGAAATTTATGTAAAAATCGCAATCCAACTCTTAAAACCAAGTTTTACATTAATACGTTAAGATACGGTCGAATTATTTATGCTAGAATCTCAATCCAGATTTTAAAGCCAAATATAAGAATAATTTGTTCAAAATAGGTTATATTTCATCTAGCATAGCCAAAATTCAAAATTTCGTACAAAGTTAATGTCAGAACCCAAATCACATCCCTTAATCCAAATTTGACTATATGATCGGTTCAGAAATGGACGAATTTCCAATAAATATAAAATACAAAAAGATTTGAAAAACAAAAAAGCAAACAACAGAATACCAACTCGATATTAGAAGTTCTTGCTTGTTGAACCCTGGTCCACATTATTTAACTCTACAGAGCTGGCAAATAGATGTATTTATGTCATTCGAATTGTGGTAGCTTTCTCACCAGCTGTTGCTCCAGTTTTGGCTTAAGATTTCTGCAACATCTTTTTGGCATACTATTACATGGAGAAAACAGGATGTTTGGCTATATATAATTATATAAGAATAATAAATTCTCCCCCTTAATCGGATAACTCCATCTTGATTCAAAAAGGGATTAAAGGGGCATACTGCACACTTTTTATCACTGATGCAAATATGAGAATTTACGAGATCCGAGTATTATCCTTTCGAATGATAAATTGAACGTGCATCTAGCTTTCATAAGCTAGATGAGTCACTGAAAATTTATTGAAATTCATTTTGTAATTCTGTTATAATCATGGTTTCTTATAACGTTGCAGATGGCACTGACAGATTGATCCAAAATTATTTAATCTTGTCGATTTCTAATATTTTGGGGCTCCTGACATAATGTTTAGCAAATAATAACTCCTTGACAGTTAGTATTCCCATTTCTTAGTCAAATTATGCAACAATCAGAATCGGGTCCGATAACGTTGGTTTCAATAAATCTCATTTTTTTGTTACTCGACTTATTTAGAGGAGGCAGGAAACCCTATGGCTTGTCATGTCATAAACTTGTTTGTAAATATTTGTTAAATCTCCAGTTGTGTCAATCTGAAACGTCACTATTTATTGCGGTTTAACTATCAACTGATTTCCGAGATTTATTCGCAAAATAGCAGAACCTTTGAGTCCGATAATATAACACTGAGTACAATTATTTACGCGCAGAACTGACACTTGCACAGATTCAATGGCCTCATATTCAACAAGAAAGAACTCGTGTGTGTGGTTGTGAAGCTTTTGTGGCCAAAAATTATACGGAGGTCCAATATTAGTCGGAGAAGCTGCGACCTCACTGAAGGACGTTTTTTGAATGTAATTGATAAGAACACTTCTTGAGAATCATCGACATTTAAGAGATCCGAGGTATACAAAATCATGTTATGTTCGCAAAATTATGTTATGTTAGAATTTGTTAATGGGCAAGCCACCAGCATTTATAGAGGTAAATATGAAACACTCATGAAACACACCGCTCATCATCGCTTCTGACTTCTTAATCTCCTTTTAGCCTGATCATTACAAAATGGCTATAGGAATTATTTTGTATTACTTTTGCCTTTATTTCCTACAGCGATGTATTTTCCTCATTACTTTTGCGCCATGTTCAGGAGAATATATGCCATTTTGGGTAGCTCCCCAACTTCTGCAGACTATTCGGAAGGGATTGTCCTTAGACCCGTCTCCTTTCTTTTGATGTCTTGTTGTCACATTAGTAGCAATCCGCAATTCATTTAAATTGGCTTACATTTATTTTCCGATTTTACTGTAATGGTGTGACGCGTAAGCTATAATCAGGTGTTGATCAAATAATTTATCGGTGATCTAACCCAAAGAACTATGGCTGGGTCATTTTATGTTATATCTTACATTTTCCGATGGAATCATGAATAATACCGCCATTGTATAATGTGCATGTGTACGAGTACTAGTTTGAAAGAGTATTGAAAAATTGTATCGAACCTGAAAAGAAAATGAATCAGTGACAGTCACATCCATAGAAGTGAGGCGGCCGATAAATTGGATAGAGAGGGAGCAATGAGCTTTCATGAGACTTTAACCAGCTCTCGCATTGTAAATGGCGTGCTTTCAAAAGAAATAATTAAATATTTTAACGGCCTATGGGATAAACTGTGTTTGATGGGAAGAATAGCTTAACTAATCAATGGCAGACGTACCATGAGTACTTCTAGGGCATTCTCACCTTTACATGTTCCTATCCATAGTCGCGTGATAGATAACATAATTAGACTCATATATCTTATTTAAGGAAACATAATTAAAAACGCTTAAAAAACCATTTTCGGAAATAGTATCCCGAACTTGTACATATAGATTGTTCCATTTAATTCAAAACGCCCTGAATATTTTACAAAAAGTTTAATTTTTTGAAAGGAAGCAGGATAATTTTTACATATAAATCATTGGCTTGCTCGTTCAATTCTGAACTGAAGAAGCAAATCTACGCCTATGATTTTAAAGTAAAACATTTTCCCCTCGTGTCTCGATTTAAATGGATCACACTTTATATGCATAAACTTGCACTTCCTGCAAACTTTTAATTAATTCCTTAAATCATTTAACTTCTTACGATAAGTTGAGATTTTACGTTAAAATAAAAAATGAAAATGTGACGGAGCGATGACATAAAGATGAGAATCGCGTTACCTAACAAATTACAAGAAGCGATTGTTATCTGCGTTGGAGTTTATTTTTGTTGGTTGCGTTTGCATCACAAATGGTTTTACGTTGTTTGTAATCCGTTTGCATTACCCCCTGGGAATCAAACGGTTAATTTTAATTGTAAATTCTTACATTGACAAATTTTAAAATTTATTTACGTTACAAGTAACTATAGTCCGTTCATAACAAATAGTTCCGACCCTATTAAAGTTAACCGAAAGTTTCCAGCCGAAAGTCTCGTCGATAAAACCATTTATCATTAGAGATTTTGCCAGATAGACACCGATCTAACAATACACAGTGGTGGTTTCGAATTTTTCCCATTTAGTATTTGCCCGTTAAGAAAAATGTAAGCTTCATGTGTCAATTACAAGTTTAATTTTTATTTTTATAGTTCAAACAATGATTGCACAAATAAATTCAATTCAATTCGATCAAAAACTAAAGTTGTTATATACTTACTGCTACTAACTTCAGTCAACTAAGTTAAACAACTTACCTGAAATAAAGAGAAATAAATATTTATGAGTATTCTATAAATAACTTGAACTTTATTACTACACCTTACATCATACTCCTGGCTACAATAAATAACTATCAGTAGACCATATGTATCTTATACTACGAGCATATGGTGTAGCATATATCACGTGAAAACTTTTTGCAAAAATATTGGACATCATACATAAAAAAATTACAAAGAAAACTTAATGGAAATCGGAAAGGTAATAAAAGGTTTCGCTCGTACGTTTGGCATTTTGATTATGTTTATAAATATGTTTGTCAGATATAAATTTGATTATGTATGCGAGTACCATCTAATCTGTATATGTATATTGTTACAAAAGTACTCGACGCGGAAATTTTCTGTTTGTTTTGAAAACACCTATCTTAGTGCGCGTGGTGGAGTCACCAACCAAACAGATAATACAAATAATTTAATTATCGCGTATAGTTAAAATTTATGTGGAACAGTTGTGCTATTTCAAGTGAATTTTTTAAATTCCGATATCATATTTTTGTATTTTGTGCCCGCTGTATCCTTACTTCATTCGAGTGAAGTAGAAAAAAAAGCTTATAATAAAAAATTTAATTATAATAGTAAATATTTCTAAAAGTTTTATGTATTGTTACGTATAAGATCAAAAGCAAACTTATCCTTGATATGTGAATGTATATGTATGTAATAAATGTGTGGTTGGATTTGGCTTTGAAAGTTTAAACAAACATATAGAATGTTTTTGGTATTTCTTTTTAATCGTAGAAGAAAGGCAAGTAAATTGGTTTTTTTCAATGGATGGTGAATATCGTTCTTTTCTTTACAGCAGGGTTTTGTAACGATTTTCAAATATATTGTGAAACATTTTTCCAGAAATCTTGTATAGTTTCAAATATTTGAGAGAAGAGGCTGTATAGTATTAATTTTCGATTATGATTTTCAGTTTATTGTAGAGAATTATAACTTGATGACACTACATTTCGCTGAGTTTTTGTGTGCTATACCATTAATTAGTTAAATAAGAATGAAAACTTAACAGAATTTTGTTTAAGTGCTGAAATATAGTATGAAGTCATTCATACATTTCAGAAAACTGGTGCTGCTACATCAGATACTTCTCCAGTTTGGGATCGAGGATTGGGACTAAGGAAAAACACAATTGTTATGCGGAAATATAAAATCAATTGCCTCGAGAGTAGTAATTATTAGACCGTTATCTATCTTTTAAACGTTTGTAAGATTCATCGACAAACGTGTCAATGAGTAAACCACTAATAATAAGTAGTTTATTATTGACAATTTCCAGGATTGGGCTTTGACACGAACTTAATGAAGGATAAAATAATGGAAAACTGAAGAATTGACAAATTTTCAGACAATTGAGTTTGAAGTCTATCAAATTGTATTAGTTTCGAAAATCGTTTAGTTTTAAACCTCTCACAACAAATTGGACACAGGTTAAATTGTCTGCCAACCTAGCCAAATAAAACTAAAAATTTCTTCTTACAGTTAAAAATAAACGAATAATCAATAGCTCATTTAGAAACCAATATTTCAAGGTTCAAATGAAATAAAAAGTTTCTTGGTCAAACCAATATGCTCGTAAGCCTCCCATAAACCACATATTGATTTGACCAAGAAACATATAAGCCGAATGCGGTTTGTATACGAACCGTCAAATTCTTCTTTTGATAGTACAGTTTAATCTCTGTAATTGAAAATGCTTATATTGCGGTAAAGATCTAAACTATTTCCCTGCCGTTAAATTTTCGAATTATAAAATGAAATTTTGCATACTTTTGCGGTATCCAATTTGTGCTATCTAGGAACTGGAACAAATAGGTCCAGGAATTTATCCAGAGATAAATTCCAAATTTTCATTTCCTGTTTTCTCAGTTCCTGGAGCATTTTAACCCTGGACACTGACTACACCACATCTTCCATCCTTTTTCGGCCAAACGATTATTGAATTAAATTTGTTCAACATGTTGATATTGTTTTAGACTCTAAATTTCCGTGGAAGGCCTAAAGGATAAATTTAAAGTGTTATCGCAAAATTTTGTCATTTGGGGGAACTATAGACAATATGTTATAAATTCCAAAATGCTGATATTAACAAGTCATTGGTTCTACCTATGTTGTCTTAGAGCTAAAACTTCTGTTGTTTGGTAACCATACGGTTAACTTTCACGCAATTATGATCATGTCATAAAGTAACAGAAAATTTGCGTAGTGAAGCCCCTAGTACAAACAGGCCAGTTCACGAGTTTGATCATGTACGCTACGCAATAGTGACCAGTGGATTGAACCACTCAAACTACTTTAATGCTTGAAAAATTGCTTTACCAGTCAAACTGAATTGCAGACAGCCAATCCACTAAAATTATTTCATGTCGGGCGGGGAATTTTGTATATGTTGCCAATGATTTGATTGGCCTTAACACTTGCTATAAAAAAGGAACAAAATTATTTTGATTCGCTCAAAATCCGAGCACACTTCCTTCCGCTTTAACACTCAACAATTTATGACTTGTAATTTGTTTTAAACTTGGGATTTAAAATTAGCATATTTTTTTTAAATGCAATGATCTAAGCCTAATGAGTTAAAACGAAAATCGTCGCTGGACATCTGAATCGGTTGCAACAGAAACTTAACCAATTTACGTTGAAACTATATGGTAATCAAAATTGTCAAAACATTGGTTATATACATATCCCGTCAGTCGAAAAGAGGGCATTATTAATATTTATTGGAAATCGCTAATACTCCACTGGTTAATCTTGGAACGTTTAATCCATCGTGTATATCAGGGAAAAAAACGTTTTTAAGTTCCAATATGATATTTAACTTGAGTAAAAGAATGTTAATTTTACAAATTAAATGAAATTAGGACATTGTAGTCCAAGAAAGGATAATTTACTACTTCCCAAAAAAGGACGGTTGGGAACCCTAGGAAAATCGGAATACGAGACCACAATGAAGTTTGAAATAAATACCTGAGCATGGGCTTTGGTTAAGGGCCAACTGAGCTGGAAAAATTGTTATGTCACCTCTAGTTTCTTCCAGGCTTCTCATTTCAGAAACCAATTTTACAAACTTTAAAGTAGTTTGCTGATTGGGTCAGTTCTAAAGATGTTTGTAGTTAAGAAATAAGCTCGTTCTGGTTTCTGTATCAAGATATTGCACATACGAGTATGTTACCTCGTTTTAAAATATCCATTTATAAAATTTCACTTTTAGTCTCTTAAGTCGTTTTGGGAAATTCCGCTTTCAACCGCGTACCTTTTTGGAAATTCCAGTTTAGTAATACGCTTTTGTATATAGGGTGCCCATTTTGGACGGTAAATTCGTGTACACTTTGTGCGCCATTGTAGTGTATGGCATTTATTGGTTTAATGTGGTCCAATGTGGTCCAACTTTTGATTTGGATCAAAAATTCTGATTTAAACTCTAGTAAGAAGTGTTGTGCTGTTCCCTGAAAAATGAACTGAACCAGATCAGATCAAACATCGAAAAACTGTGTATAATTAGTAAAACCGAGTTCCGCCTTTTTAGCACCCCATCCAAAGGTTTGGATAAAAATGATGATTAGAATGGTTTGGTCATACATAGTCAACTAACATTGAACCGCGAATAAACAATGAAAATTTGAAAAATAATAATTCCCGGGTAACACCTCATTGCAAGAAAATACCGTTTTCATTAAATTTCATTAGGTAATCGGTAGATCGGGATTGTTTGGTCACCAAAGAGTAAATTTTTAGTGTGCAAAAATCGAAATGAAAATTATATTTTAATAAAATCAGATTCGAGGCATATTTGTGAATTTCATCTTATAAAATTAACAACAAATCCAAATCTATCATTTGGAGAAACATATCTTCTGGAAAAGAATTATATTTAAAATGGAAGACATAAAGTTAAAATCAATTAAATTTTATGGTTGTTCGTAGCTCGGCAACAACTGAATGCAAAACGTTGTTTAGAATAATGTGCAAGCACGTAATTTTGGAAATATTTTATTCTAGATATTCCTAATTCTATCACAAATCCACTGATCGTAATCGTTTGGACATCCGTCATTGAGTAAAATTCGCAATAAATCCTTACGTCAGGTTGACCAAACGGAAACAACTAGAGACCAATTTTTAATGACAGTTGACCAAATGATTCGGACCGTTAGATTTATAAATTTATTAGTATTGGTAAACTTTTACGATCCGACCTTCCGAATCTGGCGGAAATCTGAGTTTTTAGCAAATTTTTGCGATAAATCGTTATATTGGGGCGACCAAACGATGGCAATTTCTTATTACAAGAATTTAGCTGTTCATTTTGTTATAGTGATGATTCCTCTTCCTTGGTGTTAGCTCATTTGCAGCTGCTACACCGTCGGTAACATTGATAACCACAAAATACATAACTGATTCTTATATTGAATGCCAAGCCAATTTGATCCACCTTAAAAACGGTTTATAGCCACTGCTAAAATTGAAAGATAAATAGTATTTTATATCGCAGAAATAGCAAAGTAATATAATTTTTCCACATTACTGCAGTTTTATTGTTAGTCAAGAATAAACTTTATCATGTGGAAAAATCAATTTTCTTTTCATCGAAATATAATATGTTTTGCGTATGTAGAAGATATATCGAAGTATATTGACCGGCAGCAGTACTTCATATAACTCGTACATACATGTGTAACTAAATTCTTTTAACAAATAAAAAATAATAACAAAATATTACGAGTAATAATCAATAGCAACAACATGATAAAAAATAGAAAATCTATATTTACATTTTCCTTAAATTAAATAAGCAAAAAAAAGACGTTAGTAATAATTTTTATAGTCAGTCAGCATTAATAGAAGCAGACATATGCTAATTATAGCAGAAAGTATAAATATAAAAGTCAGACCTGTACTCTTCGAGATTTTACAAAATTTCGCGCTGCGGTGAATAAAATCTCATATTAGATGATCGCAAAGTGTACGTGAAAATTTAGTGCACCATAAAATCAATGCACTAATTCCGAACCACACCTTTAATTTTATATAGATCACCAAAATTGGTTAAACGAAATTGTTATTTCATTTTCATTGATAAAAACGCAAGCGATCACGGTCTAGATTTATCTCGGTGGAACCAGTAATAATAAAATTAAATTTATTGCATTCAAATTTTCATACATCCTTAATTACTTAAAACAAATTTATTAAAAAAAATTATTTATTAAAATTAAATAAATTTCTATAAATAAACAATTTTCATCACGAATTTTGCGCCGGCGCCGTTCTCAATTAAAATCTCTCGATTCGACGATCGACGATCGCTCGGTGTTTTTATTCAATTTTCTTTTTTTTATAATATGTATTTTCTCGTAGAACAAGAAAAAAAAGTTGCCAAACGCGAAAAATTAATTTCGGTTCAAGGTGATATATTTGAGAATCGGAAGACATGTTTTGAAGATCACATCACATATTGTTGTTGATGGTCGTCGATATAATTTTTTTTTTGCATATATGAAAACAAAGTGATATTTTTGGTGAGATTTTCGTTTTATGCGATTGTGTACGGTACATGTGTTGTACGTACAGTACGACCATACAGATTCGAGTTTTGGGCTTTAATCGATGCTTCCTGTAGTTGTGTATCAGTAGAGTTATTAATAATAATTTGACGAGATAAATACGATAAAAGGATCGTCACCTCGTACATAAAGATTATAATGGGTGAATATGGGTTACATCTCAATAAAGAAAAATGAAAATTTCTGCCAGAAATAAAATATTTGGGACAGATAATAAATAAGGATCGGTTAAAACTAGATCCAGAGAAGATTGGGCAACTGACAAAATTTTCGCGGTTACAAAATTTCATCGGATGATTTTTAGTAGACAATTTACCCTACAAACGGACCATAAGCCATTATTATCTATATTCGGACCGAATAATGATATAACAGTGTATACAGCCTACCGGGTTGAGCATTGGGCTTTACATTTACTGTTATATGATTTTAAAATTTTACTACGTAATATTGGAACTAATTGGTATTATTGGAACTAATCAACAAAACGTCACCACCAGTTGAAATTTATTTCACAATCAAAATTTTAACTGATGCAGTAACTCAGCTTCTGATCACTTCAGCAATGATTTTTAGTGCTACATCAAAGTATAAGGTACTCAAAATCACAGGAAATTCAGTTTTTTCAATTGTTCTGAAAATAACAAAAGTAGCGTTGCTAAAGCAACTGTAACTTGTGAACTGACGGTCGGATTATCATTAAATTTTGACAGATATTGTTTGACGATTGGTCCTTTCTAAATATTTTATGAATTTTTCATTAAATGTGCCATGAAGATTCAAGCTCGGGACATTTTGACCATAACCAGTGAAGTTGAAACTAAGGTACGAAATTGTGCAAGCTGCGCATTGGCGGCAAAGTCAACGCCTAAGTCAGATTATCAGTAGTGGCCAAAAACGACGACGCTGGCACGACCGCACTTTGTTATAAACGACTGAAGTACTTAAACAAGTGTTTACAAAATTGGGACCTCCGGTCTTTATGGTGTCAGACAACGAAGCTCAGTTCATCTCCAAACGCATAAAAATGTTTTGTAAAAAAATGGTATCAAACATCTGCGAACAGCTCAGTATCTCAAGCTGAGAATAGTCAAGCTCAGCGGTGTTCAGACTCATTAAAGTGATCGGTTAAGAATATCAGTGAATGGGAAGGGGTACCAGATGTCTAACATGTACTTTTACACAGTTATCGTAGTACACTAAATACAAGTTCACAAAAATTTGTAAAATTTTTGATCGTCTGCGGCCACTAAAGTCGATAACACTCCTATAAATCGTCTTGCGAGGTCATTACAATTAAGGAAATTCAACAGGTTCGTTTGAGCCTGGGCAACGTTTTAATCAAATTTTTTAATCATATTTTATGGTAAAGTCGTATTACAAATCCTCAAACTCACAGCACTAGACAGATTTAAAATAGGATCAAACTCGATGACCTTGAAAACATCAAGAAATAAAATTTGGATAAACAAATGTTTGATCATTGCCAACCATAAAAGAAGTTCAGTGTAGTGCCCCTAGGTTATTGCAGTTTGTAGTTTTTGTGCAGCAAATCTCACTAAAAGTTGTAGTATTTATAAATAGATGTCACTCATAGCATGGCGAACGTTGGCTTGAGTTGCAGGAAAAGCTAATTTTCTGATAAGCATGTCAAGTTCTACAAAATCTACTGTAACGAAACCGTCAGGAATTGTACAAGCAGAGAGCCTAAAATTTTAATACAAGTTGAATAAAACACAAAAACGAGTTCATGCAGGAAAATATTTGTGAAATGTGTTCTTAAGGGTAGAAGATGCTACATAATGGGGTGGTAGGTCCATCTACTCACAAAAGTAAGTAAATTTTAGTTCCTAATTGGATTATAATAAATAAATATAAATAAAACACAAATTTTAAATCAATTAAGCTTTCTGTTTACACATTGACAAACACAAAAAGTTCTTAACGATTAATTTGCATATTTCGTTGAGAAGCTATATTTATTTACAAGGAATGGGTGGTATTTAGTTGTATTCAAAAATATTACTGGCGTACATATTCAATCCATCTAGTTATCATCAGCAACTTATGACAGCTCACCATAAAATATTAGATGTTCGGCATTCGAAGTCACATACTACACGGTAATATATATTTTTTAAGTATTTACAGAAAATGGCTAAAGGAAAACCAAAGAAGAGTAATGTTAAGGAAATGAGTCCCGAAGAGAAACAAAAAGCTAAGGCTGAGTAAATATGTTATATTGTACTTTATAAATATCCGTTATATAAAACTATTTTCTTTATGTATAGAAAATTAGAACAGGAGCGCTTAAAAAAAATAGCAGCAATGGAAGAAGAGCAAAAAGCACTTAGCGAAAAATATCACCGAGAAGTACGTGAATCCAATATACGAGATTTTATGCTACTTGATACCATAAAAAGTTTTGATGCGATGCGACACGCTTACAGAAAAGTACTGGCAGAACAAGCTATCCAACAAAAATGGGATGATTATGTGAATTGTGTAAATCTCCCGATGGGGTCCGATGCTCCTGATCTACGAGCATTCTTGCATTCTTGGCAGTGTCACTTGAACGATGAGTTTACCGCGCATATTTCATGGGTGATCGATGTTAATGAACGTTCGTTACTAAACCAAGATGTTGACTCGAAAAATATGTGCTTTAAAAAATTATGGAACGATCAACCTATGGTGGGAGATTGTTTTATACGGTGGATGCGGAATGCAAACCGATTAATTCATGATATGGAAAAGGTTATCCATACTACATCTTTGCCATTCCTAAAAACTGAATTAATCGAGATTCGAGAAAAATTTCGAAAACAATTAAAAACAACCGTTGATTTATTTGCATACCGACTATTGACCCATATTGAAGTGGACATGGTGTAATGTGCAACCACAGACGTTTTAAGTAAAAAAATTTAAAATTGTATTTTACTTCCAGTAAGGTCGATGCGCACACAGCGAAGCACAATTATGAATCTGAACTTTTTCGGTCATCAGTATGGACTACCAGACCCGTCCCCCAAATTCAAAAACATTGGCTGGTTGAAAGATCACATCTTATTGGATTCCCCCTTTTTGGTTGTAGTCTGCAGTGTCCCGAGGCGGTAGAAATTGATGGTTATTCATTCCGATCTCTGTGGACTGATTATGATCACTTCAGTGATACCGCTCCCAGCTATGAATTAAATTTGATAGATGTACCGATTCATGATTTAAGGGCGGCCAATAGAGTCGACTGGACGAAGATGGAAGAATTACGAGCGGAAAAACTTAACGAAATGATTAGAGTACGAACTGAGTGGGAAGAGACGGAAAAACTGAAAATTGCGGCCGAAGAAGCAGCCAAGAAGAACAAAAAAAGTTTTAAGCCGGGCGAGGAGAAACCAAAGAAAACTAAAAAAGTAAAAGTTAGCCCGGAACCCCCACCAGCCAATAGGGATACGATTGTTGCCGTTGATGATGAATTTAAAAAGTACGATGATGAGCAATATACTATTTTTTTAGAATTGACAAGCCCTGATTCATTAAATCTAGTCGAGGAAGAAGTAAACCTAAGAAGTATGTATATGCTGGGAGGGCTAATGGAGTTTAATTACTTGAAACGTCCAGCCCAATATAATAAAATTTCAGAAAATATGTTATTCCGAATGGATAACGGTACAATTCTAGAATACATTGATTATAAACCAGAATATGATGATAATGTTCCGGATTTTGACCGAGAACTTATCGAAATCCACGTTAAGCTGAGCAATACAGTTTGCTGGTGGATTACTCCAACAGTAGCCTACTGGGAACCATGGGAAAAAAGCAAAGAATTCCTAAATTTGCCGCCAGAGTTACAAGATTTTCATTTTAACTATGACAAATATATTGAAAATCTTGGCGCTCGTTTATTCTCCTCACCGAGCATAAAGATAGACCAACACACGGTAAAATGTCTAAAAGATTTTAGGGTAAACGATTTGCCGCACGACATAGGATTTTTTGAGTTTATAAAATTTTATTTAATTCCACGTATTCCGCTCTCCTATAAATTTAAATCTGAGTTGGATCAAGAACGTGAACTATTGCGTAAAGAAAATTTACGCCGTAAAGAAATCGAAATGGAACACGAGGAAGAGAAGGAAAGAAAGCGGCGAGCATTTGAAGAGGAAATGCGAGTGTATCAAGAAGAAGCAGACGCCGAGCGGAAAGCATTGATTGATAAACGGAGGGCAGAAATGCAGGAAGAGCGGGAACTAACGAGACTTAAATTAATAAATGCCGGTGAAAATGATAAACAAATTGAGAAACATCTCAAATTTAAAGAAACATTAGATGAAAAAATTTTGAGCGATTTGAATATGGATGAGTTAGCAAAGTACCATGACTACTATTCACAGCAGTTCGATCTTCGTTTTAACGTTGGCCAAACGAGTCAAGAATCTATCGTAGTACACCGTGCTTTTGCAGCGAAAACCTTTCCCGCCGATTTGTATCCTCCATATGTGAAACAACTGCCACTCAGGGTTAGTATGCTGGACCATAAAAGTGTTTGTTTTGATTGTCCTACAATCGAGGATAATGAGGAAATCGAGGTAGATGAAAATGCGGATTCCGATCAAATGTTGCTCTCCACGTTTCTTCAGTATCTAAAAATTTTATGCATTAAATCTTTACCACAATTTGGTAAACATAAATATCTTGGAAATCGAGAGGCCATCGTTGTACCGCCAGTGGTAGCGGAAGAAGTTTTGGCCCAGGAAAAACGGTCGTCTTTAAATACTTCGAGACGGAGGTCAACCTCTATAATAGCAAATCTTGTCGATGCAAAAATAAAAATGAAGAGGAAACTAGGTGCGAAAAAGAAACCTGTCGACACTAAATCGAATAATAAAAGTTTGGAAACGAAGAATATCGTAATAAGTGATGAGAACCAGAAACCGAACGAGGCTAATGATGAGCAATCTAGAACTTCTAGAGCGGGTAGTATATATTACGAGTCCGCAGTGACATCTGAAAAACCTGTACGGCATAAATTGGCTGCAACTAACATGAAGCTGATTCCACATGCAGCTGGAAAATGGATGACAAGTGGAATATATGTAACCGAATTTGACCCGACCACAAACTTTATTAAATTTAAAACCTCGCATTTTGGTTCATTCGGCTTTGCTATGCCTAGGTATTGCAATTATCCTCTTAAATCATGGGAAATTTATCCAAATTTTCCGAAAAAAAATTCCGTTGTATTTCGGATGGTGGGTAATTTTTGCGAAATAAAATTCGAAATAACCGAGGATGGGTACTATATCGAAAACATTGTACCGAACAAAATAAATTTCGAACCGAATAAAGTGGCCATGACATTCGACGTACTGATGAATTTTTTAAGCCAACATGGGCTTCTTAATTTCGTGAAAGATGATGCTGCTCACTACATAAACAGCGTGACAGAAAAAGTGTGTGCCTTAGAATGGCATACGCTTAAGTGTATGGCACAATTTACCCTTGCGTATTATTTTAAGAAATCGGAATTTAATGCAGTGCTTGATCGACGATCAACCATATTTCATGCATGTCAACTGCACGAAGAAGAGACGTTAGATTTAAAGAAACTAGAATTTCAAGAAATTCTAGTTACAATGTTACGCGCAAATACAGTGAAAAGCGAAGAAATTCCGATCAAAAACTCCTTGGAACTGAAATTGGAACATCGCCTAGTGCCGGAAGAGCAAGATTTTTTTCCAGACCTTCTAGCGCTGTTGATTAGTCAATCTCACGCAATAAGTATTAAAAAGTATAAACAAATGAGAGGCACGTTTCGACATAATGTTGCCAATTTGCTGTGCGCCATTCGGCCGTTTAGTTTCACGGCATAATTGTGTTACGGCGTGGCTTAGTTATTAATCTGAAAATGGTAGCATAATATCGTAATGATTGTTGAACACCTGCGCGCAGATATTCAATGAAACTATAAAATTGGTGAGAACTTTTGAAAAGTTTGTTAAAAATATCTATGTGAATGGAATGGAGACGATGTAATGTTATGAAGGTTTGAGAAAACTATGTAAAAGAATAAACGAATTACTGCTTTATTTCATCAAAACATTTTTTTATATTAACTCGGCCCTCCCTACCCACCACTCTGACTGACAATGAAATTCTTCTGCAATTTTCATCAAAATTATTCAAGCCGTTGCTGAATCCTGCGATACAAACATTCAAACATTATTTTGCCTTTTCGATAAATGTATAATTTTCTTACGTCTCTTCAGATCAAATTAAATATTACATCAAGGTGAGGTTATCAAGACGATGGAAATTCGGTTTCGAACTAATTCTTTGAAACATTGAATTCTTTGTATTAAAAAATTCGGTCGTCTCATCAGACTGCAGTTACCAAACTACAAAAATATTGAAAATACTTTGAACTAATCAAAGTATAATCACGATGCCTTAGCGAATTTTAATGATTCGCTACGCAATTGCCAACCTCTTGGTAGCCTCGAATTTTATTGTATTTAACGCATACATTCATAAAACTGCCATATGTCCCATTTCAAGATACTCTCTCACGTATCTAGATCTCGTAGTCGTTCATTATTTTTGAACCTTTTCTCAATTGAGAGCAAAAACCGTTGCGTGGTTCTTTGTTTTAGAGCACCAATGATGCTTGTATCATTTTCTTTGAACGATATGTTAACCACGTACCGTCCACTTGGATAGCGGTAAATTGTTTCACACTGTTCATCAGATTTTGTCGGTAAAGATTCAACCGGTACTTCTTCGAGCGCTTGTTACTGGTCCTATTATCAGCTCAAACTTGTTTTTATTGATAAACTGATTTTATTCAACTCACTCTCAACATCAACTGCATGAATTAGTCGCATTGAACGCACTTAAGTTTTTTGGAGGTCAGATTTTTACTTTCCCATATTCGCGTTTTCATTTAATAAAAAATCATTTGTAACTATAATTTTTTTGCAAAAATAAACCAAAAGTGTTTTAAATTTGAATCATTTATTTAAAACGGCATTGATATTTAATGGATTTGAGATAATTTAAATTTTCATATATGATATCCATTTATATATTTTAAGTAAGTCGAAAAAATCGGCCATTCGGAAGTTATAACTTCATATTATAAAAATAGACAAACTAATAATTACTGGTATGTGTTCATTAAAACTATTGCCAGAATACACTACAATACTCCTACTCAAATATACTACAATAATTATATACTAGTTTATACTACACAGTTGTGAAATCAAATTAGCGGTTTAGTCACGAGGGTACAGTGTAAGACATTGAAATGATTTGTTATGAAATGTGGGTCCTCCCTCCTTTAAGTAGATTAATACGTTACGTAATAATATTGTTTACATATAAGAAAATACAAAACATTATTAAGAACACGACGACCTCATTAATAGTGACATGACGTACGGAAACATCATCATCAAAAGCATAATCGGTTAAGAAGAGCCCATTGATGTTATGCATTCACTGTCCATATAATGTATTTAATGTAAAAATGTAATTAACCTAAACAATTTATTTATGTTTTACAATTTCCCGCAATTAAGAAATCAAAATAAATTTGCAGCCAAAAAGTATATTGCTGTCGACTTTCGTTCCCAAAAAAATGCATTTTAAAAATACTTTCGTCTGCACTAATTTATTGGCAGCGGCAATGCAAAATATGTAATTTTGTAGTTTTACATATACAAAATGTATCATAAATATGAAAGTGTATCAACATAGAATATGCGGATTTGTTGGATCGAATGTTAATTAAAAATCGTGATGCAGAACGGTCGAAATACCTTGATAAAGAAAAAAAAAACTAATATGTATTTAAAATGAATACTATGTACTGACAATTGATTTATGAATAAAGAGCGACAGATTTTTATTTACGAAATAATTTTTTGGCTTTTGCCAAAAGGCATTGACGTAGGTCAAATAAGCAAATTCTTTAAGTTTTAATTAAAATATTGTAGAAATGAGTGTTCCGCATATAGCGCAGGGTGCCCCTCATTGTATATATTTGCAACTGGCACCGTATAAAAGCAATTTGCCAAATTGTGTCAAGGTTAATATTATTTACATACATAATAGCGAACGGTTATTCGCAATGAATAAATGAAGTGGGTACATGCGCGGCATGTAATTGAAACAGACATGGAGTACATGAAATTTCCCATATCCATTTATTTATTTATAAGCAATTCATCATAATACAATCAAATCTGAGTATTAATGTACTCAAATTTTCCCATATCCCTTCTCAAAATTCAAACACAATTCAATTTCGGCTTAAATTTGAATACAATTTTCATGCTTTGTTGTTTTCCAGCGCGCACATACAAAATTTGTATTTCAAAAGAATTCAATTTTTGGCTAAATCTAAATTTTCCCATATTCCGTAACGCAAATAAAACGTGATTTGTCGAAAATAAAATTATTTGGAAGAGAAATCAATTTAATATTTTGTACATATATGCAGGCACATTAACTGTTTAACAGGGCATATATTATGTGCCAGAAATTTGTTAATACAAAATTTATAATGTATAACTGAAATTGATTTTTTGATGTGCCTCTAACCATCACCGGCTAATTCTAGTACGCGTAACACAAGAATAATTACTTGGGAAGTAGCTTTACCGCCAACTGGATATCATGAAGGATCCGAATACGATTATCTTTCTCTTTCAAGTAATCCTCACATAAGGGTTTCAGAGGCAGTGCGGTTTTGGCCATATAATCGACAATCTCGTTGGTGACATACACAATATACGTAAGTAGTATTAAATGTCAAATAATAAAACAAGAAATCTATCCCGTGATCTCAGCTTAAAACATCGAACTGAGATGAGACTACCTGACAGCTTAAGGTTAAGAGTGGTTGATTGTAAGCCTTTTCAATACAAGACACAAGACTTTGCGAAAGATTTGGAGAAACCACATTGCAGAACTAACCTTTCAACCGTAATACTTTTCGGGATAAACGGTTCAAAATTCTAGAGAATTTGCCTGGGTTGGGCCTCATAAGTGTACTCTGTATACATTCCACGCTTCACTGTAGCTTTAATCTATAAGCAGTAGAATAAACTGAACATAAAATAAAAGATTTCAACTGAAATAAGAAATTAACTATTTTTTTTTAATTTTATCATCCCTGCAATCTGTTCTGGGGCCAAGGTTTCCCCATCTCTTTCACGGTTTGCTTTTTCCGTACGTATTTTTACGCCGTTGTCAGCCAATTCGATTGCATATAGCTTCATAGCCTATACTGGCCATGGAAGATGGGATCGGCCTATGAGTTTTTCACTCCGACAGGGGGGGTCATAGATGTATTCCATTTCATTACAGATCGTTCACTGTTGATGAAAATTCTCTTTGCTCTCTGTCCCTATCGGGATTCGAACCCGGTACCTGCGGATCCAAATGTCAAAGCTTTAACCACTGTGTCATTTGGTCGGAAATGACTTTTAATATTTAAAAAAATTTAGATTCATACATTTTGCCAAATCTCTGCGGTGTTGCTAGAAATTTGTAGTGGCTTTTGGAGGTTTGGCTCCTTACTAAAAGTTCAACAATTTGACGAACAAACAATCACTTCTTAAATGATTGATCCAATCAGACAATTTTATGCGCTCCCAAAATAGAAACGGTAAAATCACTAACTCAGTTTTAAAGGGCAACCGTTATGCCTTCACAATGTAAAACATTGGTTACTTCTGTTCCGATAGCACGCAATTTACTATATTTGAATCTTTCTAGACAACTATCAGTGTTCATTATCCCGATCAATAAATATAGACCTTAATAGTGACGTTAGTAGAAATTATAAATAATCAAACTATCGGGTGATTTTTTTGCTCGTGTATAGATTTTTGACACATCGTGATTAGCGACATCTGTCAACCTCGATTGTACCCGAACAACGTTTACAAATTATTGAATTTTATTATCAAAATTAGTGTTCAGTGAAAAACGTGTTTCTCGCACTTCGTCCATTTTATGGTCATCATAATCAACACCAATTTTGCACCAATTTCACGTTATTTGACATTACAAAACACCAAATCGTATACGTAGAGTGATTTTGTAATCTTGTGCCTATCAAACTTGAAACTTGAATTTATTAAGATTAAGTACTCGTATAACTAAACTGAAAGAATTTTATGTATGTATAGAGTATTTCGTGGAATAGATGACAACTACAAAATGATCATTTGTCTCAGAATTTCATTAAAGTTTGCAATAAAGAAGGAAAAAAACCTAAAAGCTACTTCGAAAGCACTGTTTCTGTTTTCTGTGTGTTAAGATCCAAGATCGTACCACTATATGCATGGTTCGCGTGTCAATAATCATGCCAATCTAATTGCCTTTTATAACAGTTTCCGCTGTTTTACAATTAAATCTAATTTAGTTAGTTAAATGTTTGAAATTATATAATTAAGGCTCAAGTCCAATTTATCAAAAATCAAATTAAATTAAAAATCATGTTATTTAATTATACTTAACTGATTAAATCACAAGTCTGTTGACAGTTTTGTTTTATTTTTAATTAATTATTTTTCTTGTTTTCTTTTCAAAAATTACACTCACGAACATTTTCCCCTTTAGTAATACACGAGAAAATTACAATTTTCTGTTAAAATTTATTTCCGTGTGAACGAATAAAATTAATTAGGAAAATTTATTTTAGATTTTAGCTGAATATTGCGACAAAACTATATTTTAGTGAATAGTTTCTGCAGCACCCACCACCATGCCAATAAATTGTTCAGATAGACAGATGTATTGATTTTTTGTTTAATTTTCTCAATTTTATTTTGTTAATAAAAAAAATGGAAATTATATGTGAAAATCCGACCTAATTTTTTTTTGTATCGTTTGTAGGAAATCCAAAATTTATTAATTTTTTTTTTGTGGGAGCTCAGCTGAATATTTATAATGAAGTGATTTTTTGTGTTAACAAATATTTAAGAGTTGACGTACATGTCACGGGATTAGCACATATAGTTGTAATTTTGTTACGAACAATAAATAAATCAAACAGCTGAAACAGATTATCATCTTTTGCAGCACAAAACAATTAAATATTTTCCACAAACTACAAATACAAGTACCCGGAATCAAATTACCCTCAATCCATCGTGTCTGCATCAGATTAAAACTGTCAAAAACGAGTTTGCACTCAAGAAACATATGTTGATCTGTAATTTTATTTTGGCAACGATTTTCAGGTCATGTGTTCTGTGCAAATTTTTTATATTACATTTATGTAATTAAACCAAGAACTTTTGTATCAACCTAATAATATCATAGTTCTACTGTACATATAAAACATACACAAAGATAATATCGTAAGATCTAAATGCGATCTCTCATACATATCTTTATATACTAACAGGTTATAAATAGCTTTTCAATTTTCCACGCACACACGTTCAGAAAAAAATTTTCAAAATAAAAAGCACAAATACAAGTTCGTTGAATAACATTATTTTAAGAATTGACGCATTTAAGATAAAAAAATAACAAAAAAATGGTTTACACGAACGAAAAAAAAAAATGTGACATCAGATTAGAATGAGATCTTAGATTTTTCATCTCTATATTTTAAGATTTTCATTGCGAAATGAAAACTTTATAACTTTCTTTTTTTTTTTTTTTGTAAATCAATAATAACAATAAATCGTCGTACTTCTTAGATTTTATTATTGTTACTATGGTCCATTAGTATTTTATTTAAATACATAAATTAGAAGAAAATTTGTTAATTAATTTTCGTTTTTCATTTGATAACAAGAAAAAAATTTATTTTTGGTTATGAACATTTTAAAAACCAATCTTTTTTCGTTTTCTTACTGCGCTGGCTGGTAATCAAATTTCATTTGAAATATTATAAACACTAATGACGTTTGTAAAGTGGTTGTACCAATTTCAAAATGACTGCAGTGTTTTGATCTGATGTGTGGCATCGAACGTGTTTGTTCACAATCTTGGAAGATGCAGAAAATATGTTGTATATCAATTATATATGAATTGAAAATGAATTGAGTATGAATTGAATATGAATTGAATATGAATTGAATATGAATTGAATATGAATTGAATATGAATTGAATATGAATTGAATATGAATTGAATATGAATTGAATATGAATTGAATATGAATTGAATATGAATTGAATATGAATTGAATATGAATTGAATATGAATTGAATATGAATTGAATATGAATTGAATATGAATTGAATATGAATTGAATATGAATTGGATTTGAATGTGCAAGGTGTCATTGGATTTTGTTCGTCACAAGGGCAGAATATATCATAGTTTCAAGAACTTGGTCTCGCAACGATCAGATTCTTCTTTTGCAATTTGTCAATCTTACACAAATCGATCGATTTTAGTTGTATCGAGTTTGCAGCCATCTACAAAATCTCATTTTTAACTCATTAAAAAGTCGTTTATCCAAAAACTTTTTTCTGATCGACCTTTTCGATAAGGCCATCCAACTTCACGGAGCTGGTCCTTCAAACAAATTTTTACGAGTATAGGTCGTCGTTATGAAGTGATCGGGCAAGCCCAATTTTTGTAATTAAGATATTTTGCCCTCAGGTTGCAAAGTGAATCTTGGGAAGATGATGATAAAAACACCAAGCGGCTAACCGTTATTTGTTGTTGAATACAAAAAACCAATTGCCGAATCCAGAAACTTCCGTGGTGATTTCACACGAAACTAAGATTATTGGTTTCGGCTTGCAACTGACAATTCAACGTCCATTATGCTACTCTCCACTGTAGATTGTAGAACTGTAATTCTAGTTCTCTTTTTCTCAGGACGATCTTCGAAATTGATTTGAATCTTTGGCTACCAGCCAGCTTCGCAGTAGTTGTTCGTTACGTGGGTAAATCGCGTTAAGGTGAAAAATGTGTCGTCGTCTGTCAGCCTTTTGATATCGACAAAGACGATTAGTCTGAGCGTACAGTGGCTTTTAAGTTCATAATCAAAGATTAAAAGTCTAATGTGCAGTCATTTGATTTTTCGTCATATTAGCAATGCGTCGTAAATAGGAAGCTTTATTAGCAGTTAAAATTCTTGCTCGAGAATCTTGGCTCTGTTTCGCCGCAAATCTCACTTTCCTATCACTGGCTTTCCATGCAGTACTTTTCTTCAGTTGGATTGTCTTCATCCATCTGATTGCTTAGAACAAACAAATTTCAATAGTGGCAAATTGTTACGGCTGCATTAATTTACGCAGTGACGTAAGCTGATCTTAATTCCAATTTATTATTTTATATATTGTTAATTATGTACAGAATCATCGATAACGTATTGTTTATGATTTCTTATTTTTGTTAATAGGTCAATACAACAATAGCCCGTAATATAATTTTAAATTTTTTTTTACCGCGATTACCATTTATTTGACTATACTGCCATCTATAGTCAAATGATTGTACAAAAAAATCTTATTATTTAATTGATTATACTGCGATCTATAGTGAAAGATTGGAGTCATCAACATAAAATGACGTAATGTAGAAAAAATTGAAAGCAATGAGGTGATGAGTATTCTAGTTGCACTGGTAAAAGAGAATAAACTTGAAGAGATCGAGCATTATCACCAATAAACTCTGTTTATATACCTATGTATATTTTTTTATGTACCCAGTAGTTTAGTTATTATCAGTGAGGATGTAAGGTAATAAAGAATCCTTTTCTGAATTCTCCCTAAATATCAAGAAAATGAATGCTCGACTGCAGAATCGATTGACTGAGCGTCAAATGATATATCGGTTGTGCCAGAATATGTACCTAACCATAAAAATTGTAATGGCAATGTATCACATCTCAATTTGATCTATTGAAAAAAACTAAGAGCCCTTTATCGAGATTATGAGCAGCTCTTTGATTAAACTGGCTATGATCCTAGGATATTCGTGGAGTCATACAAAAATGTTTCAGTTTGCTGGAATTGGCAGGCCAAGAATTGTCTAAAACCATTTTTAGATATTTTTATTTTGGTTGCAAAGCAGCTAATATTCGGAAACCCAAACGGCTTAAAATTAATTTGGGGAAACTTATTCTCGAGTGCGGGTCAAATGATGGGATCTTGCCTCGAAGAGAACAATCGCCATTTGATTGAATTCCAAGTGTAGATATAAGGAAATTTGATGGTCGATAAGATATTTTTGTTAAAGGAGAAACCTAAATCCATAAGTGAGTAAACAGTTTGAGAGCGATTGAAGAAAGTAAAAGCTCGTGAATCTCTCCTATCCCCTCCTAGTTGGATGATTCTTAGCACGCCTTTCAAAAATCAAATTTATCACAGTACTTGATCTTATATACCCTTAATATGCCCCAATTTCTGAATGTCTAAAAAAGGAGAATTTTAGTTGGACTAAAGTGGCACAACATGCATTCGAAAATTTGAAGTTTTTGCTTACTTTAGCTCTTATTATTGTACGTTGAAGGGCATGATTTTATGCTTATAACTGATCATGCGGGTCAACTAGGTCTGATGGAAGATTGGCACGATGGAGCCTGAAGCCAAGATGATGTGGTGCAATCAACGAGTATCAAGAAAGTATACCTAGGAATAAAATCCAGTTTTTCCAGGTATACGATGACTATATATTGACTGAAATATGGGTACCGACCGATCTAAGTATCAAGCTATTTTCCGAGAACAATCTTGACCCTTTTTCTTCACATTGTGAAATTGGTAAAATACTGAAAAAATACGTAGATACTCTTTTTTGCCAGCGATCGTGGAGCAAGTAGCTGAACATATTTGGAAATATGCCATTTGTGTCCCCCAATTTCATTTTTAATAACCCAATTCATTCGCTAAAAAATAATAGTTTTGCCTTTGAAATAAGATTTAAAAATAATAGACGACTGGTAGTTACTTCATCAGCGATGATCGCCACATTGCGATGCGAAAAATCCTTATTACCTTTTTATTCATAAGAATTGGTCGTAAAATTTACAAACAAGTTTACAATTTCGAGTATTTTTACCATATTTATAATGAATATATTATTTATCATATTTAGCATTGAGTCGACTGTTTAACTGAGACCGACATGAATTTCGAATTTAGCATGAAAATTAGAACGTGATCGTGAATGTGGATTAAGCTTCGATTTAATTTTCGACAGAATTTGAATTCTTAAATTTTCAAATTTTGAATTTAAATCTGAAAGGTTTGTTGGTTAATTTTGAGGATGGATTTTGAAGAGACGTTCCTAACGATGAAGCGCCAGAATAAATACTGGAGTTTTTCATAGGATTCAAACCAATTCCGCCAAAACATATATGATAAGTTGTTCTGAAATCTCAAAACTACTTGAACCTGATTTAGTAGCCTCACGAATCAGGTTTAAAAGGTGCAAAGGTTTTTTAACATTTAAAGTAAGATTTGGAGAAAACCTTTTTCAACCTTAATCACTTCCTCTTTGCAACCCGAATAATGAATTCAACCTTTATCACGAAGTAACAAATCAGCAAACCGATCATGGGAATGTCAGAAATATTATTTTACTAAAATTAGGGCAACATTATGACAAAATACAATTAGCTTTTGGCGGCACTCGCACAAATTTCACTCATGGTATTTCAGCGCTTTATAACGGAAGTGTGTTCAAAATAATGCATAACCAATTTCACAAAACTTAAAATTGGGGTTGCAAACTCCTCACACATACTAATCTAATAGTGAATATCGAACTGTGATCAATGCACCATGCTTACTGAATAAATACTATAACTTAATTTAATTTTTCTAATTTTTGTTTTTCTAAATTATTTTTATAATAATATTAGTTTGTGATTTTTTAATGTATTTATTTAATTTTGATCTCTCAGTTGTTTAGCTTATTCATAAAAAAAACAAAAATCCAAACTTTATTGTGTTAATAAATATTAATTTTGGTGTATAAATTGGAAAATTTCGTGATCAAACATTACCGCCATCTAGATAAAATATTTTCCGACACGCTCGATAATAATAATTTCGCCAAAATGTTTATTTCGCGTATACACAAAAATTAATAATAACAAATTCACAATACGTAGTGTGTACGCGATATGCCTATACACACAAAAACGTAAATTTATTAATACGATTTTGATGAAAATGTCATCATTAATTTTAATTTTTCACAAACTGTTCCTAACAAATTTCTTCTGTTATAGAGAATACGATAAAAAACAAAATTTTAAAGTTTATGGTGACATTTATTAGATTTTCACTTTTTTGTGTGTAAAAATTTGTTTTGTGAATAGTCGTACGATGTATACAAATGTGTACGTTCGGTTGTCTACACACACCATACCATAACGCACCATGAGGGAAAATTTGTGTTTTTTATTTGTTATTTTCATCATCAGATGGAAAATTTAACAACAGTCTGATTTTTTTTTGTGAAATAATAATAAAAAAATAAAATTATACTTTATTAAAAATGCAGACACCTGTCACGTCATTAAATAATAAAACAAAAAAAAATAATAATACAAGAAAATAGAAAATTCTATATTACTTGTTGAGAAAAATAAATAATTTTCTTTCTGTGTTTCAAATTTATTTATTTTTTTAGGCAAGAATAAGAATTTATCTTCTTCTTACACGTTACGTACATTCGTATTTTATATACAGTTAGTTTCTTCTGTCGGTATGTGAACCGAACCGTCATAATCACAATAAAGCGTTTTTTGTGTACAAATTGGCAAATACAAAGCGGTACTGTCGGGCACAAAGCCGTACGCAAATGATTTGTATTTGATGGCTGCGTTGATGGTGGTGGTTCGTCGTGTGTTTTAATTTTCTTCTTTGTAGCATTATAATCGTCTTGGTCTTGTTCTTGTATATAAACGAATTATAAATATGTTTTGTTGTGTGGTAGGTCGCATGAAATTTATTTAATTTCGGGAAATTTCTCTTGGAAATTCCCATTGGCCGAACAATTACGAAATGTTCACCTACTTCATGCTATCAACATATGGTATAGACGGTACAACAGATGCAGAGAGAATGCCGTTTGAAATCACTTAGAATAGTACAGACTGTATATACACTCGTATATACAGTCGGGTATGGTTAATCAATAACTCAGAAAATAAGTTAAAAATAATTCCCAAGGTTATTTAGCAGCCCTGTGCACTGTCATGTTTCTTCAGTTTGAAGTCATGTTTAATATGACATTGAAGTGAAATGTAATTATTTTTTGAAGTGATTTTTTTAAAAAAGTGATACCACATTAATATTTCTTGACAGATAAAAGAGAAGTATCATTTTTTATTTAATTGTCAAAATTGGTTCATTGATGTTCTACTTATATTCAACCAGGCAATGCATTTATATCATGGATCACGATAGAGACAACGCTGAACGAAGTTCATGGCCATTTTAAGATTATATGTCTCAACCGTTGTGGGAGGTCTAATCTTGACTCTCGGGCAGATCCGATTAAAGTTAGTTGAAAATAGAATGTAGAAAATGTGGTAAATTGGAAAGGTACTCCGAATATGTAACTTCTAAATTAAAATTATAAGAAATTGCCTAATTTATAAAAACTGTCATATATTGAAATTTTGTACAGGCGAACTATTTGTGTTCACAAACTTTTTATTACTTGAAGTAAAAAATGGTCAGAAAATTATGACAATGATGTCAGAAATCCCACTCTTTTCTTATTTTTGGAGCCAGCCAGTGATAGTGAAAGTTTTTGCTCATTAAGATTTTGTTAACATTGTTTGACTATGGGAAAATCCACCGTGCTGAGATCACACTAAAAAATTGGGATCTAATTTCTCAAAAATCTAGAATAATCTCATTTGGAGACTCTACGTCCGCTGGATGAAATTTTTATGTATCAAATTTTTGGTTTCTAATTTTTTTTTATCAGACTGTTCAAAGATAATTATATTGATTGCCAAAGAGAATTCTAAACTTCAAAAGTTTTTCATTTAGTTTTAGTAAATTTTTTAGCCTAAGTGAAGTTTTGTTTTTGATTTTTGTACTATGTGCAAATTTCCTTCCGAGTCTCATGATTCCCGGCATAAAGTGGCAAAATTGCAGATAAATTGAAACGAAAGGTTTTTTGTTTGTTTAAATTTTCCGCCGTAAAAGATTTTCCGCGATATCAGAATTCCGCCTTAGTTCATTTTCACTGTTATTGAATTAGTAACTATGAGTTGCAATGACTGCTCGATGTGCAACTCTTCACTTCAGCGAAAAATTGAGTAACTGACGAGAGTGTGCTCGTGTAGTTTTTTCTGATGAGCGCAGCTTTTCATGCGTCTCATTCTATAACGTAGTTTCATTATGACCTATAGGCAAACAATCGATATAAATGAAAAAATTGGCTTTCATTTCATGTTCATTGTGTGTTAACGCCGTTACAATTTATTTATTTAATATTTTTATTATAACATACGGTGTTTGTCGAAAAGGTAAGTCGAAATTTTGTAATTGCTCTATTCGGACGATTTAAACATATTAAAATTCTTTAATTTTGATTATAGTCAACGAAAATGCAAAGTTCAGGCATGTGGAAAACAACATTTTGTTCTGGAACCGGAAAATTGATTATAATATTTTTGAGGGCATACCGTATGGGATTCATCTCAATGACTTTCCTGCTGGGTTGTTTTCTTTTTTAATATTTTTTAAAATTTTTATGTGAAGTGAATGAAGAGTAATAATCGAAAATTCTCTTCACTTCGTTAATTTAGTTACGCCAGAAATAAAGTTTTTTTAGCAGCATACATCAGCGAATGAAGTGTCCCAGTGTGTATCATTTTCAACAAAATTTAATTCTTATCAACCTTCATGATAAGGGCACATACTTGGCCTTTTAATGTTCTCAACTCATAGAATGATATCTGAGTTTGAGTGAATAGTGTAATTAGGCGGTCTAAGGCATCGGTCTAATATAAATTGGGATGACCTTCAAGTGCTTTATTTTAATGGTGGCGCTGACATTTTTTAACTGACACATTCCATGTGTAGTATGTTGGCACTTTTTAAAGTAAAGGAGCAAAACGCACTTGACTCTGTTGACAATGCCCGTGCATATTCTGTTGTGAAATACACGCACTGAGGAAATTCTCGGATTCATGACTTGGAAATGATAAAATCCACCCCAGTTGATATTGCCCTAGAATTTATAAGGCTGAAATAATTAAAAAAATGTATGGATCGATCTCCATAATATTTTCTACTAGACAAAAACAGAACATAATGGATACCTGTCGGCCGGAAACAGTTAATAAACATGAATTTTGAGGCCATTTGAAAAACTCGACTGAAAAAAATTCAGCAAAACTAGAAATAAATACTTCCAAATTTAAAGCCACAAGGAGCTCCTTACTTTTAATTAATAAAACTTTCGTAAACTGCTTAAGATTTCAAATCAACATTTGCGAATCAATAATGTTCTGAAATACCAGTAAATATTATTGATTGGATCATCCTCTCTCATTGAGGATCAACTTCGTTTGTGCAGCAATTTATTTAAATGGTTTATTTTTCGCTTTGGGGATAAACAATTAGCTCACATCGTTCAGAGCTACGTTTCTATCCCACCGGTTTAAATAAACCATTTAAATAAAAATCAGTGCTTAGAAGATCATTGAGTTAAGCTCCTTGAGATTGGTTTCGATTATTTCGAGCTTGCAAAGTAAAATGAGAAGCTTGATCTTGGAACATAGTTCACTTTGCTCAAAAAATATCCCGTGTCCAACGGGAAATAAACTTGGTTTTCGGTTTGTAGAATACATTTTTAATTGTTCCCAAATTATTAAGAAAAATTTAAAATTGCTACGCAAATGCTGCTTGGCAATTCTTTAAGAGTGCAAGACTATATTGTAATTGGAGTAAAAGGTCTTTCTTGGTAGCACGCCTTACAGAAGTAATTTGAAAAATAAATTTAATTTGTGAAAATCTCTTTTAATTTACTGAAGAAGTACCAACTTCCCTGTTTTGTTTTAATTGTTTTCCTGTTTACCTTGTTCTTTTCCTTGTCCTCCAGCATTGGCCCATTGTTGGGCTAAGCACTGGATGACTAAGATTTCGTGTCTTTTTTACTGTCATTGCCAAGATATTTAGAGCAATACCTATATTGATGTCATGCTTATTCTCGTTTTGATCGTAACTGTCATTATAACATAATATGTATTTTAGTTCAACTTTTGTCCATCAAATACCAAGGTATGTCCAAGAAATAATACTTGCGAATACAATAAACCAGCTGTATTATGCAGCATGCACTGTAAAACTATTCTAAACTACGTAAATCGTTCGTTGAAAGATCGATCGCACAAAATCGAATTTCTATGGAAAATGAATGACGTGATCTGTTTTTCATACACCATATTTATTTTTATATATCCGAAATCTAAAGTGTTTCAAGTGTACTCAAATGTATTTTTAATTCCCTAAATAAACTGTCTGGATTTATGTTTGTATGAACAAACTTTATACTTTTATAGTATTTATCAACTTCTTAAGTGATATACGAAATATGCGTTACAAATAATAACCTTGTGCAAATTAGCATGTCAGCTGAGACGGCAACTGACTGACAACCATCTTAAAAATAATCTACCATAAAACATTTTCATTACCAAAAATTCATTGATAGAATCAACACAATACGCGGATACACATCAAACGTTTCTATTTACAAATTGAGTTTTCTTTTTATTTACTGAAAATAAGATAAATTCGGAATTCACGGTGTATACAGAATCGAATTTCAGCGGTTCAACTATATCCGCCCGGCATTAATAAAACATAAAAATAATATTTTTTATATTTTAATTATTAAATAAATATTAAACAAAAAATTGAAGCGAATAAAAAATCACACATATAGTATATCGGTATTATGTAAATATATGAGGGTGTGTATGTATGTGTTCACGTACAAATATTTATAAAGAATTTTCAATTTTCTACTTCCTAAAATATAATTTTCATTTTCATGAATGTACAACATGTTTTGTTTGATGATGGTAATCAAACGGGCCAAAAAATTGGTTCATATAATATTGTTCGGGCGGGTATGAAGTTGGGCACATATAATAATACGGGTAACAATAAAATGAGGTTGTGTCAATGGGTGGTTTGATATACAGTGTATTATGTACATTTGATTGCCGGTTTGCTTTTATTTTAATTCATGTTCGTCAAAGAATCATTAGATTCTCACCCCCCGCTTGTGATGGTCTCATGCTGGTTAGTAATTTGGAATTAATTTTATAGAGATGAACAAATTTTCATATGTAATTGATTATAAATCGCGGTATTATTGATAATCAAGTCTACATATAGTAGCTTATAATTTTGGGTGTAAGTACTTGGGTTTGGATGTTATTTGCGTGTCCCTAGACCTCACTAATAAACTCTGATTATACAAAGACCTAGTTTCAATTTAAACCTAATAATTTTGTAGCCAAATTCAACATAATTAATATCGATAGAGGCCACCATGAAAATGAAATATTTTTGATGAATTTAATGATGCAGATCGGCCTTCATCTAATTTAATCTGTTTGAGTAAATACAAATATTTTAAATTTTCCTCTTGAATCATAAATTATAAAATCTTTTTCACTGATCTTTTTTCGAAATAAGAAAGTGAATAAAAAATTGAGTGAAATTTCTACTAAAAACTCGAGTAAATAATCGAATTTCACTCAACCTTCTTGTGCAGATTCACTAGTTTAAGCGTGGACACAATTTAAACAACATATGTGAATGATGTTTTAAATTTGCAGTTTGGCGTTTTATCAAAATTTCACTCAAATATTTTTAAGAAAAGTTTAATATTTCTTTCGTCGCTTTAAGGAGGTGGCCAATATGTCAGAAAAATTTCTTGATTTATTAACATTTTGCATTTCTGAAGATGCTGTATTAAACGAATAGTGATAATCCGAAGGCATTTGACATTCAGCGAAACAGATTTCGGCATTTTGGCCAGGCAACCAGGCAAAAAAATGGTGGATATCAAGGTTATCATCCAGATCCACCATAGGTGTATGATTCTACTAGGTATGGAAGACGAAGATATAAATAAATTATACGAGACGACTGACAGGATTTGAGAAATGAAAAATCCATTCAATGATTCCTTATACAGCCTTGGACCACAAACCTCAATCGTGTTATTTGCACACCCATATGGAGAAACTTACAGTAATTACACAAATCTATAAACGAAATGAAAACTCTACTAGTTCCAATCATAACCATCACAACCGACAAAATTTGATCTAGATCCCATTCTAGAAATGTTTCACTATCAAATGGTTCATCAATAATGGTTCATCAATATAAGGTTCATCAATAAAAACTTATGGGTTGAGACCAATCCTCTTAAGTTTGGGACTTTGTCGCAAATTTCAGCGCCCATTTCTTACAGATTTCCTAATAAAATTCGGTTTAAAGGTCGATTTAAAGAATAAGCGCTTGATCGATCCTGCAACAAACGTATCTACCATAGGAAAAATTTCCGACATTGGCTCGCCGTCACCCAAAATGTTCAACATCAAAGGCATTTATGGCTCGTTGGTAAGGCAATTCCCCAAAATTATTCAATCACTAAATTATGACGTACCAGCAAAGACGCAAAATTTAGTTCAAAGAAATGTGTCAGAATGGTAGCTTCCATTTGGCTAACCACGTCGTCTAGACCCTCATCAGCAAAATACGGTTATCAACCACTTCACATGTTACCGGGTGACGGGCATATCACCAAATTTCGTATCCAAAGATCAACACAAAACTTCAATAACTACAACATTTGACCTGTTTGATTGCTGTAAAATGACTTTTGGTCTCAGAAACGCTGGTCAAACATTCCAACGATTTATCGACGAGGTAACGAAAGATTTACCATACTCCTATTCGCTTATGACAATGAAATCTTCGTCGCTAGTAGAATAGTCGAATCCCACTTCTTTTATTTGTTGTAAAAAAGTTTAGCCATCGAACAGCATTATACCATCAAACAATTGAATTACAGTTCTTAAGATTCTCCCACATCATACCACAGTACAGCAAAACCAAGAACATCATCAAGAACAACATTGGAACGGGCCAGTGATCAAGGTCCTCAATTCCAATCTACCTCGTTTAAAGAGCTCGCAAAACTACCTGGCATAAGATCAGAATATCTCACGGAAAAACAATTAATTGAAATGAAGAACTCCTCTATTATTATTACGAGTTTGCACTGCATTCAATGAGGCCCTAATCCATTGTGAGGATTTCTTAATTTTAGCAGAAAGGTTATAGGCAACTTTTATAACTTTGAAAATATTTGTTATTTCTTGAAAGAACAGCGTTTTAAGTAAATCTCAATTTTATGCAATAGGGGCAAAATTGGAATAAATGCTGAGGGTAATACTTTGTAAGAGGGTCCTCATCCTGGATCCATCTGGTTTTTGTTGCAAAGGGCGTAAACCAACCAAACGATTATTGATTTATCAAAAGGTTTGATTAAAACTGGTCAGAGAGAGATTTCTAGTCAACAAAAGATTGTACTTCGTCCTGCTTTCGTGATACTTCATTCAGGGAGCTTAGGTATTTTTAAAAAACTTTTCGATACGAATTATTTTAATAAAAATTATCGAGAGGGAGGAGATTTTTACCAAGTGTGTTAGGAGTCGAGTGGCATGAATTCATGAAATGTCATGATGCTTGAAAGCTTTAAAATTGGTGAGAGGGAGATTTCCACGAGGTAATCAGAACTTTGGTGTAAAGTAAGGAAAAAGGGTCGCAAAAATGAATCAGGTAAGTATACGATCATCATTGTTTATCGTTATCATGAAAATTAGTTCGGTATTCGTGTATTTTTAGCGTAAGGATCAGTTTGCCAGCAGAGCCAAAGCGGTGAATTTGTAAACTAAAGTACTGGTAACAAATGAGAAAAATACAACAGCTCAAGGCTACCGTCACAACGGTAGTTTTGAGTACTAGATGCTTAAACAAAATTTGCGGGATTCTTTAAGACCTTTTCAACGATATACAAGAAGTATATATATTTTATAATAAACCACAAACTTCCCACCAGCGTCAAAACGTGGGATTTATAAACTAACTTTATATTGTCAAAATTGTTAACTGATACAACACCTTTCAAACGCTTTTCAATACGTATTGGACGCTATCTGGAGTGATTTCTTAAGGCAAGTATACAACGACTCCTTGAGCTACAGATCTCAAAAAATTTTTAAATCTTCGAATTCCAAATAAAATAAGATTGGGAAAAAGCTCTAATCGCAAAAACTCTTCTTCAGATATCATCGGTACATACTCTTCTTCAGATATCATCTGGGACCTTCAAAACGTCGAGAAAATTGGTTTTGGGCCAGGGCCATTTTTCATGATTTTTAACAGGATTTGCATAACTTGGTCCTACAAATTGAAGTTATAATTGGAAATAATTGGTTTTTGGGCCCTCGGTGGAACTCAGATATCTTTTTATAGCATATTCACTTTGAGTGATTTTGATCAAAAGGAGAATTGGAACAGGAGTTTCAAGTGCTATCAGTTAAAAATAATTTTCAGTTTGAACGGTATTGATAAAAATTGGTGATACGTAGTTTTCGAGTGTCAGTGAGTGTCAAGAGATCAAAAATAAAAACTCAATTCAGACACGGTTAGAAAGATGCTACGCAGCTGAGCACCCAACCATTTTTACGATAAAACTGTGTATTTGCCTACCCAAACCACCAAAAACATAATTCATTTAGAGGGTCGTCTGTTGGTCTGTTGTAACCCAGATCAATTTATAACATTTTTTTCTGCTCGAAAGATTCTGATAAAATATGATGGAAGCGAGCTTACGAGTGCCAGAAAGGGATTGTATTATGTCCTGCTTTCGAGATAATTCACTTGATTCATCGATAAAACTCACATCTCATTTTAAATATTGTTCGAAAATTGGAATGGGCGGACACTAAATTTCTGTAATTCCTTTCTAAAAATAGTCACTCGGTGAGGACAGCGTTTCTTTTTTTAACTTTACTCGGTTCGAGTTGAGGAGTTTAGGTTACTGTGTGCTTACATGCAATTGAGTTCTGTCATAATTTGGAAGGGTGTCTTTGTTGAAACCGGATCACTTTGTTTAGCTCATTGATATATTCGATTGTATGGTGAAAATAGGATTATAATACGAGCCCCCATAATTTCAGTTGTAAAAATCTTTTTCTGTCATCCCTATCCAACAAACACCAATGATAAACGGCTCAGAGGAGTTGTTAATTTTGGCTTACTCCTTATAAAAATTCTTACAATTCTCAGCATATTAACTATTTTAGGTACTATAAAACATAAAATTTTACTTAAGAATTCTCAAATTTAGTATACGTAAATAAAACTTAATACATTTTGAAAATCGGCGGTTTCATGGGGCATTGGAAATGGAAAGCATTTTATTCTCATCTGTTAAAAACAGAAACAAATAATGTCATATGGTTTTGACATGCATGGAATTAACTCTTATTTAAGGTTCTTTTGCAAATTCAACGTTGCCTTAATATTTGCAAAATTGTGAAGAACATAAATTTTTAAATAAATAAATTAATATTAAATTTATTTATTTACTTTAATTTACACATTGCTTATGAGAGAAAACTCTATAAAATGCAGAATTGACGCTTTGTATAGCTTTTGCGATTTGTAAAATAACTCAAAACAGGTGGTCTTGCCAAAGAATGACTTTTAAAATTCGGAATCCAGAGACCAGAGACTCGTATTATGGAGTATCGTTGTTTGAATTCAAGATTTTAGTGAATTTGCAAGAACTTTCTAAAGTTTCGCCGTTGGAGTTGAATCCAATACTGTTAAATTTGTGGTTTCTGCGGATACCCCAGGAGTCGCAAAGCCATTTTAGAACAAAAAACTTATTTTTAGTTAATTTTCTTTAACTTCTGTTAAAGGTCCTGTCCGTTGACCCACGCTTGCTAGATTTAATATCTTAACGAAAGAAATTAGAGATTTCCGTATTATCAGGTTTTGGCTCATTGAAATTCGTTCAAAATTTTCACATTAAATATTTCACTTGTGCCACATTTTTTAAATTACATAAATTTTATCACACATATTTTAAAATTGATATTCTACACGTCATAACCTTCTTCAAGTACGGATGCTTAAAACATTATTTTGTTTGTCGAGTGAAAACTGTATCTCAATCGTATACACAGCCACACAAACATATTGTAACAAACATCACGATGTGTTACATAAATTTTTTGTTCTCTAAAAGAAAAATAGAAAAACCGCGCGCAACAACAACATCTTCAAACATATTTTTTTAAGAAAAACCGATTGAATATATATTTTTTGTTTTTGAGTGTGATTTTCAGTTTTTTAATCGTTAAAAATAACTTTTTTTATGAATTTTTTTTTTGTTTTCGTTAAATCCCATAAACCATTTCATATTGAATCTTTTCTATACATCTATCTATAACGGAATTTTTATGGGCCATTTAAATGACGTGCTTTTACTCACTTCTTCAATTTTGTAACTTTTCCGCACTACTTTACGGGTTACTTGCGATTCAAATGTTTCCTCTATAATTTCCGCCTCATTCGTGGTATCATCATTTTTAGGAATTTTTGTAGATTCCTCAATAACGATATCCGCCTCATTGGTGGTATTATCATCTGGATCGGGAATCTTAGTCGATTCCTCGATTATCTCCGGTTCGTTATCAGACATGTTTATGTATTGGGCTTAATTAATTGCGTTATGTTAATTAAGTTTAATCCGTTTAGTTAATCCACGTTCAATATATTTATGTATCTAAGCACACTTAAAAAAATTTCACACACAAAATTTTCATAAAACACTTTTCACCGCACACAATTAAAGATTATACAATAATCGTGGATTGAAAACTAAAATTAGACAAATTATTTAATAAAATCGGAAATTAATTAGCTAGCAAAAAAATTTCCAATAATTATTATATTTTTCGTTTTCCACAAAATGTTGTTCACAAATTCACTTTATTTATTTATACGACAAAAAAAAAAAAAAAAAAAATGAAATCGCGACTTAATTCCGATCCCGTATATTACCCGCTTTTCTTAATTTTTTTTTTTATTAATTAGAAATTAAAAACTTTTCTTTAAGACCCGAGTTGACCAAAGAAACTAAATTTACTATATTATATTTTTTTGAGTCAACTAAACAACAAACTATTTATTTTTCCTTAATTAATTTTTTAATTAAAATTAATTTAGAATAAAATAAATTAAAAATTTGCTATTTTGTTGTTTTAATGATGCTTGTAGTTAAGAAACTACTGTACACGAAATATTCATCGCACGTACAACAACAAAATTTCAAAATTAATTTTTTTATTCAATATTTAAAAAAAAAATTAATTAAATAAAGCAAAAAAGTAAAAATAAAAATTAAGATAATTTTCTTTTCTTAAAGACACATACAATATACACATATACAACATATATATTGTAAACGACGAACGAACTAAGACTCAATATACTACATTGAATTTTTTGTGTGTTTAAGGGGAATAGAGGCAGCAGCATCGGCGAACAAAACAACAAGCGCGATGTCAGTCTAAAATTAAAAAAAAAAAAAAAAAAATTAAGAAAATTTTTTTAAAATCGTATCTGCTGTTGTTCCTCTGTCGTAAGATGAATATGTGTATATAATTTAAATTCGACGACGATGATCTATAGTAAAAGAAGAAGTTAAAGGCATTGTAACGTCACTCACTTCACTATGTACTAAGTTTAGTTTTTTTTTTTTTTTTTTTTTTTTTTTTTTTTTTTACTTATACCTACGTATAGAAGAAAATATGTTAGATATTTTACTCGCGGTTTGCGCTATTTTTAATCCGCATGTACGACAAGATTGTCAATATGCATTTACGAGTATGTATGTACGAGGAATCTGTCTATCAAACTATCAAAAATATTTGTGGTGACTAATTAGTAAAGGCATTAAGTTGACAGTGTAGGATTTTTACCGCACCCCCGTAGGTAACAACGAGTCACGTGCAGCAAATAAACTAAACGAAAAACATTTAAGACAATATTTTTATATAAGCGAAATTAAAAAACGTTTAGTGATTGAGATACGGAGTATACGGTAAAGGTGGGCGCTCGCGCTTGTATTTGAAAAAATATTTTCGTGTATTTTAATCTTTAATCCATTCATAAAAAAATGCTAAATTTTTCTGATCGACAATTTTGAAAAATTTTGTTCGTACACATAAATTATTTTTGGGCGCGGATTGTTTGTGTTTATTAGCATTGGCATAACAAGCGATTTAAAATTAATAAAAGTCAGCGGCAGCAGCGAGAGCAATCAGTGTTGAAAAGTTGTCAGCGTCCGTTGCTTTTTATAAATTCCAACACGAGGAAATTGGGTTAATCCGGTGCAATGGTATTCTATATGTTTTGGTTTTATATAAGTGACGTTTCGGATATAAGCTTACTATAATGTTAGCTTGTAAAAGAGAACAACAACTCGAGAAATCAAGTACTTCATCAAAAACGGTCAAGCAACAGTTGCTTGGAATAAAAATTTGTGCGACCGTATAAGATTGTAAAAGTGGGAAAAAATAGATCACCCTCCCCGAACTCATATTAATGAGACACGGGGAGTATTTTCATTATTAAAGTTTGCCGGAACCCAAGCAGGTTTCGCTCTCAATGTTACACTGGCCGCATGGGACAAACCAAGGATTCCATTGCAAGACGCAAATGCACTCAGCTGCTCTGTCAAACTTCAAGATTAAACCAGAGCAGGAAAATCAGCTGTCCTACAAAGCGAGATTTATAGTTAAGAAGCCAGGACCGAGCTAGCTCGAAAGCTGGATAACCACAAACAAAGTGAATTCGGTCATCATACTCTTCAAGGCAGTTGTCACTCAAGGAATCTTGAACAAGCCCCATTCGCTGTAAATGGAGTTTAACACTTCTCTTAGCTGATCTTTTTTCAAAGATAAAGCGTACTTTGTAAAGCAAGCCAATTACGCTTAGCTTAATAACTAATATTAGTTCTTAATGGCCTAATTTCCATAATTGACCTTTAAATAGTGCCGCCGGTTCAGGTTCAATTAATTCCAGAAGTGAGTCTGTTTTAGCTAAAGTATCAGCTATCTCATTTCTCTTAAAATTACAATACGCCGAAACCCACTTTACCCTGACACTATTGCTAGAGCAAAGAAGGCTAATAAAATGTTAACAATCCTTGACCAGTTTGGAAGTAGTTTAAGGGTTACGTAAAGAATCGAGCACAGATTCACTATCTGTATACAGAATATTAGCTTCGCCTACAATAGCGTGATTAGCAGAGGGAGGAGTACCACGCTGTTAAGGCCAAATACACATGTAAACATAGAAAACAATAGGTTCCAAAAAACGCACAAAATTCCGAATGAGAGCCGTAGACGAAAAATAAGAGTCATGGACATACCATCATAGTAAACTGTTAAGTTTAGCAATAATCGAGTTTGAACAACAGAAACGTAAAATAGCATCGGTAGAACCTAACTTTTGTAAATGAACATCATTGGGAGTCAAACCTTAACATTTCCTAAATGCAGATTTGGCTATTGTCTCCCCAAATAACAAGAAAGTAATTGTGAGTTTTTATTCATTTTGATTTCGGTACAAATTACGAAGCGAAATAAAATTGAAGGCGATTGAATGAACATTGAAAAATTGGAAGGTGGTGGAAATTGGCTCATATTAAAATTTCAGTTCAAATTCTAGAGGCTAATGAATTGTTCGATGTAGTGGATATCACCTATAAAAAACGAATCATTGCGGATGCAGATTATGTGATGAATTTTAAGACATGGAAACAGAATGATTCCAATGCAAGACGGGCAAAAAGTAGCCGTTGCTGCAAATAATAAATTTTGATTCGGTAACTTCAATGTTGGGAATGCTCAAAATTATGCAGGGCGTTGAGATTGCAACGTGTATGCAAAAACCTGTGGAATTCGTGCGAAAATTACTGCATCAAGGTGAAAACTTGAAAAAGTTTTCGATTCGATAGTTATGACGAAGATTTTAATGTTTTTGTTTGCTAGCTGAATATAACTATTTTCATATAGTGCGCAGGAAACAACGAGTGCGAACAACCACACTATGAAAAATGTTCGTGCGCTATTAACGATTTATGTCAGAGGAGCTTTGATTGAAAGAAAGGAATGATTAATGGTCCAACTGAATTGTTCCAGTTTCCAAGAATTCCAATTCAAAAAAGACTCATTCAATGGAACAGAACAACAAAGGGAAAGCTAAGGGCGGTAGTAGAAAGACAAAAGGCAATTGTATATTTGAAAGAGAAATATATATTTTATTCGACAAAGATCATAGATGGAGTTCGACGCCACAGGCTCTTTCAAATGGTGTTCAAAGTTGAGGAATCATCGGGAAGCAGATATACAAATACTGAACATAAACACCTTTGACCCTAATATAAATTTTCAAAGGAGTTTATGTTCATTCTAAAGAAAAAACGACATAAACTGCATCCAAACTGAATCCTGAGAGAGTGTGGAATACGGAGACAAACAAAATTGGGATATTACTGACACTAATGAGAGGGCCGACGAAAACACGAACGTGATAATGCCATAGGTGAACAATACTGTGACATCGCCGATGCAACCAATCGATTGTGCTGCAATATGCGATCTGAATAAAAGAAATATCATTGAACAACATTTGCGCAATCTAACCAACATGTTTGTCCGCTGTAGCAGCGATTAATATATTATGCATCGGTAGAACACGTTGCCATGTTAGTAATCAGCGAAGAACTAAGGACATATGAGCAGGCAGTTAGATCGGATGATCATAAGCAATGGGAGCAGGCAATGAACGAGGAGTACAATTCACTCATTAAATATCGTACTTGGAACTTGGTCAATCCACCAAAAGGTCAAAAGGATCAAAAGGGGACAAGCATTGACAAGTATTGGATCTAACATCGATTACCCTGAAATGTTCAGCCCTGTGGGTAAGTTTACATTGATTCGATTGAGATTGTAGCAGTTTGGCATAAAGATAAATTTTATTAACCGTGATTTGGAGGAGAACGTTTATAAGAGTCAACCGGTCGGATATGACGATGGTAGCGGACAAGTGAGCAGGGCATCCAAGTGATTGTCCGGATTGAAACAAGCGGCTAGAACAAAGGTTTACGTCATTCTATAAAAAATACGACTTTATTCAGATTTCACTGTGTGTAATGGGATGACTGGATTGATGATACCGACGGTTCGTGTCAAGTAGCAATTTCTTTCAGTCACTGAACACTTGCGCAGGGAATTCAGAGTCGAAGCGGTTCTTCCGACCAATTTTGTAAGAATTTCAACTGATTTGCCTTTACTTGTATTTATAAAAATTTGATTGTCTTTAAAAATTATTTGGATAATTAAAAACACAGGAAATATTTTTAAATAGTTTCCAATAGTTCGAATTACAATTTTCAAATGTAACAGGATGTCCACAAACTTATTTATTTTGATAATAATTAATTTGAATGAAAATCAACAGCCATTTTATCGAATCCATAATTAAATTTTAAAAACGTATTTTCTCAGAACGTTTGTAATTAGATTAGAAAAGGTGAATTTCCTTACATCTTTGAATAGTTTAACAATCATGTTTCCCAACTTTCTTTAAAACAGAAAATAAAATTTTGGATCAACTCCAAATTAATCAACGAAAACTTAACCAAGATCCAATATTAAAAATATATAAATTTGAAAAATAAATCTGTTCAAGCAAATGTGCGGATATGTAGAGTAAGACGATACATACGTTATACATTTTTGCAAAATATTTTTTTATGACATCTTAAATGTCAATTTGAGATATTTATGATTGAGCTGATTGTTTATGCTTATTACGCAACATCGAGCCATTTATGGCATACATAAATAATATTTACAACGAAATTTGCAATCGGCTGTACAAAAAATATTTACAAAATATTAACAAAATTATAACCGATTGTAAAATAATTCTTTGTTCCCAGATTTTTCAAGTGCGCGTTTGATATCTAATAAATCCCCGAATTTATAGCACTTTATACACTGCTGTCATTGACCATGAAAATGGCCAAGTAGAATTTTGAATATTCCATATACGTAGCAAAAGAAAATGAAATTTAATTGGTGCGCGTTAACAAGGAAATTGATTTGTCATATAATTTATACGTACACTCTGTTCTGTACTTATATGGTTGTTATAAAACAAGGACATAAATTTTCCCGTTCCATTATTAACAGTCATAATATGTAGTCATAAAAATATTTATACTTGTTTTTTGTGTGTTTGTACTACGTACATATGCGAGGAGTAAAAAGAAAATGACTTTTCCCCGCAATATTATTCTTCGCTGGCAATAAATTTCGTTTTGTTTATAAAAATATACAAAAAAATAAAATAGAAAATTATGGGTGACAAAATAAACAAAAAAAAAATATTTTTATTAATAACAATGATAGTAGTAATTAAAGGTCGCGGGTATTTAGTGTAGTTACACACATGTACATTAAAATTAATTATAATAAGGCGAAAATATTTCAGAAATTTTAATGAAAATGAAAATATTGCATTCGAGTCGTGTATGATCTTTGTAGGTCACATGAAGAAATTGCACCAAATTGTTTTTCATTTATTTCTTTATTTAATTAAAACGCGAGATAGTCCAATGTTTTGCATGTCTTCATATATTTTAATAATTGATTTAGTGACTGCACTGAGATTCATTTTTCATTTTGCCGGGTTCTATTTTTACAGTTCATATACGAGTATTATATACAACAAGTTCCTGAGCCAACATTTTTCACACTATCGGTGTTTTCATCGAAGGTTTCTCTCACACCACGGTTAGTGTCATTGTTATAGTGCAAAATAAACAAGTCTCGTAAAATTATTTTTAATGGGAGTGTAGTCTATTCATCAAATATTATACACTTTTGGCAGTATTCGACAAAAATTAGTATAGCCCTTAAAAACAAAGTGTTGCATTGTCTAAACCCAAAAGGTGCAATAATAAGTTATGAGACTATTTAAACGTTAAAATTTAGAAAAAATATAATCTTCGGCAATAACTAAATTTATGAAAATGTGATTACATTTGATTCTGTTGGTTCTGTTACGGACCGTCCTTTTGGTTTTATTATAGTATTGGAGAGCATAACTATACTCTAGAGATTCTCTTTCATCTTAAACCTCTAGATATCCTAGGCAAGCCAACATATAGAGAGGTGTCCCAAAAATGATGAAGATGAGTGAAACGTTCCATATAAGCGCCGGTTTATTCTCAATTTACTTTGCAACTGTCATTGTTGAGGACAGAGCAGGATGAAACTCCTGAAGTTTTCGTCCGACTTGAAGGATTTCCATCTCCTTAAACTGTCCAAATAGTTCAATTAAATATTTAAGTTCAATCTTGTGTTGTCCTTATCTGCATTGAGTTAACACAATATTCATAGTTCTAAGCACACAAACAACAACATGGAAGAATCGTTCCATGGTGAGTCGGAATAGTTGATGACAAATTAAGTAGTAAATACCTATAATCTATTATTATAAATAATCTAAAATTGCTTCTTGTTGTCTAAATGTTTAGTCATTTGTTTTTGTGTGTATCTAAGGAGATTACATGTAGGAGTATCCATGTAATATAGATCAGTGGACAAAATATAAATTAAACAAAATAACAATTTGCTGTCAGTTTATGGTCGAAATTTCAATAAATGCGGTTTATAACGATCTGCATTATTAATAAATACTAATTATTGGTGAGTACAAATACAGAAAATATAAATTACATAATTTGCTTAAATTAATATTGTACCATTTCTTGTAGGTTATAATGTCCGGCCAACGTAAGAAGATAAAACTTGATGAGTCATCCGATTATTCAATATTAAATTTAAATGATGACTGCCTAATTGAAATATTATCGTATCTCAGACTTGGTGACTTGTGTCGCGTTGGAGGAACATGTATGCGCCTAAATCAAATTGCACAAAGATTTTATTCAAATTACACCACCATAGATACGACGTTGCTCGCTTGTACTGAGTTCACTAATTACGGTACTTTGTCAATAATAATTGAGCAAATTGGTCAGCATGTTGAATCATTCCATATGGACTACAATTCTTCCGAACGTGTACAACTTACCTCAAGGCCAAGTATTAACACTAGAATTCTAAAATTAATTTTCAGATATTGTACTATTTTAAAAGAACTCGTAACTAATTATCCCGCATTAGGAGATGATAATAAATCGCAAAAAATCATAAAATCTAAAATCTTTCAAAATTTGGAGTCGATTCATCTGGTTTACAAGGCTAGTGATTCAACAAACTTTGATGACTTCGTTACGATGAAAAATTTAAAAAATTTCGGACTCTTCTCGGAAAATTTTAGTTGGCCAAGTAACAAAAATGAGGAATTTTTAAAATTACACAATTTGGAAAATTTATCTGTAAACGTACTACATGTCATTGGTTATAATATCTGTGAAAAACATTTTGACAACAATCCACGAATTAAAAAATTAAATTTACTCGATGGCCTAACCGATGAAATTATCAATTTACTGGTAGATAAGCTAATGTACCTTGACGATAACCGTCCCATACCGGCAGTATCAGATCAAGCAATGATGAAAATAAGCCAAATAAAAAATCTAAAACATTTTAGATTTTGGAAGGTACCGAGATGTATATTGGAGAGGCTAGTACAGAACGATCAACTTGAAACACTTGCCAGTTCGTCCGAAATTCCAGGAGAGCTAGTTACAAAATTTACAAAACTAAAACTTTTGAGCATCACGAATGCACAGGATACCATTTTGAACTCATTGGAATCACAAAAAACTTTAGAAAATCTTGTGCTAAGTAACGAGCATATAACGGCCGATTGTTTGATAAAGTTTGTGTCTGGCGCTAAGAATTTGAAATATTTATCATTAACATCAAATTTCGACAATTTTCAAAATAAATCCATAATAGTTCGCCTTAATTCTTTGTTTGAAAATCGACAAAAAAAAACTACAATTAAGTATGTAATAATCGATATACAGATTGGAAGATGTATAAGAATTTGACTCCGCCATACTGTTCCCGTTCACAGAAATTAATGCAGATCACGATTGTGATTCCTTTTATTTGGATGGTCAGTGAATATTATTGTAAGAACTTAATAAAATTAAATATTTAAAATTATAGACTTTTATTTACCTATTTTCGATAGAATACTAAACTGCGATTCAGGTATCAATTAACGAGTCAAGTAAACATATAACTTAGAATAAACTTTTCGTAAAATGGAATGTGGAACATGCTGCTTAGCTGTTAGCGTCGATAAGATTAGATGTGATGGATTTTGTGACAAAAATTTCCTTTTGAGTTGTGCTGCTGTGGACCGTGCATATCACCGCCAAAGTTTTAAATGTGGTAACATACTTTGGTTTTGCAAAGATTGTAGAGAATTGATGAGTAACCGAACTTTTAAGAATATTTATATAAAAGCCAAATCGTGGGACAATTTAAATCAAGACTCCTTATAAAGGGTGATTTTTTTGTGGTTAGGATTTTCATGCATTAGTATTTGACAGATCACGCGGGATTTCAGACAAGGTGTCAAAGAGAAAGATGCTCAGTATGCTTTGACATTTCATAATAAATAGACTTACTAACGAGCAACGCTTGCAAATAATTGAATTATATTACAAAAATCAGTGTTCGGTTCGAAAAGTGTTTCGCGATTTACGTCCGATTTATGGTCTACATAATCGACCAAGTGAGCAAACAATTAATGCGATTGTGACCAAGTTTCGCACTCAGTTTACTTTATTGGACATTAAACCAACCACACGAATGCGTACAGTGCGTACAGAAGAGAATATTGCGTCTGTTTCTGAGAGTGTTGCTGAAGACCGTGAAATGTCGATTCGTCGCCGTTCGCAGCAATTGGGTTTGTGTTATTCGACGACATGGAAGATTTTACGCAAAGATCTTGGTGTAAAACCGTATAAAATACAGCTCCTGCAAGAACTGAAGCCGAACGATCTGCCACAACGTCGAATTTTCAGTGAATGGGCCCTAGAAAAGTTGGCAGAAAATCCGCTTTTTTATCGACAAATTTTGTTCAGCGATGAGGCTCATTTCTGGTTGAATGGCTACGTAAATAAGCAAAATTGCCGCATTTGGAGTGAAGAGCAACCAGAAGCCGTTCAAGAACTGCCCATGCATCCCGAAAAATGCACTGTTTGGTGTGGTTTGTACGCTGGTGGAATCATTGGACCGTATTTTTTCAAAGATGCTGTTGGACGCAACGTTACGGTGAATGGCGATCGCTATCGTTCGATGCTAACAAACTTTTTGTTGCCAAAAATGGAAGAACTGCACTTAGTTGACATGTGGTTTCAACAAGATGGCGCTACATGCCACACAGCTCGCGATTCTATGGCCATTTTGAGGGAAAACTTCGGAGAACAATTCATCTCAAGAAATGGCCCGGTAAGTTGGCCACCAAGATCATGCGATTTGACGCCTTTAGACTATTTTTTGTGGGGCTACGTCAAGTCTAAAGTCTACAGAAATAAGCCAGCAACTATTCCAGTTTTGGAAGACAACATTTCCGAAGAAATTCGGGCTATTCCGGCCGAAATGCTCGAAAAAGTTGCCCAAAATTGGACTTTCCGAATGGACCACCTAAGACGCAGCCGCGGTCAACATTTAAATGAAATTATCTTCAAAAAGTAAATGTCATGGACCAATCTAACGTTTCAAATAAAGAACCGATGAGATTTTGCAAATTTTATGCGTTTTTTTTAAAAAAAAGTTCTCAAGCTCTTAAAAAATCACCCGTTATAAAAACTTGTTGGAGGAAATTAAATTAAATAGACTTCTCATTGAGAATGTGTTGGAGCTTCTTAATATTAAGAATACACGAATTCCTGATGCTATTTTACATGCTCTGCCGAGTGCTATTAGACCATTGATAACAAATATTGGATCGTGTAATAATTTTAATCTAGTTACATCTACCTCTGATGTTGCATCCACTGTGTCAACTGATTTTATGGAGAACAATTTTTGTAACACATTTGGTGCCATTAATTCTATAGAAGCGATTACTACTCCACTTATTTGGTTAGATGTTGATTCTATGAATGTAACAACATCTTTACCTTCAACCTACATTAAAGGTGAACCTACTACTTTATCAGCAATAGACCCTGGAAGTTCACAGACATTTGCAGATGTGGTAATGTTCAGAGGCTCTACTTCCGTTATACCTGAACCTGCAGCCTGTGAACAAGCAATATTTAATTCTGTGTCTAGGGATGGTATATGGCTTAGATGTACCTTACTGTAGTAATGCACTTAATGTTCCTACTAATAGTACTAAAATCATGCATGTGGAACATACAAAGTTGATTCATGGAACTAATGAGGCAGTTGAGAGCTTTGGTATTAAAACTATTCGTGTTCCTAAGATGTTTTGGATACATCCAAGATATCTTGGGTATGGCTAAATCCTGTTTACAAACTGAAGTTTGCAGAGTACATAAGTTGATCCCGAAAAATTCTAACATACAGAAATTGGAATACGTATGTTTTAAATTGGGGTGTAGAGATGATTAATGATGGCAACTTCATCTTAAATAATACAATCCATCTTAAATAATACTTTAAATAATTCTTTTACGATTAGCAATAACACATTCTTCAAGAAGAAATTTTGATGGTTTGAATCACTAAATTTCGTAATTCCTTGGGAGTTTTGCCACTACCTGATGCTAAATCTGATCATTATACGGGTGAATGCTTTTCTATTTGATTGTGTTTATGATATTATTGTTTTAAACGTTATTCGTGAAATTAAATCTGATTCATTGGCTTATGATATGGTAGATTTTAAAGTCTTGAAACTTTTTATCGATTTATTTCTCCCTCTTATAACTTTCGTTATTAACCAATGTCTGACAAAATCTGTGTTTCCTGATTTATGGAAGGTGGTGTCCATAATTCCGTTACCAAAGAAGGATATAATTTCTAATATAGGAGATATACGTCCTATTAGTAGTTTGGCTGCTCTGTCAAAAGTTCTAGAAAAAATCATGCAACGTCAAATGCAGGAACATCTTCATAGGTTTAATTTCCTAAGTGAGTTTCAGTCGGGGTACAAATCAGGTTACAGCACCACTACTGCTCTTGTTAATATTATTGATGATTTGCCTGCTATCTTGGACAAGGGAAATTCGGTTGTTATTTTGGTCCTGCTAGATTTTTCTAAAGCATTTGATTGTGGTAATCATATTAATTTGCTTCAGAAGTTACATTTGTATTATAAATTTTCTAATTCGGCTATTAAACTAATATACTCATATTTGAGTAATCGTAAACAATTTGTGAAGTATGGTATTGACCATTCAAATATTAGTGAAATGGTAGTAGGTGTACCTCAAGGGTCGGTCTTAGGTCCGTTACTTTTTTCTTTGTACATAAATTTCTTTATGCTGATTTTATGGTTTCATCTTTATGCTGATAATTTACAACTTTATATTGGTGGTCATTTATCACAGCTAGATAAGATAGTGATTAAACTTAACACGGATCTTAAAAATGTTTCTTTGTGGGCTAAAAATACTTCGTTATCATTAAATCTGATTAAAAGTAAGGCTCTATTATTCTCACAAAATGATCGACATAATGTTACACATACACTTTTCTTAGATAATAATGTTATATCCTTTGTTCCAGTGGTTAATGATTTAGGGTTGCTTTTGAATTCTAAACTAACTTGGAATGATATATTAGCTCTCTTTGCCAGAGAGTTAATTATTCCTTGTATTCCCTTAAATTGATTAGAAAGTTTTGTCCAGTTAACCTCCGTAAATATGTAATAAATAGTTTGGTTTTGCCTATGTTCACATATTGTGATGTTATCTACAATCAATGTGACAGTTTGTCTAAATGTTTACTTGAAGTTACGTTTAATAATTGCACTAGATACGTTCATGACCTTAGGAAGTTCGACCATATCTCGGAGTTTAGGTGTTCAATTCTAGGATATGATTTGTTTCAATTATTTGATTATAGAACATCTGTTTTTATATTTCAACTGGTTAACTCAGGTTTATCATTATATTTGTATGAAATGTTAAATTTTTCCAGGTCTTTACGTACAAGAAACATTAATTTGCCTATTAATAAAAGAAATGTTTATAATAATTCTGTACTAATAAATGCAATTATCAAATGGAATAGTTTGCCAATAGAACTAAAAAACATCAGTTCTCTTAGTATATTTAAAAATCTTTATTACAATTAATTATGCAAAATCGAAATGTAAATAATTAATGTATACATACGATTTTTGCTAATTTTCACTTACTATGATGTAGTTTTTGGTGTATGTGACGGTTCATCGCAACGTTTGCTTGAAGTTACTTTTAATAATTGGATTTATTATGTTTTCGATCTGAGGAGATTTGATCACGTTTCAGCGTATACATTCATATTCTATTCTTGGATGTGACTTGTTTGAGTATTATTATTTCAGAACTGTCCTTTTTATTTTCCGATTAATTTATTCGGGATTGCCAACGTCTTTGTACGAAAAACTTAACTTTTCAAAATCTCTGCGCACGATAAATCAGTCTGCCTATAGTCATTTACTATATGAGCTCCTGGAATCTGGTAAAACTGCTACAGCTAAACATTACCAGGCTCAATTGATTAAATTAAGTGATGCTCTCGAGGAAAAAAGACCATTTACGTGCCAAGGAAGGCGGAATGTGATATTGCTGCATGACAATGCTCACCCACATTTGCCAAAATCAACGGAGGAACTCACTTTTTCCGTGGGTTGGGAAGTTTTACAGCATGCGGCGTATGTTCTAGAGACTTTGTTTCCTTTGATTACCACTTATTTAAGCCATTGATAGCAACGGCGAATATTTCGATAAATAATCTTTGTAACAATTATATTTTCAATAAAGTTGAATTTGACCAAAAAAAGCAGAGCTTCTACTTACACACCAACTAATCACGATTTAGATTTTAGATAGATATAATTTTCGAGAGATTAATTTAGAACTACCCACTTTCGTACGACACGGAAACCGATATTATTAAGGGTACAAGAATTATAAACAAAAATTTTTACGTAATTACCACATTTTTGATAAAGGGGTTCGTTATTTGCAATTATATCATTTTATAAAAGGTGTCCGATGTTCTTTCTAATTAGATTTCAATGTGTTTATTCCTGTTATTTAAGAGACATGCAGCATGTTTTATAAAATTATCCGAGTGTTATTATTGACTATGACCTAAGACGATGTTATCATAATATATTGTGTATAAACTTACTATCGAACATATATTCTACGAGTTAGATATTCTTAGGTTGGGTAGCAGTGTAGCAACATTTTTCATTCAGCGAAAGAATCGTTCCATGGTGAGTCGGAATAGTTGATGACAAATTGAATAGTAAATACCTAATCTTTTACTATAAATAATCTAATATTGTTTCTTGTCGTCCTAATATTTAGTCATCACAAAGATATGTTTTTAAGTGTATCTAAGGAGATAATCGAAACTAATTCCGATAAAATGAAATGATAGGCAAATATAAAGAAATCAAAATAAGGTTTTGCTTTCAGTTTCTGATTGAAACTTCAATATATTCGGTTTATAAAGCTCTGCATTAATAATAACTATTAACTATTTGTGAGTACAAATACAGAAAATATAAATTACATAATTTGCCGATATTAATATCGTTCCATATCTTGTAGGTTATAATGTCCGGCCAACGTAAGAAGACAAAACTCGATGATTCATCCGATTATTCAATATTAAATCTAAATGATGACTGTCTAATTGAAATATTGACGTATCTCAGACTTAGTGACTTGTGTCGCGTTGGAGGAACATGTATCCGCCTAAATCAAATTGCACAAAGATTTTATTCAAATTACACCATCATAAATGAGACGTTGTTCGATTATAATGATTTTGCTGATTACGATAGTTTGTCAATGATAATTAAACAAATTGGTCACCATGTTGAATCATTGCATTTGGACTACAGCTTATCGGTATTTAAGAATTTAATTCTAGAATTAGTTTTTAAATATTGTATTAATTTAAAAGAACTTGCATGCGATAATTCCGTATTTCAAGCAGCTGATGGATTGCAAACCATCTTAAAATCTAAAATCTTTCAGAATTTGGAATCGATTGTCCTTGTCGACTATACTAGTTATTCAACAAATCTTCATGACTTTGTTACCATAAAAAATTTAAAAAATTTCGGATTATTCTCGAGGGGTAGTTTTCCAAGCAACAAAAATGAAGAATTTTTAAAGTTACATAATTTGGAGAGTTTATCCGTAAACGTACTAGAGGACATTGGTTATAATATCTGTGAAAAACTTTTTGACAACAACCCACGAATAATTAAATTAAATTTATTTAATGGCCTAAACGACGAAATTTTAAATTTATTGGTAGATAAGCTAATGTACCTTGAAGATTTACGTCTGAATGAACCAAATAATTGTTCCATGTCGGCAATATCAGATCAAGCAATGATGAAAATAAGCCAAATAAAAAATCTAAAACATTTCAAATCTTGGAAGGTACCGAAATGTCTATTGGAGAGGCTAGTACAGTACGATCAACTAGAAACACTTGCTAGTTCATCCGAAATTCCAGGAGAGCTAGTTACAAAGTTTACAAAACTAAAATTTTTAAGCATCACGAATGTAGATGATATCGTTTTGAGCTCCCTTAAATCACAAAAATCTTTGGAAAACCTTGAGCTTAGTTTGATAAAGTTCATTTCTGGTGCTAGGAATTTGAAATGTTTATCATTAACATCAAATTTCGACAATTTTCAAATTGAATCCATAATAGCTCGCCTTAATTCTTTGTTTGGAAATCGACAAAAAAAGCTTCAATTGTGTTATTATAGTTACAAAGATTGGAAGATGTATAAGTATTTGATTCCGACATTCAGTTCCCGTGCACTGATTTATTCACCATCTTCACTAATTTATTCACCGTTATCACCGATTTATTCACCCCATCCATCACGGTATTATGGAATGTATTTTACACCAACATCACGAGTTTATTCACCATCGCCATCTTCACCATTTCATCCATCACCTTCACCAAAGTATTTGCTATTTTCACATACTTATTCACCACCTGTATCATTTTCTGCACCACCTTCACCAACTGAGTGAACTAACGTAATTCAGATGGCGATTGTGACTCCTTTTATTTAGATGATTAGTGAATATTACTTTGTAGGAATTTAAATAAAATTAAATACTTAAAATAATTTACTTTTATTTACCTATTTCCAATGGAATACTTAATTACGATTCTTCAAGCACCAATTTTTTGATTCACGTTCCTCTTTTAGCTCTAAATTGACTTCCTGGTCTTAGTAAAATTACTTTCGATTCAGAATATGCAAAACTCCCGCTTCCAGGTCTTGAGCATACGAATAACGTAAAAATATAATAAATCTAGCATGAGTTTCGATCACCTGTGGAAGGCAAACGGTCAATACAGTAGTAAACCAAGTAGTGAAGCCGTGGTTATCTTCATCGTTTCATTTCTTGAGTTATTTTAATTCCAATCAATTTATTTAATTACAATTATTTTTTAAATTCATGTTTTTCGGATCTTTTATTTTTTTAAACTTTATTTAAATGTAAGCGACTTACTGATGATGAATACAAATAATTTAGGGCTAGAGATATTGGTGGTATAAAATGCTACTCGAGGCTATTTTAAATCAGAAATTCTGCAATTATATTCGTTATTAATGTTTCTTATGAATTTACAAGGTAGGTCAGAAATTTGCCTTTTAACATTAGGAGAAATATCAATGTAGATATGCCTGGGTAATAATTCTCTTCTGGCGGTGAATCGTTTTAAAAGTGCTTAGAAAGCTACACTGGTTAATTCGGTCACACTTTCTTTATGAAAGCTTTTGAATGAGAGACCCACAAATATACAGTGTGAAGTTACTGCCAAAATAACAAAATATACACTGCGTCAAATAATTCAAAATTGTTGTCGAAATAACACAAATCGTAGCGAAAATTCAGATTTATCAATGCAATTACGCAAATCTCAAAATTTTCAAAACAAAGACGTTACTATATCTGAATAATTGATATGCTGAGCTATCCAAATTATTTATTTATTTATTTTATTTTATTTTTATACAATTAGTACGTCAAGTTCATAAAAAATTGGGCGTCTAACCCCAATAACGAATATGAGTGAAATCATTGTAAAGGTTATACCTGAATCTTTAAAAGTATCAACACTTTCAGTATCAACAATAATACAACCATCAAAACAGTAATTGTAACTATAGTGGTTAAGAGCACGCGGCTGAAAGACATTGTTTTGCATTTGGAGATGTTTAAAATCGAATTATGCGATGTACACCAAGCAATAAAATTTGACAGGTCGAAATGAAAATCAATTGCATCATTGACGCATGAAATAGTTATGAAAATTTTTATATCGTCCGCATAAATGAGAATGTCGGAATAACTTAGATAGTTGACCACATCGTTTACGAATATAATGAAGAGCATGGAACCCTGCGCTGAGTAGTACTGGCAACTATGTACTTACAATCCAATGAATTGAGTTTCCGCAATAGCAAGTCACGATCGATCTTATCAAAAACCTTACAAAAATGAGTGTACACAATCTGCACAATATTATCATTTAAAAGAGAACTTGAAATACAAGTAGGGAATAATACTAAGTTAGAAATAGTTGACGTATATGTGGAAAAAATCTATGTAAAACTGAAATAATACAAATACCTCTATTAGTTCTCCACATCACTTCGAGATCCAGATTTGAAAATCGGCTTAATAAGTGAGCGTTTCCAAACCATAGGGAAGCAACCTTCAGTGAGCCTTCTATTAAACAGAACAGCGATATGAGGAGAGATTACCTTACCGATTAATTTTAGAACAATAAGTGGAATAGAATCAAAACCGACATTTTGGTTAATATCAAGATTAGACAATTCGGATAAAATAGTATCCACCACCAGACGAAACATTGAAAATTTGGATTTACTTACAACATTACTCAAATTACCAAGATTTGATTTCGAACTATATGCACTCTCAAAGAAATCAGCAAATAAATTGTAAGTATCTTGTACATTATCACAGAAATGGTCGTTCAAATACATCTAAGGTTTTTTAAGAAGCTTAAATATTTTATAATTTTAATATCACAAGCTTTATTGTTCGCAGCAGCATGGATTTCTTTTTCTGGTAGTTCAACAGCAACCAATATTGCGGTTGATAAACTCAATCAGAAATTATTATTGATAAAAATGTACTCCATTTGCATTCCAATAAAATGGTTATCATCTCATTTGTTTCAAAGGTCCGAAATACGTATTGGTCAAACCTATGCTGATAAGTTTATAGTTGCATCTGGTGTACAGGGCAGCCATCTCGGTACATTGTTGCTTCATTATTTACTTATTTATTTACCTAAAGTCCCTTATTAAGATTTATAAATTATTAATGTCGGTATTATCGATGACAATGGGCAATTTTAGCCGGATAACTTGCCTTGTTAAATTGTAAGTTGTAAGGGATGTCTTATTCTGATAGGTAGTGTATGTTGTTTTGCTATACAATGTGATTGAATCTCCCTTGAGTGTGCAATGCATAGGTAGTCGAAGTATTACAGATGCTGAAATTGTTATTGGAGTGATGGTATAGTGTTGCATATGCTGTCGAAAATGTAGTCTCTGGCACAGATTTTTGGAATCAGAGATTCATTATATAATAATCCTATTTCGTAGCGACCGCTCTTAGACTTATCATTTTGTAATGGTTTATTTAGATCACACATGAAGTAATCGTTTTGAATAATTTGACATGTTTGGAAGTCAAATTATGTTGCAAAAAAATATGCCTGCCGTTGTAATGGTACTAGCATGTAATTTGCGGATGATTTATGTAAATATATTGTTCATTATGAAGTGTTGGCACCGATATTACATGCAGAATTTGAAATTCCTCTCTATCGATCAGTGGAATTTTTATTTCGAAAATGGCCTTTCCTTGCAGAATACTTCGTTTAATGCTTAAGAGCTTGTAGAGTTGGACTACTTCGCGCGTTGGTAAATCCAAATGACCAGGTAATGTACGTCGGATATACTGTAGTTGCTCACTTAGTTGGTTGGGTGTAAATAGTAAGGTATTGATGAGCCCGTGGTGCACATCTGAGATTACATCGATTAAAGCTGCTTGTATATCCTTAAAGGATATAACTGCTATAATGATTCGTATTGTGACATCTATGAATTCTTCATGAAACATGATTGTTTCTAGTTCATCTTGGGCTATTTATAATGATTAGTTATCAACTCTCTATTACGTTTGATAATGTTGGTGGTTGTTTCTGCTATATATGTATTTGCTTGTTTATCATATTTTTCGGCGTCTCTTTGAGTACTCCAAATAGCTTGTCAGACTGGTTGGTTTACTGGTGTCCAATATTTGATTTCTATCTTCCACATCACTTAACAGATGATTCACTTGGTTCGAGATTATGAAGCAGACGTCGTTGTTTTTCAGCAACGTCGAATTTTGTTTGCACTTGGCCGACAGTTGATTTTTTGCTTCTTATAATTCATTGAACTCCAGACGCTAAATCATAATATATGATTAGCTCCCATTCGTTTCTTAGTATATTAGATCCCTGGTTGGAATTGAAAATGAGTCACGTTAATCGCTGTAGTTGATGTTGGGGGAAGAAAACAAAGTGTAGTAGTTGTATATAGCATGGCTTTCATCCAGAGTGTAATTTTGAACTTTTGATGTTGGTGAGGTTTGTTCAGCTTTTTACGTAAATCTTCAACTTTTTGAGTCCGTATTGGATTGACCATCCCGCTCATCCAGTCGTGAGTTGGTGTTTTTGCATTTATTTCTTCTGTTTGAATATTATTTTCACGTTTTCCTAAAATTCTTGATGGAGATCATATTAAGATTAATTGATAATGTTGAGGATGATTTTGGTTTTATTATGGTTGGTTTTGCAAGTGTTGAACTTGTTTGTGAGTCATTCGCTTCCGTATGGATTGTCAAAGGAGATAATTTGGATATTGGTCTCTTAAAGAAAGCTCCACCCGCACCCCGAACTAAGGCTACGGATCTTATTATCATTGTCTGAATGTACTTCAGTAATCCGTGCCATTAGCCATCTGGTTGGAGGTAATGTTTCATCTTGGATTAGTACTAACTGGCCTGATTGTAGGTTTTGTTGTGAATCTTTCCATTTTGCTCATTGTTGTAGCCGTAGAAGATAGTCTTTTGACCATCTGTTCCAAAAATCTTGTTTCAATTATTCTACTAATTTCCATTTTGTTAGATTATTAATAATTTCCATTTCCATAGGATGTTGTGGAGGAGCAATCAGAGTATCTCCTAGCAAAAAATGACCTGGTGTTGTTAATCCAGCTAAATCTGTTGGATCGTTTGTGATTGTGCTTAACACCTTGAATTTAGGCTTCGATTTGTACAACTTACTTCAAATGTAAGAGTTTGTTCTCCAATTATCTTCTCAGAAACCTCCAAAGTTTGATGCTGGTGATGGGATTACGTGCCAGGTTGTTCCCTGTCTAGCTAATTGTTCCTTAATTAGCTCATTTGCTTCGTTTTAGTGCCCCGGTTTTTTCTGTTTGCAGCTCATGATTTGTGCCTATGAAGGTTGTTCCGTTCTCACTGTAAATATCTGTACATATAGTAGGCCTCGCCTGACAGTGAACCGCGTATAAGCTATCATAAACGCCTGTGTTCTTAAATCTGAATCTACTTCGATATGTATTGCCTTTGTTACCATGCATATAAATATCGCTAGATAACCTTTATATGATTTTCAGTTTTTGAAAATGGTCTCACTGGTATGACTCTAGCTCCGGGTAAATTTCCCATTAGTTGATGTTTTAGTACATTGTTAAACCGATGACATCTAACACATGATTTGATTAGTTGTTGAATGCATCTGCGTCCATTTTTATCCAAAACCTCTTACGGATATACGCTAATGTTAGTTGTGTTCCTCCGTGCAGTGCTTCTTGTATTATCAGTTTTGTTACTTGCTGTTCTGGAGGTATTATTGCAGGATGTTTTTCTTCAAACGAGCTATTGGAATTTTGTAGCCTGCCTCTTACTCTTAATATCCCTGTTTTGTCTATGAATGGGTTGAGTGAGAGTATTTTACTTATTGAAGATATTTCGTCGCCTTTTCTGAGAGATATTATTTCTTCCTTGTATTTTGTTGTTTGTATGTTTTTATAACAAATAACAGAGCTAGTGCACGTTCTTCTGCCGTTGTGCAGGTTGTTGTTGGTATGTAGTGTTTTTGACTACTCTTCACGAATCGTTGAATGAATGCCATTGAATTCATGGATTTTGTGATGCTTCAGAGAAAGCTTACACTGTCGTAGTTTATTATGTAACTATAGACGAAAATCATTTTTATAATTCGTGTAAATCGTCATTATTGAGAGTATCAAAATTTTAAAGAAATTAGTAAGTAAATACAACATTTTTATTTGCAATTTTATCTATTACTTAGATGTCTGATGTTAAGAGGTTATGCGACATGTTTCATAATTATCCAAGTGTTTTTAATTATAAGAAATGCTTAAGGTAGCTAAACATATGACAATATAGTAATTAAATTTAAATAACTGACGATGGCCTAAGACGATATAATCATAATATGTCTATAAACGTACTATCGAACATAATATATTCTTCAGGTTAGATATTCTAGCGTAAGATGGAATTTTTTCAATATATTTTAAAATGTTCAGAATGTTCAGATAGTTCAATTAAATATTTAAGTTCATTTTTGTCTTCTCCTTATCAATTTTGAGTTAGCACAATTGTCATAGCTCTAAGCACACACTGACACAATAACATGTTCAATGGTGATTGTCGGAATGGTTGATGACAAATTGAGTAGTAAATATCTAATCTCTTATTATAAATAATCTAAGATTGCTTCTTGTCGTCTAAATGTTTAGTCATTACTATAATTGTCATTACGAAGTTTTATGTTTTTTTGTATCTAAGTAGAAAACCGAAACAAACTACGAACAACTGAAATGATAGGCAAAATATAAATGAAACAAAATAAGGATTTGCTGTCAGTTTCTGGTTGAAGTTTCAATATATTCGATCTATAACGCTGTGAATTAACACTAATTATTTGTGAGTACAAATATAGAAAATATAAATTACATAATTTTTAATTTCATAAATATCCATTTCTTGTAGGTTATAATGTCCGGTCAATGTAAGAAGATAAAACTCGATGTTCCATCCGATTATTCAATATTAAATCTAAATGATGACTGCCTGTTTGAAATATTGACGTATCTCAGACTTGATGACTTGTGTCGCGTAGGAGAAACGTGTATCCGCCTTAATGGAATTGCACAAAGATTTTATTCAAATTACACCACCATAGATAAGCCGTTGTTCGATTCTATTAAATTTGCTGATTACGATACTTGGTCAATGATAATTAAACAAATTAGTCACCATGTTGAGTCATTGCATATGCACTCCATCTTACCGGTATTTCTTCTAAAAATAGTTTTTAAATATTGTATTAATTTAAAAGAACTCGCATGCAATAACACCGTATTTGAAGATGCTGATGGATTGCAAACCATCTTAAAATCTAAAATCTTTCAAAATTTGGAATCGATTCATCTGGTTTACAATACAACAAATACACTGCATACAAAAAATCTTGATGACTTTGTTACGTTGAAAAATTTGAAAAATTTCGGATTATTCTCGACGGATAGTTGGCCACGCAACAAAAATGAAGATTTTTTAAAGTTACATAATTTGGAAAGTTTATCCATAAACGTACTAGAGGACATTGGTTATAGTATTTGCGAAAAACTTTTTGACAACAATCCACGAATTAATAAATTAAATTTTCTCGATGGCGTAAACGATGAAATTTTGCACTTAGTGGTAGATAAGCTAATGTACCTTGAAGATTTACGTCTGAATGAACCAAATAATTGTTCCATGTCGGCAGTATCAGATCAAGCAATGATGAAAATAAGCCAAATAAAAAATCTAAAACATTTCAAATCTTGGAAGGTACCGAAATGTCTATTGGAGAGGCTAGTACAGTACGATCAACTAGAAACACTTGCTAGTTCATCCGAAATTCCAGGAGAGCTAGTTACAAAGTTTACAAAACTAAAATTTTTAAGCATCACGAATGTAGATGATATCGTTTTGAGCTCATTAAAATCACAAAAAACTTTGGAGAATCTTGAGCTAAGTAATGAGCATATAACGGCCGATTGTTTGATAAAGTTCGTTTCTGGTGCTAGGAATTTGAAATGTTTAACATTAACATCAAATTTCAACGATTTTCAAAATGAATCCATAATAACTCGCCTTAATTCCTTGTTTGGAAATCGACAAAAAAAACTTCATTTGTATTATTATAGTTACAAAGATTGGAAGATGTATAAGTATTTGATTCCGACATTCAGTTCGCGTGCACTGATTTATTCACCATCTTCACTAATTTCTCCACAATTATCACCAAATTCTCCATCCCATCCATCAAGGTATTATGGAATGAATTTTACACCATCACGAGTTAATTCACCATCATTTCATCCATCATCTTCACTAATGTATTTGCTATCTGTTTCAATTTATTCATCAACACCGCCAGTGTATTCACCATCATCACCATTTTATCCGCCATCACCAATTTATTCACCATCATCACAAAATTATTCACCAACATCACCAACTTATTTTCCATTTTATTCGCCATCACCAATTTATTCACCATCATCACCAATTTATTCACCATCATCACCAAATTATTCACCAACATCACCAACTTATTCACCATCGTCACCAACTTATTCACCATCATCACCAACCAAGTGTGCTAACTTAGGCGAAAGTAATTCGGATTACGAACGAGATCCCTTGTATTTCGATGATTAGTGAATATTACTGTAGGAATCTAAATAAAAATAAATATTTAAAATAATTCGCTTTTATTTATGGTATTATGATATTGGCTTTTTCCCAACCTTTTTCAACCGCTGAAAAATCCAATTGAAGAGAGAAAAATAATAGATATAAATAATTTTAATGAAAGTGAGTGTATACACAGTAGCCATAACAAAAAAAATGAAATGTCAGAAAAAAGTTGTTGCTCAATATTTTCTAGCAGTTAATCGAGCAAAAAGAATTCAATTTAGATTCTTTTTTTTTGACAAGAATTATTTTGTCATATTTTTTCAGTCAAAACGAATATTTTTATGCAAATTAAACAAAAACATTGTATTCTAAAACTATTTGAAGTGATTTGATAACCGTTTCAGATAATTTTTAACATTTTTATTGGTACACAAAATGTTTGTTTACCAACAAAATGAACATGACATTTGAAAAACTGTGTTGTCTCATTCATTTTAGTTGTTTCTGTCCTAGTCACCGTTTAGGTACTTTTTTACTTCACTTTTTTCAAGCCAGTATCATAATACCATTACCTATATTTCTTGGAAAAATGGAATACTTAACTGCGATTCTGCAGGTCTCATTCCATTCAAATTCCTCTTCTAGCTCTAAATTGACATCCTGGGGGCCTATTATGATTTTTTAGATAGTGTTTTTTATTCGATAATATCGTCAGTATACGAGTGCATATGACCAGAGGTGGATAAATATAAGTTTAGGAAATATAAGTTACAATTAAAATTTAATTTATACAATATTATTATTAAATTCGTGTTATTAAATTAATTATAGGATTATTTTTTTAATTTTCCGAATAGGATGACAACAAATATTGATCAATTCGATATTTTAGTCACTTAAATGAAATGGAGTGAGGTATCAGTGAATTTTTCTCGATAATATCGAGAGATTGGATAACTTTGAAAATACCTATTACGATTTTCGCGATAGTGTTTCTTCGATAATATCGAGTCATATTATTTGTTATGTAGCAGTCAAAGAAAAACCATCAATTTTTTCTGTTTGAAATTATTAACACGGCTTCTCCATCTGCTATCTGAATGCTATTGCAATCTACTTTCTCTTTCTATCAAAATTTGCCAAGATGGAGTCTGGTGTGGTAAACTTGCTATAATTTGACGTTTAGAAATCATTCTTAAAAAATATTTATAAAATATTTATATAATTTTATTAATATAATTTTTTAAAATTTATTTGGTTGTTTATTTTTTATTTATTGAAATATGTATGTATCACCAGTATGAAAGCGAAAAAATTTAGTAGACGCAATATTGAAATTGAATATTGATAAATCGCCATATTGAAACGTCAAAATATGCATGCTATATACATGCTATCGAGTTCTGCCGACATAGCATGTATTCATAGCATACAGATAGCATATAAATATTATTGCGTGTCTCCACTTGCCATTTGATCGAAATTTTCTAGCATAACTAGATAGCAATAGCAGGTGGAGAGTCCATGTAAATGAAATTTATTTATAAATTTGTTGAAATTGTATTGTTGTGAAATTGTAAGTAAATACAACATTTTTGATCAAGGGGTTTCCATTTGCAAATCAATCAATTAGAAGGATGTCCTAACACGATTCTAATGTGTTTATTTCTGTTATTAAAGAGAGTTTTATAATCATTCGAGTGATTTTAATGATCCAAAATGCGTAAGGTAGCTAAACGTATGGCAATACTGTAATTAAATTTAAATTATTAACGAAGACCTAAGACGATATAATCATAATATGTATATAAACGTACTATCGAACATAATATATTCTTCAAATTTTTGACTCATAGATGGAAGATATTAATTTAATTCGACAGTACTGAAAATAGACCAATGTACGGAACAACAATCACAATAAAACCATTACAATAGAAAACAAAATAAAAAATATATTCTTCGGGTTAGACATTTTAAAGCTGGGTTCCATGGTTATTGGTGGTATAGTTGATGACAAATTGAGTATAGCAAATATCTAATCTCTTGTTATAAATACTCTAATATTGCTTATTGTAGTCTTAATGTTTAGTCATCACGAAATTATCTTTTTGTCTGGATCTAAGGAGATAAGCGAGATAACTAATTCCGATAAAATGATATGATAAGCAAATATAAAGGAAACAAAATAAGGATTTGCTGTCAGTTTCTGGTTGAAATTTCAATATATTCGGTCTATAGAGCTCTGCATTAATAATAATTACTAATTATTTGTAAGTACAAATACGGAAAATATAAATTACATAATTTTTAATTTTATAAATATCCATTTCTTGTAGGTTATAATGTCCGGCCAACGAAAGAAAATAAAACTCGATAATTCACCCGACTCTTCAATATTAAATCTAAATGATGACTGCCTGTATGAAATATTGGCGTATCTCAGACTTGATGACTTGTGTCGCGTTGGAGAAACGTGTGTCCGCCTTAATGAAATTGCACAACGATTTTATTCAAATTACACCACCATAAATAAGCCGTTCTTCGATTCTATTCAATTTACTGATTACAATAGTTTGTCAATGATAATTAAACAAATTGGTCACCATGTTAAATCATACCGTATGAACTACTCAAGGATGGTTCCGAATTTTGTTCTAGAATTAGTTTTTAAATATTGTACTAATTTAAAAGAACTCACAACCAATTATTTCGCATTTGTAGATGATAGAGAATGGCAAAAAATCATAAAATCTAAAATCTTTAAGAATTTGGAATCGATTCACCTGGTTTACAAGGCTAGTGATTCAACAAACTTTGATGACTTTGTTACGATGAAGAATTTAAAAAATTTCACATTCCTCTCGACAAATTTTAAATGGCCAAGCAACAAAAATGAAGAATTTTTAAAATTATATAATTTGGAGAGTTTATCCGTAAACGTACTACATGAGGTTGGTTATAATATCTGTGAAAAACTTTTTGAGAACAACCCACGAATTAATAAATTAAATCTTCTCGATGGCGTAAACGATGAAATTATAAACTTAGTGGTAGATAAGCTAATGTACCTTGAAGATTTAAGCATGAACGAACCAAATTTCTTTATAATGCCGGCAGTATCAGATCAAGCAATGATGAAAATAAGCCAAATAAGAAATTTAAAACATTTTAGATCTTGGAAGATACCGAGATGTCTATTGGAGAGGCTAGTACAGAACGATCAACTTGAAACTCTTGCCACTTCATCCGAAATTCAAGGAGAGCTAGTTACAAAATTTACAAAATTAAAATTTTTGAGCATCACAAATGCACAGGATACCATTTTGAACTCATTGAAATCACAAAAAACGTTGGAAAAGCTTGAGCTACGTTGGGAGCATATAACGGCCGATTGTTTGCTAAAGTTTGTTTCCGGTGCTAGTAATTTGCAATATTTATCGTTAACATCTAATTTCGACAATTTTCAAAATGAATCCTTAATAGCTCGTCTTAATTCTTTGTTTGAAAATCGACAAAAAAAACTTCAATTGTGTTATTATTATAATAAGGACATAAATTGGACGATTTATAAGAATTTGACTCCAACATCCGGTTCTCGTGCAGCGACTTATTCACCATTAGCACCAACCTGGTGCGATAAGTTACTCGATCTAAATTACTGATGACGATCGTGATCCCCTTTGTTTCAATGATTAGTGAATATTATTGTAGGAATTTAAATAAAATTTAAAATTTACAATAATTGATTTTTATTTACCTTATTAAACTGCGATTATTCAAGTACAAATTTTTTACTTCAAGTTCCTCTTCCAGCTGTTAATTGACTTCCAGCGGTCTTAAGTATACATACCTTAGTAAAATTAATTTCGATTCAGTATAGGCAGACCAAAATATTATTTTGAGGACGTAAGTAACTTGCTGATGGTGAATATAAATAATTTAGGACTACACCACGAAATATACTAACATTCTATACATCACAGGTCCCTTATATTTTTCTCCCGAATTTCCATACAAAAAATAAAGATTTAGAAAAATTGTGGCATACAAGTATAAAGATTTGCTTGTTAGCTAACTATAATTATTTAAATATTCTACTACAATAAAATGCCTTTTTTGGAGTTAAAGAGCCATCTAATAAAGAATAATTGTTGGTATACAATTCACAATATATAATATAACAGTTGTGGATACGGTATAAACATGCCCCGTCAACGAACTGGAAATCCTATTTGATGTTCCCAAACTGGGTTGTATCTCTTTTGGAACAACTTCTTCATCATGGTTTGTAATCATGTTTGTGGTAATTATTGGAACCTTAAGGTATAATAAATTTGTAAATAAAACGATACATGTAAAATGTATAAACTAATTTACCACCATGTGTTATCGGCTAAGCTTCGTTTCTCCTAATTCTCGTAAAAATAAATATATTTAGTTTCAAACGAATTTGTCTACCTACAACCTACCCACCATTTATTAGAGTTCTCCGTGGTTCCAAAAGTTAAAAAAAATTCATTGTCTCTCATAGATTCCGGATTAGATTTTTATTTACTTGTCAAAATAGAATTTAGCAATGTGCTGAATATTAAATATGGCGGACGCATCGCGAATGTCGCTGCCAGCAAATTTTAAAATGGATTGCAAATCCGTCATCTTTAACAATCGTAAATTACCATCTCGCGTGATGTACGATCATTAAGAATGTGAAATATCTTTGTTTCTTGCCTTATGTCCCGTTTCATTTTAAATTCACCGAAAAAGTGGTGCAGTAAATAAAGCTTCGGTACTTGCGCCAGGCAAGATGCAAAGCAAATTTTTCTTATGAATTAGGATCGGTAAAGTTAATAAACACAACTATAACCCTCTGTTGGAATGTAAAATTCAGCGCCGACCCACCATTTACGACAGTGTATAGTGTAGAAATACTAGTCCCTATTTCATAATAATAAATTAATAAATTAAGGATTTCAGTAATATTTGTGGTTATGTTTTTAGAGAGTAGATAGATACCCAGTTTTTTATATGGACAGAACGTTCTTTTCTTCGAATTTCAAAAACTCTGAGATTTCAATAAATCGAAGTAAAAAAGATAACGCGATATTTATAATTATATTTCGAGTTTCCTTGGGAAGATGCCCAAATCTTGCTATAAGAACGTGACGTACTAATTTGGATAGTCCCAAATATCCATTGTGAAACTTAGATTGCGCAATGAGATTGAATTTGAGCTTAAAATTTGATTCTCCCTATACGTATACCTCTAATCGGTTTATAGGTCTGCATTCTGCCAGTATATGCACTTCACGGATAAAAAGAGCGAACGAAGTTTATCAAAATTAATTTCGCTCAATGTTCTCGATAAAATTGGAATAAATTGTCCATTTCACTATAATGAGCGATGAGTTCACTTTTCCAAAAATTTTATCAAAATTACGGAATACAGAGCCTATTGGACATTGTATCACAGTTCGTGTTCGAAGGGGGACAGCAATCTTAATCAAACAAAATATCCTACATTTCCACCAAGAAGAAATTAAGGAGACGTTTGTGCAACTTACCGTAATAACGATTAACCATGGTAGTGCTAAACTAAGTTTAGGGACGATGTACTGCCCACCAAGACATAATATTGTAAGAAATAAATATGTCAACATTTTTATTAACCTTGGACCAATTTTTATTATAGGAGGTGACACAACGTCAATTATCCTGCGTGGGGATTTCGACTCACAACCTTACGAAAAGGAAAACAACTCCTAAATGCAATAGAAATGTCAGATTGTGAATATCATCGCGAAAACCAACTTATTGGACTATACAGACATCAAAAAACTTCCAGATTTGATTGACTTTGATATGTCGAAAGGAATACCCCCATATTTCATTGAAGTCGAAGGCATTGGCGACATATTACTTCCTATCACACACCGGTCTATACTATTACATTTATTGTTTGGGAGTTATTTAGAGAGAAACTGGACAATGTAATTGAGTTAAAAGTTATTCTTAAAACTAAACAAGAGCTTGAATTATAAACTCTCTAATATAAGCAGTGATAAGTGAATAACAACAACAGTTAGTTTATTTTTGTGCAGTCCAAACACGTGTTTATTATTGTCTAACCAGTGAAATAGCACCAGAAAATAATAATTCTAAAGCATCCAACAAGGAATCCCTTGCTGGAGCTTGTATAACAAAAACCAGCAATAATGGATCTAAAAATCCAAATAATGTGAACGCTGAAACCCTAAAAGAAGTAGTCAAACTAAATCCTTCTATTGGACATTCCGCTAATAGACTCACCACGCAAAAAAGTAAGGTTATAATGAGTGATAACAGACCTGAAATGGAAACTGAAGACTTATCTTCGAAGGATGATTTTCTTGGGTTTCCGGACGAAGTGGTTTCGAACATCCGAACGAGTAATCAATTTAACATCTTGCTGGATAACACTGTCAAAGATCGTAACGCAACAAACCATACAGGTAGATCCTGTATATCTATAACGAACAAATACCCACAAACACAAATATTCCCGACAGCAAAACCAGAATTAAATTAACAGGCAATGGAATAAGGGTTCAATGCCAACATGCCGCACATCACAAGACGATAATTGATCATTGCAAAAAATAATAATATTCTTCTCTTACCAATTGCGAGAAGATCGAACGACAAATTGTACGCTAAGTGGTTTATTTGAAATGGATCTAAATCAACTAAAAACCGAATTAATAAATGAACGGTAGAAATAAACGGTACGATGATCACCCGGTATATTTAATGAAAGTTGAAAGAGGTTCAATGTCTACTATAGATTACTATCGGCGCAATAAAAAAGGGCCGAATATCTGTTTAAGTTGCTCGTATTATGGTCATTCTGTACAAAATTGTAATCTAAAACTGCGTTGCTCGTATTGCGGTAATGAATACAAAAGAGAAGATTGCAACATTTTAATGAAAAGGAAAGAACGAATAATTCAAATACCGCAGCCAACCCAAATGCAATGCCGAACATGAGGCAAACTCTGTTGACTGATAAATCTCTAAACCAAGAGACCACTACCTGCCATTGCTGATCTCATCGAATATCCAGTATTAAGTGAGTCAAGTCATTTAATGATACAACGAAACCCGGTACCAGAATATCACCAACCAACCACTATACCTACAAATAATGGTCAACAACGTAAGAAAATCTTAGTAATACTTAGTAATAATACATTAAATAACAGTAGGGATAATAATTTATTCTCATTAGGCGAAATCAATAAATTAATTAACGATATTCTTTTAAATTTATCAAATTGTACAACTCGGTTTGAACAATTTCACGTAATTACGAATTTAGCTGTTGAATATCTTTATGGTAAATAATAACCCAAGTCATGTTTCTCCACCAAATAATAGGTTAATTAATAATACCCTTAGTATCTTTTACTGGAATTGCCATGGGTTAGCTACAAAGTTCAGTGAATTGATGAATTTTATGGACGATAAAAATACATCTATTGGATTACTTTGCGAGACTTGGCTAAATCACAATTCTCGATTAAGTTTCCATCCTGACTATAATATACACAGAATGGATCGTTTAAACGATGCTCATGGGGAATAGCCATTGTTGCCAAAAAGAATTTAAAATACAAATTGCTTCCTCATTTCAATAACCTTAAAGTAATCGAGGCATTAGGTATAAGCATTGAAGTTGAAGGTCCTTGTGTCCATTGTCAAACCAAATTGCCAAAACATATTTGGGGCTTTCCATAAAAGTATAATCCAACGTGCTTACACCCACGATCTCCTAACCCTCATGAATATGAGGGATGTCATCATATGAGGGGATCACAACTCTCGTAACGGCTCTTGGAACTGTACTCGCCAAAATACTACAGGTAACACACCGTACGTCATCCTAACACGCAATATTAGATTTAAAATTCTATTTCCGCCAACTTCAACATACATTCCGCTAAAGCAAAATGAGAGAATGCTCTGAATCAATTTTCCTCAGCCCACCTTCCAGTTAAGTACGATTTAATTATAAAACACTTTAAAACACCTAGGGACAAGTCATATGTTGATTATAAAAATGCCAATTGGCCACTATACAAGTGTATCATTAATCAAAACTTGAACATATTAGAATGTGAGAACAGTACTAAAAGTGCAAACCAAAGCGTCAGACGGCAATGGAACAATTTCACGATCCAGCAACAAAACATAATATCAAAATTTTAAATAGGGTGATTGCAAATGCAATTAAGAAGCTTGGTATAGCCAATTGGAATAACATCCTCTCCAAAATTAACCAACAGACGCACGATAGAAACCCAGATGTCAACTCAGTAAGGCATTAAGAAGGAAAACGGCACATAGCGGATGGGGCAAAAGTCCCGCTACCATTTTGATTGCCAATAACTTTGTTCAAAGAAAAGATAAGTAAGTTTGGTTTTCATAAAAAGTTTATTTGGTCTTTACATTTTTTTTTTCGTTATGATTGAAAAATTATATCGGCTAAATGGTGACTGCGATTCGCTATGGCTCACTTTCGGCTCTTTTTAAGACATTTTTCATGACATCCTGCAACATCGCAGGCTGAATTTCTTCAATTTCATGACGAATATTGTCTTTAAGATGTTGAATCATTTTGGGCTTATTCACATAAACTTTAGATTTAAAAAAACCCCATAAGAAAAAGTCTGGTGCTGTTAAATCAGGAGATCTGGCTGGTCATGCTAAATCACCATTTCGCGAATTTAGTCTTCGTGAAAAAACGTCATTCAATAATTGAATTGTTGAACGGGCTGTGTGTGCTGTGGCCCCATCTTACTGACATGTCCTCTAGTCCTTGTTGTTCTATTTCAGGTACAAGAAAATTTCGAATCATGTCTTGGTACCGTTCAGCAGTAACAGTAACTTCAACACCTCGGTCATTTTCAAAAAAAATAGGGACCAATAATGTTTTTAACATGAATACCACACCATACAGATGTTTTTAGTGGATGCAATGATGTTTCATGAATTAATTGAGGATTGTGTGTTCCCCAAAACCGACTGTTCTGTTTATTGACGTGGCCACTGAGAATAATATGGGCTTCATCGCTCATTATCAATTTAGACGAAAAACCTTCAATTTCACCAGACAGACTTAGGATTGCATTACTGTACTCAACTCGTTGCTCATGATCTCTTGGTAGCAATTTATGGACTAATTGAATTTTGTACGGGAACATTTTCAAATCAGTTTTCAGAATTCGCTTTAAAATGCGTGCAGAAATGTGTAACTGGGAACCACGTCTCCGAATTAATGTTTCTGGAGACTCTGCAACACTATCGCGCACCAGAGCCACATTTTCAGCGTTACGAGACGTCCGTCGTCTTCCAAAACGAGGTCTGTCTGCTGTCGTACCGTACGGTATACGAAAATTCGAAAATTCGCATGTAAACGATAAATTGTGGTTTTATGAGGCACTGGACGATTAGGATATTTTTGACGAAATTTCCGCTGAGTGGCAATAATGGAACGATTATTTTCAATAAATATTGTCACTATTTCTGCTCGTTCTTGTGGCGTATATTTATCCATTATAAAATTTGGGCGTCTACACCACACAATGGTTAAAGCGAAACTGAGCTAACCGTCACATAACCGAGATGGCGTGCAATCAAAATGGTAGCGGGACTTTTGCCCCACCCGTTATTATTCCTTATTTAGAATCTGATAGATTCAAATTTATCACAGATGAAGAAAAGAACAACCTAATTGGAAGGACTTTCTTTAATTCTCATAGAAATTTAAGTATTGCGATCAGTTCGTAAAATGTGAATATTTATCAGACCATCGTAAATTTTAATGCTACACTAAATAACGGTATAAATGAAAATTTTGCATACACTAATCCCAAAGAAATAAGATCACCTCTAAAACATCTGAGGACATAAAAATCCTCTGGGCTTGTTGTAATAACACAATTTACAAATAAATTGATTGTTACATTAGTTTATATCTACAATGCGTGCCTGAAATTTTCTTATTTTCCTACAATCTGGAAGGCAGCTGAAATAAAACTGTTGATAAAACCTAAGAAAAACCCAACAAATCCTACTAGCTATAGACCCATAAGTCTTCTAAACTGCCCATATTTCCGACGAACAGTCTGTTCATAAAAAAATTCCAGGCCATCTGTTTGGATTTAGACATGGCCATACTCATGCCATCCTCAACTAAGCCTACTAATAAAATCAATAAAAATGAATTTTACAGAAAAGAGATCCACCGGTATGATAGTCTTGGATATTGAAAAAGCTTTTGATACTGTGTGGCATGAAGGTTTGATTTTTAAATTAATAAACAAGAGATTTCTTATTAAACTAATAGGGATAATCCAGAGTTTCTTCGATCAAAGAAAATTTCAAATTCACTATCAAAGGACAACATCTGATTGGTCCAGATCGCTATTCAATATATACAAGTTGTATCCCAATTCCTCTAAATTGCTTGCTATTAAATTCTGAAAATGATTTTAGATAAACCTAGGTACTTCTATACGAAAATTTTACAGCTAATCTCGGGCACTACCATGATTAGAGATTCAATTGCTTCTCGTAAATATAAATATATCGCCAACTGTAATTTAATGGATAATCCGTTAATTAACACATTAATTAATTCTTAGTGTTGTTTTACCTATAGTTTAAGGTTTTATTTATAATTTTTTACTTAGTTTAAGTGACATAGTATTAATTAGTTGTTAGTTTATCCAGGCAGTACAAAAACCACTACGCTACGGTTAGTTGCCAAAACATAATATAAAAAATCTATAAAATTATTAATGTATGTATTATAAATAGATAACAATCCCAATGTAATTAATTATACATTTTTGTCTTTTGTAAAGGGGTTTCAAAAAAAAATAATAAAATTTTTTTTTATTAGTTTTGGTATCACAGTGGTTTAAGTGGTTTAGTAAGGTGCTTCTAAATGCTTCGTCCAAATTTAGTAAGTAAATTAGTGAATAAAACTGAGTGAAACTGACGACCGTTGTCGTGTATAATTCTCTCGAGAACGGAAAACAATGGAAACACTTTTGTTTTTAGATGTGACACTAACAATTGAGTTGAGAAGCCACAAAAGTGTTTCAATAGCACGAATAAGGATAACAATTTAAATAATCTACATACGCTGCTCGTCTTAGTTATCATGATCTGGTTGTATCCAGAGGATGTAGTTAATTACTTTAACCTGTTACGGTATTCGATGGTGAAGTAAAAACTTAAAAGATACATACTCAATCTGGCTAATAGTCCTGAGAGACCGTTCTGTTACAGTAGCCAATGCAAACTGGCTCCGTTACTATTGAGGAATCGAACCCTTCAATGCACGGGTGAAGGATTTTAACGTCTATGAAAGCTGCATATCATTCCAGATCAGTTACGGGATATTCTCGCTAGATTAATAAGAGATGGGGGTTTAAATAATACACCCTTTCAACTCCTGTTAAAGAAGCATCCACCATTCCAGCATCCATTGATCAGTACACACATTTAGAAGTTTTTCCGAGTTTTCTCCCAGCATATAACTAACAACTGGCATCTGAATTTCTAATATAAATTTTTTTTATAATTTCTTAATTTTTTGCGACCTCGTTGCTTATCAGAGTATTCAGAATACCCCAGAATAGTCTGCTAATTTTGAAATCGTCGATGAAACTGTTTAAATTATCATTACTAATCTTAATTCAATATTACATTACTATTCCACCGAATAAAAGTTCATTAATTAATTTCAAAATTGGTAAACGATCTTAATAATTTTAATTAACACAACAAATAAAATTGCATAAACTAAGGCGCTTCTACCACAGAAAATAAAATTAACTAAAACAGACATTTATAAGGTTCGCAGAAAAGATGTCAATTATTTTCGATTCATATCATATTCGAACAGTTATATATCGTTCGGTTACTTCCCCTCCTCGAATAAATAACCCACCTGAAGTTTTTCACCACTTGTTCGTAATGGTAAAAGAGAAAAAACCGATAATATAAAAAAATTACTGGGCTAGCGCATGTCTAATCGAAAATGTATACAAAATGTTTACTTTCTCCAGTCGACATCGGCATATACACAACGAACGACGAACAGAAAAAACACTTTGGGTGGAAATTTTGATTTGTACATGATGCAAAAGTTACTGTCACAATCACCTCGTATGTTAACGTAATAAAGTAATTGCACCGAGAAGAGAGTAAATCTATAAATTTAAATACTCAAATAGACATCGAATTATTCTGCTGTGGTGGTGGGCACGAACGTATGATAACATTTTATATACGCTTTCTGTGTCTTGAGTCGTATCGTATACGAAGGCAGCAAAACTAAAAGTAAAAACAGTCACTTTGTAACCGTTGAATATATAGCTAGTAGCAAACTGGTTTGATTTACAAATACCAACAATAAAACGTTTGTTGATTAATTTCAAACTAAATTTAGTCTCAAAACAAATTTAAATTGTGTCAGTGTTAATTACCATAAAAATCGCGTAATTTACTTTACTGTGGCATACACAAAACACTGTTTTGTTCATAGTTTGTGATTTTGTGTGTACTGGATTTGTTTTGGATCACTTGTTGAACCCTATAACCGCGCACAAAATACTACGCTAAATATTTTTATTTATTGAATACGGGAATTGATATAAAGTGAAACTTTTGTTGAGTGAAAAATTGTTAATTGAATATTAAATTGTTGTCAATATGAGTGGTGCAGTAGTGAATGATATTATCAGTTTTAAGAAGAATCCCGATGAGGATTTTTATGCGATATTGAATTGTGACGAGAATTCAAGTGTAAGTAACAAGAACAACAATAATAAATTGTAAACTAAATTTTTGGGAATTCCCGATATGCGCGTCATTTGAGTGTTTTTATTTATATTGTAAAATTTTGTTTTTGCAATTCTCTTAAGTTTACTTAAGTGAGTATACGGTTTAATGGGTGTCAGCGATTTATTGTGGCTAGACTAATATTATATATCCTGGAGGGTTTTGCTATATATAGTATGTATATACATATATTTATAATCGAGATTACTGAGCATGTCCGTTTTAATATACCTTAAAAATATAATTATGTTAATCGAGAAGTCAGCCCAATGACCTTGCAGCTTGCACCCCCTGAGTACAAGTAAATATCTGGGAGAAATTTTATTTTTATTGTGTAGATAATTTACTACAGGTACGCAAATTATGTATAATAAATTTTTATGTTTTTAGATTTAAGTATCATTAAGGTACGATTTTGTATCTTGATCGAATTATAATATTATGTTGGTCTCCATTTGATATTATCAATAAAATATTATACCTGCGAGTATTATTTGATGTTTCTTGAAAGGTCGGCAAGTTCATAAAATTTTTGTTCCAGGTATTATTATTTTTTCTAACGAGATTTCTAATAAACACGGTTTGACTCATAACCAATACCGAACACATGTTTCTTTTCCCATTATTAATTATTCAAATTAACGAATTCGATGAAAAATGCATTCGAAAAAATTAATTACAAAATATATAAAAAAAAATTGTATTACCTTAATTAATGTGGTGCGTCTGTTTTACTTTAAAAATTTACGATTCGAGATAAAAGCAGCCTGATTTTCAATTAATTTATAAGCGCAATCTCAGCGAAAAGTTGTGTAGGTACCACTGCCTCATTCCTTCCTTATTGTAAGCAATAGAATTTACAAACAACAACAACAACACCAAATGTAATTTTTTAATTAAATTTAAATCAAAGAATAAACAAAAACATTTATTGAATTTAATTATATTCTCGAAATACAAAAAAAAGTTAATTTCAATATTTACAATAATTAAATTCGAATGTACTCGTTTATTTACAATTTACAATTTTTATAATTTTTAATTATAAATTTCAATAAAACAGACAAAGAGGTACTTGCGTATTTTTGCGTTTCGGAATACAAATGTTAAATTAAACTAATTGTTAATTATAGAAATATTTGTTTACTCATTATGATTTTATACTTTGTGAAACGTTGCCGAATATTTTGTAACAAATTCGTATCGTACTATGGGATTATGGCTTGGAGCTTCAACATGGTGAATGCCGTTTTCAATTGGATTTATTTTTCAATATAATATTATTATAAAATTGGACACTATTTTATACGTTGGGCCGTCGAATCAAGAGTTACCTACTGGAGATGTCCATGTGACCTGGCCCATGGTTTCCGGTAACTCGGCCAGTACATTAAAATTGTTCTGAATGTTACTCAAATCTGACAAAATTTTACTCTGGTTAATAAAATTTAGAAATTTTTAACAAACTTAACATTTTTATCGACAAACCCAGAAACCCAAGTGCAATTCTCTAAAGAAATTCGCTCAATATTCGTTAATATAATTTTCTTTAACTTGTAGTTTAAAAAGTCGCATCTGTAATCTTCTTGCTCGAACTGAGCTCGCAATCTTAAATGTTGCGCGCTTTATATCATATTTAAGATTTTACCACATAATTTCATTAATGCAATGAAAGGATAAAAAATTAGGATAATTATGGTCAACCCCGATCATTTATAATACAACGGCTTTGATGGTAACATTAGGAACAAAATTTTATATTGCTTATGGCAATACATTTTTATTAGAAAATAAATGATTGGTCGATCGCGATAGATTTTACGGATACCACTGTTTATATTTTGAAATTTCAGCTTCCAGGTGCCCCAATATGTACTTGATAGGTTCTGAGGGCAATTGGAAAATTTTCGAAATCAAACCTATTCCAAATTTCAAATTGACTATAAATTTTTTAAATTAACAAATATTTACACCAAAAATATTAACATAATTTTTAGGGATTATTTTGCACTTTCCTGTTTGCAAATGGCAAACGAATAGTTGGCTTCATGAATAGTGAAATCATTGTCAAATTGATTTCAAAATTTTATAAAGTTTAAAATGTTGATAACGTTGGCCGTGATTTGTAAGCGTCGGATGTCAAATCATGCTGTTTTGTAATTGACATTGATTTATATTGGTTGCCATTGACAGCGAGCGTAAAAGTGTTTTATGTCCTAGGTGGCATACTCAAATGAAAATTAAATAAAAAAAGCCAATGGACGTGGGGGAAAAATATTTTCATAGCATTTTTGTCTAATTTATATTTTCCTAGCCTACTGTTGCAATTAGTTTCGAGTAAATATTTTCGAATCAAAGTAGGCCTGAATAATATAATTTAGACAAAACTGTATGAAAATATTACAGACATGAAGCTCGGTCCTTACGGTTCGCACAGCGGTGTTTTAAGTGGTTCGAAATTAGTATTTAATGTTATAGAAGCCAACCTTACCTATCCACATGCTCGTAAATCTCGTATAGGTAAGATTAGTTTGTACATCAAATACTAGTTCAGAACCACTTCCATCACCTTTGTGCGATCCGAAGGGGACAAAATTTAACACGTTCAAGAATTGTTGTATTACACTCAGTGATATTCTCTCTCGAAAAAAAAATCTTTGAGAGTTCCGTGCAAGTGGTAAGAACATTTGTTTCCTACATTAACTACTGATTCAGAACCACTTCGATCATCACTGTACGTGACTGATCAGTAACTTAATGGAGGTCTTCAATACATATATCAATACATTGTTCAATGCTTGTATGCATACGATCGATCACATCTATAACGCACATATTGGGTAGGCAAGAATTCAGTACTTAAGATGGCACCGACAAATGATGTTAATACGAAGTTGTGAAATCCAGCGGCTTTGGAAGACATTTTATTTACATTTTGGTAGTAGCCGCCTTGGTGGCAAAATGGTCATCATGTTTGCTCCAGCGAGCGGAGGTCCCGCGTTCGATTCCCGGTTTAAGATCAGTGAATTAATCATTCATTATACGAGATGAAAATATGATTATGAAACCTCATTTGGAGGCGGCCAAATCCTTTGATAAGATATAGTGCCAGAGAGAGAGAGAGAGAGAGAGAGAGAGAGAGAGAGAGAGAGAGAGAGAGAGAGTAAAACGTTATTACTCTCTAGGCGTTGTTTGAATTTTACTGTGTTGTTAGTCCTGTCATCTTGTAAGTTATGTTTTGCTCATTGTTAGCTATTTCACTGACCCCAAGCTTTGCAGTAACATCATTGAGATTCCCTTAAGTGTGTGCCTAGTTAGTGAACTAAATTTGAGTGTGTGCCTAGTTAGTAGTTAGTGCAACTATATGGCATGTGGTGGACTCTCGATACAAGTTAATTTTTCTTCTGAGACAATCGTACACAAATAACCTTTTTGAACGTTAATTCTTGAGCCTCAAGAAAGCTCATTTTAGTGCAATGTGGCAATATGAATGACTTGGTTAATATTTCTTATCTGATTTATAGTAGAGGTTAAGTACAGAGTTTCCAACTTAATTTTAATATCAGTTATGGATACGCCTTTGTTAAAACTGACTGATCTTTTAATGACGCTAGCGTCCTGTTGATCTGTTTAGAGCTGATGGTATGTTGACATATTTAAGGTGGTCGATGAATGGAATTTAATTTTGAGCTCCCAAGATGAAAATTTGTGCCACAAGACCTAGCAATCCCGCATGATTTGTAAGCGTAAGATGAAAGAGCACAGTAATTGGAAACAATGTCTGCAGAAAACATACCTGCTTCTTGTGACAAAACAATTACGCACCATGTCAAATTATAATAAGACATCACCATTGAATCCCATTGAAATACCGGCAGGCTCCTAATTGATTTGTTGTACAGCTCCGTAAAATAATGGGTTGTGAAGAAATCGGAGAATTCCGTAAAATGTAAAATTTATTAAATCAATCTCGTTAGACATCTGTGATCTTTCCTGCTAAGTCGCGACCTCTGTTAGTCTAGTTACTGATCTAGGTATTTTTGAGCTTCGTATGAATGAGTATCGCAATGGTTGATGTACCTCAGAATCCACTCAACCGCCCTCGTTATAGGGCGGTTTTCCAAGTGAGCAGTTTGGGTAATACTTGGGGTAAATATTATTTTGTAGTACTGTCCTCGCCGTTTGTTTTCTGATTAGATGGCAAGCCCATAGAGTTTTACACTCAATGCCACTAACGGCCCATTGTGCAGACTATATAGATTATATCAAATAGCGTAAACGCGCTCTGTTTCCTTGGCAAACAGTGGAGTTTGAAACAATAAATAGATTCCAGTTTATTGCCAACTATATATAGTGAAAGTTGAATACCTGGCACTCAACCAGATAAAATCAGGGCAGTTTTAACGTAGTGAGTATTATAAACGAAGGTTAGTTTTAGTGATAAAGTGCATAGCTATGCGACTGGTAGCAGTGACAAGATTTGTTTTCTGACTTACAACAGTTACAGATAAAAGTCAGTAGGTTCAATACGGATTAGTTTTAATGTTAAAGCAGCTTTTGCTAGACGATCAGCGATCGCATTTCCTCAAATATTCTAACAAGTTCCGAATCATCCAAATGGCTAACTGATGAATTGAGAACAACCATAGACATTTTCACAATATTTTTTTCGACCACTTTCCATTCAATATCGAGCATTTCTGAACGGAAATCGATAGAAACTATCGATAAAAATTTAATTTTAAAAATCTCTTAATACGGAAATCATTAACTACTCATTCACTACACCTATCATCTCTCTTCTAATATGGAAAATTTTTAAAGTTTTAATCTAGTAGGGTGTAAACTATTTTTTAATCCGTTAATAATTTCCGGTCGTTTTTCATGGTTTCGCCCCCGCATCACCGGGAGTCATTAGATTAGAGAATTAGCTATTTTGAAAGGTTATTCCTGAAGCACAGTGACATCCACAAATATCTTAGATGGAATTATAGTGAATTGAAATCATATTGGCCATCCATAGATTTGCTTGAACAAAGCCCTTTGATTCCTACGGAACTTGAAATTTTTATTTACTCAAGCCTTTATAGCGCCGCTCACAACGTACAAATCATATTGAATTTTTTTTCAGAGCTATAACCGTCGGTATGTTACTGGCCACAAAATCGCATATTGTAAGAATCACTGACCTAACCAAATAATCTCAAAAAAAAAAAATCAGTATAAAATCGGATTACCCGCATACAGTGATTTTATTATTATTGTAATGATAAAAGCTTTCTGCATTCTATTCAATTTTAATAAAAAGAAAATATGATAATCAGATTTATTTCGAATGAAAATTTATAAACATAAACATAATTTTGCGTTTTTCATAAAGTGAAAATACTTTTAAAACGTATTTGCCATTCACCTATGTATGCATGAGGTTATCGACATGACTAAAAACCTAATAAAATTTCAAGAATTTTTCCGATAAACGTTGCTTGGTTCTTCTCATACATTTTAGATGAGATTATTTAGACGTTGAAAATTATTTCCGCAGATCATGAGTATAATATTTTTTTTTCATTTTCCTCCCGCGCGAAAAAGGTTATATTACGCCTAGAGCTAACATCAAAAACACGATGTTGTATTTGAAATAATAAATTTTCACCTTGCCTCCAGCTGATCGTAAACACGATATATACTCGTATACATCTAAAGTTAATTATATAAAATTTTTATGAATAACAAAAGCTTTATTAAAGTTACATATCGTATATATATAAAATTAAAATTTTTAATTGAAAAGCTCCCATTTATTAAAACGAAATACAAATTCAACAATTTTTATTTCCTTCACAGCGTAAAAGAAAGTATAATAAACATGTAAATTTTAATCCCATGATCTTGGCAGATTTGGGGTTCCTTAATTTTAGATATTCTTGGAATGCTGGTGGCTGTTTATTAACTATATAATATATTCGCGATTTGGGCACATTCCTGGTAAAAGAAAGTCGTGTGTTGGCCCCAGTATAACATACTCTCCTAAATATTTCATTTGCAGTACATTTTCCTTCAATGAGGAATGCTTTGTGCGCTGTCGTAATAATAACATAATTTTTTTTATATATGTTTCGTATTATATGAGCTTTTTATGTTTAGGCTTTGCAATAAAAATGTATTAATGTATATGTATGTGTTGTTTTCCAGTTGGGTGCACACCCAACGATAAAAAGGTATAAAAAACAGCAAAAAACGGGAATATATATTGCATACATAAATGTGAGCTTTTTATCACTTCACCGGTGAAATTATTTAGATATTTTATAAAATATGATTTTGTATACAATTACCAGGGTACAAGAACTAAATATGGATATTGGATTAGAAGGCTATAAGCGAGGTGTAAATAAGTTTTAATCCGCTTTTTGTACGAACTCGGAAAACTTTTTATTTTGGTTGAGCTTGTTTCTGTTTATGGTTGGATTGGTTAACGAATTAAAATTATTTTTAGGGACGAGATACTTTTTTATAGAAATGAATTAATTTAATTGTACTTGTTGCGTTATGCCAAAATCGAAACATCCAACCGGAATCTTAAATATAGGTTTGGGAATGTATTTCCGAGAATAATTGATGTTCTTCGAATTTGGGTGATTAGAAAAAGGGTTACGTGAGTTTTATTAGCCGAGAACTGTAAATCCCAAAACAAGATTGCACAGCGAGAAATAACACCTCCTTATATTTTATATCATGTGGTGTGGTTGAGGTTAGCAGAGATTTACCCATAAAAACATTTTGAATTTCAGGGTTGTTAATAATGTAATAATCACATTTCTAAAGCAAATTTCATTAGCTTAAAAATAAGATGTAGATATCAAACCGTTTTATTGTAATCTACCAACGCATAATCAAAGTCAGAGGGGTCAACATCAAAGAGAGTTCTTAACCGTGGGGCAATTTATCGTTTTTAAAATCTGTGATACTCCAATTAGCTCTGAACAAGCTTTCTCTGAAAAATGACACTGAAAGACTGAAGTTAGCAGAACCCGTTTAGCTCAATTATTATTACAAAATAATATGAATTGACTACCAAATAATTTTACACTCATCTATTCCAACTCTGTCAATGTCAAATCGAAAGTTGAAAAAATTCCAAATTTTACACTCACAACAAGATATAGGGCATGTAAATAATTAAAGGCTTTCTTCTTTCTTTCAGAACTTCATCCATTTTCGAAAAAACATTGAACCATTTTAAAGCTATCAGAACCCAAATCGAGAACTCGGTCAGAAATCCAATTTAGAACGCCAACTGAAATACACGGTTAACGTTAAACTGTTTAATTAATTAAGTACTTGACCAAAGAAAGCAATGGGTTTTTCATTTAAAGCTAGCAGCATCCAAATCAAAAAACGTATTAAAAGCAAATTTAGAAGTCAAAACATCGCCTATTCTTTTGAGAATAATAAATGACTATCTATATGCTAAATAAATACCCCAAGAAAAATTTTGGGCCCCTCTTTTTTCATGCACTCTACTTTAGCGTTTCAAATTATGTTTTGAATTCTAATTTCGGGTTTGATCGGATTTGATTCGGCTTGCTTTCAATGAAAATGGTAGAAGTTTTTCAGGAACGAGTGGGCCTAATATTTTGTAAGGAAGCATTCAATCGGTCTGTAATTTTCCATACTATCTGATAATGTTCTGCTTGATGGATTTTGCTAAGTTTAGAGACGTAATTCGAGCCGCTTGTCGTTTAAGGTTCTGCTAAAGTTGGTAGGTTAAGTGAGAAATCCAATGTTTTATCAAAAATAAGTACAGCTCAAAATACTTTAACGGGCTATTTGATTAGCCCATATATTTAATTATTCACATGAGACTGGATCATGTTTTGAGTTCTTTCTTCGGTACTCGATTTTTGATTTGGGTTCTTCTAGCTTAAAATTCGCCGATTAAAATTTAATTTAGATATTTAACTCAATATTTAATACTTATATAAAACAGGTGTTTCTAAATTTCCCTGCCTTTTGTCTTCTGAACGAGCTTCAACTGTTTTCAAAAGCGTACTCCATTTTGATTTCATCCCAATCTTACCAAGTACTGCTTGAAATTGTGGAAGATTAAAAAATATGTACTACAACTCAAATTAATCCAAAGGAAAAACAGAAGGAGGATTTTTCTTTTGGTTAAAACTATGTAACTATGGACCAATAACCCACCATTTCTGGAGATTGGGGCAAGGTCCCATTGTATTGGTTGAGTCGTTATGCTCGAAAAACCTTATTTTTGGGCCAGATCGATAAACTAAACCTTAAGTATAAGTCAAACCAAAGCTTAAAATTTATTTAGTTGCTAACTAGTTCACTCACGTTTTTATAGTAATTATTATTTAATTATTCTTTTAAAATAAATATTAAAAGCATTTAATTATTTATTTTAAAATTTCCAATATAAATTATTATTTAGTAAAGTTATAATTTTTAATCAAACTTTCACTAATTCGCATTCATAAAATATGGCGGTTTTGGGAATCCTTTTGAATCAAATCATAATCCTATTTCCGACAAATGTTCCAATTAGAGTCGTTTACGTATGCACATGTTATTTTTTGTAAGATACATCGCAGGCTCCCGTTTGTTCACTGTACTCCATTCGGAAAATAACAATACCGTAGTGAAATAAAAAAAAAACCGTTGAAATATAATATTCCAATTGAAATTTCAAACATTTCTGTTACACTGTTAAAATCCAAAATTTATTCATACAAATATATAGAATTAGAAGAAATTCATAAACTATTTAGATTTTAACTCAAAAAATTATGTTTCTTGGAATAAAAATCAAATTTTCAATAAATAGATGAGAGATTTAATACATTTTTGATAATTTATTTGTTGCTTTCATTATTTGGTGTTCTCACCAGCAAAACTTTGACAACAACAAAAAAATTTGAGCAATTGCTCTAAAATATACAAGAATATGGTGAAAATAGTCCCATGTGCGGCCAAGACTTAGTCATATGCCTCTTCCGAACGGAGGGCTAGAATTCTTTTGAACAAGGCTAATTAAAAAAAAGACGGAAAGGTTCGGAACCGAACTCTATAAGCATTTTTGTTGCCTATAAAATGGAGATGTGTGGTTTACGTATTTCAAATATCACACCCACCCATATCTCCCCACACCCACCTAATTCAATTTACACCCAGCCCAACCGACCTCAATCCACCAAAACTCAACCGACCCCAATCAACTGCAAATCACCACACCTAAAATTATTACCACCCCCACCCACTATCCAATTCAAACCCCTAAAACTCATCTCACCCGCACCACCCTATCCCAAATCACCCATATCAACAGCACCCTCATACACACTCCCACACATAAACCCTCATCCACCAAATCCCAAATTCCCACACCAAACCCAAAACAACCTCATTCCACCTCCTCCAGCTCCCATGCCGCCAATCCTACCACCCGCATAACCACACCACCCACACAAACCCACATCCAAACGAGATATATTTTTATTCCACATTCACATGCTCTATGAAACCAAAATAGAATAAAAAATAAAATAAAAATTCTATCAATTTTAAGGAGGGGGGTCAACAAAACCCTACGTATCTCCAAACACCCAGACCACAGAAATGTCCAAATCAATAGGGCACATTCCCATGAATTGCTTGAAATTTTAGTGAAAAAATTAAGTTGATATCTCTATCCGTTCTCAAGTTATCGTAGACACAGACGGACAGACGGCAAACCGAAACCATATAGCATTTTTTTAAACAAAAATGCTTAAAAACTTTTACTTAGGTTTAGGTTAGGACTTGAGTGATAACAAAAATTTAAAGAATTTTACTAACTGTGACGTTATGTGAAAGAAATAATCCTATATTATAACAAGAATCACAGAAAGTATTCTAAAATGCCTCTTGATGGGAATCATTGCCGTATGTCTGTCAAATGAAATGGACCATAACACTTTCTGAACTGCGTACACCTGCAAATTTATGAATTGTCTTCGAATTTTACTTGTTTGTGTACTTTTAATATATAGTTATCAAAACCTTTATATGGAACCTCATAAGGCTATATGTCTGGAAATGCTTTCTAAACGAAGGGCAAAAGATTTTCTAATATGTTTTGAATAAAATTCTAATTATACTGGTTTGAGTAGTTTTAATATTTAGTTATATATGGAATATCTCGGGGATTGTTCTAAAAATTCTTTTTATGCAAATGAACGTCATATGTCTGTCTAATACAATGAGCCATATGCCCTTTCTAAAGGAGGGGCAGAGGATTTTCTACAATTTGTTTAATGAAGTTCTAATTTTACTAGTTATAGGTTTAATATTTAGTTATACGAAAAATCTCAGAGTTTGTTCCAAAACACCTCTCTATGGAATGGCCATATGTCTGCCTGTTTTTAAGTTCATTCCCTTAGTGTGAATGTTGATCGAAAGGCTGAGCTACACCTAAAAAATTCTGGAGCTTTTCTTCTAATTCTCAAGTGCGTTCTCAATGACATACGTTATTCTGTGAATTTACTGAACAGTAGAGTGAATTTCTCTAAACCCAAATTTTTTGTCATCACATTAAACATATTTCTTCTATTCTAGATATGCCTGGAAATAGTAGTATCGGTCTGTAACACTTTTTATCGTTTGTTGGTTTAATTGGTTTAGAAATCATAATTACTTCAACCAGCTTCCATTGACGGTGAACATATTTCAGTATGAATAAAGCTTCATTAATTATTTTAACTAAAATGTATGTTGTATTTTCATTTGCTGTTTGTCTCAAGTCAAGAAGATCTGGTATTTTGCGTATATCAGTATTGGTGCATCGGCTGTAAGTTCAGATCCCCAATAGGTATTCTTTGCATTAAAATTACCGCCAATGATAAAAATAGGTCCTAATGATTTAAAAAGTCTTCTGTAGCCTTGTTGTTTTACTGATGTCGTGAGGGACCTCAAATACAGGAGATACTAAAATCCCTATTATTAATTAATTCAAACTTTTATCGTTTTAGCTTGCATTATTTCTGTTTCACTGTTAATAATATTTAATATTACGCCCCATTCCTTTGAAAATTTGAGTTTTATTCAAAATAAAAATCTACATTTACGTATATGCAAACATCTGATTTTTTTAGTTTAATCGCAAACATTTTTCGAACTCTTTCTAATTTAATATATTAATCTCACTCAATTTTGAATTTTAACAGTGTAACTAAAAATTCGCATAAAAGTTCTTATTTCCATTTGGATTTATTTTAATAAAATTCACATCGATATACGATAAACTTATTCTTCCAAGTAGACAACTCTCCAGAAATGTTGGGTCTAAACTAATTCCACGATTCCGCTCAAAAAATAACCTAATTTTATTTAAACAATGTGTTAGTTAAAAACATGAAAGTTTAAAAGCCAACAAAGTTTAGCTGTAATATAATATAGCCTAAATGCAGATGTCGCAATTGACCCAATAATGCAATGAATATGATTACAACATAAATGTAAAGCTTGAGGCAAAAATACGCTTGTTATTTCTCAAAATTACGCAATTTCATGCAGTTTTACTAAAGTAATGCATGAGTCCATAAAATTTAGTTCAGAATGGCGTAAGTATACATTTTCCACGCACATTAATAATGAATGGATTCTAGTAAATTACCTTCGAGTAGAACTATAACAAAATCCCAACATTTTTCATTAAACTATAATATTCAACCTTCACAATAGTTGATATTTGCGCTACTTGCATTAATTCAAGAATTATTTTATCAACCGCTATTTACGATTTTGTAAAGAAATAATTTCGACGACCAAATTAAATTTTTGCCCATCGTAAAACGTCCATAAATTTGACGTCACTTACGTACGTATTGTTTACCACCGCGACAAGATTAGTAATTTATCTCGTCCGGGGGTGAAATTAGGCCATTAAATTGATAAAATTAATTTAGAGGCTCGTTCACAAACACACAGACAGAACGCTATACACAAAATTAAATAAAAATTGCGTGTAATTTATCTCGGCTGTCAGAAAAAAAATTGTATTTAAGACAAATCCCAAAACTGATATTTAATTCATTCATTACAGCGTTCCATCATTGCCTGCGATTCAATATTTAATTCTCGACATTTTATAAGCAGAAAATAGAAACCAACACTAATTTAATTATTTAAGTGAAATTAAAAATTCTTAAAATGTATTATGGAAGCTCAGCAACATTACCTCAAACAGTATTTTGTCGAACTTTTTAGAGTATCTAGAGACGACGCTTCAGGAGGGTTGGAAATGAAATAAAATATAAAAATATTTTTGCAAAATGTGATTTATTTTCAGAAGAAAACCTAAACAGCAAAACACAAATAAATGAAAATACAGTTTTCCAAAAAAAAAAATGAATGAGAAACCTTTTATATAATTTAAAGGTGGTAAAAGTTTTGATTTAAGTTCTTTTCTTTGTAAAAACTTTAGTTACGGGGGAGAATTGTTCTAATAAAAGCTGAGGTGAGAGCAAGGGTTATTATAATTTAATAACAGCTTGTATACATATTGTATCATTGAAAATGAACAGTTGAACCCAAATAATGAGAAACAAATTTTTATATACAAAAGACAACGTTGCTTACTCATGTTTACATGATTACATAATCATAATCGTGTGAAAGCACATAAATAAAAATTATTTCATGGCCAATTTATATAGTTCATTGTGTTGGTTACCTAGAATTTGCTTAATTTACACAAAAGCAAAATGTTTGCAATTTACTTTGGTTTATATCAGATTGTGTTTTGTCTTGCGTATATTTAGAGTACAGAAATACCTAATAATTATTTGGATATAAAGCTAGGAAATGTTTTTAATTAAAAATCCTGGTCATAACGTTAATTATCCTTAGGGCTGAAGAATATTACGTGCTTTTTATCCTTTTTTACCGCTACACATATACCTAATAAAAATACCAAGTAATTAATTTTTGAGTTCATTCTCTTTTGCTCTACCATATATGAATGTGCTACACAAGTAACTTGTGTGGTTTGGCACACTATGCTCATATTTTTGATTAAGATGATTGATTAATATATTCATCAAAATGAACATGTGATCTGTGTGTGTACGCATTTGTTCATCTCAATAATTACCTTAGTATATTGAAAAATAAATTATTCATGTTAACAAGAACGAAATTTATTTTCGTCTTATTATTTTTTGCAATCATCTTAATGATAAGAATAATGATGATAATAAATCAATGGCGAAATTGAGTTGGATTAAACACGAATAGTATGATAACAATTTATTTCTACTTTGTTCTGATGAGGCTGTAAGAGTATAACGGTTTTATTAAAATGTAGTCTTCCGCACTTTATGGGTCTGTTGAACCATTTGAGAAGTGTGGAGTCGTTAGTCAAAATACTTTTATACATTTTCGGAGTAGAAGTGTCCAGCAAATCTGACAAATTGGATGGACAATTTGCTTTTTCATACACTCCGGTTTGCTTTGTTATAGCTCTATCCAACGTACTTTTAATATTATACATAAATGAGTTGTGCTTTGAATCCAAACTAACACCAAGGAGAGCTTTTTCGATATAAGTAAATAAATAATTATATTGTAATTGATGCACGATTATTTAAGATAGAGTAAAGCCTTGGCTGGGCTAAGTTCAATTCTTTAAGATTATTTGTGCATAATGTTTGTTTAATTTGCCAGAAATGGAATTACCAAACCCGCGTCGATGTTGTTCCCTTCTTTCGCCATAGTATGCATTGACATTTTACATTCAACTGGGGGAGGATTTCACTGAAATTTCTTTTTCAACCGTAAATAATGCGTAAACATTGCGCCTTTTTTGCACAAGTATGCCGTGGAGGGACGATTTCGTTTTCTTCCATTTTTACAATTCCCTTTTGTATGCGGTTCCCTTGCGGTTACCCAAAGTTGTACTAACCCGAGCAACTGTTGCTTGGCGTGATGTTGTTGGATTATCTCTTTCTGTCATGCGACAGATCAGAAGAATTCTTCATGCGTATTTTTAATGCGAGGTGGACATTAAACTTTTTTTATTGGTTGGTCAAATTTAGGCCAAAATTGTGACATAGTTCACTTCTTTGAATTCACATTTGGAAGTGCTAACTTCTTATAATAGAGATGTTTTTTTTTTTTTTTGACAGGAAGTATTAATTGTCCAGTGGATTTAATGTCCTTTGAAGGTCAATTAATACCCCCCTTTCATTCATGCACAATACCACCCATTCACACAATTACAGTATACCACCTGCACATTGCAAGCTCCATGTCAACCTGTAAACTGACATGGACGGTGGGTCGGCGCTGAATTCTGCACTCCAACTGTCTTAGTTGTGTTTATTAACATCAACGATCGTAATCGATGAGGAAAATTCGCTTTTGCATCCAGCCTCTGGTGGGATTCGAACCCAGTACCTCCCGGTCCAAGTGCCGAAGCTTTAACCACTGCACCATTTGTCCGGTCCATGTTTTACGTTACCATTTTCAGTTCTAATTCAGCATTTTAAAATAATAACCAATAATAAAAATTATACTTTTGGTTATTTTGGGTGAAAGCTGAATAACTCAATTGGCCATCGGGCAGCGTCTTTAGGCACCGTTTTGAATTTATATTTCAAATCGTCAACTTTAACTGTTGACAATTTCTGGCTTTAGGTCGTGATGATGAGCGTTGCTACCAAATCAACTTCCGACAAGTTCTTGTTATTCAGAAAGAATTGTGAATCTTCGATCAGCACTTCTTTTTCACGTTTATCGCTGATTATCTTTAATGCAATATTGCTTTCTGTTGGATTTATTATTTTCCGCAGCTTATTCCTTTCTTCATTACTGTTGGCAAAGGTATAAACTCCATGCGCCAGCTTTATTGATTTTACAGTGACAACGCTTGATTGATGCAATTTCGGCTTTGGGATGTTTAATTACCAGTTTTGATTGTAGGTGCCTGCGGTTTTCTTTGAGTGTGATTTTTGATAGTATCTCAATTATTTATTTTCGTCCAGCTAGACGACTCAGGCACATCGTGTGACCAGTGTCACGAATTGAACTCAAGCACCCATATATTTTATTTCTGATAGTGGTAGCTATTTTGTTTAATGCACGTATTTCATACTCGAATGTGGAGGTTTTACCTTTTTATAATTTACAACAATTCCTCGATATTTTGTAAGTGTTATAAGTTCTAATTTAAATTTTCTTTTGTAATATTATGATTCGTACTATGTATACGATTCGTTTTATAGCTAGTAGGCGACACTAACATTTATCCCTCGAGGGGAGCGGGGGTTAATAGGGTGTTGAAAGCGCTCACGCGCTTGATTTAATCGCAATAAGCCAATTATAAATACTTAGATGATTGCGAAAATTTTTCAAATGCTGTGTTGCATGTTTTGTGCTCTTAACAAGACAATTCTACCTCAAACTAAACAGCAAAAATTCTATCACTTTTATTATTACGTTAACGTGTTATAAATAATTGAAATTTGTTAGAACGTAAACCCTATAAATAGTAGGATGTGCAATTTATTATTTATATAATACACACTAACCAGAACTGAATAGATATAGGTACATACACCCAGTTTCTCGTATTCCATTAGACGACAGCAAAATGATAAAAATATTTTTCATTAAGCTTATTTTTGAAAAAAAATCAAAATGCTCATATTAAAGGTTAAAAAAGTAATTTTGGGGGTATTACATTGTGTCACATAAAAGCACATAGCTCCATAAACATTAAATATGTAACCAATTTAATTGTTCATTAATTTTTATGATTCAAAATAGAATACGGCGTATCAATGTTGCGGAGTTCATGATGCCGCACGACTCTATAAAAAGCTCGTATTTACAATCTTGAACATATATAATAATTCACCCTTAAAAGCAATTATTTTATGATAACGCGGCGCGCGTTAAATGTTACAAAAATAAAAAACGTTAAAATTTTCAATTCAACGGGAAAACACTCGAATACAAAATGTATACGAGAGAACGGAAAATAAATCAAAAAGTTGAAAACACTTTGAAGAGTTTCTTTCAACTTAGCTAAGAAATAAAAAATTGTAACATTTTCTTTTCAATAACGTATACGAGTACATAAGCATAGATAAGTAAAAGGATGAGGTCCTTTATGCTCGATTCTGTATATATATAAAATATGTAGATTTATTTCGTCTATGCAAACATTTTTATTTCACTTTATTGTGTACATGTCAAGTTAAAGCTTTTTCTCGTACACACACATCCACAATACTCCAAAGCAAATATTGAGAACTTTTATGCGAGATATAAGAATGAAAGTTGAAAGACAAAATTAAGTGAAATGGAAAATATGTACATAAGGATTAAGGATATATTAGTATTCAACGTATACTATTTATTGTACATCATGAATGCTATTTTAAGAAAGTTTGGTTTTTACATTCCAGACGAATTGCTATCCAGCCACTTTCTGAAATCTGGGATACACATAAAAAATTTAAATTAGCATAATGTCCTTATATAGTTTACGAACTTGTGTACCTTAACAATCTGTTTGCTAAAACTCATGCAACAATAAAAAAATAAAAATGTAATGTCATGTTTTTTTTTATTATTGCAACCGACTGACCGAAATGTTGATTAACATTTTAACATATTTTTGTTGACACTGTGTACTCTGTATACGTTCATAAATTATGAAAAACATCAATTAATTTTATTAAATTACACAAATTGTATCAAACCTGGAGATTCGGGTACTATTTAAGTTTTAATCACCATACAATTTATTGGGCCGAGCTGAGGCGCATGTGTAACAATGTATTGTTGTTGTAAACATTTTGGTCATGAATGAAGATAAAATGGTACAGCTGCGGGCATAATAATGAGAATGGGTTGTAAAGGATGAGAAAATTCAAAATGCTAAAACAATTAGATTATAAATTTAATTGGACAGATTTTTTAATTTTCAAAATTTTTTATGTTTGAATTTTTTAATATAATGGACAGCGATTTTATTGGAAAGATTTAAACTGGTATGATTTTATGGGGCTTGAGTTTTGTGTCTACCACATTATTGAAACTCTTTTGTATTAATCCAACTTTTAGATGATAACATGAATATTTTTGATTATATGATAACAAAAAGTAATATCCAGCAACACAAAATTATTTGGACTTTGGAAATATTAAACCTGATTTCTATAGCGAAAGCCAGAATCCATTTTACCTCATTTATGATATTTCCATTCGAAAATCATAGTCGCCAAAATTTGCCAACCCCAAATAAACTTAAATTGTTGAACAAAGCTTTGCCATAGATTAGCATTAGCAGTCATGAATAAACAAGTGCCACTTCAGAGAGTAAAACGCCTCTTGAACGGATGCTGAAAAATTTTCCAGCTCAGTTTCAACAGTGCGCTACCTAAACATTAATCTTTTTAATAATAGCTTGGTTAATGCAAATTTTGAACGGACATTCACAATCGAAGAGAACGACGTACTATTAAATACAAGTAAATGTTCAGATAGAGCCCTTAAAAACCTTTACTTTTTTAATGAGTTTTCGATCCTTCAGGCAAATTTTTGTAGGGCACTTGCGCAGAATTTCGCACCTCAGGAGGAATGTTGCATATTACTGAGTTGGGTTATCGCTAAGAGGTTGTCTCTAATAAATCTGACGGTCAATTCAAGAGCTTTAAAATAGGTAGATAGTAGATCAATAGGCGATAATATCTTAAGAACGTCCATGAATCTGGCACCTCATCAAGCGAATTTTGCAAAAATCTAAAATTTTTAGCACCCCAAGTAAGGAAAATTAGTTGGTTAGCCCTGTAAATATACTAAAACATTCAAAAAATTATAATTAAAAGTGCTGCGTGGATTTGACAAAAATGTTAAAAAAACAATTATATTGAGTCATTTTTTTAAGCTGAAACTTCAAATATCTCGGAAAATAAGCACTCTACGAAAAAAATATCCATTATCAAAATTTAATCATTCCGGAGGGGGGAAAGACATTTGTTGAAGACTAATTTCAAGAATTTACCTTGAAAATGTGTTAATTTTAATTCAAAATGTTTCAAATAAATCTTATGTACTTTAAGCCGTAGAATCTGAATCTGCAATAAAAAATAGAGGTTCCTATTTTAATTTCAAAGTTGCCCTCGCCCCACCTACAAGAAGGGGATGAGGGGTACTAATTTTAGCACTAATGTATGTCCCCCCCGACACCCCCCAGAATGATTAAATTTTGATAATGGAAATTTCTGATAATGGAAATAAGATTATCAGACCCACCCCAACCAAAAATCAATATCTACCTACGGTCATGGCTATTGAATCGGCGCAGTCAGATTAGGGTCGATATGGCAAAATATCGAATGACGAACTATTTTATCGAGAAAAAAAACTTGGAGAAAATCAAAATTTCATTTTTATATCATCAGACCCACTCAAACCTATAAGCAAAATCTTCCTATGGTCATTGGTTAACGACTCGACATTATCAAGATTGGTGTCTATCAAGACAAAATCTTGAATGATAGCTAAATTTATTGAAAAAACATGGGGCAAATCAAAATTTCACCACTACAACGATCTACCTCAAACTTATAACCAAAATCTGCGTAAGGTCACGGGCCATCAAATTGGCATAGACAGATTAATATTTGTCTGGAATTAACTCGAATTACAAACCATTTTAACGATAACTACAATTCTTTCATTGCTTGATAGTTATTCAATTTCTTTATCGACAATTTTCGGCTGTATGAAACAAATATGGCATTTCACCCCTATAATCTCATTCGATCCACCCCAACGACATAGTTAGATTGGTGTATATCTGGAAAAATCTCGAATGGCAAACGATTCTATCGACAAAGCATTGGGAACATCAAAATTTCACCCGTATTTCCTCATCAGACCCACCCAAACCTACAATCACAATCTACCTATACGGTCATGGCCTACCGAATTGTCATAGTCAGATCGGTGTCTGCCTGGCATGATCTCCAATTGAAACAATTTTAACGACAATTACCACTGAATGCTTGATAATTTGTAAACTTCGTTATCCAGACATAACACTTTTAACGTTAAGTGTACACGATTATGTTACGATTAATTTTAAGTGTACACATTTACACGATTAAAAACCAATTGTCCAGAGGTCCAATGATTACGAAAGATTTGTTATACTTTCCCTCCTACATCGCCTTTGATTCATTTATTCTCCTTCAGTGGGCTAGACATAATGGGGGGTAGAATTAGCTCCCGCTAGCTCGATAAAGTTAGTGCCTACTATTCGAATTCGGTGAAGGGTGAACGAAACAAGTACCAATTTTTTGGAAGAAAACAAAAGGTATGAAACACAATCTTTATTAAATATTGCAGAGCCATCTATGATTCAATATTTGTATGAGAACATTTTCTCTGTTTGTATCATGATTTGAACTTTAAACATTTATTTTTATTTAAAATATAATTACAATAAATTTCTACACCAACGAGTACACAATTTTTGCAATTGTTATTTGAAAACCAAAAACGCTTTAACTGTAATGAAATGAGCTTTTAAAAGATACATTTGGATTAGTTAGCGTTTTAAGGCTGCTTTTAAGGGTCCTCGTGTTGTAGGTCAAGTACTAGTTGATTTTGGTTAAACGGCGCCACTCTAGTCTATTTGTAAATGAAGAAAATCGTTAACGCAGCTAGACCAGCGTAGTATGAGTTATCGTGGTGGCATGAATACGCCAATTTTTTTTTAATGCTTAATTTTAGAATGTTAAGCTCTCATATTTCCCATTTTGTTGATGTAAAGCACAAATAAGTAAAATTCAATTATGTATATATATATATATATGTACGTACAGATTATGTGTAATGTAATGTATTTATGTTTACAAGATAATTAATTTTATTTTTAGATTTTTTTTTTTTTTTATAAAATTCTACTGTACATAACCATACATACATACAAAGTAGACATTTAACAAATCGAGATTAATGGATTTCTCCTGTTGGACATAATTGATTTTTTTGTGTGCTTTTCTTGGAATACGCATACATATACGGATATAAATAAGTCAAGTTAACCTAAATCAAATTGACACTTCGAAAGAAATTTCGGGTTTGGTATTTTTTATTTTGGCTTTGTTTTATACGGATTTGAGGCGTATTGATCTGGGACATAAATTAGATAAAATTGGTTATTGGGGTATACTTTTACTAGCAAATTGTAAAAAAAGTTTTCAAGTTGAGTGTAAAGAAAATTTTCAATTATCCCAAAACTAAAACGATATGCGACAGTGACAAAAATTTAAATCAATTTTCTGAAAAACCAAATTAAATATATTCACATAGGATTTATTAATTTTTTCTTATTATACGGAATAAAAATAATCCAATTTCGAGTAAACTTAATTTTAAGGATTATAATTGTTTAAGAAAATATGTTTGTAAGAAAAGTTTATTTAATTCGATCATATAGGTATAATAATGTATATGTCTGTAGCTTGGAAAAGCTAATCATCATCATCATCGAGATAATCTACCATGCTGTTATGGGAATTAAAAAACTAATAAGGCAAATACAAAATGTATGACAACATTTTTTTTACATATACATCCAAATCTGGGGAAAGGTTACCGCCGTCTGCCATTATTATTTATTAAGAGTATGGGTTTAACGGATTTTAAATGGTTCAATGAATTTAGATGAAAACAAAAAGTTTTGTTTTGGGTCTTTTGATGACTGTTTTCCAATTTTTATTTTAAATATATAATCTTCCCATTCAATGGCCAGTCAACCAGTAAACTTTTTTTAGATGATCTCTTTAAGTGTTTTCGTTCATTATAGAAATACGTATTTTGGATGAGTACACATGAATAAGAACCCGAAAACCATCAGATGTGGGTTTAAAAATAAATAAAAGTATTAAGAACCGAATCAATGCCATTTGTATACCATGGAGTTTCGGAAAAACACCTCCCCCTCTCTCGGCGAGATTGCCAGGCTCGTTGGATTTTTTTTTTGGTAAATATTTTTGTTTATCCGCTAAAAGCATGTTTTTAAAATAGCACAGTACATCACATAAATTTAATTTTTCCTTTTATGTATTTCAAGTGTAATGGGAAAATATTTCTGTCAGTCTTTTCATGTTCAATTTGTTTGTTATTTACATATGTGAGACGGGTGTACCGAGAGGATATAATTACGTATCCTACATTTTTATTGATTTTACATTAAATTTGCTTCAAAACATTAGAAACTATATGTTTTAAAGCTGTTGAGCAGCAGCATCAATCGCTAAATGTCTAATCAAATAAATTTGTAACAGAAAGAATACGGCAGCAAACTGACAGAATACTAATGCGGTTCGACTGGAAATAAAAAATAAAAAATTATTTATTCAAATGAAGTAAAGTATACACGAGCGCGCTATTCAGTTGGAAAATATATTGCATACAGAGAATTTTCTTGTTTTTCTTCTTTTTTGTGTACTAAAGCGATGAATGAATTTTATTTGTGTACGAGATAAATCTTCGATTTGGTTTATTCTACAAAATTTATGTGTTTCGGTATCATCAAAATAATTAATTATAACGACGTGTATATCTTCTGATGTCTAAAAATAATCGAGATGACACATTAGAAAATTTATTGAGTGATAATGATAGGATAGATATTGGTAAAAGTTTTATTTGGTCTCATAAATATTGCCAATTTTATGACGGTGTCGCACCCAACACCAATAAATACTATGTATATGGCCCAGCCGTCGTTTTATGGTCTTTTTTATTTGCTGTAACGAGAATGACTGAACATTAATATAATTTTTAATTAAGCGACCAAGTTTATAAAACGCCCTAAATTTGGAAACTTTTCAGATTCAGTTTTAATTGCTAAGAAAGCATCCTATATCAGTATTATCATATCAAACGGTTTAGTACGTGTGTTCTCCAAAACCTTGGTATACGCTGATTTATTATGAATATCTTAAAATTCAGTAATATCTTAGAAGTATTCTCTGTGCAAAGAACTAAAAATTAAACTTCAAATCGCAGGTCCGCGGAATAAATTCATGGTAAAAAGTCATTTCATACAATACACGGCTTAACATCGTTAAGTCTCGTTTAAAAGCGTTAACATTATAACAGGTCAATTAATAGGGACGTTGCTAGCCTAAGACATCGTTTTGCGGTCATAGTAGCACGAATTAAACTATATTTGCGGCCATAGTAGCACTGGATTTTCAAAATCTTATCAAATTATATTCCCGTATCACCATCAATCAAATGGCATATGGTTTAAAATGTTTTGGACAAAGTCAACATTTTGTTACCAGCAATTTATTTCACAGATCCACCGTTTTGGCACTGGTGACAAATTACTCCTTTGGTATAGAGAATAAATACAAATCGCATATCATTTGAAAAGAATAATTTGGTTGAAGTAACAACAAACTTTGAAGTGTAGTACTCAAAACTACCGTTATGGCACTGGAAGCAGTAACATTTTGCTTATTCCAATAAAATCAGGTGACATACATATCGTTTCAAATCAGATCCTTTAGTTGATAATTCCACCGTCATAATTTCTATAATGTGTTGAAGAATGTCACAAATTTAACTAAAGCGGCTTAGTGCTCAAATCTTCCCCTATAGTACTGGAGGGAGACACTTTTTGCTCATTTTTCTCAATTTTTAAGTTGAAGTTTTGAGTGCCTCGTGAGATCCACTAACAATTTTTCTTGTTGTGTTCAATTTGGTATATATACCAGTGACGTTTTTCATCCTTGTAGTTAAGGCGGATCAGTGTTGCGTTAAAAAAAATCAGAAAAAAGGGACGAGCGAAAGAACGCATAACTGAATCCGCCTTTACTCATCCCTGTTTCTTAGATAATATGGATCTACTGCTCCGTCCCCTAATGTTCATTTGGTGATACATTTCATTTGATGATACATAATCGGCCAATGAAATAATCAGATTTCAATTCGATCGTTTGATGGTGATGAAGGCTATACAATTTGTAACATTTGATCCCAATAAATAAATACTTCTCAAGGCTATCACAGGAACTTCTAACTTATAACTAGGACATCCGGTGGTTTTCTGCTAAAATTGTTCATCATTACTGTAGGCTTTATGAGAATCTGGATGAAATCACATAGCACTGGATGCTCAATTAACCATTTTTGAAATTTTTGGAAGGCTGATTCCTGATTTTTTTTTTATCTATATAGGAAATGGAAATGTTCCCCTTCCGTTTTTAATTTATATGGCATTGTACGATGGATCCATTTTATGGATCTCATAATCCAAGTAGTCGATATTCTTGGTTTCGAATTTTTAAACGATTCCTATTTAATTTAAGGACTATACTCGCTAGCCACGGTCAACACTTCTTTAAGCATTTTAAATTAACATTTGTATTTTCAGATGGTATAATGAAATACCATCCATGCAGATTGGTATTTAACGGTCGAGAGTTAACGTTCTAAATACCTCGCGTACAATAGCTGGTGCTGTACAAAATCCAATCGGTTGGCCGATTAGCTCGATTTTTTATTCTAGGGTGGTAGACACCGTTGTACAAATGATGAATTTGATTTTCGATCACCGAAAAGGATATCGAAGGATATGTAGTTGTTTAATAGATTTTGCAACTTAACGCCTCGAAAAAATATTGTGCCGGATCAAATTCTCCCAAACAATTGTCAAAAGCGTATAAACTTTTACCTCATATAAAGACTTACCAATTGGTAGATAAGTTTCAAAATATCCCTGCATTCAATAAACGTTGAGCTCAGGTGAGCATATAAATACAATATTTAACTCATGTGATGTCGCTGTCTGTTGAATCGAAATTTCCCACGTTATTTATCATTTATCCTTTATCATATACTGAAAGTCTTACGATTTTAACAAACCGTCACCCGAATGGCTAATAACAAGTCTAAGGAACAAGTTTCATTATCAGCGCATAAACTGGCGATAAAAGTTTTATTTGAAAATTTTGCTCAATTACCAGATTTTAAAGTTAGGAGTTGGTTTGTGAAGTATCCGAAACCAAAATTAAATTTGACTAAATCGATATTTCAAATTCCACAACCAAGCGGACACAAAAGTAATACATTATTGGGATCGATATCATTCAGAGAAAGGAACTAAAATGTAATATTTTTGATTGGTTTTGTTTTCTGATTTATTGATACCAACAACAAAAAATATCTTTATGATGCATCATCTTCATCATCATTGAACTATAATATATATGATTGGCCCAATCAAATAAAAATATGAAATGTTGTGAAAACTTTTCAATGACACCCCAAACTTTTCTAAGAAACGAGTACTGTGTCTCGTATTGTGCCTCCCATATTTATATGTATAGAGGAGAAATTGGATATTTATCATAAAAGTTTTTTTTTCTTTTTGTAAAAATTATTGTCGACCTAGTATTTGACAAGGTGACACACAAGTAAGTAATACGTTTGGTTGAAAAATATAAAGCGTGCGATTGTTATTATTATTAGGACAAAATTGAGCAACCTTTTTGCTATAAATATGCACGACTGGTAATCGTAACCTTTTTTCCTACGAAATACGTGTAATACCATACACATATAATATGTATACGTGTATATTTGTGAAGCCCAAGAGACCATTATTATTTACCTTGATTAAAATTTACAACTCATTCTTATAAATGCCATATCATGAAAATACTTCATTACTCGGTTATTAACTAACTTTTGCAATGGAAAACAACTGAAAATTCTCATTTTTGTTGCTCGCCTAACCCCCTTACATATATACATTCATATGCGCAATATGTACAAAGCAAACCGTTATGGTCCTTAGCTTATTTATGAACTAAACAAAAATTCTCATTAATCTCCAAAATATACAGTTGACAATGGCTTTTCGTAAACTGTACGTTTGTTGTCAAGAAAACAAATCATTTTCAAAAGAATTTCCACTCAAACGTTTTTTCTATCCACATACACTTGTGTACTGATCAGTGCTCACTGTATAATTTTAATTATGATAAATAAAAAATGCTTTTCATGCTAAATTATAATTGCTACTGATTAAGATTGATAACGTTGTATTATCATTGCGGAGCTTGTTTACCTGTACCAAGCCAACATAAAAGATTGTAGGTACCAATCCAACATAAACATAATTTAATGATGTTTATTTGCATAAAATAATAATGGTAAGCCAATTTTTTATAATTTGGTTGTTATGGTTATTATTGTGGGGAGATATTCACTCCCCCAGTTGTGTTCGAATATTATACGAGATTATGGAATATAAAATGAATATTTAAGATAATAATGTCAATATAAATAAAGCAGCGATAGGTTAACAAACAGGAAAAGTGAAACGGAAAATGAGTTTTCAATTAATAAGCTGATAAAATTGTTTTCGTTTCTCATCTAGTATCAACAGGCGCATTAAAAATAATGAGCTTTTTAATTAAAACGCGTAATGGTTTCAAGTGAAAACAGTAATTCTTCAAATCTATAACTATTTATGGCGTATTGTAGATGGAAAAATTATTTGATACCGCATTACTGTACACAGTCAGGAGTGAGTTTAATGCAAGAAGTATGCCGCATCAAATAGCGGTCCACTGATATCGCTATTAAATGTAGAAACTGGCCGGTTACACATTTGGCCGGCCATATGAGTCAATCCGAAAATTATTATTATTTATGATATAGTCTATGTGAATCTTTGTTGTAAAATATCTTTACCTAAAAGAATGGAGTAAAGATTAGCAGGATTGGCAATATTGTATCCAGGGAAATGAGCGGAATGGAAGAAATTGACAACGTCCTGTTTGTCAGAGGTGACATTAAAATAGGGTCGTCGAAGGGTATCGAGTCTATACGGAACATTCGTTGGTAAAGTTTTATTAAATCTATAGTGACCGTAGATAGACGTTTAACACTGGAACTCTAAAAATGGTTCTTTTACACTTTTCTATCAGTGACAAGTTAGTTGGAACGCTCGAGTTTAAGTCTTAATCTCACTTGTAAGGGAAAGTGCATATTCTTCAGCGAAAAAAAATAGATTTAAACATTACATTAAATTTTGGAATGTGTATCATTTTTTTATACATATATAGGTATATCCGCCCACGGGTTTTAGGGTAACCGTTAATGTACTCGCATACCATGTGCTCTGGTACCAAAAAGAAAACCCAAATTAAACGGTTTTAATTCCACTGGATACAATATATACTTATCGATATTAAGTATTATATTCAGGCACCTCGCCGGAATCCAAGCAATTCACAGAATCCGAATATTCTTTAATTTTTCTCTGGCACCCTATCGAGCACCAACACTTTTTTCTTCCAAATTGCAATTAACCAAATTCACACGCCCATCCGAAGGCCACACGTTGGAATCCTTGTCTCTTCTACAATAAATAAGAATCCAAACGAAAGGATAAACAAATGAACTCGTGAAACTGCACACCCACTACAATGTAACCACACGACACGTACCTTATACAGTATTTCATCTACAGTCGCACCAATACGGCCTCGGACCCCCATGAGTTTAAACTTAAAATTCATCGACTAAGCGGCCAAAATTGTTAGATAACTTAGAATTTGTGTGTTTTGTACACTACGCTTTATTTACACTACATAATGATTTGTCCTTTTTTTATTTTTTTTTAATAAAATTATTTTACTGTATCATTGTATTCCACTGTACGTGTACACAATCCTAAGTTTTTAGTTCAAATTTTGGAGACTTAATGCCATATCCTCTGAATATTTTTCTAAATAAAATTTTTAATTGGAGAGAAACTGCAGCACATCTCATACTGAGAGTATGTACCCGGTAAGGACACAGAAAAAACGTATACAACATGTTGTATAGCATAACCAGGACGGCATGGCAGAGGCAAGTAACACAACAATGTCAGTAAACAAATCCGTCGGTTTCTAGCGAGATGAAAGTCATATCCTTACAATCGTAGGGCAGCCCCATACCCGAGATAAGTCTCATTCTGCCGGGCAAACATTAAAATCACATCTTAATATCCTTCATGAGATACTTCCCTATAGCGGTTGTCCCTTTAGGTTTTTAACTTCTACAGCTACATTACCAACAATACGTTTCACTCGTCCAATGACAAGTTTTGGAGCTTCTTGGGGGAAACATATTTTGCGGCAGGTTTAAAGTCTCTAATCCGAGATCGAAGGTTGTATCGTCTCTCGTTCTTTTCTCGTGCTTGTTTCATATATTGCAAAACTTATTCTTGAGCCAACGATAGGCGATCAGCGGGTTGGATAGTGATGGAACAGTCTTCTTTCTAAGCATTTAAGATCTCGAAATAACTTAAATTCCGATCCGTATATACCCTTGTGTTGATCAAAGACTAGATATTGAGTGGAAAATCCCATAGCTAATTCCGAATAGTGTCTGTAATCTCCTGAATATGAATATCCACTCTGGATTGATATCGATTAAATAAGTTCGGATCGAGCGCAAGAGATAGAAGGAGCAGGAACCTGGAGTAAGAAGCAAGGACAATAAATATGTAAGTATTCCTCGATTTAGTCCTAGGATATGGTCCTAAAAAGTCTATATTTAGCTGTTGCCATGGTCGATGAATGGTAATTGCTTTAACTATATGGGTTGTTGCAAAATTTGAGTAGAAGGCTTGCAAGTTTTACGGAGTTCACAATTTGATATATAAATTTTAACGGTTTGAAATATTCTCAGCCAGTAGAAGTAACGATGCAATTTTTCGACAGATTTCTCTACTCTTAGATGAGCGGTGGTTGGGGGATCATGTGCTTGCTTTATTAATTCAGGGCTGAATGGAGTTGGAACGTAGAGCTTCCAAATAGGCAGATCATTATAAATTAGACAATCGATTCCTACTTGATTGGTGAAATAAATTTTTCCATCAACGGCTTGAAGATTCCAATAATGATTTTGTTTAGTTTCTAATGACAGCTAAAGTTCGTTATAAGCATCGTCCTCGAAATTAGGAGAATTTAAATCAACTAGTGGATGGAAGTGTAATCAATATCGTTTCGTATCACCTCTACACTATTTTCGAATGACCGGAACAACGTGTCAGGTACAATATTTTGGGATCCTTTTACATGTTGAACATCGAACGAGAAGGACTGAAATTTTAGGCTCCACCGACAAGTCTACCGTGGAGGTCCTTTCGCACCATCAACCATTGTAATCCATGATTATTGAAAATATATAACCCTCAACGTAGTTTAGCATCTGAACTTTTTCACACTTTGTACGCCGAATATAAAAGCAGTCAAAATTAGGATGGGATAACACAGGGACGGAAATCATTGCATCCTTGAGGGTTTGAAAGGCACATTAAGGTTCATCACACCAATTAAATTTTATCGCTTTCTTCAACATGTCGGTCAGTGGTGCCGAAATTACAGAAATTTGCTTGATAAATCTCCGGTACCATCCACACATGACCATAAAGCGTCGAATATGTTTTTGTGTGCGGGGGAGTGGAAAATCGACTATTGCTCGAACTCTATTCGGGTCTGTGTGCAGAGAACAGTCTCCAATCAAATAACCTAAATATTTGATTTGTTTTAACGTAAAGTGGTTTTTTCAATATTAATAGTTAAGTTCTGCTGAAAGTAATGCCGCAACCTGTGTAAGCAAATCAAAGGGCTTGTCTAAAGTCCCAGTAGTAATCAATAAGTCGTCCAGATACGTAAATACCTTGTCGTGCAGTTCATGTGGGATTACTTTATGTATTAGGCTGGCGGTTGCAATAGGCGACATAAAGTTTCAGGTACGTTACACAAGCCAAACGGCATCACCTCGAATTGGAACAACAGTTTACCGGGCGCAGTACCGGGTGGGCTACATGGAAAATTTGAGAAAAATTTATTGATTAGTATTTTCACTATAATTTTTTGATTTAACGCGGCCATATTTGTTCAGAGCCATGTTGTCATTAATAAATTTGCGCCAATGTAGTCAATGTAGTCTTAGTATGACCTTTTGAAAAACAACCCAAAGTATTGGTTACTAATGGAAGTTTTTGAGATATTGGCCAGAAACTGAGAAGAGCTAATATGGCCAAAGAAAATCTAAAAATTACAGTGAAAATTCTAATCAACAAATTTTGTCCCAACTATCCCTGTATGCGTATTTGTCCCAACTATCCCTGTAAGAAATAGCCGAGTTCTTTTCAGCTCAAAATCCATTTTAGTCTTGTAGAATATACAGATACCATATTTTCATCTAACATTTATATTTCAATTAAAAATCAATCTAGAAACCAAATTTAATGAGGATTGGAGGAAATTGCCGAGCTTAGTCTAGCATGAATAGATACTAAAAACGGAATATTGTTAAATTTCAAGATTTAATTTACCGAGTTCCTTTACTTCGTGGATCAATCAATTTGTAATTTTAAGAATAACTTTAATATTTTGTTCCGCTGGAATGTTTTATTTATTTATATAACAAAATAATTTCTCTTATTTTCCGCTGTCAAATTTCCGCTATTTTATACAGCATTCATAACAACTCATTTTATATGGATTTAAGTGGAATGTTCCACTTATGAATCCAGTAGGAATGGACATATTTTTTCACAGATAATGGATAACTTGTCTTAACAAACAAACCGGATTTTATCCAATACGCTTTTGGTTATTAAATTTTCTAAATTTAGCTTTTTCGGTGAAAAGGGACTTTAACTTTTTTTTTACAGAAAATATTAAATCTCATAGGCTTATTCCACTAATTTTAAAATCAGATAAGATTAAATAAGCTCAACGAGTTCAAGGTCAGGTGGCTGCTCTTTCATCCATTTATGTCATTCTTTACGGATTGTAAAAAATTTGTAAAAGCTTTATAACGGTTGTTTTCTAGAATTTAGATTAAATAAAAGTAAGCTTTTCTAGTTACAAATCGTGTTATCTACCAATGTACATTAAACATCTATGTATATGTGTATACCAATACTATATACTTTTATTATACTCTTCGGTAAAATGGTATTGGAATATAAATTGAATTAAATAAATAAATAGTATTGAGATGATGATACACAATTACGAGGATAAGATATATAAAAACATTAATTAGTTTTCATTTTAAAAGTTCTCCACCCACCGAATGGTGTACAAGGATTAAATAAATAATTGAAATGTTCTTTGGTTCTTCATCAACGAACCCAGCCAGAAAAGATGACAAGCATAGATATAAAATAAATTGGAACATTTAATTAAAGCTTTTGGCTTTTATTTCATTTTGATTGCGCTTTTTTACAGAAAACTTTTTGTTAATTTTCCTTTCGCATGTACATATTTACATACATAAGCACAATAGAAATACATAAAAAGCTTGCATTGTACTTATTTTGTACTTACATATATATATAAATATATATACATATATATAAAGTTAGATGTACTCATAAAAAAATGTTTTTGTTTTATCTTTTTTGTATGCAAGGATAATCCCAGTTTTTTTTTATTTTCTAGTTATTTATAGCTTTGTAAGCTTTATACGTAAAATAGAAATAAAATGTTTGTCCTTATAAATCAATTTATAACATGGCGGCATATAAAAAACACTTAATAATAAATAAATAAATAACAGCAATACTTTAGGCACTCGGAAAATTAAAATGAAATGAAAAAGCTCCTTTTATAAATGGGTCAATATTATCCGAGCTTATAGCAAAAAAGGATACTGAAAAATTGTATAAAATGAATGACGAGATATCTGATTACATATTTGAAGAGGTTTTGTGTAATTTTAAGGTTTTCCGTCTATACAGAGATTTTGTGTGTACTTATATATGATGAGAATACCTCTCTGCTACACCTACATATATATACACTATATACATATATATACACTATATAGAGAGTAAAAAAAATTGTATGTACTAGATCAATAAAAGCTACTCTTAAAAAAGCTCGATATTAATTATTTTGTGTGAGCGTGCGTCTCGTTAAATTTTCATCGTCGAAAGATATTAATTTAGATTAAATTTGTTTGGCATATATTTAGAGACGGCATAGCTATTATATATGTGCCATATTCAAAATGTCATTATGGACGGCATGATTACATATATACCGTGTGTAATGTAAAATCGATTTAAATCTACCCACTCCCTAAAGTACTTGGTACATATACACATAATATTTACACAAACATTTTCACACGAATTGGCAATCTTGTGTACAGGTTAGATAAAAATATTTTCCATGGGGCTTATTGACTTTTAATAATCATAAGTAAATAAATATTGCTTATGTGACAATAAAAGCCCATCTAATCTAGGATAGAATATTATGTGCGACTAATCGATTTGAAAGATAACTAATCGTAATCCTTTAAGATATATAAAAGTAAAGGACTGGTACTGATACCTATTTTGATATATTAGATTAGGTGTATTGGTGAATAATTGGCCATGTATACCTTCATCAATTTTATTGAAATAATTTCATACATACTTATAACTCCCATGTATAAAATTTATTACGCTCCAAACCCACTTGCCTTCTTCAGCGTGAATTATTACTAAAGATATTTAAAACATTGGTAAAATAATTTATGAACCATTTAAATCACCAAATATATGTCAAACTGGCTTTACATACGGAACATCGAATGAAACCTTTAGAAAAATTAGTAATATTGAAACCGGATTTCAGATAGGCTTTTTAAACATACACCTTACTACTTCCTTATACTTCTACAGAAGCTCTTCAGATGTAGTTTTGTATAGTGTAAAATGTCTCGCATTTTGCTGCCTTCAAGATCCGACATTTTATTCCTTAGGAATTGATACTTATGTTTGTGCCTATTCGCATGTTCCCAAAGGCAGTGTTCGGCAAGAATCTCTACTGCCGTTCTTAACTCCGTCTACACAGGGTAATTAGCGTTTTTGAATGCTCCAAGTTCAAAGTTGTCTAGTTATGTTACATGTGTGATAGATTCGTCTAACTTTCATTTGTCGCGGTTTCTGTCCCTGTCCGTAGTAGCAGTTTTAACTCTGAAATAGAACCAAACTACCTGGATATTGTAACATTGTGGAGGAAAATGTCATCAGAAACCTGCGCATACATATGATAAATAATAAATAAGGCGGACTTGACGGAATTTCAGTTCGAATATTGAAATAGTCTGCCAGCGACTTATTCTATAAGAAAGGTAAATGAACGGTTCGATGGTACAATGAGTTTTGCAACGTGGTTGTGATAAAACTGACCTCTCAAATTACCGGCGAATATGATTTGTGTCAGCCGTCGCTAAAGTTTTTGAGAAATACATTAACCAACATCTAGAGAAGCATGTTGAAATAATAAAATAATTTGAGATAAACTTTCGGGAAAACCGCCCCGCATCGAATCTCTTGACATATGTCGCAAACAAATAGAATCTGGCGTTAGAACAACATGGAGGGTCCTTTGCAATCGCTTTGGATATAGCCAAGTCTATTGACAAAGTTTGGTACGAAAATCTCATTTGTAAACTGGTGGCATACGGTTTGGATCCGATGACCGTCAAGTGGATTAAACCTTTTCTCAAACACCGAAGTCAATGATACACTTTTCAAATGCCGGAGTCCCACAGAAATCTATTTTGTCACTGACTTTGATTTGTTAGATAGCCCTGTTAACATTACCAATAGCTTTGCTGATGACGCTACATTGCACTCTTCTATTTCATTCGAGGTTGAACCTACTCCTTCTGAACTAAACGATAAACGGCTAGAAGTTGTCACTTCAGAGAAAAAGCACGGGTTCTGACAACTCATCTGGATGGTGTTCAAATTAGCAACAATTTAAAATGGAATGGACACATTATTACATTGGTCAGGTCAGCTTTACGAAAATTTGGGTCTTCAATAGATGCAGAAAGTTCTTTAAATCGGATCAGGTTCTACAGTTGTATAAGACCTTCTTTCGATCATGTATATATGTAGGGTATTGCTGTCAAGTTTTGTCAACCCCAGACTTACAACAGATTTAGACCGCGTACCACACCTCAGAGATGTTGCGGAACTCTGCGTGTTCTATAACAGAACCGGTCAATACACATAGGTTTACGGTGAAGCTGCCGAAACCTCGAACTTAGGAAGCCAAACGCGAATTTATTTATCGAATATCCAAGAAGTGGAATTCGCTAAACGGTGTCAAATTTCCGTTGAGCTATGAAATGTACGAATTTAAGGCAGCTATTAACTTACTTGAAGAATCGCGCGTTGGGTGGAGGAGCTCTGACAGTTATAAGGTGCTGTAGGACGACATAAAAGTCCGCCCTGCAACCAAATAAAAATAAACGTAAAAACATGGAGAATCATAATTTCAATGGAAGGAGTTGCAATCCTGAGCAATCCTGCAATCTTCCTCGTACTTTCAGTTGTATCGTAGTCTTCTTTTCATTCTTTTACTTCATGTGTAAATATCATTGAAGAACCTGTCATTCCACATTTTTTTTTATTTCAAGTGATTTTCCGGTGATTTTCTGTTTCTTGAGGAGAAATATTGCCTGTATATAAAATTAAATAAACAACATATCGGTGCTAAGAAAGCAACACAGAATTATTAAATATCCGGGAAGTGGATAATATTCATCTCGAATTGTGGAAATCTAATTTTAGGATGAGAACATATTGTACTGATAATTTTTTACACCAGATAAATGTGTATACGCTTGTTTTACCAAAAATCAAATTAAATTTTGCTTGTTCTCTGCTAAACATGTTTGGGATTTTATCAATTGTCTACCATCTTAATACAAAATGGACCAATTTACTTATTCCGATTTATTGTACCAAACGAAAGATTAGAATTATTATATAAAAATTTTATTCCTATTTCAGGTTGAACAAATACAGGCCGAATATAAGGTTTTGGCTCTGCAACATCATCCGGATAAGAATAGCGGAGATAAAGATGCCGAGCTCATGTTTCAAAAATTAAAGGTAAGATATAAACAAAATTATATATATATTTGTCCTCCCTTGAGGCTCACAGTCAGGCCTAAAATTAACAATTTTAAAAATTAATTATGTATACGTTGTTTGAAAATAGGGATCGCATATAAAATCCAAATAATCTCTTACGTATATACCTTATTGTATTATTGAATTTACCAAATTAACCTTTCTATGAAATTAATTAATTCGTTTTTATTTTAAAAACTGTACATATTTAAAAATAGGAGGTCCTCCTCATCTATATACATTTTTCATAAACAATATGAATTTGATGTACGTATATATTAGTGTTATACAGATAAGGATATTCACCACAATAGGTACAAAATTTTCTAGATACAATGTGTTTTGTGTTAAATTGACGATCTGGAAAATACTTTTTTCATCCTTAATTGAATAAACATAAAATTTTATTCAAATTTTATTCGAAAAACTAAATGCAGAATATATAATTTCTCATATAATGTCAAGATGCGGGAATGAGGTGGTTGGTGGTGGGTGAATCACAAAACAATTTAATTTTCCTATCAAAATCACTAAATTCTCAGTATACATTCGGAGGAGCATAAAATGTTAATAATTCGGTTGCCTCATCTTTAATTCATTAAAAATTAAACAGACATACGAGTTTATGCTGCCTGCCAAATTCAGTTACTTGTTACTCACTTTGAATATTTAAAATTTAATTATAATATTTCGAAGTTAATTCACTATCTTTAATGTTCTGAGAAATATTTCTAAATTGTTTTTTGCCTCGTATAAAACTTACCTACATCGAAATTATTATGGTTTCTGTCTGCTTTGAAAATAATTTTAAAAATATTCAAATTGTTTTATGAACAAATTGAAATTACAAACAAAAAGTTTTTCATTTTCATGATACGTGTATTAATTTAATTTTAAGGTTAATTAAAAAGCTCATCATACGCATGTTTTCAACGAAGTGTTCACTAGTTTGATGTAAGTTGGTAATAAAATTATTTAAATTGGGCGTTTAGCCCGTTTGAAATTTGTATTTTGCAAGAAGGAGTGTAGCTTAAAATTGTTGAGGAATGAGGAATATAAAATGGCAGTAATCAACCTTCTAGTTCTTATATTACATTCTTCATTTTTGGCCCGTTCATCGATTTGGATTCTGCTTCCGTTTACATGAAAATCCAAATGTTTTATCAAAAACGAGTGGAACCCAAAAGCTTAATTCGTTTAATAAGCAGCATAATGATCTTTAATTTGGCTTCTGAAGTTTTCAGAACAACAATGAAACTAACTTTAACTTCTAACAAAATCCCATGATTCATCCAGAAGTAGTGGAGCTCAAATGTTTTAATCTAACTTGGCTTTGCTTTTTAAATTCATTCATTCTTTCAATTTTGATCCTTCTAGCATACTCCTGCACAACTCAATATTTCATCAAGATCGAAAAGCACATACAATTATTAATTAAAGCCTAGAAGCCTAATAAGCATAGTAAGCCTTAAAATATCCATTTAGATTTTCTATGCGTGCAAACATATAACTGAAATGCTTCAGTGTGATATTAGGACTACGTTTTAAACTCGTATTTGAAATTCTGTTATTATATACAAAAAATAACAACAACAGCAATATTGACCACTTCCCACCTACTCCTACCTTCCATTGCTCTTGGAACCAATTTTCCGACTCACATATAAATAAAATGAGTTATCGCGCAATTAGTAAAAAGATATGTGTACGTCGTTTGAACAGAATTGATTATCGAAATAACGTAACTGGGTGAATTTCCACAACGAACCAAAACTAAATCATCGACAAACCCGGTATAATGACCACGAAGATTCAACTTCAACACACAGTTAGTATAAACAAAAAATCAGCAAAGGGCCTAATACTAACCTGAAGGGAACACTACCGCCAACACATTTCGGATCGCTTAGCGTATTATTAATCAATATTGTTACCAATCTACCATCTAAATACGACGCAAACCACTTATCCGAAACACCCCTAAACCTAGGGAAGGCTTTAACTATATCAATAAATAAAGCACCGCAACTTTTACTTTTATTTAAACCAATATTGATTGTATTGTAAAACTCTAACAAGGCCGATTCGGTACTCATGCCTCGACGAACGTCATGTTGATGAATATTTACTAAACATACGGTAAGTACTAGAAGTCGATGGTTATTCAAACACTGCAGTTCCTTGCGGAGTTTGTGCATTTTGGGACTGTGATTTTAAAGGCGATGGAAAGATTTGAAATTGTTTTTAGCGATATACAGTAAAACTTTGATTTAACGGACCTCGATTTAACGGACGCTCAATTTAACGGACAATTTTTTACTTTCCATGTTTCGCTTACCGATTATGATGGATGGACTTGGGGATTCTTAAATGGTTTTTAGAAGAAATTCTAGAATTTGGCCACCTGGAACGGAACTCGATCAATTCTTAACCGATTATGTTGGATGGAAATGGGATTCCTAAACGTTTTTTGGAAGAAGTTCTGGAATATGACCACCTGGGATGGGACACGGCTATTACTTAACCGATAATGATGCAGTCCAGCACGTTGGATAAATATGGGATTATAAAATGTACTGCTGTACTCGCCAGAGGGTGAGAAACCGAATCATAATTTTCCTCTTTTCTGATTATTGCTGTAGTGGAGAGTGTAATTATTGGATGTTTTATAGAACTAACTCCCAGACCATTTATGCTCTTGTATTGCAAGTACCTTAAAAGTTTAAATTTCCACTTGTTTCGAAAGGTTCTGGAAATCTCAAGGTGTTAGAAGACATCATATTCCATGTCATATTCATCTTTTTCCATATTCCAGTTTTTGAGGTCGTTGTTGATAAGAATACTATAAATTTATCCGAGCCCTTTGTGTATGGTTGATAATGTGATTTTTGTGAGAGTAGGTAGCTGGCCTGCCGCTCAACCCACATTACATGAGTGGGTCACGTATTGGTGATAGATGTTAAGAAATCTAGCCTTATCAGAAACAGGTTAACATCACGAGCCGCTTGCTTCAAGAAAGACGCCGGCTTATTACCGAATTCCGTCCTAGTTTAAATTGCCGAGTTCCGTTCCATATAGCCATATTCCACAACTTCTTCCAAAAGTTATTGAAAAATCTAATTTCCATCCAACATATTCAATTTCAGCATAATCAGTCAAGAAATTATCGAGTTCCATTTCAGGTGGCCATATTGTAGAACTTTTCCAAAAATCATTTAAGAATCCCACTTCCATCGAACATACTCAATCCCATCATAACCAGTTAAGAATTGATCAAGGTCCGTCCCAGGTGGCCATATTCCAAAAATTCGTCCAAAAATCAAATAAGAATCCCACTTCCATTGAACATACCAAATCCCATCATAATCGGTTAAGAATTTATCGAGTTCCGTCCCAGGTGGCCAAATTCCAGAACTTCTTCCAAAAATCATTTAAGAATCCCATTTCCATCCAACATGCCCAATCCCCAAACAAAATGAAGCGCATGCGCTCAAGCATAAACCAATATTAATAAAATAACTACTACTATGTTTTTGCTCACCTCGGAGCGTTGTTATTTTTGGTACAAAATCGACACTCTGTTCGAAAAATTCGTCAAGGGGGCCTTCGTTGTGACCCGGATTCTATGTATTATTATTTTTTCTTAGTTCACATTTTTGAAAGGTTGTTTTCGAGTACCAATAACTGATTGCAATGAAGCGTGCTTGATTCATACGAGTATGATGAAAATCGGCGGATGGATGTCCTCCGATGTGTCCCTGGTTTCATTTTTTTAAATTTATTTCTCTATTTGGACGAATTTCAACTGGCGCAGTAAATACGTTTAGGAGGTTATCCGATCGGTGGGGATTCTTTTATTTTTAATCATGAAGCTTAGAAGGAATGGTTCTGAGTATGAATGATTTCGAAAAAAATGTACATGATTTCCAAATCAAACCAGAACCAAATCCTTTAAAGAAATCAATGAGTATCGGTATAGAGAAAATTTATGAACAATTCAAATTTGCAGGAGAAATTTGTTGAGTTTATGGAGAAATATAAACGACTAGGCCATATATGAGTTTGGAAAGAGACTACCATAGGTCGGATTATTCTTTTTTACAATAATCTACTCACAGAACAAATACTGCATAATTTATTAAGCGATATCCTATTACGCCTTCAATGTAGATGGTGAAAATATGTAAGCGATCGCAGATTCGGATTAACACCGACCACACCAATAAAACATTTTTAACTGAAGACATTAACATATGGCACTTCATCAGTATCATATTTGGCAACTGGAATCATCCATCAAGTCACCGGAAAAAATCACACCCAATATTCTAAAGCATCACAAGTATTAAAGCAATCAAATTAGCAGAACAACTTTCTTGTATAATGTGACAATCTGGATTCAATTTCCGGCCATGGTCATCGAATTTGTCCGATGTATTAAACAAGATGAATGAAACTGAGGCATTTCCATCACTTCCAAAAATCGAAGGAGACCTATCAAAAATATATCTTCACCACGTTTAGAGTTAAATGGTACCTTGTTGTTAGTTTGACTAATAAAATATATCCAAAAGATTTTGTGTAATCCAAATCGAAGAAATCAATGATGTAAATAAAGTTCGTAAGGTTGTAAGTGCATAATAGAGTCATTAAGCCCATTTTTGGATTAAATGGGAATATTGTGAGTTGATGGCCAAATTAAAAAGTCGATGGTCCCTTTCGCCACACGTCATTAAATATTATTGACAGTCAAGTAAAATATGTCGAAATTAATAATAGAAAAATATCGCAAAATGTATTTATATTTACATAGCAGGGCATCGCTGCTGTTAAGTCTGATACGTTGAAAATACTGGATAATCAAAGGTAGAAACGTAATCAAATTAATAATACAAAAATGTTTGTATTGCATTAAACAACGACCATAAACTGAGAGCCAATTAATGGGTAATATATTTTTAAAATTCAAATCATCATCTATCAAATAAATTTGCCGAATTAAACCTGGATTTGCCGAATAATACGTTGGAGCCAATACCCGATTTTTTTTTTACCCCGAATGCATACATAGGCCTCGAATACACAACACCTAAAGCGAAAATATAACTTTGCGGATTTTTGGAAAAATTGTCTTGTATGTATAATCAAAAAGCATTATGGCTGCTTAAATTTCAGAAAAACAAGGCTTAAAAGCTTCCTGTGAAGTGGCCACTTTCGGTGCACAGATTTCCAACAATTTTCGCGTTAATTTGGCAATTAATGAAAAAAGTTTAACTATGAAATTTTATTTCGAATAGAATTGTATCCCCAATCCACCTAGGCTGTAAAGAAGTCGAATGTTAGTGGAATAAAGCTTTTTTTATCTAAACTCTCTACTTTTTTTTATCTTCTCTATTACCGGTAAAATTTAAAAATAATCCGTCCCTTTTTTGTTTGAAATTTTATTTACAATCTTTTCGTTTTTAATCATTTTTTTCGTAATTGTGGTATAAAATATTTTCCAAACCCAAAAAGCTCCTATGAAAGCTGCCACTAACGGTGGACTGTGTTCGGCCAAACATCACTCGATCTGTCGGCTTCTTTTGAGTTTTTCAACCAAAAAGAGAGCATAATGATTGTCGAGAAAGTTCACGGGAGCTATGAAGCAAATTTAAATCTTTCGTTTTTTTATGAAAGTTCAATACTATGTTGCATCTGTAATTAATGGCCTTCCCATTGAGATGCCTTCTTCACTTATTTGTATTGGGTTTGCAAATTTCCAGCGATCTGTCGTGGAAAGAACTATATATGGAATTCTCAAATCGACAGATATGGTCTTAAGATTTTGTAGGGCTTACGTTAGACCGATTATGGTGTTTAGCTTTTTTCTCCGGCGTGGCGCTCCTAAATCCCATTTGGAATCTCTTGATAGAATTGAGAATATTTTTACCATAAAATGCTTTTCAGAAACTAACTCTCTGATTTCGTTCATTTTTGTTAATAGGGACAACACTCGTTACGGTCTGGCGGAACGAAATATTTAAACAGTAAAAATAAGTTCTATATGAAGCACTGTTAGATACTATTTTAAAACATTTGAATAGTTTAAAGTGTCAAACTAATAACAAAATTATGAGAAAACTAATTAATTCTAGAAATTGGAGTATAACCGAAAATATTCTTTACAAAAATGTTTAAAAAAGGAAAAGGACATGTTTTAAGTACTTTAACATATTTAGTTAACATAATTAATAGAATTAGAATTTGTCTTCAAAATGTATAAGGAAATTGTACTTTCCATGATAAATTTTAGGATTGATAGTCAGTGGAAACATAAAAATGAAAGATTTATTTATTTTTCCAAATTATTTGGTTTGCAGTCATTACAACATAAGCAAATACCTCAAAATTCATTTGTCCCTCACGTTCTGAAAATGTGCAAAATCAAAGCCAACCCGAAAAATCAATGAACCGTACCCTAGTAAAATTTGTTTATTTTCTATAATCAAATCAAATTTTATTTCCATACACCTAGTGAACTGTTTGCGTATACATATTCAACCTCATTCTCTACATTCCATCTATGTAGATTCATATATATAGTGTTGGCCATACAGTTTGTGGTTTGAGGTGGTACATATAAAAAAGTACTCAAATAATTATATTTTGTGTGTCAGAAATAAAACAAAAAAAAAAAAATTCTGGTGAGTGCTCAAACGTGCATAAAATTTATGATGGCATTGGTGTTCAAAGAAAATTTATATTGGACAGGCACAGGACACCATCATAACAAAATAAATAATATACAGACGTACACGTAAAATGATAAAATTTTCTTTTCTTTTCACAATTCCAGTAAACAGAAGGAAACCAAAGAAATGTTAAATATGTATATGCTCCACTTATACATATTACAGTAATAATATGTTGGTCGGGAAAATATAAATTTCCCAGCTTCCAGTAAAATCAACATAAATATAATTTTATTTCTTGACTATTATATCCTTTCCAAGTATTCAGGTATGTTGTATTACATTTTCAATTACGCCAAGGTTTTGCTGTAATAAAAATATTAAGTTCCTTTTCTCGTATTTTATGTATCCAGCTACGTATTCTCTTAGAAAACATTCCAAAGACTCGTTCTTATTATATTCAGTACACAGTTGAATTGCGAAAAGTATGTAAAGCATTTTTATGCTTTGATCTTTTTGCATTACTGTCAAGAACAATGCTGGAGAATAAAAGGAAAAAAAATTTCTTTATTGGATTGATTAGCTTTTGTGCTGATATCTCGGAAAAGGGAAATATAATTTTTCAAATTTTTCATTATGTACCATAATAACACAAAAAGACAATTGCGACATTTTTTTGATGTTGTATTCCGTAATTTGATTAGAAAATCTTATATTCATCTGCCGCAATACAAATATTGCTTTTTATTGATTGGGGAGGCGACAACCCAGTACAATTTGCTTTTAGTTTATACAAAAGAGGAATATTGATTATATCGCATCTAAAATAGGTCAAATGAGATTTTTACCTTGTTCGATCTGGTGGTGTTCTAACTATATTTAGAAATGCTTTAAAAGCTAACTTCTATACGGTTCAATAGGTTCTCTATAGAAAATATAAAGCGGATTAGAGAAAGTACATTTTATAATATCTTGTGTAAGGAAATATAAGAAACGGCTTTAAGAAAAATATTCAATTAGGTCAAGTTTAATAGTTTTCTATTTATGTTCAAATCACTATTAAGAAGTCGATCAAGTTAAGGGTATTTATATATACGAATACGTAAGGAATAAAATATAATAATAATACATATCGATTCATGCCAATGGCAAAGGTTATATGAAGCGGAATTTTTATTATTTGTGCCGTAATTATAGGATTGTTATCAATAGCACTGCAGGCAGAACGTTTATTGATTGATAGATTGCTTCACTGTATAGCCATCTCCAATTTATCTCATCAGTACACAATTATGAAATCAATCAAATTCGTTGTGTATCGAATCGAATATTTTATTATAATATAAAGCAGGAAGTTTAGAATCAAATTAAATTTGATTGCGGATAAAGATGTTTGAGGAGTATGAGATTACGTTGGGAGTTTGATAAAGACAACATACACGAGGTAAAATCTGGTAAAAAAAAAATCACCTATCCCAGAAATGCTACTTTATTTGAACAAGCATTTCCCATCATTGTTTTAGTGGCACTTTCTTCTCCCTTATGTCAGTTTCTGGAATGGTCACAAGTGGACGACCAATTAAAAAGTGGTGTGAGCATTAATATTTCATCAGTATTGTACGCTTGTTTTGCACACAAAGGGCGTAAATTGAGCACCACCTCGACCTGTTTTACGAGAGTATTTAATTATTCATATGTAAAACTGGCTGTTCCCATCACTCTGCGAAGATGAAATTTTTGCCAAAAGTATGCCAAAATGACGAGCACCTGGATAGAAGTGCCAGTTAATATGGTCATCTCTGCACATTTTTTTAATCCCCCGTTCAATTTCATCGAACTGTAGTATCTTGTATATTGCGTTGAACTCAGAGTTGGCTCCAACAAAGTTTGTACTTCTATCGGTGAAAATGTGTTTGCAAAGTCCCCTGGTGCTTGTAAATATCGAGAAGGCGTTGAGAAATGAACTTGATGAAAGGTCTGCATCTAGTGATTCTGTTATAAAATATCTGGGTGGGAGTAGAATGGGATGCTTTGCTGTATAAGCCAGTGATGAAAATTGAAGTCGACCTCCAATACGAATGATGCCATCTTGATCTAGAAAGAGCGATAGAGATTTTAGGTTTACATCCTTGATTGAGTGACCCTTGCGTAGCTCCTTGAAAATATCTTCGTAGCACTCATGTTGAACCAAATATACAATGAATTGAAACGATTGACATACGACATCGTAGCAACCATCCTTTTGATAATCGTTTCTGTGTTTAGTGTTATCCAGAATTTGTATAATGTAATTTGCATTTATAATTTAACAAACCAATCAGACTCAGGTGAGTGTAGAATCCAAAAACCACAATTCGCAGTTTAATAATTGAGCAGCCTTCATGCCCCTATAGACAATATCCGCTGGGTTGGATTTGGATATGACGTATGTATCCGTGGATGTGATTCGCATAAATTTTTAATGATGCTGACTCGATTAGCAACAAACGTGTTCCAGTTTGGTGGTGTACCGTGAATCCAATATAGTGCAATTGTCGAATCAGACCAATACAATTCCTTTTCCACGGCGAAATTTATTTTGTCGAAAATCTTGCGCATTAGTTGTGCAAGAAGAAGAGCAGCGCATAATTCTAGGAGAGCTAATGTAGTTTTTTTATTGGAGTGAGTCTAGATTTACTGCACATGAGACGCACTACGGCACTACGTGGGTACCGTTGTCTAAAGAACAACGCGTATAAATTGCAGCACTCTGGCATCCGCGAACCCATGCAGTTGTATGTGTTTTGGTTCCTTGATGCCATGAAAAAAGTGTCGAGGAACCGCTAGTCCCAGTAAATGTTGCAACTCAGGCCGAAATATTTGCCATTCGATATGGAGGTGCAAAGGTAATGCTTGATCCCCATGGCTTTTAGTTGCCACAATTTGAATGAATCGTTTTCCAAGGACAACTACCGGAGACAAAAGATCGATTGGATCGAGGATGCGTACTACTTCCGCAAGCACATAGTACGTTTTGTTATGCGTTCATCTGAAGAAATTTGGACGTTAAATTTGAAGACATCCGCAGGTTTCTATAATAATCTCAAGGTTCTAACGAAGGAATTGTCATCGCCATTAAGTACCTTTTCACATTCTAAATCTAGAATGTCATAGTTGGTTGGATTTATTTTGGATTCCGGAAATTGCTTCATGCGGTGGAGAGCACGATATTCGCCCGTAAATTGACGATTCATTTCATTTATGTTTGGATGTCTCATTAGACGTTTTTCGAGACTGAAAAATCGTAATTTTGCGATGTTTGATGAGTTGCCAAGGGGCGCCGGAGTTTCTGTAAATGGCAAGCGAACAATAAATCTGCCAACAATGTTTCTTTAGCCAATTTGATTTGATCTACTGATAATAGCACAAAGTACAATGCAGCGCCAATGAGAATGTCAATCTGCTGCGGAGTAGCGAAGTCCAGATCAGCCAACTGAAGATTTGCAGGGATGTTAATATCAGATCTACTGATTGGCATGCCTGGTTAACAATCTGTTATTTTAGGCAAAATCATACAATTGAGGTTTGCTGAATAATTGTTAGTCCGAGATTTTACGAGAACAGTTGTGCTTTAATTTGCTGGTACTGTTGTAGCACCAATTCCGGAGATGATATATTGGTCGTGCTTTTTAATCTTAAGCCAAGACGTCTCGCTAGTGCTGTGGTCATGAAATTCAACTGTGTCCCAGAGTCCAAAAAAGCACGGGCGATAACACGGGTGTATTGGCACACATGGCATGTGCTGCTGGAGGGACACTTGCTGTCCATATGTGATTTTTGTAGGCAACACAGTAGAGATACAGTATGTTGTAGTTCCAGCTGCAGTAATGTCTTGACCTAAAAATTAAATTTGGGCTTCGGGCGATCCTTCAAAATCCTTCGTTAATCGCCCGCTTGTTGATCGTGTTGCTGCCAATAAACCGTAATGACACAAAAAATAATAATTCGCCTTATTCAATATTGAGTGTAGAAACCTTTGGTATAAACAAATACTTGTTGAGAGCACATTGTTAGATGGAAATACCCGGTTAAGTTTTCAGAATGCCTCTACCATAGTTAAATCCTTGGATCCAAGAAGAACGTCGATGTAGAAGAAGGTGATCGACACGCTCTCTCATGCTGGTTTATCGACCTTATAATTTGTATGAATGCCTTTATGGAAAGTTGCGCGAAGCAGCAGAAGTTCATTTTGCTTGCCGAGTTGATTTAACGTTTCAATACACCCCTAAGCATGTGGAGATTCCGCCGAATTGTGTTGGAGTCAAAGCAATGCATGTATAAGTGGCACTCTGACAGTCGCCCCAGTCCCTCAGTCCGCTGCACCAGCTAAACTATCACTAACTGATCCACAGGTCAATATGATCAAGTTCTTATCGGAAATGTGATTGAGAATATTATTGAAAGAGTGTCTTGTAAAAGTTGTAACCATTAATTCAGAGGACATGCCAATGTACGTATTTTTGTTTCAAGCTCCATATGGTTTACCAAATGTATTTCTATATTTCCAGGTAAGCTTTGGATCCAACCAGATAACACGTCGCCCCCCCCCCCCTCCCTTTTCTTGAGAAATATACATTTTTCAAAATCCCTAGTCTCGTGAATTGGACAATCTCAATCAACTAAGGATTCATCGACAAGTCATTGTCGCAACACTAGGTGACCCATTTACATTGGACATACCTTGCAAGCAGTCACAATAATCGTATCGTTACCCAAGTTAGAACATGACATCATGCCACCTTGCCCTTGATCGACCTTGCGTTGCAGTGTGATGTTTGCGAAAATTTGTTTTTTCGCAAAATCATATGATACGTCGGTTGCATCGAGTATATCTCACGGCTTATTGTTGGAAACTGAGAGCGATTGAAGATAAGTAAATGAATCGACCGAACGATTGGGTTGAATGTCTTCCATCAAACATGAATATTTTATAAAATTGTCAAAATTATCTGCATTATGATCTCTGCAATAAAGATCGACCTTGCGTGAATCGTTTTCTATGACCTAGATTTAAGAGTTGCTCCCTTTATTTTCAAGGAAGTATTTCTTCCTGTGCTGTTAAGTGATAAAACGGATAGGTCAGCACCATTTTAAACATGCTGCAGTTTTTGCCGATAAATACTTGCCATTTAGCTTAACAACTCGGTTTGCATGTTTAGATTTTATCCTTGAATGTTAGCTAGCTTGATGGAGATTTGATACCGCTGAGAATTCCCTTGAGATTTGTCACGATGGTATCGGTTTGTTTGAAGATACTGCGAGTGAGATGGCAGTACTATCGACGTTAAAATTTCTTAAGCGTGAGTAGGCAACCATTTCAACATTTTGTTTGGATTTTTGTTAACGATGGTGCCACCGTTGGTTATAAGTTTGTGAAGTAATTGAGGGATGGCTATATATTATCCAATTCAATACCACGCAGTAACCGATGCATTTGAGCTTGGTTAGTAGGTTGCTGCATCGTCAAAGACGAAACTTTGAACTAAGAGTGCATCCATGAGGCTTAGTGAACTTGGAACTCTGGAAGTGACCAAAAAATGTATAACATGGCGATATATCAATGGCGATTTGTTATGTTCAAACTATCGTCCACTACTCGCTTACTAAATTCAATATGCTTCAATTTATAAACCAAATATAAATTGGTTTTTGGGCAAAATCACTGTGTGTCTCATGGCGATTATATCATGGTCTATGATTAACTAATTCGATGGTTAGTTCATACCAGTCGTCCATCGTCTAATATTTAATTAATATTTACTAAATAAATTAAAATTTATAAATTTTTCGAATATTTTGGTATATGAACGTTAGAGTTAGAGACATCTATTCACCTACCATCAATTTAGTAGAGTAGATTTTTAATAGACTTATGTCTGCAGTATGATGAAAATGATTTATTTGTTATTAAATTATTTTGATACTCTCAACTATTCCATTCACATCAAGATGATTTGGAGTCTATTCTTAATTTCTTAAGAATTAAAATCGATTCCTTAGAGGGAGGGAAACAATAAACCAACCTGGCGCTATTTGCTAAATATGTGAATATCAACATTTTTTGTGGTTATAAAAACGGTTCATCAGTATACTCAACCTGTTGTAGCGAACTGTATTCATTACTTGTTATAAAAATAGACACATGGGATTATATGAACATACTTAGTATTATAACTGAAATTACCTATAATTTACTTCCATGGTTTATTATATTACCCAATCAAAATTTTCAGATACCGCAATCATTTTTCACGTGAATCTCGTTATGGAACAATAATTTTGATGAATTTTGCATAAAATTATAACCGCAGATTTATCTTCCGCAACCCCCATAGAATAAAAATTGTAATATTTTTCGATTTCAAGGAAAATGCCGCACAAACACATGCGTACGTCATACACACACACACACGCCTTCAAACAGTGAAAAATTCTGTAATTTCCTAAAATTTATATCGATTCGGGGAATCGGTACGGAAACTCTATATCTCAATACAAATTTTCTGTTTTGTATTCTGTATTACGATGTGTTTTGTGTTTAGTTGTTGTTCAAAATTTGTCATATTTACCTATCTCGCGCCAAATCGAATTTTCATTTGGCTTGTCAGCCTGTCACACAAAACATCCATAATATAAACCATCTTATGTACAAAAAGCTTTATTTGTTTGGTGGGATATATAGTACGTAGAAACAACTTTATTGATTGTATGTATATCCATACGTGAGCTAAGTTTGCGTGTGTTTTCGATTTAATATGCGATTTGTTATAAATCAATATGTATCCAAATAAGACAACTTAATAAGCTTGGTGTGGGAAATGTGTAAATGTATAAACCAAACCAACCAATTAGCATTCTCTGCTTTTGATATCAGCCAGACGTTTATTTTCTTGACGTTGATATCGTTAAACGATATAAATTTATACGCACTAACAATGTAAGAAGACGTTTTCATGCTTAAAGATATATATATCAATTAACAATTAATAAGAAAGCTTAAGTGAAAATGGATAACGCAAAGTAGAAATTAGAAGGATGCCTGCGGAAGGAAGAAAATTTTCAGCCGAACATACGAAATTAAATATTGTATAAAGGATTAATTTGGATGTTAATTAATTTGTAGTATAGAAGGACGATAAAATTATATGTGTGTATTTTTAAACGTTAATGTGAGTGATTAAAATAGATTTGTATCGTTTAAGGATTACGCTTTCCTTATCTACACTTTTAAAAATCTCGTATCCATGGGTATCGCGTATAATATTATTGTAATATTCCCCCAAAAAGCACAAAAGAATTTTCGTATCCATTTTCCACACAAATGCTAATTTTTATTGAAATAAAAATATGTACTCGAGCACATTTATTGGTGTAGGGTAATTTGTAAAACGTTTTTCGTGTAAATCGAGAACACGATGAGCTGAACCCAATTGATCATATTACACCTATCCCAAAACCATACAAAATTATTATTATAGGCAGCCTATGTTAAAATTTTTATCGCATATATGGATATAATAACGACAATGGCGGTATGATTAAATTACACTTGAAAATTCAATTTTCCCAACATTCATAGCTATAACACCCACACACACACACAGATACAGGAAATATTTGTGAATTTTACTTTTATTATTAACATTTTATTCCACCACAAACGAAAATAATATTTAAATTTGCTAAATTAAAAGAAAAGTCAAAATAACGTCGGAAAATTTTTATTATTTTTTGGGGAGTTGAGAGTTTGGCAAACACAGAACTTTTGATTTACCAGCAATAAAATTTATCGTGTGCGTGCAAACGAAAATTATTGCTTTGAAAAGTTATTCTTTGATGCGGGAAGTTTTTATTTTTTTATTAATTTATCTTGTGTGAGTACCGAGAACAGTGTACTTAAAATAGTTGGCATAAAAATAATGAGATTTCGATTACATGACCGCTTTCATTTCGACGAGTGATTCTTATAGAAAGTGTTAAACCATTAGATGCAAGGATTCATTCAAGAGATGGAAAACGGTTCCAAGAAACCTAAAATTAATGTTGCCGAACCGGTAGACAGCCAGAATGAATATGTGATGCACTCAGACGAATTGGATAAAGTCACAGCCAAAAAAAGAGGAATTAGAAAAGCAAAGTAAATGTTCTTACATGTTCAAACATAGATAACTAGAGAAAACTTTATACTCTTTCACTTAGTGAGAGGTAATAGGATAATATATTTGGTAAAGTTCTGCATCCATCCTGCCATCAAGAGCAAATAAAAGAAAACTTACTTCTGTGAAATCTAAACATTAAAGATGGTTGTAAGAACTAACTTACTATTCGTTTCGAGAATTATAGCTTGCAAAGTTTTGAGATTCGATTTCTTCTTGACTATTATTTATTTATTTGTATTTAAACATGGCCTATGTTATAACTAGGAGCATAATTATATGCAAGGTCTTGTTGAGACATATATTTGAACATTGGTTTTAAATGTTTAGCTTTGGTATCGGATATCTGCCAATCACTACAAATAATATTGCTAGGTTCATTCAAAACTAGAGTTGCATTTAGTGGAGTTTGGTTTTTCCGGATTTTTGTTGATTGAATGTCTTAAATTAGCCTCAATATACCTTTCAGTGTAGCGAAACTGAGGTTAAATTGGATGGCCGGCATGGCCGTTTTGAGGTTAAATTGAATGGCCTGATAATGAATAATGCATTTCATTGGACTCAAGATTCGGATAAATTATTTAATGGCGTATGCCATAAATCAATTTGTGTTTTGCGGAACGCATGCATCACTCCAAATGATTATTCTTTCCAATATTTTGATGAAACCGGAGGCAATATCTACCGGTATATTCACTCCAAGCCGCACAATATACGGATTTTGAAGTTGAAAGATGCGCCGTCAGATTATACATATTTAATTTAGGGTGATAAAAGATTTATCCAATTCTGATTTAGGACAAGTTATGACATTTTCTAAATCGAAACATATGATTGGTGTGTCGTTTTTTATCCAGGTCCTTTAGCGTATGCATATTGTTGAATTGCGTATTGAACAAGTAGCGATAGTAGGTCTTCTTTACTATAGGGGTGTTATTTTCAGCACAATGAGTCACGTAGAGATCGTACATTTTTGATATATTTAAATTCGCTTCTAAATGTGTTTTGCTAGTATTTTTCCGGCAATAATGTGATTTGACAGCCGTCCCCATTTAATATGGTTTACTACAGTAGCCCTCAAATCATCTGATACCTTTTTAGTGGTTGTTTTGCCTCGTAAGCTGTTCGGTATGGTTCCGTGTCAAGAAATAGCGAAAATTAAACACACGTCTGGATTGTGTACAGCTTGTCGTAGTCCGATTTTTTTAAATCCTTTCAGTCGTTGAGGCAATAAAGTTGTATTTATTTATCCGACTAATCCATTTTGTAGTAATTTTTAAAGATTGTCTCACGCTCATAACTACTAACGTAACTTGCACATTTATATCGGTAGTTTGAAAGACAGTTTTTAATATTCTTCAATATTTTTGGAAGTCTTAGTTGTCCGCTGTTGTTAACAAAGTCTTCTCCGGCTTCGAATTTTTGTTTCCTATATCGTTCACAACCCATTTAGCCTCATTTGTTACAATCTTTTTCGGATTTGACTGTAAAATAATAAACTAATTACAATTTGAACCAAATCAGCAAAAGCAAAAAATATTCTACTTACCACACGGATTTCAAAATCAAGCCCAATTGTCGCACTTGTGCTGAGAGATTTTCAAATGTTTCTTCAGAAATCACTTCGTATTCGCCACATCACTCCGCTAAACAGTTGACATGCTCAACGGCATTTAATGTTGCTTCACCATTAAAATTAATTATAATTTCTGCTAGTCCACTATCAGAACATTCTAAAACACTATAATAAGTATTTTGTCTATTTATACATAATTTATAAACTAATTACGAAATGTTATCTTCTTTTTTCAGGAGGCGAAGGAGATTTTGTGCGATCCAGAGCGACGTGCAAATTACGATAAGTGGCGTCACAGCGGCATATCCATAAGTTATAAAAATTGGGTCGGAATGAAAGAGCACGTCCATCAGGTTAGTTTTTTAATTATAATAACAACCTGTCTGTATATAAATTATTATTCCTTGTATACAAAAAAATGTAAATTACACATTGTTCCTCCAGTAGTTCTTGTTCGCATACATTAAAATCAGTGTAGATTAATATTTATAGTTGCTCTTAGTATAATTGCTCTACTAAAATTTAATTATGATTCTGTAAACTTCTATTTAGGTCAAGAATTTTATATTTTTTACGAGGAATTTCCTAGACAAATTTTATTAAAATTAAAAATTCAATTTGGAGTGTAACCGTCTTTGTACACGTGCGATTTTTGATGAATTATGATGATGTTGGGAGTAAAATAGATTATAATTGGCAATTGAGTAGAGGGTATGAAGAATGCTACGTAACCGTGAATTACTTTATGTATACACCTGATTAGTAAACAACAAAATCAGATAAAAATTTGTAAAATGAACCATCAAAAGCTTTTGAAGTTTTGTATATTTTTGTTTATACAAAAATGTTTCAATCAAATTTATGTTATGATTATGTACTCGTATATGGAATCTGTGTCTGTTTTTGAAATCTACCTCGGATATGAGTATATGTTATGATAAGAACATCTATCCATCTCGCGCATAATATAAGATATTTGATTTAGCCCAAACAGATTTGCTGTGTATACTCATAACATTTTCTTTTCAATTTTTCACTGTGTGATACTCGTATGTGGTATTTGGCAAAAAAATAAATCTACATAAATTCCGGATACAATTTCATCTTGTGTGATATATCAAGGAGTGGAGTACGTACTTGATATAAGATACGACAGATATAAGTTCACGATTAGCGTTGTTCATCTTATATACTAAGGTAGTCCAAACTTCGAATGGCATGTTTACAATGTGGATAAAAATCTATATATACAGATATATTGTTAATCTTTATCGTACCTTTAGCAAATACGATATTATTTTGGAATTATTCTTCTAATCCACCCAAAATATATCAACTTACTGTATATTTCAAATTTTATATTTCTGTAGCAAAACCGAAATTATGAGGTATCAATATTACTAAATATATTTTTCCACAATCGGTTGGTAAAAGATTTATTACGTCGGGCAAATTTAATATTTTCGTTTTACTGTACAGCTTCCCGTAATTATAGAAAAGGTAAAAAAAAAATATTCTCAGAAGTAAATTATATAAAAGGTCCGGTTTCTGCTTACGTTATTATAGATTTCCTACTAGCAAATAAAAATTCACGAGACAAAAAAAAAATAAGATTTCAATTTGATTAAAACTTTTCTGTTCCGAATTTTATATTACGGCAAAATTGTTTATTTAAATTTGGTTATAGGGGTTAATTCGTAACCAAATTCGAAATAATTGTGTTTAATATTGACCTAAGCAATAAAATAATTACACAGGCGGCACTGTACAGGGACGGACAGATTACACAAATTAAATATTTCCCTTGAGCGCTCGCGACCTATGTACGACGACGATGAAATAATTTGCCATGAAAAGCGACTTTTTATTTTTTCAATTTATTATTCTGAACAAATTCTATGTTGGTACAGAGCGTGAAGTTCAAGTGGTGCATTAAAATGGGATCGTATATACACAAATAATTTTTTTTTAGGTCAACCTACTAAATGTCTCAACTGACAGGATGGTTTATTTTATTAGGGCGCGAGGCAAAAATCCATTAGACGGTTTTGTCATAATCAACTAGATGAAAATTTTGTTAGATGAGTATTTTTTATAACTTTGTTTTAGGAAAATTTTATATGCCTGAAAAAATATCGTTTAAAATTTACAGTAAAAAGCTTTTCGTCAAAATTCATAAAATTAAAGTGCTTAATTGTAATACATCCCGAGAGATTTTTTCCCGAATTTTGCAGGATTCTCCAACGAAAAAAAATAACTACATCTACTAAAGTATCCACAGCCACTCAAACCAAAATCATATAGAATCCTCCTTCCAAAACAGGCGAGAAATGAAAAGGATTATTTCAGAATCGAAATTACTCTGTAATAATGATAACATACCATATGCGGAGGTACTTATGGTACCATACCAGGGTCTGTAAGATAGGGGAACAAGCATTCGGCTCGGTTCACCCTGCTCTGTGCATTACAGTTCAATGATGAAAATAATATAATCTTGCGTAATATGACTTCCTTATTATCTACTGCAGGGCATGTCATTGTCAAGGTTTCATATGGTGGCAAGGCGAGAAAAATAAGACTCCATGTCGCTTCAAACCTTGCTCAGCAGCTTTATACCTGGGAATAGATTTCGGGAACTTTTTGGTTTGGTTCCGTTAATGATTAACGAGCTGGATTGCAGCTACATGAATTCAAACGTTGATACTCTAAGCAATAAGCATTTGTTACAGGTAAAACAACAAGCCGCATTAAAAGAGATTATTGACAGTTTTCCTTAATGTGAAAAGTATGGGTTGGAAAGGACACACCTTCTAATTTATTCTATATGTGGGAAGTAGAGAATCGCTGGTGAAAAAGGCAAACAGCAAAAATTGGGAAAGCTTGTCTATGTCTCGATGCTGGGAAGGTGAACTCGGTTATGGTACAGGACGCTTATCCTTTGCCGTTGATCGAGAGGTTGCTAGGTCGCTTCTATAACGCACGATTTTTAAGTACAATAGACCTAAATGACGCCTTTTGTCAAATATCCCTCGATCCTTCGTCAAGCGATAAGACTGCCTTTACCGTGCCGGATCGTCCACTTTATCAATTTACTGTCATGTTGTTTGGGTTGCGCAATGCAGTCTAAACGATGTATTGGTTAATGCACAACGTAATCCCTTACCACATTCATGATCGCGTCTTTTTTGTCATTATTATCTGAATTAGCTAGATTGCTTAAATTAGCCAACTTGACTATAAATGTAGAGAAAAGTGAACCAAAGGGAGGCAAAGGATCTAGGTTAAGTGATCGGTGAGGGATACCTCAGAGTGGACCCGGACAAGGTTCGAGCCATAGACGAATACCCCGTTCCAAAGACAACTAAGCAGATTCACAGAATCTTAGGGATGTCCGGCTGCTACCGACACTTTGTTCCCAATCACTCCAGTATATAGCTGCTCCTATCACGGATCTACTTAAAAAAGGCCAAAGAAATAAGTGGAATATTCAACCCCATAAGCATTTGAGCAGTTGAAAAAAACGCTTGTGATAGCATCAGTTTTGGTTAATCAAGATTTTTCCAAACACTTTTTGGTCCTAGACAGCTTATCCTAGACAGCTTATTAGGATTAAGGCTCTACAGGAAAATACCATGGCAGTCAATATGGTTCAAACCAAACCTGGAAACTCGTAGTACCAGAGTCCTTAACCAAACAATTAATCGAAGCAATACACTACCTTCCACAGATATAGAAAAGACAGTAAATTTACTGAAAAACTTTATCATTGGCCTCAGATGAATAAGCAGGTACATGATTTTATAAATGGGTGTGACATCTGTAAATGTTCCAAGCCAGTTGATTATTTAACTCGACCAATGATGGGGGAAAATGGTCGAAGTAGTGCGACCATGACAGCGGTTCTATTTGGATTTTCTGGGTTCCACGAACGAGAAATGGTTTCATCAACATATTCATATTATTGGATCAGTACAGCCGATTCCCATTGATATTTCCAATCCACTCAGGGTCCTCGGTGAAAGTTATCGAGATACTAGAAAAGAAAATGTTCCTTTTTTTGGTGTTCCTGAAACCATACTAACCGACAACGGACCCCAGTTTGATTCGAAGCTATGTGAGTCATTAATATCAAAATATTAGATTAGACACGATTTTACTGTTAAATGTTCTCCGCAGGCCAACTCAGTCGAAAGGATTTACCGGTCAGTTTTATCGGCTATTAGAGCGTATATAAAAGATAACCACCACCGTTGGGATGACCACCGCGATGAAATTGCAGGTGCACTAAGGAATACAATCCATGCCAGCACAAGCTTCTCTCCGCATTTTCTCGTATTTGGGCAGCACAAAATATTACATGGATCAACGTACCAGTTGTTTAGAGAACTGTCTTAATGAAAACCAGATATGTTCCGAATAATGCTGACATTTTATCCTCAGTACAAAAAATTGTCATGAGTGGAGTCATCTTATAATATTCGTGCTAGGAACAGAGTATTAAATGTTAGTCAGGAAGTTTTTGTACGAAACTTTGTGCAGAACTGCAGAGTAATGCATCTAAACAATTTTCATCAAAAGTAGCCTTCAAGTTTGTACCGGGTATTATTTTTTAAATCTATCTGTGTAATTATACACAGTATATGAGTATATCATATTATGTTAGGTTAGAAATCGTATATCTCCATTTGTAACTTGGATAGTCCCAACAAAATTATTACTACCTCCTGGGTGTGAGTCGTCCCCACGATTGCCACCGTTGCTTTGTTACAGTTGGTATACTAGGTAGTGTTGAAATTCATTATCCGCGCATGACATGCCAGCCGCATGCGCATTTAAAATTTAGTCATGCAGCGTACCGATCACAATATAATGTTGAACAGCTAATTTGTAGTAAATGGATCGAACCGGACTTTGATTAAACTTGTGGTGATCAATACAAAGTCGTCAGCCACCATATTTTTTGTTGGCTAAGACTACCGGGCTCTCATAATTAGAAACATTCGATCAAACAATCCACTCTTCGGCAGGGGAATTCATCGATTGGCTTGCGACCACCTCTTTCTCTAAAGGTGACAATCCTCGCGATTTTTGGTATATTGGCTTTATCTCTGGAATCATAATTAACCACAACCTCATCAATTTTACCTGTTAGTTGCTGATTTTTAAAATGGTTTAGGCTATTATCTTCATCTGGATTAACGACCGCTGTCGTAACAACCTCAGGGGGTAAATCTTCAAAATGTACAATCTTTGTATGTCCCATCTCGTGGCACGTAAGACGATTTTAAACAATTTATCAGGTTTGCTTGCATTATGGGTACCTGTTGGGTTTGTCGACGCGGTTCCTAGCTTTTGCTAGTGATCTCGTTAGCTCTCACTACTCACCATCAATATACATGCGCTACTATCAATGCAATAGTATATGACCGCTTTATCTGCACTACAGGGCCTAAGTCTCCTAAAGCGATTAAGTAACTAAGAAAACTTTCGTTTAGTTGCTTGTTAGATTGGTTGAAATCCGTCTCTCAAAAATAATTTCACCCAATTTGAAATTAGGTCCTGTCTCTTTCATGTTTGAATCACGGGGTTCCAGTCATTTTGATAAATATTTGTAAGGACGGTTTTCGTATACTGGAGTGACATTTGAAATATTTCAGTTAAGATTTTTATATTCAAATTGGAAAGTATAAAGAGGGCATCTATCAGGAGTTTAAAGCAAGTTTTATTTGTAATTCTTAATTGCGTAGGCTGGTCCTCATCAGATATCCATTTTCTTACAAGGTTTCGTCATCTAGATGCTATACAATTTTTCTCGACAGTGTCACTTTGTGTAGATGATATTATAAAATAAATCTAAACAAACTTTGTGCTTCTTGTTATCATTTCCTATTTTTCGGAAAGATTGAGAATAACACAAACTACCATATATCAAATATTTTGGGTTAATCGAATTCATCCGGGTGGTTGTTGCTGGAATACTCTTTTTATCATCTGTTATTGTGGGTACCTTGCAACGTGACATAACCATCTAATTCGGTTGGATTTAATCAATCCAATGATGTCGGCGTCTCCGAAAACGCGCTTTATTTCATGGTTCGTACAAATCCGAGATTCGATGTCCCTAACTTTATTTGAAACAAAGATGGAACGGATGCTGTTTTTCCAAAGTAGACAACATTCTATAGACGTTAGAGGTCAGCGTTTCTATACCCTGTATAAGCTTATAAATGACTATTTCTCACATGCTATTTCCTCTGCAATTTGAAGTTTGCCCAATTCAATATTTTGAAATAACCAAGAGATTTCACCACCACTTCAAGCAACCATTCCTATAGTTAACATAAATTTTGGTAGCCGCGTGGGAACACAAAAAAACTTAGCAAATATAGAATGAAATGGAAAGACTTGTCCTCCCGGCACGATAGAATGCCTCATTCAGCAGATCTGATAGCTGACTACGATTAAAATAAACATATAAATTAGTTTTTGCATCCCTAATTTGTGTTAATATTAATAAAATAAATTTTATGATAATTACTGTACTAATTACAAATCAGTGCTACGTGATAGATTGGAAATCGCAAAATATATCCTCTGACACAAGCAGATGTAACCAAGGCATCGTAATATCGCTTATAACTTTTATATCGAAAACACGTAAAGCACATAAAATCTATAAAAATGATTTATCTATTATGGTTAGGAGGAAATAGATTTTGAATGAAATCGAAAATATTTCTATAACCGTTATTTAGAAGAATTCTGTTAATTAGTGGAAATTTAATTACGTTGTATACGCCATGAATGAAAAATCTTGAACATTATTGTTGATAAATAAGCTATTCTCGGTAATATATTATTTCGAGCATCAATCATTTACGGATATGTCAATAATCAAACACAAAATCAAATTGAATTATTTTTTTAAACTTCTTATAAACATCTTAAAGAAAATAAATGTCGAAGGAGACAAATACTACGCACAAGAGAAACATCAAAAATAATCATTCTTACGTAATTGATGATCAATTTCCATGTATAGAACACGAGTATAGCAGGCGTTTTCTTTATACCATATTCATTGGAAAATTATTTATTTTCTTTAAGTCTAGGAAGTTCTTGGTCTACGAGATGGAACGGGATGCTACACAACTCCTACAGTATAATACATCAAACCTAATTTTATCCACTCGAATTTTTCATCGAAAATTATATTATTTCGGAAAAATTTCTACTCTAGGAAAAACGAAAATTAAATTAAATTTAATTTTTGTTTATTTTCTTAAAACTTTTCCCCCTTTTAACGAAAAATATTATTTGCTGTATTTCTTCATCTCGAAGACGGAAGATGAGGTAAAAATTTACTGCGACGCACATACCATTAAAAGATTGACAGTATTTTTTATCTGGCATTCTGTATGTAATATTTCCTACACGCGAAATTTATGGCTGCCATTTTTATACAAAGCAAATGAGTTATTATTATCAACGGATTATCTCGGATGTCGCGTAATTTCGACAGAGTGAAAGCACGGAATTATAGCAGGAAATAAAATTATATTTTTAATACTTTTCGTTTATAAAAATCAGGTTAACATTCCTTGTTATTTATTTCATGTTGTTTGCTAAACGTTTACAGCAAAGGATTATATCTAATCGGTGTGATAATTTATTAATTAGCAGAACTTTTATAATTTAGATGTTTTCAAGAAAACTCTACGAAGACAATGAAGATCAAAGTCCTTTATTTATATAGTTTTACTCGGAGATAAACTCGATTGGGTTCGGTGGGAAATTTGTTTGCTTTGTGTAACATTTTTTTTGCACTCAATAACTCAACGTGTCCATAGTACAACAAACCAGTGTAGACTTGCAATATCAAGGTAAGCGTCCATTAGAAACTCTTTATTAAATGATATTTCGGTCCAGGTAACGACCGCTATTTCGCGATACTTATCTAATCCGTAAGCATGTTTCGTCATACTGAGTAAAGTTATATGCACAAAGTGGTCCTATTGGTCCCTAGTAAATCTATCAATAATCCTTCCTAAGGACTTCAGGAATGTAGAAAATGGACTGAATAGCTCGAAACAAAACCAAACATCATACATAACTAGCTGTAGATTAAATTCCAACCGGCAGAATATTGGGCTGATCGGTCGCAGCAGAAGAAGGATCATACTGGTGTAACCATAGAAATGAACAGAAAAAAACCGTTCGTTTGATAATTATATTAAACTAGCTGAGTTACCCGGCGTTGCACGGGAGGTATATAAGCATGAGTTGTATTTTCGAATATTTTGTAGAAAATGTCTGGATAACTCAGTAGTTTCGGAGACGTAAGCTAGAAGAGGCTCAGGTAAATTAGTATTAATATATCAAAACGATTTTAATGTTCCCTACGATACGATTCACCGCGAACTGTGTTTGAAAATGACTTTACGGGATTTTTTTTAAGCAAAATCAAATGTTATCTACAATCAAAAACTAATCATAGAATAACACATTTATAAACTGAAAACTTAAATCTAATAAGAATGTATATTCACTTGAAATAATATTTAATACCTGGAAAATAATCACAATTATTTTATTGCAATATAGTTAACTAATCGAGAACAACGGCATCCGAAACACAAATTAATATTAATTTATTCAAAACGATTAAAACTACGTCCACTTCGATAAGTTTTACCGCGAACTGTGGTTGAAAATGACATTTCGAAAAACAAAAGAAGTTTTTTCAAACTAAGGCAATTTTACACGTACAATAATTTGAATCCAAGGATATTTCTTGTAGAAGATGCTATTTTCAAATATAAAACACTAGTACTTTTCAAAGTAAATCAGTTTATACGTACAATATTTTTTAGTGCCTTTCCTAGAATTGATTTTATGAAACAACCATTGATTATTTAAGTAATAAACTAAATAAAATAATAAACTATTGGCGTTTAGTATGAAACTACTATTTTCATTAAAAGCCGCCGGTTGCAATAGTGGATTAAAATAGAATGTTAATTATTTCTGAAGTTATGTGGAAATTAGAACTCGCTGATTATGGTACATTTCAAAACAGGATATGATAAATAGGATATCACTAAACAGTACATGTCAAACCAGTAAAAATGGATTATTAGTATGGATAATATAAGTGTTCAGAGATTTGTCTTCAGTTAAAGTGATGAAAGATTGTCTTAAATTTAAATTAATAAAATTATTTTGAATAATTAAATCAATTATAGTAGAGGTATGATTTGTGTATAACAATCGCACGCTAGATATCCTTTTTGGTGTCGAAATTTGCGGCTAAGGCGCTATTTCGGAACATTTAAATAATTGTATCTATACATGTAAAAATGAATTCTTGATCCAGGGCAGACTTCCGGATTGGAGCATGTCACTAATTTCATATAACCCCTTTCCTTAGTCATTCCCGTCAAAAAATCTTTAAAAAATTGAATCGTTTAAACCAGTTCGCGTAAGTCTGTTGAGTTAGTGCATGTTCACCATAACTTTCTTGAAGCAAACGAAAACTTTCGGCAGCTTTTTTCTTTTGATTAAAACAAAAGAGAAATGCTTCCCGCAAATGCTGTTTTGTTAGTGCGAGATTCGACATGTTCAAACGGGATTTAAAAATATGTTGCTTACGCTTCCACGAATAATGACAAACTAAATTTTAATGTGGAATGTTCACTTTAAAATGCCGTAGGTGTCAGTGTCATTGTAAAAGAATGTTTAGTACTAAAGTTACGCCATCTCTTAGAAAATCCAAAAAACTAAGTTATACACCCAATATTTGTGCATCGTTGTCAGGATCGTAAATAATTTCATTTGGAAAATTAAGATTTAATTTTTTGCGACTCACTTTTTTAATTTTTTTGTTGAAGACCCAGTTTTGACAAGTTTCACTTTGTAATTAAACATTTTTAGCAAACCTAATCAAAGCATAAATTTGCGGCGAAAGTTGGGTCTGCTTAATCAGTCCTATGATGGTCGATTCGGAAGTTGAGTACCGTTCTCAAATTTCGTGAGTTTAAATTTAGGTTAATCTTTTCTAATAGCACGAAAGCCATGTCTGCAACAACTCGGCGCTTACTGAGCGGGTGCAAGTCAATTAATTTGAGACGATCTTGGTATTGAGGCAGGATGAACATGATTACCCACGATAGCCTGTGTAAAGCAAAACGAAAAATCTTACGTTGAACTGCTTCAATCCTATTTTTGAACCTCATGATAAGGCGACCACTTCTGAGTGGCATACTCAAGCATGAGTCAAACGAAGGTTGAATAAATAGCCTTCGTAATATAATGATCATCGAATTCTTTCGACTAACGCTTGAGCGCAAAGTTTTCTTGATTGATAATACGGTCGACGTTATGTTTGAAATTCAATTCACTGTCACAAATGACATAACTTAGGCTCTTGTCGGTTGTGCATGAAATCCGTTTGTAAATCTTCCTGTTTCAAAGAATTTGTAATCAAACGTTTAACGTCGTTGGAAGATACTCTGAAAAAAAAATCGGCTCGAAATGGCTACATTCAGGCACTCCACACCCCCACTCTTTCATCTTTTAGATAAGAGCCCACCCAACGGAGAATTTGTGGTGGGAAGTCAAAAGCCCTAAACTTAAACAAAATAACTTTTAAAGAAATCCTGTCAAACGATATACTAAAATAGGTGGAAATAACATCAACCTCACTCGCTGCCTCCTTGGTATTCAATGTTTGTAGGCATTAAGACTATCTTGTTCAAGACAAAAGGTGAATAAAATTGCAGAATGGTAGATCTATGACACAGAGGATTAGAGTGGTTTCAGAAGCGACGCTATTGTTGGTAACAGAGGAAAGCTCCAAATCGAGAAATGTATTATTGCACTGCCATAAGAACCCTCTACCGGTTAAATTTGGGTTTGGACAATAAAAACAAATAAAAACCATCTTTCCGAGATACAAAAAACTGCCATTTTGTTGTTAATATTTCGGAAATCGACAAATTCTTTTAGGTACGTCGTTTCCAGCCATGATTTTGGCGAAAGTAATACTTCAAACATAGCTTCAGGAATCGTTAGTTCAAATGACACAACTTGTCCATTGAAGCGAAATATATTTTTACACTTGACATTTAGTCCTTGAATGTTCCGCCGATTCAATATAAAAATAACGTGTGTTATAACATCGGCATTAGTTAGTTGTGTTGTAACACAACCTGGACACAAATATAGTTTTTGTTTTAGGAACTGCCCTAAGGATGCATAGAAAGCTGGAGTTGGTATCAATATTAGAAGTAATTATTTGAGATGAAGGAGTTGGGCTCTTATTTGAATGATTGATAGCTGTGGCTGAAAAGTTCCTAATTTAGCTGGCGTTTGCAGGAGTACATGCAGATATACGAGTGATCTTGTTATCAGAAACAATTGATTCAATTTTCGCGAAGTACTTTTCGTTGCAAAAAATAGAAAGCGCGATTGACATGGTATTTGTGGCAATGCAGTTTTCAGTTCAGATCTAAGGAGGAAGCAATTTTGACAAAGTTATTGCACAACAAATTTAACTTATTTTGCAAATTAAACATTAGATCACAGTTTTCATTAAACCCATCCTGCCGTCCACAAAACATAAAAATACAATACCACTGCACGATCTTATAGTAATGAGATACATACTATGAAAAGGATAGCCAGCAACTGTATTTTACAATAATAACTTCTAAAGCTCAAAATAAAAATTAGGGCTGACTTTCTCAATTCTAATATGTAGCTAAAGAACCCCATTTGAATATTGACGTAGTTTTAATTTTGGGAAATTAATAATTAATTATTAATTTCCCAACCATACACAACCGTATATAGAGTTCCACCACCATGTATCAAAACCATTTCCCTCTTAATATTCTGGAGCAATATAAAGAACAACCACCCTCCCATACCATGCGAAACATAAACATTATTAGTAATAGTAATTAAAGCACATATGTACACCAAATAAACCATCAGTACCACAAACCCAAAAATATAATTTTAATATTAAATTGTCTTATTATAATTACTGTTCTTCAAATTAAATTAAAATAATTAAATTCTATATAATTAATATATTTTACAGGAGTCTGATACACCACCTGGTGAACGAAAACGATTCAATGCAAGTAGAATTCGCTAAACGACTATACAACACAGAGGCGAACTTATATTTTAAAAAATACTTTTTCTGAATTTATTGCTGTTTTTGTTGTTATGAATTCCTTAAATGTTTCTTTATTACTGCATATTTTTTTCTTATTTTTTGTAACCATTATCCTTGTTAAATTTATTTTTAACCTGAATGTTTATGAACACCATACATAGTTGTATATACACAATATATGTATAAGACGATTAATGTTAAAAAAAATATATGGATTTTAAAAAACTGTTTTCCCCAGATCACAAGGGAACGGCATAAATAGCATGTTTCTTCAGCACGGTTCAAAACCGTAGAGAGCTCTTAAATAAATTAGGCCCACAGTCATAATGTGATGTGGACAGACTACATAGTCATATCTTAAAATTCTAATTTATTTTACTAAGTCTTAATATAATTTCCATTTTATACATCTTTTTTGAAATCAGGCAAATTTGCATTAAAAATAATTTTTTTGTTTTATTTATTTATTATTTGTTTTATCTAAGTTTTCCCTTTATTTCCTTTTACATATTTATGTAAAATCTGTACATATCTTATAACTTTTTTTACCTTCGTCTCTTGGTGTGTTTGTTTATACGTAACGTTAACATATTTCAAAAAGCATAAAAAATGTATCCCCCACCCCTGTTTTGTGGAATATGCGAAATGATAAAAACTTCTTATGTTCCTTTGTCTGCTGTTATATATGTTTATGTATAATCTTATGTTCTATTTTATGTATGTACCATACTCAAGTTAAGGAAAATATGTAAGAATAATTTTTTATGTATGAAAGGTAATAATAATATGAATATTACACAAACAGGCTAGGCTAGAGTAAATAATGTTGTGGTGTGCAACTAACTAAGAAACCAAGTTTTTTCTTAAGAAAGGAGTATTATTTTATGGTTTTTGGTTGTTTGCTTTGAGGTCTGGAATATTATAATAAATGGAGGTTTGAAGTATTTTACATTCTTTGTATGTGGAAAAATCCATGGCCTCTTTTCACAAATGAACTTTTAAGCTTTTGTTTGATCTCATCGCATGTGAAGTCCTCTGGCTCCTTCGGTACTGATGAATCTGATTTTCGTAAACTAAGGCAAATTATGATTGCAACATCGAAATCCTTTCCATCCTCCATGCAGCTCTCAAATATGTGACCAGTTTCTGGGTCGTAACAAAAGTTTGCGTTCCACATTCGAATTTCCCGGAATTTTGCAATTAAATCGATATCCCGTCCTTCGGCATATGAAAAAATAATTTTTTTTTAGAATTATCGGACTTTTTTTATCTCGCAAAACAAATATCCTCGTCGCGACACATCTCAGGCTTTTGATAAAACTGTCTTTTAAATATCAGAAAAGGAACAAGGTGCACCTTTCTTGGCTGAAAATTTAATCTTTAAATTTGTTTAAATCTTTTTATTTTTTGTATAAATTCTGAAGTTTCCCACATCGTGGAACAGCTCTATGGAAGCTGCCTCTTCCGTTACACAAATTTCCAACAAATTTTGCAAGGATCTCCCAATTAATGAAAAGTATACTCAAATTTGTTCAATTCTGAACAGTCAATCCTCGTGAACTGCAGAGATGCCGAATTTTGGTAAAATAACGTGCTTTTATCAAAACTTCTCACTTCAGGTAAAATTTAGCAAATACTCTGCTACATACTTTTTACAATATTAAAATACGAATTCCGCTTAATTGTTGTAAACTGATCCGATCGGACCTATAGCCGTACGTCGTCGAGCATTACAAATTGATCAGTTGGAAAAGGGCATCACGAATGCGTTTCAGAAACAGACGAGCAACGGATGGGAAGGCTGAAAACAAATCGAGGAGCACTGGTCAAGCTCGTTCGACTTTAACAGTCGAGCAACGGGAAGCGTGACTGAAAATCGTCCGAATACGCATTGCTGGAACTGATTCTAATTATGATTACACTTTTCATCCAAGCATGGTTATTGGAAAAATGGATAAATTATGCTTATATTGCAGTGGTCTCAAATTTAAAAATGAAACACCAGAAATGTGCCGCACGGATGGAAAAGTAAGAATAGAAGACTTACTTTCACCATCCGAAACATTATCAACGTTGGTATCAGGTGATACATGCCAACATTAAAAATGCAAGGACAAATTTATCACCGTGCAAGATCACTAATAGCACTGCCGAATAAAGATTACAAATTCCCTCAAATTTATTGGAAAAATGGGAAACATTAATGAGCAAATCGATCAACGTTGTCCATGCAAAATACGGACATACTAAACGAGAAATTGTTGCTGACTATACAAAGTTGTAGTTAGAGCAGATAAAACACCTGTCGGCCAACACGAACGGCAGTACAATACCCCAACAATTGATGAAGTGGCGATCACTTAATTCAGCGAGACTCAAAAACTCTTCGCTCATACGACGGATTGCAATATTCGATTTTATTTTCACAAGGGGAAGTTCAATATCCTTTTAACATCAAATAGAGAAATCCACAAACGATGTGGAAACGAATAAGAAAGTAAGTGCCTTAAACAACAATTCGTATTGATTGTTGATTCGTGAAAATGCCGAAAATCATATCTGGAGATATCGGAAATTTTTCCATCAATATATGTTGTTGAATGTATTCAATTGAATAAATATGAGGTCTGACATTGATCCAGACTTATTTGTTGGCACCAAAAACATGATTCATGGTTCATGTGGCTTACTCTACAACAATTCGCCATGCTTGCCTCAGGGGTAATGCACGAAACGATACTCAAGAGGCTATCACTTTTTCAGAGACTATATCACTGGCAATGGCGGATATCCATTTTATCATCGATGATCAACTGAAAATAAAGGCAAACCTATCACTAAAAGTACGAAACAATAATGTTGAAGTCGATTATAGTTGGTTTGTACCATATTCGCCGTTACTCTCAAAACCATACCGAGCTTATTATCATTTCCAATCCATGAACGACATTCCAGAGTTGTTCATTTGGCAGTGCCCCTTCAAACTGGACAGATGCACATGGGGAGCATTGTGACAACCACGTACACCGTTAACTGCATTTTTCTTATTTACGGAGCCACTAAAGTAGATCTATAGGGAAAATAAAAAGACTATATATGAGTGAAGACATCCTAAATCGTTTGCCTCGATTCACACCAAACGTGTGTAATGAGGCATTGGTTTCGATTGCCGACATATTTTGATGCCGAAAAATTTGGCACAATTTTTCAAACGGATCTTCCGAAACTAGTTCCGGGACCTTGCTTAGCGTATGACAGAATTATGCATGCAATTATAAGCCAAAGCGGTCGATTGTATTTGCTAGATGTGCCCGGAAGCACAGACGAAACTTTTCTCATTTCATTTCTTTTGGAAATTATACGACCACGAAAAAATATTGCACCCTCGATAGCATCGTTTGGAATTGCCACAACTCTTTTGGATGCTGGTCGAACCGCACATTCAGCACTGAAATTATATGGCATGAATGTACGAACAGCACACAAAATAGCATTAGAAGTGCTTCATCGTACACTAAAAGATTTGAGAGGAAATTAAAAGGTTTCGGTTATACGTGTACAACTACAACATTCACGGAACGTTTCGCAAAACAATTGTTGAGTATTGGGAATGTGAAAATAGCTATCGATGAATTAACACAATGTATCATGTGCTATATTAGCAGCCAAAAACAATGATGGCTGAATGATACTGTTATGAATCAAGACGAAGTTGTGATTACCCGACCTAATTCTGGAATACACTTGATTTATTAATTACAACTGAGACTGCGATCATCTAGCAATTTATCTTTCAAATTGTTTTACAAATTTTACATTTCTTAAACAATTCTAATTTGTTGGGGTGAAACCCAATGGTTAGTCCATAATATAGCCTATTTAAAATACTAATTTTAATTTGGTAAGTTTACTATAGGTCAAGTGGCCTCGTTTTTTGGAATCTTCTTTCAACGACAGGTTTTGAAACGTCTGTATAATTTAGGCGTTTGTTTGCTTAGTACATAGCCAAGATACTTAGCTTTGTTAGCATATGGCTTTGTTAGCATATGGCACCGGTCGTGAGTTAATTTCTATCGGTTTTATATGTAAAGTTAATATGCGTGGATTTTGTCTCATTAAGGTTGATTCTCCAGCGGTTAGTCCAGTTATAAACCGCATTGGTAATCTTCTGCAGTTTGCTCGTTGTATGAGCGACATTACTTCCAATCGCCATGATTGCTGTGTCATCTGCAAAGATGGCTATGGTTCCATCATTTATTTTTGGAATATCCTTTGTATAGAATAAATACAGGATTGGTCATTACAGGCACTCTCCTGCGGGACACCGGCAGAGATTTTCTTTATTTCGGAGTATTCATCCTCACATTTTACACGAAATTGTATATTGGATAAATAAGATCTTAGTATGGCATACAATTGCCCCGTCAGATCTCTATGCAGCTTGAATTAGAGTCCACTATTCCAGACTTTATCGAATGCTTGGGCGACGTCCAGAAATATGCTGGAGCTTAATTTTTACGTTTTAACGTTCGTTCAATAATGTTGACGATTCTATGCAGGTTCGATTATAGAATGCTTTTCTCTGAATCCAAATTGATCTGGAGGAATTAGTTGTCGATCCACAATTATTGGTTTAAATCTTTGACATAATTGACAGCAATGAAATTGGCCTGTATGATATTTTTTATTATTATGTGGTTTATCAGATTTTGCTATCATTATTACTTCTGCTACTTTCCATTACCACGGAACATATTTTAACCGAAAGCTTGGATTGATATGTGTAATAGCTAACGACATCATTTATCTGGTAGAGCCTTGATTATTTGGCAAGTAATCAAGTCATACCCTGGGACTTTTTTAACATTCATGTTTCTTTTTAGTTCTTCTTTTAATTTTTTGAGAGTTACTGTGGGCGTATATCAAAATCATTTAGCTTGTTGACATTATATTTTAATTGGCCGTTTGTCTTGGTGGTGGTTGGAGGGTATCCGCGAGATACAGATGAGCCTTCTCTTTAGGACCTCTTGCCCAGGCTCCATTCTCCTTTTTAAGTGGAGGCACTTACAGTTTGGATCTTTTGAGTCCCTTTGTCGCCCTACACAGTGAATAATCAGAATTTTTTTCATCGGCTTGGTTAACTAGAGATCTGTTGATTGATGCATTTTTAACTTCTTGAAGAAGATATTTGAGACTGTTACCTAAATTGTTAAGAATTGTTTTGTTCTCCGGTGTTCTAATTATTTGCCAGATTTTACGCGCCCGTCTTTTACCAACTCTCTAACTTCCATTGTTAAGCTTCTTCTAATTTTGTATAATGGGGGTACTTGCCAAAGCAGTATAGTGAATTGTTTCATTGAGTTGTTCTAATGCATGTTCCAACTGGTGAGAATTTCTTATCGGTACTTGAAGATTCATTTTTTTCTCCATTACTTCACGAAAGAGATCCCAGTTTTGTAAACTCGTTAATCTGGGTGCACTCTTTCTTTGAATTGCCATTTCACTGACTGTCATGATAACCGGGGAATGATCCAATACTAGAGAATTACTGTTTTCAATGTGAATGTAGTTTTGTGATATACCTCTTGCTACATAAAAGTCTATTAAGTCAGGTATTTTCGTTCCGTCTGCCCTGCTTGAAGCAGTTCTTAACCTTCCTTTTGGCGTCGTAAGTCTAGATCCCCAATAGGTGTTTTTCGCATTAAAATCACCTCTAATAATAAAATCACGTCCAATCGATTTAAATACGTAGTTTAAAGTAGTCCTTCCTTTTTAAGTTGCACAGGGAAGGACAATACAGTAGCGACTTGCATTAGTTTCTTCTTCGTAATTGGATTCTAAATGGTGTTTTATATTTTCTTTTATTAGCAATGCCGAACCACCTCTTGCTCTTTCCGCTGGATGAATGGAGTGATATAAGTTATAACCTCGTATTTTAACAAACGAAGATTTAGCTAAATGGCTTTCAAATATTAAGAAAATGTCGATTTTTTCTGAATTTAAAAATATTTCTATTTCTGGAATATGATGCATAATCCCCTTAGCATTTCAGATTGCTATTTTGAAAGTTGTGTTCTTACTTAACATTTTTTGTTGGATTGCGTTGTGAGAGTTACATTTTCTTCAGTTGATCAAGTATCATGTTGTTCAGTTTGGTCATCTAGCCGCTCTGTAATAGCTGCAATGCTGTTCATAATGTTTTCCATAATTTGGTTATTTTCGGAGCCCATATGTTTGGTTGAACCCAAACCTTTCACTACCTGGATAAATGATCTTCTTTGCCCTGTGTTGTTTAGTTGTGGGTTTTGATCGATCTGATTTGATATTTGAACCCTTCGATGTTCGTGATTTTGCGGTTGATTTCTTGTTTTGTCTCTTAATTTTTGTAGTAATATAGCAAACTCATAGCCTCGATAGTTAGCCGGATGTCGCCCTAACAATTTGTATACTTTGCTAGCACATCTTTCCCTATTGTTCATACCTGGCTAATATGATAACCTGAGCATTTTACATATCTTGGATAATGTTCTTGGTAGATTTACTAACTTTTGGTTGATTGGCTTTGGGTAAAACAACTTTTGCATCTGGACTAGACTGTCCCTTACCATTTATTTGCTCAGTCTCAGGTAACAATTCAACTTTTCGTTTCTTAATCTTTCTGGGCTGTTTTATTTTCTTCTTTACGATCCAGCCCGTCTTTCTTTGTAATTCATCTTCATCAGATATCGCAGCTATATCGCAATCTTCTTCTGAATCCTGATTCATTTTTAGCTTTTCATTGAAAATACATTGGTGTACATTGAAAATTGGCGTGCCTATCAATCTTCTCCGAAACATCAATTCACCACAACTTTGCAACGGTGCCAGGCTTGATGATGAACTTATCATTGAAGCTACAATTTTAAGTAGAAAATTTAAAGGAGATGCCACGCATCACAATGGTTCCGACAGATATGTCAACAACGCACAGGGACAATCGTTACAAGTGTGTGGACTAAATTTAGAAAATTCAGCTTCTCACATAGACAGCTGTGTGTGGCCTGCTCATGTGTCGGAAAAGCTTCTGATTTATTTGTGTACGCGCACCAGACGGAAAAACAAAAAATAATGTGTATCCAAAAGCACTTCATCAAACAAAATTATAACACAAACATTTCCTTTCTTTGAACAAGCACGACTTACAAAGTTACAAGGAACAAAAATTGCGGTTTTGAATACTCTCTTGAACCATCAATAATTCGAAAACATGTTCTTTGGCTATTTTGGCTGCCACTGACCAATATTTTTTAATAAACGAGATTCTGCATGAACAATAGATCATAGCATAATATTTGTAGTATAATCAAGGCAAATCAGAATTTTAACATGTACCAAGAATACAACACCCCCTTTACTATATATTGACAGAAGCATTTCAATGACGATTATTTTACAAACATGTTCAATATCATATTTATCACAATGTTTTTGTTTGCTAAAGCTCTCATTATTTGCTTATATAACGGATCACGCGTTTCAAAAATAAACAAAGCAAATCGAAATACCACAAGAATAAAATAGGTTTCATGTGCAAGCACCATTCCTCAATTTTCCACGATTTAATTCCACACAAACATCATTGTTGTTATTTTTTTGGTTAACCGACCAACCAAAATATTTTCGCACTTAATTAGCAAAAAACTACCGTGGCAAAATATAAATCATCAGTACAGTACAGCTGAGCGGTTTTGGAAAACCACAGTGTATGAGTTATTAAAAAAACATAAAAAACCGCGGGTCCATACGCCTACATCTGGTTACTCTCTAATAATTCAAACTTTTCATTATATGATTGAATTAATTTCCGGAAAAACACATACAAAATAGGTAATTCGTTATTTTCGTATACACAAAGCGAAATTATTTCGATTATTACGCCGCACATAATTAGTATGTGCCTAGCAAAGGTTAAATATTGTTATACATAAAATATCATGGGGCCCGCATTCTATACCCCCAGCTTATATCTAAACATGTGTATAAATAAAAAGTAGTGTACATATATACATTCAGAGTTTAGGTAGGGGAAATTCTCATCATCACACTTATTTCTAATATCAATAATACTAATTTTGTTGTTGGTATAGCCTTAAACCAGATGAGAAATAATGTTAGAGGATATGGCGTAAAAAGTTCTTATGACTGGGAGATTATAAAATAATAAAAAGTTGGAAACACCTCACAGCACAGCGCAGCATTAGCAGGTATATCTGGGGTAGTATATCAACGCGGGGGAAATCAAAACAAAGATTAGTGTACGTGACAAAATTTACATCACATTTCTATATGATGCTGTGTGTGCTTCTTCCATCTGGTTTGTGTGGTGTGGGATGTGATTTTCCTAAATTTTTCAAATATTTCCTTTTTGCCCTTCATTTTTGTGCTTACGAATAGGTTGGCGCTTATCTGTGATTTTTGTCTAGTTTTTTGTAAAAATATTTACCAAACACAACAACAACTCCATACACAAACACACCATAGTGAAAATGGGATGAAGAAAATGTATAAGAAATATCTCAAAATGATGTGAAATTAAAATAAAAATAAATAAAAAGTCTTTCTGGTGAACATCTCATTCTTACATCAAATAAGTGTGAATCAATCAGTTACACCTGTGTGTAGGTACCTAGGGTATACGGTAATGGAAAATGTTTTGAAAGTCGTGCATGTGTAATAATAGCCTGCAAAATATTTTTGGAGAACAGAGTGTTACAGAAATTGTATAACTTCCTCCGAGCTACCGAGGTGGTGAAGGCACAGATATTTTATTAGATTTTGTAGACATAGCCGATTCTTCAGCACAAGGTACTTCGGTAGAAAACTTTTTTAATCAGTGAGCAATTAGTTCCTTGATAAATGCCACTATTTGAGACAAATTATGGATTTGTTATTGGGTCCTTTTTCCTAAGCGCATGCAGAGTGTGCACATTAGGCCACAAAACTAAAGCTGCATACGAAATCACGGGTCTTATAATGTTTTGATATAGCAGTGTCATTTGGGAACTAGTTTCTTACGTTTTGCCAAACATTCTTTGACAGATGAAGTAAGCTCGTTAAGCTTTGTTGGTGATATACGAAATGTGGAGTTCAATGTTACTTTTTGATCAAACATAACACCCAGATATTTAACTTTCGGCATTATTTGCACTCTTTTACCTTGAGACTATGGCACGAGAAATTCAGATTTATTGTGGTTTGTTTCTCTTGGTAGACACTGACATCAATTTTCCTGCACCCGTCGTTTAGTGCTATCAGCCATAAAATAGGTTAGAGGACTACCCCTTGAGCATAAGTTCTAATCGGTGCTATATCAACGCTTTCGTCGCCGATGGAACGCCTGAAAACTCAGGAACGCCTGAAAACTCCTGAATACACCATATTAATAGTCCATCCTAGAATTAAGGAGTCAAAACCATTTGATCTAGGCTGTGTTTGAATTGTGTATATCAATAAAGGAACACAAAAACATTTCTTTATTCTGAAGTGTATATCTTCAATTTCTGCTGCCAGCTCATGTAAAGCTGTCTCTCTTGAATTTTCAGTCCGATATGCATCCAAAGGATATCGTTGGAATAAATTAGATCTGATATAGTGACTCAGTGTTTCCTCCATTTTATTCAGAATAAGTGGCGTCATGCTAATATAGGTATGACTTTATGTTCTCGAGGGAATTCTTCGTCACTTTCGGTATGAATATTACTCGTACCCCTTCCAGTAATACATTCTAAACCAAGAAATTTCTGACCCTGTACTACCTAATAAGTAGTGATTTTAAAATGCCCATACATCATTGAAAAACTATAAGTTGATGTACCCCATCCATCTCCAGTGTATCCTTCTAGATTTTAAAATATTAATGAAGCGCCTGTAGACTTTTGATTAAATTGAAAATGCTTTCGTGTGAAATTCCTTGTTGGCTCAAAAATTACCCACAACTATACAGTCAAGGACGTTTCACTAATAAGATAAGAATCTCCTCTTTTAAGGTATTCAATTTATCATTTGGCACCTTGTCTATAATTCCAGTGGAATTTTATGATTCCACCATCATTAGCGCTCCCGGTGAGGTCAACGGCAGTGCTGCCAAGATCTGTCATTTTAATAATGCGTCGGTTTCAAATACCATCTAGATTAAATTGTGGTTTGTCAATATTGATTGCTACATGATGTAATTTAGTGTTCTTGCTAAGATTTCTTTTCTTTGAGGTATTCCGAGTTTAAATCTAATAGATAGTCAGAGAACGACGATGATATTGGTCCTTCCCAGAGGTGTTTATTATGAAAGTGAAGTAGCTCTCTGTATATGGTGTTTATTCCCATCTCGCCTGTATATAAACTTTTAATGATGAGCTTCAGAGTAATGTAAAAATTAACGATCTTCCTGTCGACTTTTGGTAGATGCGTGGGTTGAGTCGTTTAGTGATTTCATTGAGTCTTGCTATGTACGGTTTAACTGAAGCTGTCTAAACATTGATGAATAGAGTTCATGATTTTTGACCGTTTTTCCTAGCCTTGATATTGCCCAGATCTATTTCTGACAGTTGAAGGACTAGGGCCTTAGCAAACTTGCAGACTGATTTACATATTTATTGGATGGCATCCTGTTGTTGGAACTTTTAAGGATTTCCATTATTTTCAGTGAGGTAGGGATGATTGTTACAAATACTCATTTTTGATATTTCCGGAAAATATGTTCGTCTTCGTTTATGTCGTGTGTCAAGTGGGTTATAAAAATTCCGAGGAAAGGGTCCTATCTTTGCTCACGACAACTTTAATGTTTGCAGAGCGAACAATTGTTCTATTGGTCAATATTATGAGTAAATCGATGCAACCATGTTTCTGACGTATAGGGGAGGAAGGGGATGAGTACTCTTCCCAAGCTAGTTGTGAACGTTGTCATTGGTTCTTATTACACATTTAAACAAAAGATTTCAACTTTATCTAGCAATTATTAGAGGAAACATTAAATCTTCCAATACAAAACTTATGATAATTTCTTTTTCATTTTACATTTCTGAAGTTCAATTTCGTGAATCGACTTAAGTTTATAAAATATTTCCTATGGTGTCCCAATGTTGCTCCAATGATCATTGACATCTGTAAATTTTGTAAAAAAAAATATATAAAAGACAGCACAGTGCAACTTTTTAAAATTGACTAAATCTCCAAGGGTTCTACACTCAGCACAGACAGTGCCTTGGGTGCAAAAATGTGGTTTTAGTTATTCCTCACTGTTTAATAACTGAAAAATAATCCTCGCAGGTAAGTTTTTGATACCTGAGAAATTTGTAAGATTCGCAAGAATATGCCTTTTATATAACTTAGTGGATATGCATGTTTGATTGACTTCGAATGTATAACATTCTTTTACCGGTTCCTACAATGAAAATGAGAGTTATAGTGACACCCGATTTACCTTGTTTCTGATCTTAACTAATTTATAAATAAATAAAATATATAATACCGGTATAACACCATACTCGTATTGCTGAGCGAAAATACCGATATTTGAAATTCCCTTCGGTTTTACCATCCATCTAATAACAGGGCAAGCGCTCTACTTACCCTGCTATCGAGAACGACCACGATTATTTGCGCTTCTTCTAAATTAAACATCTTATAGATACAAAGGAGGTATATAAATAAATCAAATACAGATTACAAATAAGTTTCGAGAAATCCATTAGGCACACAATCAAGAATAATGTTTCACCAATCGCATCCACTCGTAAATTCTATTAAATCCCAATAGATAAAATATAAAAACGAGTGACAAATATTCAAATCTCGCTATCCGAGAAACAAAAATATCGGCCCTCCAGCTTCCGTTGCGTGCCTTCTTATATCGGGCGAAAAAATAAAAACAAAATTTCCAAACGTGCCTAGAATTATCATTACTATGCAGTATTTTAAATTTTTTCATTTCATTCGTCTTCTTCTTCTTTATCTGATTATTATTATTTTTATTATTGAGAAAATCCAATTTATTTTCATCATTTTTGATTAAAAAGTATCACATTATTGCTCTTCTAGGTATATTTTACTTACCTATACACAAAACAGAAATAGAATGAAAAACTTTTTCACAAAACAATTTTCAATTTTATATTGTAAAAATTGCGTTGTACGCGATGTGGGCCGATCGATGGAATGGTGCGGTACTTTTCCATTGAAAACACTTCATATTCGTAACAAGTGGAATTTATTCAACCGTAACGTCTTATAGACATGTAATCGTACAGCGTAATTTATTGACACATCTTTCAAAAAATAAAAATGAAAATTATCCAATAACAATTTTTTTTTTGTATAATTAAATAAAATAAGTAATTTTTCATAGGAAAATTTTACGTTGGTGAATGGAAATGGAAAATTTAATAAACGGGAATTATCTTTGTAATTATAAATAGAAAATCAATCACTTGTGTTTATTTTATAATTGAAAATTTTTCTTAATCGAAAACATCAGCAATCATTTTTCATTAAGTAAGTGAAAAATTGGGAGTTAGAATAAGGTGGTTAATAATTAAACTGAATGGTATGAATATCTCACGTTGTGGTCGTGCGAATCTTTGCTGCATAAAGGATTGCCTAATTTGTTTGGTTCACTGGGTTCTTCCAAAGAACTCCGAGTGGCAAAAATCAAGCAAAGTTATCACTAAATTATGAATAAAACTATCGGAATGGGTACAAAGGGCCGAATTTCAAAAGGCCGAATGTCGAAGGGCCGTATGTGTCGAAAGGTCGAATGTGTCATAGGGCCGAATTACTTTTGTTTATAGAAATATAATTTTTTAAATTTGTTTTTAGGTAACGATAAAAATTTATTTATTCTCGAAATTTCCAAAATAATCAAAAAACTCCAGCAATAAAATCAGAATAGCCTATAGTACTTTTTTCGATACTTTGGCTGTATGACAAGTATTTCGATACTTTCGAACATTTTTGTACTTTTGAGAAAATTCAAGAAATATCACTCGTAATTCGATTATGGGACAACGTAGAACAAAAGAATCACAATAATGCAATCCATTGGGGTTCATCAACAAATAAGGGTGTTTCAACAGCTATAATACAAAGGCTAAGATATTTAACGTCCCTAAAGCAGAACAGCAGAACATTACAAGATGATATGGATAATTATAGGCTAATAATACTCTATTAAAATATGTTGGGTCCCATACCTTTCAACTAAAACGTGGGTTCTGCTAGCTTTAGAAAAAGTTAATAGAACCCATATCAAAAAATCATTCAAAATCATTTGGTAAATTATAGGTTAATTTTAGGCTAATTAAATGCCCTATTTAAAATATGTTAATTCTGCTTTTTCTAAAAAAAGCATATGGCATTACCACTTCAAAGCTGGCAGAGCCGAAATCGAAAATCGGATCAAAATCAAAATTATTTTGCGTTATTCATTAACCTACCAATAGATTTAGGCTTATTGTGTCTTATTTAACTTGCCCGGTAAAAAATGTTTGGCTCCACTCGTTCTTTACTAAGCTAAAGGTCATTTAATTTAACACTAGCAGAACCCAAATTTAAAATCGGACCAAAACCGAAATTAGAACACAAAACAAGATTAATCGACATACAAATAATTTTAGGCTTATCATGGCCTATACAAATTACAAATTCAAAAATTTTGGGCTCCACTCATTCTAGACCATTTGGTTAGGCCATAATAGCCTTCTATGCGTTCTAATTTTTGCGATTTGGGTTATGCTAGTTTTAGATTAAATGACCTGAAGTTTGGTGTAGATTGAGTGGAGCCCAAAATTTTTTAATTTGTCATTTGATTAGACCATGATGTGCCTAAAATTATTTGTATGTCGATTGATCTTGTTTTCCGTTCTGAATTCAGCTTTTAGTCAGATTTTCGATTTGGGTTCTGCTTTTAGTCCGATTTTTGATTTGGGTTCTGCTAGGTTGTGAAGTGATAATGCCTTATGCTTTCTCTACAACGAACAGGATAGAAATTTAATAAGCCTCTTTACTTTTCCAATTGCTTTTAAATCATTTTTTGATATGAGTTCTGCTAATTTTTTCTAAAGCTGGAAGCCGTTGATTTTTCCTTCACAAAGTTCATGAAGAAACATTTGAACCATTATCTGGTGGCGGTTTGGGGTAATAATTTATTAAATTTGGTTAAATTGGCGTTTTTGAAATAAATAATCGTTTTGGGGTGAAATTTATTCTTCGGTAAGTTATAGGAGTGGCCTTGAACTAATTAATTCAGTGTAATTAGTTTGTAATAAATTCTGGTCCAAGAACCATCCTGTTATCATAGTTACATCAAATGTATCAACTTTAGCGGTGATGGTTTAATTGTAAGCTAAACCAACCGTAACTGTAATAATATCGGGATTTGTCGTAATAAATTGTAAGAAATGTGTAACAAATTATGGTATAGGTTTCATTGAACCAGGCTTTTTAAATTAGTGGCTATTGTAGAATTATTTGGTTTTATCCTTGCATTACACCTGGCAAAGGACTTTTTTACTTCGTTTTAAAATTTATTCAGAAGGTGAGCCGGAGATGTCTCACACTTTGCTGTTTTTTTAAATTGCGACTCCTAACGCGAAATATAAGTGATATATAATACTTATCCACCTCTCCTGAAACCGGATTGTTTCTCAGCCAGGATCACGTCTAAAGTTATCATATCACCGGTTTCTGAGTTTGCGAACTTTTTAGTTTTGCACTATGAACGTGGAATTTATTTTGATTTACGCCTGTGATTCAAACTTGTGATTTTGACATTATCGGCGTTTGTGTTTGCTTATTTTTTCCTGAGCGGTATTCTAGCTATCCCATACTCTTCATGTTCGTTTTCATCCGTATGGCCAGCGTTTTCTAAAATATATAATGTTTCGTCCCCCATCAGCTAACACTATAGTTTTATTTCGTTGCGAAACCCATCGCATTTGCGTAGACATGTTGCACCCTTGACGTATTAATTTTATTGCAACATCCACAATGTTTCCCTCAGTTATTATTCTAGTTCTCTTTCATCACGAATAAAATTGAAAGTTTTTTCATTTTTCAATTATGTTGTGTCTATTACGATTTCAGGAAGCTCGAATAGAATATTATGCCTCTCTTATCCTTTTCAATAGAAAAGGATAATTGAAATGCGAAAAAATAAGCAAATTTGTTCTAGAAAAATGAGACACAATTTTCGATAAGTATCGAAAATCGGAAATGTTACAAAATCCCACCTCAGGATCGCTAAAGGTTTGGCGTTATGCCCTCTGCTTTTTTTCACTTTCTATTTTTATTTTCGGATTAATGATTCATTGGATGCCGGGGCAGTTCGATTTTACAATTTCCTCTGTGCTGTTTCCACGCGGTCAAATTAAGTGTTAAAATTATTTTTTTCCAATTTTTATAAACCTTGCCAATAACTATCTAATGGATCATTCTAATAATTTCATTCTAAATGTTGTTAAAAACTATTCGTCCCAAATCTATTACTTGGATGATTCCTTCGGGCGTTCCTCACTTAAAATTCCTGAATAATAACGGTAGATAATATTAGTCTTACTACTATAGGTTGACTATAATTCGAAATAGCTCACATCAGGTTATGCAAATGATGAGATTAAAAGAATTAAAAAAAGTTTGATGAGAATCACGATTCTACCCGAAAAGTTGCGATTGTAAGCTCACTTCCATTTATGTCTCCGATTTATATATGTTCACACAAATTCAATCTGAACTGCAGACTTGAGCCGTGTCTTAACCAGAATTTGTAATAGTTGCATCGCAGTATATCTAGCATCCTCTTTCACACGTTGTTCATCTTTTCCTGCATAATCCACTAAAAATTTGCAGCTAGATAGTCCGAGTCCAGTGTGGTGTTAGGAATATTTTCCTGACACAAGGCCTTCTAAACGTCGATACGTTACCCACTCTGGCTCCTGATGACTTTCTATCACCTTTTCTTTGAGCCAATCAATTTTAAACCGGAAGTCATTAATCGGATCATTGTCACTTTAGAGAGTAGCCAATCAATAATTTTTTTTAAAGGTAGTCTTAAGTTCTATTCATTGTGTATTAAATGTGAATCAAGTTAAACAAAATTAAATATTTCTGTTAAATAACTGGACTGTTTCATTATCTGCACATATAATTTATCAATTCACAAGCAAACTAGTCTTCCAAAATATCGTCCTGCCATTAATTTATAAATCAAAGTTCCAAAGCAAGAAAACTAAATTTACTAATTGTAACCAAATTTTAATTTAATTTGTAGTCGATGCACTGGGCCACACCAAAAACAAAAGATCGTATGTTACCAGACGCTGCAGGTGCTGGACTCTCTGCCGGAGCGCCACCATCCGCTCACCGACGTGCATCCGAAGGTGGTGCTGCACTATATTATGGCGGGCGTAAAGGTGAATGGGGTGCAGACACACCAAACGAGGTGGTCAATAAATTTCGAAATTACGAAATTTAAATTTATATATCATGATTAAAAAATTGTATTATTTAAAATATTTGTTTTAATTGAAAAACGATAATTAATTTTCACAAAAAGTCACGAATGGGGGATTAAAACATATTAATTATAAAATTAATGTATTTTAATTTTCTAGTAACGTAATTATATAATTTAAATTATTATTTAATTAAATATTATTTTATCGGCGAAAGAAAATTTGTGCTCCTCTTTACAAATTTTTTTTGTTTATAAATTAATTAATTAGAAAATTAGTTATCACTTTTCAATCATACGACGATTAATAAAACAAAAAATTGATTTTTGCTGGAATTTATAAAAGTATTAGTTTATAATATTTTAAAAATACAGAGATATAGACCAAAATAATTTTTTAATTAATTAATTGAATAATTAATTAAAAATATATATATAAATATATATGTATATCATATCGATTGTACCAATTTATAAAAAAAAATATAATAATAATTATTAAATGTTATATTTATATAAATAATTATATATGTAATGTTTTTAGCAAATTACAACAAATCTATATATGTATTATTAATTTATAAATTACAAATTTTTTAAATTATTTTAGATGAAAAATTTATATCAAATATAAATTAATTATGACAATCTCCTTAATAAGTAAATAATTTTTACATGAAACATGAAACCTAAGAAATAAATCTCTATTTTTATAAAACCTCCAACCAAATGAATAATTTAATTTTGACCTATTTCGAACAAGTGGATCATCGCCAGGGTTATGATTAAAGTGGAGGGAGAAAATCGTTTTTTATGCGGCAAAGTATATAGGATGGACGTATTCTGCTGTGTGCAATGTTTTTTAAGTCATTGGTTAAGAATTTTTTTGAAAATATTAGAGCCGTTTAACGAATATTTTGACAGCAGTTCAAATCTTTTTAAATAACTAAATTACTACAAAATCGAATTACTACAACACGGTTTACTAGTTTGTTGCGAATATTTTTCATAGGCTTGAAGGTAAAATAGGCCTTTAGGACCAACAATAATTCGATTCAAATTTAAAATTAAGGAACCAAACAGAGAAAAAAGACTGTCAAATTTTAAACACAAAAAAAACATTTTGATTTAATTTCAAATTTGATTAATTAATAGTCTTCCTAAACACAGCAGGAAAGCGTCTATCCAACGAACAAACGATAACTTCACGTCTATCATATGTCAAGAAATTAAAACTAAAATTGAGCTTAGAATATGAATTTATTCCGAATTTCAAATAAAAAAAACACACACAAGTCCTTAATTTATATATCCCCCTTTTGAAAAAAGAAATTTATTTAATTAAGAAATTTATACCTCAAATCTACATAAATTAAAATATTAACCAAAATATAATAATAAATATCATTAATTAAATTGAATTTTATGTGATAATTGTTTTTTAAATTAAAAATTATTAATGTTTTACTTAAATTGATGTTTAATATTTATTAAAAAAGAAAATTTAAATTTTAATAAACTTAATATTTAGAAAAACAAAAACACGTTGAAAAAATATGTTGAAAGTCATATATTTGCAAAATTACAAAACAAATCTTAATTTTAATTACTTTAAATATAACAACAAAGAACAATGGGACAAAATGGAATAAAATTAAAAAAAATAAAATCACAACCAAAAAAAACTAAATTCAATTGTTTTATTATTAATCGGGTTTCGGTGACATTCCGGAATATCTGCTCGTGGTACATCTCCAATGTATCAAAAGTAGAGCAATCAGGAACGTCTTTATGTATGACATGATAATAAAAATCACATAGAGTCACTAAATAAATGTGATCAAGGTAAGGTAAGACTAGATGCTTTAAGGTTCTTCACGTGTATGTGGCCAAATCAGACTAATCACACACTACTTTGAAAATTTATATAAACGCCGTATTGTAGTCTCTTAAGACCTGGAGTTTCCGAAACCTTGCAAATCAGGCAAAGATTTGTTCTCCTACTTTCCCTAAAACGCCTTGATGTTCAAGGGGTTGAATCAATCAATCGTCCAATGTTGTCTGTCTCCATTATAAAAGCTGTCGAGACGTAGAAGAATTTAGAGATGGTTTTCTTGGCTTCCGTAGTATACGTTTCCTGCCAAAATTATCCCTTTTATTTTTTGTTGATGTAATAATAAAATATTTTTGATGAAGCAGCGTTGACAGTTGTCCAAACTTATATTTTATATTCTCTAATTTACGTTTCAATAAGGAAAAATTTCAAATTTACGTAATGGACGATTTCTAAGCCCTCACATAAATACCAAGCGCAGATTAGAGACAAATGAAACATCATATTGAACAACTGTTGACGCTATTCCATTGAAAATGCTCTATTCTTACGAGAATGATCAACATTTACAAAATTCGGGTGACCAATTTTCAACCTTCAAAAATCTAGAAGGCCCAACCATCAGGTAAATTTTAAAAAATATTTAAAAAAATTTGATTTCTAAATTGGACTTAATTTCAGCGTGTGGATCAGAATATATAAATATCAAGTTTGGAGAGGTGCATCCAAGGACAGTGCAAACCCAGCACGAGTATCAGTCTTTACAAAATATTAATCCGTTAACAGTTTATCCCATAACAGCAACATCATGGTGTAAATTTAACCTAGCTAACCGGAACCGTAAACGATAGTGGAACTATTAGAACCGATCGCAGAGAGGGACATCCCAAGTTTACTAAATTCAAGTTCAGCTCAGGCCATACATGTTTTGCTATCCTGTCAGTTTGACTGACGATCCATCTAGCATTTGCCAAGGAAACTGCTTCTCTATGGCTTGCTGCTTTCAGCACAGACATAGGTCATTTTACACATTCTCTCCCTGGCTCCAGTTGGAGAGTCGTACCGTACCTTGCTAACTCGTCTGAACTGCAATTTCCCTCAACGTCAGAATGACCCGGAACCCAGACCAACTGGATATCAAAAAGTTAACTCATCTCGTTAAGAGATCTGTGAAAATCCAATGCCACCCTTGACACCAGGGAAACTGAATCCAGCGAAAGAATGGCCGTCCAACTGTCCACATAGATAGTGATATCAGTTAACGATATTACATTATACTTCAACCAGTTCATCACCTCTTCAATCGCTATAACTTCAGCCTGGTATGCACTGCAGTACTCAGGTTGACGAAAAGATAAACCGACATTTAATTCCCCAGAGAATACACCAGCTCCCACTCTACCATCGAGCTTGAAGCGGTCGGTGAATAATTTAACTATCCTGGCTCCATAATGGGACCGCTATTCCAATCCTCCATAGAGGGCAGAATCCCCTTAAAAAGCTTGCCAAAGTACAACAGGGATGTTATTAAACTGTACATCGATACAAAGAGACAATACTTCACAGTCGGCCCAGTGAACTGTTCTGTAGAAAACAAAAGAAGGAAAAGGATAATTTAGTAAACGTAGTCTAGTGTATAAATTGCGGACTCACCCTTAACGCGAATATCAGATGATAAAAAAGGAGACTAAAGAAGAGTGTGTATTGTCATCAGAATTACGATTCTCTTGTGCGGGGAGAGCTGCTCATAGCAAACTCAGAGCTGAAATAGCCATTAAGTTGCTGGTCAGATGCAACTTTGAAGGCCAATAAATTTGAACTAAATGACAAACCATGATTTGAATGTCGGGTCGGTGCATTCCTCTCAATAAACAATTAATTCTTCAAATAGTCTGGTTTGTTGTAGCCATCGGTGGGTTACCATCCAAATTCCGGAAATCGAAATCCCTTAAATAAAAATTGCTGTAATCAAAATAAACGGGCTTAGTAAGCCATTTTTCACCGATAAAACTGAAACTAAGTTTATCGGATTGAAGTAGAATTCTAAAATAAACTTTGGGAGAAGTTCTGGAATATAGTCACCTGTGACAGAACTCGTCCATTTCCTAATCGATTATGTTGGGATTAGGTATGTTGGATAGAAATGCGATTCTAATATGACATTTCATATCCGATTATAACTAAATTGAGCATGTTAATAGAAATGGGATTCTAAAATGATATTTGGAAGCACTGGGAAGAAACTAAGCCTTTTCTAAACCGATTATAATGGGAGGGGGTATCTTGGATGGGAATGGAGTTATACAATGAGTTTTTTAAGAATATGATGATCTGGGACAGAACTCGGCCATTTCTAAATTGATCATAATGGGGATTGGTATGTTAGAAGGAAATGGGATTTTAAAATGATTTTTCGAAGAAGTTCTTCAATACAGTCACCTGAGACTCGATCATTTCTTAGGCAATCATGATGAACTTAGGGATGTTATAGATGAAAATGAGATTCTACAATGAGTTTTGGGAGAAGTACTGGAATATGATCTCCTTGGGTGGAACTCAACCATTTCTCAATCGATCAAGTTGAAACTGGATATGTTGGTTGGAAATAGGATTCACAGATGTTTTTGAAATCTAATCTAAATACTAAATTTCTACATCAACATCAAGTCCCACACGATTAATCTCGGAATAGACGACCATTACTTTGACAACGTCTAAGAATTTAAATATGTCGGGTCACTTATACCATCAACAAACGATGCTCGCAGCCAGATATAAAAGCTCGCATAGCAACCGGACAATGATTATTCTGCGCACAGTCAAGCTGGTTGTGATGAAAATTTGTTATGGAGTCTTATAAGCTCGCACTATACAAAGCACTTATAAGACCCGTGTTATCTTTCGGAAATGAAAGTTGGACGTTAACCACTACCGTATGTAGTATATTATCTAGATTTGTAGGACCTAGACCTAACTGTATTCTTGGGCAACATTTTAAGGTCCCGAACACAACGAATGATAAGAAAAGCGTCCGAAAAGTGGACTACGCCAGCCCTACGACGTTGAACATGATCTGCGAACAATAGGATGTCGACTGGTGAGAGCGTGCAATGAACCCAGATAGATGACTACCATAAAGGAAGCAAAATCATTTCATGGGTTGCGAAAACTATAGAGAGAAACATTTACGATAAAATCGATCCAATATAAGAAGTGACGATTATACTCAAAAGCTGTTTTTATCAAAAATTTACTGCACCAGGTTTTAAGTTTCATACTTAAGCCGTTTCCAAAATTGTTGTTGAAAAAATTTGTTTCTAAATTAAAACTAATAAGAAAATGAATTCACTTAATTTTTCTAAAATTTTAGTAGTACTCACAATTTTAGGACAAATCCCCCTCTGGGATTAAGGAAACTGTAAAACTTTTACATATCGGTACAAAAATCTGGCACAATCATTTTGGCGGATATGGACTAAACGAAAGATGCTATTTAGGTTCCTTTCCTAATACGAAAGACAAGAAAGTTGATACGAAATCGTTGTAGTATTGAATTTGGACAAGTGACCTTCATGTTGACCATAAAATTTTGTAGTTTTAATCACCTTAGAGTACAACATTCATATCCACACGTTGAAAATAAAATAATGGGAGGATTTTAAAAATGTAGTGGATCTTTTTCTTTGAATGGAAGATTTTTTATCGTTAATTAATTTATTTTTTATCTAATAATTATAATATTATTATGTGTGTGAGAAGGTTAAGAAAAGGCCGCGTGTTCTGTCCTAGGTAGCCATTTTGCAGAATTTCTCTTAAAACTCATTTTGTAATCTCATTTCCATCCAACATACCCAGTTCAATCATAATCGGTTAGAAAGTGGCTGAGTGGCACCCAAGGTGGCCATATTCTTGTACTCCTATCCAAAGTTAATTAAGAATCCCATTTTCACCCATCATGAACAATTTCATTATAGTTGGTTAAGAAATGACCAAACTTCGTTCTAGGTCGCCGTATTTTAGAACTACTTCCAACAGTTCCTTTATAATCTCAGTACCATAACTCTTGTTAAACTTCAATAATTCTTGTTTGGTCCATATCCATATTGAGCTAACACACATCTTATCCATATTGGCACACAAACAACAACATGAACGAATCGTTCAATGGTGATTGTCGGAATAGTTGATGACAAATGGTGTAGTAAATACCAAATCTCTTGTTATAAATCATCTAATATTGCTTCTTATCGTCTAAATGCTTAGTCATCACAAAGTTATGTTTTTATGTGTATCTAAGGAGATAACCAAAACTAATTCCGATCAAATGAAATGATAGGCAAATATAAAGGAAACAAAAAACCGATTTGCTATCAGTTTCTGGCTGAAATTTCAATATATTCGGTCTATAGAGCTCTGCATTAATAATAGCAAATATAATAATAGTTACCTACTAATTATTGGTGAGTACAAATACTGAAAATATAAATAACATAATTTGCCTGAATTAATATCGTTTCATTTCTTGTAGGTTATAATGTCCGGCGAATGTAAGAAGATAAAACTCGATGAGTCATCCGATTATTCAATATTAAATCTAAATGATGACTGCCTATTTGAAATATTGTCGTATCTCAGACTTGGTGACTTGTGTCGCATTGGAGGAACGTGTATCCGCCTAAATCAAATTGCACAAACATTTTATTCAAACTACACCACCATAAATACGACGTTGTTCGACTCTACTGAATATGCTGATTACGATACTTTGTCAATGATAATTAAACAAATTGGTCACCATGTTGAAGCATTCCATTTGGACTACTGTTTATCGATGTTTACGAACTCAATTCTAGAATTAGTTTTTAAATATTGTACTAATTTAAAGGAATTCACAACCAATTATTGCGCATTAGGTGATGATAATAAATCGCAAAATATCATAAAATCTAAAATCTTTCAAAATTTGGAATCGATTCACCTAGGGTATCACCTAGGGGACAACGCTAGTGATTCAACAAACTTTGATGACTTTGTTACGATGAAAAATTTGAAAAATTTCGGATTCCTCCCCATGTTTAATTGGCCGAGCAACAAAAATGATGAATTTTTAAAATTACACAATTTGGAAAGTTTATCCGTAAACGTACTTGATAAAGTTGGTTCTAATATCTGCGAAAAACTTTTTGACAACAACCCACGAATTAAAAAATTAAATTTATTCTCTGGCCTAAACGATGAAATTTTGCACTTAGTGGTAGATAAGCTACTGTATCTTGAAAATTTAATCCTTAATGAACCATTTAAATTTCCCGCACCGGCATTATCAGAACAAGCAATGATGAAAATAAGCCAAATCAAAAATCTAAAACATTTGGAATGTTTCTTTGTGCCAAAATCTCTATTGGAGAGGCTAGTACAGTACGATCAACTAGAAACACTTGCCACTTCATTCGAAATTCAAGGAAGGCTAGTTGCAAAATTTACAAAACTAAAATTTTTGAGAATCACGGATGCAGAAGATACCGTTTTGAACTCATTGAAATCACAAAAAACTTTAGAAAAACTTGAGCTATGTGGCGAGGCCGAGGATATGACGATCAATTGTTTGATAAAGTTTGTTTCTGGTGCTACGAATTTGAAATGTTTATCATTAACAGAATATGATGTAGATTTTCCACCAGATGAATCCACACTAGCTTGCCTTAATTCTTTGTTTGAAAATCGACAAAATAAACTTAAAATTTGTTACAATAATCGGCACATAAATTGGGAGATTTATAAGAATTTGATTCCGATATTCGCTTCCCGTGGACTGTTTTATTCATATTCACCAAATTCACAACCATCACCAACTTGGAGCGAGACCTCAGAAAACGAAATGAATTACCTTGACTTTGACGATGACGATTGTGATTCCGATTTAAATGATTAGTTAATATTGTAGGAGTTTAAATAAAATTAAATATTTTTTAATTTTTTATTTCAAGTTCCTCTTCCAGCTCTAAATTGACTTCCTGGTCTGAAGTATATCTAGTTTAGTAAAATTAATTTCGATTCAGAATACACAGAATACTTAAAAAACGAGCCACGTAAAAATATAATACAAACGGTCAATGGCACTAACCAAGTACTGAAGCCGTGGTTATCTTCATCTATATATTATCTTGAGTTCGTCGCTTAGTTTAATATTTTAATTAACCCAATTTGTATCTTAATACAATTTTTTTTTAATTTGCATTTTTCGGTTCTTTTATTTTTTTAAAATTTATTTAAAATGTAAGCGACTTGCTGATGGTAAATATAAATAATTTATCACTACACCAAATTTGCCTTGAGTTCTGAGTACATGTGCTTTCAATAGGAGTGTGTCATCGCATATGGATCAATAACTAGTGCTAAAATGGAGATTATAAAACAACATTCTCCAGCCGCCCTGATGGAAAATATTACCAATAAATTTCTTGTTTTGGCAATTTGTATTCCATACGTTAATCTCCTAAAATTTTGAGAGAAATCATAGAAAATTCTATGCAACGATTTACAATGTACACAAACTTAAACGTAAAGCAAAATAATAGATCATTTTATATTATTTACAAAGGCACACCCGATGCCGCTCACTGAACTAGTTCTTAGTAAATTTCGGGATCGGCTCAAAATCGCGAATCACAAAATCCCGACTTTTACAATCCCGACTTTCAAAATCTCGATTTTCAAAATCCCGATTTTCAAAATCCCGACTTTGCTGAAATTTTAAAAATCCCAAAAGGGATAAAAAGTCGGGATTTTTTTTAAAATATAAAATATTAAATTTTGCTTTTTATCTTCATTTTTATTAAGAACTCGGTCGTTTTTGGCCGATTTTGGTTAAATTTGGGTTATCGTTTATAATTTGCATTTTAATGTGAATTGTTCTGGAATTTTTCAATTGGGCCTGCTCAATTGAACTTGGCTATTCCACAACCAATAATTGTAAAATTTAATTTACAAAATTTGTATAAATATGTCTTTTAATAAAATATAATTTGGTCGTTCTGAAAAGAATGTTTGGGTTTTTGATGAAATATTTAATGATAAAATGTACCGCTGTTAATGTAACTTAATAGAATGAGCAATATTTTTTAGATAATTAACCTTATCAGTATTGTTTCTATTTACAATAACCAGCTTTCCATTTTTCAATACGTGTTTTGCATATCATCATCTCCTTTGCCAATTCTTCGATTAACTTAAAGACTACAACATGAGGTCTTCCGATTACTATTTTTAGTCAGTTGTGCCAAGCCTCAAATGAATTTTGTGTTCTAGGAACATTATCACCATGGTTCTGGGAAATATTCCAGAACTTTGGACTGTATTGGGGTCTTCCTTGATATCCATGAACACACCTTATATAATTTGTTTGGAACCATTTCTCAATTCGCTTGGCGTCTGGATCAAATTCTTTTATGATCGCATCAAAATACTCGGAAACTTCTTCAGGAGGTACGAAGGCTAAGCTTTTCAACATTAGAATATGCATGTTAAAAGATTTATCGTTTCCATATGTAATCTGAAGGTGTTCAGATTGTACTTTTCTCCATAATATTTGCCAGAAATGGAAAAGGCATACTTTGTATTCAGCCAACGGAAAATATATTTTAGTTGCAGCTATGCTAGCCTTTTCAAAATCTGACACAATTCTCTTTGGATTTAACGAGATGTTCCAATCACAAGTAATTTTACAAATTTCATAGAACACCTCCGAGTAAGCTTCTATTGATTTTGAGCTCATTATTCAAAATAATAATGGTATGCTCTGGTCGCCAATTTTAACCATGGATCGAGAATAACTGTCTCATTATAGATCGTACAACCTCGAATGTACCGTCTATAAGCCAGCATTCAGCCTCTGCTAGCAACTTCAAAGATGTTTTTGTTCCTAATAAAATATTTTAATTTCCTCCAAAATCTTTCTCCGGCAATACAAAGAGTTTTTGGCAATAAACTTTAACGTTTCCGGAATGGAAATTTCATTTAAACTTTCCGGCTCTTTCAGTGGTGTGGTCCTCACTCGAGCACTTTTTACTTTTTCTGCTCTGTTTGAAGGTAAATATGATTTACAATCGGGGTCGCATTCAACAATACTTTTTCTTCTTATTTGTGAAGGTCGCAACCCTGATCCTTCCGCCAACTTTTTTACTGTTTCATTTGCCTTAAAAACACCTTTTCCGGAAGAATCAGGAGCATGATCTCATGGTTGCTTTTTAGTTCATGTTTTCCTTCTTTTAGTGTTGTGGTGGCTCTTCCTTTACAATCAATAATCAGCTTGTGTTTTTGTTTGATTTGACTAATATATTCATTTTGCTTCTTTTATTATTTGTTTTTATTTTTTTGCTTTATTTTTATTTGTTATAGGCCTCTTATTTAATTCTCTCTCTCTCTCTCTCTCTCTCTCTCTCTCTCTCTCTCTCTCTCTCTCTCTCTCTCTCTCTCTCTCTCTCTCTCTCTCTGACACTATACAGCCCATAAAGGGATTTGGCCGCCTCAAATGAGGTTTCATAATCATATTTTCATTTCGGATAATGAGTGATTAATTGATTGATCCTAAACCAGCCGTGAAATTTTTTCCTTTTGAAATTCGGACAAACGAGCCCAACCAGAAAATCGGGATTTTGAAAGTCGTTATTTTGAAATTCGGGATTTTGAAATTCGGGATTTTGAAATTCGGGATTTTGAAAGTCGGAATTTTGAAATTCGGGATTTTGAGCGTTGGGATTTTGATTTCGGGATTTTGAAATTCGGGGAAACGAGCCCAACCCACACTTTCATCTTTCGTAGTCTCTTGGAAACGTAATCCTGCACTAGATTGAAATAGACAGATGTGAACATTTCTACCAATAGCATGTTGTCATGTCGAACGTCCGTCGATTACAATTTACAAGTCGTCCAATTACCGAGTGTCTTTCATCCATTCTTGTCTTAGATATTTTGCTTCCTGTCTAATTCTTGGCGTTGACAAAATAATCTCTTGATTTTCCATTACTAGCTTAACCTGACCCCCCGAAAGATCTCTTAAACATATTCCTTAACAAATTAATAATCTTTACAGAAAACAAACTTAATAATTTAAAAAATTTATTAAACAAAAAATTAAGAAAAATAAAAATAATGAGTCCAAACTCTTATTCGGTATGGGACGCGACTGCAATGTGCGAAAAGCGCATTCATCTTTTTTGGCTTTTTATAATCTAGGTATGTATTATAATATCTATCAAATGATCTTACGTCTTAGTATATAAATATTCATCTTAAATTATTGACACCACTGTTAAATATCTTAACAAAATTGAAAACAATGGCAATAAAATAGCATTTTTATAAACACCATTTCCCCAAAATCTATTTAACGCATCCATTGCGCCTCCTGAATAATGCGCTTTGTCATACGGTAAATACGCCAATATATCCTCCCTATGAAGCGTTGTTTCAATTTTCTCCTTAGGCAATAGATCCAATGCCTCTCGCATCCATAATTCCGAGTGATTGAAATCTTTATTTAAATGAGCTTGCCGGCCTAGCTCAAAACAATCACTTGCTGACATCCTGGTTCCATTACGAACACCACCTAACTCCCCACTCGCAATTTTCGATGTTGCCAAATTATATTTATCTTGATACCTTATAATGACCATAGCAGCATCATTTAAATCTGTGGCGGTGGGGAATTTCAATGTGACTCGAGCGGTGGCCATATCATCCAAAAAGTAACCATCGTCATTTCTTGTTAAGACTTTCTCAATCTCTTTCCAATCGACTAATAACCGTTTCGAAAGTAGAAATCCATTGATTGGACTCGATAAGTACGATAAAATGTCATTATTGGCCGACTTATGTATTTGTTTAAAATGAGAGCTTCTTTCTTTCAGCTTTGCTATTTTCTCTTCCTGCGTTTTAATGAATACATCTAACTCGCCAATTAAAGCGGATTCAGTCTCAAATAAATCATCCATTTTGGCTCGCCCTGGTATTTGGCTAGCATTAACCCGACAATTTATAATCACATAATAAAAGATAAGCAACTGACAAACTATTTGCAATGTATATACCATTGCGTGATGTAAGCGTAGATTTATCGGTGGTGAACTAATGATGATTGCTGCAAATATAAGAGGATTTTTTTAATTCAAGCTTGTAAAAGAATACAAATAATTAATATTAGTTCGCTATTATCTTAAGGCACCACCTAACATTGTTTAGGGCATTGGAACATGGTTTCAAAAACCAGCTTTACAGTTAAATTAGTAAATTCGAATTACCAAAGCATTTACTAGAGAAAACAAGAACAATGTTAAATGAAAAGAGAGAAATTTTTAATAAGATTGTTGTTTCTTGGAACTGTATAAGTTCAATATACAATTCTAAATTTTAACCGGACACCTCTAGGACAAATTATCTAAAACTGACCCGGTCAGATTTATGTGAAGTACTAAGTCCGGGTATTGGCTCGTAGGAATTATAAAATGCTCAGTTTCGATTGAGCCTATAAATGGCTAGGAATTAAATAATTGAATAAAACATACCAGTTTAGAATTATTAGTAAATATGTATTGTGCAATCGGATGCGCACAAATTATTTCCACGGTAATGTCAATTAAATTCGGAAAAAGACTGACTTGATTTGGCTTTTTCAGATAGTTCGATGTTTTAATTTGATATGTACATGTAATTTAGCTTCGATTTATTGTTCATATCCCGTTTTGATAAGCAAAAGCAACATTCTTTGGTCTATGATTCACATCTCCGTTGCTTGTTAGGTGCACTGTAACTATGTGCACAAAAATCACGATATGACCGTACAATTTGTGATAATTTTATTTATTCTGGAATAGCACTAATACTTTATCAATTAAATATTCTAAATTTTAAACAAAAATAGGTTTAGTAAATATTGCTTAATCTTTAACTACTAAATAACTAAAGCCACATAAATTGCAGTGCATTCGCATTGTTTATAATATAAAGAATACGCATTTTGACAGATGTACCCTCTAAGCAAAACAATTCATTTACGATAAGTAAAAACGATAACAGCTGTTCATACAAATCATAATCACTACATATTATTAAGTTTCTTATGTTTTTTATGATGAATTAATTTTGAAAATTGTATATGCTAAGGTGCTGTGCACCGAAACAAAGTTTATTATGATTATTTACAATCACGATTGTACGTCAAAAACACAAAATTCAAAATTTTAATCAATGATCTAATATTTTATTGAACGAGTGTTTTTTCCAAACACCGACTTATTTCAAAATTATTCACCTATTTGACGCCATCTTGAATAAGTCGGACAAGCTGTTCCAATTGATTTTATCGACTTATTTTGACAACCACAAAACAAAACAAATTTAAAAAAGAAAATTTCTTTTATTTTAAAACGAAATTAATAAAATAAAATAAAAGAGATGAGGAAAATAAACAATCTTTACTAGTTAATGTCGTACAAAATCTATTAGTTGAAATAAAACAATAAATAAATTTATTAATGCAGTCAGTCGTTCATATATTAAATTAGTTGGCAGAACTCAATTTAAAATGCTTACATCTTCAAATAAGTTTTCTGCTTGGAAGAAAGAGATAGAAAATGTATTTGAATGTGGGTATAAGCAAAGTCGGAGTCTGGAAAAGGCGCCTTACAATAAATATTAAATTTAGAAAATCATATGCATGCATATGTATGTATATTGCTATTCCTTATTCAAAGCTGAAATTTCTACAACCCGATTGTAAAATCGATTTTTATAAACGTAATAACCACATCATATCTGAGCTTAATCAAATTCCCGACGATAGATTATATCATACAAATACAAAGTAATATTGTTCAACAAACCTCAAATGTCACCGATGTCGAAAGCCATAACAAATTGGTGTATTTTGGCACTATTACAACAGCGCAAGCATTTTAAAATTTTGCTTTACCTGAATGTAAAGCACATTTCCTTTACCTGAATAGCTGAATACCACTAGATGCCAAAATATATTTTCTTGGTTTTGTATAAATAAAAATCAAAAGACAAAAAATGTAAACAAAGCCATGTCGGATCAAAAATTTACGTCAAATGATTGATCCGGGATCAAGATTTTTGTGCCACAGAATACGCTATAAGTTTATGTTCTTTCTGTTAAGTGTGATTATAAAATTTCATTTCATATTTGATGATAAACGCTACTCGGGTTTCGCGAAGTTTATTGGGTCACTATATCTGTCAAAACTTATGTACATATTTAATTAAAGTAAAATTATGTATTTAATAAAGTACAAAATGTTATGTTTATAATAATATTGGTTTAAAATTAATTCACTATATATCTTAAAATGCAACCTTACCTATTTTTTTAAAATTTTGCTATCTAAATTATCACGATACAATACAAATTTATAAAACACCATAAATGCGACGAGTTGGTAGCGAAATATTATTTTGCGACACCAAAAATTCTGTGATTTCCCTTTTTCTGCTTGTATTACTCAGCACTTGAATAGTGACGTCATATTGTAAGCAAAGCGATTGTATACTTTTTGTATTGCCGCTATATATATGGCCATGACAACAAAAAAAATCATTTGAGTTGGCACAAGCGTTTAAACTTTTCCATAGCAAAAAAATACCTTTATGGTATATCGGTTTTTTGGCTCGCGGTCACAATTGTGTGCGTAAAAATTTTGTGCGAAAGAAAATCAAAAAAAAATACAAAAACCATTACAAACTATTGTTATTTGCATACACATTTGTGCATGGTGACGTACATTGCAGAAAAAAAAGTTTAGTTGAAAACTTTTATTTCATAATTTTAATTTTTTCTAAAACTTTACCCCATATTTTCCTTACATTATGTTAGAACGATCTAGAAATAAATCTTTATTAACGTTCTAAGCTGGAGAAATACGATCGGTTGTTAACGTATTTATCAATTAAAACTCAATTTTCCAAAAATATATAATAATCTCCAATTTATTCGATTTAGTTATTTTATTTTGTCATATCGTGCTTGATTAGCAAATTCTAAAATTCGCTAAAATTTAATATCAAAATGAAATATTTCCACTAGGCAACGTATAAAATATAAAATAAATCCAATTTTCCAGTTAAAAGACAAAGATTACTATTATTATATATACATAAAATAGTACAATATTATTTTCTATTAAAAATTATAATATAATTTATAATTCTTAATTTAATTTCAAAACAAATCGAAAATAGGAATTTTGTTAAGATTTTTTCTTTTTGGTTAATTAGTTTTCACTTTTCAAAAAATGAAACAAAAAGTATTTATAGGAAAAATTACTAATTACATAATTAATTTATAAAATATATTCAAAATAAATTAAATAAATTTTCTAAAAATAATTGTTATTCGCTTGGTGGATGGTCGGGCTGCAACCCGCACGGTCGTTTCCATTCTTGACCAGCAACATGCAACCATTTGTTTGAAACTGAAAAGATGAAATATAAATGTAAGTACTTGAATGAAACTTTCCTCAATGGTTTACGAAGATAGCTTACCCCATTTGCTCCCAGTTAAGACAGGGCAAGCAGCATGCCTCGTCAAGTAATTTCCTTCTCCAGATTTATACAAATTCATCCAAAATGCGGCCGTCCCCTTCTTTGGCCACAATGCTGTTTTTAATACTGGAAATACTGTTGCTCCTCCCTGCGGCACATCGCTCATATAGAAAAGTACCGTGGCAATTCGATTTCCTGTGCCCAAACTTTTAAATGCATTTATCTCATCTTTGCGAGCAAAATCAAAATGCGGCTCATAATGTCCACCAATACCATAATTCACAACCTGCAATTCTTCTGCCGTTTCCGTCGTAAGTCCAGTCATATCCTCGACCCGTAAACCAACATTACGAATGTAACGATGTTCCTCATCTTTCAACCAAGCTGATTTACTAATCCGATAATTGGCCACCTCCAACTCACCAGTCTTATGATTTTGTACAGTCGCGCGCTTAAACTAGAAAATAAAACTAGGTCTAATAAAATCACTCAATTTAATATGTGTGTTGAATTATTTTACTCGCGGTTTAGCCAGTTTCTTAACCACTTCAATCTCGTTGTCATACATAACGTCATGATAGACAACGATGTATGGATCAAGGTGGGCCTCTTCCAATTTTAATGGTGCAATTTTCAAAAATGGTGAATTATTAGATACGTATCGGCAGTGTAATTTTGCAAGATCTTCTTCAGGCCGACGGATTTCGTTACGACACAACATTTCATATAAACGACGCTCGGGCGTGCCATATGATATTGGTGTGGCCTTAAGTCGAACAGGCTGAAAATATAATTGCATATAATAAATCATTTAAACACAGTGTGTAACTATCTAACTTACAATCACTTCTTCTTCAATTACGGCGTCAGACCCATCATCACCCCTTAGCTTTTGATCAACTTTCTTTTCTTCGCTCATTTTAGCCATCTGTTTCTCGTAGTAAACTTTATTGCCAACAGCACGTTCGTGGCCTGGACGCAGTTCCAACAGTTCGTTCGTCATTTTGAGTGCTGATTCCAAATTGCCTTGTTTAAATGTTGAGAACGCCAAATACTCTAATATATCCGCCTTATGAGCGACCGTTTGATTTTGATCCTCGGTCAAATGATTCATTGCCTCTCGCATCCATAGTGCGGTGTGATAATAATCCGAATTCAAATAAGATTGGCGACCCAGTTCAAAACAATCACTTGCCGACATTCTGGTACTGTATTGTATCCCGTTTAATTCCCCTCTAGCGACACTGGACGTCTCTAGATTATACGTGTCTTGGAGCCGCATTAGAGCCACAGCTGCACCATTCAAATCCTCATCGGTCGGAAATTTTAATGTATTCCGATAGTTTGTTACATTCTCAAAAAATCCTCCACCCGCATCATTCGACATTAGATCTTCGATTTCTTTCCAATCAGTCGTTAATCGCTTTGTAAGCAAATATGCGTTAATCGGATTCGATATGTACGATGGGATATCATTGCTGGCCGCGTTATGTTCCTCCTTGTACATAGCAATTTTGGTCTTCAGTATCGCTAATTTTTCGTCTTGCATCTTAATGTACTTATCTAAGTTTCCGATTAATACCGATTCAGTCTCAAGTAGCTCTTCCATTTCGACCAGAGCTGTAAATAGTTCGGTTTTGACACGACATTTTGTAATCACCAAATAGAATATGATTAATTGAAACAGCCGCTGAATCGTTTGCGTCATTGTGTGTGTGTTGATTTTGGTGGATGGATTACTGCAAATAAACAAACAAACGAATATTTTTATCTCATCGGCTACGAATTTATGAGTTTTACAATTGAAAACCGCAGGTTAAAGCTAATTTACTACCACAATAATTAACAACAATTAGTCTAGAAATTTAAAACCGGCAGAAAGGCTAAATGATTTTTTTCAGCTAATTACGTTCGAGAGAAAAAATGATAGTAAATTACACAAAAATATCACGCATCCTCTCCCGTCTTATATTTGTTCAATGTGATAAGCCCAGCAGGAATGCAATCTTTTATTCTCAACAATTATGCAGTTTCTTTATTTTTTTCCTACTCTTCAACATGTCACTATACGAAATGTTCGAGGTAAGTTTAATTTATTTCGTCTCAGGGTCCCGGTAAGCGTATATCAAACGATAAAATTTAAACTTCATTATACAAATTTGGCATTATTAAAATATTTTGATTTCAGCAAAACATTTTATTAATAAATGCAAATGAGCATAATTAGCATATATTTTCTTATAAGATGTCTCGGCCGATACTACTAAGAGTAAAGAGTAAAGATAGATTTTAAATTTAACTACAATAAATCGTTCAATTAAATACTACAAACGAAGGCCCACATATATATTCACCCCTTATCCATATTGTTAAAACATCTGTATAAATAGTAAATAGAGCTAAGTGCCATTAAACTATAGGCAACCCAAAACAATTCAATTTAATTTACAGCATTCACTTTAATTTATCAATTTATAAATAAAAAATAAAAATGCTAGATATATTTGATTCATATAACGAATATCACATAAGACAGCAACAACATCGTACATTCTTTTATATCGAGGCACATTGACATATCTCATTTTTATCTTAAGTTTTAAAATAACAAGCATGTTGTTATATAAAACGATGCGCGCAATGCAAGACAAGGAAATGTTTTAAAGATCATGATATTCAATTGTATTTTCTAATGTCATGTAACTCTTGTATAGTTTTCTCCTTTAAATGTCTTATAAGATAAAACTGTTTGTTTGAATTTTAAGACTATGATTAACCATTGATTACATTGCGACTCGGATTATCACCGCGACAATCGCAGAAAAACTCCTTGTCAGAGTGATATTATTCAAGCAAGTACAAGGTGCAATTATTAAGTCAAGCAATAACACAAGCAAAACATAATCTACACTCATAATCTACTACAAGAAGCAAACGTTGTCCAAATTTACAAATTTTTTCGCTTTTGTCTATCCAGTTATAGTATTGTCGTTCAGATTACAATAGATAACATATTCAAATTGACAAATTTTTCAACGTTTAGGTCAAACTGTGTATTACTTGCAGCAGACTTATAGGCGTTTCCATTTTAAATAATTTACAACTATATCTCTATTCTCAACGCACGCGGGGACTCGTTATCTATAATACCTACTTATTATTATTATTATTTTTTCTGCATTTTTAGTAAATAGTGACATCTATGTTTAAGTAGTAGCATTAGAAGTAAATTTCCACAGGAGCTGGCAACTAAGCCAGTTCGAAAATGATGAACATTTCAACCGGGATATTGTCACAGTTCAAGAAGAAACGAACTACTCCGAATTTTGGATGCTCAACCGGATGCAAAATGGGCGGCTCATAGTGACCCAGGAGAGGCGGTGTTAATGTTAAATGAGGATGACAACGAATCGCCTGGTGGGGATGGTTTCGATCATTAAAGCATTTTTTATGTAACAGAGAACACTGTAACCGACAGTTTACAGCAAACTTGATGAAAGTTATAATGCTGATGCTGAAGGTGATGAGGTAACGGAAAAATTCAAACACGGATTGGAGCTTATGGATGATTTATGACTTAAAGGAAAATGAGAATGGATGATGCCGAAGAGTAACGGCGGTAGTACCCAAAAGACAGAAGTCACAGGGTCTAGAAAAGACACTCCATACGGCTCGTACAGCAAGACGAATTGACAATAGAATTTCTAATGTTTAAAAAAGCCTAGCATAGTTATGCTGATAGCATATAATAATTTTTCTTCTGCGCAGATAAAATAGAACTATACGAAACCGGATTTTTCGTTACCGATATTTGGACATCGTGCCAGGTAAACGAGCAGTATTGTCGAAGCTTGTAAAGATATGCAGAGAACTGGATCACTATGCCCTCGACAAACTCGGGTTCAGGAAAATAAGATGGTTGAGCAGCGCGGCTTTCCTACACAATTCAGTCATTTTCTCATCTTCTTGTATTGTGGCCGTCAACACAAATCGTCTAAATGGCGTGAGAAACGTGGCAACACTTCGAAACCCATAATCTAGGTTAATTCCACTCAAAATTTAGGAAAATTGTACGAGTGCTACACTGTTACAACAGTGACACAAGGATTATTTTCGGCAATTTTAATGCAAAAGTAGAATGTGACAACTTCAATACATATATAATGGGTCACCATTGGTTTGGAAATGAGCGTAACAACCATGGTAAAAGATTGTTCGATCTCTTCGCAAACTAGCTTTATATCGCAAGCAACAATTTCCCGCATAAAACATCCATAAATACATGACAATTACAGGTGGTTTTAGTGGGCGAGCAACTGTTGCTAACTAATATTCAAAGAGAAAACTTGGGCCGAAACAATGTGACCTATGAAGGGTGTAGAAATGTTCAACCCGTTCCTCCTTCACCGTTCCTCCTTCTGCATGCTCCATGAGTCAAAGAAAAATCTTAGATGAAAGACAGACGGGAGAGTTGAATAACTTTGTTTGATGAAAGCTGTCAAAATACTAACATTGTCCTTATTTCAGCAAGACATTATAACGCGCATGGCGGAGAGAGATAATGCGACAACTACACAATCCACACGTCAAGCGCAATTAGTACAAATTTGGGTGATCGCATGAGGACAGCATAAAAGTAATATGCATCATCCAACAGCAGAGTGTCCCCCGTGAGATTGCCCTTTTCATCTGCCCAACAAACCTGGCTAGGATGCAATGAATCAATCAAACATGAATCCGGAAATAACATAACTAAGAGGCCAACTCGTCTCATAGGGGCCGATTATTACTTTTTGAAGCACTTCAAGTGCCTACTCTATTCCACCAAATTTTTTGATCTCCATTACTGAATGTCTAAATGACTGGTGAAGGTTTTTTTAAAGCAAGTGTTTTATGCAATGGATTTTTTATTCTTTTAAGATCAACTAATATTTCCTTTTTCATTCACACACTGATCATTACAGTATACCACATGTACGTTGCAAGGTCCAAGTCAAACTACATATGCATTGGCATGAAAGATGGTGACGCTGAGTTCTACACTCAAAAAGAGAGTTTTAGTTGTGTTATCAACGTCAACGATCGTAATCGATGATAAAAATTCGTATTCTGCATCTGTTGTGATTCGAACCCATAGTACCTTCCATTTCAAGTGTCACCACTATGCCATTTATGTGGTAAAGATAGAACCTAAATATAAAGCACCCAATTTCGGATTTACTTTTAATTACTTCCTGCCTGGAGCACATAAGAAAGGTTGGTCTACTACCCACATTGAATATAAATTGGTCAGAATCGGGAAAATATACCAAAAGAGAGGTAGTTCAGCATAACACACGCATTTACACCAACGACCAAAAACAATTAGATCGTTGAAGAGAATTTTTTGAGTCCACTTTACAGGAGAATGGCGACTTCAATCTATTTCATAGTCAAGAACGCAGAAATTTAAGGCCACACATACAGCTGACATGTGCGGCCTTAAATTTCACTCAATACTGAAAACGGTTTGATCGCTATCCAAAAATTAAAATAAAGCAAAGCGGTCGTCTTGTTATCAGCCGGAACACTAACTATATAGAAAAACGCACTAAGACTGCAGTACAATTCGCAACTTATTTTATGAAGACTGATATAGACTTATTGTAGACTTGTTTGGCTTTTATGCGAGGCTTGCGCCCAAACTGGTAACTCGTCAAAATAATTCTAACAAGATTCCAATAAGTCTATTCCACAGGAGACTTATTGTAGACTTTCAAATAAGTCAGTCTCCACATAATAAGTCACGAATTGGACCGCAGTCCTAAACTGAATTATTTTGGACAACGGGAAGGACGGCATTATTATTATGATCCCAAACAAGGGAGGCCTTAGACTCGATCCAACAATAACTTGCTCTAAACATACTGGATCTTACTTCACGAAATTCAGAGACCTTGCTGGAACTTGAGCTATCTGGATTCAAACCGACTCGTTTCTTCAGTCGACCAAATTGACCATATATAGGGTGTTCCAATAAGAAGTTCAGATTTTAAAATTTAATAAAACAAAAACGGCTTAATATATTTCCAAATCTATTTTTTTGTTTGAAAGTACAATCCTCCTGGTTATTTATGGTAAATGATTTCCATCAAATTGGGACCGCTGCTGACCTCGGCGTACTTCATTCGGTCGGTTCAATTTCTGAGCACATTTTGGATTGTGTGCAGGTCTATTTCGGCAATGGTTGCCTGTCCGTGTAACACTTGTCCTTCACGGCACTCTACAAATAAAAATCCAAAGGCAACAAAATACAGCTCTTTGCCAGCCAATTCGCGTCACCATTTTGACTGATAAAAATGCGGCTATCGAGTTTTTGACGCAATTTCGCTTTTGTAACGCCCGATATGTGGCATGGCGCACCATCTTACAGGAACCAAAGGTCGTCCAAACCAATATCTTCAAAAATATGGCCACATGTGGCGGTAGTTGATTACAGCCGGCCTCATCTTCGAAGAAATACGGCCCAATAATGCCGCCACGCCACAAGCCGCACGAAACAGTAACACGCAATGGATGCATTAGCTTCTCTACATATTCTGGTGGATTTTCCGATCCCCAAATAACACAATTTTTTTGTTTACGAATCCACCGAGATGGAAATGTGCCTCGTCCGAAAAGATGATTTTTTGAGCAAAATCCTCGAGTTTGTCGCAGGCTCACACAACGAATCGATATCGAGGCGGATGGTTACGGGGCTTCAGTTGCTAGACAAATTGAACTGTAAAAGAATGACATTAGTGTGCATTTTATACTAACTAGCATAGTATTCCAATGCGAAAAACTTTGAAACGAAAAACTTTGGTACATTTCATGGCCGCCATTTATCCGGATTAAACTAAACTAAATTGTCTAAACAAATTTGACGTAAAATTTAGACAGATAAATATTTAACTGCTTTCGTTGATTTGCACTCTACTACAAAACATTTATTTTGCGGATATAGACGGCAGTAGCGAATAGTAGACAAATTCGCTTTTATTAATTTAATAAACAATCAAATGTGTTAACGGAAAAACAAATTGGAATATTTATCTTTACATAACAAAAATTCGGATCAAAATTTTGTTTTAGATCAAATATTTTGTGTGTAATTCTAGTAATTTTGGTTGTATAAGCGTCAAGACACGGGGCTATTTGTTGTTGCAGTTTAAATAGGATGTAGAAATTATTTTTTTCTTTTGAATCCTATACCATCAACAGGCAGTTTCCACCATTAAGGGGCAAATGCGGCTTAGAATGTAGATAGCGACGAATAAATATTGGATTGGTAAAGTGTATCTAAATTGAGAGGTCGGAAATATGGTTTTTACTCTTTCTTAAAGGGTTTGGCTCATCGAATATGAAATTTATTATGTATTCCCACGATGTTACCTCATTATGTACTATAACAGACGGCTATACTGTTATGATAGTTTATTTATAAAAGGGAACATTATATTATAATTTTATTTGCATATGATCATATAAATATTTTACTCCCGTTAAATTTTAATTAATGCGCAGCTGAGGTATTTCGACTAATTCACTTCCGTATGCCAGATGGCAAATATTTTAATAATGATATGGTAATTTCTACTCAATAGATTCCTAGAACAGCTCTTGCAATTTTGGTACAATAAGAATGGATAACCTAAAATTCGCGGTTACTAGTCATAACGCCCTATACTCATATATTTAATATAATCGGCCGAAAAACTTGAAATTCCTATGCGACTCGTTCTAGTTAGTGAAGTTTATTAATGTTTGCTCTTATCAAATTATATTCTTTAAATCTATTTGTACGAGAACATACATGTTATTTACATACATACACAAAATAGTATATAAATAGAATCTTGTCTTATTTTCAAAGGAAGAGAATTTATATCAAAGTTTGCGTCTTGATAACAATTTCAATGAGATACGTGCATAGATTGATCGCGTGACTTGAGTCACGTAGCATGTGCTTAAAACATTTGTGTAATACGAATTTTTAGCTGTTATACATCTGGACCATATTTAATCTCCCCGATATCAATTTATAATTGTAATTGCGAACAATAGATGGCATTGTTTTTAATTAAGTGAGTTAATCAATTCATGTATTCAAAATCTGTTAGATAAATTATCGCATTGTATTTTTAGCAAGTTTATAAACCGGTACTTTGGTCAGTTAAGCCAATAATATATCTATATCGTCCAGTGCACAAATACACCGCGCATAAATCAATTAACAAAAACCACAATTCCTTTATGTCACATTAACACAAAAATGTCATTTAAATATCGTATAAATTTAACATCAAGACTTTGTTCGGTGCCATTCAGTATTCATCAAACATCTGTATAACAGTTTGATATATGATTTGATATTGATCTACTTCCGACCACCAATTTGGCTACCTAATTTGTTTACGTTATGTTAATCGATTTAATGGGGTTCATGAACCATGGCCAATGGAAAATGAGGATGGATAACGTTAATATTGGCATCAAGTAAGGTGAAATCTTTGTGTCGAATATAATTAACATTTAAAAAGATTAATTAAGTTTTTAAAGTTTGCGGTGCATTACGTAAATAAAATTATGCAGATTTAAAGTTTGTTAAGATATTTCTATAAAGGAACGCGTTGGTATAAAATAATTTACTTTGCGTAATTAATTTTACGTTTGTAATTATCGTTAGCTTTAAAAATTTCTTTTTTTGTGTTGTAATGTACTGTATTTTTATTCTTGGTTAATTCGCGAAACTGCAATTATGATGAAAACAATTTTTTTATCTGTTACTTGAGTGATGACACCCACAGGTCACATAAATACATATTGACAATCACAATGGTGATCTATGTATATGAGCAAATAGGTAATGGTCAGACCATATTGGCACGTTTTAGTATTGGTGTGGTGATTAGGTTTAGTTTAAAATAGATTTTGCCTTAAAGTGATCTATATTGCATCCCTAGTGGTGAGACTTTGTAGACTATAACACCGTGGTTTTTCTCAGCAATTACTCAAACAAACCCCACACCCCCTCCCTCTAACTCAGAATTACAAAAATACTATTTTCTTTTTGATTTTGAAGCCGTAAGTAAGTGGGGATAAAAACTTTCGAACACTCCTAATGAAGCGGAAATTTAGCCACGTGTCTCAAAACTTCAGTAAGAATTTATTGGGATCATAAGACACAATTTTTTCACACAAGACATTGGCACGACGACATTTGTATGCTACCATTTGCGGATAGCTATCGAGAATGACAATCTTTTTATGACCTCTTTGTTGCAGCAGATGCACAATAATTTCACTTTCAATATTTTAAGGTAGCATTTGTATCGAAAGAATGGAACAGTTGATGGCTGAGCAAAGCCGAGGACTTAGAGCTTTTGGCGCTTTTAGTAAAAGGGACCATTCTGTTTGTTAGACCAGATCAAACTTTAGAACTGGACTAAGTTGCGGAGGTTATGTTTTCGAAGACATTATTCACAGCTTCACGCAGCTCAGATCTTAAAATTCACACATTTTTTAATCACTTGTTTTTGCGAAACAAAAACAATATTACGACTCCCTGAAGGATCCTAACAACTAGTTAAAATTGCAACTTTACTTGTTTGAAATTTTTAATTTCAAAAACAACAGTATGCTCCGAATGTCAAATGGCCATTATGATAGCAGAGGATTTGCACCAAAAAAACGACTTTGTTTTAATTGTTTATTTGGGGTTCACGTGGCACTATTCTAGTAGTTCCCCGGGAATAGGGAATTGGGGAAAGAATTTATACGTAATTTCTATTTAAAAAACTAAATTCTGGCATACTGAGGTAAAAAACTAGTGTTAATTTTTAAAATTGAAAACAAACTTAAATTGAGAATAATTTTCCCGACCAATTTAGGTATGGAAAAATTATTCGCAATTTATAAATATTTACATCAAACTTTTCCCCTCTGTAGGCCGGAAAAAAAAATATTTGAACAGAAATTACATATAATTCTTTCCCCAGTTCCCAATTCCCGGTAAATTACCAGAATAGTACCACTGCAGGCACTGCTTCATACTGAAACTAAATTCACTATGCAACATTTTTAATCGCAAGCACCGCTGCAGTGGCTGATACTTTTGCTTCACACCTACAACACAACAAACATCAAAAATTGCATCGACTATGTGTACAAACATTTAGTCGAAATCGATCATAGCGAAGTATATCCATCGATTCTCCCGTGATAGGATTTTGCTTGCGCAAATGAGTCCAATGGGACTATTTATGAGACGATTTTGAAGACAGGTTAAGATGGCAATTTTCAAGAATCAAGGCCTATGACAAAGATACTTGGCTTACAGTGGAATTAAAATAAAGGATTTTATTTTTACTGTTCAATTAGATGTAAAAAATCTCGTACATCCCAAAGTTCATTTATCATTAAAAAAACCGAATATCACAGCTTTTATGATGCGAGCGATCAAGCCTATGCGGCTATTATATATTGTCAGATCTTTCGGGCTGATGGGACTGTTCCAGCCAACCAAATTACTGAGAAAACAAAAGGAGACTCAATTAAGCAACTTTCTATCCCAATTATGGCACACAAAGCGAAGTAACGTACCGCAAGGCAGATTTTATGCTTGTATTGATTTGCCCTCACCTCAAATGGCTTTCAGATTACCAAATAACATGGTAAATATTCATCACGAATAGGACATCTCAAATATTACAAGTTCTACCAAGGAGATAATGGAGTCATATTCCACCTAATTACCATCTAGCTGATTATGGTTCTAGACGGTTAGCTGTCGGGCAATTACTTTATCTGAAACAATGGTGAAATAATACATCATGGCTTACCCTGCATGTGGCTAACTGAAATAGATACTATACAAGGAATACTGGAAAGAAGTCCAAGAACTAGAAAAAAATTAAACCATTAGTAATAAGAGTAAAATCTTATTTACAACTCCTTTCTTAGGTAAAAATAGAATTTTGAGAGAGGATGCCTTAATAACATGGGACAACGTCATACGAAAAATGACCCCCATATTTCTGTCTAATTCAAATTCGTTATGTAGATTGATAATTGCCATATTCCTCCAGAAATCTTTATTCCGGCCTTTCTCTTATCAAATTAAGCAAAAAATTTTAATTGCAGATTAAGGCAAGGCAGAAAGGGGAGACGGCACAGCAAATTATGGGTAGAATACCAAAATCACGGTTAGCACCAGCTAGACCATTTAGCAGATGTATAGATTATGTAGGGCCGATAAAATTAGCGTCGAAACGGGAAAGAGGAGCAAAACTACCCAAAAAGATGTTATCAGTCGAATTTCATTAAATTTGGTGAGACGAACTTTCCTTGTACCAGAAATTGGTTTTGATTAGACAGAGTTTCGAGAAAATTTTATTAGCTGACCCTCCAATGCGGCTGAGGTCTGTATGATAATTTGGTAAACGGGGTTTGCTGTGCCAGAAATCGATGGCCCAAGGTCAAGTTTTTTTAATTTTTTCGGTTTGATTTTGACATAATCCAATGAGGACGGGTTCTCCAGTTATTTCGCGAATATTTGTTTTGGCAACATTATTTTGTGTGATGTTGTATAATGGTGCATCAATTTCCGTAATGTTTTATTAAGGCGCATTTTGTATGTGTGGCTTCACGGGTTTCAGAAATAGGTGTTTACGAGTACCGGGAATCAATTGCGATTAATCGACAATTCAGAAAAAAAATATTATGTCCTCACTGAGGTGTTTTCAAGAACGAAATTGCTCTATCGATCGTAATGAGTTGTAGTTCTAATAATTAATAATTTCAAATCCCCACGAATGTCATGAAAATTGATGAGAACAGTTTTTGTAAGTTACGAAGCGACTACAATGGATTAAGGTTCCACGAATATGTTTAGAGGAACTCCGGTTTGGCCGTCATACTGCATCATGATCCACAATAGGGATTAAACAATTTTCGGTCGATTGGGATGAAACTGAGATTATGTGATGAAAATAGGATTCTTTGTATGTCAAAGGTAGGATTCCAAAATGAGTTTTGTGTGCGTTTCATGAAAGTGTGAAAAATGGTAAATATGTTAAGTTGGTTTTATACTTTGGAATGTGGTTATGAATATATACTGGCTGGTTTTATTATTAATGTACTTAACCTAATAAGTAAGTCCCTTTCACACAGCAAAAATAACCGGACAATAAATAAAATATAACAAATTTGGGAATGCCACCATAGACTAGAAATAAATCTTGCTAAACCAGACAACTAATGTCAGCAATAATTAAACATCACGTCCGTTACCAAAACTAGTAATTGTTCGCCGAACTATTAATTTACCATAATAAAACTAGTTTTAACAATTTTACGTCAACTTCCGATTTTTAATTTGGAAACTAGTTTTTGAACTCGGTTTTAATTATATTTTAAATCTGAATGAAATAATAAATCTTTATATAATTCGGCGGGTGGTGGCAATTAAGAGACTACTAGAGATAGTACAGATTTTGCACGATCTATAGTTTACACACCGTGAAAGTATTTTGAAGAGAAAGTGCTAAGGAGTTAACAAGTATTAGGTATTATTATGGAATTACTGGATTTCCATAATGAAAATTTGTAACAAAACTGTGATAATTAATTGTAAATATTTGGAAGATGATAAATTGGTACAAACAAGTTTTACCAATTGCCTAATTGTCAAAAGTATTTTCAACTGCTCTTTAAGACGTTAATCTCCATACATAAATATTCCAGTTTTCATCAGATCTATTATGATTGCATATTTTTCCACATGAGATCTTTTCATAATTGGACGGAGGCTGGTTAATTAATACATTATAATTTGATGTGCTCTCTAAGCACGGTGTAATTTAAAATTTTTGGCGGTTTTATATCTATTATTTACGATTTATAATGCCACACCAAGTACCTTGAGCTATACGCGAATTTATATAAAATGAAACAAAATGTCATTTGTTTGCGGTTTAATAATCTTAAATATCGCGATTTATTATTCAACTGCATGATGATGTCATTATTCCAATTACATTTCTTAATTTTGAAAAACAAATTGCCTTGCATTAAATCAAGTTGAAAGATTTAAGATTTACGATTAAAATTTAGCTAGTTTCATATATATTTTGTACGAAATCTCTAGAATTTTTCGTTTTAATTTATTTTTTAACTAAAAATTTGAGATGTATGTAAGTACTCTGTGCTGTTGATAAAACATTTTTGTACAAAGAGGTCATGATATTTTATGTAGGTTTGATAAAGGCCGGCTGAATAAATTGTTTTGAGTATTTTTAGAAAGGAACAGAATCATTCTAGAACAATTAGGTCAAAAGTCGAATGAATCTATACATAATTATCAGATCCATCACTGTAGCTTATGATAAATTGAACAAACCCCGATGTCTTTAAACATTTTTGGCAACTAAATTATATAAACACTATAAATTAGATGTGCCCCGAATAATTAACAAGCTAAAGTAACTGATGCACTGTAGCCAAATTACTTACTATTCAAATCAAGTACATACACAGAATTTTTTTAAACTACAATTTCCAAATATATCACCGAGTTTTCTTAAGAAAATATAAACTAAACAAAACTTCACTCTAGTCTCATTATAGGCAAAAGAGTCCCTTATGTAGTCTTTAATATTAACTATTCACATTCAATACATCATTTTCTTAAAATAGTTCACAAATACACAAAAATATAAAAAAATACCATAGAATATTCAATAAACTGTCAAATTGTAATAATAATTATTATTATTTTTTAAATGATTTTATTAATTTTAATTCACTAAACTATTCCTATATGACAACAAACTCTCTACTAAGAGTGTAAGTTAAAAAAACTCAGACTTTTGTTGAAACTTGACACAAGACAGAATCGAAGAATGAAATTCCCTTGAATTGATACTACGCATGGATTGAATAAAATGAATGAGAGTACCTCTCTTGTCTATATAAATAATGTATGTTATATATTTCGTCTTGTGTATATAAAAAATCCACGCAAACTCACATTAAATTGTATTTGTGGAAATAGCAGAGAAGGTCAACTAATCAGTTTCATGTAAGACGCGACGCGACATAAAATGTTGGAGGTTCAAAAATGTTTAAAATAAATTTTTGTTTTTATATTATTAATGAGTACATGTACACCGATTACTACGCTTACCCCTGGTTGCACACCCCTTTATATATTGCATACTAACTCAACAGTTTATCCGCTCACCATATAAATAAAAAATAACATCTGTTCGAGATAAGCATTTGATTATAAATTCATTCTCTCATTTTCTTTGATACACGATCAAAAATGTTCTGTCTAGTTATACAGTTGCTCAAGCAGATGAACATTAAATGAATGCAATCGCTCAAATCCAGAAATACTTTTTAAATTCAAAAAGTCACTCAATACTAATACTATTTATGAAATAATGATCATCAAACGCGATTTTAAAGAAACTGACGTCATAATAAAAAGTAATAAAGTAATGAATGAAATTTTAATTTGTTGTATTAGTAATTCGATTCGTATCACTGCGGGTTCCAATTACTACAACTATCATCTTGGCTATAAATAACAACAACACTTTAACAGAACTACTTCTGTATAGTGCTACCCGTTTCAAATGCACTGCTTTGGATTTACCTCGTTTTCTTTCTTAATTCTGTAACTACATCGTGTATCGTAGTGGTGACTAAGTGTTTGGCGCTTTGGTGATAACCACTCCCTGTGAATTGCTGGACCAAATTAGTTGTCTTCATCGAAAGCTATATTTATGCTCACACAGGTCATATCGTCTCCTACAAATATGTGTTAAATCACCTTAATCTAGATCTCCCGGCACTGGCTCGAGTAACGTCGGGCATCGCTGTTCGACAAGTTAACAGGAATGTCGATCTCTATTAAACCTTTACACAATGCCATCTGATTGACGACGTAAAGGCTCTTTACTTATTTTATTGATGCCGAACAACTGACGAGTAATTTAAAATCAGGTTGTTGTTTCTTGATTTGGTATATGGTACACCTTCGGCAATTTGTTGAAATATTACTGGTACATACTTGTGTATTGTCCTTCTATCCATAATGAGAAATGGTCCATCCACACTCATGACGACTGTTGCATTATCCATCGGCTTTTGCGCGAAATTTTTTTATCGCCGCACAAAGATTACATTTTAGACAAAACTCCACCACCAATTACAACAAGGCCCATAAACCCGTTGATGAATTTTTGTTTCCTATTATTTTGAGGTAGTCTCTACTTACATTTCCTCTATGATGAACTCTATTTGTCGGCACCATTTTTAATAAATGCTTGACTTTCACGAGCCCTCCGGCCTATATTCATATTAAACAACCATTTCCTAAAAGAAAGCTTTCCCAGTGGCCCAATAAGTTTTCTGAATGGGGTTTTATCTGCAATCTCCAAGTTTACCGACGACTCTCCCCTTGGTATTGCAATAGCATTAATAAATCATGGTCTAATAATTTTTCTTTCCAGGTTAGTTCGATCTGTACATTCCTCGTCGAGTCGTACTTTCATAAGCCTCATGTCGATGTCCTTTTACCTTCCATTCGTCTTCAATGTTTTTATGTATATAACTCGACACATTCGCCATGAAAATAAGTTAGCATTTCCATTTGTGCTGCCATTCCGATGCTCGATATCAAAATAGTAATTTTGCAGACCTTCCAACCAACTTGCTATACATGCCCTTCGGAATTCTTAAACTGTGGCCAAATTTTGAACAGAGAGGTAATTATGAAAGTGGTTAACACATTCCACTACAGCCAATGCTGTAACGCGAGTTCTTGTCACACCACCCTTCATGTATCATCACTGCTTGCATCGGTGTTCAAAATAAAGTTTGATTCTTTTATATAGCATACAAGAACTAGCATATTAATTCGTGTACCCTTTTCCAATAATGGTGAATCTTAGCATGGGCAAAAATGTTTAACTTCTATGTATTATGAAGATCGAACGTTGAACTTAACTTTAGGTTGACGGATTGGGTTCTCTCAAAGACTTCTACTAAATTCTTTATATACTCTTCGAAAGTTTTTCATAACAGTGTAATGTGCGGTATTATATCGTCCAATCTAACACTGTATTTATCTGCACCTTAGTAAGATCCTTCTATCCATTTCTGCATACGTTGCCTATTTCGAGTCGAATATATCCATCTTTATATACTGAGTTGACTTTTCACACTAGATTTTTCTCTTTGCATTTCACTGTGATAGATCGGCGTTATCTTTTAAGAGTAGGATTTTTCTGATCATTGTCGCTCTTATATCCTCTTGTTTTGGAGGACTTTTTATAGCATGTTATTTTTATCACTCCGTTTGAAAAACCAATACGATGCCATATAATATGACTTCCTCGAAGTCATATAGAAAACCAATAGCCCGGATACTTATTTTCATTCTGTTTTCAGGCGCTGTTTGCAACTTTAGCTTATTCTGGTTTATACTGGTGAAATATTTCTGAACGCCTTATTTGGTTAAGTGGTCACCACTTTGTGCTAACATGGAATTACAGATGAATGCTGTAGTGCTGTGGGAGTTAGTGTTGGTCTCTTTAAGCTGACTCATCAAAGTTTAACGACTCTCTATCTTTTGCCAATGCTCAGTCATCTTTGTGTTTTCGTAGCATTTGAGATGGCGAACTACCCCGCAAACATTGGGTATCAAGTGAAACAAGTAATCCTTCTATTGTTGCCATGGAGTCTGGGTACAAACCGATCGATATTTTACTATTCTAGTTTGCGCATGGAGATTAATAATGGATCTACATTCGGCTAATGTAAGCATGTCTATCTTAGCTTTCTCCATATAATCGGTGGAGATATTTGAATGCGTTAAGTGTACTAGCCGCACTATCTCAGATGCGTTTGCTTGGAGCGCCTTAGTTTAGACTTGGACCACTTGTGACGTTGTTCCATTATATGTAATCCATTTGATTACAAGTAAAGAATATCTTCCTTGAGAGGCAATTGCTGATGGTGAACAACCAACGATTATTAGAAGATTTTATGAATTTTTTAATAGAACATTTTTAAGCAAGATTTTCTTCGTTAGCTGATGAATATCCGATCTTATTTCACTATGTAACATTATTGGCAGAAAACTGATAAAAAGGTAAATTTAAAACATCAAAATCTTTCTGCGAGTTATGAGTATCGCTTTTGTTTTTTCTTCAGGTAATGGCAGCCTTTAACTGAATCAAGTATGTAATTGAGAGAGAGTAAAAATGTGGAGATTTTTTGGGCTGAGAGTAAAAAATGCCATGATAGCAATAATTAGTGTTGCTATCGAATTTTCTGGGGATGGAATTTGAGCTATCTTCACATACATCTCAGTGCTAGGCCGGAATATAAATAGTTGAACAGGAATTACCAGAATAGTGCCACTTGTCTTAAGAGATGCACCCAATATGATAAGACGACTACTAGTGCGTGCGGTTGTTATTCAGTGTGATTTCCATCTAGTTAGAGTAATGATTACTCCTACTGACGATATAACTATATACATTCGACGGTATGGGTTCTGCTCAGATAGATCATATTTTGAACTTGAACGTTTAGGAAAAGTTCGAAAGGCAGTTCGAAGGTCTTAACATTTTGTTGTTAATGTGCTTATAGTAGTAACATTACATTTGAGGTTCCATCCTCAATAAGTCATTATACCTGAGGCCTTATTAGAGATGATACTGTTTAAAAGCAAACCGCAACCCTCGGGGCAATGAAGCGATAGAACTGTTGCTGAAGACAAATAAGAATCAATTCGATTTATATTTTAAACCTGGTGTCGCTATAACAACGTTCTGGTATTATTCTCAAGTGGTTGGTAGATCAATAGATCTACTTTTAGATTTCCAAAGTACTACAAAGATGCATTCAAATTAAAATTAAAACTACTCGAAATTTAAAAAAATCGACCAGACGATCACGATCGACCTTAAGGACACCTCTGCCAAAATATTCAAATCTTAGCCCAATGGCATGAGGGGAATAATTACAATATATTAGTTAACTTCTTTATTTGCATAATCAGATGTTTGAACAGAAAGCCAACAGAAAAATTATTATTTTAAAGATCATGTTAGTTAAATGAGAGGAAGAGAAGTAATAACTATTCAATTAATTCTTAATATTTGGGGTGACAATGGATTGTAGTTTCTTGCCGGTCGATTTTAGTTACAACAGCACACACATACCTTGAAGGGTAATGGATAATCACTGTGAACAAAAAAAAATCTTGAATACAATATTTAAATCAAATCAAATCTCAAAAATCTTACATAAACCTATTCACCTATTGACCTATAAATACAAAAGATACGAAATGAATTGAAATTGGCCTGGAGCAAAAATATTTATTTAATAACCATGTAATTTGTGACGAGAGTGGAGTAAAACACACGATAATTTACTTCATATAAAGTTATTGATAATTTTTCCATTCGTAAACCGGTATGAATTGTTTTAGTTAGAGCTATCGTACGGTAGATGTCTCTATTGTAACTAAAATGATATTTTAAAAATATCGTTTCTAATCTAACTGCAAATAAACAAACTCATTAATGATCTGAGATAAACTAATTCAACACGTAAACTACAAAAATTTATGAACTGTAGCTCTGTAATCTTATATAATCTTATTATAGTCTTGTTATATATTATGAGGACACTTTCCGATGTGCGTGATCTGTTTATAAATTTCAAAATTATATAACACTTTTTTTAAATTAATCATCCGCTTTAATACTTAATGTAGATAATGATATGCTTATATAAATTAATGTAGACCATCAATTTCTACCAACTCTCAAATTCAAGAAATATTAGCACTTCGATACTAACACGAAATTTAAATAAGTTGCCAAAGAAGCAATTAAATAATCAATAGTAGATTGGTCATAATTTAATTTAAAGCGTGTGGCGGTGCCGGCTATGAATCAATTTATATCAGGGATAAATGAGCGGAAATAATATCGATTTTCTAGATTATGTCTAGTAATGATAGTTTTTTCATCATAAATTTAGTACGTGGTTGCATATGGTAAAATATTTATTGCACATATGTGTAATGTACACGATGTATTAACCGAACAGTCGCGTGTTACTAGTTTTTCGAATAAAACTACAATTTTTGTTGATTTTATGTATAGTGTCTGTGTTTACTAATACATCGTTGGATAAAACCATATAGTGCGACCGACGTATGGATAATGCGGATTAAATTCATCAATAACAATACGATGTGTTTGTTTGTTATTAAATTGTGAATACAGGTCGGTATTTAGGGAAATTTAAAAACGTTTTCGTGCAAGTTTTTAAAAACGTATTAAAAAATTCCTATCGCTGACCAATTTCTGAAAATAACTGACCAAGTGTAACCAAATAGAGATCAATTAGACCAAACTTTTGTTAGGCTTCTGCCCAAACTGATGATACAAGTTTTTGTTCGTCACATTTTTGGTAGTAGTAACTTTGAATTTGTCTTTATCAGTAGAAGTCATATTGGCATAGCTCGTACAGTCAATATTCTGTGCCATTGATTAATGTTGATGTTTGTTTTCAAGCTACGTTTACGTAGTTTGGGGTTATAAATAACGTGATTTCATTTTTGGAAAACATGAGATAATATGCCTCAAAACGTGTTCTTTGAAGTTATTTTTAGTTCGATAGTGGATGAGTAAATGTATTTTAAAAGAAATTGAAATATTTGTAAAAAACGCAACTAGCAGATATTTCGAACCGGTGAAAAATTTGCACATTCATAAACAGACACCAATCAAAGGTTATCACCGCATTGTAGAGTGAGATCCTCAATCTAATATTCATCGAAATTTTTGGAAACGACTGCTGTCCGGGAGACACAGAATGCTTCAAATGTCAATGCTAATCCAACAAACATGAATCGGTCCAACTTGGAAGGATGTCGTTTTCCTTTCGAGCAATAGTAATTAAACGCCACTAACAAACGTAATTTATGTCTGTTTCAATTCAACAGGTTAAATTAAATTAAAAAATATCTTATCGCGATTATCGTTGTCACAATTTGTACCATTTGGTCAAAATTATTACTCTTTTTCCTGAACCTATGCGATGTTTGGAATTATGAGGAAAAATTTGGGACAATTGCAACATTCAGTTTCCATTCGATAAGTTTATTGATTTGAAAAAATCGATCGTCCCCCTGTCGGTGTGCAAAACCCATGGGCCGACCCATCTTCCATGTCAGTATAGACTGGCATGGAGCTTGCAATGTGCATATGGCCTTAAATCGATCGTTTAGCCGTACATCCTCGAGTTGGCTGGGAGGCGTAAAGTAAGCTCGTAAAAAGCATAACGGCGGGAGAGCAGAGTGAGCCTTGAGCCCTCAAAATAGATCGTATAGTTAACAATAAAAAAAAAAAAAAAAATTCATCCGGTCTGGGCAACTGAAGTTGTGCTATACTTTCTAGGCATAATTCTCGATATAGAACGCAAGTATTCTTCTTGTCCACGAAATCATTTTTCAATAATTATTAAAATATCGTTCTCAAAAGAATGCGCTCATTAATTTTTATCAACGTCAATAAATAAAACAGTTCTGGGCTTAGCCTTAGGCCCACCACTCGAATTTTAGATGGTGATTGTTGGTTATTATGAGTATCAATGTATGCAACAAATTTTGGGTTTTAAAGTCTATCTTCTGGAATTCAACCCCAAGACTCATCCCTAACATTATAAACGAATACAATTATGCATCGCCAAATGAAGAGCACTTACAAAATGTCAAATATAAACATGAGAAACGCAGTCAACTAAAATTGCAACTGAAATTTGGTCAGAAAAATACGAATATAGAGACAAATAAAGAAAATAAACAAATAAAGAAAATGGTATGAAATTTAAGAAATCATAGACGAAGAGACAACATACAAAATGGAGAGCTCTCTGATGAATACAGTAACTATAGTTAAAAGTGTTAATACAACATTAAAACTACTCTTTGTCAATCGCCACATAAGATCAACAAGCATGCAATAAGCTTGTATGGTCCATCTCACTTTAACCGTAACTTCAATCTTGAAAACAATGCCCATTTACAACATTTGATATAGCTGATCCTCCAAATCTTGACCATGCTCACATCTCTTCTCCAAGCCTTTTCTTGTAGGCCATAGCTATAATCATTCATGTAATAAATCTCTGGTTTTTATCCTCAGGGAAATGTCGCACCCGCACATAATAGTCAGCCATCTTGTGAATTACCCGACACCAATCATCTGTTGCCATTACTGTGTTCTTATTATTGTGAAAGTGTTACCTCTGCACCCATTCACCTATCTCAATTCATTTTGGCCTGTTAAATTACATTTTATCGAACAATAATTTATAATTTTTCTACGGTATCAACCAAAGCATTAGGAGAGTGTGCATTTTAGACAAAACAGGTAGGAAAGTTATTGATCGATAGTTTGAAGAAGATGGATGAAAGTAGCACACCTAGAAGATACTAGCCATTATTGTCATGTAAAATAATTTGTTAATCGGCCTAGCACGGGAATTATAGGCTTTGATTTCCGTATAAAATTAAATTAATTGTTCATGATTAAAACATATAGATGCGGTGCGAGATTTACTTCAGGGCCAGATTTACTTCGGAACCCATCAATGAAGAGTTGGAAGAAAGATCTAGAAACATTGAACAAACCCAATGCTCTTCATATTCCAAAGTGACTGTGAAAATGTAAACTACATGGAAATCAACTGAGAGACTGAGCCTGACTGACTTGGAATGCCACTCTAAAATTAATTCCATTCCGTGTTTAGAATAATAATCGCCTTGATATTGGATTGACAACATTTGGGTTTATTACGGTTGTTGATGATTGTTTTTATCAGCAAGTACTCCTACCCCAGGTCATGTTTTCGAAATATCGAATTTCATATCAACTGTTGATAATAAAAAGGATACTGGTTATGATTACATTCGAAATGTGATTCTGAAGAATTAAGTCATAAAATTGCTAAAGTGTCGCCAATCTTTAAGTTAGGAAATTCCAAAGTAGTTCAAAGTTAAAATTCAGTTCACTAGATAGTTAAATCAAATTTTTCCTTTTCTCGTCAGTATGCATTTCGTTAAGGTTCTGGTATAGATTTGATATTACTGATTTTATCTATCGTAATTTTGACAAACAAAACTATATATCTCGCCTATTTCTTGATCTTCGCTTTTGACTGTAAAAAGCATAGTTTTCTTCTCCATAAAAATTACAAATTTATGGCTTCCATGGCTTAACATATGAAATGGCTTTGGCGCTTCATTATTTTTAATATACATAAATGATAAGGCCAAATCACGGGTCTCACGGATCTTATTAGGATATTTGCTGACAAGACGGCCCTCTTCTACGAATCCAGAGTTTGGCATTTTCCACCACTCCAATTAACAATTTGTATTATGGAACGAGTGGATAAATTCTTTTATCTTGGAGTATTATTCGACAAGCATAGGACGTGGGATAATCATATTAACTTATTATGAATTAAAATAAGCCGGTGCATGAATTAAAATAAGCATGTATATGGTGAAAGTCAAAGTCGGGGAGCGTCTCTATATACACGTATTATACTTCTTCGTGTAGAAAACTTACAAGACAGGAGCAATAGGACGAGGACTTCTTCAATCAGACGACGAGTAGAGCCTTGTTTGATGGTGGTATTTACTTGATATCTCAATAATTACGCAAAATGTTTACCGACATCATATGGATATTTTGTCAGCCTGCTGAACCTCTCAAACTTTAGCAAGATCATTTAGAAAATTTGACACTTGACTATATGTGTTCAGACTTTGAAACAACATTGATCAACAAGGCGCTTCATGACATAAATTTCATTTTCAATCTACATGAAATGTCGTGTTCAACTGTTGGATTGCTAGATAAACAAGGAAATCCCATTGAAGAAAAAATGTATGATCAACCTGAAGAAGCTTGACAAGCAGATAAACAAATTGAAGAGCTCGATGAGACTCAAACTAACGGATTTATCAAGATAATCGTAGCAGTAGAAAACATGCTTGGAAAGCAGAAGTTAAAAGAGCTTCTTGACGGTCCCGGTGGCTCAGGAAAGACATTCCTTTATACATCACTGAAGGCCTACTTCAGAAGAAAGGGAAAAATAGTTTTGCCATTCTGAACAACGGGAATTGCTGCCATATTACTACAAGCAAAGTGCTTACGAAAAACTGCTCTGAATGTAATTGATGAAATTGCAATGCTGACATCCCGTGTGGCGGAAAAGTTTTAGTTGTCGGTGGCGAGGGGACACGCAAAGCACAGACTGAATACAATCACTGGTTATTGGATGTAGAATGTGGAAGGTTGTCTGAAATACCATAGGGATTTTTGAAGAAGGCATCATCCAAATTATAAGTGGAATGATTACAACTGAAGATTTAATAACCGACATGATAGGTGGTGAAGCGCACATATATTACAGAAGATCTCAATGATACTCCTAATTTCTTCATTAAATGTCTCAACGGCTAAACTCCATCTGGCATGTCATCTCATGTGCATCTTCTGAAAAAGGTGTAATTATCGTGCTTCTAAGAAACTTCAATACGGAGAAGGAATTGTGTAATGACCCGATTAAGTATCGAAGAACCCGCTCGAAATTTCGTAAGGCCAAAATAATTTCGGAGCTCAATAAAGAAGCAAGTGTACTGATCCCTCGAATTGATCTAGCACCATCGGAAACTACTCTTCCATTTATCTAGCATCGCCGGGTAATTGTCTCATATGTGGACACCATCAACAAGTCGTAAGGCCACTTCTTTGATGGCGTTGGAATTCATGCCAACACTTTCATGGCGTTACTACTTAATATTGCGTCTGGAATTCAAATCAAATAATAAAAAAACAAAGGAAAGCATGAAATATATGATCTAAAATATCTTCTACATAGAAGAATTACTGTCGAAGAACCCAGAAAGAACTGGACTGGTGCCGTGTGTTAAGTGCCAAGAATACGGCCACATTAAAGCTTATTGCACTTTGAGCGATGTTTGAGTAATGTGTGGTGATCTCCATAATTCAACGAAATGCGATAAAAATAAAACTCAAGCTTCTATCAGAAAACGCTGTGAAACCACACAGCGAATTATAGAGGTTATCCAGTTTAACTAGTAATATTCCTCAAACGTGGAAGATATCTCTGATCACAATGATACATAATCCTGGAAAAAACGAAACTCAAATATCGTCTTATCGTCCAATAAGCATGCTTCCCACAATCTCAAAGCTGTTTGAAAAAGTTTTATAACAAAACTGAAACCGCAGTATTAGATGAAAGACAAATCATTCCAGACCATCAATTTGGGTTCCGAAAACAACATGGTACCATAGAGCAAGTGCATAGAATTGTAAATGCAATCAGACAGACCTTTGAGGAAAAGCAATACTGTTCTGCTGTCTTCATGGACAAAGTTTGGCACGATGGACTAATATACAAACTTAAAGCGCTTCTGCCGAAGAATATTCACTCAGTTTTGGAAAACTATCTCCTCCAAGTGCAATACATGGTCTAACAAAATAGTGCAATAACTTCTCTATATGATATTAGTGAAGAAGTTCCACAAGGAAGCTTTATGGGATCTATTTTATATTTGTTGTATATGGCATGTAATAATATCAACATTTACTGTTGATATAGCCATCCTGGTATCACATGAAAACCCGCAAACAGTCAAGAGAAGTGCAAAATCATCTGAGCAAAATTGAGAATTGGCTCAAGATCTGGCGAATAAAACTAAACGAGAAAATTCAACTCATGTCACATTCACGCTGAAAAGTCGCTCGTGCTCAGTTTCAAAGGAGTTCAGTTCGAAATACTACTCAAAACTTCAGGGACAAAACAGCCGCGATTTAAACGACTGAGAAGAGCAGATCCACTCCGACTAATGAACCTGTAAGATCATTAAATGTGTACATTACTCTTATAAGTAGGATCTAAATTAAATTGTGAACACTAATATTAAGTATTAACATTGGTTAAAACTTAAAAAATGTAATTAGCTTAAGATTTGAACACTTCTTCTTAGTTTCTTATATAAAAAAGATTCAAGAATAAAGCCATTGGCACCATTTAAAAAAAAAGTAATCGTAATAAACTTAAGCTTTTGTGATAGTTTATAGGGCACAGCATTTTTTGACTTTTAAGGGGAATCCTTTCCTAAAAGCTTATAAAAACAGAATTTTAACAACAGTATTTTGATGAAATTCAGTAAACGAGATCACATTCACAACGCGAACTAGTTTCATGAAATATAACCAACCAAAATTCGATGTGGGAACAAAATGCGATACTTAAATGATTTTTAGGTGAATCTTTGAAATATGCCAACTTTCACAGATTGAGGCCATTTCTGAATCAATTTGAGACATATTCTACAACTTAATTGGATTGGACCGTATAATTAATTGATTAATCACGATTACTGCTAAACCGCGCGCTGCAATAAAGTTTTATTTTGTAAGTCCACACCTGATTCCTCCCTCTCCTACGAATTCACAATGTATACAAACAAAACGGAACAAAAACACTAAAACTATCAAATCATAATATTTCTGATTTCATTCAGTGTTACTACAAACTGCACAATGAACAACACGAAATTTTAAGACGTAAAGTAAAAATCATTAATTAACCGCGGACATTAGCTTCCTACATTGGGCTATATCATTTATTGAACCGAGACAACAAAGAGCGTTTACTCGTAGTGTAATAAAAAGTGTTTGAATCTCTTTGTTGTACAACGCAAGATAAAATTACAGTGAATTCTTTATATCAAATTTCTTAAATCAACATAAAATCACTTTCATTTTCTTTCGAGTGCTGTGTCTTATAATACTCCAAGGTATATAAAAAACACTCATCATCGACGACGGTGAAATAGTTTTTGTGTCAATTGTATAAATAATAAATAAATGTTTGTATGTGCGCGGCTCGCGATTAAGTAATATCATAATACGCATGTATGTTACCGAACGTGGAGTATGTGAAACGAAAAAATAATTTAATACATAAAAACCGATTAAATAATTTTTATTAATCGCGATTGATAACCAAAAAATTGTGTTTATGGGACAGAGCATGCACAAATCAGACGACAGATGAGAGGAACTGAGTTAAATTTTGATTACTAAGAGATTTTAGTGTGCGTAAACTTATTTTGTGATTTATATAGTTTTAAGTAGACATGACGAATTTTATTATAGGTAAGCACTTTTTTATCGTATGTCAAGTTTGTTTACTTTAAGATATCCGAACACATCAAGTTCACGATCATTTCGCAAATTTCAATGTTTCTCAATTAAAGCTCGCTCATGACTAATTAAATGGCTCAAGTGCCGTATTAACGTGTAATTATACTAAAGTGAGATGTAAACGATAACAACAACAATACACTTGATACATACTTAAATATTTGGTGATGCATAATCGTAGGATTGTGTTCCGCATTGATCTTGTTACGAAAACCAATTTGGAAAATGGAATGTGTTGAGTAAGCACGATGAGATACATCTCTGCAATTATTATAATTTGATCTACTTTTAATCTTAATTTTATATATCGTAAATTTAATTACCACACACTGCCAGTGGTGGTTTTTGTACGTGCGAGGCCCAAGTACTCCAATTTTATCCAAATCAGTGAGTTTCACTGTGTGAGATCAGAACTATAGGAAATTTAAACTCTCTCTTCCAATGCCAGAAATCATTCTCCAAGTGGTTTTCAACTCTGTGTATTTTGAATTTGACAGATGCCTGTAGATTTTTGGTTAGTTTGGTTTGCTTTTTCATAATGGATAGACTCAAGCCAGAGCAACGTTCGCAAATTGTTCAAAGTTATTTTGAATAATGGTTCAGTTCGTGAAACTAAGAGCAATCACTTCGATTAACTATGAATCGCTTACACACTACGAGTATGTTTGCTCTAAATGATAATGCGCGATTGGTTAACATGCTTACAAGATTCAACTTATGCTAGTATTAAAATCATACGACCATTGTTCGCGCCGCCAATCCAGCAAATGGGTCGGAGAAATTTTTTTTCATCAATGCAAACTTTCCATGCAAAATTTTCTTCAGTGATGAAGCTCATTTTTGGTAAAATGGATATGTCAACAAGCAGAACTGTGAGTGAAGATAATCCACGAGCCATTGTGCGTTCAAAAATGATGATGGTGACAGCGATACTGTCAACGTACCGAAGACCGGCATAGAGGATGATATTGACATCAGAGATATGGTGTTCCAAAAAGACGAGGCCAGAAACAAGAAGAAACATTTGATGAACGATTAATATCGAGAAATGGACCTGTCAATGGAACCCAACATTTGACACTTTACTGTCGAAATACGACCGGAAATGTTACGAAGAGTGATCAAAAATTTGACCTTCAAATTACATTTTCAAATAAAGTCACATTCGTGGCCATTAAAATTATTTTCCTGTATTTTATTTAAATTCAAAGTTACATACCTCGAAATGAAACAGATTATGCATGTTAAGCGGAACGGATCCAAATATTCAACCTTGTGGAACGCGTCTGTAAATCGTGGCCTACTGAGTCAAATATTTTTCTTAAATCTGAAAACAGATTATTTTTTTTCTGTCAACTCTCTCCGATATAAAATTCGCTAGTTAAAGGCAGTTGTAATTAAGAATGTGATAAAACCATGTTATTCCTGGCTTAAAAAATCACTTTTTCCAGGAACTCAGGGATTATGGATGTACTAATTTTTGTACACTTAAGATATTGCACTAAGTATAGAAATTGATTGATCATTTAAAGGATCCTGTCCCTTCTTAGTAGAACTCTACATTGGTACACCCTTTGTTAAGGATTTCAGAGTTATAAAGTGTTTGGTCGCCTAATAATGCCTAGGAGAAATCACTTGAACATATCTGGTTATCCGACTCGCAATTGTTATAAAATTTCAACGTAAATTTTCATATATTTTCAAAATTAAATAAATTTTTCGTCGTAGGATTTTATGCTGTAGCATAGAAGTATTGCTTTGCTCAATTTGGTTATTTAAGGTTGGAGTTAACATTTCAAGGGCAAGAAGAATTCGTTTAACGATCATAGTTCTTTGGATCCTTAACCACGAAAACCAGCTTTAGGTGTTAGAGTCTCCGAAACTCCAAGTTTTTGTAATGGGATTTACTTGAACAGTCGGACACATTGAAGTAGAATTAAAAATTTTGGTTACATAATTCGTGCATTTGACTTCTCGTTACCGATGTACATTTTTACACTGAGTGTAGCTAGATAATTTCACAAGAAAGTGACATGTGAAATTTTTCAAATCAAGTGTAGCTATTCATAAATTGTTAGAAATTGTACGTATTTTAAAAGAATACATAGAATTAAGCGGTCTTGCGAACTCAATTTATTATAATATATTATAAGTACTTTAGGCCAAGTTTTGTTAGGGACAGTGAAAAACAAATAAGTTCGGAATTAAACATAAATAGGACCCACGAGAATCATAAACCAAATCTCATATGCCAGATTTGAAATTAATACCGTTAGTAGTAAACATTTTGAAATGCCGTTTGCTACAATTCTTTGATTCTTATATATTAATCCATCTTAATTCTCTGGACTGGTGAGTGTAGAATTTTGCGAAACGATCCTACACGTTTGTGATTGTTGGAATGAGACTGCACTAGTGGAGAGTTGTGTGTTTAATTTAGTGAGCTGGATTTGGAGTGTTATGTGTTTAAATTAGTGAGCTGGACTTGACATGGTATAGCCAGCATCTGAAAATTACCAAGCCCAGTACCTACCATCGACACAAATATTTCCAAGTCTATCCGTATGTTTTGATAAGCTTATAAGAAATTGTTCGAAAAAGTTTTGTGCAAAAACCGTTTCAATTTTATTTATATGGTCGAACCCATAGACCGACCCGACTATTTGGCATTTTTATACTAAATACCATTCTTTATTTTAAAATGCTTTTTTATATTTTTCAATGCATATTTTTATTTAAACATTGGGCATTACAAAAATGTTGTGTTACGCATGGTCCAATTTTGATCCAGTACAACATTTAGGGGAATAGTGTTCCAATCCAAATTTATTGTGTAAGAAAAAAATATTTTATTTTGTTACGTGTTGTACAGGTCTAATTTGTGATTTACGAAATATTAATGTCGGAACACCGGGTGCCCCCAATAAAAATATTGCCTCTAAGTATCTGTCCATTTGGTTTTCTCATAAACGAATCCTCTAGCAAAAGTTATTACGCTTTCAAAAATAATTAAAAGTTGGATTTTAACTTGTCATTTTATTGCACGCATAGAGCGAAATAGTGTTATAAAACGACATTGTTCAAATACGGTATATTTATCCTTGCAACGAACACTTGTTCGGGGAAAAAGTGTTATTACTGCGAGATGTGCATATGGGATTGAAACCAAGAGTTCCTTAAAGATCTTTGGTATATCATTGGTACTTTATCAGAACTTTGATCTAGAAAATCCTTCTAAACTATGATGGAGGCTCCTAGTGGACTTAGCTATAGATTCGCACTTGACACTGTACTCTAAACAAATATTTGTTGAACTATTCTGGAAAAAGAATTCCGAAAATAGTGGTCCAAACATTTTTTAATTTTTTCATTATTAATTGTAAAATTTAAAATCTTTTGGAACTAAATTCTTCCTATATCTTTAATAAAAAACTAAACTTAAAAGAGCAATTGGATATTAAACCATAAAAAATATTATTTTGATTATTCAGTTCTAGCACATGGAAGACTTAGGCAGTTTGATTTATAAATTCAGAGATAATGAGTTGGCAGATCCCAGACAACCTCGAGTGCAGCAGTCGGCATGTAACTGAGCCAGCGTTTTTCCAAAATCCTCTGCTTCATTCTAGACCGCCATAGTAAGGTAGTAAAAGGGACAATAGGTCTAAGTACCGTGGTGTACAACCAGTTACGAATTTTGGTTTTAAGCCCCTTGAACTACAAAACATTGAATATTTTCGTTTGAATTTCAGGATAAAAGTTGGTAGTATTCATATAATTCTCTTCACTGTATTTCCCATTTAGGGAGAATGGGATGGTAAAATTTTATATTTTTTTAGAGATTGAAATTTCCCATAATATTTCATGAAAAGAGTCATCTCAGTCTTTCCTTAGGATTCAGAAATAAGTTATTTTCGTGATAGATGAACAACATACATTGAGTTATCCATCCAACATGTTCCCTCAGTAGGCCATAAAAATACAATTTAGACAAAAATGCTATGAACATATTTTTCCCAATTCCCTATTCCTAGGGAAAGGCAGACTAGGGCCACTGGTAGTAAAACCGAGTGCCGATCTTACATTGAGGATGTATTGTCAATTATCCCTTGATATTCCGAAATATCCTCAGGAGAAATTTATTATTGTCCTTTATAAAGTTATTGGTCAATCCGACCAACCTGTGTTCCCAAATAAAAACATATATTGATAGTGCGGTACTCCAGGTTTTCATGTAAATTCCAAAAGTGCTGAACACGTTTATGAAAGCTGAAAGTTAACTTACGCAAACGGAACACCAATCAAGACGGTATGGTGGAAAGTTGTGTCCTCTAATGTCTGCCGAAATTGAATCCCGCACTTTTATATTGATCAAAATGCCTTCTTCAAATGTTTCGTCCGGTTGCATAATAAATTATAAGTTTACATAATTTATTTGGAGAATGAAGTAACTTATGTAAGCTTAGTATTTATTTTGCTGGCGCTACATCTCATAGAGGGATTGGGCCGCCTTATTTTGAATCCTAGCCCGCATTCGACATGCTGTCTGTCTCTTTGTCGCGCCCCTAAGTAGTAGTTTGTAACTTATGATTTGTTCCGCGATTCGGCGAATGTAAACTGTTCGAGTTAGGATTTAGGATTCAACGTAAATTTAAAACCGCCTCAAATCGCAATTATTAATCCGATTTATTACTTATAAAAATTAAAGTCCAATCATAAAACCGGAAATTCACTCACTCTATATTCTTTTACAAGATGCAGGATATTTTTTCGTTTACTTCTGTGAAAAATCTAATTGGAGGAGCTTTATAAATTTTTTGATTAGCTAGGATGTTACCGGATAAGTTCGATCGCCATCATTTTTGGATATGAAGCAGTACATATTTGCTTTTATTAGAAGTGACCTCAATCCTGAACTCGAATATTTTCACCTGAATTTGAATGTGTACCAATGATGAATTTTATTTCAATTTTATTCTACACTTCTTTAAATTGTGATATGTACGTACATTCCTCAAAATCAAGAGTTTTAATATATTATGTCAGGTTTCTTTATATGCGTCATCTAGCAAAATCAGTAGGCAGAGCCAGATTGGAATTCTAACATGACTTTGGAACAAGGTTCTGGAATTTGGTTAGAAAGATGGTTTCTGAAGTTGGTCAATAGAAATGAGTATTTTGATATGGATTTGTTGAATAGAATCGCAGTCACCTTGTAGTAGGCGCTATTGCAACGATGTTTCCTGGGTGTGGAGAATCTTCTAATTTTGTGTGAAAATTTGAAGAGAAGGCTTAATTTAATTTCTACGACAGCATTTAAGTTTTAAAATGAATATTTGTATGAAATTTTGGAATATGATGTTTAACCGCTTTGTTATCCTATGAAATTTCGCAGTACAAATAAGCAAATGATATTCTGTAAAAATAAATACTCGAAATATTAGCAATTTCCACTTTTGCAAAAAACGGTAGCCAACAAAATTTTAATGTACCTTGGGAACTTTTTCATGTGGTTGTAAGGGGATGTTAAACTCAATTGTCCGTAAAGCTACCCTTGAGTTTTATAAAAATAGTTTGAAAATCATAATTACTGATGTTTGGTGTTTCAATCTACATTTGCACATGCGAATGCGATCAACGATTATTATTCTATTCATTTTATGATTGTGAATTCCCAGATGACAAAATTTTTACAAATCACTTGTCTAATTTCTTTTTGTTTAAGCAACTGGTTTAGAAAAAAAATGAAATATTGTATAAAAAATAATTACTCGTGTTATGCCCGATAAATATAACGTTGTTCTTCATATTTTTTAAACAACAAACTGTAGTTGGTGGAAGTTATTCTAGATACTCTAATAAAACATGAACTCCTTACCATTAAGATAATTGCTAACAAGAGACAGTAAAAATTAATTTAATGTTAAACTGTTATGGTAGATACATAAGTGTCTGTTTTCCAGCTTAAGCTCCATAAACTATAGTTCAACTTCTATTCTAAAACGATTTTCTAATGCCTTTAATTTCCTATAGTTCTTGAAAAAAAGCTACCAGCAATAAAGCAACGGATTCGTCTCTCGTGCCGTACGTCGTAAACTGCGGAAGTTTATTCTGTTATATACGTCTGTTTATTCATATAAATTTTGTGACTCAACTTTTTTCAGATATTTGTAGATAGTAAATTTGTCTTCAAAACAGTTGTGTAATTTCTTAGAGTATTATTTAAGCAACTGCTGCAGACATAAAATTTCAACTGTATACACTTACAATTACTCATTATGTTCGTAACTTCGTTGCTACCTCATATAGATGAACCTGCTCATTTATTAGAGAGTCCTTAAATTAAAAAGCATTTTGTATTTTTACTACAAAGTTGTGAAACCTTGTTAGAGATACGGGTGCTTATGCTAAACTAGGTCGTTTATAGAAATTTCAGGAACTAACAAAAAATTTCTACTAACAAAATTTGGTGTAATTTTAAAGCATATAAATATAGTTAGAATATTATTCAGTCGTGCGAAGTGTTCTGTGTGCGAAAGTTGAAAACCAGTAAAAGTGAACAGTGTAAAAAATAATAAAGTGATAAGTATACTATATAGTGCGTGAAATAAATTGTTCTATTTAACAATTTTATTATTGTGTTTGTAATTGTGCATTAAATAATCTGAAATTATTGAAAAGTAATAATTAGTGTTCCGAAGATTATTCTGGAAGTTTATAAAAACAAAATCAAATGAAATGAAATTAAGAACTATAAATTAAACTGCGAGAAATCAAATGACACAATGAAAAAGGCGTCGGTACGAAATCCCGAATTTCGAAATCCCGATTTTGCTGAAACCTTAAAAATCCCGACATATGTCGGGATTTTTAAAAAAATATTAAATATTAAATTTTCTTTTTTATCTTCATTTTTATGAAGAACTCGGTCTTGTTATGACCGATCATGGTAAAATTTAGGTTATCGGATATAATTTGCATTTTAATTAGAATTATTCCAGAATTTGGTCGCCTGAAAAGAACGTTTGGGTTTTTGATGAAATATTTAATGATAAAATAAATAAAATTAAGCGCTATTAATGTATGCAATATTTTAGCATATTTTAAAATGACACAAGGTACAAATTTGCGTTTTCAAAACTGCATATTTCAACAAGGCATAGGTACAAAACTGCATTTTTCAAAACGGCATTTTTGAAAACTTCACAAGCTAGAATGGAATCTTTTAATGGATTATGAATTATCTTTTCATTAATTCCTGGAATATGACCAACAGGTTCGGTTATTTACTAACGGAACACGATGAAATTTGATATGAATAAAATTTTTGAACGATTCTTGGATTAAATTTTAGGATAAAGCCAAATGAAAGAGACTTGTCTATTTCTTAGTCAATTAAGATCAAATTTCACATGTTTCTGTGGTAGGGTTGAATTTACAAATTGCAATAAAATTGAGGTATATTGTTAGAAAGGTATTTCCTGCATTTCAATTACAAATTATTTGAAGATTTAGTATGCATATAATATTCTCCTACACCTAAATTTTTATATAGAGCTTCGACGTTCCAGTTAGTTACTACAATAGCATGGTGGTAGCGGTAAAAATACTAAAACTACCAACGCAGAAATTGAGAAACTCTAAACGAGAAATCCGCCACCTGCAAAAAAATCTAAATATATTTTAAGAAAAACATAAACTTAGTTTTAATAAAAAAAAGAAATACAGCAAATGTGGCGTTTTGAAAGCACCTGCTGGAAAAATATGGGGTCGGTTCAAAATCTCGAATTACAAAAAACCGAATTATCAAAATCCCGACAGAAAAAAAGTCCCGACATTTAAAATCCCGACTTTCAAAATCCCGACTTTCAAAAACCCGATTTTCGAAATCCCGATTTTTTTAAAAATATTTATAGATAAAAACAAAATTTAATATTTAATATTTTTTATACCTACCTACTAGAGTAGGTGTCCTACGAGCGGCACGCAGTGCGACATGTTTGCTGATCCCTGCATCTACGTCCACCGAAGTTCAAATCTAAAGCCCCGTCGGGATTTTACAAATTGGGATTTTGATATCGAAATTTTGATTTCGGGATTTTGAAAGTCGGACAAACGACCTCAACCCAGTTAAAAATATATTTGTTTTCATATTGTAAGTCATTACCACATTGCACTAATCAGAAAAAGATTTTCAAAAGCCCAATTTTTTTTTAAAAAATTATGGCCGGCCTCCGGACGCCCGAATTGATAAAAAAAAAATTAAAATTTAATTTATTAATTATTATTATTAATTAATTAAATTTTTTTCATTTAAAAAAAAAATTAATTATGAAAAATGACCAAAAAATAATAAAATGAACAACGACCCAAAAATATTTCGGGCGATTTTCCTCCTCAGAAAGAGGATAGGACTTTAATTCCTTTGCCCCATTAACAAAAGAAACTCGACATTACAGAAAATCAATCAACAACGTAATTTCAATATGAGACGGCGAGTCCTATTGAATTATTTAACTTAACTGCAAATGGTGAGGAGAGGTGTTGCTCAATCGTTGAGTTAAATAATTCAATGGAATTCGCCACCTTTTTGAGACATACTCTTTTCCACGTATAGGTAGATATTTCACGATTCTATCCTAGAAAATAAAAAAAAATCATTAGGCCCCAGACACATGCATATAACAAAAAATATTTTTGTTCTATCCAGTAAATTTCAGTAAATTTGCGAATTTAATTCTAAGGAAGTTTTGCCAACTTCATTATTTATACCTCAGCTTGTACACGACATGTAGTCATAATAATTAAAAAGCCACTCAAGGGATTTATATGAAACCGTGAAATAATAATTAACATAATTATTATTTATTAAACATATGCGGTTAGTTATTTATGTGTGTACTCAGCTTTGTTTAGTAAATGATCCGTTATACTACAAAACGATAAGCTGAAGGTCGGTTATATAATGACACAGTGGCTATATGTTTGATATTATGTTTTAATTATCAATTCGAAGTTCGAAATCGATATACTAAAATACTGTGACTAGTACTGCTTATACTAGCACAACAAGCGATTATCCTTGTTCCATAATTTTGGTCATTTCACGATTCAAACATAAAACTCAAGTTTAATGCGAGCAAATAATTTCGCAGCAAATTTTATGTTGTACAATTTTATGGTTGAATAGTGTAGGGTAGTTAACATTTTTAGCACGTGACGCTATAATTAACAAGGTAACAATACGAAATAGCTATTTATGGAATTTAGTTTATTGTTCCAATTGCGCACATAAATTGCCGCTTTATTTACTCATTGTATTTGGTTTTGTGTGTGGATCTCAGCATCCCAGCCGACGCTTACCCATTATGCATAATTGCATAAATATACAAAGTTTACATAATTTTACCAATTCATGGTGTTGACTCATCATACTGGTATACTTGACTGAATTATTAACAAGTTTGGTTTACGATTACAGAGAAATGGTTGAATGAAATGCATTCGTTACGACCATAAAAACTCGTTATATTACATAGTTATGCAAGCGATTTAAAATCTAGTTTTAAAAGACTTAGAGTGGGCCCTTCTTATAAATATGTTATTTAACATATGCATGATTTATTATATATACGAGTATTTTATAAATAAAAATGTGTGTGTGACACACTTTCTTGGGCAGCTGTTTTTCTATAAATCTTTTACTCTGCTGAATTAAATTTCCGTGAATCGCATCAATTGCACAATTATACAAAACTGAAGCTATTCATCTGAAAAGCTTGACTTTGTTCTAATCATTGTTCAAATCAATTAATGCTACTCAGATGTGTCCTCCAAAAATTTGTAGGCAAGGGTATTCAAATTTATTTAACCCATCAAAATAAAGTGCTAGGGACTGGGACCTCATGAGGTATTCAGAACCTCGGTTCAAAAATTGACAACCAATCATATCTTTCCATTATATAGATAAGTCAGGATGACATTTTTTGTGGTGGGCAATTTTAACCTTCCCGGCCTGAAATGCGAATGCACCTACCGATAGGAAAACCTTAAACAAAAGTTGATTTACTAGAATTCGGAAATTAGATACGAGTTTGAAATTTAAATATACGACACTGATAGGTTACTTGGTTGTCCTTTATGTTAATAACAAAAATGTACGAATTAAACTGGTGAACTAAATTATGGTAACAAATTAAATATTTCGAACTTTACCCAAAAAACGTACTACGCCACCTGCCTGCAAAACATATAACCTTATTCGTAAAGGTCCACTAGGTACCTTGGTCTCGAATATTTCAACCAATTTTGTAAGGCAAAATGCTAGTCCGGTTATAAAATAAAATCGAATCGTCGTATCATGAATAACCCCTCACCAGATAATATTCATTGGAAAATGTTAGCTGTAAACCCGCTTATCCCAGTCTTGGTAGAATGAGCACACCAAGATTTTTCATCAATGTGGCAAACGTTTACGATTCACTAATGCAAAAAGTGGATTATTACCTGGGTATGTATGTAAAGAACTGTGATCATTGTGTTTTCGTTTATTTTTAGATAGAAATTTCAAAAGAATATTATTTAAGGTAGTAAAAAAGCAATATAACCGTGAAGTACAAAATGCTGAAATTAATTTTATTAGGCTGCATGCTAGTCATGCTAGTATATGGTCAAGGATATAAAATTGGTGTTGGGCGTTATGATATTACGGGACCCTCGGTGGAAGTAACATTTGTAAGTTAAAATTGACGCGATTTATTACTTTACAGTTTATAACCAGCAAAATGCTTAATTGCAGATGGGGTACGCCGTACCGACTCAGCGCGGAAAAGGAATACATTTACGTCAATTCTCACGTGCCTTCATCGTCGATGATGGTAATAACCGGGTCGTGTTCGTTTGTATCGATGCTGCCATGGTGTCACATCCAGTAAAACGAGATGTTGTGGCGCGGCTTCAGCTTAAATATGGCAACCAGTATTCATACGGCAATCTAGTCATAAGCGGTACCCACACTCATGCTACCCCAGGTGGATTTATGATGTATTTATTGTATGATACCCCAAATTTTGGTTTCGTACGTGAAACATTTGAGGCACTCACCGATGGTATTTATCAATCGATTGTACGTGCTCACGATAATATGATCGAAGGTAAATTAACCGTGTCAGAAATAGAAATTCAAGATGCAAATATTAATCGAAGCCCTCTATCGTACTTGAATAATCCGGAGGAAGAGCGTGCACAGTAATTATTTACATTCAATCAGATTTAATAGAACATGAACTCAATATATTTTTTCATCTAGATACCAATACAACACCGATCGTATATTGACGCAAATTAAATTCTTGACCCTAGACGATCAGCTGGTTGGTGCTATTAATTGGTATCCGGTACATCCAAATTCAATGAATAATACTAACCATTTAGTGTCATCCGATAATTTAGGGTACGCCTCAATACTATTAGAGAAAGAAGTTAATCAAAATTCAGTTCCTGGAAAAGGTGCATTTGTTGGTGCATTCTGTTCAGCAAACTTGGGCGACGTTTCGCCAAATATTCTAGGACCCAAATGTCAATCATCTGGAAGACCTTGTGATCTATTAACATCAGCGTGTCCAGTTGGTGAAGGTGATTGTATAGCATCCGGGCCAGGAAAGGATATGTTCGAAAGTACTAAAATTATTGGTGAACGCGTTTATAACGGTGCATCAGAACTATTAAAAACCAGTGGCCGAGAAATCCTTGGAAAAGTTAAATACATTCATCAGTTCGTCGATATGCCTCAAAGCTCAGCTACTTATTACAACCCTAAAACAAAATCATACGAGCAGGTACGAGGCTGTCTACCAGCGATGGGTTTTAGTTTCGCAGCCGGCACAACTGATGGACCAGGAGTATTTCCTTTCACTCAAGGTACCGACACAGATAATCCTCTTTGGAATACGGTAAGTGAATTTCTAACCGTACCACCTCTCGATCAAATCGAATGCCACGCACCAAAACCGATTTTATTATTTACTGGCGCCACATCATTACCGTACGATTGGCAACCAAAAATTGTTCCAACACAATTAATTCAAATAGGTAATGTAGCTATTGTCGCTGTCCCGGGTGAGGCTACTACCATGACGGGTCGTCGAATTCGAAACGCAGTTCAAAGTGCAATTTTACAAGCGACAAATGAAGACGTCACCGTCATACTTGCTGGTCTCTCGAATCAATATTCAAGTTATATAACAACACCAGAAGAATACGAAGTGCAACGTTATGAAGGTGCATCAACGATATATGGGCCACACACATGCACTATTTATATCGAACAATTTCAAAAATTGGCTGAAAGTATGTCAAAAGATGAAGAGGTTCCTGGAGGTCCGGTACCTTCAAATTTCGATGATCGCCTAATTTCACTCCAAACCGGTGTGGTATACGATGGTCATCCAATTGGACGTAATTTTGGCTCGGTTCGAATTCAACCACGACAAGCGTATACTGTAAACGAAGAAGTTCATGTAAAATTTGTGGCCGGAAATCCGCGTAATAATTTAATGCGCGAGAAAACATTTTTGACTGTTGAAAAATTAGAGGGAAATGGTAGTTGGACAGTGGTGGCAACGGATGGTAATTGGGAAACAAAATTCTTCTGGGAACGAACCTCAACCATACTCGGGTACAGTGATGTTGACATTTTCTGGCAAATACCAGAAGACGCTGGAGTTGGGATTTATCGAATTTGTCATTTCGGTTATTCTCGCCCGTTAGTCGGTAATGTAACGCCGTACGAAGGTTATACCGCACGTTTTAATGTTGTTTAAAAGCTAATATAAACCAATAAAAACATGTAATACAATAGTTTAACAGATTTTTGATTTGATTTCTAAGGAGGAAATAAAACTTGAATCATAAAATAAAACTGAATTTAAAACCTTTTGTTCTTAACCTGATTTTCATAAATGCTATATTTTTAAATTATTTTAAAAACTCGTAAAACCTCACCCAGCTCCCCCCCCCCATCCCCCTTCCTTCAGAAAATTATATAATGTTATTGAGAAGTACCTAACTGTCACTGCAAAAGAAAAGTGGAGAAAGACCAATCTCAATACAAATGAACTAGAGACAACCAATAAATAATTAGTGAAACAATCAAACCAAAAATGCAGTCTCATGCCGGGATAAGACCATCATTCAAAGACTTACAAAGAAGCTGCTCCTGAAAACTCCGCATCAAATCCCTTCTACGATCCTACCCTACGACAACAAACTTTACTAGGCTACAGAAGGCGATCCTAAACAGTTTGTCTAGAAAATTATTAAACTAAGCACCCAAACTCTGTACAACCAACCAGCTGACATGACACTGTAACTTAAAATAGTACTAATTTGCCATAAGGAGACATCTCACTACTTTGGCTGCGGGACAATAGTCGGGTAAATCATAGATTAGATTATTCGATCAGTTTGCCATAGAGTTTTTGAAAAATAATTAAATTTATCAAAAAAAATACTTAAAATTGACTTTTACCCGACTATTAGCCCGCAGCCATAGGTTGCGCGCAAATAGTCGGGTAAAAATCAATTTTAAGTAAATTTTTCGGTAATTTCATTTGTTTTTCAAAAACTCTGTGGCAAACTGATCGAAAAATCTGTTCTAAATCCAATTTTTACCATAGTAAACGATTTACCCGACTATTGGTCCCGCAGCCATAGTAGGAAAAAGGCAAAAAAGAAATAGCGAGTATAGCGCAGGTAAGCGAATAGTCGTCGGCTGAGTAACAAAAACGGATTTTCGAATTTCGTAATATTCTTCTTTTCTGATTGTATATGTAATATGTATAAATTGTTTAAGATATAGCTGTATGATTTTCTAAAGTTAAAGGTGATTGATTGCAACCAGATAAATGTTCTTTAGCTTTAACTCTAAAATTGCGCCCAGTCTGTCCAATATTTTCTAACTTTTAAAAATGTATAGCAGCTACTACTTGAAATCAAAATATCTTCTACAGAATAAATATGGTATAGCACAATGTCTTTCTCAAATTTTGTACAACACGGCTTCAATTAATACGTCGTATAGTTTCATTGCACAGCCCCCTGCTGACTGTTTCAGTCCATGAATGCTTTTCTTTAGCATGCTCTTTAACTTTCTATAAAGCCAGGTGGTTGTTTAATATAAATAATTTCAACCCAAGTGATATCCAAAAAATCCAAGAAATATCCAAAAAAATATGGGATATCCAAAAAATCCCAAATTTGTTGCATGCAACAAATGTTACACAATATAATATTTTTTGATATATTTTACCTCGAGGGTCAATTCAAAGAAGTTTGTGGCACGAAATATAAATTTTAACAATAGTAATGTAATATAAATAATAAATCTTTAACAAAGGGTTGTTGCATGACTGGTTTTTAACAGAGGAGTTGTTGCAACAAATTTCAATAAAGAAATCTATTCAACAAATCTCAAGAGAATGATATGTGGGTAGATTTTCTGGAATGGTCATGATATGGTTTCTTAAGGGAACAAACTAACCGAATTATTCCTGAGGTCTGCGATATAAATAACGGGTCTTTAACAAGAGGACTGATGTGACAAGTTCCAATTAAGAAATCTGTTCAACAAATTTCAAAAGATTCACATGTCAATCTAGTAGGTAGGTTTTCTGGAATGCTGATAGTAAGGACTCTTTACAGGACAAACGAATCAGATGATTATCGAAGCGGCTGATCGAACGGCTGTCACTTCGTGGCATTTCTCGTAACAAAAATATGTATACACCGTGCCGCTTAATTACGAGGGATGATAGCCCGTTCTGCTGAATAGAGCTATTTCGGCATTTACATTTGCGAATCTCGATATCCATCGATTATCGATAAATATCGAGAATTCCACCAGGAAATAAGTAAGAAACAAGAAAAAAACATTAAAATGTTAGTCGTGTTTTGGAAGTGCAGTCTCACAATAAAAACAAAATAAAAAGTGAAGTGTCGCGAGCAATCGTTTACACCCCACAATTGGTTGTGAACTAATTATAAACTTAATGATAAACATATACCGTCGGTTTGGTGCAAGAGTGACACACACAACTCACAATTTTTATTTTTTTTCCGATTTGAAAATATCACTCAAAAATGTGCATAAAAAGGGCGTTTTTAAAAAATAAATAAAAATACATTTTGATCAGTAAACTGATTTATTTTTCTATTTCCACATTCTAAATAGGATCTTAATTTTTATAATTATTTAATATTTTGCAAATTTTCTTAGGATAGTCCCAATATCTTAAAATGTTAATTTCTTTCGCGAATTGAGTGATTTTTTACATGAAATTTTACCTTATTTGCTAGAAAAAACTACAAAAGAGAGTATGTTTTGATACAAAACAATAAAAATATTAATATATATTATTGGGTATCGTTTGATTCGAATATCTTCGAAAAAAATGAATTTAATAGTGAAACCGATGAGGATAACTCACTATAACTTCTGACCTCTCAGACGTGATATCATCATCTTTCGAAAAAGTCAAACGTTCCCTTGCCGCTGTCATCCTTTTGCGACCACTGTTGAACGACGCGCAGTTCAACATAACTATACCCACACTTCCAATGTAGCAGTAATTGGAGCTGTCTTACAATAACTTAACAAAGGATGTTGGCAACCACCAGCGTTTTTTTTTTTTCAAAGAAGCTCTCCCCTGCAGAAGCTAAATATTCTACTTACGGTAGAGAACTTCTTGTTATGTGTTTAGCAATCATATACTTTCGCCATTTCGTCGAAGGCCGAAATTTTTGTATATATGTACCGACCATAAACTCCTTACAACAGCTATTGCGTCAAAGTCAGAACGTATAGTCCCCGGTAAAATGAATCGAAAATCTTGTAGCCCATGTAAAAAGTCCAAAATTCACCGCCACGCGAAATCAGAACTTGGTAAATTCGAGCTGCCAAGTAACAGGATTGAGCACATGCACATGGACCTGGTTGGTCCACTGCCCTAATCGAATGGCTATCATTATATTTTAACCATAGTCGACCGATTTACCCGTTGGTCAGAAGCTTATGCAATCCGAGAAATGACCGTAAAAACCGTAATTAAGATATTCTACAATGAGTGTATCTGTAGATATGATGTCCCACTCTTCATCATGACAGAGTAACGAACACAATTTGAATCACGTTGTCCACCAAGCTCATAAAACTCCAAATGGTCTTGTCGAACGGTTCCACACTAAACTAAAACCCCGTTAACAGCTCCATGTAATACATCCCATTGAAGTTCAGAAGTTCCAACAATCCTTGTGGGTATTCGAACCACTGTCAAGGAAGACCTAAACTACACATCAGCAGAGCTAGTATATTGTCAAAATATCAACGTTCTCGGTGAATTCTTCATCAACGATCAAAATTTGAGCCCAAACACAGATACTTCGATCGAAATGTCTAATCGCTATGTTAACAGTGATCCAACGATATTACGACATCATGAACCTGCTTGTTCATCTTCTACATCATCACTACAAAATAGTTATCTGATATCACACCATCACATGCTGTATCCACTGATACTGCATTATGACGATAACCCGAGCTTATACCTGCTGTTCTTCCTTAAAACAGCTCCAATTTCAAAACAAGTTTTTCTAAAACCCAAACACTTTCTTTGGTGATTTTTCTTTTAACAGAAACTAATTTAAATGGTGACTTCAAATGGAAGAGAAGTTCTCATTCTATGTGATTATAACTTCCACTATTCTGAAATTTTCATTCCTAGAACTAATATCATCGAGCTGCTGTGTGTGAAAATTGACAATAAAAAAGTCACGGGAACCACATTTTTATTTTCTCTGCTTACCAGCATCCGTGTAGTTCGATTGAAACCTACCAGCTACTTTTTGATGCTATTTACTTTTTATCAGATAATATGAAGAAACAAGATGAACTTCTGGTCCTAGGAGACTTCAATCTTCCCGATCTGCTTTGGTTTGAACACATTCGGAGGATTGTATACATTACGCATCTTCTATAACTCAATTACATCCAAGGAAGTTTTTTTTTATCGGATAATATGTTGAACTCCGGCTTATTCCAAATCAGTAACATCAAGAACAGCTTAAATATGTTTTTTTTTCTTATGATGCTTTTACCATACGATTAATATTAACTTTTACCATCCACCGATGTCAATTAATCAATTTTTGCTATCAGAATGGCCACCGATTCAATTTTCGCAAGGCTGACTTCACCAAACTCAACGATCTACTAGACACTAGACAAAACGATGTGCTGCCCATTTTGCCCAACCGCTTACAACACTTTTCAAAAAGAATCACTCTCTTCTGGAATTTTCCCTAACATTTGGAAAGATTCATTCATAATCCCCATTCATAAGTAAGGCTGCAAGTCTCATATTACGAACTATAGGCTATGTGTAAGAGTGTCGTATATGATGCAGTGTAGAAGAGCACACTGTGGAAAGGAGGCCGAAATCGTCACAACAGATTTCAGTAAAGCCAATATCCATATCAATGTCAATATCAAGTATTATTGAGATCATCCACATCCGCTCTTTTTATCGCATCCGCGTTATTAGAAACTCGGCTGTCTCTGTATACGCCGACGGTATGAACATTTATAAAAATATTTCAAAAAACGCTAATGCCATTCTTTAACAAATCAACCGAAACCGCTTTGCAATCTGCGGTGCTCAAAGAATCATCTCGAACTGAACGACATTAAATAATAATAATGTTGATGGTGACTCCCCGCATGCGAACAGGGTGGTGTAATTGCGAGAATGTTTATGTAAATATGTTCTATTAAAGTAGATTTTCTAATTAGAAAAGGTCGTTATAAAGAATGACAATGAAAAACTTCCGGAGATTTAAGATATCAATATTCTAAACATGCTTAATTGTATCGTGTTTATTATTCTAGAGGCAAACTTCTGAGCACTTATACATATATCTATGTACGCTTGTCACTGAAAACCTTGGACAAGTTTATTTCTTGATGATAAAATGAAATGTTGTGTTTACGTTTAAAATCAAATTTCTTCAACGTCTTAATCATGCCTTATATCAAATTTATTTATACAGATAAAATTGTGTCGCCCAATCAAACAACAGAATAATACAGGCCTATTTTTAAAAGTCGATGTAGAGACAACATGACATCCACAATCTCAAGTATCGATCAATCAAATCGCATGGTTTCAAGAGTCCCATTGTAAATCCAATAATTTATTTATACCTTTGGCCACAAACGAGGGCGATTTATCACAATCAGTGTCCGACGCTCTTACACTTGCTATCTGATAAACCACATAAAAATTAATTTAAAATTTCACAACTTATCTGTAATGTCAGTTCACAAGATTAGTCTTTATTATGGTCACTATCTTGAGTTAATGATGAACTCTGTATAAGTAAATAAACTTGTGTAAAGTGTGTCGGTAGTATTATTTGATAAAAATGTTAATTGAACTTTTTTTTTAATGGGCCGCGCACTCATACACGCATAAATAAAGAATTCTACTTGTAATCCTGATGGGAAGTGACAAATCTGTCACATTTAAGTCATCGGTTAGCTAACATCTATTGCCGCTCGCAATTTCCTGACAGACGTTGCATGTATATATCATTGAGCGCTCCGAATCAGGTACAACAATCGGACTACAATGGTAACATTAATTGCATACTAATTAAAAGGCAAACACAGAAAAAAAACGCAAACAATTAGCTTACCCCATCATCATGACAACAACAAAGACTTTCGTGTTGTTTTGGCGTTATCAATAATTCATTATCTAAAACAAAAAACTCGAAAAACTTAATAAATCAAAATCATTGTCCGTTTCGCTATCAAGCCGTTGACTTACCAAAACACAAGTGTTTTAAGTGAACTTCAAAAAGTAAATTACAGTCGATTATCGAACGTTGATTGAAAAACATTGATTTTGTAAATAATTAAGAATTTAAATTAATAAAATTTCCTAATTTTCTTTTATTTCTAGATTAGAAAGTTCAAATGCAAATTATTTAAGTTAGTGAAAAAGGAAAATATCAGTGAAGTACAAAATGTTAAAAATAATTTTATTGAGCTGCATGCTAGTCACGCTAGTATTAGGCCAAGGGTATAGAATTGGTGTCGGACGATATGATATTACGGGACCCTCGGTGGAAGTAACATTTGTAAGTTAAAATTGACGCGATTTATTACTTTACGCAGAGTCTAACCAAAACGTTTAATTTCAGATGGGATACGCTATACCATCTCAACGTGGGGAAGGAATTCATTTACGTCAGTTCTCACGTGCCTTTATCGTCGATGATGGCAATAATCGGGCCGTGTACGTTTGTATCGATGCTGGTATGGTGTCACACCCAATTAGACGAGACGTAGTGGCACGGCTTCAACGAAAATATGGCGACCTCTATTCATACGATAACCTAATCATAAGTGGCACCCATACCCATGGTACACCTGGTGGATTTATGACGTATCTAATGTACGATTTGCCAAATTTTGGTTTTGTACGTGAAACGTTTGAGGCACTCACCGATGGTATTTATCGTTCGATTGTACGTGCCCATGAAAATATTATTGAAGGTAAATTGACCGTGTCGGAAATTGAAATTCATGATGCAAATATCAATCGAAGTCCATTATCATACTTGAATAATCCGGAGGAAGAGCGTGCACAGTAATTATTTACATTTAATCAGATTTAATAGAACATGAACTAAATATACTTTTTTTATCTAGATACCAATACAACACGGATCGTAAATTGACACAAATACAATTCTTGACGCAAGATGATCAACTGATCGGTGCTATTAATTGGTATCCGGTACATCCAACATCAATGAATAATACTAACCATTTAGTGTCATCCGATAATTTAGGGTACGCCTCATTGTTACTAGAAAAAGAAGTTAATCAAAATTCAGTTCCTGGAAAAGGTGCATTCATTGGTGCATTCTGTTCAGCAAACTTGGGGGACGCCTCACCAAATATCCGTGGACCCAAGTGTCAATTATCGGGAAATCCTTGTGATGCCTTAACATCAGCATGTCCAGCCGGCGAGGGTGATTGTGTAGCATCCGGACCAGGAAACGATATATTCGAAAGTACAAAAATTATTGGTGAACGCATTTATAAGGGGGCGTCAAAATTATTAAAAACCGGCGGCCGTGAAGTCCGTGGGAAAGTTAAATTTATTCATCAATTCGTTGATATGACGCAAAGTACCGCTACTTACTACAACGCCAAAAAAAAATCATACGAACGGGTTCGAGGTTGCACTCCAGCGATGGGTTATAGTTTCGCAGCTGGCACAACTGATGGTCCTGGTGCATTTAATTTCACTCAAGGTACAACTACAGATAATGCTCTCTGGAATTTCGTACGTGATTTCATCGCTGAACCATCTCCCGATCAAATCCAATGCCATGCACCAAAACCAATTTTATTATTTACTGGTGGCGCAACATTCCCATACGATTGGCAACCAAAAATTGTTCCAACACAATTACTTCAATTCGGTGATGTTGTAATTGTTGGCCTCCCTGGCGAGTATACCACCATGACGGGTCGCCGTATTCGAAACGGGGTACGAAACGCAATTTTACAAGCGACAAATAAAGATTTTACTGTTGTCCTAGCGGGTCTCTCGAATCAGTACACAAGTTATGTAACAACACCAGAAGAATACGAAGTGCAACGTTATGAAGGTGCATCAACCATATATGGGCCACACACATGTACTTTATATGTCGAACAATTCCAAAAATTGGCGGAAAGTATGTCAAAAGATGAGGAGATTTCACCAGGCCCAGCACCACCAAATTTCGATGATCGCCTAATTTCACTCCAAACCGGTGTGCTATTTGATGGCCATCCAATTGGACGAAATTTCGGTTCGGTCCGAAATCAACCACGACAACGGTATTCCGTTAACGAAGAAGTTCATGTAAAATTTGTAGCCGGAAATCCGCGTAATAATTTAATGCGCGAGAAAACATATTTGACTGTTGAAAAATTAGAGACTGATGGAAGTTGGACTGTGGTGGCAACGGATGGTAATTGGGAAACAAAATTCTTCTGGGAACGTACCTCAACCATATTCGGGTTCAGTGATGTTGACATATTCTGGCAAATACCAGAAGATGCGGAAGTTGGAGTATATCGAATTTGTCATTTCGGTTATTCTCGCGTGCTATTCGGTGATGCATACCCATACGAAGGTTGCACCGTCCGTTTTGATGTTGGTTAAAAGCTTTTGCATATACACAAATACAAAGATGTAACCCCTTAGAAGTTACTATATAAACACAACTATTACCATTTGAAAATAAATCAGGCTGTTTGTTACCTATATTCGTATTATGCTTAAAATAGTTTATCAAATTGATAAACTATAATTACTATATGCCGAATTAAAAATTCTATAATTATTGTAATTATTTTATTAAATGGAGGTGATTAAATTATAATTTTTTATTTGTACAAAAAGGCAAATGAGGTTATTGTCATACAATAAATTTGGAATTTCCCCCAATTAATACGAGATTTGACATCATATGGTGAGCTATACGAAAGTAAGTATTACATCAGAATCAATAAATGCTAAAATTAAAAAAATCATACATCTTTCAAGAAAGCGGGGTTAACCCCGTTGAAGTTAAAGATGGACACGCCCAGCGTATAGCTAGCATTCTCGCACCAATCCCATAATAACAGACCTCTATTACGGATCTTACTTTCTTGTCACCGAGTGAAGCAACATCCAATGTTAGTACATATTATGATTCTCTCCGTGCGTAAGAATCTCACACATTCTCACCTACAATTTCTTGGAGGCACCAAATGACAATTTCAATATTTATGACATGTAGTGAGTTTTTTTTTTTAAATATTTTAACATCAAAAAATTTTAAATTTTCACTTGGTGTCTCTATATGAGAATATGTAAGAGAATCTCACTCACGGAGTGAGTGACATCACGACACCCGATGGCGGAAAGATGAGATTTATAATAGAAGCATAGTTCTGAAAAGAACCCCTGCAACTGATGCAAATAATATCAGTACTACGTATCCGTGGTAGTCTCAATATATCTCAGCACAGTTGCCTAAATTCGGCACTGCTCCGTGGTTATCCATGCCAATAGTGGTTGCAAACTTTGTCCAAGGACGGTACTGCTATGGTCTAGTGTTCCGCCAACTGCATCCCTACTGACGACAGCCATTGATGAATCGTTGAGATGACTTTGTTGCAAAATCATCCCTTCCATTTGTTTAATGACGACCACTTCTGCTATCTCATTAGTAAATCCAATTACCTTAGCTTCGTGGGGCAATTTTATTCTCAAACCGTTGTTGACACTAATATTGCAAAGTAATGGCCCTAATATTGAGCCCTGTGGAACACCACTCGTACCCGATATTCTGTGACGTTTACGAGATTTCTTGCAGTCCTCACTGTCATCTATCGCATTTGCAGTTTATCCCTTCTAACACTTGGTCGACTGTGTCAAGCAGACAGATTGGGCGAGAAACATCGCCCATAGATTCGAATTCGAAGTTCTGTATACTGTCTGTTTTTTGTGGAAATTCCCTTTTCAATTTCGCCATGAATGCCTTAGAAAATCTATCCCACGGGGCGATATCAACTTCGATACAAAGCTAGCTTGCACAACGTAATTTACTTGCTTTCACAGGGAATTTAGACCCTCTCCTATAGCTGTACTACAGGGTTATCCAATTCGAGGTTGATAAAGTAGAAATCTGTATACCGACATTTGTCAAAGATAAACGTCAAGTACGCTGTCATTTATTTAGTTGACATTCTGCCATTTAAGAATATGGAGCATTTAACAATCGACCAACGCGTTAAAATTAAACGCGGAAAAACAGGCCGTCGATGCTGATTTTTCGAACAAAATTTTCTTCAGTGATGAAGCTCATTTTTCGCTTGGTGGATACGTTAATAAGCAAAACTGTAGAATTTGGGGCTCAGAAAATCCACAATTGATTGTAGAGAAGCCATTACACCCGGAAAAAGTCACTGTTTGGTGCGCATTGTGGTCTGGTGGTGTGATTGAGCCGTATTTTTTTGAGAACAACCATGGACGAACCGTTACCGTCAATTCTGAGCGCTATGGCCGCATGTTAACCGATTATTTTTCTACGAAAATCGAAGATTATGATCTTGACGATATGTGGTTCCAGCAGGATGGAGCAACCAGTCACGTAACACGAGCAAATCGAGATCTTTTGCAAGAGAAATTTCCTGGACGTTTGATTTCGCGATTGGCTGATGTCAATTGGCCTCCAAGATCCTGTGATTTAACGCCTTTGGATTTCTTTTTGTGGGGCTACGCGAAAAATCGTGTTTACGCAAACAATCCTCAAACTCTTGACGAATTGAAAACTAATATTCGTAAGGTAATGGCCGAGATACCGCCCGAAATGTGCCGAAAAGTCATTGAAAATTACCTCAAAAGAATCAAGGCCTGTAAGAAGTCCCGTGGAGGACATTTGAATGATATCTTGTTTAACTAAAAATGGCAAGGATCAATTTGTAAAATGAAATAAAAATTACAATACATTCCGAATATTTTGTGTGTTTTTTTTAAGTTTACTTTATCAACCTCGAATTGGATAACCCTGTATTTAACAAGATATGAGTGTATGCTCTATGCTGACAAATTCTTCTTGTTTGGTGACATTTCCTCCTTATCTGAGCTATCTAATCATTCCACTGATAGGTTGCTATGTGGTGAATTTTAGTACTCCTCCATTGCCTACGTTTAGCAGGATGATGTGTTGTATTGAGAAGGCATCAGATAGAACTCTGCCTTTAACATTTTGTCTAAACGTTACCCAAATCAGTCGCCCAAGCGCTAATGTTGCCAGCAATAACGAAAGAGTTACGTTCTCAAGCATCACTTACTAAACGGAACTTATAGCTTCCAAAAATTTCCAACGTATAGCACTTGGTTTGGTAATCAACACAGCAACTAAAGTTATATAAGCCATTGACTTTAGCTGTTACAGAGTAAGCCACGGCTTTGTCTGAGTTCTAGCTGTGGAGTCATTCGCCCACACGGTACCATCAAGGATGGCAAGGTTTTTATTTTTCTCGTGCATAATTTCAAGTAGGAGACGATGTAACGCTTCGTATTGGCTTAGATTTAGTTGTAGTATCTTCATATTATCCAATAGAATGCTTAAAAGCCTTTTGAAAAGTTTTGTATTTCCTACTGTCTACTGCATGATTCTTGTCAATCCTGTCTGATCCTAACAAATAACACAATTGGATCATTGGTACAATTTCTTGCTAAATGATTGTTCTGTCCACATCTAAATGCCACACCTCTGGCGCTTTCCTAAATTGTGCTGTTCTCCCGATATCTTAAGTTTCAGAAGAAACTATAAATTGCTCGTTCAAAGAATCTGAGCTACGTTACATCGCCCAGGCTTTGCAAAGATGGTTCGTCTTTTTCCTTCTTCAACAAATATGCAAAAGTCAAATTCCGTTTCTATTTGATTGGTGGCCTATGCTTCTAGTCTAGTGCTTTCTGCGAACCCTTATACCTTGTCGCATTTCATATACTGTTTCTGTAGGCTCCACTTCTCGAAGCCTTTTTGTATCCATAGTTCCCGATTCGATGGTTATGATGATTGCTTGCGAGTATTACGATCTGTTTTACAAGCCCATTGGTTTTATCCATGGGCATCACCAAAACAAGCCGATTCAAGATCAATTCAATACTTTGAAGGGGATAGTTCAGATAGGTACAATACAGTAAGCTCGCGCTAGTGAGACTGGAACTTCATTTAAAGATTCTCGAGATTTCGATGCACTATCCCGCTGAAATTTTTCTGTGACATAAGGTACTTTAGATTCACGTAGTCTTGAGCATTTGCCGCCCCGGTGACAAAGTGGTCAGCATGCTTGCTCCAGCGACCGGAGGTCCCGCGTTCGATTCCCGGTGGTGACAAGGAAAAAACAAATTTCACGGCGTTTTAGGATCAATGAATTAATCACTCATTTTCCGAAATGAAAATATGATTATGAAACCTCATTTTGAGGTGGCCAAATCCCTTGATGGGATACAGTGCCAGAGTAGTATCCCTCTATATAAGGCTAACATGTTTTTATCGTTATAAATCTCTCCTTAATTTGAAGCGCTCGAGATTCTGTCTATAACAATTCGACACAAGAAAGGGCGTGGTCGGAATTAGAGGTACCTTAAAGAGCATCCAAACAATCCACTAAACGCCAACGTTAACTACTAGAAAACGTGCGGTGAACCTAAAGTGCGATTTGTTGTTATACAATCAACATCCTAATTCGCGCTCAACTCCTTGAGCCTTGAACGGCATCTAGGCTATCAAAAAATATAACACAAAGCAATTAACTGGAACTTCAAAAGCCCACTGTCACGATACTATCATGACACAAACATTTTATAACAAATTAAATTTTCTAACTCTTAGTTTGTTTTTATTATAAAATTTATTTTTTTTTACAGTAAATTCATAATTAATTAATTTATATAATTTCTAAAATTTAAATTAATTTTTAATATAATAATCCAATAATTAACATAAATATCAACATTTTATGTTTTGCAATTCGAGAGCCGGTGAGCAAGCTCTTGAATAGTTTTTGGTGTGTGGCAAAATTAAAATTTTTTTATTAATTAATTTAATTACAATAATTAAAGCACTTATTAAACTTTTACTTATTTATTTTAAAATTTAGAATATTTAGAAATTGTTTATAGTTTTTAGATCGTACCATTTGGCGTGAATTTTGTTTAAGGATACATATAGTTTGAGTCTCGCTAAACTGGCCAGTTTCGAACGGCTGCGAACTGTTTGATTAGACACAGGACTAGAGATTAGTAGAGAATGTGGGCAAACTTCAATTTATGAATTTTATTTTGTTTCAACAAATAAAATTAGAAAAAAACGTTGAGGAATGGCCGTAGATCCATTCTATCTACGTAAATCGATTACATCGATGGCCGAACTGTCATCCAGAGTGATGTGTTGACATTCCATGAATAGAGGTGGATCGTTTGGATGTGGATGAAATCCAGTTAGTCGACATTGTGCGATGTAATCGAGCCCATAGCCTGGGGTTAGGCAGAAAAATCCATTTGTTTTGTATTTAGGGGCACATACGATTGCCACGGCTTCAGGCATCATCATTTGATAGGCACAGTGAGTATGCAGATCGACTGATGACAAAAATGCTGTCTGGCTGGGATGTGTATGAATCCAACCTAGTGTGATCAAATTATGTTGGTCCTGAACATCGAAGATTTCCTCTTCGTTCATGGTGTTGCAACTATCAGGCGTACCTTTCTGTTTCGGAATAATAACGTGCGTGATGAGCAAACGATTTTGTGAGAGCTTGCCCGCAAGAACACCACACGTTTCGATATTATTGGCGGTATTCGAGTTGCATAATCGCAAGAATTTGTCCATCGTATCATTTGGAATGACTACCGTTCGTAAACCACCATCTGATAATAGATTTGACGATGGTTTTAATGTACGATCGACCGATGGTCGATGTGGTTTTTGATTTGCCGGACTATCCGGTAGAATTAGACCAGATGGGAGATTCGGTCGATTGTTGTCTGATGGGAAATCATTAGGATAGACAACCTGGTTGAGAATCGATAAATCTGGCGCAGTTGGTTGTAGGGCACCACCTTTTTCGATAATCGCTGGAGGTTGAACCCGACCTCTATTATTCTTTTCGTATTCAGCCTGTTCCCTCGCCTTTTCCATGTCCCGTATTCTCTCCATTTCTTTGTTCGCAAGAAATTGGCTGTAATCCTTCTGATATATTTCTAACAGTTTTAATTTTAATTTCTCAGTGATCGGCAATACTTCTTTTAGTTTTGAAATGTTCGGTTGCTTCATAGCGGTTGGTGTATTTTTGTAGTCCGGGTGACTCTTGATTTTTTCAATGAATAGGGTCATGAACTTGATGTACAGAATATAGGCATTTTCCAAGTTCCCCTCAGACAAATAAACATTTGCCATACGTACCATCTCCATACCGGATCGAAAATATCTAAACATAAGACACAAAAATTATCGATTTTCCACCAAATCCAACGTAACTAACCACCAATTGGCGGTGTCACACTCACCTTCTGATTGGAATATTTGGGTCAACTTCAACCATATTACCATAGTTGCCCAATTGTTTGATCCGTGCATTGGGCTCGACAATGCCCATTTCAACAAAATTTATTAATTTCGACATAATATATATTAATTATTACTGCTTATCATTTAAATAAAATATGAGGACAAGCACAAAACGGGAAATGAAAACACTCGCGCTTTTGACATATAGAAAATTATGACATTTGAACGACTGAGTCATTCCATGGTTAAAACAGCTGATAAATTTTTTCTGGTTGCAACCAGTTGTTTGATAATTCCCCTCGAACTAATATTTTATTCACCAAAAATTATATTTACAGCGGAACCAAAACAAATTAATTTGTAATAAAATTAATATTTTATATCAAATAAAGTTCTATTAGCCTTGAATTAGTAATAATTTGATGAGGTTTAAATTTAAAATACAATTGAAATAAACAAAAAGAAATTTCAAATGTCGAAATTTTGGTTGCGCCGTAATCCATAAGAATGTGTCTGAGATATGTTTTCTTTGATGCAAACCAAACACTGTAATAAGCGACATATTTGTAATTATGTCGCATCGTATAATACGAAAACCTTTTAAACCGCAATACTATGCAATTTTGCCACTGTGTGGAAAACATGTATTAATTCGATACTAAATTCCGTACTACAAAATAGTTAAGACACAAAAATATTGATTTTTGACAAGAAATATTTTCTTTCTCTTTCTATTCCACGTTTTTGTTTTAAATTTTTATTTTGTATCTCCACTCTCCAGTTTCTTGTGACAAGTTGGCAGAGAACTATGCACACAGGTGTGCGTGCATTATTTTTCATTTTAATTTCGTATTATTTTTGTCTATAATTTTATTGATTACTTAAATTTTTTTTGTAAATTATAGTGCTTTATAATAATAATAGTGTAATTATAGTTCTTTATAAGTGATTCATCAACGTTATACTAAAGGTAATAAAAATCAAATCTATTTTAATATGGCGTCGCCATGTTATAAAATGTAAATATATTTTAGACGACGAAACCCAGTATGCAATTTTTCACTGTGTGGAAAAAAATTTATTAATTCCATACTAAATTCCGTACTACAAAATAGTAAAGATATAAAAATATTGATTTTTGACAAGAAAAATTTTCTTTCTCTTGCTATTTCACGTTTTTGTTTTATTTTTATAAATTTTTATTTTGTATCTCCAGTTTCTTGGGCTGGCAGGGTACTATGCACACAGCTGTGCGTGCAATATTTTAATTTCTTATTATTTTTGTCTATAATGTTATTGATTATTAAAAGAATTTTTTGTAAAATAGTGCTTTATATTAATTATAGTGTAATTATAGTTCTTTATAAGTGATTCATCAACGTTGTACTAAAGGCAATGTAAATATATTTGAGACGACGTAAATTGCTAATGAAATTTTCTTCTTATTTTTTGAAATGTTCAATATGCCGGAGTTAAACATATCAAATCTGGTTTAATTTAATGTATTGATTGAAATATAATTTGTTTTAACCTCTTGCGCTATTGTGAGGTAATTTTTGTCTATCCCTTTTCCAACCAAAAAAAAATAAAAATTGGCTCAATTTAAATCCATACCACACAAATGTGTGAGTAAAAAACCATAGTATGTAATGGAGTTTTTGATAAATAATTTCGCTTGATTTGAAGTACAACCAACACGATTGTGTGTATAGTTATAGTGTTTTTTATGGACGAAAATAAGTTTGAAAGGACTAAACAAATGTGTAAGCAAGAAAAGGGCTATACTGAAAATGACGTACAGTGTACGTCCGTCTATGAGCATACATTTCCAAAAGAAAGAATTTATATTTTTAATTTTTTCTATCCTTTATCACCGAATAGAAATAAAAAAAATATCGTGGATTCTAAAAGAGAGGAGGAAAATAGTAAACAATTTTTTTTTTCGAAAAGAAAGGAAATAAAATCCATATAAAATCTAAACAACTTTCGAAGAGAGTCGAAAAAATATAAATAAACGAAATAATAAATTTTAAATTTCTTTGAGTGGATGGGCACACATTTTTTCTTACTAATTTATAAAGGTTAAAATAAATAACAAATTCTTTATTTTTGAAAAAAAAAATTATTTCCAGTTTTATATGAAAAATACTAAGAAAATCGGTTTTATTTTACGTAGAAAATTGTTTAAAATTAGTCTGGAAAAGTGTATAGAGAAAACTCAAGTTTCCAACGAAATTCACCTTCTTCTTCATGGTTTTTTTTCATAGAAAGTGTGTGGTTTTTGCACGTCAATATAAATGGAATTCCGTCGGCATTGCATATTGGGAGCCATGTCGACTAGAATGAAACTACCTACCTGTTTAGATCCGCTAAATTTTCCAACTAGAAAAATTAAGTTTATTAATTTTCAGAATGTTGTATCACACATGTTATAAGCATAGTGTAAAACCATCAATATTTTGCTGAATTGTGCAACAATACAAACATTTCTAGTTCTTAGTACTGTAAAGGAATCGGATGCGGGGTAGAATATGTAGATGATGCATGTTCACATTTTGAACTATCAATATATTGATGTAATTTTTAGTAGAATTGTTTTTCATTAGATGGTAAACAAAACATTATTCAGCAAACATTTGTTTTTATAAGTTTCCTTATATTGCTAACTGAACCAATTGGAGCCAAATAAGAATGGCCGGAAAATTTCCGATAGTTATAATAGCACAATAAGCTCTTTAGAAAATTGTGCATGTTATCCAAATTTCCATTTCTTAGAATTATAACAAAAACTAACCCAAACCAAGACAATTTCTATCGGTACAAGCACCCTAACAATTCTGAAGCAACCCACGCTAAGCAGTTCTTCTATGGAATGTAAAGCAGCTCTGCATTGTAAGTTAATACTAACTCATGAATTCTGCAACCCGGCAATAGATTTATCAGATAAACTCATTGTTATGAAATAGAGTGGTTCTTATCTATCCATATATGTATATATTTTGTCTGAATATCCGGAAGATATCCTATTCTTCAGAAAAGGATGGATTACTTTCATACCGCTCTTTCTGTGATAGTGTCTTTCTACGTATGATTTCGAAGGCTTAAGACAACATACCGCAACTAGCCAGATAAAAAAGATCACACAGATCTCATTCGGTAAATCATAGAACATTGAGTGCGAGTTTATTGTCATTTTGTTCGCAACATTTACAACACGTGAGATATCATTTTGTAAACAAATTCCTCTCCAGAATAAATTATTGGTATTCTGCTGAAAATTTTCCAGTATAGTATGGTCTACACCTATCAATCACTCTAACAAAATAATTTTAGGACTCATTCAGTTGCAGTTTTTGACTCATCACGTCCGACAACACTCTGCACTTGTGCGAAAAATTCAATTTTCAGTATTTCAACATAAATAACTATTTGTTTTTGCTTCTAGCCACCGTGAATATTATCGTTTTCACTGATTTATATTTCTCAAAATCATGTTTCTTAGAATAGACGTTTTCTCGGAACAGTCACTTTCAGAAAATTGTTGTTTCTCTGAATTTTCGTTTTATCTGAATTATTAGGAACTATCGTTTTCTCTGAATAGAAGTTCTAGAAATTGTGTATTATCAGAATACTCATTTTCTCGGAATTGTCATTTGCCCCCATAATAGCCGTGCTACCAAGTTTAGATTATCATTGTATCTAATTCTATTAAATTGGTCGTAATTTTAAAGAAAATATGTATCAACATAATTCATTATTAAAGAGAACAAGGGACTTTTGTAAACCAAATTCCAATTTGTTTAACTTTTTATTTGATAAGAAAAATGGGTTTAAACGGCCCAATACATATAACATAATGCATTGTTAAACCTGTCAGAACATTAATATTTCAGTTAAGCCGCCGATATTTTGTGTTGTACGACGCCGATAAATTATTGTTGGTTAAAATATGTTGATTATAAATTTTTTACATAAAGTTAAATGTATGCTTTTATTAAATTTATATAAATTTTATTATTTTATAATACTCTTGCTTTAGTATTAAATCTAAAAATTGCCATATAGTATAATTAAAACATTTAAAAAAAATTATCGGTAGCTATTTTAAGCTATAAGGCTGTGTTATGAGGTGGTCTACTGGATGTATATTTTATGTATATACACAACCTATATCTACTACTTCGGTAGCGTAGATACTCCTGATGATGACCTAACAAGTCGAAATCGATTGAGTGTTGTTTTAAACCTTTTGAAAATATTCAAAAAATATTCTGAAAAAAACACTATAACTATACACAGTTGCCTATCCCTTTGCCGAACAAGAAAATTTTTTTTGGCTCAATTGAAGTACAAACCACACAAATGTGTGAGCAAAAACACATAGTATGTAATGACGTTTTTGATAAACAATTTCGCTTGATTTGAAGTACAACTAATACAATTGTGTGTATAGTTATAGTGTTTTTTTCGGACGAAAATACGTTAAAAAGGAATACACAAATGTGGAAGTTGGTTCAAAACACATACAACCATAAATTTTTCACATGATTCCTTTGCCTGACCCACACAATTGTGTGGGCAGCCCGGTAAAGGTCTATATTACGTGTCTTCTTACGATAACCAATGTATTCGTTATGAGTAGCAGTCAACCAGAGGGAGGGGATTATTTCCCTACAACGGAACGAGTTAACACCAACAAATTTTCAACTAAACTAAACCTTAACCTGTTTTAACTCGGTTCATGGAAACATGGTAATTGTGATGTTTCTACTTCGTTTCTACCACCAAATAATTTATTTTCGATACTAGAATGAACATAAGTGAAATATATCTTGTTCAAATATATTCTAGTAGGTTGTGATAGCAATAGAGAAGAAATAATTGATAAACGAAAGAGAAGTTAAATTAATTCTAGCAGAAAGAGACGTAGACTTCGATAAAATATCGAAAAATGGTGGATAGAACATCCCAGCCCCAGATAAATATCAATATTTCCGAAAACAAATTTGCGAAACAACGCAAATGCAACAATCGAAGTAAAATTTAATTTTTTACTAAAAAACCCAAGTATTTAAGAAAGTTTCGTCTTATATGGGTTTCGTATAATACAATTTTCGCCTTAGACCATTTTTATGTTTTGCAAAAAAAATGCACGTTAAAAATGTATTCCAGTTATCCACTTGCCGAGACATCACATCTGAACGCGTATTTTGATCCAGAATTGGGAGACGAAACCACAAATTTGTGTATTCGTCTACGACGTATAATACAGAATTTTGAATAAGTGGCTGTCATTTGTTACGCGTATTATACGTCGTATACGTATACACAAATTTGTGGTTTCGTCTTCCAATTCTGGATCAAAATACGCGTTCTGGTCACCTATCTATAATACGCGCATTCTCGGTTTATTTGTAATTTCTATTTCTGTTATCAACAACAAAAAACACACACAAAATTTGTAAACCAAAAATAGTAGTTGTTAATTGGACAATTACGAATTAGAGAATTTATAAATTTGTTTGATATATACAAACAAATTATCACGTGTAATAAAATTTACGATCATGATTAAAAAAAAAAATATATCACGATAGTAGATAGCGCGGCGATGTTCGTTTATTTTGTATTTTGATAGGAGTTGTAACTGTAGCGAGTGTGACAAATTAGGTAGTTCACATATAATATATAGCGAATAACTGAGACCGGACACCTTGTACTAATCTGGAAAAATACTGAAAACGAAAAGGTACTAACAAATATTTTCATGGAACTCCATCACAACGCATGCATGCAATGATACATAACAAAACACTAAAATTTTGGTTCTTTCTCAATTTATGTGTATTCGGCACGGAGGAAAGGTTCGCATATGACATTTTTATGTCGAGTTGGTTTTCGCATAAATTCATTTAATAAAGTTTTTATAATTTTTGCAAATTTATTATACATTCTGTGATTAAATATTACCTAAAGTATATTTTATAGTTCGTAATTATAGTTATTGTGAATAGAAAAAATATTATTGAGGTTAAGGTGTGTGATAACATAAAAATCAATTCCAGTGGGCAAAGTGTTCTTGGAAACGTCATAATTTAATATGAAAAGTTTATTTTTACTTCCTGTGGAATGTCAAGAGGTAAGTTTTGATGTTTCAAGTGTTTCTTATCGCAAAATACAAATTTATGTAAAGTGTTAAGACATTATGACATGAGTTTATTGATTAATCTAAAGGTGACGTTTCTAACCTCTAACAACAACCTTGAAGACCTTGAAATATAATTTCGATTCTCTTGGTTTTTGGTAAAAAAATTTATGTTCAATTTTATAAAATTGAAATCATCTCTATTCAGTTTTGAAGCGCGGTGTTTGTGATTGTACATTTCTTCATATGCACACGTTTTGTAAGTTTTTTTCTTCTAGTGCAGTATCCACACTAGAGTAACTTGTATCCGGTAACTTCCTCGCTGGTTTCCCCTTTATCTATCTATACAATTTATTTATTTTATAGGTAAAGAGGAAAAAAACGAAGAAGTTACCGGCATATGCACATACAGATTTTAAGTGGATATTTCTGTACAATGTAATGTACAGTTCGATAAGTCATCACACCTGCCATTAAGTATCGTGCTATGTGGCTTTTTGCCGTAGCCAAGTTAGGATAATTAAGCATCTTGGCCAGTCTACAGTTTTTTCGACTTGTTCGTTCAGGTGAAGTGAAACTATTATAGAACCGATATAACTAACGTGGTGGGACTTCCCCGGCAGCCAAGTACAAACCGTTCTTAAACAAATGTTTATGATGTAAAGAGTATTATTTTCTAGTTTTAGGCTGCATTGGGTGAATGGTGCTACCACTTCCTCGCAATACTTAGTGCCGAACATCTATTCGTTAGGAACAGTTCTAGGAAAGGGGAATTCCTGTTAAGTATTACCGATCCTCCAACATTAACAGTTTAAATATCGTTCTTGCTTCTTGCATGGTACTTTGTTGACTTATATGCAACGAACTCTATGGATTCCGCTGGGTCAATCAATTTCAATTGCAAAACTGCAATGCTCCTAATGAGGTATTTGTTGGTACCTGTTGTTGGAACAAATCAGCTAAATAAAATATTTACAAACTAGGACAATTTGGAATAAATCTGTACACAAAAATTTAGTAAGTCAACGAGTTTTACATTTTTAGAGAATAATTTTTGCTTCACACGAAGTTTGAGACGTCGATCAAGTAAATCTTCAGTATTAAACGTAAATGTTCCCAATCCCAATATATTGAAACTTAGGCCATTCCGAGCCGACTGATCGGGATTCATGTGCATTTAGAGAGTTACTACATTTCCATTAAACCATCGGAAAACAGTTGATACTAAATCAAAAATTCGTTGTATTGTGGTTGGGTTTGTTTTCTTGCCAATAAATCGAGCTAATGAAGTCGAATTGAAGAGTTTGTATCGATAAACGACAGCAACCATTGCTATCTAGTAATAATCTTAAGGCCAATAAAATTTGTAAAATCAGCTCGGGATTAGGTTTAGGTTTCAGTGGTTGACACTTAGGCCAATTTTGGCCCATTGTGATACCACGCATTCACGCCACATCATTAACCCATTCACCTATTCACCTACTCACACAACTACAGTATACCACCTGCACATTGCAAGCTCCATGTCAACCTGTACATTGACGTGGACGGTGGGTCGGTGCTGAATTCTGCACTGAATCAGAGGGTCTTAGTTGTGTTTATTAACATAACCGATTGTAATCCATGATGAAAACTCGATTTTGCATCTAGCCTCTGATGGGATTCGAACCCAGTACCTCCCGGTCCAAGTGTCGAAGCTTTAACCACTGCACCACTTGTCCGGCCAGCTCGCGATTAGGTTTTTGAACTTTTTGAACTTTAATTATATTTATTAAAGTCTTACCGGGTCTTGATTAAATGTAAACTGAAATCAAGTTTGACTTTGGTCACGTGAAATTTCGTTCGTGTAACGCACAATGCCAATTCTAGTTATTACTTTGATGATGAAGAGCTGAGAGTACCAAGTCTATTATTTTTAACGGTTTTTTAATTTTCCGGAGCCTTTTCTAGATTGAAATTTCTTAGATGAGTATGTTTTTTCCGAAACCACAGTCGATAAACGTGCTCTTCACATCTATGCAGGTGATTAATAAAACATTTATCGACAGGCATTGCCCTGCGATGTCCTGAGTAAGTTCCAATGTACTTGGTCTAGACGGCATTCTAATGAGGTTCGTTGAGTTGATCTATGCTCTATTTTCTAGACTTTTGGGGCATGCTATCAATGGCGTCCTTACTTCCCTTCTACTAGTGAGGTAGTTTATAATACGATTGTAATGCTACATGTCTATTGCAGTACTATACTTTTCATTGTAAATAAGTCTGATATAGATAAAATGCAAGGCATCGTGAATAGAGCATTGAAGATTATGTTAAATGGAGATAGATATGCAAGAATCTGTGATATGTTGCTGGAGTTAGAGTTGTTAACAGTGGAAAATTCGTTTTAAATAAACGTAATGACTTTTATCTTTAGGCTTGATAAAAATTTGTTACGACAATATTTATGTCAGTTGTTGTGTAGGAGACATTATGTGCATAGTCATGATACTAGGCATAAGAATAAGTTTTATTTAGAGTTTAAAAGACAATCTAGAAGTAAAAAATCGATATTTGACATAGGTATATCGATGTATAATGAGCTACCGGAAAGTAAAAAAAAATTGTAGAAGCATAAAGGATTTTAGGGCAGAACTGTTAAAATAAATTTTATACTTATTAAGTAGATGATGTATATTGTATGTACTGTAAACTGGAAAATAAGCTTAAAAGCTATTTGAAAAATAATATAAATAAAAGAAAGCTTCTGTGGGTCCGGTTCTCAAAACTGAATAGCCCCAGAGTATTTCCGACTTAAGGTTAATTCGTTTCTTGCTAGCCCTATCCAAGTAGGTGGGATAAGGGATCATGGTATCGAATTTTTGAAAGCCGGCTTTTACTTCCATTATTCGATCTGGATTCAGGGAGGTCTACAGTACTAGCACGGCTGACGTTGACAATAAAAATGCCACTTTTCTTGTATTGCTGATTTCTGTTTAGCCTATTTATCAATATCGATCTTTCTCGAGTGATCCCTAATGGTTATGACTCGCTGCAACCGTTTAGTTCTGCACCCGGTCAAAACCTTAACTATGACCTTGTATCGCTACCCGGTTAGGGACTTTTTTCATTATTTGCTGCAAAACGGTCTACCAATTTCATTCTTGGAAAAAGTCCAATCTGGGTGTATGGATTGATGGAACGCTGTCTTGGGACTATGATGTTAAGTCTATTATCTGCAAGTTTTAGCTCAGGAAGTTGTTATCGTCCGACCTAAGGCCAAGCTAGTCATGTTGTTAGTGCTGCCACATTTCTATTATGGGGTTGAATTATTTACAAAAGCAAGTAAGAGAAACCTTAATCGTCTGAAAGTATGTGTTAACTTCTGTTATGTTTTAGTTTCTTCGTTTTTTTGACTTCAGAGATTTGTTTTCGCTTTACCAGTTTTAAAGAATGCGGTTCCGCATTCCGATTACCGATTTCTTAGTTTTTAAATTCAGGATTACTAATTCCACTAGAGTAAACCATCTCTTAAATCCAGCCCACTTAGTATTATGGTGAAATATTTCTTGATCAGGGTCGTTCGTTTATGGAACTCATTGCCATCATCTGTTAGGCATTGTAATTCGGTGTCTATGGATCATGCATGTTGTAGATGAGTTATTATAATAAAATAATTAGTTTTTACTGTAATATGTATTCATGAATCTGGAAAACGTTTATAAGGCATTTTGGGTTATAAGCCGCCCAACAGAACTCGCAAAATTAAACTTTGCAATTTATTGTAAGTTGAATTTTCAAAAGTTTGTAAGGTGACTGTTTCCATTGTCCGAGCTCTGTTAATTGTGTTTCTGAATTGTATTCATTACGTGCCGTTGATGTTCTGAAACTGACCTTTCTCTGTTCTTATATATTCCTTTTATTTTCCGTTCAGATTGAAATTGTGAATTTACGATTGCAGTAGTCGTTTTAATTATAGGCGTTTTATTCAGATGCATGTCTAACGTGCTCATGTGGCCCTGAGTTTCTATTGATATGCTTGGGTTCCAAAATACTCTTAAAAGTGATTTATGATGTTTCTGTGTTGACAACCCTACAGTTGCATTAACTACATTTATTGAGATACTAAGGCACGCTGCTCGTAAATTCTTATCTTATGCGAGAAGCTCCCCATTTTAGTTAAGCTCAAACCCTGAATTTTTAATAATTCAGGGCAATTATTCCCAACAAAAATCTCTTCTCGATTAAAAGATGCATTATGAGGCTTCCTCACAGAATTAATGCATTGGTTTCTATTGTCGAGCTGCTAGTATTATTGAGCTGGCTTTGGTGGAATTCATTGAACATTTTTATTAAAAGTTCAATCGAAGATTGAATGTGGTCACTGTCTATCCATATTGAATGGGCTATTTCTGAATAAAATAGCCTTATTGTCCATAGGATTGGTTTTTCTCTGGATTGAGTCATCCCTTAATAATAAAGACTTAGAAGAGAAGTGTTGCAGATGACATGGGGATCGCATATAACATTGGTAGTAAGTACCTTCTTCGAATATCTTCACCCCAACAATCGGTTAAAGACGTTTTCTTTTCAGTTAGGTGCGTAATACGTAAACTAGTAATGAGAATTTAGGAATTGTTAAAAGTGACTTATCAGTTTTGCCATTACTGAACAGCGTGGTTTATAATCTACCATTCTTACAGTTTTCGCGTGAACATTTGATTAGCGTTTATGACCCGGATTACTTATCCAGTCAATGTATCTTATAATAAAGTGAACACGAGCTCTACTGATAAACAACAATAGCTACAATACGTTTTACTCATGTTCATTTGCTGTTATGTAAGTTAGAATTTGATAGCAAATTATCTACCCAAACAAAACATTTTGAATTTGGTTACAGCCGGATTTTCGCAGAAATATAAATAATAATAGAAAGTTTAGAATTTATGTTATCATCAGAAAAGCTGAACTAGTTATCACACACGCGCCCTGAATGAAGTGGTTTGATATTTAATGAGTGATAATCATACGTCAAACAGGTGATTTTTATCAATTAAAAATCGACATTTTAAATTACATGCATTTTTTGATTAGACATTTGCTACTACCCACTTCCAAAATATTCCCACTCAAACCATGTTCGATATGTCAATGAACGACCTACAAATATCAAAATATCAAATTTTGGTCATCTGACCCGTGAGTAACTCGTAAATTTATTGAATGAATGGATCAACTTAGCGATCATTTATAAATATCTCTCTGTTCTATATGTATTTACATGCGTTCTATATACAAATGACCTTCGCGGCTATTATTAAAAATTTTTTTAAAATATCGTAGAAATAAATTTTTTCTTCTTATATAAATTTAGAAACGCGATAGAACATAGAATTTAATGTGTGCTTGTGAGGCAAATTTTAACGAGAGAGTGTAATATTTTGTGATAATGTAATCATGTATTTACTTAGTGTTATCAGTCCATATAGTTTTACATTACATTACGTTCAGTGATGAATTTAAAGGCTAACGTGCTAACTGCTAAGTACTGGATTTTTACTAGTCATCGTAAAGCTTACACATATTTTCTTAATTATTTATCCACTTTATCGTCTGATGACCTCTGGTTAAGATTTTTTTGTAAATGATTTTAAATAATTTAATGAATATTGAAGAGTGCCTATGTTATTATTGACTAAGCAAGACCTACCACAATGCACGACGGGAGTTCAATAAGTTCGGTAACTCTACTTAAAATTATATCTAATAAATAGACGAATAAACAATTTCCGTACCGCTATTCATTTAGATTTACCGAACTTATTAAACCGCCCTCATATTATATCTAATGGAACGTGATATAAAATTGTATATAACATTTGACACAAATTTTGAATTGAATGTAGAAATTGAAAGTCATATTTGAATTGGGCAGTTAATTAACAGTTTTATAAACATTTTGGTTAGAAGCCACAAAGTTTAGAATTATATTTTATTATTGGAAATTTTAATTGCCATCTGTGGCAATATATAGAGCACTTTAAAAATATTTGATACTGGTGGTCGAACATGAAAACTCGAATGCTTCGAAAATATTGAATTAGACTTGAACCTTCTTAGACCTAAGCAACTGAATTTGGACTATTTTTCCTCAGCAGAGTGTGAAATCTTATTACCTAATTATTTCAGATTTTAGGAATGCTCGGCTTTTAGATTTAGGATTACGATTTTAAAGAAAATCATTTCTTCTTAAAATTTCAGTTACGTTTTCAAATTTATTATTGGTCGTTGTAAAGTTTTTCGTGAGTTTGTACAAGAATATATTTTCCTCAAAGTCAAGAGTGTCGTTCACTAAAATATCCAAACTCAAATTTCGAAACCATCCAAAATTGATCCTCAAAAAATTATAATGACTGAACTACAGTGATAAATGTCAATTCAGTAAGTTCTATACTTCTTATAGATATATCTACATCTAAATGGAAATAAGCCCTAGTAAAAAGAGGGTTCAGGGTCGAAGTTTGATGGTTTGAGTTTATTTGAAGTTTTATATTAGTAGGCAGACAGTAAAAAAAGAAATAAGCTGTCCATGAGAGTATACTAGCGGAAGCAAACACTTTTTTAAATACATAGTTTAAATTATATCACAGACGGCACCAGCTCGTCCATTGATAAAAAAAAAAAAAAAAAATATTGAAACATTGGAGTATCCATTTATTTAAATCTTTGTGTTCTATTCTAAATTTTATCCATCAGTGAAAACTGACCCCAAAGTTGTTGAATAAAGAACTGTCCTAAATATTTAGAAGCTTTGGATACGATCGAGATCCATATTACTGCGATCGAAAAGCGATCTTTTTTTAACTTATCTGCCCTTTTTGTTTTGTTTTCCACTGTCGCCAATAACCCAGATTAAGTTTGCAAAATGGTCCGCGAAGAAGTGTATATTAAAATTTTAGTAAGAAACTAACAGATTAGCTATTTCAGTCACCGCAATTTGTTTTACAGATGACACACCCTAATGCTGCCTTAGCTAGGTGTTCATCAGGTGTAGTCGACCCCTGATTCTACAATGCAGAATTAACTAGGTTATTCATATCAGATTTCAAGAGACAGAAACTGTTGCTTCGCGCCGAATTGTTGGTCTAATTTTTCGACTAGTAAAATTAATAGTTCGTTTGCCCCAGTTATTGATAGATGTCACTAATATTCATAATCGAAAATGTGGCTGATATCTCTTCTAAACTGTAAACTAAATTTACATCTATCAATTACCAATAAGAAATATTTCAGAACGCCAAAATATTGGAACATTAAATTATCGGTTTAAAGAGATTTTCCAAACCAATGCATTTTTTGCCTGATCTGACACCAATATTTTTACCTAAATTTCCGACGAACTTAATTGATTGTTAGTTCGCGAAATTGAAGCATAAATGCTCATTTCTGAAAAACCTATTTCATACTTTTTACCAATTTTTAAATTGTGAAATGAAATTTTTTTATTATATGTAATTGGAATGAAAAAATTGTTTTAGAGTTAAGAATTAATTGTTATTTGAAAATGCTTGTCCAAATTGTTATAAACCAATGAACGACCCTTAATTTGTTATAGGACAAATGTAAAAGGAATCAAAAATATTTTTGCTTTATATCCATTTTCTTGGGAAAGCTGTGCTTTAAATAAACAATTGAACATTTAAACAATTTTAATTGCTTTAATTAAAACAATGTATAATTCGCCAGACAACTATGAGACATAAGACAACTTCGGCGTACCACTTAATATCGTCACCAAATGATTTGTGGTTTTATTTAGATCGGTTTTAAATTTACGACTCGTCACACACAATATGTGTGTGTGTCGTAGGTGATAGAAATTTATCAGCTGAAATACGAAATTTAACAACAAACATTAAAATTGGGGAAGGTAATGAGTGACTTTAGAGCATTGTAATAAATTGTTACAGATTAATCACATTTTAATTACGAGACGTGAATTTCACCTTATCACCCAACAAATAAAGTAATAAAAAAAAAATAAGTATCTTAGATTATTTTTAATCCAATTAGTAAAATTAGTAAGAAAACAAAATTTGAGAAAATGGAGAAAATTATTGGGTGAATCGCGAAAACAAAATTACACTAAATTGAAAAATTAATGAAACGCATTGGCATTATGATTTTCTTTTTATATTTTCTTTAAATTACAGAATGATACTTCGAATAAGGTAAGTTGATATACTGGCGAATTTGATCTATTTTTCTTCTCATTGCACATTTTTACAATTACATCTACATTTTGTATGCACTTGACTTACAGAATTGTACAATTGTAATCAAGGTAAGACGGAAGTGACATATTAATGTTTTGTTTATGCGCTTGGGTGGTTTTGTGTAATCTTATGCTCGTCTCTATGTAATAATAATAATAATATGTGTGTGTCTAATTGTTCTGAAAATTTTTATTATTTTTCAGAGAAAATTTTCACTCGAAGCGAAAAAAAACATAAAAGTAATTTTCGTCACGAGTCTGAGAAAATATATTTTTTTTTCTGTATTTTCATCATTTTTTATATAACAATAATTAGTTAACTCGCGTCAATTGTGCAAACCGCTTAGCCAAGTAAATATTTTTATAGGGGCAGTTTTGTGTTGTGTGTAGAACGTGTAACTTGGGTCGCGTGTAGATTAGGTTTTCCGCATATTTTTATTGCATTTAGTGTGTTTTTGTGTTGCATTGTGATTTTTGTCGCCCAATAAAATTCAAAAATGCCTGACGATTCGAGACAAGAGGTAATTATGACAGTGTGTGTTAAATTGTGTAAAGTGTTATTTTTAATTTTTTAGAATGTCAAAGGCACTATACGTTTTGTGAATATAAGATCATGTTAAGGTTATTCTCAATAAAACGAAAATAAGTTTTTCTTTTGTGTGTGAAAAATGAAAATAGACCTTGATTTTGATGATGATGTTATGTAATATATAAAAAATATTACAAATTTTGTGATCAGTCAGCACGATCGTGTGTAGCTAGAATTCTAAGAAACGTGACGTCATCTAATTGTTTATAGTGAGTGCAATTTAAGACACACACATAATTGCAAATAAGTGTTGCGTCAATTTCGGCGACCAATTTGTGTGTTATTGAGATTAATTTAATGACGTCGGAAACAAAACAGTATTGCATTTTCTATGTTAATCTTAATAAACATGTTTTTCTTGTGATAATAATGAGAACATTGCATGTATCTTATCAGTGTAGTGTAGTACAAACAAAACAAACAACTTTGTGTTGTGTTCGTGTATTGGCTTTAGACCCGTTGATATTTGAGGGGGAACTTCTTGGTGAATTTTAAGGTTGTTGGGTTTTTACCTAAAGGGCCTCCTTTTTATGCAGTCGACAGATTAGGGTTATTTTTCACTCGTGTCGGATTTTCTCTGCGAACGAGTTCAGGTGAAACATGCGGCAACGCAGGTAATTGCGCGTCGGTTTATAGCATTTCGTTGCAATATCAAATTAATTTATCATGCAGCAGCTTATTTTGTAGTAATATTGTATGCTTTAAAAAATTAACTCAAGAAATATACTCAATCTGATTATTTGTATATGTAAAAAATAGTGCAAAGTAAAAGGTCAATTTCTCGTGTTTATGATGAGTGGACTAATGTTTTCTTCTGTTCCGACTATTTCGCTACAGTATACCCAAGGTATAGGGACATACATGTCAACATCTCCATGGTTTCATGGTTGAAGTATTTTGGTATATGAATGTTCGTGTTCAATCTCAGGACATTTGTCTTTCTGATGGTGATTTTGAGACTTCCTGCGCGATATCTGCTAAGTTTTGAAGTATCTGCTGCATGTCTGTGTGCTTGTGCGAGACATAATTATCGTTTGCCTAATACAGTTCATTTATTCGTTTTTAGGTTCCACTGATGCATTATCCAGTTTACGCATCACAATCTCCAATACCACTATAAACAGTAGTGAAGATAGATCACATGGTTACTCTGCTTCCCCTCGTATTTAATTCTACTTGTAGCACCCTTGTACATTTCTTTGAGGAGTTTAGTCATTTTCTTTGGGATGGCCATTTCACATATTGCTTTCCAGATTGCGCTTCTGTTGATTTAATCGCATGCATATTCAAACGCCAAGAAGATTATAGGTATAATGATGAGTTCTTTCGTTTCGTTGAGTATTCGTTGTCGATGCGAATTGTTGATGTGATGATATCGGAATGCGTTGGTTTGAGTTCTAAAGTGTTAAAATCCTAAATTTTGACATTTCTCTTGCTTCTTCAATGATATGCGAAACGTATAATTAGATTCTTTAATATACTATTAATTTGGTAACAGGGGCAGAAGTAAGTAGTACATAAACAGTGACCTGATCTAACGATATATTACTACACGATTATAGAAGATACATAGATATATTGTATAGAATAAGCAACAAACTCTACAGGGCAATATCTCGTGTAAACCAGTATTTCGTTTCCCTACAACACGTAATGTTTATTTTTGTGGGTGATGATTATGAATATGAAACAGTTTTAATTTAAAAAAGGAAACCGAGTTCGTTTGTACCAGAATGGTCTAGAGCGATCGGGAGAGGTTCAGAGCAATTTAGAGGCAGCATTTCGTTTAATTCAGTAAGGGTTTGTTCAAATGAGTTCGTGCTTGTACCGATACTCAAAGCGCTTTAAATTACTCTAAACCGCTCTAGAAGTCTCTTAATTTCTCTAAACAGCTCAAATCTGTACTAAATGGCATTAATTGGTTTAAACCGCTCTAAACTGTTTAAAACGGCCTAGGGGAGCTCAGACAATAGGTCGGATTAATATTTAAAATGATTCAAAAATTGAGTCCATCAAATGCTAAAGGAGGAGTCTTAGAGAAGTTGCAAGACGTGGATATCACCTCGGTATTAATAATACACTAAATAATGCAACAAAGAGTTCAACGGGTTGGAACCATCATCTTTATGGTCATTATATCAGCGGATGATTTTTGTGCAAGTGAATGATTTATTGTTTAAGCAAACCGAGTTCGTTCTTGTGTCGATTGCCTAAGCCGCTCTATATCGCTCTAAATCGGTCTAGACTGCTCAAACCGCTCTAAACTTCTCCAAACTGAGCTGTTTGGAAACCACCCAAAACTGTACTAAACCACTGAGAGCTATGTGTAGATGCAGAGTGGTTCAGAACGTACTAGTGCAACCTACAACGGCTTAGAACGATCGAGAAAAGTTGAGATAAGACCAACCGTGGTTATATTTCGTTTTATTCGATCAGGGCTGTCAAATGAGTACGTACTTGCACCAATACTCTAAACCGTCCTAAATTGTTCTAAACCTCTCTAAACTGTTCTAAGCCGCTCTAAACTGTCCTTATTTGTTTTAAATAGCTGTAAACCGTTCCAATCCGCTGTAAGAAGCTGAGGACTTGTTGTAGATGCAGAGAGGTTTAGAAGGTATTGAGCGACCCAAAGAGAATTAGTGTGATCCAGTTTAGTCCAACTTAGTAAACATTTGGTATATAGTTTTAGAAATTAGTTTACAAAAACCAGAATCTGTGATCCTTTTATATAAATGTAATATAGGAAATTTCAGCAATGTAATGAAACCAAAATATAGGATTCGGGCAATGGTAGTTTTTTTTTTTTTTACTTATTTAGTGGTTCGGATAATCATCATTACGTTGTTTCAAAATGGATGGGCGAGACCGCAATTGCTAAAATGACATGATTGAGCTCGAACGACATGATTGGATACTAATAAAAGTGATTGTGAGTTCGTCAAATGCTAGAGGAGTGTTATGGAAGTGTAAGAACTGGAGGTCACCTCGGTATTAATAAAACTCTTGAGAAATTCGCTAACGATTTTATTGATTGTATAATGTCTTGGAACCATCATCTTTATGGTCATTACATCGGCGGATGAGTTTTGGGACCAATCTCTAACGCTAATTATCTATAATCTCTCTAGCTCTAATTGAGCTTGATGGCAATTGATGATTTTTCAAGGAAGTCGATGATTTATTGTTTGAGTTGGAAAGACATGAGGCATCAATGAGGTTTCTCATACTAATTCGTAATTTCTAATATCAGGAATAACTAAAATCTAAAACCACAATATACAATTTCAATTCGAGAATAAACAGTTTCAAACTGAACATTAAAAATGTTCAACTGAGAATAATATGCTTCATTGAGAACTATAATTGTGCTCTTCTAAAATCTAATATCATAGCTCACCACACTACAAAACATAATGTGTATTGATTAGAGCCAGGCCTTCCGACTACAATATGTTCCACGTCAATGGATGGTAGCTGAAGTAATATTCCTAAGCCATGTAAAAGCAAACGATAAAAAATGTTATAGACCGATAATACTACTTCCAGTCATATGGCAAATATTTGAAAATCGGCTGCTCAAGAGGCTCAAATCTATGATAGAAGAGAGATGTTTAATTTCATCACACCAATTTGGGTCTAAAGAAAATCAATCTACAGTTGAACAAGCTCACAGAATAACGGATGTCATTGAGGATACACTTGAGAATAAGAAGCTTTCCACAAAGTTTAATACCAAGGGCTTGAATTTAAACTGCATCGAGACATGCCTAAGCAAGTTCTTAAATCCTACATTGTAGATCGACACTTTCGAGTCACACTTGAGAACTTAAAACTTTAGTACTCTGAACTAAAAAGAATATCAACATACCACAAGGTAGCGTACTTGGAGAAGCAAACTCTAAAATGCAACTGCACAAAACAGTTAGTAACTGGATAAATAATGGCGTATCTTATTAAATGAAGCCAAATCGGTGCATGTCAACTTTACAAATTAAAATATAAATTGGATTCCCGTGGTTCATAACTCAACAAAATTTCATATGTAAATTCAGGTAAATACCTTGATATGACCCTCGATGTCTAACCTAAGATGGAAAGAGAAATTCTGAACTCACAATACATAACAAATGGTTTCTGTTCAGGCAAATGTTAAAATCAGTATGGACCCATGGTATCCAACTTTGGGCTTGTGGCGTTGAAGACCAATGTACAAATGATAATATGCTTTCAAAATAACGTGCTGCGAGGGATTGTGAATGCCCCTTGGTACATTAGGAACGACAACCTTCATAAACAACTTAAGATGAAATGCATCCTCGATAAAATGGGAAACAAGCAAGGAAACACATACAGCGACATGTAAGGTAAGATAAAATATTACATGATCTCTGAACCAGTTGCAATTTTGAATAAACAAAGAAAAAATGCCAAGAGGTTGTAAACTAAAGAATAACTCATAACGATTAGGTTGTAGCTAAGTACAGAACACGTCTAACTCTCTCTCAGATCAATTATTCACACTTTTTGTAGTACTCGTATCCTCTACTAGTAAAACGTCTTACATACTTCATCGTCATCATCATACATATGATCGATCATACATGGTATATGGTTTATATAAAAAACAACAAAACTGTTTTTAGCCGGCTTGATAAGAAATTAGAAATTGTAAATGTGTGTTATTCTAAGTACATACCCAATACCAAGAAAGCATACGCGTATACCCCAAATTTGTACGGCTGATGATATGTCATTGTAATTTAGTTGTTATATTCATGTCTGTACAATTTGTGTGCTATTAATTAATTATTGTATTATTGTGTTAATTAAAATGCCTCACCGCCAACCACTTGTAATTTTTATTTTTAAATGGTGTTAATTAAATCAAATTAATTTATATTTGAATTGTTTTGTATTTATTTATAGGGTCCAACATATTTGAAGCGCGCTCCGACTGATAAATTACGTGACATCTTTATAAAATACTCGACACATCAAACAGATGGCGAATATTTTATGTCCAGTAATGATTTTGTAAAAAATTTCCTAGGATACACAGGCAACATATTTAATGAGGTAAATGATTGGCGAACTTATACGATCAGTTTCTTAACCTTAAACTGACTTTGAATGAAAAAAATTATTATTTCTGTGTGTATTATCGCACGACACGGTCGCATGATCGAACTTTTGATTTATAATTTTACACAAGCAAAGATAATTTTCTTTAGTTTAAAACGAATCCGAATTTTGCTAGATTTATGTATTTTCGGTGTTTTTTAGGAATCTATCAAACTCCTGGCCGGAATCGCGGACACAAGTAAAGATGGCCTTATATCATTCTCAGAGTTCCAGGCATTTGAAGGATTGCTATGTGCTCCAGATGCTCTTTATAAAACTGCCTTCCAGTTATTCGATATTGGCGGAAAGGGTGCTGTGGCCTATGCTGATTTCGTTAAAGTTATTAAAATGACAGATATTCATAAAAATATTCCAATCGACACACCGTTTATACAAAAATATTTTGGTAGGGAGAAAAACCGGGAAATTCCGTATGCTGAGTTCAGTCAGTTTTTACACGATTTTCACGAGGAGTGCGCAATGGAAGCGTTCAAATTAAAAGATCCAAACGGTTCGGGTTATATTTCGGCGTTAGACTTTCAAGATATTATGATTAAAGTAAAAAAGCATTTATTAACGAAAGAAGTTAGAGAAAATTTAGTTGCGGTAAGTAAATATTTTATCATTGTGATATAGGAATTTATTTTACAACTGCCTTTTAGTTAACAGAAGGACATCGAGTTAGTTTCCCTTATTTTATGGCATTTAATTCCCTATTGAATAATATCGAACTACTTAAACGGATATATCTGAATGCAACAGGTGGACATCGAACCCAACCAATCACCAAAGATGAATTACTTTATTCAGCCCAAGTCATGAGCCAGATTACACCACTCGAAATCGATATCTTATTTCAGCTTACCGGAGTTATACACCAATCGGGGTAATTATTACAATTTTTGGTTTTGATTTATAACGGTAAATTTTCTCGGTACACATATTTTCTTTTGTTTATTTTTGCTGCTAAATAAAAATATCAATTTTCTCAAGTTGGTGGAAATCAAAAGAAAATGCGAAAAATAGGCAAGTTGCATTAGTAAATTGTTCCCCTTTTTGGTATTTTCCGGTTATGTCTACCTATGCACGATTTGTGTTAACTGTGTGGTTTTAAAATAAAAAATTCACCGTCCCGAGTAATGAACTTATTTTATATGTTTACTTGCAGGAAAATTGTTTATACTGATTTAAGCAGCATAGCACCCGAACACTATATCAAACACATAACTGTTCGATTAGCTGAGATTAAGGCAGTCGACCGTCCAGAAGACAGAGGCACATTTATACAAATTTTAGAGAGTGCTTATCGTTTCTCCCTTGGTGCCATAGCTGGTGGTAAGTTTACTATAAGTCTGAATATGTTTAATTAATACTGAAAAATATTTCATTTATCGTTTAGCTGTCGGAGCGACCGCTGTTTACCCTATCGATTTGGTAAAAACGCGCATGCAAAATCAACGAGCTGGTTCTTTTATTGGTGAAGTGGCATATCGTAATTCATGGGATTGCTTTAAAAAAGTAGTTCGGCATGAAGGCGTTCTAGGACTGTATCGCGGTTTAGTGCCTCAATTATTAGGTGTTGCGCCTGAAAAGGCTATAAAATTGACAGTAAATGATTTGGTGCGCGATAAATTTACCGATAAACAAGGGAATATTTCTCGGTCAGGTGAAGTGATAGCGGGTGCATGTGCCGGTGGATCACAAGTCATTTTCACGAATCCCTTGGAAATTGTTAAAATTCGATTACAAGTGGCAGGAGAAATTGCGGGTGGTGGCAAAGTAAGAGCATGGCATGTAGTGAAAGAATTAGGATTGTTTGGTTTATATAAGGGGGCACGAGCATGTCTTCTGCGTGATGTTCCATTCTCGGCGATCTACTTCCCTGCGTATGCACACACCAAAGCTAAATTCGCCGACGAAGATGGTTATAATCATCCTTTAACTCTTTTAGCGGCCGGTGCAATCGCTGGTATTCCAGCTGCATCACTCGTTACACCTGCCGACGTAATTAAAACGCGATTACAAGTAGTGGCGCGCACTGGTCAAACTACATACACCGGAGTAATGGATGCTGCCCGTAAAATTATGCGTGAGGAAGGTCCAAGGGCATTCTGGAAAGGAACAGTGGCCCGGGTATTCCGATCATCCCCACAATTTGGTGTCACACTCGTCACCTACGAATTATTACAACGCTTGTTCTATGTAGATTTTGGTGGCTCTCGACCGACCGGATCCGACAGCAAGAAATTAGCATCACTTTCTGATCTCAACGTTAATCGAAATCCTGACCATATCGGTGGTTATTCCGTCGCTATACCAATGCTAAACGGAATTGAAACAAAATTCGGACTATGTCTACCAAAATTTACACCAACATCAGTCGGCCCAGCCGCATTAGCAGCGACGGCCGGATTAGCCAATAAGTCATGATTCTAAGTTGTAAGCTTTAAACATTTTTTAAATTATTGATCGCATTTTATTTTTTTAATTAATTATTTAGTAATTTATAAATTATACAATATATCATTCAGTATAGAACTGATCAAATTTTATTTTTGTAAATTTATATGCACAATTTGTTAATCTAAATAGCAAATGAAACCAAGTTTTCTTTTATTCGTTTGTAAACTTATTCCTAATCTTAAGTTTAGTCGATAGTGAAAAACCAGCGTTAATTTTGCTTTAATTAATATCGGATGCCATTTATGTTGAAGAGTTGTATGTATAAATATTTTTAAAAAGTATTACATTAAAAAGATTTGCATTTTGTTAGTTTCCAATTGAGGAAAAATCGGGCATTTTTTGGAGGTAATTTATAAAAAACGGAAAGAAAATAATAATAATAAATTCAGTTGTTATTGCATTTAAAGTTTAAGAATAATAGAGAAATGGAATTAAGATATAAAGAATTGTTATAGATAAAATAAAAAATTGAAATTATTGAAAAGAAAATATCGATTTTCTATTCCCTATTTTATTGACAGGATAAAGAAACAACAGTTTTGGAGTCATGGATTAATTCATTATAGGATATATGCTAGCTGAAAAACGTATACAGATCTTGGAAGAAAAGCTAACAAAATTTAGTATTTGTCTGTCAAGTGACATTGTTTGCGTACCTACAGAGGGTGCGTCTGAACAACAGCTTTGTTTTGCACACGCAATTCAGAATCTTAATTTTTTTTTCTTTAAACGTAAGGATTTTACTTATATCACAAACAAGCACATCACATAATACCAAATTTTTATAGTGGCCGGTGTTTTAGTTAGGCCGGTGTGTTGACCTTCGATACCATACGTAATATGACCTTCGATACCCTACGGCTAAAGCGTATCAATCTTTGGAATCCGTTTTATTTATGCGGACACAATCAAGAGCTATGCGGCCTGTTAAACAATATACGAGTGTTTTCTTTTATATAGAGGCACAGCACTTATGTAAAGCGGAACCAACGAAAATGTATTCTACAAGCCGAACTATACTCGAGTATACACCGATCCTATTACATTACGCCAATATATTCTCGTTGGTTCCGTGTAAAGTAAAATTTTACCGTTGGAATTAAAACACTGATTTTAATTTTAACTTTCAAGCATCAAAATGCTTATTAAACACACACTTATATTTTTATCATTTAATAATTAAAATTATTTAATTTAATAACAGCCACTCTTCACGATAGCCTCAAGAATGAATGTCGCTTACGCATATTAAATGTATAGTTTCTAGTCCATTCTACAGCTGTATGCATGTATTGTATATAATTGCATCGGGATTGTATATACATATTTTGTTACAGAGTATTTACTTAAATATAATATACTTACGTGTATTTATATATACATATTATATTTTGGGTACATTATCTACAAGATATTTGGTGTTTTATATACAATAACATATACATACATTTATATAAAACAGGTCATTAAACTTAGACAATAATAAATTACAATAAATATTCTTGACCTACGCAATGTGGTAGATGTTGTTCTAGTCCATGTATTTTGGTTTTGGTAATTGTGTCGAATTATTTATATAGTACACCTTTCAGTTCCTTAATTTTTCGTATCAGACAAAAAAAAACATTGTTACATGTATTTTCATTGGAGTATTTATATTATCCGTTCCGTTCAGTTCCTGCAAGTACAGAACGGATAATATAAATACTCCAATGAAAAAAACATGTAACAATGTTTTTTTTTGTCTGATACGAAAAATTAAGAAACTGAAAGGAACGGATAATATAAATTGAGCTTTAGAATTCGGAAAAGAAAAAAAAAATAGCATTCGTCTCAAAGACGGGAAGGAAAAGTTTACTTTTCATGTTCGAACGATTTTATATGAATTACGAACATGCGTTAAAAATCGTTAATTGCGGGTCCGCTCGAAACGCGATATTTCAAAACGTGATATTTCGAAGCGAGATATGACAAAACGAGATATGGTACAAAACGCAATTTTTCAAAATGTGATATTTCAAAACGCGATATGGTACAAAATGCGATATGGTACAAAACGCGATATTTCAAAACGCGATATTTCAAAACGCGATATGGTACAAAATGCGATATGGTACAAAACGCGATATTTCAAAACGCGATATTACAAAATGCGTTATGGTGCAGAATGTGCATTGTGAAGTTATGGGGGCGCAGCGAACCGATTGATACCGATCCTATATACTCTGCCTCCTATCGAATTTTAAATTCCTATAAATTGAAATTAAATTTCCCCTTCACCCGCCTGATATAACCCGATCCTAAACTCTTGTTTTGTACCATATCGCGTTTTGTACCATATCGTGTTTTGAAATATCGCGTTTTGAAATATCGCGTTTTGTACCATATCGCGTTTTGTACCATATCGCGTTATGTACTCTATCGCGATTTGAAATATCGCATTTTAAAATATCGCGTTTTGTACCATATCGCGTTTTGTATATCGCGTTTTTAATTATCGCGTTTTGAAATATCGCGTTTTGATAATTTGCGTTTTAAAATATCGCGTTTCAAATGGGACCCCGTTAATTGATATGAAATCGCATCTTATTAATTTTCAGATGATGAATTTAAACTTCTATCAGAAATTATTGCTGTTGTTTTACCCATATAATTGGGAGTTCTGCCTGCCGATGCAACTTTCAACTTTATACTCTCACATTTGGAGAAAAGTAGTAGGCAGTTGGCACGTGATATTAGAATGGAGCTATTACACCGAATTAAGGAAAGACGAACTGATTTATCTAGTGGGTCGAATTACATAATCAAGAATTTGGAAAAAAAAATATTTCTATGTGTACCAAAATAAACCATAGGAAAAAAGTGCTTTCAAATTTTTTTTCCTAAATAGGAAACAATTTTCTATTTCCTAAAGACACCAAAATGGATCGACCCACTGGTGGTGGATGCCGAAAAAAATTCATATGCTGATATTTTTCGGAAACTTTCAAAAGCATCGATTCTCAAACTTATTGTTAAAATTCTAGAAAGAATGTCTAGCGAATCCATTAATGAACAAATTTTGGCAAGAGATGATATTATCGAAATTATCGCAACCTACGGAAAAAATATATGAACCATCAAGAGCGAATGTGTTGAAGGATTCATTACAAAAAGCTATTGACCATCAATTAACGGTTCAATTCGGATGGGATCGGAGGTCCAGAACTCGAAAGAGTGTACAATTTTCTTTGGTCGATTCCACCGACAAGCGTGGAACCAGAAACAGTGTTTATTGTTGTACCGCCATTTTTAGATCACAGATTGTTGGCTCGGCTCGAGAGTCGAGCACATTTCATGCGGCCGCCTTAAAAGTACAGTATTGGATGGCTTAATGGTTGCATTTAGATTTAAATAGTGAAACAATTTGTCAACTTAAAAAATTACGGCTAACCTATCGTTTTATATTACGAAATAGTTAATTTGAACTTGAGACGATGTATCTGTTGTTAGGTTAATACCACCGGCAGCCAACAGCCATGAACTTACGTTAACAGTTCACAAGTCCAGAAAATGTTCTAACCTACAAAATGTTTGTTGGTACTGGACTGTGGTGAATTAACCGCCACATTCTCTTTTTAACATTAGAAAGTCGTTGCTTAGAAATAACATCACATATAGACATTTTATTTCATTTTGGAAAAAAGTTTTAGACCAGCTTCATTTAATCTTGAAATATACTTTTCAAATTTAAACAATGTTCCTCTTTATTTCTACTCGTTTTCACTATGTCATATAAAAGACACGCTACTCCTGGAATCCCTAATAACATTTTCTCAATTTGCTCTTGGACAATTCCAGTTGTTGTGTTAATCTCAAGTGGTATTCTATTTACTAAAATACTCCTCTATTGTCATGGAGCATGCAGGATGCCAGAGGGATTTTTCACCATCTTATTACGATCGGTGATGAAAATAGACACAGCCTGTGGAAATGCAAAACTCTCAAATGGGACTTCTGGGAAAATATGGTTTTTAATATTTTTTTCTAGATCTTTCGGAAATATGCTTTTTTCAATTCCCAATTCACCACGAGAAATGGGAACATTCAAAAAATGAATTTTCCCTTTTATGATACAATTAGAAAACGTTCAGAGTATTAAACAGTTGAGCATTATCAAATGCTGCCTGTTTCTTTCAAACGCAACCAACGATATTCTTTTCTTCATAAAATAAACAAGGTTAATTAAAGAATGCAAGATGCTTGTATTTAAAAGCAGCAATTCAAGCACTCTAAGATGAGTGCTAAAAATGTTTAAACGCAGGTTAAACAAAAGTTTCACAACGCCGTCCGACTATCCTTTCTCTTGAGGGATCCAGTTCAGAGATATTTTTGTTACGTCATTCAGCGGTTTCCTCAGCGTTTGGCTAATCCATCTCCACTTGCGCTTTCCTCCTTCCTCATCATTTGTTCCATTTCCTCCTCCTTTGTTCGCCATTTGTTATTTTGTTGGGCCAAAATCACTTCAATGTATTATCCTAAGACATTATTTTATATGTAGGTTAGTTATTGTTGATTTGTGTTTGCTTCCACGTTCGCAACCGTACAGTAACACTGATTTCACATATGAATTAAACATTCTTAATATTCATTAAATTCTATTTCTGGCTTCCCTGCATTACCAATACCACCGCTTCAGTTTTGTTTAACGAATGTACTTTGTTCAAGATATTTAGGAACATTTGAAAATCATTTCAAGTATTAACTCGGTATTATAATCACTTTAAATAATATTGCCGGACCGATTCGATTAAAAGACCCATTAGAAAATCAAGTAATTTCCTATAGACACTTACTTGATTTTCTAATGGTCTGGTAGCGTGTTTCTTGAGACCAGCGGATTTAATAAATTAATTCTTCAAATGGGCTTCAGGTCATCGGAAATTATTGTTAATTTTCCAGACATTTAGTTTCAACTTCAGTCTTTCTATTAAATTTCCAGGGAGAAAGGAGTTTCATGATCTTTTTAATGGGATTAAATGGAACAATCGCAGTAGAAAATCAAGTGATTTTTTAAAGCAACTGGAGGAAATATGTAAAAGTTTGTGTGAAACGGAGTCTCAGGTGACTATAGTTGTAGATCGGTTGTTAACAGTAAGAATTCATTCGACCATTCTCAAATAAAATATGACTGTGGGGTGTTATTTATGTCAGGCGAAAAGGACTAAGTGGAAGACGAGCAAACTGAAAGAGAACTGTAAAGAGGTTGATAGGCTTTCTTCTAATCTAAATCTTTGTCAACAAATTGCGTTAGTATACCTTGCAATATAAGTCAAACTACCAATTTTATGTAATCGCATTAATCAAAATTGTTTCTTTATTTTTTTTTTTTTTTTTTTTTTTTACAATGGATAATGGACTCGAATTAATCGGACGTTATTTAACTGATCTTGTTACAACCGAACTCTCGCATTTTTTAGGATTTAAAGACCCAACGTACGTTAAATGTGCGCCGACCGAAAAATTACGTAAAATATTTATTAAATATTCGTCCTATCATCAAGATGGTGAATTTTATATGACAAGTCATGATTTTGTAGGAAGTTTTCTTGGTTACAAAGAAACTGTATTCAATCAGGTAAGTATTTAACAATACTGACTCATTTCATTCTGTAATTTATTATTCGGAGTTTTAGGAATTTGTAAAGTTATTGGCTGGAAATACAGGCACAAGCAAATTCGGTCTCATTTCGTTCGCAGAATTTCAATCATTCGAAAGATTACTGTGTGCCCCTGATGCTCTATATAAAACCGCATTCCAATTATTTGATATTGGGGGAAAGGGCGCTGTCACATATTATGATTTCGTGACAGTTTTACAAAAGATCGACATTTACAAAAATGTATCGATTAATAAGGAATTTATGGAAAAATATTTTGGAAAGGTTTATAATATCACTAAAGTTAGCTATGTTACACTCCGTATTAAAATAAATTATTTTGTAGAATAAATCTCGTGCAATCCCGTACGCCGAGTTTACCCAATTTCTGCACGACTTTCACGAGAACAAAATTATTGATGCGTTTAAGCTGCGAGATCCAATGGGCACAGGATATATTTCGTCCTTTGACTTTCTAGATATTATGGTTCAAGTCAGGAAACCTCAATTAACAAAAGATGTTCGTGATAATTTAATTACCATAACAGGTGGAGAGCACGTTAGTTTCCCATATTTTATGGCGTTTAATTCCCTTTTGAACAACATCGAACTGTTAAAACGCATATATTTGAATGCAACGAGTGGGCAACGAACAATATTAGTCGCGAAAGATGAGCTATTGCATTCAGCCCAAGTAGTTAGCCAAATCACACCACTCGAAATCGATATTTTATTTCAGTTGATCGCAGGAATTTATGAACGAGTGGAAATCACGTATAACGATTTGAGTAGCATATCACCCAACCCCTATATCAACCATAAAACGATACCATTAATCGAAATTAAAGGTGTAAATAATCAGGAAGGTCGGAGTGCATCGGTGCAAATACTAGAAAATGTTTACCGTTTTTCCTTAGGGTCATTAGCTGGCGGTAAGTTTTGTAATTTTATTTAATAATTAATAATAACACTAATATTATTAATTTATAGCTATTGGTGCAACTTGTGTATATCCAATTGACTTAGTGAAAACGCGCATGCAAAATCAAAGAAATGGTTCTCAGGTCTCCAAAATCGTATATCAAAATTCATGGGATTGTTTCAAGAAGGTAATCCATTTCGAAGGCGTAAGAGGCTTGTATCGAGGTTTAGTGCCACAGCTGTGTGGAGTAGCACCAGAAAAGGCTATTAAGCTTACAGTTAATGATTTGATGCGTGATAAATTAAGCGATGCGCAGGGAAATATTTCGAAATGGTGTGAGATTATAGCAGGTGGTAGTGCCGGAGCATGCCAAACTATATTTACAAATCCGTTGGAAATCGTTAAAATTAGATTACAGTTAGCTGGTGAATCTGGTGGTACACAAGTACGTCCTTTGCAAGTGATTAAAGATTTAGGTTTAATAGGACTATATAAAGGAGTTTCCGCGTGTCTTTTACGTGACATTTTTTTCTCAGCAATCTATTTTCCTCTTTACGCGCACATCAAAACTAAATTTGCCAATGAGGATGGATATAATAATCCAATGACACTTTTAGCAGCTGGAGTTATTGCTGGAGTTCCAGCCGCGTCATTTGTAACACCTGCCGATGTAATAAAAACTAGATTACAAGTAGTGCCGCGACCTGGTCAGACAACATATACTGGTATAATAGACGCTGCGCGCAAAATTCTAGACCAAGAGGGACAACGAGCATTTTGGAAAGGTACAGCAGCTCGGGTATGCCGTTCTTCACCGCAATTTGGTGTTACTCTTGCCTCTTATGAATTATTACAACGTTTGCTGTACGTTGATTTTGGCGGCTCACGCCCACCTGGGTCCGATGTTAAAAGAGTTGCTTCAATTTACGACGTAAACCAGAATCTAAATCCAGATCATATCGGTGGTTATTCGGTGGCCATACCAATGTTAAACGGAATTGAAACTAAATTTGGTTTGTGTTTACCAAAATTTTCGCGAACGACAAATACATCATTGATAAGGAATGAAGAAGCATCTGTCGATAAATTATGAATACTATTTTTAAGCATAAAACAAAATAAAACTTCTGAAAAATTGACGAATAATACCAAATTTTCGTTAGGTCGAATCTCGGCACATAGAAACATTAGTTTGCTGGGAAAAAGATTTTTATGAGGTTGTTCATATATATTTAGCTGATCGAAATATAAAAATTATTAACAATGGTTTGATTGGTGGTTAAACTTAATTGACCTATAATACTTGACTTATCAATTAAACACCTGTATGGTCAATGTTATGGTGGCGTGCCTTAGTAAATTTAGTTCTTTCCCCAATTTATCCTTTGGCTTTTTTTTATTGAAATTTTGAAGCCCATGGCAAACGGACCTCAATTTGGGAACCTTTATTGCTCAAGGCCAAGAAGGCGATTAGAATTTGTGACCAGTCTTATTTTACAAATTACAATCGTTATTATATTGACGTAAATCACGCCAAACACATTCAACACAATAAAATAACTTCCATAATTTTTAATATTTATAATAAGAGTAAGCACAATGAAGATATGGAATCGGGACACAAACTTGATCGTTTCCGACTTTATGATTATAAAACTTTACTGCTACTGTGTTATCATTATTATTTTCATTTTCCCTCGTCTAATAAATATATTTAATTACATTTTCTTAATACATAATAAATTTTATTATTCGCATTCAAATTAATAATACGTAAGTTATTTTTAGAATAAATTACTTGAGTTATGATATATGGATGGATATGTTCTTGTCGTATATATGTATGTATACATAAATACTCGTACTGTAAAAATAATATTTGATTGCTTTTCAATGTTGACAACGTCGAAACCGCCTATATCGATGATACATTGTAATGTACGTACGTACTTATATATAATTGACATGCGAAAGATTTCTAAGAGGGTCGAGAAATTAATGATAAATGAACCGAAGATTATGTTATTGTGCATATCATTACACAGCATAATTATAACGCAATCGATGTGAAATGAACAATATTAGTATCTTACCACCATACTCCTGTAAAATAGAAAATATCCTCTCGATGATAAAAATCCTTATGGTGTAAGGAAAACGAAAATTTTTAATTTATTTTATCATTTGATATTTTTGTTTATATTTTTATTTATAAGAACGACAATTAACACTTAGGGCTATATATAAATACATTTTACCTTATTTATTACAATTAGATACTATACATAAGACGTTCTATTATTAATAAAATACAAAAAATATTATTCGAAAAAAATACTGGGGTTATTTATTTATTTTTACATAATTTTTAAACAAAGCTCTGAACGTTTTTTTGAGGAGATTAGAAAATGTTTTATACCTTAAACAATAATAAGTTTTTAATTTTCACCTGAAGCTTTTTGTCTATATTTTGTTATTTTTATTGTTTCTAAGAAGGATGAGCCTTTATTGTAGTTTTAATTTGATTTTGAAACGAAAGAATCTTGTGTGATACAATATGGTATCTGTATGGTATTTCAAAAGGGTTTTGCTAACTAAAATTCTTACGTAAATTTTTATTTAATTTAAATCAGTAACAGTTTGAATAACATTTGAATGATATCTGCCACTTTTACTGGTTCAAAACTTTGCAAAATCGTGACAATGCAATTTTGATGGTTGTGCAATTTTAAAGCTTTCAGCTGGAATTGTTATAAAATCAGCTGGAACTATTGCAATGCCAACCAGGAACAATATAAAGTTAGTGCACCTTACACTAACATCTCGATGCGAAATATATGTATTTGTGCTTTTTCTTATGTTCAAACCAACTGAAACGAAAGCACACATTCGCTTTCGAATTTCAAAAAGAAACTTTGCATATCGATTAAGCCCATTTTTGTGCTGAACAACGGTCACAGGACAAAAATTAGTGCTAGTGGAGTAGCCGAGAAAACAGGAAAAGAAAATTTCAAATTTCGCTTAAAAAGGTGATACAAATAAAACCCGATTTCTAGAGGAAATCGGAAATCATTTAAATCCAAGTTTTTCCGAAAGGCGGCTACACTGACGAAATTTATGCTCACATATAGAAAAATAATATTGGATAACAAATTAAGTACATATATTAGATAAAAAATGTGCTAGGTACTAACCACATCAGGTATGTACATTATTGCTATCCAAAAATATATTGGCTGAATTTGTGCTAAACCAGAATTGGTCTAATTACATTGAAAAATAAAACGGTTGAATGAAAGAATTTCTAACATAAAGTGTTCTAGAAACCAGTTAATTTGGCACTTCTGATTACAAATTTCCTCTTGTATTTTCATTGCCGTCCAAAAAACATAGTGGCTCACTTTGTAGTAAACCAGAAATAACCGAATTCCATTGAACAACTAAATAGTTGTATGAGCGGATTTCTGCCTTAAAGTGTTGTAGAAACTAATGAACTTGGCATTTCTGATTGCATACACCAATGAGGTATCCGAAAAATATAATGGCTGACTTTGTACTAATCCAGAATTGTCCCAATTCTGTTCAACAACAAAGACGATTGAATGGGCGGGGTCCTGACATAAAGTGTATAGTCACCAACTAACTTGACACTTCTGATTGTATATTCCCATCAGGTATGCTCATTGTCATGCGAAAGATACAATGGCTGAATTTGTGCTAATCCAGTATTGGCCCAATTCCATTCAACAGTGAAACGGTTGAATATATTTGCAAAGTGGCCAAGCCATCTCACTCGATTAGATTTGATGAAACCATTAATATCGCTACCTCCGAGAAGTTGCTTTATTTCGTGGTTCATGCGAATCTGATATTCATTGTTCGCAACTTTAATAGGACCAAAAATTGAACGGATGATCTTCCTTTCGAAGGTATATAATAATCTACAGGCGTTAGAGGTCATGGTCTAGCTCTCGCTTCCGAAAGTCAGCACAGGTCTTATGAGTGCTTTATAATGTACGAGCTTGCACGACTGCGATAGGTGTTTAGATCGCAATAATTTTGATTGGGCATAGAAAACTCGTTGTCCGGCAGCGATTCGGGCTTTTATTTCTGCCTGCATATCATTCACGGATGTTATAAGTGACAAAGTTATGGTCGCTAATTTCGAAAATTAAAATACTGGATGATATAAAAATGTATCATAAATTCAAACATGAGCTTTACGTAATCTTCGTAAATTAATGAATGAAAAGTTACATGTCTGTCATAAAGGATTCGAGGCAATCGTAAATTTAGCGAAACAAAACATTTTCTGGCCTGGTAAATATGTGTCAAATATTCAAATATTCCAGTGCACAACAGAAATCACAAATGCGTTTGCATGAAGTGCCAATAAAACGTCGTGGAATAAATAAATATCATTATGATAAGAAGCACGAAAAGAGAATAAGTTGTAGATACATGTTGCGTACACTGTATTGCTGATATATACACTCTCGCTCCTCACACGTCGATTCGCTAGATATAAGAACACATGTAGGTTCCTTGTAATTAAATAAAATACAAATATAAGTATTTATCATTTATCATTAAATAGGAAGAATATTGAAAGGGATTGTAATCCAGTTACAAGAATACTTCTCTTATCACCATCGTATATAATAATTGCCTTATTTTCACTCTTCCTTCTTCGCAAAATTGTAGACGTAAATCAATTATATTTTATTCTTACACCAATTCATACACAGCACTTACAAAAATGTATCCATTGGAATTGCTAATTTTCTAATATTTCCATGAAATCATAAATTTTCCATTCTTCGTATGTACGCCGTACATATTACACGCATAATACATCATTAATTTGTTGACTCATAAATAATCGGAATATCAATATAAGCCACCATCCCAATATATTGGCTGTGTGATAAAAATTATTTATTTAAACTAATTCATCACAGTTGGTGTGGACATAGATCCATCTCACCCCGAAAAATAATACACACACAAAACGAATGCAAAGAAAATTGTGTGTATAATTTTTCCGGAAATTAGTAAAGGCAAAGAAATTTTACTTTACGAAGTTTAGTCCCTTTTCTATAATAACATCGTAGAGCAGAATATATTTTTTCGATGTATGGGGACGATACACAAAATTTATGGTTAATGGTTGAGTGCATTTACGGTCAAAAACCCTTTTTACGGTTATTTTGAGGAAAGTTTAATGACAAAATTTTACCATTCTTACGAAAAAAGTTTGGTATATTGAGCTTTTGTAAGCATCAATCAAATTATTTTTAATTGGTTATATAAAATGCTAATAAAATGATAGATCGTCTGCACATGAGTTCAAAATCGATAAAATTATGTAAATTTACTAATAATGCTCATTAGTCGAATATAAATAATTTAATGCATTTAGTTTATGCTTAACACGATTTATTATATAAGTATTAAAATATTCTACACCCTTCTAAAATAATAATAACAATATTCTACCTAGGCCCATCGGATGGGGCGCCTATTCTATCCCAATCCGCTCCATAAACATGAGGTGTCCGATAAAATCCATAGCTTACACCACTTGTTGCTACCTGCAAGTAGAAAAAATCCATATATAGCAAACTCCAACTAAAAATTCTGCATATTTAATGACGAAACATTCATACAAACAATTTTGGTTTATACACATATTTAAAAAAAATCTCTTTCTACTAAATTAAAATTAATTGAAAATTTTCTTTTGTTTAATTAGTTTTCCATAATGAAAAATAAATTATATTTATACAAAAATAATGTGAGATGAAAAATCGTTCTCATACATGCAACAGTCATAACGATCCATATTATTATTTTCAATTAATTTTCCATTTTCCTAAATAACATAAAATACCCTTTTTAACCCGTTAATCGATGATAGAAGCAATGCCATTTTAGCTAATAGTAATGCTTTTCCCGCCACAACCGCTAAAAATTGGAATCCGATTGGTACGATCACCATACCAAACGCGGTTATACCAAATATCATCATGGGCAGCATTTGATTGCGACGTCGATTTCGTGCCTCGTCTGAAATAAATGGGAATTAACAAAATTTGAATTAGTCTTTTTAATTGGTGGGGCACAAAATCAACATACTTGCCGTATTTGGTCCGCCAAGATCTATCTCTAAGGCGTGTGAGTTCAGGGTGTCAACAAACCGATGTAAAATACGTTGACTCCATGATTCTGGTTCAAACGGTGAGTATGATCTGGTACAAAGAAAATATTTAGTATAGCAACCAGCGTAGGTTAAACAAATAAACGCCTACGATTATATATTTCGTATATCAAAAAGTAATTTGAACTGAAAAAACCACTGTAATTTTTTCTGGCAAACCCACTACAAACCAACCATTATATACCACACATACCTAATATTTAATCTTTATACCTCTTTGGTATAGAATACTTACAATTTCTTATCATTCTGACGAAATTCAACAAAATTCTTTGAAATCAAATTAGTTTGATTTCGATTTTGTCGATATCGTTTCAATCTCATATTATCCATTAATGGTATCACATCACAATCGGTAATTTGATTGAATATATTAATACTACCATTTCGTATACATTGCCATGGTATCAACGTATCCTGCTATGTATTACGTTTGTATGTACAAATAGAAAAGAAATTTTTTTTACGTATTAACACAAAACTTTGTACCAAGCTCAAAAAAATAGAAAATTTCCATTGAATTTCCACATAAATCTCGTACACACCTCATTACTAGTACAATTCACCAAATATCCAGTTGCAACCGATAAAATTCTAATCCATGAATCAGCTACGGTTGCAGTCTCGACCCAGCCACCATAATTACAAAAACTATGATAATAAAATAATAAAACCAAATGATATTTAAATTTACAAATTTTCATAATTTTTCACAACACACAAAACTAAAGAACTTAACAATTTCGCAATTAAAACAAAACTAATTTGAAAAGTCAATAACAATTACGTATTTATACCATACAGAAGTCCATCTCCACACTCTGTTAAGCCATAAGACACATATTATAGTTTTTTTTTATTTAAATTTCGTGCTTTAGTTTTTAATGTGCAGTAATAACATTTTATAAGTTTCAAGCTTCAATGAATCGCTTACCATCGTTATATGAGATTATGATAGTGCAAGACTGGTGCAAACACATACAAATACAAAATCGAACATAATTATGTTAACTGTTTATGTTTTGTTTGTGTCCGGATGTAATCGCTTTTAATGTTCGTGTCTTAATCTAATTTTATGACATGCAAATTACGGAATTTGTTCTTTGCATAAAGCTGAACCTAAGTTTGAGCTGAAATTGCAAATCTCTGAAAGGATAGACCACCGAAAATCATTTAGAGAAATCGAACTGAGGTAATAATCCGTCTTTAACCATATTGGGGGGTAAAGGGCCTTGTACAGGGCCTTGTACCTTCTTCTAGAAGGTCTATGTACAAGCAAATGATGTTCTCTTCACTGAGCCACTACAAATTTCACTGGTTAGGTTGGTAGTTGCCGCAATAACCAGTCGTTAAAGCAAGGAGTGTACAATAAAACAGAATTTTTACCCCAGGTGGTACGCCAACTACACAGTAGGGCAATCCACCCTTACACGGAGCAGGTAGGCTTACTGATTCTGGGGTGAACCAACCATTTCGAAACCCATTCATACCAAGCTCAAGGATCTTTAGATCACTATACTTAGGCAAATGCATCCCGCAACTCAGCAGGAGAATGCTGAGCACATGGAGAACGTGCACCAAAAAACCACCACGATGTCGGTGAGAGAAAACGCTGATCTAAAGAAATCGTTGGAAAACTGATTTCAACTCAATGGACAGCGATTCAAAGAAGTCCAACAGCTTAAAGGAAAATCGCTATTATCAAAAGAAAAAAAAGAAGCTGGGAATCAAGCCAAAGAAAATACTATAGCTGATTGAAACGAGTTTATACGAAGGAAAATTAAAACTAAACAAACGACAAAATAAAAAAGAGCGTAAGAAAATCACAATCCCAACGAACTGATCATTCATCCACGGACCCAGTGAAAGTACATAAGAACGTATCAGGGCTACCAAAAGAGAGACTACCGCAACCAGTTAATATACACCCAACGTAATCAACCAAAGAAAAGTGCAAGAAAATCAACTAGCACATAAAAAGAATCCACTTCCACCCATTAACATGCTTAATGGTAGTGAATACGAAACATTAAAAAAATAGTGAAGCTAGTTCCAAACGATAAATATAAGGCCACTGCACTGAATAATCACGTTTGGAAAGTGAATCCACTTGACCCAGAAACCTACAGAATATTATCATATGTCACTGATCACTCAATCACTGATCAAAATATTGAATGGTTGTCCTTTGAATCAAAGCTGAGCAACTAATTAAAGTTATGGCCAGAGTGCTACATCATACAGTCCCAAACAACGAAGTAATTGAGGAACTTAGACGGAAGGGATTCAAAATTCTAAATTGTTAAATTAAGATTGAGTCATTAAAAAATAGTACTAGCAGAACGCCATAATGTTACAACTGTCAGGCGTATAAACACACACGCAGCTACTGTAATAGCGAGCCCAGATACGTAAAGTGTGCTGAGAAACTTGCATCAAAAGACTGGAACAAAAGTAAGAACGAACCAGTGAAATGCATACATTGTGGTAATCATCACCCAGCAAATTACAAAGGCTGCGAAGTAGCCAAAGAGCTGCAGAGAATCTCATTCTACATGAGAAACACGAGAAATCAAACAAGTAAGAGTTCTCTACCTAGGATGCAATCCATATACCTCAAACAAATCCCTCTAAATAGCGCCAAAGTAAAAAATAACGGATACGACAAGCAAAACTAGAGAAGTCATTAACTACCTTAATTCTACACACCATTTAAGAATTGCTACTTAGAATGCAACGCATTTTAGAATTAGAAATGGTTTTAAATACAAAAAATTGATTTATGCGTAATCTCAGAGAGTCATTTTACCAGAACGTCGTATGCCAAAATACGTGCATACGTGCTATCAAGCTACACATCAAATAGAAAGAGCTAGAGACGGAACAGCAATCAAATCAAATGAACAGAATACTTAGAATTGTTATTTGGAACGCGTAGTAAAGGAGTTTTAAACGAGTACACGTGCATCGGTAATAGACAAGGACGGTCATCTGTGATCATGACTCTGAGTAAAATACAACGATAATAAAAAACAATCACCTAGAACAAAGATGCAGCTGCAAGATGAACTAGCAGCATCCAATAATACAGGGTGCCCCATCTGTTATGTCGGTATGTAAACATTGAATGACTGGGACATTTTTGTCAACCGATTGACTTGATTAGACATGTCTTTGAAATGTCAATTCAGTATAATTTTAACCGTGACTCGCTTCACACTGAAACAACGCGCCGAAATAGTTACGCTGTATATTGAAAATAGTAGATCAGTTGTGTTAACAACACTATCCACGCTGATATCGACAAAAGTATCGTGACCAACAGGCACCGTCTGACAACACTATTCGTCTTTTGGTATCGAATTTTGTTCAGCACGGGACAGTGATAGGTCGTTTACATGCTGTTCATCAACGATGAAGACGTTCCAACGAATTGGTTGAAGTGGTCAAAGAGAGCGTTGCCCAGAACCAAAAAGTATCGTATCGTCTTCGCGATACCAACCACTTTGCGGCCCATTTTGAAGGATGGTTTGCATTTTTTTCAGTATAAAGTGCAATTAACACAAATAATATTGCCAAAACACCGTCCACGTCGCTTGGAATAGGGCCAAACAGTGGACCGAATGGTTGATACTGAATCTGATTTTTAGAAGCAAATTTTGATAACGACGAGGCCCAGTTCACACTCTTTGACAGCGTTTATAAGCAATATGCCTAATCGAAATCCATGAAACACTATTGCATGACCAAAAAGTGACTGGTTGGGCCGGCATTTGTGCCAAAACCATTATTGGGCGATTTTTTTTCAGAGAAAACAAAACAGTCAATGGAAATTGATATCGGTAGATTTTGGCTCATTATATCTGCCCGGAAATGTGTGAAAAAAGTCTTGACAGTTACTGGTTTCAACAGACGTGGCGACATGCCATACTGCAAATCTGACAATTCAGTTTCTGCAACGAAAATTCCCTGAACGTCTGCTGTCAAAAAGAAGCGACATTAACTGGCCACCCAGATGTCCACTTATCCTCTCCGGACTTGTTTTTGGGGGTTATTTGAAAAGCAAAGTATACGCCAGCAAGCTTCAGTCCACTGACGAGCTCAAGGTCAACATTCTTGCCGAAATCATCGCTATACCGCACGAGGTGCTCGAATCTCGAAAAGGTAATGAAAAACGCTGCAAAAAGGTCACATTTTGCTTTGGCCAATAAAGGCGGCCATTTAATTGATGTTGTATCCAAAATTAGACCAAATAAATTTCAACGGACCAAATTGAATAAAAATACCACATATAGAAATCGGTTGTGTTTTTCAAAGTTATTCAATGTTTACATACCGACATAAAAGATGGCACACCCGTTACTATTCAACAAGCAGCTTGGAAAAGTTCATCTATTTCTTATACAAAATACCACAAGTAAACACATCTGTCCTCTTGAAATGTTAAAGACCGATATCACATACTTCTCGTCATATCAAAAATATGTATTTGAAAAACTGCTGCAAAAGAGGCTGACACCTATAATAGAAGAGAGATGTTTAATTCTACCACACCAATTTGGATTTAGAAAAATCGTTCTAAGCAATTTCATCAAATTCCTAAATTTTACATAGGAAATCGACACTTTCGACGTATACCACAAGGAAGCGTACTTGGACCTATTCTGTTCATTCAGCTACCTATTTGATATTCCTTACAATTATTTAATATTTGGTGTAGCATATTATTTGGAAATTCAATTTAACAGCTTCTTACATACAGTGTTTGTAATGATCTTACTGATTTAACTCAGCATAAACTTCTATGTGTACACTGTTCAGTGACTTTTGTAATATGTGATATTATGATTCTATATAAGAACAATGTATAAACACTCCAACTGTATTTTCGTTTGAATTCAAATTGGATTACATAGCCGAGGGATTTTCTTGTTATGCAAACATTAATGTCTAAGCGATGTAAGAAAACTTTTAAAAATTTTATTTGCTTTTTTATATTTTAAAAATTTTTTTAAACCTCTGCATTGACTAATACAATATTTACCAACCAAAGCCTTACCACTTATACGTTATATACAAAATGGCACATGCATTTGTTTAATTGGGTTCTTCTCACCGTACCTAATCTATATAAGAGTACGGAGTTCCTATATTATGAAATAAATAAGATGAAAGGAAAATGGATAAACACTTTTACGGTATTTGAAAACTGTTTTAGTAAAAGCTCGAGTAATTGAAATTAAATTTTATAAAAGTTTATAAATAAACTAAAAACTTGTTTATGAAGGGTTTACTTGTGAATATAGGAGTTAGTAAATTTTAAATTATTTGTAAGATTACAGCTCTACGAACTAATTACGTACAGTACTTGCTTTAAACTGTTGTATTTAGGTGAAGGTTGTAGTACTTTCTCTACGACCATATACTCTACATAAAATAGTATGACAAACTGATATATAATTAAATTATATTTATTTAAACATAACAACAGCGTAATGTATAAGCTATAAGACAATGTGCCAACGAAGACGACGACGAATATGCTCACATAATAAAAAAAATATCAACATCATTTTAATGTTCATTCAATTACAAGATTTTTGAGCATAAGACGACAATGAAAAAACTAATAATTCAATTAAACTTTTTATTTATACATGTATGTATGTGTATGGGTGTGTAGACTTACAAAAAAGCCTTAAAGCACAGTATATTTTTAAATTCTGGTATTTATTTACTTCACATGTTCATGATATGAATGTATATGTATATGCATTGCATGTATTTGGAATAATTTACTTGTCAGTCGTTTTTTAATTTTTCCTCTTCAAATTTTCCAACTTTCGTTGTACGTACACAATGTACATCATGTATCTACGTACATATAAATAACGTACATATGAGGAAAGCTTTACATTATATTTTCAACAGTAACTGTAAGTTCATGAAATACGAACTCAAATGTATTCCGTTATAATAGTTTTTCATGTATGTATTTCATTAACAACTCTGGCAAAATTGATAAAACGATCTAGTTCAAAATCGTACCTATATACGACAAATTTGAACTTGTGTAACAAGTGTCTGTTTGGTATGTATAACGACTCGACCAATTAGATGTGTTTAGTCCGTATGGTGATTTATAGTGAATACCCGCACTACAAGAACTTTGATGGTCTGGATGTGGCTTGCTGATATTCATAGACAGCCCATACACTAAGAAATTTAATACATATCGTTAATGTTAAGACACCTATCTATTCTGTGACCAGTTGGAAGAGGTCATCAATAATAACATCCTCCACCATGACATTCAAATTTTCGTGGGCGACGTCTTTTTAGCACCCCATCTAAATGTTTTGACAAAAGTGATGATTGAATTCGTTTGGTCAGGATTGGTCACTAGTTTTTATCGTTTGGTCACTTACGATTAAACAATAAATAAATAATGAAAAATTGTAAAAAAATTCCCGGGTAACACCTCATTGCAAGAAAATCAGACCATTTTTATCAAATTTCATTAGGAAATCGTTAGGTCAGGATTTGTTACCACATTATGGCGGATGGTCACCAATGGGTCAGTTTTTATTCTGGAAAAACAAAATCAAAATTGTATTAATTCAATAGAATTAATGTATTCCTAACGAAAAGTCATATAGTGCACAAAGATGCACAATACATTGTGTTTCTTGTGCCATAGGTGGTTTTACTGTAATATGGTTCCGGCTGGCTTTATACGGTTTCGGCTGGAATTGTAAGGTTCCCGCTGAAAAATCGTGATGCAGAATCCATTGTGCGTCTTGAGTCCTCTTTCTGTAAAGAATATGGCTGTAGTATGGTTCTGGCTGGCATTATAAGGTTCCGTTTGAAAAATCATATAGTGAACAATAGTTCACAATGCATCGTGCTGCTTATGCCGTATAGTTGGTTTTGTTTCGGTTGATATCGTTCCGGCTGGCGAGACGGACACTTGGTACGTTTTTTCTTTATAAGTGACTCCACTAAGTAACATGGATATCGAATGACTGAAGAACGGAGAACCAGCTTTATCACGTCATGATCTCCACAAGACATTTTACTAGGACGTCCGGCGATCATATTCTTGTCTAATTAAATTAGATACAGTTTTACCTTGAATCGTTGAATCGGTATACCGCATTTTTAAATATTACCGTAATTGGATTCTGCTCGATATTTTTTCGCGAATAGTTCGGTTGCTTGAATTTGAACAGAATGAATTCAATAGTTTCTCTAATTTTAAATTCCAAAACTTCTAGGACAACGACTTTTTTTGAACGTATCCAGGGAGAGAGAGTGGATGAACGAACTATGGGTTCGAAAGATTTATTTGATCCCGTATCTTTAGTATTTTGGTGGATTTTTAGTATTTTGGTTTCTAGATTGGGGATATAAAGTTAAGGCTCTTCTTCATAGCACCCTTCTGTCTCATCCTGCTGATCTTCATTTGGCTATTATGTTGAACCCATTGGCTATAATTGGTAATTATTCCTTACTTTTTCAGCAATTCGAACATTTCGCTTGATCATGCAAAACTGTCGCTCTTCCGAGCGGAACTTAGTCGCTGTTTTCTTGAATTGGCTAGATCGTCCGGCTTTGTGCCTTAATTGCTGGGTTGCCACCTAGCTGTTGGTGTCATCATCTCCAAATGCAGCAATGATCACATGTATACCTGGTTTTGAACAGAGCTTGTCACAATGAAGGATATCTGGTATGGTTGTCATCTAACAGTCGGTGAACCCCCGTAATCTTTTCTGATACACACTTGGGTCCCAGGGCCACCTGAGAATTTAAGTCCGATACAACCCCAAGCAATTAATTTAGGTTTCGAAAAATTTTGTCCCCTCATTACAAAGAGAATATATAAAACAAATTTAAGATCCGCTCGTAGGGCTTCTTGCATTAGCTCCTGTGCAGGATTTAACAGTCTTTCCGTCATCGTTATACTTAATAGATCTCTGACTAAGATTAATTCTTGCAGACCGGACGTACTGCGACTTCCTGTTGGCAGACTGACCTACTCTAATAGGGAAATTGTGCAATTATCACTGGCTGTTCACTTTCCCGGTTGCTATTTTATTAACTCTAATTCTATAAATTCCAGAGAACCAAACGATACTAGCAAATCACCTGGCTGGAACTTAGTCTACAGGCAGGCACCCTCGAAGCCTTATGCTGGAGTATTTTCTGCTTTGTCCCGTATAAGGCAGTATCGTGTGAAACAACTCTATATGAACCTGCCACAAGAATCGAAAGATCGCTTAACAGGTGTCTTTGATAGTACCTCGTTTTCCACCATTATCGTGGCCTGCACTAATTTTGGCATTAATAAAACCATCGTGGCATAGTTCTGTGGTTAGAATTCCGCCCCAAGGACAATTAACGATGCTATATGTCCTCGACTCCGATCTTCACTTTGCATACCATCTGGTTCGTACTGCCGCTGCAGTATTTCATTTTAGGAACGGCTTATTCTGCCGCAGAATTCATTATGTTTAATGACAAACTGTTACCAGAATTCGACTTCTATAATTCCGTCTCAGGGGCTTACCCATCCAAAGACCTTTGGTTGTCCAAAAACTTCAATAACTGCATGGTGTTCTGGGCTGAGTTTAATCCTATCACATTGTGTGCAATTGATGCGTCTCACCTCGCTGATAATAAATATTATTTTGTGTACGGATAGTAAAGCTATGCTCAATGCATTGCGGAATCCTGTGACCACGGCCAAGCCGGTTAAGAACTGTAAATATTTTATTAGCCGCCTGTGTTGCACCAATAGTGTTAAGGTCATGTGGGAGGCGCCTTATTGTGTACCGGAAAACCCTTTTTTAGCCCGACCAATCATTGCCTGGGCTGAACAGAACTGGCCAAGTTCTGGTGAAAAACAGTTTTTTTTTATTAAAAATCACCATTTTTGTATAAATTTTGGAAAACGGAATACCGGTGTTATTGAAAAATTGATTTAGGATCTTAGTTATAAATGATATACTTCTCATATGAAATTTGGGCATATTCTTGGTGATAGCCAGAAATTAGTTTTACATGGATCGAACTAATAAACATTGAGTTCTTTAAATCGAAAAATTCAATGTTCCATTTGTTCGAAACCAAACTTCCAACGCCTTTTTTGTAAGCTCACCACGTTATATTCTGCAAAATAATTGTAAAAAACCTAAAACCTGCTTTGGACTATCAGCTGCCAGTTTCGGTGGACCAATTTCGGCAAAAATCATCGGGATCTCTCAATTTATGATTTATTTATTTTTCAAGCATCGCAAATGTTTTCAAAATTTCTGGTATTCCTACACAGTTATAAGAATTACAACGTCAACTCACATAATAATTTTTTCGAATTTCTCCAAAAAACCTTTTCGGATTAAATTCGAATTATGTAAATATATATTTTTATGCGTGGTCATTTTACCTTCTAACACTTCTTGTATTTTGTATAGTTTTGCTGGTATACAAATTTACCATTAGGAAAAAATTTTATTTTTTGTGAATATTATCCGTGGTATTATTTTAGTAAAATTTGTATCTACACTACGTTTGAGCATACATTTGCATATAAATTAAAACGTGTATGTGTTGGGACATAATATTCCTTTATCTCACATCAACTCTCATTAGATATAATAAATCATAGGTCGCACTATTTCGATAAAAGTTTTATATTGTATTATCTAAAATTATTTTATACACCCCTTTATGATGATAGATTGTAAAGGAACAGATATCTCTTTATAACCATAAAACGACAATAAACAATCGAGTCACACATATGTAAAACGTACACGAAATAAAACTAAGTGATAATTCTATTTTCTATAGAAAACATATATCCACCCACCCCATTTTCTATACACCCAAACCTATCCACCTACGTACGATAGCATTAAATTGTTATATTTTAATTCGTTTTACCTACATCGTTTTGTACGAGTTTGCTTTTTGTGCCATGAAGCTTTAATAATTTTTTCCTGTTACTCGTTTATAGTTTACGGCAAATGGAAATGGTAAATTAGTAGTTAATTTTGAAAGAACAGGTGTTTCCTAATTTATAAGTTCTTTAATATGCTAGAGAGTAGTGTACATGGTGTAGATTGAACATAATTTCTTAATTGACATAAACATGTTGACATAACAACACAAAAATTATGTCGACCACGTAATCTAACTTTAAATTCGAAGATCTTCACGTCATCAAATGAAATGTCGTAAAATAAACAAGACTCTGCTACTCAGTTTCACTTCAACACTATTTAACTTAATACAAAAAATAAATAATTTTTAAAAATATAATTAAAGTTTTTTATAGAAAAATAATATCCGGAAAAGTGGAAAACTTTTCTACGTTCGTTCTACAAAATAAGAAAAATACGTCAAAGTTTAAATTATAATTAATTTGTTTTCTTTTTAGTAGCAATTTCACAAAGGTATCAAGAAGGACTGGCACAAGTACCTAAATATATAAATTGGCTTATTGTATAAAATCATAATAATTAAAATAAATTTCTATTTTAATTAGTAAATGTAATAATTTTGTTTATTTTACTTGTTCAAAAGGAAGTTAAGATAATTGAAATTTATTATAAAACGTAAAAGGGTCTGTCTAACCACATTAGAATGTAAGGGTTATGGCAACAATATGCTTAGAATAAGTAACAGTGATAAGATAATAAGAATATTGTCGTAATCCTAAATTGTAAATTCAATTTTTAATTCTCGTCAAACTGGGAGAATATCTTATGTAATGAATTTATACATAATTTTATTTGTAATTCCGTAACAACTTCAAAGTCAACCAGAACTAATGTCAACTCGTATCTGAGAATCACTCTCAGGTTTTGCAAAACTTTTTTATTTACAAAACAACGGAATATCATTATTTTTCTCCCTTGACCCCATCACTCCCTTAACTCCAATGCTTGTTTATCAAAGAGTCGGTCGTACTTGATCTGACATAGTGAAATAGAACTCCATCTGGCAAAAGCTTGCATTACAAAAATTTTTATTAGTAAATTATTATATCTCTTCATAACCTCATTAAACCTACCCAAAATTCAAACTAGGCTCATATCCCACGAATTCTGGTCAGATCGGAAAAATTATCCAGAAAAGTAAAATTAAACAAAATTAAAACGTAACTTAAGGTGTTGGTTGATCGATTTCTCTTTGAAAAACTGAAGGAATTTTGTTAATTGCCCATCCCATTCCAGGGCTCAAGAAGATTTCAGACTCCCAATAAATTAAATCACCTTGTTTTTGCTTACTATACATAATTTTATTTTAATATCTTCATTATACTCTGGACCAGATAAACCTGTCTGTGGCCGGTTAAAATTCCATGCGGTTGCGAAACTATTATACATCTCGTTGGCAACAGGTTCATTTTCATTGACTATCGAGCCATCTTTTTCCGTTATATTTTCTCAGTTTTAAAGCATAATAATATCGTTTCACTTTCCCAAATTTTGTAGCAGTCAATGTTTTTAGCCTTAAACCCTTGATCGCGGGTACTAGGGATGTTTTAGTTTATTCCGAAAATACTTTTCTCTTAATCCTGGTATAATTGATTTGTCATCCCGGTTGCTTGACGCGTGAACGGAACGGTAAATGTGAGTAAATATGGTCCACCTGGATCGAGCTTTCTTGATAACTTGAAAAAATATTTTTTTTTATTATCATCAACCTCACTTCAAATTTCTTCAACTCAAGCCGAAAGAGAGAAGACATACTTAAAACTTCATTTCCAACGATGGACGTTAAATTTTATTTTTTATAAGGCTTTCATTCGAATTGAAAAACGCCTCAGCTATATTTCAACTAAAGATTGAGTATGTATTGAAAGTGTTCATCGGACAAATATGATACGTCTACATATACATGGACCTCATACTCATATCTGACTGAAAATGAACTTCTGTCAAATATCGGAAAAATATTTTCAAAATTGGGCCAACGTGCGAGTGAATTTCGATTATTCCGATTATACGACCAAATGAATAAAGCTCTTGCTATTGCCTACAGTTAGGCCTGGAAATAAAGAATTCGAAATAATTTTTCGGACCATACTGGAGTAGTTTTACAAAGGCGTACGCTAAATCAGCCAAACTTTTAATGAATCTCAATATCATCACTTAAAAAATGAACCTTGCGAATCACCAATGAGAAATTCAAGCTGATCCACATCATCAACTTAACCAGCTACGATAAAATATTGAACAATATTGAATGCCAGCCTTAGATACGAATTAATTGGTCGAGCTTAACAAATCAGTCAACTTATCACGGAGCCTAAAGAAAAAACAAGAACCAGACCAACAATCGACTGGATTGGAACAGCATGGAAATAGGTAACTGGATCACCAAGTTGTCACCAATTATGCAAATTTGCTGTTTAACTGTAATAAATGTTATTCAAAAGATACTGTAGACAGTATTCTCAGAAATGACGCACGATTCATATTATTTTACATTCAAATGCTAATTCCCGATGAACTGATCCCAATTTATTAAAAGCTAGAACATAAATTTTCCTCTACTGCAAGTGAGCTATGTTTTTAGATCCCAGCTTTTTGGTTTACTTTGGAAAGACAAAATAAATGAAAACGAATTTGTGGGGCTTAACTCGTACGCCCTGATTTATTTAATTTCTTTATTTGAACCTGTGGGATAGAAACATAGCTCATTTTCTGAGCGATGTGAGCTAATTATTTATCTCCAAGGCGAAAATAAAACATTTAAATATATTGCTTTACAGATAGGGTTGATTCTGACATTTATCAACAATGTTTCTCTCATTTGAGTTTTAGGAACCAAAACGGGCAGTTGTAAAATGAAAACATTGCTCAAGAGTACAACGAACCTGAAACTGAATTAACGCGAACTATATAGAACCACTGCGAAAACCAATTCTTTCGACTAAAATTTCTTTTTGCGATATGAATTACCTAGGAGAAATCAAGACCATTGTATCATCCAGCTCATAAAGATTTGCATGGAAAATGTGACTAATGGGAGTAGGGAATTGGGAAAAATATTTTCATATCATTTTTGCCGGAATTTTATTTTTGTAGCCTATACCTGACGGAAAAAGTTTAGCGTAAATATTTTAGAAACAAAGTTGATTGGGAAACTTTTGTTCAATAAAATTTTTATCAGGAAAATTATTTCCAATTTTAATTTCTTTCAAAAATATTTACATTAAATTGATTGGCCTAAGAAATACAATTCCGACAAATGATTGTTTTGAATTTTCCCCCCTAATTTCTTATTCCGAAGGGAAAACTAGAATAGTGCCAACAATGTGACATTGACACACCAATTAATAAGAACATCTCTCGTCCTACCACCAGTGTTTCAGCCCAATATAACGGAAAAGGCATTAAACATGACAGATATGAAGGCATTCTTACAGCATAGCAACGTGAAGCAGGTACAAATATTATTTTTGAAATTATCACCTACATATTTATGAGGTGCCGAATTCCGCCAACAAACTCGCTTTGAGCTCGTGTTGGTCAAAGCATAGAAATGTCTGTTTTACAAGGTCTTGTGGCCGGCACAACTAGGTTTAGATTTAGATTAATTTATTAATAGTTTTAATAGTTTCAATGTTAGTTTTATATTTAAGTAAATACGTACGCTTCCGAAAGAGCGATGATTTTATCTTCCAACATTTAAATTAACATTTAAAAATGTATTTCAGGTCCAACTGTTAATGATACAAAAATTGCAAATAATTATTACTTGTAAGGGTAGTTATCAGTGGTACTATTATGTTTTTTTGATTTATAATCAGTGATTCGCAACAAAGGTAATTAAATAATTATACGATTATAGGAAATTCGAACAACTGCTAATTAAAATCAGAATTCCAAATTTCATATTTTTGTTACACAGTTTTGTTGTCTAGTCCATCGATTTTCCCATAAACGTAAAGCGAACGTTTTGAAAATTAAAATCTCAAACATTTAACTTTATAATTATTAATCAAAGATTTATTTGCGTCACCTTTTTATACGCATAAAAACACAAACAGAAAAGTCTAACAAAAGACCTGAACTTTAATACGCTTTATCCCATCATCATCTCACAAATATTAAATAAAACAAAAAAAAAAAAAATGATTTCGATAAACACTCAAGATAAATGTAGATAAAATTGTCGCTGTACGATAAGATTCAAACAAATCACTTTTTCCAACCGCAATATACTCTTGATAATTAATTAGCTTTACAGCCGTACGAGCCACCGCACACACGAAAAACACAATAGAAAATCGGCACAACAAAACAAAATCGAGCTTTTTTAAGCTTTTTATTTAGATTCGTTTTTCGTTTCTATTTTATGAATGAACCAACAACAAAATCTTGTACACGAAAAAACATTTTCTTCTTAGATCGGTTTGGTTTTCCACAATTTTATAGAATTTTACCATGAAAACGGGTATAGAGTATATTTCATACTGAGAATTTCACTCGACGTTAAGGAAAAGTATATAAATGGAAAATTTATTTGAAAATTTTCATTCATTCTGTTATCGTCTCCTAAACAACTGTAACTGAAAAAATAAAAGTAAAAGAAAATTATAAATTAAATTAAATAATATATAAAGTGATTTTGAATAGTTTTATTTCGTGTGTGTGAATTTTATAAAATTAAAATTAAAAAAAAAAAATAATAATTTAATTGCAAAACTTTTGTTAAAGTGAAAGTGAAAGATATGTTATAAAAGGATAAAACTTAAAATTATAAATTAATAACGAAAATGTTTATTAAATATTAGTTTAAAATAAAAATATTCAGTTTGGTTTAATTTTATAAATTTTGTGAATTTTTTAGTGAATTTTTTATTACTACGAATACAATAAATAAGCTTTTGTTAGATTATAATTTTTTGAAAAATTTAACAACAAAAAAGTTTAAAATCAATTATTAGTGATTTTATATAATAAATTTATATAAAGATATTTTTGTATTTTAAATAAATAAGTGAATTTTCATTTTAAAATGAGAGCTGTAATTATATTTTCCTTATCTGTTATATTTTTTCAAGCAAAGGTAAGTAGAATTTTAAATGAGTTATGTTTATGCTGTATGTTTGTCGAGTCGACTTTTTACTGAATATACTCGTGTGTATATAATCGATGAAGTATGTACGTTTATGGGATTAAGAATTATTATTATTATTTTATACAAAAAGAATATTATTAATTTGCTGTGCTGTTCATTCCCAATAATTTAAGACATGGGAAGGAAATCGTCTGCCTTGAGAAATAGATGGTATGTTTTCACATTCCCTTACGATCCCGAATACTAATATTTGACTGATTTTTGAAGTTTATGGAAGTTTCCAATTACTTTGTTCTACAAATTCGAATGAAAAATAATTGGGGTGATAGCAACAAAAAATTCCAACCAGTTGCACTCAAAACCCAGTTAAACAATTTGAATTATAAGATAGTTATTGACGAAATGAATATTTGTATCCAAATTTTCGAGTGTTTTTTTTTGTACCGTGGTACATTCATAATACAGCGATATACCAGACTTTATATTATAATGATATTGCAAGTTTGGTTATCTGCTTCATTCAAATTCAATCCAGTTTGAGCACTGAACGTGCGCCATCTTTGAGTAGCGTTAATTGAATACCAGATCATTCTTCGTCAGTCCAGTCACATTTTGTTGTCAGTTTTCAGTGATTATCAATTTAAAAAATGTATGGGTGAATATGTTGTGGCAAAATCTTAGTTCCTTTTATCACAAATGTATAAATAGATCTCGATGACAAACTTACCGGACTAAGTCAACCATTATTGGTTGGAAATGTAACCATTAAATTTATTTAAAGTTTTTAATTCTTTGTTGTTTTCCTTAAATGCTAAACTTTACAATATTATTTCAAATATTGGAAAAGCTCCTATTGAAGCTGCCACTTTGGTACACATATTTCCACTAAATTTTGCAAGCATCTCTCAATTAATGGTAAAGTTTAAGCATGAAGTTTTATTCCAAATAGCCAATCCGCCAGTACAGTAGCAATGCCGAATTTTGGTGGAGTAACGTTTTTTTTTATCAAAACTCGTCATTTCCGGTAAAATTTAAAAAATAATTTGAATTTAATTTACAATCGTTTTTTCGTAATTGCTGTATACTTTTCAAAATATTTGCAAATAACGAAAAAGCTTCTATCGAAGCTACTACTTCCGGTGGACTGAAGTCGGTCATAAATCAGTGGGTGCTCCAAATTTATGGAAAAAGCTTAAGTGTGAAGTTTCTCTCTCTTTCTCTTTCTCTCTCTCTCTCTCTGACTTTCACATCCCATGAAAGGATTTTGCCGCCTGCACTAAGGCCCTCCATCCATCACGATCCATCGTTCTTGCCCTCCAGTTTCGACATCCTAATCTTCCTCTACGACGCACTCCGGCTGGTTGTTGGTGGAACACTTTATTTATCATCCGTTATTGTGGAGACCTTGTAACGTTGCCGAGTCATCTCACTCGATTGGATTTGACGAATCCGATGATATCGCTGCCTCCGAGGAGTTGCTTTATTTCGTGATTCATACGAATCAGGTATTCGTTGTTCGCAACTTTAATAGGACCACAGATTGAACGGATTACCTTCCTATCGAAGATAGATAATAATCTACAATCGTTAGAGGTCATGGTGCAGCTCTCGCTTCCGAAAGTCAGCACAGGTCTTATTAGTGCTTTATAAAGTGTGAAGTTTCGTTTCGATCAATTAATAATGCCTACATGGGCTTAATTTTTGTTAAAAAACGATTTTGTCAAAAATCGTCATGATATTTTTCAAAATATTTACAAAAGACGAATAAGTTCCTATGGAAGCTGTCCCTTCCTGTAGACCGATTTAAGCCAGAATTGTCGTAAAAGCTTAATGAAAAATCGCCATTTCCGTTTAAATTTTGGGAAGCTATGGTTGACTGGTATTGTTGTAAATTTAATTTAAAGTCATTTTCTCAAAATTGATATACATACTTTTCAAAATATTTGCAAAAAAAATAAGAGCTCCTATATAGAAGCCACCACTTCTAGTGTACCGATATGTGACAAAAATCACTGGGATTTCAACGTTATTAAAAAAAAACGAACCAAACAGTAATCTTTTATGGATGCATTGTCACCTGGTGAACCTCTTTTTGGTTGGAGTCGTCCCTTATATGTCAATTTTGCTTATTAACATAGCCATTCATCAAAAAAAATGCGCGTTGATACTAGAGATGATTATTCGGCCAAAATTGGGGTCCTATTCCAAATGCTGCGAAGGTCAGTCAGCTAACAAACGGCGTTCTATATGGTGGCACAAGTCCCGACGCAAAATTCGCCAAGTTGAAATCTGTGAAAGGCCCAATTCTTGTGCACGGCGAGTAATTTACTGTTTCGGGTTCTGTTATACACTTTCATGAATCGTGGCAATGTTCTCGGCCGATTTGGCTTTCATTTACCGAACCGGTTGCCTCGAATTTAGCCACCAAACGTTGGAGAGTCGACATTGAATGACCACCGCGTCTGCCGTAAAATGGCCGCAATACGCGCACCGTTTGTATTAATGAGCACTCATTTTGATAATAAAGTTTTAGTATTTGGACGTGCTGCTCAATCGTGTAACTTGTCATGGTGATTTGGTAGATGCCACCAAAACAACATAGCCGCCACAGGCTGCCAAAATCGACCCGTCCAAATTGAAACACCCTTTATTTATTGTATTGTACTGGGGGAATAGTTTACTCTCCAAAAAACTAAGCCTAAGGATCGACACTGTTTAAAACTCATATTTCTCTGGGTAGGTAATAGATTTATTTTAAATGAAACAGCCCACACTCAAATTTTATGCAAATGCCCATTCTTTACAAGGTGTGGCCACCCTCGAAATTATTTCAACCCCCCACATCCGTAAAAGTCGTTAATATTCTATCAAATTGACAGCCTTTACAAGACATTGGTTCCCCTGAATTTATTACAACAGCCAACACCCACAAATGCAGAATGGTTTTTCGATGAATTATGACTGCATTCGGTTCATTATGATCAACTTTTGTGGCCACGGGCCGTTCTAATAAATTCAGGGGTACACATTTCTTGTACAGAATGTTATTTTTTTGGATGAGGACTATTATGTACACGTACCTTTTGCATAATGGGTTGTTCAATTTGAGTGTGGGCTATTGTATTTAAAGTAAGTCCATCACCTATATAGAGAAATATGGGTTTTAAAGAGTTTTACTCCTTAGATTAGGCTATTCAAATATATTGTAATTATTTTGTAAACACTTCTAATATCGCCCCAGCACTATATATAATAAATATTAGCAGAAATCTAAAAATCGTAGTCTATATAAAAATATGTGTTTTAAAGGGTTCGTCCTTTTTCCATAGAATAAATATTTGCAGAAATCTGAAAAACGTGGTCTAATGGAAAATATGATTTTTAAAGAGTTGCACCACTTAGAGATAGTCTCTTGAAGATTAAACTATTCCAATATATTGTAATTAGTTTGAAAAAAAAATACTAATACCAGTCCCAGTACGATACAATAAATCTTACCAGAAACGCGAAAAGAATGGTGCAACGAAAGTATGCAATCCCATATAGGGGTAGTTTTTGGGGGTTAGTTGGGCCACGATTCAATAAATAATTAAAACGAAAAGTATTGTGTAACTTGTCCAATGCCAGCCCACACATGAATTGCAGCCTAATTGCGTCTTTAACGTTTAAGTGATTTTTTGATTTGACATATAACTTGTATGATATAAGCTAAACCGTAAAATACAATGTAGCATCATTTTAAAATTTCATCTAATATGTTGCTACATAATCCGTTTCAATAAATTTTAATATTTACATTATACATTTTCAATTAGAATATTGTTGTTGTATTTGGAAACAATTTCCGTAACCCCTAAATCTAAACCTACATAAGATTGAGTTAAGCATATGCATACTCGTGTATATATACATATACATACGTATGTACTCGTATAAGCAAAATTTTTTGAATTATGTAATTTATTGAAAATATTTGCCTTCCTTTCGAGAATCTTAATATATTTTGTGAGTCAATTTATCCTGTTGATTTTGAAAGCAAAGTCTTTTATTGCTTTTATCGTCTTTCGAGAGACCAATTAATCTAATTAGAGGAAGTATGCTTTATAACTCGTAGTCGTGACGGGGACAACATATAGAAATAGTAGGTATAGTCCGTTTATAACTATCTAATAGAAAAATGATTAACTTTGTACCTTTTGAATAAAAAAGGATCGACTAATATTTCCTTTTCGGAAATATATTAAATTAAAGAAACCAAAAATTTGATTTGTGTATAACGTTTTTTGAGCATATTCGAACCATGGACATCACATATTTCTTATATCGATGTCCCAGTTTGATTATGAATCATATAAAAGGATCTTTTTTGTTTGTACAAATATGTTTTATATCTAAGTATCATCATCATCATCATCCTTTTATGGTTGGCCGTTTTGGGAATTAAATATAAATTGTGTCGAAATTATTAAGTGATTTCCCCATAAATGAGCTTATTTATAGACTATTTGGTTTTATTATCGGAACGACTATAAACCGAATGTTGTTAATCTAGAGGAGACCCAGCTGGATATTTGAAAAATGCATTTAAATATTATGATTTTGTGATTTGAATACCCAACTGAACATCGTGTTTAGTAGCGGTCAATATCCTTACGAAATACATAACAGTAGAAAAAAGTTTACTTAATACCCTAATCAATCTTAGATTCGGAGCGGGTAATATCAATAAAAATACGAATAGGATTTTTGTTCAAAAAGAATCTATCCCTTTATGTGACGTGACTAGTTTAATGCCGTATTGATCCGTTTTGTGCTTTCGCTTTAGATTGAATTATCATAACTTTGGTTTTATATCGGCATAATACTATATGTGGCCTTCCTTATTTTTAAGATTTTGTCAGTTCCACCATGAATCAGACATAGGTTAAACAGGCAGCTCCATAAATTTATAATATTTCAAATTAATTTAATCATTTAAAATGGTTCGGTTGTAAATATAGGAGCTATTTAAAATTGTATAAAGGCTAAAAGCAACAACCGACAGAGAATGGTGAACGTGATGAAAATTTAAAAAATTTCCGACACATAATATCGGGCATTCGTTCGTGCGCTTAATTTGAGTGACGTTTTATTAATCTGTCGTTGAATTGAATTACGTTACCCATATGTATGATTCAGTACTTTAATACATTTTTAAGTGGGGTGGATTCGGTTGATGATTTGGCTATTTTTTATGTATAAATCCATGACGTTACCACCCATTCATAATCAAATATATCTGTTACGTCCTTTGTTTGTCAACTTTACCTTTTCTAATTATCCATTTAATTTTTCATTGCCGACCGAGTCAATCAATCAAAATGGATCGACCGACCGCACGTAGTAGGTACATGGAAAATCCAAAATGTTGAAAGAAAATTAATTTTCAATTTATCAAAATATTTGGTGTGTGTGGTGTATCTACGGCAACAAATTTTGTAAATTAAATAATAAATTTTTGATGTAACATTCATGGAATTTTAATTGATATTTAGTTTTAATACTCGTAAAACCCTTCCGGCGTTTAACGAAACAATTTCAGTTTATGATTCCCGCACTTTATTTTATATATGGACGGGATAATATAATTTTGTGAAAGCTCAAATGCAGATGATGTGTTACGACCCATCATTTTTAGCACCGCAATCTAATTAGCAACGCACGTCACATACACATAAAATTATAAGCAAAAAGCATAAAAATGTTATTTGTTTTATTAATATTATTATTATAGTAGAGCACGGTTGCGACAATGAAAATATAATCTATCGCTTAACTGGGAAATCATAAAAATTACCACCAACCATTCAATGTGTAGATAATAAATTACGATATGTATGTGTAGTACGATATATGTACATGCATTATCATAAAACAATAAATTTCTCTATCTATGTCGCTCTCAATATAATAAATTTTGTGGAAAAAAAGAACATATTTTTTTTGTATGTGCTAGTTGTTGGTCTATTTATGTTCAACATGTCGACATAATTAAATTTAAACGGAAAAAAAATATTAATCGGTCCCTGATATTGAATGAATTTAGTTGTGTAATACACCGGAACTTATTCACTTAGAATTGGTTAATTAATAAGCTTAGCGAGGATTTAATCAGCGGAAAATAGTTTCTTCGAAAATTTTTGAGTTGTAAAGTTTCACATTTGTTTCTGTGGGGTTCTGGAACCAAAATTTTGGAAGAAGCTGTTCCTCTAAATCCGAAGCATCTGTGTTTGAGCTCGAATGTTAATCATTGAACTAATTTTTCTCTATACACATGCTCTGCTGGGGTGCAATTGAGGTCCTTTTTGGCTAAGGTTCGTATATCTAATAAGAAAGTTGGATGTTATGATTTCCAATGGGATGTATTAATTTATTTAAAAATTAAATGCAGTGAAAATATATTTTTTAAAACTTAATTAAGTCGTCGACTCATAAAATTGTTTCAATTTGCGTTTAAATCAATCTTTGCTTAGGTAAAAGTTAAAGGAATGGTCAATTCTGTTAATACTCGTGCACATCGTGTTCACCGGTTTGTTGTAACCATGATAGTCCTGCTCCTGTGTTTATTGAAAGAAACCTGTATTTATTTCCAGAAGAAACTGAGAACTTCCTAAAGTTTTGCTCAGTGCTTTTATTCCAATAGATTTATCCTGGTTTTCAAAAATCCGGTTTTGTATAAAAAATCCATATTTTTAGCGAATCTCGGGTTGAATTTTTAAAATTTGACATGTAGGAAAATGGGACTCTGAAATGATTTTTTGACAAAATTCAAAAATGAGTTTGCGATAATATTCTAGAACATGGCTAATAGGGATGGAATTTGGCCATTTCTTAACAATGAAAGAGATCTTAAATTCAGACATATTTTGTAGAATGGTATACCATTTATATGGAACTGTTGGGCAACGCTTGGCCTTACGGTTATTGGTGTGGAGACTAAGCCGATTCGAATCACACTAAGGGTTGTCCAATATCTTATTAAAATTTGTGGGTATCGTTGATATTCCCCACGAGTTTAAAAATTTTAAGGTAATCTGCAAACATTAGGAGTTTTGAATAGGTAGCTAGAGCTTTGAGGCACGCCGGAAATGCTTAAAATTAATTCAAACTGGGAGCGATTACTAAAGTATGATTATTCTTATTGTGCTGCTAGTGTACTCCATAAGGTTGGTTGCAGTTGATCTTTTTGTCAGGGAACCATGTTGGCTTAGTGATATGTAGCGTGGTACCACGCTCTCGAATGAATTCCATATTACCAGTTCAAATAACTCCGGAATTAACAAAATTAACGTTATACCTCTATAACATTTATCATTCAGTGTTCTGGTCTTGAATATTGGTGTAACTCATGTTATTTTCCACTTCTGAGAAAAAATGCCTTTTGTCAATGATTGATTGAAAGGAAGGAATAGAGCAATTATCACATTTTTGTATTCTTTTTTAACAGATATCACGTGCTTATGAACCTAAAAAAAAACAGTGATCTTTAACCGGACTCGTTGTATCTGTTTCGGTGGTGCAGCATATTGCCCGCTAAGTGGCAGTGGTTGGTATGGGTTCTTTTCAACGTTTACGTGCGGAAATATGGTGATTTCCATTCCGGACATGAAAAAATATCTTTTCTCGGATATCTACAACTTTCATGGCCGAAGTAGAGTGGAAAGAAAATAATAATGGGAATCTGTTATATTGGACTAGAATGATAAAGATATGGATAAATCCATTTCTTGTCCGCAGCGGAGCTACCTAAAAAGGTTTGTCATTTCTGGTTTAATATTATAGTTAAATGCTTTCGTTCATTTACAGATGTGAAACTTTAACTGTTTTCCAAAATATCTGCTCATTCATAACCTTGAAATTAGTTATTACAGCCGCGTTGTCTTGTAAGGCTTTAGTTGTACAAGGGTTGCGCTTCGTTCCACTCCTGATCTATTCCTTCAATGAGTTCCATGTTTATGGTTTGTTCTTCGATATGCTCTCGAGCCGAACTGACTGTTCAATGATAAAATCAAAAGCTTGTAATTGGATGGATCATCCAGCGGGCCTGCCTGATAAATCTCGTTGTTGGGACGGCAACTAAGCACTCACTCAAGCTCCGTAGCAATATAGTTTATTTGTGCTTTGTGAAGTTTTTGTGATGGACTGGATGCTCCCCTCTATTTTCGGAACGCTGAAACAAACCACTGCCAATTCCAGTAATAGAGGTATCACATTGTATATAGAACTGCTTTGAAAAATCTGGATCTATGACTAACATTTTCCTTAGTTCATCAAACCTCACATGTGGTAGCGGTGCAGTTACGACAGAGTAATTGGTTATAAATTGACGGTACCAAATTTGGTTCCTTGATAAATATTGTCCAGCACCAAATTTCCATAATTCTTAAGTTGAGAAGCATTTTGATTTAACGACTATATTCTCTAAAGACATTGAGTAAGTTTTTGTGTCAGTTTCTAATGACATAATTAAGCTCTGTTAGCCTAAACGACGTACATGGTGTAACTCGATGAATGTGATGGCGTTGCTCGCCCTCTCTCTCTCTCTATCTATCATATCTCTTGATCTCGATCTATCGATTTTCGACTTTTTATACGTACGTCTTCTACGTCGTTATAGACTGGCTGGTTATTGCTGGATCATTTTTGTCATTCGTTATTGTGGGAACAAAGCAACGTGACTTAGCCATCTAATTCCGTTGGATTTAATAAAAAAAAAATAATAATAATATTTAATAAATGATGTTGCTCTAGCACGGTGTTAGTGCACCAAATATCCAGTCTGCTTATGGTGCTGACACTTTACGTTATTAATAAATCATTTTATAAGAGCAATAGTCTTAACCTAGTCAATCTTTACCGGATCAGGACCGAATGGAAAATCTTCTGCGACTCCGTGGCATAGTCGATCTGAACGGAAGTCAAGATTGATTGAATGCAATTATTCATATATATGAAGAAATCCTCATCGGGTTCAAAATCGCTGTTTGTAAAAGCCAGACGGAAAAAGTTAGCAAAATGATTTGTTATGACTTTAAGGTGATTGGTCTTAGGGAGAAATTTTTATACTTCTGAGTGGAAGGTTGTCCGTCGGTTTTTTACTTGAAATTAATAATTACCCGAAACATTTAGGATCAACGATAAGATTGAAATTATTATAAATGTAGCGTAATCAGAGTCTGATTAAGTTTTTAGGAATCTTTACCAACGTTGAAGTGGAACGACTAACCAACGAGAGTGCAAGTTAATAGTTTCAGTTTCTATGTCATATTGTTATCATTTAAAATGGTGTAAAAGTCGATGTTCGCTACTAAATCACTAAGTTTTACAAAGTCAGCTTTATGAAAATTGACTGATTTGTCTCCGTTCGTTTAGTAGCCTTTTGACTCGATCGCAATCTCTATGTAGTAGGAACTGGAGTGGATGGATTCTGCCGATTAATAAGTTTATATTTTCATTGATATCAATGCAACCACCTCTCCCTTAAAAAACTTAAAAGCTCAATTATTATTTAGAAAATTTCTATCGTTTTCTCCCGTATAACCATAACTCTAAGTTAAATCGACCATTTCCCCCTAATAGCTAAGCTACTGCTCTCGTAGTTCAGCTGGATCGTATAAAGCTCTAAACTCGTGTTCATCATTTCGTATCGTCGACTCACACGTTCACTACACATTGTTGATATTATGATATTATGCCAACATTAATTTGAATTTAAATGGTCTAAGGGTATAAACGTTTTCAACGAAACCAATTAGTAGTCCGTCTACAAATTCAAGACAAAATTAAATTTAAACGATTTAGATCGAACTGCTTCAAATTTAAGAAAAACTGATTATTTTATATCTTCACCAACATTAAATCTCTTATCGAATAATTTCACGTGTGGTGGTGGGATTAAACTACTTCAGTACGTAAATAATCCAGTGTATTTAGGTTACCTGACGATTTCGTGCTTGATTGATGTTGCTATAAGCGCTTTTGTATCATACGTCATCGATCAATTTTAAATTAACGTTCCATATGCAAACATAAAATTAATAATTAATTTCAGATTAATGAAATTAGTCAATTTAGATATTATCGGTATTACAATGCGGGCAATGTAGTTGTAACAATAAAAATTGACATTATTTTGATTAACCGCATTAAACCAAACCGCGCATGAAATTCTGTATATTCTATATTGTACAACATAATTGGGTGTACAGCTGACTCGCATATGAATATGTTTATGGAACTAGAACCAATTTATGTTTTATTTATGAAAAACGATATACGTATTCTACATGCTCGCATCATACAACCCAATCAATTGCAAATATTAATAATAAAAAAAAAACTAAATAATTTCTGACCATCGTAATTATAGTGGGACGGTTATTTTCTCCATCCGTATGTAGAAGTAAAGATTATACAGTAAATCAAAAGTTACTGAACCAGAAGATTTTCTTTCGGGTTACTTTTGTTTCACTTTTATAACAAATTTTTCCTAAATATTGTTTCATTTTCGAACTTTTATTACAAATCCATGTTTTCTTGATACGGGAAAATCATAAAAATTTTCTTTTATTACTCGTGTTGTGGCAAGCCATAAGTGTAAAAGTTTATTTTTGGGTTTTCTCGTTTAATTTTTAGTGTTGTTGCTGCTTATTTTAATTGATGAGTACGAGTTTATGGATCAGTCTTTATATTAAATACCGACGAATGTAAAGAACTCAATGAAGTAGTTACATGAGTATACGGATTTCGAATCATTTCAACCGTAAAATTGAATTAGAGATATTCGTAGAATCATAATTTTGTATAACGTTCGAACAGCTAAAATTATGTGTTTCGAATAAGTATATCAATCGTGTAAAATTGAGGAATTTTTGGGGTAATTGTGAAATGAACCGCATGAGATATCAAGATGTTGAATATATTGTGGGATGTTCCAAATCTCGTTTTTCTGTTTAGGATTTGGTAAACCAATTTTAAATATTAATTTTTGATGCTCCAATGAAATGTTTCAAAAGAACTTAAGAATCTCATCGTAATATGTCTTTCATGTATAATCAGCCAAATCCGAGAAGATTGCGGTTCATCCAAACGTTGCATCATGCTCATTTCCTCTCCTCCATTTTATTCCACCATTTTACCAGCCATGATTATCTCGATGGGTCTTGTCTATTTTTGTTACATCATTATAGCTAGTAGTAGTCTGTACAACGCCTATTGGGAATTGGGGCCCACTTACTTAGGTAAGACTATTTTTAGCACATATTTTATGTATTTGCATTTTTATGTTTAGTTACCACAGTTAACATGCTATAATAAGTCATAGAATGGATTAGCATCTTAATCAAAAGACCATTTTTTTCTAGTTAGGCAAGAATAATGATTGATTATGTCAAGTTGAATGTAAACAATGCGAACGGATGGAAGGAAACCCAATGATAAATGGATGAATCAATTCGAAAGGAGCGGTTACTATCCGGATTTATCAATAATATTGCGTTATAAAATAGAGAATTGCCAGCCAACATGAAGAGAGATAACCATAACATGAAGAGAGATAACACACCCATGTAGGCCTATTGAGTACAATGGGAAAGCCAAACGAATATGGAAAAGCTCGGATGGCACAGATAATCCGATCGAATGAAGACTAGGTATGACATATCGCTCATTTGCTGAAACAGTGACACACCTCGAAATTCACTCATTTCACTCAAGATATTGGAAACTATTCTAAGGAAATTAGCAAAATATTGAAGAATTATAAAGATTAAGATCCGATTGAGGATGTAGGAATAGTAAAAAAATTATTTTACTAATCAGAATATATTTTTATTTACTTTTGAAAAACGCCGTTACAAAGAATTTTGAGTGATATTTTCAAATCGCTCTACTGAAAAATGAAAAACTTGGGATTGTGTCACTCTTGCAGCACAATAAAGCTTTCGAAGAAGAATAACTATGGTTTGGCTCTATAACCCTCAACGAAGGAAAGGGGTATCACCGCAGCTCCAACCGGCATGGGAAGGGCTGTATACTGTCATCACTATCATATACTGTAAACAATCATTTAAGTGCTGGTTTTGGTGCATCCCCGCACAGTGTAATACCATATGTCCAAATGAGCTTGAGCACTTGTTTATATAGAGCATAAGTTTATTATGAATGAGAATTTCTTCAAATTAACTGGTATATTTTTCTATATTTCAGTTGATGCTCTTCTGGTTTCTCTTTGACGTGTGCTTTCCACATTTACCTTGTAAGATTGATATCAAGGTATTTTTCTTGGTTTCCATATGGTACAGGAATATTATTGAGCGTCACAGGTATAGTGGTTCTATTGCTCCGTTAGTGAAGTTAATGCGCGTAGAGTTTGATTCATTTAGTTTAATTCTCCACATGGCCGGCAAATCTAGGATATTATTTATCTCTAAATCCAAACAGATGGGAAGTAACAAAAGCAATAATTCGACCCTTTTAGTTTTTCGAGAGATACGGTGATGTCTACCGATAGTGGAAATAAGTACAACCGGTTTTAGAGTGCAATGGATCCCAACACTTCAACTAAATATAAACCGCAATCCTATCCTAAATTTATAACGACAATAAAAATTTGTCATTTGATTGTTGATAATCTTTTTTATCGAAGTATTTGTTCATCTCGAATAAGTAACATTTCCATCTAACAAAACATAAAATCAGAAAACGGAAAAAAATGAAATTCATAATATTGAATTTTTGTTAAAGTTTTGCGCTTTGTGCGAGGGGAAACATACCCATATACTCATACACACGTACACTTAAAGGATTTAGGAAGTTTCTTAATGTTTACACATGAGGATACATATTTTCCGGTTTTGCTTGCGTGTGTGTGTTGTATTCGAAATATACCAGTAAGACGAATTGATATTGTTATTTAGATGCTCTTGTCATATTAACAAACAAAAATTTTAGTAAATTGTGAAATCCTTACCTCGTAAAGTAGCTTGTCAATTAAGGATTAGATTTTAAGAACTGATAAATACTCGAAATATACAATACAGCAAATATGTTGCATAGGATTGTAAATTTAATCGTATACGTGTTAATGACACATAATAATTAAAAGGATTATAATGTTAATACCTTTTATTTCATTAACTTAATTATTTGCTAATGATGACAGTTTTTTTATAATCACATTAATCAAAAGGATTAAATTTTTACCTATACACCCTATAAATATTTATAATTAAATATTATTGATTAATTTTTGCTGTATATAGGTCTAAAAATAATTTCCGTTCAACAGTAACAAGCAAATATTAAATTGCATCTAGACGATATGCCAAAAGGCATGCAAAAGCTACATGCACATAAATTGAAGCCTTTAATGATTTTAATGAAACTTCAAACATTTAAAAACATGCTCATTAACTTTTTGTTATGTACACGGATATAAGGGTACGCCACTTGCAACTTCTTGATTTATATGTATGTGCACATCGCTATACATCCCATATATGTAAATATGTGCTTTAAAGCTGTTCGGTTGGAAAATTAAACAAATATAAGCTACATATGTAAGTACACAACAAAAAAAATGTTTTAAACAAATCCGTCTTGTGTATTGTAATATAAAAATAAATAAAATTTAAAACTCAATTAAACTAAACAACAGAAATAAAATTTAATTAGAATTCTTAAATTCACTAGAAAGAAAGTATCTCCCTTGTTTTTATCTGTGTGGGTAAATTCTTTAATCTTAAAAATATTTATAAATTTTAATTAATCAAAGTAATTTTTTTAAAACACTCTTTTAATTTTTATGTACGTACATACATAAATAACATACAGCTACACATGCACACGATAATGCTTAACTTAAAGATTAATCCGTAAGATGAATTTTAAAATTATGTAAGATTTTGGGTATTTCGGATTTGTGATTTTTTATATAAGTGCATGGTTTTTACTGAGTCGCGAGATTAAAATCTCATGTATAAAGCTGATGAATTAAAACTGACGCGATGTTGGAACATCAATATCTATTATGTATTTTCTATTGCAATGGCAGTCTCTTTCTTTCTAACATCTATCATTTGTTTAATAAATTTAAAGCCAGGTGCGGTGATCATCTTTATTAGTATAGTTTTTATAAAGGTTTTGTATCCGGTCACAATACGTACTTTTATATGACATTCCCTTTTTCTTAAACCAATTAGATTTGACTCACAGTTTTGGTCCAGCGGTAGAAATATGATAGTCGACTATAAAATAAATTTGAACAATATGCGCCTTAGCAAGAGAGATTTAGAATTAAATTTCAACATAACTTGTTAATTATTATTAAAATTAAAATAAATTATTTTATTTATTAATTGGTTATTTGCTGAAATTTATTGATTGGCTAAAACGGCGGGCGAACTAAAGTTGTACCATTTCTCCAAAGACGGTAACAATGTGGACTTCGTGAAAGCACTCCAGATCCACTGCTTGTGCATAAAATTGTTTTACGTATATACGCGTATACAATTGGAAATTATATTTGTGTTAATTATTGCAACTATTCCTAATTTTAATCGAGTAACTTTTAATTTCAGTTTTAGGTGGTGTCCGGTATTCTGTTTATTTTATTTATTTGTTTATTTATCAATAATAATGACGTTTTTTAATCTTATTATTATCTTGAATTAATTAAATAGAACATAATTATAATACTTAATACTAGCTAAATACTAGTGCTTTCTTTAATAACTACGCTCAACAGGCCCAAAAATTGATTGTATAGTTCTCCCAACGTATAGAAATTGCTCAGTGAATTATACAATTTGACTCCGTTAAGCCTCCCATACACGGTCAGTTTTTAATGGCAATCGACTTGATTGACATTCATGAATGACCGTGTATGTGCATGACTGATAATGATTGACAATCAAATTTTATGATTGATGAAATTCAAACATGTTTGAATTGTTATCATCAGTCAAGTTGGTTGACATTCATGATTGCTCTTGTAAGTACATGAATGTCAGTCGAACGAGCCGAAAAGAACAGTGATAATCAGTCCACGTGTGACTGACAAAATAAATGAATGAACGAAGATAGATCTTCTTGATTGACCGAATATGGAAGTTATCAATCATTAGCCGTGAATGTCAATCACGTTGATTGCCTTTAAAAACTGACCGTGAATGGGGGGCTTATTATACCCTAACGATCGCTGCGAAAAAGATTTTCTGTACATTAGTAATCGATAATGAGTGTTTTTGGTATTATAATTATGGACTTCTCTATATTAGCGCATAACATTAAGTCCAAGAATTTTGGTGGATCCCCGTTTTCAAGGCGAAAACTTTTTATTCCTTTTTTTAGCAATATAATTAAAATGATCATTAAAATTTAACTTTTCATCTATGATAACACCAAGGTATTTATTTTGTTTCACTCGTTCAATAACTTCAGTACCTACTAATACATTTTGATTACATTCTAGTTTTGTTTTTATTGACATCGCCGTGTACTTTGTTTTAGAAATGTTAAGTGCCAACTTATGGAACATCAGCCATTTTTTGTTCTCCAAATCTTCGTTTATTTTCTGAACAGCTTCACTAAGGGTTGGTGTTGCAATCGTAATCTAGGTGTCATCATCAAACATATTCACTTTACAATTGGTTTATAACTTTCATGGTACTAAAGTAGATCCCTGCGGTACTCCGAGATTATTTGGTATTGGCTTAGAGATACACTTATCGACTTTTGCATATTGTTGCCTTTCTTGAAGATAACTATTGAACCATTCAAACGCCGCATCTTGTATTCCATATTTTGTAAAGCTCGTTTAAAATCCAGGAAGACTGCTACTACTATTTTATTGTCATCTATTTCAGGTTTCCAATTATCCAACATTAAGTTTAATGCAGTTTCACATGAATGGTGTTCTCGAAATCCAGATTGTTGGTCGACTAGTATATTATTGTTATTGTACTCCATCTAACACAGTTTCGTAAGTTGGAAGCATATTTATTTATCGGGCGTAGTTCTTCTGGTGCTGTTGGCTTAGAAGTTTTCGGAATTGAAATAACCGTCGATATTTTCCATTAGCTTCATATAAACTTTTATTGGTTAAATTTGTAAATTTTGATGAGAAAATCTGTCGGGTAATTTGCTGCTCTTTAACTACTTCTCATTGAATTAATTATCACTGAATCTATTAGACTCTCGCTGGTAGCTGTAACTCTATATTTCTAATTTATCTAAGAAAACTGCTCTCGTTGTTTGACATGATCTGTGTGCTACTCCAAATATCCCAGTCGTACCCTTTTATAATTTGTATTGCGAAAAACCAAGTGCGATCCTTGTCACGGTTGGAAATTATTTTGAACTTATGTTTTCATGAATGTATACAAAGTAACTCGACTATCGGACTCACATCGTATAAATCTATAGTTATCAATATGAAACTGCGAGTCGTACTTTTCTTCAGTTGTTCTAGTTTCACTAAGTAATACTAAGGCTGGTTTATAATTGAACACAATTTCCAGTAACTCCATGAAATTCGACAACAGACTTCGGATGTTGGTATATAGGGCGTCTTGTTTTCGAAACTGCCACTATTGGTAATTGATTTGGTTTCTTAGTATATTTTCAACTTGCGCTGATATACTGTGCAATTATTATCCCACGTAGTATGGTTTACATCAATATTTAGGTTTACCAGTTGCTACATTTATGGTTTCTGTGCTGTTACAGTCATTATATTTGTGCTCTCCGCTATACATTTTGGACACATTAGCTTGCTGATACATATATCGCCGTGATGTGAATAACTATTGCACTTGTAACATCTTGTTAAGCCTATTTATTGGCTTTACTACGTAGCTATTAAATTTGATATTAAACTTCTCAGCCTCCATTATTTTCTTAAAGCAAGTGGCATCACCTTCAATAATTGCATCGACTTTCTGTGTATTTCTTCTTCGATAGGTTGTTACTACTTTTATGTCGCTAGCAGCTAAAAATGAATTTTGTTGCTTCAACGCTGATACAATTTCACCGCTTTCTAGTTGTTCCGATATTTCTAAAATTTTCACTCTAGGCCTTAGTTCTGAAGGCAATTTAATCTCATATTGAGTTCCTAATTTATCTGTAGTGATTTGCTTCAATTTTTCCTTTGCTTCATTCAAATCGCACCGTAATATAATTTTTCCATTCGTAACGTTTCAGTATCTCATTAAGGGAATGGTTTTCGGATCAATCTAGCTTACGATGTCTTCTTTGGTTTTCTTATTCTCTTGCGGTTTCTTTCGCTGTAACAGAATTAGTTTGGTTGGATTGGTTTTGAAGACTGAAGCAAAGGATTTCGTCTCATCAGGTTTATGGGTTTCTTCAACAGGGTTTTAATTACTCCTATAACTGCGCTCATTAAGCTTCAAATGACTTGCGCATAAATGTTGCTTTAATTCTTCAACGAACTTGTTAATTTTGTTGAATTCCTCATATATAGTATCCTCCTCATGGTTTTTGCATTCTGCACATACAAATCTAATATAGAGATATTCCTTAAATAATGTGTTATACTTATCGAAATTCCAATCAATACATGCATAGTGATTCTGCCACTCATTTGTTTTGTTGAAATTGAATTTTCAATTTTGTTATCAAGATCATTATTTTTGCGTTAACACTAATTTTATTTGAAATGTCTCCAGAAGTCATTCCTTTCTTTTATTTAAAGTAGCAGGGTAGACGCTTTCGGTGTTCTTTGATTTAATATTTAATTCGCTTTTCATCATCTTTGGTCCATTGTGTACGGCATAATCTTTGCTGGCCAAGGGATATGTGTTAGTTAAGTTAAGTTAACCTGAGCGGGCAATGGTTTGATCTCGTTGATTTTAGATACTGTTCTGATTTGTTTGATTTGGTCAACTGGGACTTGTTTTACTTCATAGTATTCTAGGGAAGTTTCATTCATAAACAAAGTTTTTTCCGAGCTGATAGATATATAGAGCTGTGAACCTCGAAGTGTATATATTCACAGAAACTGAAAATTATTTCATACCACCTTCTCGTATTTAATGATTTTAGAAAAAAATTCTTCGGCTTCGAAGCAAATATAATGCTGTTCCGATCTCTGTATTTGAGCAATATGGTTAATTATCTTGCTGTAATATTGATCTGACACATTTCTCTAATATATTCGGTCTAATATTAATGTTATACGAAATCTACATTAGTATTCGCCCAAGTGTCGCGTTCTGTGAATCAAATCCACTATGCCAATGTAGATGAAAGTTATGAAAATTATCTTCATATTGTATGTGGCATTATATATCTAAGGTTCGTATTTTTTAAATTTAGCGTCCGCTGATTGTGCAAATATCGTTTCTTCCATTAGCTTGGTTAATTTATTTTTAATTTTTAGATGACGTAAGACCATGTTGGTAGTCAGCTACCTCAGTTTTTATAATCATCTACTGATCTTCTTAAAATTAGGAAGCACCTGGTATTCTAGAATATTCGAAAGAGTACCCTGCAAATTTAAGTTCATCGGAAATTACCTGACTTAAAATGACCAGTAAGACGAATGATTTGTTCAGACGGCCAACTTCAATTTGGTTGCTTTGTTACGATTTTGTAAATTTGTTGTTCAGATCTCAAATTGGCTGGCTTGGTTTGAGGTATTTAACTAGAGGGTGAGGACGTATAACTGAGGTATTTAAAGTAACTGCGTGGTTAAGAAAGTAACTATGTGAAATATATGATAACAGCCTCGAAAAGCGTACGTGTCTAGTGTCTAGTAGACACCCTTAAAATTTACTCAGTCTACGACAGGGATTCCGTTTTAGAAAATATTCCTTCTTTCAACAGTACTACAACCGAGGATTAATTTTCAGCTTTCCGCTGCTCTCAAGACCAAAACTTGACTGACGGTTATCATAGTCTGGCATACAATCAATATCAGCTGTGTTTTGTTCAGAAAAATAAAGGCAAGCGTTTTATAAAAGATTATTTTCAGATTGGAAAGCGGAGTCTAATTAATTTATTTTATCGCTTTCGTTAAGACGTTAAAAGGGATGAAATGGGGATAATAATAAATAATATAATAATAATAATAATAATAATAATACATGGAGGAATTTATGGCTTCCTTAATGATCGAATTTAGTTTACAGCTCGACGCTAACAAAATTGAGCACGAGATGTTACAGGAAATTAAAGGGCTGAAACTAATAAAAATATGTAAATTATTTGTCTTAGAGAAAGTTTTAACCGGATTTTCAGTGTGGTTTGAAATCCTGTTTTATTGCGTCTTGAGATGAGAATCCATATACGGTTCTTCTACTTTATCGATATTAAAAAACCGAACAGTTGTGCAACAGTGGAATTTGATTACGTTTATTGTCATAGGTCGTTAGAATTAAAGGATTTCGAAATTTGTTAAATCAGACTGGCGTTTCATGGATTATTTATATATTTTACATCTATGAATACGTAAACGTATTTATAAATCCATTTAAATATTGATAGCATTAAATAGTTTTTCGTTAACAAATTTATTTTTCAACCTCGTTATAAAGGATATTTTTATATGTTTACCCAAATATTTATGTTTATAAAAATCCTATAAACTATGTAAATAAAAAATGTTAAACAAATATTTTAATCACTTTGGAACAACATTTTGCCACCTTCATTTGAATATTATTAAAAATTAAATCTTTTGTATTACATGAATAAATTGCTTCAAGATTTAGGTATCGAGAGAAAAACAACCTGTTCACTGTTATGGCGATATACCTAAATTAGTAGCTTTAAAACCGTACCCAACATAGTGTTACAAAAATTGTCTGTTTTTATGTAACAAACATAAATAAATTTTTGTGAATTTTATGCTTCCGAACATAAGCAGCATCAGTAGCACAACGATAAAATTTACATATTTGTTTTGTTTTCGACTTAAATCATAAATTTACATATTTTTTGTCACAATCTTGTGTTATACTGTGTATTGATTACTCCGCATACTTGTTTGATTGATTTGTTCCTAAATTTATGATCGAATGGCTGAGTTTATAGTAATTTTTTAAAGATTTTGTGGAAAAATTTATTTTTGCTAACTGAGTTCAAAATTGATTAGTGCAGATGTGAAAAGCACGACATATTAACGTCGATTAGAAAACTCGTAAATAAATAGAAACTTTCGAGAAATCATAAACGCGACATGTCACAAATTCTAAGAAATGTAAATTGGAATTAACACTTTCAGTGAAAAGAAAAAATAAATTAATTTTATATGCAAGACTCACGGAGCGTTTGAAAATTATCCGGAATAAGTCACTTAAAATGTAAAATCTGTTTTTATACGAACTTATTTAATTAATGGTTGTTGCAGCTGTAACACATTTAATTTGTAAAAAGAGACAGAGAGCGAATTCTCTTGGTGGACAAAATCAATTTCTATAATTCTGAGATGATGTTTGAGGTAAAATTTTCGAAACAGGATATCCCTATTAAATATTAGTGTACTACTTCTGAATTAACTTAAGATGCAAGAAATGTTGTTGAAACAACCACACTTTGCTTCATTTAAGTGGAGAAATCTTATTGCATACTATTGACAGTAAAACCAGAGACAACCTAAAAGAGATATTTCTGGCTATGTAAACGTAAAAATTCCCACTGCATGTTCATTTTCTGTAAAAAGCCACCTACAGTCAAAATTATTTAGTGGTTTGCGTATACGTATACGCAGTTTAACGAAAAATCATAGATACAACGATGACATTGGATTTGTCAAAAATAAATTTTGTTTTAATTTTTTAGTTCAAATGGAAAATCTTATTTGATTGTCTGTTTTAAATCCAACCAATTCCGGATTCAGAATGATCCATAAAATTTTCAACATTGGATCACGCCTTGTTTATTTCGATGATCTGTGTGTCAAGTTTAAAATTACCAAGAGAGGCAAACGATCACGCTACTGGTAGTGTGGCGATGTCAATTGAATGATCTTCTGACATTAAGGCACAAGTTTCAACAAAGTATTCGTTATGCCTCAAATAAGACATCAATTTAAAGAATATAAACTTACGCAAACAAGTTAGGAATTAATTTCTAAGTTGGACTCTGAAGTTAGAGAATTAGCGATTATGACGTTGTGCTATAGGAGTTGAAAATATTTGATCCATATTATTCCAAAGTTTATTAGCTTAAAATATTGACTGAAAGGATTGAAAATTAGAACACCTCAGGATACCGAAACTGCTATTACTGGGAGCTCGACTAATTTCTTAATTTATCGTCTAACAGTTTATGGTGAATGGACTATTTTTGATATTATATTTTTATAGTCGCCTCAAAATTTTACAAGACTCAAAATGACTGGTTTATAAATTAAATAATAAAAATAAATAGTTTTTAATTTTTAAATCACCTATTGACAAAACAAAATACTGCTCATTTTAGCCGAATACGCAGTTTTCAGATTTGGCAGCAACTCTGATCTATTTTCAATAAATCTCGCGTCATCGGGCTTTCTTCTACGATATAACGATATAATGGATAACCACCTTCGCTGCCTATGAGTTTATTGGTCAAATAAAATAAAATTTGAATATGATACAATCGTCTTATTGCTGGAAGATGATGATTCAGGAAGTTTTACTACTTAATATTTTACCTAAATGTGGAAAACAAGTCAGGTCGACAAAAAGTGCGAACATATGCCATTGTGTTATTTCGGGCATGTAGGTGATATCAATCTTCTCTATGAACAAACAGTGGGGGATCTTGTAAAGCAGCATACGTCTATGTGTTTCATTTAGAATATTTCAGGGTATTAATTGAATTAAATTTTAATTTAACTGCAATAGCTCTTTTCCCGAATTTTTTGACCTGCAATTGCACAGAATCTTCAATTTATTGTATCTCCGTTCCTAGTTAGGTGTCGCTGTAGTGGAACTATTTTATGGCATATTTGACCTTGCACTTTAATCGTTGGCTCAAAAGTTGATTATTTGAAAACCTTGATTGTGTGCTTGCTTCGTATCGTATCGTATAAGAATAGACTAAAAAAGTTGCTGTCAAATCTGAGAATATCCATATTCCGAAACCGAAGATCAATTCTCATCATAAGGAAAGTATCTACTTTCTGGATACTCTTGATTCTACTGGAACAACATTTGTTATACCACTAATTTTATTGCTGGCCAAAGTTAGAAAACAAATAAAAATTGTTAGTAGCCTGTTTTGACATACTACCAAATTTTTGCCTGTTGGCTGACCAATTACATCCAGCAGTTACACTTCCTTTTGAATTAATGATAAACAACAAAACTGATTGAAAAACAACTATAAATTCTGGCATGGGAGAAATTTTTGAAATGTGCGTGGATTTATAAAGTATATGGCTGAAATTCAAGCAAGCCTCAAATTCTATTTTTTGTGACACAAGTTAAGAATTTTATTAACCTTAAGCGTACAGTTAACATGCGCAAAAGTTTTTAAAATGGTAACAGTTCAAATCTATTTACATCAAACTTACTACAGTTAGATACAGGAAAAGTTCATTAGATTGAAATAACAAAGTAAATCTTTCTCCAATCAGCACAGTTGAACTATTTGTTGATGAATTAATATAAAAAATATTCACTAATTTTATTGGCCGCTATACTGATGTTAAATTGACTGTGTGAAAGAAAAAATTTGATAAATCAAAAACTGCTGCCAAATATTTCAACTGACCCTTATTGATGATTTATTTTACTGAAAGACCAAGTTCTAGACAAGATTCCCGGAAAACGCCGAAGAATAATGAAGGGTTTTCAAGGGCAGAACGGCCCACTTGCAGACACTTTGCTATCATACGGCACAAGCCAATACAGTTATAATTTATTTAAAGAAAGGATGCAGGTTATGAAGGATTACTGAGAGAATTGGTCTTCATAATTGATCCATTAAATCAGCAAGACATAATTTGATCAGGCCTCGTTTCAGAAACCCAGGAAATCATTAATGTGCACCTATAATGAACACCGATCACCCCAATGCCAGGAATTTTTCAAATACCCTGCACACATGATAAAAGGGAAAATAATATAAGTATAGGCCTCTTCTTATCTATGAATATAATTACTGTCCATTAGAATCTCCTCTAATCGAAGGCGACCTAATCGACATCATAATTAAGTGGCAATTTAAACTGAATTCTTGAAATATGCCCAGATAATGTAACTCAAGGTAATTGGAAAAGTTTGGATAAGTAATGAGACCCCTTCTGAGTGGTTTGAAACCATAGAAGTGACAATATCGAAGCTAAAAAATCTAAAGGTGTTAGCGATTACTGAAAAATTAGATTATAAAACGTTGGTAAAAAATTTATGCTTAACTACTGCTCAAACCGATTCTATATGAAAATTTAATTTTAACCACCAGCATATATCAAGCAGCTTTTCTGGTTAGTCGATCGGCTATAAGGCATGTTCTAGATGAAGAGTGGCGTTCAGGTAATACTTGTTTATCTTTGATACTCGAGTACAGCACCTAGTGTACAGCAACAAGTACAGCACTATTTGATTAATCGTATAATAAAGGCTTGTTTTAAGGAATCTACTTCAATAAAACTGTATACTAATGGTAAAAGTCAAGAAAAATAAACCTGTTCGACAACGTCATATTTGCCTCCACTTATTTTAAATTTTATTTTAAAGGAAATTTTAATTACCTCATCAGATTTGTATTTGCATTTTGTATTTGGATTACATTTCTTAACTTTTTGACATTAGCGGCAACGGTGAATTTGTGAACTAAAGTTGTATTTTAAAAATTCAATATGATCCAATATACTTCAGACGATTCTGCACGAGTGTGTGATCGATATCGTAATGTTCGGTGTTTTTAGGTGATTTCGTCGGTACTCGATCCCCTTGACGTAGGATTCTAAAAGCTTTTTAATTTTCCAAATTAAAAATAGTAAATTTTAATTAATGAGTAGCGTTGATATTGCTGTTAGATAATGCTAGTCAACGATAGATGTCAATAGTAAAAGTAAAACATGCTGTGTGACTTGCTATTTGAATTTGTATATTTTACTAATTAATGTGCAACTTATAATTAATTATCAAGCACAATTCGTTGTTGCAAATCCGAGTTAATTATCCGAAATTTTTGTTGGAGTTTCATAACAGTTGTTTTTTTTTGGTTGGGTTGTAAGTTCAGCTACAAGGAGGCGGTGTGGTCACTTGCTGAAGTTACTTTCAGAGACAGGATAGGAAATGAGGCATGCAGTAGTAAACTTGTCTACACTCCATGCTAACTACAAAATATTTCAAGTGTCCTTTATGTTTTCAAATAAGAAAAACCGCCTGTTGATAACTTCTATGTCTATACAGACTTAATCCAAAAAATGTTGAACTATGCACACCTGAGCTTTGCAATTTTTTCTTATCTACAAATCAAAGCTTAACCACTCAATAAAGCACAATACACCTTCAATAAACTCAATAGAGGACATAGGTGAATGTTTTTGGTGCACTCACCTAACCAATCCTACCCTTATCTAAAATATACACATATACATCATATAGTTCACATATCCATTTACACAATTCTAAAATTCGTCAGAATTCTGCATAAACATTATCATGGGAATTCTAGCGAAAAAATAAATAATTTTTAAAACATTTCCATTAAACAAATATTGAATTTAATTTGTTCAAATATTTATTTATATCAAATAAATAAGAAATGCCATACTCGTATATATTTGTCAAAAAGATATAAAATTCTATTAACATTATAAATCCTCAAAAGGATTAACACACCACGCCAATTGTAATAAAAATCTTCATGAATTCGTTTCTGGTTCAAAAAGCAGTCAGAGATACAAACTCGTAAAAAATACACTTTCCGAATGATGTTTGTCTTTTTAATGCTTCTGAAAATCTAAAGTCACCAAACGAAGTTTATTGAAATATATAAATATTAATCTAAGGACTTGAAACATCTTACACGTATGTTTATAAAGGAAGATCGTTTGTATAACACGAGAAAGTTGATTTTGAAAAGTTTGTATATATGAGTAGAATAGGAAGAAAAAAGAGTTTCCAATCTGATGGAAATTGGATTTTCTTTATTTATTCTTACAGAATATACATGATGCTGTATATTGATACCTACGTACTCGTATGTCGTGGAAATGAACAAAAAATAAATGTGTGGTATGATATTGTCGTATATGGTGATAAGCAACAAGTATTGAATACTGTATACGACTATGTACATTTCGTAAGAGGTTGTTTATCATAAATGAATTATTAAATTTGCTTTGTGGCTACACACACACACCAAATTTAGGTATAAGACGATGGTGTATAAGAAATGTAATTAACTTTATTATTTGTTCCATGTATCTATTTTATGTTCACATACATACATATTATATTAAGGAGGTACACAAAGATTAGTTGTGTGGTGGCACAACGCTTACATAAAATAATTAATTTAATTTCATGGCGAATAAATTTGATTTTGTATTTTAATGAGCTGTGCGACAACGACAAATTAATGATGGAGAGGCTATTAAAATTTATAAGACATTCTGGATAAACAAATTGTGTTTTGGTAAAATTCTGTTTGCTACCTAGGCCAATGCGTGTGTACGAGTAAAGGTTATAAAAAAAACAGAAAATCGTTAAAAATCTAATCAAAATTTTTTTATTAGGTTTTCAAAAATTCTAAGTGTGCAAAATGTTGATTATATGCATCTTAAAGATGTAAATAATAGATGAGATCAGTGTACTTTATACTTAAAGTTCAGTAATTGTGTGTAATCGAAAATCTTTCACACGCAATAATTATTTTTTCTCGGTATATAACATAGAAAATTACTAAAGATAATTGAATATTTACGTGTAAAGTGGAAATTTCTTGGAAAACATCCTAATAATTTTCCCAATCGTATATAAAATGATTATGGTACAGAAAATCATTTTCATCGCACGATTTTTCAACTAAATGGGATGGAAGCATACCGTTAATTAAGGTTGGGAAAATTAACTTTTTTGAATAGGTATAGATTAAGTCAGAATTTCAATAATAGCATTTAACAAAATTAATTAGTTCACACCATTTAGTTTGTTAATTAATATTTTATAAAGAAAATGCGTGCTTGATTAATAATTTACACCATTAGTGATAGAGAATTCAGTAGTTTTAATGATTAAATTGTTATTCTTTTATACATTATTTGGAGGGCAAATGCGTTTCCCGCTCCGTCAGGTCATTATTTTTATATATGATGTATTTTAGATAATTGTTAATGTGATAATAATATAAAACCAATTTTTCATGAAAAATGTGTCTACATTTTGCATATGTATGTTTTTGGCATGAGACTACACTTTTTAATGTTTACATTTTTTCGGGGTTACCATACACACCCGAAATCCGCAATAACGATGCATCTCGATATTACACGATATTAGTTGCCCTAACACTGTCACATGCCCGTTGTTCGATCGCTTAACGCCAGCTTTTATTAATATGGCTCGACCACTTCTATGGTTCGGCAAAATATTATGACGCAATGTTTGACGTTGAAAAGGTTTTCCGCCGCCATATTGTTCCATCTCTAGCCTTAAAAAAAATCGGTAGAAGCATTTCCCTGATTATTTTGAATATCATCGATTTCACGATCGCCATCGTCACTAGAACCATAGTCATCGTACACATTGTCTGCGAATACATCTTCTACATCGGAATCTTCATTATTGTCAAGATTTTCTTGGTGTGCTGTTGGAAGCCACTCGTCATCTGAATCCTCGTCACCGAAATCTGGCACGAACTCATCCTCATCTTCACATTCGTCTAGCAAACTCCTGAGAATTGGTTGTTGATCATCATACGATAAACTAAACGTAGAAAATAAACTAATAAAAATAGCTAAACAACTTAAACCAAAATAGTTAACTTACCGTCTAAATTCTGCATTATTAACTTCCCTATTGCATTCCGCCCTTCTAATTTTGTACACAAATTTAAATTTTTTTGTTATTTTTATTATATTTATTTTAATTTTATTTTTTATTTCGTAGAGTTAGTTCTGAAGTGCTGAGAGATCTTTTTGTTCCTATGTGGATAAATTTTATAATCCTCTATTCTATTAATTTTTTTGTCTTTTTTCATTTTGTGTATAGGCTTTGTAAATTGCTGCCATATCATATGTAAGTGTGTTGCTAATGAGTCAGATGGTCTGCATATTTGAACTGTGTTATAGGTTTCCCACATCTTTTACGTGTGCTTTAAAATGGTGTAATAAAACTCCGACCAGGTTGTCCGATGTAGAACGCCTCGCAATCGTTACATTTTATTTTGTCTATGCCTGTATTCATTACATGGCTTTCCTTTGTATTAATTCGAGGGTGCAATACAAACTAAAATGTAACAATTGCGAGGAGTTCTACATCGAACAAACTGGTCAGACTTTTATTATACGATTTAAAGATATGTAAAAGATGTCGGAAAACCCATAACACAGTCCTAATGCGCAGATTATCTGACTCATCAACAGCAGTAAGTGTGCACATCAATTAAAGAAAAAGATATTCCCATTTTTTATTTAAATTTAAATTAAATATAGTGAAAAAAGTGCACAAAAATAATTGAAAATAATAACTACAACCATTTAGTATCACAAATAGCATATTAATAACTTTTTGCTCATTTGTGTTTTTCCGTTGCCCGTTTTCCACTTTCATTATTGGGGAATTTCCTTTATATATATTTTTTCTCGTTTTTATGAAAAATCTTCCATGGAAGGTACCAATTCCGGTACTCAGATGTCCACCACGTTTCGCAAGGTCCTCCCCCAATTAACGGAAAAAGTTCAAGAATGAAGTTTTATTCCGAATCGTCTATCCGCCCGGTCTGTAGAGATGCCGAATTTTGGTGAAATAAAGTTTTTTTATCACTGTTAAATTACCGGTGAAAATTAAAAAAATGATCTGAATCTAAAATTAAATTTACAAACTTGTGGCTAAACACTTGCACTATAAATTTCCGAAATGTCCGAATTATTATGTATTACAATTCAGTTTAATTCAAATAAATTATCAACCTAATCACAATCCATTTCAAAATCTACTCAATATCAATATAATTTTATTTCGACAAATTGTAAAATCTCTATTATAAATTCCTTTGGGACCCGGAAAATATGCGAAAACGAATTGAGAGAAGATACAATTCCACGAGAATATTCATAATAACTATAATATGCCCTTATTGATGGCTCAGATTTGGGCAGTTTCCCATGATTGTAGACAAAAATGACGTTCTGCGTAATTGCTCAGCTATAGCCTATAGAGATTTCCCATATGTGCATTTTCATGATGATTGGAACATTTTTAGAACATGGCCATTTGTTTGGGGAAATATATTGTCCAAGAAATTGTGAAGCGGATTAAACTCTAGATAGAGGAAAAACTATATATAGCATATCGTTATGGAATAACATATTTATGTGACTTACCAATAATTTATACTGATTTTTTGAGTATGGGTGATCAAACCAACGCGTGATAGAAAAGTTGAATTTATAGAAATTTAACAGAGGTTTGCAATTTTTAGCGACATTTGGTGTGTCACAGGTTTAGATTCAGATTTTCAAACTAATCTCGAATCTATCACCCTAATTTTCTGAAATGTTCAAATTATTATAACAATTCAGTTTGATTTAAATAAATTAAGATGTCCTACTTTTCTTTCCGTATAACAAAATTAAATCGGTATTATTTTTTAATATGGAATGCAATTCTTTTCGATGCATTTTTCTTTCTTTCGCATATTCGATTTTTCGATGAATTGTGCATAGCGTAGAATTGTTTCCGTGTAAAATTGTTTGTATCACAATTATTCTTCTTTGAATTCATTTCTAACAGTCGTTTGTCTCACTTTTATAATTGTGTTAAATTGTGTTGCACATAATTTTCGGGTTGCCATTGAATAGGACGCAAAGCCCAATGCGAATTAGGAGCCATTAATTATTATGCATACTATTTTTTCAGTAATTCCTAAACAAACAAAAAATCTTAATATTTTTGCATTGTTATTTTATAAGCGGTTTTTAGATTTAACGTCAATTTAAAACTTCTCAGAAAATAACAAAAAAATTTAGGAGACGCGAGATTTTTCAACCCCAATTGGATTAAGGATTGGGGTTGAAAAATCTCGCGTCTCCTAAATTTTTTTGTTATTTTCTGAGAAGTTTTAAATTGACGTTAAATCTAAAAACCGCTTATAAAATAACAATGCAAAAATATTAAGATTTTTTGTTTGTTTAGGAATTGCGATAGTCGCATAATAAATTTAAGACGCAGAGAACACTCGGCCCAAGTAGGCCTGATATTTAAATAATTTTGAATGAAGAGAACTAAAATTTGTGAGGGGAAATATCTCAGAAAATTGCACTTCAAAATAAACCCCTCAGGTAGAGCAAACGGGTATCTAAAAAGTGAATTTGATTTTGAGACTACCATATTTGTAAAAATATCGAACTTACTGTAGGTTTGAGTGTTCAGAGAGATCAAATGATTACATAGGACTAACTTAATGCAAACTCTTTCTAGTTCCAATTTCCAGGATTATTAATAGTATTTGTTGAGATTATGGTAAAATTTGTAACGCGAAACAATAAGAAAGTTTAATTATCTAATGAGCAATGCGGGCCTACAACAGCACACACATCTAGGTAACTAAAAGATTGCAGTATCCGTTGAAAACAAAAATTGCAGTTTAATTTCTCCTATAAAATGGAGTGTCATGATTTTTAATGCTTTTCTTGGAACTTTCTTAATAATAACACCAGGGGCCCGTAACAGTTAAAATTTTACTGGTTGCGAAATAAAAAATGGTGGATCGTTAAATACTACTTTTAGAAAGAGGTTGTTGGTTCTTATTGTTTACATTGATATAAAACCCGTAGAATTCAAATCACCTAAAATTACGATAAACAAAAACTTTGACATTAACATGGTCGAGATTGTTTTAGCAGGTTGCCTAATATCTACTGTGCAAGAATGCATTAATTAAAATTGCGAATGCAATGTGCTCTTTTGATGAGAAACCCTTCAGACTTATTGAATTTAGCTTGAAATTTGCTTGTAAAGTCACTGAAATATTGGTGGATTATAGATAAAGGTGCAGAAAGTACTCTCAAGCTGGATTCACTACTTTGTCTCACAAAACTTTGATTCTTTGCCAATATTATCCCGGATATGTATATAATAATACATTACTTACGCGCAATTTGTTATCAAATAGACCTTTTTATCACGATTGAAGATCTCTGTTGACCATGACAGTCCACAGTTTTGATATTCTTTTTGTTTCTGAACATTATTTAAATGGCTTGCCAATGGAAGTTTAAATATCGTGAAAGTCGTGTTAAAATATGCAAACTGGGATTGTACAATATGTAGTGTGTGAGTGTAATTGACCATATACATATTTTATAACTTCCTCGAGATTTTGAGAACAAAACTATTCGTGCTAGGAACAATTTCCACAGAATATCCTGCCATCCAATTTGACAGCTTTTTCAAATCATTCTTTGCTTTTTCAGTAAATCAAACTGTATTTACTTGTTTTTCAAAATATCTTTTTTAGCGTAATTTTCAGTTCCCAAAAATGAAACGATTTCACTACAAATGATACAATTCGATTGGTATTAAAGTAGCTTGTTTTCTCCACAACAATGAGTTAGAATGCAGAAATTTATAGAGTTCATTTCGTCATATTAGCAAGTAAATTGATTTTACATGTTTTCTTTAGTTCACCACAACCTCCTCAAGTAACCACAATTTTTTTCTGTGGTTACCTTAGAGAAGGTTTTACTTTGTATTTTATAGCAAATAATTAACATTAACTGAAAGCTGCAGAAACAGAAGTTGAAATTATATCTTTCACTACTACTGACTGGAATTAGTAATTAGAAGTAGTTGTAGACTTGTCTGCGATTAGTCCACGATGGAGACGATTACTCGACGTTTTTGACGTTGTCGACGCGATCACGTAAAAATTGGTAGATGATGCGAAGACACACATTTCTGTTGGTGACCTGTAGGAGTTTATTGAGATATTTTCCAGAAACCGTTAAGAACTAATAGGCCGCAGAAACTCAATTTTTTTTGTGAAAATTGATATAGACTCAGTATAGCCTCAGCAAATAGAAAAAGACGAGAATGGTTTGAACCGAACTCTATAATCATTTTTGTTACCTCATTTGCGTATTTCAAATATCAGTGAAAAAATTAAGTTGATATCCCCATCTGTTCTCAAGTTATCGTGAACACAGATAGACAGACAGCAAACCAAAACCATATAGCAGTTTTTAACAAAAATGCTTAAAAACAACCGGACGTATTGGTTACCTGTTCGACTTTTTCAAATATTGGCCGTAAACTGACACTTATTTGGTCACAAAACACAAACCTTACTTACCGAATTTTCAACGATAATCTTCCTAAATTTCCCATGTACCTTGCACACCGTTGCATGGTGTAGACAGATGGAACATTGCAAAAATTTCAAATTCTCTATACTGAGTTTCTTGAGAGCCAATCATTGTGATAGTGCTGCCACTTGTGGCAAGTAGTATAATCTCTTCTTTTCCACGGTGAATTCACTGTCTTATACAACATTTCAGGTAGACCTACTATTTGTATATGTAAAATATAGACCATTACTGATCTTGTGATTCGTTTTTGTTTCTTGAAAAGGCGAAACTAAACCAATAGAAAAATTCGAACTAAACCAACTAAAATACCAACCATGACAATTCTTCTATATCAGCCTTATGCAGATGTTTATTGAAGTTTTGCAGGAAAGGTTACTAGCTAATGTTAGAACAATCCGTTAATATTTTTAACAAGTAAAGCTCGATTTATATTATACGTTCCTTTCAGTTCCTTCATTTATCGTATCAGACAAAAAAAAAAACATTGTTACATATATTTTATTTAGGAGTATTTATATTATCCGTTCCTACACTTACGGAACGGATAATATAAATACTCCTATATAAAACATATGTAACAATGTTTTTTTTTGTCTGGTACGATAAATGAAGGAACTGAAAGGAACGTATAATATAAATCGAGCTTAACTCGATTTAGGTACAATATAATACTGAAACACAATTAAATATTTCACTCAAAAAATTGTCTTTCAATTGTTGGTCTGTTAAGATGAAAATAACCCAAAAATACGCTTGTTTGATCGACAACATACTACAAGCGTATATAAATTATATTTTCCGTTTCCTCCTGCTGTTGATTTGTGCAAACTCATACGTAACTATTAATTCTTATTATTACTCCTATAAAGGATCACCTTACATCCTCCAACCAATAAACAAAAGGTAGATTTCAACATATGCCCTAAAAGTAAACATGTGCGACAAATAATAAAATATTTGTATCCTCGTTTCAATATATTTATCAATATTATTATCTATTTATCCATAAAACGTATCGTCTAAGAATTATATTTCGTTATCTTGTAAATGTCATGCTATTAGATACGTTTGTGATCGATTTATGTGGTGTTCATATAAAAATATGATGTAATGCAATATGTTTGTTGGCCTTAAGGGCACATAACCCGTCAAATTGTTGCATAATTCATAAATCAATTGTACTTTAAGCATCGAAACATAATATTATTGATGTGAATTATAAAGGGTGATTTTTTTGTGGTTAGGATTTTCATGCATTAGTATTTGACAGATCACGCGGGATTTCAGACAAGGTGTCAAAGAGAAAGATGCTCAGTATGCTTTGACATTTCATAATAAATAGACTTACTAACGAGCAACGCTTGCAAATAATTGAATTATATTACAAAAATCAGTGTTCGGTTCGAAAAGTGTTTCGCGATTTACGTCCGATTTATGGTCTACATAATCGACCAAGTGAGCAAACAATTAATGCGATTGTGACCAAGTTTCGCACTCAGTTTACTTTATTGGACATTAAACCAACCACACGAATGCGTACAGTGCGTACAGAAGAGAATATTGCGTCTGTTTCTGAGAGTGTTGCTGAAGACCGTGAAATGTCGATTCGTCGCCGTTCGCAGCAATTGGGTTTGTGTTATTCGACGACATGGAAGATTTTACGCAAAGATCTTGGTGTAAAACCGTATAAAATACAGCTCCTGCAAGAACTGAAGCCGAACGATCTGCCACAACGTCGAATTTTCAGTGAATGGGCCCTAGAAAAGTTGGCAGAAAATCCGCTTTTTTATCGACAAATTTTGTTCAGCGATGAGGCTCATTTCTGGTTGAATGGCTACGTAAATAAGCAAAATTGCCGCATTTGGAGTGAAGAGCAACTAGAAGCCGTTCAAGAACTGCCCATGCATCCCGAAAAATGCACTGTTTGGTGTGGTTTGTACGCTGGTGGAATCATTGGACCGTATTTTTTCAAAGATGCTGTTGGACGCAACGTTACGGTGAATGGCGATCGCTATCGTTCGATGCTAACAAACTTTTTGTTGCCAAAAATGGAAGAACTGAACTTAGTTGACATGTGGTTTCAACAAGATGGCGCTACATGCCACACAGCTCGCGATTCTATGGCCATTTTGAGGGAAAACTTCGGAGAACAATTCATCTCAAGAAATGGCCCGGTAAGTTGGCCACCAAGATCATGCGATTTGACGCCTTTAGACTATTTTTTGTGGGGCTACGTCAAGTCTAAAGTCTACAGAAATAAGCCAGCAACTATTCCAGTTTTGGAAGACAACATTTCCGAAGAAATTCGGGCTATTCCGGCCGAAATGCTCGAAAAAGTTGCCCAAAATTGGACTTTTCGAATGGACCACCTAAGACGCAGCCGCGGTCAACATTTAAATGAAATTATCTTCAAAAAGTAAATGTCATGGACCAATCTAACGTTTCAAATAAATAACCGATGAGATTTTGCAAATTTTATGCGTTTTTTTTAAAAAAAAAGTTCTCAAGCTCTTAAAAAATCACCCGTTATAATACGCTATCTTAAATATTTAGAGAGAGAAACACTTTCTCAAGAAGACAACAATAACTTTTCCGTTGTCATTAATGTATTATGTGCTAATTATAATTTTCGTTTTTGTTGTTGTCTAACTTATAATTTTCTTATTTAAATTTGATATCCTTTCATTAAATATTTTTTCCTTTAGTACTCAATAAGAGAGAAAACAAAAAAAAAATGTTAGGATGTGGTTGACTAATCTATTGGAAAATTGACTTAATGACGACAACAACAAAAAACCAAAATATTTTAAGAATAAGAAGTCATTAATTTACCACTAAATATTTTGGATACGATTTAATTTTTTTTGCTCAATTTAAATAAATTCTAGGCTTAATGAGTCATAAATAAAGTTTATTTAATATGAAGTGCTTTTTAGTGTTTTCGTTAATTTTGTAATTTTTCTTTTCATTTTCTTTTAGGCATGGTCACCGATAAGAAGTTCATTCGATTTAACATCACCGCATAAAAAATTTCACACAATTACAGGTAAATGATAATTTTACTTTGGGTTTGTTGTATAAATGAAATATTAATTTTAAACACACATTTGGAGCTTCAATTTTATGCAAACATCTTAGAAATTTGAATGTTATATAATTTCCTTGTTTTAGGTTTAATTTAAATATTTTGAATTTTGTTTTAAAGTTTAGAAAATAAACAAAAGGGAGAAGTCGTAATAGTCAGGTCGTCCTATTGCTACATAAACAATTCGCTCGCCTCGAAATTTCGTAGGGCTTCTAATTTCTTGGGTGTTTTGTATTATCCAGACAACGGGAATGTTTTCTGTATGATAAAATATATTTCCAACTTTATATTATATTTGCGTATTTTATTGAAATTCCAACAAAATATGTGTACAGTGAACACTGTTATGGTATAAAACCTATGTGAGTTGACTGTAATTTACTTCGTCACGTTGCATAAAATTAAATTTGATAATCTTACATTGTTGATTTCAAGCTGTAGTAAAAGAGTTGTGACTGAAATTTAAAGAAAACTTTGTTGTCTTTGAGATCAACAATGGTTAAAGGTTTTTCTGAAAGTCAAAACACACTGGAAAGTTACATTGGACAGAAACATAAAGCTTACAAAGACGACTGTCCTAAAATTGTGAACAGTCGCGATTGTTTAGTCAGTCATAATAATTTTAAAAAATATTTAAAAAGTCAAAATTCCGATCATTCCCAAGTCTTTGATGTTATTGAAAATAAGCTTCGTCTGAAAAATTATCAAAAACTTTTAACACCTAAACATTTCTATTCGTGCTGACTGAAAAATATTCTGTTGTACCAATCCAAAAAATAATACTCCATAAATGGATTGTTCTTATAAATTTGCGCGGAAATATTATTTTTTCCATGAATATTTTATACCGTACTCCATAAACTAGAACTTCAATATAATTCGTAAGACTCCTTCAGATCCGTCAACTGTTGGCATCATGATTAGTGAAATCATCGCCAATTTGGGTTGAAAATATCATAGAATTTAAAATAATCATAACGTTGGCTGAAATTTTACTCAACATGTTGTCAACTGTTCGTTGGCCTGAAAGCGCTAGTGATAGTCAATATAATTAAAGAGACTGGAAGCAAAAACAGGATTTTTAGAAAAGTTCTCTTGAAATTATGCAAAGTGATCCTAATCATTTTCAAAACGCAACTCGCATGAGTTGATCGAGTTCAAATTATTTACTTTCATTCAACAAAGTTCCCATAAATCGAAATTAAATTTTCTCTGGTGAGTAGCTATCTTTCACTTATGTACATCCCAATTTGAAAAGATTTGGAACGATATGAAAAAATATTTGAGATGATTTGGAGCGATTTGAGTCATTTTTCAAATCATTTTTATTGCGATTTGAGATTATTTGGAATGTTTTGAGGCCTTTTTGAATTTTGTGTGTGTAGGTTTGAGTTGTTTTGGAACGAAGGTTGTTTTTGAGAGGAAGAAGAAATGATTTGAGAATGTTTTTAATGATTTGATTTCAATTAGAAATGATTTGGAACGATTTAATTACAATTTTGGACGATTTGATTACAATTTCGATTACGATTTGAATAAAATGCAAGATTCAATTTAATTTTGGCATTTACCTAAAAAGGTGTTAACCTAAAAATATTTATGGCGAATGGGCGGAAAAAGGTTCCTGGCTATCTCTAAACCTCCTTCTCAAAAACATAAAAAAACATTTCATCTGATAAAATGTTAGTGTTATGGTACAATGTTGTGAGGCGCCCGCATTTATTACTTTGTCGGAACTCACCGAAATACAGACTTTTGTCAATCTTAAGTGATCATGTTATATGATGAATATTTAGTTGTCTATGTAGGTCGGGGCACCTTTGTATATCACCTTGTAAACAAATTACGTCCAGCTAACATGCACGAATTTTGACTATAATTTTGATTAGTGTCAATCAAATTTAAGATACTTATCACATTATACCTATATAGGTTTATTATAACATTTTAATAATGCACAATCCACATACGAGTATGTCATATGTATAAAAAATTAATGAAATATGTTACCTTTTTGACCTGTTGATTTCTTCTATTTCTCGAGTAAAGTAAAGATTATAGATCATTTCGTCCCATAAACCATTGTACATCACGTACAATATATGTATACGACGAGTCCCCACAAACGTAAAGAAAGAAGCCATAAAATTTCCATTTTTATGATTTAATAACATAATTATAAATGAAATTTTAATCCGATACGAGTTTATCATTCTATGCTTTATAATACTTTTTATCAAAATGTAATAATAAATTATGACACCCATTTCCCTCTGTATATGCGAGTACAGACGGCATCGATGACGCCTTTGTACTTTAGGTAAAGTGGATGAAAATCAAGAAAACGATTTTTGGGGTAATATTTATAGTACCCCAGTGAGAGAGTTAACAAGACACTACGTCGTTTATTAAATTTTGATTGATATTTATCGGTTGTAATCAGACCGCATGTCTGCACACACAATCAACTTCAAAAAGGAAATTTCGAGGAAACAAGTAGGATATATTTTTGGATATACCAATATTGAACGACTTAAGTAAATAAATTAAATCTTTAAGTAAATTAAATAATAATGATAAAAGGGTATGCCAATATACCGTCGAGGTATTTACAAAATATTTACAAACTCATCAAATTAAATTGATCTGCGGTACTCCACAAAATGTATATTCTATATACAAAATAACAAAATTCAATTTCCACAATTTTCCCTTATTGTTTTTTATGTTGTTGTTGTTGGTGTAAATTCTACTAAACTTCTTAAAATCAATTTTCCTTTCTCTTCAGATTTTTATGACATTGATTTGCCGTAATTCTAATAAAGCGGGTGCGAATGGGGTTTAGGGTTTAGGGTTGGCTTTTGTTAAGTATTCTGTTGATATTAATCGGTTGATAAATTGTTCAACACAATAATAATGATATCAAATATTTAAATTGATATTTCTTATCTGTGTAATATACTCGTACATTGTCAAAACAATGTCGGTATACAAATAAAAATGTATTTTATGGAATTTAGACGTTTTGTTGGAATTCAATTAGAGAGACCGCACATATCGTGTATATTTACATACAATTATAATGTTATGTGTGTGCTGTGCTCGTGTTGTTCCATTGATAATATGTTTAATTTAATTTCACAATTCCAATTCGGATAAGCGAGAGGTGGGAGAAAAGTTGATTAACAGCAGTATTTTTGTTGGGTTATTGCGAGACAGGTGAATAATGGGATTAATTATTTTTATAATCTAATTACACACACACACACACAATTTGACAATTTAATTGTGTTACATATTATTTATAGTATATTTGCGTCAATAAGTCACTTCCATTAATTGCTTCTATATTAGTGTCACTGATAATGAAGATTTTTGACAGGCAGAGAACAAATTTTATTTATGTCCTCTTAGGAATAAAGTTTGGTCTGATAAGAGAATTATTTACTACACAGAAGCAAAGCTCCCAACAAATGTTTTTTACCTTTTTATTTAAATCCGATAACACCTGTTGAAATTTCCCTCTCTATAAACAATCGAGCTCTATAGTCAATTTGGCTTATTTAATGTTGCACAGTAAATTTTATTTAGTTGACGGGTTCCAAGAAACACAATCGCTTTCACTTATTTCTCCGAATTATATTATACGTTATCATTTCGAGATGCATTTGTAGATATGAGTGGCAACCTTAAACATTTTATCATCGGGCCAAAAAAAGAAGTTCCTCATACCTTTAATAATAATAATAATAAATAATAATAAATTATCCCGACGACCTATTACCCCTCCCAACCGCGCGCGGGGAGTCTCCATCTGTATTATTATTATTTTTTTGAGTATAATTCAAGTGAATTATAAACAAGGATATCGAGATGCTTAACCAGAGAAATTAAAAAATTGGATTTTAAAGCGGCAAAAAAAAAAAAAAGTCAAATGTGATTATAAATAGATAGCTAAATGAATAGTTAAGCAAGATGATACCCGTCGCAGACGGCAGGAAAACGGAAGTCGAGTCTGCTTAGTACAAACAGATTTGATAGATTTTAAAAAATTTAAATAGTAAAAGATAAAGTCAAGCAAAATAAAATGACACAAAAAAACAAAAAACAAATAAGTTAAATAAAATATCAAACTATAGTCAAGAAAAATAAAGACGTTTTTTCAACGTACGTTTTGTCATATTGTAATCGATAAGATGGCAGTGCTGATTAGCTTCGTACAACATTCTAGAGACGGGCTCATTCTTTCCGTAATCAGTTCGATGAGGGTCGATTCTAAACATAGGTACTGATCTTAAATCCCGAGAATTTATATTTAGATTGATTTTACCTAACAGAGCAGAAGAATCGATACCCCCAGTTAGTATTTGATGGATGAAAGCCACGTCCGCAACAACTCGGCGCTTTCTAAGTGATTGTAAATTAATTAGCTGCAGACGATCTTGATATGGAGGCAGGTTAAACATGTCCACCCATGGTAGTCCGCGTAAAGCAAAGCGAAGAAATCTACGCTGGACTGCTTCAATCCTTTTAATGTGAACCTCATGATAAGGCGACCACACCTGGCTAGCATATTCGAGCAGGGGACGAACGAATGTTGAATAGAGAGCCTTCGTAACATAAGGATCGTCGAATTCTTTCGACCAACGCTTGATGAAACCGAGCGCAGAATTGGCTTGGCTGATAATACGATCGATGTGATGTCTAAAATTCAATTCACTGTCGCAAATGACCCCCAAATCTCGAACAGAACTGGCTCTGGTAACGGCGTCGCTGTTAATGTAATAGTCGCGAGAGATAGACTGTGCACGTTTTCGAGAGTAGGTGATTGTTTTGCATTTACCCACGTTCAAATCGAGGTTGTTCTTAGCACACCAAGTGGAGAAGTTGTTGAGGTCGCATTGTAATAGGCTCTTATCCGTTGTGTTTGAAATCAGTTTGTAAATCTTCATGTCATCGGCGTATATAGATATGGATGAATTTTTAATCAAACATTCAACGTCGTTAATTGACAAAATGAAAAAAATTGGACCCAGATGGCTGCCTTGGGGCACTCCAGATGTTGCTGAGATACGAGCTGATACTGATGACCTGAACAGTACATGGTATATACGCTCTTTTAGGTAAGAGCCGATCCAACGGAGAATTTGGGGAGGAAAACCAAGGGCCTTAAGCTTGAACAAGATGATTTCATGAGAAATCCTGTCGAACGCCTTGCTAAAATCCGTGAAAATGACATCAACCTCATTCCCTGCCTCCAACGTATCTAAAGTTTGTGATGTGAATTCAATAAGGTTTGTTGTCGTGGACCGTGCTTTGAGAAAGCCATGCTGATTGTCGGAAAACAACGGTTTACAATGAAAGTACAGTGAGTCATACACAATACTTTCAAACAGCTTAGGAATACTAGATAATTTCGCAATCGGTCTGTAATTACAAATGTCTGACTTGCAACCGTTCTTATGAATGGGAACTATAAACGAACTTTTCCAAATAGATGGAAAAATGCCAAGTGAAAGCGACTTTTGGAAAAGTGTAGTCAGTGGCTGAGCAAGAATATCACTACAGTTTTTTAGGACGATGGATGGTAGTCCGTCAGGACCGGATGAAAAATCATCTTTAAGTTTGGAAATCTTATGTACCACGGATTCATAATCGATTTGAATAGAAGTTAAGGTTGTTTGAGTACAGTTATTCATATGTGTAAAGTAACCTTCATCGGGCTCAAAACCGCTATTTGTGAAAGCCAAACTGAAGAAGTTAGCAAAATGATTTGTTATGACTTTAGGATCATTAGAGGAATGATCCTTATATTTGAAAGTGGAAGGGTATCCGTCAGACTTTTTTTTCATATTGATAAAGCGCCAGAAACACTTAGGCTCAGCGATTAGATTGGATTGCATGAGTCTGATATAATTCCCATAAAGTTCGTCAGACAAACTACTGAAATCATTATAACTATTTAAATAATTAGAGTAATCAGAGTCAGATTTGGTTTTCATGAATCTTTGCCAACGTTTGTTTCTTAGGTTACGTAACGTTCGTAATTCCTTATTATACCACGGAGGTGATGGCGATACAGTTTTTTGGCGGGTATACGGAATGGAATGTTTAAAACATTCAAAAACTGCAGAGTAAAAATTGACTGTTTGTGTTTCTATATCGTTATGATCATTTAAAATTATGTTAAAGTCAACGTTAGCCAATAATTGTTTAAGCTTCACAAAGTCGGCCTTACGAAAATTGAAACGTAATGGAGTTATAGAGTTGACATTGGGATTGTCTTGTTCCAGACCAAAAGTGATCAAAATGGGAGGGTGGTATACATCTATGGCACAGAGGATTAGATTGGATTCAGAAGCGACGCTATTGTCGATAACAGAGGAAAACACCAAATCGAGCTGCCTGTTTACAAATAGAACGTATAGGAGGACCAAGTTCTAAAAGCCGCAAGTATTTTGCGACGATTCTGCTTCGATGTACGTAGCTCGACAATCGACATCCAACGCAAAAAATTCTATAGCAGCTCCAAAATATTTGAATTATATGTAAACGTAATTATCAGTTAAAAAAATTCAATAAGACGATATTTATTAGTCAACTCAAACAAATTATCTGTCCCTGTACAGAAACTATAGCCATTTTACTGTCATTGCAAGAATAAAACTGTCGTGATAGTATAATAATAAGAAAAGATTTATTAAACTCTCCGATACAGCTTGATTATATTTTCGGTATATAATTTTAGAAGAATTAAAGCCCCAACAAAATATTCGAGTATCGCCGTTAACTTTTAGATGCTTTTCTATTGAAATTGATGCTCAGGAGCAACTTTTTTAGTGAGAATCGGAGGTCTGGCTGTTTCTCGTTGCCAATATATCAATATGTATCATTAAACCAAATGTACATTCATCTTAATTCCAAATCGAAATTATTCGAATGCTGCCATTAAATTTGAGTTGTATTTTTATTAAGAAACTTAGAAGTATTTATGGTAATAACCAGAGGTTTCCGAATGTCAATATATCAATCCATTCAACAAAATCTCAGATCATTTTAATTCCGTATGAAAATTATACGAATATTGCTGTCAATTTTGAGTGATGTTTTAACCATAATCATTTGTGATGCGTTTGCCGATTTTGTATTTTATTTATTTTCCCATCAGATTTTCATTGAACTCATATGAGAGAATCTCACAACTGACGTACTGCAATTTATGCATCAAAATTGGTGTTAACGTCAGGAAGTTTTTATTGCGATTGCTAGATGGGCAATTTAACAACCTATTTGAGATGCTAACGGAACCAAAGTTCAAATCTCCAAAGAGGCGTGCTCAAAATCAAAATAGAAATATAAAAATTCGTAACAAACATGCTGTTCTGGTTAGGAAGTTTCAGCTGGGTAAATGAGCAATATTACAGGATATCTGATATAATCATGGAGCCTAAGCCCAAATCTCTGGCCGTTTACCATTTTCGCTTAAACTCAAAATAGGAATATGAAAATTTATAACACGTTTGCTGTCCTGTTTAAGAAGCTCCAACCAGGCTGGCAATGACCAATTTAACAACCAATTTCATGCGCTAACGGAATCTGAGTCCAAATCTCTGGAAAAGCACGTTACAGGTCGTTTAGAACATTTTCACTCAAACTCAAAATTAAAATACAAAAACTCTTAACAAATTTGCTGTCAAGAAGTTCCAATCAGGCTGGCAGGATGAGCAATTTAGCGGCCGATTTGAAGTACTCACGGAATAACAGTCCAAATCTCTTGGAAGGCCTGTTAAGGACCATTTACCATTATCGCTTAAACTCAAAATAAAAGTTCGAAAATTGTTAGGTAATTTGCCATTCTGGTTAGAAAGTTCAAATCAGACTGGCTGGATGTACAATTTAGCAATTATTCGATGTGTTCACGGAAATTGAGTCCAAACCTCTGGAAAGGCGAGTTAATGGCCATTTATCATTTTCACTCAAAATTGAATAGAAACAGTCGTAACAAATTTACTGCCCTGGTTTACAACCGTTTTACGCTATTTGAGAGCAGGGCACTTCAAAGTGGAATTCAAATTTCTGAGAAGGAAATGTAATTACCATTTAAAATTTGTATTCAAAACGATTGTTTGTGAAATTGTATGCCCTTTGTATAATTTCGGTTTTACTTGTATTTGTAAAATACTAATTCGTACGCCCAGACGAATTATGATAAGAAACTAAAATAAATTATGTACGGAAACCAATCGAAATAATTTAGTACGTTAACCGTTCATCCGCTAGAAATTTGGACTTAGGTCTCGCAAGCACCCCAAACAAATTGCTAAATTGCAAGAGATACTGATTGGAATTTTCTAACCAGGATAGTAAATTTGTTCCGAATTTTTGTATTTCAATTTTGAGTTTCAGCGAAAATAGTAAACGACCATTATAATACGCCTTCCAAGAGATTTGATTATCCAGCCAGTCTGATTGAAACTTCCTAGCCAGGACATCAAATTTGTTAAGAATTTTTATTTCTCTTTTGAGTTTGAGGAAAAAATGGTAAAAAACCTGTCAATTTTCCGCGAATTTATTACGGTTCAATATTCTAAATCATTTTAATATATTCATCCCCTATTTACATTTCACCTTTAATTTACATATTCATCTGTATCTCAAAGTAGCGTACATCGAATTGTTATTTATGGCCGTATAGTGTATCATAAATTGTCTTTGGTTCGAAATTTATATACAAATTAGAGTGCCGAAGGTGTTGGCATATAAACGTAATTTATGAACTATATGGCAAAGGCAGCTGTTGTTTTGTTATTGACATTCACGCAGACGTCACACTACATATGAACACATACGCACTAAAATAGACATAATTATGTTGCAAAAAACAGTTAATAGAATTTTTAATGAAGGGAATAGCATTTCTTATTCCTGGAGACAATATTCTTTATCATTCTATATGTAATTATTAATTTACGATCTAATTATAGAACCGTAATTGTTTAGTTGAGATGTCGGTAATTAAATAGGTTGATGAAGGTTAAATTTGCCCGTATAATTTAATATTTTTTATATATAGGTTTATGGTTGTACATAAACGTTTGATTGATCGTTTCATTAGAGACGTGGAAATGTGACAAGTGGTAACGGCACGCGGCGCTTCTACTATAACTGTGGATGACTTAATTTAGAATTTTACTCAGATTTTAAACTCAAACCGTTAGAAAATATACTATGAATAACAAAACTAATTTAAGTTTTTTTTTTTGTTTTGTGCTTTTGCAGAATGTGTCCATGTGACAACGGAAGATGGCGATTTTTATTTTAAGAAAAATCCTCATATAATATCACCTAATTTACGAAATGGTATAAACATTGTGGACGCAACATCCCCGATGACGGTATGTGGCCTGTATTTCATAACGGATCCGGATAAAATAGTTGAAATTAGTATAAAACATTTGGATGTGGACTGTGAAACAGATGGATTAATGGCGGTAAGTTTAAATCTTAGTATACGATATACTTAAATACTTTTCTTATCATTAATAATTGGTTTACAGTTCGTTGATGGTTGGGAATGGAATGGCCAGTACTTCCCGTCCGAAAAAGATCACACGCTGAATTTAGATAGACGTATCACTGAATTTTGTAGCGAATCATCGAAATGGTCGATGCGAACACAGCGCCGAATATACATATCTAGTCAAAATGCGGCCCTATTACAGTATAGAATACCGGTTCGCGGGTCATTTATCGCAAATGTTAGATACTTGGAAAACCCAACACGTAAGTTCATAAAAACTTTTCTTTTGATAATTTTCAGTTTCTTTATATTACAACGCTAATGGAAAAACTTTTCAATTGTTTAATCAAAGTCTAAACAATTTACAGGTGTTATTGTTTAGTTTTCCGCCGCGTTCTATATATTACAAAAATATTAGGGTGGTAAATTAAATAATTTTCTGTTATAATTATTTTTCAATGATGTTACTTTTTGTGCGGTGGCAACTTTTTCAGATTCATCTAAGTAAATCAAGTACCCATATCTTGTGCGCGCGATTTGGTTTACCATAATCTAATTTATTTTCTTGTTGAATTTGTTGCAGATTCAATGTTGGATTGTAAAATGTATATAATAATTGAGTTTCTTTGAGATTCATACATAAAAATAGAATATTTGGGTTTTTGTTAAAGAACAAAATTAGTATTAGACAGAATCTGGTACGTGATCATAATGATTGAGTGATATGCAAATTTATAGTTAAAATTTATGTACTCGTATAGGTATCAAATTCTAAAAATAGGATGACATTTTCAAAAACATGAACAAAAATTGCGCAAACATAGCAAGTTTTGATGCCTTTACAATATTAGTAAACGGGTTATCAGATACAGTAGCTCAAAATGATTAATGAATCCCGGGAAGGTTTAGCAAGTGAGAGGGTTGTAATTTATTCTTGACATTCCAGAGATGTTCTATTTAGCCCAATTTTATAAATTTGAGTTCTTTTTAGAAAATGGCTCAAAATAAAATGCGTGTTAAAAAGTCTAACTCAACGATCAGTTTTGTGTACTAAAAAGTCCCAAATCACGATTTTAATTAATGGCCGATAATGGCCATTCAAATTTGAGTAATATTATATTATCAATAGATCTAGAAATTAAAAGTTCGTATATAGCTAAGAAACTGAAAATCGTGCAACGTTAGCACGAGGAGCTGGTTGGAACACGAGATCCAGGGACAACCAATAAAATCAGTATATCTAGAATATCAAAATTTGCAGCAATGCCCTAACTTTTTCTTAGTTTACAAAATCTATTATTAGTACAAATTTAGGAGAAACTTCACGTTTCTGTTCTAAATTCTAAAAAACAGTGTCTTTTACGGATTAACAAATTAAACCCAGTTATGAATGATTTACCCTTTATAATGAATTTATCCTTTATAATGAAGCCAACTCGGACAATCTACGTGAAATGTGGGAGACTAAAGATTGTTCACTAGAAAAATTGGTACAAAATTTTACTTCTTCATATATGTGTACTGATATTGGGAAAATCAATCAAATTTTCAATTACAACCAATTAATGAATGAAGGAAGGGCAATGTTGTGGCATTTTTCATATTCTCTATTTTTCATCTCGATTTGGTGAATTTGTTAACTTAAACAGTGGTAAGGATAACAAATTTTTGCTTGTTCTGCCCAAAAAGATGTATCTGTATGCATCTATTTTTTAATACTAAGGTGGTTTAAAATCAGTAAATATTTCCCACTATGTTTTATTTTTGTAAAGCATGGTCCTAATTGTCGAGAATTTCAAAATAATAAATGGAGGGGCCATAATGTAATATAGGCATAGCTAACACCCGACCTCCTTTTACCGCGAATGTAGACATATGTGTATATGTTTAATACACCACTCTTTAATTTTAAGTTCAAAATCAAAAATCATTGCTGCTTACGTTTCAGAAAACCAACAAGATCAGTTATTGAAAATTTAATCTTTACATTTATTTGAAACTTTAAATCCTTTCTCACTTTTTATAAATGCTAAACTTTTCAACATCATTGCAAAAATTGAAAACCACCCAAGGAAGCTTTTGCAGTACACAGATTTCCTCGAAATTTCGTAATGATCTCCAAATTAATGGATATGTGTTAACTATCAATCAATTCGTCTAGGTTTTTCGCCGAAAACAGTATTTCCACTTAAATTTTGGAAAACTAATCTGGTCCGGTATTGTTGCAACTTTAATTTACAATCGTTTATTTCATAGTCGATCTCTCTAGTAAATGATACACTTTTCAGGATCCGATGGACCGATTTAGGCCAAAAAACATTGGGATCTTCATATGAAAGGCTTAAGTATGAAGTTGCACGCTGATCACTTAATCCGACCGGTTATACAGGGGTAGAATTTTTGTAGAAAAGCAGTTTTTGTCAAAAATCGTCACATCCGCTTAAATTTTGGAAGAGCTATTTGAACCGATATGGTCGGAACTACAATTTAGAATTTTTTAATTTACACCCAATTTATGGAAGCTGCCCCTCCCGGCGAACCGGTTCCAGCCAAATCTCCCAAATTACGGAAAAAGTTTAAGTGTAAATTTCATCCCGATTTGCCCACGCGGTAGAGAGGACACATACATTTAATCTGCTCGCACGCATACGAGTACACAGATTTTCTTCCATATGAGCTTCCGGTTTATACGGGAAAAACGACTAAAAGATTCTAGTTTAAATTTGCAACAATATTGGCACAGATCATTTTTTCAAAATTTAACTGGGATAGACAACAAATGTTCTTCAACAATAATTCGGCCCATGTACAGACCACAGCTTAAGTAAGCTTTTCCTCAAATTAGGATATTGGGTGAATTTTGGCCGAAATCGTTCCACCAGAAATGACAGCTCCACAGGAGCTTCATCGTTTTTCCATCGGAAGCGAAAACTTGAATGAAAACAATCCTTTTCGTTGTATGCATGTATTTTGAGAAGTATATCATTTACGAGAGAACCGGTTAGGAATTTCTGATTAATACATTATTACTTTGAAATTAGACGTTTAGTCATCGATCCTATTTTGCAATTGTTGACGGAGGCATAGTTAATACGAATCAGACCCGCATTCTAAAAGTTGCAAATCTTAAATTGACATTGTTTTTTGTTTCAGCGTGTAACATAATGGTCGATGGGCTAGCACCGTTCTATACATTGAAAAATTTTGGTAAAAAGACAAACTGCACTCTAATCGCTATGTACCCAGCTGCCATTTCAATTATCGGAATGCACATCGGCAACAACTATGATGAACCAAATTACGATGTAAGTGACTGCTACCTGGGTACTTTCTTACTATCTAAACATAAACTATTGCTTTATTCTAGTGTGAACTACCAAACGCATTGGATCGCCTAGAAATTGGTGGTGCTCCCGGAATCGATACATCAAATATGGAAAAATCGACTACAGTGTGCGGCACAGCCGAGAAAGCAGGTCCCGAACAATCAATTTTTTGCGAAGTCGCTTCAATTAGATTAGTGTCATCAGGGCTACATAATAATTATGCAAAAGTGTCTGTGCGACAAGCTACAGAAAATGATTTTGCTTCGGCAACACTATTTTGTGGTGTTTAGATTTTATATATAAGTCCATTATATTAGAGAAACAAATCTATATTTATATATAAATATTATTATTATTATTATTATTATTATTATTATTATTTAAAAAGAAAGAAAAATGAAGTAAACAATAAATCAACTAAACTAAAAATATTTAATATTAAAGATAAAACAAACCAATAACAAATATTTATTTATTTATTTTTAAACTATAAATAAAATTAAGGCAAATTTAAAATTTATATAAATATTTATATTATGTTTTTAATTAAATTATATATAATATATATTATAATAAATATTGTTTAGAAATTATTTATAATTATTAATTAATTTTTTATTATTATATATAATTTTTATTTTATTTTTATTATCCATTAAATAAGGAAGAATTTAAATTATAATTAAAGATTAATTGCATGTAAGACAAAAAAGACAAATTTTAAGAAAAACTAAACTTAAAAAAAAACAAATATAACAAAACAAAAAAAGTAATAAAAATTTTAAACAAATAAATGTTTTATTCTAAACTAAAAAATAAAATATTTTATCGTTAAATTTTTATTTTGTGGAAGTGCGCGACGGGTAAGTTGGGATAAATTAGAAATATACTTCTTTTATTAAAAATAGACCATCACACACGGTCAAAAGACCGAAAAGGAACGAAAGACTACTCGATTACAAGTCCATCTCCATATCCCTTTTTCTAAAAAAAAAATTGTTTGCTTCAATTTAAGTACAAACCGCACAAATGTGTGAAAATAAGTTTAAAAAGAATGCACAAATGTGTAAGTTGGTTCAAAACACATACAAAAATGACCGAACTTCAAATCGAAATTTCACACTCCTCACAAATAATTTGCATATTATTTCTTGATCAGGTTAACAGTCTTAACACCTGGAATTATTTCTTTCATCTTTTTTGCTGGTGCTACATCCTATAAAGGAATTTGGCCGCCTCAACAATGCTCTGTTAAATAATACGATCCGCAACAAAACCGCGCCAAGCATGAAATCCAAGAGTTTAAAGGTTCTATTTAATTTTGTTTTGCGCGATATATTGCGAAACTTAAAAATATTAATGTTACCTCAATGCTCGATAACCTGCTGCAATCCGCGATGTTATGTCTGCAGAGACCGAGTCTTAGGGGTTGATTACCTTTCGTCGATTTATTTAAATTCATTCAACTTTCCGAATTGTGTGTCGTCTGTCAAAAATTCTCCTCGACTTTGTCTTGTCGCAGTAGCCATGCATTTAGTTTTCATGAAGCCCGACGTGAAGGCCAACTTCTTTAATACACACGATATTATAGCCCAGGTTGCATATGTCATCCACGTAAGTTAATATTAGAATTAATGCCAAAATGTGACAAGACACTCCATAACGTACTTCTCTGGATGCTATCATATACCTATTGAAAATCTATAAATAGAAAATTTACAGCGATGTTTTTCCATAGCACTTTTCCTACTCAATCTTCAGAGGTAAAGTTCGAGCGCTTGTCGACCGGCCAAATAGTTCGCGATATAGTTGTTATAATACAGCCAGTCTCCTTTTTTATGGAGTGGATAACAGGGCTATTTTTATCAAGCCTTATGATTCTTTAGACTGTTTTTTCACAGAATGGGGTAGTGGTTGGTTGTCCAGGTTTTTTAATTTGCTCTTTAATGCTTCATTATTTCAACGTTAGATTCGTTAGTATTGATTATCATTCGTGGCGGGTAGACGGGCGGCTTATTTTGCAACTACCAAAAAGTAGTTGCAGTCGATATCGGCGCCGCGTTTGACCTTAATTTCATTAATGCTATAAAAATGCCTTTTGGATACGAGGATTTGGTCAATTTGACGAACCATAACTCCCTTGTTTGATTTTAACATGTCTTTATGATTTTGCTTATGTGAGAAGTACGTGCTTGCTTTCATCAGGAATATGTGCCAATAGTAACACGATGAATACTGTCTGTCTACACTACCGATTTGTATATTGAAGTCCCCCAAACAATCTTTACAGAGTGTTGGGGATTTTAGTTTAAATATTTTCGAGGGTGGTTTATGGGTCTAAAATTTGTTAAGAATTGGCATAAACAATATTTCAGGCCTATCGAACTTATAACTTTGAACCGTAAATCCGTGACAACTGTGTTGTTGTGACCGTTTAGTCTGGTTCCTTGTAGTGCAATTAGATCGATCTAGTAATGAGACGTCTGATACAAGAGTTGGTGAAGGCTCTTTGAACGAATTAAGCTGAATACATTCCATTGCCAGATTTTAAAGCGGGGTCTTTATTTCGAATCCGAGATCGTAATTTTGTAACAATTGTTTTTTCTGGTTGGGTTGTTAGCCCAACCTAAACCTCATGTATAAAGGACCACAGCCCTCACACACTTAGTCTGCCTGCGGTGTGAGCACTTGCTGAAGTTGCATACAGGGAAAGCACTGGATATGAGTCCTGTGCGGTAATCGCTCTAGCTGTACTTCAACCTGACCAGTGTTTCCTTCTAATTCCACCTAAAAAAATATTTCAATTTACGCCAAATCTACCAATAGGTACGCCTTGCTGTTCTTTAAACATAAATAAACCATACAATTTATTTGTCTCAATCGATGGAAATTGTCGAAATTTGTGGAACGTTAGTCAATTTTGAATGAAACAGCGTGTAAACTGAATCGAAATATTGCCTAGTTTTTCAATCAAACATTAACGCTTTACTGAAGTTTTCCTCCGCACATAATTTGCACAATATTTCTTGGTCATTTCGTGGTCGAAATTTACTCAAATAGATTTAAGTGATGCATTATGGCAGGTGGAATTAGAAGCTGCACTGTGAGCTAAAGATTATATAGACTAATAAATAAAGTGTTAGGAGTAGATCTGGTACCAAAAATCCTTGTATATTTGGACGATATTATGATAGCGTACCAGTCATTTGGCAATGGTTTCCATTAGATTGACTAAAATAATTTCACCATAAGCATGGAGAAATAATATTTTTGTCTATACGAGAGAACGAATATTTTGGTTATATACATATTGGATGATCATGGCCTTATGATGAAGAAGAAACAGAAACATGCTTACAGGAAGGAATTTACAATATTCATAGTATCACGTTTAGTCATAAGGCCAATGTGCGTACACATGATTTTAATTTTAAACACAGAAAAGGCGTGTAGCGAAAAATTTGGTTTGCGAAAATATGGCAACGGCCAAAATACTCACACCGGTATAACCTGAGAAATCGGCCCAAAGAGTTTTTTTTGGGATATGTCAATCTCTTATACTGTAAGTTGTATCACTTTTACCAAGAAATGTCTCGTCGTGAGGAGATATTAATGATATATTTAATCGCTCGACCTTAGATCGTACAAAAACGACATCTCATACGCTCAAGAACATATACATCAACCCAACGTGATCAGCGAAACCAAGTATTTTCAAACTATGTGGATTGCTGACCATACATAAAATTCCAATTATACACATGGACATATTACACAATAGCCAATAATTTATTTACATTTTACAGTATGTCACACAAAACCAGTTCGGTGTACAAAAATATTAATATACATAATCGTATACTGTAATCGTATAATTCGAAATTAAATGAAGTTGAAAGTTTCGTAATTTCGTGTACATGTTGTATCCACAGGGTCAGGTCATTGAGCAATCAGCATATGTCATTGCGCCCCAGCTGTTTTTGTTATTTATTTTTGTGTACTCATTTTGTAAACCGCACCGATATTTGTTTTTGTATTTTTTGTTTTGTATACGAAATTGTTATCAGTTAGCGTGCGGCATCACAACAAATCCACACCAAAAATGACTTACAGTTTACGTTCATCTGATCTACAGTCTAGATCGGCTACACGCAGTGCAATGAAATATAAATTTGTGTTCGCCATAATTTTATTGAATAATTTAATTTATGCTAGAACGGTTGTGGAACGTGAAGATAAGCTGTACATAAATACAATTGATTTTGAAAATGAATTCTATACGGAATATAAAAATTATTTGGTGGCTGGTGAAGTGTCTGATCGGCTCAAGTATTTGTTAAATTTGTTGCAGCACGGTGATAATGCGAGTGTACGTTTGGTTGATATACCGAAAGCGACGGAAGTAAGTATAATGTGCATAATGGATGGTTACGTGTTAATGTCTATTAATTTCAATTAACAGCCTGTTTTGTGTTTAAAATGTCGGGCCTCAACACACTTGGTGATTAGTTTGTATCGAGAACATCAAAATGCGTCGCTAGCGGCTGAGGTTGCATTTAAGTTTTGTAAGACGACTACAAATATCGATGCAAGTGTTTGTCGTGGTTTTATTGATTTAAATGGAGTAAGTTGATATGCGACCTTTCATCTTATACTATATAATCGTATATAATTATCAATTATTGTGTACAGTTGAACGTTAATGATTATTGTGTTTTAGCCGGTTATCGAATATATCATCAATGAAAATCGAAATGTAACTTCCGAATCAGTATGTAACATTGCATTTCAAATGGCAGGCTGTGCCACGCACTATAATTATCCGGATTTCAAAATTACCATGCCATCGGCACGAAATGTTCGAGCACCAAGTCAACCACTACCCGTATCTGAAGCATACCACAGTCATAAAAATTATACGATCGTACATATCACTGATGTACATTATGATCGATATTATAATCCGGGAGGTAATGCTGTATGCAAAATGGGAGCTTGCTGTCGACAAAATCAAGGACCACCATCTAAACCGGAGTATGCGGCTGGAAAATGGGGAGACTACCGAGACTGTGATTCACCGTGGGAGGCGGTCGTAGATATTGTCCACCAAATTAAATCTCAGTACAACGAAATTGATTTAGTGTACTTTACCGGTGACATAGTGGACCATTTTACGTGGGAGACTACAAAAGAAAATAATTTGTACGGGATAAATAAATTCTTTAAATTGTTACGCGATGAATTTCCTGGAATACCTGTATTCCCAATTATCGGAAACCACGAAGCACATCCCGGAAATTTATATCCGCCACCAAAATTTACAGGACCAGAACATATTTCGATACAATGGTTATACGATGATATCGCCGAGGAATGGCGACACTGGCTACCTAGCGAGACTCAATCAACTATTAAAACCGAAGGATTTTATACAGTTCTGGCTAAACCGGGATTCCGTATAATTGGTCTAAACAGTAACGTATGTTATGGCCATAATTGGTGGCTATTTTATAATTCGACTGCGTACATAAACCAATTACAGTGGCTTCACGATACGTTGCATAGTGCAGCACTTCAAAATGAATTCGTTCATATTCTAGGCCATGTACCATCAAACGATATGCTATGCTTCGCCGGATGGACTCGAGAGTATCGAAAAATAATCGAAAAATTTAGTTATTTAATAACAGCCCAATTTAATGGCCATTCGCACAACGATGAGTTAGTCCTGTTCTATGACCGCACGAATACATCAAAACTATTGAATGTTGCATGGAACGGTGCAAGCGGTACACCATTTACGTACCTAAATCCAAACTATAGAGTGTACCAAATACACCCAATCACTTATGAAGTGTTGGATTTTGATACATGGATTTATAATCTAACCGAAGCGAATGCGAATCCAGATCAAAATCCAAGATGGTTTAAGGAGTATTCGTTCAAAGATGCTTACGGATTGTCAGATTTATCGTTGGAATCATTAAACTCGCTAATCAATCGATTTGCGAGTGATAAGCAACTGTTAAAAAAATTCTGGGAATATAAAGTTAAACTAGCCGATCCTCAATTGGCGGAAGGATGTAATGATGCTTGTCTCGCCCAAACATTATGTGATATTGTACGAGTCGAATACGATGATACACGAAAGTGTGAAGAATTGAGGGAACAATTTTTTAGCACCTACTAAAGATGCGACTGTATACTGAAGTACTTTGACACTAATTATTTGCGCGTACACGCAGGGCATTACACATTTTTGTTGTTGTATTTAAATTTATTTCAATAAATCAAATTTAATTCGATTTTTTTTCTACCGCTTTTGTGATTCCATAAATAAACATCGTAACATACGACGTGACTACTTATAATACGGCATGTGTGTGTGTGAGCTGGAGAGTGCTCATGACAGGCAATTTATTTCTACAATTAAGATGAAAATTGAAATATTCTACACAATGAATAATGTTGTTTCCTTTTTTTATAAATCTGGGTAAATAAATACGAGATTGTTGTTTTTGTAAACCATATATCCCTATACATTTATACAAAAACTATGTATCGGATTTTTTCTATTAAAATCCGCGAGAATTGATTTAGTGGTGAAATAGCGGGAAACACAAACCACTGTTATCTCAAAAACTGAACGGGTACAGGCAATGGTGTGAAATTTAGAGTGGAACTCCACATGGATCCGGACAGCAATTTAATTTCCATTGTAAATAAGGTACTGTAGTGTTGATGTGTTTCTTTTAACAGTTATTGTTGTCTTGTGATTGAATTACGGATTATGGTCTTAATCACAACGAAATGTAACTTAGCTCATAAACGTAAGTTTTTTTTCTATAACTTAACACTTCCAAATTTGATGACAAAACGCATCAAGATTTTGAGAAAGGATAACTCGAAACGCGCCTAAATGTTGTTAACGAAACATATATATGTACAGTCGAAACAAATAGTTTGTCTGCGATATACACAGAAAAATATTGCTTTTAATGTATGCAAACGAAAGTAGGCAACTGTACAATATGTTGTTTGATAACTCAATGCAGCGAGGCGAGAGTACCTGGCAGTAGAACTCTGTTAGCTGGTTTATATAAAGTTATATGTTCCTTAAACTTTTAAGTTTAAGAGAAACTTTGGATCTGTTTCTCGGTTAAACAACTTCCTTATTTGGTTAACACAATGACTCACACGTTGAACTTCATGAGCTCTATCCTGATATCGTCAATGCTCAATCTTTGGAGATTAATCATCTGGAGATTAAGCCCCCTAAAAGTCCGGCGATGTCTTTCTATCGTTATTCGATATCGGGGCGCCATTGTCTGTTCCGTAGATTCTTAAGTAGTCTGTGTTTTGTGCTTGATAAGACTCTATCCTAGGATAATCAGGAAAATGATATTATCTCTCGAGTTTTATACGTTTTATACGATGTTGAAGTATTTCCGAGCACTTCCATGGGTAACCGTGGTAGATAAAATCTTTGCTTTAGTAGGATCACGTTTTCAGACCTACTTTTGAGTTTCTGGGAATTTCTTTTCCAAATTTTCTGAAACTCAGAACAGTTGTGTATCTGTTACATCTTATTCCAACGTCAACCGTTCTATGTCTTGGCACATATTAGGTTTGGCGAGTCACTAAGAACCAGGTCCTTAACCATCCCTATATCTTTAATGAAGCTTTCCGTTTGTTCCGTTTGTTTCCGTTTGAAGATCGTTGGTAGCCGCCGAATCAGCGTACTTATGTATTGACCCAATTTCTGGTTTGGGCCGTGGTAACTAAATCGACCTAACTTTGGACACTACTATTAAGGCTTCTGTAAAATCATATCGATCAACAGAATAAACAGTTTCGTCAATTTTACTGAGGAAAATAATTAGAGTTATTTCAGCTTGAGTTTCTTGAATTAAAACCTTTTTGAAATCCACAAAAATCGATTTCTTCACATTCAGTATGAAACGACGTTGATTCGAGCACACAGAATTTCAGGAGACACACAAATGTAGCGTATACAAGTTCTGGATGTATAGGATGCATGAGAACCGCTTGTCCGGAAATTTGAGCTAAGGAAGCAATTTTCGATATTTTTAATGTACGTACTCGTCCCTCCGTGAATGAGGTAAAACATTCTTTGGTTTTCATCGCAGCTTGGTACAGATACGGATAAATACGATAAATATTTTTCAATATCCGTGCTCGTTACGCTTGGATTGTTTTTTTGAGACCATCGAAACTCCAGAGTCGACCGTCTAGAATTAATTAAATCTTCAATTGGTTTTAAATATTTTGCTTCAACGTCTTCTTTAAATCTGATAACTAATACTACTTAGAAATTGTTTTACCACTTTATAAATCGAATTACGATCTCGTGATGTGCCGGACACATAACGCTGTGCGAATATTATTTGAATTATGTTCATCATTTAAGACTTTATTATGATTCTGTGCCAGTTTTACAAATGATTCGTTAGTTGGTGGTTGTTGTGTTGCTGCTTTAATTCACTTTGGCGGTTGGGACATTATCAAATCAGATCTCTTTTTCCTGTATATAAAGCAAGTGATTCGGATCGGATTTTCCAAATTTTCTTATACAAATCTGATTATGACGAATTGCTAGAGAATTAGTTAATTCCTAAGTGATCTTAAGTTGGTGATAATATATTATTAACTACGGCGTTTTAACTAAACCTAATGAAGTTAAACTGGCAGGGGGAAATAATCAGAGGGATAATGGTGGGCTGGAATGATATAAAGTAATCGGCCGAGGGTTAATTGGATGACAGCTCAAACCTTTCAGGCATTAAATCCTATACAAGTTTAATTGTTGAGTGATTTCTGGAAAAGTCTGGGCTTTCCATATTTCTGTATAAATTTTAAATTGTCGATTAACGATTAAATTTTTAATATAGCAATTCCATTATGATCAAATCGCACTTTATAATTTAATCCGAGTGAAAAATATTACATAAATCACGCCAAAAACCAAATATCTGTCTCATTCATAATACCAAATAATGGCATGATCGGTCTAAAAATAGTCAAATGCCAAGCAGTTTGATCAATTTCAACACTCTTATCCATGATCGGTTAAGAACGTTCGTTTAAGATCACACACTGTTGTGATCCAGTTGGCTACTTTCCAGAACTTCGTAATGAATTCCATTAGAATATTATTTGCGTCCAATGTCAGGGTGACAACTCAATGTGTAGACTTTTCATCCAGATCTTTTTCTTAAATTTATGTCCGTACAGGAGTGGATAGGCGTCGCAGTCTAGAACATATCTAAATCAACAAATCAGCAAAATCTTTAGGCAGTAGAATTTTTCTGATTTTCAACGGACCAGATACGTTTCCCGCGTGTTAAATATATTCGCATTGCAGGAATTCGTGTTTCGTGTTTCTAATCGAATTATGTGTTTCTAATCTTAGCGCCGGTCACCGGCGACCCCCATGGCGTCCAACGTGTTAATATTTTTTTCATACACATTCACTTGACATACACGATTCCTTTGTTTTAGATTGTTACTGCACACGACTAAATGAAATTTTAACACATGCTTACGAGATGCGGTTTGAAGGATCAACGTTTACCAGACAACCATGATATTTTCTGGGCGGATCGAGTTCACAACAGAAAAAATCACAAAAAATCATAAAAGAGAACTTTAATTGATAATTTATTTTATTATTTAATTTGACAATATTTTAAGGTGCAGTATTCGTGGGGCTAATTCAAGTCAAGGTTTCCGACGGTGGAAGAACCATGGTGATCACAAAGAGTATATAGCAGCTTTTGGCATGCTGTGCTACGATGCCGCATCATTTAAAATATCCTACCTGTAAAGGTGTGTGCCGACATATCTATACTGACAATGGCACACATTTTATCGGAGCTCGATCAATATCAAGCTTTTTCAGTAGTTCAAAGCATGTTGGTGCAGAATATATTAACAATCTGCACGGCATTTTATAAAGCTCTGGTAAGCAATCTTGTACTCACCTGATATTAACTTCAGTTTGCCTTATGACCGACGGGTGTTGTGAACTAGTATATAAATAAATAGGCACATGCTAAACTGGCCAATTAGGTGACCTATTCCAGTTAAGATTACATATACAGGTTTGACGTAATGAACTATAAAATCATTTGGGGCAAGGTTGAGAAAATGGAATCAACTTTTTTTTTTAACAGCTGTCACTTAAACGAATGCACAACTCTATCGAGCCAAATTTAACACAAATGTAAATGAATGCATGAAGAAATATCAAAATACAAAGACTTCGATTTTAATAAATAAAAGTGAACCTCAACACGTCAGTTCACAAAGCAAAAACCAAAATACAACATTTAACAGTAATTACCATAACCATAAGCAGTTTGACGTGCAATTGTAATTTAACAATTGCACAACCGCCACTTTCAACTTCTTGTTCAATGATATCCTGGATCCAATTAGAAAATTGACTAACATCTGTATATATTCCAGGATATTTTGTACGCCCGCATCCCCGACCCCATGAAACGACGCCAGCCAATTCATTGTTACATACAAGAGGACCACCAGAATCACCTTGACACGCATCTACAGATTCCTTACGATTTAAAGGCATACTGGCGCATACTGTCTTATGTGGAACTATACCCCTATATGCTTCATGCCCATTACACTTTTCCTCAGAGACAATTTTAATATTAGCCTTGCGTAATGTAAGTGGCTTTAGTTTTGTCTCCTCGCGAATCCTTCCCCATCCCGCAATTTCACAATCCTGACCTACTATTGGGGTTGAATCGCTGAGAGGAATAAGATTTACGTAATCAGATGTCATAATCTTTCGAGGAAATCGAACTATACAGATATCGTTTTCAACTGTTTTCGGATTATATTCGGGATGGGGTATAATTTTAGTTGGATAGCGATATATTCGGGTGGTGGACCATTTAGAACTTTTCAGATCTACATCGCCTGCCTGAAGCCGCATGGTGCGGTGATTAAGCACCGTATATTTTGAACCTACACCGGGAATTACACAGCAGTGGGCGGCCGTTAAAACGTGAAAATCGTGAATTATTGAACCACCACATCGATGTTCGGTAGTTCTCGCATCTGCTATAGACACCTGCAATATGAGAAAAAACGGGAAATTTTATATAAATGCTGAAATATCGATTCAATAAAATAATTACAATAAATGGATATGTTGTCTGATCTGCGTCGGTTCCATGCACAATTCTTGTTTGAATAAGTTTCCCGATCGCCGTTTTCGGTCTTGCCGTGCAGGAAGCATTATTTTGTTTCAATTTTTTGCCATTTGCTAAAAGATCTCGTTTCTCACCCAACACGAGAGTTTTCTTCTGGATTATACCACTCGGTCCAGAGCTTGAATTGGTGCTGGTTTTATTTGCAATTAAAAGTTTTGGATGCAATGTGGTAGTTTTATTGAAGGCCTATAACGTAAAAAGAAGTATAACTTTCCGATAAATAGTATTCCATATTGAAAGTGTGTGTTTACGGTTAATTTACTATCATAGGGAGGTATTTTTTGCTGATTTTTTTGAGATGCTAACGTTTTATTGAACGTCACAAGTATCTGAAATATAAAAATTAGATTTAATGGAGTTTCAAACGATTTTACATTGGATTCCGTTTCCCTTACAGGTAAAATTTTATTTCGTTCGTTTCCAGGTGATGTAGCGGTTTTATTTATTCGAACCGGAAGTATGGCAGTTTTATTACTCACCTATAACGAAACGAACAACTAGTAAAATTGATAAAATTTGTTTTCATTTTCGCTTACAACAATTGGAATCCGTTTAATCGGTTTGGTTAAGTTACTGGAAGCCATTACTTTAGCCATCTAAATATTGGAAAACAACGTATAAACAAAATGTAAACATTTTTTTTGGTGGCACTTACAGTTAATCCCCATTTTGCCCTTATCCTGGTAGCATTTGGTTTATTTCGATGTAACCCAACAGGTTTAATGGCTGTCGTCATCTGAAATATAAGAATAAAATAGAAAATTCATTATTTCAAAAATTCTCGAATTATATTAAATTGCCATACGTTACGATTGAAATTTTTGGCTATAGGGTTTTTGGACTTGATTAAAGTTGCTCTTTTCATGTGCAATAGATTGACTCTTCTAACAGATGATACCTATCACAAAATAAACAAGTAAGTTAAAAGGACGACGAATTTCGAATGAAAATGCTTACGTTCAATGGTTTCGTGACAGGTTTGAGTTCACTTCCGGTAACATTTTGTTTAATTTGCTGCTGTATTACATTTTTGTTATCTGTCTTACTGAAACTGGATTTAGAAACTTCAATAGGATGTTCGGGTAGACCTTCTTCGTTTCCTTGTTCAATTTGCTTATTTCCAGCGTCACAAAACGTATGAGAGATACATGCAAGAATAATGGTTAGAATAACAAGAATTTTTTCCATTAGTTATTAAATAATAATAATAAAAATAATTTAGGCAGGTAAAGTTTTATAAATAGCTAAATTTTTATGACATAAAAATCGAAAACTGCTGCCATTAAAAATTAATTTAGTGTTTTGTAATCTGACATTGTTTATGCCTTGGTTGGCTTTGGTTTAGTTACGTGGGATACAGGTCAAGTAAACATGATTCTGGGTTTTCCTACAATACACTTAGAATCAGCAGTGATTTCTCTTATCCGAGAGCAAAGAGAGATCTGCAGATCGTGCAAAATTCATTATTTCCTAACGAAATTAGCCCAAAGTGCCATTCTTTTCAATTTCTATTAAGTGGGTTAAAGAGCCCATCCACTCGCACACAGAGAGAACCTTTTGAAAACTGCTTTTTCTGATATCAGCGATATAGTGAATGGTAAATGTGCAAAAACATCGAGGTCGAAAACTTTTATGAGTACCATAGTTTATTACAGTATTTCTTTCTTCAGTTTCGATCAGTTTCGAGCTTTGTCAAGAATGTACTATGTCAAGGAGTGAAGTTCATAGTTTATTATGGGACTTAATTAGTCCATTGCGGGCCTTTAATTATTTCTATGTTAACATACTTTATTTTACATAATCAATTGGATTTTTGACCCGTTTTCGGTTTCTGCTCTGCTAAGTAATAAATGGAGATACCCAATAGCTTATCAAAAACGAGTTGGGCCTAAAATTGTTAATAGGACTCTTGTCGTTTATATTTCTATTGGTTTTATATCTTTTTCGGAAATAGATTCTAGTGTCATATATTTAGCCAAATATGTTCTGCTAGCTTTACACACGTGGATGATTAATTATGTTTTTGCTGCACTTTTTGGCAACTAGTAAAATAACTAACACTAAAATGAAATTATGTCAAGAAGCGCCTTTTTTACCAAACTAGATTGGATTTCTAGAGTCTTATCTCACATATAAATGGCTTGCAAGTTATTTAGCGAATGCATAAGGCATAGATCAATATACTGATAGAATATCATTACTTTATTCTTGTTCAGCCGTCTCAACGGCCAAGACGATATTGGGGACGGAGCCTTGCAGCACTCTCGTAGCAGCCTTTAATAATATAATTAAAAGGTCGACTATTGAACAGCAATTACATTCTACAAATTAATTTAAATCGTTCAATAATTGAATTGTAATGACATTGACAACCATGTTAATGTTTGGTTGAGTTCGACTAAAATGCGAGATCTTTACGCTCAATTCAAAATAAACAAAATAGAAAGAATAGAGGCCGCACGCTTAAAACCACAGTTGGTATCCAAACATCATTCGAATATGTTTAAAATTTATTTAAATTATCTTTTAGTGGTGTAACATAATACATAAATTTTAAAATGCAAATTAGTCTTGGGCTAGCGGATTTTTTTTTAGTGTTTAGTTTTAGTTTTGTTAGTGTTGCTTGTTTCAATATCAATCGAAGCTTTGATAATCGAACACAGTATTACAATTCAAATGATTTTAAAAGTGAATTTTATCATAATTATAAGACATATCTCGAAAGTGGCGTTCGTTCGAAAGTGCTTAACAATTATATTAATGTACTAGCAGATGACGGGCCGAATAGTATTCATGTTGTGGATATACCGCTTGCCAAAAGCCCAGTGTTATGTTTATATTGTCATGCCGTGTACAACCTTGTAATACAACTCTATCAAGAAACTGGTAATGTAACGTTTGTAAAAAATGTTGCAATTGATTTATGTGAAACAACAACGCGTAAAACTGAACCTGTTTGTCGCGGACTAATCAATTTATTAACAGTAAGTTACTCATGTTCAAACGTTAAACAGCATGCGTAATGTTGACTGTGTTTTTTTTTATTTATAGCCGGTTGTAAAATATATAATCGAGCAAAATCCATTGTTCACAGCGAATACCGTGTGTGATATATCATATCAAGTACCCGGATGCACATTAAATACGGATTATCCAGGTTTGGACGTTGATTTTTCTACGAAGTATAAAATTTCACTTGAGTCTAAACCACTAATTAGAACGGAATACACGGATTCTGATCAACCGTATACTATTGTTCAAATTACCGATCTACATTACGATCAGTTTTACAGTGCTGGAAGTAATGCACTTTGTGATCAACCAATTTGTTGTCGAGCGCATCAAGGAAGACCAAAGTCCTCTGAACACGGAGCCGGTAAATGGGGTGATTATCGAGTATGTAATACTCCATGGATTGCTATAGAAAATCTGGTGAAACAGATTAAATCACAATACAAATCAATCGATTTTATTTATTTTACCGGTGATATAGTCGATCATTTTATATGGGAACGAAAACGGGAATACAACATATTTGCGATTAAACGTGTATATCATTTATTACGCACTGAATTCAAAGGCATCCCCATATTTCCAGTGCTTGGCAATCATGATCCGTCACCAGGAAATTTATATCCACCGCCGAATTTTGATATACCCGAAGAAATATCCAACACATGGTTATACGATTTAATGATCGATGAATGGAGTACTTGGTTGCCAAATAATACTGATGCTACTATTCAATCTCAAGGATACTATACGGTACTGATAAAACCGCGATGGCGACTAATCAGTATAAATAACGCCGTTTGTTTGTGGCAAAATATTTGGTTGTATTATAATACAACAGCTTTCGTTGGGCAACTCCAGTGGCTGCACGACACCTTAAAATACGCTGAAGATAATAATGAAGTCGTACACATTTTAAGTCACGTACCCGTAAATAAGGACGCTTGTTTTATTGGCTGGTCACGAGAATTTCGAAAAATTATTGAAAAATTTGCGCATATAATTCGGGCCCAATTTAACGGCCATTCCCACTATGATGAATTTGTATTATTTTACGAAAAACAAAACCCATCGAAACTAGTGAATGTGGCATGGAATGGTGGCAGTGGTACAACCTTATCGAATGTAAATCCAAATTTTAAAGTTTATCAAGTAGATTCAAAAACCTATGAAGTATTGAATTTTGAGACATGGATCTATAACTTAACCGAAGCCAATTTATATGCTGACAATGGGCCGCAATGGTTTAACGAATATTCGTTTCGAGAAGCATTCGGTTTAAAAGATTTATCACTTAAATCGCTTGATGGACTACTTAAGCGATTAGTTACGGATAAAAAATTACTAACCAAATATTGGGAGTATAAATTTAAGCGAGGCGATCCATTTATGAAAGAGGGTTGTGATGATAAGTGTCTGTTAAAAACATTGTGTGCAATGGTTTCAAATGAATTTCGTGATTCAACAAAATGTGATGAAATAAAAAAATTATTTAACTAAATGTTAAGTAATGCGTTTGTTGTTTGTGTTTCTTTACGGTTGGGTGCGCAAGATAAATTTTTAAGTACAATTACCAAACGATCGTTTGGAATAACTTAGAAATCCCTGACTATCTAATTTCAAAGCCGATTCAATTATATTCAATTTATGTATGTGATAAATTAAGAGTTACGCTTCATTCGTATAGACATGATTACCAATGTTTTGCAAGACGGAGATATATACAAAAACTTGGAACTTTAAATTGGCCGTGACAAACTAGGCCTTTGGGGCGCTGTTAAATTGGGAATTATATCTCCCTATAAAAAATGTATCGGTCAAATTTTCCCATTTTTTTAATAGCCGCCCAAAGTGGCACAAGACGTATAGGCTATGCCGGACCAAATAAGACCACTTTTCGCTTATATTTCCTTTTCCATGCCGTCTGACCCTTTTTTGCTTCGAAATTAAAATAATTATGCAAGTCTTTCAACCTATCCAATAGTACAAACGGATTAGCTAAAATACTAACCACGGACCGCAGTCAATTTTGAAGAAGAGAATGAAAATGAAAATAACTATGAGCTCGTTTTTTAATCCCAAGCAGTCAAGTGTATTTGAATACGTTTGTAAAATAAATTAAAAGTAAGTTCGGCAGAAAATCTTACCAAAAGATTGTCGAGTTTCAGTTATTCTTTTACGTCCTGCTGTTTTGCATGTTCCGTTTAATGCTTATTATATTTCGTAATGAAATCAATTAAATTACCCCTTACGATATCAGTGACAGGTACGTCGTATGCAAGAAAACATCTTTGTGTTACCTCACAACCATTTCTACAAGAAGTTAATTCACGGTAGCGGACGTTTGAAAACATTTTTTGAAAAAATATGCCGTGCAAGGGTACCAAGTTATCGATACAATCTAAACAATAACTACCTGGAATTGGGCTAAAGAAGAAAAATGAAATGTACAAATTTTCTATTTTATTATAAATTAAGATAATCCGTTCTTAGTATCACGTGAAAATAATGAGCATGTAGTTTAATTTGTAAACTACAAGTCGCAACTCAATCACTTACCAGTTCGTACATATCTTCAAAATCGTGTGCTGCAGCACGCATAAGCTGTAAAATACAATCAAATGTGCAAGTATTTTGTGAAATTAAATCTTTACCGGGTGTGTAATGAAATCCCGGTTTTCAAAATCCCGGTTTTTTATAAATCCCGGTTTTCAAAATTCCGGTTTTGTATAAAAAAAATCCGATTTTTAAGAAATCCCGGTTTGAATTTTTAAAAATGTGGGAAAATGGGACTTTAAAAGATTTTTTGACAAAATTCAAAAATGAGTTTGCGATAAAATTCTAGAAAATGGCTAATATAATTTTTTTAATTTGTTTTAAGGAATATTTCGTAATTTTTTGTATTAAATATTAATGAATTTACTTGATAAAATTTTCCGGGAATGGGTCGCTTATCCAAAAAACAATATTCCAACTGGCCTAAATTTCTAAAATCTTAATTAATAAAAATATAAAATTCCATTTTACAAAATACCATAACATAAAAATTTAAATTCAAAATTAAAATTGAGAAAATTCCAAAATTTATTTATTTTAAAAAAAAATTCCAAATGCAAAATTCCATTATTTCATTAGATTAATAATATTTGCAATATTTTCCAAAAATTCTGATTGGTTTATTTCAATTAACTTAATTATTATTATTTAATTATTTCATTAATTAAATTTAATTTAGTTGTTCTTAAAAATTACTCATACATGATTCCCAATTTTTACCATATTGATTAACGCTTGTTGTGATTTTAGAAAACAGAATTGGTTTTTTATGGAATACCGAACCGTGGGTTGGGTACGTTTTTCCAAATCTAATATTCCAAAAACGAAATTCCAAAATCAGAATTCCAATAAGAAAACATATTCCTTTTCCTGCCTGCCCACATAATTGTGTGGGTAAGGTAAAAGACTCATTTCAAAAATTTATTTTGGTTTCTGTTTTGAACCAACTTACACATTTGTGCATTCCTTTCCTTTGACCTTATTTTCGTCCGAAAGAAACACTATAACTTTACACACAATTGTGTTGGTTGTACTATACTTCAAATCAAGCGAAATTTTTTTTATCAAAAACTCCATTACATACTTTGTTTCTTACTCACTCATTTGTGTGGTTTGGACTTAAATTGAGCAAAATTTTTTTTGGTAGAAAAAGGGATATCATCAAACTAAAATTCGAATAAAAAAAAAATTCCTATACAAAATACCACATTTCAAAATTTCAATGCACAAAATTCCAAAAAAATTTGATTTTATGGCCATGGAAATATGAAAGGCGCGCTTCTTTCTTATTTCCATGGCCATAAATTCGAATCTTTTTGGAATTTTGTTTATTGGACTTTTGCAATTTGGCAGTTGGAGTTTTGGATTTGGCAAATCGTACCCAACCCAATTTTCCTTCGAAAACTGGGATTTTGTAAACCGGGATTTTGAAAACCGGAAGTTTGAAAACTCGGATTTTGATACCGGGATTGTGAAAACCGGGATTTTCAAACCCTAGTACACCCATCTTTACCATTTTGTTTTATTGTGGTTAAGAATTTGTCACTTTCATTATTTATAATGGGTATTTTATAACGCCTTGGAATGTGCATTATAATCCTTAAGAACATTTTTTCTAAAGTAAGAAGATTCTTTAGGTTTTGTTTGTTTTTTCGTGTGAGTATTTCTCGTCAATTTTCTTGTTAAAAAAACCAATATTGCGTAAATTATCAAACTCACGTAGAGCAGCATGTTAACCTTAAAATTTTTGGTTGTTCTGGCCGAGTAAGCACACGTGCTTCTGCCCAGGTTATGGCCAGGTTATATCCTCGTGGTAAGAAACAGAACACTCATCAAGTGCTCTTGATGGACCTTTTTTTTTACAGGAAATGAAACAATGTCTTCCAGGCGCAAAACCATCAATTTTGCATGCAGGACAATTACTGTCTTTTAATTCTCCGTTACCATATTTTATATCTGTTAAGCATCGTGCATCGAAATCACGTTTGTTTAGATTTTCCGTTATTTTGTCATTAACAAGTTTCAGTTTACCTTGCAGGTAACTAATATGCCTTTGTACAAAAATATCTACATGAACCGGGGTTCATCTTTTTTAAAAATATTATTTTTAATTTTACGGAACAGTTGTTCTACAGAAGTTAGTCCACAGTGGGAGTAATGTAATATCTTTCAATAGATACTCAGCAAACGCCTCATGATAATGAGCGTTTATTCGATTTCCTTCTTGATTGTTTATAATGTTCAGTACGTCATCCTTAATACCGTCTCCCTAAACTCCTATTTCTTGCATATGAAGGAAATCGATGCATTTTGATCAATTTTTGTGGGTGTGGAAAAAGAAGTTCGACGCATTATGATAGAATTTTGTGGGTGTGGGCTATTGTAATAAATTCATGGATATTTAAAGGGTGATCTAATAAGAGCTTCCGGAAGTTTTTTTGAAATAAAACGCATCAAAATCAATTTAATAATCAAAAATTGTATTTGTGACGTAAGTTCCGTTTATGACATTTAATGTTTGAAAATAATTTCTTTTTAATGTTGTCCACGACTAGCTCTTAAATGATCCATTCTATGTCTCTAATTTTCGCACACTCTTTCGAGCATTTCTACCAATATTCCGTTAATTACGCGTGTTATGTTCGCTTCTAATGCAAGAATCGATTGTGGTTTATTGATATAAACAAGTGATTTTAGATACCCCCATAAAAAGTAATCGAACCGCGTCAGATCACAAGATCTTCGAGGCCAATTCACGAGTCCGTTGATATGATGTTCCCGTTAAAATTTTCTTTCAATAAATCGATGGCCTGCTGTGTGGCACGTTGAACCATCCTGTTGAAACCACAAGTCGGGTATCATTGCTATGTAGTTTGCGCCATTGACGTTTACACGCTGACCTTATTTTTAAATAAAAACAGGCCGGTAATGCCACCGCCCATAAACCGCACCAAACAGTGCATTTTTCAGAATGCATTGGAAGCTCTTGAATCCCTTCTGTATGCCTTCAACCCAAGATCTTTCTTCAAAATACGCCACAATGTGCCATACAAGAGACCCAGAGTTTGAGAACGGCGACGAATAGATTGGTTGCGGTCTTCACGTACACTTTCAGCAGCTATAGCAGCAATATTTACAACAGATCGACTTGTACGCACTCTAGTCGGTTGAATATTCAATAATAAAAAGTGGTTCGAAATTTGTTGATTATTTTTCAAATAATGCGTTCAGTTTGATGATTATGAACACCATAAAATGGTCGAAGAGCACGAAAACAATTTTTCACTGAACACTGATTTTTGAAATTAATTTCCACAATTTGTAAAATTTGTTCTCGCGTAAGTCTATTCATGGTGAAATGTCAATGAATACTGAACACAAATGTCATATGAACATGATATTTGTCACTCATTAATCCCAGTGCGGTGTGACGAAAAATAAGGTTTTTAAAAATTGCCCCCTACAGGGAAGTTATTTGGGGGTTGAGCTATTCCAATATGTTGTAATTAACTTGCAAGAAATCCCAGTACCACCCCAGTTCGATACAATAAATATTAACAAAAATAGAAAAGTGTGGTGTAGTTTTGTCAAACGTCAGCCCACACACGAATTGCAGGATAAAGCGACCTTAAAAAATTTTCTAACTGTGTAACAAATTTGTAATTAATTTGTAAAAAACTCCAGTACCATTTTCATTGGATTGTGCTGCACGTGCTGTTTCTGCATTAGTGTCATCAAAATCAAATATTTGCGAAATAAAAAACAAGTGTTTAATAAAATGTGTTTATTAAGTGTATTTACAATGACATTTATAAAGATGTTAAATGTAATATAATTTGGTTGTATTCGACTAAAATGCTACATAGTTTCGCTCAATTCAAAATAAAGAAAATAGAAAGAATTGAGGCAGCACGCTTAAACCCACAGTTGGTATCATTTGAGTATGTTCAAAATTTATTTAAATTATCGTTTAGTGGTGTAATACATACTATAATACATTAATTTTAAAATGCAAATTAGTCTTGGGCTAGCGGATTTTTTTTTAGTGTTTAGTTTTAGTTTTGTTAGTGTTGCTTGTTTCAATATCAATCGAAGCTTAGATAATCGAACACAGTATTACAATTCAAATGATTTTAAAAATGAATTTTATCATAATTATAAGACATATCTCGAAAGTGGCGTTCGTTCGAAAGTGCTTAACAATTATATTAATGTACTAGCCGATGACGGGTCTAATAGTATTCATGTTGTGGATATACCGCTTGCCACAACTCCAGTGTCATGTTTATATTGTCATGCCGTGTACAACCTTGTAATACAACTTTATCGAGAAACTGGTAATGTAACGTTTGTTAAAAATGTTGCAATTGATTTATGTGAAACAACAACGCGTAAAACCGAACCTGTTTGTCGCGGAATAATCAATTTATTAACAGTAAGTTACTCACGTTCGAACCTTAAACAGCATGCGTACAAATTTGACTGTGTTTATTTATTTATAGCCGGTTGTAAAATATATAATCGAGCAAAATCCATTGCTCAAAGCGGATACCGTGTGTGATATATCATATCAAGGATCCGGATGCACATTAAATACGGATTATCCCGGTTTCGACGTTGATTTTTCTACGAAATATAAAGTTTTGCTTGAGTCTAAGCCACTAATTGGAACGGAATATATGGATTCTGATCAACCGTATACTATTGTCCAAATTACCGATCTACATTACGATCAGTTTTACAGTGCTGGAAGTAATACACTTTGTGATCAACCAATTTGTTGTCGAGCGCATCAAGGAAGACGTGAGTCCTCTGAACACAAAGCCGGTAAATGGGGTGATTATCGAGGATGTAATACTCCATGGATTGCTATAGAAAATCTGGTGAAACAGATTAAATCACAATACAAATCAATCGATTTTATTTATTTTACCGGTGATATAGTCGATCATTTTATATGGGAACGAAAACGGGAATACTAACATATTTGCGATTAAACGTGTATATCAGTTATTACGCACTGAATTCGAAGGCATCCCCATATTTCCAGTGCTTGGCAATCATGATCCGTCACCAGGAAATTTATATCCACCGCCGAATTTTGATATACCCGAAGAAATATCCAACACATGGTTATACGATTTAATGATCGATGAATGGAGCACTTGGTTGCCAAACGATACTGATGCTACTATTCAATCTCAAGGATACTATACGGTACTGATAAAACCGGGATGGCGACTAATCAGTATAAATAACGCCGTTTGTTTGTGGCAAAATATTTGGCTGTATTATAACACAACAGCTTTCGTTGGGCAACTCCAGTGGCTGCACGACACCTTAAAATATGCTGAAGATAATAATGAAGTCGTACACATTTTAAGTCACGTACCCGTAAATAAGGACGCTTGTTTTATTGGCTGGTCACGAGAATTTCGAAAAATTATTGAAAAATTTGCGCATATAATTCGGGCCCAATTTAACGGCCATTCCCACTATGATGAATTTGTATTATTTTACGAAAAACAAAACCCATCGAAACTAGTGAATGTGGCATGGAATGGTGGCAGTGGTACAACCTTATCGAATGTAAATCCAAATTTTAAAGTTTATCAAGTAGATTCAAAAACCTATGAAGTATTGAATTTTGAGACATGGATCTATAATTTAACCGAAGCAAATTTATATGCTGACAACGGGCCGCAATGGTTTAACGAATATTCGTTTCGAGAAGCATTCGGTTTAAAAGATTTATCACTTAAATCGCTTGATGGACTACTAAAGCGATTAGTTACGGATAAAAAATTACTAACCAAATACTGGGAGTATAAATTTAAGCGAGGCGATCCATTTATGAAAGAGGGTTGTGATGATAAGTGTCTGTTAAAAACATTGTGTGCAATGGTTTCAAATGAATTTCGTGATTCAACAAAATGTGATGAAATAAAAAAATTATTTAACTAAATGTTAAGTAATGCGTTTGTTGTTTGTGTTTCTTTACGGTTGGGTGCGCAAGATAAATTTTTAAGTACAATTACCAAACGATCGTTTGGAATAACTTAGAAATCCCTGACTATCTAATTTCAAAGCCGATTCAATTATATTCAATTTATGTATGTGATAAATTAAGAGTTACGCTTCATTCGTATAGACATGATTACCAATGTTTTGCAAGACGGAGATATATACAAAAACTTGGAACTTTAAATTGGCCGTGACAAACTAGGCCTTTGGGGCGCTGTTAAATTGGGAATTATATCTCCCTATAAAAAATGTATCGGTCAAATTTTCCCATTTTTTTAATAGCCGCCCAAAGTGGCACAAGACGTATAGGCTATGCCGGACCAAATAAGATCACTTTTCGCTTACATTTCCTTTTCCATGCCGTCTGACCCTTTTTTGCTTCGAAATTAAAATAATTATTCAAGTCTTTCAACCTATCCAATAGTACAAACTAGTAGTACAAGAGAGTGAATATAAAAATAGGATCTCGTTTTTTAACCCCAAGCAGTCAAGTGTATTGCACAAAATTGTTGGTGCAAGATGAAACCAGAAAGACAAAATGTTGTTTCTTATAACCAATTAGTGAAACATCCTTATCACGATTGCGTATAGAATGTGATATTGATATTCTCCTACATGCAGTGTGGTCTAATGTAGTTCAGTCAGAATTGAAGTATTTGCAAAACTAGCACAATTTTGAAAATCTAAGTTTAGCAGAAAACAAGGACACAACTAGCAGCTGGAACACGTGAATGTGGAAACAACTTACCACCTGGCACTATTGAAATTTCAGAAAACTTATTTTATGTCTATGATTTGGTGACAGAAACAAATTACATACTCACCCACCTTTAGGTCTGACGTTGTATCACCATCGCTGTGCTGTAGGAGTTGAGAGATGTTTATATTACTTTTATTTAAGTTTTCTCCTGATTTTGCCAGTCAGAGCAGAAGAGCTGCCTAATCAGCTTTCTAGTGATTTTGGATTATTCTGAGGATCTTGCCGTGTTTAATTCTTAGTCAGATACCTGAAAAAGAAGTCAATCCTACCTTCTATTAGTTCCGAGGATACCTTCACCTCTCCTGAATTGCGTAGGTTTCCCTCTTCTCCGGGTTGGCCTCCTGAGCTTTTGTCGGCTCTATCCTTCTCATATACTCTAAAAGTTATTGACCAGAATTTGCAGTTAGTAACTTCATGGAAAATCTACAGTCCTTTTTAGTCTCCCTCTTTATTTGACGAACTTTCTATTTTTGGTCGGGAGATTAGGATTGCTGGGTTGAATAATAACTACGGTTTCACCAAGATTTAACTCAATTGAAATTCTGATCCACAACTCACAAACTTCAACCACTGTCTTCTTAGTAGAGATCTACTATACTGCACTGCTACTCTCAATTGCTCTTACTTCAAAACGGACCCTCAATCTTTTTGAAGTGGTGGTTAACCCACGCCACGAGTCCACCTGTTCTGGGTTTATTGTACATTCTAGGTAGCACCAAACCAGTCTAAGGTTCTAAACGCTGATCGCGATCCCTATAATGCCATTTCGATTTAATTACTACTCGAAATCGCGGCCGCCTTAGCTATTGGCATTAATTACACTTATCCTCAGCATATTAGTCATAGGATCTCGAGCAATTTATGGTTTAAGTTACTTGTCCCTGATACGGCTCTGGTCTTTGGTGAGTGCCTGTAGTCTCGGTTTTATTTAGCTTTAAACTGAAATTTTCTATCTGCGCCCCACGAGATGTACCTCTAGAGAGATTCATAAAGTTGAAGATGGCTTTGGGTAACCTTACCGTTGCAGTCATTGGTGATGATCTTGTCATAATCTAGATTTAGTATTTAGTGTGACTATAGTTCTTCTACCCGTTTAATTCCAAACAAACACTAGACTCGGTTAGAAAAATAATTACCCTTTGTGTCTTTCGACACGTGTATTGAGAACAACACATCATCGCAACAAAAAAGATGAATTAACAGAGTAACCGCACTATGCCATATTTAAATTAGGTAGGTACTGTGTACTTTACAAATGTTTAATGCACTTGTTTCGTAATAATTGTATTGTACTCAATACGCATGTGCAACTGCCCAAAATTTGTCGAATTATTAATCGAAGAGGCTCTTTACTTCTTGACAGTACACAAATCTTAAAAACAAAAACATGTTGCCAATAACAATTAGTTTTGTTTTTGTAACGTACATCGCTCTCATTTCCTACGTTAATTGTACTGATATAATCAATACTTTAATTATACATGGAATACCAGCACGCACACAACAATTCCCATTCATTATATCCATCCAAATCAAACGCAGTGGCCACCATATATGTGGTGGTAGCCTAATTCAATGGGATTACGTTCTGACAGCTGCGCATTGTATTGTTCATCCAAATAAAGATTTGTCGAGTTATTTGACCAACAAACCGCATAAATACAAAATAATGGCCGGTGACATAAGTATTTCAAAATCTGGTGCACGATCGAAGCGAGTACGTTCACCGGTAAAACTATATCCACATCCCGATTATATTCCACGTATAAGAATTAATGATATTGCTCTGATCCGAGTTTATCCACCATTTCTGGATTCACCTCAGATCAATTTAATAGCGTTAAGTATGACAACACCTGAAACCAAAGAACAATGTGAAATTGTTGGATGGGGAGTGACTTCAGCACATTCTCATCAACCAGCGTCACCTGTTTTGCGGACGGCGGTAGTGGAAATTAAGTCAATTAATTTTTGTCAATCGTCTAATTCGTATAATGGCATTGTACCAAAATTTACGGTGTGTGCAGGTGCGGTGGGCACCGTGGATTTGAATGCAAAAAATGTAGAGGATACATGCCAAGGAGATTCGGGAGGTCCGCTTAAATGTGGCCAATTTTTATGTGGCATTGTGTCGTTCGGTATCGGATGTGGTAAGGCAAAATATCCTGGAATATATACGGATGTTAGTAAGTTTCGAACTTGGATTAATACGACAATAACAAATCGAGCAAACTTAAAGCGGACCTTAAACTTGTACTGGTGTGTTTTGATCATCTTGCTAAATTTTGTGCAACATGCAATTAAAACGATATGACATATTAAGTTATGTAATTTTTTTATTATGTATATCATGATACGCTAATAATAAATATTTGTTAACATTATCTTTGACAAGACTCAAAACTTATATCAAACAATCATTAAGCCAATAAGGCATAATGCAATTAAAGTCATGTAGCTGAAAATAGAGGTTTGTCCAGATAATGGTGGAAATGATGGTGGCGGTGTTGGGCCAGCTGGTGTTAAGTCGGTTCGAATGAGCTGTTGGTTTATCCATGGTATATACATTCTGATTTGCGTATAAACACCTGGTACATCCTGTCCTACACCACACGAAAATCCATTTGATAGAATACCGGCCACCCTGCCATCACAAAACAATGGCCCACCACGATTTATTGGACATGGTCCCGCTGGTTCAATACCACCGGCGCAAAATTGTGATTGCGCGATATTGGTGCTACGAAAAGCAGGTGAATTACAATTCGTACGAGGCTTAACACTTTGTGGAATGAACGCTAATGCGGAAACGTTATTCATTCCAACAAACAAACATGATGTTCCATCCGGTATTATGCGGTCATTCATTTCGGCAGAGAATATAATTGGATTTGGAATTTCTTGAATCGGCATATGACCCACGGTCTATTAAATAAAATAAAAACATTTAGGTAAATGAAATTTACTATTATTAACTATATCACTATGTTTCCTTACACGTAGCACAGCTATATCGTTATCTAATGTCCATGGATTATATAAGGGATGAATAAATATACGATCTACCGGTAATGGGACTTGATTACCTTGTAAGTTTATCATACCAAATCGAACTGATACCAACGCGGGTGCTACCAAATGGTTATTATTATCGAGGACACAACTGCCAGTGGTCACAACATGGGTGGAAGTAATTATAAAACCAGCACACTGAATGGTATTTAAATTTGGAGGTATTGGAGGTAAATGAACAATCACAAATGATGGAAACTGTCCGAGTACGGCAAGAGCTGCATTTGCTCCAGCAATAAATTCATTACCTCGCGCTTCTATCTGTGTTGGTTTGGCAATTAAGCAAACAACTAGAATTAAACAGGCATTTTAAGTCAATATCCTCTAGCAGAATTTATGTAGAAAACTATTTACCTGCAATTACCAGTAATATCCTTATGATCATGTTGATATAATAATGTTGTACTCGACGTAAGCGTAAACTTAAAAATGAAACTGAGTTGGTAAATTTTTCGCTTTCATAATGCTGTTTTTGATTTAGTGCTGTGTTATCTATTTCAATGATAAAAAATCGTCTCTTAATCCATTTAGATAAAATAATTAAATTGAATATTCTATTCGAATGAATTGCGTCAATAAATTATTGGTATCCTAGAAAAAAAAATATTAAACAGTTTTTATTTTTAACAATATTTCTAGATAATCTAAATCCCCAAAGTCGCCATAAAAAGTTGTTTTTTCCGCGTGAAATCGAATAGGATTAGTTCGGCTTTGGGCCGATTTACTAAAACATTTACGCGTTATAATTTCAACATCGATATGGTAATCCGAACCTTTTGATTAGGGTTCTTAATTTAATTGTTTTTATAAGAAAAGGTTGTTGGCTTGTCGCTCAATCCGTTGTGAGAATCGTGAGACATGCAGTCCTACCTTAAACACATTTATATAGCAAGCCGCTTGGTCTTAACCTGGAGAACAGATGCTGATTTGGTATTGGTTTTGGGGCGCCAAAAACTAAAGCACAACATCAGCTTTAACTATTAAACGGATCTATGGGATTTCTGGTGTGATAATCACGTCAAAAATCCTACATTATCTCCCAAAATATATTATGCACAAATTTTACCGTTAGTCGCACAAAACTGGACAATCAAATACTACTCGACAATATAAGAAAACCGTGGGATTTCCAAAATGGGATTACTGACGTGACTTACATAATTAGTTGGATGTTGAACTCAATGCGACCAAGATCTCGTTAACATTTGCATATACACCTTTGAAAACGAATTCAATTAGATGCACGCTGAACTGAAATGGTTGAATGTGCACTGAGGTTTCATCCACATTTCAATTTACTTCAATAATAAATTCAATTGTTTGGATGATGTACTCAAATGGATGATGAATATGCTTCTGAGGGTTCATCATTTGAATTTTGTATAAGGGAAGGAAATTTAAGTTGTTGAAGCTAGGTTCAACAAAAAATTTGGATCTAGACTCATCCTTGTTTTGAGTTTGGTTTATGGACGAGCTCATAATTTACTGGTCCAGCAAGTATAGTAAGTGAGATATGATTTAGTTTGTAAGGTGTCCTCTCACATTAACTTTCTAACCATACTAAAGCTGTGCTGGTAGCTCTACTTGTCAAACTGGGTAAATCAGAATAGTATTTGGTGTTTAGTCAGATTTTTGGATTCATAAAATTACGATAGTTGGTGTTAAAATCAATACCTTGAAGACTCAAGTAAACCTAGGAAAATGAAATTTTGCATTCGTATGTAAAAATGGCCGTTAAACGTGGCCGGCCTGGTAAAAATCTAGCTCTTCAAGTACAAGGGAGGAAGATTTGTGTGGTGCTAGAGTGTGATGTGAACGTATGGAGCTCACATTTATTTCAACAGAAGAGAACAGTCACAACATTTTAGAGAAAACTCCAACACTATCCAATTAAAAATTAAAAATTTGAGAGTGGCGGAAAATTACTCATTCTCCCACCACCAAAATTTTGCCTCTAACTGCAATACGCTTTTATCCTCGAGGGTTTCTAAACTGTAATTGGTTTGCATGAAGGGCCTATCATAAACTGTAAATCAGACCTGCTAAAGACCAATAAAATAATCGGGCTGGATACTGGGGCTCCGAAAGGAAGAGTCAGCTTACAGATAAAAAGATAATCGAGCAAAGCAGAAAAGATCTCTTAGACTAAGAGGATCTTTAGTGAAAAACCAAAAAAGTTTACAAGACTTGACCTAGGAAAAATTATCTTTTGAAAATCCAACCACTCTTAAGTTGATCAGCTACAAGTGGGGTATCCTTCAAGCTTTTGAAAGTTCAAAAACCTCGGTTTCGAAAGCATGTGCTCGTAAACTACCCAGCTCAGACCGATTAAGGAGGTGGAACTCAATTACGAAAATGATTATTTTCTTCCTGGTAGAGTACTCTGTAAGGAATGTTTGAGTTTAAGCAGGAATAACATTCTAAGACATGACACGTAATCACCACATCAAGCAACCATTGCAATGGTTAAAACAATTCTGGTAACCAAAGGAAACACAAAGAAAATTGCAAAAATAAAATTGAAAAATACTGTACCCGGTAAGCCACTACGCCTTACAAGTCTTTTCAACAAGATCTAAAACTGATCGTTTATAATCGAAAAATTAGAATCTAACGAGTGGCCCATCTAGCTATTGCTATTTCAACTATCGGTTATTTCGAGTGTGCAAACGTTAGTTGTTTTATGACAGAAAATTAGTTTAATGTTCGACATTAACGAAATGGGTCGCTTAACGCTTACACAAAATTAGGAAATATTGAAAACGTACTTCCAAAGTGGTGCGTCTTCTACCAAAACTGTAAGAAATTTACATGGAAAATTCAATAGAAATGAAGGCAATTTGTGAATCAATTTGTGAATGTGATGTTGTTCAGAATGTATATGAGCATCCATCAACATCAACTCGTCATCGTGCTCAGCGTGCAAAGTTCAATCAGCCGTATAACGGAGATGTCAATAGGCGACCACACAGCTGCGATTTTACTCCGTTGGAATATTAGTTGTGGGAAGCCGTTAAGGATAAGTGTTACACTAATCATCTAGAGACTATCCAAGACTTGAAAGATTAAATCAAAGTTGCCATTGATGATATCGTAAATGTTCCGAAAAATTGGGTTGACTGAATGGGGTACTGTAAAGCGAGCCGTGGAATTCGTTTGAATGAAATTATGTTGAATTAAATTGCAAACGTTAGATGGGCCACCCTTTAGTTAGTGAACGAATTTTTACAAGGAATATTTACAGTTAAATTACAAGAATTTTCTGGAAGTAATATCTACAATCCATTTGATCCATTTGATTCCATTTGTTTGGGTTTCTCTTTCCTTGTATTGATTTAGCTTAAACCAATCTGCAATGGTTTGGAAAAATTCATCTGATTGTATAGCCGGTAAATATAAACATCAGATGAAATATGTTAAAGAAGTTTTAAACTTGGAATTCAAAATAATCAATTTTGAAGATATTAAACACTGTCTTGGATAATCAGACAAACAAAAGGTAATTTCCAAATATGCCAACAAAAATATTTGGATGCAAATAATGAGTATCGCGTAACTGTCTAAAATGGACGAACAATCAAAACCTTTCGATCCGCTCAAAACACATTGATACCAGAAGACACTTCGTCAAAGATCGTGTATACTCAGGGAAGAAGTGGTTTGAGTATATTGTCCAAACGAAGAAATGATAGGTGACATGTTGGGTGGGTACAATTCGTCCCCAGTTGATTAATTCTTGCTCATAACTCTTCCACTTAAATTTACATTTGAGACGGTGGTTTTCGAACATTCATATAATTTACGATGAACCAACCGTTTTCAAGGTATTGTTAAACAAACCTCATGAACTTTAACACCCCAAATAAATTTGTTCTAGAGAGAGTAAGACGGATGGAGGGCATATAGGCGCAGTCTCTATAATCCACCTAAGACGTCTGTCGTTCTTACATACTCGCAGATGGATCACAAAAATAGGCCATTTTTCTAATAGACCTGTTGCTTAAAACCAGTGGCGTGGTGGATTTGCTACATTTGCAACCCCAATGGTTGTAGACTGCCTTAAACCAAATTGATGTTCCCGAAATGTCAAAATTGTTTGATAATTGATGATTATAAAATTTTAAAATTAATCGAACGTTTATCTATGTGGTGAACTTTGCGTTCTAAACTAGATTTTCGTAAATTTCTAGAATACGAGAATATTAGCCTTATTGACTGTATAACTTGCGTAATATATAATCCGGCTAGTTTGTCACAGTGTCACTGAAGATAGATTCCGGCCAGTTGAGATTGTATGTGGAACGGGAGTTTTCAATAAAACAGAAAGTTTAAGCAAGCTAGAAGGATAAATATTTAAAATATAATTCCGTTCCGTCCCGCCTTGCGAAAACGTAAGCTATGTGCTAATCTTAGCTACTTTTAGGGCATGGCGAATGTCAAGTTGTTTCCTCGTTATAATTATTAGTTGATTCATTACTCGTAGTGATTACAGGATTTTATTTCACCGTATTCTAGTACCTCAACCTCTTTGGACATTAACAGACTACGATATATTTTAAATTATGCTCTGTAGTTATGGAACAATATTTTCTTTTGAGCAGAAAACTAATCATTTACCAAAATTAAATTGTGGGAAGATACAGAGTTTCAATTTACGGTAAAATGTCCTCTATCCCGCCAAAATAACTGGTTGTTTTTTGAATTGCTGATACCTTCCCGAGTTAAATCTCACAACTATAGAGAGTATTAAATCTCACAGTTCGAATTTACAAGTTTACGAGCTCATCTATATAGGCAAAGAGATTATTGAGGATTTTTTTGAACACCAGCCAAAGGAGAAAGTATCCTTCAATATTCAAATTGAACAGTTTTATTTGTTTTAGAGAATTTAAATAAAATCGTGCCGGTGAAATGTCTCCAGGTGACGAATTAAATTCTCGCTAATCTACGGCTCCCGAATTATATAATAATTATCGCAACCGAAGACAAATTGTTCCAATTAGATTCCACCGCGGAGTCAGAAATGGTAGATTTTGATGATCAATATTTTCCACTTATTATAAAAAACCAATCTTTGTTCCAGACAATTAATTTCCGGACAGTTCCCAAACTAGATGATAGCGACTAATAATTTCAAATCGGATCGAGAATACCAGAGGATCATCTAGCGAATAAATCCACAAGCAAGGATTCAACACTACCGGAGTTACCGTGACCTATGGTATACACTAAGCGCCATTCCCGGCCACTCAGACGCTCCATAATCTTGCAGATAATTTCATTTCCAATTGAAGAGCCAAAGCCTGGGGGAGAAACATTAGATGAAACTTTACAACTCGAAATGGAAATTTCAGGTTAAATAAATGGGACGCAAACAACCCAACCGGATAACATTCCAATTGCCAACCAAGAATTTTGCTCTTGAGAAATAATCGATGAGTTCAATTCAATATCTGTTCTTGGTATAAAATATATGACCCCATTCAGCAGGATTTCTTCTTTCGTTTATTATCATTGGGATTTCGGCACAAACCTATAGTTAGAATAAAAAATGAGAAGCAGAATATTATTCAGGTTATATGAAGGAAGGAACGAAAGAAAAATAATAGACCCTACATTCCATAGATAATGGGAAGCTACTGTAAAGGTTACCAAATTCCATCTACGTCATGTGGTTGGAGAATTCTTACTTACCCTATCTAAGTCCCGGCCTCTACAGGATCTTCATAATTGCGATTACAACCCTCTGACTATTGGCCGCTTTTGCATTGGTCAACCAATTACCCAGCTACCGGAACCAGATGTAACTATAATCAAGCTCAATCGATTAAATAGATGGCAATTATTTCAATCCCTGTTATACAAGGATCTTGGAACCGATGGTCGCTGGGGCATATAACATCGTTAAAAGAATTCCACAAATGGCTTGTACCGAATCATCAAATAAAACTATAGGGAATCTTGTAATTTTGCGCGATAGTTAATTGCCACAATCAAAATGGCCACTAAGCCAAAATTTAAAATAGAGCACCGCAATAGTGGCATGTTATAACATCACATTTTCGATACTTGATCGAAGTTTATGTCTCGCGTCTTTAGAACAAAATGTGACACTATATCACATTTTATATCATTTTCCAGGTTACTAGATTGAAAAATTGTGATATTCTACTCAGTTTCTATCACCAAATAATTTGTTTTCGATACTTGAATGAAATTAGAGAAAGATAACTTGTTAGCATTTGTACTAGTAGGTTCCCAGTTGGAATAGTGTTTTGTCGAATTTTGATGGTATGTTGACTAAATAACTAATTTATGGCAAGTTACATTAGGTTCCCAAATGAATTTTCCAATTACCACAAACGAAATTAGTCCCATTTGCTGACACATTTCTATTTATATACGTGTCATGCTTGATTATCGATAATGAGTCAATAGTGTGTCGTCATTAACTTTCTTGCTGGGTTGTGATAGCGATAGGAATAAAATATTTCTGTTTAGGAACACGAGAAATAAAATTCGATAAAATATCGAAAATGTGATGTTATAACATGCAACCCCAACTTCAACAAAGATATTGGCCAAGCCGAAACTAATCAGTATGTCATGCCAATCAATTCAATGCAAAATGACCGTTGTAACAAGTGAGTAACCTCGGTAGAAATACAGTTCAATGTGGCTATGCAGGTTTAAATCAGACACAGTTCTTTGTACTCGCAACTCAATTAATTATATTTTGTATTTTTATTTTTCTAAATTAAACAACACGACTAGCCTATAAGGTTATGAAAAATACGAGTACAAAAATCGTTATCTTAATCTTAAATTAATCAAAAAATTCTATAATCGATAAGATTGGTAGTGCATTCCAACAAAATGACACATCGTGTGATTTTCCCTAAACGAAACTTACGTGCTTACTAATTTCTTTATTTATTTGTATTCGATATCTGCCATCACTATAGCTACGTATACCTCTTATCATGAATGTGAATTATTTATATCGTTATTTTATCATATCATAACCCCCCCGAAGACGTATGTCTAGAAGTTCGAATATTGACTTGCAAATGTCTCACTAAAAGTATAGCCATGTTTAATAAATTATTAGGTTGTGTTTTGTTATGTCTAATTTATAAAAGTGTTTTGTGTAATTGTGATGAAAATGACACCGTGGCACTACCACGATATCCGCAGCCACAGTATCGTGAGAATACAACTGAAATACAATTTTTCCCACGAATTATTGGTGGTGTAATAGCTCGCCCAGGTGAATTTCCTGGTAAAGTGTCACTACAAACAAGGCGTGGGGCGCATATGTGTGGCGCTGTCATTATACAAACTAGTCATGCACTGACCGCTGCCCATTGTGTGACAACTGAAACTGGTGCCGTGCTTAATGTCAATTTGGTAATATTTTTATGAAAATATTTAGTGAAATATTTTTATACTATAATCGCATTATTTTTAGCTACGGTTGATGGCCGATGATTTACTAATTACGGTAACAGGGTCGGCAACCCGTCAAATACGATTTCCAACACATATATTTGTACATCTTTGGTATAGTGCGCATACATTTGCAAATGATATTGCTGTAATTCGTGTCGAGGCACCGTTCGTGTTGACAGCTACATTGAGTGTTGTACCGCGAGCATTAGATTCGCCAATAATTGGACAACTGTGCCAATTAGCCGGGTGGGGTGCCACAAGTGAAGGAGGTTCCGCAAATCCGCGACTTTTGCGGGTTGATCTTCAAATTAAAGACACTAGGATTTGTAATGGTTCATCGTCATATAATGGACTTGTACCGCCCGGATCATTTTGTGCTGGATCGTTTCAAGGTGGTGTAGACGCGTGTCAAGGTGACTCTGGTGGTGCTCTAAATTGTAACGGACGAGTAGCGGGCATTGTTTCATCTGGTTATGGATGTGGTCGGCCTAATTTTCCTGGAATTTATGTTGATGCTAGTTTACATCATGGTTGGATCGAACATACAATGCAATTTATTGGTTCACACGCAGATGTACCTCGACCAACAACGATCAGTCCAGGGTAAATCAAAATATTTAATTTAATAAATTTGATAATAAAAAAATGTTTAATTTCTTCTTTTACAGCACTGGATCTACAATTACGTCACCTACTTCTCTAACAATACTAACAGTTATGATATTAAGTTATATTTTACAATTATGAGGTTCTTATTATTTTTATCAATAAATTATTAATTGTTTGGTTTAAAAGTTGTATATACGTGACTGAAAAATTTGCAAAACTTAATGCCTGAGACTAATTAATATTCATGTCAATCGATTTAGGTCCCCCCTAAAAAACTATAACAATGTGAATAATAAAGTTATCACCGCAATGAATGGGCCACATGGAGTTTTGTTTTGCGATTTATCAAAATATTCTGGTTAGTGTGTGCCCTAGTTTAATAGAAATTTGTACACAGTTTATTTAAAATGTTAGGAGGACCTATAAATAGAATAATCGTTTTACTTATGATTTAGTCAAAGTGTAGTGTGTTAATTATAGTAAGTTCCTGTGTGTCTTGCATATAAATTTCAAAAGGTATAGATATTTTTCTAAATGGATTTTTCAATTTAAAAAAAAATTTGTGGTCTAAATCCAATTAAGACAAATCAGAGTTGCTGTTAATTAATTTTCAAAAGCGCAATTTAAATTGTGTTCCATGAACCAGCAACCCATTTCTCATTTGTATGTGCTTCTTGTTTGTGAAGTTCCCCCAGTAGCTTATTGATTTCGCTTGTCTTTTATTTATGATTGTATTCAGAACAGGATCTCTTCGTAAGAGCTAAGATCAATTTGGTGGATTTTTTTAGAAATTTCCACTGATTATATATTTCCATTCCCTTCTCTTATCAAAATAAATGGGGTATCATAGTGCTAGATGTTTAAGGACAAGCTGAAAAGAAATGAGTTTTACTTAGTGATATTCTTGATATGGGTTTTTATGGGTTGTTCTTTTGGAGTAGGTATCGTTTCTTCAGTTGTTCGAAGGCTTTTAATTCTTCGTTACCCAGTTTGACTTTGATCAGTTCTTCAGTTCTTTGAGATTATTAGGTGTTTTGAGATTCCTAATCAACTCGTTATAAGAAAGAATTCCGGTTTGTTTAGGTTGACTCGAAGATTTGCCTTAGTCAATTTATTGAACACCTTTTCGACATTAATGATTGATTTTTAATTTTAGCTTGTACTCTTTATTTGAATGATTGTCCCTAACTTCAATGATGTGGACTTGATATGAATTTTTCTTCTTCATCGGAATGTTGATACCTGGAGGGATGGTTAAAATTACGAACGAGGTTAGTTCAGGTAGTATGAAGAAGTGCACTGGAATGTCATTTCCAAATCTTTTGAAAATGGGTGCAGTTATTTTTTGATTTATTTTATGTTTCGCCTCCGGCTGATTTAACGGTGGACGGTTTGTCTACGGGCTGAGTACCTTTGATGGTTTGCTTCCTTACGAAGTTCTTGTTTGCGCCCGTGTCTACTAGGAACCTTAATATTTTTTGTTGAGGCAATGGTATTCTAGCTAGAGTTGGCTAGACCACTTTCATTGATATTGATGGCTTCGGTTGTTACGGCCTTTGTGGTATTTTCATTTCCGGTTTTTGTTGGGCTATGCCTTGAAAGACGGTCTTCAAAGCGGTTTTGATGCCTTGTTACCGGAATTGTGACCATGTTGTTGAGGTTTCTTTACGATTTCCCATGGAATGCATGTAATCATTCATACTTGCTCGATTAGTTATGATTTACCATAAAAATATTCTCGTCGCCCTTTAATGCACCTTATCGAAGTCATGATTTACCATAAATATATTTTCATTACCCATTAATGTACCTTATCGAATTTGGATTGTGCCATGATTTATCATACACTTATTCTCATTACAATTATGTTATGGTTTGCTATATAGATGTTACGGTGACTTACTTATTTCCAGCAAAAACTAACTTGGGAAACAATAACAACACCTAGTATAAAATAAAGAGAGGAATCACGAAATATCACAAACCAGCTGACAACTGATCATTATTTACTGATTTAATTTTTTTAACTGGCAGCTTAACGTAACCCATGGAAGAGGGCTGGAATCAAAAAAAAGAACGCAATTGGACGTACTTAAAACGTCTGTGGGTGGACGCATGTGTAATAGTGTCCCGATCTACCACATTTCTTTTTTGTTGAACCAAATTAATTATTAATTTTTCTTCTAAATATTCCTGCTCCAAGGCACGAGTGCAGTACCCGCGGAATTATTGCAAATACTCTACTGGCCACGAACGTTTTGAGAAAAAGTCCGTGATTTTACTGCTCTCTTAAAAAGTAATGGTATTTAGTAATATAACTTCTCACTAGCTTCTACCAACCATACAACCCCTTATATCGAAGGAAAATTTGAGTTGTAATTGCGGATGGGGATCATCAATTAAGATCAATATTAATTAAATACCGTATGAAATAACCATTTTCAGAATAAGTGGCGCGCGATTCGTTTCAACAAATAAGTGGATTTCAGATAGTTTGTATGAGTGGATATGCTTGACAGAATTGAATTGAATCAAATACAAACATCTACATTTCAGTTCGTATATAACATAACAAGTGGTATCGCTTGTGGAATTTCAATTCCCAATCGACATTGGATAGTAGTGTTATCACACGCACTTTTTTACGTTTTCCAAGTGAACATTTAATAGTCGTCACGACAACTCACAAAGCGTGCTTTCGCTGTCAAATCAATTATGACTTCAAACGACAAACGATTTAACTATTTTGAACTCAAGCACAAAAGAAAATGGCATGGCATCAGAAGCTTTAGTACCAGACGAGTTGCGGAAAGCAAGACTGGAAACCGTCTAGGACGCATTGCTCGATCCAAACGTAAACTACACGCTGAATTAAATTTTGGTACATTCCGCGCGGGTTATTGTAATCAAACACCAGGAATGTGCCGCGCCGATGTAAAATGAAATTGCCACAACTATCAGGTTCAGTTGAGCCAAGCCAAACAAAACTAATATCGTGGGCGAGAATTATTTGTCAGCATTTTTAAGTGGAAGGGTAGATCTCAAGGGTCACTAGTGCCACTACGGAACAAATACCGGCTGATGACTACACAATTGTATTCGGTTGTTCCGAAAGTAATTTCGTTTTTTTTGGTGAATAAAAGACGATTTTTGTATAGCATTTAAAGATTTTATTGAATTAAATATTCGCCATTTTAATCCAACATATTTTGCCATCTTTCTGGCAGTAGCATAATTCCACTCTCATGAAACATCTGATCTTTGCTGGCAAAAAACTGATCAAATGCATTTTTGACGTGATTCAATTAGAAGCACAAAAAAACGATTCTCTTGAAATCCCACCAATCAGACAGCATCACCTTTTTATGATGAATATCGGATTTCAAAGTGCTTCGTGCCGATTCATCTTGAGAAGCAGATCACAGACGTTAATGCATCGGAGCAAATTTCTTTCTGTAAAAACATGTGGAACCCATATGTCAAATTTTGAAACTAAATCAAGGCGTTTTACGTGCTCAACTGTCGAATTCGATAAATTTAATGTGCCAGCGATCTTACGAGTTGTTATTCAGCGGTTTGCATCAATCGATGCCTTTATTTTGTCTTTATTAGCTTGAACTGGCCTTCCAGAACGTGCTGCATCTTCAACATCAAAATTGCAAGAATGAAATTTTGAAAACCAGTTTTGACACTAACAATAGTCAGAGCTCTCAAAACACTTGATGGACAACATAAATGACGATCTGTCTAATCTGTGAAGAATTTAACTCGGTTGATATAATTCTACATCATAGATTTGCATCATCGATCATACGACCGATTGCAATATCTGATCTTATTTTGACAAGGAGTAAATGGATACCATTTCAACATCAAATTGGGAAATTCACAAACAAATCAGGAAAGAAAATAAAAATGTCAGTTCCATATTCATATCGATTAATGATTCGTGCAAATTAAACCATGTTGGGCTCTAAGAAGTACATTCATTTACGTGATATGGCCTCTCAGATTTATTTATTACATTCATTTGTTAACTGGACAATCATCATCTTGATATTTCTGCACGCCTGTTCAAACAAAAATTATAACCTTTAATGGATTTCATTGTCAAGCATGATGTTTTAGGGCATGATTGATTAACGGAAAAAGTCAAACAAATACAAGGTCAAATTGACCAAGTCATCTCAAGAGAAATACTAGATGTCAAAATTGATCCAGACTTTGCATGTGGCTTACTAAACAACTATTCATCATACGAGTACATCCAACACAAATCCATCACTTCACAATAAAATTACATCTATAGATAAAATCGACTAATACAACTGGGACGCTACATTAGGAGCAGTGAAGCACATCCACCAGTTCTTCAATTGACAGCATGCTTTAACTTGCAATTTCTGTTAATCAACGAAAAGGAACCAATTTCTTTCCAAGAATTTAGAACAGTAAACGGTCAAGTATAGGTGCTATTTATCCCGATTTACCAATTTATCTTGTTCTGATGCGTCGAATATACTACTCAACAACAGCAAATACGCAAATATTTACAGTTATATTGGCTGCGTGTCATCCAACCGATCTCTCTTAAAAATACCAAGATTATGAGTGAGGACATACTACCTTTTTTGCGTGCAATGAACAAAAATCCGGGTATTAAGTTCAAAACGTTTACATTGAGGCATTGATTTTGATTGAGGAGATATTTAGCAACCAAAAACAACGATATTAATTCCATCAATTCCATCATTCAAAATGAAATACCAGGCGCAGCGACTACCTGTACGTAAATCGAAATTGCCAATTATCCAACTGATATCTTGAATTAACTTGATTTTCATGACATGCCACCACACGTTTTAGCATTGAAAATTGGCATGCTTCATTTCTGAAACATCATATCACCACGACTTTGCAACGGTACCAGACATTCACTGAAAAACGGATGAACCATAGCATTGCAGCTCAATCATAACTGTAAAATTATGTAATAATTCCGACAGATATTGCCATCAGCAATGCACAGGAAATGCTTCTCACATGGGCAAAACAAATAAGATTTCGTATCCAAAACCGATTCTATGAACAGACTTCAAACACAAACACTTCCGTTCTTTGAGTGGCATTATAACGCATGTAAAATCTCGGTGGTGGTAAATAAATTCATACTCATATGTCTTATAAATCATTGCGAATCTTATCTCGGTATCATGAAAAAATCAAACGGTACATCTTTGTATTGGTCACTTAAATATTTATTTTTTTAATTTATGTTGATTTCTTCGTTTTCGTACCTTCTTCATATTCATCACAAAGAGCCTATACCTAAATGTATATAAAGAAATGATTTAACAAAAAAATTCTTACTTTATTTCTTAATCAGTTGGTAAGACGAGTCAGACAAACGCACACACGCTCGTTTTCATATTACAAATAAAATGCAGCGTACGAGCATCTTATGGATATTATTAACGGTAATAAATTTATCATGTGGATTATTCAATTCATTATTTTTGCGACATAACGATAAAAAATATCTACATGCATTCTCTGGTAAGTATTTTGAATACCTTAAAAATTTATTTGGCGGAGGTTATCGTATATAACCCGCATGCCAACTGATAAGATGTCTAAACACAATAACAAGCCATAAAATTTTGTAATCGTGCCGATTTATTTATAGGTTTTACCGAAAAACTTTTTAGCTATGAGTACAAACAGTTTGTAGAGTCGGGTGTTCGATCACAGGTGCTCGAGGAGATGATTGAAACGCTTAGCGCTCCACCAGAGACACGGCATCAAGAAATCGCTCGAATACCACAACAAAAACAGACGCCGTTATGTGCACTTTGTCGATCCGCTGTAAGTGTACTGCTTGAATATAGACGCGGTGGTATGAGCGACGCTAAACTAGCAATAATCGCAACTGATTTGTGCATTACGTTTAAAATTCAGCCACCACAGGTCTGCGTCGGGGTTATAAAACTTAATTTGCCGATATTAATGTATATTTCGGATAATCGGGCTAATTTAACAGCTGAGATGGTTTGCGGTATGATTTTACAAAGCAGTAATTGTATCATTGTGAATACCCAAGAGTTTGAATGGAGCATCGAGGTAGATTCGAATATGCCGCAAATTCGCGGCCATAAACATTCAGATTTACGTCGAAATGATGATGATTTGGTTGTGCTTCAAATAACCGATATTCATTACGATCCGCGATATTCTATCGGTTCGAATGCACAATGCAAGGAGGGAACATGTTGTCGAGATGGCATACCAAAATCGAACAAAGAGGCTGCATCTCGTTGGGGTGACTATAGACATTGTGATACACCTTGGGAGACTGTTACTGAAGTGATCGAACACATAAAGCAGCAACATCCTAATATTGACTATTTCTACTATACCGGTGATATAGTGGACCACGGAATCTGGGAAACAACCATCGATCAAATCGAATTTTCAATGGCGCGTCTATTCGAATATTTTCATAAAACTTTCGGCGACATACCGATATTTCCGTTGCTCGGAAACCACGAGGCACAACCAGTAAATCAATTTCCACCACCCAATGTACCGGACAATTTTACAAATCGGTGGCTTTACGAACACGCGACAAAGGAATGGAGTAAATGGTTACCTGAGGCCGCCTTAGAAACCGTAAAAATTGAAGGGTATTATACAACCATAGCTCGTCCTGGATTAAGAATTATAGCACTGAATAATAATCATTGTTACACGTACAATTGGTGGTTGTTATATGAACCAACGTATCCCGCCAAACAATTACAGTGGCTGCACGATACTCTACTAGAGGCGGAAAAGAATAACGAACATGTACACCTCCTTCTACACATTCCGGCAGGTGAGGGAAGTTGTTTCAAAGTTTGGGATCGTGAGTACAACCGAGTCATAATCCGATTCTGGAAAACTATAAGCGCTATATTCACCGGTCACACGCATTTCGATGAGTTTAATATATTTTACACTGCAACCAAACCAAACTATGCCGTCAATGTAGCGTGGAATGGTGGAAGTGTTACGTCCTATAATGATTTAAATTCTAATTATGTGATTTACTATATAGATCGGGCTACCCATGTAAGTTGAACATTTAATGCATCGGGGTTTCAATAAATTACTTTTTTTTGTACATTTGCAGCAAGTGGTCGATAAAGAAAATTGGATTTTTAATTTGACCGAAGCGAATTCAAGGCTCGACCAAAAACCGCGTTGGTATAAATCGTATTCATTTCGTAAAGAGTTCGAAGTACAAAGTTTATCCCCTAGTGCATTGAATGGTTTAGTCGAGGATTTTGCCAATAATCCGGGGAAATTAAAAAAATTTTGGCGACACAAAATCAAACATGGTGATCCATTTTTAGCTGAGGATTGTGATGAATCATGTCTCGCTGATCATCTATGTCAACTTGTAACGACCGAATTTGATGTTATGACAAAATGCAATCAGCTGATGGAAATGTACGAATATACAGTGCTTAGTATACTAAGCAAAAGTAGACGTACGCTGGACTAGATATATTCTATGAAAATAAATGTTCTACAATTTTCCAAGGTTGTTTTATTCATGCCTCTATATCATTGTTGCCATTTGTGGGCGTTGGGTGATTACAAACCATAAATTACCGACTATAATCTCGAATGATAACAGCGTAATTTTCGGTATAAAAACTTCGTTGTGTGACATTTTAAATTTAAAGATATCGAGTGAGTTACAGTGAGTGCTTGTGTGATGATCATGAAAGTGCTTGTGTTGTTTGTGATACTAGGGTGTATTACCCAATGTATTGCGTTTCGTGATTACATGAAAGAAAGGGATGTTCGTAGGCGGAAACTACACGAAGAAACAGGGCGCACCGCGCTATTTATACAAAATGAGTACAAAAAATATGTAAAAACTGGTGAAAAATCGCCCGAACTCGTTGACATGTTCGCATTGTATAAAACACCGGCTGATTTTTTTAAATATTCCGAAATGGTGGATGTACCCGAAACGATGCAGACTACAATTTGTGTATTTTGTCGTTCCATAATCGGTGTTGTAATGGATTTTCGACGTGCCGGAATGTCAGACGCTGATGTCGAATTGGTGGCAACGGATTTATGTATTAGTTTTGAATTCCAACCTGCATACACCTGTCCCGGAATTATTCGAGCATTTGTACCAATAGTTACGTATATCATTGATAATCGGCCCGAATTAACACCAGATGTAGCATGTGCGATTGTATTACAAGGAAGTAATTGTGTGCTGCCAAACCCGGAACAACTTGAATGGAGTATTAATATTGATCCTAATACACCCGCAATCACTGATCACAAAGATAACCCGTTAGAGAGAGGGGATGACGATCTCGTTATTGTACACATAAGTGATATTCACTATGATCCGAGATATTTTGCCGGGGCGAATGCAAATTGTGATGCGGCTGCTTGCTGTCGATCAGGAATACCAGCACGGCCTGAAGATGCAGCGGGACGATGGGGACATTATAGAATGTGTGATACACCGTGGGAAGCGGTAGCCGATGGAATTGCACAAATTAGAAGGCAGCATCCTCACATCGATTTTATTTATTACACAGGAGATTCCATTGATCACGGTATCTGGGAGAAGACACCGGAACTAATGCGACACATTATACAACGAATTTCAAATGAATTTTCTAATACTTTTGGCACCATACCGGTTTATTCCGTCCTCGGCAACCATGAAGCGCAACCAGTAAATCAATTTGCACCGCACGGTGCACCCCGTGATATATCCCAGCAATGGGTGTACGATTTTATAGCAGAACAATGGGGCCGCTGGCTTCCCGAATCAACAATGGAAACAATGAAATTGGATGGCTATTATACCGTACTAGTCAGACCTGGCCTTCGAATTATCGCAATCAATAACAATCATTGCATCACATCAAACTGGTGGCTCTTATACGATATCACAAACCCCGCTTTACAATTGCAGTGGTTGCACGATACATTACTCGAGGCAGAACGAAATAATGAAAAGGTTCATTTACTACAACACGTACCATCTGGTTCTGGTAGCTGCCTACAAGTGTGGTCTCGTGAATACAACCGAGTCATAAATCGATTCTGGAATACGATTGCAGGCCAATTTGCTGGACACACACACCGTGACGAATTTTATTTATACTATTCTGATACAAATCCTCGTTATGCGAACAACATACAGTGGAATGGCGGAAGCGCAACGACTTACAGTGATATAAATCACAACTATCGAATTTATTATGTCGATCAAGATACGTATCAAGTCACGGATGCTGATTCATGGATATTTAATTTGACGGAGGCCAATTTAACACCAGAACGAAACCCAAGGTGGTTTAAGTCGTTCACATTCAAAGAGGAATTCGGCGCAAGTCGATTAACTCCTAAAGGATTACACGACTTAACTGAGGATTTGGCTAGAGATCGTGCCAAACTATTTCGGGTAGGTTTATCATTCTATACATTTTACGAACTTCGAATAATTTTGCAAAATATTACAGTTCTGGGAACATCGAGTATCACTTGCTGATTCTGCGCTAAATCAGGGATGTGGTGAGGGATGCTTAATAGGCTCATTATGTCGTATAGTGGCCGTCGAGGTTGGAGATGACAGGAGGTGTAACGAGCTTATAAATATATTCCATGGAGCCGCTGACAACTAATAAAATTTAATTATAACACTTTGCATCTTTTATTACATTTCAAAATTTTCGCTTAGTTAGAGGTTGCTTCCTCAAATATATTCAACAATTGATCGCATCGCCAATTTTCACCAAACACTGTCGTAACCGTTTGGCATAAGTGGTTTGCTAAACAATCATCATTACAACCAGATGCCAATGCTGTGTCTGCCCATTTCTGTTTATGTCGCCAGTACCGATCCAATAAAACACGATCTCGCGCCAAATCTTCAACGACATCATGTAATCCAGCCGGTGTTAAACTTGATGCCCCATACTCATCTTTGAATGAATACGACATGTACCATCTTGGATTTCGTTCCGGTGTTAGGTTCGCCTCGGTTAAATTGAAAATCCATGATTCTGCGTCAACTATTTGCTGTAAAAATAACATTTCAGTCTTGTATATAAATTTATAAAACTTAAACGGAACGTACGTAATTTTCCCGATTTACATAGTAAACTCGATAGTTATGGTTTACGTGAGTGAATGTTGTAGCACTTCCACCATTCCATTGCACGTTAATGGCATGCCGAGGTTCTGAACGCGTATAATAAATATTAAATTCATCCTGATGACTGTGCCCCGTAAACATTCCACTTACGGTATTCCAGAACCGTTCAATGACACGGGTGTATTCACGCGCCCAAACCCGGAAGCAATCTCCTCGGCCAGAACCTACATGGGTCAAAATATGTACTTTTTCGTTATTCTGCTCGGCCACCAACAATTCGTCGTGCAACCATTGTAGATGATCGGCTGTGTATTTTATGTCGTACATTAACCACCAGTTGTACGTGTAACAAACCATGCTGTTGATACCGATTACACGGAATCCAGGCGCTGCCTCAATCGAATAATATCCTTTGCTCTTTAAAGTTTCGATATTCGCTGGTGACAGCCATCTGGCCCATAAATCAGCTACGTGATCATACAACCATTGCTGAGATAGTTCTTCTGGCACATAATTGGGTGGAAATTGGTTCGTTGGCTGCGATTCATGATTTCCTAAAATCGAGAAAACTGGGGTGGGGTCGAATGTGTTATGGAACTGATTATCAACACGTTTAATAATGTGTTTTATAAGTGGGACGGTTGTTTCCCAAATACCATGATCAACTGTATCCCCTGTATAGTAAATGTAATCGATATGTGGATGTTGCCGTCTGATTTGTTCCATACCATCTACGACCGCCTCCCATGGTGAGTCACAGCTACGGAAATCACCCCATCGTCCAGCCGCATCTGCCTGACTCGCTGGAATTCCTGTACGACAACAAGCGGCTGCCTGGCAATTTGCATTCGCACCAGCAAAATATCGCGGATCGTAGTGAATATCGCTTATGTGAACAATCACTAAATCATCATCGCGTCGCACGAGTTCAGAATTTTTGTGACCGGTAATTTCGGGCATGTTAGGATCTACATCGATTGTCCATTCAAACGGTTCAAAATTGCTGATAATACAATTGCTCCCTTGCAATACAATACCGCAAGCCACTTCCGCCGTTAAATTTAGTCGATTATCGATAATATGCGCTAAGATCGGTAAATTCAATTCGACGAGTCCGCGACACGAATAAGCCGCTTGTAACTCAAGGCTTACACACAGATCGTAAGCAATGTCGCTGATATCATCAAAACTCATGCCTTCGCGACGAAAATCAAACATTACACCGAGAAGTGATCGGCATAATACACAAGTAGTGGTTTGCATTTCCTCGGGCAAATCCGAAATATCTTGAACACGGCTGTATTCAACAGGCAGATGCATCTCCCTGAATAAGGCAATCAGTCGCTCGGATTTAACACCATTTTGAACATAGTTTTTGTATTCTGATATAAACTGTTTTGCGATTCCACCTATATGGAAAAGAAAAAGGTTTCGTTTAGTGAAAATTATTTTCCGCGCGTATCAAAGAAAAAACTTTTCTAATTAATTTTTATGCTCGACGCAAAGTCCAAAAAAATATTGTAATAAATTTTTTTATTATTAAATTTCAAACCACTTGAGATTTAATCAATATTTCTAGTTGTGAAACACTAATTACCGCGGTATTTGGATGATGATATGTCACCAACTTACCCGTGTAATCATGTAACTCCTTTCGCAATTCTTCCCGAGCGGCCAAATTATTTTTGTATGCCAAGGTGCATGTTACGTATGCAACCAGCAAAATTATTTGAAATTTCATCTTCTGATTAGCTGGATGGGCTTTTTTATATCATTCCACCCAGGTGTACACTTTACTATGAAGTAACTTATTTGTATCACAAACTCGCCGTCTATATATAAAAAGTTAACTGGGGGCTTATCAATTTATGACACGATTTTATTGAAAAGTTATGCCAATTTAATTTTATGGCCATCGTAAGTGGCCTATAATAGCAATTATATTTTATAATAGTCAAGAAACGTTATCAGGTCAGCAATAGGTAAATATCGCCATCGCGTAACAGTGGGGTGCCGATGTGCAGGATTATAATCTACCTCCTAACCATTGTGCAGTACTTACTGAATTCATGTTCATAATCCTGAAACATAACTGCATCCTTACTAACTGGTACCTTTAGCATATCAACACCAAGGACAACATTATCTTTCTTCGTTAGTGCACTATTGTCTTCCGTCTATCTTTGTCGCCTCAATATTGTTAATTTTCTTTCCATTTTCTATTTTATTAGTTGGGTCCTGCGTTTATGGCATTTCCAAGTAAATCTCTTATCCTAGAAATCTTCTCTCAACAAACTTCAGTTTTTAAGGAATTACCTAACCGTGTACCTACAGATATTTTTTCCTGTGGGTCGTGATATTTTCTACCATTCTCATACTTTCTTTCCAGATCGTAATTGGTGAACTGTGATTTCAGGAGAATAAGACAGCATATTCTATCAACTTAAACGCAGCTCTACTCAAAATTACATCATTAACACAAAATTACCGAAACAAACAGAATCTGACACAATAAATTTTAGCCCTTAAAAATCAGTAAGGATTTTGCAAAAAAATTGAAAACATGTTATTGTTGATTTTCCGGTCCTACATGATTATTAGTAATGCGAATAGCATGTTAAGCAAGAAACGACACTGTTGCGCAGGTAATTTACACTCGAAAATCGCGGTTATTGGAAGTGCCCTATTTTGAAAACCTGTTACATTTTGTAATCGTTTGCATTCGATTAAGGCAACATATTGCTGTAATTTAAACGAAGCTCTACTAAAAGTTCCCAAATTTATTCGAAATGACCGGAACTTACAGAATCTGTAAGGGTCGTATAAAAATCGTAAGTTAGTCAAGGATTTTCACAAAAAATTGAAGTTATATTTTCTAACCTGAATGAGTTAGCCATATAACAAAACAGGAGATACCATTTTTACATTATAAGTAACTAAATTAATTTTTTTTTGAGTAACAGTAGAACATTAAAAGTAGCTTAGTCGACGTACTAATTGTTAAAGCCATTTACAATACAAATGATGCCATTTTCACGTGTTTTTTGGCTGCCAGTTTTTTGGATTAAAAACGTAAAAATTCATTAAATTTGAAGTAACAGGCGAGCATAAACAAAACGAATAGTGTAAATAGTGAAGATCGCTGTTATACATTGTGAATTTGAGATCTAAAACATAGTGCCGATTGATAGTTAATGGGTTCTAATTGGAAATTATACTTCTATTTAGTCTTCTCATTTAAAACAGTAAAAAATAAAATTTAAAGTAACGTGCCAGTATTACATTCTGGTTTTCCCTGGGAATAGAGAACTGGGGAAAAAATTTACATATAAATTCTATTTAAATAATTTTTTTCTGGCACACTAAGGTAAAAATTTAGTGGCAATTTTTTTGAAAACAAAATAAAATTGGGAATAACTTTCCCTGACAATTTCGCTATGGAAAAATTATTCCCATTTTACAAATATTTACATCAAGCTTTTTTCTCAGTAGGCCAGAAAAACTGATTTATAGATAAAACCTATGTAAAATCTTTCCGCAGTTCCCTATTCCCGAGGAATTACCAGAATCGTGCCACAGTAGGCCAGAAAAATACAATTTAGACAAAAATACTATGAAAATATTTTTTTCCAATTCTCTATTCCCAGGGCAAGCTAGAATAGTGCCACAGGCGAGCAGAAACAAAAAAAATGCTGTGAATAGTGAAGATCAGAACCCATCGCTGTTATACATTGTACTTTTTTAATCCAAAATGGCGTACTGGTTGATAGATAATGGGTTCTAATTGGAAATTATATTTCTCTTAAGTTTTGTCTTTTTAAACTGTAAAACATAAAATTTGAAGTAACAGACGAGGAAAAACAGGAAGAAAAGTGTAAATAGTGAAGATTAGAACCCATGCTGATATAAACTATAAATTGCTGATCCAAAATAGTGTAATTGGTTAGGTATAGTTAATTGGTTCTTATTGAGATTATACTTCTCTTAAGTTTTCTCATTTAAAACCGTAAAACTTAAAAAATATCATTTAGTACGTCGACTTAGCTACTACATATTATGTTTGCCTGCTACTAAAAAAAACTATAATAATGCGTCAAACGCTGATAGCGCGTTTATTGGAAGTGCCGTGTATTTTGAAAACAGGTCACATTTTGTAATCTAAAGTTGATTGAATTCGAATGAAGCAACATATAGCAGGAATTTATTCGCAGCTCTATTCAAAATTCGTACATTTATTCGAAATCACCGAAAAAGACAGAATCTGAGACAATAAATTTTACAACGAAACTTTATAACCTATAAACACCAAGGATTTTCGCAAAAAAATTGAAAATACTTTATTGGTGAAATTCCATTTCAAAATGATTATATGTAATGAGAATAATACGTTGAGCAAGAAACTAAAGGCAGGATGCATATGGAAAGATTGATTATTGAAAGTTTAGTAATTTGAGATCCGGTCACATTTTCGAATCGAAATGTAATTGCAGGTGACAGGTAACAGATAAAAAATACTTGCTAGATTTTCAACGATAAATAACTTATAGTTTATATTTCTAAATCAAATTTCTAACTCTAATTAAATTACAATGTTCCACCAGTTTGATGTACCATAGTTCCAGGACGGAAACGCATATTACGTAAGAATTGCTGATTAATCCATGTAATGTGACGTCTCACTTCAATGAATACATTAGGCGGATTAGCAGCCCCACAATTTATGCCAAAAACTAATATTCCGACTAATTGGTTATCCATTGATGGACCGCAGTACAAACCTCCACCTAGTGCACCCTATAATGTAAATAGTATACAGTTAGTTAGTCGATCGACAACACAAAAACTGAATTTTATTAATATGTACTTACAGTGCAAGGGCCTGGGCCTTGAACTCCTGCATTTCCACCACAAATCATACCATCGAGTAAGAGTGTTGGTAAATGCGGGTTACATGTCGCTGGTTGATGCATTTGAACATTGAATTCGCGTTGGTCTTGATGTATTGGTTGGTTCGCACCCGGTGCAATTGCACTCCATCCAGCAAATCGACATTCAGTAGTAATTGGTTGCGTAGCTAGAACAGCCGCCTCAATTGTATTGTGTGGGAATGGAAATCTTGCGCCTACTCGCAGTACTGCCAAATTATTTGCATTTGTAATTGCATTAAATTGGAAATGAGGATAAATCGCCGTTACATTACGCTCCACTCGTATCCACGTTTTAAAGTCAAGCCTAAGATCACCACCAGTAACTGTTAGCCAAAATGGATTGATTAGAGTGCCAAGTTCTACTACACAGGACGCGGCCGTTAGTACATGCCATTCGTTCACCACATTTCCTAAACAATTTGTAAGTCCAACCGCTGATGTAATCGAAACTACTGATGGAAATGCACCCGTTACTGTTGGTACCCCTCTATTAGTTGCTTGTCCTGCGGCAGGGTTATTTACGTACAAAATCACGAGCGTTATAAGCACACAAAATAATTTGGCCATTTCGCTAAGTTGGTTTAATACTGACTGATTCAACATGAAATTTCGAGTCTACATAAAATAAATTTTGATATCTTATCTTGAAGGCAACGGGGATTAACTCATGCGGATTGCCTACCGTTACGCAGAGAAAATTTTATTTAGTTTCCAGTATAGCATTAACCTAGTACCGACTATTTTATCGATATTAGTTAATCCTTTTATCAAGATTATTTGGTAAAATTTTTAATTAATTCTGGGGATCAATGGTTTATTGTATTCCAAGGAAATAATGAAAAGTACTTTTTATCGAGTTGCGTCGTGATATCATCGCCAAATTTAATTCCAGATTTATGTTCTTGACAATAATTTTGAATCGACAGTAGTGCAACACATACGATACGATGAAGTACTTTAGTTTAATGCTAGTCTCCATCATTTTGGGTAATTTTTATTCGCAAATAATTATTTTTGAAATTTTACGCTAATTTAAATCTTTTTTGGCGGACAGTGGTATGTTTATCGAACGTTAAAGGAACTAATGATGGAATTAACACGTTTGTCATGGGCGGTGAAACTGCTAGTGCAGGTGAATTTCCGAGTGCTGTTTACATTGACAGGCCCGGCCACCCCATCCATTGTGGCGGAACTGTAGTGCATGCGCAACATGTGGTAACGTCGGCCACATGTGTGGTCCGGATGGTGAACAATGAAAATTTAGAGCCTGTTCATAGCAGTGAGTTGAGCATTATTGCGGGTGATCTAAACTATATGGTGCCATCATTTGGTCGTGAGACCCGCCATGTTTCGAACTTGTTTATTCATCCACAGTTTAATTATTATTCAAAGGAAAATGATATTGCAGTGCTTCGTGTAAGTAAACGAGTATTTAATATATATTGTGTTCATTACGATTACAAATATGTGTAATATTTATTCATATTTTTAGCTTACTGAACCATTCGAGCTACCCAGCAATTTTATTGATATAGCTAACCGCCGTCAACGAATTGTACCAGTATCAGAAATATGCCAATTTGCTGGATGGGGTTTATCTGCGCCTCTATCTGTCCAACCTACAATTGAGCTAAATCGCATTAATATTAAAATCGGACTGCATTCTGTGTGTAATATGCCGAGTGAGTTGAGACTAATAGGAGGCCGAGTATTTGAGTCAATGCTTTGCGGATATTCATTGCATCGAAATGAAAGCGTGTGCAGCGGCAACGAAGGCAGTGGACTATTTTGTAACAATGAACTAACAGGAATTTTGTCATTTAACGCCACCTGTAATGATGCATTACCTGGAGTGTACACCCAAGTCCGTTTCTATAACACATGGTTGAACCAACAATTTGCAAGAAATGAAACACCAGAAGCATCACTTTGGTAAATTTCACAAAATTTTATTAAATATAGAAAATAAATAAATTAAGTTATAAATTAAATTAAGTATATAGATTATGTTTTAATTATTGTGATGGCTTTCTCGAGGGATTCTAAATTATAGTACACGGTAATTTCGGTATCAACACCTTCGAATACAAATTCAACGCTGCGTTTCAAATTATAGAAGAGTAAAGGTTGTTCGCGTGCTCCGAAATCCAGCATGAGTGATTCCACAACCTTGGCAGCGGTGTAATCGGCCCCGTAGACATGTGAACAATCGAGCACCACAGGTGCATTCGATTTAAGTCCCTCTTTATTCACTAAATTTCGTACGTAGTCAACCGACGGGAAAATTAGACAACGATCTGGTGTGATCATTAGATATTTTGTTCCGTTTGATGCTATGAGTTTTTCAACGCGAATTTTTGGCCGGGCTGCATGATACAGAATGTAAACGATGTTTATAGCAATACCAATAATGATACCATATTCGAGCGGTAGGCAGAGGCATGCAAAAAATGTTGCGAATCCAGGTAATATATCCGATTCTATATGAAAAAATTAAATTTTATGAAATGAGATTTTTCATATAGTAAGTAAGAAAGAATATAATTACTTTTGCTCCTCCACATTGGTTTAACAACCTTTACTTCGATCATAAATATAACGGCCGCAATAATAATTCCGGCGAGCGCAGCTTTCGGTATATAAAAAAAGAGTGGTGTAAAGAACAGTAACGATAAAATGACCAATAGGCCAGTATAAAGTCCTCCTAGCGGCGTTCGAACACCACTCGCATTATTTACAGCACCTCTTGAAAGTGCTCCCGTCGATGGATATCCTTTCGCAAACGAATTTACAATATTTGATGCCCCAATAGCGATCAGTTCCTGTGTAGCATCCACCGCTTTACCGTTAGCAAAAGCCTTACAAATAGCAATATCTTCCAAAAGAGATAAAAGTGGGACAACGATTAATCCGGAGCCTAACGAAGAAATCATATCAATAAAAGTTTGTTCCTCAATTATCTCTCCTGTTGTTTCATTAACTGTAGCCGGTATTGAAAATTCAGGCGCTTGGAATGAAGGCAATCCAGATGGTACATCCTGTATCAATTTAAAATAATCGTTTCCTGCTTCAAACGTAAAATATGCGATCACCCCGGTCAGTATTACTAAAATGGCATTTCGAGCTGTGCCAACTAACCATAGTATTTTATTGACAAGTTTATGCTTGGTAGATTTCAGATGGTCATCCTTTGGTCCGATCTTAATGTTAACGAGCAACTGAAATATATTTTTATTGTAATTATTTAATGGACCGAATTTAAAATTATACTTGAAGTTACCCGCATCAATAGAAGAACCGCGATACAGGTGAATCCAAGTAGAGCGTCCCCCAACCGCGCATTATGAATATCTTTAAATATTGACGTCCACATTTCTAGAAATGTGTTTCCAGATGCCTTAATACCTAATAAATCTTTTATTTGACTAGATAAAATTATTAGCGAGACAGCGCTTGTGAATCCCGAACTAACCGGGCCCGATACAAAATCAATTAAAAATCCTAATTGGAATAGACCCATTAGTAACGCAATTACACCCGATGAAAATGATAGCAAAACCGCTTTTTGCCAAACTCCACCCGCCGATTGTAAAGTGAGCAGTGATGAAATGGCACTGGGCCCCATCGGTACATCTTTACACGAACCCAGAAAAATGTATACAAAACAGCCGAGAAACGCACTATATAATCCGTATTGTGGACTTAGGCCGGCAATATTAGAATATGCAAGTGCTTGTGGAATAACGGTTAGGCCGACTGTAATTCCTGCAACTAAATCACCAACCGCATCATCTTTATTATAATTGGGTAACCATTTTAATATCGGCACCCTTTTATATAAAATCTTTTTACGGAATATATTACGTGCTTTCCTCCGGCACCATGGTCCGATCTGTCGAAGTTGATCGCCTGTTGACTTCTTTTCATACTCGTTAACTAAAATTATTGGAAATGTCGTTACTATATATCGGAAATAAATAGGAGTACATATTAGACACTACTTACTTATGCATTCGTTAGAACCGCGGCTGTTTTCTGGCGGAATATGAAGTGTGTAGCTTGAATCTGATATTCCATTATTTTCATAGGCCATGTTCTGAAATAAGTAAATTGAAAACTTATTTAAAAAAAGAATCAAAATTTGACAGAATAATTATTATTTTGGAAATTTCGGAATGCGGTGCGGAATTTCTCTGGAGATTATAAGAATCATAATAGGAACACGCCCGGAATTCGGCACCGATATTTTTTTAAAACAGATTTTATTTAACTTGAGGCACAAAAAACAGGTCAGCGCGATTTTGAGGACGGAGAGGTCGTGATTAACCGTAGATAAAATATCTAGATCCACTTCAACCTCTATCACAGATAAACTTACAGTTTAGAACTGGAGGGTAAGAAGAAAAGAAGACCATAACTATGCAGAGCCTAGCCCAGTTAAAAACTCATCTAAACTGGTGACGAGAGAGTGTCGGTGAAAAGTGATGAGGCAGCTCGTGTCACCAAGGACCAACAACAGCCTTGTTGCAGTGACACGTTGAAGGCTAACATCTCAACAGTTTAAGACCCGATCATGTCTGCGATAACAAAGTTCCTCACGGATGACAAAACTCCGTACTCCCAAATTTCTCACTTCTACTTGCCACATTTCACAAACGAGATGAATGTGAAAATTGGGCGTTGCCTTTAGGTTCAAAATAAAAAGCTACGGAACGAGTGGATATTATCGAGGAAAATAAGGAAAACCAGTGTTTACGGGCTTAAAGAAAGAACAGGGTAGAAATAGGAACCTGCCAAAAACATGAGAACTCTGCAATTTTCGTAGGGCTGTTGAAAACCCAAAATAACGTGGATACCATTTAGAAATGACAGGAAGCCTTGTACAGTGGTTCCCCCCAGACCAGGTCCATCAGGATTCAATAATAGATCTGCGCATTGTCAAGGCGTACCATAGGCATAAATAAACTACTAGTTTCCATCCTCAGCCATCAGAATCTGTTGCTCCTCACCTAAGCTTTATAACAAAGATGGCATAGCACGGACAAAGTCAAGAAAAAGGTAAAAAAGCATGAAGTATCTCCATCGAGATCTAATGAAAGGAGCCAAAAATGATCAGTATTTGCCACCTCTATACATCAATCTGAGACATGTCACTTATACAAAAGACTTGTACCCGAAATAAATGGAATCTCGGAATTATAAACAACGTAGATAAGAAAGTCTACAGCAGAGAAGATGAGTGGCAAAACTCACCAATTCATTGCCAACTTTCTCTTTATATCTTCAAACTCCAAACCAAATCATTGTCAGATATTTAACTGCGATCTCTTATTTAGGAATGCATTTACAAAAGAGCGGCAGGAACACCGAAAATTTTGCATCTAAAATTTATCATTAGGTGCGAGCGAATTAGCACCACATAGTCTATTCTCCTTTGATTCGCATCACCAGCATTAGAAATGTTTCCTTTTGCAATCATGGCCTTGGAGGTCATGAGGAGAGAAGTTTGTAAATTGTTTAACTGGAGAGCCAAGCAAAAAAAACGATTAGACGGTCTACCGAGCTTCTTTCACTAAAGATATTATACACAGCCTTTAGGTGCAGTAAGAGAAATAGCTGGAGAGATTTTTGCAAGTAATTCAACCACAAACTAGAGCAAAGGCTCTTAAAGCAGGACGGCTCAGGGCCCCTTCAATGACGCTAGTGATGGACTAACTACTCACAAAATTAAAAAATACCCTCATTACGAATATTTGCCGTTCAGGTGATCTAGTCCGTCTGGTTCAGCGCAAAATTGAGAGTTCAATAGCAGAGCATCATGTTCTTAGGATAGTAAACGACTAGAGCAAAGAAGTTGATCTTTGTGTTAACCCACGGAAAATCGTATGCGGACTCTTTATGCTACAGTTTCAAGATAAAATCTTGAAAACAACAGAGCAAACATGAACTTGCAAATAAATTAATAAGCTAAACTTTCTTAATGCAACATTTGCAAAGTATAATCTGCTGTGCCTTGATCATAAAATTAAAAGTATTAAATCGCAGTTCCCCGTCATGCATCTATATGTGATACACAGATGGATTAAAACATATACGAGGACGGGAGTTAGAAGAATCGGGCCTAGGCTTACATTCCGTCTAAATTTGGAGAAATCTCCAATCGAAAGCTTAATTTGAAGTGATCACCGACTATGCCATACCGTAATAGAAATTTGACAAACTTGGAAATTTTCTCTACCTCACTACTACATCTTCGCATTCGAAACAAACCTTTTCCTTTGACGTTTTAAATTCTGTGAGTAAATCAACAATCCGTTGGCTGTGCTATTGCTTTAATAAAATCTTGGCTAAGACTGGTAATTGCCGACTTAATTTTCTCTGACTACCTAATGGAGGGTTAACATATAGTCATTATAATGGAGGTTGGAGAGCTTTTTCTCTCCAATGTGATGCGTTACTGTTGATGCCAACGTTGTCGTGACTATCAGTCTATTTTTGTTCCATTTGTTGCAAGCCTGCGTGGCATTTGGCTTTACTCCGAGCTCTTGGAATAGAAGCAGTGTCGTATTTATACCTAAAGCCGGTAAGTTTGATTATACCGATGAAGAGTTTTCGTCAAATCAGTTTGTCTTCGAACTCTTTGAAACTGTTTGCAAGAATAGTTGACAGATTTATTAGGGATAATTTTTGTATTTCACCCTCTCGATAACATGCAGCACGCTTGGAGAGTATAGAGCTTTTGTGGTGCATCGACAAATTCTTCACGATAGGCTTATCCAACAATTTAATTTCTTTAATTCATTTTCCAAAGTTATTCCATCTAAATATTTGTGGATGTCTCAGGTCTTGAGGATTGACCTTTCCACACTGCTAGTTTTCTATTCTGATGGTGGTATTACAATAATTTAAACGCAGGTCTACTTAATATTCTCACAGTTACCCAAAATTATCGAAATTTCAGAATCTGAGACAATAAATTTCATCCGGTAAAAAATCAGTAAGGCAATCAGGAATTCAGGAAATCAGGAATTCAGGAAATCAGGAATTTTGTCAAAAAACCGAAAACATTTTATTGTTGATTTTCGTCTTCAAAATGATTATCGGTAATGAGAATAACACGTTGAGCAAGAAACATCTGATAATTTACATCCGTGAAGTGCGGTTATTGGAAGTTTCGTATTTTGAAATCCGGTCACATTTCTAATCAAACCTATTGAACCATGGTGAAGGTTTTGGAATCTACTGTCCCCCGCTTAACCTCAGATCATCAGGGAACTTAGGCCTGTTCTGTACGGGGTTCTAAGCTAAGATCACAACTTTAACTCTTTGTGTACTTGAGGCTTTGACTGTAGAGTTGTACTCAATTCGTTGATTAACCTTTTGGTTAATTTGACATTTGTTCTGCAATGTAAACATTTTCTCAGTCTTCTATGCCGATCTAACAATGTCACGGTTATGTGGGTGCCCCTCTCTGTAACATCGTACGAAAGCTAGTTCACAGCTTAGACTAATCGGTTCCGAACTTGCTGTTTCATTATCTTTTAATAGTGGTAAGGTAGCAATTAAAAATAAATTTAAGGGTTTGCTTAAGGAAGTGTGGAACTCTTACTTGTCGTATAGCAAAACATTTTAATTGCCAAATATTCGATTTACTTAAAGAAGGATCAAATAAGAATCCTCGTTGCGATTGCATTTTAGCCATGGTCGCTTTAAAAAGTAAAATGGGCCACTACTTTGACAATAATAATGATAGTATTCATTACGTTTATAGCTGTCCTGCTTTTGCCAGAATACGATCCCTTGTATTCAATTCTCGCTACATTGCTATGGGTCAAAGCCCGAAAAGCCGACATGGTAGGCATTTTAAAAAGTGCTGTACATTGCTTATTGACTGAAAATTTTGACATGAGAAAGCTGTGCCACCAAAATTAATGCCGGGGTGTCTCACAATTTAACAAAACAGGAAATATTCTGAGTTTTTGCGATGATTTATAACCACAGATCAAAAATGGGTTACTTCACACCTGAGACGACGGAACAGTCGAAATAACGTAGTGAAACGGGGAATTAGTTCCAAAGACGTTGAAAGCAGTTATATTTACTGGTAAGGTCATGGTGCTAGTTTTTTGGGATGCACGTTGGTTAATTTTCCTTTATTAAGGAGGCAACATTCTACGGCGAGTATAATACAAAGATTATTGCAGCGTATGAGTAATGAAATCAAGAAAAGAGGCGGCATTGAGTGAAAAAAGAATGTGTTGTATCATCAAGACAAAGTACCCGTTCATACATCCGGTATAGCGATGGCCAAAATCAAACATATACAGTTCTATCCTTATGTGGAGTCTGTGATTAATGATTATTTTGAGAAGCCTACAGGTTCTTATTAAAGGCTGGGCCATTTAAAAGTTTGTTTTTCAAAACGCTATAAAATGAAAAGCTGGAATTGTCTCTGGATTATCTGCATAATATGTATCCTTGACGAAACCCTATAGAAAAAATTCAATGGCGTCAAATCGCAGCTCTGCGTGACTCATTTGACATCTCCAAAACTTCAGGTTATTCGGTTGCCAAATATGGAGCGCAAGAGACCGATTGTCTGTCAGGCGCCATCTTATGGAAACCAAAGGTTGTTCACATTCATAGCGTCGATTTGAGGAGATGGCACACCCTGTATAAACAGGGTATCGAAGTATTGAACATTGCTGGGAAAGTGTATCGACCTAAAGGGAGACTATGTTGAGAAATAAAGTTATTTTCCCGAATTGGTTTTCTACTTTGGGCCTATTTTTTAATTCAACCTGAGCAAGCAGTGCGCTGTCAAAAAATACTCTGTGTTTTTTTATTCAACCTGAGTAATTTTACTCTGCACACTGCGTTTTTATTTGTGAACTGTGCTTACACCGAGCTTACTCGGTTCTTCAAATTTTACTCTGAAATTAATGTCAGTGTGCGAAGAGTGTGCAAAGTAAAAAACAATTTTTTATTCTATGCGCATCGGATAATTTTACCCAGTACAACCTTTGCTCGGTGTACACTACCCGGGGTAAGCCTGCTTGCTCGGGTTGAATTAAAAAATAGACCCTTTGTTGAACTTTGTACCAACTCAATAAGTTCGCAATTTCTGAGGTAATTTCGTGTGAGTTTTCCTTAGGGTGAGACCGGTACAATGACACAAACGATAACAGAGTGTTAACAAATTGTTATTAAAAAATCCGGCATTTTTTAGAAGAGGTTGGAAAAAGATCCACCCGAATGACTTCATTGTTCTTAATCCTCTTCTTACAAAATATATTTTTCAAAACTGATTTTCTCTAAAAATATTCGGGCCTCTCAAATTAATGTTCAGATCAGTTAGGCCAACTGGACTATGGAATTCTAAAAGTCACATACTGAAACGACTTTTGAAAAAAAAAAATTGATGACGTCGAAATTTTTTTTAAATACTTTACATTATTTATAATTGTAAAAGAAAGTTAAAGGTACGCTTCAGCGAAATAATTATCAGGTTAAGCGCACCAAACTTCATATTTGATAAAGTACTTGAAATTTTTTAAATTCAAAATTATCAAATTATAATTTACAACAAATTACTACACGGGAAAATCAGTGTGATTAGATGGAATCTCGTTTTTTTCGGCTGGGTACTCAACTTATCAAATTTGGTCATTAACTCATCGCCGTGCATACCTTCTGTAGGTCGCTTAGTCAGCGATAAACGTAAAGATTTATGGCCCATTATTATCCGCTAATGAAGTGGAGGAAATTTTGAAATTTTGCAAGTAGATTAGATAATTAATCCAATGAATTTCGAGAAGTCATCATTAATCTTATAAATTGACTCGAGAGTATATAAATTATTTGATTTGTATCGGAACTTTATGCGTCATAGTCTTTTAGAATTATTATGATACACCATATGGTATATAGCGACAAAATTATCTGAGTGACCAATAAAACTTTTAAGGTAATAAGATAACCTCTGGAAGTATTTATAGCACATTTTGAAAATACCTTAGACTACGGTATTATAAAAATTCCGCAAAAATTTATTAGCGTATTTCACTATTAAAAGTTTTATAACCGAAATAAAATTTATGTTTTTGTTATACGGTTTTACTACTCACAATACACAGTAATCACTAAAATTGCACTATAAATACAGGTGTATAGTATCGACACTATATGATAATTACTAAAAATGATACACAAACTTTTTATGAAGTCAAAGCTTTATCTTCGTTATGTTACATTCATTTCTATATACAACAATAAAAAGGTACTAGATAATGAGATTCGAAGAATTTTTCACAAAATTCCAACTACTCCAGAAATTTTTTTCTAAAATAATTAAATTGGCCTATGTACGACCAATTCAAAGCTTCAGCCTCGACTACCGAGCAGTTACAACTTTAAAACTCAATTAATTAAAAATTTGAAACTTTATATAATTTTTATAGTATAACATTTATCATTGTTGTTGTTGTTGCAACAAAATGTTATTTATCATAGAACAACAATGTAGGTACCATAGAAATCTTATCAATTTTATACTTTTTTTTTGTAAGACAAAAGGAATATTTATTGAGATATAATATAAAACACCTTACGCCGAGAAGATAACTCTAGAGCTCTTAAATATTTGCAGAATTTTTTTTGGGAGCGTAAAATTATATTTATTAAGCATAATTAATTTTTTAATAAATATTGTTTAATTAATTAATTACTTATAATTATGACGATAATTAATTATCAAATATTTATGCTTGATAACAAACAAAATAATTTGTTTGTTGTATATAAATTATAATTTTTATTAAAACAAAAACAAATTTATTAATTTCTTAGAGTTTTGCGGGCACGAGGGCACGAGATTTCGGGCGGTGGATAAACAGCACAGAATTTTTTATTTTAAATATTTATTAAACTTGTTAATTATGAGCAAATAACCGATTCAAAAATGTAGTGTATGATGGTCGTAACTAGTAATACACGTGCTAAAATAACTAAACAAACTACTAGCAAAGAATAAAATTGATATTGTTATCGACTAAAAAAAAAATTGAATCGTGTTGAATTGAATCGTGACGATCCGCATATGGATACAACTACCAAAGAGATTGTCGTAAAATACCAATATCTTGTATATGGCCGCGGGTTTCAAAATACGAAACTTGCATTAACCGTGCTTCCTTTATGCATCCTACCGGTAGTTTCGTGTTCAATATGTTATATACATTACGGGTAATCATTTTGAACCGGAATTTTAACAAAAAAAAGTTTTCAATTTTTTGCCAAAATCCCTGATGGTTAGCCTTACAGATTTTGAACGGATAAAATTTATTGCCACGGATTCCGTATGTTTCGTTTATTTTGGGTTATTGATGTAATTATGAGTCGATCAACGTTTAATTTGCTGCAATATGTCGCCTGCAATATAGGTTCGATGACACAAACCGTGTATTTCAAACTACGAATCTTCCAACAACCGCGCTTTCCTTATGCATCCTACCGGTAGTTTCGTGTTCAACTGGGTTTGACTCATCCAACATACGACGTATCTCAGCATTTTGGCCTATGTACTACGGTGCATTAACGTAGGACCTTGCTTTAATTGGACTGACCGAATGAAATAAACATTAGTTTTCTTTGCACAGCCCCAGAACCCTTAGTTCCCACCGTAAGTCCACACAGGTTTCAAATTTGTTAGTATGGTAACAATTTATTGTGTAAAGTTTAACTCTTCTTTTTTCTCTTTGGCGTGCTCTTTCTATTTTAATTTTGCCGTGCTTGCATATAGGGTTTTTGGTAAGAGTTCATTTCTACTGGTACCCAGTTAACCTTTTTGTTGGTAAAGTTTACGTGAACAGATTTTGTTTCATTAGGTTTTATTCGCACAATATTAGTAGCTTAGCAGCGACTGGTAAGATGGCCGTATCATCTGCAAACGTTTGTAGGTAAGAGGTATATAAAATAAATAAAGTTGTTCACAGAACTCTACCTTGTGGTATTCCTTCTGATATTTTCTTTATTTCTGGGTATTCACCATCTAATTTAACATGAAAGTGTTGGGTAGATATGTAAGATTTTAGAACTTCATAAAACTGCTTTGGTAAGCCGCTTTGTAATTTATATTTCTAGTCTTTATTTCTAAGCCACAGCACAGGCCTTTGTGCTAGATCCAAGAAGCTTGAATATACTTTCTTATTTTCAAGGACATCTTCAATTATGTTTGTAATTCAATGTATTTGTCCTATTGTTGAATTGTTTACTCTGAAGCCAAATTGTTGTGGAGGAATAAGATTTCTTTCTTCAATTCTTGCTTTGAGTCTCGATAGGAATAGTTTATCGAATATTTTTGAAATTCCTGCGACTTTCCATTGATTTGGAACGTGTTCAAGTCTGAATACTGCGTTAATTATTTGGAGTAGTTTACGCAGTCCTTCATCAGGAAGAGCTTTTGCTATTTCTCCTGTTGATTAAGTCATTTCCTGGAAATTTTCTTTTCTTAAGGCCGCTTAGATTTTTATTAATGGATTCGTTCTTGGTTTCTTTAATTAGCAACTTTGTAGTTTATTGGACAAACAATTTAGAGTTGTTTTATATTCTAGCGATCGTCTTCTTAGGGAGTATAACTCCACACCGCTTCTTATATACTGTTTTTGAGTTGTTCTAGTTTTTCTTCTAGCTGCATTGGATTTTTAATTGGCACCTGAAAATTAATATTGTTTTCAACTAGGTTTTGGAATTTCTTCATCTTTTTAGTTTTTGGAATTTTTTCATCTTTATCATCATTTTAATAGACCATGGATTTCATTATCTTGTTCTAGAGCTACGTAGTTGTTTCTTGATGATTAACTGGTTTCTAGAAACCTCTTTTGAAGTTAATGGTAAAGTTTCTGCCATTTCAGTGAGTGTTGAGCTTTCATTTTATCACTTGGTCTTTTATTCCGCTTCAACACCCAATTAGTTTCTCTTTCCAATTCTTCTTTATCCGTATGGAATGGATTAATGTTATCCGCGATTGCAGGGTTAGGTGTCATCTCAAGTGTTGCACGTGTTTCAACTGCTTTTTTGAGTTCATCCTTCTCTTTCTTAAAAATTGTAATTTCTCCTTTCAATTTAGTTGTAAATACCTATATTTCTCTTAATTGTTCATAAAGTTTGGCATTTTTCTTCTCGTACTGAAAGATATTTTCAGTTGGAGATCTTGATGATCTTAATAATTTAGAGCTTCATCCAAATAGGTTAAACAATTATTGGTCCACCCCAGAAACCGTTGGGGCTGCTGCTGTGTACCACCTGAGGAATTACATTCCATAATTATTGTACTCATTGTTTGTTTTTGCCAAGTTATATCACTGGCACTTGGTCCGCAGTTGCACTTTGCTTACTGCCCAAACAGTACTCGCCCTTTATTGTCCGGTGACAAGTCGAAAAATTTTTGACAAATGAAAAGTCAAAACTATGCCAGTTTGAGTCATGTGTTCGTTTACAACACAGCAACGCGTTTTGTAAAACAAACACTTCGTCAATTACGTGATGATTTTGGTAAACATGGACGTTCTACAAAGCCTGAAATTCGCAAAATTGTCGAACGTTTTGGAGAAACTGACTTAATTGCAGGTCGTATAGCATATGAACAGCATCATTCAGTGCGTACTTCTGGAACAGTAACAGCTTTAAGTGAAAATGTTCGGAAGAGCCAAGCATCTTTTTAAGGCATCGTTCACAACAACTAAACGTGTTGTGAACCACATTACATCGAATTTTACACTTTATTTTACACATGATGAACTCAACAATTCAAGCATCATCAGCAATGTCGTCATTTTGTTGATTGTTCAAACAAAATGAGCCTTTTTCATCAAAAATCATCTTTTCAGACGTAGCTCATTTTCACCTCAACGGTTACGTTAATATATACGAAATAACGATACGAAAATACTCATGTTATTCATGAAATCGAAGGTGCAGTACCAGTGAATAGTGAGCACCATCGTGGCATGTTAACTGGATTTTTGTGGATAAAATTGGATGAAAATGATTTAGATGATTTGGTTTCAACAGAATGTCACAAGACACACAAACCGCAAAACACTCGACGTATTAGCAACCAAGTTCGATGATCACATAATTTCAAAAAATTCTGATGTCAATTGTCTATCCTAAAGAAACTTTAGTCGTCACTTCAATATATTGCCTTTTAAATAATAACATTTCGGCAGATGTATAAATGATCCCGAAGCCTGGGCAAGGATTCTATCAAAGTCTTGTCACATAGAGACCAATAATCATACTTCCAATAATCTTTGCTTGAAAAAATTAGCCTTAATTTATTTATCGTTATATTTAATTTTCACTTTAGACCCACTAACGTCTCCGCAAATTATAACTTCTACTTTCGCACATGATACGCCAATCGGTTGTACCCATAGAAATCTACAAGCAGCATCCGAAACTCTGCAACAACTTATATATGACATCGAAATCTGGCTAAAGAAATGGAAGATAAAGGTCATTGACGATAAATCGACCCACGTAACGTTCACATTAAATAACTTACATTAAATAACTTAGCTTACTTGACTGTGAGTCACAAGTCACAATGAACGGAATTCAAATGCCTCAAGCAAATGGAGCAAAATGGATCTAGACCGGCGGATAACTTGGCGAAAACATATTGAAATGAAACTAGGCCATATCAAATAAAAAATAAAAAAATTGCACTGGTTGATGGCGAAATATTCGCCCATCGACCTAGGGTGCAAACTTCTCCTGTATAACACACTGATTAAACCAATTTGGCCGTTATGGCAATCAACCTCAAATTTAAATATTGACATTGTCCAACGAACATAATCAAAAATTCTAAGAATGGTTATTGGAGCGTAAAACAACAAAAATATACAAAGATGCGGATCTGCTTTGCAGGGAAAATCATCTCATTCACGATTTAAGAAGAAAACGATGGCTGTTGTTGTTGTTGTTGTTGAAAAATTGTTGTAAAATTTTGAAAAAAAACTCTTGATACTTTGTTTAATGATAATAAAACCTAAACATCATATTAAAATGTGCAACGTAGGACCTAGTTCAGCGAAGGCTGAAGTAACTGCATGTGAGCCCATATATCTTAGCTGAATGATCCAAAGTGGCTTCGCAGATCGGCAGATTATTATAGAATCAGGTGGCTCTGTTATTAAAATAACAGTTATGAGCGGGGTCTCTTACGGTTCGATACCGAGCCGACTATTCTGGAATATACTAACCGTGTACAACCGGCCCGAGTGTGCGTACTTGTTAAATATGCAGATGATCTGGTGAAAATCCTCTAATCTCTCAATTAGAAACTGTCTAGAGAGAAAACATGGCGAATAAACAGAAGAGACATTGCAGCTGCGCAAGTTATAACTCGAGCGATAGGTTATTTTAACGGATGTTCGCTACTTCCTCGTTTCTTATCTAATTCTGATTTAGCGTATGGGTAGTAGTTGACGCATCAAACCGGTTAGAAGAGAAGTCGTCCTCTAAGTCGTCATCTTATTTCCCTTGAATAAGAACGTGCCTGTAAAAACTGAGCCGATTTTAGATTTTTTTTTTACAGTTTGTAATAGTTCCGTTTCTTTTAACCTAATTTCCTTTACACTCTAACATTTGTATCATGGTGGTTTGAAACTACTTTTTTAGTTCCTTGTGCGTCTGATTCAACGGCCATCAATTCTGTTTTAGTCTGGTAACCTATGTCATCGATGTGTGATAGCGATACTTCAAATAATCATTTCATTTACGAGCAGCTGTTTCGCACTTACACCAACACTCATTATCCAGATCTAATCAAATTAACATTCCAATGAAAATAAGTGTTCCAAAAATCCACAAAACGCAGTACACACTTAAACTTGTCATAACCAATTGGCAATTTCTATGTGAACTTTCAGATAATCACAATCGTGAATACGTCACAAGCTTTCACCCTCGTAAATGATTTTATCTGGCAGACTGTCAAACTGTCACACATGATAATCACATAAATAAAATATGCCAATTCAACTTTGTTCGGATTTGTACCTATACATTATGCGATACTTCGAGGCAACGCGTGACTTGAATCGTTAATATTTAGATTCCGCTTAGCGTATAAAAAAACAAAATGAATAAAGTGAATTATTTACGCAGCCTTCAATCTTTCAATCTCGAGCATCTTTCAATATTCTCTTATCATCGCAGCATCACACCGATCGCGTAAGATAACACAAATATATGAATCCTTTTATAATACGATTAGTCTATGAACATATCACTTGATGATTTAATTAAGTCAACAGTCAGTCTCGTCAGTACACGAAATATAAAAATAAAATAAAACATCACGTGAAAGTGTCTTGTTTGTTTGCGGGGTATTTATCCGAGTCTAAATATTTGCGATGAGCTTTATATTTATGATCTTGCTCCAGTGTATTTCGCATGACACGGCTTCGTTCTGTTGTTGATGAATCAAAACAAAATTTTGTTTAGATAAGAATTAGAAAACTCTTAGAAATAATACCTACAGCATGGGGATACGGGGTTACGCTATATAATCACTACCGTGCATGATCAATAGAGTTACCTACTATATTTGTAAACCAGTAGAAAACAGTGTACTACTATCTTTATTACAAAACTATTAAAAACTAAAAAAAGTTGATAGTGACTGTATACTGTTGCTACATCTGGCGTGAGAATTTTATTGTTTATAAAAATTTTGTTTACACAATACGAGTGGAATAGACAGCCTTTCATTATGACTGACACAAAATTCGTTTTTGGTTTGTTGTGAATGTAGTCTTACGATTACGACTGATAAGAGAAATTTTGAACGTATAATACACAATTAACAGCAATATTGATGAAATCTCAATTACAATTACGTAGTATTGTTAATACTACGTGTCTGTGCTTCTTAAGGTAATTATGTTACCCTAAGAAGCCAGAAATAACAACCATGGGTCAAAACCCATTCCCTAAATATGTTTAGGAACCGCCAGTTTTGGGTCCGATGACCCCCCTTTTTCTTTTTGCTTAAAATTTTAGATGGTAAATTTTAGGCCATCTTCTCTCAGTTGATATGATTGTGCGGTAATCTAGGTCCCTTATTTCACCTAACCCCAAAAACCCACGACCACATCCCCTACCAGGCTGAGCTGCAGGAAACCAAGCCGCACATGGGGCTAGGGCATGAAATGGGGACAAATTTCTTTAACGACAGGGTATACTGTCGTAAGACAGTAAACTTTTATCGTTACAACTTTTATCAATATATTGTCAACAGGTACAAGTGTATAAATTATACCTCTATATATAATCGGTTTAATCCATGTACAAAAGCTGCTGATATAAATGCAGCGTAGCGTGCAAGTAGCTTTTGAAAACTGATAAACCGCAATTTTATTTGATTACATTCGCATAGATAAATGTAAATGATTATTTATACTGAATACAGGACGTATGTCAAATTATTATTATCATTATTTGAGTTGACAGCACTTAATCGTATTTCATTTCGATTTTCGAAAAAGGTCAAGAACTTTTAATGTCCATAAATTTTGACTTTCAAACAAGTTATACAAAATCTTCTTGACGTTCATCTTTCTGAGGCTCGTCTGTTCGTTTAGGAGGAATGGCCCAAAAATTGCCCTAACTCGCAAGTATACGTACAACTCACTCACGAAAGACAATTAACTCTTGGTTAGGTTATTCGCCATTACTGAGTGCCGGTATAAAGATAATCAGTGACAGCTGATTTGTAACTTTCCAGTGGGCGGTCTTCTGTCCTAGACTTTTAAACGAATAGATGACAGTTTGTCGTTGTATTTGAAAACGACAAGCATGTGATCGCTGCTCATATCAGGATCTAATGTTCGATATTGCGATTCCGATCTTCAATCATTCGATCTCCACGTTACTTTGTGGAGTCTCTTATGTGGGATTTCCTGTACTTTTACCGATTTTTGTATAGTTTATATATATAGTTTGTATAGTTTATATTTGGAGGTGCCTTGGAACCCACTATCAGGGCAACGATTCTAGTTTTGCATGTACGTCGAATGTGTAAAATTATTTGCTTGGTTACAAAATTTTACAGATCTCCAGCGCTTAAAATACTAAGCAAGTTCTTTGTTTAATCCAATATGGTAATCCGAAGGCTTTGTTTAGGGTTGATAATGGTTGTTGTCTCCTCTCCTCTGATCTGGAGAACGACGAAAATTTGGTATTAGTTTTACGATGCTATAATGATTCAAAGTGATGTTGTAGTGTCACTAAAATATACTATAATAACCAGAGTTCCCTATGTTCTGAGATTTGAATCTCAGATTTCCTGTCTCTTCTTGACCCTTTCATCAAAAATTTAATATTTTCCGGAATGTCTATTTTAGTATTTTCAGGTTTTACCTAATAGTCTCCCAGAAAAACACCGCACCCCCTAAAGTTGTTTTAGTAAAAAATTCAGCCAGCCTGTTTACCAGGACTACGGATACAGGAGATTTTGGAACAGTGCTCGCAAAAGAAATAGTCATCTGGTACTGTACAATTTACCAGACTTGCCTGTTTCTAAATATAAACATTAACATTCAGATAATACATTTAACTCGTTCGATTCCAAACATTACAATAGAGAATGTGTTCCCATCTGTGGAACAATTCAGACATTCTATCTCAATGCTAGGTTGTAAAGTAAAGTTCAAGTATCGGGACTCCATCAACTTTCTAACGGAATTGCTTTTAGACGAATTTAAAAAATGGGAATTTGTTGAAATTCATAATATGCTGAATTAGAATTTAATAAACCAAGCAGTTCCGAATTATTTGTTTGAGATTCGGCAATGGGAATGTAATCGAAGTTTTCTGGAATAGAATAATTTATTCGAGAGAGTGTCTGCCACAATATTGTTCAATAAGACTGTGTTGTATGTCAGTAGTGAAGTTGCAGATAAAATCAAAATGTTAAAACTGACATGGGGAGCGATTGCCTAAATTTTGTCTCTGACGTTTCCCTGCGCCATTTAGATTAATCGAGAAAAAACCGAGGTTGCCAGGTTTCATCTACGCATGTTGCTATACTGCACTGACTGCGCTGTCTGAAGTATCCACAGCTGTGTACATTTTTCCTGTCGATAACTTCGACTTACAATTTTCGAATGCAACAATGCTTTATCGAACCAATTGATCTCAAACTTAAAATTCTTTTTCTTAAAAGAGTATGAAATACAGGAATTTGCGGAGCTGAATGCTTAATTTCCTGATTACTTAAACTCTCTTTTGTGATATCAATGATCCTTTGACAAAACACGTGTTTCAGAAAATTCTGAACACATAATCGGCATTGAAGCGTCCACGATCATGAGTTGAGAATAAATTCCGTCAAAGTCCGATATCAAGATGCATGATTATAGTGCCGTAAGCCTCAACGCTGGTACCATTTGCAGCACGCAAATTGAAAACGGCATCCTAATTTTGTCTTGAAATTTCCTCGACTGGTTGGAAAAACTACTGAAGCATGGATGAACGAACGCTCATTAATCTAAAAGACGGTTGGAATTATTGGAATCGGTTGGAATTAGTTTAAGATAAATTCAGATTTATCACTTAAGTGACGCGGTGTTTAATTTACCATCGACACATATTTTCAGGCCAGGTTTTGCCAACTTATGTTGAAACCTCTGATATGATCTGGGATTTCTATGAGGCAATTTAGCATCAGAGGAATTTAGTTCGTTCGAATTGAATTTAAGTATTTGTAATTGACACAGTTCCAACTTCCAACAGGTCAACAGCTTGTTGAGCTAACGTTCGGAACCACCGGACAAGTGGTGCAGTGGTTAAAGCTTCGGCACTTGGACCGGGCGTTACGAGGTACAGGGTTCGAATCCCACCAGAGGCTGGATGCAAAGCGAATTTTCGTCGCCGATTACGATCGGTGATATTAATAAACACAACTAAGACTCTCAGTTGGAGTGCAGAAGTCAGCGTCGACTCACCGTCCATGTCAGTGTGCAGGTTGACATGGAGCTTGCAATGTGCAGGTGGTATTTAGTTTTTATCGCAGACTGACAGCTCTTACTGCCGCCTGCTGGGAAAGTGGTTAGCATGCTTGTTCCAGCGACCGGAGGTCTCAGGTTCGATTCCCGGTGGTTACAAGGAAAAAATATCACGGCTGGTTTAGGATCAATGAATTATTCACTCATTATCCGAAAAGAAAACATGATTATGAAATCTCGTTTCAGGCGACTAAATCCCTTGATGGGATATAGTGCGAGCGAGCGAGAGAGAGACAGTTCTTATAAAATAATAGATTGTGTTGATCTTTTCCGTTCCGTATTTTATGACGCTCATTGGCCGCTTTCATGACATCCAACAGTTGGCAACATGTTGAGTAAAATCGTAGCCACCGTTATGAAAATGTTTAGCACTAAATTTGCAAATCAAATTAGCGATGATTTCACTAATCACGATAGGGGACATGAAAGCTCACATTGATCATTTCAAATTCTATATGGAAAATCTGATCCAAATTTTGATTTTAAAACTAGTTAGCGCCCTTGCGTAGTTTCATGAACAAAACCGAATTAGATCAACTATCAAGAAACACGGATAATATAGATGTAATTTTAACCCGCGGGAATGTCTGATTTCCAGTGCGTGACTGTTTTTTCATCCGCCACAATATGGTCTGTTCGTAGTTACTGCTATACATCACACCGAAAATGAGCTTGTAGATGCAGCGTTGCATGGGTTGATATATGTTGTGTCTTAACGGTTACCAATAAAATGTCGTAAACGTAAATTTTTATTTTTATTCTCACAAATATTTTTCTTTTTATTTATATATTTAGTTCATTTCTTCAAAAAATTACATAAAATATATCGAAAATTCAAATTTTAATATACCTTTTAGATATTCTTCAACTTTCAGACTGGAGTGAGGTTCCCCGGATGAGGCTAATGCTACTTTTAGGGGCCATATATGCATTAGTTGTTTTATAAGCTAAATTTCTAAAATAATCGTAGGTCCCTTATTAAAAAACGAAACTAAAAAACTTCTACAAAACTATAAAAAATGGAATTTGTAATTGTATCGAATTTTGTATAAAGCCCGCATTCACTCTTTCATGCTAATTTGGAATTATAATAAATTTTATAAAATGATTTTCCTTGATCTAATCTAGAAAAATCTCTATTACGACATAGTACAACAAAAACACAAAATATGATCCTAATTCCCTAAAACTTACTTAATCAAAAAAAAATTTAAACGAAACGAACCAAAAATTCTGATGAGTTTATTTCTCTACTATAAATTGATTAAAAAAATAAAACGTCACGATTTATATTCGTGCACGTTTCTAGTCCTCCAACGTGACATTTTTGAAAAGATATGACATAGATTCTTTATTGTGAATACGCCTTATAGCTTCTGACAGTAAAATCGAAATGTCCACTGTTTTGATTTTGTGGCATTGCATTTTCTGAATTTCGTGAGGGATTGTATTCGTGACGACCACTTCATCGATTGGCGAGTCTTCAATGAGACGTGGAGCATCAGAACTTAAAAGACCGTGTGTAGCGAGACAGTAGATTTTATAAGCACCTCTCTCTTTGAGTACTTCGGCGGCGGCAACAAATGAATGCACGTCATCGATCATGTCGTCCTGTGAATGTATTTGATGTAGATAATAAATAACCAGGGAATATATAAGGTATACTTACCACCATTATCGCTATGCGACCGCCTACATCACCAACCACATTTATTGGTGGTTTTTCTTTCGCGGGATGTGCTGGCACACCACCTGAGACATCCATAGTACGAGATTTAGGAACGGTGGGAGGCGAATAGCGACCATCGATTTCGTCAGCTTCGCTCTCTTTCTGTTCACCATGGATGACAGCAATTCCGAGTCGGAGACGTTCCGCGTATGAAGTTGCCTTTTTAGCAGAACCTGGGTTCCGAGCCACAATCACGGAATTACGATAGTCTGGAATCTAAAAAAAATCAATCATATTTTGATCACACAAAATATTTAACACGAATCAAATATACTTACACTCTCCTGAATATATTGTAATAAAAATGGTGACGCTCTAAGATTATCAACAGGGCAATCGAAAAATCCTTGAATTTCCTTCTGATGCAAATCCATTGTGATTATGTGAGATAAGCCAGATTTACACATCATCTAGAATATACATAGTAGTTAGTATAATAAAGCTAACAATAAATTAGGACACACTCGGATTACCTTAGCTAATAGCTTTGTAACTATACATCCTCGCTTCCGCATCTTACACTGCTTTGAATACGGTAGATACGGAATAACACCAACAATACTTTTGGCCGAAGAAGTTTTACAAGCATACGCCATAATTAACAGCTCCATTATGTTATTGTTGACATCTTTCGTGCCAGTCTGGATTATATAAATATCCTTGCCACGGACTGAATCACCAATTTCAACCATAGTTTCACGATTTGTTTTGTGATATACTGCAGCCCCACCGGGTTTAACACCTAAACGGCTGGAATGAGAAAGTTGGCTTAATAAAAGATTAGTGCTCTTCAGCGATTAATAAACACACAACTTAAAAATAATATTTTTGTAGTAGTAAGCAGTAAAAGTACACAAACCAAAAAATAATAATAAAATAATAAACATAAATCTTGGGACAAGGGCTCCTCTGAAAAGGATTTTCAGTACTCTCGAATTAAAAATACAGAAAATTCTTCCATTTAGAGTCAATCTGTATGACAACGACTATGATAATCGCACACTACTTATACACAATCAACTTCGCAACCACCTCAAATCAAATCGAGTAAAATGGCCGGGTCCTGTTGCAAGGTCCCACAACAATGCATAATAAAGCGTTCCAATAACAACTGGCCGGTGTTCGCCCTAGAGGAAGACCAGGATGCACTAGCGTAGCGACGTCGAACAAGATCTAGATATAATAGGATGTCGAAACATGAAGGCAATAGCGAGAAATCGAGACGGACGAACGATGACAGACAGTGCAGACGTGAAAATTCAATCATGGGATGTGAAAACTAGAGGGGAAATTTACTGTAACGAACGTTTTGTAATGAATAATTTTTAAATCGCGATTTTATTTATATAGACAGATTTATTATTATTGTCGTTTGATTGGAGAAAATCTCGAAATTTATATTTTTCCAGCGTATTATAAAAGAAATTCATTTTGGGAAGACCAGTGGTCTGTGCTGAAGCCAACTTCGGCTTGCTATGTAGTCTGAATATGGTGATAATCCTAAACCTTTTAGGTTCAGGCATTTTCTAATGAAACACAAGATGGCGGCCTGTTTCCGTTACTAGACATTCATCTAGCTAGCTGTATGGCTAATAAGCGAAACCAAAAGTACCTAGTCCAATTAAAAAATAGTTAAGATTATTTTGGATGGGAGCTTGATCTTTAATTATTTTATGCACAGTAAGCTTTGATTGAGACCTAAAATACCTATGTTTAACAGAATATTCAGAAGATAAAATTATACTCTACTTTGCGTCCATACACTTTAGTCAACGAAACACCATCAGAAGCCTGCAAAATTTTGCAATTAACATAACTGAACAGTTTACATAAATTATCGGATACACCTAAATATTTATGGATTATCATGGTGATATAATATAAATTACTGCATGTTTACGTTTTCAGTTTTCCTCATTATTCAAAGTCTTCCTCATACCGGACTACCTAGTGGTGCAGTGGTTAAAGCTTCGGCACCGGGAGGTACTGGGTTCGAATCCCACCAGACTGGATGCAAAAAAGCGAAATTACGTCATCGATTATGATCGGTGATGTTAATAAACACAACTATGACCCTCTAACTCTGTTGGAGTGCAGAATTCAGCGCCGACCGTTCATGTTAATAATGTACAGGTTGACATGAAGCTTGCAATGTTGTGGGTGGCATACTGTAAAGATGTGGATGGGTGGTGAGTGCGTGAATGAAAAGAGAAATAATTGACCTTCAAGAGACATTAAATCCACTGGACAATTAATACTTTCTTAAAAAAAAAAAAGATAACACAGCATGTATATGATTGACCTAAAATGTAAATATGTATAGAATGCTCTGGCTTGAAGACATTCTTACACTAAAAACACACATTTAAAAGAACACAAGAAGCTCATGAAGATGATACAAATACAAATAACTTACCTTGCAACCAAATTCGCCAACTCTGGATGTGAATTTCCATTGATGATCACAATATCGGACGATATTGGGGCATCCATCATTGTATGATAGGAGAAATTCTGCTTCTGCGGCGGAGAAACGCTACCAAATCTTACGGGCGCGCAAAATTAATCAAAGTGATTTATGCAATTAATTTCGATTAAAAGCGTTAATAAAAAAAACACAACAAAGTTTTGGTATTAATTGATTTAGTTCAATTGAATCACACACAAACTGTTAAGATAAACATATGTTAGTAGGCCCGCGGTGTCGAGCTTTCGAGATCCAGCACTAAGTGCGCACAATATTATAGATTTTAGCGTTAATTCTAAAGAAAATAAAATCAAATTTATTATACAATTAATCACAATAATACATAATTAGATAATACTAAAAACTCGATTATTTAAGTAAAGATATCGTAATTTTCTTATCTAAATGAAGACGAATCGGACATGGATAAAAAAATTCAAAACATAACCTTACTTCTGTAATTTGTGTAAACTCAAAACAAAAGTATTAGGGAAAATGCATTCGCAGCTTAAAAACTAAATAGTGTAAAAAGCGGAATCCGTTTTAAAATATAACTAATTTACTTATTCCGATTGAGCAGCATTTAAATGAAAAGTATTTTTTTATTAATTAATTAGATTTCAAAGTGAAAAATTGGCGATGAAATGAAAACTTTAACACAAAAATCGAAAATAAACTTGCGTGACAAACTGTGACAAACTTGATGGTCGGTAACGTAGATCGAATATAATGTTTTCGAACTCGAATTTGCTCAATTTATTTGATTTACAGTGACATCTCTTGGGAGTTTAGTTTTAAATTATTTACATGATAAAGTTGGTTTTTTAATCCAAGAGATGGGGTAATTAGTACCATTTTGAACTTTCATTCGGAGAATCAAAACTAAACGTAAGGCGAAAGTACAGTACGTTTTATAACTAAACATCCACTCGTTTTTTTTTGATTTTGTTAAACAACTGAAAAATAAATTAGAAAACTTGATTGCTAAAAATTAGACAGGTACAAAATTCGGCAAAGCATACAGAAATCGTTGTAAGCTACCATAAAGGATCTTTCAATAAGGTCGCTCGATTTTTAAATGTAAATAGAATTAGTTTTCTGTCCTCGTTCTTATGTCCGCCGTGGCTTGTTTGGTGGCAGGTTTTTGGGAGCTTTAATTTTCGGCATAAACCTGGCTGAATTTTCTGGATGGTGTTCGTTATATTGACTTTGAGGGTGTCAATTGCTTACGGTTTATTCGAATAGAACTGTAGCGCTTAACGTTGACGGTTACAACAATGCCATAGTTTTGCTTTGGAATAAGTACAAACCGATGACTCCACCAGACCAAAATCTGCACCAAACAGTGACTAGTATTGACCCAAATGGACCTCGTCGTTAAGGATGATTTTTTTTTTCGAAACGTTTCTTGAACAGAGCACTGATTTTTTAAATAAAGTTTGATGATTTGAAAACGTTGCTTAACGCTGCAACTTTCCATGGTGAATTGTCACTCTCTACTGAACAAATCACAATAAATTTGGCAGATGTTGCTTTAACAGCATGTCTACTATACACTAACAAATTTCGAGCGCCCCTATTGAAAGACCCGGTTCGTGTGTACTAGAGCGTTATCTTGCTGAGTAAACTAGCTTTCTCTCCTTGATTTATGTACAAAAAAGTTAGAAAGTAGCTTTCTACAACGCCAATATATTCCTCGGTGTTAACTTAGTGGATTGAAAGGCTACTGCGCTGCCGTTTGGAAATGCTGCTTCCCCTTGAAGTTGCAGCAACTGGTTGTGTTGGGAACGTTTTATCTAGCTGACCTTCTCCTGTAGATTACGGGGTATGTATGCTTAATTTTATTTACAAGCTCTTGCCTGATTCGTCTTTCTAATTCCTTGAGCTGGCCGTCGAATTTCACCTCCAGAGACTATATTTCCCCTCTTAGCTCTTTAATTTGAAGAACTTGGGCGTGTGAATTTGGTGGAGCTTCCGATCTAATTTCGCAAACCTCCTACCTTGTCTGCTCGTTGCTGGTCTAATTTGGCGACTTGCACTGTTCGGAGTTAATCTAATTTGACGCTTTCCTGCTCGGATTTTGCAGCTTGCTGTTCTAATTGAATGCATTTAGCGTCCAATCCTTGTAGATGAAGCAAAAGAGCTTTCATCATGTCTCTCAGGCCCAAGACGGATTTTTGTTGCTCGGGAGTAGGCGGCTTTACTGATATGGTTGCTACTTTTTACTCCATCGCTATGGTTCCTTGATTTTCAACTTATTTTTTGCAAGGCTGCACTTTCTGCTCATCGTTTGGGGTAACTGATGGAATCCCTGATGGTCCTGGCATCGGTGATGATTGCCGCAAATCGCGATCTTCACCCAAATGTTTCAATATCCTCCTCCATGGACCATGGCGCTCTGCATTCTCGAAAGCAGCTCACACTTATTGGCTTCGGTTGAAAGCCCGAGACTCTGCAGCTTTTCTTTCAATTGCTGTGATGTGTAGGTGCTTATGTTTTTAACCATTGCTGGTATTTGCAAAGATCCAATTCTGACACTAAATGTTATGAATTTCGGGCGTTTATTTTTCAACATCCTTTATTTGTACAGCAAGTCATTTTTTAATTTTCATTCTGCTCACTAATTCACTTATACAATGCTGACTTTAAATGTTCATTACTTTTCATTTTTACTTTTCGATTTGCGCTGTTCACTGGTTTAATTACAACTGTGTCTGCGTCCCAAACTGATCGCGCTTATTCGAGATTATTCGATACAGACTTTTCTAAAGTTTTCAATATATTGGATGAAAAAATTCTTATTCAGAAGTTAATCGATTTCGGATTCGATTTCATTCCAACTAAATGAATTGCGTCTTACCTTTCTTCTCGAAAGCAATGTGTTAAAATCTCCCAAGTTTGCTCGTTTCCCTTAACCATACCTTTCGAAGTTCCACAAAGTCTTAGAGTACCTGGGGAATAAAGGGACTTTTGCGATTAATTCACTTTAAAAGCCTTTTACATCACTTAGATTAGGTTAGTCCTTGAATATGCCTCAGTGATATGGAATCCATATTATCAAGTGCATTCTGACAAGATGGAAAGTATCCGAAAGCAATTCCTGATTTATCTAAGACCCTCAGGATTTCTAAACCAGAAAAATAAGTTATCAGTAGCAGCTGTAGGAAAGCCAAGTTCAACTGTTCATATTTATTTTTCGTTTTCCGGTGATTATTAACACTCTAACGTTTGTTACCTATAAATTAGCAAAAACCACTAGCATGCGAAATGGAAACGTAGGTAATCGTAAATAAAAATTAACGATCCAAACGCATCCCCTTTTGCGTATACGAGTTTTTAACGTACATCGTAATTTTCACAGCACATAAAATATTCTTACATATATTTTCATGCTCAAATGCACTAAAGGTAAGAAAATTCTGTGTATTATTTATCGTTTTATCGTCTCCCTGACACTTAAGAATTATTGATTCTGTTATTGTCTCATGCCACCGGATACCTATACAGCTCACATACCTACCTATTTAGCTGAGTCTGCTAAAATATCGTATTAATTCCTATATAATAATAAAGGTGATGGAGAACAAGGATAATTTATATATCCTTTTGTTATAATAACGCAAACACATTATACATTTTACCTTTTTGCACACCTTCAATATAATATGGAAATTGGTCTGGAGTGTTTTCTTTCAGCATATAGATTTTCCACTTTGCGTTCATCATCTAAATGGAAGGTATATAAAGTGTGTCATTATGGTGTGAACAAGGAAGAGGATATTCTTTTAAGTTATAGCACGTACCGATAGATATCCTGTACGTTGTAAAAAAGGAGTTTGATTTGCAATTATGTATTATTTTGTTTTAAGGGCCCTTTAAGTTTTAATATGCTAGTTTGGTCGTTTATATAGGTAATATTTTTATGTGACGTGAAGTGTAGTAAAATATAAATTTTAATCTGGCAGTGAATAGACAACTTTAATGGTCTCAGTTCCTTGCTATTAACAGAGCTGTTGCACCGTCATGTAAATTTTATTACTTTGCTTGATTATAAGGAAATTGTTAACTAACGAAAGAGGTTTATGAAATTCCACTATGTAAACGTGAGTGCTTTGCATACTATGCGTCTCTAAGGTGTTATGTAAACCTTCAAATTTTGTTTTAAGGCTGAGGGTTATTGTCGTGTTCCAATCACAATTCGATTCTGACACTTAAGTAAAATCATTTAATAAAAATTACTCATCTTGCAAAATTCGTTGATGACCTTGATCTTATAGATATTCTGATGTGATTGATTGATTGACTGGACTGTAAGACTAAGAACTGGATAAGTGTCCTGGATAGCACCGAGCCTATTCCTACAGCCTATTTACACATAACAATAGGAAGAGTTTTTTTCTTGGGACGGAACGACTCAGTTGCTGCCACATAGCGATCGTACAGCACAACACAATTCTAATCTACACTTCTAATCTACTAGTCGACAGCCAGTAACACACAATCACAATACAACTCAAAACCACACAACCAACAAATAACGCTTCAAAGAAACATTAATTCATAAGCATCTGTAGATTTTCTGAAATTCAAATCCAAACCAATACTCTCCGGGTTCCCGCAAACAAAACAAACACCCACCAATTGAATCCTCCCGCAATTTCACAACCCACAATAGAACTTCCTGAAACCGCAGCCACCTAAATTATACCAAAAATTACTCTAAATTCCATTACTACCCAACAAAAAATATGTAGGCATTACAAAGGCCATGGATTTTGGAAAAGCACAAATTCTATTCAATGCCAGACCAACCACCGGGTTGAATACCTCAAATAAATTTAATTTTTTATATATTTTTTTTATTTCGCAAACTGTTCCACTAATTTTGGCCAACAAAGAATATTCGTTCAATTACCAAGGACAGCAACATCGCACAGGATACACTATGCTATACGCAATGGAGCCCCATCACTCCTCAACTAACCACTGTCAAACATGGCATGCGGAACTAGACCAAACTAGACCGACACTCCAACATGAGGCTCAGGCCATCCCTCAATAAATGACGGTCAAACTAGGCGTGCAAAGCCGAACCTGACGAAATTTTCGGATTTGGCCACAATGAATGGAACCAGGCCGTTTCCCAACCGACAACTTTCCAACCCAGTTTGTAGAGCCGGGCCAGGACACCGACGAAAAAGGTCAACCTGTATTGGGACTTCAAAGAGTCACTCTGGTAAAGCTCTACAATTCGATTTGGGTGGGGGATCCACCCAATTCGTGGGTGCCAGGTAACCCCTTAAAGAATTCTGCCCAAATTCGGCATGCTGAGCCGAATCGAGATTCAAATACAAATCCTGGATAATTTCAGATTTTTCTACAAAATAAATCCGAAAACAACCGGCCAAGGAACCATCCAGCTAGAGACGACCCAGTCAAATCCAGCTTCCCCTAAACCAAAATCCACCAGAATTCCAACTTAGCCCAATTCACACTCAAAAACCACCCCACGCTCCCTCCGCAGCACACCGTCCAGAAACAGATTATTGAGACCATTCCGTATATTCCAATCAATCAAAAATCAAGGTTTACGTGAGGTGTTGGCACCGATTGAAGATAAGACCACGCGGAATGTTTCCCGCACACAAATTGTGCATGAGCAAGTCGTTGAACAGGATTCAGAACCCAAATTAACCGACACTCGTGCCCGACGCTCTCATGTAACTGCGAGTTTTGAGGTACATTGTTGAGTTAGACAAGCTGTTTCACAGTAAACAGCTTCAGCATTAAGCAATCCAAAAAATAATCAACATTAAAAGGCCGATGCCCACCACATCATAGACTTGCCCGTCGCTACAAATGAAAACGAAAACCAAAAATCATTCTCCCTTTGCCAGGGGCCTATCCCCTTGATGTGATATAAAATTGTTTTTGAATCCTACTATTTAATCTGGTATTCAAAACTCCTATGCGATGACTCCAGTGAAGCGTCCTCGTCTTCTAAGAGAAATCTTTTTAATTTATAAATTGGATCTCTTAAGCATATACATTTACAGGTCGTGACATTCAGCTTATGTAATGGGCTCGACCGTTTTTATAGAAAATTTTGTTTCATTAACCACCTGGCGTCGACAAAAAGCTTACTTAAATGTTTGCTCTTCTATGTTGTTGGTTCAACTTCGATTTGTGCTTTAACGAAAAAATAGCTTTTCTCGGTTTGACGTGAGGAAGTTACAAATAAAAAATTTCAGGATGAGCGTGTGATACAAACGCACTCTCTGTGAATTATTTTCTACATTAGATTTCCATTTTCTTATACTATGGGTTTTTCCAGTTAGCCCAAAATAGTTTAGCGATTTTAATGTCTTTGCAACATTAGAAAAGAAACCAAATCGAATATATTTATCTTTATAAGCCGCATAACCAGCTAAATAAACCCTACTTGTCAAGTATTTCAATGAATTGTTAAACCCTACTTGTCAAGTATTTCAATGAATTGTTCTTCAACCTAGGACGCCTATACTCCGGATGCAGAAAGTTTGCTGCAAGTTTATCCTTAGTTAAGATCATTTTCGGACGAATTTTAATCGAGAAATAATAGACGATGGCAAATTATCATCGAGCTGTATTCACATCATTTCACAAGCATCTGCGATTGATGTGGGGGGTTTTTGAAGTTCCTTCAAAAACTGATAAACTGAATTGAGTGCTCCGATTCTTTCACCTTTGAACAAACTGCGGCTGAAATCGTCTTCAAATGTTGTAGATTTATGCGGCAGGAATGAAAGGACTCGCGGTGTGAGAACCATCACGTCTCTGCTACAGTAATTAATTTTGTTTCATTCAGAATATTTAATTTCCTCTCCAAATCAATTTCCTTAATCACGTCCAAAATCTTTAATTATCATGTCATTCGCAAGCAAATTTTAGGAATGACAATTTCAACTTGCTTGCCCGTTCATAGACATCTCTCTTAAGTATAATATATTGCACCACCACGTCTGTTAGAGCGTCACTGGTTTCGAGAGAAAAACAAACGCTTCCTTTAGTGGTTTACAGCAAAGTGATTATAATGGCTTAAATTGGCTCGCTTTTCATTTTGATTCGCTAGGTTTGATGCTCGATATTTTGCGATGTGGTTTCTCTGTCAAATGATTTAGTCCGGAATGGAGTGAATTACGTGGAAGTGAGGATGGAACTGTTACATGATGGGTGAATTCTAACGGACTAGTTAGAACTCACCCATCATGTAACAGTTCCATGAATAATATTTTCTGATTTAGATGTTACACGACATGAAAATCAAAAGCCAACTTTAATCTAATAATCCAACAAATAGATCTCATCACTATGCTTACTAAGGCAATCTGCGGAATATTCATTCCAATGATGATGGTACCAACAGAGTTCAATATAAGGGAAGCAGAATGGCAGACTCTATGTTTATCACACGAGGAGTCAGGATATGTACTATTTCCATTATTGGTCATAATAGTATACTAGACACTGCGTGATCAACAAACTAGATAACGCATCATCGAAAAGTATCCAATACACAACAATCATGAAAATATTGAAGATGTTGACAATTTCCTATACTTTGGTTATATTGTAGAGCGAACACGAGCTGATCTGAATACATTGAATACGCAGGTAGAAGATTATTAGGGCACTCGAGGTATTTGTTATCAAATTCGTTTAACGAGACGGTTGCTAAAATGCTTCTGGCCAAACAAGATTACAAATAAAGAATTTTCGATAAGAAAGAAAATTATAGATGGATACGATACACACTTAGGAAAAAATTCTAATGACAAAACAATTGTTTTTCGTTAAAAATCAGCAAAGAAAGAGGAAAGTAAGAAGACATGTCATGACCATGAAGAGAACCGTGCTAGCTGAAGCCAAACAACTTAGTAGAATATGATAGGAACTAGAATAAGTATCCCCAAATAGATTACACTCTATCCGTTCCAGTTTATTAGACGCCCTATCTTCTTAAATCGGAGATAAAGAAAAAAATATATTTCAAAAGTTTTATGACAAACAGATCGAAAAATCTGTTCGGAAACCATTCACCCGCAACTAGCTAACAAATGATTGATTAAGAAATGATCTACTTTATTTTAGCATGCTCATATTCTAGAGATTTTGTTAAAATTCGTTCTAGAAATTAATTAAATCGTAAAAACGGTTTCATTATTAATCGTTTTGCAAATTCCCAAGTTCATTTTAAAATGTCATTTCCATTTTACAAATAATCTTGATATTGTGATTATTTATTTTGTCTATGCAATTGGTTATTTACAAAATGAAAATAATAATTAAAATTACAAAAAATAAAATAGGCCATGTAAATTAAAAATTAAAGTTCTTACAAGATGAAAACAAAAAAATGGCACTTAAATCAAACCATTAACAATAATTAATAATTCTAAATTACAATTTCTAATTACAATCATTCATTTATTAAGACGAGCAGGAACAACAGTACGGTGGCACCAAGTCAAAACTCCAGAGTAGCGATTGTCCTCTTAAAGCATTGCGAGAAATGTGTAAATCAAAATACTCGGCAACGGACCATGGTAGCTGTAGTTACTATATTGGCCGTTGGAGTACGAAGAAACCTACGTGAGCGTAAGGCGCGTTGAGGAGCATAAATATTAAAGAGTGAAAGTATGTCAGCACAATCAACTTTACCACAAATAATATTACGTGCAAAAGTAGCATTGGTACATGTACACCTAGCTAGAAGCCAGTAACTAAAGGCCCAGGAAAGAACAACGGTCAAGGTAAGGCGAGAGACTATAATCATCGCGCTGTAAAGAAGGTAATTTTTTGAGAACAAATAACACAAACTGCTTTTGTATACTCCCAATTCTCTTAGAGTGACAGTCATAGAACGGGGACCATATGACACTTGGGTACTCAAGCTAAGAACGAACGAAAGAGGTATACAGTGACTGAAAAGTCATTGAGTCGTGAAATTTTTTAGAATTTCGTTTAATAAATCCCAACATTGAATATGCTTTATTAACAATCGCATCGATGTGCGAGTTAAACGTTAAATCAGAACTCGAAATAATCCCCAAATCATTATTCATATTAGCTCTATTCAAAATACAGTCGTTTAAAGAGTAAACAAATTCAACAGTTGGCCAGAAATAAAATCGAAATTGAAAATCTGATTATGAGTGATGACGCACATTTTTATTTGAATGGCTTTATTAATAAGCTGAACTGCAGGTTCTGGGGTTCTGAAAATCCAAGACCCATTCATCAACGCCAATTGTACCCCATTAGGTGTCCAGTATGGTGTGGCATTACATCTGAAAATATTCTTTTCAGGTCTTACTTCTTCGAAAATGAAGATGAAAGTATAATCATAAATAGAGAGCAGTATCGGTTTATGATAAAACATTTTTTACGTCTTGCTCTTGAAAACAGACCTGAGATGTGGTTTCAGCAGGATGGAGCCACTGCCCACACTGACCGAGACAAAATGGCACTTTTAAGGCAAATTTTTGGTGAGCGAATAATTTCCGTAAATTCGGAAATTAATTGGACAGCGCATTCGCCAGATTTATCAGCACCCGACTATTTTCTTTGGGGTTATTTGAAGAAGCGAGTATATGTGAACAAGCCCGAGACAATCATTGAACTCAAGGCCAACATTGTTGCAGAAATTCGAACGCTACAGCCACAAATTTTGAAAGATATTTGGAAAATGCTCTAAAACGAGCCCACCATCGCGATGCTGAAAATAGGGGTAATTTAAGTGACATTATTTTTTATACTTAGTGTAAAAAATTTCCATTTTGTATATTTTATCCCATGGTGACTTTTGGCCCACTCTGTACATTGTTTAGAATAGAAGAAAATTACGTGGTTGACCATTGAATTAAAGAGTTTTGGACTGCAGGACAGAATAGCAATGCAACGATAATTAGTCACATCACTGCGGGATCCATTTTTATATATTGGAATTACATTCGATATTTTCTAAACATCAGAGAAAATGCCTTGTCTGAGACTCATGTTAAACAATTGGTATAAAGAGGCAACAAAACCAACTGAGCAAAAATTCAACAGAGACGCTGGTAAACCATCAGGCCCCAGACCCTTTTACGCGTCCATATTCATCAAGATATGGTTTCATTGGAGTTTGTGAGATATCCTTATCAAAAAAGCAAAGAAATTGCAGATTGTTAATGGATTATTGGATTTTTGAACCACCGAATTCCATAGACGACGGTAAGCCGTTATTTTGGATCAGTTTCACAAATCTCCAAAATTTCTTCGGGTTACAGCGTAAATCGTCCTCTACATCAATCATGTAATTATTGTACAGGAATCGGTTAGGACAGGAGAACTGCCTGTACTGAAACTGAAACTGAGTTAAATCGAAAGCTAGACCAGTACGCCTCTATCTCCTGTGAGCTTTATTACGCAGGGCTTGAGCTCTTGAGTGAACCATGGGCAATGACGGGCGTGAGGCTTTTTTATAATCTTTTTAGGGACACATTTTCGTGTAGCAATATTTAACAACTCATTGAAGGTGTCTACTGCTCCATTGATATCCATGTTTGATAGAACAACTATCCAATCAACTTCAGCTAGGGAATTGTTTATAGAACCGTGGTCGGCATTCGCATAATCAAAAACGGAGCTATTCTTAATGAAAGTTATGTTATTTGAAAATCCGCAGGAAACCTGGATTGAAACTGGGGTGTGATAAATACTTGAAGATCCGGCGAGGTCATCGCAGGACTCAAGTTTATAAGATCGATTATTGTTGGTGTAAAACATTAAGTCCAGCTAAAATAATGAAATCAACGTTCTCATTCATAAATGGTATTAAATTACTAGAAACACTGTCAAGAAAATCGTGACAAAAAGCCAAAGTCGGATTAAGTGGAAAGTAAACTGTGCTAATTATTAAAAGAAATGTATAGTTTTAATTTAATCGCAATAAATTCTATGCTTGGGTCGGAATATAAACGTTCACAGCAATAAGATTTAAGCACTGTAATAAGCAGAAGTTTTTCAAATTTCGTTTTACAACCGTTATGGATTGGAAAACAAAGCACTTATTTATTTAGTCAGTATTCGCCGGTAACCTAAGATTTTTTTACATATTATGTGTATACATTGAATGCCGCCAATGAATCAAAATATTCTGGATGAATTTGCAACCGATGAAGTTTTCTGTAAATGTGTGCCATTGTACAAATTTATCGACTTCATAAATATAAATCATTCGTGTTTTTGTATTAATACACAGCAACAATAATAATAACAATGACAGTAGTAATAATAATAATAAAATGTCGAATGACAAATATTTTTATATAATAAACCCGGAACAAACAGAATCATTCGGTTTTCAATGCAATTTTCATAAATTTTCTCATTTTCCTCTCACACACCACACAAAAATTACCTTTCATAAATTTTATTACATTTTTTTTGTGTTTAAAAAATAAAAAATCGAATGAAAAGTTTTTATTTTTATAATACTACTATTTTATTATTATATAATAAAATAAAAAATAATGTATTGAGTGGATACTTAGCCCTTGAGTTACGTGGTGGATTTTTTCTGGGTAAATAGTTGGGAACGCGAAAAATTTGCATTGATTCTGGACAGTAAATAGGAATAAATTTTATAATCATAAAAAATTGCGTACGAAAGTTTTAATTTTAACTACAGGAGTTGCTAGGTAGCAGTTGATTTTAACTATTTCAAGAAAACATTTTAACAGTTTATAGTAGTTTCAATTTTTTTCGAATCTATTATATTTTCACAATTAAATAACCAATGAACATAATTGGTTGATTACTAAACCAGACTAGATGGCGAATAAAATGCTTGAAAATATTTGTAATTACTTAAATTATAGGTATAGGTAGGTTTGCGAGAACATCAGCCGCTTGTATTCTCAGCTCTTTATTCCCGTCTTTGTTGAATATACCTCTGGAATGGACGTCTTTAGAGAAATTTCTGGCGTTAGCAAAACAGTCCCTTGAGTTTCATTGTTCTGCTTGGAAGCTGATGTTTTAGTTACATGACTTCACGTTCACGCTTCTTTTGCCGGAGGTATTTAGTCGTATAGCTATCGTAGTGCGGAGATAGACTGCTAGAGTGCTTCTAGTTTTGTGGGCCAACCATTTTTCACGAAGTTTTTGTTTATTTTTGACAATCAGGCGGCAATGATCAACGCAGAAATCATTGCGGGATTTCGGAGGACCCCTTCTAATAGTATTTTGCGCCGCAGTAGTTATGGCTGACAGCGAAGCGTGCTATTAAGAGTAGTTTCTTCGTTGTTATCGTGCCGGTTTAGATAGTCAGTGATAGCTGATTGGTAACTCTGCAGACTACAATAATGCTTGATCGACATTTTATCGCACATTCTTTTCTGTTTGTCTATTGAACGTAGATGATATACATAGTATCTTGATGACGTGTACCTAGACGAAACGAAAAGAATACAACTCAATACGGAAAATACAATGGAAGCCGAAAGTAATTTTTTTTTATTGGATTCCATGGACTACGCACCACCATATAAATGAGCTTTAAGCTCACAATGGAGTGTGTATTCTAAAAATTGTTGAATGATGCAAATAAATAAATAAATAAATATAGTTTGCACTCATATTTGAATATGACAAACAAATAATCGATGTCCTGTAAGACTCAATGTCGGTATGCTGGTGAAGGGTTTCTTAGAGGCTATGACGTGATCGATTTGATTATCGAATCTTCCGTCATTCTACCTGAAGTAACGTTGTTGATTCTCTTATGTAGGAAAATCGTACTTGATACGACTACGTTATACATTATTGCCAGGTCAGAAACCAGTAGTCGTTGTTGTTACTATATAGTGTGGTGCAAGCTGTTTGATCCGATGTGTGATTTATTTTCTGCACTCCTACCGATTTTTCAATAAAAGTTAGCTACGGTGATTTCGTGGTGCAAATAAAATAATTTTTTTATGTCATTTGATTTATCTTGAAGTGCATGTACTTCTACTGTGTAACTCTTTGCCTCGTTTGACAGACTATGGAGATCTCCAGATTTTAAGAGGTTAAACACGTTCCAAGTGGTGTTTGTGATGTGTCCGATATGGAATCCGAGGTCTTTGTTTAGAGTTCATAACTTAGTTGTTTTTAAGAGAGAAGGTTGTCCGCTCAACTCACATGTTATGTGTGTGGGTCACGTTTTGGTAAAAAAAAAACTTACATCCCATCCTATCTTGTACACTTTTATACAGCAAGCTGCGTCATACAAGAGAGACATCCGCTTCAGCCGCAATTGACAATTTTGGTTTACTCATATACCTTGAACGATTAAAGCGTAAGAATGCTATGCTTTAGTATATGCTTTAGTTTTCGGGCAGCATTGAGTCCCGAATGGATGAAGTTCGTTCTAAATACTCGTGCTTTAAGAAAGGTTTCTGCATTCGAATTGCTCTAATTTTGGTATTTTTCTTTATTTTTCTCCTGAATTATAATTCAAAAAATAATAATGATGTTGCTTGTAATTCCTCGCGTGCGGTCATATGCAGGTACTTATTATAGAGTGAACGGCCTTTAACCATAAAACTCTTAATCTTTTTCTGTTTTTCGGAGAGAGTTATTAGCCCTAACGTAGAAGATTTGGGGTGCTTACAAATTTAGTGTCTCGTAATTTTTAGAACAAGGAATCTAGGGAGATAGAGAGAGATTTTACGAGAGGCTAAGAACACAATCGACTATGCCTTATGCCTTATTTGATGCCATTCGTTTCTTGTTATCGCTATCACGTTTCTTCGATTTTCAAAATTTCCGATAATTTTTTTTATACGTTTCAGGCGGTGTTCTTAAATTTTCTATTATGTCCATTTTCTTGGATTTAGTTATTTTCGCACTTTTCGGGTTTGTCGCTTATTAAATATCTCACTCGTTTCATGGAATTCGGAGTTTATCTCACCGTTTCCCATAGTTCCAGGTCGTCTGTATATCATTGTGCTTGTGGCTGTATAACAACTTTAAGCTAGCTAACCACTACAATTTTATATCTGTTATTGGCCCCTTTTGGTCCTTCCCAAATGATTTAAGAAAAAAGCTAATTATTGAGGGGATATTGAAGAGAAAGGTAATGATTGCTACTGCATAGGAAAAATAAAGATATTCCTGCATTTGAAATTAGTCAAATATCAGGAATGTATTTTAAGGTACCATGCAAACCAAGGTATGTACAATATATATAAACCAACCGAAACGACAAACACCCGCCAACAAAACACAACACAACACAAAAAAAAATGCAAAGTTCAATTTGATTGTTTACTGAAAATTTGTTGATAATTAAAAGTAATTTATTGCCCGCGTATTTTTTATTATTACCCGAAAATATATATAAAAAAAAAATTATAAATTTTTATGACTTTTCAATTTTTATTTTATTACAATTTAAAATTTATATTTAATATTATGTGTATAAAACATTTTATTTATTTATTTATTTATAATAAAAAATTTATATAAAAATAAATAAAGGATTTAATTGATTTAATAATAAATACAAACATTTGTAAATGATAATTTTTGGTTAATTTATTATAAAATATTTGCTGTTTATATGTTTAAGATTTAAAATAAATAAAGCATTTTGTTTTTATGTAGAAAATTTATGTTTTATTTATGTTTTATATGCTAGCGAGATATTGAAATTTTTATGCTCTGTATTAAAAGCTTTTTAAAATATTATTTTATTACCATGTGATCGGAGGTATGTTTATACATTTATTGCGAATTTGTACGTCATGATTTTATCGTATATACCAAGTTAGAATTTAGCTCAAATCGATGTCACTTTAATTTTGAAACGGACTAAAATCCCTTTCATATTCAATCAATTGACCATTGTTTCTCGCATTTCAATTTTTTTTATACATAATTGGAAGTCGTCCAATGAAATGCGCGTGATGTTCATATCCAAATAACTTGAGCTTCAAATAAATGATTTCAGGTAATGTGGTAAAAGACTGGATTCCATAGGAATAAATCGAGTCGAGGCCAAAGTATTTGCAGTGGTGGCCCCTCTAGCGATAATTTGTGGACCATTAAAATTATATATTTCTGCACTTCAAGTTAATTATACCGGCCAACAACAGAATCTTTTGAAACAACTTTCGAAAAGTTTAAATATTAAAATAAGATATAAGGTAATTCTCAAATGGTACAATCTGATTTTTAAATACTACTCTTAAAATTTGAGTGAACGGTTAAACCACCTCAGTTTCTACGATACACAAAAATACTAAGTCAGGGTTAGTAAAAATAAATTACAATTTTTCAGAAAAGGACTTCGCTTTATATTAGGCTTCTAAAATGATAACATATTAATTGTAGTATGGAAAAATTGGCCTATTTTGTCCTGTATAGTGTTGATGAAGTAAGGAGATATGTACACACGTATGACGAATTGAATTGTAGCGAAACAGGCTATCCCTAACGTGTAAGGTCAACGTTGTTGTTGTCGAGTTGTTGATGGTTCAAAAGTTATTGGTTCAAGTAGATGTTTCAAAAGCTTATCTTTATTTTTCAATTACTTAATAATTTAATTAATAAATTTTAAACCAAATCTTGTAATTCACATTACTCAAAATTTGTTGTATAAAAAACTGGAGTGATGAACACCGCAGACTTATTTTCTTATTCGAAAAAATGAATCTACCAGATTTTTGATAAAAACTTTCTTGTATAACAAAAAAAATAATTATTCCTGCTTAAATATCAGAAAACCATTAAGGTCAACTCTTCTTTAAAATTTAATCTTCATTACAAAAATTGAAAAAGCTCGCACAGAAGCTGTCACTTCCATTACACAGAAGTCCAGCACATTTTGCATGAATCTCCCAATTTATGAAAATAGATTTAGTATGAAGTGTGATTCAGAATAATGAGTTCGCCTGTTCTATAGAGATGGCAAATTTTGGTGAAATCAAAACTCGCTATTTCCGGTAAAATGTAAAAAAATTGTCTGCATATACAAATTTTGTTTGAAACTTAATGTACAATTTTTTGTTTTAATTGTTTTTTTCGTAAATACTGTATTTACAAAAAATGAAAAAAGCTTCTTTGAAATCTGTCACTTCCGGTGGAAAAATTTCGGCCAAACGATTAGAAAACCAATAACATTTAGATTGCACATAACATCACACGCAGTCACACACAAATTTTTTAAAACCTACTTTTTTATTTCAGCGATATAGCGAATGGTAAATCTGCAAAAATCTCCAGGTCAAAATTTTTCTATATACGTGATCGCAAGTCTCTAGAAGCAGCATGAGAATACCACAATTAGTAGTTAGTTCACAATTAGTAAGATATGCGACATCTGTCTTGCCTCTAGTATGGGGTTGGATGTCTGCGAACCAAGTTTGAATATTATCATTCAGTATCCTAAACCTCAGAATTCCTTGTCAATATCCTTTGTCAGGTCTTCCAGCTTTTCTTTGTGTTTATTTCAATTTTTAGTTGTAAGATCGTTCGCTTGGGCATAAATCTGTAGCATCACTTTTATTGTAACATCCACTATGTCATCCGGGGAACCTAGTTTGGACATTATTCATTACTGTTTTTTGATCACATTATCGTTTTGGACTGGCACGCGACTGTGGTGTGGTCCCTTTAGGTTTGTCATTGACTTCTATGTAGGCGGAAAGTAATATATTTGTGGTCGCTATCCTCTAACACCTTCGAGCCTCTCAATTCTGCGACCGTGCGTCAAGGAACAGTATGTCGTTTAGCTTGTGGTCTTTTGAATGTCGATACGCTACCCTCTATGAATGCCCTATCTTAGCTGATATTTTCAGTACAGTATATATCTTGCATATCTCATTTCGTTACTTTCGCATTTTAGTCCGTTCTGAAAAAATTCATCCAGTTTTTTTACTTTATCTTCAAGACCGTGCAAATGACCTTGTCTTCTTGTAAAATGCTGGTGGACGTTGTAATTTTTTTCTACTTTCCGTAAGAATCTGCGAGAATGCCCAAGATGGGGATTTTCCAATGATTCGCTGCGATTTACGCAAAAAAATAATCGTTGAAGTTGCGCTTGTATTTGGCAACTCAAAACTAGCCTGGGATATCATTTGTCCGCCGATCTATGAATAACTATGATGACAGTAGTTTCAAAATAATAATTAATCTTAAGCTTTTGGGCACCAAGTAATAGTAAGAACATCTTAACACAACACATTTTTGGAAATTAGTCTGTATTTGATATAAAAAGTGGGATGGGGGGGGGGGGGGGGGAAGGGGGAGGAGTGTAGGGAAATGATCAAATATATTCTCTAGCTTTTTTAATAGCTGCACTAAAAATTACTTGTTTGCACCAAATACAGCCACTATACTGCATAACAAGTTTGCACTCAAATGTTTGTCTGTCACTGGATCCTTCACACTTTGGAGGTGTAGAAATGTAGTATAATTGTAATAATTGATGTTGGGTTGAACAAGTCAATTCCACAACGTTAACACAGTGCTTTCAATCTTCTTATATGCTTCTTGATTAGAGCAGTAATACCAGATTATTTTCAAAATATGTTTTATTTTAATTAATTATACAAAAAGGTGCTAACCATTTCTCACATTTCACTTTAAAGCTCATTATTGCAAGAGAATTCATCGTCTAAAACATTCCACGCCTCTTTAACATATGTTTTAATCAGGCCAACACTTTCACATTCTGCAAAAAATTGGTCGCCACACGCTTGGTAGCGGTGAAAAGTAGCGCATATATGCTTATCATCCATAGAGTATTCAGAATCCAGCAAGGTTGGAGCCTCTTGCCTGCAGTTCTCCATTTTACGCTTAGATACACATCTAAAGGTACTATCGCTTACTATATTATACAATTTGTTGTCAAAACAGAAACCGGCTTCAAGTCTAGCGAATACTCTCAACAAATTAACAAAACGTTCGGTAAGCGCATTGTGGCGGCAAATTGGTTTAATTTTTGGCACTTTTGCCAAACTACAACTACATGCAGTTTTCATTGTATCGCAATATTCAATTACATGCTGTGAAAATTCGGTCCTGTTTATAGTTCGATCTAAAAACTCTTCAAATATCGCAGTAATTGTGTGCAAAGCATCGAAATTTTTAGGGCCGCAACTATTAAAATCACGTACTATTTCCTGAAAAATAATTTTTTAGTTTTGTTTTGTTCGTTTAGCTACACTTGTCGCATTAGTTTATTTACCATGGCTTCTTCGTCACAATTCACTGAAGCTGATTCATCACTATTTTCGCACGATACAGCATTTAACAAAATTCCGAAAACCAACACAAAAATATGTAACCACTTCATTATTCACTTGATAACGATCTGATTTACTAGGTTTACATAGTTCTCTACTTATATACTGCTTCTAAATGCAACCTTTGGCGACCTTTGAGATTACAAACATTAAGCTATGAATATTGTCATCAAATTTTTTCAATTTATTTGAGTTTTGATATATTCAAAAACAATCTTCGGTTTACGCCACTCTTTAAAATTGTTATCATAATTGATTGCTTCATAAAGTCAATTGGCATCATTGCTAGTTATCAGCAGATCCGTCAGTTTAGTTTTTAATTTTAGCAATTACCCTATAGGCATGTTAGAAACATAGGTCAAAAATGTTATGTTTGAAAAACTAAAAACTGCTGTGGTGATTTTCCCGGGCAATGTAAATTTTTAACTTAAATGCTAACTAAGTAATTTCTCAAACGATTATAACTGAACTGGTATGTATGTTGATCACCACTCTACCTAGTTCAACATTCACACATATTTTATTAAATATTTACATTGCCACGTCAAATATTGGAATAGCAAACTTCCAGATGTAACAGACATGTAGTTCAAAGATCTAAGATTTTCACAACAAAATCGTTCTTTATAAAAAAAACCAAGAAAGAAGATTTAAACAAACTCAATCCCTGTACAATTATGCTCTAGCCTTTTTACAGAAACATATCGTTTGAAGTGTGCCCTTGTTAGCAGTCGAACCGATGTTACTTAACAGTATGCTAAATGCAATAAAATTCATATTTTTTATATATAGAATCACACAAAATACGCCCAAACTTTCTTTAATAGGCGTTCTTTAAGGTAGTTTTCAGCCTTAATTGAGCTTGTTGTTCAAATTGATACCGCTCTTGAAAGATTATTGGAAAAAGTTCTGGTTCCATAGAAACGTTTGTTTAAGTCTAAGGAAAATGGTTTGAATATTTCTACTACCTTCCCTTTACAGAAGAGTCAAGAACAAGTACCAGGATGAGATAAGTGTTTAACACTTCGAGAAAAACCACAAATTAACGAAATAATAATAGTTCCTGACCCAGCATATCAAAATGAATTACCCTCCAAAATTTAGAGACTCTGGAGAAGAGATGACCTAGATTGACATATGCGAAAGTTGTAAGTGCCTCTAAGGTTAATCAGGTGCTTGGCCATTAGATAAGGTGTTATTATATACCGAGCTGATAACCGGCAAGGCTGAGGGCCTATAAAAAACTATAACCTTATTGGTGATTTCTATTATTCGCTAGCACGTCGCTATTACAAATCTGGCTGAAAAATATTGCTAGAAACAACGGAACTCGTGCTTAAATAAAGCTTTTATCTCAAAAACTACCTTTAAACTGAATGAGGAAGCAGAGGAAGGTGTTGGAAATGCTGTGAATCAACAAAAGTGAATAACTAGCTTAACTTCTAATTGGAAGATTAAGCCAACTAGAAGAGACAAAGGCTGATCTCAGATCGGCCTCTATCGATTTAATGAGCAAATTGTGCAATGCATTGAAGTGGACGATCAATGGCGTGATGAGTTATGGTCTCAGTAAAGTCAGCCAGACAATATTTAAAAATAATAAAGTAACATGTCTGAGGCTCTAGTACCAGGACAAACCGCATTCAACAAGTGCTCAAATTCCTACACAAATCATTTTGTATTCCAGAACCTTGGAAGAGTACTAGTAGGAAACCGCATTTTGGAACTTAGAACTTTCAACTTTCGTTCGTTCTTGTATTCACACTAGAAAGAAATTAATTAATATGTTTTTGGCTAACAAGTACAAGTGAACGCAAAACACACCAAAAAAATATTTTCAGAAATAGAAGTAAATAGGACTGAAATACTTTTAGAACATTTCTTGGGAATCTACTACCAGTATCGGTTTCGAAACCACTTGTAACAATACAAGAACTCTGTTGCCTAGTGGATATAAGATATTTGATGTGTAGATTGTTAGAATAGTGAATAAATCTCAACCAACCGCGTGATAATAGAAGTCGTAAAAAATTTGAGAGGCGCTAAAGAAAACATTAGAAAACAGAAGCGGCAGCGATTGTGGACTGCTTTAAGAAAGACGAACTAAGAAGCAGTAGGACCAACGCTTGGAGGCTGTTCTATGCCAAAATATATAAGTCTTTTGGGTGTCTAGGCTATATCTGTTGAACAGATAAAATGGCTGTTTAGGTTTTACAAAAAATTTGACTAATAAAATTTCTTAAAACTACACTACGGCTTGTCCCTTTTGGATAGGTGGAAGGGTCCTCCAACATCATTGACATTCTTGAAAGGAAGGCGATACGGCTCTATTATATGATCATCAATAATCTGTTATTATCTTCAAATATTTATGCTTTTAAAAAACAACACTTCTAAATATTTAGAAATATTGAAGACCGAATGTTCGAAATTGATCGGGAATCGATTTTTATGTGAGGTATTTGAAGACACGCTGTTCACGATGTTAGGGGTGGCTAAACGGACGTCCATCTAATATCAAGCAGATCGCTATATAAACTTGTACATGGTAGGACTGAATGCCTTAAGATTTTTCAATAGTATGTGAGCTGTACATGTAACAAGCCTTCCCTCACAGAAACGTTTATGTTATGAAACCTACACTTCATCATTCAGGATTAGATTTATATAAAAATGGCCATCGGAACGAAGACAAATTTTGTTGGCTGTCACCTCGATGCTTCTCTAAACTACACTACTCGATTGGATTTTGGATTGAAATTTCGTTTAACAATCGAATGATAAATCACTAAAGCATAAATCATTAGCTCGAAAAATTCTTTGAAAGTTAAGGCGTTGAAAGGCCAATGCAAAATTATCCGATCGGAAACGTTCGGCAGAAGAACATTTCATGAAACATGTACAGTATATATGCATCGAAACCAAAATGGCAAATTCTTGTTAAAATGTCTATTTGTTTTAGGGGATTTGCACTCGTTTTATAGGTTCTATGCACAAACCACATCGGTCCTTTGCAAGATTCTGGCAACACAGCGGTTCTATATGCAATTGAAAGAGATTTGAGTGAAAACCAATTCTGAAACCTAATTGGTGAGGTTTATGGAGGAATATCTGAAGTTGGTACATGTGGCGGGTATTACACCTGACATGGTTTCACAAAACCGCTATCTTCTTCTGCATCATTGCATTATAAGGCATCACAGTTCAACAACTAAACTTTGTCGTACAGAGTATCATTGAATGTCATCCTAATGGTTGGTGTTTCCGTTCTAGCTGTGCTTTCGCACACACCATTTGAATGCTGTTATAAAGCAAATGTATCGCCAAATATTAAAGACAATAAAATAAAATAAAAAATCGTTGAAAGCTATTCTATTAGCATTTAGACGAAGTTCCTTTGAAATAGCTTTTGGAACGTGGCCAATTAGGGCGACAGAGCAGAGCAACTTTGGTGAAATGTATATAGAAGCTTTCATATGATGAACGGGGCGTGATCTGGTGCACCCATTTGCTTCGAGATATTTCTGGTGTGGTTCAATATTTCGACAGTGCGGTTGTCATCGCCTTTTCCGTCGTTGAACTTTATCAAAAATTAAGAGAATTTTTTAGACAGATTGATTAAGCGGGTGTTCGCTTTCGAAGGTCATAACACGATACAAGCAGGTTTTGATGAACTGAAGAATTCACTTCCCACTAATAATCTCTATAAGGCATCGTAATAGTCTTTACACGTAAAATGGATTGCAATGAAAGACCGATTTTGTACACGAGGACTCTCATGGCTCGTCTCCAGTTAAATAATTTTCTCTTGACGGAAAAAAAATCTAGTCCATTTTTTTTCTCATGACATGTTTTAGAACATTTTCCAAAATACATACGCAAAAATGGGTTTGAGCATGCGCATTAAAATGTTGTCGAGAGACAGAAAGATCAGAATATTCAATATTTTTGCCATGACGTTGTGCAAATTGAGCATAAATTATATTTTTACGCTCAATTTGAGCGCACATAATTTTGGTTTTGACCAAAATTATCGCACTGTCTAAAATGACAAATCAAATAATTTTTTCCGCGTCATCAAAACAGAGAAAATATTATTATTTTTATTAGTGTAGTAGTAAGTATACTATACTAAAAATGTCATGAGCCGAAGCCATTTATTTTTTGTCACGAGAAAAATATGTAAGTGGAGACCAGCCATCACAGTCACCGAACGTCGTAATGCCAAAATTGACAAAGAGGTTCTATTGATTATTGCGGAGGCTAAAACGTTACACGGTTTCTTATATGGTCATGAAGTGGAAGAATTGCTGAGAACCTTGGCTCGAGTATGACATTAATTTTTTCGTATGGAAGCCAAAAGTCCTTGAAATAGAATTCGTGTTAGTTTTGAGAGACCGTTCAAATCAAATATTTGCATTTTTACATCTTATTATTAGAAAAAAGTCCAAATGGTTTGAAGTTCAAGTAGTGTTGTCTAGATTATTATCACATGCGTCATATAATCGACCCATACCATATTTGGATACGTTTTTACTTCGGCCGTATAAATTCTACAAGGGAAGCGGCTTACACTATACATTTGTTACTTTTGAACATTGTTCTTCCAATGAACATGTAGAATGCATGGTACGATCCACTAAGGTCATCTTCTTATCGATTGGATCCTAGTATGATTCCAGTCATTAGGAGAAGAACCAACTATGAATAAAAAATATGAACTTCAACTGAATTATTATGGAGTTTGGACTCACAGCACGTCCTAATATCCATAAGGCAACGGTCATCCGGCTCAAGTTTAAACGGGAAATGGTCTCATCTTACCTCGTTACCTAGATCAGCTGCACTTACGATTCATTTCAACAGATATCAATTATCCATCGGGAAATCTGGTTATGTCAAATCTAGAAAACCAACACCCTGAATCAACCAAAGTAGCTAATGAACAATCTGTACAGCAGAATCCGAAACCTGAGGGCTGTAATGTACAGCCTGTGCTCCAGAGTTGACCACCGGCATCGTTGCTCCTCCTCTTTTCATTTACCTACAGCCCTGTGAGGCTTGTCTCAACTTCTCTACTTCTTGTCAGTCTGCCGGTCTCGGTCTATACTGTTACTCCGTGAACCTAAGTAAATGGACTAGATACATATATACTTATATATATATATAGTCGAATAAAATCGCATATCATTGTGTTCATAACACCTTCAATAAATTTAATCGAATAATCGTTTGATGGAATTTCGCGTTTAAATCCCATCCAAATTGTCATTTTATTTATTGGCATTTTCAGGTTTGGATTTAGATGTGTGCGTGTGTTTGTGTATATGTTGGAAAAACTATATGTATGAGCAAAACAATAAAATTATAACGACGAAAATTTATGTGATTTTCCAATTTTTTGCCCTGGTATATTTAAGTCTGATTTATTGTATCGGTTTGCAACAATAATCGGTATCAATTTGTGATCAATTATCTGCGGCGATGATATAAATTAGGTGCCTCCGGCTATACACACATAAAGGTATGTCATTTTGTGCGCGTGATATGATGACCCCCAAAGGAATTAAAATGTTTAATTTATAATTTCCAGAAATAAAAAATACAAAAAATTCTTATCTGAATTGTCTGTGTCGGAAATGCCAGCCAAATTTAGTAAAATTGTATTTCTTGCTTGCCTCCTTTCGTTATATACTCGTACCTTTCCCTTGGATGAACCCCGAAATAATGTTATAATTTCGCTGCTTGCATCTTTAAATTGGTACAATATGGAATAAAAACGAAATTGTTAAAATTTTGTTGAGAGTTTTCCATCGTTTTTCGCAATACGTATACATGTTTTGAATTTATTATTAGCAAAAAGTTGTATCAAAATGGCAAAAAATAAATTCGGAGGGTTATTTTAGACAAGGAATGTGCGGTATGAAGATGCTTATCACAAATCTTACGTTCATATACTCACCTTGGCAGATGGAAATAAGTAAATGGAAATTTTATTTATTACGTTTAACCGAAAATGATTATGTTGTTTGGTTTTTTTTACGATGTAGGTTGCACCTGGTCACGTCTTACATGAATCATTTGGAAGATTTCATCGCATATGTGTATTAGAAAGTGAATTTTTTTTTGAGGTGTGGGATGAAGATGAATATTTTCCAATCGTATATATAATATCCCTTTCAATAATTTGAAAATCAATTCCTTTATTACATCTTACATACATAATATACGTAAAAATCCTGAATAAATATTAAAATTTTAATTAAATTAAAACCAAACCAAAGCAAAAAAAATTTCTTGCATAAATTTTTCCATTTCAATAATTTTCATTCTCGCACTGCGATTTACAAGATACACACACACAAGCCAGCAAACATCTTTTGGTTTTAACCTCTATATGTACATGAACTGAACTAATTTTACCTCAAAAAGTGTAGAAAAACAATAAATTTAACTTTGCTGACAGATGCAGATTTTTTGGTTCTTCTGCCTTTTTCCAATTTCATCCTTATACGAAGGATTTTTTTCCTATTGTAGTGCGGAGGATGAGTCTATATGTGTGTAAAGTCTAGTACAGCTAGAATCTTATTATTAAAACGAGAAAAATGAAAACGGAAATGAATATTCAATTTAGAAAAGTTTGTGTACCGAGTGACAAGAGAGATAGATGCTGTACCGACTCTCTATATAGTCGGTACAGCATCTATCTCTCTTGTAACAAGTTTTTGGGGAAAATTTTTAATAATTTACAATTTTTTGTGTACATTATTTTCCTTAAGTTTTTCCAGTTTAACCAAACAGGAATCAAGGAAAAGATATTCGTTTTTCCTGCCAATCAAAGTTTTTTAAACAAAGTTTTAAGTAACGTAATTTACTGTTACTATGTTTAATGCTGTTTGGAACTGAGTTTTAATCAGCCTCACGCGAGATTCGATTACAGTTTATGTTGTGTCATCGGCAATATGTATGAATCACCCTATATGAATATGTGTTATAGATATGACGTATGAGCCATATATGATAAAGCGCTCGTTTATCGAATTATTTTTATATTGTTATTAAACGGCATAAATCGCAGAGGTTTGAAACCGCGCACTGTTAAATGAGTTTGTTAGAATAAGTTATGTGGTTTATAGTTTTGGTTATCCTTGTATTTTTTTATTTATCTCTGATTTTTTAGCCAAATTTGGTCAAAAGTTGGAGTAACTAAGTTACATTAAATGTTTTTGTGTGAAGACAAATTTTTATGAAAATTTCTGTCATTTCTATAACCAGCCTAAATGAGTTGAATGCATTGATTGAATGCAACGGACTTGATTTTCATAAAAATTTGCAAAGGTCAAGCAACAAAAAAGACAAATATCAACCAACCATAGCAATTTATTAACATCTATTGCAGCCCGATTCCTGAACACTATCGTTTGATACACTAGCTAGCGCAGAATCACCACAAAATAACCAAATTCAATAAATGATTAACTAACTCAGCTAGAAGTAGTAAAAGTAAAAGTTTTTAGCAATTCCAAAAAACAAAAAAATGAAAACATCTTGAAACAAGAATAGAGCACATTAAAGCTCCATATATACAGAATTTCCAAAGAAGAAAATCAATTTGCCCAATTGATCAAGGTCATGCATAATTCAACCAGAGAACCACGGTATCTGGAGTCCATTGGTCATGCTTTACATACAGCGTGTTATGAATTAAATTATTGATAAGCACGAGTGACAATAAAGATAACTGTCATGTAACTATCCTAAAACCGTTATTGTGGAGCGATAGACAAAGTAATATGTCACATTACACGACTTATATTTGAAAACACCTTCAATTTTACTTTCGACATTCGTTTTACATTGAATGATTTATTTTATCGAATTGCTTTGCTAACTCATAAAGTAAAAAAAGGTGAACCCTGTACATCTTTTGACTATAGAAAAAGTTTTGTTAGTATCGGAAAATAGTTTTAAGTGGTATGGTAATAGTAAAATACCGCAGATAACGTCAAAGAAGATAATGGTATTTCTTAAAGAGCAGTCCCGATCAATATTGAAAACTGCTAGTTTTACTTAGCCTTGGTATTTTTTTTGGCCTATTGCAAATGTATGGAAGCTAGTAAATTTTGAATAAATGTTCTTCATCATATACTTTCGGTTCTATCTTACTGACTTGTTTCAGTTGGGGCAAGTAACGTCTGTTGTTCAGCTTGCCGATGCTACCTCATTCTTGCAATTCTTTGAAGCTGACGTATAGAAATTGTTTTGGATACATGAATTACTCTTCTTGCATTTTTGTTTTATTCACGATATGCTTCTATATATGCCTTCGTATTTTGAAGGTATTTGGTCATGTTTAAATTTTTTGAAAACAGTTTGTTCAATTAAATCATTGGGAGCTCTATGAAAAACATTTTACTTACAATCTTGGTAATATTGCACTGTATAATATCACAGTTAAGCTCATGTTACAAAACACCAAAAACATGCAATACAGCCACAACCATCGACGCTGGCGACGTCCATTTTTTCGTTGAAATGAATTTAGAGTCTAAAAAATGTTGCCAACTGTTTTTTATATTCACTCGAGCCACTAAATCGACCCAAACCTTCAGCGCTCACAAAAAGGCGAATTTGTTTTGAACTGCTTAACCGATTTTCACAAGGACATTATCTTTTTGAAAGCCTTTTTATTTTTAAATGACACTGCTTTCATGAAAATTGGTTCAGTAACTTTTTACAAAATAAATTTTGAATGAAAACGCAACCAAAATTGATGATTATGAAAAAAATATTGGGGATATTTAAATTTAAATTAAAACAAAAAATTCAAGCGAAACAATGACAATTTTATTGGTTAATACCTATGTATTGCCCCCATCATCAATAACGGTTCGCACTTGGGGAATCTTACCCCACTCCTCATCCAAAGCAATTTTGAGGTCACTGATGTTAGATGGTACCGGATTTCTGGCTCGGCCCCTCCGTTAGTTCGTCCCATAAATACTCACTTTCATTAATGTCTGGACTGAGGGCTAACCACTTCATCGTCTCGAGTCGGTAGAGCACTACATGTTTGAAGAGAACTCCTCAATATGTCGGATCTCGTGGGATTTTGCAGTGAAGTTAGGACAATAAATCAATCGTCCCTGTCTGATGTACACCGATATCGGCTGATATATGGTTTCTGATTGAAGCTACCAGTTTCCTGAAACCTTCTGGATATTCTTGAGACAGCAGATTGGCTCATGTTTAGTTAACGAACGACTGACTTTTTGTACACGCTCGATTTTTATTTATTTTATTTCTATCAAGCTTCGTCGAAAAAAAATCTGTTTTGGTTTCTTCTATATGGTTGATGTGCCCAAAGCACACAAGATAAACAATTTTTATAATTTTTAAATTTTTAATATCGAGTATGCTAACTTTTACAGATAAAATATGTCGTGGATATGTCATTTGTGGTTGTTTTTATATCGCCTTACACTAACGCTCTTGTTCTGTTAGCTGCAGCGATATCGCGGATATATTTTTTATTGATTCTTCGTCTTTCGTCGCTGTCGTTCTTGTTCTGTTTGGAGCTTTGTCCTGGGGCGGCGTATAATGTCCACCACGCATAGTAAGCCTTGAAAATATTTCTTACAACTGTGCCCTATTAATTGAAATATTGGTTAACTAAATAACCTTTGCCAGGAAACTCCAACCACGAGACTGCCTCGAGCCTTTTTACTACTGCTATATGAGTAAACTTTACAATATTTTTAGTAGAAATGTTACTACTACAGGGTGTTTTTCTAAGCCCGATAGAACTTAAAATTGTAAAAAAAACAATTGGCATTAATATTTGAAAATGATTTCGGGCATATGGGCATCGTGGCTGTTCTTGACGAAACTCATTCTGGACATCCAATTTTGGGACGCTTTTTAGAGCAATGCTGGCCGTATGTCACGAATAACACGAACAATGCTTGCCTCCAAAGCATAAACTAGTGACTTTGCGTAAGCTCTACAGGAAATAATCGGGAGGTGTCAAATCGCAAGACCTTGGAGGCCAATTGACAGGTCCATTTCTCGAAATCAACTTATCGTCAAATTTTGATTTTAATAAATCGATGGTTGCGCTCACCGTATGGCACATAGTGCCATTCAGTTGAAACCACATCTTACCATTATTAATGTCATCCATATTTTTAAACAAAAAATCATCACGAACAACAATTGTAACTATCTCCATTGACTGTAACGCGATCCCCGTCCTCATTTTGGAAGAAATAAGGTCCGATCATGCCACCAGCATGTAAACCGCACCAAACGGTGTATTTTTTGGAAGTAATGGAGTCTGTAGGCTCTCATGTGGATTGGTCTCATTCCATATGCGGCAATTTTGTTTATTAACAAACCCGTTAAGCCAAAAATGAGCCTCATCGCTGAACACAATTTTACGATAAAACAACGGGTCATTTGCCAACTACTCTATAGAGCCCAATCGGCGAAAGAACGACACTTACAATGGTTTCGTGGCTTTAATTCTTGCACCAACTGCATCTTGGACGGATGTAGGCCAAAATCTTTGCGCAAAGTTTTCCATGTAACAGACGGACCGAGCCCTAATTCCTGCGAATAACGACTAATCGATAAATTTGGATCATCTTTTACACTTTCTTTTACAGCTGCAATGTTCTCTTCAGAACGCACATTCCTTCGACCTGTTGATGTTATTGCAATCTCTAGAGAGTATGTGGTACGAAATCCATCCACAGTTTGACGGATGGCTTGCTCAGATGGACGACTATGTGAGCTATTAAAATCACGAAGTCGTCTATAAGTTGCGCGAATCGACGACTGATTTTCAAAGTAAATGTTAATAATTTCGTAGCGTTGTTCAAGCGTGGGTCTATTCATGATGATTTACCGGAGTATACTGAGATCTGCCAGAGTATATTTTTCATAAATATTTAATTTTTTGTTTTATTTTTTACAATTTCAAGTTCTCTCAGGCTCAAAAAACACCCTTTAGTTCCCTGTAGCATTATTCTCGTTTTCAGCATTTTTGTCCCAATTGTATTTAGCAAGCACTACTAAGAAATTTGGAAACTATTGTTCCACAAAATTTTTATAGGGACAAATATTTTGCGCTTTAACTTTGTTTCGAAATTATTTACACAATACTTATTCCCTCAGTAGGCCAGAAATATACAATTTAGACAAAAATGCTATGAAATTGTATTTCCTAATTCCCTATTTCGCAGGCAAAGCCAAAATAGTGCAATTGATACGGAGTAGTCAGAACCTTAACTTATACGTCGAACGACGAACCCTTGAAAATCATACATTTGTCAAGGTTTATCCCAACTTTGTCCATTGCTTGACTTTGGGACTTGTTTATGGTTATAGGAAATGCTGCCTTGAAACTTGAAAAATCGATCGTTGAATTTAAAACGAAGCTACCCTTATGAGATTCTGTGACCATTTCTGCATTAATCACGTTGTCTTTCATGATTTTCAGAACTAATCTTGTACTATTGCATAATCCTAATTAAGTGTTGAGATTCCGAAGTAGCATGACAATGGAATTAGTTGAATTCTAATATTCTAGTTGGAAGTTAAGAATACCACTTTCATCTTCTGTATTCATCTCATACAATCGACTTTGTTTTGGTAGCAAATAAATAGTTTGACTGTTGATTATGTCTACATGGAAGTTCTTTGGGCATAAAATTACTTTCCTCGGCGAAGAAGCTGTATGTCATTTGGAGAAATTGTTTTCCCAAAAGTTTTTGTTATCAAATCATTGTCACAAATTAACTTTAGGTTTTCTATAGCGTCAAAAGGTAAGTTGTTCCCTTAATCAAGTGTTGCAGCTCTAAGTTGTATTTATTGATGTCTTAATCAACTCATCTAATGTTCCCTATTAAACTCAAATTTTCAAAATTGTGCCAGTTTTGCGAATACTTTAAGCTTTTTGGAGCCACAATAGAACGTTCATAATGTCATGAGCAACTAATAACGATGCATCAGCCAAATCTAAGTGTTGAATTTGGTATTAGTTACACCAACAATTTTGTGAAATACACTTGACTGCTTGGAATTATCATGGAAAAGTACCATATTTTTGGCAATCCCATTCTCTTGTTCCATTCTCGTGTAATCGTCTTGTAACAATGTTTAACTTCAAAGACTCTACAGTAAATCTTTCTATCCTTAAAGTGAATTGATTTTTCCCTTCCGTAAAGGTTGCGGCATATATCTTTAATTATGTCTTCCCTTTTTTCATTCCAAAGCAACAAAGGGTCAGAAGGCGATGGAAATGCACAAATATACGTATCACGTTTTCACTACCAAACACAGTGAACGGGGATTTTCCAATATGGTTGGTTTCATCTGGATAATTTTGGTTGAGCTTGAACCAAACAATAAGTTTTGTTTCTCTTGAAGTGGCATGGTCTAACAGTATATTTTCTACGCGATTTCTTTGCTAACGTTTTTGACTTCTTTATTCCTATTGTTTTCATTCTCTCTATAAAGTGTAAAAGTTAGTGACCCCAAAACCAATATTGATAATTCTGTTTGTATTTGCCACTGAGGCTAGAAAGATTGCTTGTTGACAATCTCTTTTGGTGACCGATCTCGAGGACATGGCTACCTCTGGATACCTATAGCGTACTATACAGTTAAAAATAGCCTTACCTATTTATACGATCTCCACACAGGCGGATTTTCTCTTTCCAACGCTCGTGTTAGCAACATGGGTTCAAACGAATATAAAATCATATTAGCTCTATGAAATCCTGCCTCACAGGTAAATACAAGAGAAGTTTAACTAGAGAATTAAACAATGCAAGGTGCTACAAATAATTCAAATCAGGAACTCTTCTTCATATAATGGTAAAATTGGGAGAAAACTTTCTTATGCACTCGGGCAAGGTAGGGATAAACTAAACTGTTTATATGTGGATAGTATTAGACCCCGTATTCTTGGAAAAAATATATTATTTTTACTCACATACCATATAGCGTTATGATATTGCGGTGGTCGACCTAGAAATAGATAACTGCAAAATCTGGCTAGAAATTGCATTTGTAAACTGGGAAAAGGGGGCTGCAAAAGGTGTTAAATGTATAGAGGCAAAGAAAAGAAAAATCGGTGTACGTTACACAATTTGAGGCAGGGGTGAAGACATTTTTTGAGTTCTTGTTAAGCACTGATATGTTAGCTTGGAATAATGAGAGAACCCGGTTGGTATTGTTGGTATCTTTCTCTGATGTTATCTTTCACACTGTTAAGGAGTCGAGAAGATTTCTTTTTGAGCAACTGATTATTGACCAGTAACCTACTATCATTCGCTCTACTATCCGGGACGTCTTTAGGACCCATGTAGCAGAAAAACTGGGGCATACGTTCTGATGCGACGAGCAATCATAAGGAATACTTTATCCAGTCATTGCCAACCAAATAATAAGAGTCGCACATAAACATGCTTTAAACACCTGCGTAATTCTAAGTAAATTAAAATACCACGATTATTTCGTAATTGGAATTAAATCGAGTTCTATATATGATTTTATATCGTCTGGCTCATTATCATTAGTTGTTATTCAGATTGAAAAATGTCAGGACGCGCTTTAAAAATTTCAATAATATTATTTATCGCGGCCACAAAATTAGGCCAAACCGAAATCGCATTACCAAAATGTTGCCTGCAAAATGAAATAATGACACGTGAAGTTCGCTGCGCGGAAATAAGTACAGTGCCTCGCGATGTTTTAAATAGTTTTGTTGTAACTAATTTTAACTACACATTTGAAAATCATTACGAGCATTTTTACTGTGAAGACAGTACCGATGTACAAATCGAATTTTGCTTGAATAGAACCGAGTTTCATGCGAATTTTAATTTATCGGCGCTACGCGTACGTAAAGATGACGTCATATTCGAGCTGAATGATTTTAATTATTGTGTTGATTATGTGATAAATGGGCATATTATTGTGAAAATGTGTCAATCGGAAAATATTTGTGATAAAATACCGTGCGTAAATCGATGTTGTAAGCATAGTCAAGTTTGGTGGAATGACGAGGTTAATTGTAAAAAGCCAAGTTTTCGAAATTCGTCGGTTCCTGATTTCAAGGGGTTAGATTCGGAACCGGTGCATGGTGTGAGAATTAAAAATTTAACGTGCAGAACGAAGCCGAAATATACAAAAACTGGATACTATTTCGACGATGATGCGAAACTAGACGAATATGATCTACATGGTTTTGAGTATTGTACTGAGGTGGCGGAAACATTTACCACAAATTTTGTAATGATGTCTTCGTATACTTATTTGTGGGCATGGCACTAATAAATACAATTTATTCCTTTAGATGTATGTAAAATTATGTGCGCCGGTTGGTGGAACTTTAGAGCGGGCAAAGTTAATTGGCACGTTTATATCATTTCTTGGCATTTTAGGAGCCATCATATTTTATATCGTGGTTCCCGAACTACTGGATTTACATGGGAAGTTGGTGCTCTCACTACTAATAACGATGCTCTTTGCTTATACATCATTGGCGTTTGGGCACAATTTATTTGTTACAATGGAAATCGGACTTATGTGCAAAATACTTGGATACCTTATATATTTTACAGCCCTATCAATGTTTTCGTGGTCGAATGCGTTATGCTACAATATATATCGGCTATCTGAGATTAGAAATCGGAATAATTCACGGCTCGAGGATCTCTCTTGGTACAGGCGATATTTAGTCTTTTGCTTATGCTATCCACTTGTTATGACATGCAGTTTAATCTCGCTGGACAATGTTCGTCAAATGCCTCATGGTTTGAAGCCGAATATTGGGACAAAAGTATGTTTTTTCGCAGGTACCATGTAAATCATCATTATGTATAACAATGTAGATTGTAAATTGGTTTTTATTTTTAGACACATCAAAACGTTTGTCCTCATATCTAATACTGTTCTTCATTCCAAGCGGAATTCAAATTATGATGAATTGGGTATTTTTTATACTTTTGGTAAAAAAAATTATTAAAACAATTCGAATGCTGAATATCGGCCATCGCGTTCTACCATTTAGTAATGCTAGTAAACTATTCACAATGGTAAAGCTCTGTTTAGTAATGGGGGTGCCATGGACACTTGAGCTGGCGCTTTTTTTTTGGCAAATTGAAACGTTAAAAACTATTGCTGATCTCTTTAATACAGCAAGTGGATTTATTTTGTTCCTGGTCTTTGTGTTGACCAAATCCACATTTAACAAATGTCGAAAACGTTACAATGTCAAAAGACGGGTTAAAAATGCGGTTAAAGTACTGGACGGAACTCCACATACCAGCTTAACGTCATTAATGAATGAAGTTGGACCAGCATGTAGTACTAGTCATTTTAATTGTATCTTAGCTAGGCCTATTACTCAATGACATTTATTAATCATAATTCATTTGATTACAAATTGATTTACTTCCGTTACGCGTTTTTTATAAATACACCAAATATGTCTTAGATTTGTTTTCATTATTTTTTTGTAATTAACCGAAAATCTCCCCCAACCGAAATAAAGAAAAACACAGAAACGTATAAATCAACATCTTGATTTACTTAAAACAAATTTTAATTTACTTTCTTTTTAACTCTTTAAGAAAAGTTTTTTTTACCGTGAAAGGTATAATTTAAAATTCGTCGTATTCTTAAGAAATATATATACAGAATAATTAATTCTTAATTAAATGTATAAACATCACAACAACAAGAATAATACAACAAAACATGAAAAATAGAATTTTTTACTTTTTTGGTTTTTTATTTCAACGAAAGGAATGAAAATTAACGGAAAACGACAAAGTTTCTTAATTGAATTAAAACAGAGATAAGAAGTGAACATTAAAGATAACACCGAAGAATTTTTTTTTTCGGAATTTATTTTTGGGTACAGTCATCATATTCATTCAAAAGAAAATTTTTAAGAAGGCGCATGAGGTATGAGAACTTGTCTTGTATAATATGCAGTTGCGTACCATGTCACTGTGAAATCGATATAATTTAATTTGGATATTTCGTCTATGGCATCACATCGCACAAGTATCGCCATTGATTTATTTATGTATTTCCAAATTTCCCAGCAAAATATACAAGACTAAATAAAATAACAAATTAATATTGTCTTTTTTCCAGTTTTCCAGAGTTTTCCAATTTTCGGATTTTAATTTTCCGTTTCATTACATTCAAATGAGAAAATAGCTGAAATAAATGATTTATATTTTCGAAAATAAATGAAAACGAAAGTAAATTAAATTTAAAAATAAAGAAAACAAAAGAAAAATATTAATCAGTTCTAATTTTTACACAGACATTTTTCCAATGGAAAATTATGGATTTCGTTATGTTTTGATTTTGTTTTTTTTATGTGTATTGAGAAAATCAGTTTCCAATTTTCTATTTTATTTTCAGGAATTATAATTGGTGGTTTACAATTTCAATTTATTAACAAAAAAAATGAGACGTGAAAATAAAATTGTTAACGTTCGCGGGAAAACAATGAAAATAGATGCGCGATTTGCAAAGGTATTGAATTTCACAAATAATTGCGTGTTTCCCGTAATTTTTGTTTCTCGTTTTGAATGGAAATTTGAGATGAATTTTACACGTTTTGGTGGTGAAAATTTATGTGTAAATTTGACGGAGTAATAAATAAAAACAATTTTGGCATCGGATTTGGTTGCAATACTGATAATTTATTTTCTAGGTATACGGCATCTCGATAAAGTCGAGAATCTACACCAAGTAATTTCAAATTTTATTGAAGTTCAGGTGATATGTTTGAACGTAGCAGTTTACAATAAGATCAGTATACTGTACCATTTGTCGTGACGGAGCAAGGAGATAATTTAAGGTATGTAACCGCTACTCAATTTGTCATCTGATATCATCGCAGCTCTTCTCTAAGGAAATTTTGATCAAGGAAACTATAAATATAGCGGAACGATGTTAGACAAAACGATAGCAAAAACGATGTTAGACTTATTCAAAAGTTTCGATAAGAAAACTTAATATGAGCTAATATCAGACTTTGCGGTAATGAATGCGGTAAATTAAAAATAAATAGATTAATACAAAATTCGGAATGTTGAATATTTACATTTTGTTGTAAAATACAAAAATGTTTTATAACGAAACCTAAAGAAGAGAAATTTTGAAATTAAAAGTCAGTGTATTTGTAGTAGGATAAGAGTTATGAAACAGCACCCCCCTCCCTATGACCAGAATCCATTTATCGTTGACGATGAATTTTTTCGCATCTAAATAAATCAGGAGAAGATCAATATCCAGATGAATCAGCAATTCCATTTGTAATTGACCACGAAGTTGATAAATAAATGGATTCTAGACGTTTACCTTATGGAAGATTGGCCAGCTTGCAGATAATTCCAACGAACAAGGGGTTTATGCGTAGCTAGGTAAAGACTTCCTGGATAAATGAAAATTATGCCCATTTTTATACATTTGATCACTTGATATTGACACACACATTTGATATTGACCACGAAGTTGATCAATTTTATGCAAAACTAAAATAAAAGGAGTTTAGAGTTTCACTGTATTGGAGATTGATCAGCTCAAAGAGATTTTAAACGGACCTTATTTTAAACGAAGCTCATGGTATATTCTGTTAGGTTTTTTCCTCATGAGGGAATTTGCCCGCCTCAGTTAAGTTGACAGCTCTCAAAAATTCACAAACTTTCTGATCACATCTGAATCTCATCTTGAAATTCCCATTTCAATATTGTTATCATAAAAACAGAGTTTTAACTCAATCAGTTCAGCTTTGGCTTAAATCTATTAAAATTGCCGATTTTAAAAATTACATTCATTCGAAAAAATATTCGAATTTCATTTTTATCACACACACGTAATATCATTCCAATTAGAACCGGACTAGTTAGTACTATGGACAAACAAATTTTTCACGAAATTAGAATACTTCTTAGCATTCAAACGGCTCTCCTAAACTTTTATCAATATCATTGTAACATATATAGTCTCTCAAACCCTCATAGTCATTCGATATAGTTATTTTTCGTGTATGCAACTTCCGAATGTTTTAAATTTGGTGGCTAACTTTAGTCCGCAAGTCACTTCCGAAGCGTTACTGAATCCATGAATTTGATCTTCTTTAGGTTATGGAGAGAGACATATTATTGGCAGCATTTGTTTTACGTATCTTGGTAGTTTCTGATCCCAAGTGACACCAGAAATCGACAGATTTTGCATTAAAATTTTGGCTTGTATAACCTCAATTGTATCGTTGATGTTCACCATGAACTTAAAAGTGTCTATGACAGGGTTCCAAAGCAATCCTAATATTTTCACTACTTCAGCAGCAAATGCGATACGCTCAAAAGCTCTCGAATCTGAATTCTTAGGTTAAATTATTCGACTTTAGTGCACTCATCAGTTGGACTTGTGTGCTTCTTCTAAGTTTTTAGTAATTTGAAACTTCAGGACTGTATCTCCAATATATGTAAAATAATTTTGATTCAGACAATTCTGGTAGTCCAGTGTGCTCTTTAACCATATAAATAATTTTTAAATAATAAATTTTTATGAGACCTAATTCTAGATTGCTTGCAAAAATGTCCTTATTAAGTAGAAATTATCAAAAAGAGTGATATACACAACAACATTCGCTTGGTTTCCGTAGGATGAAAATTCTATTTTGGCATTTCAGCTATTAAAGGCCTATTTCTATATTAAAAGCCATGTGCCTTATTTGATGTCTTCTTCAATACTTTGGCCAGATTATTCCAATCCATTGCACTGATTTATATATGTGACGCAATGTCAAAAAGATATTGAAATTTCTTTTGACACGTTTTGCTATAACTTTCTGTATTCATTCTCTTTAGCCTGCCCACGGGTTGGCTTTTTGAAGAAATAACAATATCTTCATCGACTTTTAGCATGCCTATGTTCCCGATAAATTTATACCGGCCCAGATAGTTTTGAATTGACAGACCCAATTTTGTATGTAAATATAATGTTTTCCATGTAAATTTATTCGTATTATCAACTTGTTACACATGAATTTTTTATATGACTTATCTCTATAATTTTTGTTTTTATTATCACCTCTGCTACATATACCACAGTGTACACCAACATAAAAAGCATATTCAACATAATTTTTATTTTCCTTTACAAAAAAATTAGTGAAACAAGGCACCATAAAATAACATAAACTTTTATATTATTAAGCTCATAAAAACCTTAAAAAAACATCAAAAACTGTTTGTATATTAAAGGTAAGAAGAATGTTGTTATCGCATCGAGAAGATAAATCCTTAAAATTTATTTTACTAATCTTTGAATACATTCTATATACACTCCTATACAAAGTGAGGGGGGAATAAACTCAGACACCACATGTAGTGATTTAGCAGAACCATATAGAAGTAATTAATTTTGCATTATCAGGTACCGATGTTGACATTTAGGCGGACCGGAACAGATAATTCATTAAAATAATATATGTCTGCTGTCAGAATAGCAAGATAAAGAAAAACTATTAGTAAAGATGGAAAATTTTTACCTAAACTTGATGAATCATTAAGTCTATTTTAATGAATCATAACATCCCACAAATGTCCAACCAAGGCAGCACCACAAACAAAAAAAAAAATCCGAAACAATTAGAAATCATTTATTATTTCTGATCATAACGAGCAGTTTTACTTTCTACATCTTCATTTTTCTAATATTACACGTGTATTTGTCTATTCAGGGTACTATATCGAGGTTGGGTGACGAGCAAAGTGGAAAAGGCAATGAAAAACTAAACTGTATAATGTAAAAGTTAATTTTTTTGCTGTACATTTTTTTTTGTTATTTGGTCTGTGTTTTTCCAGCCAGAAGCAATTTTGATCAATTTAGTTTATATGTGATGATGATACGCCCATTATAAGTTCTGGTAATTTTATTTTAACAACATAAAAGTGTATGTCGTTTATGTTGTATAAATGATCGAACAAAATCGATTTGTATATACGTATTTTGATATGTAATGCTCATGTTTGTGAATCGCCCATCATTTTGTGATTAGTAGGTGTATTCTATCCTATATTTACCTACCCCTGCAGTAAACGAGTGTAAATAAACCCCTAACAAACTTTTTTTTTGTTGTACTCGTCATAAATTTTACCCTCGCGACTACAACAATTTAATTTTTTTATATGAAACATAAACAATACAACATAATTACAACACCAAATTAAATTATTAAGTGATAAAATAAAAAAAATTTAAAGGTGTTCAAATTTATATTTTACATAAAACATTTCCTCGAGTTTTCCTGAATTTGGTGTTGTTGTGTTGTCGTTATTGTTGTGTGCTGTGGAATGTTTTATTTTCTGGTTTTTGTTTAAAAAAATTAAAAATTAAATTTATTTTAACATTTTTACAACTTAATTAAAAAAACATAGAATTGTATGTCTGCTGCTGTGTGTATATTTGAATGAAACAGATGTTTTTGTTGGATTTTTTGTGCTTTTAAAATTCAAAAGATGGTTTACAAAACAATAAGATGATACACATAAAAGTGATATTTAAATTAAAAATGTAATGTAGAAAAATTGTATTTATATGATGAAGATAAGAGGTAAACTCATCTGGGGTAACTTCACTAAGGAACTAAATATTTCAGAAGGCTCAATATATTCCTCAAAATAAATATCATCATGGTTAGGATTACTTATCATAGGCATGCAAATTAAGAAGGGTACATCCATTTTTTGAGAAGTCAAAAAATTCGATTTATCTATGGTGCTATGCAGGTTAAATATCTCTTGGTTCGTTACAGCCGAAACCTATTGGCTATTCGGAATAAAACTTTATGTATAAGCCTTTTTTGTAAACTGGGAGATCTCAATCAATTTTGACTGAAATCGGTGCACTGAAAGTAACAGCTTCTAAAAGAGAATTTTAATTTTTTGCAAACATTTAGAAAATAATATCATTTGAGAAAAACGATAATGAACTAAAAGATTCTAAATTAAATTTGTAGCGATATCAGTCCAGATCAGTTTGCCAAAATTAGTTCATCTATACAGATATCGAACAATAGTGTGAATGTCAATTGACGGGCGAGCCTTGAACCAAGGAAAGCTTTTGACCAAATTAATAACAACCTGGAATCATTAAGAAGGACAATAAAAGTTGTCAAGAAATCAGTAAACTATAAAGCTTCAAATAACCGCTGCAAAGCATAATACATGATGGAGGACCTCTACAAAGGGTAATTTGCTCGTTTTGTAAAAATTCAAAAAAGTAAAACCAATTAAACCAGGAAAACGAGGGAATACCTATTCAGAAAAGTGGCGCACACCGAGTCAATATAAGATAAATTAAACAACGTAGATTCTTGCATGAAAAGCGACCTATTTGACAACAACAACTTAGATTCCGCCATATTGGTAACAACAACGATTTATTTTGAAACCAGTAATTTTCTTTAATTGTTTGTCCCAGATTAAGTGTTAAAATAAATGTTTAACTTCAGGAGTCACACTGAGCTTTCTATTAAACTCTTATTGACAACAACAACTTAGATTCCGCCATATTGACAAAAAAGACGATTTATTTTGAAATAAGTAATTTTTAACCGTTTGCCCCAGATTAAGTATTAAAAATCCAGGAGTTTCCAATTATCATTACACTGAGCTTTCTATAAAACGATTATTGACAACAGCAATTTAAACTCCGCCATATTGACAACAACAACGATTTATTTTGAAATAAGTAATTTTTTTAACCGTTTGCCCCAGATTAAGTATTAAAAATTCAGGAGTTTCCAATTATCCTTCACACTGAGCTTTCTATAAAACGATTATTGACAACAACAATTTAAATTCCGCCATATTGACAACAACAACGATTTATTTTGAAATAAGTAATTTTTCTAAACGTTTGCTGCAGATTAAGTATTAAAAATTCAGGAGTTTCCAATTATCATTCACACTGTGCTTTCTATAAAACGATTATTGACAACAACAATTTAATTTCCGCCATATTGACAACAACAACGATTTATTTTGAAATAAGTAATTTTTTTAAACGTTTGCCGCAGATTAAGTATTAAAAATCCAGGAATCATTCACACTGAGCTTTTTATTAAAGCCTTATTGACAACTACAACTTAGATTTCGCCATATTGACAACAAAAAAGATTTATTTTTAACCGTTTGCCCCAGATTAAGTATTAAAATAAACGTTTAACTTCAGGAGTCACACTGAGCTTTCTATTAAACGCTTATTGACAACAAAAATTAAAATTTCGATCAAGGAAAAAAAAATAAAATTTCAATAATTTTATTAAATGACAATTCATATTTAACGAAGCTACGTTAAATTTTTTAATTTATAGCAAATTCTTTCGAAACAAAATTTTGATCTTAGATCAAAAAAATGACTGGCAATGCAATGCATTTCAATGACATTTCGATCAAATTTATTGCATTGTCATTTTTTTGATCTAAGATCAAAATTTTGTTTCGAAAGAATTTGCTGTTAAATTAATTTTTCCATGGGCGAAAGCACAGAAACGGCATTTATCGCAAACATGATTTTTTTAATGTTACATTTTTTTTTAGTCACTCTAAATATAATTGTTGATCCACCACGAAATTCCCCGTTAGGAAGCTATAGGTGTCATAAATTTTATAACCCCTAAAGAGCTTATTTGCATAAAATGCATGCCTCAAAGGCTCGTAGGATGTCAATGTTGTGTTTAGAAAATGCTGTTTATAATGTGTGTTGCACCATAGTCATGTTTTGCGGCATGAATATATCATTTTTAAAAAAGTTACTGCATATCATGGAAGCAGCTTGCATTTGTGTACGTTTGTATACACCAAACCCATTATTTTATCTGAAAAAATGACATTTATAGGCTATATGGGATGCACAATATCTCTTAAGGTCGCGGTGCAAAGGTTAGCCCTTATTTAATAAAAAAAAAATTTTGATCTCGGATATTTTTTGGAACTCTAACAATTAAAACGATTTATCTGAATCCTTCACTCGATTTAAATCTGCGGTCAAAACCTGCGGTCAAATTAGTATGGGGTAAGTGAAAGCTAAATATTTCTTAAATTCCTTAACTAACAGTCCCGCTGGCCATAGAGTGACCGCGATAGTTCATCGCTAGTTCATTGTATCGGTTTCTTTGATGAGCCACATCTGTCGATTTTTCCTTGCTGACTTTGGATGATCAATTATTTGTTTCTGCACCATTCGTTTAAGAAGAGTTAGTATCCTGATTTTTATATTTTTTGAGCGATTTGAAAACACCTCAAGCCAAGCGCACCCATCACTAATTTAAACCTTTCTTTAGGTCATTTGGAAGTTTTTTGAGCAACTTAGTTGCATTGGCTAGTATTTAAGTTATTACAGCCATTTGAATAATGGAATAACGTCCACCGTCTCTTGTAGGTTATTATACGTTAACAAACTAATAATAAATTGATAAAGGGGTTTAGGGTAAATTATTTATATTTAATGGATACACGACTATTATTTTGATTTGCAATCTACTGAAAATCTTATCAAGAGCTATTACGAAGTGATATACTCGTACGCGGTACGGTTTATGTATTGACACATATTCCAAATCGGTATACACACCCAACGAACAAAATTTTAAATGCATGACAATTTTTTATTGCAAACTAATAAAAAGACGAAAAATCGGATCGGAGAAAATTTACGTCGAAATTATTAAAATTTATACAATAAAATATAAATAAGAAAATCTTATTTACATCACCAGCAACCGTAGATGGAATTTGTACATGAACATTCAGCGAGAGTGTGCACACCACACAAAAAAAAAATCTTTGCGGATTATCAACACGAGAGTTTTTTTTTTGTACTTTTCACCAAAAAGCCATAAAATTTGGAATTTCTCGATAAAAAAAAAAAAAAAATAATAACAAATTGAATATTTATTTATTTTAATATTATTATAATTTTTATTTTTACTATACCGAATTACACACAATGTACGATTGTATATATACCAACACTATATACTACAGAGCTTTTCATTTTTATTACGATTGTTGTTTTTCCACTTGGGATAAAATACACTTTATTTATCTGAGTGAATTTTCTTTTTTACCGTTTCGTGTTTTTGTGTGTGTGTGTGTTGTGGTTGAACTGAATAAAATGACTTAATAAAAATTTATTGGCTTTTGAAAAACTATTTGTTGTCACCTTAATTGGATGAATGTGGGTGCTGCTGTTTCTAAATAAATTTTATTTGGGTTTCGTTATTTAAATCAGCTATAAGGCGTCTGACACTTTACAGCATTAATAATCAGATGAGTCACTCACCTTAAAAACAACTAATAATAAAATACGAGAATGTACTATTACACAAACAAAAATATTTCTATAATCTGGAAAGGTCGCCCTAGGTCGCATTTAGCTATATCGTTAAACAAACAAAATACTGCGTTATCTGTATAAAATCAGTACATTAGTAATTTTTAATGAATAATGAAGTGTTTGCCAATTTTTATGTTGTTGGTTGGTATTTCACTAAATCCTGTTTCGACCAGGTATACGGATTCTGCAACTTTAATAAATTGTAATGCAAGCGCACGGGTAAAGGCCCTAATTAAATATACCAGTATGCAATAAAATTATTTACCAATCGAAAAAATTATATTTCAGGAATTCTTCGATGATATAAATAGCTGTGGACCTAGAAATTTTCATATTTTGGACGTTGGTTTTATTTTAGAAAATTTCTCAAACCGATCTATAAACAGCACCGAATTTTCTCAGCTTGTAACTCAATATTGCGCTACACTAAAGTCCGCGTCAACATGTAATTTAGGAAAGCTGGTAAATATTAGCCCGTTGTGTATTGACAACCCATTAACGGTATATTTTGTGAGCTTAGTGAGGATTATAGCTAGACTAGAGGAAAATTTCTGTTTTGAACAAATTTTTTATAATATGGCTAATATGAAACTTTTAAATGCTTGTCGAAACGTAAATTGGTTAATTGTAGGCAACAAGTTCCAACATTGTCAGAATTTCAATATTCTTTGGATGATAATAATATTTGTACAACTATGCACCACTATCAGACGTGTGGTATTCAATTTTTTGCGGATTGCCAAAGCTTCGGACAAATAAAAAAATATGTGAATCAAGCATGGAACTATGTGAACGATCATTTCTCTTGTAATGTTGAAATTTAAAGTGTTATTCTTTTTTTTTGTAAATACTAAGGGGTTTGAATTGTAATAATATATTTAAAAAACTAGTGCATTTCTTGAACGTTGTATCTTTAATTATCAACTCTATTTCAAGTTCCGCAGTTTTATAGATTTATTAATTACACTTCCGTTATGTGTTGTGTCTTTGCTGCGAATGAATACTTGCTTTGAACGAATCTTTCTTTCAACGAATTTGGAATTTATTTCAAATCTAATTATACAGATCGCATCTCGATCAAATTCAAGAAAAATTAAAGTACATGCAAAACAATTTGGAAATAATTCAGAATTAAAAGCGAGATTGAAGGGAACACTGTGCTAATATGACATATTCGCGTTGTTTTTTCAATCAGTCTATAGATCGAGCGTTACTATAGGTTTGTGGGATCAACCCAGCAACCACGTATCCTGTTAGTTTTGAGGATATCATCTTATCAGTTTTAAAGGAGTTTGAAAACGGTTTGGTCTTGGTAATATACCCTCATCTATTCTGAAGGAGTACGCTAACATTTGAACGACGTCAATATGTTACCTGTTCATTCCTTAAGCACCTTCGTGTTTCCTGAAAAACGGAAAATTTCAAAAATCTAATTTTTAAATCTGATAAAAGTGTGATATCACATGCTACAGAGGATATCAACTTCATTATTAATTCCTAAATTATTTAGTTAGTTAACAACATTAAAGTAAACCAGTATGGATTTATGCCTGACCGATCCGCATAAACTAACCTGTTTGAATTCACCACTAAAATATGTTGATGTAACGTACACGGATTTCAGTAAAATGTTGATTCTATCTGTCTTCATAAAATACCTCAGAGTTTAGTCGAGTTTGGCCGTATTTGCTAATATAATCTGATGACTGTGCTGTGATCAAATCTAGTTATATGTCAAACGATGCGGATCGGTGAATTTAAATATATTCAGTTCACTCACTTCAAGTTTACTCTATTTCGCTTACGTTTGATCTAAACTGGAACACGCTGTAACGGTCGGGAGGGAATCCATACTACGCTGTGTAAATAAAAAGAATGGAAAGCATTCAGAAGCAATTTTTGATTTTTTCGTTAAAGGAAAGTTTCTGAGATTTTGACCAAAATTAACCATTCCATGGAAATGTAGCTGGGTTACCTCCGTATTCAACAAGATGCACGGATTAGAAAATATGCACTTTTGAAAATAGACGACTTCTTTTGGGCCCAGTTTTTATTGGTAACGTTTTGCTTGATTACATTGATTCAATTTTAGAAAACATACCAGTTTATGTGACATGCAGGATAGTTCGAAATCATTAGTTTTATCATTAGAACACCTTCCACAAACTATGGAGAAAGCAACCCCATTAAAACACTGTCAAAAAACAGATCAAACCATCTTATGGGAATTTCAACTGTCGCAACAAGACACACCATGGACACTCATAAAACTTTCATAACAAAGAATCCAGAAAACGGAAAGATGCTGAATTAGTGTTTCAAGCTAATCCATTTTAGTAGTTTTTTTCTATTAAAAGCTAAACTGGTTAATGATCTGCAACCTGACAGTCCAAACCTTTCTTATATACCATTTCTATAAAATACAAAAGCTAATCCAATTTTCATTTCATTTTGTTTTCCACAAAGCAAATTGCTAATTCAATTCGTCTCCAGGTAAGATATATAATTTTCAATTTCACCAACGAAATATAAAAAGTTTTCGATTTCATCCACATAAAGTATATCTCTCAAACCCCTCTGACAAAAAAAGGATATAAAAGAAAATTATCTAATTGTTGTAAATTTTATTATCCGCATATATACAATACCATGGTGGTATATTGGATGATGAACTTGTTGAGTTCTTAAAAGGTATCCTTTTTGATTGTATCTACTACACTCCTTGTATATGTAGATAATTTAATTGAAAATAATTGAAAGGACAAAATTATTAGTATCTAAAAATTTTTTGTTGTTGTTGTTGGTAAAAATTAAGGTACATTTACTTGTTCGTCGTATTTCTTTGGAAAATAGCCATAGGGTTACGATGACACACACACACACCCAAGAAAATGGAAATTATGTTGGAATATATATAGAGATAGGAAACTTTTTCCAATTTTTTTTTATTTTATTTCATTACTTTGCGGTATTTTGCCTTTTTCGGTTGCAAATTAAGGGTGAATGAATGAAAATTAAAGGTTGGATATTTGCCGTCCTCAAGGGTATATGTATCGAGAAGGTGTTGAAAATTATTAGATTTTTATTAAATTATAAGTTTTCAGCAAAATTTATAATTAAGCCAAGATAAGTGAGATAATTGTGCCACCCTAAAGCTTTCCGATGCTTTGAGTCATGATGAATATATATCGTTAGAAATAACTGTATGGTTTCACTCTTTACCATGAAACACCATTATTTACTCAAATTTTTTACTTTTTCTACATTAAACTTTAATTGTTGTATACTTAAGCTTTTTTCAAAAATTTTTTGTATATAAAAAATTAAAAAAAAATGTATTACGTGGTTTTACACAATTCTGTGGTCCCGCATATGCTAGTCGACTGTAAATAGCAAAAAAGTTAGTAAAAGTTACATATTTTAATTTTTGGTGTTGTACGAGTATGCAAACGGGGACGAGGTATATCTGTATCCACTATATGTATATAAATAAAATCCGTGTCTGTATTCCACACACACTATTAGCTGACAACCCAGAACACAAAAAGCTATTAATCAATTATATTCGCAACAGTTCAATGACAAATTTGTACACGGTTCATGTGTACGGGGGTTTATACACACGCCGAGGTGATTTATACCGAGTGTGCGGGCCCAAAATAAATAACAACTATGTTACACACATACGTACAACATGTCGCCTGTCAAACACTAAATTAATATTTAAGGTATGTACATCATAATAATTTTTTTTTGGCTACTATCTAATATTTCATTTATGCCGTGTCTTCATTTTTTTATATGCTTTGGTAAAACACATTTACTACATATTTTTTTTTTATATTAACAAACCAAATTTATGCTTTTTTTATGTTTTTAAATAAAATAAACTAAAATGAGAAAAAAAAATTGTAATTTAATTTTATTTTATTCCATAAATCACGTCATTTATCACATTCAACGATTTGTTATGTATTTTTACATTTTTTTTGTTTGTTTGTTGGTGCTCAGTTCTGGTATTCCAGTTGACTCTCCTGAATTTTCCGGTATCAATTTTTTTTTGTTTTTCTATTTTCATTAAACATTTTGTTTTTTTTTTCATCCAATATGGTTTTGTCTGTTATATTGATTTTCATTTTATTGTGTGCATACCTTTTGGGGATCTGTACATTGTATATATCTGTATCATCTTTTAGATTTGTGCAGGTTTTCCCATTTTTCTCAAAGATTTCTTCTAAATAAACTTTGTAACTCGAATCAAATCCAACATGCTGAACACGTACCATAAACACATATTCACCGAAAGGAACGAATATAATAAAAATGATGGTCTAACATCTGTGTCCTTTCCTTTATTTTCCTTTTATTTATTTTCCTTACCTTTTACAGTGAAAATAGAGATAAATAATATTTTTTTGCCTGGTGTACGTCTGTCTATGTATATGTGTGTTTTATGACCCCGTGCGCGCTACATAGTCATAACCACATTATTAAATTGTTTTGTGTATTCGGTCTTAGGGATATTAAAAACGATTTTATCCGATTTTTACTGCATATAATTTAAGTATTCTGGATGCGGATTGTGTGTGTGAGTAAGGAAAAATAAAAAGTAAAATCGTAAATAAAATTTTCATGAATTATGGATTTAAATCAGGTATTTATACAAGTTGTAAAATATTTTATAGTAGAACGTAACAGTGAAGCTGGAAAATCACTTATCCTTGGAGCAACGATCAGCAGTTCAACCGCAAGTTTTCTTTTTTATTGTGGCCCACGCGAGATAAATCTTAAGGTGATTTTTTTTTCTAGCCGAAATGAATTTTCCACCCCCCACTTAACCACCTCTCTTACAATTTTCATTGATTACCAGTACACAATTTTTGAGTTTTTTTCTACAATTAATATCTTTACGAGAAGAATTAATGTAGACTCAGTCAGGTTCATAAACTTATAAAAAAAACTGCTTTTAATAGTATACGGTACACAGATTTCACGAATGCGAAATAGTCGGTTATCGATACCAAATCGGAACCGAAAATCAGGTACTAAAAAGTAGTATAATTGTATTTCCTGAATCATTTTAACAATTTTTGCAGTTACATTGCCTTGATTCGTCCTTTAAAAACAAAACAAATTTAGCAACCGCCCTGTTGAGTTATATTTCCGACGTACGAATTATCCGTGATGCGGACCATTCTTTCTAGAACCATTTTAATGAAGTCCCCGACATTTACGCATTTAGACGAATCCTTATCTATTTCGCACTGAGACTGTGATCTAATTCATGACTTATTTTGTGGAGACTGGCTTATTTGGAAGTCTACAATAAGTCTTCTGTTCAGAACACTTATTGCATAGACTTGCTTGACTTTCTTCCATAGGAGATTTCTGCCCATAAGTAAACGAATGTCTACAACAAGGAGCCTTTAGTACTAACAGATGACTACATTTTTAGGCTATATAATGGTTTTTATTATCTGACGATAACGTTAACAGTTTATCTTAGCATTGTAATTGGTATCATTTTAATCATAATGCGGAATGAACGTTTCCAGCCAAAAAATTGGAACGCAGATAGTCTCTTAACTACGTTTTTGTAAATTACAATAAATTGCAAAATTTTCGAAACAAAATTTATAAAATATTCGGTACTAGCTGACCCGGCGAACTTCGTACCGCCTCAAAATCAATAAATGTTGCTAAAGTTATTATAGCTTAATTAAATTGAGTTTTTTTATTAAGATAAAATGAATTTCTCTCTCTCTCTCTCTCTGGCACTATACCCCATTAAGAGATTTGGCCGTCTTAAATGAGGTTTAATAATCATATTTTCATTTCGGATAATGACTAATGAGTGATTAATTCATTGATCCTAAACCAGCCGTCCAATTTTTTCCTTGTCACTACCGGGAATTGAACCCGAGACCTCCGGGGCGGATAAAATGAATACTAAAAATTAATTAAATTCAATCAAAATGAAATATATTTTAATTACATTGAAATGAATGTAATTCACGTGGCAGCAAGGAATTCGTTTTATTGAATTGATTCGAAATGATTCGCGTAGCATTGTTGTACTACTTTCTTTTAAACTATTTCCTGAGTAGGTTGCAATAGGGTCGATTCCCTTCAGTAAAACATCTTGTGATATACGACATTTTTTGTTTTATTGTCAGGTGCGAGAACGAACAAAGCGGATGGTTTACCGACACGTGAACGTGCTACGTACAATTGGCCGTGAGAGAAACATTCATTTTCTAGATTCAGGCCACAAACACTCAAGGATGGGCCTTGTGATTTGTTGATCGTCATGGCGAATGCAAGACGAATCGGAAATTGAATTCGTTTAAACTCGATTGGCATATCGGTTGGGTTAATCAGAATTCTCGGAATGAGAACTTCCTCACCTTTGAACTTTCCTTGAGATTTCTCAAAATAAAACGGGTTCCGTTATATAGTTTTGGTTGATTCAGGTTTCGTAGCATGATGATTCCCGGCAACACACCAAATTTCAGTTGTAAATTGTGCGGGGGCAAGCCAGCCAGATCCAATGAGTTTAAAAATTCAGTTGGACAGTTGATTGATTCGTCTTTGTTTGTCACACAGTCGATAGATTTGAAGCAATGAAGTGGACCGACGATTAGATTTTGAATTGTGAAATTTAAGTGATCCCCATTTTTGTTCTTTGCCGCAAGAATTACTCGTTCACTCACCCAATTGTGATTTTTGTGGTTAGTAATATTGTTCGGGAAAACTTTGTTGATGAGCTCGTCCTTCGTTGAGACAAAATTGCAAAAGTTCAGAGAAAACGATAAAAATAAAATAAAGTAGAAATGTGCGTGCAGCCTCCAGTCGGATTCGTAACCAGTACCTTGCGGTCCAAGCGCCGAAGCTTTAACCACTGCACCACTCGTCACATACAAACTACAACTACAAAATTCATATAAAAAAGGTTTTTTTATTAGATTTTTGGGGCTTCCCTTTTGAGTTTTTCCGACTTTTCTGTTTTCCTAAACCACAGTGGTGGTTTCCTAAACCACCACTGTATTGAGACGAACAAAATAAAAAAAACAAAATGTACTAAATATATGAGAAAATGAATTTTCTTGATAACTTTTTTTTTGGTGAATTTTTCCGATGTTTTAATAGTTATTATGCTATTCGGAACGGAGTCAAATCCAACAAAACAAAAATCATAAAAATCGGTCCAGCCGTTCTTCAGTTATAAATGGTGTAACTAACCCGACTTTGTTTTATATATATAGATAAGTAGATGAAATAAAAAAAAAAATTGGATAAAAAATAAAATGGTAAATGTGCATGCAGCGTCCAGTCGGATTCGTATCCAGTACCTTGCAGTCCAAGCGCCGAAGCTTTAACCACTGCACCACTCGTCACATACAAACTACACCTACAAAATTCATATAAAAAAAAAGATTTTTTATTAGATTTTTGGGGCTTCCCTTTTGAGTTTTTCCGACTTTTCTTTTTTCCTAAACCACCACTGTATTGAGACGAACAAAATAAAAAAAACAAAATGTACTAAATATATGAGAAAATGAATTTTCTTGATAACTTTTTTTTTGGTGAATTTTTCCGATGTTTTAATAGTTATTATGCTATTCGGAACGGAGTCAAATCCAACAAAATAAAAATCATAAAAATCGGTCCAGCCGTTCTTGAGTTATAAATGGTGTAACTAACACGACTTTGTTTTATTTATATAGATTATGGCTAGCATGTACAGGCTATAAGCTTAAATAAACTCAAGCGGAGTTTGGGGTAAGCACCTTTCGGAATTTTAATAAATTACTAATAAACTATTTTATTAAATTAATAAACTAGACCTGAGTTTGTCTTGTATTATGACCTATGGTCATAGTATTATCTACGAGTGTCACTCATGAATCACAGAACATTTCATTGATTCAATTTCGAGAACTTCGGATTTTATAGTAAATTACACCACGATACAGTAAACTACACCTTACCACATTCAAACTTCTTCCAGTTTGCATCAGTTTAACGAGGATTATGGCCCAACTGATGGTTAAAGTATCTATGAGGAAGTGGGCAACTCAAAGGTTACAGAACATTTCATTTTCATTATTTCATTGTTACACACACCGCATTACCGATCTCCTTTAGACCAGCCCCAAACTCAGGCTGAATTTTCTTATGATTATTTTCTATCTGATGGTCATTGTCAAACTATACACCACATTATACCTGTCTACCTTATCAGCCTTGCCCTGAACTCCGCCTGAGTTTACCTAGGTTTCAGACCTGTCTGATTGCAATAGTAGGGTCGATTAGCAAGTGAGTAACTCAAAATTTTCGGAACATTAGATTAATAAATTTTCAAACATTTTGGAATGTTTAATAAAAAACATTACATTATATCCCCTACTCTATCAGATTTAGCGGTATGTCTCGACTCCAGAACAGATTGCAAAGATTAAAATCAAAAACTACGATTTACTATTCCAAATTTTTTCGTCTGATTTAATAAAGTGGTTTTTAACGACATTAGCGTCTATATAGCGTCAAGTCATCACAATTTTTGACGAAATCTGGATAACATTAAGCCTCCCTGAAAATTTAGCGATGAGTTCACGATTAGTTTACCGGCGGCAGTTTATCTTTACCCTAGCAGATGAGCATATGCTGGTCGATTTAGGTTGACGACAATTTCCTGTTTTTGTTTAAACTTGAAGACTCTAAGCATATAATTTGTATTAAGATGACCACTTGTTTAAGGTGAAATTTGATATTTGAATGACTTGAAATCATGAAGTTGTTAATTAGTACTTTGGAAATTTTCTTCAATGACCTAAATGAGCTTGTACCGATAATTAACTCGCAGACAAAAAAAAATAACTCACTTTTATTTTGTGTCTTTCGTCCTATTTAAAAACAGTACCTTCTGGTTCAAATGCTGAAACTTTAACCACTGCACGACTTGTCTGGTAGCAAGGTCTTGAATCACTAACATTTCGTCTTATATGCCCGCCTCATTTTTATGATCATGTTGTTTGTTAAACCTGCAATAATTTTACATTGAACTATCTTTCAATGAAATAATTTGGGAGAGGCTCATTTCAGTGTCAAATAGGAGCATATTTTTTGGTAAAATCCCGTCTCCAAAATCCCGAAACTCGAAAATCCCGGAAGTGCTTTGACCATCTGATTGTTCGACATTATTAAGCAACAACGCCCGTCGATTAGTTATTAATGACTTTTAGTTTTCATATCGATTATTGTCCGATAAAGTAAACTTCTAATAGTATTTTGTAACATACGAGTATTTTCCAGCATTTCTGCGAAAGTAAAAAATCTACCTGTTTAGTGAGAAATTCTAGTGAAAAACAAACGAAATTTACCAGTCTATCATTTTGTCATTAAATTACTTTTAGTAAATTTATTGAGTTTAAATACATGCTCTGAAACTTTTCCTGTGGGTACTTTCATATTAAAGGGAGGTTTGATCATAAATTTTGTATAGTAAATCCTGTTGCTGTTGACTTGTATTTCTGCAATTTTGTGGGATTCAAATTATCACTGTGTATGAAATTCTGGAATTTCGCAAATCGAGTCATAATCTCAATCGTATGTTATTAATAGAAATTATTCAACTATAGTCGTTTAAAAAATAATAGAGTTCGTGCAATCGACCAAGAAATCGCAAATTCGGTGATGTCGAACGAAATGACCAATTTCTATTAAATTTCATACAACGTGTTGTTACACAAAAATTATTTTTCATTAAAAATTCGGCCTCTGTACAGCTTAAGTTTTTTGCATTCAATTGCGAAATCCTAGTGATGTTTGTCCAAAATCGGTGTACCTGAAGTGACAGCTTGCAGAAGAGCTTTACGTTTCTCGGCAAAAAATTTGATATGTGCAGCATTTACGATTAAACCGATTAAAACGATTATAATTAAAATTGGCATTAAAATCGATCTCTAAACCTTTCTACAACTTAAGCGGAAATATGGCTTTTCGTAAACTTCATACCTGGTGGTCTACATTTAGCAACACCATTTTGCTGCTACGTCCGGTATACTTATTTCCGCCAAATTTAACTATGATTTCTCAATTAATGAAAAAATCTATGTGTCAAGTATCTGAATCCGTTTGGGTTGTATAGACACAAACATTTTATGAAAATCAATTGTTTCTTGTAAAAAACGTCATTTTCGCAGGCATTATAGAATAATTATCTGGACCCATTTTATGCCAATTTTTGTTTTTAAATATTGTTTTCATAATCGTTTTTACTAAAGCTATAGTTTTAAAATATTTACAAGAAAGATAACGCTCCTTTGGAATTGAATTAGGAACTCCCAATTAGTTAATTCGTCTGGGCTTTACAGAGGATACATTTTTGTACTTTAGATTTAATTTATGTTACAAAGTAAAAGTTTATTGTTTTCTATGTATTCAGTAATTGACTGACTTGATTATAGTTCACCACTTTTAATAACACTGATTTTCTACATCTATCATTAAGTAAAATAAAATCTTCTCCCTGAAGAAAATTCGTTGAGCTAGCTATATCCGGAATCGCGTAAATACCAGCTACAGCAGACGGACTACAATACTCTTCTAATGAACCCTGATATATTGCTTATTTACCTTGCCGTTATATGTGCAGTGATTCCTACTTGTAAATCTGACAATTTCGTTTGACCGATAATTTTTATCCAATACTGATTCCACCTCCATTGCATTAAGTGAATTTCCCTTATAGAGAAAAATGTTAAATTTAAATACGTCATTGCTTAAAAGCTCACCCAAATCTCATATTTAAATCCAAATAATCATAATAAAACCTTTTTAACGGATGATAAATGTGGTAGCTTTGAAGAACTATAAATTGAAATTCCATTTTAAAAAACCAACAAATTTTGTTGAGAAAATGCTTAATTTCGTTCAAATTGGCTTTTCCACAACGTACCACAACTGGTTCGTTTTTACAACCAGATCAAGTCGAAATTTTGTGCTTCAAATCGAGTTCGATCTCAATCGGTTTAATTCGGTTAGGCAGGTTGGTTTAATTCAAATCTGCGTTAGGGAATCATTTCTCCCTTTTTTCCATTCATATGTATTCCTTAAATATCGCGGATTTTCTTAAAGCTTAAATAAACATTTTTGAAGAGACTAATTTCTAACGAAGAGTATGCTGGCGCTATTCGGTCTAGGCCCTTTGTTAATTCATAAAAATAACTACACACTACAAACCCAGTTACCGCAAAATTTATGACTTTTTTCCCTCAATATCTCAATTTTTCCCTCAACCCGCAACACCCTCGCTCTATACTGAAAATAAGAAACGTAATCAATCTTTAATTATAAACACGTTTCCCCTGTACTGTGTAGTTAATTAGAATTATGGCTGTTTGTTACACACAAAAAATAATTGTAATTATTTCATAAACAACAAACAGACAAACAAACGCGACTAAATAATAAAACTAATTTAATTTTCATCTCTATATACTCAGATAAACAGATCTATTCTAGGATGTAATATATAAGTATTGTGTAGGTATCCAACGTTTAACACGGTACGGACAGGTCATAGCACTTACTAATTTTTTTGAACTGGGTGTTTGAGGTGGGTTAATCAATTTTTAAATTTTAACCCTTTCGAGTTCAAGAAAAAAAATTTTTTTGGTTCAATTTCAGTTCAATATACACAATTGTGTATGTAAATAATGATAGGTTGTAATGTCTTCCGTATTTTAACGGATCTTAGTTAAATTGGAATTCTTTTTGGAAACAGCATAATAATTTGTTAACAAATTAATTATATAACATATAATTTATTTGTTCTTGTTAACATATTAATTATTTTATCATTATTATAGTAACTATTATTTTTCGGACGAAAACAAAATTAAGTGGTTTACACAAATGTGTACACTGGTCTTCAATTACCACCTAATTCTATGTTTGACATCTTCGTTTGTTGTAATCGAAATTTACATACACAATTGTGTATGCGGGTCAGGAAAGGGTTAATAAAACATTTTGTAGAAAAGTATTAAAATTTCATAAAGAATCGACGTTGTTCGAGGTATCTCTGTACCTATAAAATTAGGTGTTTTATGTTATCTGTATAAAAATTTTGTTTTATAAAATTTCCGCGCGTTATCTTTTTATTTAGTTTGTGTATATATTTATATACGCGCAGTGTGGTATCACATTTACACGGTATGTGTTAAAATAACACAAAAAATTTTTCCTTGTTTGGATAAGACGAAATATTGAATTTAACATTTCAATCTGTCAAAGTCATTTAATCTATCTCATTTGCTTGATGTTAGGTGCGCACAGTATTCTTAAAGGATATCAATTTCGTGCACACAGAAATAAATTTAAATCCAAACCATATTTGACACCCTTTCGTATATAATTATTCACATGTACGAGTACCAAAAAAAAGTAACATTAATTTCCTCAAAAATGCACTTGTGCCATATAAATTTTCCCAATTTTTATTTTTTTTTTTATTACCCACGTAGTTATATGCATTTACAATACACTTTTTTTTTAAATAAATAAATAAAAAAATCTACTGTTTATAAATAAAATATAAATTACAACATAAAATACATAAAATAAAAACCAAAATAAATATTCATGAATTTTAATTATAAATAATAAAAAAAAAATTCAATTTTAATTTAATGGACAAAATTAATCACCTGTGGTTGATATTTTACATTAAAAGTCATTAGTAAAATTTTTTTTTTTCGTCCGCGAGTTTCCAACACCCATATATAAATTTGTCTAGTAGCGTAGATTTATATATTTTCCATACACTATATACAGCTTTTCCAGTTTTCCCGTAAAATAAAAAAAATAATACAATAATTTTTTTTTGTTTAATGCAAAATTTAAAAAAATTACAAAACACATTTTTTAATTGAATTATTATTATGTGTGTAAACAGCACGGCACAGGATTGGCGCATTGGGCTAGCCATTTCAAGTTAATTTTTATAATGGTTTTACAGGTTTTGTGAGATGAATATTTATAAAATATGATGTTTAATTGAAATGACAGGTTTATTTAGTGTACACGGTGAAACGTGTACAAAAGTTTACTTGGCGTTGTGAAAATTAAAAAAAAATTATGATTGATTTGAATTTTCATGCTGTTTTCGATTTATGAACGATCGTAAACAAATTTATTACTACTTTTTAAATCGGAAAAGCGGTAAACAATATCTAACATTTAAAGGATATATGCAATTCAGAGTTGTAATAGTGGATACGGTGTTGTGCAAATTCGGGAAAAAAGCAATTTTTTACATTTGTTACATAAATAACAGTTAACTACGTTAAAATGTTATTAATTCTTGTAACAATATGAAAGATACAGGATACCTAAAATATAGCAAAACGATGTCAGTATCAAAGCTATTGTCACTCAGTACTCTGGAAAATCGAAGACAAAAAAAAGAGTTGATTTTTATTAAAATATTTTAAGCTTAGCGCTTAATTACAATCCAGGGGTTGCTGTGGGGTCTGGTTGCTCCCGTAGTATTCTTGAAATAACCCCAACATCGAAGAATACCGCTCCTCAGTTAAACTACAGTCAACCAGCGCAAAATACCACTAATATGGTCCAAATTTTCACATCAACGATGAAAATTCTAGTGCTAATCAAAAATTTGCTCAAGCTCAACATTTTAATTGTACACCTTACTTGCCAGCTATTGAAAGCCGAAAATCCGCAAATACGAATGAGGGATTCTGCGAAGCCTCATTTCTATTAGCAAATTCTGATGTTTTCCAGACGAAATACCGACGACGCAGTGGCGAATACGGATACCTATTTTTACAGCAGGGTCAAACGCAAGTAAATTTTTTACACACAATTACCCCAAATTTTGCCGCTTATCATAAATTTGTCGGATCAAAAAATCTCAAATTTCGATCAATTTATTATTTTCGTAGCAAGAGTTTGATATATAAAAAATTAGATAAAGCATGGCGCTACGACTAGTGCGCTAGGGAAAACGGTGTTGAATTTGTTGAGAAACATAATCTTCACCGTTATACACTAGTTGCTTTGGATGAAACATCAAATGGTGCAAAACAACAGCAAAACTCCACCTAAAGCAAATAATACGACTGGAACGAATACAGTTTATGTCCAGTATCGACTTAAAGGATGCGTTAAATAATAAAGGGTTCCTCTTAGACCCTGATTCTATGGACAAAACTGCCTTCCCCGTGCCAAGACGCCCGCTGTATAATTTTACTGTAATGTCATTTAGGCTCTGCAATGCGCCTCAAACCTTATGCCGTTTGATGCACAAAGTAATATTTCATCACCTACATGATTGAGTTTTCCTATACCTCGATGATCTGCTTCTTACATCTTCAGCTATGAGACCCGCTGTTGATAGTCAAGATGATTAAAGTGAGAAAAGCAAATTCTTAGTGAGGGAGATCGATTATCTTGGTCATGTAGTTGGTGGCGGTACACCGCGGCTAAATTCGCCCCAAAAATAGTTCGTCAATTGAGGAGATTTTTAGGCATCTGTGGTTGGCACAGACAGTTTACAGACTAGTTCACATCGCTTTCTGCTCTCTTGACGAATACGCTTAAAATAAACCAAAAGTCCTTTGGTCTGAACAACCTCAGCTGCCTTGAATACTGCGGATTTAAAAAACACTTCTTCATTCAGCGATGCCAGCTTCACTGGGGCAGGTGCTGTATTATTTCAAAGGCCTGATTGGCAAGACAAGCCAATTGAATAATTGAATACATGTCGCTAAACTTAACTCAGCTCAACGTCGTTACAGCGTGACAGAGTTGGAATGCTTAGAAACAGTCTTGGCTATTAAGAAGTTCCGAGGTTAGTAGAAGTTAGGACCGACTTTTACGGTAATTACTGATCACGCTAGCCTGACCTGAATTTAGCAGGACATCAAAAATGGAGTAAAACAACTCCTCTTTCAGATAACCAATACCCTTCATACGAATTGTTTTCAAGCGCAGAATACCTATCGCAACTTCAGCACGCCAAATCTTCCTAAACTAAATCTAATTTAAAGATAATTAAGCTCTATATACACAAAGGGCCGAAAACCTTCTTAAGTCAGGCCAACCCCACATTTAGGAAGCCATAAATCATTGGACCATGCTTCATGTGATATATGAAATTAAAGCTCCAAACTATACTTTACGACTACCACTTGCTTCTCTTCCTGCCATATTTCGACCTTGACAAAAAGGGAACTTAGATTTCTATGAACCATATCCGGGAGAATCCATACCGGAAGAACCTATACCGGAAACACATCAATTTTAATAGCTTGCGATCATTTTTCGAATTTGTTATAACCTGAGCCGTGCGACAAGCAACCGCCGAGGGGGTTAATAAATTTGTCGTGAGTAATATATTTTTTATGTTTGGGATTCCAAGAAACTTTTGTGACTGACAATAGGCGACAGTTTGTGTCTAATATTGTTCAAAAATTATTAAAAAAGTATGGAGGGTCTCATATTTTACTGCCTAGTATATTCTCTATAAAATAACTCGTCTGAGCGAGTGAATAGAACAGTATACTGGCTTCAATACGTGCTTATGTGGCCAACGACCCCAATGCATGGGATAACCACCTCGAAGCGATCACACAAGCAATAGTATACGAACAAAAAAATATTGGGGAATGTAAGTAATGGAGGAGATACAGTAATAGTCGAAAATAGTTTGATCAACGTGGAGTGGAGTTCAGTTTTTGGGTCGGTGCGTGAACGAATCTCTCTAATAAGAGGAATAAATCGGATAATCGGTTCTTGTTCCCCGCTTTATTGAGCTAATTGCACTCTAGATTTCAAAATTAACTTCGTTGCATATAAATGATAACTGATAAATTAGTGATGTATTATACGACTTAACGCAAACAGCTTATTATCGGAGTGACGTGAAAGTGAATTAGCGGTGAGTAGCTAGCTGGTTTCAATTTTTTTTTATTTTTTATTATCTTCGCATTCTGTTCTGGGGCCTGTCCAAGGCTCTCTCTGCTCTTTCGTGGTTTGCTTATTCAGCCTATACCGACATGAAATTTTAAACCCCTCCTTTGTCCTAAATTTTCGCGGTCTAATCTAGGATTGTTTGAGTGTTCAGATATACCCATCCCTAATCGAATGAGGCAGCATCCGAAAGCGCGGTTATTGGAAGTCTCGTTTTTTGTCATCCAGTCACATTTTGTAATTGAATATTTTTATGTTTTTATTTTTATTTTATTTTAGAAAAGTCTACAAATTTGACTTGGAAACATACATATTTTTTATTAAAAAATAATTAAATAGTCGACTCATTAAATTGTTTCAATTTACTTTCAAACCCCGTCTTTGCTTAGGCAAAAGTCAAAAGATGGTACATTTTGTTAAAACTCAAGTGCACATCATGTTCACCAGTTCGTGGGAGCCATAATTTGTCCTGTGTTTATTTACTTGAAGAGACCCAGAATTTCTTATGTTCCGCTCGGTGCTTTTGCATTGAATAAGATGTTCCCAATAAATGAACAATTCAAATGGTCCCTTTTATTTTCCAGGGTTGTCAGATTATAGGTTCCAGTGAGGTATGGTGGCCGTCCTTGCCGTGTTTCAAGCCATCTTTCGAAGATGACGAACACATATTCATTGTAGAAAAGACACCAGTTTTTAACAGCATTCAAGTTAGAATCTGACGTATGCGAAGCAAAATATCTTCATTTTCTCAATATCTTCAATATCCATAGGTAGCCACCGTTTAAAAAACCCAAACATAAAGTTAGCCCATTGTTATATGCGCATGCGCTATTTTCTATTTCTTTTATCGTGCTGTTCGTGTACGCTGTAAGCTGGTTGATCTTTTTGGTATAAAACCATGTTGATTTTGTGATATGCTCTAATACGGTCCTGAAAGAATTCCATATTTCTAACTCAAATAACTTCGGAATTGATGAAATTGGCGTTATAAATCCATAACATGAAATATCATTCCGTGTTCCAGTTTTGAACATTGGTGTTACTCTTGTTACTTTCCGCACTTCTGAGAGAAAATGCCTCGATTCAGTAATTGTTTGAAAAGAAGGCACAGAAGAATACCAATTTTTTCAAGTCTGTAATAATGAGGCTGGTATACCATCCGGCCGCATTCATCTTGGAATCGTGGAATTTTTATGGATAAATTGTTGGTGCTATCATTTGGTTTTATGTATTTATCGATGTCTTCTGGCTTATACACTAATTCAAAAAATTCTGCGGGTAACCGTTAGTCTCCCGCTTTATTTGAAAGAAGACAAGAGATATAACTTTTAAACTGCTTTTGATAGTAGATTTCATATTGTTGGAGCAGTGTGTGGAATTTGTCTATGCTTATGTCAACGCTTTTCCTGTTTAATTCATCGTTCCTGTTGAAGTTTTAAAGTATAAATCTAGGTTCACTTTGTCCGCTTTTCTGTAGTTGTAATATGGCCTTTCGTTCAGGTGTCTTTTCATTCTGGAGTCGCCCTTTAAAAGTATTTCGATTGCTTTGTGATTATATCGTCGAAATGAATGGTGATAATGATTAGTATATAATATTAAACAAATCAGAAAAGCTAGGTCAACAATTCTGTTACGACCATTTAATATAACAGACCTTTGACTCAAGTTATAGCAAATGATGACACTAACTGCAAATTAAAATCATCCATTATTAAAATTGTCAGTGACAGATGGATTGGCTTTGTTGTTTATTTCTACGATGATATTGCAGCAAATAGTTCAAGATGTTAATATAAAGTCAGGTTGATTATATATTCAACATAGATAAATATTGACTTGTATAACTTAAGACATCCAGTGTTACCTTGAGCTCGTTTATATAACGAGCTGCTTGATACAAGTTGCCCTTATAGTTCATGCTCCGATGGAGGTATGGATCATTGAATAGTTGACATATTCGAAATTTTCTAAATCTACTATTTCATCATTCGACCGAGAAAGTCACCAAGGAACTGTTAAGTTGTTTGTTACAACAAAATATAAAATATAATATTAGCTTACCGGTGATCTCCGTCACATAGACAGGTAACCTTACAAATATCAAATCACACGTCACACCAAGTAACTAATCGATTTTAAATTAACAAACTGCCATCAGTTTAAAAAAATATTTAACAAAACAAAATTTTTTTTTTACCACACACAGCATTCAACGTACATACACACACATAACTGACACTAAACATATTTATCACCTGTAGTAAAAATCTGACAGTCGCGCAGTGTATTACTCGTATATTAATGTAAAAGCAATTAAAATAGTTTCGATGCCAATTTAAATTTAAAATGTGTTCATAAAATAAAACAAAACAACACAAATTTTTCTTAAAAACTTGTGAAACTAATTTGACAAATAGTTTTTGGCTCGTACAATAATCACAATTTATTATTAAAAATAATATTTTAATGCGACGACCGAACAAATCGCATAAATATCGCGTGGCGGTGGGTACGTGTACATGATTAAGAAATATATATGTTTAAGAAGATGTTTAATTGTAATTTGGCGTGTTAATTTTCGCGTTCTCTTGCAATTTTCTACATAAAACAAAATATAATTTTTCAATTTATCAACCATTTAATTAAAATAGTTTTCATCTTTAAACATTGCACATAATTTTGATGAAACTTATATATTTGTACACAGATGGAAATAACATAAATTTTATTTAAATCATGACGTCGTGTGTATGAAGAGATTTCCTATTTGCTTGTAACAAAAATTTAATAAAAAAAAATATTTGTATAATTGTTTCCCGCAATGTTTGATTAAACGTGTAATTGTAAAACGTGAATATGTTAATCAAGAGTATGTTATTCGCATCTCGAACAGATGTAGTACAAATAACGAAGGAAAATGATTTACTTATTAAATTCTTGAAAATTTTCCTCCTTTGAAAGATTTAAGATTTTACTTTTAGTTTTGGAGTTTAGCCAATTAGCAAAAAAAGTCGCGGTGTATAAGTAAAATGAAAATGCAATTTTTAAAATCAAGCGACGAGCACTTTTCAAATCGGACATAAACATGATTGGAAAAATGATTGAATTAACGTCATTTTTAATTTTTTCGTACGTCCCACTAAATTTTTTAAATTAATTTTCACTTTTCATTACATGCATAATATACTCGTACATCGTGAAATAATTTAGTTGGAAAATTAAAAACAAATTGACTTTGATCGTGGATAATTTAATGTACGTTAAGTACAGCAATTTAGAAGATTTATAATATTGATCGTAATCATTTGGATTGAGATAATTATATTTGCGTATACTAGAAGAAAAACATTTTGTGACGGAATTGTGAAAACAAAATTTCCATTAATCAATGTAATCTATTTCACCTTCGCAGATAACAAAAATAATAATTATAATTATTTACCAACCTTCAATTTAGGATTAGGCCTATAGCGAGCCAAATCAATCAGTTGTTGTTGTTCACTAATCAGAATTTTATTGCCCGAACACAGCAAAACAAATGACAAACACTAATCTTCTGATAAATAATACACACGCCAACAAGAAAAATAACATGTCAGTTGTTGGCTCCGGGTATATAGAAAAGGTATTACGGGGTGGGTGAGAAAACTAAAGCACAAACGAAAAATTCAATGATTAATCCCTTCAAAGGTAATTAATTTTGATCATCTCTCTCGCAATATAATACTAAACTCATCATTAATGGAAAATAGGAAAATTTTTATTTTTTGGTAAATACACCAGGATGGAAGGATGACAAGATATCCAACAGTCATGTTATTATGTGATGTATTTAATTTGTAAGAGGGTTGACATAATATATTATAATTTTTCGTACAAATTGAAGGTAAAATGTTAGAAAAACATAAAATACCATTAAAAATATTATTTTCTATTTATAAAGCAATTCAAAAGAAAATTGATTTTATTCCTTACATTTTCAATATAAATACTTGTGTATTTTATACGTAAGTTTGTTTAAGGAAGAATGATGTACCAACAATACAAAAATACTTAACGATTTATATTTTTATTTCACTACAAATTTATCGGTACATATATCTTATGGTATACACATAGTCAGGGAAATTAAGCTTTCATTATGGTATATAGAAAAAAATTCGCAAGGGTTGAACGCAAATTTCGCCACCAAATATCATACCCCCTTTTGTGGCGTTTTACAGCGTACACCGACTTTTTGCAAAAAATCAAGAAACATTCTCATTTAATGTATTTGATTAAACCTTGACGTGATGGATTACAACATCGATTCAGGTTGATTGGTCTCGACTAAAATTACATTCAGCCCATCCTCCTCTAAATATATATATATGATAACCTCTTCAAATACACCACAAGATTTTTGTTTTGGTTTTTGCTATCATCTATCTCCTCATATCGTATAAATATACTCTCGGTGGTAAAATCACATTAAATTACACAAAAATATCAAATTTTAGTTTATTGCCAACGAAAAGCGCACGAGAAAATCCCCAAAATTTTCATCCCTTTTCTTGTGTATGTATACATATATCGTCTATATAGAGATACCAAAATAGTTTGGGTGGTTCGGTCGGTTAATATGTTATGTTGTTTGTAAAGGTTTTAACTATGTATTCGAGTATAAATTTATGTTTTATCTATTATCTATCATTGATTCATTTGTAATTGCTTCTTGTTTGCTTTTTAATAATGTGTTTTTATGTTTTAGGTATTCGGAGTAAATACATTATAATTAAAGGGATTCTGAGTTTTTTATTGTGTGCACTTTAGGGATCAAATAATAACATCAAATTAAGTTGTGTAACATGATATGTGCGGGTGGAATTTAAAGTATTTTATTGATTTGTTATACGAAGACGAATTTAAGAAATATGACCTCTGAACCGTCACAGGGGAAGATCTTGAGGACGCTAGCGCGAGAGAGAGAGAGAGAGACTTACTTGCGGCAAAACCCCTTCAAATGATGTGAAAGCTAGAGAGAGAGAGAGAGAGCGAGAGAGAGAGAGAGAGAGCTATCATCTATAGCTCAATGTGTAAAATTTATACCGGAACCAATATAATGCAAACCAAATCCATTAAAACTGAGCCTAAACCAAAACAACTGAGGCAAATGACTTTAAGCCGAATTTACAGGGTTCGGAACCGAACCAGATGGAAACATCCAGAAAATGCTGCAATAAATATGAAAAGTCTAATGTCATTATGCACTATCTAAGATTTTTAAAATTTAAGGAGCCGGAATCATTCAAAGCTCGAATAACAAACACAATAAATTTTGGAAGTTTTTGCAAGCTTAAATATATAAAGCTTAAATCGAGGCTATTGCACAATAAGCACAATACGCCCTAGAAAACAATGTAAGCCGGAACTAATACAAAGTCAGTGTTTCAAGATTGCTGTCTAAATGTATGGGATAAATTTAAAATAGCTAACATCAGAAAAGCCTTGAAAGCTGTAAATGGAACTATATAGAACATTCGCAGAAATAACCAGATTATAGGTAATTGCACATTTTTGTTATGTGGAGATTTTCGACAAACACTGTCTGTAATGAGTAAGTACCCGAGCTGAAGAAATGAATCAACATTTCTATTATCCAAGTCTCAAAGATTGCATCCGAAAAATTCTCTGACGTGTTGCTAAAATTGGGTAATGAACTTTGCTGTACACCAGAGAGTTTTGGCAAGATTGTTTGTCATGAGGAACTCATTTGTTCAGTGAATCAACGCAATTAATGGATATCTGAACGATCCAGTATATCGCCTAAAACCAATCAAGCGGTTGCAATTAACAAATGCCACATGTCCGCAATTGAAGAAAGTGTATTAGTACACATGCGGTTATGGCACTAAATATCCTGTAGAATTTCAAAATTCCTTCACAGAAAATGGTCTTCCTGAACATCACATTGCACTAAAATTCGTTTTCCGATTCTGCCTCCGAAACGTAACATTAAACGTAACCTTATGCAGAACTTCTAACGGGTTGGAGTGCAGGCGAAACGTATACACAAAAATTTCCTTTATGCGTTTGCTTAGCTATGATAATTAAGAAAATAATCATAGGAGCTAACCCTAAGTGTCTATAAATTTTAGCTTAAGAAGGAACACAAAACACAAAACATTGTTGACCAAGAAATTTTCGAAACATTATTTTTTCTTTCAACGTCCTGTTTGATGTTTTTAAGTTTCGTAAATAGCCCCGTAAACGAGATGGCAATTAAGCAAGACATAATTTTGGAGACTTTTATTTAAATAAGTCTGTGTATATCAATAAGTCGGTGTTTGAAAAAGAGCCTTATTCTAATTTTTAAATACCTTGGTTTATGGAAAGAACATGTTGAAAAAAAACAATACAACGTCTTCTATAGGGAACTGATAAACTGTGGCGAATTTTTCTGGGGATGAAGTTTTACCTCCACGTTTATCAACGGAATTCCATGCATTTTGTGATTAATAGTGATATCTGTCACGTGTTGGTTTAAATTTGGCTAGGAAGCACATTCCTTACTCTTTCTACCATCATCTACAAAGGTTAACATTTTTATAAATATTTAAGAAGTTAGATAGTTTTTTCTTAACTCACATATTTTGTAATTAGTAACAATTACCTGACATTTAAAAATTTTACGGTACTTTTGCCAACATACTAATTATAGCAATTAATTCATTCCGACTTTTAATCAAAATTAAAAACACAGAAAAACCGCTCCAGACATTATAACCTGTAATAGTTTCGAAAACAGACTATACCAATAAAAATTATCTAAATAATCCTTTCTTGTCGTGTATCCCTAACCACAATTACCCCACCTATATACAACGGTATCTGTATACCTCACGAAAAACTTATTCCCATTTTACTAAAATAATATTACTGTCTTCTTTACATTCTGCGTGTCTTGTATGTATGTAGATTATTTCCACTCAATTCCCTTTTAAATAAACATGAACATGATCTAATTAAATTTTAGTTGAATTACAATTTTTAAATTTTTACGAGTCGGTGGGGTAGATATGTTTATACTCCACAGTCGAAATATAATTCAAAAATAATTGTGTTATATCAAGAAGTCGGAGGAATAATAAGGAGCAATGATATCGTTTTTAAACTTCACGTACAAGTATTTTTTGTAATTAAATTTACGTTTTAGATAGTGTATTGAAAAAGTACTTAGCAAGGTGCCTGATAACTATACCGCGGCATGTAACATAACAATAAAATTATTTAAAACTAAACCACTATATATATATATACCTTTCATATATGTATCCAGGTTTCTTTATAGTTTCCAATTCATTTATGTATCTATGCTGGTTTGCATAAATTCTAAACTTATTTGACCGTAAAAAAGAAAAGTCCATGAATCAAAAAAAATATTTTTCATAAGACGTCTTTGTGGCGTCGATATAAAATAAAAAAAAAATCTAAAAGTTTTCATTTTCTCTTGCGTTTTTTATGTTTCGACTACAAGAAAATTTCGTTCCGGTCGCAAATGAATTTATACTATATCGTGTCGTACATGGTGTACGATGATGTATGCTGTGAGGTTACAAGTAAATTTAATATCATTAAAATGTATATGGTTTTATGGTGAATTTATACAATATTGTGAGCATTTCTGGGTGTTCCAGGATTTATGGCGAATGCCCGTACGGTTCTATATTTAGTTTAGTTGCAAGCTATGACTTCATTCTTGAAGTAAGTTAACTTTACTCCTTTATGGAGGTGAATGAATTTATTAGAACAGGTAGGAGAAAAGTATAACTTCGCCTGATTATCTGCCACTCTTCAAATTTCACCCCGCATTTACATAAACAGATACATGCTTAATAAACGTGAACATAAATATACAAAATCATAAAAATCGGTTCGATCTGATTTTTATTCGACCACAAAACTTTATTTCCCATATTTTCCTTTTCCCGAACTGAAAGTTTATACTTTATGTTTTTTTACTGTACAGTATACAGTGATTGGAAAATTGCGTTGCATGAAAATTCCATATCGACAAGAATTTCACTTCAATAATATTCTATTATATTTAACACTATACATTTACGATACCCAACAAGGGGTTAATAAAAAATATATAAGTTGAATAAAATACAATAAAAAAGAAGAAAATTCTCTTGGGAAACCTGTCGAGTTCTCTCTCTACATAAGAAAAATGTTTATGGAGTTATCTTGATAGACAGTAACACAGTATGTACGAGGAACCGCAGTTCCCCCAGTAGCACGTTTACTATACACAATAAAAATTTAAGGTACTTTATATTCAAATATGGTTCGAATGAAAGGTGGAAAAATGGAAATCAAGATGAAAATGATGAAAAAATTATGACTGTATTATTATTAAAAAAATATTATACGTTCTGGTCAGGTTTTTGAAATAAAATGGAATTGAATCACCTGTGACCATACCAGAGTACATATTTTGTATCTAAACGAGAACACGGATAAAGGGATTCAAATAATGTATAGATAAATCTAAACGCTACAATTTTCTTATTCTTTAAATATGATTGTGGTTTTTTGAAAGGAGTTTATTACACTTATTATTTATTGTGAAAATGGGAAAATTTGTATAAGTATATTTAAGAGGGATAAAGGATAGTGATTTTCACATATATGTATATCGTAGTTAGGGGTTAAATTTGATTACAATGTGTTGTAATTATTTTTAGTGGAATATGACTAGACTTTTACTATGCAGTTATAGTCAAGAACAAACTAAACTTTTACTGCGCTTTAGTGTCATTGTGATCATTCGGTACGAAAAGTCTTATACATTAATTTAGTGTCCTGTTTTGACTTTTGTATACTGAGATCCAGAAAATTTAATTATAAGGACTCATTAAATTTGTAAATCGGCCGTCCATATAAAGGTAAAATTCATCTTAATAAAATTGATCTCTTATACTTCGTTTGCGACGGTACAATAAGAGACCTAGTTAATAAAATATATAACCTTTTGAAGTAGGGCCGAGGATTCCGTACGAAATGTTATTTTATATTTTTATTTTTAACTTTACTCATACAAAACAAAAATCATCCAACTCTTAAAAGCCATAAAAGTGATAAAAGTGATAAAAGTGATAAAAGTGATAAAAAGGATAAAAGTGATAAACGTGATAAAAGGGATAAAAGTGATAAAAGTGATAAAAGTCATAAAAGTGATTAAAGTGGTAAAAGTCATAAAAGTGATAAAAGTCATAAAAAGTCATACAAATCTAAAAACTCATAAAAGTCATATAAGTCATGTAAGTCATATAACCCATATAAGTCTAATGTAATATAAGTCATATGTCATATAAGTCATGTAAGTCATATAAGTCATATAAGTATAACTCGTATAACTCATATAACTCGTATAATTCATATAACTCATAAACTCTACGGTTCTAGGATCCCTATGGTTTCTCAAGTCCCAGTGAAAAATTTATTTGATTGTGACAATTTTCGCAAGATTCACCCAAACTTGAAGGAAAATTGTGTTTTATTATTTTTATTCACCAAAATAAATTGGGTGGAAATCAGAGCACCGGAAATAACAGCTACTATATGAGCTGCCTTATGCTATTTTAATAAAATTAAAGATTCAAATTCCAACAAAAGTTCTCCATGTTGCTTTTTTGGAGCGGAATTTTGATTAAAACGAAGTGTATGCGCTATTTATGTTCATTCGTGGCAAATGAAAGTCTGATGTTGGCCACAATATAAACCGTTTATATTTTTTACTCCAAGAGGTTTCATAGCCACGTTTTAAAATTACGAGGCTTCTTATTTCAACAGAACAACTGAAAACAAATTTAATATTTTCATCGATATTTTAGATCAACGTACTGTAACGTTGAACAATTTTCCAATTTCCCACCGTTTATAGAGAAAATCATTAAAAGTCAGTTATATGCAAAAAAAAACACAAAAGTTGAAAAATTTATATTTTCCTCTCTGAAGTACAATGATTTTGAAGTTTTTATTTGAATTAGATTTTTTTTATACGTATAAACAGTATATAAATTTTATGTTTTTTTTTTTTGTAAATCTGGCCAAATATTTTCGAGTGGTCAATCTAATATTCCCTAAATCCCATATCGCATATAAAAAATATAAAATGAAAATTCTGAATTGTACATATATGTAGATATGTATATGGTACAAAAAAGTATATTTTAAATGAAAATTTTATTCACCTCTATCTCCTGATAATTGTATGCAATTTTTTTTTATTTTGGTTTGCAATTTATGATTGGATTTTTATTATATACAACAAACTCGTACATACGGCTAAGTATAAGTTGTGTGTGAAAGTCAAGTGCTTCCATAAATCATATGCATAAACTATATATGCTGAAAGGTTTTATTTCAGTAAATTATGTCGAGCTGAACTAATTTAATATTGCATGACCTAAATACCCGAACAGAAATTTTTAATTTGCTCAATCATCATCATCGAGAAATTTTATAAAATGACAATAAAATAATTTCTTAAAATAGTAACTAAACTAATAAAAAAATTTATAAATTATAATTTTCTAGGTAAGACAGACATAAGATTGGTGTACAAAGAATTTTATACACAAATGATCATTTAACGGATGACTAACGCAGACATGTGTTTTTGTATATATATTGTGATGGATCAAGAAGATCATTTTTGGAAATTTTCATGAAAAATTCTATTTTCGTGTTAATTGAAATTTGAAATAGTCTAGACATTTTCTTTTCTTTATTTAGTGTTTCAGAAATGCCTATACATGCACATAAAACTACAAATACAATAACAAAGAATTTTAATTACAATGGATTTTTTGTTAAAATCTTAAAGGTGTGTTGTACACAGATTTTGTAATGTATATATAAAGAGGTGATATGCGGTGCATCTATTTTTGATCTTTTGTTTGTGATTCAACGGTAGGATGTTATTTCGGAAACGATGATTAAATAAATAAACATTTGGTTGAGATTTGGAAAATTTATATTTAGTCATTTTGTGTAAAGGTAGACTTGGAGAAATTAATTATAGGAAATAGTTAAACACACGTTTCAGTGATTCACGTACATGAATTTAATTAAAGTTTTTTTTACAGCAATACACTTAAAATTTTGTTCATCTCATTTGTCGTATATTGGGGGTGGTATGAAAAGCCAATCGGGCGGTCAATGATTTAAGTAGTAAAATAAATTTTCCGACAATTCAAAATGTCTAAAATAAATTGTTTAGACATTTACGCGAGTAAAGATTTTTAACATTGTATACAAAGAATTTTATTAATAAAATAATCAGGTTTTTGTCTTTTGTATTTTTTATAAGATATTTTAAGGAATATTCGAAATTTTACTTCAAGAACGTTATGGTCCGATTACACGAAAGTTCGTTGTGGCTATGCAGGTTAGAATACATTGTGAAATATTAAAGGCTCATTATGTAATTTTGATAGCCAAAGGACGTTCGCTTCAAATTTTTGGATCACACTATTCAAAATTTTAAAATTTGCTGAGAATTTTAATATTTAAAACTTTGTTTTGACGGATCACTTTATTTCCACGATTCTTGTTTTTTCTAACCAATCTTTGAGATTCGTGGACTGAGAGAAATTCAATATAAGCTTCTAAGACGTCATGTTTATAAATTCCCTACGGCTCATAACGAAATGGTACTAGATAATTTTAGTTCTACAATGTATACCTTTTGTTGGCCAGTCCAGGCAGCAAATATCCGAGATTTATGTAATTCGATTTAAGCTTTCTTAATCTATTTACCCAATTTATAATTAATTTATTAATTTTTAACTAATATAATTCATTAATGAGTGATGCAATCGTGCAACTGTTCGTCACGCTTGAAACCTCTCGACTATACTCTCTATATGGCATATGAATGAAGCTGGTAATAATCAATTGTTGTTTTCCAATTACTGCCAACAAAAAATGGCTCCAAAAATGGAGCAAACCATAAATCAGCAATATAGTTTAACAAATTGGAGTGTTGATAAATTCGTGAATTTCAACTCTGACTTCAAAAACTCAGTTAGAATGAAGAAGTGCCACAAACATCGTTGCAGGACTGGTTGACCATTAAAAACGCAATGAATGAGCTAACTAGTTTTAAGATTCCTAGATGGATCGGTATTATAAGCAAATCTATCATCAGCTTGCTTGCTTAGTGAGAATGCTTATGTCGACATGCTTTCCTTTTTGTAATATTTTTAAACAGAGCATCGAACTTCTGATCGTGAAAACAAAGGTCGCTCTATTTAGAAAATATATCACTATCGAAATTCTAGAATCTTTACTTAGAGATCAATGGCATTATTTACTGAGTGCCCTAAATCCAACCGGAATGGAATGATCGAAACGTCCGTCTTTTTTCTTCAAGAACAAACTAAATCGATCAATATGAAATGCGTGTCAAATCAATAAATATGTACCTGATAATATCCGAGCAGGTCATCGGTCTTCGGCCGACGTTTTTTGTAGTTTTAAACATGAAAAGCACTATTACGGAAAATCTTATTAATCGAGAAAACCAGAAGAAACCTGATAAAATAGCGGCGCTCCCCTAAAATTATCCAACGAGTATCCACGAAATGTAAATTAAAGTTGTTCGACCCACAATTAGATAGTGACGGAATCCTTAAAGAAGGCGGCCGAAATGGATGTGCACAACTATCGTTCAACCAAACGCATTCAGTTTTCGTGGTGGGCTGCGGTTTGATAGTTAACGGCATTATTTCGTTCTATAAAGCTAAATTTATTTTATTTACATTGTAATGGTTTAAAATTAAATATTTACGTTGTAATTGTTCATCCTATTTTAATAATATATTAAGAAAGGAATTTTGGATGCTTAAGATAACGTGAATGCGGTAATTGTACCAAGCAAAGAAGAAGCAGGTGAGCTAGAAAATTGGAATGTTACCAAAGAAACGGGTGGGATTAGTTAAACCATTTACGACAGAAGCCTTACACATTGAGGTGATCAAGCTTTTAGTAAATAAAAATCCAGTTACAATTGGCAGTTCGTGCGTAAAGCGGTTGGAATCAAGACTATATAAAAACACTTCAACTTCAGGATGAAGTGAAAATTTAACAAATAAAATTTAGCGATTGGAAATATTGAAATATTATCATGCGAATGGGAAAAATCATAAAAATTCATCCGAGCAGTGAAGAGCTAGTCAAAGCAGTTACTTTAAAACCATGAAAGCTGGTTACAACTTGAACAACTTGGAAAATACCGAAAAAAATTGACAAAATTTCATTTTTCCTAACTTAACCATAAATCCAAAAGCCTTTAGACTTGGGAAGTTCAATGAATTACATATGTATTTGCAAAAGTCATAAGTAAGCAGTTTTTGTTGGAAATATCAACTGAAATTTCTTTTTCGTCATTTGTCATATGCCAAATTTGCTTCAGTTATGCATAGCGGAATTGGAAAACAGTTTTGGCATCTTAATCGGTACATATGCAAGGCGAACAATTGTGCATTCCTGCTAACCTATCACGCGAGGATTTAGTTCCATCTAAAAGACCAATACAATAGGCTTTGATGAATTCAAATCTTTTAAAATATTGGTGTTTTCCTCACTGCGAAAGAAAATAAACTTTTCAGTTTGTCTCATCCGACCTGCTCTTTGTCATTATTTTTTCAATCCATAATTTTTATATTTAAGAGGATCTTGAAATAGGCAATGTTATACCATAGACACATATCTGGTTTTGTAATGCTATAGACACATTACTGGTTTCATAACTATGGTTTCGAGTTAACCATGATTTCATTGTAATGTGTCACCCCTAACCATGGTTTGCAACTCGGTTTTAACGTAGTTTCGAAATGAGATATTTTTTTCTCATCCCGAGGCATTTTAGTGCTCCCAACGCCGAATACATCAAAAATGGAAATTCCGGACACTAACAGTTTATCAAGCATTGACAAATAGAAAATTCAAAGGAAACTAGATTTGCTTGGTAAACTATTAGTGTCCGGAATCTCCATTTTTGATGTATTCGGCGTTGGGAGCACAAAAATGCCTCGGGATGAGAAAAAAATATCTCATTTCAAAACTATGTTTAAACCGAGTTGCAAACTATTGTTAGGGGGGACACATTACAACGAAACCATGGTTAACTCGAAACCATAGTTATGAAACCAGTAATGTGTCTATAGCATTAGTTTCTCTTAAAACCGTTATTTATGATAGTGAGGGCCAGGTACCAGATGTGATAGGACAGTAACTATTGGACGGTTAAGTTTGAGAAATATTCTGTAGAAGCCCAAAAGAGATACGAGTTGGTTTTCGTCGTATTTGCTCATTGTTTTTGCCCATGAAGTAGTTCTTTTGTCGTGGAGCAGTTTACAATTCAGGAAAGACCTTAAATTTTTTTTAAGTTTGATTATGACATTTCGAGATTCGCGGCACAGTTTCTTAAATATATAACGTAAGGCTTGTATCCAGAATTTTGATGTTTATTTCTATGTTTTATGTACAGTATAATGTGCGAATGGCATATGTCGAGTCGTTGCTGTTTGTGCTTTCAACGTATAATTGAATGTTATTATAACAAATTGGTGAATTAAGTAAAACAAAAACTTCAAATTTTAGAAAAACCTTGGTCTTGTAAAAAAATATTAGTCAATTTGTTACGTTGGCGAGGATTTCCAAAAATTGTTAGAATTAATTTCAACAAATAATAATTTTATTAAACTAAATTGCTTACGACTTTAACCAGCAGATAAAAAATTACACGCGGGTAAAATATTCACCCTTGTACCGCATAATATTTATATTGATTTCTTCGTGTATAGTTTGGGGGACGATTTAAGACATTTTCAAAATAAAACCAACAAAACAAAATTCTTTTGGCTATTATGTACTTTGTACATAACCCTTATCAAATTTCTGCCTCAATGATTCAATTTGATTTTCTCTTCTATATTTTGAAAAAATCTTATGAGAGTTTTGCCGTTTAACCCAACCATTTTTCGACATGTCAAAAAATGTCCTTTTCAATTTTTAGTGATCAGGTAACCTATAAATATTGATACTATGGTGTGTGTGTAATCGCGTAAAATGAGATAAACAAATATTTTTTGTAATCAAGCCCAACCCCAATGTACATTTACAAAATTTTACCTTTTCTTTGGAGGAAAGCAACTTGAAGGAAAAAAACTAATTACATGAATACAGTACACGAAAATAATGAACGAATGACTGATTATTAGATTAAAGCAAAATGACAGCTTAAGGCAATAATCCATCATGATAATTTATTACAATTTTTTTTTCTTTCTCGTTACGTAGACAAGAGATGAGAAAAGTGAAATAGGAGACGAATAATACAAATTTTCAAATCGACGGAAAAACTTTTAGGAAATTGATTTTCTTTTCTATTTAGTTTTTATGACAAATAGGAAGGTATTTAAATATATAACTGCTTATTAATTTAAATTTAAATGTATACGGAATTATAAAAGTAGAAAATAGTTTACTTGATTAATTAAGTAGTCTTACGGAAAATTTATGAAAAATGTACACCGTGTTTCTAGAAATGAATACTCTATTAATCAATCAATTACAGAAAGAGATTTGTATATAAATTTTGAGTTTTATAAATCGGGGAGTCTGTGAAAATCCCGAATTTTTGCTTATTTGACATTTTTATCAAGTTTCACGTTGCTTTGTCGATGTGACAATTCGAAACTATCAAACTACTACTGAGGAACGCACTTTATTGGCGCCTATAGTTTATTTCTACATAATTATCATACACACAAATCGTATCGATACGCCTTCTAATTCTAATGTCCCGAAGACATGTTAAAGTTATCACATTTAACTTCTAAATTATTACACAACTCGCGCTGTGTGATCAGATCACCAATATACTTGTTCATCATATGTAGGTAGGATATAAACATATCCACAATGCTGAGACAACAAAGTTAAATCTTATCTTCTTATTAAAAGGCAGCAACAAAATCCATAAATTATATATCCAATATTTGATTGAATCTCTCATTCCTACTAATAGAGATATCATCCGTATGATGTCAAAACTATACGAGAAAAAAAAGTTTTTCCTACTTTATTGGTGTTTTTCCCTTCGTAAAATTTCAATTCATAAGTTTAGTCTACATCGATGAACGTATACATAAATCGAAAGAGGAAAATTAAAATCTAAGGAAATCGGAATTGGAACTTAACAAAGTTTATCAAAAGTTTGTTTTGGATTTATATCATCGACCGAAACTACATAAATTATCGTTTGATAAATTGATTTAAGCAATTATTACGGGTCTGGAAACGGGTATATTAGTTATGTCTAATTAGCTCAAATTTAATTGAACATCTTAGATTTTGGTGGAGCTTAAGAAAACCTCCATAATATTAAATATTTTTTATTCAATCATTCTTCGTTTTTCGACTTAAACACGATTTAGTGTATAGAGACACAGAATACTCAAATTTTTAGTTGTTGACCTTGAACAAAAGCACAACAATAGCATTTCAGTAATGGGCTCGTTCTGCCCGTAATAAGGCAACCTAAAATTGTACACTTGCAGAGGGCAGTCCATGAAGATCAAAACGAAGGGATCTACGTTGCTTTTCTCCAAGACGACTTATGCGGATATTGTCGAGAGGAAACCACATCATAGTCTATACTATAGCAAAGATGAAACTAAGATAATGTAAAGCGCCTTCGTAAAATCGTAACAGATGGGTCTTGGAATTCACCGGATAACACCCAGGTTCCGAATAGATGTGGCTCTTATACGTTAGTGACTTGTCAATAATTTTTCTCTCTCACTCACCCTCGGATTTTTACATTTTTTTTCGTTTAGTTTTAATTGGGTGCTAGGCTGACTTTTAGACTGTCCGAACTCTTTGTAACGGAGAGAGCTCCTACAACGAACGCGCGATCGATTCTCCAAGTATGGGTTGGTGGGGTTAATAAATAAATTTGCGCGAAATCATTACAATACGTACACACGTCACATAGCTGCACACTGTAGGTGATTTCGAAACTTCGAAAGAAAGCTTGATGCTTCATTCACATTCGCTCATGCATTGTTTTTTTATGCGCATACATTAAATAATTCGTCATTATAATTACGGAATCCTAATTGCATACCGATGACAGTCCTATTATATGTGCATACCGCCATAAATACAGATTATTTGTTTACGCTGCGTTAATTTTTTTTTAATTAAACGACGAGTATAAAATATTTATTTGAACACCTTGTTAAAAGATCGCAGCGATTTAAATAAAAATAAAAGAAGAGTTATTTTCGATATAAAATAAACAAATTTTCCGAAACCGAAGGAAAACCCGTAAAATAGAATTTTCTTTTTAATTCGTAAACATGATTGAAAATTACAAAATTTTTTCGAACCGCGCTTTATATATACACACACACACGTAATGTAATGTTGATAGAATGTGTCAACATAAACGCTGCTACACCATTCGATTTATTTTTATTCGTTTGAAATAAAATTTTTGGTTTGGTTGTAACGTACTCGCGCGTATATCGGGTGTCCGATATAAACCACCATATACGATTTGTAACGTTTATTGATTGTCCACTAAAATATTTGTTTTATGGCGGTCAGTTAAAAATCTAACGGGCGGGTGTATGCACGGTGACAAAATATAAAATTTTATACAAATAATAATCTACTTTGGTGGGCTCCATTTAAACATTTATCCCATAAAATCTGTCAAATCCATTAATCAAATTTAAAATATTATACAGCAAAAAAAAATAAATAAAATCATGGAAAATAGAAAATTTAAGTGTCTAAAACACATCTAAATCCACCGTACATACCATGCCATATCTATAATGTATCTCTTATGTGTATAGTCAGTCGTACATGTATACGTTGGAAAATAATTTGCATATGTGAACTCTACATATAGAGACAATGTCGCTGAAAAATGAAAATTGCACAAAAGTAACATTAATATTTGTCACACGGATTTTCTTTTTGCCGTTCGTCTTGAGGTAAATCGTATAAAATCTTTAGAGGATTTGAATCGTGGTTTGGCATAAATCCGATGTGCCAACCAACATTCACATAAAGGAAATACATTATAGAGATCCTTAAATCTAATTTAAACTATATTTGTAAGAAGAAAAATTTATTAAAGATTTTCTACATACAATACTGTTTTGGTATATACAGATTTCAACGTTCTAATTTTCATCTCTTGCATCATCATCTTATAATACACTCGTATACCTATTTCCAATATAATCTTACGTATATATGACATAATTTTTCGTTGTCTAAATAAATAAACTTTTATTATACACAAACAGACGCATATTATAACAGTTATCATAATGGATTAATAATTAAACGGAAAAACCAAACAAAAAAAAAAAAATTGTTTTTCCGAATCTAAAAATATGAACGAATTTTCACATACACGCTTAATACATTAACTCGATTTCCTTATTTTTGATGCTGGCCGATAATAAAAATAAATTTTACCTGTTACTGTCAAAAATCTATAGAAAAATAATATTTTACTCAATCTCACAGAAATATTTCTACTTGAGTTGTTGGTGGAAATCTAACGAATTTTTACTTTTGTTTATTTATTTTTTTGATTTTTTTTATTTCATTTAAATTTTCTCGATTATTATAACAGGTGCTATTCAAATTTTCATATGTCTTACTATGTGTATATATACCGTAGAGATGTTTTTTGAGTTGACAGGTTTGTTACGTTTGGTCTAGCTATTCGTTCGTTTCGTATGTCTATTTATTTAAAAAAAGAACGCGTTCGTAAAATGGAGTGAAAAATGTTTATTTTGCTTTGATTGAAAATGAATTTTTCCATTACAGAACTTTGTTTTGTCTGTAAACCAAGACGAACCGATACGATTTCCTTAATCAAAATATTGGCGATCTATAGGGACATACCCACATGATTGAACCATTATGGTGCTGAATTCATAAGGGGGTTTTATCTCAAGATTTCAAACTTACCTAATATCCTCAGGTGTAATGAAATTTGTTGTGTCTGGTCCAAAAAAAACATGAAACGTATTCGAAATATAATAAATGGTTCCTATAAGAATCACATTATGTAAGAAATCTACGTTTGTGTGCAATTAGCACCACCTTTAGTTGTAGACACATTTGATCCAATATTTTTCTCATGATTTTGCATAGTAGACAACATGAGTGGAAAATTTGTCAAGATCATCCACATCTTATGGTGACGAAAGCTTATACGTGAAAACCACAATGAACATTCACTTGTGAATACGATATTCCACAACAACCACATTTTGGTACAATAAGTAAAAGTTCCAAATTATCACTGAATATCATAAAATTTAGTACAGTGACACCTATGAGATGATTAAGCCTAAACGATTGATAAACATTTTTGTGCTTATTTTAAAAACGACTAAAACGATATCAGTCTAATACTACAACAAAGATGCAGATATTTACGAATGGTATAGTCTCAAAATTTTTGTGAAAGATTCTGTTTCTGTGAAATTGGTTGGTTGCAAGCTTAAAACCAAAATTTATTTTTTTCTACCTGCCACACAACTAGAATAAAATCCGACTTCTGTGACGGGCGATTTCATCGTAACCAAAACTGCCTTCGTAAAAAAAATAGGAACAGAAACCAGAGAAAGCATTAAACGACCCATCGTATGCACATCATGTTAAAGTGAGTTCAGCTTCACGTTATTTAACGACTCTTTACATTGTGGATGTAGAACAGAGCAATTATATACCTCAAGTAATTGTGCAGAGCTTCATCAACTATTGCAAAACTCATCATAAAATTTTTATCATTGGCCACGAACACGATGCGAATTCACACCGAATTCAGCAATGCAAATAAGCTTTCTATCCGGCTTGCGTTACCACTCTATGAATGTTTTCTGGTAGAATCGTGATCATTAGAGGGTCAAGGCGAAGAAGTTCAAAATTGATTTAACAGAGCCAAACGACTAAACGAGTGAAAGAACAATCAGTTTATGCTTACTAGACACAATATAGCGCTAACGTGTATCAAAAGAAGGCTACACTTTGGTGTAAGGCTTTGGTTTCGAGCCAAAAAATATAATCTGTTTAACTCCTTCAAGAGCAATGAGAACCTTCCTCTACTTTTGATCCAGAGAAGCTTTGGAAACATCGCTGTACTTAAGCGCTTATGTGAAAGGTTGAACGAGTATCGCGACTAAATTAAATATAGCAAATTAAATAGTCTAATTATCAGACCATATATAGAAGAAGTTCAGTTTTACCTGGCTATATATTTGGTATTTTGTTTTATTGATCTGAAAACATATTTAACAATATGTTGTTGATAATTGATCATGTCATTTTTGGAAATGATGTTGCGATCGAGAATGTAAGTATTTAAGACCAATGTTCCAATTGCCAAGGTTTTGGCAATAGGGATATTATTTTTGATGTCCTTTTGGTAATAAATATTATTTTTCCATTGATCGATTGATAACATTTATGAAACTTTAAGCTGATGATCTTGGTTTTTAGAATACGGCGAGGAATTACGTATACGAAAACAAATTGGTTACACATGTCACCCTTCCTTTTAATAGATTCAAATTTTTAAGACTACACGGATCAATGGCCCAAAACTGAACTCAACTTTTTCCTGGAATAATTATTTATTTTATCTGGAAAATAAATTCCCTCTTTACGAGATACTATGCCTGGAATGTACAATGGATCAAATAGTTGCAGAGCACATGGCTTTCCTATAAATTCATCCTCATTTTGTATTTTGTAATAAACCGCAGAGGATGTTGAATTATTTTTGGGAAAGCAAAATACAACTTTAAGGCAAATATAAATCTATTTCAAAAAAGTTGCAAATACAACAGAGGAAAGTTTTCTATAATTAAAATAAGAAAAAAATCTCAAAAAGTTTTGGAAGATTTATATCAATTTTTAAAATTCCAAAGAAGACAAGTCTGATCACCATTTCCACGTTTAAATTACAAACAGCTCACATGTACATTAAATTATTGTATTACAAAATTAAGCTGATCTAAAACGGCGTCTACCTGAAAACAAAGAGATAGTTGAGTCGCTATCAATTTGTAACACACGAAAAGAAAACAGGGCTTTATACGCGCAGACTCTAGCGATAAGAATATATGTGTGGCAACAGTCAAATATCGTCACTGTGAAGCCAGTATAGCATGGCAAAGAGTCTGTCTTTGCTAATAATAATGAAATGTGGCAAAAGTTGTGGGAAATAATTAACCCATCAGACAAGGCTTGCTGATCGAAACTGTCGAAGAGAAACAAACTTTTCGTTACGTGTACAAAAACTACACTACGTGTCGTATAGTAAGGAATGTATTAAAAGAATTAATTTATTAAGCCAAAGCAGCTTAGAGTCATTCATTACCGAACATGACAATGCAGAACCCTGGGTTTTTGTGAACAAATTCAGCACTGGAAATTTTAAAACATTGATGTACAACTTGGTACATTGCTAGACGGTGGTGGTCAAGTGGAATACTTGGATGACACTATACTAAATGTCTACTGAATGTACTCTCTTGCCTGATGAAAAACGATGAAACAAAAATATCATGCTGCTTCTAGACTTAGGTAAACTATTTGAGAAATTAATGGCGGGCAGATTGATCAACATTCTGGTTCGCTATCTTGAGTCTGTCATTTTGAGTTTTCAAATTCTGAATCCAAATTCGTGATCAACGGCCTCATATTCCTTCTATAGGTCATGTTTCTAAAGATCTTCATGAATGTTGAAAATTTTGACTCTTTTGCCGGCCATCTTAAATCCATCTCTTGTAATTTAAAAAAAAAAAATAATTGATTTTATCGCACGACATCAACAATTTTTATTAGATGCATTATGAAATTAAACGGAGTTCACATCATTGCGTTACTGATTCTGGGATTCAATTAAATAGGAATCATTTTCCAGAGAAACTTTTAGACGACTCTGTGAAAAAAACATCTAGATGGTTTAGTAATTTGCTAATGAAACAAGTTAAATCGTTAACTCGAAATTTCCAAGTGTTTTATAGCCGGTGGCACATATGGGAAGCAAATTATAAATTATAGTTTAATGCACATTCCCGTAATAATATAATTTATGTTGCAGCTCACCACTCAAAAACCTTTCCGCTCCTGCATAGAATTTGATTGTTAATAATTTTAATAGTTGTGACACATCAAATGAATTTTCTAATATTTTATGTACAGGAAAATGATCGTTTGTTTAAATAAAATTCTCTTGTGTGCGAATAAATTAATAAAATTTCGAGTTATGTGTCGGTAGTAAGAAAACGTCCATAAAGAAAATGCGAAAATTAAAATTAATTTTACAACAATAATATATATTTGCTTTGATGTGTCAAATTAAAATATAGGTTATGTATATTGAGTACGGAGAAAATTATTTTATTATGCATGAAGAATTTTACCTTTGCACGGCCAAAGGGCGGGCCGCGACCATATATCATGCAAGTCGCTGTAATAGCGCATTTCGTACAAAAAATGTCAAGGATTTCATTTTGTACATACATAAATTATATTCACTTTAAGACAAACAAACACTCCCAATTTTACTAAAAATATCGTGAACGCAAGAATAAAAAAAATTTATTAATGCATGCAATTTGAGAGCGAGCAGAAAATGGGGAAACAGTAAAGTTTTCTTTAAACAAAAAAACTTCATTCTATTCGAATTTATTTATTTTGACAAAATAATAAATTGATAAAACGAATTGGAATTTTTCTATCAAAAAAGTATATAAACAAAAAGTAACTCGGAAAATGAAGAAAATTCAAAGAAAAATTACCATCATTTTTATTTTATTTTTTTACGTTTTTTTGTGTGCTCTCGGTTCAAAAACAATGAGAAGTACGAATAAAGAAAAATAAGTTTTCTTAATTGACCATTTTATTAGAATACTTTGTCTTGTGTGTTGGGTCGCCCCCTTTTATATAAACGCATAGGAAAATCAACCTTAACGACAATTTGTTGGAGCGATGTAACGTATAGTTTATACCTTGCAAATTACGTTACACAGAATCGAGCGATATAAAGTTTAGTAAGACGAGCTTACGACTATATATACATACACAATACCTTGAGCTCCGGAAGGCCATCATTAAATTCTAGTACACATCCATTAATTATTAATGGATTTTTATATAGCTTCCGATGTGGAAGTTGTACCACTACACAAAAAGATTTGGCCATTGTTGTTAATGTTTCTAGGATCTAAAAAAGAATACAATTTTCTAAATAATTTTTGTTGTTGTTGTTGGTTTTATTTTATTTCCATTTTATTATACTTTCAATTGTGCGAGATATACGTTTAACGAGAGAAGACCATAGAAAATATAAAGGGAAAAAGCCAAACAAAAAAAAAATCACGTCAGTCACCATGTTGGCGTCTTATTAATAGACGTTGAATGGTTATTACATTATTTGGTCAAAAATGAATGAAGCAAAATGTGAAAAGAAAACACAAAAATCAGTCAATTTAATTTCATTTCATTTTCCCATGTAGATAGATGTTGTTGTTTTTGGAATTTTCCGATAATTTTTTATTTTGATGAAAAGACAAAAAATTATTTATAAAGGAAAACGTAAAATATGTTTTTCACTTTAGTGAAATGACCAATTATGATGGTTTGAATGTTTTTCATTTAGTTTAAAAGGTATTGAACTAGGTCTCGCCCCTCATATGTCTCAATAATTTATTTTCATTTTTTATGTGTGCCGATTGACACATATCACCTACAAAATACTTGATAGGTAATTCTTCTTAACACCGATTTGATTGGTTCTAAATATTTAAATTATTTTCGGTTTTGTTGTTTTTTACCAAAAGGTTATGTGGCGTCTTCAAGATTTTTTTTATATATTCATTGATTTTGATATGTGTGCAAATTGATTGATGCATTTTTATTCGTGATTTTCTTGGCACAATGTTTGAGTTACATTAATGATGAAAATTTCATGAAAACTTCGTTTCAAATTTATTTTTCGTTGGTGGTCTCTTTTATGAAATGTAAAGACAGATATTCATTTCCATAAAAGTTAGTTTATGTCATTTACGATCAAAGTTGATCGTAATTGACATTAAATAAGATTTTAAATAGTTTCCGGGTTGATTTTCAACATCATCAGTTCTTTTGAGTCGGCGTGTAACAAATTTGTGTTGCTTGCCAATTTACCCGTCAAATAGTCAGACTATAAAAACTTGGTTCGTTAAATCGTTACGCCATAAAGTTAAATACACCGAATGATCGATCTCGAATGGTTACCACTTGCATGGTTGCTCAATCCCATTGCCTTCGAACAGGTGAAATGATGCCGTGGAATGTTTGCGAACACTACCTGAAAGTGATTCACAATTGTCGCATGCATCGTCAGATGCAACAAAAAGAATAATCTCTCTTGGGACGCAGACAGAGTTGTAATTTAACCAATGAACAGTGCAAGTTAAAAAGCCGAGAAGTAAAAAGTGGGAAAAGTAGTGAATAGTGTAAAAGTGAACAGTGAAAGCAAATTAGTGAGCAGAAATATGTGAATTGCTAAGGATATTGAAGGTGTTTGAAAATAAAGTTTGTTACTCAATTCGCCTAGTGTTTTATTTGCAAAACCATATCGAACGCTCGAAATTCATAAATGGCATAAATTGTAAATGAGTGGAATCGCACATACGGCTTTTGGTTTACACTTTCTTACGGAAGGTCAATCAAATACGATGGCTGAGTTCGCTCATAATAAAATTTGATCATTTCTCACTCTGGTATTCTTCTTCACCAACGTCATTAGATAATGTTTATTGGATCGGTGTAACCTTCTGTCTCAATGTCATCACCGTGATGTCAATTTCTCTGTCTTTGTTAATTGTTCTATAGTAAATGACATCTACCTTGAAGATCCAAAATTATTGGAAAATTTTATTTTCATGTTGACTGGTGCGATGTGCTTCAAGATCAAAACTGGTCCATGCTTCGGATAAGTGGTTTTTCTTCGTAAAGTTTTGTGCACGTAGAACATTGGAAACGAAAATAAATTTATCGGAAGATAGACACCAGCACACATGTAACACTTTTATTGATTCTCCGGTTCAGAGAGGTAGGCCAAGTTGTGATAACAACATAAAGATATAGTCCTTTAGCTCATCGGTATTTTTTGCAGTGCTTTAGTGGGCAGGAATGAGGCTGATGAATTGCTTCAAAGATGATAGTTGTCAAACGAAAATAACGGTAAATTTTATTTCATCTCTTGAAATTATTAGCCAAGAAATCGACCCATTAGGCAAGCAATCGTTCAGAAACTCTTCGGAAACGAGCGCAATTCAAGTGTTTTAGTAGACCGTGGTTGGGTAAATTGTAATCGCAATCGTTATTTTTAAATGGTGGCAGTTCTTCTATATAACGACGTCTCTAATCAAGCATACATTCCTGATATAATTTGTCAAATTCCTGAGTAAGAATGTTTACAAAGCTTCTCAAATATTCAGGAGATTTTTATAACGGTATACCCACGCTGGGGGTGGGTAATGCTTTATTTAACTTAATTTTGTTTGTGAACAGAAAAAATCAAAGAGCATATGTCCTCGGAAGACGATATAATTTACATTTTACTTCAGGTCCGTTTGGCGTAATTGACTACAACCGAATAATGAATGATTAGTGCATATGAAAAAAGCGAGGTTGGCTTCGTTTGTGGCAAGATGAAATGAATCTTCAATTTTAGCAACGGCTGCTTAGATCTTTGACGATAAAATTTGAGCAGTTTTTTTGCCTGGAATAAAATAAGGCACACATTTATCGCCTAATAAAAATATTTAACATCAAATAAAATATACACAATGTAAAATTCCCTCCATCGACAGTATATTAATGGTGCATTGATAGATACCGACACCGACCAACATAATCTAAAACATTCAAATCCGAAAATTAAAAGAATATTCTCCTGGAAAATTTTATAAATTTAACTTTATTATTTGTTTTATGTGCTGTTGATATTTTCTTTACGTCGCTCCTTTTTCATATTTATTTTATACACATTTTCTTTTAAAATTTTACAGAAGAAAAGAACGAAAAACAAATAAAATAAAAATTTACATGAAAATTATGTTTTGTGGAAAAAGGAGCAGCAAAAGCAGCAGCAGCAGCATAGCAGGAGCAGCTAAAAGATTGTTTATGTTTTGTCATTTTTTATGCTTTTTTATTAAATAATCAAAATCATAAGAAGGATAATGTTGGATTTACGAAGGATAAATAAATTTATTTGTTTGTTCGAGGATGCACAATACAATAAGAAAATCCGAGAAAATTTGTTTACATTTTCTTTATTCATTTCATGACATTGTTAATACGTATTATGATTATGATTATTAAAAAAAAAGGTATTCACAATTCTGTGCGGTTCAATATACCGTTTAAAAGTAATGTGGTAATAGCGATGTAATGGACAATTTTAAATGTCCTCATCATTATGTTATGCGCATTGTTGAGTTTAAATTGATTCATTAGAGAAATGATTTATAATATGTTTTTCACAAAAATAATAATTAGAATTTGGTTTTTCTACTTCACAAAATATAAACTTCATTATTGTCTCAACATAACTATGTATACTTGCTTACATACTAAAACTAACAAAATACGAGTATATTCTCTATACTAGTTATGTACTTATGCTATACTAAAATAATGTACCATGTTATTTCCCATAGCTATCTACTTTAACATATAAGAAAATATTCTCAAAATCCCAAATGTCATCAAGATTCTTCACCGCATTCGATACACATTTATTTCATTTTCTTCAGATTCTTATGTATACATTTTTTTAGTAGATCAGACGAGCGTATAGACAAAGTGGTATAATATTACAGTGGAAATAAAACCGTTTAATTTCGTGTAATGTGCATAAAAAATTTAACCATAAGGTGGGAAATTGGATCATGGTTGTCTTAATTGGAATTCTGTTTCACCTATAGGTAAGCAAGTCTGTTGATAAAAACCTTTGTTATACATTACTGTATCTAACTCTGGAAAATATACGGAAAGATAAGAATCTCTAGTGAATTTAAATTATTCATTCAGAAAATTAAGGAAATGATTTTTCTCAAGGTGACATTTTAGAGATGCATTGTTTGATAGTACGTTATGTACTCGTACATAAACAATTGGAAAATTCACGATTGTGCGATATAAGCACCAAACTTATTCTCAATCGAATTTTGCTAAATTTAAAAAAAAAACACTCAAACAACTAAGTAATGAGAACTTAAGTAGCCTGTTTAGTTTATTAAATTGGCTGGAACACAAACAGGACTAGAATGTCAATCAATTTACATTCTTAGGTCATCCTTTTTCAAAGTAAAAACGTATATAACTAGAAAAGGATTAGGCTAAGCAAACTAATTGTTTCGCTCTACAAAAGATTGTGTTCATCTATTGCCATAACGTAGGAAGAAATGTTTGATTTTAACTTTAACACTATTAAATGATAAACGAGATTTTTGAGACTATCTGATGAAATCGTGGCTCATCAGTGTTGAGGTTCCTAACTTTACCTTATACATTTTGTCAGCAGACCCTAAACTCACCGGGGCTAATGCACAAACCGTCTGAGTAGAAGACCATTCAGAATTTTACTAATTGCTTACAGAAACAATAGCTTTAGACATTTTATGTTAATTTTGACGTCTTTTTTTTAATTGTCTACATACATTCTCTACAAATGTACAATACATATTAATTATCTACGCAATGTAGATAATAAGGCACAACACTGCATATTGCGTTAACGAAAGTCATTAAGGGTGCTTACATTTGCAATATGTTTGACGTATATGAAGCTGATCCGAAAAACATCCCGAAAAACGCCTTCAGAATATGGGTGTGTTTTTTCTTTAAATCCATTAAAAGGCCCTTCGGCCCGAATAATAACAAAATTTGGATAAAATCACGTTCCATCCCGAGAAAATACAAAAATGTCACATATACAAAACAAATTCTGCGTTTAAAAGCTAAGTTAACTACCCAGTCTTGAGCCTCCTTAACAACAATTTTTACTTTTATTAGAATGTAAACTTTAGTTTCTTAATTTTTTCAAAATCTGTTTAAAGCAGCTATGAATTGAAGAATCGTTAGTAAAATTACATAATTACTTATTTACATATTGTAATTTGGAAAATATTTCATAAAACTCAATTTTTATAAATATGAGCCCTAATTAATCCGGTACTGAGTAACATTTGACCCACTGATGAGCCCCCTCTAATTTAACATAATTCAACTCAGTAATTTGTTTGATTTATAATAGATTTATTATAAAACACAGTCATTTTCTGACTTAAAATATAGTTAAAAAATAAATTGCACATAAAAAAGTTGGACCTCATATGAACCATAAGGAACCAATTACTAAATACATCCTTGAACGGATAAATAATATGTACTACCTAGGTATTTGAGAACTTAGGAGCTAAAATGACATTTGTTACATTTTAAATAATTAAAATCAGTGCAGAACGTTGAGGCACACTTCACGTGGTACGCCTTGTAGCATACAGAACAAGCAATCCCGTTTTTGGTTGTCAGAATATTCGCAGAATTTGTTCATAAACAGGATTTAGAAAGTTTTCATCAGGATATCGAAAATCTGTGATAAGGTTCCGCACGTGAAGTTCCTTTACTATATAGAAATACTCTTTTGGTGACTTTTCCAACGTCTTATCAATGATAATATCTAACACATAAAATCAGTTTTAATTTAAATTAGACACACAAAATTCCGCGTATTTTAGATCTAATAAAAAAATTTAATTTTAGTACGTAAAATGTGTGACATTGGGATTAATTCGCGTTTTTGGAATTGGAATTTTATCACTGATAATTTTTGGATTTTGTTTAGCAACTGGCCGCTTCTTCGGTATATTCTTCTTTTACGGTCTATTTTCCTTTATTCGATCGCAGTTTTCTCATCAACTTCAGTTTTAATGGCACTCTGGAACGGGGTTGATGTTATTATATAATTTTGACGTTGAATATTTCTCATCTCTTTTCGAGCTGGTGTCTTAATAACTTTTAAAACGCTTTGTATTTTATTATTTTCACTGGTCTGGTATCGTTTCCGTTTTCGATTGAAACTATCGGAATATCATCCTGGTCAAATACTTGCGTCTCAGTGTGGGTAGAGAAAAATGGAATTAATTCATTTTGAATATCCTAATATGTAAACAATTCCCCTACTTCAGACATAAAATTTTCAACTTCTTCAGTCTCGAAAATTATAATTTCTTGTCCAATTTCTAATTCAGATAAAACAGCATTCTGAGGTATATTGATATTATCCTAAATCAAAATTTAAATAATTAAGGCATCCAGATAATAATATTTAAAAAACATTGATCTTACGAAGTTAGATTTCCCAAGAATGGCGAGACCTGTACGTTTCTACTGTTTGTCGGGATAACCTAAATTTAGTATATAAACCACATCCAATTACATATTAGGGTATAACTTACAACGTTTGTTAAATCTTCTTTTAACCTTTCATATATTTTATGCAATAATAAAAAGTCTCCAGAGTGTGAACTATAATTGCTCTAATCAATTTCGGCTAGTTGTTTAATTTTTCAAATCCAACAATTTCAATAAACTCCTTAAGGTTAATGTTGCTCGTATTTCCATCAACTATGTCGATTTCGGTTCTTTCAGATTTCGTTGAAATTCGTGTCGAGTTTGCAGGGCATTTAGAATAATCAATAGAATTTGCGTCGAAGGGAGAAACCCCACAAGTGCGAAATCCATTAATTATTTTGTTACGTTTGACATATTCATCAATAACATTTTTCAACATCGGTGCAAAATGTTTCTGGAGAACTGTTCGTCCAAGTTGGTGCTTCTCCACACCTGAAGTTCCTTTATCCAGCCAAATTTCAAAGGTCTTAATATTGCCACATCCGCTGGTTGAAAAACCGTATTGAGTTAGGTTATAGACATATCAATATTGTCTTAAGAGTTTCGCATAATTTAGAAAGTGCGTAGGTTAGATGTGTCTTATAACCATCGACAAAAAGGCACTAAGGAAAGGTTATACATCTAGCTACAAGCGCAGGATAGAAAAGTTCTTTAATGTAAAATAAGAACGCGTCCGAAGTCATCCACCCAGAATCTGTTTTTTTGTAAATTATGCCCTCCGGAATTGAATCAGTTATCATCGGAGGAATCACAATGGTATCAGCAGAGAAACAAAACATGACAGAAATACTCTCTTTGGCTGGTCCAACCTTTATCTGTCTCGTAGAAGTTGTTTAAATTTTTTGAAACAAAATTGTCAATTTGTAGAAACCAGCATCTAATATCTTTTTTCTGAAACGCATGAATGAAATACCATTTGTTACCGAGTAGATTATCAACAAACATGTTCTTTCTGGGATTGGCATCTAAGAATTCTTTCATTATTCCACGTATTTCGCGTTTTCTTCTTGGGACACCTCTTGAATGATTTTCAAAAATGTAATTGACAATGTCACTTTGGTCCGACATCTTTAATACTGGCGCTGGCCCCATCATACTTTTTGTCGAACGATTATGTATCCTGTGTTGAAGCGTTGCTCTCGGAATGTTAAACATCCTAGCAGCCACATGAATTGAAGTCTCATTTCTTATATTGCTTACTGCTGCTCAGCCAACCTCTGCGTTAACCGAGAAATTTATGGTGACATATCAGCAATATTCCGACAACTAATCTACCAATAAAAGAATAAAAGTGAATATAAAATCAGCTAGAGAGATCAATCATCCCCATTGCGTGGGAATGAGGGAACAGAAAAGTTAATGTTGACATATGAGCATTATTTCGATAACCAATCTACCAGAAGCGAAGATTAAATAAGCTGGAAAAGTCCCTTGTTTCCATTATAAGGTAATGCGCATTTGTGTGTTTAGTGCTGATGGTTGGTAAGTGGTAAATGCCATATATAGCATAATTTTGATAACTAATTTAACAGACGTGAATATTAAATCAGATGGGAATACCCCTTATCCTATTCGTATGAGAATGAGCATTGGTGTAGTTAATACTGATGGTTAGTACATTTAAATGTCATGTACTGTTATCTCTGTCAACCACTGAGAAATGAAATATTAAGGTCTAAAGCGAAAATTGAACGGAGCAGATTTGTTATAAAAATTGTCTTGCATAATCAAAAATATTGGTCATAAAAAGCCAATCCCGTGCTTAAAAAATTTAATGCTCATAGCAAAAATTAAAAAAGCTCGTTTGGAAGGTGCCACTTCTGATAAACAAAATGTGTACCATATATTTCGCATGTATCTATGTATGAATAAAGCTTTAGTATAAAGTTTTATTCGGAATGGTCAATCCGGTTTGCAGAGATGCCGAATTTTGGTGTAATTCAAACCTTGTCATTTTCGGTAAAATTAAGACTGTGTCCGAATTGAGTGATAAATATTTTCTAGCAAAAATATTTGACACTAACGTGAAAAATTTTTCCTTTTGTGAAATTTTTGTCGTTGTGCTGCCCGAATTGAGTGATAATTTTTTTTGATTAAAATTCCGGCCATTTAATTTAATTTTCATTTAAAAATTATGATTGTTTTGGTTTATAAATTTAAGATAACTCTATAAATAAAAAAAAGATTTAAATAATAAACACAATTTTATTTATTTTATTTTAACTATGTATTAAATTAATTTTATAAAGCAAAATACAATTTTGTTGTTTAGTATTACATCCTTGAGTCCAGATCATTCACTTTAATCAATGTCTAATCATAATAATCTGTTGAAAAGTGCTTACGACAATTTTTCTCCAATTAAATTACCACGCAACTGTCAAAAATTATTATACCTAACGACTGTGATAATTCGTGTGCGTTCGGTATTTTCACAAATTTAGTACTAAAAAATATTTATCACATAATTCGGATACAGTCTTAAAACATATTTTATAAACTAATTTGGGTTGGAATTTAACCTACAATCTTTTTATTAAATCGATTTTCAAAAATGATATAAACTTTTCAAAATATTTGCAAAAACCGAAAAAGCTCTAATGGGGGTGACACTTCCAATGGACCGATTTCAGCCAAAATGCACCGAGATGACCCTGTTAATGAAAAAAATTAGATAAAATGTTTCCTCTCGATCATGCCAATCCGTCTGAGCTTTAGAGAGGAGACAAATATTTAGTCAAAAAACTTGATGTCAAAAATTTTCATGGTTACAAAAAAAGTTTTTTTTTGTCAAAAATCAACCTTTGCACTTAATTTTTGGAAAATTTATTTGAATCGATATTGTTGCAAATTTTATTTTAGAATCTTTTAGTGCGTAGTCGGTTTTCTCATAATTGAGATACTTTTCAAAATATTAGCAAACACTGAAAAGCTCAAATCGAAACTGTCACTTCCGATAAACCGATTTCAGCCAAAAGTCACGGGGATCTACCAATTTGTAGAAAAAACTGAAGTATAAAGTTTTATCCCGATCAATCATTCCGTCTGGACTGTACAGGGCTGAGTTTTTGTTGAAAAACAGTTTTTTTGATACTTTCAAAATATTTGCCAAACACGAAAAAGCTCACATGGAAGTTTTGACTTGGAAGAATTACTAGTGTATCCCAGTTTATAAAAAAGCGTGTGTATGTCCGTCTGAGCTATAATGAGGACACAAACATTTACCATATCTGTATCAGGATTATAATTATAAACTATATCCAAAAAACAATTAACGTTAATTCGTAAATTTTGAAGGTATGACAAATAAACAAATCAGTGCGATGTTTCATAACCAGGGACCGTAAATTTACCAAATACGTATAAGAAAATTAAAAATCATCGGGATCATAGCTAACCGTAAAAAAAAAAGATTTCAATAAAAAAGGAAAATTTATGTTTGTTTATCATAGGCAAAAAGGAAATTTTTTTATTTTTCATTTTTTAAGTTAAAAATGGACATGATAATACAGGGCGGCGACATATGTCCAAAAATACATATTTATTTGTAAAATATATGATTTTTTCCTCTGTCCGGTTTTATTGCAATCTCATCCTGGAAAATGTGTATACATATACCATAAAATCTTCTCGGTATTTTTGTGTGTGCGAAAAATATGGTCGAAAAGAAAATGTATGTAATATTGTATATACATACAGTAATAAAGAGGAAAATTGTTATACATTTTCTTCATTTTCTTCAGTTTTATGAATTTATTTATTTATTTTTGACTTTTGGAAAATGTATTCATATTTATTATTTGCGATATGAAGGAGAGAGAAAAACTTGTTTTTCTTAAAATCAAAGTACTACAAAGTGATAGTCATTTCTTGTCTGGTATTATAATGTATTTGCCTCTCGGTGATCACGGAGGAATATTGAATATATTTTTGTATCGGCCTAATTATTTATTACGATGATATACTGATTGAAAGACTACGCCTTATAAAATCGTGATGTAAACCTCAGAAATATATTTATTTGATATATAAAGGGGAGGAGAACCAAATCGAACCATACGTGCACCGTACGCAAACCAAATAAATAAAATTCAAATCGTGTATTTAGAATTTATATTTGAAAATTATTCAAACTGACCTCTTTCTGATTATGTTATTGTATGTTATGTTTCTATATATGTATTATGGTTATATTATGTTTTTTTATATTCATATATCAGAATCAGACGTTATGTTGTATATAGCTGAACATTATTAACATATTTTATTTGATCCCTTTTATTTTATTAAAATTATTTTGTTATTTTTGGTCTAGTTTTAGATTGTCATATATGGGTGGAAGTGTGTGTGCGTAATTGGATTCAATTTGATTTGAAATTCGAATAACACACTTTTGTCGTAAAGCTTTTAGGGCATTGTTGTTTAGTCTTTTAGTGGCTCTGCAACATAAATATGCTGAACATGTGGTTAAATTAATTCAGTCCAAACTTAAGAATAAAGTTCTGATACTTGAAATGTGGCAAAATATTAACTTTGTCAGGTAGAAGTTTTATCCTTTTAAATTATTCTCCTTAGTTTAGTGCACTGATCATTAAATAATCCGAATAAAATTTGATCTTCGAAATCTCATTTGATTTTTTTTTAAATTGAAGTCCATTGTATACGCAAATGTGCACGCAAATATAGTGTTATTATTTGGACGAGAACGATTTAAGCAGTATGCACAATTGTGTACGTAGGGTTAAAATAAACACAAATTTTTTTGTTGACATGATTATCTTAGGTACACGAACAACTGTGTGGACAAGCCGTAAAAGAGATATATGTAGTAGGAAAAGAAATAAAATAAGGGGACAACAAATTGGCAATAAAAATTAATCTATTGATCGTTCAAACCATCTGTTGTTCATACAGAAAAAATTAATAATAAAAACTGGGTTGGGAAGGAGGGGGTTGTAAATAGATGATTAGCAAAATTCAAGGTACATTGAAGTATATTTCATTACCCGACGTATAAGTATAATATGACTAATGAGGAGCGTGAGAATAGAACAGGGCGGGATCCGTAATTGGTTAGAAACGGATTTCGTCTGTTCGTTAAGATTATTTTGGTTAAGAAATATGGATTTTTGAATTTCGTAAGATTTTAAGGTATCTCAAACGTCGGGTTGTCGCCCATTCCGTGACAAAGACAAACCTATCTGACAATCTTGTGAAAAAGAAACAACCCACGCTTACAAATAATTAAAATAAGTTTGTTAAACAAGAAAAAAAAAATTAAATCGATTCAAAATCATCAAAAACATGGAAAACACATAGAATGATTACGAGGTTTTTGAACTTTCTGAACAATATAGTTTTGTCAGATAGGAGTTATATTTATTCAAATAAAATTCCTTCGATTTCATTTTCTCCTCGTCAGATTGTTGGAAATTTATGTATTTACTACATAAATTTGATTCCAATAACTTTAATGTTTCTGCCATCGCTACGGATACGGTAGGTTGAGCCATTGCGATAAAAAAATCTTGTCCAACCCCCCGCTGATATGAGCCTTCTGCTAAAAAACGTAAAGTGGCCGAAAGCTTTTGGCTCGGGAAAATGAGGTTCAACTTCACTCAGAATATCTCTGAACAATAATTGCTTCGATGTTCTGAATAATTTGATGAAACTAAAAATATACAAAAATGATTGTTAGAAATGGATTAATTATGAAGATATATTGTTATTGGTATTTATTACCTTTTATTTGGCATGTCGAGCACGTTTGAACTATCACGAAATCGTTTTCGTTGAATATTGACCGATGCCACTTCATCCTCTAATTCATCATCACTCGATTTTAAAAAAAATCCAATGCTCGATTCCATAATATATGTAAATGAATTTTATATTTATATTTATTTAATTAATTTTAATAAGTAGTAACACACTACCGAAAATTTCATAATAGCTATTGTCTATGTTATCGAAGCGTTCGATATTCTCGAAAATAAACGCTGTGGAAAATAACATAATAGGCCCCAGGAGTTTTAATAATTATAAAAGCGTTTTAAGCGCAGTTTGTGTAGCTGTTGTGTTGTTTTAATCAGGAAATTTACTGATGATTTTTTGTGGATTTTGATTTAAGATACTCGACGCCCCACAACCGTTGCAATATGGGCTTGTTGGTTGAAACAACTCTTGAAGTTATTTTTTAGAGTTCCGTACATCAGCGCTTGATCCGCGCCATATTCTCGTACCATGCCTAAAACAATATGGTTGTATTGATTAGTCTCTATAACCCCTGTGAGATTCATCGATTTCAAAATGTAATTGCGAATATCATTGCAACGCACACACTTAACCACCATTGCCTTTATTTATTTCATCTTTTTTGCATTGACTATTCGGCTAGCCCCCTCACAATTCTTCTTCGAAAGCAAGACATTTTATTTACAAGGACACAAATAAATAAAATTTTGACCTGCCTCGGCTGCATGTAAACCATTTCTCAAATTAGTGGTAGTTTAAGTACAAAGGCCATCTTTATTTTGGTAATTCACATCTGTACTACCTCACCATCTGTAGCATACGTTCTCCCTTCAGTACCCAGTACAATTTTACGGCTATTCTGAGTAATACTAAAATAATATTCGTTGTTAATTTGCTCTGATCAATAAGGTTGGAGGTGGTATTTTCGTCTTTGTAAAAAATTGCACGTTTGGTATTCCGCCTTGTTCTCTGGTTATACGAGATATTCTACTGAAAGATATCTAAACCACTGTTGATGATGATTTGGAGTAAAAACTTGAGTTCATGTTTTCATTTACATAAGTTTACTTGAATTTGGTAATACAAATGAAGCTCTGTTACTAATCATGGTTCTGAATCTTTCGACATGTTGCTGGCTTCATTTTCGTTAGTTTGGATGTTACACATTTCGGAAGTTTCTCTGTATCGTATGTATGTATCTGTAAATTGATTAGATTTTATTTCTTCCACAGTTTCGATTTTTTAGAAGGACTAACTAATTACTTTCCCAGGATTTTACAATACTGATTTGTTTGTCATATTTCATGATATTCCATCCATTTTAGTCACATTTGCATCATCAAAAAAAATGCCATTAATAGATGATTTCATTCAGGGAGAGTTGGGGTGTTCTTTGCTCCTTGAAAAGTTGTGTGTTCGACATTAATGTCCAGTAATGTAGCTATAACTTCTATTTGTTTGAATCCTACTTAAACAAATTCTTCTAGAACCAGTTTGAGTTTCTAGATGTTACCTCGCTCCGCAAGTAAGCTGCATTGCAGAAATTGCAAATCATGGGAATAAATGTACAACAAATTACGTAAATTATGCCACTCTCCTCATTGTAATTTTTGTACAGAATTTATCCTGCTTGAAATGTTGCCTAGAGATATTTCGTCTTTCACTGATTTAGCGGTCTACAAAATATGATGAAGTAGTCCGATATCAACATTTTCGCGAGGACCATAAAGATAGTTCCTCTAACTCGACTCATAAGAATGTTGAGTAAAACCCACTGCATAAACAATATTCTTACCTCCAATAATATTCACGAGACACTGATTATATACTTCCTAATATACAATTCTGACTTTAAAATATATTTTTTTTGTTTTTCTACTGTCAATGCTTATAGACACTATTATGTTATTCTAGTTAATTGCAACACGTCAAATTCATTTAGGCAAAACGAATATTAAAATTCTGTCATCGTAAAGATGATTATGTCACGGTATAATAAAAACAAAACAATTTTCTTTGAATTTTCACGTTCATAAAATCCTAAAAAAATTTTTTTTTCTTAAAAATAATAAAACATTTTTCATGTATATGTACTCGTATATAGTATATGATATTTTCCGAGAAAACGAAATCAAATTTTTCCCGGCAAGTGATGAAAATCGTTAAAACATGCTAGTAATTCAAGACAATCAGATTCGATTTATGCGATGCATATTTTGCTTTGCACATCATATATAGTTACGATTCATTAGCGGGTGCAGCATATATTATGTACATTTTCATTCATAAACCTTACATTAAATTTTCATCAAAAGATGAAAAAGTAAATTAGTATTAAGTACATAATAAAAAATTAAAGATCCAACATGTTATAATTTATTATTATGAATGTTGCATTTAATTAATTTTTTTTTGTTTTTATTTTTGTTAAATGGAAGTAGTAAATTTATTTTTCCATATAGCAAAAGTGCACAGTAGAAAAAAATTTCTTTTGATTTTCATTCACATTTAACTAGAGGCGACCGAAATAAATTATTTAGAACAATTATTAGTAAATGTGTTTCGGCTAAAAACTAACTAAATACAAATTTTATTTATTATTACAAATGAGTGACACTTTTTTTAACGTCTTAAATATATCTTGACGGAAAACTATTAAATAAAAACATTTTTGTTTCTTTATTTTTCACAACACAATTTATTTGACATGCGGGTTCATGTGATGTTTGTTTATGTCATGACTCGCATAATAATACATTTTGGCTAAAGCTAATATAAAATTTGGCTTTTTAGTGATAATATTTTTGAACTTTTAAATGTTCGAATTTTAAAGTTTTACATGAAGGGAATACAATTTATGTCAATTTGATAGATCGAAAATCTAGACAAACTACAACACTCAGTTTTAGTTTGATAAGATTCATTTAAAAAAAAAGCAATTGTATCCCTGATAAATATTAGGACTGAATCGCTTAAATTCCTAGAAAAGGTAGGATACATTTTATTAAACGATTTTTAAATTTTATTAAAAGGTAATGAAACCTTAACAAAAATATACAAATTTAGTTCCGGAGCTACGAGAAGTCTCAATTGCAAATTCCCGTGTGAAGCCAATTGTTATCAGCAATCACATATATCAATATTCGGGACATAATAGTGATTATCACGTGAATTAGCTTTCACCAAAGATTATTTGGAATTTACGGTATTCGAAAACTAATGGTCCATGGTATCCATGGTCAATACGGTTAAGCATCAATATTCAGGAAGTAAACATATACATATTTAAAAGCGTCTAAAAAAATAATTTGTGTGTCTTGTGTTCTAAATGTGTCGGGGGTCATAACAATCAATCTTGTGATGAAATGAAATTCTTAGGTGATAAGACTTTTTAATATGCCAGTATGATTGAATTAGCAAATCCAACATGAGACACAAAAGATTTGCTATTATTTGCGTAAATATATAGAGATCAAGGTCCGAGAGAGAGAGGTATAATGTGACAGCAATCTATATTTTGTATCAGGGGGTAGTACAAAATTCTGTTGATATTAGCCGGAAATTATATGTTATTGAAGTTAGCAGTAAATTTTTGCCGGAAAAAACACAATGCAAAAAATCACATGCAATGATGGGTACCCCTTGTATCGTAGGCATTCAGTTTCGGACAATGGGCGATCAACAGATGTGAAGGGCAAGATGGTCGCACCTACACTGTGCATCTAAATAACATTTTTTTTTACCTTTCGAATTGCATGCTTACCGGGTATTTTTCAGAGCAACAGAGGAGGTAATGTTAGATGGTGAAAATGATAGCAATGAGGAACCTGTACTGTCTATAACTGATGTATAGACCAAAATAAAGGTCACCATAGTAATGCGACTGTCAGGATTGATATACGGGATTTCCCACAGAATTCGATCTAAACTATCAACGTTAATACGAATTTCCCTTAACAAATTCAAAGTAGTTGCCTGCTATGAACCACTTACGCATTTCTGGAAAAACGATTCCATTCAAGCCGCATCAATGAAATTAAGCTTGCAATGTTTGAGAGGCAGCAAATAAAGACGCTTTGCACATTTACAGAAATATCAGCAATCCACTAGAAACAGGTGTTAGTATCAGGAAATTGAATTAAAAATCGTGAATCAATGGCCATCTTATATACATTTTCCTGCTCTACTCATATTGATATGATTTTTAAACTATACATATTAAGTTATATTATCCAAGGAGCCATCAAGACAAATACTGGAATGAGAATCTTGAGATATATAGGAAAGTGTTGAAAGCAATTCTGATATTTTTTACAAGTCATTTGTCACATTAAGATTCGATTGGACACCTAATCCATTTATCGCCGTAAGTTGGTCAATTTATTGTTTGTTTTGTAATGCATTGTAGCTGGGTAGTCTTTCGTCTGCCGTTTTGTATTAAATTTTTTTTAAGTATTTTCCAGGTGATATTTGACAGTGATGAAAATAAAACGCCAAGATTATAAAATAAACTAATATAAATTCAAATTTTTGTATCGCATTCACATTTTAATTAAAAGAATTTAAAACATACGATTTTGATATTTACATTGTTTCCACCTTCTTTCCCTTTTTGGTTTTTTTAGGTGTCTTTATGTCGTCCGGATCGTCCGCGGCAGCTTGTTCAATTTTGGTTTCATTTTGTTCAGAATATTTTTTTACTAAGCCCTCCCAAAATTCTTGAGAATCGGCCTGTACTGACATCCGAGTTGGAAAAATTTCATACATATCGCGATAATTAATTTCAGGTTCGGGTTCCGCTTCTTCTTCAGTGATCATCTTCTTGTCCTTACTTTTTTTCTTTTGAATCTTCTTATGTTTCGGTTCAACCCATTTATGATACGTTTTCGGAACGTTAAACGTTAAATCTGACTGAAGCGATATTGTACGATCCACAAATTTTTGAGCCGCTAATTTTGTAATGGCTAGTGCAAATTTACAAGATAAAAATTGTGTAGCAATATCCGTAAGTACTTTACATTTTTCCTCGTATTCGCGAATCTCTTCAGCATTTTCAATATTCTCCTCGCCAAATGCTTCAGCATCTTCTCCTTCAAACTCCGAAATATATTGCGACGATGTAACAGAATAAGAGTTTCGTGATCGCATTAGCGTTTCGAATGTATGTTCCGAACATAAAAATTTCCATCCGGTGACTGAATATTCGGAAAACGAGTTTGTTATAATTTTTGTCAATTCGGAAAGTATGTTGCTTCCGTCATAGCAGATTGCAGTTCGTGATATTTCAGTAATGGCCCGCATCAAATAAATGGCAGTTGCTTCCTCGGTGATTGCAAATTTACCCGATTCTTGAATAGTTTTATGCCATTTGGATATGGTGGAGTACAGCCATATTTTATACATATTTTCATTGTAATCTGGATCAGTGTGCATTTTTTCTAGTGCAGCCGTTGTGGCATTTTCATCACCGATTGTTTCATCGTCTACGTCTTTGCATAATAGAAACAGATTATCGTAAAATGTGTCCTTCAAGTGAATTTCATGGAATTGATCACAAAGTGGGTCAAGTTCTTCCATCGTTTGACAGGGCGTTTATTTATTTGTTTGAAATAAATTGAACTTTTATTGGAATTTGAAAGGCTGTCTTGATTAAATTGAACAATGATCTATTGTGCAATTGAGTAGAGTGTGCTTGATGACGATATTTTCTACTACACATTTTCCAACAAATATAATATATAATTCATTTTCCTCCTGACTGGGGTGGGTCATTTTTTATTGCGAAAATACCCATTGAATTGAATCCTTGTTGCTGCGATATCTGTAGTCTCGAAAGTGTTTTCATTGCGATCATCTCTATTTCTTCAGCTCTCAATCATAAACTTTTACCCGAAACAGATCTCAAGAAATCAAACAAAAACGCAACACCTTCATCTAAAATGAGGTGTCCGTCCATAACTAACGATAATACAAGCAGTGTATTATCTTCATGGTAAATAATCAGAAGTGGTGTTGATTTTAACTTTAGAAATACTCGAAGCAACACAGCAATGTTTTACATCCAGTTCCACGCATCACAAACCAAAAATTTGACACCCAAACCTAACATTTTATTTGTTTCCGGATTGGATGATGCTACCACAAACCCAGATATTATTTTTCATATGAATTCTATTTTGGCTCTTCCCAATATTCAAAAAGATTTAAACATGGTTAAATGCAGAATAATTTTAAATGCTGAATAATTTTAATTTAATAATTTAGAGCCAATTAATTTTGTTATTCCAGTCTTCAAGATCCTTCACTATTTTGGGTGAAGCAGAGATCGTTAATTATAAATACCTATTTTCCCTATAATTTATCGATGCTATCTTGCAGTTTACATTGCGCAGCTCCTAAACGAAGGAAATTTTGGGGTGTGAGATTTTTTTCTTATCCATATTTGTGAAGCTCGCAGTATCCATTGGAACTAACATTCCTAACACGGTGATCCAAACATTTATAATTTTGCAACCCAATAAATTTTGCTTTACACCGTTAGTAGGGGGCTCAGTTACTGCGTCCGTGATATAATAGACTGGATAATTATAGTCAGTGCTGTCAACGTGATTGTAGTCTGAGCCTATAATTCTTTTTGATAGTTTTCTCTTTAAAATAATAGCTGCATTTCATAACACCACCATGATCCAGATCATGACATCATTTACATGTGAAACAACAACAACACGATCACGTGTTGTTGTTTTTTCACATGTAAATGATGTCATGATCTGGATCATGGTGGTGTCATGAAATACAGCTAATATTTAATCATCAATTCGCATTTTATTCGAACCATTCTGCTTTTAAATGATGTCATGCATTGGGGCAGAGCGTCTTCGTGAGAATAGCTGTACATCTTAAAAATGCAAGACGAATCTCTGCTGCTCTGCTTATAGTGGGGTTCGTCGTGTCTTGTTATCTTCCACTTCTAAACTTGTACGGTCATCTCTGAGGTAGTTTGTAGTATATGTGGGGACGTTATCTAGGCTCTAGTGATGTAACATAGTTTACGGTAATTGAAACGAGTCAAATATTTTACAGTTTCGAGGTGCATTGCTCTTTGGTTTTTACACATAGATGATTTGGCACATGGTAAACTCGAATAAGTTTGGTTATTCGCCTCATAGATGGTCTTGAAACAAGAGTGGCTATACCTTCGCTATATAATAGTTTCCGGAAGAATTCACTAACTACAAAAACTACTACTGTTCTTTTTTAATTTTGATAAACTAGGTATATAAAAATAGGTATATAAAAATTTATATAAATATTTTTTGACGCAATTGGTAAGTTCAGCTCATTCAGAATAAACTGAAAACAAGAATAGTAAAACCTTATACGATACGCGGATGAACGTTTCTAAACCACTGATTTAATTATTTATACTTAGCTCAGTTTTAATAATTCTAGTGCTTGTATTTTTAATGTTTGGTATAATTAAAAGTGGTCAAGCGTTAAGATGAAGATGTTTTTATTTCTTGTATACGAGACAACTGCGTGTGAATTATATTTGATCTTGCACGCGGCGTAGCGCAATTATCTGCGGATAATTTATGGATATTGGATCCGCGAATTGATATTTTTTATTATTTTTACTCCAGTTCTTTGAAAAATATATAACAGAGTGTTTTATTTACATAAGCTGTTAAGACAATATCAGGAACGTGTTAATTTCACTAATTTAATGCACAGATCATTAATTATCGAGAGAGTGCACGGTGCGTGTTACAAATCTAATTTTGTAAATTTTATGCATAAACAAAACTATTGAATTTTAATTATTATTTTAAAAACGAGTAATTTATAATCTTCCAAAATGCACGTACGAGTATTAGCATTTGGTTATTATTGGTTACGTTTATAGACAATATGCTAAATAAATAAACAAAATAGTTTTTTTTAAAGTTCTAATTTTGATTCGATTGGAAATTTATTTTGTATAACAAATAAGATTTATGGCTAAAACCGTGTAGGTGTAGGTCTGGAATTACTCCCGGTTAAATTATCTAATTACCCGGAAACAAATTATACACTTGATTACAAATTTTCTTCTTACTTCCCTTTCATTTTCTATATATTTTATGTAACGCATGTAGAATAAAACGCGCGAATCTTCATCTCATTTCCGGTGCATCGAAGAAAAAAAAAATTCATTCAATATTTTCCTTCGATACATGTACAATCATCTCACGATGATTTTCTATTTAAAATTAAATTTTATATTATTGGCATAAAAAGTACAAAAATCGAAAAATAATACAAAATATTTATTTTTGTTGGCCGGGTGCCAAAATGTGATTTTCTTTTCGTTTATATATACTGAAGAGTTTTTAATAGAGGAGCAGCGGTATACGATGCGAGGGAAAATTAAGAAGAAAATTATAAATTAAATTTCAACTCATGTTTCTCTGTTCTGTGTGTAAAATTTCAATTTATGCCAATCTAACAATTTTTTTACGTTGTTCTAATTATTGACTTTTAAATATTGATTTAAAGAAACTAAATTATTAGTTTATTTTATTTAGAATAATAAATCGTGACGTATACGAAATCCTAGTCAGATCAAACTATTTTCCGTATCACGGTCCCTTGAAGACAAAGACATCGCCACAGGTTATTTTTCGTCTCGGCGCCTTGTTAAATACTACGAGAAGGTAAAGCACCCCTGAATCAAATATTAAATTACAAAATTTATAATTATTCGAGAGTTTATTTCTGGGTATGCATATACCGTGGTATATACGTCTTGTTCGTTCGCATCATGCCACCAATGCGTATAATTAAAATAGATCTGATTTAAATAGACATTTCACGGCAAAGAAGAATTAGAGACGACACATAACATAATGTTTATGTTAAATTGATTGTCACCTGAAAGGTAATTTAAATGTTATGTGTGCCAAGAAATTGCTGCTTCTATTTTGTTAATAATTAAAATTCTTAGTATATTGTTGTTGTTGTTGCTGCTGTAAAATAGGTATGTGTAGTATATAAAAAGTAGTAAAAAAAATTTTAAAATAATTTAAATACTAAAGATATACGACGCCATTCAGACGACCATCACATTTAATGACCTTAAGAAAATGTTATAAATCTTTTCTTGTGACTGTTACTCTACTTTTATTTCGGATCATCGGACATTTGATTTATTATTTATTTTGGTTTAAAAACAATTTTAAAATATAACCGTATTTTATCCAACCCTTAATCAAAAAGACTGTGCATGAAACTCTCCATTTCGGTACAGTTTCAGTTTCTCTATAAAACATATACCAGCGTGTCAAACATATAGAGACTGCAGCCTCTAATCTATACGTCGCTATCACATCATGGGATCTATTATTATTGAAGTTATGAAATTTATAAATTATATGAGCAAAAATTGGAATATCCACAAACTTTGGCATCGCTGGACAATTTTTAGGATTCCTATATATAGAAACTCAACATAGTTAAGCCCAAAGAGTTTGAATCCAAGAGAATGATCATTTATATAAAAAACATTATCAATAATGCAAGTGGTTTCAACTTAAGCAACTAAAGTTATTTGTAGCAATTACATCCATTTGTCAACAAAGTATAGGTATCCTAAAATTCTTCCGAAAAATCATCATTTTACAAAAAATTGTTCTGCCAACATCGCGTGTTAGAACATCTCACCGTTTACACTCATGGGTGTTGCTTATGCTGGTCCAATCAAACTAACTGTTTTATTGGGCCATAGTAAACAAATTTACAAGGCTTATATCGCGCAACCAAATATCAGCTAAATCGAATTGTATATAAATTCTGAACATGAGTTGTGTTTTAATTCTATATACTGTACTTCGCGCCTTCAGACATCTAAAACACGGCCATCTTATTCCCCGAACATTTTATCATTATTGAGTCATTAATTGCTGCATCTGATCAAGATGTTAGTGAAGGAGTCTGTTCCTTAAACGCAATCATTCGCAATCATTAAATCACTCAGAAGCTGGTATAAGATTTCTGGAGAATATGGCTGATCAAACTGGTAGGCAAAATATAGAAATTGGAAATATAATCAAAGAACGGAATCTACCGCCATCTCAATGGGCTCTAGACAAAATTAAGGGTTTACATCCGGACACAAACGGCAAGGTCGGTGTGCGAGTACAGTTCTTTGCAAGGGAAATAATTTCGTAAAATGACCAATCCAAAAAATATGTATTTTGCTTATTAACTGATCACCAACCAAATACACAGCCAGAAAGGTATAATACCAATCCTTGAAGCTCACCAAGATTCTTAAGGATTCTCCGAGCCTCTTGATAATCTACCTAACGTGCAAAACACCTAAAACTGTTCAAATAGAATCAATGATTAATGAAACGGTTGAAATATTCCTGTTCGAGTATTATGCAATGCTGTTTCATAATGGAGGATTTTATGACGAATCAAATTTACCGAGGGAAAATTTTTACACAAGGAATTTATTTCTCGCACAAAAATTGAATATTGCGCTTCTTGCGCAAAACTTGAGAATTGTTCATGATTTCTGCTGCAAAAATCATTTTTCAAGTTTCGGCTCCTTTTGGTACTCCTTTAGTGAGGTTGATGTTTACGGCTCTATTCATCCGTTCTCCTTTATTTATTTTCGGTGGTTCTGAATATTGAACCGATTCGTTGCGTAGCCTTTCGATTCCATTCCAGCATCATGAATCTTTGTGTTCTGTTGGATGAGATGTTTCAACGCTGTGTTTCAATTTATAATTTCGTTAACTCTATGCAATACGAATATATTTCTTTAGCATGATGGATTTGCAAGCCAGGCAAGAACAGTAAATCGGAATATAAAGAGACCTCCGGATGTATAGCTTGTCCTTCCAACGATTTTTGCACTATAGTCAAACCAAACGAAATGGCAAAACAGCCGTGCATAACTCGAATCTGTGATAACATGTTTTAAGGGGCGACTGAAAAAAATATATTTTTCTATATCGTATCCAATATACGCCTATAATATACATATAATTGGTCTCACCTCTAACATTTGTCAAAAGTTAACAACACTACTCAGGAAAAGAGAACAATATGGCAAACAACGAAATCACGTTGAAGTTGATGCATGACCAAGCTTACCCCATGATTTTCTGCGCTTTGGGTTGTCGTAGTGGATCCACTTTTCGCCCCCCCCCTCCCCCCCGTCACGATTCCATGTAAGAAACTCTTCCGATTTTGTCTTTGGAGCAGATGTTCGAACGTGAAAAGATGCGGAACCCAAATTCTTTGTTTTTCTTGCCGGGCCCATCGTCACACTCTTTTACATATAACAAGATGGAGGGATAGGAAAGGTTTGTAAATTATTATGGAAATTGACCCGGTTTCAGACACCTAAGTAGTCAATAGTTAGTAAATTGTTAGTTGATATGTAAAATAAGGCAGTTAGCACAAGAGAATAAAATTATTTTTAATTTTTTTTGGATATATTCAGCAATCAGCATCCTGAAATAAAATGTTATTATTATGAGTTAAATTATACTTGAATAAAATAAATGTAATGTTATGAGTAGTATTAACTTAATTAATTTGGTTCTCTTTAAATAAATAAAATCAAAATAATTGAAAATAAATTGAATCCAGAAATCACCTAATATTGTAGAACTTGTATCAAAGCAGTAAAGGAACGCACGACCTTTTCATCTTCAACGGATACTACCTTTGTGAATTTGTTGATAAAAAAAATGAAAAAATTAAAAAATTATATAATGTGAGGGTCACTTGTTCTTGCCATCTCTAATCTAATACAAATACATTTATATATAAAAATAAAATATGACCAAATGAAATCTGGTTACAAAAACAGCTAATCTGAAATATGTAAGGTAATATATCAATAATGTATGTTTGGCATAATTTTAGAACCCCAATACCTAAACAAATTTAACCAGAATTACATAAAACATTTAAAGCACTCAGGAATCTGTAAGATGACAAAATTAATAATAAGTATAGCTAGCACAGGACAACTGTAAGATCCTTGATAACCAAATAACCCAATCGTATTAAATAAACCATAAATCATAATTAGAAAAATCAGCGATAATTATTTATCCAACTTAGAACAAGCTAATCAAAATCTTCACCAATTTAGTCTCTCGAAGTCGAAACAACCTAGAAAATTATTTAACTAAAGAAATGCCATGATCCCTGAAAAACTATCTAATAACAGCAATATTTAACTGCATTTCAAGTTAATTAACTCTGTAGCTTCCAAGATATCTGCAATTTTAAAAAGTAAATATCCGCTGAAATATCAAATTTATTAGAAACGCGATAGACATTATGATGTCCACCTTGTCTGCTCTTCGAACCCTTAAATTAAAATCCTACTCTCAATCAGAAAGCATTATGACTTCAAAAATCCTCTGTAATCAAAAATCTTTATGGAAACTAAATAAATTAGCTTGATCAGGAACTGCATTGAATAAAAAGATTAACAATAAACACCTGATAAATCTCGATAACCCTAAATTGCTTTCAATCATTCCTATAAATCATTCCTATAAATAGTCAAAGTAAAATGTACCAAAAAGAAATATGTAATGTTTATCCAGGAGCACTCGATACCCGCCCCCTCTAGAACAAAAAATAAACACATTGCAAACACCAACACCAACACCACCAATCAACAACACCCATGATTCACAAAGCTGTGACGAATTCATGACAGAACATAAAAGTATCGTGGTAATCCTCCAGCTCAAAAACTCCAGCGTACGACCGATCTTCCCAAAACTTCAAAAATGACTCAACTCCCACAAAACTGTCGGGTAACTTCAATAAAAACATTCACAACATTCAGCAAAGAGACCAAACCGGACACACAAATCCAAACCTCAGACAAGGGTACCATGCAAAACTGCCAATTTGCCTTCTTATACCAACAATCAACTCCCAAAACAAACCCAAACCAAAAAATTTGAAATAGCGAAAAAATCTTACAAATACAAGCAACGACAAATCAGATTATATGAGTACAATCCTCCGTAAGTTGAGAAACACAACGTTCAATGAACAACCATCACAAACCGCAGACACCGACCAATCACTCATCATGAACGAAATACATTCGAAGCACTCTACCACAAATACCAAAGCAAATTTAATGCAATACAGTTGCACTATATCCTCGCCGCCTCTGTGTAAATTGATCACACAAGTGAAATCAATGAAAAAGCGAAAAAACAAGGAAAACAACAGCATAAACCTATGATTTGATCGTTTGTTTTTTATGTCATTTCATATAGAAAAACACAAGCACTAAAAACAAATAGCTATGGCTACAACAAATATATAGCAACTATTTAATAACATAAATAAAATAAAATGAAAACAAAAAGTCTCTTGATCTTATAAATTGTTTCCTCGCAATAAATACACACATACAGAACGGCCAACTTAGGCACAGCCAAAAACATATAATAAGCCATATACATCGCAAAACCACACTTTCGGTACCTATTGAAATGTACATCCCGCTTCACACCTCCAATACAAATCTCCCTGCAAAACAAAATGTACTAGCAAACATATATACCAAACAACAACAAATATTGTTAAGCGAGTGTAACAAAAAAATAACAACGGAATTAAAAAACCCTTTCTCGCGCCACCAATACTCGAATGACCCATTAGATGAGAATATCAGTACTCCACACCTTTATGAGTTACAAAATACAGTTAAAATGTTTATATACATAAAATTTATTTTGAAAGAGTATGTATTGATAATTAAAATATGTGTTAAAATAATGAATAAATGAAAAACACTTACCTTATGCATTCTTTGGAATCAAAAAAGTCATACATATTGAAGGTTTACATATACGAGACACAAATTAATATAAATATGCAGTATGTAAAATTTTTCACTGTACTTATATCAAATTACACAAACTATTATTATATTATTATTATTTATTTATTTATTTAACACATATATAACTATTAGTTATTTATTAATAAATTAATAAATTAACTACAACACATTTAAATTAAATTATTTATTTATTTTGAGGAGACAAAAACACGTCTTTCCTCGACGACGATCAATCGCCGACTACAAAGGTTGACATCAAGGTATATAGAATACATGGTAAAATATTGAGCATATTGGCATGCTATGTGATTTTTTTAATTTTACGTCACTTGTATGGTGGCGTATTGCATTTTATTTTATTCGTAATGTATTGTTTGACAAACTCAGTAGTTAAATATAAATTTTACAATACACGTGACGTATATGCGCAACAGAAATAACGAACGAAAATAAAACACGGGAAGATCATACCTTGTATTCTATATACCTTGGGTTGACATGATTAGACAGAGCACAAAAAATATGTTGCTTACACTTTTAATCAGGCGGTCGGTTTAATTTGATCAGATCAGATGCAAAATCAGATCGTGTGTAGGTTTGTCGTATGACAATTTTTAGATGTCAGGTGTAAAATCCATCCGACCGTCATCCAACCATCCAACCGCCTAACCAAATCAGGTCGTGTGTAGCATTAATGGATGGTTGGTTAAAAATAATAATACATTTCAATAATAATAAATAATGAAATTTTAACGATATCATACATATTTAGTATTTTTATTTAATTATTATATAATATTGAAATAATAAATAATTTTTTTTGTTAAAAATTTGAATTCCATAAACATATGACATTTCAAATAAATGACTCAATATTAAATGACTTAGGAACATGACTTAATTTTTTATGATCTAACAACAATTTTTTAGACCATATTTTGCATTTTTTGTCACCATTATTTAAACACACCACAAGCACGATAGCGTTTTTTTATTTTTTCCAATTTCCACGTCCAAAAATTAAAACATAAAAATCACAAACGTCAAGATTTTATCATTTGTACTCAACGCAAGCAAAAGTATAAATGAATATCAGGTAGTTTGTTGGATCGTGTGGATGCAATACCTGATCTGGTCAGACCGACCGTCAGCATGACAAGTCAAATCGTGTGTAGGGGGTATTACTGTGTAAGCAACATATATTTTGTGCTCTAATCATGTTAATCTTTGTAGTCGGCGAATAATCGTCGTCGAGGAAAGACGTGTTTTTGTCTCTCCTCGAAATAAATAAATAATTTAATTTAAATGTGTTGTAGTTAATTTATTAATTTATTAATAAATAACTAATAGTTATATATGTGTTAAATAAATAAATAAATAATAATAATATAATAATAGTTTGTGTAATTTGATATAAGTACAGTGAAAAATTTTATTGTACATATTGCATATTTATATTAATTTGTGTCTCGTATATGTAAACCTTCAATATGTATGACTTTTTTGATTCCAAAGGATGCATAAGGTAAGTGTTTTTCATTTATTCATTATTTTAACACATATTTTAATTATTAATACATACTGTTTCCAAATAAATTTTAAGTATGTATATAAACATTTTAACTGTATTTTGTAACTCATAAAGATATGGAGTACTGGTATTCTCATCTAATGGGTCATTTGAGTATTGTTCGCGCGAGAAAGGGTTTTTTAATTCCGTTGTTATTTTTTTGTTACACTCGCTTAACAATTTTTGTTGTTGTTTGGGGAAAATAATTTTTCGTTTTCTTTTATGGTAGTTTTGAATTCTACGTTTTGTTTGGTATATAGTATATGTTTGCTCGTACATTATTTTTTGCATGGAGATTGGTATTGGAGGTGTGTAGCGGGATGTACATTTCAATAGCCACCGAAAGTGTGGTTTTGCGATGTATATGGCTTATTATATGCTTTTGGCTATGCCTATGTTTTCCGTTCTGTCTCTTTGCTGAATGTTGTGGATGTTTTTGTTGAAGTTACCCGTCAGCCGTATGCCACGATTTTTTTGTGATCTGTCATGGATTCGTCACGGCTTTGTGAAGCATGCGTGTTGTTGATTGGTGATGTTGGTGGGGGATCGCTTGGTGAATGGTGGAGGTTTCAGGGAGAGAGGATTCGAGCCGTTTATTGGGATTGTTTCGTAAGTGACTTTATGTGTTGCAGTGTGTTTGTTTTTGTTGTAGAGGGGGCGGATATCAAGTGCTCCTGGATAAACATTACATATTTTTTTTGTACATTTTACTTTGACTTTTTATAGGAATGATCCTTTGCACAATGTGATTTCGGAGATTGACTAATTTTACTAATATTCCTTCATCTAATTATTTGAGTGTTTAATTATTATATTTTCTGATTAAGCTAATTTAACTCAACGCAAGCAAAAGTATGTAATAAATATCAGTAATGAATATCAGGTAGTTTGTTGGATCGTGTGGAAGCAATACCTGATCTGGTCGTACCGGCCGTTGGCTTGACAAGTCAGACCATGTGTAGCGGGTATTAGCGAAATAACACATACTGATTTTTAGAGGGAAGTGATGACCCTTAAACATGAATATAGCTACAAGATGGCCCGATGCGATTTAATACGAGCTACGTCATCTTTTGTAATTCCCTCCCCTACTCAAGACTATCGTTATGTGAGTAAGCATATTCAAAATTTTTTCCAGGAATTGGCATTGAACTGGGTATCAAAATTCTACCATTCCGTTATTTCGATTAGTAAAGAGATCAGTTTCAATATGCAAATAGGCCGTACTGATATTTTACACCCAATTTTACACGACTATATTGGAAGACGTATCACGTAATTTTATGTGAGTACAGTGACATCGCCTATATATTTGTCCTAAGGAAGATGTATATTTGAGTCGGAACCATCAAAGCTATATAATCTGCGTCATTTGAATCGGCTTCAAAGTTATTGTCAATTCACATGAAAGGATACGAATATACAATTGGGCTGGTTATCTTTTGGACTTAATGAGATGGCGGATTGTGATAGATTGAATGAAATTTCGGGCGACTAATTTATTGGTGGTTCCGGTATTCAATTTCATTTTAGGTCGCATCTGAATGATGTTTTGGATCGAAAGGCTTAATTTAATGAACAACAACAAATTATTAGGTTTACATATTACCAATAAATTAATTTAGCTAAATATTTCAAAGACTACATATCAGTTTAATGTGTTCTTGGTACTCTTCAGAAATCGGATCGATCTGGAATGTACGTTACCGCTACGCATTTTGCTCTCGTTTTGTTAAACCAATTCCATCGGGAGGCAAATTCCTTTTTTGGTTTAATTCGGTGGTCATCTGTAAATAAAAAAAATATATTTATACTAAAAGTCGTCAATATTAAAATGCTGTACCTCTTCAAGAAATCGTATTTGTTCTTGTGGCGTTAATTGATGAAAATAAAATTTAATGTTTTGCACACAGATTTTGTTGTTCAGTATTGGCTGCGGTTGCCAACTGTGTGCATCCACAACTCGGCCATAATCAATCGGTAGGTCGTATGAGGATGAACTCGTTTGAAATACTGGTTTTCTAATTCGTTGAGCAGTGGTATATCGATGTATTGGGTTCGACGTCACTGCATACCGTGCACTCATGGGCCGAACATTCGATTCATACAATTCGTTTGTTTGATATAAATCACCCATATCCGATGGCCTGAAGCCATTTATAATCGGTTCATGATTGACTTGTTCTAAAATTGGTTCACCCAGAAACTCGGTTAGTTTTGGCAAATCAGATTGGTGCACAATAAATTCTACTCGCACTTCCTGGTCTGGTACAAAGGTGGCAATATTCTGTGCAGCATTTGGAAATAAAAATCGACGTGCACCAGATAGAGAACCACTACCGTTTTCGGATAAATTAGCTTGCGGTGTATATTCATTTGAGGGCTCCTGTTTAGGTAGCGCTTTTAGCTCATTAAAACAATCATAATTAAACGTCGTTGTTTTGCAATTAACTCTTTTAACTGATGGTTTACGAGTCGCCTTGTTTTGAGCAAGTGGTCGTGAGTTAACCCGGCCCGCTTGCGGTCGTTTACCCGATTTTGAAAATGTTGCACTATTTTTACGTTGCGCCGGCTTTCGTACCTTTGAACTTCGCGTATTATACCGAGCAGCTACCTCAGCATTTCGTCGTCTTTGTATTTTTGGTTTATCAGTAGTTTCTTCTGGGTTTGTTTGCCGGGATTGTGTAACTGCTTTAGAAGTTGGAGGGCTTTCACATTTAACGTCCATTTTATAAAAAAAAATTACAAAATATAAAATAAAAGCTGGTAATGAAATGACAACTATGGTTTTTGGAAAGCTAATACGATTATTTGTGTGTACAGTATACTGATACAATTTGTTGCTAAATTCATTTTTATAAAACAACAGATCGTAATGCCTTATGGAACGAGCATATGCAACATCTTAAAAAAAATCATCTCGGCACTGTTGAAAAATATAGTTCTCATTCCCAAAATATGGCAAAACAAAAATTTCCTCATTAACAAATATGTTAAAATAATAATTTATTTAAATTTAGTATACAGCAGATTACATGTCTCCATCATTCTGAAAATACTCTCCATGCACCGGGTCGATCTGAATAATACATTTCTTTATGTTGTGTATTTCTAGACCCTTATCAATGGCAGCACTAACAGATGGTGTTACTCCTCCGATACTTATTTCAGAAGCCATCTATAAGAGAGATCACAACTTATTGGAAGAGTAATATTACTATACGTTCAAGTTTACCTCCTCCATAAATCTTCTTTGATCCTGCGGTGATAATTGATGGAAATATTGTTTAACCTTTGTAAGGCTAATCCGACGACCTTGTTCGTAAGTGCTTGGTTTGGCGTTTGACATTTTTCGCGTAAATTGTTTCCGCCCCATCGCACTTCGCGTATTATATCGTACATTTCGTCGACCAGAACTTCTCAAATTACGTGTATGTAAAGCTTCCGGATGATCACCAAATTCGAATGTTTTTGAACCCTCGGTGGAGGTTTTACGTTTTCTTGGCTTCCGGCCCGATGCGCTTCGAGTGTTGTATCGTGGTATTACTTGATCCAAATTTTTAGCTTGATCTGTACTAGGATTCGTTAAATCTTCTTCTTTATTAGATGACAGATCTTGGCTTACTAAATCACATAGTGGTGGTGCTATTGAAATTAATTCGGTCGATGTGGTATTTTCACAAAAATTATTCATTTTTTAAAAAGTCACAAAAAATCTAGAAAATAAAATTATGTTTTGAAATATCAACAGCGTATTGGGAAAAGCTGTTACGATTTATTTACTTCGAATCCTATTTCCAGCTAACTTCATTTATCATAACCGAATTTGAATTACCTGTCAAAGAAACAGCCAACCTACTCGGATAAGTATACACACACAGATTCCGATTGACACCCGTAATTAATTATACACGCACACGAAAGTTATAAATTTACCTCACATATTTTGAAAAATTCATTTTCAATAAAAATTCTCATAAAACAAACAAATAAACACAAAATTGATTGCCGTCAATCATCAAGGGGGAGAAGAAAAATTGATTTTCATCTGTGTATAGCTTTCTAAAAAAAAAAAATCATATATGAATAAATTATCTAACGTTTATTTACACGAACACATCAAGCAGTTACAATTTAGTTGTTTTGTGGAATCTTATGTTCAGATTTGCTTAAGAAAAATTTGTTTTTCCTCTTCACATTTTTCTCATTTTCATCTTCATCATCATCATTTTCAAAACGGAATTGAAATTGAATTGTATATACGGACGGTGGTGTGGTTAAAGAAAAACGTATATTAAATTACTTGTGAATATGTACACCTGGATGTTGTTGGCTTTGGAATGTTGTAGGTGGAGAAATTTATTGGTGAATTGATTTTCCGTTTTCTGAAAACTCCATTAGCATTTTATAACATACACCTGTTGTCGCTGATTTGAAATATTGTTCAAATGGAGCCAGTCCAGAAATTTATGGTTATGTTAATAATTATGAATTGTCAGTTTATTTTAATATAAGGTAATTCTAAATAAGGTCACTCCTTGAAGATTTTGATCGTTAACGCAATCATTTGGGTATTTCGTGTTTGATTAAATCAGTTGAGTTGGACAGGCACTTTTAATGCTTCGGAATATTAGTTAATGTGCATATTGGAGTAATGGAAGAATAAAAGTTGACGATTGCGGTTTCATCAGCGTAAAGGCGGTACGATTAACTACCGTGCCAATAACCGACCAAACTGCGTGCTCAGTAAAGAAAACAACTTAATCTCCATCTTTGTATCCGAATACCTTAATAAAACAAACAAAAATGAATCATCCGGTTCTCTAACAAATCCAGGAACTACTGATGAACTGTAATTTTGGCCATTAGAACTGAACTTCAAGAAGCGAGGAAAGAACCGAGAAAAAACAGTGACAATGTTGGTCCTTTAAAAATAGTTACTACAAGCAAAGTATGATTAAAGAAAGTCCTCATTCTTCCTACTTCCAATCGAGGAAGAGATGATTGCCATCTGAGTGAGTTTGTGACTCAAACTATTTGCTACAGATTAAATTTATATATATATATATATATATATATATATATATATATATATATATATATATATATATATATATATATATATATATATTTATATATATATTTTATTTTTTGGTTCCTGCCAACCATTTATTTAAATCCATAATTCATGGATCAACTGAATTGGCCATACGCATATAAGCTTCGATGATGACGTTTCAGGTTCCTTCCTTGGAATCATTAATTTAAATCCGAATTGTGTTCTTAAAAGTGATTCGGTCCTTTACAAAAATGATCCCATAGCGCCACTCCTAACATATAATAATGTTGAATTTTTAATCACATAGATAGTATTAATGATATGTCCAATCGATATCAAATAAGATAAACGAAACTTACTTTTTCTAGTACCACATTTTCAATCTAAACGTATTTTTTTTCTAAAATGGGCCTTTTCAAGATGCTATATCATGAATCCTTCCATACGAATGGTCATGTGAATTTTGGTTTGGATACTAGACATCGAGGTTGTGTTGAAATCAGAAGAGATCAGGTATGACAATCGTGGTTACTGGGAACCATTTATTTAAATCAATGATTTATCTATTAATAGACCATACAGATTTAAGCCCATTGTCCATCTCACGGCTCGTCTTCTTATCTGTTTGTCATATTTTTGTCATTTATTCATTTGAAGAATAAACTTTAGAATTATTATTATTTTTCGTGTCACTTCAAAATTTTCTGGGATGATTTTAACAATGCTATAGGATGATACATAATTAAAATTACTTGAAGAAATTTTTTTCCTGGGATGAAATACTGAGGTAACTTCACACACTCTATTGTATGCGAACAAGTTCTGGTTGTTAGATTGTACCTTGTCTCCATAAAATATTTTTAGGCTTAATATATTTTTTCTCAACAATCATTGCTACCACCGAATGCCATCAATTTTCTTGGCGGTGTTCATATCAGTAGAAATTTTGAGAAAGTGCCCTAATTTTTCATATTCAGCCAATGATTAAGTTGGTGAAAAGTGAAATATTGAATTAATCTTTTATCAATGGTCGACAATCTGGAAATTGTTAAATTTTATGCCGATTCCAATTGACCCTCAGTTTCTTGAAAGGGCACTTGCAATACAAATTTTTGCACAACCAAGCTTGCTTGTTGTTTATTTACGAATAGTTCTTAAAAATTTGACTCCTTTGTGGTAAGCTGGGATGCTGGGTGAGTTCTGGAAAATCACAGCACTAGATTTTCCAGAACTCACTTAGACAATCTTCAACATTCATTGTTACTCTAAAACATGCTGATTGATACGCTGTCGCTCATATGACTTCTTCCCACAATCATATCTAGTAAACTACTTTAACTAAAAAATCCCAAATTTGTTGGATAAACGTTTAAAAATCAATAGGATTTTGCAACAAATTTCAATTAACAAATTTGTTCAACAAATTTCAAAAGATTGGCATGTTGGTAGGTTTTGCAGAAAGATTATGATATGGTCTTTACCGGGACAAATGAATCGAATGATTCCTGTGGTCGGCGATATAAATAACGGGTCTTTTACAAAAAACTATCATTTATTTTTATTCCAAATCAACCCTTATATTTTTGAGATTTCTGTGTAACAAATTTGGGATTAGCATGCAACATATTTGGGATTTTCTTTTGGGACGTATTTCAGACGAATAGCAAACTGATATTTTCTCTCTTTGGTAGTAGATTTCAAAACCAAGCAATACTTGAATTGGGCTATTAAATTTATTAGATTATATATTTTTATAATTTATTCAAATCCGATATTTCGAAGTTGTAAGATAAAAGCTTCCAATTTGAACGTAATTTTGATTTACCATCGCCTAAACTAAAGAATCCATTATTTATTCGCGAAATGCAATTATTAAAATCACCTGTGATTCCTGCAGAACAGACTTGCTTATTTTCTTATTCGACGATATTTTTAGAGATTGATCGATGCCCCAAAAAATTTTAATATGTTTCGCTTTTCATTCTTTCTACCGTCTAACGTTTAACCATAGTTTCTATAACTAAGAAATTCTAGATTCGGAATGCTACAAAATTTTACGATGCCTCTATTTAAACGAGTAACTTTTGTTTTATTTTGTGTGTTTTTACGTAACGGCGGTTTTGTTTGAGTATGTACGTACAGTAAAACCTGATGTCGAGAAAAGCGTCATGTCAAATAATGATTTGGCGAATAAATAATATTATAATATTGCTAAAAGCAGCACAAGTGAAATAATTCTGTGTTCTAGAATTAGAAGGGCGTAAATCGACTTATGCCCTAATCAACTTTTTCATACTTTCCGTCTTATTAATTATGAATAAAACGGAAAGTATGAAAAGTTGATTAGGGCATAAGTCGACTTACGCTTTTTTAATTCAGGAACACAGAATTAAAAATAAAGAAAAATTTACGAACTCAACATTTTATAAAAATCAATTCAAACTTCGTAAAGGAAAATTTATAAATATCGAGGATGCTTGTGTAAAATGGTTCAGGATACACAGGAGTAAAAATATTCCTATCAGTGGCGAAATTATTAAAGAGAAAGCACTTGAATTTGCCGAGAAACTCAATATTACTGGATTTAAGGCTAGCAATGGCTGGATAGAAGGTATTATAGATAAAATTTGTTATTGATGAAAATTAAATTTTTGTAATCTTTCACTTTTTAAACAACCTTTCAAAAAAACGAAATGATATTGACATATTCAGATGACATATTCAATATAGACGAGACCGGATTATATTAATAAATTGATGTCGGATAAAACCATGGCTTTTAAAAACGATCCTTGTCTTGGAGGTAAGCGGAGCAAGCTAGTTGGTAAATATAAAAACCCAAGATGTTTCAAAAATATTCGCACTCTACCGCTCGCACTACACTCTAGTTTTTTATAAATCAAATTTGAAAGCTTGGATGACTTTCTAGGAGTGGGAATTTTATCTTCGTCATATTGATAAGCAATTCTTTGCCCAAAAACGCAAAATTTTAAAATCTATAACAGTTAAGTACTTACCTCCAAATTGTACAAGTTTAATACAACCAATGGACCAGGGTATTATACCCAGGTATTATTAGTTGGTCCAAAAAGTGCGAAAAACAACAAAATTGCTTTCTATTTAAATAAGGCCGAAAGTGACCATGAAGTGGTTTTAAGCTGCTGGCATCAGTGTTCGCAACGCTGCGTCACTCCCACTTTGATCTCATTATTCTTTATCGGAATTTTATTAGATGGTATGTTGTTTCTGGTAGTTTATGTTGATCCCGGTTGTGCGGTTGTGGGTAGTGGGTGGCGATTGGTTTAGCCAATTATGCAATTATTAACAAATTTTCAGTGTTTGCTGTCTAATGAAAGGGATCTAAGGAAGAAATCTAATATGGTTTCAGACCAAAGTTAGTATGTGCAGGTCTATTCTCTCTTCACCGAACTAATTATATTGTACTTGGTTCGATATGTAGTGTCGAAAATTCGTGTTAGCTTTGTGGAATGCTCCGTGGCAGTATCGTACGCATTTCCTTTCGAATATTCTAACTTTTTCAAATTTATTCTTCGGTTTGGATCCATAGTAAAATCTAATGCCTCTTGTATGTTTAGTGTGGTGTTTTTAATTTTTTTTCTTGTACATTAAATCACCAGGCCGTCTGCGTACGCTATTGTTTGTATGTCGCTCGAATTAAGATTTTCGTGTTCGACGAGTTCTTTAGTATATACAGATTGAACAGAATTGGCGCCGGAATTGATCCTTGTTGTAAACCGTTGTTGAGTTTGAACGTTTTGTTAGAGGTATCCTTGCCATTCGTAGTTTAAAAACGTCTCTCGCATGAATTTGCGTTGGCCGTTATTCTTTTTATCAGGCTGAATAATTTTTGTCCAGGTTTTATGTTTTCCATGTGTTGTGTCCAATTTTTGTTCACCTTTAATTGTACGTTTTGTATAATATATGTATACATAATTAGCGAATAGAAAAATTCGTGGTCTTTAAAACTTATGTTACTTGAACTAATATATTAATAAATAAAAATATTTGTTTTTTATAAATATATTATATAAATATTATATTGTTAAAATAAAATAAAACATTAAAATAATGGTTTCAATAATTCTTCCTTATAACGAATAATAATTTATCAGACTTTTTAAAACGAACACTCTTTATAAAAAACACTGGATATAATGAATTAATTTTGCGGTTCCCATAGTTTCGTTACAACCAGGTTTTACTGTATTAAGATCACGATAAAGAAAAAATAGGTTTCTACATTTCTTTATAAAATGGTTGGACCAGAAAGTATATAAAAGAAAATCGGCCACTCTGAATGCGTATAAATTGGATAAAATAATCAAAATCCTCACACCTTAAACCAGAATGTTTTCTAGAAAACAAACCACTTTGCAAAAACGCTTGTTATTGACAGGTAGTTGACACCCTTATCATTTTTATCTTAATACTAATTGATTCACTTGTCTTGAGCACGAATTTATCATTCAGTTTTTCTTATCGAGTTTCTCTTTTGTCTTTTTCCTGACACAAAAAAATTATCTTTTAGTATATACGGTTATAAGATTGGTACATCAAATACCTTCTCAAAGCATAAAACAATCATTTACGCTTCTATTTCATTAAACACGAATAAAATCAGTTAATTTATTATGTTTTGAGAATTTTCCAACACTATGGTTTTCCACGGAATGGAGAACAAAAATTCGTTAGCAATAATCAATAAATAAAGACTCGGAAACCAAATATTTTTCTACTGTAGGTACATTTTCTGTGTTTGGGTTTTTTTTATATTGCTCGGAAAATCGTTTATAAAATTGAGTGGTGGGTTGGGAGAAAATCGGAAAATATAACAATTAAATAAACAACCGAATACATAGTTAAACTGTTGTACAAATAAAAAGGTGATTGTGGAAAATTAACGTAATTTATATGTAATTGATAGTGCGAGATTTACGTTTTGCTGGGGGACCGCTGGTTTTTGTTTCTCCTTCCCATCCATGCCACATGGCGTGGACGCTTTAAATAATAAATAAATAGTTTTGTATGGATATTCCATTAGCAAATAAAAAAAGTTATGTACATTTTGTAAAAATAAACAGGTTAAATGTCGATGTTTATTTACTTATACACTCGTAATACGATGAAAATCCATTTAGGAAAATGTTTTCCTATTTATTTTGTATACGTTAAAAGTAAGTTAAGTAAAAATCAAATTTTTCTAAATTAAATAATTTTAATAAAATAAATAAAAGGGTCAAATGATAGCGCAGAGAAAGAACATAACAATGACATATTCAGGATAAATTATGGGGTGGCACAGTAATATTGGGGATCAAAAAGGGAATCGACAAACTGTGTAACATACACAGTACACAATATGAGAAAAGAATTTCAACTAAGTACATTTTATGAAACATGATCTTTAATAATTATTTATACTGTATTCGTAGGACACGAGAATGGGTTCAAAACGTTAATGATGATGGAATTAGTAATTGGAGACTTAATATTCGTTTTGGTGATGGGGTAAAATGATTTATGCGTGAATCAATATTGATTGTAGTTTTACGTGATATTTTATCGAACTCATGTTGCTCCTCTAGAAAAGTGTTTTTACCTTGGAATTTTTTTTAGCAAATTTCACGTGGGGGTATGGTTTTAGATTTAGATCCTTTTAGCAAGTCATTTAAAAATTAATGCCCCATACCCTGGCACGACATGTCTTGCTGTATTACATGTAACAATATTCGTACAGCTTTCATTTCTCGAAACCTTTGCTCCTTTCCGTAATGCTAGTTTAAGCTCTATAGTAGAGGTCCCTCTCTCGCTCCTATTTTCTTGCAGAGACTGGACACAACTACGAAGCCAAATCGATGCTTGAATGTATAAGGCTGTCAACCTTCAGGATTTCTCTATAGAAAAAACGATAGAGTTATGGATTTTAGATCCTTTGGATAGCTATGTTAACTTTCTTTGCCTTCAGGATGTATATTACCGTGACTTCTAATAGTTTCTGAGGATTATATAAGCTTTAAAACACCCAATGAAGATTATCTGCATCCAAGGATGGATAACCTCCGAACTGTTGTGTGAACTTCATTGATTCCTAAAAGGTTTTGTTTGCTCGTGAGATAATCCTTACCATTTTCCTATATTTGCTTTACTTTGTCCTTTAATGCTTCCGAAACGTCTTCCGAGTTACAGGGAGAATGTCTAGATTATAGGTCAAATTCGGAATGCTTCTTCAAAATTCTCCAGTCTTTGAATATTGAAAAACTATTGTACACACAGAAAATATTGCATATAAAAAAAATATTGTCAGAGTTCTCTCATCTTGCATCATATAATTCCCAAGTCTGCATATTGCCAATATTGCAGGTGAATTGGTAACAATCTGTCCCTATGAATTTGACAAGAGTGCTTGCCATCAAATCTTGAGAAAAAGGCTGTCTATCGTTTCTCATAATTCTGAGAGTATCTTTAAATTGAATATATATTATTGCATACCGCACCTCTTCCAGCTAAGTATCCCACTTTGGATTTTAAACTGTAAGATTTATTGACCCAAACCGAAGTTAGTAACTCTACTTGAATTTACAAGAAAGGCTCGATGTTCCTTGCTGATTACCATAGTTTATTTATTATTTATTTGGATTTCTGCTCTAAGGGCCGTAAGTAACATGCTCTCTGTTTCATTATTACAATGACGTCGATGATAGGTAGTACCAGAGAATATTCAGTTATTACATCATTGAATAGCTTTGGTCGATTGTGCGAGAAGAGGGCGTCGATTCATATTGGTCTTATTCCAGAACTTCGTTCAAATTCTCGATTCGTTAAGCTCGCTGAAGTTTACAATTGGTTAATATACGCCTAAATCTATGGTTTCCAAGGAATAATCGGGTTCCATTAATTAGGACCGTACTCCTTAACCTCATCAAAAATCTGTATAAAGAATCTTAATTTAGTAGGGGTTTACAAAAACATGAGTGGCATTTTAAAACGAGAATTAACATTTTAAATAATTTTTTGTGTTCGGTGAACTTTATTTTAATTAATTGTGTTTTACTCCAAATTTTTGTCGCTTCCAGTGAATTATTTTTCAATGAATTGTCGTACTACAGTACGCATATCAAGAATTTCATGCAGTCTCGTTTATTTTTCAGTTTTAGAAATGAGAACCAGTTTCTTATTTACACAATACCTTAATATTATGTACCCAATTTAAACTGTATAAAATTCCGGTTCACGGGGAATAGATTAATAGTCCATTTGGTTCATCAAAATACACTTATATATTCAGGAGAGCATACAACTGGAGGCAATATCATAATACCTTTCAGGATATAAAAATAATAAAAATCTATTTACTTAGTTCACAAACATATTTTCTCCTGTCTAAACATACACACATGTGCACATATATGTATTACGTATACATACAAACAAAATGTTTTTCCACAATTACATGATTATGCATGATCGCGTTTCCTAAACATTGTCTATAGCCAAACAATTCACATTCGACGTCGTCGGGTGTATACAAAAGGAGCAAAAATCGGATTTTAAATGATGTAGAGGTGATTTGATTTTCCATCAATTTAACCATTTTCTTATGTACATGCCATCATGTTACATGTATGCCTATATGTTTGTACAGAGCCTAGGGTCACATATACTCGTAATAATAAAAAGGAAAAAACACCCACCGTAAAAATAAAGGAAAATCATAATAATAAAATAGGAAAAATAAATTTATTTTTTATCGATATATAAAATAAATAAAATATTTAAATTTATTGTTAAGAAGGAAAAGAATTTTTTTTTATGATCACCCATGAAAATATCATATGATTTTTGATGGGTTTTCCGCGTGGGACTTTGTATAAATTTATGCGTATTCGGGAAAGGGATTGCATAGGTAATAAAAAATGATTAGATTTTGATAAGTTTGACCTGGTGCTAAAATAAAATTTTCGAATCTGCACCCCTATCATTTTTTTTTGTTCACTAAACGTACCATCCCAACCCTGGTTAAAACAGAAAACTTATGCATTATTCATGTGGCATGAATGCTGGAAAAATTACCTTACAAATACAGTGCGCACTAAAGACAAAATTAATTTCTTTCATATTTCTGTTGTTGATATACAAAACTAACTTGTCTCGTTAAGCAATTTCATGTAGAACGATAAAAAATTTAAATAAAGTCAAAAACAGAAAAAAAATTAAATTTCCACTCATTTTCCGAAGAAGCTAAAAAAAAAATTAAATTATTTTCTTCTGTGCAATTGTATACTATATACACTGTAATAGGTAGGTTTTATCATTTGACTTGGTTTTTTAAATTTCTACCTTCTCACACTTTTACTACACCTTATATATTATTTCCACCACTTTTCCATTCGGAGAATTGATACCGGGAATGAAAATAAAATCTGGAAGACAATAGTGTGGTACATATAGAATACACACACACTCCAAAAAAACAATATAAAACAACAACAATAAAAAATAATTTGTTAGGTATAAATATGCAAATTAATTCATGCAAATTTTTAAAAAGCAAGCAAAAATAAAAAATTGGAAAAGGCGACACGGAGACTATTCACCAACCTAGTAGCAGAAGGAAAATCTATTCGATATAATAAAATTTTCCTATCATGAATTACAGATGACACCTATACATGAAATGATGTACACTTAAGTATCAGAGACATCGTGTAGATTTGTCTACGTGTGCTAGAGATATCATCATAATTGTTTTATTTGTTATTCAATTTTCCGGAATTTTATTAGTTTCCATCTCGTATCTCAGTCATCATTGTTGTGTATTAACTTTGATGATGGGATTGTTTATGTCATACATTCAATTTGGAAATGGTTTATATGGCAGGATTGGCATTTGCATAATTGATTTCGGATATTTTGTTTATCGATATATTATGCATACAAAGTATTATGGTTTCTTCCATGTGTTATTACTTTAGATGACCACATAGGATTTCGTGAGAGACCCCCTAATAGATGCAAGTTCTACAGGTTTTAATATTTTTGGATATATTAAAAAGTTACCATGAATGGAGTATATTAATTATAATAAGCAGTTGTGTTGAAATTCGGGAATTGCCAACATGTGCTACTCGTATGTCTATGGGCAGATAGGAATTAGAAAAAAATCAAAAAAAAAAAATAGTAATGTTTCTAACAATTAACAGTAATAAATATGTATGGTACACTGTTAAAATATTTCTTATAAGAATTTTGAGTGAAATAAAAACAAACTCATGAAAACAAAAATTTCTGTTTTTCATATGATAATTTGATAACTAAAGAAACACATCGTCCTTTTCTTATCATATACGTTTCCAACAACTATCCCGTTCCGTTGATGCTGAATTCCTATTTAAATATTTGGGGCAAAAATAGATTGAATTAAAGAAACTAAAAAACAAAAAAAAACTTAATATCTGTATAATAAAATTAAAATGTAAGAATTCGTAATTCGAAGTAAATAAACAGAATACATCGGTAATAAATTTAGGACGTGTGGTTAATAAATTATAAAATAAAATTACAAGTAGTTTTCTTTTAATAGCCAATAACAAGACATCTGCAGAGTTTGTACCATAATGTCACTATTATCGGATGAGTTCTATAGGTTTCACCTTTCAAAGGAAGCAGGTTTAATTTTTGAACGGAATCGAAATCTATCGCGAACAAATAGTTTTTTTTTTGAGTAAAACTAGTTCATGGAATTCGGTGAATGGCACACGTTGAATGACCAAGAACATGACGCCCTAGAGTTGGCACCATAATTTCATGTTACGTAGATTAGGGGTCACTTAACCTTTCAAATGATATAAGTGAGATTCTAAAACGGATTGACGTCGGATGATTTTTGAGTAGAATTTATTCAGTGCACTCATGAAATCTGAGTAAAATAATTTTAACGGCCAATAACAAGACATTGCATAGTTTGTACCATAATGTCACTATTATCGGATGATTTCTATAAAGCTAACTGTTCAAATGATTCAAATGCTATAGATTAAATTTCCATTTAAAGCGTGTCACTCAACGAATTCAATGAACTGGTTTTACTAAAAAAAAGTTTGTTGCTACAAATCCGTTTGGAAATCAAATCTATCTCATTTGAAAGTTTAAGCTTATAGAAATTATTCGGTAAGAGTGGCATTTAGGTACAAACTTTGCGATGTCTTGTTATTCGCTTTTAAAAATATCTACTCAGACTCCTTGAGTGCACTGCATAAGTTCTACTCAAAATTCTTCCGCCATCCATCCGTTTGAGAATTTCACTGATGTCATTTGATATAGTAAATCTATAGGTGTCATCTGTATGTAAAGAAATTTTGGTACAAATTCTACGATGCCTTATTGATCATTCAACTTCCCATTCAACGAATTCAATGAACGAGTTTGAGTTGAGGTGATTTGCCTGACTTTCAAAATCCCAAAATCAAAATCCCGACTTTTAAAACGCCGACTTTCAAAAGACCGATTTTCAAAATCTCGACTTTTAAAATCCCGACTTTCATAATCCTGACTTTCAAAATTCCAATTTTCAAAAGCCAGATTTTTTAATTTTTTTATAAATTCATATTTTTTTTTTTAAATCGGGCTTTTAAAAATATTTTTGTAATGAGTGCAATGTAGTACGATTCGTCAAATTCAAAATTTCAAAAACGAAATTAATAAAACGAAAAAATCAAATTCCAAAAACACTAAATTCCTATACAAAATGCCAAATTTCAAAATTCCAATATACAAAATTCCATAAAATTTCTATTTTATGCATATGGAAATATGCCTTTCATAAATTGGATATTGGATTAAATCTTTTGGAAATTTTATTATATTATAATTAGGAAATCTTTAATTTAAACGTACTTATCTTGTAATTTGCTAAAACTGATACAGTACTGGTTTATTAATGACTGTACCGCATACACAAGTTTGTTAGTGGAAATTATTTCTATATTTGTAGGGGAACGGTTCGGTAATCCAAAAAAACCAAACCCTGTTCTAGAATCATAACAAAGGTTAACCAATCTGGGTAAACAATGGAGATCATGTTTGAGTAATAGTTTCTAAAACAATTAAATTAAATTTAATTAATTGAATAATTATTTCATTTAAAAAAAATTTAATAATAATAATATAATAATAATTGAAATACATCAATTAGAATTTTTGCGAAAAGCTGCAAATATTATTAAACTAATGAAATATTGGAATTTTGTTTCAATATTTTGTAAACTTAAACTTTTAAAATATTTTTATGACTAACTAAATAATAAAAATTATTAAATATATTGGAAAATTATGAAAAACAATAAAAAATTCAAAACAAGAATCTGTACTATGGATGTTACTCCCACTATCGCGTCATTTGTGTTACCAAAATGACATGAGACATTATGATGACTCACAAAAATCTACTTGAAACTAACAGATTTTAGTTTTTTTTTATAAAGATGGAGTGGTTTTAGTTTTCGACATTAGTATTTTGTAAACCGTATTATCGATTCAGTTCCAGTTGTGATAAAATAAATTTTATTAAATCAGTAAATAAGTGTTGATTAGTAAAACTTTTGTGCGAAATATTTTAATTTTTAAAATTTAAAAAAAAATTAAACAAAAAACCTATTAATAAAAAAATAATAATAATAATAAAAGGAGCAAAATGAATATCTCATTAGTCAAAACAAACAAAAATAAAGACAAGCTGATTATTGATGTTTACGCTTACCGTCTGGAAAAGATGTAAAGCAAGAGCAACCACAACAGTAGAAAAAAAAAACATAAATTAAAAAAGGAACCATCATATCATAATCAAGCTCCGGTGGCTTCTGAAAAAAACATGTTTTTAAGGCAGATGAAACAGTAAATAGGTTTGTCAAAAGTACCAGGGTTGCGACCTTCCCAAATAATAAAATAAAGTATTGTTGAATGCGAGCCCGATTGTAGATTATATTTGCCTTCTACCGGAGCGCAAGACCAATAAATTGCTCGAGTGAGGGCCACAATACTGAAAAAGCCAGAAAGTTTAAATGAAATTTCCATTTCGGAAAGGTTAAAGTTAATTGATGATGATACTCTTTGTACTATTGGAGACAGATTTTGGAGAGAATAAAATTATTTTATTAGGAACAAAAACATAATTGATGAGCAGAGGCTAAATGCTGGCTCATGGACGGTACATTTGAGGTTGGCGACCAGATCGTTCCATTATTATTTTGTATAATGGGCTCAAAATCATCAGAAGTTTACTCGGATGGAGAGGTTCTATCAGCTTTGTAAAATTGCTTGTGATTGGAACATCACGTCAAATCCAAAGATAATTGTGTCAGATTTTAAAAAGCAAGCGTAGCTGCAGTTAAAATATATTTTCCGTTGGCTGAACACAAAGGATGCCTTTTTCATTTCGGCCAAATATTATGGAGAAAAGTACAATTACCTTCGGGTTAAATTAGGAAGCGATGTATCTTTTAACATGCAAATTCGAATGTTGAAAAGCTTAGCATTCGTACCTCCTAAAGAGGTTTCATCCAGACGCCAAGCGAATTGCAAAATGGTCCACCATATAAGGTGGTATACCAAGGAAGACCCCAATACAGTCCAGACTTCTGGACTATATTCCAGAACCATGGAAATAATTTCCCTAGAACACAAAACTTGGGTGAGGCCTGGCATGCCAGACTAAAAATAGTAATCGGAAGATCTCATGTTGTCCTACTAAAAAAAAAGTTTTTAAGAAGGTCCCAACTTTTGTTGGGATTTTTAAGCTTTCAGCAAAATCGGGATTTCGAAAATCGGGATTTTGAAAGTCGGGATTTTGAAAGTCGGGATTTTAATAGTCGGGGTTTTGAAAGTGGGGATTTTTTTTTCTCGGGATTTTAATAATTCGGTCTTTTGTAATTCGGGATTTCGTACCGACGCCAACGAGTTTTACTCAAAAAAATATATTGCGACCAATCCGTTTGGATATCAAACCGATTTCATTTGAAAGGTTAAGCCTATATAGAAATCCAATCTAATTTTTACAATGGGTTTGAAAAGGCAATTATTAAGGTATTTGTTTGATTGTTGCTCACATGTATTTAACTTAACTGATTGTGATCAATATTCATAGTTAAGCTGCTTACACTAGCATTTCCAGAGCCTAGATCCCTGTGTTATTTCCTCTTGATTCGAGCAGTTTTCTTATTCAAGCTCCGTTATTTTAAATACTGATAACGTTGAATGGATTTGAATTAAAGTTTAATTGAAGTTTTTAAATAACAAGCAACGCTCAACGGTGAAAATCGAAATTAACTTGATACATTTACGCAAATTGTCATCTTTGATTCGAGAGAAAATTTATGTTTAAGCTTTTACAAGATATGGGATCAATATATATTGAACTAGTCATAAGGAAGAAAAATAATTGGATGCGTATTCAGTTTCTTAGAAAAACTAACTAACAACAACGCATTCTAGCATTTTTAGTTAAATTTAAAAAAAACTGTGTATCATGTTTTCTTGTACAAATTTTCTTTTTCTTTATGGAAATGAACGAATTAGCACAAATATGATAATGGTTATTATGAAATGTGAAAAATGTGATATTTCGGTTTGAAATTGTGAATGTTTGATATATAAATAATGAGCCAATTATTTATGGGACGTGCGGAGATTTCGTTCTGGAGTGAGCATCATTTATTAAAATTTCAACCGTTAATTATTTGAAAATTGAGCAAAATTTTGTACGAATTGAACCCAGAATGACTCAAAATGGACTTATTTTTTAAGAACATATAACCTTTTTGCATATGTGAGGAAAAAGCAGCAGATTCCAGAATTACGAGAGACAAATATGAAGTATAGGGAATTTAGAGAATTTTACTGTGTTGCGCAATATACTTTGCAGCACAAAACCAACAATTAAAATTCTATTTTCGTTTATTCAGGTGTTGTGTTATTTTCATTCCAATCATTTTATTTTCATCAATAATATGTGCGTTTAAAATAAACATAAAGAACAGAGTCTGGATATACACATGTACGAGAGTATACCCTGTAGACATAAAATATAATTATCTTTAGTCTTAAAGAAAATGAAAATAAATAAAAATTTATTATTCCAGTTTAAAATTACCGAGCCGGTGTCTTGTATTTTATACGTGCTCGATTTTGAGTTTGATGGAGATGTGCAATACAGAAATAGTTTCGTATACACGTTTTATAACCGCGAAGCAGGTGAATTTTCCAACGGAATCATTAATTATGTGTAGTTTATGAAATTTAAACCATAAACTCAAGCGCTCGCTAAATTTGCAAATTTTATTTTTGGACTAAAAATATGTAAATACAATTCGGAAAGGGTGTCTCAAAATTCAATTATATTATGTATGTATATAGAATTTGAAATAAATAGAATTCAACAAATCGATAAATTGAATTACAATTTGAAATTAAATTGTTGGATAGTTGTTTGTGTGCCAGGATTGTGTTTATACTTTATAATGTACTATAGATAGAAAAAAACATGTTGAATTTTTTTGTGTACATAAAGGAGGAATTTGTGTTGTGGCTGTCATTTTTTGCAACACTGTTGTACATTAACCTGTCTGTTCACGCGAATTTTATTACTCGCTTTAATTCATTAGCCCACTAATCACGACAAAATTTAACAACAAAAAAAAAATGTTCAGCTATAAAACCATTTTATTATCTATTTTGCATCATCATTGCCGCGCTCGGCTCCGAACAGGTGTTTACAAAATAAATTTATACGCATATATCAAAGAAGAAGAAACATTTTCATTACATTTTAATGGATTTTCATTTTGATTATAAAAAGAAAATGGGAAACTAAAAAGAAAATACACCGTCTTGTAAACATAAATAAATATTATTTAGCACCTTTAATACTCAGTTGTGTGCAATTAATTAAACAAAAACTTTGAAATAAAATTGGATTTACGGATTTTAAAAGATGTACAATTTTTTTGTACGATTATAAATATTCGGTTCATGAACTACCTCGAAAATTATATAATCATCATTGCATGATCATCAATATCGAAATCTAATCAATTCTTCAGTTGGCTTTTTGGATACATACAAATCGAATACAATCCATCCATCATTGTATATTTAAAGACAGCTTGCCGCATCCATAGCTATATACACTACACTTTTTATTTATCGTCGTCTGTGCGATGTGAAAATTCGTTTTTCTTAAGAAAACATAAAAATCTTAAAGTTAAAATCAAATAACAACAAACTATGTTTGCACATATGACATATAGCTTGAGCATGTATATGTAACTATACATAAAATGTATAACACGATGTTGCAAAATGCAATTGATTGGCAAAATGTAATGGGACAAATATTTACAAATAGTCTACGATAGTCATCGGTGAGTAATAATGAGAACGGGAATGTGCTACTTTCTGCGAAGAAATGCAATTTGGAATTGGACTTAAACTCGATGGCAATAATATATATTGGAACTCTTGTATCAAAATCATAATTCGTCTGAGGTAATTTAACAAAGGGTAAATGAAACACTTAGACATAGCTAAGCAAATATACCTGCTAGCTGTCTAAACCAAAAAATTGGTCCTGCGATCCGTCACGAAAAAGCTAAAAATGCAAAAAATCCAGAAACTATACAATATAGCCAGAAGAAATTGACTACAACAATCGAGTAAAATTGAACAAATTCTCCTACATCAATAACAAGTAATAGCCTGAAAGTTGTTTGAGTTGGAGTAGTGACTATTTAATCAAGAAGAACAAAATTCAGACTACTATACCAACACTTGAGCCGACACACTAATATGTTTAAATTTTCACCATAAAACCCAGAAGATGACATGTCATACAATAAACTGTTCAACCGTTACGTTCGTCAACAATTATCACCATCATTAATAAACTCTCGTCAGTCATTCGTACATTATACAACAGCATCAACAAATGCCTTCAAGCTATAAAAAAACCTGGGAATAAACATCGAGAATTGGGATAAAATTATCATCTACACGGTATCCAAGAAATTCGATGGTGAATCAGTGAAATTATACTAGATGCCACTAGAAAATTCGAAAGATATTCAATGCGTAAAAAGTTTTATGAAGTTTTTAGGAAAACGATTCGCATCCTTGAAAACTACCACTTTGGAACCAGTTTGTTGTCATAAGGTATAAATGAATTATGTAATATAGGCAAAATATCTCACTGCTATAGAACACTGCACGAACTATCTTAAACACAGCCACTCAACAATGAAATGCACGTAATTGTTTGTACCTACAAGCTATGTGGAGGACGACGTATCGATATGGAGGACAATCGAAGTATACATTGCAACACCCATTCGCAGTTGCGAAAAGCGCAGAGTAAATACCACTTGCTTTTACCAATGGCCGGAAACGTGTCTGTATAAAATTAAGAAAACTTTCAAAAGGTTTTTGGTGATTGAAGATTTACGCCCGCCGCAGAAACAAACTTCTAAAGTTCAAAAATACATTCAACCGATCAACACAAATACATCTTTACCACAGATAAAGAAAAAATGTTTCGGTGCATGGGTTGCCACAGGGACTGAAATTTTCTGCTTAGCAAGTATTCTTTCTACGATAGTCAAGTAATTTCACCCATTCGGATCGTTAGAACCAGTAATAATAACGCCAAAAATTATGCATCACAAACTCCAGTTTTAGGCCTTAGTTATATCAACGAATAAGTCTTCCTCGACGATCTTAAAATTACAAGGTGGACATGATTCACAGTGGGATCCCTTGTAGAGTTTCACTGATTTAGTGACGCATCGCAACAAACATTCAGTGATGTTCAAAATAATAGCACACTGAGTAGTGTTTCCGAAAGGTGTTAAATAATTGTAAGACTATCAAACAAATTTTATTTTAATTCATAGACTCGACTAGTTTCTGGCACTTCGTAACTGGTATATACGCCAATGCGGTTTGTACCCCTTCTCAAAGTTCGTCCTTATTTTAAATTTTTTTCGAGCTTATCGACCTTTTATTCCACAAATTTTCCATAGTATTTAAATCCGGTGATTGAGCTGGCCACGCTAAAACTTTAACATTGGGCTGGGTAAACCACATTTTAGCTTTTTTGACGTGTGTTTGGGATCGTTATCCTGCTGAAATATCCATCCAACAGGCATCACGTTTTCAGCATAGTTGATCATAACATCACTCAAAGTTTTAACGTAGACATCAGCAGTCATTTGACTTTAATCCAGAAAAAAGGACCCGCTCCATACCATGTGAAAGCTCCCCATATCATTATAAATCCTCCTCCATGTTTGAATGTCTTTTTTGTATCCTGTGGTGACAGACTATAGTGCACAGCGGACGTTTGACATAATATCTACCATCAGAACCAATCAAATTTAGTTTAGTTTCATCGGACCATAAAATTGTTTTCCATTTTTCTGAGTCCATGTTTTCAAGATGTTCCCTTGCAAAATTTTTCCTAGCTTTTATATTTTTCTTTGCTCCTCTTAAATTGGCTGCCAAAAGCCGTTGTCCGAATCGTTTCTGTCCAACAGTCAATCGTTAAATCATTTTTTATTTCTTTTGATGTTTTAAATGGATTTTTTTTGATAGTCTAATGATCATCGTATTGTCTCTTTCGGAAGTTTTTCGAGGACGACCCTGAGTTTCAGCAAAATATTTTGGTTTTAACGCTCATATGATGAAGTATGAAAAAATATAAGGCATCATTATGATAGCATCTACTACGAAATGCTTTTATACCGCTTATGTTTGACACACTCACACACACACACACACACTACAAAAATATTGCGAAGTAGCTATGACTATCCGTGGTTTTCATTCAGCCCAAGCAATAATTGATGTGTTTAACGGCAAGGCGATAATTGAAGGAAAACAAACTATGATGTACTTGCGAAATACCTGCAGAGGGGCGGCAAAGAGGCCCTAAAGATAACGTTATTTTCAACATATCAATTGAATATATCATTTGCAGATCAATGTCAAATTTTAAAGCCAATTTTCAATATTAACATTTTTCGAGTGATATGGGGTATTTCTGGCTTCTGAAGATTAATATCCGATTAGATGATCAAATAAAACACGATTAAAAAGGTTTAAGACCTAAATTGCGTTCCTCTTTTAAATTACATATAGGTCAAAATATCGCCAAGTATCTTACAAAAATTTAAGGTCGAAATTATTTTCCGTAACAGTAAGCCTATAAACACAATCCGTTAAAATGGTCTGAGTTGGTCCAGTTGTACCGAAAATGGGCAATCCACTGTAAAGAATACGAGACTAAAAATAATATTTATACCCAAAATGAGTTTTCTTCCTCATCTCTAAATCACAACATTTTCTTAGGCAGAGAATAGGTGAGCAATTTTAATGTTATCAACTAACAAGTTGATGGATTTTAGTGATCCATTGCAAGTTATTAATTATTGATAACATTTGTTAGCCTCCACCTACTAATGTTTGTTTCCAGTCACGCCACATCCCTTATTAATAAAGAAGAATCAACAAACCACTGAACAATAATCGTATCGAGCAAAACACTTTAAATTATTATTCAATTCAAACCACCCGCACACATTAGGTATATACCGAATTTAACGCGAATTTCCCTTTCAGTCTTATTACGCACCACATTTATTTTCATACACTCGCATACACCACGAAAAATAATTTTCATTCATTTCCACCAAAAAAAATAAAAATATAAACTAATTAAATTAAATAAAAAAGTGAAACCTCATAAAAAAAAAATAAAATATTGGAAAATTAAATTACAATAAATTTGTCACACATCTAACTATATATACAACGTAATTTTCCTCCAAATTTTCCACCACACCACACAAAATACTCGTACACAAATTTTACTATCACATATCTCCAATCAATGAAAAATATAAAAAATAAAAAATTACACAACAACAACATATGGAATTATTTTTTGTTTATTAATTAGATTATAATAATTTTCCTATTTTCCAGAAAATCCATAGTAATTTTCATTGTATACCAAATGATAATACTGAGAAGAAAATTTGGTTATGTATCTCTGTGATGCGGTACAGAATTTCACTAAATCACTAAAGTAGATAATTTTCCCATGATCTCTTTAAGCGTTTCCCCATTTTAATGTGGGGAATTTGTATCATAACGAATTTGATTTCCCCGGAAAATACCGTTAGTGTCGAGAAAATCAACTATTCATAAAATTTATCTCGATTTTCTCTCTACTCGACTCTATTTCTATGTATATAAGTAGGAGGCGGAGTTGATTCTGTATATATACATAAGATTTAATTCTGTTTAGTTTATATAGGTAGGAGTAGGAAATCATGTACCAAAACGAGATAAAAAGTATATCGAATTTTCTTTGGTATATATATATATATATATATATATATACATTTTACAAAGAAAATTGAAAATTTTTCTTAAAGACGATATATTTTCGGGTACTCGGTGGTAGAAAAAGGCAAAACTTAGGTGTGTTAAAATTTGGACAGGTGTAAAAACAACCCGAATCCGGGCGATAACGAATGAAATTTAAAAGAAAATTTATTTTGTGTAAAAATCTTATTGGTTGACTAGTTGCGCGGGATTGATTTTCAGGCAAATTTATTGAAAGGTGTGTTCGATGTAAAAATTATTTAGACTAATATTGCTCCAAAAAATAATATTTTCGTGTGCCTAAGATCGTTCGCTTGAATATATAATATTTTCCATTGTTGATTCGACATTTTAGACGATCGATTTTCTCGCATGTGTATGAGAATTTCATGTAGCATAACTTTAATGTTTGAATGAAAAGTTTTTTTTTGCTGGCTGTGATGATTAAGTTCATCGATTTTCTGTTCGACGAGATTTTTGTTGTTTTGTTCTTGAACCAGCAGCTGTGTGTACCAAGCCGAATTATATCTTTTTCTCCGTTCGTATTTGTGTTTTTTATTTGTTATAGGTTCGGTTTATAGATGGGATTGCCTAAATTTGAATTATGGCTAAATAATATTCGTATTGGGATTTGGAAAATTTATTTATTTTTTCATTCATTTTCAATTTTTTGTTCTATTCGACGGTTGGGAAGATTCACTTTTGTATGGTTCGTTTTGTGTTATGTTTTCTATCAAGGTCATTGTTGTTTTCTTGAACTAACAAGGTTTTGCTATATGATGTGGTTGAGTGGTTAAAATTTCGGCATTTGCTTCGAGGTATTGGGGTCGAATCGAGATACCCGGAAAAAAGATATCTTGATAAAAAAAATAGAAGAGATTGGATCAAATGAAACAATAGAGTCCTGAAGTAGTTGGATGCGTGATCTTTGAATAAACCTGTTGACCCGACGGTATACAACTGAGACGATCCCAAATTTTACTATACCTCCAGACCTGTATGAACAATGAAGACACTATTTATCAGATCATTGTCTGGAGAAGCAATCTGTCCTTACCTTTCTGCCGTTACAAATTGCTAACCATGACATATTGTACATCATCATTTCTTTAAGTGACCACTAGGTCACTTAGAGTTGTCACATTTGCGGAGAAAGATATTCAGATCAAGGTGATGTTATGGAATCAAATGACCTGCTCTTTGTGTCCTAGAGAGGGAAACAAACAAGATCGTATTTCGTTAGACTCTTGGAAAGAGAGTTGAACTTAAAAAGACGAATCGCCAAACATACACTAATATACATTCTAGATTGACGGATATAAATCTATCGATCTCCGCGAATTGGACAGTTCCCTATTTCATAGGAGAACGGAAAATGATAATTTCTTCTTGATTGTGGCAGATGGAAAGATTATCACCGTTAACCATTTAATTCTCCGCTTTTGAAATAGGACCAAATCAATCTTCTATAATCAACATCGATAATTTTGATACTAGATTAGTTGAGAAAATTCAGAATTTGCTGCATTAAATAAGGACTTTATGCGCAAGAATTTCCAACCAACGACATATCAGAAACAAACGACTTATCACATATAAGCTCTTTATAAACTTTCAACCGACCATTGTGTGCAGTATGTAGGAAACATTTGAAGTCAGTCCTGATTTTAGTTTAGTGAGTTTTGCGGTGGAACCATGATCGTTTTTAATGCTTTTCGGTCCTGCCTATGATAAAAATAGGGAGCCCCACTTTATCCTTGATTTCAAAATCCAGTGTTGATAAAATCCATCTTTTTGGAAGAAAAACCCCACTTTTGAGCAAATTATTCATTGTTAAAATCCATCTTTCCTATAACTCGTACCCAATTTTGTCAAAATAAACTATTGACAAAATCAATTATTTACGAAATCCGCCATTCCCGAGACGGACACTAAAATGGACACGGGCACCGACACAGACACAGACAAAGACGCAGAAACAGACGCAGAGACAGTTACAGACATCAGACATCAGACATCAGACATCAGACATCAGACATCAAACATCAAACATCAGACATCAGACATCAGAGATCAGACATCAGACATCAGACATCAGACACCAGATACCAGACAACAGACAACAGACATTAGACACAGACACAGGAGCATACATCAGACATCAGATACAGACACAGTCACCAGACATCAGATATCAGACATCAGAAACAGATCCATATACAGACACAGACACAGACACAGACATAGACACAGATGCAAACATCAGGCACCAGAAATCCGACATCAGACATCAGACATCAGACATCAGACATCAGACATCAGAAATCAGATATCAGACATCAGTCATCAGCCATAAGACACAAACAGGACACGGATACAGACACATACACAGACACACACACACAGAGACTCAGAGGCAGACACATGTAAAATGGAAACAGGAAAAAGGTGGTCAAAAGTGGTTTATGACTAAAACTTGATTTATATTATACGTTCCTTTCAGTTCCTTCATTTATCGTATCAGACAAAAAAAAAACATTGTTACATATACATATTTTATATAGGAGTATTTATATTATCCGTTCCTACACTTACGGAACGGATAATATAAATACTCCTATGAAAATAAATGTAACAATGTTTTTTTTTGTCGATAAATGAAGGAACTGAAAGGAACGTATAATATAAATCGAGCTTAAAGTGGATTTTGTCAAAGTGAATTTTAGAGAAATAGATTTTGATATAATGGATTTCGTGGGTAACCCTTAAAATTGATATGAGTGTAGCATTTTAGGTCCTGTTTAAAATATTTCGTTTTAAAAGGTTCACGTATGCGATGAATCATTTTTGATCGCATACGTAAAACTCCTTCTTAAGAGATTTTGTAAAAATTACAAAAAGAGCACTTTAGTTAAGTCGTCATGTTGCGTCTATGTAACTTTTAGATAAAATATTTTTGCATTTAAGAAATTTTTATTGTAACTTAGGATCAGTAAGATTATAACAGGAATGTTATGTTACAGTGTAGTATTTAATGTGTAAAGAATGACTAGAGAATCGAATCAAACTGATTGGATCCAACATCTTTTCCTACTCCATGCCAAATAAATCAATAGCCATACACAGTAAAAAAATTTTACATGATTTATGGAAATTTACATACATTTAATGGTAAAATATTTATATCATTTATGTAAAATTTTTGTTTCCATAACAAGTGACGAAATAGTCAGTAACCCAGTATGTAAATTAAAGAACTCCACAGAATATATTGAAAATTACTGAATATACTGAATATACTATAGTATATACTGAATATACTGAAATATACTGAATATACTATAGTAAAGTTGTGTATAGTGCAGAGATAATACATTCGTATTAGGACTTAATCAAAAGAACTATGTATATTTTAAATGTTGACCTTGTTGTCCTTAAATTTTTGGGCTCTGGCCAGCCTTTTCAATTTGATGTTTTCGTCGTATGTGGTATATCTTAGATCATGTTGCGGCTCAGTCCAAGTGTCTATTTCAGAATCTTGTTTAGTTTTATTATTAATCCTGTTTAACATAGTTCCATGACCTATTCAGGGTGGTGGCATACATATCTTATACAAACTCAGTATTATTTTTTGTCTTTTCACAAAAAAAAATTTACTCCAGATCATTATACCCAAATTTAATTAAATAAAAATTGCCTGATTCTGTAATCTTTTGTATTTGCTTTTTATCTTTTAGTGTTAGCATTGGCTTGGTGTTAGCATGTACTTTAATTTAGATTTATCACATGACCATTGATTTCCGTGCTGAATGCCATGATTCCCCATCCGGTCTATAAAAATATAGCGAACTAGCTATTTTATGTTTACTTTCATCTTCTTATGAAACCATATTAACGATCCATTACTTTGATTCTGCAGTTGTAAACTGAATGTCCTTGTCCAAGCTGAATCGAACTTTCAGTAGTGAAATTTTTAATAAGCTTTTTTCTTATCTTTTAAATGATACCAAATATGTATACAAATTGTTTTAAAATGGACTTACACACAATCACTTAAATATAATAAATTCATCTTAATCTGTCTATTAACGTTCATCCGAAGTGGTCGTGAAATCTATTTCTTACTTCTTACTGTATACATATACTTCTCTATATTACTCATTCCCCGGATTTTCCGCTTATCAGTAATTTAAAAAAAAATAACAATAATGTGGCAGGTATTCAAAATAATTTCTTATCTAATCCAAATAAACACTGTAATTGTTTCCATAAAGCAATATTTGTTATCATTTAGGTTAAGTCTCTTAACGAATTCAATTATTTGCCATTTCGATTACATTTAGTTTCGAATGAGCCTTAGTTTTATATTAATACCTAGTTTGAGTGAAAATGGGTGGATCAAATAGTGTTATTACAAGTGAACTACTGGATGAATATGTGGTGTTGACATATTTAACAAAATCGGAAATTTTATAGTAAATATGACAAAAAAAAATTTGTGGTAATAAAAAATTAAAACACAATTTAATTGTAGCATTTTTAAAAAATTTTCAAAATTGGGCCCAGACGCCATTAAAGAAAATTTCAATTATCGATTTCCGGTCGAAGATGTGGCTGAAATATTCCCTGAACTAAAATATAATCCGTTCGCGGATCGATTATTTTATGTTTTTTCATCGCAGCACGATAATCGTTATTCGTTCGAAGATTTTCTCGATATGTGTTCGGTGATGTCAGAAAACTGTCCGCTTAAAGTAAAAGTAGCGTGGGCATTTAAAATATTTGATTTCAACGATGATGCTATTATTACCAAAGAAGATATTTGGGATATTGTGGATCGCCTAACAAGAGGCAACTTGATATCGCACGATGATAAAAATTTTATAAGTGATACGGTATATTATGATAAGCTCGCATTTGTGTCAATAACACAACAATAACAAAAAATATTTCTTTTGTTTGCAGATACTAAACGATATGGATTTTTTAACAGTCGGCGGCATGAAACAACTAGAATTTTTGCATGCCATTACGAAAATGCCGGAATTTATGCATTCCTTTCAATTTAAACCCTGATGCTGTCGATGTGATAAATCTGTGATAAAACACGGATAAAAATCTTACTAATATTTATTTGTAATAAATTTTGATGGTCAACGAAGACGAGGAAATATTGAAAATCATAAAAATTATTAAATCGAACCGACCATTAATTTTTGCTCGTCCCACCCTAAATATTTTCCTATATATAATTTAATAATCTTAAGATGGTTCTTCCTTATACATAAGTAACTGAACTATTTTAATATTAATAACAATAAAATTTTATGAAAATTGTTGTTGCAACAAAAAGTATTTTGTGTTGGAGACGTTAGAGACGACAGATTTAGTGTTGTTGTTATCGTTACACGTATTAAATGAACATTCGATGAGTGAACAGATTTTTATTAATTTTTCGGATTTTATGTTCCATTGTATATGCCGTTTATAATTAAATTAAAGAACTTTAAGGTTAGTGAATTAAATGATGATAAATAATTTTAGCGGTTTATAGACTATTAGGACCGGATCATAAGTCATTTTCCGAATTTTCACGATTTGAATTCTCCAGGACTCCGAACCCCTTATGCTAGACTTCTAGCTCCACTTCACTTGATCATTGGAATGCCGTATGAGTAGAATCCACCAACGTTTGTTCAGTGAACAAACCTCCCATATACCGCAGCGTCAAATCGTGGCTTCAGCTCTTTCGTAATTCGATTGTAACGAAAACGCTACACGGGATCACAATTACCGAATTGAATTAAATTGCTTAATGAAAAACACTTGTAAAAATTTCCTTATAGTGACAATATTTATTACCGAATTGATAAACCAATTTTCCCGTTTGTGGTTCGGTACCGTAAGACGTTCAAATTTTTGTACCTTTCGGTAGACGACAAAATACTTTCCAAAATTTGGAATTATAAAGCTTTAGCATAACCGATTGCTTTTCAATGATCTTGAAAGTAAACATAGTTTTTTTGCGAAGAGGTATTCATCAACATAATTTTCTTCTAGAGCAATACAATCAGTCCAATGCCTCTCTAACACTTCCATGCCTTTTTTTATAGAATCTTTGTCTTCAAAATAAGCTTCAGTTTCGGCAATCACTTCTTTATTGGAGCCAAATCTCTTTCCCTGGAGTTTTTTTAGGTCTGCAAACAAGTAATAATCTATGGGGGCCAAATCTGGCGAATATGGGGGCTATGGAAGCAATCCAATGTACAATTTGTGCAATTGTATCATTGTTGCGATTGACTTGTGACATGATGCATTGTCTTGGTGAAAGAGCAATTTTTTTCATGGACAAATGTTCGTGCAAAATATGACCAACATGTTTCATTAATATACAAAGTCTGGTGCATCATCGGCGGTTGTACGGCCACGCTTAAATTCAGCATACCAGTGAATGATGGTTGATTTTCCTGGTGCAGAGTCCGGTATTTTTCCCCATTAAAAAACAATGTTTAATCAAGACACGAAAGCATTTTTTCGATTGTTTTGAAATTAACAAAAGTAGTGTGTCACTAAAACAACTGCAACTTATTAATTAACGGTCGCAATGTAATGCAATTTTGACACACACGTTTGGAATCTCAACTTCGTACCAACGAATTTAAAAATCATATGGGTATAATTATAATTTGTGGCACCATCTATGCGTCAGACCGGGAACTTTTCAGGCAATGTACTATGTATGTCTCTTATATACAATTTAAAAAGATACCTTAAATTTGAACATCCTTTATTACAACATTCGTTACTTCACAAAGACATGAATTAGCAAAACTCGTTACAGTCAAAAGCTGAATTTTTATCTGTTTCAACGAATACCCGAGTTGGACTCAATGCCATAACATAGTTTCGTCTGTTCAACAGTAACACTAGCAGTAAAAACTACTAAGTTTTGTACCAACTCTCTCGCTTGTTTTTTAATCTATTGACGTTTTTAATCGAATACAGATAACGTTGTTTTTTACGTTAAGAAGGGGAACGCGAATTGTTAAATTCATTGTTATGACAGTTTTGATCCCCATGCTTTATAGCAAACTGTGATTCGGGTTTTGTCCGCCAGATGTCGCTGCTTTGTTGGAAATCGCGAATAGGAAAATGATTTGATAAATTCATGTTCTGCTACCCGAATAATCGAACTTGATTCACAAGTAGTTTCGGATACTATTTACCGTATTATTGTGTCATCAAACCCACGAAAGGCGATTAACGATTTCAATTGATTATCTGGTATTTAATTGGCTTTAGAACCGGCACAAATTCAATTTTTCTAGCAATATTGATGAAACAACAAATTTTATACATAATTCAATCGGGTGGCATGCAGTTAAGAAAGTGGTGTTCCAATACATACCCGAGAACATTAAAGACATTTCACCAAAATTCACCGAATCATTTATAAATGTTAAAGATAGTGAGCGGGCCAAACATTTGGAATGGCTTTGTTCACATTATTACAAATTCAACGATTATTCCAATCCACTGGCTCCAGTCGTTATGTGAAAATTGTTGTTGACCCAAGCTGATCTGAAAGAATCTCGTTGCACTCAAAAGGTTCAAGGTCAGTATTTAAATTTCAACAAAACTTCTTAGAATCAAAATATATGGATTCAGAAACCATAGCGACCACGATACGGTGTTTTGCTGTTGTGTTACTATCGAACTATTATGCTTCAAGTTACTTGTTGCGCCTTTTAAGGTGTCAGTACTACTAGCTAATAAAAAAGTTCATGGTATATCGAAACTTTTATTGGTGTGGCTCGTCAATCACGTTACACTGTGTAATATTGTGCCCCTTATTGAACAACGTTTCTCTCCTTGGTCCTCCATTTCTTCGACGTAACTCCTAATTATGACCAACTCTAAGTGAATATTTTCAAGTCCTGTAGCCTGTGAGATGAAAAAGATGCAGTTACCTCCGTCTCATCCAAGGCTCCGTATATCCTGACTTAAATAAAACAAAAATTTGTTAAAGTTTAAACCAATTTTTACCTAAAGCTCCGGTTTAAGGTCAAGGCATACAATTAGTGATCCACTAAGATTGAAATAATTACATCGAGCTCTTCAGACCGTAATATGAAGTCCAAAAATAATTAAGAAGAATTATTAAAGTCGTTATTGTTTTAAAATTGTCGTAAACATTGTATGGGTGTCCATTAAAATGATATTTTGTCTGAAAATCCAAAAATAATGCTTTCCAAATGAATTCATGGGATTGGAAATAAGTGATTGCATTCTGAACCGCTTTCACATGATTCGTGGGTTGGTCACCTCCATCATACTACTTTACCCTATATTTCTAAACTTATAAACTTATTTCCGAACACCCAAAAGATGACCTTACTAGTAATAAATTTCTATTGCATTTCGATCGTCGAGCATTATGTGCTGCGATCCGTCAATCTTATATTGGATTTTATTTGGAGCAACCGTGTGCAAGAAGATATTCTAAGGATGCTTAGAATGCTATCAAAACAAACTAAACACCAAAACTCATCAAGTGGGAACTGACCACCGGAACGAGTTTCATTACATATTTATTAACCATTTGGTGCTCGTAGAAAAGGTGAAAAGGTTCTCAAAATCGTTTTAGAAGGCCATAAAGTGAAGATGCGTGAGACCAGTGAGATTTGGCCATTATATTTGGAAAAGTGCAAGGTATTTTATTAGTCGGCTATCGTTAAAATGGAAAGACAGCGTTGGTGCAATTGAAGGAAAAAATAGAAAAAAAGGCGCCCATTCAAAAGCAGATAGGGGGTTTTCACTACACACTGCACCGTGTCACACAAATCATTGGATATATGGTGGCAAAACTGCACGATCTGAAGTTCAAATTGTTTCTCCATCCACCGAATTTTTCGGATCTGGCTACCAGCTCTAGGGAAAAAAAATTGCATTAAATGTTTAAGGCATAGAGAAAAAAGACATCGAAATGTTAGAGAAGCATTAAAATGAATTTATTACCCATATTATGAATGTATTGTATTATTTATTTTCTTATTATTGAAGGAAATTATGTTGTTGAATAAAATCGAATTTTGCAACAACAAAAAAATGCTTTTCAACCACACAATCATTTATGAGAAGCTTTAAGCCATCATAAGCACTCATGATTTTTGTAAATGTGTATTCAAGATTCAAGAAGTTTCCATGATTTTAACTTTCTGACATAGAATGATATTTTTTGATTCGATAACAGCTTGATTCATTGCCGATGCCGCGCTTACCTGATAAACTACTTTATGAAACCTAGAAAAAAGTGAATAATTCAATAATTGAACTTTATTCACAAGTGCAAGAGCTTGGGATATTATTTACCGTATCATTGTGTCATCAAACCGTCAAAAAATTCATACAAAGTGAAATGTTTTCGGTTTTGCTTTATTTTTGAGCACTCATGCTAGTATTCATTTCCAAAATGTACCAGCAAATTCTGGAACCAACAAGATCTAGTCCAAACCTCAAAAATTGCTGTAATGGAAGAGAGTTGCATACAATGCCGAAGTTATAGGCTAAAAAGGCATTTAAATATTATGGAAGCATTGGAATGACTGTATCACCCTTGAGGGAAACTGTGTGTGAATAAATACAATTGAGTTTTGCAGAAAAAAACGGTTTAAGGCTGTGTTTTTTATAAGTTTCATCAGCTTCTGACCCAAGCACACAATCATTTATGAGACGCTTTAAGCCATTCATAAGCACTCCAGATTTTTTAAGTGTATTCTCTGTGAACAAATAATCCCACTGACAAAACAAGTTGCAGCTATTTTAAACTCCCGTAGACTTTGGCCAGTTTCAAGAAATTTCGATGATTTTAACTGTCTGACCCAGAACAATATTTTTTTTCTAGGAAACCTAGAAAAAACAAAATAATTTTTTATCGTACATTTTGGAAGCGTTGGTGGAAGGATTATGTTCGATCATTTTAAGATTTAATTTAGTGGTCAAAACTATCACAAAACCGCCTTCGAGGATATATGAGTGATAGTTGAGGAAAACGTACACTCATATATGAAATGAAAACTTGGTTGAGTAGAAGAAATTTTCAATCAGGGTGACTAACATGAAAACCGCTCATGCGGAATATTGAAACGTGGAATTTCTAAAATATGGTAGCCCCCTCAAAAATATATTGAAACATCTTTAACGTTTTAAAGTGTTCGAAAAAACATTATATTGACTCTTATAGTGTGTTACAACTTTGTATTTGACATCATATTGCCTTTTAATTTGGTATTTAAGCATTTATTTATGTGTACATCTTCACGATATTGCTAATCCTGTACGGTGGTTCCGAAATTTTGGTAGTGTCCACTATATAATAGTTCGATGTACTATCGACCCTACTATTTATTCTTAAGTTGTACTACTTTGAGGTTTTCAAGCTAGTGTGTCTGGACTCCATTCCCTGATTGACTAGCAATTAGCTATGACGACATCATCATCTCGACAAATTTTGAACTTCAAGAACAACCTTGTTGGCGATTTGATAGACGTTTTGTGCGGCCCTAAAATATTTGTATGAGATTGCTATGCTGATTGAACTCGTTCTGTTGCATCGCATTATTTTGTTAGAAAAGGATCACATAAATTGGTCGATGAGCGGGAATTATGATTGAATATGTGACTCGTGAGCCAACTTTTGTCTTAAAATATTACTTAGTTTATCCAGCGCTTTGAGCAAACGACTCCCACAGCAAACGGTCATGCGTTTTGCGGACAAGCCACACTTCACGAGAGGAGGAGTAACTAATTTCGATGTTAAACACGAAACATTTTTTCAAACGTGTTTTAGTGTTTAGTGTTAAGGTGTGGAATTATGGCAAACGATTTTTATTCCAGGCAGATAAAACGTACGGAATAACCTCCAGTATATGAATGACTATACCCAAATGTTTATTTTAATTCAAAATAACAATAATTTATGATGATTATTTGTAATAATGTTGTCATTTTAAACATTTACTTTATAAGTTGCTTTCATTTTTAAAGCATAATGGTGATGTGCTTGACGGTGTCGCCCATTTTCATTTTTCGGCTATCTAAGTTTCCGCGATTGATGATTGACGATGTGATTGAATCAAACTCGCAGTAATAATTTGTTATTCCAGTTTTTCTATTCTCATGCCTCAGTGCAATTTCTTATTTATCCTCCACGATTGATGAAGATTGTGTAAATGTTTGCAGCTTATAGAGAGCACAAATTAAATTAAATGATTTTGTTATTTTACCTCTACTATACATTTCGACTTCCGGCAACTTAATCAATTTTTGACAATTTACTTTTTACAACCCCAATCTACTAAAAACTGAAATAACCTTCTTGTATCTATCCAAACAATTTTTTTTATATAAACGAAAGTAAACCATATGTAGAAGAATGTCGGTTTGAATAATACGCACAATTTATCAAATGTCAACTGATTTATTGTGATTATTTAGAGAGTAAGTTTTTTACCATTTTTCTGCTTGACCATGATTATCAATGGCCTTTTTATCTCCATTCTAACATATTTTTACTATCCTATATACTAGAAAACTCGTAGTGTATTCGTATTTATATATAGACGACATATACATGTAATCATTTTACTTTTTTTTCGAGTTGACTTCTCTTCTGAGAAGATAAATTAAAATAAATTATTTTGTAAACTAAAGTTGAAAATTCAATTTAAATCAGGTAATAGGTCATTCAATATAAATCCTCTGTATAATAGATTAAAATCAACCTTTTTTAGTTTTGGGTACTGGTTGGTTGATTAGAGGATTATATAGTTAAACATTTTTTTTAGTTTTTTTATATTTTGTGCGTGTCTCGTAGATAGTACCTACTAAAAGGAACATCTATACAGGGTTTTGGATAGAATAGATGTTATCAATATGTATTACACTATATACACAAACGCTGTATAAGCCTAATCCCCAGTACAAATATATCGTACCCCAAGTAAGCGTTTTTTAATTCAAAATGTTCCATGCAAAATGAGAATCATACGCTTCATCCAGAAAACACATAGATGACTATCCGGCAATAAAACGTAAATCTCTTGAAGCCTAAATCAGCCCAAATATCCAGAATGACCACAATTAGAAGACCGGTTCTACCTGAAGCATATTCATCCTGCCTCAAAACCTCCACTTCCAAAACAACAGAAATTAAAATAACACAGTCACAATTACGGTTAACCAGATTTTTTCGAAAAATAAATTCCAGCAAGATACACGCCAGAGCTGCTTTCAATAGTATCCCCCTACAGCAAGAAAATATGAGATATAGTTTAACTCAACAACAAGAGGACAATAGAGTAGCACCTAGACCATCGAAAAAGAAGAACAATAAAGTCAAGTAATCACCGAAAACTCGGACATTGACACATTTAATGAGCAGCAAGAAGATGAAACTAAAGAGCTAAATTTTACGATAACAGACTCAGGATTATCTCTTTCACACTTGGAGCTCCACACAAGGTCTATATAACTCAGAAGAGCAACGCAGTTCAAAACGAACAACCCGTCATTGGATGATACGAACAATGGATCGGAATACAAATAAATAAAGAACCGATCGAACTTCACATTGGTTAAAGTTGTGCCGTTTGGTACGGAAGGTGCCGGGTTCGAATCCCGATAGGAGCAGCATTTAAAAATAAATTTTCATCATGAGATCAAGCTCTGTGATGAATGGAACATAACTATGACCCCTGTTGGAGTGCAGAACTCGTGGGTCGACCCATCTTCCATAACAGTACTATTGGCTGGCATGGAGCTAGTCAATGTGCAGATGGTTCTACGAATCGGCTGGCAACTGCATGTAAGTAATATCGTGATGCAAAATCATTTTGTCTTGCTTTTTATCATATTTTGGTCGTTTTTACGCAAAGCTCGATTCAAGTTGATCGTTTGTTGTTGGTAGCGTTCAGTATTTATGGTTTTAGCAGGTTTTAGCAACTCAAAATAAATCACACTCTTCTGATCCCACCAAATACAGAGCAGCTGTTGCCTTTCATTCAGTTTATACGGAACCCATTTTCCCAGTTTTTGGATTTTTCCCATGGCTTTTAACGTATTGAGAAGGCTTCTCGTGACACATTCAATTGATCGGCAAGTTGTTTTTGCGTTTGAGCGTCATCCAACAATGCTTGCAATTCACTGTCTTCAAACTTTTTTGGTGGTCTTCTACATTCTTTTCTTTTGAATTTATTAAACCACTTATAGCATTGTGCTAGTTCGTATGATGCTAGGACGTTTTAAAGAAGAATAAATGTTCCAGATACGTTTGAATTTGAGATCAGAAATAACCTCGACAACGTCGATATAATTGTGGCGATTAAATCAACCTTGCGGGAGATCCCTTGTTCGGCTGATAGATGACGTTGAACATGACCTGGTTAGCTTCTTTGGAGAGGGGCCAAATCTCTTCATATGAGATGTAGAGCCAGCGAAAAGGAAGAAGAAGAAACTTGAAGGTAAACTCGATGAAAATGTCAACTTTTTTTGATTTTTAAAAAATCTCTATGTCCGAATACAAATATTTTAATCACATGGAAGTGGCGATGTTGAAGAAAACTCAATATTTTATTTCCAGCATCAATGCGTTTTAAATTTGATTGTTTTGTTAAAAACATTAACATGTGTTTCACTCGATGATATTTTAATGACTGGGTTGCTGATTAAAAATTAGATTTTCTCTATATAAAGGTCCCGAGTGATGGTATAGTTGTTGGCCGAAGCTATGGATACAGAATCAGTAACATTCGTTTTTAAAAATTTTCATTTGACTTCTAACTTGCGCCATAACACATTTAAGGTTGCACATTTTAATCAAAATGTAAGGTTCTGGTACTCTCTTCTAGATATTGGTGCTTCATTCGATTGCTTGATGATCTCTTCAGATAAATAGTTAACATACCTATAGTACTGTTTATTCACCTTGGCAGGATTTTGTGTCGGCAAAGGGGCGAAACAAATAGCTATTTGGGTGAACGATCCTCATTTGAAATCAACAAATTAACAGATCCGTGTGTTAAAATGTAGAACTTTACATACAATTAAATTTTCTGACCAAACATAAAGAGCTTCCAAAGTTGTAATGTACAATAAACAACATTATCACCACGCATTAAATTGGTAAAACGTAGAAAAACATTCAGGCAAATACTGACTTAGAAGTTCTTTGGTTGATAATGCTAATAAATGCCAAAATATGACCAAAACGTCATTGGAACAAATGTAGATCTCAGCTGACTTGAAAAAATGGTTGTCTCTTACATAAGCTTGGACAAAGCGCACTCACTTTAAAATCATTAGATATTGATGGTGGGTAGTGAAAATGAAAAATGTTCTGAAGAAATTGTTACGATAGCGACGATATCGTCATTAACCGCTATCACTCGATAACATTTTAATTAAATCATCAGTGACCATTTCAGCATGTTGAAGGTCCACAATCAATGAGCAAAAACCCATTTTAGTACTTGCATTGTAAAAGCTGAATTTTAGGTTCTAAAATACAGGTAAACTCCAATTTAAACGGGAAAACTGTAAGTTGACGACTTCGGGACTTGGGACATACTCTACCAATTCTCGACATTGTCTGCTCAAAAATTAATTTACTTCGTTATATTCGACAAGATGACAATTCCGAAATACGGGCATACTACTGATCACTTTGCAAATATTTAACAATGGTATGCTATCAATTTCCAGTGCTATTTTAAATTTTGCTAATTTTGGAAGCTGCATAACATTTCCGTTTGGGGTTAAGTTTGTTGGCATAATTTAGTACGCGGTTACCTTTAAAACTAAATTGGTGTAGCGTATACGTTAAGCTTTCATAGTTCACGTTATATTAAAATAATTGGATAATTCAATCCGAACTTAACTAAACTAAGTATATAGCCAATCTCACTCGCACCCGTCAGCATCTTCATCACCATCGTAGAGAAAAAAAAACTTCTAGATAAATATAAATAAAAGGAAAACACAAGATAAAAAAATACTTCTATATATTTTTAATAAAATTTTCTTTCTTCTGTTTAAAAACTTTACAATAAAGTTAAACTGCATTTTCTTGTAACGTGGATAGGAAAATAAGAAAAACCAACCCAGCAAGTAGTTGTGTAGTAGTAAGTAGCAAAAAAAAATTGAATTAAAAATATTATTTTTCATTTTGTTGATAAAAACCACAAACATGTACTTTTAAGTTTTACTTACTTGCTTAAAAAATTAAAATTTTCCATTTTCCAAAACAACAAAATAAATACAAAATTAAATTAATTCTATTGGTTTTGTGAACCGAAATTTATACATCGAGCAAAATGTTCGCTTTTGTAAATCGAGGTGTTAAATTCAAATATCAATTTTCTTATCAATTTTTCCCTAATAAAATTGGATTCACTATCGCACCCAATAGCTTTATACTATCGTCCTTTACGAAAATGTGATACTATATGCTTTATGAACGAGAAAGTGTTTATGTATCAAATTTAGTAGTGGAGATACCCAATTTGATAAAAATTGAAAAATAGATGTGTGTATATGGATATACGGTTTTCGGTATCAAATTTTATGATAAGATTGATGGAAATTGTTTCAAAATGAAGAAAATCGGTTTTGCTTTTATCTTTAATACTATGTTTAGATATACGTATAGTAAATTAATGGTTTGTTGAACTATGATGTAGCGGTACATTAAAATCGAGAAAACAATAGTTCAAATAAATTTTTGTGGTCACCCTGTAATATGTCTGCAAAATTTATTCAATTTTAATTAGAATTTCTTCTTCTATATCTACCTAATGTACTGCATATCTAAAAAAAATGTTTTGATTTACACTGTACACCTTACTGTATTACTATACACTGTCTTGTAGAACCCGTGCGTAAATTTTCGGTTTAAAAGATAATATTCAATAATCACATGATAGTTCTTTGGTAACTGTGCCTTAACTTTATGTATAAATCCTTTTTTATGTATCGAAAGCAGAAATTCTTTTATTCAAATGACTTTCTTATTTTTGATACGATCCGGTGCACTTACTTTGCACTTGCAGAATTGAAGCAAATTAAAGCTACCAACTACCAATTCAAACGCCTTAGACAACGAATTTAAAATGCTGAAAAGGCGGAAAAGGTAAGCTCAGTGTTAACTCGTCAGTCAAAAACTCGTGTGCCCGTAATCACACTGAATAAAACGATTTTTGTTACTCGAAAAAATGTTTGCATGTTAAATAAGAAACACATTCTTTCCAACCTTCAATCAAATTTTTGAATATTTAAGATAAGTCACATACGTATAAACAGAATAAGTCGTCAAAAAAATTGCTTTTAATTTTTCCACCAAAATTAAGATAACTTCAAATGATATGATTTTCATTGTAATTTATCTTCATTTAAACAGCTCCGGAAAACTTTTCATTTTTGTTTTTGTTGCGCATCTAACAATGGCAATGAGTTAAATGTATAATAAAACAATAGAAAGAAAATCAGGTACAATAAAAAGAAAATAAATAAAAAAAATTTAACTTTTCTTTAAATGAGTTTAAAGATTATCATCTTATATGACGTGTATGTTGAAATTATATAAACAATCCATCAAAATAATTTTTCGTGTATTACTCGCTACGTAGATGAATGTAGGTTAAAATGAAAAATTGGTGGGTGTATTATTAAAGAAAAAAAAACGTGAAATATTCTCATTACATTTCCATTCCTTATTCTAAACTCTAAGATGTTATTATTTTTAATATCTTGTTTATTATTTGTAATCTACATACACATTTCCCTCAACTACGTAAAATATTATAAAATAACAACTCAAGAAGCTTTTCATCATCAACCACCCCTCGAATATTTTTTTTTTATGTGTATACGTTTAATGTATGTATGTATATAAGGGTGGTTTGGAAAAAAAGGGTGAATTATTTTTATTTCATTTCGTGGTTTTGTATCTGATTTCCCGAATAAATATATGTCAAATTTAACAAAATAAAAGTAAAAATATAATAAGAATGTACGAAAAAAAAAATTCTTATTAAAATTTATTTAAGATGTAGAATACATGAACATGACGATGATGATGATGATGAAGAGCAGAAGGTAATTTAGGGATGTCAAATTTTAGTAACTAAAAACAGATACAGATTGTTATCATTGAATTAAAATTTTGTTTTTCAAAATTAGAATATGTTTTATGTTTAAGATGATTATGATTTATGTATTTAAATTGATTGAATTGAATGATTGATTTGAAACTCATTAAAAAGACTTAGTTTGTGGGAAGATGTTCACCTTGACGAGTGTGTTTATTGCAGAATCGTCATTTATCAAAAATTAAAACGAAATAAATATTTTTGTGTATTTTGGGGCTAGGACGCAAATTGTGTTTGCCACTTTCAAAATTGAATCAGTTTTACTATGCATATATAAGGAAAGGGTTAGACATCGTACAGAATATCGTCAGATTGAATAAAGCTTTTCTCAATTGAATGTTTTATACTATATATGTTTAAACTTAAATAAAATAAAATGGTATACTTCCCCCGTTTGGTAATGTCATTTTCTTATATTGTGTGTATTCTAGAAAATTTATCTATTCTCCACACACTGCTTGGAAGATTTCCTTTTTTGATGTGTGTGATGTGTTTGCATAGATTTTGCTGTCTTCGCCCAGTACAAAAGGATGAAAAACTAAATCGAAAACTTTTATTTCCACTGATGTTTGCAAATTTCTTAACTTATTATGTAAAATAAGATTATCTTTAGAAGAAAACGTAAAACTATTTTTTATTTTTCTAAAATCATTTATTATATTTTTTAAGCCATTTGTGATTCCAAAAATTCTGTTGATTTTACAAATATTTAAATTTTCAACATTCGGTATTTTACAAATACGTTTTTTTTTACTGAATACTCTTATCTAAATTTTCTAATCATTATGTGATTTGGTTGTGATGAGTGGAAGCAACACACAAATTTGGAACGAACAAAAATTTTATTTGTTATTTCTATGGGAGGATTTTTGGGGACAAATCTGTATAAAACACAACGATTATGTGGTCTTTGGTCGTTTACAATCCATTTTGCGATACTAGGATTCGAACGTACTCTTGTATTTAATAGAACACTCAAAACTCGTCTAGTAAATCACTCATATTGAATCGTTTAAATAAACACCACTAAATTGACCTGTTTTACGAACGGGAAAGTAACATGACTAAGGGTAGCGCTACGCAGTGTTTCAAAATTTCAAAATTTAAAAAATTCGAAAAGATGAAAAATTTATGTTTTGAACGGAATATCAAACCAACGCGCTTCAATAATTTCTTTAAACCCAAAATTGGACACGTTTTTGTGCCTAAGGGCACCCACCACTCACTTGGCTCTAATGTTCTGGACCACTCCCAAATTAGAAAAATATATTCGTTAATCCACGAAGACACGCTCAAATAATTTCTTAAAAGCGAAAATCCGACACTTTTTTGTCTCGAAGCGTACCTACCATTCATCCGGCCCTGGTGTTCCGGACCACGCCAAATGTTCTTTAAAATTTAAAAAACTTCTCTGTAAACGACTTTTCGCGTGGGCACTTTATCACAATAGGGAAGATGTTGGTGCCATTTTGGAATGAACACAATTTTTATCTTTGACTTGCCATCAGAAATTACTTTCGAAAAAATCATGTTGTTTAACAACTTCGTGATAAGGAGTCTTGTACCGGTACAAATTTCTCGTTTCCAATTCAAATTTCGGAGCAACATTATTATTGCTCCTACTTTACGAGTTATTTATGTACAGGCATGCATGATACATTTCGAGGGTTCAAAAACTCTACTAGAAAGTGCCTCTTTAATGTCGGTGACGATACTGTCTACACTTTCTCTAAACTTTCGTAAACTCTTTCATCCTGAGGTCTATCTTCAGGTGTAATTAAACGACTCAAAACCACTAATGAGTCATTGCAAATACACTGTTGAGGTATTTGAATGATATCCTCGCCAAGACTTTGCTCATTTTAGTGTGCCATTACCGAGGGACATTACTCAGCATATTGAAAGTCATTTACAGCTCTCATATACTCAGTCAATTTGATCTGAGTAATATGACGCCACATTGGAGACCTTTTATGAATCGAGTCCGTCTTTGCTGAGACCGGCACCTTAAATTGTGAGTGGTAAGTTTTCTATCCTGAAGAAGGTGGTTGCAATTCCAGTGGCAACAGGGTCATATTCAGATTGAGTATCATTATGAATTGCATTTGGAGTAGGCATTTTCAACCCACTGTAAACACACTGTAAAGTGTCCATTATATCGCCAAAATTTCTGGGTCGGACAACCTTGCATGAACGAAATCTTCCATTAGTGCAACTTTATGGGTAACAAATAGCTTTCCCGCATCTTGTGGATTGCAAAAATGCAAATCCATGCAAAGATAAGTCTCATTTGCTTAGGAAACGTCGTAAAAGACGCTTCTCTAAAAGTGGTATCCCACTCTTTGTCATCTGCAAGTAGATGTCCGCGTCTACAATTATCTTCGAATGTAGGACAAATTACGCCTTCGGGATCTTCGTACATGTCATCCCAATCTTGTGCTTCTCTCATATGAAAAAGAAACATTCTGAGGCAACATCGCTCAGTGTCATTAAAGTGAACGCCATATATTCTAGTTATGGCATTGTTTGCAGTTCTTTGAAAGGGGTTCCCATAATGGTTTATTCCTCCACGTTCTGTGGGAAGGTATAATGCTGTTAGCGTAGTTTCCTTTTCTGCACTCCTTTGCAGAGCCCTTTGCAATTCCTTTCCAGGTCGGAAAGTCAAAGGTTGACAGTACTTTAATTGAACTGCTAGTCGAATGGTATGATGCGACTTCTCGTGCATCAAGTAGGCAGTAAGTCACCACATTGTTTCTGGAGCGCTAACATAATGCGAATCCAAAAGATCTTTAATCTCATCATGTTGAAATGATTGAGGTGCCGTCACACTTTCAGCAACTTTGACGCTTGCAGCATCATGTCCCTCATAAACGTATTTTTAAAGATATTTTACGCTCTGGACAGAACCGCAAATTTCAACGTTAATGTAGCAGTTGAATTTTTTCAAAAGCCAAGGATTCTAAGGGATAATCTTTGAGTTATCAATTCGTTGGTTTTCCTTAGCAATCATAAAGAAACCCCCAGCACGTCTTTGGTACATGGGATAACCATGTTTATTTTGTCGAGTTACTTCTTCAAAATCTTTGGGAAATTCTTTGGCACATTTCTCATCTTTCAAGTGGAAACACCATGCGATAACACTATTAATCAAGAAATGAAAGGTGATTGGTCTCACTCGATCTTTTGTTGTGGACTCTTAGGTCTCTATTATACAGTGGATCACCATCTGAATTTGTTTCAAATATAACAGCTATCATTAGCTGTCGGGAGGCTATCTCGCCTCTGATCATTGCGGCGATCGGTTAAAAAAGGAAGTACCAATTCAGGAATGTTTGATCCAGATCGTTTAAGCTCTTTTTATAATTCCCTCATCATGTTATATGACTCGACGAGGATATTTCTCTGGCCCATGTAGGTAGATGAATCTACCCTGGTATATTTATTGCACTTTTCATTGAATGAATTGCTCATTCGTGCATCTGCAGTCACTCGTGCAGTGTTCAACATATAAAGTTGGGCATACCATCTGCAAGATGGGCAGCCATAGAAATTATATGGTGTATTGCACCTTGGACTTTAAAGCAATAAGGAGCACTAGAGCTAGGCTGAGGATTAGTGTCATATGTATATTTCCCTCCCATAAAGGCAAATGCTAAAGCGCAATTGTAATTGTGAATATAATCCATGAAGTTCTTTTTAACTTCTGCGGTGACTTGTGGAACATCATCGCCAACATGCAGTGCGTTCGAAATAAACTTTGCCTTTATGATAAGACAACAGCAAGTAAGAAGATTGTCATCAGACTTCCTTTTCTTTTATGGAGTTTCACGCTTGAAATTCAAAGAAGGACATGATCCACATTCAAAAGGCATTAGACCCAAACCGTGAAGACCTACATCAACACTGCCGTCTTTCGATGTTAGGGCAATTTTTAAAGTAGCATTATACGAATTGTTCCTGCTCTTTGATGTCTTCCTACATTAAAGGTAGCATTTCTCTGAGTTCTATGCTCAGGAGTTTCATTTGCTCTATACTTTGAGCATTTTGTTGCACCTCTTGGATCTTCTGTGAGATTGTCGGTGATGCGAATCATACGATTTTACTTATCCAAAAAATCGTCCAACGCGCTTTAAGAAGTTTTCAAAAAGTGTCAAAAAGTATAAAAGAGAACTAATTCGCAACTCTGCTTGCTGGCCTAAAACCGCATGGCTAAAACTATCTTTTTACCTTTTCTATTATATCTCGGAGGTGAACAATCGGACGATGTTCATCTTTGGACTCATCTGAGCTATTAAAATTACTGATTTTTTGAGACATAAAGGGGACATGTACGATGTCTTTAACAGTAACCTTATATAGGAATATACATTCCTAGTTCTCCTAAAATATTTGGCTTTTGTTCCACATGTACTGCGGATATAGTTATGCTACAATATTTCGTAACCTTAGCATTTATCAAGGCTTATGCCAGGGTACACGATTAGATGTGAAAAAAATGAAAAATACGTGTTTTTCTTCAGTAAGCAGAAGTGGTTCCGGGATCTCATAAGGCTAACATAGATTTATACTCGAGGAACGATCTTTCAAGTTCTGCTCTGAAGCACGTTTTAAACTTAAATGTCGATGTTTTCCTATAAAGGCTGGATTGCACACAAACAACTTTATGTTGCGTTCTGAAGAGTTCGGCGTTTCAATTATCATAATCTTAACTTTGGCGTGATAGGAACGAGTAAATCTTCAGAACGAAACATAAACTTGTTCCTTAAGACAGTTTTGCCTGAGCGTGACTCAGGCTCGTACTTCGAGTGTGTATTAACTAGCCCGAGCCCTGCGTTATTTACAGGTAAATAATGTTCATACGCTTATTTGTTGTAGGCGAATATTGTACAGGACATTCTATTTCATATCATACAACACACGCATACCAGTACCACACGAAAAATCAAATCAACTTCATTATATTCAATTAAATTCTAACAGCTAAATAATAAACTTGAATTAAATGAAATCAAACCCTTGTGTAACCTAACGTAAATTATGTTTAATACACACATATATGAATTAATATCCTTGAAAATTATGAAGAAAATGTATTTTTGTATATCCTTCTTGAGCGTAATATACAGTACGAGAGCAAAACAATGAGACGTGATCAAATATAATCATTAACCACATACACACAATAATGGCAATAATTAGGGTATATGTGGAAGCAAGCGTATAGAGAAAGGAAAAAAGGAAATTTAATTAAAATCAACCTTCCATCATGCCAATTTTGGGAACCATCTCGTCCCGATGTATGTATGATGTTGTGTACAATATAAACACACACACACACTTTACTTCATCTACAAATTTTTTAATAATACAAATATAATTACATAAATATTTGTCGGCCTAAGAAAATTAATAACAAAAGACCAGAGGTAATAAAATAATCAATTTTCATTTCAAATGAAAATACTAATATATGTAAGTATTGTAAGTACACTAAAACAAAGGAATTTTTGATTAGCATATACGATTATATCTAATTATCTGCATATGTGACTTCATCATGCTAATGCTCATTTCCTCGAATTGTCCCATCCTACACAACTATGATATGACTCACTTGAAATAATTTACCTGACAAAACGATAAAAATACGTAATTTTCCAATTCCCCCATAAAGCAATAAAAGCTCATCCATAAAACTATTTATATGTAGTCATTGTTAATATCGTCATTCAATATTTTTTTTATGTGTAGAATGAAAAAAGAAAATTTTATTACTAATCTATTTTCCGATAAAATCGACACACATACGAGGAAAATTATATGTGAATCGATATAAAATAGGACGCCGCGCCAACGCACACAGGAAAATTTATGGTGCTCAGGAAAAATTTATTGCATTTCATAATTAATGATCGCTTTGTGACTAAGGTGATAAACTTAATCACAATCGTAACGTTTATCATAATTTTATCGGTGCAATGAAAATTGTTGGTGTTTAACATCAAAGGGGGTCAAATTTAATATTTTTACGAAATCTTTCAAAAAAAAAAAAAAATCAATTAGATTAAATCCTTTAAGGATTTTTTAATCCAAACAATGACTTTAACTCTTTTTACCCTGGCTTTATACATGTATACAACATATACGTACTCGTATATAGAAAATCCCAAAACACCATCATTAATTACATCAGAATGTGCTTAAGGGAAATTTTTATTTTTCAATGAAAAGTGGAATTTTCTTGTATTTTATGTTGTTGTTGTTGTTGTTGTTATTGAAAAGGTAAACTAATGCTGAGTCATATGAAAATTATAACATTATATAGTTTTTCTATTGATGTGTTTTGTTGTTGTCGAACTTTATGCTTATCTTTGGATAGCAATGTGTGTGTGTGGAGTGTATATGGGATAATGTGGAAATTACCTTGTAATATATTTTGCTTGTTATTCATATTATATTTGACAGAGTCGCATTTAGAGAATAAGGTAACCGATTTTACGGCGTTTTAAGGAGTTTTGATTTGTACGTCATACAATCGTGCGGATTACCTTGGCACCTGATCGGTGGAGATGTTTTAGTTCAAGTATTAATATTTGCACTGTTAAAATGAAATTTTTAGTTTATTTGGATCGTTTTTATTACTTAGATAATTTCCTAATGAAATACTTGCGATTTTATTATTCGTATATCGTACAGAGTGACTCTTTAGGTATAAGCACAATAAATTTGGTAGGTGTCCGAGATGATGTCCGATTATAAATCGTTAAGGTTCTACCATAAAATTAGTCACTGTGAATTTCACTCATAACTTAAAAATATTACTCAAAAATTTTTCAAATACGTTTATTTATCGCAAATTAATTAGTTTGTGATAAAAAGGTAAAATGATCAGAAGTACACTTCACATTAAAAAAGTTAGATCCAATGGCCATTAGATCCGTTAAATCGAAAAGCGAAAATACAAGGGATTTTTAGAATTGTTAAAACAATTTCAGAATAGCGGATTTTCCCAAACACATCTTTATGAAAATGATGCCCATATCCTGTATCCATTTCAATGAGGCGAATAATATTGCTAAATGGAACACAGGGATTATCCAATATATTTTTGAAACTTTTCAAACTATTTCCAATTTAAATAAAGCGAACATGCACGTCTATTAAAATAAGTTATTCGCCATTTTTAAAGGAAGACAAAATGTATGATGATGGCCTGGATTGTAAAGATACCGAATTTCGGCGAAACAAGGGTTTTTTTTCAACTCCTCATTTTCGGTAAAATTAAAATGTTTATCTAAACTACAGTTTTGTTTAAAATTTAATTTACAATCTTTATGCTTTTAATCGTCCCTATAGAAGCTGCCACTATAGCGATATATCAAACACTGGGTTATATATATTTTGGAAAAATGATCTGGACCGGTATTTAGCAAAATTAATTTACAATCGTCTGGTTCGTTCATAGTCGATCGGGATGAAATTCATACTTAAGCTTATTTCCAAAATTGCTAGATCTAAAATTAAACGTTCAAAATTAAATGTACAACTATATCGGTTCAGATCGCCTTTTCAAAATTTTAGCAGAAATGACGATTTTTTACGAAAAACTGGTTTTAACAAAAATTCGGAATCTGTACAGACCAAATGGATTAATTGTTCAGTCATGATTTTTGGCCGAAATCGGTTTACTAGAAGTATCAGCTTCCATAGGAGCTTTTTGTACATTATTGAAAAGTATATAGCATTTACGAACAAAAGATTAAACCAACAAGATTGTAATTTCAATTTTTAATTAAATTGGTTCAAACTATTTTTTTATGAATACTTAAACTTTTTGCTTTTTTACTTGAATCCATTTAGATAGAACATCGAATACAATGTTATTTTGCAAAAAGCCTTGCAAATTGCAGATAATAGACTCTTTGTCAAAATTTTTATAGCTACAAGCTTCCGTTGAACTCCCATGTATGTTTGTAAAATAATAAAAAAATTTAAATTAAATCAAATTATCAAAAGCCGTTTATACTTTATGCTAAAGCGCTATGCAGTTTACGATTTTAAATATTTTCAAGAGCCTCGACTCATATCAAAAAATAGTTCGTGTTTTTGTGAAAAGTGTTACGTTTCATCAAACAAAGCCTACGATAAATAAAAGTGCATACTACCAGCCAAAAGAAGCAGAGAATGGCGCGCAGAACATCAGCAAACCATCCACTGTAACCACCTTTAAGAATTAAATCATTCAAATAAAATCAAGGATTACATTTTTAACAAGGCTTGACCTTGTTTGTTTTCAGAAATTTAAGCAGAAATGATGGCTTATAAAATCCTTCGAACCTGATAATTTGGAAAAAAGGAAACAATTTTTTTTTTTTATAATTGCATCTTGGCTGAGATTTGCGATGATATTTTTAATCGCGACACTTTTCTAGTTTTCAATATAGTCTAGATCGGGCGATTATTAACAACAATTATTACCATCTATAAGATAGAAAGAATCCGCGTCGCTCTTATATTCTCTCAATTTCAAACCCTTCAAAATTTCCAGTACAAAAAATTCGATTTAATTCCCAAACAATATAAATCCTTACCTCATTATAATAACAAAGATTAAGAAATTTAATTTTTTTATATTACTCGTAAGTACGTAGATCTAAATTAATCTTCTTATAACACTTTTCTTGTGTGCTACTCTATACCACTTTTAATTTCGTTTCTCGTAAGTTTCTTAAATCCTGTATATAGGATTTTTTAAATCACACAAACTGAATAAATTGTTTATGATAATGAGGTATATAGAGTACGATGATGGTACGTTAGGCAAAAGATTTATCTATTAATGAACGTGTTTAGTATTTAAACCACAATTTATTAGATTCTAATTTAAGGATATATATGAAAGTAAATTAAATTTAATTTTTATAAATAATTTAAATTGTATACGAGTAGAGGTATATAGTATATAGTTGGGAGGTTTGTGGTTTTGATATTACATGCAATATCAACAGTAAAATTAATTTTTAATTATGTATGTGTGTGTAATGCGATAATAGTTTTTACGTATTACAAAATAGTTTTAAGTTAATTAATTGATAATCTTCTTGGTTTAAGTGTGGCAATGCGGATTTACACGTACAGAGTGATGAAATTCGGTAATAAAACCTTTCAATCATAAATCAATTTTTATGATTATCACATTATATCGTTATTAATTTAATTTTTATATCCGTATCAGATACAAATACGTATTTTTCCACCTTTTTACGGAAAATAAAAGTTTTTCCAATAAAAACAATATATCTTGCGCTATGTACATTTAAAAACACGTTCATATTTTTATTGACTATATCGTCGTCGTATATATAATATCATGATCATTAAAATCCTTAAGGGACATAAAAAGTAATAATCGTAATAAGAATAATTTTATTATCATTATTCTTCTTAAACTTATGAGTCTGCCTGTGTTTATATACATATACTATATACATACAACTAGGAAAGCTCTCCCTTATATATATCAAAAAAAATAAAAATCTAATCAAATCGGATAAAAGCTTAACCTATTCGAGGCTATATATGAAAAACTTACACATCTTAATCGATTTTCTTGCCTTACGTTTCGTCACATTTTATTCGTATAAGATAATTTTATTACCCGTTCTTATTGCGAACTTAAAAGAAAAAAATTAGAACCGGTGTTAAATGGCATATCTTATATATATATACGGCTGGAGTAATAATAAGAATAATAATAGTAATTTTTATGAGACAATAAAATGTACATCATAAAAACATTATATTTGTCTTAAGGAATTGAAATATGCGTGTGTGCATTTATGATTTGTAAGATTGTCCCGTAGAACAATGGAGCACAGCTTGGTGGCCGCAATTCTTTATCAAAATCAATCGCGATCCATCAAAAACAATGTAAAGACAATTTCCTTCCATTTTTAATTTAATTGTCCCACACTAAATACTAAAAAGGGCAGGTTAAATTATCATCACAGGCGAAAGATGATTATTAATTATATACACTTGAAGGTGACATAACTATACCATATTAAGGGTGAAAAAATTGATCCACACACATTATAGTATATATAACAACCCTCATACGTACAGGGTTTCTGTAATATTCCTCATCTAGCGGTGTGGGTGGTCGGATATTGTTAAAAAGTTATTTTAGTTTTGGGGTATTGTTTTAAAAGGTATACAGGATAAGAGTGATGATTAATTAAAGCTAACTTATTGAAAATATGTACTAGATATGTATATTCAGTATGCGAGTGACTTGTGTAATTTATGTGATGATTGTAAAATTTAAAATGTAGCGGAAAACACCGGCACACATACATAATTACATTATACAATCCGTATGTAATCAAATATTCCCTTTGTGTATCAAAAAAACTCTTGCAAGTATAAAATTCTTAAGGAGGAAAGAAAATCTTTTTATTTATTTTAAATCTTATATATACGTTAAGAAATAAGGTAGATAGGAAATATTTTTTTTTCTATTTGCATTTCGAATTTAAAAACATCTTGAGATGTTCGTTTCTGGTGTATGGTTTGAAGAATACTTGGTAAATCTTAATATTTCTTTTAAACTCATCGGTAGTATTATTAGGAAACAAACATATAGATTTTTTAAACACGGTAGCAAATATTTTGTTAAATGCCAGTTTGTATTTTGGTTCTGACGAAATTAGGGAATTTTTAAAATGTTAAATTATGAGACTCAAGAAAATATAATGAATTTTCAAACTATATCATCCCTGCAGAGTTTCATCGTTCATTCGGTCTGGTATATCATGGCGCATCGGATGCCAAGGTGTTTTTTATTTAACAGATTTGTATGTGGTGAACTGCGCTATGATAAGTTAAGTCAATATGGTATCAAGTTTCTATGACATCAAAAAGGATAAGCCAGACATTTCTTGGATAATCAGAGACCAGTAACGGAATGCATTATAATCAGAACGAAATCGCATTAGCTCACTCTACGGGCCATAATTGTTCTAAGACATACAAGGCCGAATCCATTTATATATTATACAGACAATAACCGACGATAACACACTCTGTCCACAATATGCAAACCAGTTTGAAAATAAAACTAGAGATGATCTGTACGACTTCGTACAAAATAGAATACATTTCGTAACTGGCCTCCGATGCAGCAAGACATACCACACCGAACCTCTTTGGATATTATAGAAAATCTTCACCACATTGACCCAATCCATCATAGTTCTGTTCACAGCATGTAAACCGGTTTGAAATTAAAACTAGAGCTAAATAGTGCAAGCCCGTGTCGAACAAAATACACTTCGTTACCGGCATATGACGAAGCAAGTCATACCAGGCCGAACCCCTTTGTATATTCCTCTGCCTTTCTCCGCTTCTTCGTTACGATAATTGAACATATTTATGTATTTGATAACGTTACCAAACAATGTCTTGAAGAACCCATCACAAAACATTAGTCTGGCTTTGATGGGAATTATCTGGTACAACTGTGTGAAGACACTAGTTCATTTATTACCCCAAACAGATATATTTTTTGTTCATCGGGTACTGAAATTATGTTAGATCACCAGACATACAACTCGTTAAACAATTTACATCTTATAAAGAAAATAAATATTCAAGGTGTACCTGGATGTGGTTAATCAACCTGGATTATAAACAATCATAAATTTGGCAGTGATCTTGTTTTATGTGCTACAAAAGAAAGACCAGTTGATATTAAATTAAAAGTAGCATCTCGTTGCAAGCGCGAAAACACTAACTTTAATAACGTCAAATTAAACTACAAAACTATTGGCTCGTATCTAATCAATATATCGACATATTGCATCATGGCAAGTTTTTTGTCATGTTTTTCGCTAAAACTACCTTCTCAAGAATTTTAAATTGTCTAAAAAATTTGGATTCGTGAATAAAACTTCAGGAAAGTTCGTTGGCAGTCTTAAAGTTTGGGATTTTTCTCTGATTCAAAACATTTTTGTTTGACTCAAAAAAAGTCATAAAAAACAAAAATAATAAAAACTGACCCCATCATCGGAAACTAGACTAAATTTCCTACCTTTTAAAAGTAAAAAACTAATTTTAACCCGTCATTTCAAACGCTTGGTGAAATAGGATATTCTAAAAATTGAGAGATGACGATTGAAGGACAACGTGAACTTATCCGAAACGAGAATTGATGTTTCTATTGCTTCGGTTGTAAACATACCGTGAAAGACGGTCGGTCCTTTCATAGATGTCAGTATTGTCAACGTATTATTGGATTCAGGGTAAGAGCCTTTTTCATATTGGAAGAATGCATATAGAGTCTTGGGTTATTACAAAGTAATGCTAAGATAAGCATATGCTGGCTTAGGACCCAAAAAAATATGGGTCGAACCAAAGAAATTTCTCAGTTTAAACGAAAACCACGCAGAGTTTGAAATTTTGATGAATGTTAACGTCACGCACCTTAAAGCCAATACTAGATCTCCTTCAACACGTGAATTTGCCTGTGTTAAAAATAACGGCCGGATAGTAGATGGCTGATTGAAGCCCAGCAAAAATTACACACATGTATGTTTCGATTGGAATGGCTCATTTTTGGCCCCAATTATTTGAAGGATAATTACGTCAGTAAAACAACGTTATAGGGTTGATACTTTCCAGAACATTTTCCGCCAGCTAAGCTACTTCTGTCTTATATTTCAGTTGTGAGATGAATATAGAAAAGGCGCTACGCAACTTCTGGCAAAGCGAGGAAATTTACTAAGAAGAGGGACCATCCAAAAGCCATCCATGAAGGGATCATTTTGTACAGAATGTTTCACAGAATGTCACTGAACGTCCAGACTTTTCGCGATGGACCGAGGATACTAGCGGTTATATTAGATAAACAATATATTTCTAAATTAATATCACGACTTAAAATATATGGTTTTAATTTATAATCCATCAGATAACAAGTTTGCCTGTTTTTCCTCATCACGGTATTCTGTAAGAATAGAGTGCCACCGCAAAATTAAGGATGCTGTTTCATGCATCGGCAATAATATAGATCGGTATCGCATTAAAAACGTTTTGAAAGTGATCTCTATGACACAAAGTTCGCTGCATCAAATTCTAGTGAAGGTTGTAACATATTGAGAACTGAAAAAATGTACTGCCATACCTTGGTGCGCATACTATGCGGTGTCATAAAATTGAAGATCTACTACAGATCTATGAGTTAAGTACGATAACTTACGACATGACATCATCTTTCTTTTTGGGCGATACGTATATTGCAAGAGGTGGCATTTAAGAGTCGAATTCATTAGTGTGAGTCGTAAGATCTAATTTGTCAGAATTACTCAAAGCTATTGTCAATGATGAAACCAACAACCAGGCACAAATTTATTTTAAATCGGACAAGGGTTCCTCAGGTTTTGGGTTTACAGAGGCCGATTCATTTACATACCAAATTCAATTATATGAAAGGTCATCGCATGTACAAAACGCTGAATTCAGCAGAATGTTCGATCCGTTGGATTAAGTTGCACCTTTTTACATATGGATTAAATTATTGTTCCAGCGGTTGTAAACTCTAAGATTAACTTGGAATGAGCCTTTACCTAAAGGGCACAACAAGGATGGTTAAAACTAATATATAGATACCGGATATTTCGAAAAACAAAATTTCGAGGCGGTAAGGTTCTTAATAAATAGTGATACCCTGATCCATGAATTTTTGGGCGCCAGCGAAAAGGAGTATGCTGGAGTTACTACAGCACAATTAGTTACCTCAAAAACCAAAGTGTCACCCATTAATACCGTGGAAAGCTTATGTTGCAAATCACACTAACAAGATATTGATCGTGTTCTCTAGATGCCCCTGGTCCTTCCTGCCCCACGTCCTGTCAGAGCTGAATTTAGCTGATTGTGCAATTCGCGGCATGACTCCCAGCGAATTGGGAAATTTTCAATTATGGTGGATCGGATTATTTATTACTTACAAGGGCCCAATGGCTTAGGTTTAATTGTCCAAATGGTTTAATCCAAAATGTTTGGTGGGAATAACTGTCAATGTGTTTGAAGCCATTTTAGGTGAAATACGAATTGTATATAGATATTTCTGACCCAGGGACCAATTTTGCAAAGTCACCACGAAATAATAATTTTTTTCTAACTTTTGTCAAGTAAGGTATGAGTGGGACCATCTCATAATCATATAGCTACATATCACACCGACCAATTCATACTTTTAGGGGCCTAAATTTAAAAGATTCTATTTTCTGATTTTTTTTCCGTTCACATACGAGTTGTATGTTTATGACCCAAGCCCCAATTTCACCAAGTTGCCACTACACGGTTTTTTTATAGTTTCATACTTGTAAAATATGAGTGTGAGCATCTCAAAATCACATATCCTTTACTCGACAAGTTTATACTTTTAATTCACTAAACTTAAGTATAATTTTAGATCAAATTCAAGTTCTTTAGATATAAAGAAAGCATGGCTAAAATCCGCAAAATTAAAATATAACAAATTTCATTTTTGTAAAAGACATTTTTCAAAGAGCTTTTGGGCCTTTTATTGATTTCATCATTGCTTGATGATTTTTTTTTCTTATACAGAATCGTGGGAGTACTTCATATACATCTCAAACTTAACATTCTGCCGATTTCTGAGATGACTGAGGATATATCTTTCTTTTCAGATTAATCGCAATCATGGTTCCTTTGACCTCTTGACAATTCCAACTAACGAAGTTATTAACACTTGTTATTTATCGGGTCGTTTTTGGAATGACTCTTTAGTATTATAATACTAGATTGTCCAAAGATTTATATAGAAGATTGAACGACAGCTGATTATGTGCTGACTTCATGAGTTTTTAATATTTAGATTATCCATCCTAATACTAAGTTAGACACGTTTCCCCATCTTTGGTCGTTGCTAGATTGTTCTCACATTCTTTCTCAATTGTGACAGAGAAATCCCAACTTCTCTATAGAATTTCTTACATTGTGCTAAGGAAAAATTCAGTTTTTCATGCTTTAAATACTAAAAAATATGCGAAAAATCATTCTTTGCTCTTTTGAAACATTGTTGCTCGGTTATTGGAGGTATAAAGCTCATAGAATATTATTTTATTATGCAGAAGTCCCTCACAGTCCTGTTTGAAAAATTGAATTTTTTTACCAAAGAAGTACTTTGTGAAAAAGTTCTTAATTTAAACATCATCTAAGTTCAGAACACTATATTTCACACACAAATTAATAATTAAATAAATTAACTTCATATCTATATGTTCACACATAAAACATTCCCCAAAAGGTAGAGTTCTCACATACCATACAATAACAAATAAAATGCTTATCTAGTATCATATTGAGATGGAAAAACAGATTATTTTGGGAAAACGAAGAAACTGTACATTTTTATGACAGCATTAAAAGTTGGAATAATAAATTATATTTTTCTCTCCTGGTGGTAATAACTCAACCTATAAAGATTCATGCAACAGTGACTATATACATAAATATCATGTCTATGGTGTATACACCAACTATCACTAAATACTAGTACTATGTGTATATATGTACTACCCAACTACTAAAGTTAAAATACTGACAATAAATCAAAAAATCTATCTTGTACACCTCTCTTACGTATACTACTGTACGTTATGGGTATGTAGGAAAACTATCAGTTATGGAAAAACCTTTTTAATAACAAACAATAATAGTTCAGTAATTGTAACACATGTGAAATTATCTTCGTGTATTGTTGAGGATACCGAACTATCCGACTATATCTAGCTATATCTATATATACCAAAACTAAAACAACAACAAAAAATGTCTAGAAAAATGAAAAACCTGGAAAAACTGTTAGTATATTGTTTTTGTTGTTGGATAAAAGTTCGTTTTTCCTCTTCGATAAAATAAAATAAAAAATATTTGTAACACGTTCACAATTTAATATCAAAGCTTTTAGCAGTAGATAGATGTATTTTTTTGTTTTCGTGCTTTTGGGTTAACACTTTAATATTGCAATTAAATTGGTTTTTAGTCTCGTTAAGTTGTTATCACCTTTGGTCTTTCTGAACTTTCGTACATGAACTATATTGTGTGTCATTTGGTTTGTATTTAATATGATTAGAATGTGTTTTGTGCGGCATTTCGTTTTGTCAAATGACTGACCTGTAAATATTTTCGGTGAATTACTGCCAACTCATGCATGTAAATTTCATATATTATTTCGAGTATAAAGCTAATAAATTATCTTTCTTATAATATAATATGAAAAAGATACAGTTCAACAACCGAAAAAATTTAAAGAAGTAAAATTTCTTTTCTATATACGTCACGATATACACCTAAATCTGCAGAGAAGAAATAATCTTATTTACTTTGGCGTCTAGCCTAAACACAATGAATATTGTTGTTTCTTATCAGCTTGTGTGTTGCTATTAAGCAGTCTATTGATTTTCTTATTTGGCTTTATTGGGTGTTGAATTTTATTTACTAGACTATATACTACTACTGCATAAAGTACCTGACTAATTTAGTAAATATTTATTTTGGTAAAATATTTCAAGTATAGCAAATTCCTTTAACCATTTAAAGTAGAAGTGGCAAATTATGGATAGTTATAGATATTCAATAGTTGATGATTTACGTATAATTGAACAAAAATGGGTTGGTTAACAATGTTTCGTCATTGATTGATGTTTTATGAATTCTAGTTATGTAGTTCTGAGCAAATGATAATCAATTTTGATGTAGCTTAATGAGCAACGTTTAAATCAAAATATTTTTACTCCAATCATCTAGCAGTCTATCTCCAGACTGCCTAGAGACCCCACATAGTGTGCGCCATGAGATAAAAATTATGATGTTTTATTAACGTAGGTTTTCATGTTTAAGTAAGCTACACCACTAAAATTGTTACTTAATGCCTTGACAATACTAAGAATAACTTTTTAATACAGCCTCAATGAAGAATCATATTTTTAATCTTAATGAACACTGTGTGAACACTCCTCACTGAGCCTATCTAGTCCATCATTATCATTAAAGTTTATGCTATAAGTGCCAGGCAAATACTTGTATGGATTTTGGAATGTCTTAAAACCCATTTCAAAATTTATTTTTTAATCTTATGGCTCTTGAAACTTGTGAACAACAGAAAAAATCTGTATGCCGAACAGGAATGTGGGATTTCCCACTGGCATCGGGTCCGCACGCAAACGAGAAAGCAAAATTTTGTGATGATATAAGAGTTATTGTTATGTGCTTGTTTTATAATCTTAAACCACTTTTGAAATCAGGAACCTATGTCTGTTCTATGAAGTGAAGGTGGGTGCGACATAGATAGACATAACAAAGTTTAAGTGGGAACATAAAGTGTTAAATGAAAATAAAAGCTTAAGGGGATGGCTGATGTATTTCAAGTAGATTCGTTTAAAGGAGGTGTCACAGCTTTTTAGGGTATCTGAAAAAAAGAAATCTTTGTCTGCTTTGTTACAGTAAAGAATATCGGAACACGGGTAAACCATAATGTAAAAATATCAAATACGTGAGCTATACGCCTAAAACATGATGCCACTAATGTGAAACCACGGAGCTTAATACCTTACGCAGTAGTAAAATCGGCGACGTGTGACTACATGCCCAATTTACATAGAACCATGTGTAAATTGTACATGCCCACGGCAGCTTATTCTGCACTTCGACAGCGATCATATTTGTGTTCATTTACATCACCAACTGCAATCAGATCAGGTTTTAAACCCGGTACCTCCTTATGCAAATGCCAAATCTTTATGCACTAGTTCTTTTTGCCCCTTTATTCGACTTCTCGCGAGAACTTAAGTTTTATATTTATTAGGAAATATTCATCAACGTTTGAGTTGAGTGCATATCAGAATTTTACAATTTTTGCAATGTAAGTAACATCATTTTATATACATACATATACATTATTATTTAGAAAAGGTTATCAAACGCTGCATCATAAGTTGAAATCAAGTCACAAAAATAACAAACAATCAAAATTTAATTTGGATACAGGACAAAAATTTTTGTAAACCTGAAAGCTCATCAAAAACTATGTGTATTATCTTTCCTTCTGTACTAATTGCAATTCATTCAAAAATTTCCTCTGTTTTAGGGTATTGTGTTGATATGTGATGATAACAGAACTGTTTCAAAAGTTTCTTTTTGTTGTGTATTTATATGTATATGTGACTGCATCCATCCATGTGTATATATGTATATGAAAAGTTTAAAAGAAATATATTTATTTTTTATTTTTGGAAAACCGAAAAGATTTTTTACAGCCATTGTTGTGTATTTGTTGGTTTATACATATAATAGAGTCGTCGAGTGGGAGATACCACAAAAATATGGAAATGTTGACAGAATTTTAAAATTTGGTGATAATTGAAGAGGTTTTTCACAAATAGACATTCTTTTAATTAAAAACAATGTAGTCAATCAAAAATATTAAAGTTGTTGGTTACCTGCCCATCACATAAAATATTTTGAGCTTTTAATAAATTCGCCCAAATGTTAGCTTTACGTAAAACATATATATAAATTAAAGCTTCCGAGTTACGTATTGTTATAAACTTTTATAATACTTCGTATATGTATATTGGAATATTGTGATGGTCACGGTCAAAGACATGAATTTACGTTGTTTGTTGTACCGCGAAATAGTAATTAAGACAAACCAATACATGTGTATCGAATCTTAATATCAAACTACATATATAAAACATAATATTGACGGTGAAGTGTTATTTTGGTTTTTATTCGTGGTTTTTATACTTTCTTTAAGTTTATACATAGCTAATTATTCCGCGGTACGCGATTTGTCAAAAAAAACATGAGGAAATTGGTGAATGCAATACATGCTATATTTGAGGGTGGGCTACCGGAAGTGGGTGTACCATCCGAGCATAGGATTAGTGGAACATTTTATTACATCATGCGAACAGATAAAAGTAAAAGCATCTATACCTCAATGATCCCGATAATATTTGGATAAATACATAAAATTACTAATCTATTTACGGTGAAAGTAACAAATTATATTTTTTACATATGACATCTCTAGCGTACATGTCCAACATTAAATATTATGTTAAATCTTTAATAAATAAATCGAATCGTACGTATATTTATGAAAAGTGAAATTGTTTCGTATAAAGGTATTTCGAAATATTAAAAAAGTTATCTAGTGCATTTGCATATGAATTGCATAAAGAAACCGGCCGATTTTGGACTTTGAATGCAATTATTGGTTATGTAATGCGCGATACTGCTTTATTAGATCGTATTCTAAACATAATATAGAAAACACGAAGATTATTTAAAACCCAAATCAACTTAGAAATATTCGTACAATTTATAGTCATACTTTCGTTTTGTAAGTTGTGCAATCGCATATACAAAACGAACAATTTAGCAATTTTGAATGGTGTTTTATTCAATTGAGTGCGAGGTACGTACGCATTTAAAAGATTAACAATTAAAAGACGTTCACCACATCTTACATTAGCTTGAGATCGTCTTTATAGAAAGCGGGTTTTCTTTACCTATTTTCATTAATTTCGTACACTCTTTCTTCGGTTAGTTGAGATATTTGATGTTCGATATTTTGATTTATGAGTTTTACATTTTTTCGCCCCATTCTACAAGGAAGTCTGAATTCTAAAGTATTTTGATTGACTTATTTTTAAATGGTAAACAGTTTATGTAATAGTTCATTTGGTTCAAAATGAAAGTGGTTTTTTAGTTTTATTTTTATCTATAGACGTAACTCAATGATGCAAAAATCATTGGAAAACTATTTCTATACGTATACGCTATAAATTGCAGTCAGTAATTCTAAGTTAAGACATTTGGAAACATTTGTCCGTAAGACGCTTAAGTTTGCTTGAGATTTAAGAAATCTGGACCATCCTGAGAATAAATCAAAGTAACAATTTCTCACATCACTAATCAATAACAGAAATATTTGTCAGCATCGTAAAACCCTTAACTTTTCTTTTTCGTCATCCTTGTACAAATGGCAAAATATAATTATTTGTTGTGGGTTACGTGTGATAACTGACGTTTCCGACTTTGTTCTATTTTATGCTGTTAATTTTTTCGGTGTTTTCACTAAAGATGCATTATAGGAAGAGGAGTAATGACATATCATGAACTACTTATTCTGTTTGACAATTTTGATTTCAAGCCAGAAGATGAATGCATGTTTAGGAACTTGCTTAGAACTCTTGTGTTCGCAAAAAGTTCATAGCCGAACTGGTATTATATGAAGTTTGATTTTGACGTAGAAACAATTTTGAAGCTCTCTATAATTTCAAAATAATCATATTATTTATCAAATTTGCAAAACAGCTCTTACTTGTAGATCTGATCACTTGAAATTTGGATTAGACTTTTTCTTTCACCGGCGAGTGCAATGCTGTGTAATTGGCTTTCTTATATGCACGATTAGATTGGCACAAATACATTCAATGTCGCATCAATGAACATCCCAACTAAAGACAAAGCAAATGATGTGAAATATTCTCTTGGGATGGAAGACTTCATCAGTAACATCCCGCACCACGTCATCAAATTGTTAGCAAAAACTACATTACAAATTTGTTCATAGCGTTCATCAAAGTCCTTTGACCGTGACATAAAATGTTTATTATTTTTAAATATAATGGCAAATGGACATCCATATTTATTGCATCTAAGTGGAAACAGAAATTCAAGAGACTGTTTTCCATCCAAAATCCACATCTATGAAAAGTTCGAATGGAGAGGTAGAAAATCATGTGGCTAATATTCTCTCATAGTATGGAAAAACCACTTCCATAATCAAAATTCGCAAAATTAGACTGCTGAAGTAATCCATATTCGAGCTGAACACGGAATTGAATGGGTTTGCGTTTGGCTTGATTTTATCCAGTCCAAAGTAAAGGCTGCAAGCACTTCCTAGCACAGTCCTAAATTATATTTTTTACTTCTATTTCTTTAAAATCCGCGCAAAATCGATCTTCTTTATTCCTCGATTCAATAGTAATTCCCACTTCTAAAAGAAAATTATTTGCGTATTAAAATAATAGTGATATACAGCAAATTTTGATTCCAAAAGAAAATCTTTCTTATAGTTACAATGAAATTTGATGATTTTTGTCGGAAATGGGATCTTGGTCGTTTCACTTGCGGTTTGCATGTAGTTACATGGCTCTTAATATTTAATTTCGAATTCGCGAGAAAGTAAAAAACTACACAACTGTAAACTTTAAGTCTCGTTATTTCTAGGCTTTGTTGATCTATAATTGTAAATTAACCAGTAATCTCTAGATTCTGTTTTTTTCTAATATAACCTTAAGTCTTTGTATTATTTCACCTGAAATACATTTTTATTGAAGTACTCTAACACTATGCTGTTTTGTGTATTTAAGGCTGGTTGATTGGTATTTTAACTTTCATTCGCAGCCCGACGTGTTTTGCATCCGTGATGCCCTAATATTTGAATAAATTTGCTCATTTTAACGACCTTCAGACATTGCAGTTATTGTGAAGGCGCTAGTCTTGTGTACATACACATACAATTTGTATACATTTATAATACTTTCTTTACTGGTTCTTGTCAAATTGTTACAACATTGGATTCTGTAAGTTTCTGTTGATTTTTGAAAGTGAGTAATTAACACCGGTTCGTATAGAAAGTGAAGCTCTCATAAAATCATCAATATGAATTTATACGAATTTTTCGAATTGCCCTCTATCCGAACTTTCACCCTGCATTACTGTCTTAAAACACACCTGTACATACATTTTAGGCACCACCTCATGTGTTACAAAATATTATGTGGTTCGCGGTATGTCCGCCGCAAAATCATAATAATCAAAATTTATGCATAAAGATCTATAAAGCAGTTACTAAACATTATGCCTAACTCTTACAAGTATAACGATTACTTTCAATTTCATTTTTTATTATCAGTCGAATAAGTAAACTCGTACAATTGTAAAACCACAGAGAAACAAAAACCATACAGAATTTGGGATGGTGGGGGCATTATATACACAACACAAAGTATGTCATCTTCTTGAACATTTTACGTGTATCGATCAGATTGTTACAAGACGTACAATTGAATGCATCGCAGTTGTTGGATTAAAAAATCAAAGTAAAATTGGTAAAAATTCAATTTCTTATAGTTCGCGATCAAACTGAAGAAGTAAAAATAAAAAGAAATTTTGTAAATATTTTCTGTATATAGTTTCTAGTCATTCAGTCTTATAGTGAGAGTTTCAAGTGGAAGATCAAAAAAAGTTAATTTAATTTATTTATGCAAGTGAATAAAAATATTATAATAATTGTTAATAAAATGAAATAAAGTACAAAAATTTTTTTTAAAGTGAATTGTGATTTAGTGCCAAAATTTTATAAACACTGTATATAACGGAACAACTAGCCAAAAAAAATTATAATTTTCAAAAATGAAGGTAAATATTTTAAATAATTCGGAATTGTTATATTGGTGGTAAATTAGTCGAAATACGTAAATGGATATAAGTCTGTGCGGTATTACTTTCTCCCAATCTCTTAATAAGACAATAAAAATAAAGACTGAGTTTTATACGAAGATGACGATTTTTTACACCACTATAGAAGTTCATGTAGGTATTCGATAAAAATCCGGTTGAACATGTGAAAATTACTTTACTATACATATTGATGTTATTAGTTTAATATATTGGAGATCATAAAAGACAAGTGAAAAGTCTTTGCGATGAAAATCGGAATAACACAATTTCATAATACGAGTGTAGAGAGGCGTGTATAGTTTTGCGCGCGCTTGGAATTTAAAGTTTGATCAACTTTTATGTTGTTGAGATAATGTTTATGCTAGTTTATGTATGCAATAATTTTGAACATTTTTGTTTCGTAACACATTAATTTTAACTTACATTAGATAGCCAAAATTGTATAGGTAATTAAAAAAACTACTTCCGTTTTGATGAAAGTAAAATTAAAAATACAACAGACAATTTCTTTCCAACTGCGTTAAAAGGCACTCGTTAATGATTAATTGCGTTATATGTAAATAAGCAACATGACACATCATAACTATTTATAGTATATATCATATTACAGTGTAATGACGCTATTAACATGCCTAACCTGGATCTATTCGAATTTATACCATTTCTCATATTGGTCAAATACCATGCTGGCAATGTAAATCAATCAAAATAAAATTTCTCTAATTAAATAAAATAGAAACATCTTGTGATGGTACCTGAGTACAGCCGAAAGTATAATATTGGGTAATGTGTAAAGCATCAATTTCGTTGTAGAGTGTGTTTCATGCGAAAAGTGAATGGACACGACGAAATTGCGGTTGAGATCTATACAAATTGGACGAGATACGGTTTATAAATTAGTAAATTATATTTAATTGTACTTAAGATGATGGACGTTATGTAATTATTTGGCACAAGCTCTAACATATTATTTAATATTGGTATTTATATCTAGGAAGCGAATTTTTATATAAAAAGTGTGGTCGTATTAAAATATTTACCAAATTTGTAAAACTGCGAAAGTGGCTGTATATATACAATGGAATGTCTTAAGAAAGTAACAAGTTTATTATGTAAACAAAAAACTGAGTGTATCTAAAATGTGTTTGGTTTGAATAATTACATTCTATATAAATAATTTAATTTGTATGTGATGTTTGAGTTTTATAGACAAATTTAACATTTGTCTTAGACGTACAACAAATAATGACATGAATTTTAGTGCTCTTTTCATAGCAATCACAGCAAATTTTAAAATGTTATAAGTGAAATTTTCGGTTTAGATTGATGATTTACACCACTAAACATTTATATTGGACTGGTGTAAAGTATCTTATATCGCTGGATAATTCTTTACTTGTTAAATGTTAGTAAAGTTTTGTAAATATTACATTGAACCAATTCCAAGGATGTGCCGGAGATTTTAATTACATTTTATAAAGCAACCAAAATTTAAACTTGACGATAAATTGAACTTTATGCGCATTCTGGTAGTTTTTCAAATTTTTATTGATAGTGGACATGTTTTCATAGGTACTGCATGTTATTTTGATCAGCTGGTTTACAGAATTTATAGAGATTTGAATTGATTCTCACCTACATTTTTGAATACACACAACATAAAAATGATTATTTTCAATTTTTGACAGCTGCTATGCATTCTTCCTTTGAGGTCTCTGCGACTGCAACAATAGTAAACCAAATACTGTTCGGTGTAGCTTAAATGTTTTACTGCAATAAATAAAGATGAGGGAAAGTACTTCCTTGTCTGACTCCTCGGACATTTCCTTAATGAGTTCAATTATATTTCTCGGAATTCGTATTTCGCAGAGTGCTTTCTACATTGCGAATCTACTGACGGAATCGAATGTGCGTTCAAAGTTCATGAAGAATAGATATAGCGGTGAGCTCCATTTGTTTGATTGTTCAACTATGCTACGATTTGTGTTGATATGGTCTGTATAGCTTTTACCAGGTCTAGAGCCAGCTTCTTAATTCCTTATAAGCTGGCTGATTGTTGGTGATGTCCGTTCAAGAATACTGTTGAGGAGGGAGATGCCTCTCCAGTTCTTGTATTCTATAAGGTTGGCCTTTCTTCGGAATTGTTATAGTCAAACCATCATTTTATTTTTGTGGAATTCTACTTTTCAGTTTTTATCGTTATAGATGCATCACCATTTAATAATTCTGTTGGAATGTTCCCAGCCGGCTGCTTTGTTCTTCGTTAGCTTCAGAACAGCACTTTCAACCTCCCATTCCGTTGGTGGATGGGTGTTTCACCAGAATCTCAAATATGCTTTTTGACAGCTGATAATAAACTATTTCTATATATGTGGGTCTATGGGTCAATTTAATGATCAGCTGTGATAAATTATAAACTCTCGCGACATTCAACAAACTTTATTATTTTTTTCAACGAAATTTATCAATTTTTCAAATTTGATTGAAAATTGAAATTTTCAAATTGACTAACAAATTTAATAGATTTATTAAAATAACAAAACAGACGTTTCAAGTATTTTAATCACTTGTTGCAGATAAATTGTGATTTTTGAGGTATACTACATATATACCACTATATTATTTGATTTTGGGAATCAATTATAAGTTCAGATATGTTAACATTGTATAGAAAGGGTGATCGTAGTGATTATTATTATGCGACTCTCACGAATCGCAAAATATGGTTTGATATTTAATTTCAGATACAATTATATTTTCCGTGGGCTTGCTATGTATTCAAATTTGCTTTAGGTATTCCTCCGCGTTGATGTTCTCAGCTTGGAAAGTATAGCATTTTTGTTCAAATTGTATTTTTTTGCCTATTGAGCGAATAAGTTTGGTGTAAATGTTTTCTAATCAAAGCTAAATGGGGAAAAAAATTCGCACTAAACTTATTCCTTCAGTATAGGTCAGAAAAATACGAGTACAATTATTTAAAAACAAAAATGTTATGAACATGTTTTACCCAATTCCCTATTTACAGGGAAAACCAGAATAGTGCCGCTGGTGATGTGGGCCAAAGGCACTTAAGCGGAATTTGATCCATTTCTACATCTTCTCGTTTGATCCTAGGGCGTTTGATTTTGATTGACTTGCTCTGCATTTTTTGTATAAAATCACCGATAGTAGATGGTTGTGACAGATGGTTGGGAGGATTGTAATCAGTGTTGTGTAATTACGCGTAAAAAACAATTTTTTTCATTTTTCACGTAAATATTGTAAAAAAATTAATTACAGTAAAAAATTGTAATAAATGTAAAAATGTTGTTAATTAGCGACATCTGCCTGAAAATATTTAAATTAGTAAAATAATTTAAAATGCATTATTTTCTGGTATAGAAAGTACAACCATTACATGCAGCTACATCTATTGAAATTTTTTGAATTAATATATATATTACAGATTATTTCGTGGGCCTGACTGACTACTACAATAATTTATACTCCTATCTTGAATCTCAATTACTCGTCACAGGGTGAACAGACGTCACCATAATTCAATTTTAGTGTTATGATTCTCACTGTGAGGGAGAATCTCACATATCCTCACCTACAATTTCTTGGTGACATCAAGAGCATTTTTGACAGATTAAATTAAAATATATAAAAAACTTCATTTTATGCCAAACAATTTTAAATTCTCATTTGGTGTCACCTGAAATTGTAGTTGAGCATATGTGAGATTCTCACTCACACTGAGAATCATGTGTCGTAAATGATTAACTAATTCATGAATGATTTGAGCAGTTTTGAAGAAATGTTGTATGCGATTAATCATACCTTCATTACCGTACGTATTTCCGATTATATCCTTGATAAGAGAAGACTCCATTTATTTAACCTCGGTTAGCTCTGGGGGGGGGGGGGGGGGGGTGGAGGTGTTAGTTAAGTGATAGTCAATTCTCAGCAAATTAAAAAACGAATGTTACCAGGACTGACACTCTTGTTTGTTGTTTTAATTTCTGAAATAAATTTTGTTTTGATAACGGTAGTTTTGTTGTTGTTGGGCGAAAACGCAAAATGTGATTTTGGTAAGTGTTTTATTTCTATAGACGCACCGAATTTTTTGGAATAGAATTAAAACAATGTTTAAAATTAAAAATAATTATTAATTTATTTGTTCTCTCTACTAATAATATATTGTCAGATCTAATTTAGGTTGGTTAGAATCTCCAAGCCATTTTTTGAGGTTATCTAATTTAACAACAAAATTAATTGAACTATAAAATTGATTATCAATCAACAGATTGTTTTTTAAAATAGTTAATTGTTTTAACGGTAACAGTTATGTAGGATTGTGTTGATTGTCTGTTTCTTACCATTTTTTCAAGAGAGCTTTTTGAATTAATTTTCGAAACATGCGTCAGCATTGGTGTTCTTGGTTCCTTTTTTGAATTATATTTGGTAATAAAACTCCTCGAATTTTAATAGCCATCGGACCAATATGGGGGGGGGGGGGGGGGGTTGGTCTCGTTTAAAAAGGAAGATCATGGTTTATGGTCAGTTATGATAGTGAATCTTTTGCCGCAAAAGCAGTGTAATTTTGCTCTATTTTAGATAGAGCCCTTGAAGCATAACATATACGAAGATCCGGTCCTATTATTTTTTGAGGGAGAACTGATCCTAGTGTTATGTTGCATCAGTTGTAACAATAAAAGAGTTTTTCTAAATCTGGGTGTCGTAAGATAGAATCAATACAATGAAATTGTTTATATCTCTCAAAATAACTAATAGATTGTTCGTCCAGTTCCACCGTCTAAACTGTAACCGCTCCTAACGCACTCTTCTATCATAGGTTTTGTATCATCAGATAAATTTGGTATGAATTCTGATAACCAATCAAGTAAACCAAAAAAAATTTTGATCTGGAACTCTTTTTTCCGGGATTTAATTGTGCATCTTGGGAATGGAGTGTCCCAGAAGAGTGATTTCTTGGAGTAAGAATTTCGACTAATCAGGTTGTATTTTCATATTAGCGTTATCTCATTCATCGAAAACGAGTTTTATGTTATTTTATGCTCTTGAATTAGAGTAGAGAATAATATTCTTCCCTACGTTGAATGGTTATGGAAGCATTTTTCAAGCTAAATTCCAGTTCAAGCTCAATTTTCAATAGTTTATTACCAGCCTCCTCAGAATAAAAATGATTGTACTTAGTAAATTATGTGAAGCGTTTCTTATTACCAAAATTTACTACTTGAACAATTGTGTAGTAATTTTTACAATGAGAGATACGTAATTAGTATAGGTATTATAAGTTTGGAAAACGGTAGATTTCGCCATTTTGTACTGTAACTTCAGTATTTAATTTTAATAACCCAAAATCATTCGAAGCTTTCAAAACCACTAACGAAAGCGTCATTCGTGTATCAAATTCTGCAATGGTGCTCGCGGTGGACATTTGCTAAATATTATTTTCTTATATAAATGTGCCAGGGTCTACACTAAATTTCAATAAAGAATTATTTTTTTTTTTATTTATTTCATTTATTTCAACAAACGGAAAAATCTTTCCCAATTACTTGCTACCATATACACGATTTTAATTATAATACAACATTAATTATAATAAAATAAAATTAGTATTTAAAATTAAAAAAAAACATTAATTAAAAAAAAATAATAAAAAATCACAAGTTAAATTTAATCTTAAAGGAGATTAAAGTTGACTAAGAGGTTAAATACATTTTTTTTGTAAATTGCTAAAGAACAAATATTAAATACTAAATCATTAAAATAAGTATTATTAGCATTTTGCATACGAATTCAAGGAGAGTTTTTACAATAATTTGTTTATTGACATTAAATATGGATTCCGGATGTTGAATGGATTTGTGTTCAGTTTACATTCGTTTTTAAATCTGATCAATTATGTCATTTAAAATTTTATATAACGTAAGCCCGTCATTGATTTTTCGTCTAATTTGAGGCGAATGTAGACAATAACTCACCATAGGTAGCAAGGATATGGTTCGTATGTTAATTATGGTAATCTCATTCTGAAGTTAAGCAAGCGAGTGAATTTTCTCTGAACTTTTTCCAAAGCTATATTGGTCTAACATGAGCACGGTAAAGGGCCAGAAACGATTGAATATTGCAAAAATTCGATGGAACTCGCACAATAAAACCAAGCATTGTGACAGATTTGCTAACTAATTCTTGAATGTGGTGGTTGAAGCCTTTGAAAAATCTGTATATATGACATTAACTGATTGTCCGTTTTCTAAGGACGGATAAGCGAATTCAGTAAATTCTAGAAGGTTGGTTAAAGTTGAGCAACCTCGAAAAAACACGTGCTGATATTTCAATATTTTGTCTTTAGTATGATTGAATAATTTAGTATAAAATAGTTTTTCGAAAACTTTAGAAAACACGTTTAATATACAAATTGATGGGCACAACCTTCGCTGCTTTTCATTTACTGGAAAAAATTTCTTCTTCCAAGGATTTATTGAAAATTATTGTTAGTGGTATATAAATAGAACCAGAAACATTTTTGATAAAAAGTGGTAAAATTGAATCTGGGTCACAACCCTTATTTGTGTCAGATTTATCAATTATGTTCAATTAAACAGCTTGGATTCGGTATTGGTATTGGTAATTTGAAATTAAATTCGTAATAGTTTTATGATCTGGACCAGAATTATTTGGGAACAGAATAGGACCAGAATTATTTGGGATTGTTACAAATTGAGCTTTCAATCTTATTCAAGTATTTCTTATAGCATATTTTATGTTCCTTTTTAACTCGAAATCTTAGTAGAGCAAACATTGAGTGATTTTCAGAATCCTTGGTTTTATTAAATTTTTTACGAAAGTATACTTTAACAGATAATAGATTGATCAACTAGGAGAATAAAAGTTATTTCTGTAGCGAATAGCAGGCATATTTTTTGAAATTATAGAATTTATCACATTGTATAAAAGTCTAACAGACTGCTCAGCATTGTAGTTATTGAACGTATCAACCCAATTTATAGCATTTTTTTTCGAAATTAGTCAATTCATAATTGCATTCTTTGAAATTTAAAATTTCTTTTTTAATTTTCATCAGGTAATACATTTTGCTTATTTTTAATATAATTTCAATTGGAGGATAATGTTAATCAATTTTACATAAAATCTAATCAGCCGGTTTAAGTAAATTTTGAGTTGGAAGGGTATTACAATGAACTAAATTTAATAAACGATCAAGTAACGATTCACCAGCTTTATCGCAATATTTAATAGGCGTCACTAAGTTTCGATCATCATGAATCTGCCAATCAATATATGGGAAATTAAAGTCACCTACAACAAAAAAAAATTTTTTTTTTTGGAAGAGCTTGGACAAACGAGTTTCAGCCTGTTAAATCTTTATGACCCTACTATTTTTTAGTTCCTATGGTTATTTTAAATAGATAATTTTCAATGCTGATACAAAATCAAGAAAGTAATTTTTCCAGCAGTAAACCGTCAAATAAGGAAAAGAGCCAAATGATAGTTTACATTTAAGCCAAATTTGTCACATTCGTATAAGATGATTGGCCGATGGTTGTTAATAAGTTATTTTCAAATATAATTCTTGCAGAAATAAATGCACCAAGACACTGTTTTTATACCGTATAATTGTATACAAATGATTTGCTTGTGTTTTAAAGAATAAACAAAAAATATTGTAATTACAAATATGTATAATAGATTTAGGTAATAAACAAACATTTACCGGCTTTGGTTCACATATAGTACTGAATCGAACAATGTAGACTGAGCAGATCAGTATTTTGTAATTAATATTGTTTCACTTTCAATGAATTGTTTCTTTATTTTGAATATTTTATTTTTCGATGAATTGTTGTAAGAAGAATATTAATGATGTAAAATGGTTTGTATTACAATTGTAGTTCTCAGTTCAGTTTACGCAATTGCTTGTGACGTTCATTTGTTATCGTGTTAGTTGTCATATTTTTTGGTCAAGCATTAAAATTAAGCCTTAAATTAAAACTGAACAACATAAATACTTAATTTTTTAATTACTTTTATTTTAAATAATTACGTTTTGGATGAACGAATTCAAAATTGATTTGATTTAGCGATGCGCGCATCTCAAAACTCAGTGACACTGAATTTCGTGTTTGGCTTTAATAATTTTAATTTTAAGTTGTTTTGTACGTGATATTAACCTTCAAAACCTTTAGTTTCTTATAAACTATACGACTTAACTTATTTTGTTTTCTTGCATTTTTCATTATCATGACAATGAATATCGCACGCGCTCGCTACAACTATATACAATGTATCGTTCAGACGTAAGAAAACAATACAAAAAGAAATTTCACTTTCTTAGTCATCATATGATGATGATCATCATCGTGCCTTTATTGTCATTTTGTATATCACATATAGTTATTTATGAGTATTTGTTTACACATTTTTAACGGTTGATCAAGCATTTTTGTACATAAATACTTTCTTTTAAGATTTTGGACTTTTGCTTGTGCCTCATGCGTCTCAAAATGGATTAAGAGTTTTTGTTGTACAGCAGCGTATCGTATGCAAAAAAAAGATTGATTTACTTTATATTTGCACATTGGTTTAACACATAGCAAACAAGGTCAATGCCTAGCAAAACATGAAATTTTGTTAACGTTTTTAATCGAATATATTGGGTGAAAAGTGAAATTTACATTTCACATTTTTTTGAAAAATACGCAGAATACAAACTTCTGTGGACTTCGATAGTCACCATTAATTATAATAAAAAAATCGAAGGGTCGAAAATATAAAAATATTGAAAGTGATCTTTTAAGGCAGATAAGTTACATAATCGGGCCCCTTTACTTCCACAAACAAATCGGATTTAAATATCTATATAATTAGACGATGACTTCTGGTTGCTTTCACTTTACAGCGAATTTGTATGGTACACAATTTAAGATTAAACAAATTTTAGGTAAAAATAAAATAATCAAAATAGATCAGATCGTGGGAATGTTATAAAAAATTTTGTAAAAGCATTTCCGGCACTTCCAATTATCACTGTATTAAATAAAATTTGATCGATTAATTGTTACGTCATATATAAGTAGTGTGTTTATCCCAATTAATTATCTATTATTTTCGATATGATGATTACAGTACGATAGACGTTAGATAATATTGTTAAGTAAAATATTTTACCTTTCGCTTCTTAAGATATAAAACAAATAATGATCATCTAGCATATGCACGTCTAACGTATTTATTCTTATATGCACATATAATTACCGTAATCTGTTCGGATCACGTATATTGCACTTTAAACAATAAACATCTGCAAAATAATTAAAATTTAAGATTTATAGCAACTTTCACTTTTTAATTACAGTTCCTCGTGATAGCCACGATCCTAGTACTGCCAATTTTAATAACGTCACATCCACAACATGACACCAAAGAACTTGGAGATCAAGTTCGTATAAAACGAGCGGGTAGTTTCGATTTTATTGGGCACATAAAAAATGGTGTTGTTGCTGGAATTGGATCAGCATCGGCTGGTGCATCAAGTAGTAGTAGTGGTAGCTCTTCTTCAGGCGGCGGTAAAACCTATCTTCCACCACCTGTCTCTGTAAGTTTATTTACCAAATAATAATATTTGTATATTGTTTATATAAATATTGAGTTTGATTCGTCTATTTATTTATTTTGTTTAGGAGGAAGTTAAATTCGATGGATGGACCTTCAAAAAATCTTTGTTTAACACAATTTTCCAAGCGGTTAAAGCAATTACCGGCGGTGTGACGGCACTTAAAGGCAAATTAATTAAAGGCAGCGGCTATTTAATTAGCGCCAAGGGCAAAGTACGTAAAATATTTATTAATTACGCAAAAATCGTTTAAATATTTTTTGTTTATATATAGTTAATTGCGGCTGGTGGTGAGGCTGTCTCGAACGCTGGTAAAAAAATTGCACTATCCGCAAAACTAGTTCCACCATCGGCTGGACATTTTGCTAAGTTAAGTGGTGCCGGGTCGGCTGGACCATTATCTGCACATTTATCATCCGGCTCATCGGGCTCATCATCAGGTCATGCGCCTGCAACAGGACACGGTGAAAGTAAGTATATACAAGTAATTAAATAGTTCAATGAACGCCCTTACCAATTTATATTGGAATTTCTCTTGTTTACAATTAAATCACAAGATGTTTTAAAATGACCCCAATTTACTTTCATTTGAAAGTGATTTAACAAAAAATAAAAATAAATTGTATTTTTATACCGTAAATAATAATTTTAGGTTTTACCAGTTTTGACGCCCCAAGCGGTGGTGGTCACGCACCAGTTCTTCCAACAGGAACTTATGGAGCACCCGGAATTTCGTATACAGTACATAAACCAACAGCACACACCCACTATCTACCGCCATCATCACATTCGCAAAGTACATCGTATAAAGCACCTTCGCCATCGTACGGGGTGCCGGCACTTACTTACGGAGCATCTTTTGAAGGCCCACCATCCTCAATTACCGGGTATTCAAACACAAAACTTGAGGGCTATAATGATGGTAAATATAAAACTTGTTTCTAATGTAAGCTGATAATTTATGATTTCTAACATTTTTTATGTGCATGAGTTACGTGAATTTCTATACACAGTTGTATAGAAAGGTGTTAGGTAACGAACAAGTAACTAACATAAACTAATTTCAATTAAATTACATGCCAACATATTATGGCAAAATAATGAAATTTAACTTTTACATGCATCGACCTTGCTTTTGATGCTTCTTTTGTTGCATGCGCTATACGTATTTTACATTTTCGTTCTAATTACTTAACAAAATGCTTAAACATTGACCAAACCTAATATTACATAATGATGTAACATGCAAAATATGTTGTATATATGTATAAATGTTGTAAAACTGAATATCTAAAATGTCCATATATTTTCGTATGACGTCACTAATGACTAATTGAAACGTAACACGGATGAAAACGTATAATATTTACCAGATCATCGATGTATATAAAGCGGACAATTTGTAAATAAATTTTGTAAATACACTATAATTTATTCACCGACTGTACATAATAAAGACTTTTCCAAATAATTAATATTCAATTTTTTCTTTTTTTTTCAAAAATATTCAAAACTCTATAATTTCACGATACAGTACACACAAAAGACACACACAATTCATACGACCTTTTTTCATCGTCGAGTGGATCGCTACCCTCTGGTGGATATAAAGGGCCTACATATCCAACCGAAGGATTATCTAATGCGGCTGAAGCATTACGGCAATTGTTACAAAAGATACCAACCCATGGTTCAACCGGAACGGGTGGTGGAACATTTGAAATTGGAAATTCAGAAGATTTTGCCGATGTGCATCCGGGCGAAATAAACATCCAGAATGACTATAAAGATTATAAAGTACAGCAGTATCAAATACCGGCGGATCCAGTTCCCTCGTTTAAACCACTATCGAATCATTTAACATTACCAAGAATACCGCAGGCAATGTACGGTGTACCACTAGAATATAGTCATTCGCAATCATTGACGACCGCATATGGTACACCGTTCTCGAATTATCAAAAAGCATCACCACTAGTCGATGTACCATCACAATACTTAACACCTGTAAAACAGTATCCATTATCACAAAACACATACAATGTATACCACACAATGGCATTGCGGCGAAATAATTTGCAGCCAAAAAGTTCTTCGCACACAAAACGATCACAATATAACACACTAAAACAAAAACCATACCAAACATCGATCCGATACGATAAACCAAGAGCTTTAGTAGCCAAGCAACCACAAAAACTACAACCGCTACCAATTACCGATATGGACAATCATGTTCATCAGCAGCAAGTAAATCAATTACAAAAAAATTTGGGTGCCGATTTTGAAATAGCGAAATCAATTGGATACGAGATTAAAGCGCAGGAGCCTGCTCAAATTAAACGTAGTATTGAAACAACATTGGCGGGCGATAAAAATTAGTAGACCACCAAAAACTAAATTTTTGTTATTAATCTAGAGAGACGAACGGACATAAAACTATAAATACTATTACGTATATAGAATAAAAAATTGATGAGAGTGTGTGTGTGCAAAGTGTATGGAAGGTAAAAGTAAATCAACTTAATTATTTTTTTTTATATTTAGTATAAGATTCGAAGCATAAATAGAGACGTCTGGTCGAGATAACGCGCAACAACTTTCTTCGTGAACCGCAATAATGTTGGCTGTCAACACGCGATATAATTATACCTGTGCGTTGAGTGAAACGAGATTAGTAGACTGGGCACCTCAGCCGGTTATTCATAAATGCAGTAAAATATTTCTATTACAAATTCATTTTTGGTCATGTGCGATAGCCATAATGTAACAACCGGCTTTTATTTTATCATAAGTTATGAGCTCTACCAAAGACAACTTTTACTTTTATTTTCTTAAAATACATCTTTGACTTTTACTATGTAGTTAAAATTACGTGATACCAATTGAAAGAAAAGAGTAATGTCTTGTAAATTTCGATTATTTATGGGTTTGATTGGAATAGAAAATTTGTTTTCTATACGGTAAATCGAGTTCCGAGAGCAAGTTGAGAGTAAACTAGATTTTTTTGGGGGTAATTGCATTTTTTGTAACCAATCCGATTCGTTGATGAAAATCGTTGATTTTAAAAAATGGCCGTCTCGTTGAAGGTGCTTTTATGCCAGAATTATTATTATTATTCCCCTCTTCGCTCAGCTAGCAGGTATTGGAACTTCAATATTTAAATTTTCATAGAAATTGTCGAGTTTGATAAAAAAGAGAGTAAACCTTCAAGGGTCTGTCCTGGTCATCCACATTCAACAGCAGCTTCTTCTTTGAATTATTTCAAAACCTTATCCATCAAACCAAACTTCATAATGAACATGAGGCTCAATGCACAAGTCTTAATTTAAAGTTTAGTGTTTTTCGATTTTTATAAATTGTGTAATGTGTGTAAGGCAACGAAGAGTTTCTCTGAAAATTATACATCATCAAGTCTTAATCTCGTAGACTAATAACTTTCTATAAAACGCTTAAATTTTTTTTCTAAAATTTACAAATTAAAAAAATTCGTTTAAAAAATTGAATAGAGTTGACGACATAAAGAATACATAATTAATTTTTAAAACATTAATTATCATAATATGAGAATTGATTGAATTGCGTCGAAATTTCAGAATTAGGCTAAAATTTCAATTCAATTTTTAAATTTCTGTTTGAAAAATATTCTTAAAACTTTAAAACTCTTACAATGAAAATTATACAAATTTTTAAAATAAAATTTTTGGTTATAATTATTATTTGGGCCCGGTAAAAATCTCGAGTGTCTTCTAAAATTCGAAATTTTTTGATCATGACATCGAAATTAAGGATACTAACAAATTCCGAATTACATGTTATAGATTTAAGACAGATACATTTCTTTGCCGATTGTATAGAAATTGAGTTTAAACATCAAAAATTGTATTCCATTATGAGTTCAGGAAGTGGTTCTTGAAGCAAATTAGAATTACAATTAACCCATTTCTCAACCAATTACGTTCAAACTTAGTTTGTATCATTCAATTGAGATTTTTAATATTAATTTGAAAATGCGACTTAAGAAAATTGACTGCATGCATGGAACTTAACGTTTTTTAGTTCTTGATTAGGTTTGATTCATATTGAATGGAATTAAGCATTTCTCAACCGATTGGGATGAAAAACAGTTAGCCAATCATTTTATGATCCAGATTTAGTTAATAACATTTGAATAAAGATATGCCATCATCCGATTATTTTAAACTCACATTTCTAATCTAATGTTGTGTGCCTCATGTCGATTTTTTTTGTCTAATTTTACAACTAACTAAATTTATGGTTAGTTCATACCAATCGTTTAAAGATGGCACAAAACAAACCGCATCTGATATTTAATTAAAATCTGCTATATAAACTTAAATGTAACATTCCACAAACATTCTTAATCAGTAATTGATAAATCAAAACTAAGTTTGCTGTTTAGAACTCAATATCGGGTAGATTTTGCATTATAAATATTAGAAACATCTAACAATACCAGGGTGAACTAACGATCAATTTAGTTAGTCGGAAATTTAGACAAAAACATCGGTGTCAGCATAAAGCAAAATATACATAAGAGGACTCATGTAGAGATTCCGAGGTTAATCTATTTTACTTTTGGCAATCTGTATAAGCCTAACAAGAACAATGAACTATAAAATAACTATGCCGAAAAATATTTATAAGATTCGTATATATGGATTAAATGTAGAAAAAAAATTAAATTTGTGTATATAAATATATTAAAACTATAAAATAAGATTAACCTCGGAAAAACCTCCTTATAAAATTTGCACTACTTGATTTCTCTTATATATTTATTGCTCGATGGTGTCCACTTCAAAACAGATAAACCTTAGTTAGTTTAGAATTTTGTTCAAAATTCGTGTAACAATCCCAAACACATCGTCCAAACCAAGTTTGAACAATATCACAAACACATTTCAAAAATGTATGGTAAAACCTAATTGCTCGAACTTTCTTTAAAATTCATTACAAAATTTCCATCACTAATCATTTTCATTCACTCTTTTCCAAATTTAATCAAAAATTCATGATGTAATTTTCATTGCATCCATAACACCGAATTAGTCGATTATAAAATTCATCATAGTTCTACTAGTAGCGCAATCATAAAAACAGAAAACAGTAAAATCATCTCTATTTCAATATTTTGCTCATTCTGGTATTCTATCTTCTGTATTAAACGTTAGGAAACTAAATAAAAGGAACTTGAATACATGTATGTGAAGATAGCCCAAATTTCATCCCCGAAAAATGCGATGGTAACACTAATTATTGCTATCATGACATTTTTTTTTACTCTCAGCCCAAAAAATCACGACATTTTTACTCTCAGCCCCGAAAATTTACTGTCATGACAGCTAAAACTATCATGACACAAACATTTTTCTGGGCTGAGAGTAAAAATATTGCATTTTGGTGAAGGAGGAATATTTAAAGTAATTTTTGATTTTCGCTGTCAGAATATTTTTTGGATAGTAGAATTAAATTGTTTATTGTTCATTTATGCCTTTTATAACTTTTTATTGTTCTTATTAAACTCTTAACATTTTTATTTATTATTTAGCTGTTATTCGGAAATATTTATACCAAAATTTAGATTTATTGCTATAATTATTAGTTAAATGTCGCAATAGTATACATAAACTTGTATAGTATTGCCATAAGCAACTATTTCGATTTTCGGGGATAGAAATTTGGGCTATCTTCACAAAGGTCTTGAATACTTATTATTCATATTCAATTCATATTCAATTCATTTTCAATTCATATTCAATTCATATTCAATTCATATTCAATTCATATTCAATTCATATTCAATTCATATTCAATTCATATTCAATTCATATTCAATTCATATTCAATTCATAATCAATTCATATTCAATTCATATTCAATTCATATTCAATTCATATTCAATTCATATTCAATTCATATTCAATTCATATTCAATTCATATTCAATTCATATTCAATTCATATTCAATTCATATTCAATTCATATTCAATTCATATTCAATTCATATTCAATTCATATTCAATTCATATTCAATTCATATTCAATTCATATTCAATTCATATTCAATTCATATTCAATTCATATTCAATTCATATTCAATTCATATTCAATTCATATTCAATTCATATTCAATTCATATTCAATTCATATTCAATTCATATTCCATTCATATTCAATTCATATTCCATTCATATTCAATTCATATTCGATCCATTTTTAAGTCATACTATAATAACTTCCTAGCATATTTTCTTCAAATAGCTTGCGATACATTTTTCGAAGGTGTTGGTACCATAAACATCAATAATTTCGCTGCCATGAGCGTATTGATCAGCACTTATTTTGTTTGTTTAGTATTGAGGCATGCGATTGACACTAATGCTTGTAAAAACTCAACGATCATCTTAATTCACGCCAAATCAGTAAAGTCCATTGTGGTGATCGGACAATAGAATTGTGGCAGAGCAGAGATTTTGATAAAATATCGAACTTACTACAGAATTTGTGGAAATTTTAATGGATGATGATGTTGGTGAAAATTTTATTTCCTTATATCTAACCATAGTTTTTTTATCTCTTCTAAAAATGATTTTTGTAAATTTTGACCTCTGCCAAAGAGTAGATATTTTTAGACGGTCGATTTAAATACAAGGCTTTGTTTAGATTTTTAGGAAATGCTAGGGTTAAAACTGTACGAAAAGTTAATATATTTAGTTGTTGAGGTTCTTGTATACAATTGTATTAAGGATTGATACTCAATAAGCCTGAAGTATGCCAAACTATTTCTAATTTGCACCAAACTTCAAGTTGAAAAATTATTTGAACTAATTAACTCGAAAAAAATAAACTAAAATTTCTTTAACTAATACCAAACCGGATTTTCAAAAATCCAATTTTAATCATAACGTGCCTCACGGCTGTCCCGTCTCTGATATAATTTTAGCGAAATCTAATGCAATGGTATGAAGTCTATATAATTGACTAGTTTTGTAATAATTGCAGATCTAGTTCAATAATCAGCATAAACAGTCATATCTTGCATGTTAACATCTTTATAATGACAACACTTTTATCGCGATCGTATATAGACGGGAAATTACTTAAGTGTAAAATTGATTGGCATTATAGGAATTTCCAAATATTGCAAAATTATCAAATTAAAAATTTTTTCTCGTTTTATTACGTAATTATGTAGTTTGAATTTTTATAGTCAATCAACATTTAATTAATATAAAAATAAAATGTTAATACAATTTTCTTTTAAAAAATTCCAGATCATTACAACAGTGCGATACAATGGGGCTAAAAATAATTTTTTATTTTAATTTATGTTAAATTATTAAATAAAAAACATAATTAATATTTTTTATTGAAAAAATATTAAATACATTTTTATCGAATTATATTATAAGCTGGAATAATTATAAGGAACTGGATTATGGATGAGACACATAATTTAATTGAGGAAAATAAATAGACAAATATTTAATATTTATGTATGATTTTAAATCACTTGTTATTTTATTATTATTTGTTGTAATTATTTAAAATATAATAATTGTTTTTTTTTTTTTTTTATATTTGTAAATAGATAATAATTGTATAGGCAAGCGTATTTAATAAATTAAATTTAAAAAAAAAAACGAAATTTTTCATTATTTGAACTGTGTGATTGTCGCTGCAATCATTGATTTTAGAATCATAGTTAGGAGGTGGATGATCTGAATGAGATGAGACCATTTTATGACAAACGACGCGCTTTGGAACAAGCTGGTTGAGAGATATAGAAATTTCTCGTTTAAATAATATATTAGAGCAATCTATCGAATACTGAGCAAGATATTTTAAGGATTGTTTTCCGTGAGGCTCATGATGTAATACATTTTTTTCAATGCCCATAATCAATGTTATTGAAAATTATGACAGCATAAAAAGACGAACAAATAAGACGATGGTTGGCACTTTCAGGTGGAAGCTCACACACTTTCTGCTGCAGTAATATCGACCTTACTCACACAGTGATGCTCAATCATTTCTAAAACGCCTATTGGATAAGACTAGATTGAACGTATAAAACCGAATTGATGTCGCTCCGCAAATGACGATTGAACATTCGAGCCACGATTTGGAAAACTACAGAAAAAAAGAGAACAGAAACAACTGTAGGTTGAAAACGGAAAATGTTCATCGCGCTTCAAAAACAAAACTTTAAAAAAGGAAATAAATTAAAATTGCTTGTGGACAAAATTCTAATTGTTTTCACAAATTTTGATTGTTAATGAGAAGATTGATAAGAATTTTGGAAAGTTTCGTCATGCTACAAAATAATCAACAATAGACAAGTTCATTGGCGTCAATAGTAGTCAATAATAGTCAATTTGTAAAAATTTTGCTAAATTAATCTTCTTTTAAAATACAAACCGTATTCAACGGATTATTTCGGAGTTCTGTGACTATCAATCGAATATTTCTTAGCAATTTTATATCTCTCTCAAGAATTAAAACAGTTCTTGAAATATTTCATATTATCCTTAATAAACAACATTATTTAGTTGTATACCTCTTTCACTTTGGTGGCATTAAATTAAGAAGGTATACATTGAATTTCGTAAATTGTGCTGAAGCCCGTGCTACTAAAAAAAACCCTTACCCAAATTTGGGTTATAAAGGTCAGCAAAACCATTGAACAATCGATTGAATAATTACAAAGTATGTTATAATGTTAATAAGTCCTACCCACCTCCGACAAATATTTTAATATGCAAATGTTTGATAAGACAAAAAAAATCATTAGAGATTTGATTGCCAATTCCATAAAAATAAAAGCATGGAAAGTGATAATAAAGCTTAACAGTATGATATAAAAATAAATTTCATATCCAAAAAGCGTAGAAATAAAAACCACAATAGAAACATCATAGAATGTTGACTAAAGATATCCGAGAATTGAAAATAATGCCCATAAAAAAATTAAGTTTAAAATAATATCAATACAACTGACAGTTAAAAATTCCTAGCAGAAAACCTGAAGCTGTGCATTGTTAGAACTAAATGGTTTAGTTACACTACTTAATCACCAACTTCATGAGCGAGTCAGATTCAAATCACGATCTCCGATAATGGCCAACAAAATTCCAGTCAAAATGACTTCAGTACATCAAGGAGATCAGAATTTGTAGGAAAAAACTTGGAGACGTGCATTGTTAACACTATGTGGTTTAATTTAAATGATTTAATGTCGACCTTCATGATTTATCCAAACATTAAGCATGATGTCTGGAAAAGCCGATAATGTTCATCCAAATTTTAGTAAAAATGACATTAGTACACCTAGAATTTAAAATTCGTATAGCAAATATCTTGAAGTGGCGCATTGCTAGCCTTACGAGGTTTTAGTTTGGTCACTTAATGCCCAACTTTATGCAGTAGTCAGAACTGAATCACAATCTCCGGGAAATACCTGAAATGGACGCCTAGATTTCAATGATAATGACATCAGTACACCTAGAAGATCGAAACTTGTAGTAAAAACTCGAAGTCAAACATTATAATCACTATACTTGCTTGCTTTAAGTCTAGTGAGGCCAGCATTGGCCATTACTAAAAATCATGATTCAGGCCTGGCTAATAAATTAAGTCATTTAACTAAAAGTACTTTGTGCTAATAATGCATTACGTTTGATTTTAATTTTTATTATCGGCCATTCAGGAAGCTTCTGATTTAAGTATTTAAGTATGGATTGTAAATTAAGTTGGTCAATTTTTATTCAAACTTGGATGTCCATTATCGGTCATTCCACGAAATCATGATCCAGGTCTGTCTAGTACAGGAAATTGAGCATTGAGTCACATAATTAAGACCGGTTTGTGTTATTAATGCGAGAGTTCTGTTTGTTACTAAGAATTTGATATTATAGGTGTATCTGATGTCATTTCAGTACAATTTTGAATGGCTAGTCCTGGAGGTTGTGATTCAAGTTTGGTTATAGTTTATTAAATTGATCATTGAATGAACTAAGTAAAACCATTTAATGCTAACAACGTGCCTCTTTAGATTTTGTGGTGCGAATTTTATAATCTATAAGTTGATGGCCGTTACATCCAGCAATTTTTGATTCAGGTTCGGCTAGTACATGGTCATTGAATAAACGTAACTTGTTTAGTGTTATTAATGCACGATTTCAGGATTTTTGCTGCGAATTTTTATCATCTTAGGGCTTTTGTTTCTTTTATACTTAATTTTGATGCCCATTATCGATCATTCCTGGAGTTCGTGATTCAACTCTCGCTAAAATGTGAAGTCGGTTTTTGAGTCATCTATAAATAAAACTAGCTATTTAAGTGATGCGTTCTCGAGAAAAGCGGGTCCAAGTTTAAGGCTACGAATTTTTGTTTTGAAGATTTACTGATGTTCTTTTTTCATAATATAATTTCTAATTTACACTACAGGCCAAAAGTATTTCGACGATATGGTTTTTATAACTAAATAATTTTGTATGTAGTTTTAACTTATATATTAGTTTATTCCAATTAATTTAATTAATTACCAAAGAACAAAGAAAAAAGTTACTAAAATATTTAAATTGCGCGCTCATCGTTTTGGCCTTCCTTTTGCTTTAACTTTGCTGCGCGACATAGCTTAGGCATTCTATCCCATAATTTATTTAATTGTTCGTATGAAATCTTGTTCCAGGCATCTTGCAATTTTTGTAACAAATATTTGGCCGATGTTGGGCATGTTTTCCGAAGCTCCCGATCTAACTGATCCCACAAAAGCTCTATCGGATTAAGATCGGGCGATTGTGGGGGCCAATTCATTTTCCTGCTGGTTAGTAAACCCTCGTCGTATTAGTTTTAGTTCAGATGGTATAGCATGTTTCTCCAAGATCGAAAGGTAGACGAAGCGATCCATTATTCTCGTAGTTTCGACCAAATCTCAAACTTGGTTGTTACCAAACTCACCCCATACCATCAAAGGGCCACCGCTGTGTTTTATTGTAGGAATCATACAGTCTGGGAGTATTTTTTGGACATCGAACGTAAACTCTCCTTTTCGATCCAAAAATTTCGAATTTTGATTTGTCTGACCATAGGACCTTTCTCCACTGTGACATTTGCCAGTTCTGGTGGTACTTTGCCCATCTAACTGTTTTTAACGGTTTCTAATCGAAAGAAGTGGCCTTTTAACAGCAATTCTGCCATTAAACCTCTGATCTGTTAGACGCCTTTTTATCGTAATAAAAGACATTTTTTCCTCGAGCGTTGTTCACTTGCGGTAATATTTGAGGTACCATCAACTTCCTATAACGCTTGGATAACATTCCTATATATTCATTCTCCTCGCGGTGGTGACCCGAGCTCGTCCCAGCGATATTGCTGCCCAGTTTCTTTAAATCGCTTCAGTGTGTATTCCATGGTAGACTTCAGAATTTCTTGTTTTCTGGCAATTTCAGCATACGAATACTACCTCTCTGTGTAGAATGACAAGGATCCTTTGAAAGTTTTTTTTTATTAAATCAATATAATAATAAAATTATTAACATTTAATGTCAGAATCAATTTTTAATAAATAAATTGTAATAAATAAATAAATTGTAAACAAAATTTGTAACAAAATATATCGATTTTAGGTATATTTGTGATTTCTCGAATAATAAAAGTTGAAACAAAGTAAAATGTGCATATATATGGACGCATTTAGACAGAGTGTGTACAAAAAATATTCATTGAAAATATCATTGTAAGGTCCTTTGTTTTAATTGAAAAGAACTCATCGGCCAAATACTTTTGGCCTGTAGTGTAATTCGGTATATTTTTTAAACCACTAGAACAATTTCTGGAATTTTTATTATTTCGTACGAAATTTAAACATTATATAGATAAACTATTTCAAATTCTTATTAGAAATTAGTAATTAATTTTTAAATAGTCTGAGTTTAGATTATTCGGTTTATATCCCTATTACTTTAGTACAAAATTTTGGTATACAGTTTACGGCTGTATGATACTCAACTTGTCAAAAACGGTGTGTACTAGAAATTAGTTTTTGACTTAAATTACATTATTAATTATGTACATAGACAAAACGCTATTTTAAAAAAAAATAATTATAATATTAAACGAACAAAAAACTAAAATGTGCAAGAATCATTTTTGTCATATTATATACGGGAAAACGGCTACCAAATTTGTAAAAAAAATTATGATATTTGCTAACTTACTAAATAATTTATTTAAGAAGCTTAAATTAAAATTAAATGTTTTTGAAAAAGCTCGAAAAAGAAATATACACATTAACATTATAAAGCATAATTACTCGTGCTTTAAAATATTTTAACAATTATTACCGTCACCTATTAAAAGCTTTAGTAAACTTTGCGCCTAAATGTAGAAATCGAATTTATACTTTCAATTTGTAGCATATTGACGATCATTATATTAATTATTATGTTTCACATTTCGAACTTTTTTTATCTAACTTTCTTCGTTCAATATATATTATCGTAACCATTACAGTTCCGTTAAGTCACCTGCGTCATTTCTCAATTTTGTGCATATTATGGTTCGAACGATAAAGCGGAGCCCCAAAAATAATTTACCTACCTTTCAACAATTCTCGCAATATTAACATTAAACATATAATCATATTGAACATAACATCGCATAATGCATAAAATTATATAGAATCCGGCATTATTTAATCATTTAATTGCCTGTTAAAAAATAAATTCGCCAAGATCCGCAAATTGCATAATTTATTAACTCAGGAGGTCAATCAATATATTTATATACGTCTATATTAAAAAAAGGCCAACAACATGTAAACCATTTACTTAACAGAGTAAATACGTTTGATTTACTTTCACTTTCGATGCAACAAAACACGTTTGGTACGGAATCTTTTTATTTTTATAATGCGCGCGAGAACATTAAATTAATTGCATGCAGTGTTTACCTTTTTTTTGTAAACGCGCAAGAAATTTTTTTCTAGGAAATCGATCATGGTCTTCGAGTAAAATATGCTTTACAATATTTAAGAATGTTGACGCAGTGCGGATAAGGGCAATGACACTCGCAGATGATTAAATGATTAAACCACTTTGTGGGTTCTGAGCGGACATAAAATTATACGGTAATGCACTAATGTCGAATTAAATTAATCTCTAGGTAAAAAGAGATGCTGTGCTTGAATATTATAATTGCGAGAATAACGCGACTAGATTCTCAGAAATATTTTATTAGTGATCCAAATAACTGACCTATATTTCTTATCAAATCAACTCTATAAATAGAATAATTCAAATAAACATTTCATATTAAATTACGTGGATTCTGACAAAAACTAGTTTTTATACTATTTTACACTTCACCTGAATTCAATTCATTAAAAAATCCGGAAAATCCCATAACCTAACGAATAAAGCCAGAAGCTAATATAAAATTAATCTTGAAATGAAAAATGGTTTAATGACAAAAAAATAATAGACAATGCGTTAAGAATCAATTTCCATTTTTCGGATTTCATTTGTCGGTATTTCCAGATTATATTACAATAGTTTTAGACAAGTAGTCGTATATAAAATGAGATGTCATCTAGACCCTGTATATTAAGTAATTATGATTAAATTCTTAAAAAAAAAAATTCACGAGACTTCTAGTTTAACATATGGCAGCTGATGTATGTAAGCTGTTATAATTATTTCATCAAATTTGTAATACGTCAAACCTGCATGACCGGAAGCTTTCATCGGTTCGAATAGTAGGTTGGTTTTATATATAATAAGCATGATTCGTACGTTTTAGTCACACGATCTGATCAACAAGAATTTAATTTGTCATTAATCCAGACCACGGCTTGAAATATGAAAAGTGTACACTGTGGTTTTATGACTGGGACACGATGTCATTTTCTTTATAAAGATTTGTAATTTATATATACTCGTATGTACTAGGCAGCAGTTACGTAATTATTTTGATATATAAAATGGCGTTAAGACCGTCGAGCTAATCGTTTTTTTTTGTTTCCATACTATCTCAATGTTTGTTCATTTAGAGATGGTAATGGAGTCTATGAATGGTTTTGAAATAAGCTCATTCGAAAGTTAAATGACAATGCTGAACTGCTTGCACCGTTCTGCAACTGCTTGAGCCGTATATGCTAGATGATTGCATTTGTATGGTAACAAAAAATTATGTGCGATCGTTCCACAGAACTAGAAGAAAGCTACTTATATGGTCAAAAAAATTTTAACATCCCAAGTGATCGGCAATTTTCAGGATCAACATATCTTTAGTTCATTGCGAATAACCTGATATCCTTTCCGCTTGAAATCAAGCTTCGGCCACCGATATATTTTCATTTAAAATGGCATGTAATAACTTCATTCAATTGACTTAACTGTTCAGTTGTTTATTTAAGTTGTCTACCCTACGGCTCACCTGATCAATTCATTTACACTACCTTGGTAAACAAGTTCAAAATTTACAGGAAATATTCTCACTGTCGTTGGTAACTATATCCTTAGCAGCATCTCTAGAATATAAATAAAATATATTCACTAAACGTATATGATAGGCAGTCTTATCCGTCATCCGAATTTTATGGTTAGTAAAATATTTTTTTAATTTATTTGACATATACAAAAAAGCGCAGCGTTGGAAATCAATTTATCACACATCCTCGCGATACAGCTTTTTATGCAATTCGTATTATTAAAGAATCCTGACCAGAGGTTTGGATGAAATAATATGTTGTAATTTGAAGAATCGCACAAGGACCAGTGCTAGGCTTACGGTCTGGAGCGTAGTTAACAACGGTGTGTTTCGGCGCCTTTTACTAGAGCATGGGCACAATGATGAGTTGTTGATGAGAGTGGGCATTATTGAATAATGTTCGGTGGCCCTGAATGTCTTTTTTTGCGGATCTGTTACCATAATCTTACTTAATTTGCCCTATATAGCAATTTTGGCAAATGTACAGGTTTTTGTAGTTCTAGCAGAATGTATATAATGGGTGAGTTCTAATTCTATATCATAAATCGTTGGCCAGATTGACTTTAGTATAAAATTAATACTCTCAAATTTGATGAAACAGCTCGGTATCCACAAAAAACGTTCATAATGACTTAAATTACCATTCTTTACAAGAAATTGGTATCCTTGAAATTATAGCAACTCACCAAAATTGATAACAATGCATCGAATCAGCTTCCTATACAAGCAGTAGGTACGCTTGCATTAAAAACAACAGCCCTTATATTCACAAAAATCGATAATAATACATCGGATTACCCTCATGTACTAGAAATGAGTACGCTTGAATTTACTACAACAGCCCACAACCAACCTGTTCAAGAAATGGGTTTATACCTTTTACTACACAAAATTCGGTGGTATCCATTTCTTCTACAGGAAGGTAATTCGATGCATTATGATCAATTTTTCCGAGTGTGAGGTATTGTAATGTATCCGTGAATTTAACTACATATTTCTTGAACAGAAAGGAATTCGACGCACTATTATTGATATTTGTGGATGAGCTGAAATATTAAATTTTGGCACGGGCTGTTTCATTTAAAACGATTCTATTAATACGATACCGAGATCTAAACCTATTCCCTTAGCATCAAAATTTCTGACTGATGATATGTTGGTTGCAAAAAGCTCACTCACAATAAAGACAATGCGCCGACGTAGATTAAAAAATGAGTTGTTGTGAAGGATGATAAATTTCGAGGCGATAATTCGCCTCGTTTGTCTTCACAAGTCACCGGTTGTCAGGTTTTTTGATTTAAATTTACGCCATTGGTCCAAGTTATTTTCCAATTTCTGGCTTCGTTCTTGAATCGTCTGAGCAAATGGCATACCAGTTTTCTGAATTTTTTGAAGTAGCGTCTAGTGAATGATCTATACTATGTGAGCGGGTAGCTACAACTGTTTTAAATTATCGAGCTCTAAATCCCGCAACATTCAATGAATTTCTATTTTTGAACTCAGCATATTTAGAATGATGCTTTTTTGATCGATATATAGTATGATAGCTTTAGAACCTGTAATGACATCACTCACGTCAGTAAACACTCGGTTAAAGAAACATTTACACTGTTAATTTTAAAATGTTCCAAATGGATTTGTTTAGAGAAGAACACGAGAAAAACTGGTAATATTTACAATACTTTTTAAACGTTAGTTGCATTTGATTTCAAACTACTGCAAATATTTCTGGTACCGGTCCTAGAGTTGTTCACATATGCAGAACCGTGAAATAAATGGAAATTTATAACCATAAAATGAATGAAGTTCGGCAAAATTTTATTTTGTCGATTCTAGAGATGATTAAGAGGTCTCGTTTTAAGGGTCAGATAGTTCAGTCAAAACCATATGTGTGTACGAGAGATTGCGCTGTTTTTGGCGGTGTTCCAATTTCAATGTATAGAATGTATAGAATGTGCAGTTTATAATAAAGTCGGTGCTATTCCGAATGAAACGAATGCTAGGGCCACGTTGGCGACGCTCACGATGCAAACCATCCTTATAGGCATTTCATTGGTGAAACAACGCTGAAACCATTTCGACGATTTATTCCATATGTATAGTAGCGTGGCATTGTCGCATACAGCAAAGTGGGTTAAAAATCTTCTGCTTGACAAACCGAGAAGAGACTTGTTAATGTTGTTGACAGTGTCCGTGCCGCTCTGGATTGAAATACACTCGTTGCCCATTTTCCAGATGCCCTACCAAATGTACAACTGGGCTACTTCGTCGTTTGCATTTGTCACACCGAAGGCAGCCGTATCACTGCCTTTTCAGGCATCATCAACATTTTAAAATTATGGAGACTGTTCTAAGAAAATTTACAACATAAGAATTATAAAAGTTAAGATTCGATTAAGGAAAAAAATTTATTTTACTAATCGAAATGTAATTTTATTTAATTTTGAAAAACGCCGTTTTTACAAATATAATTTTTAGTGATATTGTCAAATCGGTCCACTGAAAAATTAAAATGTTGGATTGTGTCATTCTTGTAGTAAATGGGCAGCATGTACTTGATAAACTTGACAGAGTTACAGTATTTCACTTTAATGTGACCCTCAAAATCCTTGGACAATATCGGCGAATATGGCACAATCCAACGATTGTCCACATCAACATTTTGCCCTTTAGCCTTCACAACTACATCAGACATTGTCCTGATTGCCTACGATACAATAGGTATCCGTCATTGCTTGTGAAGGTGCCAGCATTCAGGTCTTTTTGGTACCGCTTGGAACATCTCGATCACAGTCATCAATCATATAGGGTCCAATCGATTTCACCTGGTCTGATTTTTTGAATGAACCACACCAAAATATGCGCATGAGGCAAACCACGTTTCTGTCATTCAACGGTGCACTTCCAATAATGCACTTGGTGCAACTCACGGTACTTAATGATGAAATCTATTAGAGATTTTAATTTTTTGTTTAAAAACTTTGGCAACGATGTTATATCTGTCAACTGGTGTTTGGCTCGATAGCAGATCCTTTATATTTTCGATCCATTGAGAGTTACAGGTGAATGTTATGAATAGGTGCAAGCGGCGATGAAAGTATTCTTCAAATTGGTTCAAACGAATATATGTCAGTCGTTTAGGCTCAATTTTGACATACATGTCAACCGCGAACTGATGGAAAAGACGGCGACACTTCAAAATGTGATTTTCTTCACCGTCATGGATCATAAGTTCGATCTAACAAAATCAACGCATGAATTATTGAAATTGTTACATTTACCTGTTAATGGATTAAATATTTTGATGTTGAAATGTTATCCGTCCTCGCCTTACTAAAAGTTGAATGGATATTGTCGGGCATCATAGTTTTCTGTGCGTTTCGTACAAGCATTTCAATTCATTGTTCTGACGATGAAGCACGATATCTCTATAGATTGCAAATTTTCTTCGATTGCAATAACAACAACCACTGGCGTTTTATCAACCCTAATAATGATGTTTGGTTGTTGGATGAAATGAATTTTGAACAAGTTGATCAATTCGTTGTTCTGAATTTCTGATGAAGAAGCGTTTGCATTGCTCCAACAATAACTGGTGTGTTAAAGGATTTTAAGGTGTTTTCTAAGGCAACGGTGAACGATCCGGAAGAGAATTGCATTGTAATTATCTTGGAAGTGGACATGAAATTTTCCCGTACCATATGCTTTGCGCCAAACGATGTTATTTGAAAACAACTGTTGTATTTTTGATTGTTGGTTAGGAAATGGGTAGAATCATTTCCTGTACCAGTACTGATTAGCGTAATGGCTCTGGTTTTTCTTTTGGCGGGACCAATTGTGACAATTTCACTTTAACACCTGCGCAACACAATCGAGTAGTTTGCCACTTAATTTCAACTCCTTACAATGTAGACAAACGACTGAATTATCTACAATCATTACTAATCTGTCAGCATTGTAATCGATTTCCGGTTCGCACTGTAACCGAATCGGTTATGAGGGGGGGAGCGAGCAAATCTGTCGAAATGACCTTGTTATACTTCACTGAAACTTTACAGTGTTGAAATCCTCTTGTATCAAAACCAATCGAACCTCACTAAAACATTAAAATGAATTTGTCTGCTGAAATGTTTGAGCTCAACCGCACGGTGTGAATAATCAAATCGTAAATATGTAATGATAGCTTCGCCACCAATGCCATCTATTGAAAGTAACCCGAAGTGACTATATATAAATGAATGCTCATTGTCGAAATACATTTCCTCTTGGTGGTGTTATAAGTGCATTTAGATACAAAATTTCCATACAAATTGCAATTTTTGATTTTGGGATTTTTCCGATTTTTCCTTGGACTTTTCCGAATTTTCTTTTATTTTCAGTTTTTACGATTTTCCGGGTTTTCCTTTAGATTTTTCGAAATTTTCTTTTTCTCTAAGCTACTCCAGTATGGAGACGAATAAAACTAAAAAGAATCAACCGTTTACGAGTTTTTGCGAGACTAGCGGCAATTGATTTTATATAGATGAAGTACAGATTTACAACATGTTTGATAATATGAATTTGATTTAGTTTGATGCTAGTTTGAAAGTTAAATATATTGGTTAAAACATAAAAATAATAAACGAGTAATTAATATTCCCAAAAGTTGAGCTTAATTTTATGAATATATACTCGTAGTTGTGAAAACACCAGCATACAAAGCTCCCTTCACATTTTTGATTTCGTGTATTAAATTAACGTTAAATGTACTAATAAAAACATCAGCTATTTAAACTCTTTCTCATTTCCACCTTAATTATACTACTACTACCGCATACTACTACTTTTAAATATTCGTATATGGTTTGTGTTTTTTAATTTTTTTTATTTTAGTATACGTTTTGTATTCAAAAGCTTTATAACCATTGACATTTTTGTTCCAATCACTCAGTTGGAAATTTTTCGTTGGTTTTGTGTGTCGGTCGTCAATCAATTCGCTCCTAGCTAATTACATAAAGTATTTTTTTTAAGATTTCAGTCATTTTGTTATCACCGTATAAATTGTGTGTGAAGAAAATTAATTAAAAAAATTAATAAGTTGAGGCATTATAACATGTTCAAGTGAAATTATTTATTAAAAAAAAAAAATGTTGAAAAAATGTGTTTAAATAAATGTTTATACATAAAAGTGAGAAAATAAATATTTTTGTGTGTACAGTGGATTTAAAAATTAGTACATAAGAGTTTAATGTTTATTATTAATAATATAAGCTAATTACCTATAGTGCAGTGTATTGTGTTAAAATGTCATTAATATTATCGATTTGTGCTCTTATCATTGGAATTTTAACGGTAAGCATATAATGTAAACTATTTTTTATGGCATTCATATATAAAAAGAAAGTGATTAAGATCAACAAATGGTGCTTGCGAGCTTTATATACGTTTTCGATTATCTAGTTCAATTGTATACAAACGTGCACAATTGTAAATACTGTATCGAATTTGAATAGTTTTTGACGTACTATATGTGTGTTTATAAATAGTGAAGCCGGCCAAAGTTAAATAAACAACAAATACACTTGACACAAGTGTATATGGCTTATTTCGTGCGACTCAGAATTTTACAGAATACGCGCGCCAATCCACGCACGAATATTTTAAAATTATATGCAAATATTATTTGTGAGTCATATACATTTTTTAAATCTGTTCCTCCAAAATTCTAATCTTGTCTTAAATTATTATCTTATATATAAAGATAAAGATAATGTGTTGTACGATGCTATACACAACAGAAATTTGAATAAAAATCAAGTTTTGATTATGAGAGTCACTGTTTTGTGCGATATTTACAACACTATTGTTAATTGAAATGATCGCGATTTATGTATTGAAAATTATTGCGGTTTTTAATGAGGAAGTTCTAAATTTTATATATGAGCCGAACTTGTGTATGCTCGCGCATTTCGCATGTATGCAAATTGGCGGTCAACCAGAATTAATATTTGTGTATATAGCGCTGAAATAAATAAAATTGAAAGTATATATTGGACATACAAAATATATATACGTGACTCACAGTTTTAATATTATAGTTCGTGTGTTAATTTTATTTTTTGTATAAAATATCAAACACACTTATTTTTCTTTTTTAATAGTTAATTATTAAAATGCGCAAAAATATTTTTTTTGTGGGTTCCGGTAAATTCCCGCCAGAGTACCTACCACACTTATTAAGAAAAACGTTTCTGTTTTAATTTTAAGTACTGTCGATCTCACAATCTTAGTTTGTTTATATAAACTTTGTACCCAAGTTAAGATTCGCTTTAAAAGGTTGAAGTAGTAGTATCTTAACCGTCAATTTTATTGAACGATTATGGTCGAAATTATGTAAATTTTATAATATTCAAGTTTATAACTTTGAACTGAATTTAATATATACGGTTTTGATTTTATATTATCGTTAAGGAAGCCAAATGATTTAACGAAAAATTACCTTTTGAATTTAATAGAGTTTAAATGTCGGTCTATACAGATCCGAATTATCAGTAAGGACGGTAAGGCTTAGTTAAGGCGGCACAACTTTCGTTGCAAAACCATGGTTGCCGTCACATGTTTTATAGTTTAGTTGAAATACTACTTCAATAGATGATTGAAGATAATTTATTGTTTCATAAACAGTAAATATTTTAAAATTAAATATTCACATACAAATCGTGAAGTTCTTCAAAATGTATTCATTTATTCATCAACAGAATCGACTAAAATTACAAATATAAACTATTATAGGTTTTTCTGGTAGGCGCTAATGGTAATGCTAAGTAATTCTGAATTTCGAAACCCACAATAAAGGACGAGAGCTATCTATGTGAGTTCTAAATATCACGAGGCAAGTGTTTGATAGTTTTTGTGCTCTATATCCATCATTGATTAAGCATTCAACTGGCAAGACTACTATTTCTATTCTTTCCTCTGCAGTTATCAGGTGTATCGCATTTAACATAAATCTTAAAAGGAAGAATTTTTCTTGTGTACGACCCTGGATATTCCAAGGACAGCATTTAATTTTGCTTGCGCTTTAACCTAACCATCGTTTCATTTATTGGATGTTGAGACTTCTTGAGATCGAGGAGGAATGGTTTAAGTCTTCAAAGGACGATCAGAATGAGTTTTTGTTACCTATCTTTTAATTCTGAATGATTGATGAACTACTTGTTAAACTACTGCAAACTGGCTTTAATGCTCAAATCTATGCTAATGGCCTCGTTAATCCATCAAAGACAAGCTTAGTGCTCTTTAGGCTTAAAAATATCCATAAACTGTCTGCTCTTTTTCTTTTCGGACATACGACCACCAGATTACATATCTCTAAACGTGTTAAGGCAATAAAATGTTTAAGAACATTTCTAAAATCTCGGGGTTTAACTCCCGAAACGCGTATGTTTATTTACAAATTATTTGTTTTTGGTAACCTACGTGAATAAAGCGAATTCTGCTCTTGCAAAATTTATAAGGCTTTATTTAATGTAATGATCAAAATGTAAATTTTTATAAGTGAGGTATAGTGACTCTCAGGGGGTTTTTGCGATCAAAAGTTTGATACCCTCGTCAGCAAAAACTGTTTGTCGTCTCACGAATTTTTATTGGATCTCGAGCAAATTTCATTAAACTTCTACACTCATATCTTGGTAAGCTGACAATGGGTCTAATTTTTAATTCAACCGGAGCAAGCAGGGATACACCGGGTATTGTACCCGAATAGTTAATAATAATACACCGTTTAAGATTTTGTTATTGCTGGTCATCGATCTTAGTGGGCTTATTCGAAGTAATAATCGAGAGAATTTGATGTTTTTCACTGGTTCCACATTCTAGTTATTTGGCCGTCTCAAATGAGGTCTCTCACTTGAGGCATAATTGTATACCGTGGGGTTAAAAGTTTTCCATTTTTGTAACTTCTCAAACCCATATCAACCACACAAATGGCGATGACGTTGTTTTCGCATTTTGTCTTCATTCTCAACTAACTTACAGATACGATTAGCCAAGAATCTCGAACGTGAGGCTATAATTTCAATGCATAATGAGAAAATTGGACTTAGAAAAATCCCAATTTCCTTAAATTCGTCCCTTACTCCTGGCCTAACTATATTATGAAATTTAGCGTAGCTCGATACTAGATAAAACCGCCAATATTAAGGAGCGTTTGATAAAATATTTGACAAAAATTGAGAAAATTCGAAAATTCATTCTCTCAAACATCTTAGTTCTCCCAAACCGTATATTATAAAAATTTCCGTAGATCCACGCTACATCGAATTCGAAGTGTTACATTCATTACTGTTGAAGTGTTTATGTAAGTTCTACAAGATATCAACTTACAATAGTTATAGATTAATATTAAAACCGTCTCCGCAATAGAGGTTGGTCGTTTTTGGAATGCTGATTGTTTGTTTTAAATATGTATTATCGACATTTTTAGACTCTTTTCTACCAACATTTTTTGGCTGGTAATTTATCTACTTTATTTTGATTTCTCGGATGTTACCAAATATTTTAAAAGTACTGTTAAGAAATGAGGAAGAAATCTGAGTTCCAATATGGTTTCTAAACTTATAATGTCGGCAGTAGGAACTTACAGGCAACATCTTACAACAATTTGTAAAAGATGTTCTTTTTTAAAAGATCAACCGGTTTAGTAATACCTACATCTTTATCAAAGTTTATGGCTATTTATGCCAGGTACTACGACGTGTCCTTTCCCGCAGTTGAAGATGACTCAAACCATATGCACATTCGTAGGCCGAATCATAATTTTTGACTCAACATTTTCATGGATATTTTGAACGGTTTCCGGAAAATATTACATTGCTCCCGACGACGCAATTAACCCATTGTTGCCGCATGGTGGAATATCAATATTTTTATTCCAAACCTTAAGGAGTGTTGGATTATAATTTTAAAATAGCCTTTAGTCATTTTTCAGTTTGAGCGTATAAATGCGACTATATTTTAGTTATCTTACTCGCCGATGTTACTTCATCGGTATCAACTCGATCATATAGTTTACCACCCAAAATTTAATGAGTGGTTTTCAATTGAACCAATTGTGAATTAGCTCGAAATAAAATATCTTTGCTAAACATAACTGGAGATTTTTCAATTAGCAATTGTGTTTTGTGAGATCAAAAGGATATCAATCCCATTCAGATCATAACAGAACTCTTTCGCTTGAAACTCGTGCACTATACATTAACGATATTGTTTCGGACTTTCCATCGAACTAAATTTAAGTCTCTCTGATTATTTGCCGCATTTTCAATACATCATTTTTGATATGGAGGTAGTATGGACTTATAGAGTATGAATGGTTTTAGAGAGTCAATAAGGAGGAACATCATTGAAATTATTGCTAAAATAAATTCTAAACCATTGCGCACTAGATGGTAAATTTACGTGAATTTTCAATCTCATTAGTGGTATTCTCAAAGTGTGGAGAAGATGGCCACTTCCTGGAATTTTTATGTTAGCGATTTAAAAAATTATTTGAATTGACCTTTACAGTTAAGCAATAAAAATTATAATTTGAAATTCGTTAATTTCTCTATTTTAAATCGCCAAATGTTTATTACAAGAAAATATTACTGTATAAGCTTTCCAGATCCTAGTGATTCAGTGACATCTAAGAAGTTCTCAATTAAATTCAAATAAATAAAACGGAAAACTTTTATTCGTGAAAGAGGCCTTTAGTTAACTATCCCTGTAAGTACCTCGTTTGTTGAAAATCTCTGCGCCAACATTTTTCGACTAAAGTCGATAATATTTAATCATACTCGTAATTGATTGCTTATAACTCAGTACACGATGTTATCGAACTAAGCTGTTCTTCTACGAATTTTGTCAATCTTAAAATAATTAAGGCGTATAATCCTATGGCAATTGACTTGTTTGTTTTTACATCGAATGTAGAAATCGGGAATACAGAACTTGAATATCTTACTTATTGAGTCAGAAATAATTCCCACTAATTAAAATATTAACAAGTTTAAATAAAAACAAACTCACTCGATCCTGTCCACTCGATCAATGAATGGTTCAAAACCAAGGATGGTTCTGTATTAAAACGCGAATATTTGAAGCAAGAAAACAGAGTAAGAATTTGACATTAACCGGTCGAGCATTAAACACCTCGGACCTAATTCTGCCGAAAGCTGGACAATAACATTAAAAATGACTTACAAATAAATCTTAATCTTAATCTTAATCTTCTTCGCTGATAATGAAGTTCACGCGCTCGAGTGGACGTCACAATAACGGTTCATATTTTTGCTGTAAACCAGATTTTGGAAGATTCAATGAAACATCTCAGATAATTTATTCTATATTTTATCGTTTATCTGGTGTAGATATAGAATCTTTATAAGTTTATCTTATTAATCCGGTTTTGTGATTTACAATAATTTAAAGTTTGAGGACGACCAACCAATAAGATATTCTTAGAACTCTAGAACCAATATGTTAATATTGACATTAAGGCGCCAGTCATCGAACATTTTAACTAATAATGGCTTTTTGAATCTTTAATGTTATAGATATTCAATGCACCGGTTATAGAGTTCAGTTTTAAATCATTATATGGTTATTGGATCTGTACCAATAAAAGTTATGAGGAAAGAAATGAAACCCAGCGTTAACTGTTTCGTGAATATAAGAATAACCATGTAATGTTGAAGGTGGTGCTCAAAAGAACACATTATATTGCCGAAATTTTTGGGAACTTTGTAATTCTAGATGAGAATATCGTATCATACAAATTTCTTTAAATTCCAAAATTGTTTAGCTGAGCTTTTGTACCTATATCACAAAATTCGATCGTGAAAAGCTATTGGATAATTCGTTAACTTAGCTGTCACGGATCGTACGATGCGACTTCTCAGAAAATTATCTCATTTTGATATTCCGTTCAGCGAAGCAAAAATATTTTATTAAACTTTAAAATTGTATTGTTTTTTGGAAAATGCTAAATTACCAATTTTGCAATAGCAGTGAATATTATGGTCTAAAAATCTCTTCGAGGGATTACTCCGTTTGGTTCAGGGTTGGACATTACGCTCAGATCGTGTTAATTTGATGCAAAATTAACAAGAATGTTTTCCCGGTCAAGTATTGTTCAAAAGTAGTAACACAGGCTGATCGGCAACGATCCTCCGATTTGACAAACTCTTATTATCTTCATTTGAGTACTTGAAGGTGTACGTACACTAACCGACCAAAATCTCGATGCCCAAGAAGAGAATTCAGCAATATTTTGCTGAATAACGTAAGTCTGAGTATCAAGCTCACAATTCTGCGGACAATTTATTTTTTGCTTGATGATGTTATCGTATTTTCTCTTTTTGCCACGCATCCTCAGCAACATAATAATAATTTTCATAAATTGTCTTTGCTTTAATTTGCTTGTAAGATTTGAAAACAACTTGTGAGTTTCCAAAGATAGGAAAGATTCAAGAATAAAGCCAAAGGCTGATATAAAAAAAAAATAAATTTTCAATTTAAATTTATTGAATTTGTCATTGCCTATAAAATTCAGTATTTCGTGTTTCAGGATTTCGATAGATTACCAACTACGCGAGTATCCCACAATGTTTTGTAACACAGAACTTTTTCTTCAAAGAATCAAGTATCAAAATACTCGGGATGCCGTTTCTTCTCCTGGATCGCGCGGATACAATTAATTTCCGTTATCCCGGGCAAAAAGAAATATTCTCAGTAATTTCAGTCATATGATTTGAATCTCCCCAGTATGCAATTTTTCCACTGTGTGGAAAAAACTGTTTTAATTCCATTCTAAATTCCGTACTACAAAATATCAAAGACACAAAAATATCGATTTTGGAGAAAAATATTTGTCTTTCTCTTTCTGTTTCGCTGTTATATTATTTTCGTTTTATAAGTTTCAATTATATCTTTTATTTTCAGTTTCTTCTGACAAGTCGACGTGCACGGTTGCACTACATAATTAGTTTTTTTTCTTCTTTAAAGTGTTGTGTTTCATTTTAATGTTTTTCGATTTGTTAAAGTAAATAATTTTAAATTTAATTATATAATAATAATTATTAACGTATTTAGTGATCGCAATGTACAAATTTGGACTAAACAGGTAATAGAGATCTGTCTCACAATGGCGTCGTCGCGAAATACATTTACGTTGTAAATTTTCAATGCACTTTTTTTCAAGATCTCAATATGCTGAAGATTAATAATCGGGTAACAAGTGGCGGATGCAATACAAAACACAATTTATGAAATTTAAATATATAAATAAATTTTCTATGTATGTTTAATTAAATAAAAAATAATAATTACCTTCACAAAAACAAATGATAATAAAATCTTTTATTTGAAATTCAAGTTTTATGTGAAAAACACTAACCAAATCTGCTCTTTTTCGCACAGAAACGTATTGGGAATCAGTATAGAAAAGTGTATGGAAAAATCCCGAGTTTCCGACGAAATTCCAGCTGCTTTCCAATTTAATTTTTTCTCTTTTTAGTCGGAATTCACACCCACACAATTTTTGTGACACTTTTCTTTGGCGAGTAGTACGGTTTTCCGTGTGCATAACATGGTTCTTTCCACAGAAAGAGTGTGGTTTTTGAACGCGAATATAAACGGAATTCCGTCGGCATTGCATATTGGGTCTTTACTATATTAGTATGTTTCTATGTTGTTGCTGGTGTTTCACTTAGCACGTTTTCGTGTTTGTTTGTTTGACCCCGGTAGTTTGCAATGGAATTTTCACAAAATTCTTGAATTGCTAGAGCACTCAAGCTTACAGAAAAGCTTACTGCTCGATGGTAGTGCAATAAACATAGCACACGGTGAGCAGTAAATCAGCTCTCAATTTGACGCCATTGCGAATAAATTAGTTTTCCGTTATAAATGTAATATCAGGTTCGCCGCTTTTTTATATTAATTGTAGCGTTGATGTCTTTCGTTTAAAATTCGTTAAAAGTTCTGGAAATATATGATCTTTTGACGTAATTTATCACGTTTTACATAACCACTTGAGTGATTTGCCCGAGTGCAACTCGAAAGCGCAAATCGATTGTTTTTTGATTTGCCCAAGTCTTGCTCGGGCAAAGCTACTTGAAAAAAATTGAAAAAAAAAACATTGTATTCAGATTACTAGGTAATTATTTTCTAAAGAAGTGTAAAAAAACTGATAATTTATTGACACACTCTCTCGAAAAAAACCGTCACTTAAGTGGTTAACTTGTTGGTTTGCTTCTTCGCAAACAATTTCTAAATCTTGCAATCATGCACAAATTATCAGGACAGCTCAGTTCCGATGACAATGCAATATATTCAACCATTTATATAATTCTGAGAGTAGTATTTTAAATGACGCCAGTTTGAATCAATTATTTTTACATACGAGAGGTTTACTTAAATTTAATGGTTAATCGAATCGATATTTGAGAAAAAAATAATTAACTAATAGTACAGGCATTTTGTAAAACGTGGGAATTGGGCACGAACAGCGTCAGTTCGTCTTATTCACCATCCATTTAAAATAATTTACATTGAAATTTTGGTCTGACAAACAGACATTTTTTGCTTTGCCATTTTAAAACCAGTTCTTTGAATAACGTAAAATTTAAATTTTTCGGAAAGTTCTAAGCAAAATTAAGTTTTACGAGACCCGAGTTCAGTTTCCAATCCTTAGTTGCGATAGTCGAGTAATAAATTGCAGACACGGAGAATAGCTGGCACAATCCTTATACTTGATTATAGTTTGGAATGTGTGAGTTCTAAGTGCTAAAATTTAGAGAGCAATATTTTAAAGAGATGGATTCCATTAAGAAGCAGTTGATTTGATAGTGCGAACTGTCAAAAGCGATCCAGAACGATAAGATCTTCAACAAGCAATAAGCTCACTCATCCAATTAAAAGATTGCAGTATTTCCTCAAGTAAAATCGAGTGTTACGATGGACGTCATTTCAATATTTTTCTTGGAATAATACTTTTCTTTCTCAATAATAGCACCAGCGGCACTCCCCAGTCAATTTTCTACTGCTTGCCAAAAAAATGTTATGGTTTTGTGTATACTTTACATTGATATAAAACCCATAGAATCCAAATCATCTAAAAACATGATAGATTTATAAAAACTTTTCGACGTGAACATGATCGAGAATATTAATATTGCGTTAACTTGCTTCTGCCAAATCTCAGCTGTACAATAGTTCATTAACTAAAATTGAATTTTGGTTTGGGTCCCATCAGACTTAAATGAATTTGCCATGAAATTTAAAGTTAATGAAATATTGGTGAAGTATAGATAAAGGTGCAGAAAGTATTTTCATTCTGGGTTTGATACCGCGGTTCACACAAAAATCGTTACTTTTGATTTCCTGCCAATATTATCCCTGATAAATATATATTATAAAAAAAATTGGTTTGCGCGCCATCTCTTATCAAATAAACTTATTACATATTTTAAATTTTCGGAACGACAAAATTATTATATGATAAAATTAAGCACCAATTTGACAACATTTCAAATGGGGTGGTTTGAGTTTGATCTGCGGCTTTCCCAAAATATTATTTTCCCAATGAAACATTTTCTTTTCCCAAAAATACGAAATGTATGACATTTTTACAGAACGGACAGTCAAATATTTTATTCCGTAGAATACCAGTAAATTATAGTTAAAATTGCCCGATGTAAAACGTCACATCCTATAAGGTTTAACATCTGTCAACAACATAACCTTGAAATATTAGCGATTTTATATCAGCGTCATATATTATTTTCATGTTAAAATGTCGAGTTTTGAGCCGAATAAGCGTCATTTGTTTGAACTTTTGATTTATTTCTTTTTTTTTGAAGAAATCTGCATATAGAAGAAGACTGCTTTAAGTGAGACCAATTGCCGAGGTTGGTTTTAAAAGTTTAAGAACGATGAGAATTTGATGTCAAAGACAAAGAATATAATCACAAGAACATAATCCACACTGTATACAAATTTTCTACGTATTCTAACAATTGTCGACCTTGTCTACACAAAAAACAATTGTTTACGCTATTTTCGACTCCAACATGTAAACAATTCTGAAATACGCGTAGATGCACAACACTGCTGGAGACAGAAGTTCAAAATATGTAAATCATTCAATCGCAACTAACGTGAAGTAATTATCGACTTGTCAACGATTAGTCGACGTTGTTTACGAGTAGTCGACGTGATGTCGTAGATTACGCATACACTATCTCTGGAAAAACTTGAAAATTATTGGATGAGAAATACGAATTAGGTGGATACAATTTAAAAATCTGGAACGAGATTTTAACATTTATGTAATGCTCAGGGGATAAAAGTCTGAGATAACATCAAGGCGGTTGTCTTCAAATTTTCATAATCAGCAAATTTCCGTTCCACACATTGTACATTCGTTACACATATTTTACGACGCAATAGAATAAAACGCTGAATATGAATATTTACTAATTATCACTAAGCTGATAACCAAGCTGATACTAAGAAAATTAATAACTAATTACTTTAATCATAACGTAGAAGTATTGAGAATTCCGATTGTTGAAATCTGAAGGAACGTTTCTAACTTGAAAATAGTTCTTCAAGATAGATTTTGGTAAATAAGAATCAAGTGCGTGGCTCCAAACCTTGTTCCATGTTTCACTGCATTTTATTGTAGACATGCTGTAATTAATCATTTTGTTTACGTTTGTCTTAAACAAAAAAAAGTACACAAAAAATCGAAATTTGAACAGGTGATTCAAGTCATATTCGGTATTGTTATTTTGATGTATCGAAGCGGTTAATGACGACAATGTCAGGGTCTTCCGGTTCGGTTGGTATATAGTTCAACGTCCCTAGTTTACATCCGTAATGGAAATTCGATTTATATTTAGTCAAAATAAAATAAGTGATCTTAATACGTGTACACGTAAAAATATTGGGAACATTTTAATACGTCATACTATTTAGATTTGCAATTTAGTTCTAATATACAGAACTATTTAATATTTGATCGGTAAAATAAACAGAACATAATAAGAGTAAAATAGAATTTATTTCTTTTAAAAAACGCGGTCGGTTTGCAAGCAATCGATTTTTATAAAAATCATGCTTGAATGTAACACGACAAATTTATTTAGGCACCTACTACACCAGATTATATATGTCGCTTTCATCTTGTCTTATATGGCATGTCAATAACTGACACAACAACAAAACTCATCAAAATCTATTAACAGAAACTGTTAAACTGATAACGAATAAAACAAGTTTCGGTTTTAAATATTCATATATGTACGTAATATCGACCAGGTTGTGGTTTTCTAAGAAAAATTTGACATTTTTATTTATATTTTGCAGCAGTTTAGTTTCATTTTCCTTCAAATTGCACAGAAGTGTAATATACAAAACTTGTCTTTATGCAATAATTTACTTGCTGTTTATAAATCGTCTGTGTATTTAGCTCGTCCTTCAAATAATGTTTAGTAAGTCCATACACACTATACTCGTATAATATACTCAAACTGGTCAAACTATAAATTATTAAAAATTATTAATTTATTTTTGTTAAAATAAGTTTTGGTGGTTGTAGTAAAGAAATCGCTAAGAAACTATCGAGTTAAAATATATGCGCAAGAGATGCGCAAGTAAACATTTGGTAAACTTCACAGTTTTGATTTGAATCGTCACAACAGATGATTTTATATTGCGGTTGTCAAAAGCCTGACACAAAATAACGAAAAACTATAAACTATAAGTAGTGTGTTGTTTTGGTTCTATTTATAAATATTTAAATTAATTTGGGTAATAAATCAACAAAAAAAAAAACGAAGAAGAAATAAATGAAAATAGAGAGGTTACATAATAAAATATTTTGTGATTTGTTTGTTGCTGCATATTGTAGGTTGAAACTATATACTCTGTTTAGTAGTGCATTATCATCATCATCATCATCGTCATCATCATCACAATAATCACATAGAAGTAGTTAACCGTAACGATAAAATTTGTAACCTATACACACAATTTATGAACCGGAGGGGAAATACTTCGTTTATCGCTATGTCATGTATTGTGCTGTATATCGATGTGAGGCCTAATACTGTGCGCGCCATTTAAACTTAAGAGTGCTTCAATGTTTAGTGTTAAGGTGTATTTAAATAGCAAATACTTGTAATTTTTATATAACTCGTTTAGCACACTTCAATATACACATACTATACACAAAATAGTTATGTAATATAGTGATTTTAATGTTTACATTAAAAAAGTTTTTAGTTTATTTCGTATAGAAACTTTGCGGTTTCTTTGTCGCACGCGCACGCCAAATTGTTTAATCAATTTTATGTATTACAAGTGCATGTTGACAATAGACGTTCGCTACGTCTATAATAATACATAGCTCTATATCTCTAACCAACCGTTGGCGGAAATTCTCTATAAAAACAGATAACCTTTTAGTGAAGCGAGGGCATAGTCGAGATTCAAACATACTTGAGTTGTATTTTTAACTATACGTTTCACTGCGTGTGGATTAAAACGTGCTTTGAACAAATCTTGTCCATTACTTTTGGAGTTCATCTCCATACTTTAGTCATAACAAGTCATTTTGAGTAAAAATTTTCTCTCCGAAAAACGTTAAGCTCCAAGAAAAGCTTTGTACTGGACTATATAAATGCCTATTCTCATGTTATAATTTTGGGTGATTTTAATATTAATTTAAATATCCTGTTAATCGAATTTCCAACAGCTGATTGTGCTTAATTTATTTGTTATTCCTTACCATTATACAAGAGAATCTAATTTTATAGATTTAATTATAATTAATGATGGGGATACTAATAAAATCGAGCATTTTAATAAAATTTCGGTGTCATCGATTTCTGAGTCTGACCACTATACTTAATTCATATGACTTATAAACTAAAGTTTAAAAGATCAAAACATACATATTCTTCTATTTTTTACGATTTAAACTTTAAAGGGTTAAAATTCATAAATTATCTTCACAACCTTAATATTATTATTAAGGTTGTTCAGATTATTTATGAATATTAGCCTTTTTAGCAAAAATTATTAAATTAAGTATTTTGAGAGAGCAGGCTCATCAATTTTGTAAAAAATGGGAATCTTGAGCAAAAATCTTTGTACTGCACCTACAGGAACCAAGTGACAAGCCTTATCAGAGAATGTAAAACAAAAATATTATTTTAGTGATCCCAAAACTACTATGAGGGAACTTTGGAATAATCTAAGGTCGCTGGGAATTAATGCAAAGTCCACCTAGTCATGATTCTATTCCCATTACGGCTGATCAGATTAATACGCATTTTACGGTCGTTCCAGCAGGTAGTGTCGTGTTGCCCATACCTTATGCGAATGCTGATTCTACAATTAATCCCCAAAAATCTTAGTATTTGGAGGCAGAAAAATTAATTTGACAATTTCTGGACAATTATCCGTAATTAAAACTACCTTTCTGTTTTCCTTTAAGAAGTTTTTATCTAACGATTTCAACCAACTTGAAAATAAGTCCGCTGTCATCCAGGTTTATTTATTGGCGGTGTATTGAAGCGTTAGATTTTTAACGTTTTTAAAATATTTATTTTGAAACTTTCTGATAACAATAAAAGGAAGTTTTTCTTTTCCATCGGAATTACATCCAACAAATACTGTAAGACGTTCATTAGATTTTTTACCACCAGAACAAGACATAGCAGCAAATCCGAATCTAAATCTTCATAAATTGGTAAACGCACACGTTCCCGGCTTTCTTCAAAGTCACTTTTTTCATATGAAGATTGAATTTTTAGACGATTTTTATAATGATTAATAAAGTAGAGTTTGGAATCCTAAATTCCTTACAAATTTCTGTTTTTGATCGATCGCCTCATTAACATTTTCCAGAATTAATTTTTTTTTTACCGTTAAAGCGTTTTGTTTTTTTCCCTCCGCTAGCTATGCTTTTACTTATTAATCATTGCAGAAGCAACAGCAATTTTAAAGAATTCTAGCCTTTTTTCTACCAGAGAAAAAATTGTTTTGCTTCAATTTAAAACCAAACCCACACAAATGTGTGTATTTGAAATGACAAGTTGTAATGTCTTCCGGATTATTACATGACAGGTTGTAATGTCTTCCGTCTAACGGATCTTAGTTAAATCGGGAATATTTTTGAAAAAAACATTATAATTTGAATATTTGATAACATATAAATTATATAACATATTAATTATTTGTTTTTGATAACTTATTACTATTATTATAGTTATAGTGTTATTTTTCGGACGGAAACGAATTAAGAATTAAGTGGAATGCAAAAATGTGTATGTTGGTTCAAAATACATACAAAAATATATTTTTGTCATGATTGTTTTTCGTTAACCACACAATTGTGATGGCAGGCAGCAAAATATGGCTAGAGAACACAATTTAGACAAACAACAAGAATAATTGTATATCTCACTCACCAAAAGTAACACGGTAAACCCCCTCCCCTCCCCCCCCCCCACCCGCTTTGCGAACGACACCAATAAATCCAATTTTATGATTTTAAACAGAAACGATTTTACGTTGAACGAGAATTATGTACTCACTACTACCAAGTACAATTTCCCTACAAAAAAACAAAATTTAATTTCGGGGAATTCCCTAAAACGATATTTTTTGTTTTACGCAAGCACAGGTGTTCAATTATTAAATTCGTGTTAAGCGAATATTTCTGTACTAATTGTATATAAACGTACTCAAAAATTAGTTCGCGTTAAAGGAAAATGTGTGTTACGCGAACAGTTTCATGTTAAAATAATATGAAAAAGCTAAGTACTACAAAAAACTTCTTGTTATCCGATATTTCGTGTTATCCGTTGTCGTGTTAACTGAATTTCACTGTTATTTGTTTCAGTTTACATGTGTGTTCGATATCGATATTGTGAATCTAGTAACAAAAATTAAATCAAACGCTGTTAGGCATGACGGCATGAATCTGAAATTTTTAAATGCATTATTGCCTTTAATTTTACCATATCTGACTTTTATTATCAATAAGTAACTCGTATTGTTCTATTACATAGAACAAGGCATCTCTTTGTTAAAAGTCAAGGAGGTTAAATCTTTGCAAGACTTACGATCCATAAGTATATTACTCCTATTCTGTCGAAGGTCATGGAATTAATTTTGAAAAACCAATTTACCTTGGACATTAATAAACATGGCTTATTTAAACCCATCAATCTGGTTTACAAAAGAATCACAGCACAACATCTGCTCTAGTTAATGTGGTATATCTTTTATATTCTTAATGAGCCTAAGTCTTTTGCTGTGATCGTTCTACTAAATTTTCCTACGGCTTTGGACTCTATTAATCATAAGCTGTTACTGCAAAAATAGAAACTTCATTATAATTTATTATTCAGCAATATGGTTAATGTCATCATATTTGCCGGACAGGACTCAATACGTACATTAAGCGGATCGAAGATATCATTTTTATGCGGACGTCGTTCAAATTTATGTTGGCGGCTCATTGGACAAAAAAAATGATATTTTTGCAACAATAAACAAAGTTTTGAGTGCTATTTACGCGTAGTCTGAATCCAACGGACTATTTTTAAATACGAAAAACACGCGGGCCATGTTTATCTGCACAAGCAAATAAACGACAAATAATTTTTTGCAATTTTATTTCTATATAAACTATTGTTTAAAAACTTCTTATCTTAAATTTTCGTATACGCAAATGTTGAGACAGATGATTTTTGGCTATAATTCCATAAATTTAAAAAAAACAGCGACTTGAACGACTTTTAAAAAGATTGCTGGCGGGACGTTTTCGATTACCAAATACCGATTTTGATAGTGGAGGGCCGGGAATCTGTGATTTTACTTTTAACATTTTTTTTGGCTTGGACAAGTTTGATAAAATTTGGCTGTACTGGATTTTCGAATGCAACGAAACGATTACAAGGAGTTCTCATTTCTGGATAATTTATTTAGAATTCCCCGGATTGGTGGTCATGTTGTGTGATATTGCTGATTCTGTGATGATAATGGACCATGGCATATGATGTTACACTAATGTGAAGATAAAGATAAACTCAAAAGTACAAAAAAACTTTACAACAGCCAAAAAGTGTATATAAGACACTTTCAAAAAAAAAAAAAAAAAAAAACTTAATATGCAAAACGAAATAAAGTGTAAAAAATGTAAAAATTGATTATTAAGCCATAACTATGTGCCATAACCGTCGGTTTTCGGCAAAAGCGGCGGGCAGTTATAGATTTTTTTTAATTTCAAAATTTTCCTATAGTAAATAGTCTAATGCCGGTTCGATGGTCGATGAAAAAGCATCATAGGGATATTTACATTTTTGGAATGCATATAACCTTGCAAATGGAATATAATTCTAACGTCAGATTTGCAGGAAAAATTGATATTGATTAGGAAAAATTCCTATTGATTTACGAAAAAGAACTATAAGCGGCTTTACTAGACTACCACTGTATTTTTTAAGATGATAGACGGCAAACCATCAAAGCCGCATGAATAGTTTTCTTTTAAGAAGCCGATTGAACGCCGTTGTATATACATACTTAAAATAGACTCTGTCGGGATCCGATTCCTTGTTCGAGAAAGCAGAAATTAAAGAATTTGCGAACTGGTTGAGAATAACTCTTAGATCATTTCAAGAATAATTGTTGTACTTAAATTTCTAAGATGATGTCGGATTGCATTTGTTTAATGTAATTATTATAAAGTTCCTGAGATAAATGCTTAAATTTCTTATAAATGTCTATATATATTTAGAGCAATTTGACTTGAACTAAATTTTTAGAAATTTTTGCCATGTAGTCTATTTCTAAAATGATCTTTTGGCGAGTGTAAGATACTAAGCATAACTGAAGCCACTAAACTTTTTATTATAGCGAAATATTAAAATTAAAAAAATTTTGACTGCCCCACCGCATAAAATATGTTGGCTTCTAGAAAACATAAGGAACTGCCTAAGTTAAGCGTAGGCATCTCAACGATGCCTTGTTATTAACAATTGAACCACATGTTGAATGATGTTGCCCCATGGGGCTTGATTTTGCGCCATGATGATTGTAGTTACGTCTTGTTAAGAGATGTTGTATGATTTTCCAATATGTGGCGTCATATTGGCTCTGGACCTTCGTTCAACATTTAAATTTGGCTTAAATGAGTTTGAGCCAATTTGGCGGGACCTAGATCTGATTTCTGGTTAATTAATTTTTGATTCACGAATGTTGTGCCCTGCTGCATGATGGTGCACAATGTTACGTGAAGCTGCATCATGCTTCGTGATGTTGCACTGTGTTGTATCCTTTTGCTAGATTTTGCACCATGTTGTGTTATGTATAAATGTTGTCCCGTGTTATGTCTTGTTTATTTCGATAATTAGATATCTAGCGGTATGTTTTATCATATCGCGGAATGTTGCACCATGTGATGTTGGTTTCGTTACGGCGACATTAGATAATAGTACTAATCGAATCTATCTATGTATATGAAAAAGTTGGTTGTTATGAGTAACAAAATTGATTTGTAGCATTCGCTATCTAATGTTTTGACCTTGCGAGCTAATTGCGATAAAACTCGTTTATGAGGTCCTTCAGTGGGAAGCTGGACCATTTTTAAATTTTTTCGACTCAAACGATTTACATATAAATTGCGGTGATAAAGGTTTTCTAATGCCAGGAATAGATTACGATGAGTTCTAGTTTTGGAAAAATTTATTTAGGGGTTTTCGGGAATGATTTTAATAAAAATGAGATGGGTTTTCGAGTTATAAAATCGATTGTTATGAGTTCTTAATTCGGAAAAATTTGTTTAGGGGGTTCTCAAATGAGATTCGCGTCTATTTTGATGATTGCAAAGGATCATGATTTTGGGAAATTTATAGAGAGGTGCTTCATTTGATTTCATAATATGTTCACCATATCATCTCAATCGAAAGGATGTAACTCAGCTCACATTTATGATGAAAATAGGAATTAAATATATATTTTAGACATGCTTCTGGAAAATTGTCAATTTAAGTTAACCTTAGCCATTTCTAAATCAATTGGGATACAAATCCTTTTGTATGTTAAACATAGGATAGGATTCCAAAATTAGTTCCGGATGTAATTTTAAAAAATTCGTAAAATGGATTACGGATAATTTTTCTCAAACGAATAGTAAGGAATTAAGATGGTATCGCGGCTCCTTTAAATTGAATAGAGCTAAGCCATTGCTTAACCAAATGTGGCGTAATTGTTTTTTTATTTTACAAAGTAGCATTAAGTATAGAAATCATGAACATTTTCGATATCGAGATTTTTACAGATCTATTTATCATTCACTGTAGAGAGGACGCAGACAGAAAAACACCTCAAAAATATGACAGTGAAGTATGTCCCAAATAACAAAAATAAACATATTATATTAGTAAATATACACTGTAAAAAAATTCGTTCTCTATGTCCAAATGTTGGCTCTATATCCAAATGTTGGCTTTAGGTTAACACAACTAAATGAAAATCCATTTCCATATCTAGGGAATAGGTATTATTTTTCGTTCTCTAAAATCTAATCAATCTTATTGGTTTGAGTAGTTTTAATTTAGGTAAATGCTAAATATAGCAGAATTTGTTGGAACATTTCATTTTGTTCAAATGTTAGCATAAGGTTGACACAATCAAATAAATCCAGAGCTATTTCCATATCTAAGGAATAGGTTTCATTTTTTGTTCTCGCAAATCTAATCGACGCAATTCTAAATTGATACCTATCCCCTACATATGGAAATGGCTCTTGATTTATTTAATTGTGTTAACCTAAAGGTAACATTTGGACATAGTAAACTTTCCGACAAACTCTACGATATCCAGAATCTAAATTTAAACTACTCAAAGCTATAAAATCGATTAGATTTGCGAGAACGAAAAATGATACCTATGCCCTAGATATGAAAATGGCTCTGAATTTATTTGATTCTGTCAACCTGATGCTAATATATGGACAAAGTGAAATTTTCCGACAAACTCTACGATATCCAGAATTTTTCTAAATTTAAACTACTCAAACCGATAAGATCGATAAGATTTGAACCTATACCTATCTCCTATATATACCTATCTCCTATATATGGAAATAGCTCTGGATTTATTTGTTTGTGTTAATCTAAAGCCAACACATGGACATAGTGCAATTTTCCGACATACTCTACGATGTCCAGAATGTATCTAAATTAAAATACTCAAACCATAAAAATCGATTTGAATTACGGGATCGAAAATAATATCACTACTTTTCATTTGGAAATGGAGCTTGACTGTTACCCTAAGGCTATATCATTTCATCATATAGAATTTTCCGACAGACTACGAATTATTTTCTAAAATATTTAAATCAATGAAATCCACACACATCAGTTCTTGTTCTTATTTGTATTCTTACAAGAATTCATTTTGTTTACTATGGTATCGGTATGTCTTTCTGTCTGCTTCCTCTCTACAGCCCGGATGAATTTACTGATTTGGATGAAACTTTACTTAAACTTTTTTCATAAATTGGGCGGTTTCAATAAAATTTGGTGGAAATCAACTCACCAGAACGTATATATAATAATTTATGTTTAATAAAGAGTTTTGTTAATATACTGTTATTCTTCCATTATTCGGCCACTCTATATATAGCCCAAACAGTTCAGTGATCGGCATAAAACATCATGATAAAAAAGGCAGATTTGGAAAATGGATTTGGAAATGATCAATTTTGATAGAATCATCTTTTATAAGAACTTTATGTTTTTTGCAGATATTTTGCAAAACATTTATGAAAAATCTAAATCCAAAAAGATGTTATAATAAATTGGCAACAAAACTGGTCAAAGTACCACACGTAATTCTTTTTGATTTTTAAGCACTTCTTCAGCTATCGTACGAGTAAAATTAAAAAAATATGTATTATAAATATTTTAAATATGGATTTCCCAAGCCTTTCGAGTAAAATTAGCCATTTAAAATAATGCGATAAAGTTATATTTCTTTATTCAAGTTCAACCACCAACTCGCTGTGCAATTTTTCAATTCTAGTGCTTTACTTAATAAAAATTGGCCAGATCACACAGCGTTTCCTAGGTCGTCATATAGAAAATGGTTGCTTAGCCTTCTGCTTTTCTTGTTGTTCAGCTTCATTATTTTTTACTGCTAACTCTTCGCATTTGTTGCATGTATGTGGTTTGGGCAATTTTATTTTTAAATTCAGAGTTTTAAAAATTCCCGAATACTGTATATTCGCACAGTATAACTCGTACAAACTATTGATATGGTTGAGAATTTCCTTAAGTTTCTCGTCAGTTATTTTATTTCGAAAATTCGTTTTCCGCGTGTATATAGAGTGTTTGCATATTTTGGTTTTGAGTGAACAGTTCCTGTAGTTTTTACAAATTTAACAAAGTTTATTAACACCGCGAAAATTGGGGCGCAAGCAAGAACAAACTAGAAATGAAACCGTAAAATTTTAATCGATATAGAGATGTCAATTCAGCAAAATTGAAACGTTACCAATTAAATTTTTATTTGGGAGAATCAATCAAATATTAAAACGTCTTTACTTTGTCATCGTATATAGGCAGGATATTATAATTATAGCCGTAATTAAGTAATTGGAGCGTATAAAACACAAAGAACTATAAATTTTCCTAATCTGCAACTTTCAACATCTAATCAAAATGTTGGAAAATCCCCGTTTTACTATTAACTCTGCGTAGCTTAGAATTTTTTTTTTACTGGTTTTACGCGAATCCACCCAGTCGTCGAACTATATTCGACCAAATGAATCAAAATACGCTTCATTGCCAAACAAAAAAAAAATGTTTTATTTTAAGACAATAAAAATCCCATTTTCCCATTTTTTTGTTGTATATAAGCAGAACAATAAAGGCTGTAAGTAAATCAAAATAACGATTAACCGTAAAATTTTTTAATTTATATGACAAACTTTTACACGGCATGAATACAAAATCGAATTTCTTTTACGCAAGTAGTTTTCATTCATAAATAAAAACCATTTACTAATACATATGATTACAGCAGCATATGATTACCTGTATATACACATGTGCTCACCTCTTAAGAGAACTTATTATAAATGCGAGTGCTGGTTTTACTAAAAGAGAATTACTACTGTACATGATTACGTAAACAGCCTTGAGACTATTGATACCATTTTCTATTTACACCTGTTATTATTAGAAACCATATGTGTAGCACAGGTATGTACACCTCTACACCTCCGTTGAACTTATACCTTGACAGTAACATTTGTATAAGCAAATCAATAATATTTCATTTTTATGATACTTTAACGACGGTTTAATGTAAATTGTTTCGAATAATTAGCATGCGAAATGCTATACAGTCTGGTGTAATAATTTTCTGTTGTATACTGTACACGATATGATGTACTAATCAAGTTCTAGTTCAAATTTATCGCCCAATGCTGCTACATTATGTTTAGCGCTAATTACGGTTTTTTTATATTTTACACAGAATTCAGTAAATGGCGTACCACAATATTCACGAGAATATCTAAGTCCAGTGATCGAGGCAACAGGCGGATCAAATTGGTATACAGCAAATCGCAAAACCGGGACAATATCAGAAAAATCAAATAAAGACTCATTTACATTTATTGATAGTTCAGAGGTGCACGATGTTAATCCCCCCATACCAGTAGCACATCGGACACCACAACAGCAGCGCGTATCATTTCAGAAAAACGAGGACATCAACGCAAACAGTAGCCGCCAAACGTCAATGAAAGATGGAAGGCGGATGAGAAATGCGTCACGTTCTCGATCGTTATATTCACGAACTGGTGATTTTAATGTTGATTTTGCAGTGCATTCCCATAATGGCACTTTGAAAGTTGTGTATCCAACGCGGCATCCAAATAACAACTATGATATTATTACGCAAGGAAATCGCGTGAGGCTGCCCGACAACGATGGTGATGATGAAGAGGAATTAACAACATCGCGTAGAGGTAAGCGAGGTAATTAAAATCCAGAAAATATTTTTTTTTTTTTTTGTAATGCAATAAATTTCATTTACATGTTTTGGGTTGTATAATTTGATTTATGCAGGGTGGCACTTTAATGTATTGAATGGGTTTGAATATTAAATACATTTGATAATTTAGTATAGTTTAATGATTTGTTGATTTGTTGATTAGATTGATTGATTGAAGTAGATTTGTTGTAGATTTAGAAACAGGATATTAAATTAATAGGTATCATGATGTAGTTGTTAACGGGTGCTAAAATAATATCTTTTTTTAGCACACCCTTTGCAAGTTTGGTGCTTCGAAATTTCCTACAATTTGAAAATTATTTAAATTTTCGATGAAAATTGTTTCCCACGCAATAATTTTTAGATGTGAGCCAGCCAGAAGACAATCAGAAATCAGAGGAAACTAAATCTGGCGAATAGAGTGGATGTTGCACCAAGCTTTTGAGCTGTGTGAGAGGGTGCGTTGTCTTGATGAAAAATTATTTTTCTTCTGTAAACCAGATCTTTTCTCACGAGTTTTTACATCTAGCTGGTTCAAAAGGTTACAATAATAATCTGAGTTTATTGTTTTACCATAGAGGTAATCCACGAACCAAATTCTTTTTGTATCCGAAAAAACTGATGCTAACACCTTCTTGGCCGTATTCTGGACCCTAACTCGTTTCAGAGCCAAAGCACCGGGCTCGCATCACTCCTTAGCCTCTTGTTTTGATTAAGGATCATGGGAGTAGACCCAAGTATTATCCATAATGATGAAACGATGCACACAATCTTTTTTAGCCTTTTTTAAAACGCTCCAAATATTGCTGAGAAAGTCGCATTCGAATGTGTTTTGTTCAATTGCTAGTGAATGCGGCACCCATTGTTCGCACAGTTTTCTGAAACACAAAACAGTCAAAATATTGCTCAGACTTCCAAATGAGATCCCTATAGATCTTTTATTAAATCTCCCTCTGTTAGTCGATGATCTTCAAAAATTGCAAATTGCAAAACTGTACGAAAATTCATACTTGTTCATAAAAAAGTAGTGTCATTTTAAGAAAAATCAAACGACGAACCTAATAGCGCTATCTCTTATCGAACATTCCAACATATGTCCCCACTTTCTTAATTTTATGTTTCAGCTCCTGCCTGATTGGTTTTTTTCAAACTCTATGAGCTTGTTATCGACTTTTTCCTCAAAGGACTTTATTTTTTCTCTAAGCCATCTTGCTGGTCCATTTTCTGGATTAAAAGTAATTTTAATTAATGAACAAAAAATCCTCCCACTGTTATCGGAAACTTCTTCAAAATTCACTGAGATTATTTCGGCTGCACATTTTAAAATAATATACATATACATAATCTGCATTATCGATTATTTTATTTTACGCTAATTTAAATGTTTTAAGACTGAATACTTAAGTTATAAATTTTTTTAAATTATAATTCGAAGAGCCTAAAACTTTGTTACCAATTTTATAATGAATATTTTATTTGCATGCGATTAGTAAGTTAGTTAAAAGTTGTTAAACCTTTGCCAGTCCATTATGAAATTGTTTAAAATTCAACCCGTTTTTTAAGCCACACAAGCTTTCATTTAAGAAATATGTATTGAAATTAGCATGTTGTGTTTTAACATAAAACATTTTAGTTTTATGCACAAAAATCTGTTTAATCGTACTCGCATAAATATTCTGGGTTTTAAATTTGCTTCTGTATATTGCACGCACATTAGAAATAACCATATACATACATAACAGTATTCCATCCAACCATTTTGACCGACATCATCCAAACAATTTATTTTTAGAGTCCGATATAGTTTTTCCAAATGACACCGACACGAATTACCATGATATGCCAACAAGTGCATACCAAGTAACAAAATGTAAATCAGACGACTTTTTATGTTCCGACATTGATAACTACCCCGAAGAACAAATCAATAATGTAGTTAAAGAGGAGGCACACCGTTTTCGTGATTTTTTCGGTGTCGATAAACTAACCCAAGCAAATATAACGTCACGGATTGGAGCACCGGGAGACTCATTCTTATGTGACAGTGCAGAGGATTTAATTTTTCCTACAAAAGGACTAACGAGCCAGGACAAATGGAAATTCATTGTAAACACAGCTAATTTTACGCAGGGCATAAGAGTTGAAAAATGTACACGGTAAGTGATACGCTCACGCTCACATGTATTTTTTTTGTTGCAATGAATCAAATTTACATTATCTTATTTTTTAGGCAAAAATCTAGGTGTAATTTTGCAGATTCGTTTCCAAATGGATACGAACCGATTTGTGAACAAAAATTTATTTCGAGACAATTGGTATCATTCTCTTCTGAACGTGGGAAAACTGCAACCGACCAATTTAAAATTCCGTCGTGCTGTAATTGTGTCCTGAAACGGGCGAAATTAAAAAGTGACGATGATTAATCGAACGAAAATTAAAACATTAATATTTGCTATATGTGTGTAAAACACCTGTTTATGTTTATGTTTATGTTATATATATATATATATATATATATATATATATATATATATATATATTGTATATATATAAACAGGTGTGTATGTGTCTGTGTGTGTGATGCATCTTTGACTTTATAACTAAGAATATAATTTTTGTTCTATCAAGAATATTAATGTTAAGAAAACGTGATTAAAATAGTTTTTTTAATTAATTAAATAATTAATTGTTTATATAAATACTCTAATTATATAATTATTTTAAATACAGATTTAATTTTGTAATAAAGAGAATCTTCAGCAAAAATAAGACAAATATCAAATGACAAAACATTAGAATGGCCGGGCCAATTGTATTTTTTATTTTACTATTAAGTGATTAAATTAAGATTTATTTTTATTTTTAATTTTACGTGTTTTTCTAATAAAATAGTTAGGTCTTATTTATGTTTACATAATTTTTTTTAAGTATGTACTTATATTTTAAACTTTCGTTGTTTTGGATTTCGTGGATACAGGGGAATGGACGAATTCTAAATTTTGTCGAGCAATGTGAATGTGTTTCTTGTTTTGTCGATGAACTGATTGATGTCTCCCATTGGATTTACTCTACAGGTATAAGTATAGTCAACGATTAAACTTTCAAAATGTTTAGCAAGAAAATGTTTTACGTACGAATCATCATTCATCATCATCAGACCAAGTACCAATTGTGTCTATTGGAAGCAAAACATACTGTTCCACCAATTTTTTTTCCTAGATATATGTGGCATTAGACGTGGAATGTTGAATACTCTCATCTTAAAACCAATATGTATTATAAAATATATCTTATCACTTTGAAAAGTGGCATTCAAAATTGCTATTGGAATCAAAACATTATCTTATCCTTCAAAGAGTTTACAGCAAAAAATTATCTTATCTATCGAAAAAAAGTTACAACATAATATACCTTATCGTTTATATTCTTTTTCCTATTTTTATTTATGAAGCATAAATTACGTTATCCAGTTTTATCCCTTTGCAAAAGAAATTCATCGTTTTCTACAATTTAAGCAGTTATAATCAGTATCATGCTAGGTGTTGTAAAATGTAGTTGCATTTATCGTAAAATTAATATTTTACCTTATTTAAACCCAGATATTGCCATTGGTCCTTTATAACGCCACACAAAACACCGTAGAAAGTTCCTGCACAACTTGTGGGAAGTTTTTTCCTCGAAAGTCCCTGATATTGCTGTTTTGCAAAACCTATTACAAACGGTGGAAAAGCGCGGGAATTAACAGTCAACAAATCGAACTAGAAGAAAGAACAGAAAAAGAAAAATTGGTACAAACAGTTTACTTGGACACATTCTTAAAATCTAAACTGAAGAAAATATTGGCAGGGGTTCCACAAGGCAGTGTTCTAGGTCCCGTTTTATACCTCCTGTATACAAATGATCTACGAAACATAGAAGAAGCTAGAATAGGAACGTTTGCTGATGACACAGCTGTTGTGACCACCGATGCTAGTATAGTTGAGTCCACGAAAAAACTACAAAATGCTGTTGATATAATAAATAACTGGACAAAACAATGGAGAATAACACTTAACGAATCGAAATCAACACACATCAACTTTACAAATAGAAAATTAGAATATATTCCGATTAGACTGAATTCACAACAAATACCATATTCTGACAATGCTAAGTACCTCGGCATGACGCTAGACTCTAAACTCAGGTGGAAAGCGCATGTTAAAAAGAAAAGGAAAGAACTGAATTTAAAATTCAGAAAAATGCACTGGCTTATTGCCATTGGAAGAAACTCCGAACTGACAACGCACAACAAACTGATGTTATATAAACAAATCCTAAAACCTATCTGGACGTATGGTATTAAGCTTTGGGGCTGCGCAAGGAAAACTGCAGTGAAGATCATTCAAACATTTCAAAATAAAGTACTACGTAGCATTGTGAATGCTCCTTGGTACATTAGAAACGACAATCTCCATCGAGACTTAAACATGGAAAACGTCAGCGATGAAATACAAAAATTTGCAAGGGGTCATGTACTGCGACTGCAGCAGCATGACAACGAGGAGCTACGGAACCTACTGGATCGCACCAATGGACCAAAGCGCCTAAAAATAACAAAGCCTTTAGAATTAGTGGTTCCTTGAGCCGCTTAAATCAAAGGACTGACAGAGCTGGGATGAATTGATAGGTATCCCACAAGAATGGACTACTTAACTTATAAAACAATTACTAGATAATCCATATGATTAGTTGTAATATTATACAGAAATAAAGATTTCTCAAAAAAAAAAAAAAAAAAAAAAAAAATTGGAACCGGACATGTGATTACTCGATTTTTAAGATATTATATTTTTCAAATCCAATAGCTTATTAGATCAAAACATAGTACTATTTTGAGCCAATCTAACTTACGAGCCTGTACGCCTCTTATTATAACGTATCACATCAACTCACTAAATGGTATGTACACTCACGGAAGTGATGTGATTATTTTAATAAAGTTTTTTATGGTTTAGGGCTCGCTTTTTATTTTGAATAAAATAAAACAATTTAATAACTGAGCTTTCAACGGCTCGTCGACATCATTTTTAAAGCTAATGAATATTATTGTTATATATAAATATTACAACAACAACTTAAATACATACCGTAAATGAAATTTTTTTTAAATATGCACAAAGTAAATTTTAAAGTAAATTTTAAAAACAAGTATATAAAATATAAATCGAAAAATTTAAAATCCTGGCATATATTAGGCCAAGTTAAAATTTTATTTTATTAATGTTTTTTTTTTAATAAATAAGTTTATGTTTCATAATTTTATTGAAGTACACATTTAGTTTGTTTGATTGAGCACACGGAAATAATACGTCATACATACTCTAAAACTGCATCAAAGAAATCTTCACAAAACATATCCAATTTAGAGTTCTTATATATTACCAAAAAAAAACGCAAGTACCTCTTATTTCAATTACCCTTATGAAATTTCCAAACAGTTGTAAATAATAATTTTCTTTCACTATCAACCAAAAAATACAAAATAAAAAAATCCCTGCACAAAGGAAGGTAATTGACTCAATTGTATATACTACATCTTCCTCGCATACAGAACAATTCTATACACAGTAATTACTTCATGCGAATTGAGGTGAATAATTACAGTAATTGAAAATTAATTTTCAAACAAACAATTTTCTTTTCATACACGTTTTCTTCCTTACCATTCATTTTATATATGAATTAAGGATTGATTTGATTTTTTTCACCGGGGTGGGAGCATTTTGAGTGTTTTAAATTTTTTTTTTGTAAATTGAATTGACTCGAAGCTATTGTTGATTAAATATCCATTTTTCAACAACAACAGCAACAACAAAAGTCCTCGGAAAATACGCTTTTATTATTATTATTGTTTCGATACTTAATTATTAGTGTAACCGAGAAACGGAGGAAATTGAAATAAAGTAGAAAATATCAAAATAACGTTTCACCACAAAAAACAATAAAAATTCGTGTTATTTTAAATTGCGCTTGCTAGCAGAGGTACTTAAACGGTCTTCCGTGGAACGCTTTTCTCCTGTGAAAAGGAATACTTCGTGGAATAATTTCCACTCCCTTGACGTACGGAAACTATCGATAGAAACAGCATTCTGCCACCAGAGATCTCTGATTAAATCGGGTAGATCTTTGGTTCATCTCGTGGTAAAACCAAACATAGAATTAGCTTTGGCAATAATAAGATCATTGTGTTAGTTAAAATGCATATTTGCAACACACGTTACGTTCAAAATTTTTATCTCATTTACTTTTTTGATGTATATGCCTTTGATGGTATAGTCACTAATTGATTGATTGAGAGGTAATTCGTTGCCTGCACAACCCTCATTTATTCTATCTATTTCGCCTTATACTAGTGAGCTTTTTAAATCATTCGCAAATAGAATTACAAAGACGAATTAAAAATATCAAAAGCTTCGATAAATATGAGAAATATCCATTGATCCACATTCGGGCGTTGCGGGACACCAGAGGAGACTTTTTTTTTGTATTTGGTCTTTGTTCTCTAATTTCAATGTATTCTTATGTATTCGGCAGATACAGGACAAGTCAAAGGGGTTCAATCTGGCCAACACTCTGCTATGACTAATGGAGTCAAATTTTTTTCTGAAGTGTTAATTTTGTCTATTTGCTAATTTTGTTGATTGGTTTTGAAAACAATACTGCATACAGAACTAAACTTATCACTGCGTGTAGCGTTGTCATCTGGGACTCGTTTTAAATGGCGTTTTACAGACTGTACTGTTGATTACCATAAACTCCAACATTATGGTTTCAGTTTCAGGTGTTTCTGTGAACAAATCTGGATCGTACTTCAAATGATTCCTGATTACCAGTTAATATTGGGTACAGTAGTAGTGGCTAGATATGTTCTGGATTCGCAAACCATTTTGGTGCTTGCCACTACCGATTTAAATTCGACGCCCTTTGTGGTTTCACTCCCCGAGTCATTTAATCAACTGGATTTTTTCTGACTTGGCTTGAGCCCAATGTCGAACGTAGATTAGCCATTAGAACTTAATCATTGAGGCGTAGATCGATATGCGGCCATAATTTAGTGATTTGATGCAAAACTTAGCTAGATGGAAAACTAGTACTGACCTGCACAGTTCCAAAAGTGGTAATAAATTTTTTTCTTATCTATTAACGTGAGGCTTCTAATTTTCGTAACATGAACCATATTATCATGGAAGGCGTCCTAATGATTCTGGTAGCTTTGAGTCCAAATGAAATTTGAACATCCACATGTTTTGTATAATGACTGTGCACATGACGATGCTGGAGCTGGGTGACAACTTGTTTCGTTTTGTTCCTACAGTGACCACCATTCTCAATCTTTTGAGTACGATTGTAGAAACTCGGAGTTTGACATCCATTTTCTTAGATGAAACCCTGTTGCCTAAAATGGTAATAATATTGTTTTAGATACTTAGCATCTTTAATGAATCACAACCCATCAGGGGTGTTACGCTTTAGGTTATAAATATGTTAAATTAATTTTAAAAAAATTCAAAAATTAACCAAAATTCGTTCGATATGAACGAACGTTGAGATTGGACTTCCAATTATTTTTTCTGTTTGTATTAGGCCACATCAAACCTAAAAATACCTCAGTTTTGAACTTATTGAAGATTTAGGATGTTTAGTAATCTTAGGAACTCAACACCAAATATTGAAGTTCTCATAAACCACAATCAATCTGAAAACAAATCCATATTGACCAAATTTGTCAAAATAATGTTGTGTTTTTGGTTTGATGCGACCTAGTAAAACCTCAATATTTGTTGGGTAACAATAATTTTCAGTCATTTTAGGAAAACCGTACAAGTTATTTATAAGGTGTTTATGCAAATTTCGTTGTCCTAAACATCCCAAACCCTAAATTATATCAACATTTTAGCATTTTTCAGTTTGCCGTAAAGCCTAGTGAATAAACTTCGCCAACTTCACCCTAAACAACAAATTTTGCCAGAATTGTGCAGTTTCTATGTTTGATGTGGCTTTGTCAACTTCAGAAATACAAGTCATTTGGAAGTTGAATTTGAAGCATTTTCCCACAAAATTTAGGAAAATGGTACAAGTGAAGTATAGACTAGAGGGACAACTCCCATTTCGCTATAATTCATACCCATTATGTATTTTTTGCTTTGATGTGGAGCCTAGTAAGGCCACAGAATTGTAGTCACTTTTTGACGAAGGGTTCGTAGGATTTTCCCCAAAAAATTAAGAAACTCGTATAAGTGATACTTGAGGTTTATTGGAAGTGGATTGATGTTACCAAGTAGAACAACAATATATACAGCCAATCCACCTGACATATGTCTTGAGATTAACAGTAACATATCGGGTAACATAAAAATCACATTTAATAAAATCACATAATCACAATTAATATATGTATGTCTGGAAACGTCAAAATTCCGTGTTCACAGTTCCAAACTCCCTAAACACAGGTTTGTCAAATTGAGGGAAAACCTCAACAAATAAGTAATTTTGATATTAGGTTGCAGAGAGTGACCCGAAAAATTTGGGAAAAACGTACAGGTGGAGAAGGTCGATGCCAATTTTGCTGTCTTGAACATCTTAAAGAACAAGTGTTGAGACACATATACATAATTTGGATGTTGGGTGATAAAAAATTCAAAAGAAAATTAGGAAAACTGCAATTTTGCTCTCTTGCTTATGCTGTGGTTTTTATTTAATTGGGGTTTTAGGGTGTTTATAAACCGCAATTTTGTAAAAATTTATGTATTTTTTGCTTAGAAGTGGCCTAGAACCTCAACATATAAGCCTTCTTGATATTGGGTTCCTACGATTTTCCTAGAAAATTTAGGACAACCGTACAAATGATTTAAAGATGTGTTAAGGCTGTATTATTTTACGCTGTTGATGTCAGCTGATCTTAATTCCAATTTAATATTTTTTTTTATTGATTGATTATATACGGAATCCCCAATGACGTGTTATTTGTGATTTCTTGTTTTGTAATATATAGGTCAATACAACAGCATTGGATTGTTTGGATTGCGTAACTTTTCAGGTTTTGTTTTAACATCTATGTATGGGTAACAGTATATAAAGTTGAAGAGATCGGCCAACAAACTCTGTCTAAATACCAATGCATATTTTTATATGTTGCATTTCGAATGCAGCATCTGTGTGCATCTGCATCAGTATATACATGCAGGTGTATTTTAATACATAATTTCAAACACATGGATGGCGGTATATATATAAATAATAAACAATACGATTATGTAGGTATAGGTACATAACGTTCCCTATATATTTTTTTCGACCGGATTTGTTATAGTGTTAACGGGTAGTTAAGCATCTCGCTATTGGGTAACTCAATATAACCTTTTATTTCGGTGACTAGAATTGTTCTTATAAACGAACAGTTTTTTTAAATCTATTTCTAGTGGAGCCTCATCATTACCATCATGTGCTGCCTGTTTAGTGTGAACCATGTGTGAATAAAACAATATGTGAAAGTTTGACCCCCCAAAAAAAGTAATAAATCTAATCTAAAAATTTATTTTGCTTTAAAAAAGAAAATAGATAATAGTTTAAGAAAATAATACATAAATAGTGATATTAGTGATTATAAAAAAAAATTGTTTTTAAGTTAATGAGGGTTGCGAATAGTGTTCGGAGTATAGAAAAGACAAAAAACGAATTTAATTTTTAGTCTCCGCATACGGACCTTTGAGCTATAATAAAAATTTGGTGAGTTTTTATTTAAATTTATAATTTTTTTATTTAATCTTTGCCAAATTATATGATCCAAACTACGTCACTTTGCCTCAATTAGGCTTACAGTACTAATAATATATTGTTTAATTATAAATCTCAGTTTAACTTCTTTCAATTATAAATAAATTAATTCTATCGGAATAATGTCTTTTACTATGATGATGATCATGGGTGTGTGAAAAAAATAATTTTTTGTTGGATATTCTGTTAAAAATGGCGTCTATGTGAATCCCCTTGTATCCATTAGTAGTTATATCCATAACAAGACACGTGGGCCCGCCGAGGATCCAGCAACAGATGATCGAAGGAAAATTAAAATGTTATCCGACTTTTTGTGGCTCGGTATATTTCCCAGGGAATTTAGAAAATATAGTTTAGCGGTTCTAAGCCTGTCAATATTATTTATTCGTTTCATCTTAATATGAATTTTCTAAATTTATTTTCTAATGATATTTTTGCTCGTTATAGTTTCGTATTACGTAAAACGATAACGTAAAGGTAAAGAATTGTCTAAACTAAAACTACAAATATTTATTCTTGAATCTTATAGGTATTTTATTTTGAGGGTTTGGAGAAAAATGATATCAATCAAATGTTCACCACGGCTGGATTTATAGATGTCGATCTAAAGGTGAATGGCATTTATCTCGGCAATGCTGTTGTTTTTAGGTGGTTGCATTTGCATGGTGGTTGGATTATTAAAGTACACTTTACTTTTTAAAAATCCTCATAAAAAGTAATCGCATGATCTTGCTAGTCAATTCACTTTTCCGCGACGCGAATCTACGGGATTCCGAAGAAACTTTGCAATTCGTGGATACTCTCACGCGTAGTATGGCAAGTTGTTTTTGGCCTTCCAGGATTTGGTGCATCCACAAAAAACCCGTATTCTCGATTTTTCGCACAGAGCGACCGATGCTGGTTTCATTTGGGCGGTAAAGGTGACCAAAATATTCACGAATTGCATGAAACGTGTTTTTTATTTTTTACCATCTTTGTAGTGCTCTTGAATAACTTTAACATGGTCTTCCTGCGTCTCGTTTAGACAACGGTTTATATTATACTAACACAAATAAATATTTTCAGGATTAGGACGTAATTGTCCTAACAAATCCAAATTTTTTTTTAGTAATATTTTGGATAAAATCCACGCAATTATAATGTCATTAAATGCTCGCTGAAATTGAGTTAAGTAAAATTTTTGAGGCCTGATTGTCGTTTTTGAAAGGAAATAAACTTACTAAAAAGCCCCAAATTCTTTCATTTACGAGGGGACTAACAAAAGTTAGCTCAGTTGACCAGAAAAAAAACAAAATTTTTTTTTCGTATTTATTCTTTATTGCATTTCTTAAGCTTAAAGTTCCACTTGCTAAAACACTCTTCAAAATTTTGCTTTTTAAGCTTGTCAAGTTCAACATTAACCGCATAAATTATCTTCGCGTTACTGTTACAGACCTTTCCATTCAATTTTATTTTTTCATTTTTCGAAATAACCAGAAATCACAAGGTGCTGGTCGTATTTTTTCGACGCCAGAGATCACAATAAAGTTACTCGTTTTTTTAGCAGTGTGTTGCGCCGCAAATCCTCTTTCTTCCGGTTTTCAAATAAATATTTGAAAACTTGTGGTAAGCAGTCTGTATACCATTTTGCAGTTATACCGTGTGACCCTTTTCCAGGGGAATAGGAGCTTCATTTGTTGATCGGGTGAAGTAAACTGACATCATTACTTTTGTTGCTTAGCTTTTACGGGTGGGTTTGCTCCTGTTGGGCTCCATACCATGGACTGATGTTTGGTTTCCGGATTGTACTTAAATATACAAGCTTATTCACCAGTAACGACTTTACTAAAGATGCTAGACTGCCATTTTCGAATTTATTTAGGAAAAATTTTGCAAAATGCACTCGAGCCTGTTTTTGGCCCTCATTTAAAATTCGTGGAACCCATCGAGCAGATTTCCTCGTGTATCCCAGATGGTTACTTATTATTCGCTATACAGCTATGGTATTCAAGGTCAATTCATCAGCATTAGTTTCTTGTGTCAATCGTAGATCTTCATCAACTTTGGACTTCACCAGAGCCACAATGGCGTCATCAGTGGGAGATTTTTGTCGAGCTTTTCTGGGCTCGTTCTCTACTGAAAATATTCCATCTGGAATTTTCTGAACCACTTGGAAATATTCTGTAGAGATGGTGCAATCGTTCCACATTTTAGCATTCATTGAATATTTGTAGTGGCTTTAGTTTACGTCGAAAACCGAAGACAATCACATAGCAAATTTCCGTTTGCGTTGATGGTGCAATTTCGTCTGATCCATTGTCAGTTATTTTGCGTTTTCTCATCTCCATTTTAACCGATCGTTATGAAATTTTGAAAAAAGTCTCATAAAACAATTGCAAAGGATTAAGTACTCTTGGTTTTTGTTTTAAAGATTTAAGAGTCATCAACTAAGCGAATTTTTGTTAGTCCCCTCGTACGCTTAGTATATGGCACTTAGTATATGGCCTTTTCGGCAGCTATTGAGAATCGAATGGTAACTATAGCGAAACTGTCCCTTGCATTTCTTCCCGACATCCGAATGCTCAAGCATACAAGCTAACGGGATGTTGAAATGCGCAACGGGATGTTGTTATCGCATTAAAACAGTCTTAAATCTTAAAATGCAGTAATGCCAGTGTACAATGTCCAGTTTCAAACCACATCTTTTCTTCATTTTCATCACACAAATCGTGTTTCATCGTCAATTGAGCTTCACAACTGGTCCATTTGGATTAATCATCATTCAAAATCAATTAATTTTTCAATTACAGTTGGAAATTTGCTTCATACAAACCGAGATTCATTCCAATCGATTAAGAAATGGTTCACTCATTAAAATTGCGTTATTTTCAGAACCACATTCGGAACACATATAATCAATTTTTTTTTTTAACAAACCGGAACAGAGTTTCTTTCAAATCGATCCAGCAATTCAGTTCATTTTTTCAGTCTCCAGTTATTCGATTTTCGGGATTTTCAAGCAACTATAATTGGCCTAAATTACACATCCTTTAGCGACTATCACTCGTCTAACTTAAAATTGAAGTATTTCTAAAATATTACATTTTTGATAAATTACGGATTTTCTTTCAAAATAATGCCTTCAACATACTTGTATAAGTATGTTCACTCGGAGCTGAAAGGTTACGAAACGCTGTGTATAAAAAAAACTTGTTCTAATTTTCGAAAAGTGTAAAATCACTGTCATATCGGACTCCTGAGTATATTTTCTCCCGTATTTCAACCTTTTTCTGTATATACATGTTTATATAGTGTTACTTCATTCTACACTTTTGTGTTACGTTTCCGTTTTATATAAATTTTCTTTTATCAACAGTTTTCCTATTGTAAACGTAAAGATGAATGCCCGACAGCCTGGAGCCAAATTATCTTGTTCCCTATTTTCATTATTTTCTTTTTTCTATTTTATGATGATAGGAAAAATGAAAATTTTTCCTTTTTTGTTCGTATTGTGATTCTTTTATGTGTGTGTGTGTGTGTATCCTGAAATTCTGAAAAATTATATATTTTATATTAGTATTTTGATTGTGTACTGTATAATTCTAAACTACAATAAAACACGATAGTTGATTTAAGGTATGACATATCTTTAACGTCTCTGTCAGCGACTTTTAAATGGCGGTGAACACTAAATTTGTACCAAAACGGCATGCTACGTGCTTCAAATTAAGAGAATCTAATTGTTCCTCTCTTTAACCACTTAACGTAAATGTCAAATGCAATAGAATCCCCAAATCTATAAACGCTTATCTCACATTCATCCCCACACACTTTAATTCAGTTAATTCCCAGGTAATTCGTTGATTATGTTTTATTACAATTTCCCTTCGAAAACATTTTCCATGATTGAATTATTTGTTCGAGAAAGTTTCTAAAAATTCTACTCACGTATCTCCAATACGGAAAATTGTCATTTCCTATTCTTTAAAGCAAACGTTACCGTTATACTGAAAATAAAAATGAGTCCGTTCCTCGTTTAATAAAGACAAACGACCGAGAGAAGCAACAAAAAAAATTGTAAGAAAATTTGATGAAAATTAAGAAAAACCACACGGAATTTTTTTTTTGTATTGTGTTCTATTTATTTTGTGTTCAATTGAAATGATGCGATGATGGTTTGATGATGATTGTGTATACGAGTTTTGTGCGTTTCATCAGGAGAAATGAAAATATACCCGAAGAAAATTTTTTATATAATATATTTTCCATTACATTACATTTTATTTGTTCAGGTTGTGATGTGTGAAAATTTTATTGATGATTTTCTTTATATATGAACATTTACTTTGTGCAGAATGCTTTTAAGATTAAGTGATCCATTTATATGAATTAAGGTTAAATAAATAATCTCGATATATATATATTTACAAGTCTAATGCGTAAAGGTAACATCATTTATGGAAGCGCACTTATTGACCTAAATTTGTTGCAAACATTTAGATTGGATGATTAATTACCTGTCAGTAATCGAAAACCAATTAATACAAAGCTTTCTGTTAAAAAGAAAAAATTTAAAAGCTTTCTAAATTTTGTGGTACAACGGGTACCTATACAAATTGGGACAAAAAAAACGGTAACTACCCAAAATCACCCACAAATAAAACCGTTATTAAGTTCTGATTATGTAAACATTTTCTTTCGTGCTTTGTGAATTTTATTTATCACCCGTTATAAAGATGAAAAGTTGAATGAATATCATTTCGAACTTTAAGAGAAAATATATCCATTTATATACATACATTTTCCTTATACATGTTATATGAAAATGATAAATCATTTTTCTTTTTTGTTTAATTTTTATTTATCCGTTGTTGTTGCTTTTGTTGTTATTTTTATTATTACGGCAGAATAACAAGACAGAATATATAGAAATCATCTAAAGAACATAAAAAAGAAAACAACAATAAAAATTATAAAGCAACCGTAAGAAAATGGAAAAACCTTTTAGAATTGATGTAGATAGATACATAAGAATATACCTTACTTAGTATACTTTGATGAAAACGATAAAAGAGGTTTGAGTTTGTACATTGGTGGCTTCATGACTTTTTGTACTAGAAATTCGCTTCAAGTAAAACTGTCGGGGCTTTAGTATTGAATGAGAATCTCGAATAAAAAATTTCATAACAATTCTATCACCCCCTTCTATCAGGGGGGGCACTAGCGAGCTGTACTTTATAAGAATTTACTGGTGCCCTGTTCCATTACATTTTAATCAATATGTGGCAGTGCGGGTGGTTCATAAAATAAAGGTTTAAATTCGAGAAAACAGTCTCGCAATAAGTCTTCCAGATCTAGCCAAATAAGCATTACTTTGGAGGTTAAAAAGTTGTACAATTAAATATAAGCAGCCAATTAAATTAAACATTACCAATATCTAACATTTTATTTTTCAAGTTTAAAATAATGTTTTTTTTAATAAATATTACAACTGATTCAGAGATCATCTACTAATTTACCTATCTGAAATTAGTTGCGTGGATTAAGATGAGTCTATTGGTTACTCATCTTACAATAATTTCTTATTACAATTAAAACTACCCAGCTCCAGCAAATATTTGCATTTTCATATTGAGATAATCACTATACGTGTTTCTTTGCTTGTTTCTATATTTCATTGGGGACGTATTCCATCTTCTAGGTCTCTATGATAATTGTCGTTCTTAATGTATCATGGAGCATTGACAATCCCTCGTAGCACTTTATTTTGGAAGCATTGTACCATTTGTACACTAGCTTTTTGGCAGAACCCCAAAGTTGGATACCATATAGGTCCATATTGGTTTTAGCATTTGTTTGTCTAGGAGCAATTTGTTGTGTATTGAGAGCCCAGAATTTCTATCCATGGGCCAGTACATTTTCCTATATTTGATTTTTAACTCTTCTTTTTTCTTCTTGAAGTGTTTTTTCCATCTTCATTTAGCATCGAGGGTCATGCGAAAGTATTTGGCTGCATTTGCATCTGTAATTTTGTTTGAGTTGAGAACCACTGGAATGCAGTTTACATTTTGACTTGGAAAGTTAGCGTGTACTGCATTTGTTTCATTTAATAAAACTTTTTAGTACAGTTGCCCAGTTGCTCACAGTGTTAACTGCATTTTGAAGTTTGGTTGTTGCTTTCGAAATATCTTTTTCAAATGTTGCTACTGTACCTTGCCTTGAATATTCGGTAAGTCTCTCGTATAAAGAATAATCAGAATAGGTCCAAGTACGGTTCCTGGCGGTATACCTAATGGCATTCTTTTTACATCAGAGTACTAATTTTCAAATTTGATTCGAAAGTATCGATCTGCTATATAGGCTGTAAGAATGTGATAAAATTGCTTAGGCAGCTCTCGATGCAGTTTAAATTCAAGCCCTTGGTGCCAAATTTTGTCGAAAGCTTGAGCAAAGGAAATAGTGGAGCAAATCGTTTTATTCTTAAGTGCATCTTCAATAACCCATCCTTTTTCTGTTATAGGTTTGAGTCTTTACAGCATCAGTTTTTAAAATATTATTGATATGACTGGAAATAGCAATATCGGTCTATATGCTTTTTTATCGTTTCCTGGTTTACCTGGTTTAGGGGTCATAATACTTCAACCACCTTCCATTGACGTGGCACATATTTTAATCTGAAGTCAGCATTAACTATTTGAGCTAATTTATGTAAACCATTCCCGGGAATGGCTTATACACAATTTGCTCACTATGTAAGTCATAACCTGGAGCATTACCTGGAGAGCGGCAGCTAGAGACTTTCTGCGTTTATCATTTTTATTCCAGAATCCGTCATGATTTTCGATAGATAGATAGACAAATTTTTGTATTGGGGAGCGCGAGTCTGCTGCTACATTCTACGAGCATTCCGATTCTCTTTAACTATAGTTCTCTGACCTCAAAATGATAGTGTTGTGATGTTGGTATGAGAAATTGGTGTACTTTCCCACGCAGCTTGTTGTATATTATTATTAATTGCTTCTAGTTCATCTTCCAGCTATATGCACCTTCATTCTAATTGATCCGAAGAGATCTGTTCGCTCTTCCACTAATTTTTCGAATAAATCCCAATTAATTTTATTGTTTGTTAATTTAGGTGAATTTTTTATTGTCATTTTACTCAGAGTTATGATCTCAGATGAGTGGGCAGACTTTCAGCATTTTCAAAGCTGTCCGTCTTTTCTTACAAAGAAATCAAGAAGATCTGGTATTTTTTGCACTTCAAGAGGCCAATGCATTAAACGTCAGGTTGTAAGTCTAGATCCCCGAATAAGTATCCTTTGCATTAAAATCACCGCCTATGGTATAATTTGGTCTTAGTGATTTAAAAAGTCGACTGTAATCCTCTCTTTTTTAATCTTTCAAAATAAAGTTGAGAATTTAAGGAAAATTTAAAACCCACAATGAATTTCAAGCTCATTGAGATCTGATTTGATGATCTAGAACCCATAAATAATGGAAATAAATTCAGTTTTAAATGGAGTTCCGTGAAGTTTCTTATTGGTGCGCTCAGATTTAGAGCCGCTAGCCGCTATACTGTATATTTATCAGATTTCCTAAATATAACTAGGTCTCCTTAGTGCAAAAATTGTACTACTTAACTACTTCAGTTTTACTAAAATTTCGTCAGTAACCAAAATTCGCACCTTTGATGTTAGACAAACACTCTGTGAACAACCAGATCTATCAGAAATGGAAGTGTTAGGTAAGGTTTGTGACTTTAAAAAAACTGCTAGCGATGCAGTATACAACTTCCGAAGCTAGAATCATCAAGGGAACCATATATGGGTGTGCGTTTATAAAAGTTTCTTATCCTGTAGCCTCTGGCTTTCCGTCACAGCTGTTTGTTTAATTTTAATCGTGAAAACAAATTTAATTTGTAATAAAAATAGCTACTGGGATCCTCATTTGAAAGAACCGTAAAGAGGAACAGTCGTGGATAATTTAGAACCATATTCCACTGTGAAATTATATGGGTAGCCGAACAGCATAAGATGCGAGGATAGGGATTCTTTGTATTTACTTATACATCACCTTAAAAGTTTGCGGTCTTACACATCACCACGCTCTGGACGCCCAAATTAGGCTGTGCCACCAAAAACCATAAAAATCCACGAAATTGTTTTGAAAGACCGTAAAGTGAAGTTGCGTGAAATAGCTGACATTTTAAAGATATCAATAGAACGTGTTGGTCATATTCTACACGAACATTTGGTCCATGAGAAAACCTCACTATATTATTTAAAAAAAGAATATATGTGAGGTCAGTTTAAATAGTGCGTCTTGGGATATGAATACAAGCGTTAAAAATGCAATATCTTCTCGACGACCCCTAAAGTAAACGTCGGTTGAGTTGTAAAGGAAGAGGTTGAAATATTGTAATTTTCTGTGAAACAGTTACTGGAGTTAAAGCGCGAAGTTTCATGGAAAGGACACAAGTAAGATCCATAATGTGGTTTATTTCTAAATAACATTCTGAATTGGCGATACTTGATTGCTGAAGTGAAACAACAATGAACTTAAAAAACTGTTCCTCGCACCCATCCTCGTATATACTTCATTCGGAACCAGACTCCTCTTAAAATTTTGAGACACAAATTTTGCCAAATCATATACATAATTCGATAAAAAAGAAAGACACTAAGAAGACACACTGTTGATTCTCGACAACAACCGTATATAAAATGCTCCTTAAATCCAACATTTTAATTTTCTAATGACCACTTCATCATTTAGATAAAAACAATCATCTCCTACATATATACAATATTCATTCATGGAAAATTATATTTTGTTACTCATTCCGCGCGCATCCCACAGACATGCATCGCTTCTTCTTTTTTTAATTTTTTTTTCTGTTACCAGACCACCGCCAATATTAAAGAATATCAAGTCTTCACAACAACAAGAACTCTAAACTCATGTAATATCAAACATTTTCTATGTTTTGTTGTTAATAAACAAAACATATACAAAGTTTTACCATTTTACGTTTTTCTCGTATTTTCTTTATGCTTTTCCATATATCCAAAGTGTATACCGAAAAAAAGTAAATATTTTATTTTTCATTTTTAAACAAATACATAACGATATATAAATATATATATATATATATATACATCTGCACGATTTTCTTTTAAAGTATATACCTACGTACACAAAGAAGAAAAATCATAAAATGACTCCTCCTACAGTTGGAAAAACAGCAAAGTAGAAAAAATGTATAAAATTTTTCATAAGAATGATGGGTGGATATACCAAACTTTTTTTCTACATTTCTCAGGTTTTCTCGGTATTTTAAAATTCTAATTTTTGTTCAATTTTACAACAATTTTCCATCAAGGTGACCTTTTTGGGAAAAATTTAATATTTTTTGTGGACATGACCCGAGCTTTTCACTTTAACGTATATAATCACTTAAGCCGCACATTTTACTAATATACTTGTTTTTGCGATGTCTTAAATATGTTTTTCATCTTCTTATAGAAATTTCCACAAGCTTACCGATGGAAATTAATTTATAAAGTATACATAACTTTTCCGAATATTTAAATAAAAAATATTTTGTTTTGGATAAAATTTGGTTTTATGTCGCAGCTCTCACGCATACTAACAAGAAAGCGGGAAAATTGGTTTCAGTGTAATGGAAAATTTTCCGATTTATAATATACACATGTAGTAGTGTGAGAGAGAATTCCGTTATAAAAATTCGTTACATTTTAATGTACCTTACAAAAATTTGGCAGTTGATATAAAATCATCTGTGGCACAGCATCTCTGCTCTGATATGTAAATTTTCTTCGATTTTTCGTAAAAATATTTTTAAAAAAATTTCCGAACTTTCTGTGTCATTTCACTCATCAATTTTCTTTATATTAGTTTAAGTCAATTGATTGATAATAATTGTTTTGGTTTGAATTTGAAAATTAATTTGTTGATGTTTTCGTAACAAAACGACATTTTTATTGTTTTTATTTTAGTTTGGTTGTGGAAAATGCCATTTTGAGATTGAAAAGTGTCGTATTAGATGATCATATATACATATATATAGTTTTAGGAGCGTTGTATATGTGAGTGGTGCGAGCGATATGTGAAATATAAATTGGCGGGGTTTGATGACGACATGTGGCAAATTAGAATTATATTTTTTTTTGTTTTGTTTGAAATGTTGTAGGTGGTGTGTTGTGATCTACGAGCATATAGTGTATGCGATACACAGATTAGATTATGATAAAAAAAGAAAAGTGGTTAAAGATCAAAGACCTTTGTTATTTTAAATCCACGCACGGTGCGTTTGATATTATATACAAATTTGCGCACGCCTTTTCCGCCGCGCGATATCACGTTTAAATCGACTGTTCTTCTACCTTATCGCTATTTTTATATCATCATACACCGAATTTTCATGTATCTATTTAAATCGAGTAGAATATAAATCATAATATTATTAAAAAAAAATGAAAACAAGAAAAACGCAGGGAAAATTTATGACATGAAAAATGAAAATTTTTTTTGTTGTTCATTTTATTATTTTTATTGGATGGTGTTATGTTATAATGTTATTGTATTTTAATTTTTCAACAGCAAAGTATTTAATTTTAAATGTCTTGAAAATTTGTAAAATTTACCCAATATATCGCCTTGTTATATAGACTCGTGTACCGATCGCTCTAGTTATGTGGATATGGGAAAAAGAAGAAAACTCTCTGGTATATAATGATTAATTGTTGGTAATTTATTTTATCGAAAGTGTTAAAATCGGTTTTTGTTGTTGGTATTCTAAAGACTTAATGCTTTCAAAACAATAAATCGATTAAAGCAATTTTTTGTCGGTGTATATGGCAGCAGCATGAACAATTCATTATTGCATTGCATAAATATCTGTATGCTCGATGAAAAATTGTTATTGCGGGAAAATTTATTGGATACACTGTTGCAATTGATAATTTATTTATGTATGGATTATTGCCAAACATATTTATGAATGGTTCTTAACGTCAATAGGAGGAGGAATACTATTCCGCCCATTCCTTAAATCGCAAAGAAGTTACAGCTATGGTGAAGTTTTGACGTGTTCACAGCACAGTCCCTCGGTTAGTTTTCAATTTGTAAATGACTTTATGTATTAGAAAAATAGTTAAGGCATACGCTTGATTTTGATATTTTTTGAAGTTGATTTAAGTGGATAGAAAAATGTCATCTAGTTGACATGATTAACATTTTATTAAACGTTGAATACGTCTCATTTATAATTGCGGTTTTTACACTCCACACCTCGTTTACTAGTTTTTCTTTGTCGACAGCAAACATTGCATTTCAGAAATAAATTTATTTGTCAAAGGCAGAATGATTACCTAGTGTATGAGATATACTTGAATCTAGGGAAAAATCTCGTAGCAACATGACTTTTAATTAAGAAAAGGATCACGCTTGTTTTAAGTTTGAGATGCATGCACACGTAACGAGGAACCCGACATACCAAAATTATTACCAGGGCGTATCCACCAACCAACAAAAGCCAAGAAGGTATCTAGCTCAACTTTAACAGGCCCTTCGAGACCTAAATGCTATCATACATCGTCAAAACACTATTACCATACGTTTCGGATCTTATCTATAAGAGGAAACTTTCAAGAAAGTTTTTTGTCAAATGTAACACCCAGTATGACTATAAATAACCAGACCCATCTAGATTAAGAAGAGTCTCCCTATTCTAGTTTTCTCCACTAAATATAAAAATATATCGGAATAAAATATATACCACGTGCGGAAAATTATTGCTAATTACAAAAATAAAAATAGTTTTGAAATACAAAAACTTTCATATTCAACGTTAAACATAACCGATGTGAAACAGTTCCATCAGTTTATATCAACGAACCTAAAATAAAAAAGCCAACAATACAAAATCTTCTAGTTCTCGAACTAGATGAAGAGGAATCAAATATGCTAAGCAATTTACCATATCCACACTCAATAAACTTACTAACTATAAGATAATCGCAACTAAGGATACAAGCTTGCCTGTCATGAATCACCACAAAGTAGATTGATTAATTGACTCAGACACAAACATGCGTGCAATGAAAGAAAGATACACAAAACCATTACAAATAAAAAAGAATAAAGCTGCTAAATAATTAGAAGAAAACCAACAAACGGATCTTAGCACATATGATTCTCACCATTACGAGGGTTGTCTGAAAATTGTTCAAACTAACAGAGATACAATCCGTGTTCTCTTCAAATCTATTTTTATTTTTTTACATAGTCTCCTTGTTAGTTTATAGCCTTCTCCTAGTGATGAGGTGTCTTTCTCTGCAAAATAGTTGTTTACGAAGTTGATGGCCAACTAATTCGACGAAAAGCTCTGTCCTCAGCTTAGGAAACAAAAGAAAATTGATTGAGGCTAATTCTTGTATAGACGTAAGGAGGATGGTGGAGCAGTTCAAACCCTAGTTCGTGGATCTTTGCCATGGCAATCACTGAGGTGTGAGATGGCTCATTGTCAAATGTTTTTTTTTTTGAAGATAATCGATTAAGATAACTCCATGAGTGACGCAGAAAACAGTCGCCATCACTTTCCTATCGGGTGTATTGGTGTTTCCAAATTTCATCAACAGTAATTCAACAACAACCGACGCCAAAACTCTGATTTATTGTACCTAAACTGCGCCAATAGAGCATTTCAAATATTCATTCAAACACGTTTCTGGTCCAAAGTGAGCTAACGCCGCACTTAACGCGTGGAGTCTCGGTCTCGGTTAAATAAAAAAATACGAGTTCCGAATAGTGTGAGATACATGGTACGTCAAAAATCAGAGGGGGGAGTCATTGCACTATTTCGCTAAAATTAGTCTTTCGTCAAAGGATCAATCACTCTAAATTGATCCGATCTATAATAAACTACAAGGTTTGCAACAAATTTTGTTTTGGTCGGTTGTATATCAAATTTTATTATTTATTATATTGGGGCTCCTTAACTTTCAAATTTGACTTCTTCTAATACTCGAACTTTTCAAAAAAGGTTTATTTTGAAAAATCTCTGGGTGTGTGGGATTTCGTGCAGATGGATTTTCCGATTGAATTGAAAACTCACATTGAAGCTTTTTCCATAAATTGTCCATAATTTTCGTCCCTGTGATTTTAGACGAAATCGCTCCACGGGAAGGGGCAGCTTCACTAGAAGCTTTTTGTGTTATTTATGCCAAAATTGAAAACGGGTTTCAGTTACAAGAAAAACGATTATAACCTTAACGATTATTTATTAATTTTGCAACAGGCCTGACTAGTTTTCCAAAATTTCAGCGGAAATTAGGTTTTTTACCAGAAAACTATTTTTCAACCAAATTTCGGCCTCTGTACAACCCAGATGGATTCATTGATCGGAATAAAACTTCATATTTAAGCTTTTACTAAAAATTAGGAGGCCCTAGTGATGGTTGGCTGAAATCGGTCAACCGGAAGTGAGAGCTTTGTGGGAGCTTTTAAATAAGTTCAAAAATTAAACGGAAATTGCGAGATTTGACAAAAAAATTGTTTCAGCTTAGGTATATTAAGCCATCATACAATACAGCCCAGAATAACTTTTACTTCTAAGCTTTTTTCATAAATTTGAAGTTTATTACGAATAAACGAGTAAAAAGCAGAATGATTGTAAATTGATTTTCAAACAAAATTTTTTGTTCAGAATAATTTTTTAAGTTTCACCGGAAAATGACGAGTTTTAATAAATAAATATTTTTATTTCACCAAAATGCAGCAACTCTATATAGTCCAGGAGGTCTGACTATTCAGCGGAAGGTCCTTGCGATATATGGTGAATATCTGTATATCGGCAGTGTCAATGATGTTGAAAAGTTTAACTTTTACAAAAAACAACCAAGGAATTGAAAGATTCAAATTTTAACGAAAGTTCGGTAAAATTAATTTTTCGCTTTTGAAATCAAGTGAGGTAGGTATATTCGAGATCTATGTCGATCATCATTCATGAAACTCCAATTTGGTTTTTAAATTACGATTTTTAAAAAATTATATAGGGCAGGTTTCATTATAGAGGTTTACACTCGCGAGCAACAAATCGACTCAAACCTTAAAGACTCATATAAAGGCGAATTATTTTAAAACGGCTTAACCGATTTTCACCAGACTTTTTTGAAAGCCTGATATTTTCATTTTAAAATGACACTACTTTCATAAAAATTGGTTCAGTACTTTTTTATAATGAATTTTGAATGAAAACCCAACCAAAATTGATGATTATAAAAGAAAATATTGGGGATATTTAAATTAAAATTACAACAAAAAATTCCAGCAAAACAAAACAATTTTATTACAACGCAATTTGATTGCAACGCAAACTTGAAGTCACTGATGCTTGGGTTCATGTCTGTAATTAGGGCTGGCCATTTTATTTTCTCGAGTACAATCTCATTTATCAATTGAAATGTATCTCATGTATCAATTTGAAATCATCCCCTATATATCCTGCGTGGGGCACTATTTGATTCAAGAGAATGCCTTCGATATATCTTTCAGCGGTCAGAGTTTCTCTATGGCCTCTACGAGGTACGAAAACAGGATCTGTTTTTCCCTCATGCGATATGCCAGCCCACACCATGCATCAACCGCCCTTAGACCCGGCCACTCGTCAGTGAATAGTACTGACCGTCTTTGCTCGATGCTCTAAATTATGTGTCCGTGAGTAAATTCGAGCCCTTTGTGTCGGCGTTTTCTAAATTTTGGATGTGAAGCTTACTATCTTAAAAGTGAGGTTGGCTTCCATCAAGCGTCTTCTTATACATTATTTAGAACAGTACGATGTAGTTAAATTATTCTTGAATATATCTCAAATATTATAATATTAAACGGAACGATGTATTTCCTTATAAACGGATAAACTTGCCATCCCTAATCTAATACAAAAATGTTTATTTATCAAAATAAAAATTAATCTCCAAGGTAATTTATCAATAATGAGTGTGTGACAGGTTAAGAATCCCCAATACGTGATCAAATTAATACATTACAGTTTATTTGCAGTTAGTAAGTTAGTTAGTAAAAAATAATCTAATAAAAGATGTGCCATGATCCCGAAAATACAAAAACTATCTAAGTAAATCAATATATCTGTACAATTATGTGCATTTAAATTTTATTTTGTAGCCTCCTAGCCAAATAAGTTAACCAATAAACTGTCCCTCCCCTCCACCAACACTTCAATGTTACATATAACCATAGTCGTTTAATCTATTACAATATTACTAAACCAATTGTCGTGAGTCAAATTAATTCTAAAAATACAATTAAATTAATTTTAAATTATTTAAACATTTTTTAATTTTTAAACAAATTATTTTAAGCTTAAATTTTCGATGAAGTTTTGAAACAGAAGTAATAACCAGTTTCGATCTGATAAGATCATGAAAAAATTCAATCATCTCATCAGGCCATGGCGACTGAATATTACTACGTAACGATTACATTTTGTGTTCTATATATGTAGAGCATTCATTTAAATTAAATTAAATTAAAATGAGAAAAATTACAATTAAATTGAAATTAGAATTCGACCTATAATTAAAAATTTGTTTTTTGGATAATGATGGAAATCTATTATATTCCTAGCGACAAACACGAACAATTTGGAAGCTTTTATAGCCAGTCAAACCTATTAAAAGAGCTAATAAGGAAGGAAATTCTCAATTACAAAATATTTATCTAAATCAACTCAACCCGAGCTTAAAACTTGTTTTGATTATGTGCAAACTATAAAGAAAATATATCAATAATGTTCATAATCTTGAACGATTCTAGAGTCTTAAAGAATTAGAAATATCATCATTCTCCGCTATGGAGTACCTGACCCGATGACCACCGTACAATACAGAAGAAAACAAACAAAAATACCACTTTTCATGCATACGATACGCCCCAACCATGTTGCACACACTTAACACGACGATCATCAAATCGAAGACATCACCACGGAAAACAGCAAATCTCTAAACGAAAACTACCATAAACTGTAAAAAACAATTCACCAAAATTAAAGGAAAATAAACAAAGTTCACGCTCAAGAGAATGAAAATTAATTTATCCACCGCACCTGCTACAAGATACAAACTAATAAAGCCAAAAAAACTCTCCAAAAACACTCCATAGCGTTTGCACGAAAGTTTCTCCCCGTGTTTACTTTCCACATACGTATACATACTAGTCCTTACATTTCGAGACAGCCACATACACAGGCATAGCCACTGATAAAACATTTATGTGATTTATTATAATAATTATTCTTCATTCGTAGTATATCTGAAATGTTTTCAATAAAAATTGCTTAAACATCGAAAAATATCGCCCTATTTCACTTTTGACAGTCATTTCTAAAATTTTCGAGAAAGCTATTAAAATTCGATTAATTGATTTTTGGACAAACATAGTTATTTCAGGTTATTCCAGTTTGGTTTTGTGGTACTGAAAACCAATAGTGTATCAGCTCCATTTTTTGACATATGTAAGAGATTTGATATGATTGATCACCAGGATTCACTCGCATATTGGGTTTGAAGGGTTAATGTATAATTGGTTTAGCTGTTTAATTATAAATCGACCACAGAAAATGCATACTGTATAATTTAAACGAATCAGTAAGAGTGGCAAGTAATGGGCGCTAAGCCCAATTATGTTCTTTAACTCAGTGTTCAAGCTAAATTTTAAAAGAAACTGTCTAGCATTCGAAAACGATGTGGTACTGCTCAATTACTTAACAACTTATGAAACATGACCTGAATAATCTAAATAAATGGTTTGGTTTTATATATAAGTTGAGAATTAGCCCTAAGATTAAATTTGTTTTGAAACTGTAAACGAAATTTAATATCTCATCACATCTTTAAAAAGTAATAATTATTAGAAAAAAAAGGAGAGATGTAACTGTCGTGGCTAACACCCGACATTTGTTTCTGACAAATATACATAGTTCTTGAATACATCCCATTTAAGTTCTTAAACAAAAAATGGAACCGATACCGGATTTGCGATAAAAACTGTCTTGTCGTATAATCAAAAAACATTATTGCTGCTTAAATTTCAGTAAACCAACAGGGTCAACGCTTTGTTAAAAAAATAATCGGCATTGCAAAAGTTGAAAAGCTCCTACGGAAGTTGCCTCTAGTACACATATGTCCACCACATTCCGGCGCTCCCATGGATCTCTCAATTTATGGAAAAAGCTTTAGTATGAAGTTTTATTCGGAATAGTCAATCCGTCTAAAGAGATACCGAATTTTAGTGAATTAGAGCTTTTTCAAACAAAGCTCGTCGTTTTCGGTAAAATTTACAATAAGATCTAAACTAATTTTTTTGAAATTTGATTAACAATCTTTTTATTCCAATCGTTTTTTTGAAAAATCCGATATTCTTTTCACAATATATGCGAGAAACGATTTTTTTTTTATAGAATCTGAAACTTCTGCTATACCGATTTTGATCAAAAATCACAAAGATCTCCCAATTTATTGGAAAAGCTTTAGTATGAATATTCATCCCGATCAATAAGTCCGTATGGACCCGTACGCCGTACGAAGCTTTTTTGACAAAAATATGGTTAATTCGACTTAAATTTTGGAAAACTGATATAGACCGCTGTTGTTGTAAAAAATTGTAGAATCTGTTAGTTCATAACCATTTTTCTCGTAAATGACATTTTTTTCAAAATACATACAAAAAAACTAAAAAGCTCCTATTGAAACTGTCAGTTCCGGTGGGAAAACGAAAAAGCTCCTATGGAAACTATCACTTCTAGTGAATCGATTTCGGCCAAAATTTACTGGGGCTTCCCAATTTGTAAAAAAAGCTTGGTTATGAAGTTTTATCCCGATCAGTGAGTTCCGTTGGCCTGATTTTACACCAAATTCACTGGGATCTTTCAATTTTTGGAAAAAGCTTAAGTATGAAGTTTTATAACAATCAACCAATTCGTCTGGCCTGTACAGAGCCTAACTCTTTTAAAAACATTTTGTTTGTTAAAAAACGTTGTTTCCGCTTAAATTTTGGAAAACCAAATATAAAGTAAAATGCACAAACTTCGAGAAGATTGTGCACTTTAATTGAAGCAAATTAAATTTTTTTTGAGTTTAGATTCTCTCGTCTTTTGATTTTACTTTACTTTTATCGATCTTTGATGAAGCACACTACTCGCTCACTGCTTACAATATCGTGAGTGAGAAATAATTACCCGACCTATAGGAAAAAGTTGAGTTTGAGTGTTAATAGTTGAATTTTTTTCACCAACACGGAATTTGAAGGAGTGCTGACCGACGAAATTCCGAGCCTTGATCAGCAAGATACTATTATTTTATGATGAAAGTGTAATAACTAAACTATATAGATATAGGAATGCAAATCGCTATTAATAACAAGTTCACAATATGTTGTTCTTCATCCAAATTTTTCCACAACCCGCGGTAACCTTAAAAAAAGTGAAAAACAATTTTCTCAAGTTATGTACAATATAAATTACAACACAACAATTACATTTTTAACCGTCAAAATTATTATTTTCCATACATTTTCACCCCCGAAAACTTTATTGGCCTTTTTTCAAACCAAGCCAAGAGTGTAGGTCTAGGTATATACAAGTGTACATAAAAGAATATAAGTGGAAAATGGAAAATTCTGTTAAATGATAAATTTAAATTGAGTGTTTTTGTTATTATTATTTTTCCCGTTTATTTTTTTTTTATTTTTATAAATTTTCACTTACACAAAATAAAGGTGAAAGTCTATGAATTGTGCAGAGAGGAAAATATTTTTTATTTTTTTATGGATAAATTTATGATAATTTAAAGAAGTCGAATATGGAAATGGAAATCATGGCTCGTTTGTTGTTATGGTTGTGTATATAAAATAAATTTTGTTTTATTATTTATAGAGATTCAACTTTCTGGAAGAGGAGAAACAGGAATATATATGTATATATACAGGATAAAATGAATTTATTTTCCTGGAATATTTATACAGATTTTTTTTTAACACTTGAAGGATTTTTTATTTTATTTTTGCGGTGTTAAGTGAAAGAAAGCCATTTACTTAAAAAAAACATTTTATTTATGTGTTTTCCACTTTTTCTTGTGTGAAAATGTGTGTGTGCGAACCAAATGAATAATTTAGAGCTTGTTTACTTTTGTATTTCTGCTACCCTGTTGTTGTTGATGTTGTATTTTGGGATAAATGAATAATAAAAAATATATTTTTATGTTGTGTTGTGTAATTGAGGTGATTTCCTTTATGTGCCACTTTACTACGAGCGCCCAATTAATAATTTTCATCGCTAATTTCACTTTTTCGGGAAATAAATTATTTTTTTAAAGTTCACAAGTCACAAAAATACAACCCGGAACAAAAAAAATTCACCCTAACTATAACATTTTTCAATTTGTTGAAATTACGTTAATTAGTAAAATGGTCATTATTCACTTTTCTTAATTTGTTTTTTACGTTTGGAAAATAGTATTTTTCTCGCCCAAATGTTTTGTACGAACGGGTGAAAAACGTGAGTTTGTTTAAGTGGGAAATTCTTTTCATATAGTCGCGCATCCAATTTATGGTTAGGTACAAATATACATTTAAAAATGCGGATATGACTCCAACAAATTAAATAAATAAATTTTAAAAATTAAAAATACAAAATGCATTTTATAAACAAAACGATGTCAATCAAATTATTTTGTTTATATTATTCTAAATGGACCATATATTGAAAGCGGCGTACACGATTGATTGATTCGTGTGCTAAATACGTAATTTTCACTGCGTTCCATTCGAATTCAGTCTGACGCCTGTCCCCAATTTTTACTACGTACACAGAAAGATCTTTTGATTTCAATCCAAAGATCAATCATTTACACCTTAAACATTACATTTTTATTGTACAAAAATATACAAACCTTTGTAGAAATGTGCGTCCATGTATATTTCAACTGCCTTAGACAAATAAACACAGGAAAATTTATAATACTACTCGTATACACATTTTCACTGTAACAAGAAAAACTATTTAATTTTCCCATCTAATAGATATTATGCAGCTAAAAATACCTCTAGCACATAGAACTCAAAAATTATATATAAATTGACGATTCAACAACTAATTACATGTGAAATGTGTACTTGAATTGTGGACAGTCGTTAAATATCGGACTGTTCATGGTATATTCAATAAATGTTTGCTGCCTAAGAATTGGTTACTGCACAAATTTATCTAGATATAAAATCATCGTCTGGAAAAATATAAAAATAGTCAAATGCAATTATAAAATAAAAATTGTTTTTCCCACTTTGTGAGGTGTCTCTATAAATTTTCACGTTAATTAAAACTGTTTTTCTACTTATCTCTAGCAAATCGTGAAAATGAATTACTGCTAAATGACGATGTTATTATTACACAATATGCCTGTAGATTTCAGTGGTTTGTAATACGTGTACCATGGAGTGTTTTCTATGTTCTAATGTACTTAATCCGAAAAGTTTATGAAACCCTGTTAGACATTAAGGTTTTTTAAAACATTACCACTAATTGAAGTTTTCAAATAAAATTAGAATCATTTTGCCAAATTTGTATACTCGTACCCAGAAAAGCAAACCTCCCATTAAAGTTAATAATAATTTGCGTTGTAATCCTTTATAACAGTAATTAAAACATTTGTATTTAAAAATCTGCCACCTTAAACAAACGTAAATTATTTACACACTTGAAAGGTGTCATATTCATATGACACTTTACATGTACAATTTAGATGTTAAAATAATTTTTTTTTATTAATTTTTGGGGTATATGGTTTGAAACCATTCTACGTAAACTAATCGAGATATTCAGTAGCAGATAAAAAATCTAAATTATTTTAGTATATAGTTTTATGGGAAATTGGTGAAAATGGAAAACAGATGAGGCACTGTAATGAATCATAAATTTTTAATTGACAATATCACAAAACAGGTGAACTAATCAAGATTGTATTTATTCTGAGTTGCATTACATTGGAAAATTTATATCCATATTTTCCAGAATTACAATCGCCATATACCCGTATGTAATAAAATATAAAATTATCATTTTTAATTTCCAGATTGTTAGGAGTCATTAAAACTAAGTATCTATACCTTTACGACTTTTGTCTATATAATTTATAGGAAGGAAAATTGTTTGGTGTTTACAGGAACGAGATGGTAAAATCATTTATTTCTATATGGAGCAGAAAGAAAATTTTATTTTTATTAAATTTTATATATGTCTATTGTGGAAAAACACAAAACAGACAGACAACATTATGTATGGTGGTGGTGCGGTATAATAGAGTTGGAATAGCTATAAAATTTATGACTCTGGTATAATTCAGTTGATTCTTAATTAAATTAGTCAAATCATTATATTATATACGAACGACGAATACAAAATAAAATATTAGATTTTAATTGAATTTTCATAATATATATAATAAATTTTAATTTAACGTAATGAACATAATTTTTTTATGAGTCCATACGGGAAAACCTGTACAGTACAGTCCCTGCAAAGAATTATTACAAAATTTGATAAACTCTGTGATGGATTCTTTACAAATGTATTAGATTTCTAAAAATTTTCAATTCTCAAGGACGAAATTTTAAGGGAAATGGTAGATAACATATTTTACAAGTAAGTTTTTCTAATAATTTTAATAAAAATATCTTAGTATATATGTTATGATATGTTCCTGTTTTTGAAATGTTGAAAATAATCATTCTAATGAGGATCATCAAGTGGCAGAAAATAGTTAATTCCGATTTATTAATTTAGATAGGCTACTAAATTGTAACACCAGTACTACATTAATTTTAATTATACACTCGCGAGCAACTAAATGGACTCAAACCTCTGCGCATACAAAAAGGCGTATTTTTTTAAAATAACTTAACCGATTTTCGTAGAACCACTTTTTGTTGCAAAATGGATGTTTCGGTGAAAACAATTGGCTTGCTGTAATCTCCTGTACAATACGACGTTAACCAATATTTGCTGATATCAGTCACTTATCAGAAGTTAACGTGAACAAATCTGTACCAGTTTAATTTGTTGTTTCCTCAAAATCATGGTTACTATACTCCTGAAGATGAACCACGCAGTAAACGATAAATCACTCGTCAACGAAACATGAGCCAATCTGCTGTCGCAAGATTTCAGGAAACTGGTACTTTGAATCGGAGACCACATATCAGCCGGTGTCGGTGTTCATCTGAGAGTTAAGACAAGTTTGAGATCGAGCTGTTAGTCAATAAACAGTATATCTTTAACTCATAATTTATAATGACGTTTTATTTCAGGAAATTTACCCTTAAGATGCTAACATTGAATTATCAATTTTTTTGGGATGCTGTAATAAAGGTGAATATGGCGGGCCCGACGCCATCCGGGAGTATCGCTAAATTGCCTGGACAATCAATCAATTAGACAAATATTGCTGTATGATGTTTTTGTATTTTTGGGTTTCACTGCGGCAATTCTTCAATTAATTCTTTTTTCAGTTGTTCGGGAGTGTAAATTGGTAAAGGTCTTTGTTGGCTTGTCTAAGTTGGATAAATAATTATCGCTAGTTGTTTTTATTTTAATTTATTTAATCTTATTGTAAAATTAGATAATTAAGGCGATGATAATTAAGATAATTAAGGCGTTGAAAAATCGGTTGGATTATTTGATTATTGGTTTTTCTATATAGGTTACTAGTTACTTGTTATTGTTTCTTTCGGGTCCCATTTGAAACGCGATATTTTAAAACGCGATTTTTCAAAACACGATATTTCAAAACGCGATATTTCAAAACGCGATATGGCACAAAACGCGATATGGTACAAAACGCGATATTCCAAAATGCGATATTTCAAAACGTGATATGGTATAAAACGCGATATAGTACAAAACGCGATATTTGAAAACGTGATATTTCAAAATGCGATACGGCACAAAACGCGATATGGTACAAAACGTGATATATTTTATCATTAAATCGAATTACTGATATTGAATAAAAGTGTTCGTGTCCAATATACAAAGGGTAATTTATTAAAGATTAGACGAAAATTTTCAAAGTGTCCAAGTTACAATATAAAGTTGTCAATATACAGAATATTTTTACCATTTTTGTAAAAATAAAAATAAGAAATTTCAAGAGACTGAATGAAAGTGTCCAAGATACAGAAATGTCCAACATTGAAGGTTTTAATAAAATTCAATTTTTCATTAAATTTGCACCTGGTATCAATTGACGGCCGAAAATTTATAATCGGCCGGTTATACTTCCGAATAGGTTATCGGTATAAAATCGGTATACTAAGGTACTTTAGAATGCTGATTCCGAATATGGCAATGAAAATTTCCAGAAACGACCCCAAGTAGCTCTCAATGATCCCAAGTGGCCCTAAATGCCCCAAATGGTCTTAAAAGGCAACCCAAACGCGAAAAAATATTTTCTGTTTTCGAAGCACAACTGCTTTTATGATTATTTTAAATCATTTTATACCTTAAGATTGAGGGCTACCGCCCCAAATCCCAACTTTTATACAAATAAAAAAATATACTGTTATTTCAATTATTTTATTTCAATTTTTTTTGTAATCCACATAGGGGACATTTAATTTTAAAGGAATTTAAAAATGGATAGGAGCAGAAGTATAGGATCGGGTTACATCAGGCGGGTGGCTGCGCTCCCTTCGCTTCGCAATGTACATTCTGGAGAAGGGGAAATTTAATTTCAGTTTATAAGAATTTAAAAATCGATAGGAGCGGGGGTTTAGGATCGGGTTAAATCAGGCGGGTGATGGGGTAAATTTAATTTCAGTTTATAGGAATTTATAAACTGAAAAAAAATAAAATAAATCGGTAGGAGTGGGAGTTTAGGATCGAGTTATATCAGGAAAAATTTATTCAGTTTAAAGCATTTAAAAACCAATATTAGCGGGAGTATAGGATCGGGTTATATCAGGTGAGGGCTTTGCTCCCTAGTTAGAAAAAAAAACTTCAGTTTATAGCCATTTCAAAATCGATAAAAGTGGGAGTATAGGATCGGGTTATATCAGATGAGCACTTCGCTCCTTAGTTAGAAAGAAAAACTTCAACAGTTCGGGAGTACAGCAACGAATTATACCAGGCGGGTCACTGCGCTCCAGTCGCGTCGATCCTTAGTTAGAAAAAATTTCTGTTTATAGGAATTTAAAAATCGATAAAAGCGGGAGTATAGGACCGGGTTATATCAGGTAAGCACTTCGCTCCTTCGTTAGGAAAAAAAACCTTCAGTTTATACGAATTTAAAAATCGATAGAAACGGGAGGCAGCCCGTTGTTATATCAGGCGGGTCGCTGCGTTCCAGTCACTCCGCTCCTTAGAAAAAATTTGAGTTGATAGGTATTTAAAAATCGATAAAAGCGGGAGTATTGGACCGGGTGATATCAGGCGGGACGTTGCGCTCCTGTCGCTTCGCAATGCACATTCTTCTGTACCATATCGCGTTTTGAAATATTGCGTTTTGAAATATCGCGTTTTGTACCATATCGCGTTTTGTACCATATCGCGTTTTGAAATGTCGTGTTTTGAAATATCGCGTTTTGTACCATATCTCATTTTGTACCAGATCGCATTTTGAGATATCGCGTTTTGAAATATCGTGTTTTGTATGCATATCGTGTTTTGTACCATTTCTCGTTTTGTCATATCTCGTTTCGAAATATCGCGTTTTGAAATATCGCGTTTCGAGCGGCTCCGGTTTCTTTCATCTTACAGAATCCTGATTACATTAATGGTGTCATTCTCGTTGGGAATGAATTGTAATGTATTAATTCGTTTCGGTAATGGGTGTCTGTGTCAACAATTCTTTATTGATGTATTAGCTTATCGATTAGCTGTTTTTGAAACCGGATGTTGTTTGACAAGATTTTTTTTTATAGATATGCATATTTCTGGCAGGTGACTTTGTCTTTTACATTATTTAAATTTAAACCATTATTATTCAAATTATGTTCTTAGAAGTAAATGAAATAAAGAAAGAATAAAAGATGGTTTGCTCTTTTATTCTTTAATACTATTAGGTGATTTCTGTTCAGTTTAATTTAGTTTATTGAAAATTCAACTCATAATAATTAAGTTTTATTGCAGAAAATGTTCCATTATATTTTGGTACTAAATTAATTATTCAATTTTTTTCAGAATGCTGATTGCTGAACTTTTTTGCCATAAAACCAAAAATAATTGTGCTTAAAAATTTACTAATTATTGACTACTTAGGTGTCTGTAACCAGGTCAAGTCTATCATATTTAACAACTTGCCTATCCCACCATCTTGTTATATGTAAAAGGGTACATGATATCCCCACTACTCCCAATCAATCAATCAGTAAAAGTTAAATGTACGGTTGGATTAGTTCCACTAAATTTATATCCTCTTGTCTGACTTACTAATTGTCACTTAATTTGTCGACCAACTATGTTTTGAATTGCTAAATCGAATTCGAAGCAAGGAGTTTTTTCGCCACATTCAAAATTATAAACCGAATTGTTACAGGAGATGGATTTTCGAATCACGTCATAACCAAGAATCTAAAAGGGAATGCAGGGGAGTAAAAAGCTATTGTGCCATAGATTTTTGTTACGAACAAGAAAACTAGGTTTCCTCATAGTCCATAGTACGATAAAATATTTAATCTGAGTTATCTCGTAATCGTCTGAACTGCTCGAATTATTTGCAAACCCCGGTTTTGAAGCGTGAATACCTGAAATACATGTTAAATGCGTGTTTAACAAGAAATCTAACATATCAACTAAATAAACATTTCCCTGTAATAAACATACAAGTCATATGAACTCGGAAAAACACAACCCCCAAAAAACCCATCCATCAGATCATTCTACTGATAAACCTTTATAAAATGTATCCGCTTCTTTATTGTTGTTTACACATTTATTTTGTTGTTTTTGTACATCTTAAATGTTTGCGCGATACGTATGTGTGTGTTGTTATTATTATTATTATTATTGTTGTTCACGAGAAAAGTTTTATTTTATTTTATTTTTTTTTTGTTTTACCTTACCTTAAGAAAAGCTCTGTGTCGGAAACTTACTATAAAAAATAAAAATCACATATTCATACTCGTTTTCTAATGTAATAAAAATAAAAATGTTAGATACGAGCGAATTGAAACTGAAAAGACAGGAAAATTTATGGTTTTTCTTAATACATTTTCTTTTCGTAACTTTTTTGTGTGTGCACATTTGAGGTTTTACTTATTTTCATGTTTTTCCCGTATCAGTACTCTGTATTATGGCTGGGCATGGAGTATAAAAGTTTGTAGTTTGATAGCTTTCTTGTTGTTGTACTGTGTTTGAATATATAAATTTGGTTAATAAGAGTTACTTAAACTGGTATAAGGAAAAAGTTTTTCTTCCTGTGATATTTTTATTAATGTTTTGGAACAACATTGTAGATATGGTTTTCAATTTCCCTGTTTATTTTCTTTATTCGTATATGGTTATTAGTGGCTAGTTATTTAGTTTTTGATACGGAATCAAGTACTACCACTCCATCGTACTGTTTATGGTGTTTAATCTGATTTGGCGATATTTTGTGTTCTTCATATTGTACGTAATCCTGCATATGTTTATATAAGTTAATATACCAAGGATAAATCTAAAACCATTACCTAATTTTTTCGAATTCCCTCGAGGTATTTTACTAACTATACAAAACTAACCAACAATTAAAACACATAATACGATTCACCATACGTGTTAATGATTTTTTGCTACTCCGAACGAAAAAAAAAAGAAATTACTATCAAAAAGGATTTAATAGTAAATAGTTTTTGTTTTCGAGAAGATATACCTTTCGAGATAATTACAATATCTCGACCAATCCAACATGTAATATGGGTCAGTGTCTTCATAAAATACCCAACTAAATTACATACGATTTAACCTAACTAAAATTGTTACCTAGAAAATTAAGTGTAAAGTGAGAAATGGATATAAATCCAACAATTTTGTTTTATCCTTTTTTGCAGGATTATATACAGAGAAAACATACATAAAAAAAAGTTTTATCTGTTCCTCTACAATACTGTAAAAAGTAAAAACATATAGAAAGAAAATGTGTGTGATTTAATTTGAAATATGGATAAGGATATTTTTCAGGACTGGAAAAGGTATTTGATATAAAGGGAAATGGATAGAGGTTTTAATTTGTTTGTTATGTATGAAATGATAGTGTATTATCCTCACTTAATAATACGTGTAAAAATGTTTTAATTGATTTGGGATCTGGGTTTTGGAAGATATATGCCTGTGATATGTAGTTTTGTAACATATTATGTATAAGTATACAAATAAACATAAATCAATTTTAAGCAAATGAATTATTAAGTAATTAAATAGACGTCAGACGAAGAAATTTGTATATTTGAACCGATTGATGAAGATATCGTCACATTCAATCACTTTGCAAAATTCAACAAATACGTAATACGTTGTAAGCACGTGGTGATTAAACAGAAACATAATCATCATGATGGTGATCCGCCCTTTCCAAAATTTAAGCGGAAGTGACGTCAACAGCCCGATATGTATTGATTGATCATAATGAAACTCCACACTTAAGCTTTTAACATAACAACACTTATTATACTTTATTATATCTTTGTTAACACTTTTATTGATTATCAGATTTATGACTTTTTCGAAATTATTGCACATTTCGCTTTAAATTAACACAACTTAAATGTTTGACTTTTGAAATACTTGAATTTGTATAAATAAATAAAATTACGACTTTTGTTTAAAAGTAAAATGTGTTTCTACACAAAAATTTGAAGAAAATGAAAATTTTATGCAAGCTCTACGGAAAACAAATGTACATTTTCAAAGGTTGCAAGATTCCATTTACTTATTTTTACCGCAGTTATATTAATTTTATTAAAAATCCATGACCTTACTTAACAATGCCGAAAACAAATAAATTGATACAACATTCCTCCCCTTTTGTGAGATTTAAAATCTTGAAGAAGATTTTTCTTTATGGAATATGATTCATTTAAATTATATTCTTATGGATTATATGTTATGTTTCTTTTCTAATTTATCGTATTTAAACAAAATTGGTTTAAATATAATTTAATACATCAAAAAAAGAATTTTTGTTTGGCTAGAAAATAACTACATAAATTAGTTCGTCTTTGATAATGTCATTTGATTGAGAAGAATAATTTATTGCATATCTAATAACTGATTTTGGTAAATCTTGTAAATATAATTTTGTTTTCGGCAAATTTTTAACAATTGTGTTATATTTTTTATTTATCCTATCCCTCTTATTGTCAACCTCCTTCGTCAATCTCTTGAGAAAGTCATGAATTTCTATATAAGCACGACTTTATAGGTCCCACAAAACATTGTATAACGGGCAGACCTCCTACAAAAAAACATAGAAAAAAGAACTAGCTCAACGATTATTACAAAATATTTAACCTTGATTGGATGTCGGCGTGGTTCTACCGCCAAACTTAAACGAAATGATAAGAAAGATGGAATTGCCAACTCAATTGAATACAGCGTATACTCTCTCTCACTCTTTCTCTCTCTCTCTCTCTCTCTCTCTCTCTCTCTCTCTCTCTCTCTCTCTCTCTCTCTCTCTCTCTCTCTCTCTCTCTCTCTCTCTCTCTCTCTCTTCTCTCTCTTTCTCGCTTTTCATTTTCTTTTTACTTATATGTAGTTTACGAAGTAAGCAAAGTTAAAATAGTACGTAAATTAAAATTTTAGTTGAACTGGACGTTTTAAGGCCACCTGAATATTTTGAGACCATATTCGACGTGTTGACATCCGTCCGGCCGTCTATATATTTTGGTCAGTTTAACATTTAGCGATATATCTCACTAATATTAAAGCCATGGCACTAAAAATTTTAGTTAAGTACTAGACAAGATAGGTAAGGTGCGCATGCCTGTTCTAAAAGAACATTGGATATCCCTTTTAGGTACGATAAAGGCTGTTTTAGCACGAATTACTATACATTTTACTCATTATACTAGAAAGCGTTGCACAGATCTAAACGGGGCAGGTATGTGTTGGTGTTTGGTAAGGGATAGATATGTTGTTTGGCTCCTTCATTTAACTTGTGCAAAGTTGTAACCTTGTTGCAAATTTAATCTACAATCATTTGAAATTTGGTGAAAAAACTGTTTCTTATTAAAAACACTTTCCATTGAAATTTTGAAAAACTGATCTGAATATTGTTGCCGATTTATTTTAGAATTATTATGGACCTACTCATTTTTACTCTAAATGCTATTATTTAAAAATATTTTCCATGCGAAAGAGACGAAAGAAATTGAAGAAAAAATCTTATAAAAAGCACCTTGCTTTGACCTTTTAGCAGGAAAAACCCTTAAACAGCTCCCCAAAATCGGTATTACAAAATTTACCACCCTAATCAACGCAGCGCTCAGAATCAAATATATTTTGGTAAGGAAATTTGAGGATATGTGGATTTCGTGGACATTCCACAGTATAATAGGAAAACGAGTATTATAGAAAAAGCACTTGAATTAATGAGGATCTGCTCAGCAGTTTTCCTTGACGTGGATCAGTCTTTCGACAACGTTACTTTCACGATGGGATTTTGTTGAAACTAGAGAAAGTTTTACCACCACAATTCTGTGACCTTCAAGAACCATACCTGGCGACCACTATCGCATTAAACAGGAACAAGTTTACTAACAAATTAAAGAGATCACAGCTGGAGTGCCATAAGGGAGTTTTTGAGGACCAGTATAATTATAACGACTATACAAACACGATATTCCACTAGCTAGAAATGAAAATTAAATTCTTAATTTTTTATTTCACCGTAATTTAATTCTTCAACCGTTAATAACTGTTAATAAATAGGGCCTACGGTGGGCTGTTAAATGTAATGCGACTAAATTATAATTGGTAGTGCCATAAAAATTCAATCAGGTAAAATGGAATATCATTGTGAGGACCCGCTGCCGTAGAGAGAGATTCCTCAGTATTCAGATAAGTTGCCAAATTCGAGCGGAGTTAATTCACCTCATCTGAGCTATGCCAATTAAATCGTGTGAAAAAATTTTAAGATAATTTTAGTTGTATGTTGTATCTGTCAAAGCTATCGGTTTAATCAATCTTAGAAGATTTGTACGAATTTAAGATTCAGGTTTCAAATTGAATTCCATTACCGTATCATACATTCAGCGGCCCTGACTGTCATTTATTTATTTATTGTAAAAAATAAATAAATAACAGTCAATACAATAAAATGTATGAGTTTAAATTGAACATGTCAACTGACATTGACAATGAATTTAAGTTTAAATTAATCAGAAGCCCATTACTAAGCTTCCAGAGAGGATTAATTTACAGTCAGTTGATGTAACATAATTATGGTGGTTATAATTTAAATTAGTAATATTTAGAAATAGTTTCTTGCTTTCAATTTCACGTCAGACACAATTTTCAGTTGGATTATAATAGCTGCTATTTTAAAATCGAACTACCAATTAGGAAATATTGGTTTAGTGTGGCTCGTTTTACAAGATTCTTTCAATGAAGAATCTTTAATTCTCTTATTCGTGGCATGCTAAGAGAAGTACAACATCAAGGTGGACATGTAGACGAATTTCAAGATCGTATGATTTTGATTTACTTCAATTTGTGTTTGGCTATGAATTAAGGAAAAGACGATTCTAGGATTACAACACATCCATCTGATGTTTTAATATTTCTAGTCGCACCACCACGAAGTTTAAGTGACATAAACCTTATCATACTCAAGGCAAGATACATCAATAGATCTTAAAAAAATTGTAAGATGATCAGTCATATGAGTGGATTTCAAGTGGCGCTGTCGATTGTATTGTTGTTAGTAAAGAAAATCAAAATTCTAAAATTATTAAAAATTATTGAATAATTTAGAACACTTTGAGTTGTGGCAGATCACACTTGATCAAACTGTTTTGTTAAATTGTCAAATAAATTAGAAAGATCAAATAACCGTCAGCAAATAATTTTCACACTCGAAATTATAAAAAAAAAAAAATTAAATGTAAGTTTGCTAAAAATTTGAAATCCGAAAGCGCGCCAGTCCCACAATAATATTATATTCATAACTGTACATCAGTCGACAGATATTTAATTACCTGTGTCTACAGTGTTGCAAAAAAATATTTATTTTGCGCTCCTGTCACACTAAATCTTGACGTTTTAACGTTTTATTCAAACGCAGAAAGTCGCAAAAGTGTATAACGATTTTCTTATTTTTTTGGTTGGTAAATTATGAAAGAACAGATGAACATTTTTGACACCTAATTTATTTTTGTCTTTTACACGAAAATAACGATAAAAATGTGAAAAAATAAAAATTTTCTCACGTTGTGTTTTCATTTTAATGATATGTAATTTTTTTTATTAGAAGAGAAGTAAAAAAAAAAAAAAAATTTGGTTTTTTCTTGCGCTTGAGTAAGATAAGTTTTGAAAATTTAATTTTTTGAAAAATGTTTTCGAGCCGCGATTAATCAAAACGATATTTTTTTTTTGTTTTGTTTTTGGTGCGGGCCACAATATGGTCAAAAATAATTAGTCTAATTGGATGTGACTTGAGGTACAACCTCTCGTATTATTTATAACGAACGAGGTGACATTATGAACTATGTACCAAACAATGTGTGACACGCTGAATGCCGGTGGGTAGCTTATATATTTGATATGAGCTTGACACCCTCTTACGTCACATCAGGTTTTTCATAAATCATTCAACCATTAAACAAAACAGAAATTATGATTTATTGAAATATATCAAAATATGCAAAAGTTATATTCCTGTGAATGACAGTTATGAAATTTTATAGTGGTAACCGCCTCTTTTAAGTAAAATATCTTATGGTCAATAATTTATTCACTTAAAACCATTTTGTTGTTGTTATATTTCTTCAACATATCTGTTACATTTTATGTTTATGGTTATAAATGGGATGAGATCATATATGGTTTTATGATATCTATATCACTATGATTTATCCATTAAAATTATTTTTCATAATTAAATTCTAAACCTTATCAAAATATCAGAGATTCCTAATCAGAGTTCCGCGGAATGCTCGCGTTCATTACTTATTCATTCATGTGGTCAGTGCATTGGATTAAAAGTTGATAAACCTCCGGGATGGCCATAATCGATTCTCGAAAATAAAATATATAATAAACGTTTCGACGTACGCTGTAAGGAAAAATTTAAGAATCACTGACCTTAATAAATAATCCTTTACGTCTCTAACATTCAACACAATAAAAATCACCCAAATGTGAATGATTTCTTTCCTCATATAGAGTCATAGCATATAGCACAGCACTAAGAGTTATATCTCTTTAATAATTTTTGTCTAAATTTTCGGAAAAGTTTTGTGTTATCTCATGACTTTGTGAGTTTTAATTTTCTACTATTCTGAAAATAGGGAATATAAATGCTTGTACGTATAAATACAATATAATGTGGTCAAAGGAATTCCCGTTGCAATTAAATTTTTCGTATATATCTGATGACGACGGTGTACACGAACAACAAGAAAGGATGTTTAGTTGTTTTACAAATATAGCAAAAAAAAAATATTTAAAGGACTAAACATAATGTACATTAGAACCTAGCATACACACACACATAAACAGTTTTTAAAGTCGAGTCGAGAGATATGCAGAGGAAAACCATTTTTATCTCTTCATTTCCCATCATATAAAACACAGCCAACCAAAAACAAAAACGTAAAAATTATTTACTTTTCACCATGAATATGTTAACGTTGACTACCAATGGAAAATTGAATTTATTTTTTTTATATTTTAACATTTTGCGGTATGAAAAAAGTAGATTAAAACATTTTTACAAAAATAAAAATTAATTTTATAACTTCCTTTTTTATTTTTTTTACTTTTTTTTGTGTGTTTTGATTTTTATTTCTTGTAATTAAAATTTTCCCATTTTCCTGGAGTAAATATATTTTATTATATGAATATATGAAATAAAAATATTGCTTTGAAGTCATGTTGGGATACGTGTACTTAATTACAAATTTTGTACTTGTATGTTTTCTTGTGTGTTTAATGATTATTTTGGGCTTATAACACGCTAATCTAATTTCGGAATTAATCTATTGCGGCTATCAAATTATATGGAGAATATTTATTTAGACCTTTATTTAGACGAAAATATTTTATTCAAAAATATAGCTCAAACTATAGTGATTTTTCGCCGAAATTCAAGAGTGCAAATTTTAGTCCCTGTCGGAATTAAATTTGACTATATATTAAACTGTTAAAGTGAGAGCTAAGGTTTCAGAAGAAATTAGAACAATCCATAATGCAGATATTACCTTGAATAGCTTAGCCTAAAGTTGAACTAACTATAGGATATTGAAATAGCCCAGCTAGAAGTAATTACCAATGCAAACCAGCTGAAATATGTTCACAAGAAGTTGATAATCTTTAAAACACACATGAACTTGGGAAGCTCGGAAAAACCAATGTTAAATAAAAAATGTGAAAATTTTAAAAATTTCTGAAAATTTTACGTTTCAAGAATTTTGTCTGGAAATAGAAGTTTGATTTGGAGAGTTCGAGAATACTCGCATAAGTGAAACACAAGCATCTTGAAAAGTTTGTTAACCTACATTTGTATACAGAATTTGTATATAATACAAAAGAAGTTAGCGCTATTCGCAACCAATGTGGAAAATTACAAATGGACATAAACACAATCCTAACAGTGTGGTGATACTATTTCCCGTCACTCTTAAACAAATAAGCGTTACCCTCAAGTGATTAACCAGCATGATTGCAGTCTGGAATCAATGTGAAAAAGACAACACCACTGCTTGCTTGTGCAAAGATGCTTGAGCTTCTTTCATCGATTTGGTTCGAAGAGAAAATACCAGAAGAGTGGAAATTTTTTTTTTTCAAATATTTTTTATTTATTTATTTATTATTTATAAAAGTATAGTGTCAAAATATAATGCGAACTTTATGCCGAAAAACGACAGAAGCAAATTCGCAAGATATGTGTAAAATATAATTATAATATTTACAAAATTTAATGTTTAAAAAGAATAATAAATATGATAAGCAGACTACAATAATGTAACTCGTTCAACAAAGTTCAACACTTATAAGTAAAACCAAATATAATATTGCCGATCTCATATAAATTTTTCCGACAAATTTTATTTTAAAAAAGCGAGCGAATACCCAGTAACCAAACTATGCGGACACTTTTTTCATTAAAAAAGTTTGGCTAAAACAACAATTTTTGCGCGACATCTATACGTTTCATGAACAAAAAAAGTATACGAAGTTTAAATTTTTTTATCGATCTTTATTTTTGACGATTTGCACATGCTGGATGGACATGTTGAAGTATGTACAAATTTATTAGAAAACCCGATAGCCCCATTATGATTATTCCTACCACGTCTGGTCCCACAAAAAATCATGAAAATCATTTGCAAGCTTCTTAAAAAATATTAATTGGAATTAATATTAAAATTAGACAAAACAAAAATATCGAACTAAACAAAATTTTAAATTAGAAACTAGAAATCTAGTTTAAAAAGAGTGACGCCAATATTTCCTCTACATTCATTTTTGCATTATAAATACACATATTACGTTTCGATAAGCACTTCTTGACTGTTAATACAAGAGAAAAATATACAGCTGCTGGCTATTTGTACAGTTCATATAATATGCAATTAAGATAAAGAAAACAAATATAATTTGTTTAAACAAAATGTTAGTTCAATCACGTTGACTATTCGATCATAAAGGATTAATATATACCTATGTACATACGAGAATTCACCCAGTTCCGCAATAGACGGCCTTACTCCAGAATTTGTTCCAAAAATAATTTCAGAAACCCATTTCCATCCAACCTATCCAATCCCATCATAATCGGTTGAAAAATTACCGAGTTCCGTCCCAGATGCCCTTATTCCAAAACTTCTTCCAAAAAACATGTATGAATCACCTTTCCGACCAACATATCCAATCCCTTCATAAGAAGTTACCGAGTTCCGCCCCCAGATGGTCATATTCCAGAACTTCTTCCAAAAATCATTTAAGAATCCGATATCCAACCAACATCCCCAATCCCATCATAATCGATTAGGAAATGGCCGAGTTCCGCTATAGATGGCCTTACTCCAGAATTTCTTCCAAAACTCATTTAAAAATCCCATTTCCATCCAAAATACCTACTCCCATCATAATCGTTTAAGAAATGGCCGAGTTCCGTCCCAAGAGCCAGGAGGATATTCGACTGTTCTCGTCCACGGTCAAACACCAACTGCAAAAATATGATAGCGTGAAGTTAAAGTTTATGACAAAATAATACGCCCTACACGCTACACACAACCTGATTTCGCCAGGCGGTTTGATGGTTGGATGGATTTTCCACCTGACATCACCCGACAGAAAAATTGTCATACGACAAACCTACACACGACCGATTTTATATCTGATCTGATCTAATCAGCCCGACGGCCTAACCAAATCCAGTCGTGTGTAGCGTGTAGGGCGTATTATTTGTTTATAAACTTTAACTTCACACTGTCATATTTTTGCAGTTGGTGTTTGACCGTTGACGAGAACAGTCGACTATCAAATTAAATTAAATAAAAATTTTATTTTATTATTTATTATTTTTAAATTTAATTCAATTAATTAGAATTTTGTATTTGTGTAATTAATTATTGATAAAAATACATAAGTGAAGTGAAAGTTTTAGTTCTGATTGTGAGTTATTATTTACAAGGATGCATTTACCTACTTGGTAAGTCTTTTTGTTTTAAAGTTATTTTATTATATATACCTACATTTTTCTATTATATTGTGAATAAATATTAGATATTTTTGTATAAGGAATGTGAATTTTTTAATATTCGTACTAAAGTACACATGGCGTCATTTTTCATTTTCTGAATTGTAATCTTTTTTATAAATAAATGTAATTGGAACATATTTTTATACTATCGTTTCTATATAATACATAAATAAGTTAATGCATATATAAATTCGCCGCTCGCCGTCGACGCTTGGTGTGTCTAGTCCTTAAGTGGATCTGACAGCAAAAAAAATTAAACTTGTAGGGTATATTTTTGTTTGTTAATTTTTATTTTCATAAAGTATGCTGTGCTAAAATTTCAGGGAAAAAACCCTTCGCCGTTCTACACTTTGATTCTTTCGTCGTGATTCTTTCCCCCTTTCCTTCCGCTTCACGTACAAAGTGTTGTTTGGTAATTTCTTAACCGATTATGATGGGATTGGATATGTTGCAGCGCATCCCCAATAGAATTCCTTTAACTTTTTCCTTACAGAAAAGAATGAAAAAACAACTTGAGGAAAAAAAAATTCTCAAGTTTTTTTTTTCATATTCTTCTGTAAGGAAAAAGTTAAAGGAATTCTATTGGGGGTGCGCTGTTGGTCGGAAATGAGACTCATAAATGATTTTTGAAACCAGTTCTGGAATAAGGGCATCTGGGACGGAACTCGGCCATTTCTTAACCGATTATGATGGGATTGGATGGAAAAAGAAATCTTAAATTATTTTTGGAAGAAGTTTTGGAATATGGCCAATTGGAGCGGAACTCGGTTAATTCTTAACCGATTATAATGGGATAGGATATGTTGGATGGAAATGTGATTTTTAAATTATTTTTGAAACAAGTTCTAGAATATGGCTATCTGGGGCGGAACTCTTCAATATCTTAACCAATTATGATGGGATTGGATATGTTGGATGGAAATGGGATTCTTAAATGATTTTTGGAAGAAGTTCTGGAGTAAGGCTATCTATTGCGGAACTCGGCCACTTCCTAATCGGTTATGATGGAATTGGATAGGTTGGCAATGAGATTCATAAATGATTTTTGGAAGAAGTTCTGGAGTAGGTGCTCCTGGGACAGAACTCTTCCATTTCTTAACCGATTATGGTGAGATTAAATATGTTGGATGGAAATGGGATTCTTAAATTATTTTTGGATAAAGTTTTGGAATATGGCCATCTGGGGCGGAAGACAGTAATTTCTTAACCGATTATGATGTGATTGGGTATGTTGGATGGAAATAGGATTCTTAAATTATTTTTGGAAGAAGTTCTGGAATATGACCATGGGAAAGGGTATGTTGGATGAAAATGGGATTTTTAAATTATTTTTGGAAGAAGTTCTGGAGTAAGGCCATCTATAGCGGAACTCGGCCATGTTCTAATCGATTATGATAGGATTTGGATGTTGGATGGAAATCGGATTCTTAAAATATTTTTGGAAGAAGTTCTGGAATATGGCCATCTGGGGGCGGAACTCTGTAATTTCTTAACCGATTATGATGGGATTGGGCATGTTGGATGCAAATCGGATTTTTAAATGATTTTTGGAAGAAGTTCTGGAATATGACTATCTGGGAACGGACCTCGGTAACTATTTTTATGATGGGATTGGATACGTAGGTCGGAAATGATATTCATAAATGTTTTTTGGAAGAAGCGTTGGAATAAGGGCACCTTGGACGGAGCTCGGTAACTTCTTAACCGATTATGATTTGATTGGATCCCTTGAGTTTTACCCCAACCATACTTTAAAATTATGCTTTTCATCATCACATGTCGAAAAGTAGAATCGAATCTTTTGATCTAATGGAAAAAATTCAAAAGTGGCCCACTTATCATACACCTTTTTCAAATTTTCATTCTCACTCAAACTTTTTCAATCGATTATGTTAAAATCTTTTATACATCGAACAGTCGCAGTGGGTTCAACCACCAACAGTAGAAAAACTTTAACTGTAAACTGTTCTACAAATCAAATATTACACTACGTTACAATGAAACAGTCAAAATTTGATAGTCGACCGACTGACAAATTCTTGAAAACAGAAACGAAAATTTGGTCCAAATACTAGTATGACGAGGTCTGATGGTGTTATATTAAACCGTTAAACCGACCACGCCTTTGGTATGTAGATGCAAGGATATATGGGTGGGTTATCATACTTTCTGACTAAATTGGACAGATTGGCCTCAACATTTTATTTAATGTTGTGCAAGAGTTTATCTGTTCTGAGAATCAAACTATTATAGTCGCCTACGCAATCATAAGCCTTGTAATTCCTTTATATCGCAAAATGTCAATTTTGGACAGATACATCACGTCGCACCAAAAATTCGTTGATGAGAAGTGAGTTTTATGAGCTCTTTGTTGGTATGATATTCAAGATTCTACTTTCAAATTGAAATTAAAACGATATAACTCCCACCCCCTCCCCGACATGCAATATGCATATTCAAGTAATTTTTTGACCTGGCCAGGGTTCAACGGGACAGTCACACATTAATCGGAAATTAGAAAACTGACTATGTAACATCAATAATGAGGCAGCCAAATCCAATCCAGCAAAATAAATAAGTATATTTCCGATTTTTTCCAACTCGGGTAGAGCTTTCTTTGTTAACTTTTCATTCCGATTCACAAGTTGAATGGAACAAAATAGGTTTTTGTATAAGAGAGTATTAGAGTAATAGATGTAACCCAGTATTGCCTATATAATTTTAAAGTTAAATGACGCGATGCTAATTTAGATCTCTGTGATCAGATGTCCTCGAACATTTCCACTTTCGATATGAGTTTACTTGGAACGCTCATATTCTTAAAAATTTTTCTTCCTTTGAAGAATTTCTTTATAAAGTCTAATATACAAAGATCAGAAAATGTCTCCCGTTTCAATAACAGCCAGGCAAGGGTGATGTTGGCTGTAACCCAATCTAGATAGATTAAGATAGGTTAAAATTCAGAATATTCACAGCATTTATCATAATGTTATTTGATAAACAGTATGCTAAAAACCTCTCACCCCTTAAAGTTGAATCATCTTCTTTCCTGGGACATTAGCCCTTTCAGTTTCTAAACAGATCGCAAGTAATTCACTGGAAACAAATTGGTTTACGGAGAAGATGTAAAGAGAAAATTTGCAAAAAATTGCTGTCCTTGATTTCTGGGTTCAATTGTCGTCGCATCGAGATGGATAATCTGAACGCGCATCCACTGAGTCTCCTCCGTTGCGTCAATTTAGTGGTTCCACACGCTATAAGTTTTTTAATAACAGATTGACAGCAAAGTTATTTTCATCTCTAAATCTGGCAAGTCGAATTACACTGACTGTAAAGCATTTAGGCATATTAGTCTCTCCTCAACCTTTCTCAAAGCTCTTTAGAGAATATCCTATTCAGTATAGTATCTAGTATGATGAAAAATTTGGTAAATCGTTTGAAATTGCTCTGAACTTCTTACTAGAATCGATGAATAATTTAAAATTAAAGAATATTTCCTGCGGGTACGTTCCTGGGTACTGCTGGTGTCTTAGAAAGCTCGTTTTCGATTATTATCGATATGGGTGCACTAATTTTGAAATTGGTCAAACCATCGTTGCATGGATTGGTTTCATGCTCAGATGCATTGTTCATCAGTTTCCGTTGAATTCTCCTAAAGTTGCTCCAGGTCATCTACACAGAAATTATTATTACTGTTAACTAAATTCGACTTCAATAATTCCTTCTCATAGGTTTAGCCATCGAGAAGTTGGTCCAAGGCTTCAATAATCTGAGTGGTTAGTTTTCTTCAGACACAGCTCCCTTTCTAAATTAGGTGCGGGTTTTGGAATCTACTGCCTTTCATTTGATCTCCGACCTTACGGGATTCTGGGTTTAACCTGCATGGTGTTCCAAGTCAAGTTGATTGATACAGAATCTTGTGACCATTTCCAAACAGGTTAAGGACTGAAACATTTTGTTAGCAACCTGCGTTGCAACAGATAAAAATGTAGTTTTGATTCTTTGGTCAGGATGGATTCACGTTTGGATTTCTTAGATCACGAACCTGTAGCTTCGCGGAGATTAAATAATGGCAAGCAATCAATTAAGTACTACATTCGCAACAAAGCTAAGCGTAATTGACTTGCTTCCTCTACCTGCCCTGCCGGAAGGCATATTTCATTTGTAAATTTAATTTGTGGTTAACTATAAGTATGCTCTGTCTCTGAAAAAATTCCAGACTGAATGCCTTCTCTTATCGTGAAAAAGATCTTTGAATGTTGATCAGCTGTTGCACCAAGAAGGCGAATTGATTTGGTTCAAGATCTTGCAATATGTCACAGCAACGGAACGCAGTTGTGATTTCGGGTGGAGCTCACGGTTTGCAACATGGGTCATGAAACATTGTGGTAAAAGTGTTTGGACTTCAATGAAAATTTGACCGAAGTTTTGAAATTTTTTATTTCTCCTTTTCTAATTTATCCGAGATATCCGAATACATTTGATGATTTATGTTAAGTATATACATAAATATTGGTAACTAACTTGAACCAAATATGATACAAAACCTCAAAAATTAACGAAATTTTGTTGATGGGTACCACCCGCGGGAAACGTAATTTTATAAAAATCATCCCTTAGATTTGTCCTAGGAAAATGGAAATCATATATGGTGAAATTTTCATATACCGATCACTTTAACGGTGAAGCGCTCATTTGACAGAGGCAACAGACATGACGTTTGAAGCTTAACGAACTGTTCATATTTTAGAAAAATGCTTTACCGATTTTAGAGTTTTGAACCTTACTTGTAAAATATGAATACTGCAGAATGACCCGAGTGAACCTGATTGTAGTGCCATATTGCACATCGCCTAATTATTTGCTATATCTTCAATCTACACACTGTAATCATTACCCCACATATTATTTTGTTTTCAAACCAGAAACTAAATTTGTTTTCCTTAAACAAACTCACCCTGAAATCTTAAAGGTATAACACTTCCAAAAATGTTGTTTTTGTATTTTCTTTACTTATTTTAAGGGATGTTAAATAAAGTAAAATTTATGTAACAGCAACAACTAAAGGACGAATGAAAGCAAACAAAAAAAAAGTAAACGTGTGTTATTTATACAACACACACAGAACGACAACGACGGTAAATAAACACTCAACTGATAAAGATAATTTTAAGGAAAACCAAAATATACGTAAGAAAATGGATTTTAGTGAACACTCGGATATACACTTTTTGTTTGCTCTATTTCATGTGTTTTGTCCTTTTACATATACAACAAGCACGGAGGAAACAAATACCTAAAATGAAGAAAATGATGAAATGTGGATATAGTTATGGTCAGTCAGAACGAAACGAAAATTATTCCATTGTAATAAGACGGTAGCAAAAAAAAATTATATATATATATAAATAAATATCTAAGAGGTTATAGGTTTTCATCTTGACATAATAGCTTTTATGTGTATTGTAGATATTTTTTGCCACTCGACTCGGTAGAAGTATAATGTATTAGATTTAATAGGTTATGAAAAATATCCGTAACGATTTTCCCACTTATTTATACCACTCGGGCCCTGTACCAAAAAAAAAACCAACCGTTGAGGGTATAATGAAAATACCTTTATCTTAAATTATTGTTACATCATCATCATCATCATCATCATCGTCAACATTGTGTGATGTGTGTCCGAATACCGAACCAAAATTTCTGGAACGGATAATTTCTACTTTACGTTACATGTTAATGTCAAGTGTGATATGGTTTTGAATTAAATTTTTTGTGTATTATTTTACGACTAAGTATTTCGGGGCGGGCTCGGACAATGGTGTTATGTGCGTATACGTTATGTTGTTTTTCTATATACATATATATATTCAAGATGACCTGACAAAAATAATAATTTAATTTCAGGATATAATTCTGTGCTCCTTTTTTCTGGGTGATGACTTTATATATGTATATGTGTAACCGTATATAATGACGGTATAATGGTTGGGTGGTGGACTTCTTGATTTATGCTACCAGGACTTTAGGGTTACACATTATATACTTCCTTACGCTTGACTTAAATTAAAAAGGTGTACAACAATTTGCCAATCATATATTATATATATCGCCCTCCCATTCCAGTAACCATGACATGATATTTCGTTACCAGTAGCTTTCTTCCCTTTTACATAAACGAAATAAATCAAATTTCATTCATCACACGCACAGTACACGACACACTCGAAATTAAATTTCCATGCCAATATAATATATCAAAATTTAATTGGTTGATAATAAAATAACATGAAAAGGTAGAAAGTGCTGGAAAATGTAATATGAAAAACAATAGCCATGAACATCATCCCACCACAGTAATAGAATTTACCCCTTTTACATTTCATTTATATATGATTATTATATTCACCTGAGTGATTTTAATTTTATGATTTTATATCCTTTTTGTGTGTGGGCCTGGCTATATATATATATATATATCTCTGAATCATCTGGATAAATTTTATCATGCGATAACAAATTATTTATCCAACTATACCAAATTTTGAATAAATCATTCTGTACGTCCGATATACCTTTGGTTTTTATAGATACATTACTCTTCGTTTGATCAAAAATATTTTTGGGAACTTTATATGATACCGTATGTATAGGGGAAGCTGCTCAGAAAAGTCAGGTGACCAAACCAACAAAACTAATTTTAATAAAAACAAGATAAAATCCAATTGTATACAACTCGTATATTCCGAGACAAAATCAAAACAGATTTTTCCTTTACTCTTTCAAGTTTTATTCTTCCCAAAGGACCAGTTGGTATATCTAGTATATACAAAAAAATAGGAAATGAAAATTAGAATTAAACAAAAAATTGTTTTTCCAGGAACTCCCAATTTTATATTCGTATTGTTGTATAGTATAAAAAATGTCACAACCTGTGAGCTTAAAAAAACGGTAAATACTCAGTGCAGGAAACTTAATCAACAAGGATGGTAACACCTGGTCACGTTATTAGCAATATAAAAAATAATTGTCAGCCCTATTCTATATGAGTATAAGAAAACGGCACAGATGACCGAAACTAGTTTTTGTTGCTGTTGAACAACCTTTTTTGTTGTTCGTTCTCGACTAATCCGATAATGTTCATTATATAGCATTGCACCTTTAAATTTTAAATCCTTTAATATACAATCCTTACATTTCATTTATATATAAAACATTTTCCTACTATTCGTCTCTCTATCCGTATGACTTGACCGAAACCAAAATAAAAAGTCAAATTAAATTTATTTGGTGTGAAATTTGTGTTGCTTGTTGTTGGGATTTTTTTTTTTTTGTAATTCAATTTTCCAAAATAAGTTTAATTCAAAAATACGTTTATCTGATTTTTTTAAATGCTCGGTATTCCTGAATATACATATACTAGCTGTATACAGTACACAAAAAGGGATAAATTTTAAACAGAGAATAAAAGGATTTTATTATTTTAAATATTTTATTTATTTTAATTTTTTTTTCCTTTTACCGTTCTTTGGTGATAAAAGTATTGTGGTTTTCATGGAAAAATAGGAAGATTGAAACATTTTCTTGGTGCTGGTCATTTTTTGGTATATAGTGGTTAAGCTTTTTGTCACCTGAAATCTATAAACGAAATACCTTAAGAACGTATAATAAGGGTGCCGAGGACTGAATCCTATGAATTTACCCACACCAATTTGCAATTAACCTAAATCAAATCAAATTTTTAAATTGTAACGCCCGCATATTTTTTCTTTTTCCCCAAACCCTAATCTACCTATCAAAAATTCATTTTGAATTATAATCACTTCAAAGTATTATTAATTAGAAAATTACAGAATCGAGGAAAATCTTATTTATGATGGACGATAACGCTAAATATTTGTTGTTATCAAATATAATTCGTTGAACTGTTACACTTCACAATTTGTTTACTGAAGTGGAAAAGAACAATAAAAATACGGGGGATGGGATGCGGATGGAAAAAAGGGCACACAGGAGTAGGTATTACAAATTTTTTTTTTAGTGAAAAGGGTGAATATTTAATTAAAAATTAATTTTTTTTGTGTGTTTCGTAAAACGGCAAACACAGAGAATCATGATAATTAAAATATAATCTGGCATTATTCTAATGGCTGTGTGGCTGGCTGTATATATGTACGTATGTATATAAAGTGCTGGTCAACATAATATTCCAAATAATTGTTGGTTGATGTTATCAGTGAAATACTTTAAATACTTCCCACGCGCGTATTTTACCCTCGCACACAAACTCAGGCGAGAGGGCGTACTGTTATATAATAATGACCATTTCTTTTTAAATTAAAACTCGAAACGTCAAATTAATTAAAAGACGAATGAAATAGGTATAAAGATTTTCCAGATGGTTGTGATAGCTTTATAATAAGTTGATTGACTATTATACGAACGAATACAAAGAGGAGCGGAAAAACACCTACACTGAGAGAAAAAAAAATGAGGGTTGGAAATTTGGTGTAATACTAATGGTACCGTAATTAAAATAGGCAAAGTGCTATAATAACCATTTACTTTTATTGGGATTATTTATCGATAGGGATTTTTTTTTTTTTTGGGTAACAAACACCTTTCCTGATCCTCATCATCGGTGTTTACATCTACAATATTTTTGCTCCTCGTTTTTTTTAAATTAAAACATCATAAACATAAAATCATATAAATAAAAGCAAGTTTAGAAGAAAATTTATAAATTAGAAATGATTTTGGAATAAGGAAGCAATTTTCTTCTTTTATCATATTTACGATTTTCAACAGGTGTGTCTAGTTAAACGCAGGTTTAACGATGCAACTGCAACAAGATCAACTTCAAATTTAAAAAATGTCAGAGAATGTCTCAACTTTCCAAAACAAATAAAACTTGTTATTTATAAAATCAAAAACTCTTTTAGAAAATGGAAATCCAAATATTCATGAAAAAAAAAACTTTCCAAGATACTAAATGAAATATATGCTGCGATAGTCAAACGGAAACAAAAGTTTCAGTGTAATTTTTCCAGTAACATTTCTTTGCTCCGCAGTCTTCGATGCCGTTGTAGGTTTTGGCAAATTGCACGAATCTCAGATATCAAATATTTTCTTGTTGGTGGACCGATATGTATAGAAAAAAATTTGAGTTGCCCAGTATTTCGGGTATTTTTCATCGATGTTGGTCCAGTCCATTATATTAGTGAAATTGTAAAGGTTGGATAATAAAATTTCTCGGGAGCCGAATTTTAATTCTTTAGATAAAATAAAGTATGCAGTATCTTGGTTAAGCCACCACAATAAGATGTTGAATGGTGGTGATCATGAATGACCTTGAAACTCATTTGTTTGGGAGATATTGAAAAAGTTAGGGTTTTAGAATTATACCACCTATACATTTGAGTTCACTTTTGATGAGGCTGTGAAGATTAAATAAATAAATCCATATAGCTAATTTTTAAGAATTTCTAAAGTAACTGGATCAAGCTTAACTGCCAGTGGTTGCTTTGTTTACTTGGCCAAATATGGTATCCGAAGGTCGTTTCGTATTTGTGACAGTTATATCAGAGAGTAAATGGTGGAAATTCTATGATGTCCCAGAATTTTCGTAGAGAGATTCGTTCTGGTGTTGGCACCTCCAGCGCTTGTAATTTCAGCATTTGTCAAAATTTCAAATCTTTAGATAATGCAAAACGTTTTAAACAGTGCTCGCATTTTAACTTTAATTTTGTATTTGCGCGTGTTTGAGACTGCGTCTCAAACACTTCTAAAACCCAGCTTTGGGAGATTTTACTAACTCCAACATGTGGCTTGGTAGTATATTTATCGATTTACTACGAAGAACGTCACGAAGGGACTCCCATTCTAGATCAAAAATTGAAGTTATTTAAATTACACTTAACAAGAATTTGCACAAGTGCGGGTCACTGGATACGGTTTAGAAGAGAGAACGTGTGTCCGTAGAAATCGAGGTCCTCAGAATCTATATTTGAGTTTGAATTTCATTGAACAGAATTTTTGGGGATCCTTAATATTTTGCCATACACTTAAAGCTCTACTGAAGCGCAGTTTAAGTCTTTCAAAGCTGAGGTTCGAATACCCAATAGGATTGTTGGAAGTTATAGTGTAAGAACAACCAAATATTTGAATGGACAAACATAAAATGTTCGTCAAAAGTGGTCAAGGTTTGCTTAGAAGTTTTATACGGAAACACAGTGCAAGTTTTATATGAACACTTTTCATATTCCAGTATTTTTGATTGGAAATGTTGTATCGGTAGAAAATGAATTTCGAAAATATTCGAATAGATTAGCGATTTCTCCAAACCAAATAAATTAAATTTCCCGTTCGTATTTCATGTTAATGGGGGCCTTTAAATGAATGTGAAACCGTTCAACCGTTTAGCAGTATTGCAGTTGTCTGAACGCAGCTGTCATAACGATAGTTCGAATTGTGTTCCTTCGTCTGTCGTGGTAAATAGGAGAACGCCATATTTACGGATATACTCGTGGTAGAAGATTTTATTTATGCTTTTTGAGGTCATTTCTCGGATTGTATAACGGTCCACGAGTAAGTCCGTCGACTATTGTTGAAATATAATAAAAGCTATGCGATTTGGGTATATGCAAATCTGCCCTGGTAGCTCGAATCGACCAAGTTTTGATTTCGTGTGATTTTGAACTTTGAACTTTTGGTATATGGGGTCAGTATTCATTCTTGGCCAAAAGTATTTTAAAGCAATAAGTTTTCGCGTGGCATGGTTGCCGAGATGTGATACACCATGTACATATAATTTCGAAGATTGTCTCTCGCTTGTAGGCGAACGAAGGTTCGATTTTTCCCTGTAGAAGTCTCATACCAAATTTGCTGCTTGTCTGATCAGTTGATGCATACAGGTTTGCGTTTAAGTTCGATGTGCGTGGTGAAACCGGCACAAGTGATTCCTTCATATCGAAAGAGAAGACGCTGAGCTCTGTGATAACATATTGTGTTTATCGAAATTTTATCTCGCAAGAAATCGAGTGTCGTCACTACAAAAATGCAATTCGAAGATTTAAAGTTAATCCCAATTGCGTATAAACGCGTTAAAAAACTGTTGCGAGTTGTTCATTCTGTTCCATTTTGAATCGACTCGGAATGCTGTCAACGATATTAGAATACCCGAAGTCCAGCATATTTAACCCTTCGTTAAGAGATCCCTGAAATGTCTAGGCTAAAACCATATGGCATTTTAGTAAACTGAAACAGTCAAAAAGGAGTAGTTAGGAATAGGGCCTACCCTTCTGGACTCGTTATCAGTTTATCAACCAAGCAAGAAATTGCAATAAACTGAAACTTTATATGCCCAGACAATATCAAAATTACACCAAAGATGAAACCACGTTAAACGTGGTATTCCTGTTTATCAATTTTGCTATTTTTTGTAAAACAATTTCTATCTGTTTTCCATGTTTCTGTGCCGCTCCTCATCATCGAAGCAATTAATATGCAAATTTTTTCTGTTCTTTATTTTTTATGCTATATACAAACTAACCAACAAACCATTTCCAACCCCTTTTATGCTGGGTATACATAGAAACATTTTCAGTTTCCTGCCAAGACGATAGAAAAATAAAAAAAAAATTAAGACAAAAATTTAAAATTCTTTTTGAAAATTTACGAATAAAAAATTTCATTGTTTGACTTTTTGTTTGTTTTGTTACGTTTTTTTTCTAATTTCCAAATTGAAATTAAATTAAAAGCGTACAAAAAGGAAAATATACATACCGACAGATGAAAACATATACACGAAAGGTAACATTTTCTTGAGTTTTAAATTAAGAATCAAGGCAAATTCTTTTCCTATATATAGTAAATTAGTTGCATGAGGGGTTCACAATTTAATTATAGCAAACAAAAGGGAAAACTCAGGAAAATTCTATAAGATTTGTGTACTTACTTTATATTTTTCCGGAAAGGAAACAAGTACAAAATTAAGGTGGATTACGTAAGATTTGGATTAATGTAAATGATAGGAAGTAATTAAACAAACTCGAGAGATTTTAATTAGTATATGAATTACGGTTGGCACTGCACGGATGCTACGTAATGAACACCAAACCGACATAGCTAGCAATCACTAATCATAAACATTTTTTAGATGTACGTGTGACATCTGCTTTAAATTTGTATCAATTTAAAATTTATAAATTCATATGGATACGCAATAAACTTGAACATTTTATTTATATGTATCCGAATGTTGTCCATTATCCTTTTTTTGCTTTGTGTCCTCGGTGTGTGTAACCATTTGATAGACCTGTGTGCAAAAATGTGGAAATGAATACAATAATAAATGACCAAAAGGAGGAAAATAGGAAAAATATGATTTTTTTATTTTATTATTCTTGTTGTCCTATGAATGGATTTATATAAATTTGAATGATTTTTTATATTTTCATTTTTGAAATTACAGGCTGGCGCATCAAATAGCTGGCAAAATTATTTTTAAATATGTATATCATGATATGTATATCATCATTTTGCACGAAATCTCTTTTCTCGATTTAACTTTTGGCTGTAATTTAATTTTTCAGTAAGTGTTCTCGTGTAAGCCTCCTCGAGAGAGGGTTTTCTTGAACCCTATTGTGTTTAATGCGAGTGGTAACTGCCGTCTACTCAACGAACCACGCGTTAAATTTAAAAAACATGATTATTCAAGCAAACCGAGCATACTCCGGACTATGCTGAACAGAATCACTGGAAAGACAACCACTATACTCAATTCTTCTCCATTTTCATCGTTTTCGGTGAATCGAGTGACTGAGAGGTCTATTTTACCATGGTCCCACAAGTGTAGCAAATTTATCTACCGGAACTTTTAACTACACAGACGTCATCCTTTGAGCAAACAAGTAACTTGCTTGAATCCTTTATCACAATTGGAATTTTGATTGGAGAAGAATTGAGAAAAGCGGTTGCTTAACATATTCGCTGCATTAAGGGTGTGTTAGCCCTATTTAATAAAAAATATTCATATAACCCGATTTACTTAAAATTTTTGACTCAATCATTGTTGCCGATTCCCGATGGCCAATTGGCCAACGAGATAAGTACTCCTGGATGTTGCTAGGAATTTGGTTTTGCTGCAGTTCATATCCAAACCAAGTCATCTTGCTTAACGATCGAGCAGTATGAAACTGTGGTTGATATCGATAGATATTCGATCTAGACTCACCATATCATCGGCTTATCCAAGAATTTGGCTTGATTTATTAAATATTCTATTGAACAGAATAGACGCAAGTGCATTTCCCTTTTGAATAGAGTTGCGAGTCGTGCGTATTTAATTTTTTCCAGATAACGTAGCATTGAATTGGTGCTGAATGATCAAGGTGATTTTAAACCAAAACTGGCACAAGTTATACATAAATACTGCATACCAATAGACGGGTAAATCGTTTACTACTCTTTAAAACCGTTTTATTGAATAATTTATTTAAAATGGTACAGAGCCAATTATTTTTGACACATATTTGTCTTTAGAACGTAATCTATCTAGTTTCCGGAAACAGTTTTAACGCGAAGTTATAGACTAACTAACACGAAGTTATAGATAGAATTTTGCGCTGCGGTAATTAAGGCTGACTAGAGCCACTGGTCCTGGATATTAAGGAGCAGTTTCTTTGTTGTTACTGTGCTGATCTAGAAAATCAGTGACAGGTGATTGTTAACTATGCATCGACATTCAATCGAAAGGTATTTTATGCTTGTCTATTGACTGAATATCACAAGCAATTTATCGCTGTCTATGTCAGCACATATGTAAGATCATATATCGGATATGCTGGTGTAATGTCTCTTAGAGATCATGACGTTATCGATTTAGTTTTCGGTTCTTCCACAATTCGATGATGGAATTTGTTTTCACATAAGAGGATACACACTTTGTGAACTCGACAAAGAATAGATTTATGACGCCAGTTGATTTATATTTGTTGGGTTTATTTTGATAGGGAGAATATCGATGATATGCTGCTTCACGCGCCGTTGGATATGATGGCAACTCCAAACTCTCATCCATTCTGATGGTCGTTGTAACGAAGAGTATAATCATTACAATTGTCATTGATCCCACTCAAGGGACTGTTGGCAGTGGCAATGGAAACATAAACTAATGCCTTTCGAAGAATTAAAATTTAAGACCTTTAAAGATGTGCTGAAGCAGCCACTGAAACCTTACCTATAAGCTAATCATAAAATGGGTTCTCAAAATTCCTGCCATATTTTAAATAAATCCTACCCACTTGCATCACCAGCTGTACATAAATATATCGAAATACCCTTTAATATTAACATCAATAAAAATGGATACAAATATGATCAGAACATAAAATTACATCCATTATTACAGTTGTTGAGGTATCCAACATAACCAATTTCTGAAAACCAAAAACACGAATCCTACAATACAACAACAGTGCAAAGAGGTAGGTTTATCCACATAACATGTGGATCGGAAAAAAGACAAAGCAAAATAAAAAGTTTTTCCCAATAAAACAAAAAAATATATTTGGTAACATTTTCTTGTACATACCTAATATTTTCCATGACCAATAATAATATTTTAATAACGTATAGAATAATAATAAGACAAAAAGCATCACACACATATGACGATCCAAAAATTGCACAAGGGATGATTTTCCAATTTTTCCTCTTGCTTTATCGAATACCGAATTGAAAAAAGGTCAATTTTATGCGAAAGTGAATATTTTGTTTTTGTGGCCGTTCGATATTACATTATGGAAATAAAATCATAAAAGCTTCATTTCGGTTAGGAGACTAATAACATTTCTACTATAATGGGATACCTGCAGTCTCATCTTCTATTTAGTACAAAAAACCTTTGAACTTTTCTTTTTTCGTCACATTAAGATTGATTGAATCATCTCACTTAATTTCCTTTCATCATAATGATTGTTATATGGCAGCTCCTTTCTATATTATATACTCGTATATCTATTACACCTTTTATTCAATAAAAATAAAACTCTATTATTATACATCCTTATAGAAAACCCCCCCAAATATATATATATATCCCGAGAACATAATAAGGAGCTAAGCCAAATGATAATAAAATATTAAATGAAAACGATTCACTTTATATAAAAATTTTCTTCACAACAAAACAAACCAAAAATTTATATCCTTTTTGTGTGCACATCCTTGTATGTGATTTTCAAAATTCTAGTAAACCGAAATGGGAATTGAAAAGATGAAAATGTTAAAAGGTATTTTCTTTATTGTTGTTATATTATCATCCTGTATTCATCTTACTATATATTAAGACGATGTAGACGAAAGTAAAAAAAGGATATATAATTCGCATAAGGATCACCGAGCTATACTAAAATAAAATAGTCTCAGATGAATTAAAATAAAAAGGATTTTCTTATTTTATTGTTGCCATTATATGTTTTCCTTTTCAGGTTTTTTTTTTTATTAGCCCGAGGTAATAATCAAAAATCAAGGTAAATCAAACTATTCCGCATACAATACGCTATTCGAACATGTCGAGTGGCGTGTAATTTAGTTAGTCAATCGGAATTATAATTCCATACTCGTATGTAACGCCACACACCAAAAAATAATAAAATTCTATTCTTTTATACTGTGCATAGACTAAAAGCATAAAAAGTCATAAATCATAAAAAACCACGCTTTATCCGCAACATAACTCGTACGTGTTAATAATATGTCTATGATTACCTTATTCAGATAAACCTCGATAAGTTAAATTTTATATACAGACGAGCAAAAAAACTCCCGACGAGAACCAAATAAAAAAACATTTCTAAAACAAAATATTGTGTAATTGAAACCTTATTTGTATTCACAAAGCAAAACATCCTGAAAGCGAACGAAATTATATAAATAGGAACAAAAAAGTTCTAGGATGAATAAAATCCACCGGCAAAGAACTGTGAATGAATGTCTACTACTCTCTAAAAAAAGGGAAATACAAAGTACAGAAAAATTTAATTCCCATACGAGGGCACATGTTTTGGTAAAAACACAGGAAAGGTCCGTTTGCGGAACGATCCTGCGATGTTGAATGATTTTTTAATATTTACTTTTATGTTTGGTGTGGTTTATCATTGCGATTTGCAACCCTTTCCATATATTGTACGGTATACCGTAATATCCTCTATATATACCGATACACACAGATTTATCTGAATGTTGTTATTATTTTTGGTTCAACAAGGAGAAACGGAAATTAATATAAGAGTTGCTTGTTGATTTTGAAATGGAAATGGATAAAAAACTAATAATAAACGTGAAATTAAAAATCGGTAAAAAAATACAATTAAAATTGACTGCGGAAACGAGATTTAAACAACAACAAAATACTCGGACATTGATATGGTGACGGCAAGGTATTTTAATTATGGGAGAGCTTATTATACACAGGATTTATTTTGATGCGCATATAGTGAGTGAGTGAAATGGTTCGAGTTCAATTATTCCCAGTATAACTTGTATTAAATATTAAACTATTCTTGGGACAGTTAAATGTTAAGCTAAAAAATTCGTTAATTTTTATTTTAAATTTTTTCCATTAAACTCTCCAAAAAGAAAGTGTTATATAATTTTCTATTATTTTTCACAAATTTAACATTGAATTTATTGTGCCATACAATTAATTACAGTCTTTTAAAAAACATTTAACGGTTAATTGTAAGGTGTAATATTGGTAATATTGAAAATTAAGAAATTGCGCCTACTTTCTTATTTCTGGAAATTGTCCACTGTATTCCAAAGTTACGTGGTAAACTTTAATATGTATACGTTAATTTTGAAAATTTCTCACTGATCAGAAGATTCAGGCTCAGATATCGATAAAAATTTCAAATTCGAAATGTTCATATTAATACTTTAAAACCCAAGAGGCACAAAAATGATATTTATTTAACTGTTTATCATACTTATCTTGATATCTGGCAAGAATGCACCGCTGATGGTATCGACGGTCGTCTTGATGATGTTAAATGAAATTTTGATGTAAAGTTGATTTAAAGTTGTTGTAAAGTTAATTATTGAAGTAAAGTTAAACAAACCAACTATGAAGGAAATTACTAATAATCTTTTTAGAGGCAGTTCTGCCCACTGGCAGCGTCCCTAATATTTACCACAATAACCAAAAATACCAAAGGCCCTTCTCCCTAAAGGATAGCCACATGGACTATCTTCGTCTCCAGCCTGAGTACCGTTTCAATACACAGCGACATATTTAGTCAAGTAGAGTCGGTTTTCATCCGAGATCGTAAAATCTAAAATAGTTCAAAGAAATTAATGAACTATTTTAGATTTTACAAAATTGTTACAACCAAAGCTTTTACAATTTTGCTTGATCCGACAATCACAATAGAGTGATACAAAATCACAAGAAGTGTTCATAAAGACTCAAGAATTCCATTTTGATCTAGAAATTATTACTTTAATGCTTTACATCTCGGCTTTCAATGTATTTCGTAGAGATTTTTATAACTTGGGTTCACTCGGAAGGGTAGTACTTATCGAAATCCATGCCAAATTTTATGAACAGCATTAAAATAACCACCATCTGCGAAGAAAGAACACGGTTCCCTGTCCCCAGACATTTATATATTATGTATGAACTTCATGGCACAATCAAATCGTTCCTTATCAACTCTTAATTAACACTGTCGACATTATTATTGATTAGATATGCTATCTGATCGAGTTCCGTCCAAGGTGGCCAAATTCCAGAATTATATCCTAAAACCGTTTAAGAATCCCTTTTCCATCCAGCATACTCAATCCTATCATAATCGGTTAAGAATTGATCGAATTCAATTACAGGTGACCACATTTCAAAACTTCTTCTCAAAATCATTTAATAATCCCATTTCCATCCAATCCAATCTACCCAATTCCAACATAATCGGTTAAGAATTGATCGAGTTCCATTCCAGGTGGCCATATTCCACAATTTCTTCCAAAAGTTATTGAAGAATCATATTTCCATTCACCATATTCAATTTCAGCATAATCGGTTAAGAAATTATCGAATTCCAATCAAGGTGGTCATTTTCCACAACTTTTCCAAAAGTCAATTAAGAATCCTATTTGCATCCAACATTCCCAATCCCATCATGATCGGTTAAAAATTTGTCGAGTTCCATCCCTCGTGGCCATATTTCAGAATTTCTTCCCAAAATAATTTAAGAACCCCATTTCCATCCAACATACACAATCACATCATAATCGGTTAAGAATTTATCGAATTCCGTCCCAGGTCGCCATATCCGTTCCAGAACTTCTTACAAAAACCATTTATGAATCCCATTTCCATCCAACATACCCAATCCCATCATAATCGATTAAGAATTGATCGAGTCCTCTCCCAGGTGGCCATACTCCAGAAATTCTTTCAATTGCAATTTAACAATCCTATTTCCATCCAACATACCCAATCCTAACATAATCGTTTAAGAAATGCCTGAGTTCCGTCCCATATTAAGTTGGATCGAATAGATTAAATTTAAAAACATTCGGATTTAACGGACAATCGGATTTAGCAGATTCCCCAATTGGTGCGTCAAATCGAAGTTTTTCGGTACAATATTTTATTTTAAAATGTCACGTTATCAACGCAACAATTTAACCAAACATTTAACATAACAGTATTCAACGCAGCGTGTAACATAACATGAACCCAAAACTAGTCCACTAAATGTTTTACCAAACATAAAATAGTAGATCATTATGACCCAATATATAATGCGGCAATGGCAGTCGTCGAGACTGCTATGTACTTTAAAATAGCCGCTAACAACAAATCTAATTTTATTCAATTTCGAAACTTTAATAGAAACTTTAATTGACGGGCCGAATGGTGAAATTCAAAACGGTAAACCATAAATGAGGATGTTCACTTCATTGGTTAATGATTCAATACCCCGATCTCCTTAGTCGCTTCACTTTATGTGACGTGACTACTCATCTTCCTGATTATTAGATTATTAAATCGAAACGAAATAAATTGACCAAGGACTCCACTCCTACTCCTTTTAAAAATACTGCGTATTTAACCGAGAAACAAAAACATTATAATCGCTGTTTAGGGAAATGTAGAGTGCACTTTGAGAACGCATCCGGAATTATGAAGTCTTGGTTTAGGCATTTAAAATTGATCGAAATTCGAAAATTGGATTTTATAGCTATATATTATTACTATGTCATGTAACATTCTGCAAAATGTATGCATTAATTTGAATGAAGATACAGATATAGAAGGAGCAGAATTGGAAGATGACAACTCAACACCTCGAAATGAGGTAGCCGAATCATCTTTTAAATAGTTTTCTTTTAAAATTCAAGAAATCTTCATATCACATTGACTTCAATTTTTTAAAATTAATCTAGAAATATGTTTTAATTATTTACATTTTGATGCGGTCTTGTCGTAACATTTATTCGTCATGCCAACGTTGCACGAGCTTTTTGGACATTTTGGAGAAGAATGACTCTCAGACTCTGAATTGGTAGTTTCCGTTGGAACTCTATTGGACCTAGTAATTGCAGATGAATCATTACTACAAGTTGCTTCGGGGTCCAGCGAATATATCATCCAATTCATCGTAGTATTTGAAATCCATCATCTTGTGGCTAGTACTGCAATTACTTAGCTTTACAGCTTATATTTTTTTATAATTTTAATTTTGTGACGCACCGTCTGTTTAATTTAATTCCCGACAATTTGTTTACTTCCTTTGCAATGGAATTCCAATCATTCTTTTTTAATGTAAAATCGAAATAATTATACAGCCGTTTTGCAGTTAAAAGTAATGAGAGTATTAATGGTTTCATCCCCTTCAGACTCTCACTTTTTCAACTTCCAAATCCAAAGTATTATTTTTTATTTCGTCTTCAAGTTATTGCAAAAGCTTTATAAAAAAGTATGGCTGTATAAAAAAAATTATTTCATTATTTAATAAAATCATTTACCTTCATCCACATAATAATTAAAATTTCTTTCTGCTAAATCGATCTGAATTGATCAGAACGATCTGAGCTGAAATAAGAAACAGAATTTAGTAGTCAGATCGATCTGATCGATTAAATCGGAACTAAGAAACACAGCATAAGGACACCGACTATAAGATCTACAAAATTTTGATTGCCAGTTTCGTACAAAATTGCTTAGTAAATTTTGATTGTATAATCTAGTAACCCAGGAAGATCCAAATTCAAGTCGCACGAACTGATCCGGCTAAAGGAATGGAGGCTTTCTTTAAATTGGTCAGTTGTGGTACGTGTTACTTGACTCGTATATTTATTGTTTGCCTAATTACATATTTGTTTTCTTTATTTGCGACTATTTCGAGATTAAGTTTGTTATAATATGTCGCAAGAATTTTGTATCTCCTTTTATTTGTTCATACTGGTGGCATTAGGTCTTAATTCCATTGAAAAATTTGCTTACCGCAATTTTATTTACTGAAAAAACGCAAAACGAAATTTTTTTAAATAATATAAGAGTGACAAAAAAAATAAATATTTTTTATTTCATTTTATAGTAAAAGATAACTAACGATAAGAAATTTAAACTCGAAAAAAAACTAATCGACATTTGACTATGAAATAGTCATACACCAGAGTGTGACAAAAATGTCTTATCTTTACATACATTTTTTGTAGATGTGTGAACAATGCTGCTATAAAAAATACTTCAGTTTACAGTTTTTATAGCACATTATGGCAGCACAGCACTATCAGAATTATTTCCTCAATACATCATGTTTTGTTTCGTACACAGCCAGTAAATACTACATTTTTTCTCGCTTTTATTTTTGCTGACAGCATATTTTCCCCATGGAATAAGGCCATTATTTTCTGATCTCTTTAATGATGGTGTGTTGAGGAACAGTTGCAATTTGTTTATAATTGGATTGATTTTTTTTTTGGTACGTGGGGGATTTTGGTTGCAGAATTGATGTTATTAGAGGAGTAAACCGTTTTCGCCGTTTTCAAATCACGCCTAATCCTCAGATAGGATAAAATAAGCAACTTGTGAATATGCTTAAGGTTGTATGTTCCCGTTGTTGTCGTTCTCATTTTCCATTGATTCTCAAGAATCTAATTCAAGATTTGGTTCGGTTCGGAATTGTAGTAGTGATTCCCATTCACCAAGGGTTTTAATAAAATATTTTAGATCTTGTCTAAGAAAATCATTCCAGGTAACGCAGGATGTAGGCTAGAAGGAACTTTAAGGATGCATATTTATACAATTCGAAAGGAATTCCATTTATTCTGAGCTCTTTCGCATGGTTAATTTTTTTATATTGGAAAAGATTTTGCATTTCAGTAAAAAGATGGTCTTAATATACTTGATTTAAGCATTGTTTGGCAGTTTTTAATTGTGCTTATGATTTATAATTTAAGTTATCGTTGGGTATACATTCAATCCATATTAATCTCTTAATTTCTCAATTTAGATTAATTTTTTATTAATTTCTTAATTTTTGCATTTATAAGATTTGGCTTTACTACAATTCACGTAAATCGTTTGCTTTTTAACAAGTTATTAAATGATTCACTTGGGAATTGTTTCGTCCATCAGTCCAAGTAGTTAGTTTCCTGCGGAGAATTTTGGTTGTGTCGATGAATAAACCATTTGATCGGATAAGAAACTCTAGGGGGTTTTAGTTTTAATTTGATTCCGTTTGGTATAGGTTGGTTCCAATACGCTTTTCATTCCATGAGTCATGAGATCCGACATAATATTTAAAATCACCCATTAATACCCATTAAATAGCAATTCATGGAAAAAGATGATATATAAATCGGAGTTAAAGTTAATTAAAATTGTGTTTTCATTTTGTTACTAACTGCCGCCTATACCTAGGTGTCTGTAGCCGGTTATGTCCTATCTAGTTAATCTATCCAAACCCTCATTTTAGTAATGTGGAAAGACTGTGTACGATGGAATCGGTGACTTCGGGGAGATCCTGTATAAAAACTAAAAAATTGGTCGTACGATTAGTCAATAAAACTGATTAGGATCGATAGGTGATGCAAATGAAAATTAGAACTAGAAAACACGGTTAAAGTTCTGGATGAAAATTTTTCGAAAATTGGTATTCTACTGTTCGTTGTTTTTGCATGGAAGTGACGTAATAATTAAGAAAAGACCCTCATGCCATAAACTCTAATATTTGAATAAATTGTTTTAACAAGTTTAGAATTTAGCTTCCATTATTTATCTCATATTTATTGTTATTGCACTGAGTTCGACGGCATTTGATAATTTTCTTTATAATTTTCAGTTATGACATAAAAGTTTATATTTTGTTGTTATGGCAGTTAACAATTGACAAATACACAAAATTATGTTAATTAATTTTAATAGTCTTTATTTAATAATTAAGTTTAGTTGTAATTTCACATTTGTATACATTTTAATCCTTCTGTCTAAAATTATTGTGCGCTTTTGCATTTTTTGAACAGGTGTAAGAAAATCATTTTTTATTTGTTTTTAGAGCACCCCAATTTACTTTTTATAAATAAAAATTTTCTTTTAATTAGAGATTGACACATTTGCAGTAATAGAACAGAAATTAGAATAATGCTTAAAATATATGTAACGACCGTAAAAGCGCTCGTAGCATCAAAACCAGTCGCTATCAATCTGGTGGGTGCCATATCAGCAATATTTAGACCATCCTTCGCAAAATTATAAAATATCTTAAACTAACAAAACGTCAAATAACATTAATGTCATTTGTACTATGCAAATCCGTATTGGCACGACCAAACAGTTAAATATTCGCGTGATAAATCACAACATAACCACTGTCAAATTGATCACAATCAATTAAGTATTAATAAACTCCATATAAAAGCCAATTTAAATAGACAAAATGTTTTTTTATATTTCATTTTATTTTTAATATTTAAATTCTGACAAATAAAAAACTACATTTTTTATTTTTAATTTACTAAAAAATAAAAATATGAATTTCGATTGATATTTTATTATCAATCACAATAAAAAAAAATATTAAAAATTAAAAACCATTTTATTTTATTTAACAACAATAATTTTTTATTTTATTTTATTATTATTTATCATATTTTTGTATATATAGTAAAAATAATATCGTCGATATATGAGGGTAAATAGTCGTCGTTATAACAAATTTTATTTATTTCTGAAGGTTTATCAAATAAAATAAAATAAAATAAAAATAAAATATTGGAAATAAAAAATCGTAAAAAATAAACAATAAAATTATATAAAATAAATTCATAATATTTTATTTTTATTATTACCAAATAAATTTTTTTTTCCAGGAACTACGTTTAAAAAATAAATTTTGTGCATTTGATGTGGTCGATTGAAATATAACAAAGCTAACCCAATTTGTATGTAAGCTTTACTGTCCATTGTACGTACGGCTCTCCATTTCTGCTTAAAATGTTGTGTACAAATTTGTTGTGATGTTTAAAAACAAAAAAAAACATAAAAATTATCACTTTATGGAACCAACCAATAAAAAACCGAGTTGGGGCTTTTATTTCGAATGGTTTTAAATCATCAGAACAAAAGCTTACTAAATCACTATTAATTCCTTATTACGATTGAGTATTGTCACCTAAGTTCTCGATTCGGTTTTTTAAAGCTCCAAAGGCAATAATACGGATGATAATAGCATTATTGACTTTTTAATGATATTTTGGAGATAATTATTGCGACTAAATTACAAATTCTGGCGAATATAAACGCTCTAAAATGTATCCGATATATTTGATTTCCCCAAACAACCAAAAAGCTCATTTTTACAAAAAAATAAATATTCGAAGTCAATATTTTTTCCACAAAATTTTGTTTTGTTTTTCATTGTGATGTTAAAAATGCATAAATACCAGAGAACTGCAAGTGCCAATTTATAGTCACAATATTGCGTTGTAATGGTTTATTTATTTTTCGGTGACAATTGAACTGATTCCTCTTTTTATTTTTTATAAATTTAAATTTGTTCTGTATTTATTTTTATCAATAATAAAAAAACAAAAAAAAATAAAAATAAAATGCGTGGAGGAAGTTGTTTTCTGCCAAAAAAAGCTTTTTGTTGTACAGCTTGTAGGATGTCTATTTGGCTTTTGGTATTTCTGTATTTTATATACATGGACACACATAATGTTTTCTCTACAGAGGATTGCTGTACACACGAATATACAATAGCCGGGAAATCGGGAAATATACAACTAGGGATAGTAGTATTATCTATAGATGTATATACGTACTAAAGTTATGTTCGAATTGGTTGAATGGTTTAAATGCATTTCCAAAAGGTGAAAAAATAACAACAAATGAGTTATGTATTGTGTTTCACGCGTTTTATTTGTCGATAATTGTCTCGTTACGGACATATTGTGCAATTTACAGGAATTTTTATGTTTAAATTGCTTTTATTTATTACAGAACAATAGGGAAACTGATTTTAATCGATTTCGAATAAAATTCTTTATATCAATATTCCTTCTACCTCGTTTAACTTTATATCTATAGCTGGTACTAAAAGCGTAGCAATTTTTAATTTAAGTTGTTTAAAGACAGTACAAGTAAAAATCAAGGTTAGCCTATCAGTACTTTACACACTTTGTGAAAATGGTAGAAAGCTAATAGAAGTATGGAAGGACAATACATTGATGCTATTTATGTTTCGGTTGAAGTCCGAAATCGGTTATGTTCGAAATTTAAATTTTTTAAATTCATTTACTTAACTTATCAATGTTTACAGTCAGTCACAAAAGTCTACATACACGACTAAAATTTGCAAAATCGAGACAAATGAATCGAACAAAATATTGTAATATTTATAGAATAATATATAATAAAGAAAATTATTATTGGACAAGGAAAAATAAAAAAAAATAATAATTTTCAAAAAATTCATAAAATTTATATCACAAAAGACTACACACAGTAACTAAAACCAAAAAGATACACAGTAACTAGAACCACAGTAACTAGAACCAAAACTTAATATTTAGTTGGGCTACCAGGTTCTCAGTAACCGCTGACGAAATTTCAGCCAATTCAATCAAAAGAGCAGTTTTAATGAATCCCTATTGGTAATCCTATATTCTCAGATCCTTTGTTCCAGTTGATACCAGATATACGCTATTGCATTCAGATCTGGTGACTGGGGAGGCAGATGAAATTATTTCAGCACATTATATAGAAGCCATTGTATTACTGCCATCGCCGTATGTTTGGGATCATTAGCATCTACTGGTTGCCTATTCCTAAGCATTCGACGGAGAATTGTAAATTGCTACGAAATATGATCAAATACATTCGGCCATTCATGTTACTTTCTATAAATATTAATTTTCTGACATCAACTGCAGTCATAGATTTCGAAATCATTACATTGTCACCGCCGCGTTTAACGGTGGGCAGCAAATATTTTGGAGCCATATCTTGTTTTATTTTTCGCCAAATTTTTCCCCCTCTATCGGATCTGAATATATTGAATTTATTTTCATCAGTGAAAACAAAGTGCTTCAAAATGCAGGGGTTTCTTTAACGTAACTTCCATTCAACCCTTCATTTCGTAAAATTCGACGAACTGTTTCGAGATGAACCTCCTTACCAGTGAAATTCTGAATCTCATCCGCAGTTGTAAGAGCACTAATCCTAGGATTGGATGCCAGTTCCTTAATTATGCTTCGAACATCACGTGCATTTTGTTTTAGGGCGCCCAAATTGCTATTTATTTTGAATACACTCTTTGTTATCAAAATTTTGCACTATACCATACAATATACATTGCAAATTTTAGTGATGTATGTTGACTTTTGTGACTGACTGTATTTCATTTCTATCACCCAGAACATATATTTTAGAAGTTTAGAGGCAATCGTTTTGTAGTTTGTTGTGTTGAATCATTGCCTTTAATTTAGTAGCAGTAATTGTTTCTTTTGTAGCAAAAACATCACCATCCGGTTTATAGTTGTTGTTTATAATCCAGGTTTAGATAATTTATCCAGATACATTTGGAATATTTGTAAAATCGGCTTATTGAGATATAAATTGATTGACGAGTTGTAATCTTGATGGTATAATATATAATTTCCGGATATTCCCATCAAAGCCAAACTGATGTTTGATGGTCGGTTCTTCAAGATATTCTTTGGTGACATTGTCAAAGATAAATATGTTTAATAAACGCGCAAGGAAGAAGTTTGAAAATGGCAGTGTAGATATGGATATTCTTAATGTAGTGATTTTGAGCTTTTAGTGATTTTCAAACAGGTTGTTTCAGTGCATGTAAAACATTATTTCTATGATGGAATTTTTGTTCCAGGCAATTCCTTGTAAAATATATAGCAGACGTAAATGCAAAATTCGTACAATGTGAGAACTTTAAGGGTGCACTAGTTGTAAAACATAGTTATAATGTAAGCAGGTTTTCATTCTTTGGATTCGCCAATACTGTGTTCATAAAAACTGATAAACTATCAGCCTGCAATGCATTCGAGAAGAAGCATTTAGAAAATATTAAATTATGAATTTTAAAGTATGAAGGGCTAACAACATTTTGATACAAGAAGAAATAATTAAAAAGTTATTAGTTGGTTGGTATATTGGTATATGGTATCTTGGTATATTTAAATTGTGTTACTTTTGAAATATTGGAACTTATGCCATAGTGTTACCAATTTGCCATGTATAGTTTTAATATTCTGAAGCTTAGTTTGAAACATTTTATCAATAGGCCTAGTTTTGCGTAATTGATATCTGAATATTTATTAAAATGTAAAGCTTGCTGAAATTGGCCTATCTCTTGGGGAGGCCCGGCCACAATTTTAGGATGATTAATTGCAGCCGGAAGGTCCAGTACGAAAACTTCATCCAAATTTTATGTAGTAATACCAATCCTGCCCTAAAAATTTAAATTGGCAAAATCGGTAACTTGTTTATCCAGCGTGAAACTTAACATTCCAATTACACCTTGCAATCTTAATTTATCTAAAATTAAAAACTCATCATGAACAAATTCACAAAGATCGTTCAAAAGCAAAACTCATGTTGAACAGAACTATTTGAAAATTAGAAAAACAATCCTGTTCCACTTAAAAAAAGAAATTCCAGAAAATGATTCATAATTATTTTTTAAATTCAAATCCGTTCCTAAAACAGAATTTAGTTAGTTAAGAAAATATCGTTCAGTGTATGAACTGCCAAGCTAATAAATTCATCACGACCAGTAGTTCTGTAATAAATATTAGCCAAAATTCACGATAAAATGTCAATTATGTTCTAAATACCTGTTTTGATCGTCATCGGTTACGAAATAGATAAGTTCCTCTCAGCTTCACTAAATTCCAAAACTTTGTTCAAAATTATAGTTTTAGGACTTCAAGCACTTCATAGGTATGACTTTGTTCCAGTGTGGATAGTTATATTTCCGAACTTTGCTTGTAATTCACATACAGAATTGAACCACAGTCGATAAGGAATAACCAAGACCCATTCAGCAAGACCAAATTTTTGAACTCATACAAAATTAATGTTCGTTTTTCAAATGCATTAAACTATACAAATTTGAGCATAATGGAGAAAAGTTTCGGTGTGGCTATATTCGAGACCGCCATCCAAAATCTATTAAGACTAAGAAGTTGTCGGTTAAGAAATTATTTAGATCTGCTCAACATGGTAAAACTTCAAAATTCAAGTTATAATTCTGGAGCGGTTTTAGAATTGCGAGCTAAGAAATAGTCGAATTCAATCAAATTTCAAAGGTCCGTTCAAAAATACCAATTCCATAACCAAGTTCTGGAATTTTGAAATCCAAGATTTAAACTTTTGGGATTATGTTTACCGGGATTTTAATTTATGAGATTTTTATTTCTGGGAAATCGATTTCCGAGGTTTTAATTTTGTGGATTCTCAAAAAAGGATTTTGAAATTTAGGATTTCAAGGGTAATCTATTATATTTAATTTAGATACACAAATTATAACATAAATTGAAAGACTAACTAAGAATGTTCATGACGGCAGTTTAGGCTCAGGTATAGCCCAATAAATTACATGAAATGGAATTTAATTAATGTTTTCCAGGTCCCACAATTATAAAAACCGGTTTTGATTAGTTGATCAATGGAAATTTACCACAAAACGAATACACTGCGCGAAATAAGTATATGGGACGAAGTAATCCGTACTGTTTTCTTAAAAGTTCCGCTGATTTTATTTTAGACTATATGGAACAATTTTTCAATACCCAACAAACTGAAATCAAAATTCCTTTTCGTCCTGTTTACGTATTAACGTTATGTTGATTTATTATTCCTTAATAAAAAAAAGTTAATTATTTTTTACATAAAAAGTATAATTTTTTGTTCGAACGAGCAAAGTTCTACATATATTTATATTAGGGAATATGACACTTCTTTTCGTCAGAAAGCCACAAAAAACGGAGAAATAGAAATACAATCTAAAACTTTTTTAAAATTCCCCAAACATATGGCACAATTAAAAGGCAATTACCAAAGCCTAAAGTTGACTCAAGGAGTGAAAAGGAAATAGGGCGTCTAGCAGTTAGAAACAATATGAGTAAATAAAGCGTGACTTGCGTCTGGACGTCACTAAACGAAGAATACAAGAAATTTTAAAAGAGGATGTTAATCTGTAATATCAGAAACGGGTACGTATACAAAAAATTTCTATCACGCCATAAATCCATTTTATCGCCATAAAATTAAAATTTGTTAATGAAGAGTGGCGATCGATAATTTTTTCTGATGAAAAATAATTAATTTTGACGGACCAGATTTATGCCAGAATTATTGGCGAAATTTTCGTGGGTCACATCAAACACGTGATTTCAGCAGGATAATGCGCCTATTCACACTGCTAAGTGCACCAAGAATTTTTTCTATCACGAAATATACCAGTATTGTAGTGCCTGCTGTTAGTCCGGTTTTAAACTCAATAGAAAATCTGTGGATCATTCTTAGTCGTGGAGTGTACAAAAGTGGACGTCAATTTACTACTTCAGTGGAACTTAACACGGTCATTCAAGAGGAACTGGAAAAATGTTTCTGTTCTCCAAACGTTAATAAATTCAATGCCACGACGATTGATGGGTGGAATTAAAATGTATGTGCAATCTGCATTGACAAGTTCTGATGCAAATGAAAATAAAATAAGAGTTTGTTAATAAAAAAACAAAAAAATCAGTCCCATATAACTATTTCCCGCAGTGTATTAGTATTTTATTCGCAAAATATTTCAATTCCTCGAAATTTAATAATATACTTGAAAGAGGTGTGCTTTGCTTAATAGGAGTTCCAGTTACATAAAAAATTCAATATTTTTTTTCACAACTCATAATCTTGGTATAGGAGTTTATATTCCAAGCAGAATGGTTTATAGCACCGACAACCAGAGAATAGCGTATGTATTTTTCAACAAAAGCCCCTACATATTTTCATTTTGCCATTCCATCCATTATTATTTTAATTATCGAGTGAAGTTGGATAAGCCATCCCCTAATTCGTTCCTTTGGCTGTTCGAACTTAACATCATTTGACTTCCGTGTGAACTGTTTGAAACTTTTGGCCACGTATTGCAGTATCTTTTCTCATCGACTAATCCATTTATAAGTTAGATTATGTTGTTTTTATCATGATCCGCCCAAATGGTTCCAAAATCAAATGTAGCACACAAATGATATAAGGGAGTACTTTCTTTTGATTCTTGTCATTTATTATAATGTTATTGATTATGATTATAATAATACTGAAGTGATTCATCTGTCACGTGATTGTCATTAATTAACCACCAGACTGCCTGGAGAATGAACTTTCGGCACAATTGATCGTAAGTATAAAATCATGCGGTTTGTAGTAAACCCAATTCGATATTAGAAAATTTATAATGAGTTCCTTGCAATTTTTTCCTATTTCCTAATTTACAGGAGTCCAGACTTCATCCTATAGCAAAAATTTGATCATTATACTTCAGATCTTCATCCAAAATTTGGGTCACATTCGAGATCTTCAGGAAACAGCTTTCTTGATTGGCATATTCTAAAAAGTTGAGAAAAATTTCCCATCGAAATCGAATCCCATCGAAATACCAGCCTATACAGTTAAATTCTGAATAGTTTTTAAATTTTAAGATGAATTAACTTTTAACAATTTTTCGCAATCGGAAATAAAATTAGCGACCATTAGTTAAATTTATAAGCCAAGCGCCCAAATGCAAAGTCTTTTATCAAGTATATTTTAGACTAGATGTTGATGCATTTGTATTTGTTTAAGTAATTGTTCGTACCGTGTATATTCTATAAATCCCTCAATTCAACTGAAACCCACCTTTAATTATATAAATGGAAACCACACAGCCAGGTGTACCAGAAACAACACATTAATTCATAAAACTCTGTTTTTTATGTCGACATCTACCTCCCGAACACACAACAAAAAATTCCGTAAAAAACCTTTATCCGTAGCAAATTGTTTTTTTTTTTTTGGTTCTGTTGTTAAAATTCAAAATAATTAAAAATTTTCATAATTCATAATATTTAATTGTAATTTATTGCTAAATTTATGAATTGTTATTATTTATCTATCTGTAACAGTTTTTTTTTTTGTTGCCAGTTTTGTGAAAAATTATTTTTCAATTTTTAATTTATATATTTTGTGTTTTCCTGTTTATTTATTATTATTATTATTATTATTATTTGTACTGTGCGTGTACAGTTATTTTGGTAACGGGTTAGTTTTCCATCTACATATACATATTTGGATTATTTTTGTGTATAGGTGTATGGTTTTTATATGGTTTATGGCATAAACATTTTCCGGGGATAATTTATTATTTATTTTAATGGTTTTTGAATATGTGTAACAGGTAATACGGATAAAAGATTGGTTTTTCAAATTTTCCATAAAATATTGATTTTTTGTATTTAAAATGAGATGGTCCGAGGCGAGGGTTACATAAATTATTGTATCATCTTTTGTGTACACAATTTTATGAATTCAGTTCGTCAATCATGTACTCATTTCCACATACATATATAGCAGGAATTGCAATCATTATTTTAACATTTTCATTTTAAATTATATAAATGTATGAATGAAATTTTTTTCCAAATACACTTTTGTACTTATTGTGAAAAATTATGGTTTTTAATCGTCATATATAACAAAAAAAGGATTAGAGGGCTGATAGCCAATATTTCAATATACACGCAAACAATTTTTCCAAAAATTATTCTACCAAAAATGATTTTTCACGGTTATTATATGAATTATTTTGTATGCGTTGTATTTATCTTCACATTTTTGGATAGTTTTGATGAATTTATTACACAAAACTATTTTTATATGTTTATTTAGTGTATAGTTGTTTGTCTAATTACCTTATCGCGGTTTTAGCTCCATGTCATAAATATTTCATATCGTTTTATATGGATTTTGACAGATTTTTCCGGAAAAATATTTATTCTAATGATTTATTTAATAAATACCAGCTATCTAACTAGTGTGTTTAGATGTTCGGTGATTAGTTAGATTTGATAGAATAATTCAATTCAATTTATTGTTAAATTTAATTTTGAAATGTATATTCAGATGTGATTTAGTGTGTACTATAAAATAATGTAGACATGGAATGGATGAAATTTGCATTTTATATGTAATCACACCCCCTAAAAAAAAATTTTTTTTTTAATCAAAATTTTTCGTAATACGAAAACCACAAAAAATAGTTTTCTTCTTTCATTTGAAATACAATACAAACCACACCTTCTCGATATAATATGTTAAATCTTAGAAATACACAAATTTATTTTACTTTTATGCTTGAGATACAAAAACCACAAAATTTTAATAAGATAAAATTTTTTATTTTTTAAGTTCTTAATATTTTTAATAAATTTTGTTACGATATAAAAGATACTCGTAAGATATATAAAATTGAAAGATGGACAGTTAACAAGACAACAGATGTAAGTTACATGAATTATTTGTGTGTATATTTTTCTGTGTAGTAAAAACACGTTCGATTTGGGGTTGCAAACTTTTGGATAATGTTTATGTGGTTAAAGCTTTTCTGATAAGAAATTTATAATTTCTGTATGAACGACATTTAACATGCGGCTAATCTGTAAGTTTTGCACCAAATTTAGTAGTAAATTGTAAAGTTTGGTTTAATTATTTATTGCACTCATTAATAAGTATAAAATTGTGAGTCGAGATAACTTCGTAGTGTGCCCAAGTTTTAAGTACCACGCTCGAAGTTTTCTAAACTCTGTAATAGGCTTGCAGTTTTTTTTTTTCTTTTAAGTAGTAAACGAAAATTTAATCATGAAAAATTTTGTTCTCGAGATTTTTGCAGATTTACGATTTACTATATCGCTGATGTACGAAAAAGAAATTTTCAAAAAGTTATACGTGTGTGTTTCTATCCACGGGAGGTGGCAGCTTCCATAGGAGCTTTTTTCGTTTTTTGCAAATATTTTGAAAAGAATATCATTTACGAAGCGAAAATTTGGCCTCTGTACAGCACAGACGGATTGGTTAATCGGGATGAAATTTCTATAGCATTAAATAGATTTCATACACTTAATTTAACCAATTGCTTTCACTGTTGCTTCCACTGTACTTCAAGACTGACACCGTTTATATATGTACGAGCATCAAATTGTTACATAAATGTAAGAAGGGTTACATTTATCGATACAACTTCACATTTTAATAACCTGTATCTAAATTTCCTTTGTTCCTACTTATTCCATTTTCTACATACAGTGCTTCTTCTACCAGCATTGCACATTTGAGATCATCTTACCGATGATACCACTTTAGTTAAGTTCTTCTTTTCAAGGTTTTTCAAGGAACACTCACGGTTTTGCCTCATTAGCGGCCATTCCAGATGTAATACCTACTACTAAAAAACAATTAAGAAAATGTCAAATTTTTACAACATCGGAAAAATTAGAGGCAGTATGATCCGAAAACTAGAAAGAGGTGTTCACGCGCCCATTAAAATTTAACTAAAATAAAAAGGAAATGCATGTGATAATTAGAAATTTTGAGTCCACTATACTTGTTAATTCTGAAAAAGTGCGGAGGATGTGTAAGAATGTTAAAATATTAATAATGCATTGTATGTGTGTGGATTAATTTAAAAGTTAACACTTTACTCGCTATGTATGATATATATAAATAAGGTTAAAGTCCGGATTCGGTAAATGTACGAATAAAAATTCGGGGTCAAATATTCTCGAAATGGTTAACCTTCACCCCACTTAGTATTTTGTACGGTATTAGCGCAAATTATAAATTGAAATAGTATATAGGAGCTTTACTAACTCTCACGGGGTTGCATGAGCTAATTGCCCACATTATGACTCTTAGCCCTCTGATATAGGGAATAAATGAAAGTATGGAGATGTAATGGACAACGCCAACATACATTTCGTAGCCGTCAGATCTCTGGACAACTGGTTATTAAAGCTATCATGTTTATTGAAGATTAAAAACTTGCCCAGCTGATGCTAATTTCACTCCAAAACAGTACCACCCTAGCAGTCAAAATACCAGTAAAATCATGACGATCGAGATGAATGTCTAGGATTAATTTCAACAAATCTGATTTGTTTAAGAATCGACTCTCAACTGCTTTTAGCTGTTTGACAGTGTACCTCATGCCACAATTGCAATATCAAGCCACACACAATGATTTAGATATTTTTCATTAGTGCGGCTAATGATAGACTACATTCACTATTAATGGAAGATCGGACCTATACACATAAACCCTCTATTGCTCTAATGGTAAACAAGCCGAAAAATCAATAAATACAGAGATTTACAAGAAATTTGTAATCTGCTATCAAACTATATACAAAATGGAATGTAAAGCATCACAGTTTTATAACTACCTCTTAAAATCGAATTGCCTTATTATAAAATTTGCGAAACTTCATTAAAACTCGGCTTTCGGAGTAGTGATTTTTTTGCCATGAATGCTTTGATTACAGATTCGTTCTCTCCGTTGATAGCAGTCAAGTTTCTGGAAAGTCGCACAAATTGGCGAAAAAATAAAACTCTACCCAACAAATCCAACCATCTATGCAGTCAGTCTACATAGCACCTCAAACAAATACTAATCATTATGGAACCTTCATAGATGCGATTGATGAAGTTATTAATACAACAAACTCTTGCGCTTGTTGATTTTAATCTTTCAAATATACAATCTGGGTTTTTGACCGGGAACTAATTTTATTTCTCCATGTATTATAACAGCAGACGCAGAATTTTCATTTGTGGTCATTGCAGTATAGGATACTTCCTAAAAATTACATTTTCAAATTTAAAGTGCTTATGGGGTGTACAAGCTAAAAATCACCGGAAAATCCCATATGTTCTGGGAAAATTTTAACATTTTTCAGTGTTTTTCGATTTATTTAGTTTAAACAGTAAAAGCGACTCAAGCAATTAAATCTCTTTGATCTGTGTCTGCAAGGTTGACTAAGCGATTAAAACTGTTAGAGACCCAAAATCACGTTTCTCAAACTCCCGTTTGTCAAAATTTTGTATTTTTGAAAAATAATAGATTTTTCATCCCAATCCTTAATATTTACTTATAACAATCAATTGAAATTTATAATCATATTTTTGAGGAAAAATTAAAAATTTTTTAGAAAAATTTGGAAAATTTTCCGAAAAATACAAGAATTTTCCGGGCCATTTTTGGCTTACACCTCGTAAAACCTTTAAATTTATCATCCTATAAAAAAAAATCTTAATCACGAATGACGCTATCAAAATTTACCATTTCATGAAAATGTGGCATATGGTTACCGCCGAACGCAACGAGATGACAGATTAAAATATATACACCCTTCGAAATAAACTCACATTGATTTAGCTTACATTTTGGAAAATTTATAGCTCAATATCAACTATGTGTTCTTAGAACTACAGAACACCATTCCATAAACTATGGAGAAAACAACTCCTTTATTAGATTGTTAAAACCATTCAACATCATCGATGACGTATTTGGCTATAATTTATCACAGGACATCTTCAAAAGATCCTGAAGAATTATTTTTTATTATTTGTTATTTCAATTTAAATTTGTTATTTCAATTTTAAATAGTTTCAAGGAGATTTCTTAATCAGAGCTAAATATTTGGTTGGACAAACTATCTTTTTGTATATAATTCTTTTGTACGTTGTACGTACATCATAATGAAATTTTGTGTGTGTATTTGAGTGGGTTTATGGATGGTTTAAATTTAAAATTTACAATTGGGTCCGGTAGGTAGCACTGCAATCGGGTTCTAGGGTTTTTATTTTGTTTTTTGACGAAATTTTATTTTTATTATTTTTTGATATTTTTCACATATCAGGACATATAACCCCAAAACTCACCACCTCTCACCACCCCCCTTCTTTAAATAATATTAATAATATTAAAGATTGGGGGTGGTGAGGGGTGGTGAAATTTTGTATTGAACTCTTCCTAAACGGCTGAACCGATTTTAATGAAATTTTGTGTGTGTGTTTGAGTGGGTTCCTGCCACTGCGATTGCGTTTACGTTTTTTTTTTCATTTTTCAACAAAATTTTATTTTTTTATTTTTTTAAGATTTATCGCATACTAGAACATATAACCCCAAAATGTCACCACCCCCACCACCCCCAAATTGTTTGTACGTGTGTTTGTAATTGAACTCTTTCTAAACGACTGGACCGATTTTAATGAAACGACACGAGAATTGAACGGCGTAGGATAACGAGAAATTGCTGTCTAATTTTTTGATTTTGCTTTGGACATCAGCAAATCACGTTTGCTGAACCCGCCAGACCAGCCAACGTTCGGGCAGGGCAAAGTCTGTCGGATCCGGTAGTTTGTTATATTTTATTGAAGACGCTATATATTTAGCGTAGAGCAATATTATGAACACTTCATTGGATATTCTCCCGTACCTACATATTTTTTTAATACATAATCAAGGTATGCATGCTCGACTGATTGAATAAAATAGAAAATTGTATTTTAAAACTCTTGAGTAATTTAATTTTACCAAAAACGTAATACCCAAAAAATATTTATGTACACAGATTAATTTCATCTAATCCTAATAATTTTCTATTTTTTCTGTACGTACACATATAGATACACATTTTCATCTATATACATAGTTAACATAATCCAATTAATGCTCTGTTTATTGTATATCACAATCAATTTAGTAGACCAAAACTATTGTGTCCGTCCATATAAATATACGAGTATATGTTATGTAGAGCACAGTAGGAGTAGTTTTTATTAAACTGGCATGAGTATGTAATATTAAAAATAATTATTAGACTTAAAATATGTAGGGAATCAACATGATGATGATCCCCTCTCAGCCCATCATTTTCCGGCACACAAAAAATTTTGTTACCTTTCTCATCATGAATTCAATATCCAGAACACTATACACCCTTATACAAATAAATTTTCATATTTGGGAAAAAAAACTTTTTTTTCCGAATTTCGACACACAAACAAAATGAGCAAATTTATATCCCAATATTGTGAAAAGGAGGCCAGTCAGTAGTAGTGTATACTACGAATAGTAATGTTTGTCTATATTTTTCAATCCATATGGTACTAAGGTGTATATGTAGCACCATATATGTGCTGTATGTTGTTAATTTCACAAATAATTTTTACGATATAGGTTGTGTGATAGGAAAAAAATTCACAGATGCTACCTACTTGTCAGTTTAACAACAATCAGAAACAAAACAAAAAAATGCTACACAGATATTTGTTTTTTGGTATTTTGAATGGTAAAGAATGTATTGTTCGGTATGACTCCCTTTAAAAAACAATGTACCATGTACACATTCAACATATATATTGATCTACTTGGTTCATGTGTATATTAAAGCAGAACTTTTACAGCTCCCTAGTATACATATAGTCAAAATGCATATCTGTTTTATAACGAAATATTCACAAAATTTGCATTTTCTTCTTATTTTAACCAAATTCGAGCGAATCATTTTCCAATTTTAATATTAAAATCTTGCTGTTGTTTTCTCGATACCAGGTGTATATCACACAAAAGTAATATCACAACAATCAAATAACATGAAATTTTATTATTATACGGGGAAAAACAAAACAAATGCAAAATACAAAAAAAAAAGTTTGGAAAATTCTTTCCAATCCGTATCTCATTATTATTTACAATTGAATTACAATTGTATTAAAATTTTATTTGTTGTACTTGATTATAAAATTGGAATTAGGAATTTGGATATCACAGTGGAGAATTCACATGTGAGTCTCACTTGCACATAAAGTTCAGGTGGAACGTGAATAATAATTAACCCACAAAAACCATTTACCCCCGCCTAACCGCACGAGAGGAGTTACCACTGAATTAAAATAAATGAATTAGAGGAAATTTTTGTTGGGAGACGCTTCACAACAATGTAACAAAGCTTCCTCTTAATCGTAGATTTACTGTTTTTCAGTTCACAGTATATTACATGAGAATGATGCCAAGTTGCATTTTGTGGAATATTGGATATTAAAATGATCGTGAATTTCGTATGTTGTAAAAAGGTATTTGGACACGGCGTCGATGAGGGACCAAATTAGCACTGGAAAGTTAAATAGCAAAAATGCTATAAAACAAACTTTATCAGGAAATTAAGAGCAATCAAGATACTCTATTGCCATAACAGGATTGCCAAAAGATTATATTTTCCTATTAAATACGAACGATCGGAAACTGTTGATTTAAACATAACAAGAGTTGCTTTAGGAATATTCTCAATAGTTCCTTTTACAACGAATTTAAAACACCGGCAACTGATTTATGATCGACGTGTACTATACTTACGGGACAGATGAAATTTGATACTGACAATAAGAAAACAATAATGAATGGTACATAAAAGACGAGCAAAGACATTTAGGCTTAACACGGGAGGAAGCCAACGATCTATTAACAAAATCTTTTGATTCTGAAAAAACCTGGTTTACCAAAAGTCACACAATCGATAAATTTTTTTTATAATTTTGAGAAAGTCGTGGGGATCGTCAAAAGTTTTTTGATCGACCCTCTGGGACCTACATAATAAAAGATTTACAATTTTTTTTTACAAGGACAGGAGGTTAATACCCGCACCACCTTCAGAACGAGAGCCGTCTGCGGAAAACAGTAGTGACTCAGACACCCACATTGAAAGCTTGAGACATCCACGATACCCTTAATCGATAAATCGCCGAGAAAGAATCGTTAAATCAAAATTCTGGTAATTTTTGTTTAACCATATTGAATTCCGGTACAGATGAACTAAATAAATTGTAAATTTGTATATGCCCTGCAATGAAACTGAGAGTGTCCAATTCACTTCAATCGAAAGCAGCGGAGCATGCTTTGTCTAAAATGAACTACTGCAGCTGGGTCTGAAACAAGATTGTATGATTGCAAGTATAAGAGTCGATGACAGAATACTAGTAACATCGCGCCACCTTGTACATTGTTAAGTTTCGCAAATATGGAAATTGTTTTGCAGGCTTCCTAACAATAGCACTGCGATTCCTCAAATTCTCTTCTACAACACAAAAACAAAATGGCAGTGGCTTTAGTAATTTTATTTTTAAAGTGAATTTTCTAGAAACGTTTGGCCGTCAGCGAAAAGCGATTCCCAAAAGTTTGTCGACCCCAAAAAACATATTTCACAGATTAAAATAAACAAATAGAAAAACATTCATATAGAAAATCGTGTAATTCTTTCAAGGTAAATCTAAAAATTAATTTCTTGTACCTAATGCATTAACTAGATAACACATATGGTGTGTATACTTTTGATCTTTTTATACAACAACAAATAAATTCCTGAAAGCTTTGCCAGAACAAATAAATAGAAAACTTCAAAGTAGGAAAATAACTATAGGTACCCCTCCTCAAAGCACTGTGCACTCGTACAAAGATATAAACACAAATATTTATCCCTATTTTCTTCTCTAAATAGAATCGTATCTTACGGTTACTTTTCCACTTCACAATAGGAAAAACATAGACAAAAAAGTACATAACTAAAAGAAAATCTTTGATAAACTTAAAGCACACGTAAAATCCGATACTCATAAATCACTGTGCATACGTTTTTGTGTGGCTGTCTTCAGGACTAAATATATAAATGTTTGTTGCTTTGTGTATGTCTTAAATGGGTTTCCGCTTTATAAAGTAGGTAGATGTAAGACAAATAAAATGTCTTATTAAAATATATATCATTTTATCTTAAAGTCAAATGGTATCACAATATTCACCTTCGGTGAGGCCAAACTATATATACAGTAATATTTCTTAAGTTTTTGTTTTATAAATCTTAACCTTAATTTATCCTTTAATTTTATTGTTTTGTACTAAGATTAGAGGGGTCATACAAAAAGTTTTTAATTTACAAAAGTTAAAAAAATCTTTTGTCCAAAATCTATACAATTTACCGCATTCAATGCGGTCTCTTGTTTTATACGCTATGAGGGGTGAAATTGTAGACTTTCGCATAGTCTTTTCTATCCAAATAACATAAATATTGCAAAAAGATGTTATTTTAACTGTTAAGTTAAAATAAATATTTACTGTTGAGCTCGAGATACAACAGTTCTTTTAAAGTTTATTGTGTACATAATATAAAGGTGATGGGTCTCTTACACAACATTTATAATGATTGTGTACATAAAATATTATATAGAGTAGTCTGCCTGCCTGCCTGGATATGTATACCGAGTAAATTTGTTGACTAAAAGCAAATACCAGTTCCGCATGATCATAAAAATTGAAAAAGTTGTTTTATTGTTGAAAATACGGAAAAACAATAAGAAAAGTGACATAAAAATATCGTGAAAATATTGATGTTAGAAGGTAAATAATAACGTGTGACTATGGTATTATGTGGGTGTTTTGTATGGGTGATTTTCAAAGATGTACAGTAAACACCGTTAAAATATGAGCTTTCTGGTTTAAATTTACCAACTATCATCACATTTTTTTCGAAACATGGCGATTGACAAAGTGGTCAATGTTGTCGAAAGTATAAAATCAAGCTCGACTTAGATTGACCAAATAGAAATTAAATTCAATGCATCCTTTCATCTTGCATCTCGAAAGATTGCCCGTATTTTATCCAGAAACCAAAACAAATTATGTTACAACTCTAAATATCGCACAATTAGCATTTTAACGTCTTTCGTCAAAAATCATGGTCGATAATAACACATAAAATACTTTTGAGAACTGGATGTCTATATCTGAAATCGCATTTAAATTTGTTCAAATTAGAATTAATTTTGAATTTTGATACCGGACAAGTGGTGCAGTGGTTAAAGCTTAGGCACTTGGACCGGGAGGTCCTGGGTTCAAATCCCACCAGAGACTCGATGCAAAAAGCGAATTTTCTTTCCTAAGATGTAAAATAATCTCATTACATCCAATCTTTACCTTTTGATATTTTTCAAAATATAATTATAAGATTATTTTTTAAATATTCCATATTTAGAAGTAGTTCCAGTTATATTTTGGATCATAGTGACCTGGATCTTAACCAACCTGTATACATAATGAAATACTTGTTTTAAAGTTAAAACACCAATTTGCTATACATAAAAAAACATTACATAAAGTGATTCATGCCGCGGGTCTCAAATTGTTTTAACTCAATTTAACTCGAGAAACAATAATTGATAAAATCAAATCGCAGCCAAAACACATATAATACCTCGAAAATAGCTCTCAAAACACATTAAAAAGTTTTCCACATTTTCTTCACAAAATTTTTCTATTTTCCATCGTTATCTTGACAAAATTGCAAACTACATACATATACGAGTACATATGTACATTGAAATACCTAAAAACAACTTTTAAAGTTCTTTACTCATTTCTCATTCTTCCTTGTTATTTTATTGCACTAACATAAGTTTCCTGAAGATATCGTTTCAGTGTCCTTTCATTCATTCAATATATGAAGTTTTTATCCTTCTTGGGTGTGCAACATCCGATATCAATTTGTTATAAAATACAAATTGTAAGGTGTTTTTCTGGATGTATTGTGTAACTGTTGTGTTCCTTTTGTTGTTGTTGTGGAAAATTAAAAAAAAGGAAAATAAAAAGTTTTCAAGAAAATAGAAAAGGATATCCGATTTATAGGATGTTGTTTTTGGGTTATTTGGTACATTTAATAATTAAAAAATTTTAATTTGCTTGATTTATGATTTTATGTATTATTTTGTTGTTGTGACATTTTTGCACAAGGAAATTTTTTTCGTATAGTTGAGATGTCGAAATATTATTTATAGCCTATATACAAATTAGGTATATTAATACGCTTGTCTGCCAATGAAATTACTTCCTCCACCTTAATGTCTTTTTAATCCTTTATGGCAAGAAAATTTTCTCATCACGTTTTCCTAACATTGTACTCACAAATTGATCCTATTTTACCGTCTACTAATTTTTAAGTATATCAACATTTTATGTGCAATCCCTTGTTGTGCGAAACATAAATAAAAAGGAAAAGAAAATTTAAATCCTTAAAGGTGTTTAAAATTTCCGCTATGCTAATCCAGATAATAAAATGTATTCTATATACAAAAAAAACCATTTCATTGCATTTCATCATAACTAACATCCATAAATGTTCGGAAAATGTTTCGTTTTTATTATATAAAAGGAAATCTATAAAAAGCGATTGGAAAACATTTATCATTATCGTGGTGCGGAAAAATTCCATAAATCATGTGTCAGTTTAATAGATCAAGGTATATTTATCAAAGGAATACACCATGAATGGGAAATTTTCCTATGAACAGCAGTATTAAATTACGGATAAGGAAAGTAGATCATCCAGAGGATATAGACGATGAGGAAAAATTGAAAAATTTGTGAATTGTGCAAATTGTGATAGATGAATATTGAGAGATGAACCACAAAAAACTTTTCAATTTATTACATCGGTTTATGCATAATAAACGTATGCGAGTACGTGAGAGATTAATATGAAAAAAAATTATTTTACTTGAATTGGTTGTAATCGTCTCGAACATCAAAAGGAGGTTGTCTGTATTTACATAAAAATAAAAGCTTTCGAATTTCTTACAGAGCAATTCAAAATCGTAATATACCTCACAAATTATTTGTTTATTACAAAGTTTTTGTCTAAGAAGAGTATTTAGAGAATTAGACTAACAACTAAAATATGAGCTTTGCAAAAATATAGTTTAGCGGTTCTGTGATATTTTACGATTACGACCATTTTTGAGATTTTAGTTTTTGATGTCCACGTAGGACCTATAAGGATTGTATGAAATAAATTTTCATAAATTGGTTCGTTGGGTATAGTTTGAACCACTGTGGTTGAGCAAACATCGATAAGCGGTAAACCGTTTAAAAACTTCAAGAAAATGTCCATTTTGTCTAGTTACTTACGAAATCTAAATTTGTTGCTTTAGTCCTTATAGTTAAGTAATACATATGTATGTTTCATAAGTTTGTTCCCAGCCTTTTCTCAAATGCGGTCCACAATTTCAATTGTTAAATTGTTGTTATCTCCGCATAGTTAGTGGAAAGATGTTCAAGGTCCGAAAGCGGCAGCTGTAGTGATATAAATATTGACGACCCGACGAATATAAGCAAAGCAACACAAACAAATTTATTTTACAAAAAATAAATTTTACATTTAGTTCGACATCGGTCGATGGTCGAAATAAAAAAAAATTAAAAATTGCATGTGTGTGAAAAAGGTGTGGTGTAAAATGTATGTGCATGTGGAAAAGTAGAGCCGCCTCACCGCCGTAATAAATAATGTGACTCACTGGTCATAACATTAATTTCTTTTAATGTTGCATTTTCAAATTTTTAATTTTTCATTTAATGTTTGAAAAGCATTTTGCTTAATATGGCATTGCCGTCTGTGTTATGATAGTGGTATTACAGTCTTTCTGTGAATTGGGCTTTAAAATTTTGTATTGCGTAAACGTAAAATGATTTTTGAGAGCGAGATCAAGGTGTATCTCGTGCGTGTGTACGACCGAGGAGAGGTGGTAGAGAGATTTTATTTTTGTATGTTTTCTTTTTCTTTCTACGTGCGATTGGTGCGCACGAGAACAAGAAAAAATACAAAAATCAAATATGTTACTAAAACTTTTTTTGTTTGGTACGAGAATATTTTTTTAAGTTGAATCAGTCTCGTTTTGAATGCATAAAATAACAGTCTCATTTTTTGGTGATCAAAAACGAAGCAAACCTTTTGTTTTCTTGAATCCAGCTACCCAATTAAGGGTGACGTTTTTTAATATATTTTTATTTGGTGGTACATTAAACACGAGTGGTAAAAGTTTAAACAGTATCGGCGGTTTACGGCAAACCAACGCCCAACAATTAATTTATTATGGATATCCATCTGAGGCTCTTTGTACAATTTTACGTGCATTCGAAGGACGCCCAATAATTCATTGCCCAACCAGGCATAATTTTATGTGAAGTCGAAGGACGCCCAAAAATTGTAGTTGCCCAACCACGGTGCACGTTGTTCTCGCCTCATAATTTTGAAGACGCTCAGTTTATTTTCTTTGGGTTATTTTTGATTTCTACTTCAATCTACCGTTATTTTTTTTCTTTTCTTTTCTTGGTCGCTCTTTCGTTCTTAATTTTCTCTGTGGGCCCTCCATTTTCATAATTTTTTTTTTTTTTGGTTATCTTGACCCATTTTACTTTAGAATTTCCCTTTTGTTGTAGGTGTAATAAAAATAGCACAGCAATTCATAGGCATTCGGTTTCATTTTCTTTTCCTTCATTAGTTGCTATCCTTTTCACGTTATTATTATTTTTCAACTTTATATTCTGGTTAACCAAATGAAATATTAAATTTTTCAGTTCGGTGTGATGAGAGGGGTCTCTCGTTCTGTGCCAGTGCCATATTTACAGGCTGGGCTTGCCACTTCCCTTCATCCAATTCATCCCCGATCATTAATTCGTTTCCTCTCTATAGCTACAATAGCTGCGAACGTTCACCTATATAGCTGATGTGAATGTCAAAGTACAAAAAGTAACTAAAAATATCAGATGGGGTTTGGTAAAGTAAATACAGCACGTTTTGGTGCAGAGGGCACCGCAATTATTTTACCACACTCCAGCAGAGAACCAAATGAAACTCCGCATCTTTAATAAATTTGCAAGTGGATACATCGTTTTAATTGCTGATTTGCAATCGACTTGTTGGGTTTTAGGCAAGGTTGTAGAAACTCGTCCAAGGACGAATGTCAAGATGCGAAATCTAGTTCTCCGGAAGGCAAATACTAGAAAGATAACTCAAAAGCCAATACAGAAATTCTGCAAATTATAATTAATATAACGTTTGAATTAACCGATTCGAGGCCGAAATTGTTTTATTAAACCCATTCGAGGAAATAAAATAAATATATTATCAGAATAATCTTCAAGTCATATTGTTTGGGTTAGAAGAATCATCTTACCTTATCCAAAGAATCACTTATCTTCATTTTATTGTCTATTAGACCTAGAGACGTTTTGTTTGTTTGTTGGGGATTAAAAATCATCAATCGAGTTTTGTGACTATTTTATTTAAATAATTTTATTTTTAAATAATTATAATAATAATTTTATTTTTAAATTTTTCAATTCTGGTCATTTTTGAAAAGATAATCTGTCTGATAGCCTGCACACGTTGTCATATTTTCAAAAAAAAATACTAAATTTCTTCGAGCAAAATCAGACTTTCATATAAACGTTACCTAAATAATTCGAGGGATCCACTAAAATATTTTTAAATCGTATCGATACATTCCAAATAGGGGTGCCTCTTATCCAGTAACACAAATAAGAAACGGTAAGTGTAATATCCAGTTAAAGATTAACCACCTTATTCCATTTTCAGTTTTTACTTTATTCCTAACTATTACTACGTTATATTTCCTTTTTCTCAACAGTTTCCTATTGTGAGATGAGTGCCCGCCAGCCTGGAGCCATTATATTTATACGAGTAGATTTTTTTTTACTGTTGTGTATACACATTGCTGTATGTTCATTTGACTCTTACCGATTTCTTGTTTTACTTTTTCGTCTCAATTTTCCTTTTTTCGCAATTTCATTTCCCCTTAAAACTATATAATATTTTGTACTATCAACGGGGGGACGAATGAAATGTTGTATTATACCATGCACAGCATAACGCAAAAATTTCCCATTGATTATGATTATTATTGTGATTATAACGTAAGTTGTTGTTGTCGTTACTGTAAATTTTCTTTTCGCCGAACATATATAAAATACACAAATTCACCTTAGATGAAAATTGCTTTTTGTTTTGTCCCGACTTGATTTTTATTTTTCCATTTTCTTTTCTTTCTCTCTTTCTCGTAAATATTTTTTACGACCTTTTATTTTTACTTCAGTAGTTGAAATAGATGTTAGTTTTATGTCTTTTTAGTTTTTATCATCTAACAACAACAACAAAAAATAATGTTTTGTAATCGGTAAGGGTATAAGATCGTCAAGGGATATTTATACCGACAAAGTGGGTGGAAGGAGAATTTAAGTTATTTTTTATGTCAAGGTAGATTTTATTGTTAAAAAGGGAACAAGGGAAATGGGATAAAGTAGCTACATCAAAATGGAAAATCTCCACTTGGTGCCATTGTCGCGTGTTTTCGATGTCGACAAACGATTTCATGGCGCATCAACAGTTGTCACACAAACACTTTTTTATACTTTTATGTATATTTTGCGTGTACTTGAGTGATGAAATGTACCTTAGGCTGTACATGTTTTACGATAGCAACATACAATAAGTACCTATGTTTTACATTTCATGCTGATACAGTATTTTATAACAATCCCAGTATTATAGTGCAGGTAAATTGTACGTTACGACAAATCCATGTTAAAAAACTAATATCTGCTTTAAAACAATTATTCTACCACCACTTGTTGCTCGCATAAAAAATTCAAATAAAACTATTTATTTTCCAAAAGAGTATCTAAAAAATTTCCCATATGATCAATTAGAATCAATTTGCCAATTTTATTTAATATTAGGACTTAACCAACGTCCAAATAAATTATCAAATCGATAAAAGTTTAAAAAATACAGCAAACAAGTTTCGAAAACTTTTACAATTTCATATTAAAAAAAAAAGCTTTGCTACATCATCAAACTAACTTACTATTTTCTGCAGTAAACAACACTATCCATACAGTATATACATTAATCTTTATTTTAACTCTTGTTATAATGCTACACCGATTTTGTTTTTGTTTATGTATCATATGTAGGATATACTATGCTAGTCAGATTATGGTGTCGAATTGCAATAACAACGTCCAGCATTAAAATAAAATACAAAAATTTACTTAAAGTCAAAAAGCTAAACGGTGTACTCCCCGTGCGAAACATGTAATTTTCAACAAACACCAGATACGAGTACAGAGCCGGCAACAACAAAATCAAACGACATAGAAACTATATATAGAATGTGGAAAACTATATAGTAGCGGGGATAGTGGCATGAAGTCAAAAATGCAATTTTATATCGTGTTATGTATATAAAAAAAAATGTTAAAGCTTTCAATAGTTCTAGGTTTTTCCGAAACTAAAATAAATGGTTTTACATTTTTTCGTATCAGAAAATATGTTTTTCCTTTTCCATATTTTTTATGTTTTATGTTTATGGAAATTGGAAAATATGTATTTAATGCATATATCCACAGATACAAGGAAGTCAATTTCTATTGTTTCAAGGGAATTATTACCGGACAATACATTTTATTATAAAATTTTAGTGTCTTGGGGTTGTTGAACTTATTTATATCAGCCAAAATATCATAAACAAAATTCCGTCCATATTATTCTGGAAAATTTAAGCAAAAATCAAAAGATGTTAAATTAAATTAGATCAAGGTAATATAACCAAATACACAGCAACAGGCAAAAAATATCATTAAAATACGGAAATAACGGAAAAGTTTGATTAAAAGTTAACAAAAGTACAAAAAAAGCTTTTTTCTCGATTTCTACTTTCAATACAAATTAATTGCGGCAGATAAGTATAATACCGTCTTTTAACAGATATCAGATAAAAGAAAAACGTAAAAAATAAGTTTTCCTGATTTTTCTTTTATTTAATGATAAAGTTTGATAATTGAATTATTTACATTTTTGTGATTGTTAAAATAATTGTTGGTGTTCTTGAAAGAATGAGAAAATGTTGATGCATTAGTAGTGAAAGTATCGTAAAAATGATCTGCCTCGAGTATAAACCTGTGATATTTGTGCAAATCCTGCTTTTTCGTATTTATTTTAATGGATGATTAAATGTGTGGTCTCTGCTAGCCGGTAAATCGCTAAAAAATCATTTTTTCAAATCCTCCTGAAACGCTTAGTCCCGAAGAATAATACTCGTTCTTCTGACGAATATCAAAATTCCCAATATCTAGTTGTCGCTTAGCTCCTCACATGGAAACGAAGTTGCAAGAAGGTACCTGTTTAAAGTATCGAGTTAGCATCGGTCTTTAAAACCGAGTTATTAAATCTTGAAAAATTACCCCGATCCAAAACCTTATTTCTCCAAGTTTTGATGGTCCCTGATCCCAAAAATTACGGAAGAACAAAATTATAAAAATTGGAAAGCTTTTGGAATCACTACCTCAAGGTAGTCGTTTAACTGACCTATGGAATCACCCCTTAACACGATATTACCATGCATTATTCAATTGTACTCGTGTAGCATATCGTTTGGAAGGTCTTGGATGTGACAAAAAATTATGATACCACTTTAATTTATAAATCCACCAGTTTGGCATTGATAGCTAATTTAATGAATTTAAACAAAAAGACAATCCAGCAGATGGGCAGAAAAATATAAATCATGTACTTGACAAACAGGTTTTTTTTCTACTAAAGAATTAAGTAATGAAGTGAGAGAATGTTTTGAGCACAAGAACAGTTAGTAGAAGACTGCAATAAACAGGTCTCAATGGGCGAAGGCTAAGGAGGGTAATCAAACCGGGTTTGATAAAAAAAAATTAAAATTAGCCGCGATTTTGCAACAAAATACCTGAATTGGACTGTAAATGACTGGAAGAGAGTCATTTTCTCGTACGAGTCTTAAAATTAGTATAAACTTATCACATGGTCTCACATACGTGCGCCGAAAGGTAAATGAAGATTTACACCAGGACCCTATAATAACGTGAATTAAATTTTCAAAAAGTTGTATGGTCTGCGGGGATGCATCAGCTGCTATCGATGAGGAGACTTGGCGTTTAATAAAAGGGTTATTATACGCTAACGGGTATATTGATATTTTAAAAAAAAAAGTATATCCTTCAATTGCAAGGCTTTTTCAAATAACCATTAACCCGGTTTTCCAAGATGATTCTGCTTCGTGCCATCGAGACAAAAAGGTATTTATTTGAACCCGATAGACAATTGTTGAGCAATTTTAAAGAAGCGGGTCAGAAGGAAAAACCCAAAAAATAAATTAGAATTAAAGCAAACACTAATTGAAGCTTGGGAAAACAAGATATTGGTGGAACATTGCTGAAATCTTATTAACTCCATGCTCAACTGGATTTCAGCCGTCATTAAAGCCCAAAGAAATATATTAAATATTTCTTGTTCAACATCCTTTTTCTATAATTAGCTTCCTTTCCTTTTTAGCAAACTAGTTTTACAAAAATTTTGCTATCGACGCTTTAGATATCAAATCTGGCGTGTCAGTGCTTGTTGAATTAAAAGGCCATTGAAAAGATGCTCAAGGATGCGCCACAAATTAAAGTGATGTAATATAGTACTCAAGATAGAAATCGGATGCGTTTTTCTCATTTGTGAAGCATTTTGTCTTATATCCATGTCAATTCAAGGGTGAGAGTTTCAAATTACAAGATCTAAAGTAAGGTAATTAAATGTAAATACTCCCCTCCCCCCATACGTCGGGTAATTAAAAGTACTTCAATATACCTTGAATTTTGTTACTCAGTCGATGACTAATCGTCTACCTGCTATCCTCCTCTCCCTTTTTTTATTAATTTTTCAGTATGACTAACAGTTGGTTGGGATTATCAATAGATCAATTTTTATTGCCTATTTTTTGTTCCTCCTTCTTTTACTTACTATTTGCTTTTTTCCACTATATATAACAAAATCTTTACTTTTACAAATCAGTAGATACTTTTGATGATGACCTAAACCTAACATGTCGAAATCGATCGATATGCCGTAATTTTTTGAACGCTCAAAATCGAGTCTGTTCCTAATTGGCAAATGTTCAAAACACCAGTTAGAAAATAATCTTTCTAGTGAAGTGAAGCAAATGAAGCAGGAATTTTCATTAATTTCACTGCGAGATTAGCCAGCAAGTTGTGATGTGTTTTCGTCATATTCCAAAATACAACCGAGTCTGTAATTTGCTTATTTTTTTATTTTCTTGGAATTCGTTCAAGCTAGATATATCTTCGGGATCACGTTCATTTATTTAAAAAATTCGAAACACATTCCAACTGCATTTGGGTTAATCTCTGTTTAGCTTCGTCGTGCAATTTCGAATGTAGATTATACACATTTGGCATACAAATTGCAAGCCATTTCTCGTCTACTTTCTAAATTGGTTTGATGGTTGATAAATCTTGCGGGTATTACCAAACTCATCCACAAATGGGTAGATTCAGCAATGGTAGGTTCAAGATTTTGGCAAACGTTAATTAAGTTACAAATCATCTGAGAATTCATCGTCAAATATAAGCAGTTTAACGTTGCTCTTTATTTTTTTAGACGATCATCGTTGACGATTAATGTTTTCATATGTTGCACAGTTTTGATAAGACATTAGTGTAAATCCCTATACGTGCGCCATCGGCGTTTCTTTCAATACCGATAAAACTTGTTTGGTCGGGTCTGCATTCATTACATCTTTTGCGAGAAGATTTCCTTTATGACTGCTACAATTACTTTGCCAAATGTCCACATCTTTACCAATTTTTACCATAGAAGCTGCATTATCTGACACGACAGCATAAATATTTGTATTGTATTGACTTTTTGCTAAATGAACTGATTCATTCACAATGGTTATCAATTTTGCTGTGGTTTCCGACTCCGATGTTACATCCCATGCATCGAAAAATGTTTTAGATTGTCCAATACTGTGTATAATGGACACAACTGGCTTGCTGTTGTTAGATGTATTTTTCCATCCATCTATCAATAGAATGGAATAATTTCCTATTGTTTTTGAAGATATCTTTATACTACATGGAATTGTGTTTCCAACACTGTTGTTTAAATTGCTTTTCGTCTTGGCAATTTTGGTGAATAGGAAACATGCAAATGTAATTTATTTTAGATTACGCGTAAAAGAACAACCCAAATTTTAAATCAACGAATTAAAACTAAACATATGATTACGACGTATTCATAAAATTATTTAGACTAAGATGGCTAAAACATGTTCAACTAACACAAAACCGAGCTTCTAAGCAGTACTTTGAGCCTATGTCACCGATAGTGGGTCTCCCGGAAGACCACTTACTCTATGGGTGAACGACGTGAATAATGATTTACACACAATTGGTTATCGTGCCTGCGTCCCTTTGCTACGAACCGGGATATCTGTTGCGCCAACAGTAAACTATAAAATTGTATTTTATAATTGCTCAGAGGCCAAACAACAACCTAGAACGTATCGTAATTACATGGCGATATGATATTGATATTGATAGAATGCATCGTACTTATTTTGCAATGGTCCCGCTGGTTAAAACTAAACGATTAAAAACGTCGGCCAACGATTACAATATCGTTTAATAAAATAAACCTGTAACCAGATATTAGCATAAGGCTCACAAGATCTATAAATTGCTTTTAAAAAAAGTATAACCGCACGCAACAATTAACAATATACTGAAACCGATTAATTATTTCAAATTTAAAATGTCTTGAAATTTATCTATACCCCAATAACGATAAATTAATTAATTATCGAAGACCTTGATACGAACAGATCTAAATATAAATTACTCGTTAAAACTAGAAAATGTCATCTAACAAATAAATTAAATTATATAAACAGACAACTTTCAAGTTTAACCAACCCATAATAGATAATAAAAGACGTGTGCGTGAGAGAAGAAAAAAATCTTTCGCGACAACGCACCAACAAAAATGTGTATCCGCACACGCCGTATATATTCCATCGAACGGAATTTTTTTTTTTATTAAGACATTATTTATTAAAATCATTATTATTGCCACTATTATTAATAACATTATATTTTGTTAACATAAGATTTAATATATTTTACATAAATAAAAAATAAAATAAGACGGAAAATTGTGAAAATTACACCTGTTGTATTTTAAAAATGTCGTTAAAATTCATTTTCATTTATAAAAGTCAAAATAAAAGACTCGAGCACAGTGACAAACGTTCTAAATAATGACAATTAGAAGAAAGTAAAATTCGTTTTCTCGTAATTTATATAAACACGTAGCTGTATACTCGTATACGAGAAAAATAATTTTCTCAACAAAGAAAAACTATTAAAATCTCCATTATGATGTTCGCTGCTTTATTTATGAAGAGGTGAGTGTTATATTCTTAATTTAAATCTTTTATTTTTTTTTTTTTTTTGTCTACACTTCTACAGTTCTACACGAACACAGGAAACAGGTGAACCAAAATTTAAAGATAAATAAAATTAAGAAAAAATAAAAGAAAATTAATTTAAATTAAAGATGATCAGGCAGCATCTTTGTATATACGCGATTTATAAATATATATTATTCTTTGTGTGCACGGCGCTACTAAAATTTTTATTAATTTGATAGGAAATTATTATCCATGGTATCTAGATCTAGATATCTTTATCCGAAAGAATGTGTTGATTGATATCTTATCTTCAAACGATTTTATTGGATTTGGAAGAAAAATGAAACGGAAACATGTATTTGTTAATATAGACACTATAGTGGGTGACATATAATTTGTTTTGACTATTGCTAAAAAAAATCTATTTTTTGATAATTTATTGTATTTTGTGAAATAGAAAAATTAAGCATGACTTAGTGAAATTGGCACACTTAATAAATTCAATGCGTAAATGGCGTCACACTTAGGTACGAGCAAATAAATAATTTGTTGTAAAATTAAAATAATATTATTAATTTTTGAACGACTAACGAAGTTAGTTAGTTCTTCGTTAGATTGATGAGCTTTTTTATCAAAATTTAATTAAAAATTTTAATTATTAATTATAATTGGAGATATAAAAATGCCTTTTTATATTTTAAAATAATTTGTTACTGTGAAATAGTGCAAAACAGACAAGAGTATTGAGAGGAGATAGCTCAATTTATTAAACCATAAAATCGTATTTTGCAGTTGGTTTAAAAGAAAGGAGGGAAGACAGTTGCGTAAATCTTTAATGCAGCTTTCGATGACTGCTTCCTAAAATACCTTCCAAAAAATACCGTAGTTTCCAACAAAGAAATATTTTTAATTGATCGGATGGACCACCGCTTAAGGGTGATCCTCTTCATATTACTATGGTAAATAAGCTTTATATTCACGTTTTCCCAACCCAACAACTAAAATGCTTGAGAAAGACGTTTGAACCTATTTTAGCGAAAATCAAGGATTGTTCTTGTAATTTTTTTATTTCGTTTGTTGCATTCCGATTAAATTGAACACATTTCTTTATTCTGAAAGATAACATTTAGGCTAAAAAGTAATCTAATTTTATGAAAACGGTGCTAAATAATTTCAATTCTGATTTCAGAAATTGTTGTGCATCACTAATGACAGTAGGCGTACATATTGAGCTTTTCATGCCTACAATTTTTTACTAACTTCTTAATACATCGTTAGCAAAATTTCAAAAATTCACTAACCCAGATTTTCTTTTTATCTGTAGTAGAGAGTTATCCCTGTGTAAGACGAAACATGTGAGGTTTTGATTAAGAATTTAATTATAAAAGCCGCTAATAATAATTTAAATATTCAATAATCATAATGAATCACAAATCAAAGATTAAAAAAAAATTTCATCAAATTTTCGAAGATTTCGTTTGTACCAACTAGTGGTTACTAAAAGCAAAATATATTTTTAAAGCCTCAGAAATATTTAGACACAAATTGGTGCCTCATTGGTCATTTTATTTTAAAAAGTCCGAAAATTATGGAAATTCTGTGGAGCGAATCCTGGAGACTTTGGCACATATCCACCTACATAAAACACAATTTGGAAGAGCTAATCTCGAAAAATACACAATATGTCTGTGCAAATTGTCAGGGCGGCCCCACATTAGACGGTTCATTTTATCATAATTATAATGAAAAGGTTTTAAATTGGAAATTCTGAAGATGTTAGCCGTTATAATTCGCTCCAATCTTGAAAATATTCATTATAATTATGATAAAATGACGAGTCAATGTTGGACACACTGACGATCCGCTTCGCATGAGGCGTATTTTCTCAAAATTCTAAAGCTTCCATATATTGAACAATATAGATGTTATAGTATAGATGTTATATTTTTTCAAACACAACTTCAGTATCGATGTTAAATTTTTTCATAAATTGTTTAACGGTTTTAACGATTTCGTTCATTGATGTAGATTGAAAGAAATCTTCAGCACTTCTCAAATACAATGATTTGATTTTACGTTATTGTTATTTTTAAAAAAAAAATAGTGGAGAAATTAGTGGGCAATTACGGCGTTTCGCAATTTTTAGTTTTAATTCGATTAATAGTTCATGAATAATACAAAAATTATTTTCTTGGAGCGTTTCAAAAAGAAACTAGGTAGTATTCCCGCGGATAATAAATTCGCATCAAAAAGTGATAGAGCTCCCACGGCAATTTGAGTAGAATTTAAAATTTCTAAACTGTTTTTGGCAATGGTCGTGTCTTCATAATTCCACAAATCTCGTAAATTTAGCTCTTCTAACGATTTTAAAACCGGATCCAGTATTCTTAAAAACCATTCGATCATTTTTGCCTTACTACTCCAACAAATTTTACAATCCAATATAAAACAACATTTTAAACAGGAGAAAAATGTTCCTCCTAAAAATTTTCAATTTTTCTCATCTTCAAAATTATTCTATTTATGTTATGTGTGTTAACTAATTCGAAATTATTACGTACAATATATTCTTCGTCGGATTCGTGTCCATGTTGAAAACAGTTTTGGACGTTATTTTCCGTTTGAGATTCTAAAGAGCTTTCAGATTCTAAGCAATGGCCATTTTCTGATTTTTCGTAAAATATTTTGATGTCAGCAAAGTGTATAGCATGATTATAGCATCATTGTAAATTTGCTGGTGATAATGATCCAAACTTTACCATAACGGACGCTCCATCGCTTGTAGTAGCAAAAACATCATTCACAAAACTTATATTAAATGAGTTTAAATTTTGATTGACTAGTTCCAACATATTTTCTGCTGGTCAACTACCGTGCGTATTCGAATTAGTCCAGGGTTATCTGATCTAAAACTTTCGTAGTATATTTGAATATTCAAATAGCGCCGATTGCGAAAACGGGTCCACTCATCTATGGACAACGAAACTTTACCATCATAGGTTTTTATAACATTGATTTTGATAATAAATTCTTCTTTGATTTTATCGTAAAATGTATATGTTACGGTCAAAGTTTATAATCCGGTGATAATAATTACCGGTCATTATATATAATCCCCAGTGTGTTTGGTAAATTTGTGAAATATCAATGATTTTCCTTTAATTTTACATTTCAACCGGTTAACCAAACCCCTTTGGTTAAAGTGATAAATATGACGTTTTTTTACTTAGTTTAAAATTTTAAATAAAATTCGACACTTGAAGAGTTGTACAATTTCTGGAAAAGCCAGAGTTTGGAGTATACCATCCTCTAAGGCAGTGGTTCTTAACCTTTTTTTACTCGCGGCCTACCAAATAATTCATATTTTTTTTTGTTACCCCCAAAAAAACATATGAATTTTGTTCTGTTTGTTAAGAACCTGGTACGGTAGCAGCCGTGGAGCAGTCGTGGTAGATAGATAAGAGAAGAATGATAGACACGTCAATTTTCAGGCTGCTAACTTAGTGCGATATTAAGGAAAATTTTGTGAATCAATTGTATGGATTCGTAAATTGCCGCCGTAAATACCGCTGATAATTTTCTCTCAAATATTTTAGTGTTCCATGAAGCGCTTCAAATGCTTTTTTGTGCGCCGTTGGCAGTTTCAGTACTGAATGTGCTATTCGACCACCATTGAAAAAAGTAAATTGTAAATTATGCGATTGAGAGTGCAATATCTTTTCGCTCCGAAAACTGCTTGTGACTCCGGGCGCATCTAGAAAATTTAATCCATCACTTTGGCTTGTAATAACATGCATAATTCTAAAATACGCTAAGCGTTGTTCTGAAACCAAGAACTGTAGATCAGTTTGAACAAAAATACCCAATTCACTGACATGAAAATATCTTTCTTATTGCAAGATCACCATCGAAAATATCGTTTGCAGATCCACTCAGCCCAGTCTGAAATTGAAGTCTCAATTGAATCAGTGCTTTGATAGTGATTGCGTCGTTTTACAAGTTTGACACGATTAGGTGGGTATCAAGCTTCACGATAAGTGGCACTTGACCGTTAAGAGTTCTAAATTCTTGGAGGTTTATTACCCACCTCAGTGTGGGTAGTGTACGCACGACCTAATACGTTGGTTGAATATAAATTGGGATGTCAATAAACTGCTTTACCGTGTTTGTGACGTTAGAACATTTTCGCTAATGCATTCCATGTGTTTACTACACTTGACACTTTAGAGTAAAAAAAGCTCTCTAACTACAGCTTTTTAGTCATCAGCTGGCATTTCTTCAAAGGCAGATATTTGGAAAGGGAAGTGTTTAGACTATAACATACTTAGATTTCAAGTTGATTGCCCATTTCTATGGTTCCCAACCCTTTTCGGATTTTCGAAATTTTTGGATTTGTTGCTAGAGGTAGCATAAAACCAGTTACATAATCAGATTCAGCGTCCAATTTTACATGGGAATTGCTTATCAAAAGAGTTTTTTGAACTTTGGTTCGGATTTTGGATTTTTTGATGCTTTCCCATAGTAAAATGGTTCAAAAAAGCAAAATCGTTAATAATCTAACAAATCGAATTAATTCTTTGTGTTGATCGAATAAAGTAATTTCTTTCGATAATTTCTAGTTTAAAATAGATTTGAACAGATTTGTAATTTTCGTTCGGCAATGGTTTAGTTTCGGGTACTGAATGTAATTCTGGTGTTTTCACATTTCCTACCGCGCAGCATATTCCTTGAGTTTTTCTTTTGAATTTGAAGGCACTTCGTGTATTGATTGCATAAATTATCCATTGTCTGGCTTTCCGTTGCTTGTATGTTGCTGACAGCGAGTTATACTGTAAATATACAACAGACACGCCTTTTTATCCGTCGTAAATAAACTTGCAGTGAAGTTCGTGATGCACTTTTATTTCGTACTTGAGGTGTATAACGACCAATTGCTTGTCGTTTGGCTAAAATAATTGATTTTACAGCGGCAGTAATGCTTTGGGCAACTTGGCATTATAAATCGAAAAACACATTTCAGGCAAATCAGGTATACCTGGATTCAGGGGGCGTACCACTTCATAAAAATTACAAAAAACCTGCCCATTTTAATATAAATTCCCTGTGAAAAGTTTGGATCAGGTTAGATAAATGGTGTGGACACTTAGGAGGGTTCTTTGATCTAGGGGCCAGACCCCTCGGATTCAAGCCTGTCACTAATTTCATATAAACTCTTTCCCCATCCTGTACATGCAACTTTTACATTGTAAACATTTAATGACGATATTATGAGCGGGTCAAACACCCTTTAAAAATTTTAGGCCAACCCCTTTAAAAATAATACGAAAACGTGCTCATTTTGATACAAAATACCTATGATATATTAGAATTCGATTAGATGAATGGCGTAGAGACTTATAAGAAGGGATCCATGGGATGGACCTCTTAAATTAAAGCATGCCATTAATTTTATATAAACCCATTTCTAAACTTACTCCTGTTAAAAAACTTATAACACACAAATGATCAACTGATTTGTAACAATCAATTTATTTGTATGCCAAAAATGACATGTATATCCACATTATAGGCGCAATTAGTATAATTAGGTATCAAAATTCACCATCTTGACTTGCGAAAAAAAGTCATGTCAGCTTGGATGTCATTTTCAGGGTACTAATTACATAGCTCAGGTAGGTACTAAAATTGACACCACCCCCTCCACCACACTTTGCGAAAAACAAGTCAATAATGTAAGCAGTACCCCGGAAACCACGAAAATGAGACCCATGTCAGCATTATAGGCGTAGATATTAGTAGGAGGTGCTAAAAATGACACCTGGCACAAACAAAATTTCTCCATCTCGGATCTTAAAACGGTTGCCATATTCCTAATCAGCATTCCCGAAAACCACGAAAAAGACATAATTGGCGAAAACCTAAATCACGGGCCGAATTTTTGTTAAAAAACTTTTTCTTGTCAAAAATCGTCATTTCCGAGCTGCCACTTCCGGTGAACCGTTTTCTTCCAAAAAATACAGAATCATTCCTCCACTATATTCTGAAGGAAATTTTGCAAACTTTGGCGGCTCCCGGCAAACTTCTTACGGACCCCTAGGGGGCCGCGGCCCCCCTGTTAAGAATCACTGCTCTAATGTATACAACGAATTCAAATTACATTAAAAAAATGTATATTTACAAAATTTGATGATTTTTAACATTTGTGGCACTTTCGAAAGAAGCGAAAAGAGCGATAAAAACTCTTTGATCTGTGTTTGCAAGATTGACGAAGCAATTATTAGTTTGTTAATTCAAAATTTCAATTTTAATTTATTCAAAATCGAATTTATCGTCAACTGGTTCTTCATCTTCATTTTCATTCGTATTAAGGACGTGATCCTCGTCAGGAGTTTCAATAAGGTTGCCTGGATATAGAACGCCCGCATGTTTCATGTTTCATGAAAATTGGGTAAACATGATTTTTATTAAAAATAAATTTAGAGAAGTAAAATTATCGAGGAAATTGATACATTTTCTTGGAAAATTTTGCTTGTACTTTCTAAAAAGTAAGATACGCAATCGTTACGTCAAAAATTATTAAAAAATTAGCATCTTACCTTAATTAGAAAAAATAAAAACAGTGAAAAATGTTGATAAACAACCCACATTTAAAAATTTCTAAATTTTTACGCGTTACCTGATTTTCTCGATGTATACGCAAAGTAAAATTATGCCACTATTATTATTAAAGTTATAAACTCTTTAATATTAGAGTTTATAACTATAATACTAAGAATGGCATAATTTTACTTTAACCATATTGGTTTGCTAATTATATATAATCACCGGTAAAAGTGAATAATTCTCATATTAATTTATCATATTAACCGACAGTTGATAATTATGTATAATAACCAATTATACACTTTAACCGTAACATATACGCTAGATTCATTATATTAGTTGGATATTTAGGCAGTTAAAGGCAGTTATTTAGGCCTTGCAGTTTTCAAATGGTTCGCATAAAAGAACAAGTGAAAATTTTGTAATTTGGGATGTTATTTTTATCCGTGACGTCAGTTTTCTAATTTAAATGGAATATTTGACAAATAAAATGAGTATGTTTAATGGAAAGTAAATGTGGCGAACTTGAGAGGTGATTTAATGAAAAACATGGTATAAATTTAGTGAAACTATAATTTTTTTTTCCAATATTTCTCGAATTTCTCGAGAAAAATAAATGAGCTTCCCAGTAAATGAATAATGCAAAAGTTGAAATTTCCTGAGATTTCTTCATCCGAGAATTTTCGATCCCAATCGCAAATGGAGTGGAATACTTTTATCGGCCAACAACAAGACATCGCAGAGATTATACCAAAATGCCACTATTATCGGTTAATTTCTACATAGGCTTAACCTTTAAACTGAAATAGGTTTGATTTACGAACGGATTAGTCACGATAAATTTTTTTGAGTAAAATTTCGTCATTGAATTCGTTGAGTAACTATAGGCGCCGTTTCCAAACGAATTGACAGTGCATAATTTTTTTTAGTAAAACTCATTCATGGACTTTGACTGTACCACCCACAGTTTAAACGACCAATAACACAAAATCGCAGTTTTTGTATGATACAGAATTTATTTTCAGACGAATTGGTAGCGTACATAAGTAAGTACATCTGATTTATTGATTTGCTCTGAATAAGTTATTCTCAAAAATCGTCTGGTATCAATTCGTTTTTGAATACCAACGAGGCCATTTGAAACGTGAACTCTATATTTATCATAATGGAATTTTGGTACAAACTCCATGATGTCTTGTTTTTGGCCCTTCAAAGTATGCAACTTAAAGAATTCAGTGAACAAGTTTAACGCAACAAATTTATCGTTACCAATCCGTTTGGAAATCAAATCATTTAGAAATTATAGAAAGAAATAGAAATTACCCGATCAAAGCGGCAATCCAATCGTTCAAATTGGGCTAGTTAATCGCCGGATCATATAATACTTATTTATCAAAACCTAGACAAATGACGAAAGTTAGGCCAGCCATAATTTAAGCAAATATCACTTCGATACGAAATATTTTGTGCCACAATAAGAATGCCCCTATCAAAAATTTCCCAATTTAAATAACTTCGTACATATTTTAAGAAATATCATAAAGCCTATAGTATTAGCTTAGACAATCAAATTAGATTTTTCATTTGAACTAAAAAATGAAAACAAAACAAACTTCTGATAATTCCAATGTCATCGTTGTATCTGTGATTTTTCGATAAACTGCGTATACGTATACGCAAAAAACAAAATATTTTTGATTGTATGCGGCTATTTACAGAAAATGAAATCGCAGTTTAAATTTTTACGTTTACATAGGATGAAATATCTGTTTTAGGTTGTCTCAGGTATTAGCGTTCATATCCATTTTTGAAATAAACTGAAAATTATGTCCCGCATATAATCCGATATCGACATAAATTTACTTCGAGCCTCATGCAATGATATACATAACGAATACCCCCGCCCTAGTATTTACATAATAACCACAAAATTTATCATCACAATTAAAACACTTTAGATTATGTTAACCGATAATGAGTATCCCGCAAACAAAACATCCAAAATGTATCTAAATTTGTAAATTTTTAATTTTATTTTAATTACTATTATTATTATTATTATTTTAATAAATTATTATTATTTTTAATGTTTAGCAGTTTTTAGAATCGAGGATATATTATAATACTCTTGTATATGCGTATATATATAACGATCCCAGCTACAACAAAACAATTATCGTAATATCTGGATACATATCCACTATACGAGTGGTGTTTTGTATAAATATGTAAAATGCAAATTTTCTGATTTTAAGTATTTTTATTTGGTTAAATGAATAAAAATATTTTGAATTTAAAATAAAAAAAAATATTAATTTTTATTGAAAAATTATATATTCTAAAAATCTAAACACAAAAGTTTTTATTTTAATTTATTTGTTAGATTTTTAATGTTAGATAAATTTTTGTATATAGCTATATGGTGTTGGTCCACTATACTCTGCGTGCCTATAAAAACATTTTGTACATATTTTTGGTGTTTTGCAGGATTTCACTCATTTGGTCATTTAATTGTGTTTTTGGGTTCGACAAAATTATTTCTATTTATAATGTTTTTAGTGTCTATTATTTTAAATATAATAATAATAATAATAATAAATTTCTAATTTTAATTTATTCATATTTTTAGTTGTATAGCTTTCTATAAATTATTTTAATTATTATTATAAAACTTATTGTTTAATAAATTATTTATTCTAATGTTATAATTTATATATTATTAATATTATTTATATATGTATATACGATTGTACCCGTATAATTGTTATGTTATCATTATATTATAAGGATGCGTTATATGTGGAAAGGGCACACGCTGAAATATCAGTTCGACAAATAGTATGACTTGCCCATTATTATTTCAAATATGATGCGGAATCGGTAAATTAAATCAAATTACTTATATAAATCCACAATCACAATATAACCTAAATAAGATGTTTACCATTTGAATGTTATTTCCTTTTCACAGTATTAAGAAGCAACCTTCTTCCAAAACTTGATTAATAATATAATTTAATTTTTGTACAAATAACATTTCTAATTATTTCAAATCCTTAATCTTATATAAAGCTCACGTTTCATTATTATAGAAATCGTAATTATGTGTGGCTGTGTCTTTTTGTTGTTGTTGTTGGCTTCTCGCTTTTGCGTAATATAATTATTTAGTTCATTAGCTCTACTTTTCTTATACAATGTTCCGTATTTTCCTTATCAATATTGATTGTTTATCATTTTTCTTTTTTGTTCCTCGATTTTTCATTTATTATTTTTATACGTCGAAAAATATGAAAATTTATTTCTTAATCCGATCTTATTTTTCATAATCACAGTGGAAATTTTTGTTGTTTGTGTATGGCAGGAAAAAGTGCGGAAAGTTTAGCACAGTATAGCTAAGTGGATTTGTGTTTTCGTGAAACATTAGTTTAGTTTCAGAATGTTGAATATAAATGAAAATTTGGGATTATATACGTTAATTAGATGAAGATCTATGAACTGAATATTTCTGTGTTTATAGACTTACTGTCGGCAAAACATAATTTCCCAAATCGTGAGATTTTTTCATTATCCGCATACGCCACAGATGAACCTAATGCTGCATCAGCACTTGTAGCACATCCAGCTAGAAATTTTTTTACAGGTCCCATTATCCTGTAATCGTGTGTGGCGTTAGACAAAGATTCATTAGACTTTTCGTATTTTTGTTAATATTTATTTTATCGTACTGGGGGTGGTACTGGATTTTTTTTACAAATTAATTACAACATATCGGCAGTTTAACCCCCAAAAAGCTACCCCTAAGCGGTGCAATTCTTCAAAATCATATTTTTCGTTACAACATGTACATCTTATTTCTGTTAATATTTATTGTATCGTACTGGAAGTGATACTGAAATTTTTTACAAATTAGCTTCAACATATTGGCATAGTTGAAATTTATTGCAACAGCCCACACCCACAAAAATCGATGAAAAAGTATCGAACTTCATTCCTGTGCAAGAAATTGGAACCCAGGAATGTATTACAACAGCCAACACTCATAAAAATCGATACTTTAAAGTTCGATACTTTTTGATCGATTTTTGTGGGTGTGGGCTGTTGTAATAAATTCTTTGGCACCTATTTCTTGCATAGGAAGGTTATTTGATACAGAATTAATAATTTTTGTGGGTGTGGGCTCGTGTAATAAATTCATGGGTACCCTTTTGAGGGGTATTTATTAGCTATACATAGAAATATTGTTTTACAGAGCTGCATTTTTAGGGGCAGTTTTTGACAATTAAACTATTCCAATATATTGTAATTTAACCGACAACTCATCGGTATAATAACAATTTCCAACTTGACTGCTTTAATGAAAATCCAAAAGAGACTGAAATTTTTTTCGCACCACCTTCTTGAAGAATCGCTCGTACACACGCACAAGGTGTATACATTGACCTTGCTTTTAATTTATTATAAATTCACGCAACACTACGTGTGAATAAAGAAGCTATTTTCCAAGAAACAAACCACTTTTAGCGCCTATTCAATAACAGATGGCAATGCCGTCAAGAAAAGGATTCCCACATTCGATGAAACGAAATTAAAAATTCAAAAACATATTTTAATAAAAATAATGTTATGACCCCTCAAGGTCGTAACAAACTCTATCGGACGGGTTCACAAATTGTAACTTTGAGCACTTTTTTTGATAAACCAGATGGTTAAAGCAAAGGGAATTTCACCCACTGCAATATTGCCCAACTGCTTTAGGGTTTCGTAATTATGGAAAGAAGGCAGAATGTCGAACCGTTTCATGCACCCAATTTCTAAGTACAGCGATTATTTTATTTACGTATTTGTGCTTCTCGGAAATGTATGCCCTTATGGCAGATGTGACAGACCGGTTTATGCGTTCGGAGGCGTTTCATTGCGAAACATACTCCGAAATTGTGAACCGTTTTCCGCGTATATGGTCTGTGGAACACCAAATATGCAAAGCAGATCCTTTTCAAGATAGTCGACTATATGTTCTTAATTGTGCTTTTATTGAGAGGTTGCGGCAAGATGAATTTTTTCAAGTGATCCAGTACGATAAATATCATCGTCTTTTGTAGGGTGTGGATTCGAGGTACGGACCTAAGGCATCAACATAACTCCGTTGCCATGGTCTATCAATTAGGTATGATTCCCCATCAGAGGCTTTTGTTGTTTGTTTGGACCATTAGTGATTTGACATAATCTAAAATATGTTCACAATTCCTCGCCAAAAGAAATACCTTCGAATCCGTTAAAGCGTATTCTTGATCCCGGCTTGGGATGCTAGTGGGTCATCATGCTCCTTGCTTATCAAAGAAACTCTTACTCCGATTGGAATTGGGCAGAGTCAATTCTTGCCCTACAATATACAATAAGATTTTGAGAGATGAACGACCAAAAAAGGTCTGTTCTTAGCTTCGGTTCAGGCGTCAATTAAAAATAATTCGGTGTAATAGGCATTGAGGCTGAAGAGAGTTGCTTAAATTTCATGAAAGATTCATACGCAACCTCCACCTCTCGAAATTTTCCTTTTTTCAGGCACTCTGTTATTGGAGCTGGAGAAGTTTTCGATAAAACGATGGTACCACACAGCCATCCCCAATAGTCGTCGTATCTGTTTGGTAGTCGAAGGAACTACTAATTTAACTATCGTCTTACCCTTTCCGGGGTCTGGTCTTAATCAGTTTTCGCCAATCAAATGTTAAAAATATCGGATTTCATTCATAATAAATTTATGGTTAACCCAGCACGTCTTAGTTTAGCCGCCACCGTCTCTAGCACTTCAAGATGCTCCTTAAATTTGCCGTTACGGATCGTTTAGACAAATAAAATTGCTGTCAAAAATGGTGGGCTGCATTTCATTTGAGCAGCCGCCCCGGTGGCAAAGTGGTCAGCATACTTGCTCCAGTGACCGAAAGTCCCGGGTTCGATTCCCGATGGTGTCAAAGAAAAAATGTCACGGTTGGTTTAGGATCAATGAATTAATCACTAATTATCCGAAATGAAAATATGTTTATGAAAACTCATTTTGAGGCGGCCAAATCCCTTGATGGGATATGATGCCAGAGAGAGAAAGAGAGAGCCGTCCCGAAATTGTAGAAGCCATCTTGGTGGATTCCTCAATTGAAATTAAAAAAGGGAATTGAGTTTATGTGCGTCAAGACAAAGCAGAGTCTTGCTGTTCGCTCTCCCTTCGATCGTTACTGGAGAGCTTTACGAAGTTTTGCTAGTCTCGATAACATGTAAACTGAACATCCTGTGTATTTCTATATAAATGTCCTTCTGTACTGCGGGTGAGACCGGGTATTATCTTTGCTTTAAAGGCTTGCAATCTTTCACCGGTCGTTTTACCAAACCCTTCCTTAGCTGATGAGGTGACAAAATAACAATCCGCACAAATTCTTCCTAATCCTGACCATTAACAACATGAGAATTGTCCTCTTTTCGCAGATCTCCGTTACAATTTCATCAACAGTAAAGCCTGGTAATAATTCGAACTTCTTCCAAAAACCAATCCCAGAGATACCATTGAAGTCCGATAACATCGAGGTATACCGTCATTTTACCGTTTGACCAAAAAATGCTGATGAATCTCAGATTTCATATTTTATACAGCAGTAATCATAATTTTTATTACAATCCTGTCTGTTGTTTCAAACCGAACGAAAAAGGTATCTACGGCACCATAAATGAATTTTTGCCCATTCAGCCAAAAGAAAAAATCATATCCCAAAGGATTTTTTTTCTTATTTTATGTACTACGTACCCTACCGTATACGTATTCAATTGAAAACCATATTTTCCATTCTTCGTTTACTCGTACAATAAGGTTTTCACCTTGCAGATGTAACCTCAATATAACTGTATTTTTTATATGAGCAATATTATAACGTTCCTTGGCACAAAAAAAAACTAAAAACCAAAAAAAATTTTCTTCTCAATAAATTTTCTTTCCTTATCAGTATTCTGCCTGAATGACTTTCTGGTGAAATGATTTTTTTATAATTTTTCATCATTTTTAAAATAAAAAATTATTTTCCTTTCTTTATTTCAGGTGATTTTACAATTTTTCATTTTTATTCTTACTTTAGTTTTATTTTTCCGGTTAGTGAAAATTTATGATAACGTAAAATCAATTATACAGCTTTAAACCACTAAAGCGACGTTGTTAATCTAATTAATCCTGCTTAGCTTGGTATATAACCCCATCTGCGAATTATTATGCAATATTTGCATAATTTGATCCTTCGGAAAATTATTTTCTTACAAACCATTTTCCTTATAAAACGAAAAATTCACAAGTTGAATTGTCACACATAATTGCATTTCAATAAATGGGAGTTGATGCATAAAATTGGGTACCACTCTAGACAGCAATTAGGCAGCCGATATTTTAAATCAACCTGTTAATCGTACACATATTTAAAAGCCAACACTAACAACATATTTTTATATATACATACATAAATATATTTGTGATATGTCCTTTAATTAAACAGGACCAACATATGTCTATCACCGTAAGTGACAGAAATTTGTACAAAATACAAAACCGAACCAAAAAAAAAAAATTTGTTGGTGTTTTATCATTTAATGTGTTCCATGTAATGGTTGGTCATATGGATGTACGTACACACAACATATGAGTAAAGTACATATGATTTTTGTTGGTGTTGTAAAAATACCTGCGGTAATCGAAAATATGTCTAACATGATATATGTTAAATTTAGATTACCGAAGCATAAATATTTTGCATGCATATATGTATACACATATGTGTATGTTTACTAGTTTTCATTATAGACCATTGAATATATACGAATGTACATAATTTTTAGTTGAATTTTATTTACATTTAAAAAATGTTTTGTTTTTGTTGCCTGTGTTGTACATGGTATTTTGGTACAAAATGATTGGAAAATTATTTTATTGAAAATCGAGAAAATTATATAGAAAATTAGATTTTGTTTATTTATTGAATTTATAAAATAATAAAATTATATTGGAAAGCTATTATGCGTTAATTGTATTGAATTTGATTATTGCTGGAATTGGAGAGGGGGGAAATCGGGTATTGTAACAATTAGCTTGAGAGGAATGTTTTCTTGAGGTGCTTTAAAATTTGTTGTATAGATTTCTGTTAGTATCTGTAATAACAAAATTCCTTATACAATTTGGCATATATAAGTTTTAAACTTAGTCCTTAATAATGTTAGTAATTCAAACCGGATGTGATCACAACCGGTTAAGAAATGAGCTAATTTCATATCCCCATGGGGAAATCGAGTTTATATAAAAGGAAACGCATTGAAACCATTAAACAAAACAATAATATGACATTGAACCAGAGATTTCCTAATCAATTTTTATAAAATTTAAAATTTAAGAAAATTTGCGTTCAATTATTAAAAATTAACATATCATACCAAATGACAAAAATTTCCGAAAGGTGGTATAAGCCCTTTAAGGCCTTTAGGCACTTTCGAGAAAATTTATTCTATTCTTATAGACAGGATAGATTTAGACCTATCTAAATTAGTACTTCTTCATGATGTTGTTTCTGAATTAAATATTTTTCATTTCTCAGCTTACAACAACAAAAAATATTTTTTCCTACAATCATAAAATTTATTTTTGGAACTCTTCGTTCTTTTTTGGGATCCCCTCGAGTAATCGGCATCGAGCAAGAGATCCGCGATATGACTAATTTCAATAGGTCCAAATTGGGCTTTGCATCCGGTCTAGATTGTAAAATTCCAGAATCGTAAGCAACGTCAGCTACTCGTAAACAACGTCGACAACTACTTGTAATTCTGGCCAGTATTGATAAAAAATCCCCGTACTTTGAACTTTTGTTTTCGGAGGTTTTCGTTGATAGAAGCTATTAGTACTATGAAGAGAGAGAGAGAGAGGGAAAGAAAGAGAGAGAGAGATGTGTAGGTCTACTGAAACTACTGATTAAACTAAATACCGTCGGCTTGTACTAGATGGTCGACTAGTCTATTTGATAGTCCTCTCAGTATCCATAACACTAACTGTGCCTATTATGAAACCCTAAATTTTGTACTGAATTGTTAATTCACCACCATCGATAACAAACATTTTGACAAATGATGTATGCCTGGCCTTGATTATTTTGTTTTAATTTCTGACTAACTAAATTGATGGTTAGTTCCTCCCTGCTATTGATAGATGTCACTAGTTTTCCTAAACCAAAATGTGCATGACATTTAATTATAAGCTGAAAATTAAGTTCAGATTTTTCAATCGCTGAAAATCATTGCGGAGATTACCAAATTTTATTCTATTGGGAAATTTTTAATTATACATCAGGCAAAATTTTCATTTGCATTCCTTTATTTTCAAAGAGAATTTAAATTGGTGCTCGGAGCAATTGATAGCCGCCATTTTAGCGCAGACCCATTATTTTCCCGGCTCAACTTGCGAATAACCATATAACTTCAGAGTCCGGGATCAATTATGAGCTCACAAATAGCTCATAACTCTGCACTAATTGTTTTTCCAATTATTCTTCTTGAAAAAAGAGCCAGCACAGCAGAGGTGGCGTAGATTAAACCTCACTAAGCGGCAAAATGGAAAATGGAAAGGTGTATAATTTTAGTTGTCAACAATTAAAAGTTATCAAATGCAAAAATGGAAGTAGCTCAAACGGAAGCTGACATTTCTGGTATCAGCTTTCCACCACATTTCGCATAGCCCTCCCAATTTATGGAAAAAGCTTTACGTGTTGTTTTATTTAAATAGTCAATCCGTCTTGTCTGCAGAGCTGTCGAATTTTGGTGAAATTAAATTTTGTAAAACTATCTGGTATTGTTGCAAAATTAATTCTGAATGTGTCCGTCAATTCCGTTCATAACCGTTTCCCTTTAAATGAGATACTTTCAAAAATACATGTAAAACCTGTAAAGCTTCAATGTAAGCTTTCACTTTTGGTTGAAGAATGAAAAAGCTCGTATGGAAGCTATCACTTCCGGTCAACCGAATTCGGCTAAAATTAACGTGAATCTACAAATTTGTGGAAAATGCTTAAGTGCGAAGTTTCGTGTCAACCAATTCATATTGGCCATAGAGCGCTAACAGAAATTTAGTATCCAGAGTATCTATAATAAATAAATGGATACGCTTAAGGAGTATAGCCTGGAATAAAATGTTACAAAGGTTAAATCAGTATAATCGTAGATATAGATGAGAATCTTGACGTTGCTGATGATGTTCCGCTCACTGCAAGGTATATGACTACATATTTGAATGAACTGCTATTGTCCCAAAAATTAAAATCTCGTGATATGGCAGAGTGGACTAGATAATGATTCACCTTGCAATGTTTTTCGTGAAGCTACTATTCTTCATTTCTCCATAGATATTACACTCATTTGGGTGTCTGGTGTGGCAGACGGTCCTACATTCGAATAGATTAACATTCGTGTGAATATATTTAACTTCAAATTCACACAGGCAATGAAAACTTTTTTCGACTCTACGATTTGGATGATAAAGTTTGGTAAACATCTCTAGGGAGATCGATAGAAAAAGTTTAGATCTTTAAAATGATAAATACCGCAACCAAATGGAAATAGAATTCAAGATATTATTTTTTGTTGACATGAGTTTAAAATCATTTTTCCACTTTCACGTTGCAACCTACTAATTTTACTACGTAGTTACGTTTACACATTTAAGATGGCCCGTTACATTGATTTACCTGTCGCAGTAAAATTAATATTTTTAAAAGTCGTGTTGTGTGGTGCGTCGGATTATTTTCTAAGTTAATTAAATTAAATTTGTTTTAATTAACTTTTAATTTATTTCTTATGTGCAATAGTGATTCGCGTTACGTTAAAGTTTTACGCAAAATGTAATCAGCGCACGCGTAATCGTGGGTTTAATTTTACTACATATGAAATTTTTATTTTGTGTTTGTGGTTCGTAGTGTAACGCCATTTTGCAGAGTGTAGTGAAAGATAAGTGTAGTTAAAGTGTTTAGTGTAATGAAATTTTCCAAAGTGTAGTAAAACTATAACTGTTGATAAAGCTTTTGGTGATTTGACATTGTAATGTAGAAGATGACTCGACTAACGTTATTAAGGTAAGGCTATTTTCTTTATTTCTGTTATTCTCGATGTTTGTGTGTTTTGTTTGTATGTTGGTGGTACTGGCCAAATTATAAGTGTTTATGTTCCAACACAACATAACAATCGGAAATTTTTGCAGCTCCGATTCTTATAAATAGTGGAAAATTTATGAAATTCTTATGTAAGCAAATCAACAGTTGTCAGTAAAAAGTGCCGCCGCAATTGGCAGCACTATCGCTAAAGAGATATTTATTTTTTTTCGTCTGTTAGATTTTTTTTTGTTTTGTTACCAGCGGAAATTTTTTATTCATTAACGTATCACTTTTTTCACTAAATAAAAAATCTCAGCGGAATAAGATATTAAAAGAGATCCTTAAAATGGCAAATTGATTGATCTCCGAAGTAAAGGAACTCGGTATATGAAACCTTGCGATTTAACAATATTCCGTCTTTTCGCCATTTCTTAACGAAAAACGATGAAATTTGAATAGTATAGTATTGATCAGGGATTTTAATGTAAGTTTTGAACAAAATTCTAGGATCTGTTCGTGCTGGACGAAACTGGCCATTTCATAACCAGTCTTTGTGAAAAATGGTATCTGATATATTTTACATGACATAAATAAATTTTAAACTGAAGGGAACTCGGCTATTTCTTAAAAAAAAATTTAAAAATTTGTGTGCATACAGGGATAATTCGGAAAAAGTTATGGATTAGAATTTGCACATAATTTTTGATTTTCTGCGGCCATATAAGTAATTTTCAGTTTCTGGTTAATATCTCAAAAACTTCTACTAGAAACCAATACTTTCGGTTGTTTCTCTAATAGTTTAGGTCATACTGAGATCCATAAATTTTTTCCGAATTGTTCTTGTATGCGGTGCAAATTTTACAAAATTGAATTAAGTAATAGCCGATTTCCCTCCATTTAAAATTTATTTATACCGTGTAAAATGTACAGATACCATTTTTCATGAGCAGCACGAACAGATCCTATAAAATTTTGTCCATAACTTACTTTAAAATCCATGATTAATAATACTATCCAAATGTCATCGTTATTCGTTAGAAATGGCGGAAAGACGAAATATAGTTATATTTCAAGATTTCATATACCGAGTTCCTTTATTTCGGAGATCAATCAATTTGGCATTTTAAGGATCACTTTTAATATTTTATTCCGCTGAGATGTTTTATTTAGTGAAAAAGGTGGTACATAATCAATAAAAAATTTCCGAATGGTAATTACATAACAAAACAATTCTCGTTAGTGATAGTGCTGCCACTTGCGGCAGTAGCGTAATCCCTTATTTTCGGCTATGAAATTTCCGCTATCTTATACAGCATTAAAAAATATAAATTTTAAACGTTTTGCAACGACAAAAGAATAAAACGTTTTAATGTCGTTGTAATACCAGTTTCTTCACAAAAGTGTTATAATCTAGATTAACTAATATATAACTTATTTCTATAAACTAGTACGAACACTTTTAGATCAATTTCACTTTCTTTAACATCTCAGGAACGGTTCAAACAGAGTTTGTTATTTCTTTTAAACTCCAAACAATAATGTAAAAATACCAAAATTTGCACAACACTTCATGCAACAAGTATATTAGACCGGTAGTTTAAGGAATCTGAAATCATTAAGTTTCTATCGTCTAATTTAGTCCACACGCTCCTTAGCTATTATATATGATTAATGAAATTTTGCAATTTTAAAATAACGAAGAACTGAAAAAAATTCAAAAGTAATCATAAAAAAAACATAAATAAAATTCTCATTCATAAATTTAAATTCTCATTTATCTCATGTCATCATCGTCATCGTTATCATTATATCGTGATTGACTGTACTCAGGGGGTGGTTTACTTTAAATTTTACGTTTTTATTATTATCTTATTTTGGTTAACTCAATATCCTTTACGCAGAAAAATCTCTTACAAATCAATGAACGGTATTACATCGTTAATGTACCTTACTCCTCGGTTTGGAATAAATCAATACAACCCCCATCCGTCCGCACCAAAAATAGTTGTGGAAAAATAGTTTACTGTCGGCTCGAATGATAATCGTTTTCCTCTTATCACAATTTATTTATTTTGACAGTATTTTAGTTGTTACCTTCTTATGCTTGTTTTGAATATTAATTCGTATATTTTTGTCAACTCACAACAACTTCTTGTGTCTAAATGTTTAAATTATACAGTACAAAAGGTGTTAAAGTTCATTAAGTAAAACATTAGTTTTAATGTCGATTAATTTTTGTGTTGTGATGTGTAATTAGACGTAAGTCGAGTACGTAAATATATTCATAGAGTGTGTATAGGGAGAAATAATAGTTTGTTTACACGTCTCAACCGTATATATTTATTCGCATTTTAATTGAGATTATTTCGTGCTGTGTGCTGTTGTTATGTAGATTTAAGTAAATGGTACGTGTCACATTTAGTTTTATAGTTTTCCTTCTATATACTCGTGTATACATAAAACGTAACATAGAAATTAGTAGTCTTTATATAGATTGTCGGCTTTTAGATTACCTTATACATTACGTATACGAAATTAGGATCTTATCTTTTTTTACTTATTCAATTATCCTCCGCAAGATGTATTAAATGACAAAATCAATTAATAAAATTCCTAATCTTTAAATAAAAATCAAGAGCACAAAAAAATAAATACGATACCATTATTCCTTTAAGACGTACCGAAATCCTGTACAAAAAATTACTTTATACTTTCCTATAATCCACCCTAAGTAACGTAATTTTTTTTATACTACTCCTGTTTTTTATTTTTTTACTTTTATGTTTTTAATTTTATTAATATAAAAAAGTAAAATGTTTTTTTCTTATATATAAAAGCGATCAATTAAACACGAAAAACGAATTAAACTTTTCAATTTAAGAAGTTTTTGTTTTTTTGCTCTCAACTAATTTTCTTCTTGTACTATGTTTTCTTAAATAAGGGTATTAAATGTGTATACCTTACTGATGTAAAATAAAAAATCCGTACCTTTTAAAAGTTGTTTCGTTTATAATCGAAAAGTTTGTGCCGCTGCGGGTCGACTTTTACATAATGTCGCATTGTCCTTTAAATGGACCTATTGTTTGTCGATTTCAATTAAAAGTTACGCTTTTTATGGATTATTATTGTTCTCTCTTGAACTCGCGAATTTTCATCTCGTTCGTTCCATGTCATACATTTTCAATTTATACAACGTAAGAAACTCGATAATTTTATATAAAATGAGGTGATTTAAATTAATCCGAAATCATTTATGTAGCTTTGATTTGACCATAGATTGAGTTAGGTTTGTTTGTTTTTAATGAGAAGGGAACTCGATTCGCAAAATTTAACAATACTAATTCGATATACAATTTAATAACGTAGGTTTCAATCTTAAATTGCTCATATGATTGTTAAGATCAATCAGACTATATAATTTAAGCAATATTGAAGGATGAAAACTGGAAATTCAACGAAAAATCTTTGGAACTTTATAATTAGTATTTGATCTTGTGCAGTAACAAATAATTGTATACGAAAGTTTTAATTTCTACTGTCGGAGCCGGGTGAGGTGGTGGATTTTTATATGCCGATATTGTTGTTTTTAAAAGTGCCAGTTGCCACTGATAATATTAAGGAATACCTTTTCAACAGTTCAGTTTAGTTCGAATTCTGTTGTCGAAATTATCATATTTTTGAAAGGAACCAAATAAATGCCAGCCTATGCCAGACAGGCATGGAAGATGGGCCGGCCCAGCCTATGAATTTTGCACGCTTTATGATTCAAAGTTTATATTATTTAAATTTTTTCAATTAAATTTTTTTTCGTAAATGCTACAGACACATTGTTTCAAAATTACACAATATACTACGGAAGCTGGCACTTCCCGTAATTTGAATAGAATTTTTAAATTCCTAATTTATGGATACTAACTTAGGTATATTTCAACCCGATCAGTCAATACTTCTAACCCATGGAAACAGGTTACTACCTGTATTTCACTAACTAACAAATGGTTTTGCTGTTTTAGCGTAGATTCTATTTCATCATTTTCTGCTTCTCTGACAATCTAAGTATTAAATACTCTTGGTTCAAGCTCGTTGTTCGAAGTTTTACTTCATATTAAGCTCCCACATTTTTCTTAGCGATTTTCTTCTTGTCCATTATTAGTATACTCTTAGGATCAAGTGAAATTATTAAACCTTCCCTAGTTTTTTATGAGCCTATGGGTTTGGATGTTATATAACTATAACTTGGTGGGACTACTCTTGACTACTTTTGCAAAATAGTATGGTTGTTTAGTTGGTTTTTGAATTTATTTTACTTGAACTTTTAATTGGAATTGTCGTTTTGCTTCATTTACATAACAAAAAAATAAATTTTGTTGAACTCCTCGTACAGCGTGTCGGTACTTTAAACTGACGAATTTTGCATATATCAACTTCTCAAGATTTCAATCAACAGCAACGTAGAGATACAATTTCTAATACATTTGCTGATTGTAGTCTGTCACATTCTGTAACTTTTTTCACAATTAAAACGTTCATTCACTAAATATAAACAAGCAGAAAAAATGTCCAACTGTTCTGACTTTGTGTCGTAAGCATAAAAATAAAAATATAATTTTTGCTGTAAAAGGTTTT